>OY829327.1:0-2903619 GCA_963691655.1 Toxonevra muliebris | reverse complement strand
TGAAACCTTACTCTTCCACTGAATATCGAACATCGAGCACGCCAAATTTTTACTTTACAAAAAGTGTCATTACATACAAACCATGACATTAAACAGAGAAGTACATTTGAAGTGAGGTATTAACGAAGTAAATCCTATTCCGTCTTTACATTTTTAATTTCTTCTTAAAGGGAATATACACCAAAAGTGTACAAAAAATAAATTTTTAATTTCAGTGTTATCTTGAAGTTTGGGGTCTTAAGAATGTGTGGTGGGAATCTCAAAAAAAAAATTTGAAGAAGTACCGACTACTTGCCGACTACACCGACCAGCCGGATCAAACAGGTAGAACAAGTCATTTCAAACGCGTTTTTCTCCAAGCCATGTTTTTTTAATCGGTGACCAAAATATCTCAACAACCACTAAACCGATTGACTTGAATTATCTAGTCTTTGTTGTAGGATTTTTTTTTTAGTGGCTCAGTTTTTTGGTCATCAAAATAGTAACAAATTTTTGCCCACTTTAAGTTCAAACGCCCGCCATTTTGTCAAATGAAAATACTTTCAAAATCCCCTACGACAAAGAATAGATTATAGTGTCAATTTTAATAATTTTTTTTTTTTCTGCCGATTACAGTTGAAATGAGAGTGGTCACCGCGAAGAAACTTTTTTTTGTGGCAGTTAAAAAAAATTAGGCACATTTTCAAAAGTGAGTGCTTTCATTAAAAAAAAAAATCAGTCCGACAGCTCGTAAAGGCCACAGTATACAGTATGCCAGATAGCAGAAAGTAATCTGAAATATTCTCAGGTCTTCTGAGATTTGACAATTATGACAAGTATTCGCTCAATAAATTTTGACAAATAATTTTGTTTATGAGAGAAAACTCTTTTAACCCATTTTCGTCAGGTGTACACAAATAAATAAATAAAATAAATGTTTTTTTTTCTGAAATAAAAGCTCTCAAAATATTTTGTGGAGTGGGGTTCTATAAAGTATTTAAATAAACAAAATACAACACTTTTAAAATGATCTTCTTCAAAAATGTCTTCTTTCTTACTTGAATGGCATACATAACAAAAAAAACTTTAAGTTATGGGTTAAATCCTTGGTGCACATTATGCACATCGTTGTCTCGTTTATCAATGTCTAAAAATTTTACTAGCTTTTCAAATTTTTCTATTTTATTTAGATATTGTGCTAGTACCAATGGGTTAATACTTTTTTATATTTACTTCTGAAATTCAAATGTTTTGAGAGAAGAAAGAGAATAATTTTCAAATTTGGCAGACGTCAGTGAACAGAAAAGAGGGCGTCACTTCTATTTATTTCACTTTATTTATTTCACTATGGCGTTTACCATAGTGAAATTAATAAATTATTCTCTTACTTTTCCCGAAACTTTTGATATTTCAGAAGTAAATAAAAAAAAATATTAACCCATTGGTACGAGCACAATATAAAAAAAAATAGAAAAATTTAAAAGCCAGACAAATTTTTTGACATTGATAAACTAGATCATTGATGTCGTTTGTAACAACCATGTGCATAATTTGAACCAAGAATTTAATCCAAAACTTAAAGTTTTTTTGTTATGTATGCCATTCAATTAAGAAATCTACCTCTCCGAAATTTAAATAAAATTCTTTTAAAATCGATAAAACTATTTAGAATATAAAGAGGACATTTTTGAAGAAGATAATTGTAAAAGTATTGTATTTTGCTTATTAAAATATTTTATAGAACCACACACTACAAAATATTTTAAGAGCTTTTATTTCAGAAAAAAAACAACAAACGAAAGGTTTCTTGTTTTTTGATACTTTTATTTCATTTATTTATTTGTGTACAGCTGACGAAAATGGGTTAAAAGAGTTTTCTCTCATAAACAAAATTATTTGCCAAAATTTATTGAGCGAATACATGTCATAATTGTCAAATCTCAGAAGACCTGAGAATATTTCAGATTACTTTCTGCTATATGGCATACTATATACTGTGGTAAAGGCTTCCTTAGAATTATTTTCAAAAATTACCTTTTTCGCGCTTCCAGGGGTATATATTCCCCCTTAAATAAATAAGAGGTGCAAATTTTATTGTTGAAAATACGTGTAATTTCTCTAACCTTGCAGTTTGTGGTTGCTGTAAAGTCGTGTGTGCTTTAAAAACAATATAAGATCTCGCTTTCGTGTTCGAACTTACTGATATTTTTTCACTTTGATCGGAGTACAAAATAACATTTTTTTATTTCTATTAAAATTCACTTGCACAAATATTTATTTTGTCTAATTTCCATGAAAATTCTACTTTGACAGACACTAGTGGACGAACGAATGAGCTAAAAGTCATTAAATGATTATTGTTGCCGTGAACAAACTATTACGAAACGCACAAAAGTTGATCGATGGTGAAAAATTTTCACGGGAAGGTATTATAACGTTTTACCTTAACCCCGCTATTAAGCGGGTTTGCTGGTTAAAGGCTTAAAGCTTAACAATCTAACCACTTTGTTTAGCAGGAAAACTTAAAATATTCTCTGCCATTAACAGGAGCCAACATGTGAAAACTAGAAAAACGCAGGAACTTTCTACTATTAGCTTATATGTAAAAACAATATGTACTATAGACATGTTTGATTTTGATTCTATCAGAATATATTCAAACAAAATTATAACTTTTTTGAAGCGTACTACATATAGGTCATTGGGCATATCTGGGTTAATTTAAACATGCACTTGATCAGTTATTGCTATGCATTAACAAAAGGTAAGTGTCAATAAAAGACAAAATACATGTGTTGTATCCTTTTAAACGCTAACAATTACCCTGTTTTTGTACTTTTCAGAGCTGGCTTTTATGGATTATTTTTGCTTTTTGCAATTTTAAAAGCTTGAAAAAGTAGTGTTTGTGCTTGAAATGTATAAAAACACACACATCAGTTCAAAGAAAAAAAAAACTTTATCTCACTTATTGTGAGATCGAGTTAGAATATTGAATACGAAAGGGAATTCAATAGGTAGAACGCAAAAATGACAAAAACTCTTCTCACGAAAAAAGATAATGTTATGATTTTTTTTTATACATGGTTAAGCATTAGATAACAGTTTTTATAATATTATTATAGTATTATGATAACCCCTATTCTCCCTATTAGAAAATACATAATTTTTTCATTAATACTTCGAATAAACTATAATTTTTTTGTTAAAAGAAATTTTCGGGTTTTTAGTTAAAACTAGATGTAATTTTTCCTTAAGGTTGCTGCCTCTTTAATTTCAATAGTTTTAGTATTGCCATTATTATCGGTTTGGCAATAAGCACATTTTGTAATTTAAAGAGGATATTCTCGAACTTTTAATTAATAATAAGAAAAGATGGAGCTTCACAAACGTCATATTTAAATTTAAAAAAGAAAATATGCCTTAAAAAAATTATTTACGCTGCTCGTTTCTTTCTACTAGTTTAGCAAATAAAAGATTGCTCAAAGAGGTCTTATTTCTTCAAGCATACAATTTAATGGCACGTCGCAGTTGTATAAGTTCATTTAGAATAATTTGCAAATTAAATAAATTAAATTAAATGCGAATAATTTGCAAATCAAACGATTTTTTTTACATTATAAATATAAAATGTATTTAAAATGGGTTTTAATTAATACCTACCATGGAAATTCGTTAAAATTAGTTTAAAAAATTGGCTGGACAATAATTCGCTACAATATTGGAGGAAAACCCTCGATGACAGACAAGCTAAATCATTCAGAGTAAAAATTTGTCAACGTAGAACTAAACAATTGCTTAATTTAAGCAGGAATCAAATCCAAATTGCCACAGGGTTGTAGAGTTAATAAACATATCGACCTTGGGTTTAGCACAAGACGATACGTACCGAATATGTAACGAGGAAGAAGAAACAGTAGCCACTGTGAAGCTCTTATGAGGACCCGTCCTCGTTACTTAAGAAATTCTATCCTATTTCCGCAAGACACAGCGGATAGTTCTCTTAAAGAGATATTAAATTTCCTCAAAAGAAATTAACTCATAGGAGAATTATAAAACAATAAATTCGTTGGGGGATATCACAATATAAGTACATGAGCAGCAAGTACAGAATGTTTTTTTGCTATTTGCAATTTATATCAATGAACGCTCTGAATCTGAATTACCATAAGACTGGGGGGTAGTTAACTAAATAATCAATTAACTATGCATTCAACTACAATTGAAATAGTTGAAATGTAGTTGAGATTTTTTCAACTACATCTAAAATAATTAAAATATAGTTGAAATTTTTTCAACTATTATTTAGTTTCAGTTACAATTTTTTCAACTACAACTATAGTTGAAATGTTGTTGTCAACTATTTTAGTTGTAGTTGAATGCATAGTTAATTGAATATTTTGTTAACTACTTCCAATTTGAAAAAAAATTATGTGTCTGGAAGCACTCACAGTAGAAGTGAAACTATGTTGTTTATTAGAAAATTGTTAGAAAACATTTATAAAACATTCTGTTGAAGTTTTTGCAGCCCTCTTCTCTCTATTGTTGTTGTTGCTTTTCCTCTGTTGATACTCCCCAACGGGCCCGATTGTCAGCAGCTCGCCTGAGGAGTATAAGGTCAGCACTTAAAATAAGGTCAGCACTACAAATAATATCAACTATATATCCATTATTTTAGTGATAGTTGAAATTTTTCAACTACAACTAAATTAGTTGAAATGTAGTTGAAATTATTTCAACTACAACTAAGTGATAGTTGAAAAAAAAGTAGTTAACTACCCCCCAGTCTGATTCCCATGTATTTTTTGTTATATTTTGGTGTATCTTCATACCTGTTTTTACCTGCGTTAACAGCAATATATACGAGAACAAAATATATTGTGCACATCTAGAGCATACACAGTACCTTTCCAACCATATAACTTTTATCCGAATACGTTGACGTTAAGGCAGCTAACAGCGGATCTTAAAAATATGCGTTTACTGCATTTATGCTAAGAATACTTATTTACTAAATACTATATACGGGATCCAAATCTTCTCTTATTTTTATTACATAACTAGAGCCAGATTTTCCACACAAGCACTTTAAGCATCGTTTTGGGGACGACATTTCTTTTATTATTTATTTAGGAGCAAACTGAGGTGGCTTTTGTGAGTATCTAGAAAAAACACTATGACCGAAAATTTAATTTTAATAAATAAAACATTTGCTACATATTCAAATCCATACCAAATAAAACGCCCAGACACCCAACTATCGGGCATTTGATTAATGACAGCGCGAGAAATACGTTTTAAAGGATAGACTACCATGGATGGCAAAGAAGACTCATCTGCACTGTAAGTACACAGTACAGTGAGTTTTTTAGCACCAAGTAACTTCGTCATTTTAGGACAGGTGTGACAACCAGTTTCATCTAAATTTAGGACTATTTTACCCTCCTTAAAAATAGCTTTGAAATTATATCTTTGAGTATATGGTAGATACGAGATGCTTGGCTCAGACATATAATACCATCTTTCTTATTTCGGGCACAGTTTTTACCAATGTGTTTACCAAATATCGGAATCTCTGATAACTGGCTTGCCGTGCACACTCTTCATCAACAGTCTTCTTACTTCGTTTTTTTAAATCTACAAGAAAAGGCAAACGTTTTGTATCACCAATAGTTGAACAGTTTATCATTTGGAGGTTCGCTTTGGATTTGTTCGTTTATTCTGCCCATTGTATGAATACGTCATTATTTTCACACCAACAAGACAATATAAATTTTAATCTAGAAAAGGCTCAATATAAACTCACTTGTGCAACTGCAAATTCTGTTGTGATGCTCCTACCAAATCAATAGGTACCTAATAATAATTTTTCGATTGTGCTCTGGGGTTTGTCGTCTAAAATTCTTCTGAAAAAAACTTGAGCTTGAACCCTTAAACAACCCTGGCGCAGGTTTGAATTTAGGTTTAAAAAGAGGTGGATTCGGATTGGGTTTGAAAGCCTGGTGAATATCGATTTACACCTCTCTCCCCTTCATAAGAAGGCTGCCTAACCTAAAACTGCCTAGGGCGTCAATATCTTTAAATCAAGCCCGGGGCATAACAGTGCATGGGGGGCCTAAACAGAGATTTTCGCATATTTTGAGAAATGAACACTGAGAAAAAGGGAGAATGAATTCGTTTCTGCTAAATTTCTTCTGCTGACGGAACGAACCTTCTTCACTTCAGTTAAACTGAGGTTGCGTAGTTAAAACCGGGATGCACTATTGCATTTTTTGAGAAAAATATATTTTTAAGAAATATACCACCTACAGTTTTTGATAACTCTTAAAGAAATTATTATTTTATGTCACTTTAAAAGTGAATACAACCCTTCCTTACTGAAACATACCTTATTGTCACGGAAACAGAGTAATGGAAAATAATAGTTAGGATATCAATCAAAAAATTAAAAGAGAATAAAAACTGAATAAAATTTTAATATAATTATTTTATTTAGGCAGATAATATCGTCGTCGTTCTGGCAGAATTCACTAGTCCATTTTTTTAATTTATGAGCTGAAGTTAATTTATGCAGTGCATGGCGCCCTACGAACACTGGCAAAACTTGAAAAGTTAACAGATTGGTACACACATTAGTATACATTATAACTGGATCATCAAAAATCGAATTTATTATGTCATTAGAATTATAGAAGCTAATTAATACGGATCCAATCAAAAAAATTAACGACGACGATATATTGATGGCTTGGAAAATGCAGTTAACTCATTTCCACTCAAAATGCATTTAGCACATCTGTGAGCATAACCATCGATATATAATACAGGATATTAATTAGCAGTTTGCGAAAATTTAAATGTTTGGATTTTTCGAACTTTTTCTATTTCAGATTTCTGCAGTGCCGTTACAATTAAGAAAAAAAAGAAAAGCGATTGAAAAAATAATGTAATTTCCACGCATATTCTCTAAAATTTCACTGTCCCACGGCAGATTTTGTTTTTTTTTTTTTGTTTCAGACAAGTTTTTACGCTCCTTTCTCTTCTACTGTCGTGTTAATCAATCATTAAAATAGGTGTACGAATAACCAAGTTATGGGCATTATTCTCACACGTGCAAGCTGGTTTTTATAATAAATTCCGTTCATTTTCAGAACACTTATGTTTTACTTAAATATTTCACGATGCCTTATTGTGACCATAATTAAGTTACTTGTGCATCGGCAAATTAGTAAATAAATATAAAATTATGGTTCCGGAATGGGGAAAAAAACGTTTGTGGCCACCTTATGTATGTACATATTTATATGTTCTGATTGGTGTAATAAACATCAAGATGGCGCCATGTTACAGTTTTTCAAAGAGGACACAACGTTTATTCTACAAAAAATGTTGAGGAATTATTTATCAAATGAAACAACAGTATATCCTGCTTCCTCTTCATGTTATGAAATTCTTTATTATTATAAATCTTATTTCTCAAAAAACCTTTTTCCACTTCATTGCCTTTGTTTTATAATTATTTAATATACTGCATTGCATATACCTATAATTTTTGTTATTTATTTTGTATTCTTTTGATAAATTAAAAGTATAGTTCATTAATATTTTATATAATTTGTTTATATTTTTTTTTTATTCGCTAAAGTAAAGTCTTTATTTTGTATTTTTTGTATTTAAAAAAAAAATATATAATTTACGATGTTCATATGCTAAGTGGTTAAATATATAGAAATTTGTTTTCTATTTTGAAAATATTGTTGGACCATTACAGTTTCTAACTAATGTTGCATTTTGAGTGATTATAATTAAAAATCAATATATGACAGAGATTTTATTTTATTATTAATTGAAAAATCTGTTTTTGGTTAATATTTGCGTTTGGGTATACATAACAATGTTTTACGAAAATAGATTTATGTATGTATATTTTCTGTAATATATAATCTATACGTTATTTTCATTTTTGTACGATATGTTCAACTATGTAGCTAGCATCTTTCCAAAAACAAAAAAGAAATAAAATGAAGAAATTACGTCAGAAGTTTGGGTTCTTAAAAATCTGCGAAAAAGTAGAACTCGCCTTAATGCAAAGGGTCGAATCCACGAATAAAATCATGCCTGAAATTTCACGTAAGTATTTTTTTCAGGTGAAAGTCTCTTTAATGGAAATTTTAAAATTGTAGTAATATTTTTCTCAAATGCTTCTTAACATCTCAAGTTCTTTCGAACTGGCTTCAATCAAATCTGAATACAACGTTCACGACTACTGGAATTTAGCATATTTATGAATAGAGGAAAGAACTGAGAAGAAAGTAATAATCTAATTTCTAATGGATAGAAATATTTGTAGAAAAGCTAGGCGCGTAAAATCTTAACATTTTGGAATAATTTGATCTCAAAAATAAAATTTCCAAGTACATATTTCTAAATTATGGTATAAGAAAAGTCTATTAAGTGTTGTGGCGCTTCTAATCTAAAAGCCATGCTTATAAAATATAAATATTTTTACTGAAATTATTTCTTTATTTCGTAGTATTCTTTTATTTCTTATTATTATTGTTAATAAATATGCATGAATTTTTGCTTTGTTTAATATGTATTGCGGTATATATTCGTATATATTGAATGTGTATATATGTATATATAATTATATATATGAATATAAATATTAACTTATACTACTGCTCATATGCTAGACTATATGCATTATAGAGTAGAAAGTTAGTTAAATAGAGGTTTACTTTAAGTTACATACACATGCACATACTAAGTATAGTTTATAAGATATTGATAATATATAAAATAGAAAGGTTTTAATATAGAAGTATGTATGTATGTATACATGTATATAAGAAGTAGTATGAATGAGAGTTATGTATATGAATGTATGCATATTTCAGAAAATTATTAATTTTCTCCAGTATTTGAAACGCCACATTTAGACCGTAGAATTGCCGCTAAACGTTGCGTTAGTGGTTCGGTTGGTGATTCCGAATCGCTGCATGAAGTCGAGGGTATTTTGTTTCCTAAAAATTAAAAGCAAATGATGAAATCCAAACATTGTTATGTACATGTGAGATACGAGATATATGAAATGTGCAAAGTTCTATTTTGTTCTGCTCCTAGTGAATTTTCTATGAGAAAAATAAGATTTAGAAAAAAATATAGAGGTCTCTAGTGGAATATAGCCAGTCGGTTTTGAACCAAAGGCTTAAAAATAGGCTTTGGAAAGGTAAATAGCTTTAATCGTTGATAACTTCTAAAATATTGAATTTTGAGTAATTGTTCCAAACACATTTTTTTCAGGATAACTAGGGCAATATTTTGTTCTACGAGTGAAATTTAACCATATTTTGATTGAAAAGCTGACATTTTTGTACAAAATTTCCATGGAAAAAATTTTTTAACCAGTTTTTTTCAATTTTTTAGAGGTGGTATTTTCTGTTTAAAACTTTTATATTATAAAGGATTAAATGGATTTAAAAAAAAAAGTTTTTTAAAAATTTATATGCCGTCTCACAGTTTAAAAAAAATCTTAAAAATAACTTGGAATAATTACTCAAAATTCAAATTCTTTGGTTCAAAACCGTCTGGCTATTTTCCACTAGAGACCTGTATATTTTTTCTAAATCTTATGTTTCTCATAAAAAATCGAACTTTGCATAGATGGGCAATCTAATTTGTATATATAATGGAAGCGCAGCAAATCTTACCATTGCTCACATCCAAATCTGTTGGCGATAAATCCTTTGTAAATTGTAGATTTACTGGAACAATATCATCTTCCTCTTCTAGCAATAAACTTGAATATGAGTGTGTTGTATTATCACTACGGCTTCGACCACCACCACCGCTCGATGAATTTCTCGATGAATGTGAATCGTTATGTGCGCAGCCAGCACCATCGTCCAACAACAAGTGTCTATCATCAATTGGTAAATCATCACCACTGCTGCTAATAGCCTCGTCCTCCTCTTCTTCTTCCTCATCATCGTCAACTTGATCTACGTCGTCGTCGTCATCATCATCATCGTCATCAACTGACTCACTAAGACTTTCACCTATTGAGCAGCCTGAAGCACTACTATCACTACAATTAACATTCAAATCATGCCCACTATTTGCTACTCCTGAGTAATTCGAATTATCATCTTCAACTACACCATCATATTCATCAACAATGATATCTTCCACACCAAGTATGACATTTTGTTGGTCATCAGATGTTGCTGCTTCATCACTTTCAGCACCCCCTGATGGATCCGAGCATTGTAATTCCAACCCCATTTCAGGTGAAGATGATTTATTGTAATTTTCATCACTGTCGCTAGATGTTGCACCTGCGTGTGTGTATTGTACCAATATTAATTTTTCTTATTCCAATAGCAGTGTTTATTCATATGTATGTATGTTGGTGTATATATGTACACTGGCGGTCATGAAAACCGCACCACGCATCTTCAAGAAAATCGCTTAAAATGGGACCTAAACCTGATTTTGTTTTAGTGAATGTATTTTTTTTATTTTCGGGAACAAAATAAAGAAAAGTGCGAAAAAAAACATCATACATACACACAAATTTCATTACTTTTTAATTAAAACAAAAATATTGAAGAAATTTCACGTTTTTGAGGGTATTAATTAAAAATATGTAAAAATAAAAAACGAAAACATTTTGAATCTGCAAACAAATAAGAATCGATAATCTAACTTTTTTACTATCTTTAAAGTTATCAAACATTTGGTATTAATTACTAACTAAACCTTGCCAATTTGGCGCGATGATATGCCATAGAAGTCGTCCGGAAAAATAATGTCATCACAATTGGCTTACAGCAATTGCTCCATAAAATTTTACCCATATTTTTGGGCGTTCACAGTCCCTTCAATATAGTATAAGGGATTCAAGATATAGTAGGAGAAACCCATCCAAACTATCTAACTTTGTGGGAATTTGACAATTTTCGCTACACACTATTTTCGCACGTACCGAAGATTAAATGCGCATAGCAAATTGAGTTTGATTTGTCCGATCATATAACTTTTCTCGAGCCTTTCAGAGTCCAATTACTGTAGTTTTTAGTCCATGCCAGGCGGTTTGTTTCCATCCATTTCGTCAATAACGATTTTTTGGCTGATCGTCTTCCATACAGACCGAACTTTCATTTCTTTCTGCATAAGGTTTCTGCACTTATATTTACGTTGTAATAGCTCTTTAGCTCAGTCCTTTTTGTGACTACACTTTTGAACCCATCATTTATGCTTATCCTTTAGGTTATGCCATTTTCTCTCGTATTTGTCTTCCATAGTCTTCTTGATCTTTTTACCCTTTCAAGCGGGTACAAATTGCTTTTTTTGGATCAGTTTAATAGCAGTCGAATATAAGCATCAGATTTCTTTAGGTATTTAACTTTGCGACACTTGGTGGCACGTCAATTGTTTATAATTTGCAGTTGTTTTTGACACTTTTTTAAAAATTCTTCTTTTCGCTAAACAAGCGCAATAAAAAATGGTACATTCTTAAAACATAAACAAAGGGATCTTCTTTACAAAGGAAGGGAAATTTGGGCTAAGTTAGGAAATATTACCAAAATTGCAGCAGTGTTACAATTGGTGCGGTTTTCATGACCGCCAGTGTATGTATGTGTGTGTTTGTACAAAATTACCTCGCAGTTTATCAAGTATGAGCGGATAAAACTCTTTGGCTGTGGCATTGTTCGGTTCGTATTGTAAAACTATGCAATGAAAATATATGATTTAAAATATTATTTTTTTTTTTAATTTGGAGTCAATTGAACTTACTCAATTTGCAGTATTTTAAAGCTTTCTTATAGTCTTTGAGCATGACAGCTGAGAGGAACTGAAAAATTATCAATTATATTAATTTGAATGATCTAACGGTAATGGAACAAATCATTCCTCGCTTTCTGAATACACTTGTAGTATTTTCTGTACAACATAAGTAGAAACAAAAATAGTAGTATTTCTCCTCCAAAAAATTGGCCAAAAGCCAAATTTTAAAGTTTGGAAGATAATGTGTGTGAGTGTGTGCACATAATCCAGAGAAATTGAATGGAACGAGTTTGTTTGTTATCTGTCCTTTACACATTTCCAGAATCTTAGTCCAATTTTAACCAAATCGAGTACATATATCCGTAGTAGGCGTGGCATCTACCACACAACTCATATGCTTTTTTGGGATATATCCGCAACCATTTACTGTACAGTACTGAGATTTAGTACAAGGATGTTGGTTGACAATGTCATGCCACAGGAAAAAGGTGGTTGAGATTAGAAAAAGAGGTAAGGCACCTCCCATTTAACTGGAAATTTAACATAGAATACCCGAGGAACCATTTGCTGTGCGGCTTTAAGATTTAGTAGGTAAACATTATTTGTCAATAGTATTGTGTGCAAAGAATATGGATGGGCGTGGATCAATGGGCGTGCCCCCTCCCATTCAACTCGAATGAATTTTTCGATATAACTCCGTAATCATTTGCAGTAGAGTTTTGGTACAGGGATGTTGGTTGACATGCTACACCAACCATGCTACAAAGAAAATGTGGTTGGGATTGAAACAGAGGTCGGAGTATTTGCTATATAACGTGAATTTTCATTATTTGATATCTCAGAAATTATTTATGGTGGTAAGATTTGGAATGAAAAAATGATTTGCCAATAGAATTCTGTGGATTAAAGTTTAGAGTTCAAGGTGGGCAGGACTAAACCAAATCACTCAGTCTCAAAGACCATTGGGATAAATGAGTAGAGGAAAGGTCTAAGGTCGCTCAACCTTGAACTTTTTTGTTTCACTGATGAACCTTAGAAGCTCAGGAAGAAGGAGAGTATGGATATTATTCCTACTCAAGTCATCACTACTCAACAGTCTTAATCTGATTCTCGCGAACGCCGGACAGCTACAAAGATAATGCTCCGTGGTATCGTCGTCCTCAACATACGATTGGCAGGTTGGATCGGTGATGGCGCCCATGTTGGTCATGTGCTAACCACATTTGTAATGCCCGGTGATGGCACCCACCAGCAATCTCAGATGCTTTCTTCTGTCTCACGAAGCACTTTGCGGCTCTGCTGAAGTCAAGTTCGGACCATCTTTCTTTATGGATAAAACCCACGAAGTCGTTGATCCAACGCATGACAAAGGTTCCGGTTCCCATGGTGCAATTGTAGAACTTTCATTATCAGGTAGTTCATTTCCTGCAATACCACAGTATCCTGGAACACATATAAAGCATAACTTGTTGTGCTTTGTGACAGTATTTAGCTTTGCCTTACATTCGCTGACCAATTTTGAAGAGCTGACAGGGTTAGCAATGGCCTTCAGTGTAGCTTGGCTATCACTGCAGATGCCTATGCATTTCCCATGCCTCCTCTCAATTATCCAGCCCACCACGCCCAGGATATCGAAAACCTCCGTTAAGAAGACTACCGCCATCTGTTCAGTGGAAAAAGAGTGCTTGGTCTCATCGTTCAAGTACCAACCGGTTCCAGTACCATTTGAAGTTTTAGATCCGTCGGTATAGAAGTCATGACAGAGACCCCGCAGTACAACCTCTGGATTTAACCAGTGATCACGTTCCGGGAACCTGATACACTGTTGCCAGATTGCGAAACCTATTTCCCTTTAGATGTACCAAAAAAACCTTAAGTTTTGTCACTTTTAGAAAAAAAAACCTATGGATTTAGATTTCTTTACAATATTTACATATATATCGCTCGAAGTGGGTTGAAATGTGACGCAACTGTTCATCCGGACATTTTTTAGGCAATGGCGGACAAGCAGAATTTCTCAGTTGTAGAAACTAATAGTTTATTTCGTATTTTGGATTTGATACAATTGAATTGAAAAAAAAGTCTCTCAACCGAGGTGTTAGATACTGAGTAGCATGTCAGAAGGATTAATGCTAAAATGTTGAATTTTTTATATTTTTTTTTTCCATACGAATTTTCAAATATATGCACCTTAAACCAAAATTCAGCTATATTTGTTCCTTTACAAGTGAAACCAATGTTGGCTCGATGCACAACATATTTAGTTTCGAAATACAATAATCGATATCTTCAATAAAACTTTTAAATTGAACTGTATGTGGATAAATAGCACTTGCATTACTTATCACACTCATAACATTTTCAGCCCTAACATTTTTTTACGTTATCAAAAGTTTCAAATTATTTAGTAAACTTTTTTTATTTCTTTTATCAGTTGTATTAGAAATATCTTGTACCTCTCTTTTACCTTAGTTCAAATTTATAGCTAAAATGCATAATCAGTAGACTATATAAATGAAATTTTGTAAAAACACATTATCTTAAGAACTTTTAACGGTTTAAAGCGAGCACAAAAAAAAAACTTTTGTAGAAAAGCAAAAATTTGAGAAAAATACACGTCAACTAGAAATTAGCATTGCCAGGTGTCATTGTGTAAAAAATGTTAGGAATAAAGTGTTGCCCATGAGCAAACCCAATATCTGTGAAACAGAAAATTCACGTGTAATATTATTTAGACTTGTGACAGTGAGCGCTGTACTGTTAACTGGAGGTATATCTGACTGTTCCCAATATCCGGCTCGACATGCCAGACTCCATTTACCGGAGTCTGTAGGCCATTCTCATCGCTTCTTTATGGATTTGAAGATCCAGAGAAAGTAATTTAAGTAAGGCATTGAGGGCATCACCAGATATAGTACACATTGCACCACTGATACCCAGGCACACACTTCTCTGAAGCCTGGTCAGAGAGGATACTTTGGCTTACCAAAAGTTCGTCTCCACCATACTACGGACGCATCCGTGACAATAGGTCTCACAAGAGCAATGTATAAACAGTATACCAGAGCTGAATTCAAACCCCTAGTCTTGCCAAAAGCTCGCATGCACTTATAGAAAACCTTCAGTATACGCGAGACCTTCAGCTCGACGTGCGTCTTCCATAACAGTTTACAATCTAAGGTTAACCTTAAATATTTAACTTCAGAAGACAACTGCAGTGTTACTCCCTTCATCGTTGGTGGTAACAGACCATCCTTCTTGCGTTTCCTAGTAAAAAGCACAAAGGTGCTTTTACTGCGATTCACTGAAAGCCCCTTTAGATTACACCAAACCTTGATCTTGTCCAAGACTTCTTGCATTTTAATGCACACCGTCTGTAAATACCGTCGCGAGATTAGTACGCACACATCATTAGCATACGCTGGGATGTGAACTCCAAAACTCTGCAAATCATTAAGAAGGGAGTCCACCACGTAGCACCAAAGAAGAGGAGAGAGTACGCCCTCTTGGGGGCAACCTTCCTCAACCTCGACCGTGTCGCTGTCTTCGTTTTCTCCCCCCGTGATAAGCAGCCGTTTGGATTGTATGGCAAGAATCCATCGGACGACGATATCTTCAACACCATATTGTTTAGCTGAAGAGCACATCAAGCCGAAGGTAGCCCCTTCAATATCGACAAACACTCCCAGAGTGTAGTTCCTTGCTTCCAGAGCTGATTTACAGGATTTCCCACTCTGATAAGCATGTTGTCGAGAATTGAGAGGGTTTTGGCTCGTTTTAAACAAAAACGATGTCAAGCTAATTGGTCGTAAACTTTTCGGTAGAGCGTAGTTATCTCGTCCCGGCTTACGAATAAACACAACTTTGATCGAGCGCCAAAGACGTGGAATATATCCGCGAGCGAGACAAGCCATGCAGATTCTTTCCAGAACCTTCATAAGATTTGTCCCTCCCCACTTTAGCATGATTAGATAAATGCGGTCGGGTCCAGGGGACTTAAAGTTTTCGAATGACGAAAAGGCAAACCTAAATGTCTCTTCAGTGGTTATCCTAGACGATATAAATCAATCGAGCCTTCTGGTACTAGAGCCAACCTGATCAGGAGTATTGACAACGCTCTGAGGAGCAGCTTCCTTTCAACCAGGGAAGTGCGTTGCAAGGAGTACGTTATTAACTTATCGTGGAAGGTTGGCTACATTAACAGAGAAGCAATTTAATACTATTGAACAAGTGGAAGTGATAAAACTCATGTAAACAATATGCAATAATTAGATTTAGATCTGAGGTTGCTATGCTTATATGGTCATTTCCTCTGCAAAGGTTTTTTGTTGTTGTATTACAAAAACATGTTAGTGTGGAGTATATGGCACACTATAGCATTTTTATTTATTTATTTCTTTATTTGTAGAAGCGCACAATGTTCTTAATCGATCTTAGTGAAATTTTCAGGCAGTATATGGGTATTTAAGCTATTTGTTTTAACCATCACAATCACAAAAAATTTGTGTGTTTCTTGTAAAAAAATGTGAAAAATATTTTAGGCGGGTATTGATATTTAGCCTCTCGCTTTAGCCAACTACGCCCTATTAACATAAATATTATGGACACAAAGAGCTATAAGGAATAACATAAAAACTTTGAGGTGGAGGAAAGTCGTAA
Source organism: Toxonevra muliebris (assembly GCA_963691655.1). NCBI lineage: Eukaryota > Metazoa > Arthropoda > Insecta > Diptera > Pallopteridae > Toxonevra > Toxonevra muliebris. The sequence continues at coordinate 2,887,191 of OY829327.1, read as the reverse complement.
GAAGATCAGACAAACATTTGTGTTAAAGAAAGTGAATTTGGTGCGCAGCATTTTCGTTTATTTCAATCGACAACAACGATAATGTAAAGTAGTCAAGCAAAAAGTAAAAACCACAAATAGAAACAGAAAATAAAAATAAAAATATCTATGAAAAATAGAAGTTTAACTATTGTGCGATTTTCATTTCATTTATATTTACCTCAGCTAGAAATTCAGTTGGCGCTGATATGCTTTCATCGGCATCAGTATACTCGGATAAACTTTGACTAAGATCCTCATTCGAGATTGATGTAGGTAATGTTGTTGCTGTTGCTGATGCCGCATTTGTGGTTGCCGTTGCAGTCATGATATTGTTAATATTATTTGTGTTGTTGGTGTTTATTGTTGCTGTATTATTGGTTGAATTTGTGGTTCCTGTAATGAGATTATTGGATTTGGGTGCATACACACCATTGCCATTGGATTCGTCCATGAAGAGTAACTTTATGTATTGGCATGCGAAGAAGTTGAAGAAGATAAATATTTCCATTGAAAATATACATCGTTAATTAACATATTAAACAAATCCAAAACTTACATTCGACATTTTGCTTAATTTCCTGCTTTGAACTGTTTCCGATTCCGTTTGGTATTTGCTTGAGTTTTTAGTTTGCGTCCTTCAATGTCGTTGTGAATTATTTCTAATTTCAATAATTTTCGTTTTTCCATTTACTTTTTTTAATTTGCTTATTTATTGAGTGACTTTTTTATTCTTTTGTTTTAATTATTTTGAATTATGGTTTTTTATTATTCTGCTTTTTTGTTTTTGTATGTATCTGGACAGAAAGAAGTTGCATTTTGTAGATTGTCTGCAATAATGAAAATATGTATGTAGGTATATAAATGATCTATTTTGTTTGAATCTGATCATAATAAAGAAACTTTTGACATTATGGTATAAAAATCAAGTTTCCACTTTTTACATTTGATATCGTTATTTCAAAACTGTAGAAATATAATAGTTCTTGAAAATATTGCGTGTAGAAAATCAATAGTTTAAAATAACAGCTATATTTGTACATGAATGAAAGAACCTACAGTTTTATGCCGAATTCGAACCGTGAAGTGAAAACCTTTTCTTGGGCAATTTTTACTGTTGGAGGTTTGAGGTTTGCCGTGCACAAATATTTTCATTTTATAGTTTTGATTTATCGAACCCAGGTACCCTGTATAGTAGTCCAACACATAATCGCTACGCTGCGACAACCATTAGGCTAGCCGCACATTGAGCGCAGCTTAGCAAAGCACAGCGTTGCCCAACATAGCAGAAAATTTTGTGACACACAATGTTATACTAAACATCGCACATTACGAGGAATGGAGACAGAGCATAAACAGAGAACTCTGTCGCTCCTACTACATATGTGAATGAGAAACAGTTTTCCACTGACTTTGTTACATTTTGACATTTTCTGAGCAGATGTTTTGTAAATAAATATAAGTTTCTCGCTTTATGTTTTATAATAAACTATTAATTGTGAATTTCATATTTGTTTTTGCAGATTGAAGAATTAATTAAATTAGTGCGAGTGAATAAAGTCCTGTATGATACATGATTGCAGAATTTATGTGAAAATTCAATGCACTTGAAAATTGATATGCATTTTTGTCAGGACGATATTTTCAAAGTTGGTGAGCACGATATCAATTGGGCCAAGCTAATATTTGATAATCTTTGTTTAAATTGAATTAGGTGGATGAACTTCGATAGTCTAGTGGGTAGTGCACTCGACTTTCATCTGGGAGTTTCGGTGTCGATTCCCGTCTTCGTCTGGTGGTTAATTTTCATAACTTTCTTATATTCACTATCAATATGAAGTGTATGAGAATTATAAGATATTGTATTATACAAATACACACCTTGGTTGGTAATGTCAAAACCACCAAGCCGATAAAAAATTGCCACACCGCCGTTCGGAATCGGCGTTAAACTGTAGGTCCAACTATGTGGTAACACAATAGGCCGTTCAGGCTTAAGTGTGTCTCTCGACAGCCTCTCCAACCTAACCTAACTAGGTGGATGAACAATGATTAGATCTATTGAAAAAATACAATTTACTTACGTTTAGTTTTTCTAGCAAAAATCGCGTTTTTGAGTGTGAACAATTAAAATTGTAAAAATATCATTTTTTACCATGCGTATGCCTCGTTCATACGCCACACAGTGTAGCGAATATGGACAAAATACCCAAATTGCGATATTAGAGAATTGAAAAATTGGGTATGAGGTTTCAATAACAAAAGTTTAGTTAAGAAAAATCCAAAAGATTGGTACAAAATATTTATAAAAAAAAAGCTATGTGCGTTCAAAGTCACTTATTTTCATGTCTTCATTCTACCGTATTACAAAGTCAATAACTTGAGTGTAACTCGATATATGAATAAAAAGTGTTGATAACATATAATTAGGTAAATTTTTAAAACTGGCTAAGCTAAATTTGCATATACATTTTTGACGTCTGATTTTTATCGATATTGTAAAACAATGTAAAGAAAGCACTCTAAAACAATTAAAAGTCTGAACTTTACAGTTAAATAAAAAAAAAACTTCTTAACACTTTCGTTTTTTTTATATCTCTTTTAAGCAAGTATGTAGATTAATATTTGAAAGTTTCAGCTGTTTTAGTCTGCTTTTTCTGAAGATATACAACTTTTTCAGTCAGTACCCGTGTGCAAATTAACGCGGTTTTTAATGCTTGGTTGCAAGTAAAAAGCAATAACCAAGCCAACACGTTTACTGGTGTAAAAATTTTTATTGAGAAAGAGCTTGGCAGTCTAGCAGAGAAAAAATCTGAGGAGTTGAGGCTTATGATCTTAAAATTTAGTACCAGCTCGGGAAAGGTAGGCCTAAGTTATCATATGAAGAAGGGTGTGAGAGAGCGAAAGTAGATGTGCTTACAGCTTGAAGCTATCCCGAACAAATAATATTTACAGACAAGAAGCTGAAAATGGGAAAAATGGGGATGAAATAGAACAATTCATATTGTCAGAATCAAATAAAGGCAAAGAGAACGATGACAGTAAGGTTTCTCCAGATAGATAATCTAGCGATGATGATGAAAGCTAAAGTGACTAATTTTTTCTCAATGTGTCCTTTTGGAATACGTGATTAAATATGAAATAAACAAAAAAATGAAATTTGTATGTATTTAAACCCCACATTTAATTTTTTTAATATGAAAGGTGGGCATGGCCGATGGCAAAATAGTTTTATAGGCACTTCTTAGTAATCTTGGGGACTATTCTAAAGCATTTTTAACTTTCTGCCGTTATTCATTTTGATATAACATTATTTTTCTTTAAAAAATTTAAAAAGTTATATGAGAGGTGGGCGTGGTTTTAATCAGATTTTGTGTATTAGCTTCGTTGCTCATAAAAACGAAGTGCAGCAAATTTCATTAGTCTACAATAACTCCTTCTATTTTTGTTCGTTCACTACATGAACTCGTCACACTGTGCGCCATAACTAACTAACACAATTAACTTATTAACTGACGAAACATTTTCTTATGATGACATAAGATTTATTTGTTCTGTGCCATCGAAAATCGCTTTCTTTCTCCGAGGAAACGTTTATAACTACGACAGGGATGAATTTTTTCAATTCTTATTTTTAAAAATACTCTTCAAATATTAAATTACACTGTACAACGATTTAACTCCTATCGAATTTAAGTAGGAAATGAATAAACTGGTAAGGATAATTCAGAATCGATGATCGATAATCCTGTATACAAAGAGATTATTGGAAAAACCTAAAAATTTTCCCTTTCATGGGATGTTTTCTTAAAATCATCTTGAGCGTATTTTTCGATGAGGAATATTTTCTTGGAATGTAAATGATTGTTTTTTTTTTTAATATTAATCCTATATAAAAATTTTATTAAAAAATTTAAATTTCGACCTCAACTACTTTTTATAGGAAGATTGCAATCTTTTGTTATTGACAAAAAGCAAGTTTTGTCTTGAAAGAGGTTGGATTAGAGTTAGGTAACTTAATTTTACCTGCGTAATTATTATGCTCTGAAATCAATTCGCTATCACTATATGGTAGAAGAACACAATTTCCACCTTATAACTTTTTTACTGCAGTGTGCACAAAAAACGAAAATATATTTATCACTAATTGGATTCCATAAACAAAGGACGACCTTTAAAATTAACTGAACTGCAAAAATGTAAATAGAAAAGTAAAAAAAAAGATTTTGCGTCCAATTCTATTAGTATTTATTATGTATTTTTTCACTTTTAGCTTCTGACGTTTACTTTCAATGGGTTACAAAAGCGAAATTAAAATGTTTTTAAATGCATAAGCTCTGCTGCTCAGTACAAACATATATACATACATACATACTTGCATCCATAAACAAAAAATAGAAGCATTTTCATTTTAGAAATTGATGTTTGTAATTGGCGGTAGACATGCATCGCGCCTACAATCATGCAATAATAGTTTTGTAATGCAATGTTGTTGACTGCTACTTGTGTGGGTATGACTACCTATATATTAATATTTTTGTGTGGTTTGCATGACTGAGTAATTTTTGAGGGAATTTTAAATATAACAAAATGTTTTTCAGTTTAGAAATATCCAACACGACCATAATTATGCAGTCATGGGCGTACGAAGTTTTTTTTTGTCGGAGTGGAAATCGTTGTTGTTTTTGAATTTTTTATTTATAATTGTTTTCAGTGCTCTTTTAATAAATAAATTCGATCAGAAAAAAATACATATACCAAGAATATGCACATATTTATAAGAATTTTTAATATTTTTACTTAGAATTTTTACTTAGAAATCACAAATAAATTCGATTTAAAAATACTGACTAAATGGGCTGGCCTGGTTAACCTTCTACCAGGCCTGGTAGAAGGTCAACATTATGATCGAAATAGTTTTTTTTTATATTAAGTTAAAACTTTAAAATTTATGGATTGATTTTATATTTATTAATTTTGTGTAAAAGAAGGAAAAAGACGCTTTTACGGTACTTAGTAGTTTATATTGCTTTGAGAAACCTCGGAGCTGTGATCCGAAACATTTGCAGAACTCTCATTTTTTAAATTTTGTTCAATTTTTAAATGATTTTATTTATATCATTTATTTGATCAGAATCGAATGGAATTTGTTCAAGTTATAGAGATTTTAGATGATTTAGTCTTTCAATTCCCATGAAAAAAAAATCGTCGTAAACGCAAATAAATTAATAAAACAGCTATTCTTTTAATATTTATTATATTTTTGTTTATACTAAAATATCTGTGAATATCATATATTTATCTAATAAATTAATAAAAACATAAAAACCTAACTTTTTTCAATTTTGATTCAAGAATTTTAATTTGTTAATCGAACTCTGTTAAGGGTTGAGACAATTTTCTAGTCTGAGTTAGACTAACTCTTTTCAATGTTGCCTGAAGAATTCCACGTGGTTTATTGTACTCTTTTGAATGTTTAGGTAACATTTTGCGGAATTGATTCAACTCCTAGTCCGAGTTCAACTAACTCTTTTTACATTAAACTCTTTTGAGGGTTGATTCAACGTTTTATAGAGTTGGTATAACTTTTTTATTATCAGCTACTTTAAGAATTGATATTCTTAATATAACTTCTTACTCCTCAAAAGTATAACTCAATCTTCGGAGGTAAGTATACTCCGTCGGGGTAAGGATTGCTCTTTTCTGGTTTGGCTAAAACCATTAACGAAAAGAGTTAATATTACCACAAAAATTCTGGTATTTATCCGAATTTTTTTGAGTGTGCTAACAAAAAATCCTATTTTAGCCAAAGATGTGAAAAATGCGTATATATGAGGTGCATCCAGTTTAGAAGAGAACACTCTCTTTCGCTTACACACATACGTTTGAAAATTATCTGCCGTCCTCCATAGATGCTCAAAACTAGTTCGATCGTGTCGAAACTTACGAGTTATCATAAGGAATACACATCCAATGCCGTATACAAAGCGTTATTCCTAAACAAAGCAGCGAAATATAAAGCTGCGGGATGGAATCTACTCTTCACCGATGGTACCAAATCAGACATCATCTCAGCTTTCGCAGTTATCAGGGAGACTGGCGACTTAATTAGCCACGGACTATTATGCCCCTTCTGCTCTGTTTACACAGCCGAAGCAGCTGCCATATTACAAGCCGCGATCTTTGCTTTCACAAAAATAGGAACATTTTTTTAATATACACAGACAGCCAGCCCTTCATAAATGCTATCAGAATGCCTGCCAACAACAACCATATTATAAATGAAATTAGAGACTTAATAATATGAGCTCCTCAAAAAATCACAATTATGTGGATTCCCGGTCATGCCGGTATCCGGGGTAATGAACTTCTAGACACAGCAGCCAAAGATATGAACACTACACCATAACTCGTAAATCTTTTTTTAGAATAAAGAATATTTATAGTTTCATGTAGAAACATCATCATTCAATCAATCTGGAGATATGGTCCACCTACAACCACCACTATTCAAACATCAACCATAACCGCTGTAAGCCTTTTTACCCAGCTGACGCTTCAAACTACGCCACAAAAATCTTCATTCGTCTTCGCCTGTGACACGCAAAGATAACTCATGGTTATTGATCACTTATTGTGCTCCTCCCCCCAAACAAACTGCAAAAATCCTAAAACATCCAACGAACGATAACATCAATAAGATGTTTACTTTCTTAAAAATCTCCAATTTGCTAGATCGTATTTAAGTCATATTGTTACCTTAACAGAGAGGGGTCGTAGCCCGGATTGTTATTCGGAATCAGGGCTTTGTAGTTTTTGATAGACATTCCCCAGTGATCCCATTCCCATCAGAATCTGCAAATAGGTTCATTTTGAAGAGGGTTTGAGTTGCGGCAGGGAAAATTTTTATACATTTAATAAAGAATAAATAATCATTTTTTTCTTTTCCATTTTTGGTGAGCTATGACTACAATTTGATTTTCGGCTTATGATTTCTAAGCATCAACGTTGGCGAACCCTAAATTTTTTTATTGCTGAAGGTAAAATTTCAATCTGTGGATACTTATCAATAAGAATATGTATATGTTAGTGATTTAACTTCTATATTGTAGGATGTTCTAAGACATGGTACATTAAAAATTGCAATTGTTTGTAGTTTACGAGATTTACGTTGTTATTGGATATCACTTTTTGTCGATTTAGTTTTTCGCTATATGCAGTGTATTTACTAAAACTTTAAGCTTTGTCATATCAACTGCGCGAAAAACAAGTGAAACAACATACGAAATTGATTTTTTAGGAACAAAAACGAATAAATAAAGGAAGTCACGGGCAATAAATGATTAAAAAGATAACAAGTTCAATGAGGCAAGTAATAAGCGCTTTGACAAACTAAACAGAGATATGCAAAAATATTTTGTACAAGGAGTGCAATATGAAAAACCCGTTATACTAGAAATCGAAAATTGTGCCATTGTATATTGGCTAAAAGCTGTTCGGGCATTATAATGAATAATATTGTTTATATTGGTACCGAGATCAAAATATAAATTTCATAGAAAAGAATGGAGCCATTTCCTAAAATTGCCTACAATTAAGGTATTTAAAGGTTTTCAGCATTTTAAGATAAAACACTCGTAGGTGGTTAAATGATACCAAATTCGACTTTGCAAGCGCTGTAGAAACTTCTAAAATCGATGGCTTCCACCCCTCTGTGTACTTTCATGCAAGCAGCATTCTTTCTTTCTTTGGAATGCTTTTTATGTCAAGCGTTTATGATGTTATTGATTTTAAAAATTGCAACAAGTTTGAGTGCAATCGAATCCAAATATGAGTATTTACGGTTTTAAATGTGACTAAGAATGCGGTCAGATCTTTGTGATCAGTGCCTTCAAAGTTTATAAATAGGGGAATGTCGTCTAGGTTGGAACACCTTTTGAGTTTTGCCCATGACTTCTGTTGTAAGCCGAATTTCGCATATAGCCGCATATTGTTGGAAAGATCTCGCAAAATGTTTTTGCGGAACATTAGAAAATGGCGCAATCCAAATGCCTTTTTCTGTTGCATTCCATGCAAAAAAAAAAAAAAACAGTATTCCGACCTTAGATATGAGCGCTATTAGGCGTCGCATCATGCAGACCAAAGACCACAAAATGCGTGATGTGAACTCCAAATAACGCTACAAATTTTCAAATTACACTTTTTTTTTGTTTTATGCACTTTGATTGGCACTGTGATTAGTTTTCTTTCGATATTTGAACACTTGGTTTCGTGACATGTGTATACTGTTTGCACTCTGAACTCTTAGTGATATGAAAAATTTGCTGTCACCGCGAAAAACAATTTTGGACACACATGAATCTAGTGTGAATATAACGGAAAGCCCCGTGTTCTGATCTGGACTGTGTTTCAACCTAGACGACATTCCCCTATAGTTGTCCTCATAGTTGGAAATAATTTTTGAGTTGTCGTTGTAATTATGTATAATGTGTATGTGTATCTACATATGAGTATAGGTATAAGAAGGCAGTTTTATTCACCTTAGCCACTACGCCACAACACATTAGCCACTACGCACTGCGACCACAGATGGAGGAGGTTCAGATAAGTAAAACATCGAAGAGGAGGGGAAATTTTAAATCTTTAACAGTCTAATGCTCGCAAGCGTGTGTAAATAGGCCTCCCCTACCCTACCCCATCACTTTCTTTCGTACTGCCCATCGGGAACGAATCACTCTGTATATAGGCAACATACATTGGTAAGTAAACTTAAAATTGAGTTAAGGGTATAAAAGTCCATTACTGCAACTAGTTACCACCACAGTCTGATAAATAACACATATGAAATGCTAAAACGAGACTTGAGAGCTGATTACAAATGTAACTAACGACTACACTGGGAGAATAAGATAGAAAAGCGAAAGAGAAACGAAGTCAAAGTCAAAATCAATGTTGAATTTATCCATATCCCATATACCATATATCCATACATATGTACTAAATTGTATTTGTAACACGTTTCTGTGGAAATCGCTGCTGCAAAAATAGAAAGTAGTATTTTTTTTTGTGATTTGCCAGCACGTTACACAATCAGTCTGCTATTTGTTGATACTATTCATTTTAATTTCATAGTATGTAAGTACTCTTGGCGTCACACAAGAACACTTTTGCGATTTACAATTGAACTTCACTGGCAGGAACGAACAACTGGCCGTAGTGGAGAGAGAACTGCTACGTAAATGTAATGAATTCCTCATCCGGTTTAGACATACAAACAAATTTACATATTGTTATCCATGCTAGGATATGTGCATTTATATTGGCTAGACAGTATGCTTTAGTTTTTCGCTCTTTTGTAAATATTTTTACGAGCAATTGCTTTAAAATTTACATACAGAAGTGTATGAGTGTTTACATGCTTGCGGTATTTATTTTTGTTATTGTTTTCCCTTCGTGCAAGGAGTCTCTCACACACAATATAGCCCTAGTTAAGATAATAAGTTTTAGACATGCAAAACTTCTACCTCTGCAGAATAGTTGACATGTGCTGCATTCTCAAGTAGGCGAGTCCTCGTAGATACTTTTATCTGCATATTTGAGTAGTCGCATATCCAAGACTTCAAACGAATGTATGTATCATACATAAGTATAAAAATTACATTGAAAAACTAATTGCAACGAACTGTACAAACATGTGGCGACGGAGGAGAAGGGAAGTTTGCCTAAATTGAATTTCCTCATTTACCTTTTTTCTTGTATGGAAATTTGGTTATCGTTGAAGATGAGTTACTTCTGCAACACACGTTTCTAATTAAAATCACTTTCGAATTGCATAACACTCTTATGTGGTGCGGTTTCAATTTAATTTTTATTTATTTTTAATATGAGTTTGAAGGCATAACTTCGCCTGAGAATTGATTTGGTGTATAAGTATATGAATTTGTACACACATACGCCAAGTCAATTCTCAGGCGACGATATTTGTAATGCGTTTTTAATTAGTGTGTGGCGTACATTTTTATTAAAATTATTCAACATGTCGTATGAGTATTTATATAATTTTTGATTTACCATAATCTTTAATAGATTTAACCAAATGCTTCATTATAAATATTAAAAGGTACAAATACTGACTAAATATGTAATCGTATGTGTATAGCCAACTTACTGTCTGTAGTTGCCAAGTGCATTTTATTTTGGCTAATATAAATTTCGATTTCAGATACTCGAATGAACTGGATCGAGAGCAAACACTGCAAAGGTTTCAATATCTCCATAAATTCGCTGCACTTCGACAGACAGCAAAAAGAAAATTAAAATAAAAGAAAACAAAACAGGAAATGCGCGAATAATTTATAACAAACAATTACTGCACATTTTGCCAAACGAGCTGGCTAAAAATTGGCTATCCTGTCGCTCTCATGCCGGATCGAGCAACTATTCAAGGAAGGCAATGTGGTGTTGCAGCTGTGGAAATTCACTTGAATATATTATATGCATATGCATGTGGTACACAAAAGGGACACATAAGTGTACAGTGCCAAAAAGGCGGCGACATGTTCGTGCCGTTTTCTGCTCTCAAAGGCAAACTAAAAAAAAAACGAACAAAGTTTAGAATTTACTAAGTTGCATTTAAGAGGAAATAAGCATTGCAAACTCTTGTTATGTATACAATTTTGTGGTAAAAGTTGAAAGCTTTTAACATTTCAAGAAGGTTATAATTTGCAAATTAGATTTTATTAATAATTGCAATATGGATGGACGGTGCAGTTATATAAATGTAAGTATAGTTTATAATCATATTTGCTCAATGGTTTAAAAACTACAAGCATGTTTGGTTTTTCGAAAGCCCTTTCATTCTATATAGTACTTCATATTTTGCTTGTTTTCTTTAAAAATTCATATCAATTGTCTTTCGTTTCCTTTTTTACTGCAATATCTAATATTAGTTGGCAGATTTTTGCAATATCAATAAAAATGTAATAAAAGTCACTTGACACTTACAAATATGAAAAACCATAAGATTTATGACCTTAGAAAAACTTTAAAAACTACGCTAGGAACCAGTTTCACCTTTATCTACTTATGCACTTATTCAAAATTCACTTAAAAATTCAAGTCGATTATTATGATTATTATTATATGGAGTACATGATTTTTATGTAAGTACTCATATTTTTGAATGACTACACCTTTTTGACACGATGCCAATTTTGCTTGGTAGAATATTACAAATTTAAATAGAGTAATTTTTACCATTACATATTATGATTAAATTGCGAATACATACATATACATACTCGCACTAGGGTGGGTCAAGTTTTTTGCAATCAAAGAAATGTTTTTCTTCTCAATAAAGGCTTGTCCGTATTTGTCTAGCGAAACATACCACTCGTTTGCTGCAAGAATAAAATGAGTGAAAAGATTTCGATTTAAGTAGACAGAAATATGTAACTGTTATTTAATGCTTGATATTATCATTTCGATAATTTTTCTGGTTGATACCAATACCATATTTTGTTCTGGTTATTTTTATGTGATCCTTTTTTACTAAAAATTCATTGTTCCATTGTATATTATAAAACCCTCTAGGCGGCCCTTGTCGGCTAGTAGATACCAAATTTAACAAAAGAAAAAATAGCCATATTACTTTTTATGAGAATTTTGTAAATTCAAAAATTTTATTTTTTGTAAAAGTTTATTACAAATGCATAATATCAGGTTTTCTGCCTACATATACTGAGACCACTAATGGATCCCCAAAACCCCCCTTACCAATGGAAATCTCATAAATTTTAATCAGTTGTCATGAGTAAAACTAAATTAGAAGGGATGAAAAAATTAAAAACACCCATCTCTGGAAATGTCTAGATTCGTTAGTGGTGGAAACAATGCGTCCATTCATACGACGCTAGATATGTTCATATCAAAAGAATCACCAACAAATTCAATGGAGTTTGAGAATCATCTTCCGATGAATGTGCAAAATTTGGATCCCATACATTGCCATCGTCAGGGATTATTATTATAAAGAATTCTCCTGTTTTTCCGCTAAATCTTGCATTATGGCTGATAAAATATATACGCTTTTCTGCTATTTTTCAAAATTGTTGGTGCATTTTTTCTAAGTAATAATAGTCTTTTTTGCGGTTTTCTCCCCATTGTACCTTTATGAATCCAATGTAAGAAAAAAGTTGGTGTTGTCGTTTCAATTGATTAAACGACCGATAAAGCTGGACGTCATGTCAATGTTGGTTCGTCGCACTATGGTCCAGAAACTCATTTTGGCGGCATAAAATCGAATAATAATGGCACTTAATTTTCAAAGGCAAAAAATTACATGCCTTTACTTACTCAGAATTGAATTGACCCTCAAAATATGGACTTAGGGCCGAAAAACCCATTTTTGGTAGGTTGAAGCATAATATACTTGCTTGTAACTTTATTTTTATTTGTCCGATGAGTAAGTTTTTATATTTCATTTCATAAGAGGACTTTTAGTTGCTTATAACGATATAAAGTACTGTTTAAAATTATAGCGTACTTAGTACTCACTATGCTCAAAGCTGAATAACTTCGGCATGAGCCCAGAGAAATCCATCAGGTCTTTTTATTGTGAAACTCTATTTTATACTATATTCGTTTGAGAAATAAAAATTATCAGATTTTGGGGATCCCTAATAATATTAATTCAAATTGAAGGATATCTCTCTCCAGTAAGTTTTTATTCCAACTTTAACACTGTTTGTACTGTTTTATATTATTATTCCCTTTACGCTGAAGCCACCCCCAAATGTTTTATGTAAATAAAATATTAACTTATATTATGACTTTAAGTAATTTCAACTTTTTGAGGTGGGTTAAAATATATCTCACCATGCATAAAAAACTAAGCAAAAGTTGTGACAGTTTTTACCCACCTAACCCTAAAGAGTTAACTAGGCAAGAGAGAGTAAGATATACAAATTTGAACGACTCAATCTTTGTTGTCTTTGTTTATCATTATTTCTAAAAATACCCACATAAAATTATGAAATTGTTTTAGTGAAAGCTAAAAGATTTAGTTACTGTATTGAAGTTTCCGGTTTATTGCTTCTTTTGGATTAATGAAATCATTGCTCTTTTGAGAAGTACTCATTATTTGTGCAACTGGGATATTCAGCAACATACATATACACGTACAAATACATATATGTTCACTTCAGGGAATTTTAATTTCCTTGACAGCTACATCATCACCACTGCTGCCACCACCGCCATCCATGTAAGAAAACATTGCGAATTGCTGATTATTGGCAGATTCACTTTTAATACTTTTTCACACGCAATCTTACTGTAATTGTTGCAGTTACAAAGGAGCAATGAGCGAGCGGCAACCGGCAGCAAATATCTGCATATCCGTCGGCCATTGGCATCACACAGATGTGAATGCCAAGTGAAAACGAACCAAAGTGCTCGAGTACAACTGTCCAGCTTTTGACTGTATGTATGTATATAAGTGTGTGATATGTGTGCGTGCCATTGTTATGTGCACTTGTGTGTGCTTGGTGCCTATAGCGTTTTCATTCATATTTTGCATAATGATATTTTCATTCAATTTTAGAAGTGCTTTTATTTGTTTTCATAATTTTTGTTGCTTTCTGCTGTTAGCCTTTGAATGCGCGAAAGTATACTTACACTTCCCAACGGGAATTTAGACAATGCATTACTCTAGTAATCGAAAAAATAAAACAAATTGATTGCACATTACTTTTCCTACGACATCGCCGTAGAAATGTCGAATCTTTTTCATTTTATTCCGAAAACTCCTTGTATTAACATGAACAAAATAAATGAGCGCCATCTACAAGGAGTCATAATCAAAATGGTCCGCTTTAGGCAAATTCTTTCCCTCATAATGCTCACAACTCTTAAATTAAATAAATGCTACAAAACTGACTAAAAATCTCCTATATTCTTTATTTACAATCAATACCTTTAAGGCATTTGCTACGAATCCAAAAAGTTTTTCATATATTTGATCACATTCCTTAAAGAGATACTTTTTGAAGATGTTTTTATTAATAATAAATAACATAAATACTCTAAAGTTTTTGCTACAATTTCAAAAACATTTTCAAATTTTATGGTTCTGATCACTTCTACACAATTACATCGCTTCCATTTGTTTACAACTCCAGCTACTAGAGTACTTCAAAAAAAGTCTCTCACGTCGGTTTTTTTTCGAATAAGACTGCACTAGTTTAAACAATAAAAAGTGAATATTTATCATCTTTTTACTCATAATAGAGGAAAGAAAATAGGCTCATTGTGTGTCAATGTGGTTTTTTAGCTATTCATGCAGAAGCGAAAGGAAAACAAAAACAACTGAAGTGATAATTAAAATTATTATATAGTCACACTTATGCGTGTGTCTATGTGTGTGTGTATGTATAAATCCTTCGTTACATATTCTGGAACGCACAGGCTGTAATTCATACATAGAAAACGATACCTCTTCCCCGTGTTTGAAGATGAGCTAAATGAATAAGTTAAATATATTCATATATACTAGGGTGGCCCTTATATTCCAACTTTTTAAAAGTTTAGCTCCCAGACCCCTATCTGGTTTCAATCAATAAAGAAACAATTTGTGCAAAATTTAAGCTTAATCGGACAACTGCGAGACGACCCTCATCGACCACGAAGTTGTACATTGCCGCCCGGAAGATAATTTTTTCAGATAAATCAATATTTTGTTTTTGGATTTCTTGAACAACACCTTTCTATGAACAAAAAACACCGAGATGATTATTGTTAGAGTTAAAAATGATTTATACATTCAAGATAAACTTTTCTCAAGACCAGTTTCAGTTATCTCATAAGGGCAAGAACTTTTAAAAAGAATTTGTATTTTTCTTGCTCGGGTGTACGTTCGAGCCTGGTTTCTGTAACCAGACGGAATTAAAACACCTTATCATCACATTTTTTTTATGAGTACATTGATAAATTATCAGGATATTGATCGAAAAATCAGAAAGGTGCTGTGGACAAGTTTGTAACCCACCTCGAGTACTTAGCTCCCCAAACTGTGGCTCTATCATTATTTTATGAAAATGTTCCAACAGCGATTAAGGCAAACAAAGCTTAAATTATATTGGAAGCAGGCTATAAAAAATCTTTTTTCTTTGTTTATAAACATTGAGTTTACGTTTTTTGTAACTCCTGGTACAAAAATTTTCTTCGCGAAGTTTTCTGTCAGCACCGATTTCTTCAACAAAGAACTTTCAACATGGAAAGATGATTCAGGTTACAAAAATGGAATTGAAAAACTTGGGAAGAAAGTTGTTGTCGATGACGTTGCAGAAAAAAAGTGAAACTCATTCAGAAATACAATAATACAATACAATACAATAACACGAAAGTGAATTTCGCTGAAATTTCGAATTTCTAATTTAGGTGGACACACGACAAAAAAGGAACTCCATTGAGAATCGAATTTCATTTTTGACGTTATAAGTTTGGAGTTATATTTTTGTGTGCCATAATTATAACGTGTTATCTCTGCGGCTTTGTTATTGTTTTCACATACAATTATCGCTGGTAGTTATACATAACTAGAAGCAAATGGCGAATAAAACTCAGCTATTGTTTCAAACGACTTTATCTTCAAATTAGAGATCATTCTAAAAACGATATATAGTTCGAAGAATTATTTAAAAATTCGCATCAGTTAATTATTTATAGTAAAAAATATGTGATAAAATATTTTTCATTTTAACTCCAGTTATGCTGTTTTTAATTTTTACCACAGAAATATTGCAAGAGCAACTGTTATGAAAACAAAATGCAAAATACCAAAAAAATATATCATATTTTCTCTGTTTTCTACAACCATGTGTTTGAGGATTGCTGAGTTATTTTCTGCATTTCAAGTGAATTTCAAGTGAATTTCGTTGAAATTCTTGCGAAATTCACAATTGATTCTATAGATATTATTCTTGTAAATAAAAATACGTTTCTTCTATAGAAATTGTGGGCGATTATATTATTCATGTTTCATAAGGTTTTCACACAATTTCCCGAACGGAGTTAATAGTTGCGTATACTATGCTTCAACTTTAATGCGTTTGAAGGTCGCCTAGAAGTTGTCAGATGAAGCAGAAGTTTTGCACAGCCCGGTTTTTTCTTGATTGATTGATTGGAACCAGATTAATGCAAGGGAGTAGCAACATTTTTACTTTTGAAAAATTACCTTTAGGTAAGGGCCACCTTAATATATACTCATATGTGCAATAACAATACACTGCTGCAGTGAATGACACATAGTGGAAACAAAACAGTGGCAGTAAAGTAAGCACAAAGAATAAGCACCAGGCATTTAAAGAGTGTTTATATTCTTTGGCATCTTGAAATATTTATGAGTGTTTCCACTCGACCCAATGACGGCGACAGCGGCAACACTGCAAAGACTGTGACAACGACGATAGAAATATCTAAATTTACTAGAATACTTAAGCACACACACACACTCTTACTCACTTACACTCACTCACTTGCACAATGCACATTGTGATTGAAGAAAAGATCAAGGACATTTTTTCTCCTTTCTTTTTAAGCAATAATATCTGCGCAAAAAAGTGTAAAAAGCAAGCAGTTGGAAACTTTTCGTAAATATTGCATTGGTATTGGTACCCGTACAATGTTTCACTGTGCTCCTAAGTGCAAGTATCTTTACATACTCGTAAAATGAAAAATGCATAATCACTGCCCACGAGGCACGAAACTCACGCACTGAAGTGGTGATTAAAGTCTAAAGAGTTTTTGCATCATTAAGCAAATACCACTGAATTTAAATAGTATGATTTATATTTATCTACCTAAATTTTCAAGGTATGAACAATGTTGGATATTAGCTACAAGGCAGTGCCAACTTAGCCTGGAGGCAAGTGCGACACCGCCTCAGGGCGTCGCCGCTTATGGGGTCCCGAGTTGCAAGGAAAAAATTAAAAAAAAAATTCAAGAATAATTTTGCAAGGTGAGAAAAAAAAAACAAAAAAAAAATAATTTATTTCAATTTTTTTGGTATCGATATTTATCAATAAACAGGTTGAGGAAGTATGGTTGATTCTTTCAGGCGAATATAATTAAATAAAGAGGGAAAATAGAGATAACCTACTGTAGCGTTTGTCATGGCGAATGGAATATTGAGTCGCATATACTATCATATTTGTGTGAAAAAGAACTCTCAACAATATTGTACAAAACATAAATGAATGATGACGTAGCAGAATTCACATTTTAGGGCCCCGGAATAGTTTGCCTCAGGGCCCCGAAAGAGCTAAGACGGCGCTACTACAAGGATTTATTTTCAACACCTTTTTGGAACGAATTTAAGTGAAGTTATTCTATGAGCTACCAAACCATTTTTTCTGGAATATAGTAATCGCCTGCCATAGATATCCTTAATGCTTCTTGAGCATGGTGTGCTAAAATTTTTAAAAGATTTTTTTTAAATAAAAATGTAATTATTCAGGCCGTCCTATCAGAGCGTAGAGGAAAATATCTGAATTAAAAATTCACTATCATGTTCAAAAATAAAGAGAATTAATATTGTACATTTACCACAAATTTTGTTATTTTCTGAATAACAAAGTATCTTAATCTAATCATTGAAGTGTAAAGGGTCTTGGTGAAATAGCAATTTAATTTTACTACAATGTCAGCTCATTAAAGTGACGATGATGACTGTGATAATAGAGATGACGATGCTATTAATGTCAATTGAAATTGTGGATATAAACTAACATTGCCGTAAGAACTTACCTTAAATAATTTAAAAGCGGTGGTTGTCTTATTTGTTTTAATTTATTTTTATACAAGTGTGTATGTATATGTGTATGTATTGTAGTATTGCACGGTAAGGGAAATTGTATACAAAATTCGTTTTTATGTATCCTTTTTTATGAAAATGTATTTTCTTTGTATTTAAATAACGTTCATGAGGGCTTTCATTTAATTAACACAAGTACAGAAATGCTCACCAATACACTCACACGTATATACATATGCACATACGAATGTGTGTGTATGTATGGCTACACTGAATACAAAGTACGAGTATCAACAAATGCGCAGGTATTTATAATTCAATTAAAAATTCATCAATTTAATTAACAGGGTTTTAGATTGCTGGAATATACGATACACGCGTACGTAAATATGCACGCCAAAAACTTTTACTTTTGTCTCCTGCTGCAGCCTGCAAAATGTTGCGTTCAGTTCATTATATGAACGGAAAGTGCAGCAGCACTCAGATTTGCACGGTAGTCCAAGTCCTTCAAGTGTAGTTCTGTTGTTTGTTTTTGTTTTTTTTTTCTGGATAGCGTTAAATTGCGTATTACTTGGTAAAATTCATTTTTTCATTTTTTTTTTTTTTATTTTATAATTTTATGAAAATTATTAAATGTGTGCGCTTAAATAATATTAGTTTTAATGTTTAATTTTTGGCTTTTCAATTCAAATTAGTTTTTTTTCCTACTCAATGATATATTCAAATATGGGAATTCCATCCGTTGATTTCACTTTTGCGTCGCTTGCACGCTTAATTTACATCCAAGACTGAAATATCCTGTCTACACCACTTGTTCGCATTATTTTGTTGGAACTGAAAGCTTTTTCTCACACGCCAATTGGTTTTTGTTGCATATAGGGCAAGCATATGAAATTTGGCTAGGCTAACTAACTTGTTATGTTCATTCTCCTAGCCATACATACATACTGATTCCAAATTTCCTGAATGCAAACATCATTGTGACTCAAAATTTAACTGGTACTGAGGCACAGAGAGAATAATTTCAGCGTATTCTATCGGATCGGTACCTTGGAGCCTGACAGCGCATAAAACTTTCTCCTGCAAAATTAATTTTTTGGCATTTGCGATTTGATGTATGCATATACAAAGTATACAAATATACATATTATTGCACCTTACCCTATGGCGACACGACGAAATTATCAATGTTGCTTATTACAAATAGTAAAAATTAAAGGGGAGAGTTTTACTTACCTGCGCATTGATAACATACAGACTGACACTGAGAATTCGTATATTTTTAATGTCATATTTTTTATACTTTATAAATTTTTGTTTTTTTTTATTTCGAGAAACACATATCAGCAAGGTCACAAAAATTTCGCTCAAAATATAGTTGTTCCTTCCTTATTGTAGATCCAAATTCTAGAGCTACTTATAAGTTTATACTTAAGTCAATTTAATTTCCATTGATTTTTATACTTTTAATTATGAAATACCCTCTGATGTATTTGCAACCACAAAGAGACAGAGAGAAAGAAGCGAGAGGGGCAATGAAAAAGCTCCTGAACAAAAGAGAAGAATATTGCTTACATGTATCTGTCTCTTTCATGCATTAATGAAAATGCGTTTCTAATGGTGGTGTTGGCAGCGGTAGTTGCTCTGCAACCGGAAATAATATGAACATGTATACATGTATTTCCGATGCAGCTGTTGCAGACGGTCAATGGTGGAAAGGAAAGAATATTGTTTTAGCGGCTTAAGAAGTGAACAGCTGAAAATTACTATAAGAGAACAGCAAAATAAAAACAAGAAGAAGCAGTACAACGAATAGTCGAACAGACACACGATGCATTGTTGTTACTATGATGTTGAAAATGAAAGCAGCTTTACTCACGAGCAATAAGATTACTGCATATGTGTGTGTGTGTGGAAAATAAAACAAAACCGGCTTAACTTTATGTGCATACGTGTGTCTGTGTGTGTTGATATATGCAGTTCGGAGCAGCCAACAGAGGGTGTTACAAAATTCAATGAATTACGTTAAATGCTTTTACCTAACTTCCGGTAGGGATTTGCCTTTCACATTTACAGTTATTATTAAAGCTTAATTATTTCTTTTTTGAAAAATTTTTATTTAAAATTTTAAAGAATGGAATTGGTAGGTATATGTAGTTTAAAAAGTATTTTTTTTGCTGTTGTGTATGCTTGAGAATTTATTTTCGAAGAATCGTTTTAAGATCTAGCTACATGCTTTAGAATTATTTTATTACATATGAAAGTAAAGCAACACAAATTCAATACAATACAATACAAAAATTAAATATTTTAAATAAAAATCTCGTTGGTGTGTTTGTTTGCGTTTGAATGAGATAAATCAATCTTCAGCATATCTTTACAAAACTAAATTAAAATTATTAAATTAGTATAACATAATAATGATATGTTTCAATATGTTTGGTTGTTCGCTGTAAATTTACAATTACATTTTGAAATACTCGTACATTAAAAAAATTGAACAATGAATACGTATTAAATTACCGTTTATATATTTGAAAATATAAATGTGAGTAAAAATGGAAACTAAAATCTAGTTTATAAATCATTAATAATATTTCAACTTACAGTCTCAAATATGTATATAAATGAATTTATGTATGTATGTATGTATGTATATGCACTTATAAGTATTTGAGAATATTTGAAATGTTTGATTGCATTTCAAAACCTTTTCGAAATTAATATTTTTGAAATATAATTGAAAGTGATAACTAGTTCATACTCGTTTCCGGATACAAATTTTATAAAAAAATTAAGACTATACGATTTTAAGATCATGAAGTTTTTGAAAAACGAAAAAAAACCAAAGTGGCTTAAGAGTGCCCTGCTGTAAAAACCTCTGCTCAGTTCGCTTCTCTAGCAATTCATGTAGCTGTGATCATCACTTTCAACTGCGGCTACAATTTCGTGGGTTTTAATTGTATTCGTCATCTGGACGTCAGTTTCTTTGCTTTTTGCTGATGCTTCTTCCAGATTATTGCTTACATTTTGATATACTTCCGCTTGCACTTCAATATGTCCGACTTCAACTTGCTGTGCTGCCACTTGTTTGGGTTTAAATGAACTGCATGTTGGCGTTGTTGGTGGAACCACTTTTGTTAATTTACCGTAAATAATATTGGTACGTTCATTAACTTTAATCGGTTGTAGTGTCACACCGTTTTGGTTTTGATATTGATGGTGATCTTGTTCTTTCGCCTCCATAATTGTGTTCAAGTAATTATTGCTCTGTGATGTTGAAAGATTTTGACTATTGTAGACAGGTATATTCGATGGAAACATTTGATAATGTTGCTCCGAGGTGGTGGGGCTTGCTGGTGTATTGAGACGTTGACACGAAGACATCGGCGATGGAAAGACAATTTGATGACGTTCATCGCCCGGTGTGGAATTGGGTGTGAATACTGGACGTGGTGGTGGCGGTACCAGGTAATTGTCCATTAGTGAGCCCGGTGACCCAAGACGACAACCAAAACGTCGTTCTTCGTGATCTGAATGCGTGCCTGAATCACCCAGTGATGTTCCACTGCAGTTGCTGCCTGTGCTTAGTCTGCCCGATGAGGAAGATGACGATACGCTCTGTAAGCTCAGTGAGCTAATAGGACGTACTGAAGACTTGAAACTGGAGCTAGTGGTTATTGATGACTTGGTTTCATCTAAACGATTATCGGCCAAGTTTGCTGCCGACTTGTGACGTGAGAAGAGTTTCTTGATTTTCTCAAATGGCGTTTCTCTCTTTAGCTGAGATTTAAGCTGGTCTTGTATGCGTTCATACTCTTTGCGCAGTTGGTCAATTTGTTCCTGTTTCTCACGGAAGCTTTGCTGCACGTCGTTGCGATGCTTCCATTTTTCAACCAGAACTTCAACATCGCGTATGGAGAGCACGTTGTTTTTGAAATCGTGCATTATTTCGGCCAGTTCGTCGTCAGCATTTGAACGTGTTGTGCTTGATGCGTCTGAAGCGGTGCGTTTTAGTGTTCCATAAGTCGGGCAATTTTGACCAAGACGCAAATTAGAACTCATTGATCGATTGAGACTGTTACGTGATTGTGGTAGTAGATCCTCTTCAACCGGTCGGTTTGACGGCTGAAATAAGTAATTGCCATCATCAGCATCGGCAGCGGTGGTGAGAGCAGAAACGGGTGATGCTAACGTGGCAATGGGTATATTGGAGGGTTGTAGCACATAATCATTGGCAGCCCCAGAGTTTTGATTACAGTTCTCGAGCAGCTGAGAGCATTCGTGACTGAACTTGTCAGTCTGATAGGGTGAATCGGTCACGTCTACTGATTTGTTTTTCTCCTTGGATTGATAATAAGGAGGCTCACTTATGCGCAACTCCTTTGTGGTCTCTTCAGCGCTTGTTACTACTTTATTTGTGTCAAAACTCTTGCAGGCATCTGCAGATAAAGCCTGAAGATTCTCGTCTTCAGTCTCGACACTGATATAATTGAGATTCGACACTGCCATTGTTTCTGCCTTTGATTTTACTTCAGGGGTATTTTCACGCTCTGAGCCACTAGACATTTCCATGTACTCTGCAGTTTGTTCCTGTGCTTCCTCTTGATTTTTATGCGGTTTGGGTTGCTTAATTTTTGGCGATGTGGGTGTAGACTTCACTGCCTCAAGGACGACTCTTGAGGAGCCTGTAGTTTTGCCATTTGGTGTTGCCTTATTTTGTTGATTGCTATTTGTGCATGTACTGCTGATGCCCTTGAAATAATGATACATTGTGGTTAGTTCATGGAACTCCGAAAAACTAACAATGTTCTGTGCGAGCTTATGATGACCCTCTAGCTCAGCTAATTCAGCGGGCGTTTTCCCAGCGCAATTGCGTATGCCGCACGCGGTATCACCACCTGGGCATTCCATTAACTGTATGCATAGACGATTTAAACCCCAACGTGCTGCAAAATGCAGCAAAGTCGGATACTCTTCCGGGCTGGATTCACGGATAGTCAGAAAGTGATTTTGTTTCTCATACGGGCCATTGAGCAAATGAAAATTGGGCGGCATATTTTTCTGGAAGCACTGCAATAAATGAAGGTCGAGTGCATCTCGTTCAGTTGGACCAATGCCAAGTGAATGACACATGAACTCAATGGGAGAGTCCTCCACGCGTAGTAACTGCTCAAGTTCGCGAAGGCGACTTTCACATTTAATGGGGCGCGCGCCTAAACTCTTCTCATTCTTTTCGATACGTATTTCTACCATGGTGGAAATCTCCATGCATGATTCTAGATAAATATAAAAAGGATTCCAAATGAGCCATCAATCGACTTTAGATTGAAAAGGAAAGGAAATCGAAACAAAACTGAATGAAAATTAATTTCAGACAACGTTTGCCCAATACGTACCTGGTATAGAGAACTGCACTGTGAAGGGATTGCGGCATTTAAAGTTTCGTATTTCAATTAATTCCCCAGACTTTTCGACAGAGATCTTCAACATATCATCCTTTTCTAATGGTTCTGATAACATTGCAACCACCTTGTTTTGCCCAATTTTAACTTTCTTTGGCAGTATGGTGAAACCTTCTGAGCAGCTGGAAAAGCTTCTCGAAATGCTATTGCTGGTATCATGACAGGGAGGTCTCTGACATAGAGCTCGTCCCAGAATATCAGTTGCAATGCCTAGAATATTACTAATTTGCGCTTGATCATTATCGCGTATGATGCAACGACGCCATTTGTAATAACTGGGTAGCGCTGCAAATTTTAAACAAGTACCAACATTTACACACTGTGGCTTCCTCCGAAGTATTCAAGCTTTTACCTGTCTTATGCATTTCCTTAACTCTCTCCTCGGTAACATCTAATAATATTGCCAGAACTTTTTCAACACGTATAATCGCTGACAATTGCGACATTAAAAATGAATGTGAAAGCGCCAATAACGCAGGACATAGTATGACAATTTGCAATGCAGTATTTTGATACTTATGCGCAATTTCCTCACTAAAAGAGCCGTCTTCAATTTTAATGTGAAGGAAGCTGCAAAACCAAACATCATTATTGATTAAATTCCATCGAAGAGAGAAACCATATGGTAAGAACTTACTTGAAGGGTTTGCGTCCACGCTGTTTGGTGATTTTATCGAAATGATTTTTCAGGAAATTAGCACGTAATATAGCACGTTCGCTATGCTTAGCGGTGATAATTAAAATATCGTCCATATTGTAAGAACCTGCGGCGTTGATCGCCGCTTGTGAGTTGCTTACCGTTCCGCAGTTATCTGAAAAATGAAAAGAAAAGACATACCACCATGAATCCATGAATTTAATTAAGGTGAGTGTGTGTATGCAATGTAAGTATATTCACATATTCGAAAATACATTCGAACTTCGGTATTAGGGACTGATAAGCTGTACCTATTCACATACATAAAGTAAAATAAGAAAGTTGATAATTTATGATGTTTACTTAGGATCTGGCTTTGTTGCGCTGGCGATTTATATGCATGCATTTGTATAAAAATTTGTTTGTTTTTTGGCGGAAAACAATCAGCATGAGTGACAGCAAATACTTATGTCACATCACATTGTTTGATACAGTTGACAGTTTACGCAGTTCCATAAAAAACTGTTGGCGGTGCTGCTGCTGTGCTATTGCAGATAATAAGAATCGAAAATGTGTATGGAGAAGTGGAAAAGTGAAGCTTGGCTATTTATTGTGGCTGTAGAAATGATAATATTTGTTTGATGTAAAAACAATATTCCTTAATGAGTCTACTTGTAGCTGCCCAGGCTGTGTTGCGTGTTTAAAGAAAACAGTTTTTTAGTAGAGAGTTTGCACGAAGTTTTCAAAGAAAAAGTTCTTTATATAGAATGCGATATTGTTTTTTGTTTATGAAATAATGTTGAAATGTTAAATACTTTTACAACAAATGCCATCATGTCATCATTATAGATATAATGATCTATATCGCAGAATTTGTTGGTTCGATTCGGTACCTTTGAAACGTGTTTCAATCGTATACTTCCCTCCCCGCTGACCTTAAGCTTTGAGTAGCTTCATACCGATTGGCTCAACTTCATTCTGAATAAACAAAAAAATAATAACTTCTTTGTTATTTTGGATAAAATATCGAATTATATTATTTCCCTCCCGCAAAAGCCTAAAAGCAAATGCCACTCAAATCGTCCAAAGCTCATTAGTATTTCTATTTATGTATACACATTTAAAATACTTATGAAAACATACAGCACTAAAAAAATATACGTAACACATTATTTATTGCATTCAAAATTTTTGCTGCCAACATAAAACACACCGCCAACATTGCTCGCTGCACAATTATTACTTATTGTAATAAAATATAAAATGTCTCTGCTCTCATCTTTAATAACAACGTCATACTATTTAAGCAGAATAAATAAAAAGAATATCTTTTTTTTAGGAGACTATGAAAATTAAATCTAGAGGTTAATTTTCAAAGTCATGACTTAAGTTCATGTTAATTTCGTTATTTGAAGTTATATATAAACAGGTTAATGAACAAATGTAGTCATCACAACAACAATGTATATAGAGACGGGCAAATCAGACGGCCGTTTCGGAATCCGCCACAATATATACATTGTTGTTGTGATGACTACATTTGTTCATTAACCTGTTTATATATAACTTCAAATAACGAAATTAACATGAACTTAAGTCATGACTTTGAAAATTAACCTCTAGATTTAATTTTCATAGTCTCCTAAAAAACTATCATGAACTGATCGAATGGGGACCGTTCAGAAAAAATGACACCTAGAATCATTTTCTCACACACACACACTCTCCCATGTACTAGACTTTCAAATAACGAACTGTTATGCAGACTAGCTACGATGGGAAAAAAACAACAACATAAGTGTATAGAACGGTAGTGGTAGTTTCTTTCAATATCACTATTCAGTGAAGATATTTGGAATCAAATCCATAATTCTGGGTTATGATTTCAAATATTAGTAGCTTATATGGGATATTGAAAGATTAAGAACTACCACTAAGATCACTGATGAGGAATTGTGGCGGATTCCGAAACGGCCGTCTGATTTGCCCGTCTCTATATACATTGTTGTTGTGATGACTACATTTGTTCATTAACCTGTTTATATATAACTTCAAATAACGAAATTAACATGAACTTAAGTCATGACTTTGAAAATTAACCTCTAGATTTAATTTTCATAGTCTCCTAAAAAACTATCATGAACTGATCGAATGGGGACCGTTCAGAAAAAATGACACCTAGAATCATTTTCTCACACACACACACTCTCCCATGTACTAGACTTTCAAATAACGAACTGTTATGCAGACTAGCTACGATGGGAAAAAAACAACAACATAAGTGTATAGAACGGTAGTGGTAGTTTCTTTCAATATCACTATTCAGTGAAGATATTTGGAATCAAATCCATAATTCTGGGTTATGATTTCAAATATTAGTAGCTTATATGGGATATTGAAAGATTAAGAACTACCACTAAGATCACTGATGAGGAATTGTGGCGGATTCCGAAACGGCCGTCTGATTTGCCCGTCTCTATATACATTGTTGTTGTGATGACTACATTTGTTCATTAACCTGTTTATATATAACTTCAAATAACGAAATTAACATGAACTTAAGTCATGACTTTGAAAATTAACCTCTAGATTTAATTTTCATAGTCTCCTAAAAAACTATCATGAACTGATCGAATGGGGACCGTTCAGAAAAAATGACACCTAGAATCATTTTCTCACACACACACACTCTCCCATGTACTAGACTTTCAAATAACGAACTGTTATGCAGACTAGCTACGATGGGAAAAAAACAACAACATAAGTGTATAGAACGGTAGTGGTAGTTTCTTTCAATATCACTATTCAGTGAAGATATTTGGAATCAAATCCATAATTCTGGGTTATGATTTCAAATATTAGTAGCTTATATGGGATATTGAAAGATTAAGAACTACCACTAAGATCACTGATGAGGAATTGTGGCGGATTCCGAAACGGCCGTCTGATTTGCCCGTCTCTATATACATTGTTGTTGTGATGACTACATTTGTTCATTAACCTGTTTATATATAACTTCAAATAACGAAATTAACATGAACTTAAGTCATGACTTTGAAAATTAACCTCTAGATTTAATTTTCATAGTCTCCTAAAAAACTATCATGAACTGATCGAATGGGGACCGTTCAGAAAAAATGACACCTAGAATCATTTTCTCACACACACACACTCTCCCATGTACTAGACTTTCAAATAACGAACTGTTATGCAGACTAGCTACGATGGGAAAAAAACAACAACATAAGTGTATAGAACGGTAGTGGTAGTTTCTTTCAATATCACTATTCAGTGAAGATATTTGGAATCAAATCCATAATTCTGGGTTATGATTTCAAATATTAGTAGCTTATATGGGATATTGAAAGATTAAGAACTACCACTAAGATCACTGATGAGGAATTGTGGCGGATTCCGAAACGGCCGTCTGATTTGCCCGTCTCTATATACATTGTTGTTGTGATGACTACATTTGTTCATTAACCTGTTTATATATAACTTCAAATAACGAAATTAACATGAACTTAAGTCATGACTTTGAAAATTAACCTCTAGATTTAATTTTCATAGTCTCCTAAAAAACTATCATGAACTGATCGAATGGGGACCGTTCAGAAAAAATGACACCTAGAATCATTTTCTCACACACACACACTCTCCCATGTACTAGACTTTCAAATAACGAACTGTTATGCAGACTAGCTACGATGGGAAAAAAACAACAACATAAGTGTATAGAACGGTAGTGGTAGTTTCTTTCAATATCACTATTCAGTGAAGATATTTGGAATCAAATCCATAATTCTGGGTTATGATTTCAAATATTAGTAGCTTATATGGGATATTGAAAGATTAAGAACTACCACTAAGATCACTGATGAGGAATTGTGGCGGATTCCGAAACGGCCGTCTGATTTGCCCGTCTCTATATACATTGTTGTTGTGATGACTACATTTGTTCATTAACCTGTTTATATATAACTTCAAATAACGAAATTAACATGAACTTAAGTCATGACTTTGAAAATTAACCTCTAGATTTAATTTTCATAGTCTCCTAAAAAACTATCATGAACTGATCGAATGGGGACCGTTCAGAAAAAATGACACCTAGAATCATTTTCTCACACACACACACTCTCCCATGTACTAGACTTTCAAATAACGAACTGTTATGCAGACTAGCTACGATGGGAAAAAAACAACAACATAAGTGTATAGAACGGTAGTGGTAGTTTCTTTCAATATCACTATTCAGTGAAGATATTTGGAATCAAATCCATAATTCTGGGTTATGATTTCAAATATTAGTAGCTTATATGGGATATTGAAAGATTAAGAACTACCACTAAGATCACTGATGAGGAATTGTGGCGGATTCCGAAACGGCCGTCTGATTTGCCCGTCTCTATATACATTGTTGTTGTGATGACTACATTTGTTCATTAACCTGTTTATATATAACTTCAAATAACGAAATTAACATGAACTTAAGTCATGACTTTGAAAATTAACCTCTAGATTTAATTTTCATAGTCTCCTAAAAAACTATCATGAACTGATCGAATGGGGACCGTTCAGAAAAAATGACACCTAGAATCATTTTCTCACACACACACACTCTCCCATGTACTAGACTTTCAAATAACGAACTGTTATGCAGACTAGCTACGATGGGAAAAAAACAACAACATAAGTGTATAGAACGGTAGTGGTAGTTTCTTTCAATATCACTATTCAGTGAAGATATTTGGAATCAAATCCATAATTCTGGGTTATGATTTCAAATATTAGTAGCTTATATGGGATATTGAAAGATTAAGAACTACCACTAAGATCACTGATGAGGAATTGTGGCGGATTCCGAAACGGCCGTCTGATTTGCCCGTCTCTATATACATTGTTGTTGTGATGACTACATTTGTTCATTAACCTGTTTATATATAACTTCTAAAAAGAATATCATCGTAAAAATGTTGGCGATACACCAACGATGCTGTTTGTACAAGTTTCTAGTTTGTTGCATTGTAGCATTCACGAAACTTCGACGGTGTGACCGAGAGAAAGGTAGAGCGGGGTAAAGCCTTGTTTTGTCATCGTTTCATCTTATTTTTTAGAGACGTGCCCCCTGTTGAATGCTTATGCTTGCTCGTGATTAATAGATTGACCATCAAGATTTTTTCCGCATTACCTCTCGAAAACATGAGCTTTAACTTTTAATAAGCTGATACCCATAAACTCGTAAATGCCTCGTAGACTCATAAAATGTGTAAACTTGTCAACATTTATATGAAATTTGAGTTTACAAGGTTTAAGAGGCATCCACGAGTTTATGTGAATCAGCTTAATGTGAGATTACATGAAGGAGTGAATTTGGAGAGTCATGTAATTGTTTTTATTTCGAAATTTAAATCAATTATAAAATTATATACATAGTTTCAAAGACAAATATAAAGCAGTAACTCTCACTTCTTCCCTTCACACATACTTTACATCAAAATTGGAAAAGCCGATTCTCAAGACAAGGTTTAGGATGCCAAAAGGCTTTTGACATCCTTTAGTGTCCACTTTCTTTTTCATCATAGAATTTTGTGTTGAAGTTTAATTTTAATTATTTAAAAAATATAAAAATGAAAACGACACCATAATTCGCGCTGTGTTTGCAAAACTTCTTCTGGGCACGAGATCCTCTTATTTTAAACATCCAACTCCAGGAATTTGTATATTTTGGTTGCGATACATCAGTCGTCAATCGTCATTAGGGCAGTAACAACTGAGCAAAATAAATTTTTCAGAAATCATTCAGAGAAAAAACCACAATTACCTAATTAATGAATTAAATTATATACTTTTTCTTCTTTTTTTTCTTTTAGACGACCTCGATAGTCTAGTGAGTAATGCTTTAGATTTCCATCCGGGAGATTCGGGTTCGGTTCCCGTCTTCGTCTGGTGGTTAATTCTCATAACCTTTTTATATTCACTATCAATATGAAGTGTAAGAGAATTATAAGAAAGTGTACAAGTACACATCTTGGTTGGTAACAGCAGAACCACCGAGCGAATAAAAAATTGCCACACCGCCGTTCGGAATCGGCGTTAAACTGTAGGTCCAACTATGTGGTATCACAATGAGCCGTTCAGGCCTAAGTATGCCTCTCGACAACCACTCTAACCTAACTGTTATTATTTTCTGATAAATATACCTTTCTTTGGTGCCATTTTTTTAAATTTCTGCCTCATAAAATTCCAAACCATTGAATCAGATTGTTTCGTAAAACTCTTCTATTTATTTACTTTTTATCAGTTTTGAAAGAAGAAGAATATGAATTTATAGCTGCTGTATTTGAATGCAACTAAATAAATTATACTAAAGCTCATCAGATATTCAAATCTAAGAATCCTTTCGTTTAAAAGAAAATAAAGACGTGCGTCACACATAAATTTTGTCACGTTTCAAGCATTTAAATAAAATCAAATAAACATTTCGAGAGAAAGAAGAATAAAAGATTCGTAACACAATTTTAGTTCTTCTTTTAATTCTTCCTGATGGGTAATAATAAACTTTAGAAAACAATTCCAAATAACTTTTTGAGTTTGTTTGTTTGTTTTTATTACGAAAGAATCTTTATACTAAGCGGTGCGAGCGCGCAATTCTAATGAAAACTCGCGTGAATGCTCAACTTAACTCAACGTAGAGCTGGAGGCAGAACGATAGAAAACTGACGATGCTGATGAAGATGGCGACAACGCCGAAGATGTTATCTCTTGGCCAAACACAAAATTACTGACTGTTGCATTTGGCTGTTGAACTTTTCAACACCCACGAACACATTCAAAATCAAGGGAGAAAACAGCAACAGTAGCAGCCAGAATGTTGTTCTTTTTTGAAGCTGTTGCTGCTGTGCTACTACTGTTGTTGTTGAGGCTCATTATAAATTTATAAATACAAAGAAGCAGCCGATTCTTAAAAGAAATGAAAAGTAAAAGCGAAATTAAAATATGCAAAAATAGCGACATATTCTCCTTTTTCACATATGTACATACATATGTAGGTATGCATGTATTGGTATAGCGATTATTACGATGACGTTTTATTATTCTTTTAATTATTACTCTTGGTGTCTTTTTGGTCTCAGTTGTGAATGAGCGCATTACTGCCATGACATGTCTGCCAACTTTTTATGCCAGATGCAATTTTTAGTCCTACTCATTCAGAAGAATGTCAACATCAACCGCCAGCAACATTTATAATCTCGTGCAACATTTACATATAATGTTGCACAGCTAATTTCTATTGTTGTAATGAATGCGTAGAATCCGTTGGTGTATTCAGTTTATTTGTAAAAAGGAAAATTTGAATCTAAAATATCTCAAGTGTAATGTGCTGTGGAAAAACTGAATACACTATCGGATTTTACAGGCGAAATTACCTTTAGTGTAATTAATACTTTATTTTTTAAATAAATTTTAACTGGCTTTGTATTTTCGTATTTAATTATTTTCAATTTTATTCAAACCTAAAAGAACTCTGACACACATAGGAACTTATTGATGGTCATACGTTGATCCCTCGTACGTAGTTTTTCACCAATTTTAGAAGAGACGACAAAAAAGCAAAAAATTTATATAAAGAATATGTAAAATTGGGTTTTAAATCATTTTAAATAGGAAAAAAATGTTTTTGGAATTATTTTTTTATTTTGATTTAATTTTTATATATTGTTCATAGAAATTTATTGCGTAAATGTCTTGTCTTCCAAAAGTGGTGAAAAAGTACTTACGAGGGGTCAACATATGACCATCGATATGTCGTATAAGATTGTGTGCCCCAAATTAAAATCCCTTGTTTTAATAAGATTTCTAATGTGATAAAAATCTAGTCAAAAATATACAAGTCACACTTTCCATGTAATGCCTTCCATTTAATACGTTTCAAGCCACACTTTTCGTTTTTTTCTTGCCAAACAATTTTATTTTTCAATATATTTTAGCCCAAAAGGATACAATACACAATATATCAAAAACGGTTGTTCAATATTTTTAAAGTATAGAACATGGCAGAAGAATTAAGAAGGTAGATTGATTTTGACAAGTAAGAGGAACTTTGACAATTGGGAAAACATTTGTTTTGATACTATTCTTCTTTTTGCAACAGAGTTGTATTTTCGTAGTTGAATTTTTAGGTGAGAATTTATAAGAAAATAATTTGCATAGTATTGCATGAACATAGGGAGAATTAGTTGTTGCTTTTTATATTATTTTTTAACTCTTTACATGTTCAAGGCATTTCCTAATAAAGAAAACTAATTTTAATAACATTATTTAGACGTCTCTGCAGCGAATTTCGAAAACGCAAAGAGGCGCATACTGTTGCGATTTTTCGCATTGAAGCTGATTTTCATTTCTTTCTGCACACATACAAAAGATGTTGTTGAGATTTCTACCAGTTCAATTAACTATTAAGTTAAATATAAATATTAGAATAAAAATACAAAGTAATATAACATTTCTGAATTTGTTTCTTTTTGTTCCACCACTTGAGAACCACTGCTCTAAATACTTCTCCCATGGTATTGAAAGAACTGAACATATTGTTGCATTTGTCAGTACTTCTGTCCATAAATTACACAAATAGTACGAAGTGTACTACATCGTGTGTCGAGTGCTAAGAGGGACAAATTTTTTTTTATTTAACTTCGCAGTTTTGAAATTAATTCTTCTAATCTGGCCAAAAAATAACATCAAAATGAAAATTTTACGGTCGTGAAAGGGTTAATTAGTATTTTTTCTCTGCATCTTGGCTTGAAATGCTGAGTAATGTAAGACTGCATAAATTTTCTTGCTTTGATTGATACGTTCTTATGTGCCTTATATTCTCTTTCGACCAAATGATTTAAATTCAAATAAGGTTTAATAAATTGCAGTATTTATCAGTTTTGTTTCGCAAATAATTCTTTGTTGAACGCCTTACATGTTTAATCAATATTTAGGAATATAATTTAAATTTAGATACACTCAAGATCAGTGAACCAAACGCAACACATATTTACGAAAACGTCATTCATATTTTGCTGTTATGCAAATCTTCCATTGGAAATGATACTAAGGATTGCCGATCAATTACTGGTACTAGTACTCCAATTGGAGTATGCAAATACATATGTATGTACTTGCATATGTGCCTACATATGTATATATGTAAGAATACATTAATGAGACACAAAAAGCGATTTCTGTAAATACGCTTTTAATCTATAAAAATAAATTGCTAAAACACAAACATCTGGGAAGTGTTATGTGCTGTATATACTCGAATTGTATGTTACGAGTGCAGAATGCAGAGAATGCGCCCCTTTGTTCAAAACATATCATACTTACATACTTATGTATGTACATATATTTATTTAACTTTTTATATTCTTCGTCGTGGCATTAACATCCTCGTGTTGCACAGTGTTGCAGATTTAATGCAGATGTTAAAAATTTGCGCAATCACAGTAAATATCAGACTGAAATTTCGAAAAGTTCGAAAGACTTTTTTGTCAATTTGCAAACCAACAACAATTTTATTTAATTTGGTTTCGTTTTTTTTTTTTAATTTGTTTTTGTATGTAGCTTTTGGCATTGAGACAATTTGCTAAAATTTTACTCAAATTTAAGATAATTGAAAACATTTGCAAATGATCTGGGGATCCATACCGGTTGATGAGTGTATATCTCAAATTAGAGATTTAATTATTTATCAGGCACCAAATTTTCACCTTACCCATGACTGCATATTCATATTCGTTGGTTTCTTATATTTTCTTACTGCAAAATGCACAATTTTTGAAGGTGTTACATGAAGATTTTTGATTTGTTTCTGTTATTGTTTCACTGAGTCTAACGATTTTAGCACTTTGTCTCTATGTAATCAACGCAGCGCAACGCAATCCGTTGTGCTAATTGTCGGTTTAACAATTAAGTTTCAACTAAAGTGTATATTTTTGTTTAGATATTTTGCAACTCTTAATGAAAAGCATTTCATGATAGCTGTGAAAACACACATTTCTTCAATTAATGAATTAATTAAAATTATAGACGGCGTCTGTCGTTAATAAATCCTTAGTAAATGATTACGATTTACACTAGGATAAAAAGTGATGGTTATCCAAGAACAGACAAAAAAAAAATATAACATTTTAAAGCGAGTATCTCTAAGAACAAGTACTAGAGGCATCTGCCTCAAAAGTATTCGACTTAAATCGTTACTTTTTACACCAAACTTTTACGCATTTACGCATATACCTAAGTATTCTGCCCCTTAAAAGATAAAAACAGAAAATTAAAAACAACTTTGTCTTAATTTTATGGAAATTGAATGAATTTAAAAAGAAATTATCAACCAAAGTGCAAAAACATAAAGAAACCACATAAAAATCACTGTTCGCAGTTTTGCTCGTACTCCGTTCAAAAAAGAAAAAATGAAATAAAGTGAAGATACCAAATGCCAAGCTTGGGTCAATTTGAATTAATGTCATTGTTTGTGTGTGACACATTTCTGGCATAAATCAAAATAAATGCGGGATTATGGTTTTGATTAAAATACGAGTAGAAATAAACAGAAACCCATAAAGAAATAACATATGATATAATTACTAAATAATGTCAACTTTAACTTAATTAAGTTTGCTATAAATTCTCCAGCTCAAAGAACAAAACTCAATTCTTTTTTTGAAAGGGTCGCGGCTACAGAGCCATGTGTATCTCTAGCAATTGATGAGGCTATGTGCGTAAATGCAAATAATAATGTTAAATATTAGTTATAGTTACTTCAGAATTGTAAACGTATTTTATTATTGCTTCAGAACAAACTTTCCATATGAGCGTTGGATTGCTGGTTTTTCGAATCAGGTCAAATGAAAAGGGAATCTCTTAAACGATACTTACATATGTTATGCAGTGACCAATAAGATATTGTTGAAATTTGCATTGTTAAAAACGAATTAGAACTGTAACGTTGACAACACTCACCCACACATAACTTTCATAAATTCTCACTCTGTATTGCGTTAGCTTTAAGTTAGTCTAATTTTAACTTTCATTCGGTACATATTCAATAAAAACCTACTCCATAAAAGCGAGTTTATTGTGCATATTAATTTATTTTTCGACTGCGAAAAACTTCCAAATCTCATTAAATAATGGGCACAGGAATGCTTTGGATAAATTAAATTAATAAAAAAGCAATAAGTCACGCCGTCGATTCGTGTAAATTGCTCGTCATAGCGAACTGAGAAATTTTGGAAAAATTTATTTTAGACTAAAAGTTGCATGTATTGTGAAACATTGTTTTGTGGGGTACAGTCAACTACCGTTAGCAAAGAACAGTACGTGTACAGTTGTTGCTCTCAAAGCACAAGCCGGATAATCCATAACAGTAAAACAAATAATCAAAAAGTCTCGACGTGTTTTTTTCCAAGTTTTCCGTTCTTATTAAAAATATTTCAAAATGGATTTGTTTGGGAATAGAAGAGACGAAAATAATTTCAGTGGCCATATTTTGAGTGGTTCGAATTATCGGTTGTGAAAATTCCAAATTATCGCTTACATGAGAGCACGTGCACTTACAAATAATATTGAAGGAAAAGTACCAACTGCGAGTGCGACTCCAGCCGACAAAGACACCATGAACAAAATGAATTGGTGTTAAGAATTACATTGACCGAGGTGTTTCTAGTATCTTCTGAAATAAAAATTGTTGATTGAATTGATTTTCGGGTTCTACGCGCTACCACCTCTTAGCGGACGATAGCGAACCCTCGAAAGTAAAAATGGCCGAAGAAAAACCTGTTTTCTTCGCCTTTCAGATTCGATATGAAATTGGAGCTGCTTTCCAATCGTTTACAAATATAACTCACACAACACGTCCTTCATGGGCTGTTGTGCCATATCAGAAGTAGAAGTAATCTGTACCTCATAATGCTATAGTATAATTTCCAGCATGTACATCCCTTAACATTTTAATGAGAAATATTGAAAATGGGGCTTTATTCCGTGTAAAAAACAAAAATATAGGAAAATGCTCCCGCAATAATGCGATGACCTCAAAAATCTTTGCAATAGCATACAAAAAGCTTTGAAATATGATCCCGCTTTAACACAGATTTATTTATGTATGCATTCAATTAAAAGTTCAACTTATTCCACTTCAGCTTAACTCAGCTCAGCGATCTAAATATAAATGGATGCTGTTAATCTACGCCGTTAAAAAATGGATTGAGCATATTCGTATATGAGAGCGTCAGAGTGTTTTAATAATTTACATATGCATAAATCATAACCGATTTAAATTGTTTTAAGGCACAGGCATACACAAGTATAGAATTTCATATGATATGCTATAGTACTGGTACTGTCGTATAACAATATGTGATTTTGCATAACTTTTTAGAGCACACAAAATACGATACTGTGGATGATAAAAAATAAACATGCATACATAGATAAAAAACTACCCTACTTAAAACTGCGTTAGAGAAAGCAACGCGTTTCCGCCCACAACTTGACTTGCTGTGTCTATGATGTGCTGTGTTTAATATTAAATAGTTAGTTAAATAGTAATTGTTATTTTACACTCTATTAAAAATTATTACTACTTGTACAGTCAGTTGAAACAGACAATAGTGTAATAATTATGAGTTTTTTGAAGCCATGCTGCTGAATATGCCAGCATATTGAATAATTATCATCTAGTACTGATTTAGTAATGCACAATTGAGTGGATTGGAATTTGAATTCGAGTAACTCTATATGCAATTAATCAGTGGAGCGTCATTAACAAGGGTTACTAGTGAAAGAAACCTACAGTTCATCATTCACCATTGTATATTTAGTGTAAAATATAAATAATATAAAGATATAAATAGGAAAATATTTGGAGGCAATGCCGACTTTTATTTGGATTTAGATTTTTATATTAAATAATTTTTTTTTCCAAAATGTATTTTTTTTAGTTACTAAATGTTTCACAATACATATTTTTATTTCTGGAATCCTTTCTACGAAATCCTTTATTCTGAATAATTTTTTGGACTTTCCGGAAATGAAGCAGAAAATAATTCTTTAAGAAAAAGTATGAATCGAAATATTAAAATACTTTTTTCGCTTACTTAAAATTCCAACACACAACAACTATAAAACAATCAAAAACTCCCTTTCCATTTAAAACAAACAAAAATAATAGTAATACCATCATACATAATTCTACCAAACTTGACAGATTTTTTCATAATTTTCATTTATGGTAGATTCAATAAAATTCTTTTATTCTCATCTATTTGAGAAAATCCTCCGGCAAAAGAAAAAATAGTTGTTATGACTACTGTTATAATGTTATGACATGGCGAAATTATGTATAACAGATGATGTTGGCAGCAAAACTGCTATTTTCTTCTTCTTTTCTTCTAAGAAACGTTGACTGTCAAATGCCTGTGCTTGCGTCAGCTGATTTGGATATTTAACATTCTTTGCACCATGCAAATCGAGATTTGAAGTTTTTGTTAAAACATATGTGACAAAAAAAAAAAAAAACAGTGTATGTAGGTCTAGTCAAATAGTTCAGACCCTCAATCGGTTCTAAATATTTATATTTTATTTCAAAGAAAAGAGAAAGATGATTCCAATGTTTTTTACTTTTATTTTCAAAGAATTTTACAATCAAACTTGTCTAAAAGCCTTGAATGTAATATTGTTTGTTCAAAATACCATTTGTCCATTAGTAAAAATGGGTTCAAAATGCTATGTAGTTTTATTTCTTTTGACTATATAAATACTCAAATGAATACTTTTGTATTGATTAGAAAATAAAATGGAATTTCGGTAGAATTTTTCAAGTTGGTTTGGTAGAAAATATTTTACGGTCGTGGCAACACTGAATACCGCTATATATTTTTTTAAAAGCATTTTTACTAATTCCAAGCATTCTCATGCACGGCATGTTTGTAAGAAGATTTTGTTTTGTTGCTAGTGTTTTTATAAAAATATAAAATGAATATTGAGATGTTGTTGTTTGCATAAAATACATAAAATATAAATTTCTACAACAAACTGAAGACACTGAAAGAAAAAATGCACATCTGTATACTAGAAAATAAAAGAATAACAATGAGAAATTCTTGGGTTTATGTGTGTGTTTTTGAAGAGAAGAAGAAAGACTATTTTTGGTTTGGTCTATGTGTGCGTGTGTTGTCGGAAGATAAATAGCAGCAATCATGGAAGCAGACGGACATGCAGACACGCACACTGGCCTTAAAGTCGAACCGAGGCAGGGGCAGGCAGTTACTAAACTATAGACTCTGCCATTAGTTGGAGCAGGAGTAGAGTACATTAAAATTTTGTTTAGATTGTGTGCTCATCGTCATAGTGATGTTAATAATGTTGCTGTGCTGTGCTTTTGTATTATTCAGCATGATCATTTTGATTCGCATTTGATCGCAATGATGATGATTATTGCAGTAGCATAAACAAGTTATTTCCTGTTGAAATTTATTGGAATGCTTTACATTGGTTAGAAAAAGTAACAGAGGTTGGAAGTATTTGTTAAAGTTTTCCATTATGATGATGATAAATCACAGTGACAATATATCATATAATTAGGTTTACATAATTGTAATTAGAGCATAGGAAAACAAAGCCATATTTTAATTTTTTATAATTCAACATATTAAATAATGCTAGACTTTTCCTAAATATCACAAAGATTTTTCATTAGAAACTCTGCATCATCATGCCGCAGCTCTCTGTGACCATTTTACATAAGAATATCAAATAACAAATTTCATATCACTAAAGAGAATGAGAATTTTCTGTTTGAAGTTTTAGGAAAAACTTGCGGTTTTATTAAATGAAAATATTTTTTAATGCATTTTTAACAACAGGGAGGTCTATAAAATTGAAGGGTTATGATTTTGCTGCCACTACTATGTAGTTGTTGTTATTGTTAATGTCGCTGTGTTTTCCTGACGTTTTTGACATTAATGTTTTGTTTTTGTTGTATTGTTGTAGTTGTTGAAAAATCATGCATTTAATTTGTAATGAATAGATAGAATAGAAGAGAAATGACGAGCTGGGAGGGGGAAATGTTTTTTTATTTTTACATTTTGTTATTGTTGTGGTGGTTCCTGCTCTCTGCTTTGTTTTGGTTCACGGGGGAGTAAGGAAAGGAAGTTTAAAATTTTGTAGAAGACGCGTGTTAATTTCAAAGTTTATTTTAGAAATCATCAAAGACAAAAATGCTTCAATGTAAAAAATAATGCAGCAGGTGTTAAATATCTCTAGTCAGTGTTGAATAAATTATTTTTACTAAAAATGAGTTGACACTTCAGAAGTAACAAAAAACAAAAAAGAAGAAATTAATAGATATTAATATTTTTCCTAATTCATTAGTATGGAAATGCTACTTAAAAGTTTTCAAGTCAAACAAACCAAACATTGTATATTAGAAATTTTTTAAAGAAAACAAATTTCGAGGCATGAAAATCTTTTCGTTTCAATTAAAATTTTGTTTCTTATAATAAATTATGAAATATTAACCCAATACTATTACATATGGCATAACAGCCCTTTGAGGACTTAAGCTAAGTTTCTTGTATCTATTATGTGATACACAAATGGAAGGAACTTAAAGTAGTAGGTATGTTGAATCTAAATAGCGAAAAGACAAGCTTTCTTACCCAATTTTTACTCATGGAAGCTTGTTTTTACCAGAAAAGAGAGAAAGAGGGTTGTCGTGTAGGAATATTTTGGTTTTGACAACCACGGCGACCACAAACTTTAGGTTGAATGTGTAAAATAAACAGTTTACAACATGATTACGTAGCAAAGTGAAAAAACAAACAAGAGAGTGCATTTCTATTTGCATTATCAAAATAGTAGTCTCCTCTTTTATGTTCTATACCTAAATAAGTATATTTAATTTTACCATCAAAGTAAATTTCTGTGAAATTGAACTTGACAAACAGCATAAATTGATAATTCAAAGAATTTCAGCAATAAAATATTTGTTTTGTCGATGATACATAAGTATTTATACTATGCATACAACTTTATCGCGAATGAGTTTAGAGTAAGCGATATGAGTATTGGTAATAATATTTATAACTTTCGTACCAAAACCACAAGAAATGGTGTTGTTGTTGTAAATGCTGTTTGAATTTGTTTTTTAAAACTTAGCTTTTTCTGAACATTTTAAAAATAAACCAATTTACACCAAATTTATTTTATAACAAAGGTTTTAGTACGAAAATACAAGAAAATTTGGTGAAGGAGGATTACAGAAAGTACTGTATCTGTGCAACGGTCCAACTGGGCTCTAAGCTTGGTATCAGATTAATCACATTATATAGCATAAAAACAAAGTACAAATGAAAAATATTTTTAGGTTTTGAGTAGCAAATGGTTCCAACATAAAAAATTATTACGTGTAAGAGTAATATCAAAACTAAAGTCTATTAATTTGTTATGGAAGAAGCTTAATTTCTGGGATTTCTTGGTGTCTCAGTTGATGTTGCAAATATACCCTATGTCAACAGCAATTTAAAGAAATTATCACAGAATTATGTCTTAAAAGGCCATCCTAACATATATACTATAAGGCGCGTTCTACTCGATTCTTTGATTAATTTTTCGAGGTCTTTCAATTTTGTAAGGCCTTAAAATTTTCATTCGGGTGTTGGTGCTGTGCTGTTCTGTTTTTTTTAGTATCCTATGTTTTTTTTTTAGAATCAAAGCTGAAATTATCGATAAGATTATATTTTCTGGTCGCTGTGGTGCCACCTGCTGAATTTGAAACACTAAAAATTCATTAACTCTCGATAATGACACATCTGAAACATCCAACAGTATAAATCACTGAAAAATTCTTCACTTTTGCTATTACTATTTCTTTTTCACGTTTTTTCTTAGGTTTGCTCTGCTCACGAGAAATCTGAATTGGCAACATAAGAATCAAAAAAGTTTTAACAGTGCCCATATTTGTACCCATCACTCTAAAAAACTTTCATTCACATTAAATTTGCATTCAATATCACATATATGAGAACTTCCGGTAATGCCGGTGATGCTGTGGCAGCGACGACGGCAGTTGCTGGTGCCATAAATGAAAGAATTCATAGTATACAAATGCTTAGAAAAGTATTGCAATGGACTGACGGGCTGAAAATATACTGAAATTTAAGCAATGAAAACTAACAGATGCACTAATAGTTGCTTTCAGCATTCCAATCCAAAAAAAAAAAAAAATTGAAAAATAGGAAAAATTTTTGAAGACGTATTTATTTGCTTAAAAATTGCGTATAAATGTATAATTGCAAAAATGTTTGTCTGCCAATTGCGTCTATACAAATGCACAATTTCCGTTAAGCAATTGCATTTTTTTACAATAGTTTCAAGCTACTTCCGCACACATATACATCCATTTTATTTAAAGGAATTTCATTCGTATACTAAAGAAGTGCGAG
Source organism: Toxonevra muliebris (assembly GCA_963691655.1). Classification (NCBI taxonomy): domain Eukaryota; kingdom Metazoa; phylum Arthropoda; class Insecta; order Diptera; family Pallopteridae; genus Toxonevra; species Toxonevra muliebris. The sequence continues at coordinate 2,845,761 of OY829327.1, read as the reverse complement.
CTAAATTTTAACACTTTTACAAATTCCTTCGCCTTTTGTCTAAGAAAGCATACAATAATTTCACGAATTTTCAAACATATCAAAGATGATTCATGTATAAGGTTCTCTTTCTATTTAACCATACCATGTTAGAAATTTATGAGGACGTTTTTATTGGCGCTTTTATCACGCATACTTTATCATCAACATTTTCACTAAGAAGTACAATTTTCACTTTCCCCTCTCACGGACATCTACATGTAACAAATTTGGTAACATTCACTGATTGCCGTTGAGGCATTTGTTGTTCCCGTGCAATAAGCAACGAAGCGGGGTTGATGCATATGCTTCACGAAAACAGACGAAATTTATATCTATTTCAAAATTCCATAGAATGAAATTTAAAATTTATAATACCTACATATACCTGAGTACAGCTATGCACAATTACTAATAGTTTTGATTGAGAGTTTGACACAGTTGTCATTTCTTCCCTAGAATAAAAACGGTGTTGCTTAGCATTTCCTCACATTAATCACTGATATGTTAGAGTGGTATAAAAACATTATACGACCACAAAGTGACATATAAATGTCGCAAAAGGAAGTTTTTAAAAGTTATTTTTAATCTATTTTTTGTTGTGGAACACTTCACATTTTTCTTATGGGATCTTGAAAGTTGTTTCTTCTTTAATTTGATTTTTGAAGATTTGTTTGTTGAAAATTTGAATTGGCGCGGGAAGCGTTGATGCATAGATGAGTAATTGTCGCTTCCTGTTTTAGTTGCAGTTGATGGTGTTGTATTTTTTTATTTGTTAAAAAAAAATACTTTTTTGGGGTTAATTTGGGCATATTTATGTTATGTTAAATTTATGTGTTGTTTTTTACTTATGTTTTTAAGTTTATTATGCTTTGCAGTAATTTTGAAAGTTGACAAGATAATGTTTATTGTTGAAATGGGATTTTTAACTGAAATTCTGTAGTGACATACAGTATACCGTCAAACCATTTAGAAACACCCCAAATTTCGTCTAATTTGATTTGGAAACGCAGTGAGTTTTAACAGTTTTAAAAATATGCAGTCAAACTATTTTTCGAGAACTGTTTTCTAATGACAATTTGGGATCGATTAGTTAATGGAGAAGTTTAACCTTAACCTTCTTTTTTCTACCAAAAATCTAGCCAATGTTTTTTGAAATATTATGGTATAAATCAGTGTACGCCATCTCCGTTTTTTTTGCTTGTACCATAAATGCAGAAAAAGTGTGTCTTTTTCAGTTGATTTCACTCTAAAACTCTACAAGGTTCAGGGTCGTTTTAAAGAGGAGACTCAAAACACTTGCCTGTCCTTGCAATAGGTGTTATTATTTGAAAACTTTGTTAGTTTTATGCCCATAAAGATAGCAGATTACAACGACAAAGGTTTTTGCGCCAATAACACATTTTGAAAAGACGCAATGGTAAAAATAAAATAAGGGGGAAATAACATTTTTGAGTCGCCTCTTTACGGCTACCCAGATCCTTGTAAGCATACATATGAAGTCAGCTGAAGATGCAATCATGTGAAAATATCTGTGAATTTTTGTATGAATAAAAAAATGTTTTTGAAAATCAAAGCGAAAACTGTTTTTATCACGATACTTCCAAAAACGAAAGATTGGATTTTTATAAATAGTAAACCAAACTATCGATCCCAAATTGTCACCGGAAAACGAAAACAGTTCCTGAAAAAAAAAGTTTGGCAGCATGTTTTTAAAACTTTTATTAGAAGAAATTTCTAATTTAATAAATTCTAATGAATTGGCGGTATACTGTACAGATTCGGTTTTTCTAGCTTGTTCGGTTAAAATGAAGTAACTTATCAACTTTCTCGTATATTACTGATTTTTCTCAATATTAAACTGCAGTAAAGAAGTTTGGTAGTTTTTAGTTGAATGTTACGCGGAACTAAAAACTCTGGCAACTCCAAACACATACAATTTATTGCTATTTCAAGCACCTCGAATTTGAGATTTTTATGAAAAGGACTTCGAGTGTATTCTCAGCATGTGTCCAAGAGTTTTTTGAAATATAATATAGAATTGCAGGGGATTAACTGAAAATAAGTAAAAAAAAATATATAATATGTACAAACACATGTTGGCAATTTCATAAAGATTGCAATTACTGGGAAGTCAAAGCAACACAATAAGCAATAAAAGACAAAAAAAAAAAAAAAAAAAAATAAGGATAAATCGAGGTTAAAAATGAAATAACGTTGGGGTTTAAAACAATTTTGCTAAAATGTATTCAAGGTTTCTCAGCTCTTTTTTAACTCTATTTTTAATTAGTATTCAGTCATTGCATATACCTGGTTGTAAACATTTCTGGCTCTATTAAAAGAGATATAAATAGAAGGAAGCTGAAAAATTATTAAATTATATCATCCAAAGATTTATTTGCATAAAAATAAAAGAACACAGTAAATACTCAAGTGTTTTTTATTTTTTTTTTATAGTAAACTTAGGGTCGGCTTTAGATCAGCAATTTAAACTACAATCGACAATTAATTCACAAATATCACTTTCATCACTCAAAATTAAATTGTATTAAAATGCCCAGCATTGGTCACTTAAATACAGCACACGGTTCCATTAACGAACAGCTCTTTTGAATAATAAACAAAAAAGAAAGAAGGGATGGAAGTGTTTGTGAAAAAAAATAAAAAGAAAAGTTACATAAAAAATAGATTCCAACGAGAACACTGATATAGAAAATTAAATATTATTATATATAATCTATAATTAACTTAAATGCCGTTAAGTTTTCTGACCTGAAACCGGTCCTAAGTCACTTCGACAAAAAGGACGTTTCATTAAGCCTGATAACCAAAACTTTAAACCATAATAAACTTAAACACATTTAGAGGATAAAGTTAAAAAAATAACAAAGTTATTGAAACGCAGAATTTCTAACATTTCTCTTAAATAAAAAATGGAGATTTTTTTTATTAAAAACGCTTTATGTTCATTTCCGTTTAATGTAAAAATTTCTAAAACTAAAGCTAATGAAAAAAAAATATTGATGACTGCGCTCACTCGCACACAAACGCATATACACAAAGAAAACGAGTGGCGCGGTTTCATACTTTTATTTACTCACACTACCACAGTTGTTGGCCGTTGGCCGTTACTGTTATGAACAATTTCCGGTGCGTATGCTTTTAGTAATTTTCTATTAGATACTTACATGTGTATTGTACGCTTGTATATCTTATTTTTTTTTGATCATTTTGCAGCTAGCTCATGCTTATGCTGCACCACCATAAAAATAAAAAAATATGAATAAGAAAACAAAAATGTAAGTAAACATGCATACACATACAAACAAACAATTATTTACTACCCTGCAGTAAAACTGCGAACTAGATACAAAAAGATTTAGTTCTGTGGTTGGAATAAATTCACTAGTTCGGTAGTTAGTTCCTAATTGAATGCAAAGATTCACCAGTTGAAACAAGATGATTTTCTTGTTTTCTTAACCTAGTGCATATTATGGTGACAAGCACATCTATAGATTCGCCAGTTCGAAGTCTTAAATGCTGTGTCGTTTTACAAAAACAAAAAAACTTTGCTTCGGAATTGCTCTTTGTCATTTACTGCTATTTTAACAACTATTGAATTTGTTTTCAACTAATTTTGCTTGTTATTGTGTAATTTTTGAGCAAGTCGGACGCAAGAGGTTAAATGAAGTTGTGAAAAAGTGTTATTGTATAAAACAAATTAAAAAAGATTTGTAATTTGCTGCAGGTGTAATTATTAATAATATGTTGAACAAAAAGTTCGCAGATGAAAACAATCAACCTTTCGTAAAGTGCAGCGTATGAACGTAACCTACGGCGCAAATTTGCAATCTCAATGTAAGTATTTGTTTATTTATTTGTCATTTATTACATAATTTACTTATTTTTTTATTTATAAATTTATTCATTTATTTATTATTCATTTTCAGAAATGACTTATGCATAAAACAAAACATGGAAAATGGAAACACTCGCTGAGCAAATAGTCTTGGTAACCAAACTATAATTCGTCAGAAGATAACCTGAAGGAAGTTTATAAAAAATTTGTGTAGAAAATCAAATTTTATACATGTATTCGTAACTTTTTCAAATTCAAGTAATAATATTGTTATTATATATCAATAATGTAATTTTATAATTCATCTTTTTATAAATGGATCTACATGTATTCGTAACTTTTTCAAATTCAAGTAATAATATTGTTATTATATATCAATAATGTAATTTTATAATTCATCTTTTTATAAATGGATCTATTGTATTCTTTTTCCGAGTTGCTATTATTTTATTAAAAAAAATATTATCTATATGTGTAAAATGTAGGCGTTTAGGTTATTAAGAACTAGATATTAACTAACTAGTGCAAGAACTAGTTATTGAAGGACTAGCGAAATCACTAGTCCTCAGGTAATGCATAAGGTAACCAATCGACACCTCCTATGACAACGCCATGCTAAATTCACCAGTCACTTTCACTTAAGAACTATTGAATTCGCTAGTTCGGAACTAGAACTTTTCACTGCAGGGTATGTACTTGTATATATGTACATACATTATTATTATTATTTTTCTAAAAATTGTAATTCTATTTATATTCTTTCTGTTTCTTATGTAAAACTTTGTGAGGCACGCGCTGCTTGTTTTGAATCTACTTTGCTCCTACTCGCTTTTCGCGTTTCTCTGAAAATGCGCATCTGTTGCAGGTTTCAAATAACATTTTATAAAAAATTTCAAAAGTGTAAAATTCGTGGGGGAGTTTTATTGTTCCCTTTAGGTTTTTTATTTGAAAACTTAAAATGGTATTAAAAGGATTTAATTTTCATTTATATTTTTTGTAATTATAAAAGAAGCGGGCCTCATGTCTAGACTTTTAAATGGCACAGCTTCATAGAAAATTGAGTTTCTTTCATAAAATAAGAATAGGGAAATTTGTTGGCGTGATTTGTTTGTTTTAGGGTTATTTTTGTAAAGAAAATTTATATTTAAGAACGAAAACGAAAAACTGTGACGAACTTCAAACACGTGTTACTTTGTTATTTTTAACATATACAATTAAAAACTGGCTTAAAAAAGGACGGAGAGGAAATTGATTTTAAATTTGAATTCAGTTTACTGCAGGATTTCCAAGAGATCAAGGGTTAGTTCAGTTCGAACAGGAAATAAATCAGTAATGGGAAAAATTTCGATTGAATGGGAATTAATTAAAGTTCTGTTCTGAAGAAAAGAAATTGGAAACAGCCTTGTAAATGTTAAAATGCTAGTACCAGAAACGAAAGAAACATTCACTTGGAATACATAAAGTGAGAATTTGACATGTAGAGAATATATAATATATATATAATGAGAATATGTGTTCATATAGAATATGCATCTATAAAGAGTTTAGTAAAAAACGCGGAATGAAACGACTGTGGTTCAGAAAAATCAAAAACAGACTGAGGAATCTACAAAAAAAAGAATACTAAAAATCAGTCCAGTAAAGCGTTGAAGCGATTTTGGTAATTTTGTGTTATTGCAGTTACAACGTCCACTTGCCCAAATAAAAGCTTCTGTATATTTAGCAAAATAGTTGTCACCAAAAGGTATAAAAGTATAGTTACAGTAAGCTTAAGAAATACTCATAGAATGCATGCATACATCTTCCATAAATAGAATCACAAACATTTTCTTATATTAATACTTGAATTTATACAAACTTATCTATGTATAAATAACGAAAGTACTGAATACAAAAGCACGTAAACTACTGTAACAAATAAAAATTGTTTAAATAAAAGTATCATACTTGAGTAGTTTTGTATGACATTCGAATTAAAAAAACATGCGACCTATTGAATCTCATCATCAGCGGGTTCAGCACTTATGAAACACATCTCACTCACCGAGGTGCACTCTATACATATTACATATGTATTGCACATATGCACCTAACTACTTATCTATATCGCTTATGGCAAGTTAGTGTGGAGCATTTTAAGTGGAATAGTTTTTTATACACATATGTTTTTTTTTTATATCTCTAACTAATACTGTAAAGGAATGTAATTGAACGTTAACAAAAAGGCACTTGAGCGCAATTTCAATTGATTGTAGTTGAATAATTTTGCTTTTTGGTGTTTATGTTATAATTTAAATATTCGACTCTTAGATGTTAACCGTCTAGTGCATGCATGCAGCGAATGTCGTAGTTTGGAAATTCATACCTCCGTCATGCATATGCATCTGCACGTACATTTCGTGAATGATGTGAAAGCGAAAGAGTTGGATGACATAAATGAACACACTTCAAAGTTCAAAGTTTTTACGAGGGAGGTTCTAGGAACGAGTATATTGATGATAATATTTCATTTCAAATAAAAATTAACATTTACAACGTGGTTAAGTTCATAAATCAGGTACATTTTAAATGATATTAAAGCAAAGTGTTTCATTTTCAAAAAATAAGCGATTATTTTATACAAAAACTAAAGTGGTATTTGCACTAGTCCTAAAGTTTGTAGAGAACAAGAAATATGCTAAAAATTGAGGATTGTGTAGTTTAATGGTTTATGTATAGAATTCATATTTAGAGATATATACATATAAGTTGATATTTTCTAATGGGGCTTTTTATGGTTAGGACTAGACTAGATATTTCCCATGGTAAATATTACCATAGGAGTTATCCCTTGAATTCGTGTACAGGATATTTTTTCAACATTCAAAATTATGCATTCAAAACTCACCACAGCAAAATGTTTTTAGTTCAATCTCCTCCATTTTCTTTTGTTTCTCTTAAATCGTTTCAATGGACCGTTTAAAAGTATTATTTACTGCACAAAACGCACTTTCTTCTCAAAACATTTATATAAAATCCGAATAGAAAAACTTTTTTCTTCACTGTAGTGAATAACATAAATTCTGATTTTCAAATCATTTTATAACAAGTGCTAGATTCAAACGCACTTGAAGAAAGCGCTAGCTCACACTCAATCCGCGACAACTGATCACCTAAAAATCCTTACGACATTTGCTGGAAAAAAGTATTAACGAGACTGAAGACCCGCAAACTACAAAAAAGTACGAGAAGCGAAAAAAAGTTGTTAATACTAATGGAAAAACATAAGAATCACGAAACGAAACAACGATAAAAATAACTATCGAAAGAATCAATCGAAAGAGAATGAATATCAAAAACAAATTGAAATGAAAGAGAGAATGTATAAAAATAAAGAATATGTGTAAATATAAATGTATTTACATACAAATATTGCCTGTCTGTCCCTTTGCCTGTCAACGTTTTGAGTATGATATTTTGTAGTAGATGTTGTTGTTTTAGGTACGTGTCTGCGGTTCCACAATAAAGCCTCAAATTACATTAACTCAAGTCAATTTCAGCTTAATGCTAAATAAATAAGGCTTAAACTATTAGCCCAAGCAATACCAAAAACAATTCTAAAAGTTATGAGCAAATTAATTGCATTTTAAATTCAGCATTCACGCCGCTGCTTAATTAATTGCAAAAGCGTTTTCGTAAAACGTTTCGGACGTTAGAAATTTCACATTTCACAAATACATAACAAAATGCAAAAATGGCATTTTGACAGTTAGAAAAATTCCTTTCAGCGTTTATGAAAATGCTTATCTTTGCCACAATTTGCTGCTTTCTAAAAAGGAAATGCGCGTACATTTTCAGAGTTATAGCAAGTGGTCTTCATCAATTCCACTGTTATCGATATGGAGAGGTTCGTAATTCCTCTGTTGCTTTATAGTTTATGAACGAAGTTATCGATGTTTGATGCCTCTATCATAATATATAAAATACAGTATTCATTTATTTATATGTATGTATTTTGATTTAAGTGGAAACTGAAGAAAAAACTAAAGACAAGGGCAACAAGACATTTATTGTTTATGAGCCACAAGACGCCAAGACGTTGAAGTATGAAAATAACCATCAGCCAACAGCAGAAATAATATTAATAATACAAATAATAAAAAAGGAAACTCATTTAAGTTGCATGCAAGACGTGATCAAAATAGCATGCACATAAATTGGTATGGTATATTTTTATAAATTAAATACACTGACGGCTCTGCTCCTACAAACTTGGGCTTTTGTGGGTATTCTTAAAAAAACCTTCTTAATCTTATCTTTTTTGGGGGTTGCAATCTCTCAAAATCTAAGAAATATTATTATGTTAATTTTTGTTTGCGTGATTTTTCTTCTTTCGGTGTTTGAGTGTTTGAGGCTATGCATTTTTAATTAACAATATTATTTTTAATTTATTTTTTATAAATTCTAAATGCATTGTCAACATGAGAAACATTGTCGACATGAGAAACGTTAGAGAATACATTTTAAAGGACTTTTTTCATCGCGGTATTAATGTTAATGCCCTTAAATACACGTAAGTTGGTGCCTGCTTATATATGGTAAGTATGTACGTCACGAATTTACGATACACAAAAAAAATACAAGAGAAGTAAAATTCCTGTAAATTTTTACATTACTTCATTGTTTGTTCTTTTCAGTGGATAATTATCTTAAAGAATTTCTTTAGAAGCCTCTCCCGTCAATGCTAGAAATATTTTGCAATCATTCACAGATTACTATGGGGTTAGTGTAGTGAAACCTTAGCTCTCACAACAACAAAGCTTTAATATGAAAAAAATATCATGCAACTAGTCAAACAGGAGAGAGAAAAGTGATAGTAAGTATCAGAAAATGATAAGTTCCAGAAAAAATTTTGTATGAATCTAGGAACATAAGGGGGCAAATTAAAAACTCTGTGTGTGGCATTACACACGGCGGAAATAAAAATGCTCATTAATTAATCATTATGGGTATTCACGCGTTGATACAAAAGTGCGAAATTGCGAAAAAGCGACTTAAAGCACTAAGATGTGAGCGTTCAATGCAAATATTGGAGATGCGAAATAGTTTAACTGTCAAAATATTACAATCTCATTGAAAAACAATGAAAATATTTTGGATTCTTCTTACGAATTTAAAGGTAGAAAGGCGTTAAACTTCCGAATCTGTTCTTTCTTCCTCCTGCTGCTCACCAATACCGCTTAACCAAAAAAAGAGATGAGGGAAATCGTCGTTGCGTACTCGTAAACGAGGGTTTGCTGGAGCTAAAGTCTACTACGATATTTTCCGATACCACCTGCGCAAAAAGTTCTGATACCACTGTTTTTGAAAAATCCATTTATGTGAGTATGGTAACTCCTTTACTTGATGAACTTGCCAAAGAAAAGAGAACAGATATATGCAAAAAATATTTAAACAAAAAAATCGCTACCTCTTTTTAAATATAGGTACATATTTTATTTATAATTTAATTTGGAAATTTTGGTTTTACTACGCTTTTTTATCTTTCACTACGAGCAAAATGGTATAACAATTCTATGTCCAGAGCAAAAATGCTCTGAACATATTTTGTTTCACTTTTACTCTTAACACTTAGTATCATGCCAAAAAACTTGGTTTGGTGGAAAACGACCTATGTAGGAACTGTAATGACTCTGTGACGAAGGAGACTTTGGAACATATTCTTTGCCATTGCCCAATACTAACTAGGACTCGATTAAAGACGTTAGGGAAAGCATTTTTTCGTTCCTTAAATGATTTAACGAGTATAAACCCAACTCTTCTAAAAAACTTTGCGCATACCTCGGGTACTTTCAAGCTGGAAACAATAACACATATTTTGTCGGTATAAGAATTATTCATTTCAAAAAAGATGCAGAGCTTAACCCAGTAATGCCTAGCGGTGTCATATGGCACCTTGTCGCTGAGCCATTCCTGAGCCAGGTACAAAAACAATTTTTTCTCAAGTTACTTTCTTGATCTATCTACTTTGGTTCCCGCTCGTCCTTAATGGGTTAAAAATTACTAGGCTCCGAAAAATCTATATATGACTGTGAAAAAATTTCGAAAAAGGTTTACAAGATCTAATACGAATGACTATACTCGTTATCTAACAGTAAAAATATTCAAAAATCTTTATGGCATTTCTTCGAAACGTTAAAGCAAAATCGTTTTCCAAACTGTTCTGGTTTTAATAAAAAAGTCTGAAATATTCTCCCAAGACTAAAAAATTAATTGATGTATTTTTATTTTTGAAAAAGTGCATAAACAAGAAAAAAAAAACCCTTTGTTGAACTCAAACTGCAGATGCGGCAGATGTTTTAAAATAAATGCATACAAAGTGTAAAGTCTAGGTACACTGTGTAATATAAATACATACATACATATGTGGATATGCATTGAAAAGTGCAGTGCACTGTGCGGTGAATGCAGCACTTCATAAACATTTCACTTACTGCCATCAAAATATATTGAATTTTTGTACCACACCGCACACCATCAGCATGCCACGCTTTCGTGAATATATAAATGACTGCAGGAATGTATGAATGATGTGGAGTAATTGTATTACATACGACGTTTGACCTAAAATCACCTGCAATATCTCAAAGCAGAATATTTCACACTGGAAATTGCTTTACAAATTTCAAGTGTGTGTGTTGGCAACACTACGCCACCGATGCCAATGAAAATTTCGACTTTATAAAGAAGAGGATCGTCACATGTGATGAAGCTAGAGATTGAGGAAACATGTTTAAATAAATTTCTGTTGCTTCCATTTTGCAAAAATAAATAAACATACAAACTCTGAGGAAAATTTATGGTGTGGTTGTTGTTGTTTTATTTGGAAATAATTTTTAAGAAAAATATACAAATTTGAACTGTATTGCATGTAATAAGTTCACAGAGGGAAAGAAATACGCACCCAGCAGTTTGATGTTTGACGAGTATTGACACGAGATTTGATGATGAAAACTCAAAGAAATTCTTTTTTGAAATCGTTTTGAAGTCAATTTTGGGATGGTTTTTCGAAATGTTTTTAATTGCGTTCACAAAGAATTTATAATGATATTGCAATTTGTATGCTAAGCATAGAAGCAATGGTCGTGTTCACTTCCCATTTTGGTAGTTGCAAACGCACACACACACTCACATATAGTGGAGTGTGGAAAAATGGCACGCGCCATATGTGTGTATATGTCACTTTTTGTTGTTGTTTGGTATGTTGTTAACGCAATGCAATGTGTGCTTTGGAATCATTTAGTCGCTTCCGTACCATTAACACGTTTGACAATATTGACAGAAAAATAATAAATATTGATAACGCAAAAATTAAATTTAAAGAATGGATTGTGACCAGGGAAGAGGACAGAGTGACGGAGAGTAAAGTTATAATGAAAAACAAAGCGTTTGTTGCTAATATTGTTTGTCTCTGTCTTTTTCCTTCCATGTTATCGTTGTTATTGGTGTTGTCGATGGTTTTGTCGGTGGTGTTGGTGGGGCATGTCCATCCATCATTATGGTTTGGTTGACGTTTGAGTTTGAATTTGTGCTTGTTGACAATATGCTAATTGATGGCAGCCATATTTAACAAAAAAAAAAACAAATAAAACAGCTAGAAAATCAAGAAGCAAGTAGCAACAGTTAATAAAAGCGGAAATATTTATTGACCATAGAACTCCATTCATTTATGCATACATACGCACATACATATTTCGATTTGAAGAAATTTCAATAATTAAAATAGCAAAACAAAATAGCAATTTTTATTTGCATTATAAAAACAAAGGGTTTGATCAAACTGTTTCTTTGCTCTTTACTGCTGCTTTTTCCAGGACTCTAATTTCTCCAGAAACAAACTTATACAGTTGAGGACATCTATTATACATTACACAATGAGGAAAGTTATTATGTAGAAAAAAAAATTCATAAAAAACCACCAACACGAGAATTAAATTTCTCTAAAATTTACTTAAGCCAGAATTATTGTAGAAATGTACTCGATTTTGCAGGGTCAAAAAATCAAAAATAGACATTTTCTGCACGGAACCATTTCTTGGCTGGGAATGGTAAATCTCCACGAATAAAACTGTAGGTCTCATCCATGCGTGTTCAAACATAACTCGCATCCTCCATAAGCTGTAATGACCTTTGGCAACTTTGTGATTTTTTATTCTAGCCAAAGTATCAACCTCCCAGTCATTTTAAAGATCTGTGTCGTGAATGTGCTTTCGCCCATTATAATGGGTGTTCCATGACCAGGAATCTGTTTGCATAACATTAGTTTATTCATATATTTTTCTGAATTATAGGATCTGATCTTTTTTTCTTTCAACTTCTATATAAATTCATAGATAAATATTTCGCTGTATCTGATTTTTTTATCGCGAAATTTACATGCACAGATTTCTTCGCTTTTTGATTCAGTCTATTCCAAGTAATCTAAGCGACTGAGGTTTAAGTTTTCTTTGTTCATTTTTTTCTGTTTTACCGATCATCAGCTTACGTGGGAATAGTGCTTTCTAGTGGGTTTGGTAGGTCGTTTGTGAAGAGAATATACATTTTGGATCAAGAATACTTCCTTAAGGAATACGGGCTCGTATTTCATTCAATTCAAAATATGTGTCCGCATGTTTAATTCCTTTAAAACTTCAGTCTATAGTCCAAAGGAACTAGTAAACGATATGCTTCTTCCAGCTAGCTCAATGATTGATCACAGCATTGAATTTTCAAACGTTTGCATAACAGCTCCACGCAACAATCACTGAGCTAAATACTTTTCCAAAAATTCGTAAAGACAAATCTTCTTTGTGCTCAATTGCTCACTGTATCTACGCAAAAGTTTTCAATAATGCCAAGCCTTAACACATCACAAAACGAAGCTTATCAATAATTCTGCACCAACCTTAAGTGTCATTAATCATTTTCATTCATTTCCACTGCTGTCAATGTCAAATGCACAACAAATGTCAATTTACAACATTTTGTTTACAAACAAAAATAAATTACATAAACATTAAAAGCATTAAATAAAGTTTTTATTTTTACTTTTCGCGAACGTTCGTTACATTTTGAACACATTGCATTTTTTTGTATAACATTTATCCTTTTTGAAAAAATACTTGCATAAATAAATGTTAACAAAATGTTCACATTGGCGCCTTTTGTTCATGCTAAGTTAAGAATTAATATTAATATGTTTAAATTATTTTCACATAACATTTTAATAGAACATTCAGGCGCGAAAGTTCACAGAGTGAGGCGATGGTGGAAGCGAGCATTGCATTGGAAAGGGTTCGAGAGCAGCAGAAAAAAGGATTGCCGCTATAGACGCTGCCGCCTCAATTACCCAGAGGCACCACTGTCACCGTCAGCAAGCAGTTTAGAGTGTATAAATGCTAACAACAGCAGCAGCAATAATATATATTGTTATTGAAAATAACAGTTTGTTTTTTGCTGTTTTTATCGTTACAAAAATTATTGTACATTTAATGTCATAATTAAGTACTTATAAAAATTTATTTTAACATGGAAAACGGTTTGGGAATTTTTAAATACTTAGCACAAAAAAATTAACTCAAACTTCTATATTGGAGAACTTGAATAGTAAGCGGCTTCCTAAATGTACCTCGATTTTTTACTTCATGAACAAAAATCGAATTTCCTTCTGTATTTTCATTCGGTTAAAGATGTATTCATGAAGATTTGTTATCTTCAAAATGAGGTGTTACTTTTGATTTTATTTTCACGATTTTCTGTAGTTTCCGAATCAATAGCGAATTTCGGGCTTAAAAATGGGTTAAGAAACAAAACTAAACTAAATTCTCCATGAAAGCTTTTAGTATTTAAGTTGTCGTATTTATTTATCTTTCTGTTGAAAGAGTTGGAAAAAAAACTTTGAGCTTTTTGAGCCGGAAGACTTTATAAAATTGTACAAGTTCTAAAGTTGAATACTAATTTGTAATACTAATAATTAATACTAATTTTGTAATACAATATTATTACTTGCATTTATATTTTACTGTGTCCAAAGATGGCAAAATAAAATTGTCAATCGATTAATAATTCGTAAGATCGAATTGTGATTAAATTAGATTGATTGACTTTGGTTTGTGAATTTAAACCAAATTCGCAATTTTAAAACCTAGAAATGAAAGAACCCACTGATAAAATCTCAAAATATTCAAATTTCAGGTAATGGGCAGAAAGGAACATGGCCTTTGAATTAATTTAAGTTTCAAGCATTTTATGAAAGAGACAAAATTTGCAGTCGCTATTTGGCTACGTATAAACATATTAAAAAATATAAAAAACTCAACTTACCTCCTCGTCGTCGATGCAAACCACGATATTTATTTGGTGATAAAACAGGAGGACGCGGTGCCATCATATTTGGTACTTCATCCGGTGATGTCAATCCAGCGTTTTTATGTGACACATGACGTTCACTTGTCTGCCGCCAATTTCCAAAGGAATGACGCCGTATTCCTGTACTCGGCAAAGTATGGTGATGTTTGCTATTCACGGAAAAAAATATATTTCACGCACGATTAGCAAATTAATATTAAATGTCAACAGCTGCATTCATCATAATCATCATCGCGAGGCGCAGTCACAACAAAATTGCACTTGCATTTGCTACTTTTTAAATTTTCACTCACCTTGCTGGCGATGCACTAAAGACATCATCATGCTCTATGAAATTGCCACTAATGCCACCAGTGCCGCATGTAGAGGATTCATTGTAGGAACCCAAACGATCGCGAAATGTTTCCGAGTGTGAGTTCGATGATCGCTGACGATACATCAATGGTTGCATTTCAAAAGAATGCTACGCAGTTGCGGCATTGCAAAAGATAAAACAACAACAAGAAAATGAAAAAAAATTAGAATACATACATATATTCGTACAAGATTAGCGCACAAAAAGGAAGTTGTTGATTTTAAGATTAATTGGAATTTTATGATTTGTAAATGTTTGCGATATTATGATTAATTGTTCATAGCGTAAAGAAAAGGGAAGAACATGATTCTTACATGTGAAAAACCGCTCAGCGATCCGAAGCTGCCGCGTGGACTTCCTAACGCAATTGTTGCCGCCGAATCCAGGTTTGCTGAAGTGATTAGACGCGATTGTTCTGGCTGTATTATAACGCGTGGACTGCTGCCTTTGGAATTGCGTCGCTTGAATATAGAGAAACCTTTGCTAGAGGTTTGTGAGTCTGGGGTACTCGGTGATTTGTTGTCATTGTAGAAATAATAAGGATTATCTGGGAAAGACGGTATTTTTTAATGATAAACATAGGAAATGATATAAATTATACATATGTTTGAAGGACACTAAAAACAGTTTTCAAAATAATAGTTTGAGAAATAAAAATTACACTTTAAAACTTAGAGTGCCAAGCTTATTAATTAATACTTAATATTTCTTTTTAGTATATGGAAGTGTTACCTCTGTATTTGGCATAAATTCACGAAATGTGTTTTAAATTTTATAAAAAATTTGTATTTTTAGGGGCCCCTAAAAATATTTAGTTAAATTGAAGGATATCTTCCTCCAATGAGTCTTATTTCCAGGTTTAGAACCATAATTACGTATATTTACATTGTTTTCAACCTTATTCCCACCACTCTCAAATTTTTACCGTAATGTTTGAGCAGTTTAACTCACAATATCCAATTTTATAATTTACGATGTATGGCTCGGGGGATTATCGTGCTGAAATATTCAAGATAGAAAACCAAGCTATTCTTGAGATTAAGAAAATGTTAAGTCTAACATTCCGATAGGGTTATCAAGAGTTATATTATTGGTAGATGTAATTAAAAACAAATATCCTTAAATTCATGAATATGGAAAGCTATCTGTACAGGTTAGATGCATTTATATCAAGAAATGAACATTAAATGTTAATCAGTCTAATGCGATAACCCACCGAACCATACATCATGAATTCCAATATCAAATATTGTAAGTCAAAACTCTCAAATTTGCATCAAAGGAGTACAATAATGACGATAGTCTTAAAGTTATGAGTTATGACGGAGGTATCCTTATTCAAAAAAAAAAAAATAAATAAATAAATAAAGAAAAGAAAATTGTATACCTCTGTTTGTTATAATTTTGACATATTAAATCCCAAAGTTTTTGGAAAAATATTTCATTTTTTTGTTACAACTATTAGTTTTGTTTCTCAAAAAAATATATTGTAGAATAAAATAGAGTTTCAAAATAAATGACTATGGATTTCGCTTGATTCATGCCGAAGTTATTCTGGTTTGAACATAGTGGACTTTGTACTTGAAAGATTATGGACTTACTCGATTAATGTAATTTAAAAATTAAAATTGAGCTACTTATTGAGACTGTAACTACGAATCGAACATTTTTTCATTTTTCACAGAATTTGATCTATATTAACTCCAATAATTCATGAAATCCTATAGTGAACTGTCGATAAGGTTTCAATCCGTAGCAAATGATCTACAGTCCCCGATTTTAAAATTGGCACATTAATTCTATTTAACATTTACCTGAAAAAAAAGCGTTAGCATTATCCACAGCGACAAACATTTTGAAATCCTTTTAATAAACTATGTTTTAATTAGGAGTAATTTGAATCCATTCACATTTCACTATGGGTTATAATGTTAAGTTTAAAGTGATTGCATTTCGTTTTATATTTCAGTATCGTTTTGGCACTGGTTTACAAACTTTCACCACCATCACCAATTCCAACAGTTAACAGCAGACAAACAATTTCATTGTTGTTCTAATTTTTTGTTTTTGTTTATACCAATCATTGTACTTATAAAATTTTGTTGCTTTGCTATGAACTTAAAATCAGATACACAAATTTCTGTCACGTTTTGATTATTTTCAAATTTAACGTACGCAAATCGTAATCAAAAATACTTTACTGCATTCTATCTATTCTTTATATAATTATGCGTTTATGCGTGCTACTGCATTGACATCCCGAAACGGAATAAATTCTAAAACTTCATCAAAAATACAAACAACACTTGAGTTTTTTGTTTTGTTTTCATATTTGAATATTCCCCTCGCTTTTTGGTTTGGCATTGGGTCTGTGATAGTATTTTGCTCTTCGAGTAGTAGTTCTTTAATTTTTCAACATCAACATCGTGTATAAAAGTCCCGAGTATATATATTTTGTTTTTGTCCGAATACAACCCAAGCAATAGCAACAACTGCGGCAGCAACAGCAACAATAAGAAGGAAATAAACAACAACAACATGCCATAGTGATATTGCAGTTGTACATGATGATCAGTTTACTCTCCCTCTCGCTCTCACTGTGGCAGATATGCGGGATCAATGTGAATGCGCATAACAAAATATGGTTACCATATTGCACCCACTCACGGCGACGACGAAAACTCTATCATTGTCGTCGTGCTGGTGTGTTGCAGAGGGAAAATTTAATTGTTATGCTCCGTAGGTATGTGTGTGTATGTCTGTGTGAGTGCACGCATGTGCATTTTAAAGGGAGAATTTTTCTATTTTCTCTCTGATTTCTTTAGTTTTTATACCCGACCATTTTTTCTTCACATTTATTTTCCGCAAGATTTTCATTGACCGCATATACATATTTATTCATAGGTGTAGAAGATAGAAAAGTCTTATGTAAAGACTTATCTTAACAAAATATCATAAGCAAACCGTTTTATCAATGGTTTTTTTACTTTTTCGTATTCGCTCATATCGTAGCTGCTGATATGATGGGCAAAGGGATATGAAGTACACGCAAAATTTTGCCGAACCATTTTTTTGACGTATGCACATATTGCACACTAACTACAAGAAACGTACAACTCTAAATTTAAAATTTTTCAGGAAATGATAAAAAAAATGTTTTGCTTACCTTTAGATACATATAAACATTTGTTTTATGAAAAATAATATGTCATTTATGAAATATTCATCGATAGGTAAGTAAAAACATTTTTTTCTTTTTTTTTTTTCTTTAAGAACTACCACTAAGATCACTGATGAGAAATCGTGGCGGATTCCGAAACGGCCGTCTGATTTGCCCGTCTCTGTATACACTGTTGTTGTGATGACTACACATAATTATACGTTCTTTAAGCTTGTTATACATTATACATTAAAATGAAACTAAAACATGGAACAGTAGGCAAGACTTTGAAAATTAAAAACTAGATTTCATTTTCATAGTCTACAAAAAACATAATAAATTAGTTTTTTTTATCGTTTCCTGAAAAATTCTCAATTTTGAGTAGTGCCCCTTTTGTAGTTAGGATGCGATATTTATTATTCTAAAACTTTTGTCTCTTTTATTTTTGGCTTTTCTGTCAACTAAAAACTTATCATATCCTTAAAAACAGCAGTCAAAAATCAGCACAATCCTTTAAGTAACATATCGCTATCCTAATTTGCTAAAGCCCTCACATCAAATTTTTCAATATTGAGTTTTTGATGGGTTATGATAAAGAGTGTCCACTTTCTTCCGTACCGAAAATTTGCAGTCCCACGATCTATTCTTTTAATTTAAATTACAAATTCTAAAAACAGTACTCCAAATATCAAAATGTTTTTTGCTTCTCCTGTATAATTTGAAAAATGCGCGTTAGGGTATCTAGTATCTAGTTTAGGTTGAATGAATTTCCTCTGACAGAAGCACAATTAGTACAATTTAACACCATGTGATATTATTTAAGCTGAAACAACATCTCTTTCGAATCGAAGAATTCTCAAAATTGCTAAAGTGAAACTCCAAACGTGTTTTTTGTTTCTTTTGGACCAAGCTGAGCAAGTGTTGTGGCACAACGGTAAAATGACCCAATATTTAGTGAAATTTTTTTAGGTCTATCAGATAGCAAACTGTGAGCAGTTCTTTGGTATATTTGATTTAGAGATATCAAATTTCAAGAATACTTTCAATCATGTGAAGTGAGGTTAGCCGAATTAGAATTCAAAGTGACTCAGAGCGAGTTCCCGGATATGGCGGCGATTTTAATTCAGACTGCGAATTAGTGCAATGAATTTTGACAAAACTATAGTTTTTACTACCACTAAACCTTCTGTTATAGATCAAATTAAAACCCACAACTATTAAACATTTAGTGGTAGCAGAAGTTAGGCCCCACTGCCACTAATCATTTAGGGGTAGTGGAGGCTTACTCACACTCGGCTTTAATATAAAAAAAAATAAAAATTATTTGAATTACAGATACATTTAAATTGATGCTGTCCTATCAGTAACAGAATTTGATATATGAATAAATCACGGAAATTTCCAAAACTGTTTGGTAAAGCAATTAACAAATTCGTTGCAAAAGCAATATTCAAAAAAGAAAAAGGGAAAAGCCGCTAAACGAATGAATGAATGGGTATTTCAAGCATTACTGAATTATTTTTCGGACGCTTTAAATATCAAGTATCTTACAAAGAAATGAATTCGAAGAAGCTGGCTCTAGTTGTAAATACATCGATTATTTATTTTTACTCTGGGAAAAATTAGTCCTTATCGAAAAATACTTGTGATTGAAATAAAACTTATGGACATTTTCAATCTTCTTTTCTTCCTATCCTTTACCCCTATGTCTAACAGAACGTTCGGCCCAAAATTATGCGCTTGAGTTTGGCTCGGTTCCGGACAAAAAAAGGTCGAGTATTTATTTGGCCGTACTATTATAAAAAGCGTAGGTGTAGTGGAAAAAAACACACAAAAGTGTATTAATAAAAAATATAGGAATGGCTTTGGGGTATGATATACCCCACTACTCCAAGTGGTGTGGTTAAGTATTTAAAAAAAAATTAATATTTTAAAATTTTTTTCATTTGAGTGTTCTTGTTATACTTCAACATTTATTTTATTGGATTAATTCAACAGAGTAGTGACTTTTTTGCATTAAATCTCATTAACTCCTACTGCCCGCTTCAAAATAAGAGACAAATTTTTTTTATTCGTATTTTCACACGTGCAGGAAACAATGAATCATAAAAAGTTTGACTTCAAAATGGAAAAAAAATATTTACATTTTCTTTATCAATGTCTAATAATATAAAAATTCTTTTGAGAAAATTGTTTATAATTCTAGATTTTTTGGCTATCAAAATAAAATGTTTTAAGATCGCACTTTTAACTTCATTAATGAGAACTGATTTCATTTTACTTTTGTATTGAAATTTGTACAAAAGATTTTTTAAAGTATTGCCCTCATATAAGGGCAAAATCCCTGAAAAGGTTAATTACTTTCTAAATGTCTGTCGCTTTAACTATTAGGTGCACAATATTATTTTTGTACTTATTTAGGACTATCTTTTAACTTCATAAATTGTTTTTATAAATAAATTATTTATAAATTTGTTTATCTTTTTTGATATATTTTATGATATAGAAGAATTCGGGTTCGGTTCGGATTCGGCTAATGTTAGGATTTAGATTCGGTTCAAAAAGTCAGGTTCGGTAGGACCCTAATATACGTCTTAGTACTTGAATAATTATGTGCAATGGTGACATTCGCAATTGTGTGAAGGAACACTAATAAATTTAACATATGAAGAATTTTACTAATGTATTCAGGGAAGAAGAAATGAATATGAATTTTTTATGAAGAAAAATTGCCACAAAAAGTAAAAATTAACAACAATGCAGCATTTTTATTCTGAAGTGGGCACAACAGGGGACTGAGACAGACGTAAAACAAAAACCCAAATGTAATGCACATTGAATGGAAACTTTTTAAGTGGTGGACTCTCGTTGCAACGATGAAACATGGAAAACACATATGGACAAACGAGCGAACCACACACAACATTCTTCCTTTTCGCCACAAACGAAAGGAAAAGTCGTAAAGTTGAAACCAAAAACAAAGCAAAAATTAAAAAGGAAATTGCACATTTGAAAGTTCATTAAAGAAAAACAAGAACAAAATATATAAAAACATGGCAAATTACTATGAGGAACACGCCAGGCAGCATTTCGAGATACTTATCTCGTTAGGCAGTATGTAAAATTCAAGTGCACTTCAAGTAAAAAAAAATGGGTACGTATTTTCTTTTTTTTATGAATGACGATCTTGAAACTATTGTGTCTGTGCTGCTGAAAAAATAAAAATAATCCTTAAGTGCCCTTGGCAGACAAAAGAAAATGTGAAATAAATATTTTCTACGGAATATTATTGCGATCTTTACACTTCAGTTGCACTTTTCCTTAAGCGTTCAAGTGCATTTTATGCATTTCTTCTACTATCCGTCTTGTAGTTGTACTTGCAGTCATAAATGTGTAAGCGCTCAAATGCGTATGTATAAGTGAGTGCAGTTGTATTACTTATTTGAGTGAGTACTTGGGGTCGATTAACCCTTTCGATTATTATTACATTTTTTATGGGTGAATCCAAATATCATCAGACTTGTATTTCGGATTATTATCACGCAGCGCTGACAGGTTAATTTCGAAGAGTGTATTTGTGGCGTTACCATATGTCCGACCAAAAGCAGTTTTTGGCCGAAGCCGAATATTCGGTCGGACACTAGAATATAGGACTCTTCTGCAGGAGCGTTGTCTTTCATACAAAAATCATGGAAGAATAGAGAGTATGGATGCTAGCTTCGGGACCCCAGTATTTGTCCTAAAATACCTATTAAAAGGCTCAAAAGTCCCGGGATTGAAAAAAAAAAAAAAATGTCCAGAGTTGTCAAAGAGTGTTTGAAATTAATCTACGAAGGTAATATACATCAATATTCCATTAATTACATATTAAAATACCCCAAATCCCCCTCAATCTTGTAGAAATAACTGCATAAAGTCAAAGCTCATCCTTTTTATAAACCTGAAGGGATGGAGGAAAATGGTTTTGTAGATTTGAGCTCAGCGATCGAGCACAACAGTTTTGTTTAAATTTAATAAAACTGTGAGAGATGAAGAGATAACGATATTGACGAAAAGAAAATACCAGTTATTTTACATTTTCGTCATTTGAAATTTATTAATAAGTGGCACCTTTGACGTGCAACATACTTACAGCAATTGCGCATGCGTATCAACTAAACACCACACAACAATAAAACATAAGAGCACAACATTACGCTTGTACCTCACGTGCTTACTTCACTCTCCTCCACAGCACACCAAATAAAAGGCAGAAAGAAAAAGCACGTGCAATCCAAGGAAAACAATTATTTAATGCAGAAGCTAACAATCAAAACAGGAAGAGGACGCTTTGAATTTGTGATTATTATTGCAGTATAAAAAGACTTCTAGGGCATACATGGAACAGCACTCCATGCTATACCCTCCATACACTGAAGCTAAAATTGACGTTGAACGTTGAAGTAAAATCAAAAAATCGACTTGCAACATTTGTTAACCAAACAAATAATCAAAACATCAGCAACAAAAATGCTGTAAATGATTTTCATTGTCTTCTTCTAAGGGCCCATAATCCTCTAGTCAGTTTCCCCTTTTGTTATTCTTTTTTTGCTTGAAATACTCAAAATATTTCACAATTCATTTATTTTTCAATTTCATCTATTTATTTACTCAATTTCAATGGAATTGCACAAAATATTTTTCTTTCATAATTTTATGCTTTTCTAGTTGTTATGTTGTTGTGATAACCTCGAGCTCCATCGCTCCCCCTATCGCCACATTTATGTAAGTGTGTATACCCGGAAGTGTATGTTTGCTGTTGCGTCTACTGATGCGCATTTCAATCGCAGGTGATTTCATAAACGTTTAATTTTTAAGTAAGTAAAATCTCTTTTATTGAGATGTTTCCTTTCAAACTTAATTTATTAAACTTTTTTTATTAGATTCTACTTCTTTTTAGACCTTTCAGTTCATATTTTTAATCGAGTTCGAAAGAGAACTTTTGTGTGAAATTCATTATTTATCCTTGTTTCTTTCGTTTTATCAAAGGTTGAAAAAATATACTTCTGAAACTATAGACAAAAATGGGCTAAAACTTTTTCTTCAAGTTTTCGATTTGTATATTCTGTAATCTTTTTTAAATATTCTTTAAAAGAAATATTTCCACTTGGAATTATTGATGTTTGACTTGGTAATCAACTTTTGCATATAGATTTTTGACTTGACTTCAAATACAAAAACCTTTCAAGAAATAGCATAAAAAACATGAAGAATACTTAACGAAGCCGAATAAAATGTTATTAGTTGAACTTGTATGGCACCTGTTATAAACAAGCCTAAAGTGAATGATGCCATATGGAATCGAAATACCGAAAGGGTTAGTCTGCAACGCTGAGCTTCCGTTTCATTCGGAAATTTCTGAAATACAAATTTATTTTTGGTGTTCTTTCAGGTTTCTCTTTTATAAGCTATTGCCATTTTATTTGAGTTACTGTTATAATTTGCATCCTGTTATCTTTAGTGTTGTTGTTTTCTTAGAAGATTTTATCTTCTCCATTCTAATTCGGAATGACCACATCTAGCAAACTTTTGGCAAATTAAAAAAAAAAACAAAATCTATGTATAAGTTATTATTTTTTTCGATTTACAGATTTTGGTATTTAGAAATATTTAAGGACATCAAACCTTGCGTGAGCATATTACTTAGTTATTTGAATATGTCAATTTCGAACGGTTTTTATTAAATGTTTAATTTTTTTTATTAAAGAATAAGCAAAATTAATCATCAAGATCATTTTTTTTGAGGTTGTTTTAGTAATTCCCCGGTCAAATATGCCATTCCATTCCATACAGCTGTGAAATTTTTTATTTTAATAGCAATTTTTAATGTTGAATATCCCGATAGCTCGAGTTTTGTTAGTTTTCAACAAAAATTCTGATAATAAGATCACTTATCTAGAATGTGGTGGATTTTAACGCTCAACGTGCGTTTTATAAAGGTATATTAAGTACATGGCCTGTTTTTCACTTTGTGTTTGTTTGTGTATTTTGGTGCTATGAAAAGAAAGGTGGCTTTTAACACTCATGCATTCATTTAGTAGTACAATGTTTCGTATTCCTTTTTTGTCAGTAAAGAAAAGGAACAAAATTAATGTTTGCAATACTATTTTTTACCATAGAAATGCTCAAGTATATTTTCGGTTATTGTTCTAGTTCAGTGTATAATTTTGCTGAAGTATTAACAACTAAAAACGTCACAAAAATAATAAATGTAAATATACTAGGGATTCCGGGATCCTGGGATTGGCTTTAGAATTAAGTTGAAAAATCCCGGGATTGAAAGAAGAAAATTCCGGAATTCGTATGTACATATTGCGTTAATGGTTGAAGTTATTAAAATTCTGATTTTAAACTTTTACTTCCGGTTTGGTGGATAAAAAAATTTTCCGGTCTGATTCCATAATTGAAAAGACCAGTGAATTCCCTATTTAAATAACCATGCTCAATATTTAATATACTTTTAGGCGTTTAATATACTTTTTTCATTTGAAATTTGTAAATGGTTAAATGATTAGGCTTAAATCAACCGAAAAATATTATTAGAAATGTTGTGAACTAAATTTCTCACTGAATTTATAAAAATTATGTTCATTAGTGTAGAAATTTTAAATCGGCGATGGCGTCGAAAAACTATAAAAAAAATTATATTTTTCCACAATTTTTTTCACTTTACATTCATTCGGAAGCACTTAAAAAGGTTTATATCCATAGCGTGTAAACTTCATCTATTGCAAAAAGAATACGATATCCATTTAAATTTTCCATTTACGTGGCAAAATTTCGTTTCACAAAGAAAATAATTTATCACACAATACATTGTCGTAAGTTTAGTCGGCTTAAGCGATTAAATACGAAATGATTTGGAAAACATTTTCTCAGGACTCAAAGATAATAATATCTGCAAAAGTTCACCGCTCTAATGAAATGAACATGAATTATCAACAATCCCGGGATTGAAATTTGTGTCCCGAAAATCCCGAAAAGTGTTGCGAGATTGACATCCCTAGTATATAAATCCATATGTACATTTATGACCTTATGAATACAAACGATATTTTTGTTATCCGGAAGTGTGCTTGCATTTAAGAAAACATAGACTACTTGAGAGATTCAATGCGTTTAAAGGCGGGACAAGTGGTTTGTAAAGAGGGCTAACTCATTAATTAAAAATAATAATAATAAAAAAGAAATGGGCATGCTACTTTAAGAATAAAAATAAAAAAGCAAACCAACAAAATTAACTTCTTTTTGCTTTTGAAATTTATGAGCCTCCTTTTTCTTCCGACTACTTTGAAGTGATCTCACAAGTACTTCTCGGATCTATTGGTTATAATCAATCAATCAATTTCACAACCTACGGTATCATTACAATAAAACTTCACTACTAAAAATAAGGAAATGCCAAAATATAAATTTTGGAACAATGGCCAAACATATGAACAAAAAAGGGGAAACAATCTTTAATATCAATTTATGTTCAAAACCAAAATAACATTACTATACGAAGTGTGAAATTTTGTATTTTACTACCTGCCAGAGAGGTGTCAAATGTATCTTTAAAATACAAATAAAGAAATTTTTTAGTTATAACGCTTTGTTTTTCTTCAGGAGTTTATTCAGAAATTTATTATCTTATGTCACATATCAGAAATTTAGGAAGAGAAATAGAGAGATAGAAGGATCATACAACAATGCATATCAAGGGATAGTACAAATTTTGTGGTCAATGATACGTTGGTTATAAAAATACAAATTAATAGACTTTAAGAGAAGTCAAACATAATAAATAGATGCACATTTGTTTCCGTTTTCTTCTCCGATTCAGTGACAAGATCGATTGCAGTTCAGTGCGATGAAAAAATAAATAGCTGGAGCAACACCTAGAGAAATTCTCTCGTGTCTTTAAGACTACCTGTCACTACAAATTACACAATATTGAAGAGCACAGTTTAGCCCATTCGAAACACACGAGCATGATCACCACCACAAAGGCGAGTGTAAGTGATCACATAACTGATGGTGCATGCGTGGCTCAAATTTCAAATGAAGTCAAATGTGCATAAATCGATATTGTTCTTAAAAATGAAATGTAACGTATACGATAATATATATTAAATAATGCTACAGTGATCCTCCAGGGTATGGTCTAATTGACATTTAACATCAACCTGTGGTTTTCGTCACACGTAATTTCTATCAATTTTAACAAAGCCCTTATAGTCGCACAAATATTTTCTCCTACAAAATTTTTTAAAATTGTTTAAGAACGCTACTTTTAGTATACTATTCGTACGCAACATTCGCTCCATAAATATTCCAATTGTCAACAAATGCACGCGTGCGCTCATTTTTGGGGGATGCAGCTTGCCACTGCCACTGCATTATTCGTGCATTTTGTAATGATGTTTTTTAGTGTCTGAAGATTTTTTTCTTTTGCCATTACACGAATTCATTATTATTATGAAAATAATTAACATTTGTTGTTGTTGCTGGTGTTATTTCTTCTATGCTAGCATCTCAAGTGAAATCTGCTCAACAGATGTGTTGTACGCTGCAATGTTAACGGACCAAAAACGAAACTAGTAGTTGTTAGGGAAGTTTTGCCTCATAAATGACGTTTTTTTTTTGGATGCATGGCTACAATTGCTGCTGGTTTGGTTTTGTGTTTGAAATTTATGTGCGTCTTTTTATAACTTTACAAATACCTACAGATTTTTTTTACTTTCTTTTAGAAATATTATATTCTATAAATAATGTTTCAACTATTCAGTTTAAAGACCAGTCCAATTTGGCGTCCATCATTGGGCAAATATCCCCATCAGCACTTGAAATAACTGCAAGATGCTTAAATCTGGCAACAAATAATTTTGTGGCCATAGTTTTTGGCTGGCGCCCGAAGTGCGATAAAAGCTTTTTATCAGTTCCCTGTGAATCTTGTGTTCAAAAGCTGTGCTTAATTTTTGAGACATTGTGAAAAGAATCACCTCATAATGATATACATTTTGATTTTATATGTATATGTTAACATATTTTATTTTCAATTTCGTATCATTTTTTATTCATTGTTGTTGTTGTAAAAATATTTTCATGGAAAAATTTGGAAACTATGGAACGGGATATATCAGGAAGGGGGTCAACTGAAATCAAGAAATAAAAAAAATTACATTGAATGAAGGGTTTTGCAAAAATTTCGGTTTCTGTTGCTCATTCAATCACTAGCTGTTATAATTAGAAACAACACTTCTAGGTTTAAAATCGAATGGTAAAATAGTTGCTTACTGCAACGCAACTTTTGAAAAAACACAGTTCCGAGATAATTGCGTTTAAAATATCAAATCTATGTTTCCGACCTCTATGTTCTTGCGTAAAATTAAAGTCTTGATATAAAAAAATTGACGCTGTTCAAAAAAGCCTTCTAGAAGTGCCGATTTTGCGCTCTAGTGAAAGCTAGTTAGTGAAATCGAAAGGGTTGCCAGACGGTCTCGATTCGTTTTGATTGTCTAGATTTTTACTCCCGTGTCCAGAGTCCCAACTTTCAGAAATTTTTGTTCACTTTTAAAATTTTCATATTTGAAGAGATACAATTTTTACTGATAAATTTGGGCAAACACTTTAAACAATTTGAAAATACATATACCAGAAGTCTCAGGCACAGAAAATATTTATGCATCAGCTCAGTAATTTAAAGTTTCAATGGTGTGCTACACTGATTCTCAGATGTTCACTCAATAACAGAAAAAGGCAAAATTAAAAAATAAAGTAAGAGGTTTTTCAAGATGGTCCAGCTCACCAGCTCGTCATAAAATAGACTGAGGCTAATTTTCAGAGGTGTACAAGGGCGATGCATACCTTTCAAAGAAGGCTAGGGAATAAAAAAAATTATGAACGAACCTCGCACTTTATAATTTTCATATGGTTAATATGAAACTAAACATAAGTACTTAGATTTTGGTATTGGCATATCTTTATTGTTCACCAATTAGTGGCGTTTGATTTTATTATTATATTTAAATATATGTAAATATAACAAATAAAAATAATAAATATAGTATAATAAATAAAAACAGGAAGGATTACATAAGCGTAGAGAGGAAAGAGTGTGTTTCGTAAAAGGGTTCCAACAAGCGCTCTTTTTGCAGGCCAGCCCGTCTTTTGGCGGTAACGCTATGATCCAATTATTTTTTAATTCAATAACTTTTTTCGATTTGCATTTCATTACAATATTCATTTAATTTTTCTTTACAGTAGTATTTTTATTAAAGTCATAATACATTAATAGTGATTTTCAGGGCGAACAGAAACAATTATTTTAGCAAAGAGTTTATCGGCTTTTTGGTGGGCTACCGATGTTCACACCTGGAGTTAAATATGTTTAACAATGACTCTAATTTGATTTTCTACTTCGCTTATGTTAACCAGCCCTCATATTCTGATTACTGAAAAACAATGGCATACTTGAGAGTTAACATCTACGTTGACCTCTAATGGCATGCCATGTAAAAGTTTAAGTAATTGTTCCATAAAGAGGGATCGTTTAGCCCTGACATGGAAGCGCTTCAATGTAGGAAAAATCATTTTGGAGAGCTTTCTTCCCATTTCGAACAAAAAAAAACAGTTCCAACATTCTAAAGTTCCTTTATAATTTTAGCTTTTCTTTAGCTAAATGAGCTCTGATTTATTTTTTGTAATACTCATTGATAGGGTTGCTCGTTGGAAATCAGTACAAATCAGTACAATTTTCCCCGAATTTGTGTGTTCCTTTTACATTTTTTTTTCCTCGTCAGAAGACAATGTTGATTACGTATCAGTTTCCATATTTAGAGAATAGTGAGAGCTGAGGACAATAATCGAAATCAATTAATAACAAATTCCTTTCACTCATTTAAAAACTTACGTTAACCCAATTTTCTTATTTTCTTCGAGCAAATATTGTATTTTATTTTGTGAATAATCAGAAAAAGAAGCAAACAGGGTGAGACTGTCTGCAAAAAGGATTTAAAGACCACTAAAGTTAAGGATGTATTCTGGTGTTCCGGCTTAATTTTCAAGGTTTTACCGGGATTTTTTTATTATAACAAAATAAAATACAATCATTTAAATTTTTTTATATGTTATTATTGACATCTTTAAAAAATAGGAAATAATGGTTAAAAATCAATAATTCTACTACCTGCGAGAGCCATTGGAGTGTAAATTGAAATTTTAGCCCAATCGGCTTTATTGAATTTCTTCAAACCCATAGGCCGATCAAAAAACGTTTGTCTCGAGAAGTTTTAACAACATATACAGTTTAACCAACGTTTTCGCCTATGTGCTATAGCTTCGTTAATATGTTGAATTTTGGTATACTTCTAATGTATTGTACTTTCGAAATACTTTGTAAAAAAAATAATAGATTTTTTGAAACTCGAACACCAGACTACATCCTTAAGCACAAAAACTCTTAAGATATCACACAACAGAAATCAGTACATTTTCGTACTGATTTCGAAAAATCAGTATTTAGAAAAAATAATCAGGACATGTACAGATCAAATCAGTACGTCTGGCTACCCTACTCTTGACATTGATTGGCACAATCCTTTAAATCGAATATCATATTATACAACCGTTGTAAAAATATTTTTGTTGTGTCCATACAATAATATAATAGGATAATAAAACTGAGCTAAGTATGTTTTCTGAGTGTTGCTTTTTTGTTGCTTTGATTCTTTTTCTTTTTCCACGCAAAGCATCTAATATTTTCCTTTTTTACTTTCTATTGGCATTTTAATTTAAAAAAATTTATTTGAGCCGTTGCGTGCAAAAGTGGTGTAAGTCAGTTTTTTTTATTATTTGGATTTTCACCTTCAGGCAATAATAATTTTGGCCTCATTTAGTTTCCTACAAAAAAGGTGTACATCTAGGTAGAACATGTGTACTATAAAGCTGCCCGTACATCGGGAAAATACATTTTATAAGAGCCCTATTATGCACAGGACTTCTACAAAACCAATGTATTTTAAAAAATCTGATTTTGACTTACACCACTTTTGCACGCAACGGCTCATTTCTATTTTATTTCTTCTAGTAATCAGCTGACTGTGTGCCATACTTTATGAGGCCCTGTGAATCGGCCAATTAATTACTATTTAATGAATTCTGAAACTGATTTTTTAGATTAAGTTAGACATTTTTTTTTTCAGGTATAAGGATTTGCCAGACTTGAATAACATTTAGCAAATAATTGTTTTGATGCTAAATTTTAATATGAAACACTTCCTTATGACCACGTAAACAAATTATAAGAAAGTTTGCTCCCTCTGAAATTCTTCCCCCTTGTTCTCACTCAGCAGATTCCAAAAGTATGAGCACGCGTCGTTGAATTTCGTTTACAAATTTTATCAAAACACATTTTTTTGTTATTGTGTTTTGTTGTTCTTTTCGAGAAACTTCACATAGAAGAAGTTTCTTTGGAGAAGAACTAGATGCCTGTGGATTTGATCTACTCGCGGCACTTACATAAATAGCAAATGAATATAAGGTGTGTAATTAAAATTTTTACGCTTTTGTTTTGTATGTAATTTAATTATGAAGAATCAGTTGTAGCGGAGGAAAACGTTCTGTTGCATGCGTGTTATTTTTGGAATAAATAAAATATTCGTCGGAAATTCGTGGGCAGATGGGGCAAAATCTTAAGAACTTGTATATTTGTATGTATAGAAATAGTAAATGAATAATGACTGCATACTCACTCGTTTATGTTGAAATCTTTCTAGCACAAAAGTAAAACAATTATAAAGTATACAATTGAAAATGATTTTTCGATAGATTCTCAATGGACTGTTTTTATCCATTTTTACTAATTTTATTTTTCAAATAAATTCGTAGTGCCTTGTATTACTGAACAGCTCCACTCTAGTTTCTATGTAAAAATTTCCACATAAATTAAAAGCTATTACTTATACATCTCATTAGAGAGTACATCACTAAGCAGTGGACATTTAAGGATGCATGCTACAAAAGCCTTTTTTATAATAAAAATACTAAAATTCATTCAAATATCAGTTTCGTGATTTTTTATGTAGTATAAGCGTTAAAAAACATATAAGGAGTGAGATCGAAAAAATCTTAACATATATAAAATTCAATAGTTTTCAAACGGTTGATCTTAGAGTTTTGATTTTTTTTATTTAATTGATAATATTTTACAAATTACAGAAAAATATATGATTGTTTCAGACACCTTTTTGGAACAGTTTGCCCATCTCCTTTTAAAATCTTCGATATTTTGGGACACCTTGTTTGTGCTTTTTAAGTTTCTTTTCACAAGAAAGTTTAAGTTTCTTTTCTCTCCACTGGTCTTAGCTCCGTACAATTTGGAGGATTGGCCTCTCTTGGTACAAAAACTATGTTATTACTTTGCTACCACTGCAGAGCTTTCTTGCCGTAGTGACATGATGCCAAATCGGGCGAAAAATATGTGGACACATTGTGCTCTCTTCTGAAAGGAAGAAATCTTTTTTTAAAACATTCTTTGATGTATATTTCGGTATTTATAGAGCCCAATGTAACAAATGATTTGCTTCTTTTACCGAAACTGCATATAGCTTGCCATACCAGGAGTTTTTTTTAGAAAATTTTGTCTGCTTTTGGATTCTAAATTGTTCTTCGACATTTCCTCGAGCATCAGCAATATAAAAATTTTTTCCCGGAAGCTGCGTAAAATCTGCCAGTACATACGTTTCGTAGTCCATTACACAACATGAATATTTTTGTATGAAATTCGATTTTAATTTCCGAGCCCTACTTTTGGCGTCTAAATTTTTTGCAGCATTCCTGTCTGGAACTTTTTAGACTTTGTATGTTTTCAAACCTACATTGGCTTTAACTTATCGCACCAAAGTTAAAGCACTGGGCTAACCGGGCAGCTTTTCTACCAGATGTGTTTGGAGATCTTTTCAATATGCTTTCTCTTTTCTTGGCTTTCCCAATATCATGTGGTCCTTGTTTTCTTCCCGAACCAGGTTTCCTATCGATGGTCAAATTCTCCTGAAACTGTTTTAATAACATTGGAAACAGTTTGACGGCAGACCTTCAATTTTTTGGCCAATTTTTTGTAGGACCAATTTGGATTTTTTTTAAATTTTTTAATAATTTTAAGACGTACTTCTTTTTCTTCACTCATTTTGATCAAACTCACAATAAATCAACATGTTTGTCATTAGAAATAATAACAGACATATTTTTCAAAGATAACTAGATCAAAGAAATTTTTAAATTTTACACCCAAAAAAAATTATTAGGTAAAACGTGTGTTAAGATTTTTTCAATCTCACTCCTTATGTGGGAAATTCTCTGTCAATGGGAGACCCCCCCATTGACAGAGACAGAGAGTTGACAGAGTTAAGGTATTTTAGGGCATGTTTGGGCTCAAATGAAAGCTTATTATCTCTAGTTTCGAATGCAACAAGGCTTTTTTTTATTTTGCATGATGGTGGACCAATATGGCGGCTGCAAGTCTACCACTTCACCTTAAAATAATAGTTTTATGAAGCGTACGTTTACCCAAATCATCATAAAAAACAGATAAAGCCTTTTTTCGTATATTTATTTTCGCTGAATATGAATCTAATATTAGTTTTCACGGGAAATGTTATGTGTTGTCCCTAACCTCAAAAAAGGCCCAATATGGCTGTTTTTCGGGTCTTACGCTTACCAAAGTCATCATAAAACTACGGAAAAAGCTTATTTTTGTGAAGTTTCAGCTGATGAACATGAATTTTATATTATTTTCCACGGAAAATGTTACATGTCGTTCCTAATCTCAAAAAATTAAAAATCCCAAAAAACTTTTTTTCGTGTCTCACGTTCCCAAATCACCAGAAAACTTCTCAGAAAAGGTATTCTTCATTATTAATTTTGTTTTCACTCTAATAAAGCACCGCAAAAGAAACATAGACCTACTGAGTTCACGTCGTTATTTCTGGGTAACGCTAAAATAAGAAATGAAAAATGAATAAGTTTTTTGGGAAATTTTCTGATGACTTGGGATATGTGAGACACGAAAACAGCCTTTTTGGACCTTTTTTGAGGTTAGGGACAACATATGACATTTCGCGTGAAAAATAATATTAGATTCATATTCAGCGAAAAACAAATATACGAAAAAAGGCTTTATCTGTTTTTTTATGATGACTTGGGTAAACGTACGCTTGATAAAACTATTATTTTAAGGTGAGGTGGTAGACTTGCAGCCGCCATATTGGTCCACCATCATGCAAAATCAAAAAAGGCCTTGTTGCATTCGAAACTAGAGATAATAAGCTTTCATTTGAGCGCAAACATGCCCAAAAATACCTTAACCTATTTAGGACAGGGGGGAGGCCTCCCATTGACAGAGAATGCCCCATATATTTTTTGAAAAATACATTTTTATAATAAATCGTGCTTTTAAGGGTTAAGAAGGAGAGTACATTCAAGAACTTTTGCGTGTTTATTTTTTATTACGTGCATACTACGTGGAAAAAATCTTCGTTGAAACAAAGCTCTGTATACTCAGTAGAAGTCTTCCCTCAGATGATATTGAATTTAAACTATACGTTGTGAACTTCAAACCAAAAGGTGAAACAAATATAAGGAACCGTCGTAGAGCCGCTTATAGCTTATAATGGTGATGCTACCACCCATGATCATATCCCATAGATTGATCGCTTATTTGTTTCTACCATTTGTTTTAAGTTCAACAACAGTGTTTTGTATAAATGTATACAAGTATTATGAGCAATTTTTAAAAAGTTGCAGATGCAGTACGTCAGGATTTTGAGTAATTCAAGGTCGTATATGTATATTGTTATGAGCAACAAAAAAAAAAGGCACTCCTAATGATTAAACTAGGTATTGCTTTTAAAATCATTATTTCTCTAATGGCTCTTTTGTCTTAAAAAAATATAATTGTCCCGGGCATACCTTAAATATAAGTTAACGAACCACTAAACCTGCACAGCTCAGTTTCTTCGAGGTTTTTTCCATCTAATTTAAATTTGGGGCTGGATCTTAAAAGTTAAAAAATTGGTTTGTTGCTAAACGATCCATTCGTATATTCGAACACATGATATGCAAGATCTATAAACGAGATCTTCGTCCCTGCTCTCTACACACACTGCTGCTGCCGTCTGATTTCTCCGAATCGCAAACGGAACCACTTAGTACTGCATTTAAGTACAAAGAACGAGCTACTGTTCGTTGATCGGCATCTGCCATATTCGCATACCACGGCGTGCGTGCAATTACTGTCTGCGTATGAGTATGGAACATGAATTGAAATGAGATGGTATGAGATTGGGTGGTATGCCAAAGTAAGCTGCAGGGGAATGAGGTATGTATATTGTGGTGTAGTGGAGTGTAGTTAGGAGGTTGTTCGTTTTATCATGACCGGTGTTTGGCTGTACCACTTGTATTGATAATTGTGCAAAATGTATTTATATACACTTTTCCCTACATCAGTATATGCTTTTCTCTCCTGACAATGCGAATTGTAATTGTGCTATGCCACACACTCAAAGAGAAATCTCCACAAAAAGGTG
The DNA here is from genome assembly GCA_963691655.1 of Toxonevra muliebris. Lineage (NCBI taxonomy): Eukaryota > Metazoa > Arthropoda > Insecta > Diptera > Pallopteridae > Toxonevra > Toxonevra muliebris. The sequence goes on along the minus strand of OY829327.1, from coordinate 2,811,379 downwards.
ATATGTATGTATATTCTTGAACAAATTAGGTTTTTTCAAAGTTTTATTTAAGAACATTAAGAACTCTAAACCAGGGACCGAAAATAACTGTTATTTTCCATTTTTCAACTCAAAAAGTCATCCACAAAAAATAGCCGTAGGGGATCTTCAAGTGTACGGTTGTGATCCTCACGGACTAAATTCCACAAATATTGTATGACTTCTAAATTCATGACTTTTATCTTAATAGGCTAAATAAAACGGTAAATTATTGACTTTTATGATTTTTGGCGAGAAATAATAATTATACAGGGTGACAATCGTAAAGGGACGCACACATTTCAGCAGTTATTTTCAAAAGGACGTACTTCCATTAAGTACAATTAAGTGTTAACATTGCTGAATATATAAGCATTCATTTGAACCCCACCTCATTCAATATAACCTCCTTTAGCCTGCACACATGCCTTCAATCGATCCGGAAATCGTAGGACTGTTCGCCGCAGGACTTCCTGATCAATTTCAGTCCAGGCTTTCTCTAATGAATTTGTTAGCGACTCCAGACTGTGGTGTTGAGATGCACAAGCCTTACTCTCTAAAATACTCCAAATAGAGTAGTCCATTGGATTCAAATCTGGGGAGTATGGTGGCCATTCTTGAGATGTTATGAATCCAGAAAAATTGTCTTTTATCCATGTGTGCGTTAATTTTGCCATGTGGGAAGGTGCAGAATCTTGCTGGAAAGTCCAGTTTTAATTTCCAAATGTATGTATCTTGGGCCCAGGGAAGAACATGTTCATTTAAAATGCTCCGATAAACAACCTGGTCAATTTCAACGAATATTAGAGGGGTTCTGGCATTAGCGGAAACTCCAGCCCATACCATAACGGAAGCTGGCTTTTGAACTCGGCCAACAGTCCTATTTTGTTGCGATGATGATGTTAGCCACATTCGGTCATTTTGCGCATTGAAATGTTGTTCAACCGTGAAAATTTTTTCATCTGTAAACAAGATATTTTCAACATTTTTTAACACGGAGGAGCGTAGCAACGCCTTGTATCTTTGCAGTCGCAAATCTTTCTTTTTTTGTGTCAGATCTTGAGCTTTTCGGAGCTTGTACGGCTTAAGATTAAGCTTTGATTTTGCAATGATTCGCACTATTTCACGGTTTACTCCCACTTCCTTAGCGATTTTTCTCATTGAGCGCCTTGGATTTCGCTTGTTTCATTTACGAATTTTTTCTGTTAAACCAGTAGTGGCAACTGTTGAAAATTTTCCCCGGTCTCTATCTCCAAAACCCCCAGTTTCATTATATCGAATAATAGCTCGGTCTACCGTACGACTTGACAAATTTAAAGCCTTTGCAATTTGACGGCTACTATAATTTGCCAAATGCAATTTCATAATTTCGCGACGAATATTTTCCTTGTCCATTTTTATGGAAATTTCAAAATGTAATAACAAAAATTCAAATGAAATTAAAAGCAAAGCCAATGATGAATGAATTTGCTTTTTAAATTAAAGTGACGGTAAATGGCAAAGCTTGCTGCAGAGTATTAAACTTGCGTCACTTTACAATTGTCACCCTGTATTTGACTTTTATTTTGTCGGGCAAAAACAAACAGTTATTTTATGACTTTTATTTTGTTGGCCAAAACGAACCAGTTAATTTATGACTTTTATTTTTTTGGACAAAAATAAATGGTCAACCCTTATAACTAATTAATGAAACACCGAAGATACATGGTGATACATATTTTTGAAAAGTACTCGTTGAGACCTTTTCAACGGTATACAATACATAGGGATCCGCTTCATTCCATTTTATGATTTTTGCCCATATGTAAATATATGAATACGAACAGGAATATACAAAATTGGCAATAACTTCGAGTCTAGTCATCAACCATACAAAGTACAATACATTTTCGAAAAGTACACGAAAAGACGTTCCTAATGGTTTCAGAATTTTTTGGATCCCCTTTACTTTAATATTTCATACCCCAAAGCCTATCTACTTTTATACCTACTTTGGTCATTGCAGCAGTTGTTTCGGAATTTAAAAATTCAAATTTTTTTACTTATGTATAATACGCAGACGGATGAGCGGAATCGAATGGCATCACTTTTTTTTTATTGCTCAAGCCGTTCACCTGCAAATAGGGTTGACCATTTATTTTTGTCCAAAAAAATAAAAGTCATAAAATAACTGGTTCGTTTTGGCCAACAAAATAAAAGTAATAACATAACTGTTTTTTTTTTGCCCGAAAAAATGAAAGTCAAATATAACTATTACTTCTTGCCAAATATCAAAAAAGTAAACAATTTCAAAAAAAAAAGTAAGAATGGACGACGCTAAAGAATAAGTAGCGCACAAGCAAAACCGTACTCGCTTTCTTTTGTTTTCCTCTCTCGCATAAACTCGACAAACTCGCCGGCAAGAAAACTTGCCCAGTGGAAAAGGGGATTTTAACTTGTTTGCCAGCATTTTACTTTGAGTGCCCTGCTCACAAGTTGTGAATGGTATTTTAATTAATTACATAACAATTAGCGTTTTCTACATCTGTTGCTATAAATCGCATTTATTTTTTTATTTTCATTCATTGTGCATACTTTAATAGTTTGAGGTAGGTATTTCAACTTGCAGCTGTAGAGACAGAACAGGAAATGCGTATTAAATATTCTCTTGAAATATTTCTGCTGATGTTTTTCTTGTTTTATATTTAGTTCCTGTTCCACTTAAACTTTGTTAGTGACACACTGAATATTTAAAAAGTATACGTAGACTGGTCGCATTAGCCTACTGTGTATTAGAAAGACTGGAGATTAAATCCATTAGTGGTAGTAGAAATCAAACCCACTAACCGTTTAGTGATAGGAGATAGATTTCAGTTGACAATTTATTAGGAGTGCAAATTGAATTGCACTTAGTAATATTAAGGAGTGCGCACGAAAAAATCGTAACATAGTTTTTTACTTCCTACTTTTGTTAGTTCGTTAGTCCGATAAAAAAATAGCATATCATCATCTTCATTCTTATGACAGATGAAGTCAAAATAAATTATTTTCAATTCCATAAAAGTGTTTCCTAAAAATGGTTACTCAAGCTGAAATTCGAAAATTCATTGTGAAAGTTTTCCAACAAAATCCCGAAACGGAGTCACTTAAAAATTGCCAAAACTGTTAAAGTGTCCCGTCAAACTGCTAGCCGGGTTTTGAAAAACTTTAATGACAATCTAAGCATTGATCGAAAGGTGTGGTCTGTCAGAAAATGTGGGTAGGGAGAGCTACACAGAGCTAAACATGTTAAGGACATTTCTCATAAAAATCGAAATGCTTCGGGCAGAAAAGTAGCTCAAAAATGCAGTTGCTCTGAATCATTTGTCCGCAAATTGAAAAGTGAAGCTGGAATTAAATCATACAAAGTTCAGAAAGTCTCAGATCGAAATGCTACGAAAAATATTGACACAAGAAATAGAACAAATTAATTGCAGGCAAATTTTTTAACAAAATTACACTGTTGCGTCATGGGTGACGAAACAAATATATATATACTGGCAGATTTTTCGCAGCATCCAGGCAATGATTTTTACGTAGCGGAGCAACGGAAAAATGGATAAAAAAAGTACAGAACCCAAAAAATCCAAGTTTCCTAATAAATTTCTCATATGCAGCTGCGGTAAATGAAGCCAGACATATACAAATGCTGGGCCAATCAACACAAAAGAAGTTAAAACCATTTGAAACGCAGCATTAAGTATCCAAACTTCCTTAGGCCTGATCTGGCATCATTCCAGCAATAATATCAATATTGTACCTAGAGAAGCTAATCCACCAAACTGCCCCGAGCTGAGGCCGGTGGAACATTATTGAGCTCTAATTAAGCGGAAACTGAAGGAGATGAAAATGGTTCCAAAAAAATGGAGGGAATTTCCGAAAAAGTTCTAAACTTTCTTAAAAACATTATAATTAATGTTTTTTTTGTAAAGAATTTACATAAAGTGAAGTATAATAAAAAATACTTTCGCATAATTCGAGTTAACGGCTTACTTGATTTTCATAAATTTTCATTTTTTCATAAATATATTAAGATAACCATCCCAAAGCTTTATATACATATTTCCCCAATTTGAGTTTAATTAGCGTGTTTCTTGACCTGACCCTTGAAACCCTTTACCCAAAAAGTCCAATCTGCAAAAAATATGATAATGATAATTGCTATATTGCACAGAATCTAAATCAAAAGGTAACATCTTCAGATAATTTGGGTCCCGGAATCGTACCACTATTCTTTAATTCCCTTAAAATCTCGCCACGAATTTCCATTTTATGCTCTCTACAACTTTTTTGTCAATAATTTCGAACTAATTACAGCTTTGCCTAATTATAACTCTTGTAGACATTTTGGACTGTAATAAGTTTAAGGATTTTTTGGTATTCCCATCCGTTGTTATACATAGCATGTATATCATATTATAGGGCTGTTTTTGCGCCACTGTGAGTCAAGGAGATTTATTTTCTTATTAACTTCATAAAAATATCCATAAGTTTGCAGGCTCTAATTTTTATTTTTTTTTTTTTGACTAAAAGGGACAACTTAAAAAAATATATATTTAGTTAATAGTTTTCTGAATCTGGTGTAGAATTATGTATATATAGATTTTTAATTTTTTTTTTTAAGAATTGTTTTTGTTTTGGAGCTTTGCATCCTTAGTACATTTTTGCCTCTTTTTAATGATAAACAATTTTCTCTTCACAATAAACATGTTGAGTTAAAAATAAAAAAATATATGTATTAGTCTTTCATATATCAAAGTTATGGCCGAGCGTGATAGATACGATACAAAGGGTTGGAATAAGCAGCCCCGAATCACTCTTAACTCTTTCTTTACCATGGTAGCTATATGGCCACCACACATATATTTAAATTTTTTAACTTGTATTTGTCAAACTATTTTTCTTTAAAAACTATTTTAGTGAAACGCCAATATTTCTGGAAAGTTTTCCATTCAAACCTTAAAATTTTCTTATTGGCAACACTGAAAAATGTTCACATTTCATTGGCGACACTCGCTTATTCTGTATTATCGTGTTTCATCAAATAATATTTTAAAATTTCAAAATCTTTTCGAAAAAAATATATATTCATCTACCTAAGTGTTTAAAGAACGCTATTCTAAATTCAAAAAGTTATAAAGATTCCTTATAGCTTCATGACATCCCAACGTACTCATATGAACTCCACCTCCTACCATCCATTGGAATATTGAAATCACTTTCAGTTTAATGTATTATCACTTTGAGTACTCTCCTCATTGAAAATAGTCCAATTCCAACTTTTTTCTATGGCTCCTTCATAATTAGGTAAAGAATGGGTTAAAAAGTTATTTATTCGCCATTTGATTTCTTAAGGTGACAAAGTCAGTCACAGTGCTTGTGAATAATTCAGCTTGGTCCAGAAATTATTTTTATCGAATCTGTACTGTGACAGTTTGCAGTATGTGAGGACACAGGAGAATCTTATCCCTATTAAATTATATTTAATTGCCATATTTTCCATTTGTCTTTGAGTATAAGTTTTTAATGAAGTTAAATAATATTTTTACGCTGAACTAGTGATAAATTCAAAGAACAAATCGGTATTATTATTTAGAGCACTCTGTAATTATATGGTCCACGATATTTCCATAAGGCACTAATAATAATTATTTTGATGCATAAATGCGGGAAATGTATATAAATAAATACTACATACGCGTAAACGCCATGACAAATTGATGGATGACCTCAGAGTCAGCAACAGCAGAGATATTCGGGTAAATTCAAACAGTATAAATGAATTATGGAGTAAGTTATCATTACAAAAAAAAGTATTCAAATCTGTAAATGCATCTCTATGATAATAGTACCTCTTAGATAAGTGCATAACCATTACAATCTCCGTATATTTTCCCATAGACTACAGAGCATATACTCATTATACTCACGTACATATGTAAGAATATGGAGACTCAATCAAGCATAGTTGAATGCTTCCCTATATACACACGCTTCATTTCATTTCATAAGCTGGGAATCTCCTTTTTCAATTTACGTTTAGGTGCGTTCATATTATTTTTAGACTCATTGTTTGGTCTGCAGTTTTTGCGCTCATTTATTAAAATCAAACATTAGTTTAAAAAAAATTTAAATAAAATAAAAATACCTTCTGATAACTTTTGTAAACATTTTCTCCCCTTTTTGACGTATTCGAGTAGATTCTCATGTGTGATGTATGTAATGGTAAATGTTTTGGTACGCCTACTTTTCTACCGCTTAGCATCAAAACTTTAATTCACTTCGTCTTAAAGTGGGTAGCACCAAGTCGAATTCTTCTACTAATCGCTGTGTCTCGTACGAATGTATTTACTGGGTTCAGATTCTTCACATTACATTGTCACATGTAGACATTTATAAGATAAATTGTTTAGCGTTCTGGGAAATTGCTAATGTTTTGTGTAGTTTTGCTTGTAAAAGTGTTATCCATTTCAAGTTTAGTGTTTTTATTTTTTGGGTCATATTACGATTATGTTATTATTATCTGACCTTTTAGCATTGATTTTATTCCTGTAAACAGTGCACATTTTTTTGTATCCGTAAATGGCATTAGCACTTGTTCTGTGGTTTACCGTCATTTGGGGTTTGTGGGCGTTTTAAATCTTTATGTTAAAAACATGCATGAATAGGTGGGACATGAATATTGATGCTTAATTTCTTCATCAACGAACTAAGTTCCAAACAATATAAAAATATTCAATTTCAAATCTAAAGAAGCAGGTAGGCTCAACATAACTATTGTGAGTCAATTCTACTCAATCTACCCATGTGATATATTCGTATTTTACTTAACATTTAAAATGGACTAGAAATCTTGGGATTTTTTTTTTTTTTTTTTTTTGTTAGAGCAGCAAAAGAAATATTCAAGAAAACAACATTCAGACAAGTTTCACGTCCATTTTACTATATCCTCTGTTCCTTTTTGCTATTCTTTAAAACTACCAGATTTATTAGTAAATCTTAGCAGATCCTGCGGTGTTAAAGAACTCAGGTGCTCGTCTCCCAACGCTCCAGTCCCAAATTTGCTTACTCTGATCTGGCAGGAAGCGAGGCAGACACTAAGAAAGTGGTATGGGTCAAGGAAACCTTTCTGGCCATTATGTAAGCAAAAACCAAGTTTGGGTCTCTGGAATTTGTATTGTATAGAGCTGTTTTAAAACTAGAATTGTTGGCATTGATAAAATTGTTAGGTCCATATCAGTATCTTCAACAATGTCACCAATATCCCAGCAAGTGTCATACCAATACCCATTGCGTTTAAAGCCTACAGATGGGTTTGACAGCCTCTCCTTTAGCAAAAATATCAAGGGGTGATAAGTTGAGTAATGCCTCCAAGGATGGACCAGGTGTTGTAGGAAAAGCTCCCGTTAAACAAATGGCCATAGTCTTTTGAAGTCTGGCAAGAGCTATTCTATCGCTGTCAACATTAAGTCTGCTCCAACAGACTATGGATGCATAGGTGATGATGGGTTTAATCATAGCTTTATAAAGCCATAAAACTTTATAAGGTGATAGAGCCCATGTTTTGCCAAAAATAGCATTACATTGACAAAAAGCTGCTAGTGCCTTGGATGCCTTTAGCTCAACATGAAAGCTCGAAATACTTACTATCAATAAATGGATGTAATTAAAATGTTTTATTTGTACAACCCCTAAAATCTCATGCGTGTATAAATATGTAGAAAAAATATGTTTGACTTAAATTTAGTTAATAAAATTTGTTAGAAAAATATATTCAGCACAACTTACCAACAGGCATTTTGTTAAATTTCATGTGCGGACTCTAGCCAAAATAGTCCGAAAAATGTTAATTGATGATTTTTTGGTAATGCATTTGTTTGTTAATAGCGTGTATCGGAACATCAACAACAACTACAACCTAACCAAAAATCAATTTCCGCCGGAAACGTCGTTATTGAACGCAACGAACAGCACAGATGCGTGTTGCGAGTTTTGATTATAACAAACAGTTGTCAACTTGAACAACAAAAATAAAGAGAGCTGCAAAAATAAAAACAAAATCCAAAAAATTACTATTATATGTATTAATTAAATATGCGCAACAATTATCAAAATAACAATAAAATACGGTAGAAAAGAGGAAGAAGTAGATAAACTAAGTAATGAAAAGCTAAAAATTAAATTAAATTAAAGAGTTAAATGGTGAATGAACGAATGGATTGGTAGAGCAGAAGTAGCACTTGTTATTACATTATATATTGATCCCTTATGGCCAATGTATTGGTACAACAACCAGTTATGCATAATCAATGAGTTTTCCCCAAACGATTTTCAACTAAGCCATAGCGGAAGTGAACGTTTTCACATCATAATTGACAACATAGTCGATAAAAAAGAAAAAAACAATGAAAATATAAACATATGTGCATATTATATTTGATAAGGTAGAAATATTAGTAGTGGAGGTCACTAGGTGGGTGTCTGGGTTAAGTTTCGTTGCATTGAACACGGAACTACTGTAAGCGGATACTGCAGGCAGACAGGTGTACACACAAAAAAAAAATTACATAAATTTAATAAAATACCCTAAATCTTAGGAAAATTGGCGTTGAAATTGAGCCAAAGGCATACGATCTCTAAAATTCAGATAAATTTGTATTCGTTTTTGTACTTATTTATTTTTAAGTAGGTATCTTTATTGTTTCCCTATTTTTTTAAATTTATTTGACTGTAACAGAAATTTTCTCTCAAACGAAATGTTTCTTAATCTTTCTTTTAAAATTGTGGCCTCCTTATTATTGCGTTTTATTTTTATTTACCGCTGTGTTTCATATTTTTAATAGAATTAAAGAAACTATTTATTTATTTATTCGGTCTACGGATTACAATAATCTTACAGACTATTTGAGATGACTTATATTATATATTCGCTGACATCAAAATTCAAGGCAAAATTATAATTATTGCAAATATGAATGTACCTTGCGATTGGTTCATTATGAGCATAATTAGTTTTATGGAAAGATTCAATAAACAGTCGATTTTTTCTTAAGTTAAGTATGGAGTTGAGGTATGAAATAAATTGGACAATTCTGTGCAAACAATTCTTTTAGTACAGAGTTTATAGATGAACAACAATGAAAAACATATTCTACGATCAGAAAGTGATGTTAAACCCAATAATTTACGTCTTGCTACATAATGAGGGATCCCGTCTGGCCAATATAATTTACGTAGTGCCAATTTTGTAAATATTTTCTGTATTTTTTCTATGCGATTTGAATGTCCATTATAATGAGGACTCCAAACAATAGAGCAATAATCGAGGAGATTGCGACATAAAGTGACTTTAAGGTATACGGGTCCTTGTAATCTTGTGCATTTCTCTTGATAAAACCAATCATGGAACCGCTTCAGTCTGAAAATCTCATTTCGAGTAAACACGGGTTGAAGTTAATGGGATTGGTTGCCACTCTATGTAAGCGAATACCTTTCCTTTGTTATGACTTTTGTTTTAAAAAACATAGAATTTCGGGAATTTCACATACATGTGCATTGGAATAAGAAGAACACGATAGCATTTATAATTCAATTCTGTCTTAAGTCGACTTAAGGATGTAGTCTGGTGTTCGAGTTTAAAAAATAATTTTTTTTTATTATGTATTTTAAAATTACAATATATTAAGAGTATACTGTAAAAATTTCAGACCAAAACTCAAAATATTAACGAAGTTTTCGCATATAGTCGTGAGCGCCTGTTGATTAAACTGTATGTGTTGTTAAAACTTTAAAAGCGTTTTTCTCGAAACAACGTTTTTTGGATCGGCCCGGGCGTTTGAAGAAATTCTATAGAACCGATTAAGCTGAAATTTTAATACATTTTTCTACATACTTAGTAACAAGAGAGAATGGGACATCCAGACCTTCCATACCTCTCACAAACAACACACACTCAGATGGTATACCGACGGATCGAGAACGAACGAAGGGAAGAACTCCGAGTATTTTCCAATTTGAGATTCTTGCCATACTTTTGCTATCAGATAACTAGATTCAGTTGAGATCACCTCAAAATTAGTATGGGAATGCCAAGAGCTCCTAAACACATTAGGCTTTCAATTTTAATTTTTCAATTATTATAAAATGAGCGAGACAGAGATGAGAGAACCATTAGCGTATTATAATCAAAGATTGATTTTATTTAACCTAGATATGCCCAATGACTTGTATGTACACTTCAGAAATGTTTGGCTTTGATTATATGGGGATTTATTCAATCAAAATACAAACCAATATTGATATTATTTCGAAGAAGTTTTGCCTCATATTTTAAAAATGAAATGATTGCTGATAAATCACCCAAAAATTTTGGATGATTTTTCATATGAATTTCGACTCAAGTTTGTATGAAATTTTTTATGCCCTTTTTATTTTTCGCGATTACTTATTTTTGGGCGGTATTTCCTGGAGCTGTTTTTTTAGTGTATCAAATATTCTTTGTCATTGTGAAATGAAGAAAATTAATTGATGGGCTATCCGTTGCAAAAAATTTAATATCGTTAGGAAACTCACTCCCAAACCCTTTTTTATAGAAATTTTATTTGCTTTAGTTGAAAATGACAACTGTAATTATAAAATGCTTCCAAATATGTAAAGCTATTCAAATTATAGCATTATATATCAATGAACATAAGTATTAACTAGAAACCGTAATTAGGTACCAACATGTGTATGTATTTTCAAAATGGCCACACTCAATAAATAAACTTTTTTCCACTTGCTTAAGGTGAATTTAGATTTGCATACGTATAAGCATATTAGTTATTTGTGTATTTGTATAACTAATTATGGTTTTAATAAAATTAATATTCATGAAACGTGCCTCGTGGCTAAACCACAACACAAATTTGCTTGCTACTGTTTCAATAACCAATGTACCTTTAAAATTGATTTCAAAATCATTAAAAGCAATTTTTTTCAAAGCAAAACCTCACAGCTTTGCAAATCATTTAACTTAAATGCTACATCGATGTGTAATTCATTTTTATTATTATTTGTTTATTTTTTGTATGTAATAGGCAGATGTATTAAATGAAATTATGGCGACATTGAAATATTTTTATTAATTCAATACAAGTTTTTAATTATATTTTGTTATAATGAATTAGATGTACATATAGCTGTAAATTTTAATCCAAATATTCATGGACCTAAATCAGGAGGGCAGGATATTTTTTTTTTTTAATTTAAAAAACGGCAATATGCGTTATGCCCATGAATATCTTAAACTCCTAAATTTAAAGCTTATGATCTTTAAAGCGCAGGCGTTTCTCACCAAAAGAATAAGGTAAGAAGAAGAAAAAAAAATTAATTCAGTCTCTCAATATATCTGGGTTTTAAGTGCTTCAGTTTTTTGTGAATGTATTTATGAATTGAATATTATTCTGATCTAAGAGATTCTATATACTCTACTTTTATATGCACTTCTATTTGCTGGAACTCAAAGTAAAAGTATTTTTAAAATAGTATGATGATTGCATATATTCGGAATATGGTATATAGCAATTTGAAGTAGTTCCCTGAACTTATTAAAAAATTGCTTATAAACTTTCTCAAGTTAACTATTATAAACAAAAACGCACTACTTGTGTTTTGATAAAGTTTCTGATAGAATTTTGTTGCTATTTATGTACATATGTAACCTAATTTCCAATAAGATGTTTACATTTTATGAACACTACATACATTAATATTTAGATGCTTTTTTCTATTGTTTAAAGTTTGAAAATTCCTGTTTTAGGTGATTTCATCGAGTTTAAGTACGAATGATATATTGAGCTAGAAAACTAGAAACCGCTCTATGTATGATGTTTCTGTGTTACTATATCACATATACAAATGTTGTTCAACATGACCCTTACAGGAACGTTCAACTCGTCTACACGAGTCTATCAGGTAAAATATTGAAAACATTTTTTTGAATTCTAAAAAAATTGAAGATAGGAAAATATTGGTATTTAGTAAAGTTCTTAAAAAGTGAGTAATCGTTTTTTTTAAGGTGGCGGTACTTTTGGGAGCGATCCAACATTCCGCAGTTCCTTAACATATTCAAAGCACATTTATAGTCACAAACACAAAAAAAAATTGTATTTCAAAACAAAAGAAGTACCTAATTAAAAGTTCAACTTTGATGGAGTTTAACTTTTATCGAAATTGGAATTTATGAATTAGTACAAGTAATTTACTTTCGATGTGCATTTTGTAACTTCATTTCTTGCATTTTTGCCCGCTTCATTACACTGTGAGAGGAAATTTTAAGAGTAATGAATTCTAAACATCTAAACACATTTTAATTACTTAATTCTCTCCAATTTGTATTTAAATATCCTTTATTATTCTCTCTGCAAACTATGTATTGTTTTAAGAAACTTCGTTTTAATTTACAATAAAAAATTGTTCAATCATTGTTGTTCTTGTACTAACATACAATTTACATACATTTAAAATGCAATTAAGTTTTTTCTTTTATTTAAGGTTATTATTTCGTTTAAGATGGTGACATTCATTTCTATAACAAAGTCACATGCAATTTTTGAACACTGTGTACATATGTATGTGTGTGTTTGTGTAAGTTTATTGTACACATAAATAAATGATTATTATTTCATTTTCGTATGCTTGTTTGTTACGTTTGCCTGCTTTTTTGCTTCTTTACTTTTTACCGGAAATTCCAATTTAGGTAAATGCGCCGTTGCGAGCTTGTTTGGGACATACGAGTGCGACTACGACCACGGGCATGTGGGTATGTGGTAGTGACGCTCTGGTGACATGGTCGTGTATTGATGCTGGGATTAAGTTAAACGTGCCACATTCGCATTTAAAACCATACATTTATACATTTGTATATACTCCAGCAACATAAGCCACAACGGCAAAAACAGCAACTAAAACAACCGCATCAAACGCGACAAACAACAAGCAACAAGATCAAGTAGTGCATGCAAAGCTGGAGACAATTTTCATGGGGGAATGATTTAGATTTTGAGATTGACTTGAATTTAACAGAAATTAAATGCACAAGTAAAATATTAAAAAAAAAATTACCAAAACATTTGCACGAGAAAAATTTATTATATGAAATTTCGATAAACGTACATATGTATGTAGGTACTTATGTAGGTATATGTATTAGAGATTCCCCAAAAATGTATGTTTCTTTGATCTCATAAGAACCAGCAGGTTTTTTTCAAATTTTTTTTAAAGAATTTTTTAATACCACATTTCGACCCATTCATCAAATATGTACGAGTTAAAATAAAGAAAAAATTGTATATTGGCCCAGAATATACCAAAAAGATGGATTTTGAACCTTTATGTATAGCGAGGTTATAAAGAAAATGTGAGTACACCATTTGAAATTTACGATTGCACAGTACTACACAAAAATGCTAAGCAGACTTCAAATGCGTTTTTCCCAAAACTGGTTTTTTCAAATTGGTTACCAGGATATTTCGCAAACTAATAATTCGATCGTTTTAAATCTTTTACATGATATTAGAATATCTATAGAAAGCCATAGCATCAAGTAAAATTTGTAAATCCGATTATTATGCTTAGTTTTCACTATGTCATATTTGCCGTCAAAGAGAGAAAAAGAGAGAATTTCCCACATGAAATTTGCCAACATGCTGGCAAATTTTTCACAAGTCACTAACCATGAGCCTACAATAACCATGAGCATACAATCCCAATTTGAAATATAACACCTCGTAAAATTTACGTGCATTATGATTCTAGGGTTAAAATTATTTTCATTCCTATTTCTTATTGCAAATATAACAAAAAGAAACATTTGAAAACAAAAATGACCTCTTAATATAGGAAAATAATACACTTTTTCTGGAGAAATTTCAGTCGCAGGAAAATATTATAGTTTGATATTGTATTACAGTAACTTTATATTCGATTACACTGGAATACAAAATTTCACTTTAAAAATATAACATGAACCAAAGTATGTTTTCTAAACTAATTTGAGGACGCTGAATACGAAAATCATATTCATTTTTTTTTCTATGGGTAAGTTTTCGAGATGTGACAAAATAACAGTTTTTCAGGTTACAGTTTTATTTACAGGCTAATATCTATTTACCTATAGTATCGACCGATCCAAGTTGTATATCATAGGAATTATAATTATATTACGCGTCTTATGCTGCTAAGTTAAAATCGGATTGTAAATGACTGAGATATAGATGTTGAAAGTTCAATTTTCGTGTGATTTTTGAGATATCTTTACACGAGTCGTGGGCTAAGTTTTCTTTCTCACAAAAAGTAATCGCAAAATCTGTAGTTTTATTGTTTTAATCAATAGACCGGTTGTAAGTTTTAAGCATAAAACGATAGCAATCGGATCAAAAATGACAAAGTAATCAATGATTGAGTAAAAATAAAATATTCTCGAAAACTCGAAATTTTTCTCAAAATTCATTCTGCTGTAGAAAATGATGAGCCACTACTTGAACTTTTGCAATTTTTCGTTGTCGGGTCTTCCGTGATCAAGAACCAATAGTAGTCTGCCATCATGCCCTCATCCCTGAAACTTTGGTATCGTCTTTCGATTTCAGCCATTTCTTGGTGGAGCCGTTCGCCCTGCTCGTCACTTTCTGCACCCAGATTTGATGGAAAGAAGTCGAAATGGCTGAATGAAAATTGCATCTTGGGAGGCATATTCGCACTTGAATTTTCGGAATTAAATTTATTTATCGTTGAATAAATGAATAAGGAATCAACTTTCAATTCACTGTAAATCAAACTTACCAATGTCATTGTATTTTTCTAACATTACTTCGATGGGTTAGGCATGATTGTCGCTTTTATAATTTCTCAAAAATGTTTGAACAACATTCGCAAATGCTTCTCATGCTTCTCGTTTTGACTCACTCAAACAATCAGTAATCCAGCATCGTCAAACAATTTGCGGATTTGAGGTTCAACTAATACGCCCGCTTTGATTTTTTGTAATGACAATTTCGAAAACCCTCTTTGTAATGATTTCATTGCGCCAGCGTTATTTTTCAACGCTCTAACGAAATTCTTCATGAGACCAAACGTGATGTAGAGGGGGAAAGGATGATTTGGTTTTTATCCACGAGTGCATCGTTAATAATATTGTGGCCCCCGGAGTATGTTGGATTCGGTGCGGCCAAACATATTCAGAGTAAAAGTGTGCATGAGTATTTCAAGTGGTTCATCATTTTCTAGACCAGAACGAATTTTGAGAAAAATTTCGAAAATATTTTACTTTTACTCAATCCTAGTTTACTGTGTCATTTTTGATCCGATTGCTATCGTTTTATGCTTAAAATGTTTGTATAATAATAAATAAAACTTCAGATTTTGTGATTACTTTTTGTGAGAAAGAAAACTTAGCCCACGACTTGTGTGAAAATTTCTGAAAAATCACACGAAAATTTAACTTTCAACATCTATATCTCGATTCAACAAACTTGGCAGTATTAAATGCGTAATTTAATTATATTTTCTATAATATAGGATAATGATAGGTAATGAGATATTGGCCTGTAAGTGAAACTGTAACCTGAAAAACCGTTATTTTTTCATATCTCGAAAACTTACCCATAAAACAAAAAATGAATGTAATTTTCGTGGTCAGCGACCTCGAATTAGTTTAGAAAACATACATTGGTTCATGTTATATCTTCACTGTATTCCAGTGTTATGGCAATGGCCAACAACTTCAGCGGTTGTCAGCCATTTTACGTTCGTTATTTTGGCAAATGTTTTCTTTGTCAATACGAACAAATATGAAATTTGGAAATGACAACTGTCGTATAGTTACTCCATATAATGTCCCGTGGCTACTACAATGACCAATCAAATAAATCACAATTACGACACCTTCAATTAAGTCGCTTGAAAACTTTGTTCATTTGTTCGGAATCATAAATTCTACCTCTAAGTATTTTTTAATTAAAACCAGAAGTGCAGGGCGTTTAAGGTTTAAAATTTCTCGAAATCACATGAGATGCCAAGAGTGGACTTTGCAAATTTAGGACTCACATATTATCGCATATTTTAAAAGGGGATATTTTCAAACTAACAAAAGGAACAGCCATTACCAATAAATGGGCTATAGGTTAGTTTATATTCTAATTCAATTCTCCCACACAGTTATTAATCTAGTTAATCTTTATTTATTATTTGCATTCGCAATTCCACCGTTACTCACTTCGAGTAATCAAACCGTGAACTAAGAATGTCAATAACATATCATCATCTTAACAACAACAACCACAATAAATGGAGAAATAAACAAACACATGCAAATTTTATTTTATAAACAAACTGTACACTCATAATTCAAAAATGTTTCAAAGAAAATCGAGTAAATTTGAATTTCATGGAAATTGCTAACATTTTCTTTAGAATAACAAGAGCACAGTAAAAATAAATTTTATTTATTTAAAATTTATTTTTACATTATGGGGTCAAGATATTTATCTTGGATCAAATATTTACGCTCTACTGCATCTGATTCATACATGAGTCCCATTTTGTAGCAACCACATTTATATGAACCACATTTATATGAGCAGGCAACTAGTTTTGCCAAAACAAAGGGTTTAGCCAGGCTGTTTACCTACTCAATAACTTACCTTAATACGTACGTAATCTTACTTTTTCTAGCGGTTAACGGCATGTTTTTAGAATCAACCAACCCTTCGCGTTGCTCTACAAGATAATTCTACCACACAGTCTTTGTGGTCTAGGAGTTTTTTTTTTATAATTAGCAAAACAAGTATTTATACAAATTTTTAAATAAGAATGTACCACTATTATTCTGCACACTACTGTATGCATGAATAATTTTATTTTTGTATTAATGCCCACGATTTTATAACAAAGAAAATCAATTTGGTGGTCAAAAAAAAATATGAACAATTTAGCAAACCAAAATAAATCAATTGAAGCGTTTACAAATTTGTCACAGAGCCAATAAAAAGTATATAGTTACATATGTAAATACTTACAAAATGAAACCCCATAAAACAAAAACAACATCATCATCCATACGAGGCAATAAAATTAATTATCACAAAAAAAAAATTACTTTTAAATTAAAAACACTAAAAAAAACAACAAATAAAATAATAGAGAAGAAAGGATGAATGGATGTGATAGGCACTGTACGGCACTGAAAACAATTGTAAGAGAAGAGATAGCACAAACGAAGAGCACGTACGATCAATCAAAATGAGAGAAAGAATAACGCGAGCGGGTAACGAAAACAAATGCACAAAAATTAGGACGCCAATTTATTTATAAATTGAAAAGCAAACGCAAAAATTTTTTTAAATATTTTTAATGTGTTATTTGCATACACACACACACACAAACACAATGACACGTAAAAATATTTAAGAAAATTGGAACAAATTAGTTAATAATAGTGCAAAATGTTTGCGAGAGACAGAGTGAGTGAGAAAAAAATGAAATCTACCATCAGCTGTTTTTGATTGTACGGCGGCTAGGCTACTGTAGCATACGTTTACGAAACGTTGTACGCAAAAGAAAACAAAAAACTTCATCCATCTAGTAAATATTCAATTTGTTGGCAATGACTTTTATGTAGTTGATGTACACTCATGGTAATAAGTATACTTCCAGTCACAAAGTGCGATTTATTTGTAAGATTTTTATTTATTCCAAATTTATTTTATAATAATTAGCAAGTACGAAGTTTTATTCAATAAATACGAAAAAATAAATATAACTTTGTTACTTAAATGCATTAAATACAAAACTTTAAAAAAGCTGCATAGGAAATAATTATACTTCCATTTTAAGAATCATAAGAACAAATAAAATTGAAAGGTTCCAAGTACTAAAGTAAGTTTCAGAAAGGGATTATCAGAAATTTAGTAATACGTGTGACTACTCTAATTCTTTATATTTTCTTCTATTCTATTTGTCGTTGAGCTCATAAGATTTCTTAGCTCTAATGCTGATATTTCCTTCTAATTCTTTTTTATTTCTGCTTGTAATTAATTTAAACTGGAAAGCTGAATGTCAAGTGAATAAATCTGATTAAAAAAAAAAAACTTTAAAGATTTTCCATGGGGTTCAAGTCCAGGCTTGAAGTGGGTTACTTCATTATTTCAAAATTTTTCTCCTTGAAACATTCAGTTTCGACTGCTACTTGATAGATAAAAGTGTCATCTGATTGAATGTTATGCTGCACTTATTAATTTTAACATGAACATTGAAAAGCACTGCTTCCAGAAGTGGTAGATAGTCATGGGAGTTAATTTTACTTCTGCCGAAAGATGTTAATATTTTGTTTTAGAAACAAATCGAACTCGTGTCATCAGTTTAATTTCTGACTAATACTTTTTAGATATATAGTACCAAAAAAGGTTATAACAGTCAGGAACATCTAATGTGAACGTTTTTTGTTGCCAAAAATAATCGTTTCGTATTGACCGGTCCATTAGAAGTCTGATGTTGCAAATTCGAAACCTGCCTTTTTGTGATGAGTTTTTAAGGGAAGCTGACCGTTATTGTAAGATGCTTACAATCATGCAAAATTTTTACAATACGTCTTGTGGCAATCTCTAAATCCAAATCACTTCGAATTTCAGATATAATAAGTTTTTTGAAGCTCGTAGCTTTGACAATCTCCGGTTTTTTTATTGTATTCATAATTATAAGTCGTCGAATCCGCTTTATATTGGCATATAATAACTTCCTTTTTTTGACGTTTACTACGCCTACATGTGATATGTTAATACTTCATGCAATTTTGCGATGAGATATACCCCATTTTTTATGAGGCATTATTTTTTCAATTTGTTCCGCAGAAAATGGTGACAGTGTGACAAAAAACAAAAATTTTAATATACTTTTTTCGAGGTTTACATCTGTCGTAGGTCTCTGCTTGACTAGACTGCATACTCAGAATTTTCAATTGACCCTCAAAATCTGGACTTAGGGTCAAAAAACCCATTTTTGATAATTGCAAGCATATACTTGCCCGTAACTTTATTTTTATTTGTTCCAGGAGTAAGTTTTTATGTTTTATTGAAAAGAAGATATTTAGCTGCTTACAACGATAAATAAATTGTTAATATATCTTAAGGAATAGCGGAGTTAGAAGATAAAACATAAGGAAAATCGAAAAAAATTCTACATTTTTTCATTTTGAATGGCGTTTTAAACGACTATTTGGTTTAAAAATGTATATATCAGAGTATATGAAAAAAAACTGTGTTGAATTCTGTTTCCAACGAGTTATAAATTTTTAAAATCCATTGAGGTGTAGATGACTTATTAAACACTTTTATTTGACATTTAGGAAGTACACAAAAAATTTCAATACGTGGAATGTAAGTATTTGTATACGAGTATTACTTCAACTATTTAAGTATTAAGTACAGCAGCTTAAAAATGTACGCATTTTTTCCAGTATATGGTGATTGGAGTCGAATATCTCAGTCAAACCTCAATGGATTTTGGAAACTTTTAACTCGTTGGAAACAGAATTAAATGCAGACTATTTATTTATACCTTTATATGTACACTAGTAAACAAAATAGTCATTTAAAACGCCATTCAAAAATTAAAATTTTCCTTATATTTTGAACTCTAACTCTAGTATTTCGTAGGATATATTACACATTTATATATGTATCATTGTAAGCAACTAAGTGTCCTCTTTTGAATAAAATATAAAAACTAACTCGTCAGATAAATAAAAATAAAGTTACGGGCAAGTATATGCTTTAACCTATCAAAAATCGGTTTTTCGGCCCTAAGTCCAGATTTTGAGGGTCAATTCAAAATTCTAAGAATGCAGTTTTTATCTGCTTGACTATACCTACAATTTCAGCTATGTCTCGAGGAAAGTATACTTTCACTGTCACACAGTATAATAATTTCCTTCTGGTTAAACATTTAAATCCAAATTAAATCGAGACAAGGACAATAAGAAATTAAATTTTTTGCATTAATACGTCGCAATAGAAAATATATACAAAGCAATTAACAAAACCTTAAATATATTGTAATAGTGAATTTCCACTGAATATTTTATAGTGGAAGTATATTTATTACAATGGGTGTATATATATATATATATTTATTTTTATACTTTTGAGTGATTGAATCTTAATTTTACACATTTTTCGTTTTTCTACAAATAATTAAATTGATTTTATGATCTACAAGATCAAAATCGTACCTAATAACTTTGATAGGGTATACCAAACAATTGGGATGTTCAAAGTCAATTGTAGTAATGTGATAATAATTGTATGAAAAATGGAAGGATTAGAGAGAATTTACAACGAATGAAAGATTCAACACCAGATACCAAGAGACTGTGAATACCCAAAATATATTTTACTTGTGGTATTTTGTTACTATTTTGCTGAATTTCGCGTTAAATTGATTATTTTTAAATTTGCGTATTTACAAATGCTGAACAAATTCTGCGATGTTGCTTTTTGTATTTATTTAGTACAATTTAAAATTTTCTTTTGGAGTTTTTACATATTCAATAAAAACATACTATAGGTAAAAAATGTATTCTATTTCTAAAAATTTTGTGCAGTATTTACTCTGAGCTGTTGCGTATACTGCAATTCTTAGCAAAACCTAGTCATTTGACATTTAGGAAGTACTGAGACACACTTAGGCCAGAAAGGCCCATTGTGATACAACATGGTTGGATCTACAGTTTAACGCGCCTTCCGAACGGTGGTGTGGCAATTTGTTATCACTTGGTGGTTTTGTCATTGCCTGCCGTGAGGTGTACTTGTACACTTTCTTATAATTCAAATTCACTTCATATCGATAGGAAGATGGGAATCGAACCCACAACCTCTCGAGTGATAGTCTAGTGCGCTAAACACCCACTAAACTCTCGAGGTAGTCGCATTTTTCTTTTAATGTTTCTTTAAGTAGGTTTTATTGTCCGAATATATAAAAGTGTTGAAAACTGTTCAAAGTATATTATACTAAGGGCCAGTTTTTTGACCAATTTTGACCCCTCCCCCTTTGGTCGTAACACATCGTTATAAAAGGTAGTCCTCCCCCCCCCCCCCCCATCCATCCATCCTTAATATCGCTACAAGAGGGCTCATATTTAATATTGTCTTTGCCCATTGTGACACAGTTTTTTCTTCTATAATGATGGTCCCTCCAATTTTTCCGTTGACACTTCGAGATTTCTCACAAAGCAAGCGTGAAAACTATTTTAATAATATATGAAAACAACAACAACAAAATGTAGAGAATGGATTGCAAGCATTAAAACTTAATCAACCGCTTATAATTTTATCATAATTTTTATAGATTTTCTTCTATATAAAAAAATTTTAACCGTAATTTTCGAATTCAGCGGGAGAAAATTAATTAATTATAAACTATTTGATAGTATAAAATCGACGTTACGTAACACATCGATGACCCCCCTCCGCCCCATGTAACACTTTGTAACAAATTGTCGGCACCCCTCCGCCTCGCTCGTAGTATGTGAACGAAAACTTTACTTAGCAATTTGTTAAATATGACCCTAATTTAAACTTAAAAAAAAATTACAGATAAGTAGGCAGAATATCCATATTCCTGAATACTAGAACTTAGTAGAAGCCAAATTTGAGTTCACAACTTTTATCTGTACCTACACTTCAAGGTATGGATTCATAGATTGTGGATGGGCAAGCTTTCGTCTTTTAATTCAAGAAAAACGACCTAATCCCTGAAATATTTATCGGAAAGGGGCGTTATCCCCACTTTTGGATAAAAGAAGAAAAAAAAAAAATTATGTTTTTTTTTTTAAATTAATTCAAAGTCTATAATTTCCTTAAAGATTATCTTGGCGTTTGCACCGTTTTATGCTACATTAAATTTCTTGTATCTGCCCCATATTGTCATTGTATATTTCTTATAGTTTTTCTTTTTTGTTTTTTTATTTTTAAATGTTGCATTACATTTAATATAGTCTTGTTATTGTTGGTTGGTAATGCAAAACCAAAAATACTGAAATAAATTTCAAACAAAAATCAATAATAAAAAATAAAAATCAACGACCACATTGACAATACTTAAAATCGTTAGCAATGTATGTAAAGTATGCAAAACACAAATGCCATGATAATGTTGTAGTTATGTTGCTGCTAAATTGTTGTTGTTGCTTGTGTGCTATATAAGAAAAAAGAATCGCGCGCCTGTGCAGCTCAAACAAAAAATGGAAAGAAAAAATAGCCGCTTTTGAGTGCTTGGAATATTAATTAAAATTGTTATTTAAAAATAATCGAGCAGCATTAAATACGGCATCTCATGTTGCTGTAGTTGTTTTTGGCGAAGAATAACATGTGGGATAACAACACATTAACGAAAATGTTTTCATAGAAAAAAGAAAAATTTGCATTCCAGGGCGGTGAAAAAAGAAGGATCATTTCGTTATGTTGAAGATTATACTACGTGATTACATACATACATTCATACGAGTATAGTTTGGTTCTCGAAATTGCGATGGGTAGAAACTGCTAAGATTTAATTTTATTTCATTTATTTTTTCACATATCTTTTTTATCGTTTTCTTGCATTGGAGACATGTTTCATTTGATTTTGATCGACAGCTGACATTTTATGTCGCGTCTGTCAAAAGAATTCCTTTCATGCATGCGAGTACATATCTATATACATATGTATGTATGTATGTATGTATATATGAATGTCAAGTATGTTAAAATCAACAAGTTGTTTTTGTAGTTATTTCTGATTGGTTTTGTTGTTGTAATGGCCACTTTCGCATAATGCACTTGGAAAAATATTTTAAATTTATATTTCAATCAGTTTTTTTAATTATTCCCCTCTAAAACAATTCGATGTTTAATAACTTTTTGATGTTTAATAACCAAACCCACACACAACAAGAATATGACGCTTAGTGCCAATTTTTCACAACATATGAATTTCTTCAATTGAAGATAAAACACAACGAAATAAATAATGTTTTTCTTTACTTTAGTCAGATTTTTTAAAAAATTTAGAAAAATCACGCTCGTATCCACAAACCGTTCCACGCCAAACTGTTTACTCGCCTCCAAAATGAAAATTAAAATAGCTCAAGCATTAATACATTACGAACACAAATAACGTTCACATGCGATCTCAATATGGCGTTAGCAATGGCGCAGCACGCTCTCTCTGCTGTGTGGTGCGAGTGAAAAAAATGAGAACGTGCGCCAAAATTTTGTTTGTTTTGAAAAAAAGAAAATTAAAGATAGAAAAGTTCGCGAGTGTATGGAATTTTTATTGAGAAAATGAGAAAATTGAGCATTTATAGTTTGGGGAACTTTGTAAGTACAAAAAACTATGTAGTACATATTTAGGTACGAGTGCATAGTTATTTATACAAATATTTGTTATCTAATAACACAAACTGGCAGTAAATAATAAGTACTTCATGCTAACTATAACCTGATGAAATTTTTTGTAAAAAACTAACTTTTACCAAATATGTACTTAGTGAGTTTTACCTTTTAACCGACGTCATAAAGGGTGATACCATGTTCCATTGAGCCATTTCGTGGTTTCGATCATTTCCGTGGCTTCGGCTGAAACTGCGTTGAAATTATCAATTTCGGCATATAAATAAATATGTCAAACGAAACACGGAAATGAGGTAGTTTAAACGAAACCGTAATCGAAATCACGTAAAAATCTAAAGCTACCCTGAATGTGTTCACTGACATGAATTTGCTCTGACATTTATATTTTGCTTTGCTTTCAACTTGATTAATGTGGAAAAACAAAAATATAAAAAAGTAGTTTCTGTAGTGTGCGGAAAGAGGAGCTCATAGCCCAAGTATGGGCAGAAAAGATGGAGGAGCTGCGTAGGGCAAAACAAAAAAACGGCCACAAAAGTGAACCAATGGCGGAGGAGCTGCGGTAGGAAGCTGTGGTTAAAGTGAAACAAGTTACATAACAATTGACGCTCTCTCCTATACACTTTTATTTCGTTTATCATTTTGATTCTCTTCATATTCAAATTTATTCAATATTAGCAATAATTATATTAGACGCCGGCATTTTACAACAAGAAATAAACTGTAAATGAACTGTCAAACGAAACCATAATCGAAACCAGCTGAACCAATGTGAACTAATGCAGTTTCGTTCGAAACCATTTGCCGAAACTAAGCAATTTCGGCTCAGTGGGAACATGGTACAAGGCAAATTATTTGAAGTGTAAGTGAAGGCATATTTAAGATATAAAATCCAATCAAAAATCGCTAAAATAAAACAAAGCATAATAATAAAAATGAAAATAAAAAATGTTACAAAAATAATCCAAGATCATAATTTACGAAAACAATGGATTGAAGTGAGCGTAGTTTTCATCCCTTTTGCGGCTTTTGTCGACACTATATTAAAGAATAGGATCATAAACGCTAATCTGGGTTCCTCTTCCATTAGAAGGTTTACGGTCAGGGGCATTCTGCAAGGAGGAATTCTTTCTCTATTCAAAGTGATTTCCTATGCGGATAATGTCATCATCACCGCTTCGGGGAATTCCATTGTAAACCTATTGCAACGAGCTCTTAAATATCTGGTCATCCTGGTGCAATGACTGCATCTAAGACTGAATTGGTTCTCTTCACTTGAAAGCACTCTTAACTAAACTTCGATCCATTATCTTGTCTTAATCAACTGCCGTAATTTATAAAAATGCTGTTTTTTAATTTAATGTATTCGTTTTGTGCCTATTGCTGTAGTTTTAAAACTAACTTGAGCTCTAATGTTGGAAAAAGTATTTGTTTACATTTAAAGAAATTATACAATATACAATTTTATCAGAATAAGTCATCGTATATCTATTTGTTGATGCTGCAAGATATTTCATAAATTTTTTCAACAAAAAATGTTGGCAACTGGGGACGTTATAGCCGATGTGCCAAAACACCTTTTTTTCGTCACCTCTTGCGGTGAGAACGATTAATTAAGAATGGTTTATCTAAAAAGAAAAAAAAAAAACAGAACATGCTTTGGTTTTCATCGTCACGCTCTGAGTGAACCAAGGATTTTGTGAAATTTACATTTTTACAAAAATGGTTATGATTTTTTTTTTAAAATTCTTAATTTTCGAGGGTCTGCAAATGTGGTTTTGGTAGTCGGAAAAAAATTCGTTCCAAATAAAATAGCCAGTAAAAATTCAGATCGAATGATGAAATGATTCTTGAGAAACTTTTCTCACCACAACGGAACTTTTTGAAAAACAGCAGTTCGAGATAATAACGTTGAAACTTTCGCCACCATCTTCGGAGGAGTCGGAGGTAGCGCGCTGCTCACAGCTGCAACTTTGGCTCTAGTGCTGAGGTCTCTATGATTTTTGGAAAATATTTTCACAAGAGAAAATGCAATAAAAAACTAAAATGAGTCCTTTCTGCACTCGTCGTATATATGGTCTATTTTTAGAAATAATGATAAATAAAGACAACATGATTGAATCATTCAACTTTGTATGTATGTCTTACTCATTTTTACATTACCAAGAGACAGTAACTAGAGCAGCAAAGATTACAAGAATAACAGAATCAACGCTTAGGCGGCTAAGTTAGTAAGCGCTTTGATCGATAGACAACTCAATATAATAAAGCAATAAATAATGATGGCTCGGCAGAACAACGTCTTTTTGCGAAAAAGCGCGAAAATTTAAGTTTATTTGAATGAGAAAGAATGAACTGCTTGATGTTCAAAATTTAACGTTGGTAATGACAATTCAAGCTTAAAGCCCGTACATTGAATTTAAAAAAAAAATCTTAGATTTCAAAATGAGGCATCAAATTGACATTTTAAAAGTATTTAACTTGCAGAACTGTCGGTTGACAACAGAGAACCATTAAATCTGTTCACGATCTATAACATTTTCTAGATCTATTTTTCAAGTTTTGACCACTTTCTACTTGAAAATCGTTCTCGTTCACAAAACTCTAGTGAATGAGGGAGGCAATGAGAGTAAATGGTTTCCCCTCCGTGTCAGAAATTTAAAGTTTTTACCCGAGAAATTTCTGCTGGCAAAAACTTGAAAATGTGAAAGTGTTTAGAAATGACAAATTATCACTTACAGAGAGAATTTTTTCCATAGTAAAAAGGAAGAAAATAGTAGTAGAAATAATAATAAAAAATAGTAGTAGAAAAGACAGTAAGAAAGTAGTAGAATATATAGTAGTAATTATAGTGGAATATTTTAGTAGAAAAAGTAGTAGAAAATAAGAAGAAATTATAAAAAAGAAGTTGAAAAGTAGTAGAAAATAGAAGTACAACACTAACCCAAAAAACTGAAAGAATTATTTAAATCCGGTATTGAAAAATAATACTTCGATACTAAATCTTAGTATCGTTCCATAAATAGCTACTAAGATATCCCGTAATGAAAATTCAGGTTATATGGAAGGTGCTATACCCCCTTTACCAACCCCACCCATATTTGTGCTGTAGCAAGGCATTGTTAATTTATGTTCTTGTATCAAATTTCGGTACTGTGCTATAAGTGATTCTTGAGATATACCAAAAAAGTATTAAGATTGTATGACAGGTGTCACGCCCACTTGCCTAAAAGCCTTTATAAACAGCCATGCCTCATGCCCTCGTCAAAACAAATATATTCTAGGAATATGACTTCAATCAGTCAAGTCGTTCAGAAGTTACACGATTACAAACGTACTCTACGATTATATAGAGATAAATATAGCATTATAATTGAAAAATAAAGAATAAGGAGGAAAGGAAAGGAGATCGAAAAAGATGAAAGAGAAAGAAAGAAAGAAAGAGAAAAACGGTAAAGAAAGAAAGAAAGAAATAAGTAAGCTAGTACAATTTTCAATCCGTAACATATACAACGAAGGAAAACACAAATTTCCCAGCGTTTCTGGTGCTTCTAGAAGGAGTTTTTTTTCTGCAACCACAAAGAAATTTATTTTCCAGGCAAAAAACAGAGCCTAACGACCGTTAAATTTCAATATTTTTTCGTAAACATTTTAGGATGTCTAAATGAAGACAAGTGGACACTTTTCCGCAAAATTCACTCAAAAAAGTTCACCTTTTAAATTAAAACTAAAGAATCAGGCCTGTTCTGACATCCGAAGTGGAATTGCTTCGGAAACGGAATTGAAATCCGATTCGGATTCAAAAAAGTGTTCTGCATTCAGAAGGGAATTGAAAATTTCGAACTGAAATTGAAGCCCCATTTACAATGGAGCGAGAACGCGAGGCGATATTCGAAAGCGTAACGTCGACAAATTTTCATTCAATGTGTTTCAATGTGCGCATATACAATGAAGCGAGGCGAGCTCTCGTCTCGCCAGTGAATTTCGAAAATTTGAAAAAACCTCGCGAGCGAGACGCGATGTTGATACATGTAGAGCTGCCAGATGTACTACATACTGTTGAAATGAAATAAAATATGAAGTACATTAGTAGAAAACTGTGGAAAAACGGAATAATCCTTAGTGCAGCAATTATTGAATCAGTAAATAATCTTTTTTATTAAATTTTGCTGAAAATAACTTGATTTTAAAATATATACACAATTTTTGACAATGAATGATGGTAACTCTTAATAAAGTAAACACACTTTAACCAGCTGTTTCATATTAATCGCGCCTCGCTTAATTGAAAATTGAACAATGAGAATAGCGACGAGTGCTCTCGTTTCCGAAATCGACTTCGAAACACGCTTCGCGTCCTCGCTTCATTGTAAATGGGGCTTGAATCCGATTCGAACTTATGTTCAAGGGGTAAGTTTAGTGATTTTTGACATTACAATTGTTTTGAAGTTTAATTAATTAAAAAATTTAGCAAGAAAGTAAAATAAAACCAATAAAAAAAGTTGCTTTTTAAAATGTAAATAAAAAAAACACTAAATTTGCTGCCAAAACTGCAAAGCTCATTTTTATCAACTTAAAATACTCGAATTAATAAATTTTTGCAAAAATAAAATAACAGTATTTTTTGCAGTTGCTTTTTCATTTAATTCTTTTGTTTTCATAGACAATTTCTATTTTATCAAAAATTTACAAATCCACACGCTCTTAGCTGATCGGATTGAGTCCGATTAAAATTTCATAAAATCGGATGTCAGAACATCTACAATCGTATTTAATCCGATAGCAATTCCGAAAATCTGATTGTAGAACACGGAACATCGGAATCAATTCCGTTTCCGAACAGAAACGGATTTCAGAACAGGGCTGTATATAACGAGCAAACAAGTTTTGTTGTTTCCGATGCTGTGTTACAACGAGATTTTTACCATGTTAAACGAACATTTTTCCCAAAAAGTGGAATGTGTTAGAGAGAGGCCGTACTATAAGAAGTACAGGTTAAGCGAGGTCTACCTATAAATCATACAGATAACGAGGAGTTGTAAATTTTATCATCTTAAAAAAAAGTATCATTGATCTTAGTCGGACATAATCCTGAAAGCTAAAACTAAGAAACTTTAATATAAATTCGGGCACATGGTCGCTAGCACGCAACTCATACACATACCTGGTTATTCTATTAAAAAGTAAACACCTCCAAACCATAGTTAATAGTCGACATTAGAAGGGCATGGGCAGTAGTGATTCTAGCAGAGGTTGGTAAATGGAAATTCAAATTGTAGAGCCTTCGAAGGGGAGTCCCACCTTCTAGCTGATAGAATTTAAGTGTGCACTAAAAGAAAGCTTCGAGTCAAGGATGACACCGAGGCATCTCAACTGGTCCACAAATTCGATAACGGAGCCCGAAACTGAACTGGTGGAAACGGATGCTACCTTCCTGGAGTAATTGAAGGACATGGCTTTAGTTTTGCTGAGGTTGAGAATGAGATTATTTTCTTTAATCCAACCTTGTAGCTTCACCAAATTTTTTCTATCATACAGTGCCAAAACGAATAGGATATAAATGTCATCAGCATAAAGGAAAACCTTGAGATTGTTATCACCCAAATGAAGAGCTAATCCATTAACATACATCATAAATAATTTTCTATATTTCTTTGTCATTAAGATTATTGAAATGAACAGTAAATTCCTCAGATTAATAGCATGTTTAATCTCATCGGTTTTCATGAAGGGGTCAGGGCCATTTAATATCCCATATTTGGTTCGAATCGATATTTCGAATTACGTTGAACAATTCTAAAGTTCATCCGAAATTTAAAACATTTTCTCATATACAGCACTGTTTCCGTTTCACTTTATTAAGCAATGATGTTTTTTAATTTCAATCGACCACAATTTGTATTTAATATTTTATACAATATCTATACAAAATCGTTATTATTCATTTATGGCAAATCCATTTCGCAAATTTCATTTTCTCATTATTAGCCTGCTGTAACTCGAATGTAATTTCCAACCCACTACTCATATTAATTGTTTTATTATGTTTTCTAATTGTGTTTGAATATATAATTACTAAATAAGAAATTATTTTTTTCCGAACATAATTACTAAAATTAAGCTTTTAAGCTTCCAATACCTTGACATCCAATCCAATACTTAGAAAAATTTTCCATTTACATTCAAAATTAAAATTGGGAGTCTGTGACACCCCACGAATAACATTTTATATCAGTTGAGCTAGTAACGGCGGGTTAAAGTTTAATATATAGTTGGCAACACTGTACACATAACAAAAGCCACCTTATGCAGTTTTGTTACGACAGTGTTCACTGCTGCCTTTGTATTTTGTGAATTTGTTATTTTGTGAATTGATCATTGAAACATTTAAAAGATTCAACAAAATTATGATAATTTAGTACCTTGAAAAAGTAGTTATTAAGAATAAAATGAAAACACTTCTAACGCTTTGCCTTTTAGGCGCATTTAGCTCAGGTAAATAACGCACATTAATTTCAAGCCACACCCCAGTCTCAGCCAGCGAAGTCTCAATCAGTGACTAGTTTGACAGTTGTTGGTGGTTGATTCATCAAATGTAAAATTAATTTAATTACTATGTTCGTTCATGCAGCATTAGCCCAATATCAATTTAATCAAGTGGACCAACAAAAATGTATCATTCCGAAAATTCTACAAGGCTCCTGGTTCTCATGGGAAGTGGGATTGCCTACACAGACTGTCATCGATGCGAACTCTATGACACGACGTGGCTATTGCATTAATATGATGAGACATCATGGTGACGAATACTCATTTGTGTTTAAGGAGCGTTCAGTGAATTGTTATCATTGCGTCCGAACAATTATACGTACATTGAATATATTCGAGAAATTCGAAGGTATTTATTAATAGTCCATTGCTTGAATCCTAATACATATGCACTCTGAATTTCAGGACCTTGCGTCTCTCTACCTACGGATACTGAACCAACTGTGGACAATGTTTGCAAAGGAATAAAGGATGATCAGCAGCTCATCACGCTATTTAATGAGAATTTTGTGCCAATAAATTGTCGTTCGTCACTAGAAGGTGTCTGGCATTTTACATATCAAGTAAGCAATTTAAGTTAAAGTTTGTGTAGTTATGCTTTTGAAAATTGTTGAATTTAATTTCATATTTTTGTTTAGAATCGGTTCCGTTTCACTGGCGTTTGCAATAAACCCGACGCTCGAATTCAGTCCTGTCAAACAGCGGGCACACAGTTTTTAATTCAAAATCAAAAATTCAACATCACGTACAGACAATGTGAAGGCATGGAGGGCACTTTTAGCGGTATCGTGGAATTCAGTTGTCTGGGCGATTGGTTTGTGGGTAAAAATCATTACTTCGCTGTGGCCAATACAAAGGAATCGCGCAAAGATGAAAAATATCGTTGCTTCCTCAAGAATCGTGATGATGATTTGTACATTGGTGTTTCCATCACTGCCGAATGCAATACATTAAAGACTCCAGAAAATTCACCAGAACGTTTGAAACTAACTCCTGTTAAAGCAGAGTATGTAGAGCCGGGCTGTACGTTGCCACAAAATTTCTCTGGTGAATGGGTGAATACTGCGAATATCGATGCTGATGTTCAAATTAGTGAGACGCACATTAATGAAACCTACTATCCAGATAAGGCGCGTTACCGCAAAACTATTTACGTGTGCCGTGAGCGACGTGGTAATCGTATTATGATGGCCCGTCTTACAGTAGATGGTTGTCAAAAGGATTACGTTTGCTTTGATTTCCAGCCGCGCCATCACAATATTATACGTTATCGTAAAGGTTTAGCAGTGATTAAGGATGACTTTAGCACAGTGTGCTCTTGGGTGCAATTTAATAATGCTGAAGCTTGGAAATACGATTTGTTCTTAGCAAAGAATCCGGTGGCAGTGCGTTGCCCTGTGGCAGGAAAATTCAATTTCTCCCAACGTGGCGAACATCCTTTTAGAACTAGGTAAATTATAGTTGGATTTGTTTGTTGTATAGTTAGTCGAATTTAAAATTGTGTATTCTATGTAGAATTCTCGGTGGTGTTACTTTGAGTCCTCGCCCTGATATTCACTGTAAACAAAATATTTCTGATTTATCTGTGTGTGATACTGATCAGAAAGAAATGGCAGTCGATGAAAATTATTGCTTGTCTGTTGATCATTTGGGACGTCCAGTCGATATTTATAGTGTGTATCATATATTTGTCAGTCTGTAAAACATTGTTACCTTTATTCAATTACTTTCCAACAGGTGATCCCGATTATCGCATGAAGTGCATCGGCTTCTGGAAGGAAAACCTCAAATCATATCTCATCACTTACGATGACTTAGACCCACTTTCGAAATATCGTTGCTGGGTATATCAACGTGCCGATTTGAATCGAGTGCTCATGTCACAAGGTACGATTATTAAAATTGTAGTCTAGCTTGTAAATTAATTCACTAATGATTATTTAGCTGTTGGTGCCTTTTGCAAACTCAATCAGGATGTTACCTCCTGGAATCACACCGAAGGTGCTGCAGTTGCCATTGATGCCATCGAATATGAACGTGAACGCGATGATTGCCCCATGTACTTTGACGATGGAGCATATCCGTGGAAAGATACTGACATCTCAAATATAATTTTTGATTGGGATTTTTATAAAGCTGGTACTAGTCGTTTAGTGTCGCCTACCACATGCGCAGCTATTTTTTACAGTATATCATTAATATATGTCGTCGCAAGAGTCTTTCGCATTCTGTTTTAAAGTGTTTCTTCTACAAAAAGTTCAAATTTTCTGTTTTATACATGCTAAGAAAAAATGTCGCTTTTCGCAAAACGAAATTATATCAGGAATATTGGAAAAGCTTAACCATTCCATTCTCAAATACGAATCTAAACAAATCGAATTGTGTCTTATTAGTATTTAAGTTACAAAAATAATTTTAAACAAAGTGTATGCTTATCATACTGTATATTCCATCCATTGTGAAATCCCACATTATTTAATTTTGAGTGAATAAACCTTTTATAAAAATTTTATAATTATTTTTGGTTTGCACCACAATTTTAAACTGTTCGTGAATTATTGTCTGTGTGAAATAAATGGAGGATTTGACTTAATGGGGCGAGCCACTTTATTTTTAATATGTTTTGGAAAATAAGGTTTATTTGTAATTAATTATCTAAATTTGGTAATTTATGTGAATATTGTTCATTGAGCCGACTATCTACCATGATGGGTTCTATATATTAATAAAAATTGTCTGGAATAATAGCAACAAAAATGATAAATTCGAATGATTTTGTGAGATATGTAGTGAAAATAGAACAGCAGAACACAAAATGTTTTTGAGATGATCTAGTGCCAGCTGCTGCTATTTTGCAATTTAGAGAAGTGACAAAATTAAAGAATTGTTTGATTAACTGTATCACAAAATTGGTAGATTCATAAAGAGAACGAAATTTTTACCATCAAGCCAGCACACAATCAGAAGCATCTTATTCTGGATCCATGAGAGTGGCGTCAGAAACTATGTCAGTATCTTCCAAATCAGAAGACACGGCCGAATATTTGAAAAAATATTTTGTTTTCTGTGTTTGATAACGTTTCCACATTTATTTATAGCTGTATAACTCACTATTGACCCGCGTTGGCCGTTTTCAAAAATTTTCAAATGGTCACAATGCGTGTAGTTGATAGGTTATATTTTTCAGTGTATCAAAACAATGCTTTCTGAAATCAGCCAATCAGGCATGCATAAGTTAGTACTGAATTCGATTCGAAAGCACTGCAGCAATTTTAGTACTTTTACGGTCTTCGAAAGTATACGAATTTCATATAATTTATTACAACTACGTACATATATAAAAAAAGTGTCAAAAAATCAGCTTGTCTTTGGATCAAAGTTTTTCTAAAAGCTATTATGAACGGTAAACAAAAGATGAACTTAACTTATAGTAGCATTTGGCTCAATCTCCTTTTGTTTCAATTCAATTTGTAACTATTCTAAAATGCATTCTGAAATAAATATATCTAAAATTTTGTAGCATTAAAATTATCAAATATAGAGTGAATGATAAGTTATTAGATTAAAAGTCGTATAGTAATTTACCTTACACCGGGGCTACTACTTTTTCAATAGTACAGACAATAGCTACTGCAAGTAATTTTCGAACTTTTCTAACATAATACGTATTCCCTACTTGCAGCAGTTTACTTGAACGTGTGGCCGCAGGGTTACTTAAACTGCTGCAAGTTTAGAATATCAATTATTCTCGAAAAGTTCGATAATTACTTGCATCAAGTTTGAAAATTTAGTTCTGTTTTCTTCGGTGAATCAGTTGATATTTGAGGTCAGAATAAGCAAAACGTATTTGTGATTAACTCGCCATCTTTTGTTTTGAACCGTTATAGACGATGAAGCACTTATCAATCTTTTGCGACAATGTGAAATTTTTATAATAAATACAACTTATTACACTTCTCGTGCCGTCTGTTATAATTGCTATTACGTTTCCTTACGTTCCATCTCGTTTCGATGACATTTGATTATTACGGTACTTAACGTTCATTATAATTGAACCTTAAACGAGGCATGAACGTCAGGAACAGGGCTGTCTCATTAATATAAATGAAACTACTACGAATTTTTTTGTAATTAAAAATGAACTGTGGAATTGGAATTTTGACATCTCTTCGTCTTTCATTACTACCTTACTTCAGCTCACGTCTATTATAGCCAGAGCATCGTATGAAATGTCCCATAGTTGCGGCCCACAGTGCACATTTGCATATAAGCTCGTGAAGAAAGAACCTATCCCCTATATAGAGCCACTAATTCTGTGCCAAAGTTTGTAATTATTCTAGTATAGATTTACAACATTTTTATTAAAACAAGAGTCATTAGGAGATATGAACTTTTAACAGTTTCAAGAATCTAGCAATTCAAAACTATTGTGTCATATTGCTAGAGACATGTACTTAACAACATTAAGTATGTTCATGTACGTTCCCAGTAAAAACATGTTGCAAGAGAGTAAAAGAAACATTGAGAAAAAAATAGCAGACGAAGTACGTGAACAGAAAACTATTAGAAACTTGCAAGTAAAAACATTTCTTGTAAAATACCAGTATTCACAAATACTATATCTTTCACATCACCAATATTTTTTTTCGACTCATTTTTATTAAAAAACCACAACAAATCCACTAAAATTAACAAACGATACTTTTTGTTGACGTTTAAATTTTTAGCAGTTCTTCTTTTTTGGCTGTTGATAGTCTTTGCAACTAAAAGTTTTTTGGTAAGTACATATATGTAATACATCTATATTGGCAGTAAAATACCTTCACAATGAATTTGAATTCCGTAATCAAAGAGAGACAGCGTATATCGAAACTGTTTATTTATGTTGGTATATGGGTATATTTGTAAACTATACAAATAAACAATTGTCAAATCGTTCCAGGGGCGAAATGAAAATAGAAGAATATGGTCCGAAACGAATTGAACTATTTTTATGAACATAAATATCTGGTTTCTTCTATTTGTTAATAGTCCTCAGAGGTGAAGAGCGCTGAACACATAAAAATATTGCTTTACATTTTTTTGTTTTGTAATTCATAAATTGCTGCACATTTTTGTCGCATTTAATCATTTTTTATCGCAGTTATGAACATATTTCCGTATGCAAAATAAATTAATTAACTTTGTTTTTGTTTTACACAAGAAAAAGCTACTTTCGGAACTTTTTCTCTTTTAGCTTCAATTGTTATCATTGCGTCCGAACAATTATACGTACATTGAATATATTCGAGAAATTCGAAGGTATTTATTAATAGTCCATTGCTTGATTCCTAATACATATGCACTCTGAATTTCAGGACCTTGCGTCTCTCTACCTACGGATACTGAACCAACTGTGGACAATGTTTGCAAAGGAATAAAGGATGATCAGCAGCTCATCACGCTATTTAATGAGAATTTTGTGCCAATAAATTGTCGTTCGTCACTAGAAGGTGTCTGGCATTTTACATATCAAGTAAGCAATTTAAGTTAAAGTTTGTGTAGTTATGCTTTTGAAAATTGTTGAATTTAATTTCATATTTTTGTTTAGAATCGGTTCCGTTTCACTGGCGTTTGCAATAAACCCGACGCTCGAATTCAGTCCTGTCAAACAGCGGGCACACAGTTTTTAATTCAAAATCAAAAATTCAACATCACGTACAGACAATGTGAAGGCATGGAGGGCACTTTTAGCGGTATCGTGGAATTCAGTTGTCTGGGCGATTGGTTTGTGGGTAAAAATCATTACTTCGCTGTGGCCAATACAAAGGAATCGCGCAAAGATGAAAAATATCGTTGCTTCCTCAAGAATCGTGATGATGATTTGTACATTGGTGTTTCCATCACTGCCGAATGCAATACATTAAAGACTCCAGAAAATTCACCAGAACGTTTGAAACTAACTCCTGTTAAAGCAGAGTATGTAGAGCCGGGCTGTACGTTGCCACAAAATTTCTCTGGTGAATGGGTGAATACTGCGAATATCGATGCTGATGTTCAAATTAGTGAGACGCACATTAATGAAACCTACTATCCAGATAAGGCGCGTTACCGCAAAACTATTTACGTGTGCCGTGAGCGACGTGGTAATCGTATTATGATGGCCCGTCTTACAGTAGATGGTTGTCAAAAGGATTACGTTTGCTTTGATTTCCAGCCGCGCCATCACAATATTATACGTTATCGTAAAGGTTTAGCAGTGATTAAGGATGACTTTAGCACAGTGTGCTCTTGGGTGCAATTTAATAATGCTGAAGCTTGGAAATACGATTTGTTCTTAGCAAAGAATCCGGTGGCAGTGCGTTGCCCTGTGGCAGGAAAATTCAATTTCTCCCAACGTGGCGAACATCCTTTTAGAACTAGGTAAATTATAGTTGGATTTGTTTGTTGTATAGTTAGTCGAATTTAAAATTGTGTATTCTATGTAGAATTCTCGGTGGTGTTACTTTGAGTCCTCGCCCTGATATTCACTGTAAACAAAATATTTCTGATTTATCTGTGTGTGATACTGATCAGAAAGAAATGGCAGTCGATGAAAATTATTGCTTGTCTGTTGATCATTTGGGACGTCCAGTCGATATTTATAGTGTGTATCATATATTTGTCAGTCTGTAAAACATTGTTACCTTTATTCAATTACTTTCCAACAGGTGATCCCGATTATCGCATGAAGTGCATCGGCTTCTGGAAGGAAAACCTCAAATCAT
This sequence comes from Toxonevra muliebris, assembly GCA_963691655.1. Taxonomy (NCBI): domain Eukaryota; kingdom Metazoa; phylum Arthropoda; class Insecta; order Diptera; family Pallopteridae; genus Toxonevra; species Toxonevra muliebris. The sequence goes on along the minus strand of OY829327.1, from coordinate 2,774,628 downwards.
ATCTCATCACTTACGATGACTTAGACCCACTTTCGAAATATCGTTGCTGGGTATATCAACGTGCCGATTTGAATCGAGTGCTCATGTCACAAGGTACGATTATTAAAATTGTAGTCCAGCTTGTAAATTAATTCACTAATGATTATTTAGCTGTTGGTGCCTTTTGCAAACTCAATCAGGATGTTACCTCCTGGAATCACACCGAAGGTGCTGCAGTTGCCATTGATGCCATCGAATATGAACGTGAACGCGATGATTGCCCCATGTACTTTGACGATGGAGCATATCCGTGGAAAGATACTGACATCTCAAATATAATTTTTGATTGGGATTTTTATAAAGCTGGTACTAGTCGTTTAGTGTCGCCTACCACATGCGCAGCTATTTTTTACAGTATATCATTAATATATGTCGTCGCAAGAGTCTTTCGCATTCTGTTTTAAAGTGTTTCTTCTACAAAAAGTTCAAATTTTCTGTTTTATACATGCTAAGAAAAAATGTCGCTTTTCGCAAAACGAAATTATATCAGGAATATTGGAAAAGCTTAACCATTCCATTCTCAAATACGAATCTAAACAAATCGAATTGTGTCTTATTAGTATTTAAGTTACAAAAATAATTTTAAACAAAGTGTATGCTTATCATACTGTATATTCCATCCATTGTGAAATCCCACATTATTTAATTTTGAGTGAATAAACCTTTTATAAAAATTTTATAATTATTTTTGGTTTGCACCACAATTTTAAACTGTTCGTGAATTATTGTCTGTGTGAAATAAATGGAGGATTTGACTTAATGGGGCGAGCCACTTTATTTTTAATATGTTTTGGAAAATAAGGTTTATTTGTAATTAATTATCTAAATTTGGTAATTTATGTGAATATTGTTCATTGAGCCGACTATCTACCATGATGGGTTCTATATATTAATAAAAATTGTCTGGAATAATAGCAACAAAAATGATAAATTCGAATGATTTTGTGAGATATGTAGTGAAAATAGAACAGCAGAACACAAAATGTTTTTGAGATGATCTAGTGCCAGCTGCTGCTATTTTGCAATTTAGAGAAGTGACAAAATTAAAGAATTGTTTGATTAACTGTATCACAAAATTGGTAGATTCATAAAGAGAACGAAATTTTTACCATCAAGCCAGCACACAATCAGAAGCATCTTATTCTGGATCCATGAGAGTGGCGTCAGAAACTATGTCAGTATCTTCCAAATCAGAAGACACGGCCGAATATTTGAAAAAATATTTTGTTTTCTGTGTTTGATAACGTTTCCACATTTATTTATAGCTGTATAACTCACTATTGACCCGCGTTGGCCGTTTTCAAAAATTTTCAAATGGTCACAATGCGTGTAGTTGATAGGTTATATTTTTCAGTGTATCAAAACAATGCTTTCTGAAATCAGCCAATCAGGCATGCATAAGTTAGTACTGAATTCGATTCGAAAGCACTGCAGCAATTTTAGTACTTTTACGGTCTTCGAAAGTATACGAATTTCATATAATTTATTACAACTACGTACATATATAAAAAAAGTGTCAAAAAATCAGCTTGTCTTTGGATCAAAGTTTTTCTAAAAGCTATTATGAACGGTAAACAAAAGATGAACTTAACTTATAGTAGCATTTGGCTCAATCTCCTTTTGTTTCAATTCAATTTGTAACTATTCTAAAATGCATTCTGAAATAAATATATCTAAAATTTTGTAGCATTAAAATTATCAAATATAGAGTGAATGATAAGTTATTAGATTAAAAGTCGTATAGTAATTTACCTTACACCGGGGCTACTACTTTTTCAATAGTACAGACAATAGCTACTGCAAGTAATTTTCGAACTTTTCTAACATAATACGTATTCCCTACTTGCAGCAGTTTACTTGAACGTGTGGCCGCAGGGTTACTTAAACTGCTGCAAGTTTAGAATATCAATTATTCTCGAAAAGTTCGATAATTACTTGCATCAAGTTTGAAAATTTAGTTCTGTTTTCTTCGGTGAATCAGTTGATATTTGAGGTCAGAATAAGCAAAACGTATTTGTGATTAACTCGCCATCTTTTGTTTTGAACCGTTATAGACGATGAAGCACTTATCAATCTTTTGCGACAATGTGAAATTTTTATAATAAATACAACTTATTACACTTCTCGTGCCGTCTGTTATAATTGCTATTACGTTTCCTTACGTTCCATCTCGTTTCGATGACATTTGATTATTACGGTACTTAACGTTCATTATAATTGAACCTTAAACGAGGCATGAACGTCAGGAACAGGGCTGTCTCATTAATATAAATGAAACTACTACGAATTTTTTTGTAATTAAAAATGAACTGTGGAATTGGAATTTTGACATCTCTTCGTCTTTCATTACTACCTTACTTCAGCTCACGTCTATTATAGCCAGAGCATCGTATGAAATGTCCCATAGTTGCGGCCCACAGTGCACATTTGCATATAAGCTCGTGAAGAAAGAACCTATCCCCTATATAGAGCCACTAATTCTGTGCCAAAGTTTGTAATTATTCTAGTATAGATTTACAACATTTTTATTAAAACAAGAGTCATTAGGAGATATGAACTTTTAACAGTTTCAAGAATCTAGCAATTCAAAACTATTGTGTCATATTGCTAGAGACATGTACTTAACAACATTAAGTATGTTCATGTACGTTCCCAGTAAAAACATGTTGCAAGAGAGTAAAAGAAACATTGAGAAAAAAATAGCAGACGAAGTACGTGAACAGAAAACTAGTAGAAACTTGCAAGTAAAAACATTTCTTGTAAAATACCAGTATTCACAAATACTATATCTTTCACATCACCAATATTTTTTTTCGACTCATTTTTATTAAAAAACCACAACAAATCCACTAAAATTAACAAACGATACTTTTTGTTGACGTTTAAATTTTTAGCAGTTCTTCTTTTTTGGCTGTTGATAGTCTTTGCAACTAAAAGTTTTTTGGTAAGTACATATATGTAATACATCTATATTGGCAGTAAAATACCTTCACAATGAATTTGAATTCCGTAATCAAAGAGAGACAGCGTATATCGAAACTGTTTATTTATGTTGGTATATGGGTATATTTGTAAACTATACAAATAAACAATTGTCAAATCGTTCCAGGGGCGAAATGAAAATAGAAGAATATGGTCCGAAACGAATTGAACTATTTTTATGAACATAAATATCTGGTTTCTTCTATTTGTTAATAGTCCTCAGAGGTGAAGAGCGCTGAACACATAAAAATATTGCTTTACATTTTTTTGTTTTGTAATTCATAAATTGCTGCACATTTTTGTCGCATTTAATCATTTTTTATCGCAGTTATGAACATATTTCCGTATGCAAAATAAATTAATTAACTTTGTTTTTGTTTTACACAAGAAAAAGCTACTTTCGGAACTTTTTCTCTTTTAGTTTATTAAATTCAAAACAATTTTATTGAATTTAGCAAAACAAATTCAAAACAATTTTCACATAAACTAAACTCTAAAAGATGGAAAAAAATTATTTGACATGTTTGACACCGCTCCTGAGTTTTGTATTTTTGAAAAGTCATTTCAGGTACATTCGTTTATCGGTTTTCTCACTCTAATGTTGGGGAATGTACCTTGTGTGTACTGCCAATATAGAAGTACTACATATATGGGTAAGTAGTATAAACTTGCTACTTTCTCACACTTTTTTACGCTCTCGAGTACGTGAACCCTTTACTAATAGAAACTTCCAACAAATTGTTCTATGTCAACAGACCTATTATCAGTGCTTATACGTATCAATCGAAAATTTTTCACATATCAGTTAAAAATATCGATTTCGATAGTAAAAATAATATATCGGTCATCCCTAATAGGATAGCAAGTAGAAAAATTGGACTTGTGTTAATATATACGTAGAGCACAATATATATATTTCTTAATTTCAGTATACTTTAGTAAAACATAATTAGGTAAAAAGTATGGCTCTCGCATTATTGCTGCGCAACGCAGGTGGTAGGTGTAATGGTAAGCTATTTAATTCTCAGTTTTAATCCGATTGCAAATCATTAATATTTATGTACATTATATAATCCAAGTCAATTGTTTCCTCCTTTTTTTTTTGCAAATTGCTATTGTCATGCTAATTCCTGCTACTGATCGTGAGTAGCTGCTGCTGGATTCCTTAAGTCTACCCGTTTAGCTCCCACCAAAGCATACACAACAGTTGTTGCGACACAACGTGGAGCGGCCGTTAAATCTCTGGCACTGATCAAAAATGTAGCTGTAAGTGGATGGGGTTGCTAAAATGTTATTGCGTAAACTTGCTTATTTAATTTGATATTTTTGCAGCCACTGTCTCGCAACTTCGCGGTCAGCACACCTAGAATGGCTGCTGCCGGCAATCACACTCCTCTGTGGTCCGCTGAACGCATCATTTCCGCAGCGCTTCTTGGGGTTATACCAGCTGCCTTTGTTTTCCCAAGCCAAGCGCTCGACGCTATAATGGCTGTTTCTATTGTGCTTCACACACATTGGTAAAGAATCATACGAAAATCATAAACAACAAAAAGAGCATTATAAACTAAACGATTACTTTCTTATGTAGGGGCGTTGAAGCTATGGTCACTGATTATGTGCGCCCAATTGTTGTTGGGCCTGTACTGCCAAAAGTAGCACATGGAGCTTTGCTTCTTCTTTCTATTGCCTCCCTGGGTGGTCTATTCTACATCATCTACAACGATATCGGTATTGCGAAAACGATCAAACAAATATGGAATATTCAAGGTGCTGGTGGTAATGCAGCAGTTGCCCAAAAGTAGAAAAAACTAGCCAGAATGTGAATCGATATATAATCATTGGTTTTTATTTAGTTATTGCAAAAAAATAATAAATGTATAATTTATGAAAATTCCAACGCAACTTTAACCAAGAAAATGAAACTTGTGAACAAAATTAATAGTTCAATATAAAAATGATATATGTATACGTATGTATGCACATAATTATTTGAGTGTTTGTTTTTCTTGGTTTCCATTGCATTTTTTTTTTTTAGCCGAGATAGCAATTCATAGATTAGAAAGGCAGGAATATGTGATTGACAATTGCCGCTTTTGGAACAGTTGTGTGCACAACCTATTTGTATCAACATGTTCTATGAAAATTTTATATTCGACTTTGACTTTAGAATAGCATTTTTGATTTGCAATAGAATAAATTTTACTAAATTTTTGTATAAATTGTGATTTTTATCTTAAAAAAAATTAAAATAACAAAGCTTTGACTTGGATAATTATTTGTTAGGGTCATAGATTTTCAACATTATTTTTGTAGAATAATTTTAGAGCATCCCATTGTTTTGTGTGCAACAAAATGTGCGAACGACAGCTACGCATATGTTCCACTGCTTGGTCTGGGGTCCAACCATTTTTCTAGAATCAAGTTAATTTGTGTAAGTTTAAAGATGCTCTTTAATATAAGGCTTTTAGTTAACAAATATATAGATTCAATTGTAACTACTTACCATCATCAAATAGCAGCCAACTAAGGTTGCACTACGAGTTCTACCAGCCTTGCAGTGTACGTATACCGTACCTACATTCTCCGGGCTTGATGTAGTGCTTAAACCTTTAATGCGTTTGTTTTGAGGTATAAATTTATTAATGAATTCTACACCTTGGAAAAGTTTATCCTGACAGGGCGACTCGAAAATATCTGTAGTAGCCAATTGCAAGAATTCCACACCAACTAATTGCCATTTTGTTGCATTATTGGAGAACATCGTGAGCTCATAATCCTCATTCATCGATACGACAGCTTTCATGTTTTCTTTTTCGATTAACTTTAATAAGATTAGATTGAAACAAATGCTTATTTAAAGTTGCAATTTAGTAAATGTGAGTTGAGTGACGTATTGCTTACTTCATTTGCTTGGGACCGGAATGGCAACGCACCCAAAATTACATTCTGATCAATGCGATCGTACCAATTTCTAGCAGTAGCCTTTTCCATAAGAACATTGTAGAGGAGCGTGGGGTAGAATGAGACACGCGCAAGCATTGCTGCCTATATATGTTCGCCGGATGAGCGCGGGAACAGAGCGGAGAAAGGAAAAGTATTTTATTTAGTACCTTACACAATGGAAATTTCTCAATTAATAGCCAAAACCAAATAACTTTCACCAGTAGAGCTTTTCTCTTATTCGTATGCCTACCATTCGAAACGTGCGAACTCAAACTGGTTTCTCAATTTCAACTGTTGCTGCCGATGCATCATCCAAAAACAGCAACAGTAAAAGGCACTTACACTCATTTCCATGCTTTTTGTTGTTTATTCAGAGAAAAACAATGAGCAATAATTCTAGAGTTTCTATATGTAATTCGCATAAATTCTGATTAATTTACATAATCATTGTTTCCTTTTACAAATTAACACTCTTTGAGACAAAATTGCAAACAAGACATTTTACGAATTAGAACTAAGAAAACAAAATCATTTCCTCTTTTCATTTTTGCTGATAATCGATTTTGAACCAAAAACAGAGTTGTATTTCCAATACAAATTTTCCTTTTTGATCTATTTCGTTTTATAAATTTTATCAAAGGTTCAATTAATACGGACATTCTTCAAAACATGTAAAAGACTTCTAAAACTCATTAGTTGCAAAAACATACTGTCAAATTTTCTATGAATCTTGAAAAGTTTTCTCCCTGTATGCGGTTTACTGGGTTTTTACAATTTTTGATGAGGGCTCTTAGGAGTAGTTTACATTCGCAAGAAAATTACAGCAAGTTGCTCTGTGAAAGTCTTTTTTAAAGTAAATTCTGATGTAAATAGAAAAAAAACTTGCGGTTTGTCATGCATAGCAATTTACTTACAAAACGATTTTCTGAAAGAAATTGCACCAATTTTCTTGCAGATATAAACTCCGTCTTATAGTCACTATTATTAGATGATTATTTCTGCTTGGGTTTCAAGAATTGATTGTGTAAGTCTATTGAAATTAAATAAGTTGTATAAATAAATAAATTCATATTGCGGAGCTGAAAGTATCATATAGTTCAAAGTGATAATTATCAAAATTTATTTTTTAAATGTTGTATCGATCTAAATATTTTTTTTAAGAATAACGAAACGAAAAATCATGTCTGTTTTGCAATGTGATATTTTCCTTCGATAACATTTTTCGATATTTTTTTCAGTATTCTCTTTTTCAGATTTCGTCATTTGCTGCTGTCAGCTAGCTGCAAATGTCAAAAACGTGCAAAACAAAAATTTACAAGTCATCGAAATCTACGGAATTGCATTTTAATAATCATTCTGCGGTTTTTCGTAAAAATTAGGAAACTCTTTAAAAAAAGATTTTGTAAAACCACTGCACGCAGATATGGCAGCAACACTTGAAGATAAATCGATCTGGGAAGATGGTGAAGAGTCGCTGGGCGAAGAAGTGCTCCGTATGCCAACCGATGAGGTTGTGAGCAGGACACGGCTGATGGATAATGAAATTAAGATTATGAAGAGTGAGGTTATGCGTATAACCCATGAAATTCAAGCGCAAAACGAGAAAATCAAGGATAATACAGAAAAGATAAAGGTCAGCTGCTGCAAGTGTGAAATATACGCGTGTACATAATGGCTAAATAAATGATTTCTTCTACAATCTAGGTCAACAAAACATTGCCTTATCTAGTATCGAATGTTATTGAATTATTGGATGTGGATCCACAAGAAGAGGAAGATGACGGTGCCGTTTTGGTTTTAGACAATCAGCGTAAAGGTAAATGCGCAGTCATAAAGACCTCCACACGACAGGCCTATTTTTTGCCTGTCATTGGGCTCGTCGACCCCGAGAAATTGAAGCCCGGTGATTTAGTGGGTGTAAATAAAGATTCTTATTTAATATTGGAAACTCTGCCTGCTGAATATGATGCGCGCGTAAAGGCGATGGAAGTAGATGAACGTCCAACTGAACAGTATTCCGATATCGGTGGTTTGGATAAGCAAATTCAAGAGCTAATTGAGGCAGTTGTGCTGCCGATGACACATAAAGATAAATTCAAGAATTTAGGCATTCAACCACCAAAAGGTTACGCACTTTCTTATAAACCACTTTTTTTTATGCTTTAACAAAGTACTTGTTCATTAATTAGGTGTACTGTTGTATGGCCCACCTGGCACTGGTAAAACACTACTCGCTCGTGCATGTGCCGCTCAAACTAAATCAACTTTCCTGAAGCTGGCTGGTCCACAACTAGTACAAATGTTTATTGGTGACGGCGCCAAATTGGTGCGCGATGCCTTTGCTTTGGCAAAGGAAAAAGCTCCGGCAATCATTTTCATTGATGAATTGGACGCCATTGGTACAAAACGTTTCGATTCGGAAAAAGCTGGGGATCGTGAAGTACAGCGTACTATGTTAGAGTTGCTAAATCAACTGGATGGTTTCAGTTCAACTGCTGATATTAAAGTTATTGCTGCTACGAATCGTGTTGATATTCTCGATCCTGCATTGTTGCGTTCCGGACGTCTTGATCGTAAAATTGAATTTCCACATCCAAACGAAGAAGCACGAGCACGCATTATGCAAATTCACTCACGTAAAATGAATGTTAGCAACGATGTAAACTTTGAGGAATTATCACGTTCCACCGATGACTTCAATGGGGCTCAATGTAAGGCTGTGTGCGTTGAAGCTGGTATGATAGCATTACGTCGCTCTGCTACATCTGTCACTCATGAAGACTTTATGGACGCCATTATGGAGGTGCAAGCAAAGAAGAAGGCCAACTTGAATTATTATGCTTAAGAGGTGTACGCGTGCGTGTATTAGTTCCTGTTTTTCCGAACATACATAATTCTTGCGCTCGTACTTCCTAAAACAAATTTAAGAAATTCATTTACACTTACAAATAACTACGATATAATTTAAAAATTGTAATTTTAATAATAAATAAAACACATAAATATAGTTTATTGCAATTTATTGAAAGAAGTTCATTAGGGCGATCAACAGGATCTGGAACTAAAGAAAAATATAAGATCAAGTCGCTGGAAATTATTATCACGTTATGTTATGGGTTTAAATAATGTCATTTAAAAGTCCATATAAAATATCTGCTTATATCAGTTCGGTTCATCATTCCTGCATTAAGACAAAAGTATACACATTTTTTAAGAAGGGGGACGAGGTACATTTTTTTCGACACTTGTCATTTAGAAATTTGTTGAAAACCACATAAATCATTAATTAGTTCAGTAAAGCATTACAAAATCATGTTTATTTAGATAAGAAATGCAAGTCTTTGTTTGGGAGGGTAAATTCTTTGAAGCATCACTATTACTACACACAAAAAGAGCTTATCGTAAAAAAGTAATTTATTTAAATATCGCTTAAATAATGTTAAAAGTGAAGAAAAATTTACGGTGAAATCAAAAATCAAAAGAGATACGAGTTAATGCAAAATTAAATAATAGTGTAGTAATAAATTTGGATAAATTGTATTAGTTTCAGTGGTGACAGTTGATGCTTGCTGTTGTAGTAATATTTCATTAAAGAAAATTTTCTCTTTTTATAATTATATACACATACACACACTCTAGTTCAACTTATTTTTTATAAATTTTACAATAATTAACTACATTTGCCACACGGCACTCAATAAAGTGTCCTCACGGCTGTTGTGGCTGTTCTTGAGGTTGCGGTTGTGGCTGCTGCGGCTGTTGTTGTGGCTGATCCTGTTGGTGCGGTTGTGGCTGATCCTGTTGGTGCGGTTGCTGCTGCTCTAGGTTCTGCTGTGGATTGCGCCGATTATACATAATAAGTCCAAGTAATAAAGTTAATATTGTTATCACATAAAGATCCCAATTGGCAGCAATATTCTCATCCAAATAGAAAACAAATTTATACGGCGACTAAAAAAACATTTAAATAATTTGGAATTAACTACCATAGCTCTAGGACACTAATTAGTACACCTCGAAGAAAGATTTATATGCCACGTTATTTGATATCATAAAATATTTATAAATAACATAGTGAACAAAAATCAACTTTTCTATGTATTTTTGTTTTTTTTTTTTTTTTTTTTTGAAGCAGCGTAAATATAAATGCCCACCGAAAAAATATTAGACATACATTTTTTTGCTCGCCAATCACTTATAAATATCAATATTGTCTCACGCTTTACTTTAATATAAGATTGTAGAATCCGATCTATTTTACACTAACACTTTGTTTGTCCATCCTATTGTGGACTTGAAGTGTGCAAAAAAAAAAATAGTTGAGAGAAGGATAAGGAATATTTGAATAAGAATCAAATATCAACAGTAGCGTAAATATTCACGAATAAAGTGCTAAATGCTTTGAAAGTTTGCAAATAAAAGGCAATTTAAACCCAAAAAAGCTTATGAAAGAGAGCATTTCATATTTGTCCGATATGTAATTAAAGATTCGTTTGGCTTTTCTAGTGAAATAAGTGCAGTCACAAAGACAAAATATGACTAGAACGATGGAAGATTTCTTTTTTGTTTTTTTTTTTTATGAAGGGATGCATAAGTAGTAGATGCCTTGTTATAATTTCAGGGCTGTAATTCAGTGGCTTAAAGTACATCAATTGTCAGTCATCGATTGGCTTCTTCAGAGCCTGAATTAAAGTCTTATTGGAAAGTTGTGAACATTCATATATATGCGTTTTTTATTTAAATGTATATAAATTTTGTACCATCTTGGCTGAGAAAGATAGAGGTGCTAATTAGTGTGGCACTTATGCAGCACCTATTCTACTTACTTCTTTAATAGCTTCGATTTTAGCAAGTAGTTGTAATTTCAGTAAGGCAATAGCTACAGGAACTTTGGCATCGGCATTTGTCTCCGCTGCCAGATCATACAGTCGTTTAGCCAAATGCCAATCTTTCTTCATACCCAAACCTTGTTCGTGCATATAACCGAGATTGAACATAGCTTGTGCATTGTATTGTTGCTCCGAAGCTTTCCTATAAGTTTTCCAATGAATAAATATCAATTGGTTTAGAATCTACATATATTATTGAACTTACATAATTACAGTAACGTACCTATACAAAGCAGCTGCCGTCTCAAAATCTATATTAGTACCCCAACCATAGTAATAGTAATCTCCTAATTTCACTTGTGCTGCAGAGTAACCTTGCGATGCTGAACGCTTCCAATAGTAGAAAGCACGTATAAGATCCTCATGGCGGTCGTTGAAAACTTTCACATCACCACGATCGAGCAGAAACGCTGAATTACTTTGGGCCACTTCATAGCCCAATTCGGCGAGTAAAGCATACTGCATGTAAGCTTCATCAATCTGATTGTTTTTGTAATCGCTGTATGCATTCATTAGATTCGTACTCCAGCGTCCGCGCTCGGCAACATTTTTGAAAAACTTTAAATAAATATTTAGGTAGCTCATGAATATTTATGATCCATACAAAAAGTAAAAATCTAATTATGGCAAGAATGAACTCAATTAATGAAAACATTTGATGCATAGTATACTTTAGAAATGCTTTGAACAATTAAGCTCAAAGTTTCAGCAGTTTTATCTATTAAAGCAGAAATTTAACAATTTATTATAGGGTTTTGGGATTATAGCTGTTTTTGTTATCACAACGTATTTCATTGTATAATAAATTAAGAAATTGCTAAGTCGTGTTGTTAATAAACACTTACCTCAACTGCAGCTGGACATGAACGTAACATGCCAATTCCAAAAGCATGCATAAGACCTAGATTGTAATAGGCCAAAACATGTCCAGATTGTGATGCTAAATTGAAGTATTTTAATGCTAATTTATAATCAGCTTTCACACCGTTACCCGCTGAAATAAAGAATTAATTAAGCCTTAACTCTCGGATACTATAATTGAGCACTTACTAAAATACATATGTCCCAAATGCAGCTGGCCATCGACCCAGCCTTGATCTGCCGCCTGTGTGAAATAACTTAAGGCTTTTATCGGATCACGTGGCACACCCAGCCCATTCAAATACATGAGACCCAAGCCACTTTGACCAACAGGATCACCCATTTCAGATGCTTTTTTGAAGTACTAAACATTTTCAAATCAAATAAAATTTAAATATAAGTATGTAGACACAATATATATTTATTCACCTGAAAAGCAGTTTCATTATTGGCCTCTATATTATCAGTACCTTCTAGATACAACTTGCCTAGAAAAGCATAACCAATTGCGTTTCCGGCAGCTGCTGCTTGCTTAAAGTATTCTAAAGCCTTTTGGTGATCCTGTTGTATTGCTTTGCCGCCCTGATAGTATAATTGCCCCAGCCCCACCTGCGATTGGACGTCGCCCTTATCGGCCAACAGTTGATAATAATCTACAATTTCCGTTTCATGACTACCAGGATTTTCAGCTTCGTCCAGCAAATGCACACGATGCACAATTGGACCACTGGAAAAAGTTATCTTCGACGCAACCTTTTTCGCTACTTTCTTGTAATATGTAAGAGCCTTTTCACAACTAATTGGTACATTGATACCAAATGAATATCGATAGCCTAAAGCCATTTGAGCAAATGTGTGGTCGCCCAATGCAGCGAGAGTCAGATGTAGGAGCGAAAGCGGTTGACTTACATTTTTGCCACCTACACCCACAGAGTAGAGAAACGCGAGACCCTAAAAATTTATAGAAACTATAGTATTTGAGGGGGACGAAAGAAGGACATTTTCAACCTTACCATATTTGCTTCAGGTATACCCTCCTTAGCTAATTCATCAAACTCTTCAGCGGCGTATGTGTAATTCATTTTCATATAATGCCCTAATACATGAGCCCATGCCATTTCGGCGCGTGCTTTGCCATGTTCCATTTCGGCCGCCTTGCTTAAAAGCGCATAAGCAATTCGTTTATCCGAACGTGGCTTTGATAACATTTCCATACCTTTCTCGTACATGCTGTGCGCTGCAAAGTTGCAACATTTTTATATATTTAAATGCAACGATTTCAACATGGGCACTAGTAGTCACTTACATTCAATTTCCTTAGGTGTCGGATCGATTGGCGGGGCTTCCTCTTTTCCGACTCGTCGTGCTTCTATCTCTTCGATTTGTTCTATAAGTTTCTCTTTCACTAATTTTTCATTCCACAAACGTTCAAATATTGCTGCTCGTAGCATGTCAGAACGTTGACCTAATTCTGCTTCCAGCCCCATTACCGGTGTTTTTTCCGTAGCGTATTTTGCTGATTTTCGGTCATTGCTCGTCTTTGTTTCTGTGGGCAATGACGAACTAATTGCACCCTCAGTATTTTTTCCTCCACTTGGTGCCTCTGTTTTGTCTGCACTTGCTGCAGTTGCTTTCGTTCTTTGAGCATTTTCTGTCGCTGTTGTGACGTCTTTGGAGTTATGCGCTGCTATTGGTAATGGTCCTTGTAATTCCGCAAGCAGCATATGCCACTGCAGCAGCACCAAGAGTAATGGAAATGTTTTGAAGCGTAATTTCATTATCTTCGTTTTCCTACAAGGAACAATCAAATTAAATATCGGTGAATATTAAGCAAAGGTTAAATTTCTTCCTTTTTGAGCATATTGTATGATTCCATTCCTTACCGTGCGTCTGTTTATGTTGCCAATTGTTTGAATTTTATAAATTTAGCATTTTATTTCTTGAAAATTGCGACAAATTTTGATTCTATCCACACGTAAGAGAAAATAAAGTTGAAGTTTAGGTTAAACGTCAAAATGCCAAATTACACAGATGTTGGTTTTCCGTGGTGGCCAATCTATGAGCGTGAGGGTGTGTGGGCAACAAATTGAGTATTAAGAATTTTAAAGATATTATTTCTTTAAATGAATTATTTTTATATCTCCATTTGTTGAAGCACCTGCCCATTAAAAACATTTGGCTAATTTATTGTCTTACACCATGTTCTCAATGAGCCGAAATTGCATAGTTTCGACAAATGGTAACTGCAATCGTTCACATTGGTTTAGCTGGTTTCGTTTGACAGTTCATTGTTTATTTCTTGTTGTAAAATGCCGGCGGATAATATAGTTATTGTTAATATTGAATAAATTTTAATACGAAGAGAAACAAAATATTTAACAACGAAGTAAAAGTGTATAGGAGAAAGCGTAAATTGTTATGTATCTTGTTTCACTTCAACCGCAGCCATTATGCTGGCTGCCACAGCTCCTTCTTCATTTCTTCATATGTATGACCGTTTTTTCCCACCTACGCAGCTCCTCCGTCTTTTCTCTCTTTCGGTTTCGTTGAACCACCTCATATCCGTGGTTTTGTTTGACATATATTTATAACCATGCAATTTCGGCTCAGTGAGAACATAGTATAATATGGTTTTATTGCCTATGGCCTTATAACACTACACCAACCACACACCAAAAATAGCATAACTTTTGTAATTAAATTCAGAAATATTCCTTTTACAATAAAATTTAACAATAAAGAAGAAATATACTATTTTGGCCGAAATTTTTTAATCACGTAGGCGGATTCCGAAACGGCCGTCTGATTTGCACGTCTCTATATACATTGTTGTTGTGATGACTACATTTGTTCATTAAGCTTGTTTATATATAACTTCAAATAACGAAATTAACATGAACTTAAGTCATTACTTTGAAAATTAAAATAAAATATTATTTTGTTGAATTTCCAAATGAATTTTTGGGTCAAATTCCTTTTTAATAAGGGAAATAAACCAAAATACATTTTTTTGGTTGGATTTCCATTTGATCTTTGGTTGAAATTCTTTTTTTGTTTGGCAGTCAAGCCAAAAAATGTTGGCCGAAACTCCTTTTTTTTTTTTTTGGTCGTTTTCCTAAACATAAGAAATTTTGAATTTTGGTCGAATTTTCGTTTCCCGTTTGCATTAAGTATTGCTATGCACAGTCATGGACAATTTCCAGTAAATTTTTATTGCACTATGCTTTTATTCCCACAAAATAAATGTAGTGGATGTGAAACGGTAAACTTGAGCCCATAGCAAGGAAAATATTGGGAGCACTTAAAACGGCATATATGTTGTTAGTTATTGGGAAGATATGCAACTTTAACTGAGTTAACTGAGAAAAAACTTGACACTATTGGATAAGTGGAACTGGAGCAATCCATGTAAACGATACGAATGATAAGTGCAATAGTTAACTGAGAAAAAATTAAATTTGACACTATTGCATAAGTGGAACAATCCATGCAAACAGTACGAATTATAAGTGCAATAAATATTATATGATTTTTTGCGAAATTTGTTTGCTACTGTAATTTCTGTATTACCCAAACTTTATCATGGCCAGTCGCACTAATATTCAACACCTTTGATTTCATGCTGTTTGAAAAATTAGATTGGAGTATCTTAAAAGTATATACTCGTATTTAAAGCCAAATCTTAATAAAGTGAGTTAAACGTAGTCTTTGGGTTCTCAATAGCTGCTTAATTTTCTAAGAATTATAGTTATATCTTTAAGAACGTGTATTAATACTATATCCACATGGTATTTCTTTTAAGGTACGCCAACATAAAAGTATCCATATTTTAAAATTAGTTTACTATTAGTTGATATGTATATTAGTGTATAACACCGTCCAACTCCATGATGTTTCCACTTTATTGGATCTACTTTTATCCCAGACAAGAGTTATGACTCAGAGAGTCTAATTTTATTTATTTACAATATTTTATAAATTAATTCACAAAATATTATTTAAAAGTATCGGACCAATGTGTATTTGCACCGTTGAAGGTTAAAATGATGATAATTACATAGTTTACTAATATTGATTGGACTGTAACCTAGAAAAAGAAAAATAACCAACTGAATTTAACTCAATTTTTTTATTAAAAACATTCCATTTTTCGTGAGGGCGACATAATTTCCAGGAATGAGGCCAAATAAGTCTCTACGCCTGTCTTTTATTGGAACACAGAGCAACTCTAAACACACAAAAAACTGTATTTGCCATTCTTTTTCATTTGTAAGAGCTATCCAATAAGAAAAAACCCGAATTACAACCCTACTTGTCTAATTAGCTTTTTTCGACTACGTTTTCTGCTGACATTTTTGCATACGCTATCGGCGAAGTTTTGACAATTTTGCTATAGGAATATTCGGAAAACTTTTTGCTTGAAAAATCTATATAATATAACAGAAAAATCGTATAGAAAATGTCTGAAAATAATGGTAAGTTAGTGTAACATTTAAATTACATTGAAATACGTCGAAAAATTCTGAAAAGTTATGGCAGAAGACAAAGAGGGCAACACTAAGAAAGCGGCATGCAATAGAGAAAATTGTGAAAACTGAAAGATGCCGATACTAACAAAATTTACATTTCAATTTTGTCTTTCAGATACCTCCAACGAATCAAATAGTTTGGGAAGTGATTCACAATTGATTGGCGGCGGTTGCGGTGGTGGGGGTGGTGCCAATCCGTTGATAAGATCAGGAGTTCTGCGACCTTCTGTGCTGGGTCCATCAGTACTAGGTTCATCTCTAAATAATGCTTCAGTAGGAACTGCTACTGCTGGCAGTAATGTTAGTAGTGACGAAGTTAAATCGAAGGAAGAAGTGTCCAGTAATCCATTTATGAAAGAACCAAAAGACGATGATGATGAAGATGGCGAAGGTGCAACGGCTGGCAGTGCAGTTGATGACGCTGAGGAAACATCCACAAAAAACAAAGATGATAGTGGTGCTGCGGATGAAAATAAAACTGCTGAAGATGAAAATGAAACCGATGAAGTAAGTCTACTTGAATTATATTCTATACAAATAATATCATATTTTTATATTAGCGTCCTGATCCATTGACTATGCTACGCAAAAATGGTTTGGAACGTTCCAATCTCTTTACTGCTGCCAAGAATTCCATACCACGTGTAGAAAAGTCTGGATTTGTATTCGGGCAAAATGTACACGAACGTGTTGTAGGCGTGAGTATTAATAAAACACAGTAAAATGCTTGTCTAGTCAATGCCTTCACGGAAATATCATTAAATATTTTTAGGACAATTTAAAATCTGACAGTGCTACGAAACCAGACAATTCAGATACTGGCTCGACATCAGGTGGATTACTCTTTTCCAACGTCATACAAAATGCAGCGAAAGCAAATGAAAACGATGGTGCTACGGCAAAGGAAACTGATACAAAGACTTTGACAGATGTGGCGCGAGAGTATGAAGAGAGTCGTGCACAAAAGCGCAAATATGAGGAAGTGGAAACATTTACTGGAGAGGAAAATGAAGTCAACATCGTAGATGTGAGAATGTGGCGAAACATTAAAATCGTACTTAATATAAATTACATACCAAATTCGGGGTTTCATTCTTTTAGGTTAATTGTAAATTATTCGCTTTCGTGAGCAGCAATTGGGAGGAACGTGGGCGCGGGAGTCTACGCTTAAACGATTCTAAAAAAGAGCAAGAATGCTCTCGTGTAGTATTTAGATCATCGGGAAATTTACGGTTATTATTGAACACAAAAGTAAATGCACATATTAACTAATTCAAGCACGATTTAGTTTTCTTATATTAATTTTTTGTTTTAGGTTTGGGCTGGCATGGTGGCTGAACGTCCAAGCCAAAAATCTTTACGCCTTACCGCCATGGATAATACGGGCAAAATAAAAATCTTTCTCGTCATGGCACGCCCACTCGATATTAATCAATTGCACAAAGCACTCGTCGAGAGAATTGATTTGAGAAAATCCTCACATCCAGAAGAATGTCGCGGTGCTACTAGTGGAACTTCAGCTGATAATGACGATGAAGCTGCTGCAGAGAATAATGGAGAAGCATCGAAGAACGGTGCTACAGCAACAATAGAAGCAGCTGATGAAAACGAAGACGATGCCGAAAAAGCGGCCGCAGTTGCAGAGCCGCCAGAAAGCTATGACCCCGCAGAACCAATCTCCAAGAAATCTCTGCTTGTCGAAACAAACAATTAATATACACCGCAACTGCAGCCCCGATATTTAAATTCTTTCTGTTTTTTGATCGAAAATTATTTGGAGAGAAATCTAAAAAATTTATATATGAAGTGCATAAGTCTAACATTATATTAAATATAATATCAATTTACTTTTAACAATTAAAAAAAAACAAAAACCAATAATAACAGATTTTTCGCGTAATTTTATCTATTTTGTAAGTAACGAAACAAACACTGGCACACACGTAAAAAGAAAGTTAAGTAAGAAATATAAGAAACCGAAATCGTTTATATTGAATTATAATTACAATATTTTTTTTTTATCCACCAGCCAGAAGAACATGTAGTTAACGTAATATCTGCAGGTTCTATAAAGTACATTCAAATTTATAAAACAACAAAAACTAATTTTAAGCATAGAAGAAGAAATGAAAATGTTCATTTGTAATACATAATTGTTTTTTTTTTTTTGTAATGAAGAATTGAATACAATGCAATCAATCGCGTAGTTTACCCCCCTCCCCCCTCCCCCCCCCCTCCCCCTTCCTAATGTATGTTGCATCATCTCTTCATTTATTATTTGTCTATACAAAAATGAAATTTGTCATGAATTTCCCCATTTCCAGCATCGTATGAAATCTTAATTCTAGTATGTAATATTTTCATGATAATGATCATTAATTTGTAAACAAAAGAATTTTGAGAAAATAAAAAAAAATTGCGTTCCTTACGATTGTTTCATTTTGAATTAGCTGCAGTGAACCTGTAGTAATTTCTTTGAAATAAACCAATAACACTGCCCTGTAAATTTCTACTTTTCTTGTGCGAATAAGATGGTT
Organism: Toxonevra muliebris; assembly: GCA_963691655.1. Classification (NCBI taxonomy): domain Eukaryota; kingdom Metazoa; phylum Arthropoda; class Insecta; order Diptera; family Pallopteridae; genus Toxonevra; species Toxonevra muliebris. The sequence continues at coordinate 2,755,848 of OY829327.1, read as the reverse complement.
TCTAGTAATTCTAAATAAATTTTCCGTGCTGAACACGAATCTTTTCATCACGTCAGATTTTCGAGAAAAAAGGGATTGAAATCCCTAAAATAGCGTTTTTGGTCATTTTTGGAAAATTGAGGAGCTGAACCCTGACGAGCTACAAACTTTGCTAACATAAAAAACATTTTGGGATTTATAATATAAAATACGCAGCAGGTTTGTATTCGACTTTTGAGTTTAGTTGCCTTATTGCCACAGAATTAAGGTTGTACTCCAAATACTTTCATTTGTGTTCAGAGCATAATAAGATGAGTGTCATCATTACAATTTCGATGTTTACGTATGACAATACATTGTCAGATCGTTATGATGTGAGAGGCAATACCACTTGATGATGTATGAGGTAATGCCACTTGATAGTTTTCGCAAAACATGTTTTGAGTACTTTTGTTTATCGATACAATGTAAGGAATGATGTTCTCGCAATGGGCAGGAAACAGGATCTGGTCGATGTTAACAATTTACAGTGACGTCACTTAAAAATGTGAGACGAGGATTAGAGCCCAATACTATCTAAAAAAAGCACTGCCGAATTAAAATATCCGTTAAATTTATATAAAAAAACGGATTTTGTTGTCTTCGACCAAGTTGTGTCCCAGCGAATACGCTCTTATTAAATTAAACGGTAAATTGTTGACTTTTATGATATTTGGCAAGGAATAATAGTTATATTTGACTTTTATTTTGTCGGGCAAAAAAAAAAAAAAAACAGTTATGTAGTGACTTTTATTTTGTTGGCCAAACCGAACCAGTTATTTTATGACTTTTATTTTTGTGGAAATTAAATAAAGATTTTTATACAAAAATAAATGGTCAACCCTATTTGCAAGCGAACGGCTTGAGCAAGATGATGCCATTCGATTCAGCTCATCCGCCCGCATATTATTGGTAAACAAATTTGAAATTTGAAAGGTCTCTTCATGTACTTTTCGAAAATGTATTGTTCTTTGTATGACCGATGCCTAGATTCTAAGTTATTGCCAAATTTGTATTCCAGTTCGTATCCATAAACTTACATATGGGCAAAGGTCATAGAATGGAAAGAAGCGGATCCTTATGCATTGTATACCGTTGAAAAGGTCTCATCGATTACTTTTCAAAAATATATAACACCATGTATCTTCGATGTTTCGTTAATTAGTTATAAGGGGTGACCATTTATTTTTGTCCAAAAAAATAGAAGTCATAAATCGTTTTGGCCAACAAAATAAAAGTCATAAAATAACTGTTTTTTTTTTGCCCGAAAAAATAAAAGTGAAATATAACTATTATTTCTTGTCAAAAATTATAAAAGTCAAAATTTACCGTTTTATTTAGCCTATTACGATAAAAGTCATGAATTTAAAAGTCATACAATATTAATGAAATTTAGCTCATGAGGATCACAACCGTACATTTGAAGATCCCCTACGGCTATTTTTTGTGGATGACTTTTTGAGTTGAAAAATGGAAAATAACAGTTATTTTCGGTCCCTGCCTATTTTTTTCAACCGCGATGTTAACAAATATCCAGTTGACCGACGGAAAGCTTTCATATTCAAATCATCTGGAATAAGTTTAGGCATGGATCTGGAAGAACATTATTTTCTGTTTCCGAAGAGGATATCTGCGAATTCGTTTTCGTACAGCTTTTACGACTGCACTTGTCCGGGCAACGCGCAGACGACCACTTCTTGGCCTGTTTTCTACTTCGGTCGATTCAGAGAAGCAACTAATAGCACGATAAACAAACATTATTGATTTCCCAAGGTTTTTCATTAATGTGAAAATTTGACCAGTACTTTTCCTACATTTGTATAAGGCAATTACCTTACCACAATGCGGTTCTCTTTGACACCCCATTCCATTATAATCAAACAAAAGATGAAATCAAACTGATTTGTTTTTGATGCACATATTCTAAAAAATAAAACTAACAGTGCTATTCCTTTAAAATTTTAAATAAATTTCATAAATTTAAGGATTACATGAAAAAATGAGCACTTAAAACTCACTTTCATAGCCTCTAATAACTTTCATTCTTAAGAAAAAAATTTAAAACCGTAAAATAATATTTTTTCGGTTAGGGCAAAATATAGAAATTAAATAAAGATTTTTATACCAGCTCGAAAAAATATAAATCTATGAATAATTATTAGTTTTAAGGTAAAACTAAAAAAATAAAAATCTTTACTGGCTCCAATAAAGTATGCAACTAGTTCTTCAATCATTCTTTTCGGTATCTGTAAAAAATTATTAAAAGAATTCACTAGTCGCCAGGATATAAGCAGAAACCAAAGATAACCATTAAAAGTTTGATTTGGTTATCCATAATTTTTTATTTTTTATTACTAACATAAAAAAATTTGTTTTTGGCATTTTTATACCTAAGTAATATTCACGTCACTATGTTCTAAATATTCGAAAACAAATGTTTGACTACGATATTAATTAAGGTTGACCAAACTACAATAATGAGATCTACAACTTGTTTAAAAATTTATCATAACTGTTATGCTGTCAGCCCAGCACCTTTTTTGAATTTAGCTATGATGTGTAATCTGAAATCAGAAAAGCATGTGGTCGTGCTCAATATGCCCGTATGCAATGTATTGTATTTTGTCATTTCATAGCAATAATGTTCAAGTGTATTTTTGATTTAATAAATAAGACTGATATTGGTGCAAATTTTAATTTTGTAATTTTGTTGGGGGATAGACTTTTTACATATCTATGTGTTGGCTCTTTGCAATGGCAGAGAATATTTCAAAATTTGCTTGATAAACAAAGTTGACAGTGTGTTAAACTTTAAGGGAATAGTTTCGTAAATCCTCCTCCCCCCCCAAAAAAAAAAGGAAACGTGATAAGCAAGCTGAACAGATCGTACTTTGGCCCTTTCACCCCGGAGTTTTTTTTTCATAACCTACAAATAATAAAATGAAAAATATATATTTTCAGGGTCCTTCATCCTTATAGTTACACTGAAGTTTTTCAATGGGGCATAATTTCTGCTACAACTTTTGGAGCCATGAATTGTATTAAACGTAACTTGCGGCGATGATGTAATATACATACATAAACTACGCATTTACAGCATCAGTATTGTAAAGAAAACTCAAGTAAAATGGAAACCATTAAAAGGGTTAAAATAGCACAAACGGGCAAAAAACAGGCTCTAAACAAATGCTTAGGATCTTCATCTCAAGTAATACCCCGTTGCCTCAATTAATATTTCAAATAATGTACTTTTTACTATCAACAGATTGTGATCCGTGTGCACATATTTGTGCATTCCGCTGAACTTCATGGAATCCCAGTGTGGATACATTTATGGGAGCCGATAACGGTTAATAGGTACATGTGTAGGATCAAATGAAAGTAACATTCTGAGGTTGCCAAATTTTGCAAGACAATGAAATTGTTATCAGGCATTTTGGCGAGAAAATGTAAAAATTTTGGGAATTTTCTCCAATTTTTTTAATTTGACGTCCCATAACTGCCGGGGGATGGGAAATGGGGAGTTGGTTATATTATTGGAAAGATTAGACGGTTAACTAACCCTTATAGAATGAGCATCACAAAACGTTACACTGTGTTACGAAAAACGAACCTAAAATCACAAACCCCCTACGATTTTGTGTAAGGTGTCCCAGTTGGACTTTGGCCGCAATATCTACTTCCCCCCATTTTCGATAAAATAAAACAAAGCTCGGTTTGACTTTTAGTAGTAGAAATAATTCTATATTAAATGTTCTTAATTTTTCTTTTCACTTTTTGTTTTGTTTGTTTTTAAGGTACAACAACACAACATACCTATAAAATATTAAAATATGTTTTATACGCACTTTGAGTTTTTCACTAAGCTAAAGTTATTACAAAAAACTATTCTTATTTTTTATTTGCATTTCAAATATTATCCAACACTTCATCGATCATATTTATTTATTTGTTAGGATTGTTAGTGTGATGATTTTGCACTTGTTACTTCTTGAAATTAAAATTACTTAAATTTACTTTTTACATTGCATTTCTTAATAAATTACAAGGAATAGTGAAAACGAATTATAAAATAAAATAAAATATATACATATATATCAAATAGTAAATAGTAAAATTAGAAACAGAATACGATTTTACGAAATGATTATTTTTAAATATTGTTGTTATTTCTTTTTTGTATATGTATGTGTATATATGTGTAATAAATATTGATCAATGTGAAATAAAATCAAATCTCTCAATTTCACAACTATTTTTTTGCCTATTGCCAGTCAACATAAAAATGGACCTTTAAGGTTAAGTTAAACATTCTTTCTAGTTTTAAGTTTAATGCAATTTTAATATATGGGAAGATTCCGTCGCGATGATCAGTAGGAAAAGAGATGATGAGGGAGATTAAGACAAGTGAAAAATCATATGGGTGGGGGACTATTTTCGCACTCTTACAAACTATATATTTTTCTCATAATGTCTAACGTTGACAATAAATGAATAATATTTATTAAATATTTGAAAGCTAATAAAATTACCTTTCTAACTATGGATGTTAAAATTTCCTCGAGCAATTATTGATTGTATTGTGCTATAAGCTGGCAAACTTCAAAGTTAATATTTATTTATGAACTGATAATTCTAACTTTTGGAAGCTATTTTATTATAATTTCTATATAAAGAACAAATTATTTGTTATAATGAATTTCCAAAATAATGATACCTAACGTTAATAGAACAGAACGCTTCGTGCAATAACAAAATGGCGTCATTAGTATTTGAAATCTAGTTTTTCAATACAAACTTTGAAGTTTGTCCATGTATAGGACAGTAAATAAGTGCTTAAGAAAATATTAATATATAATGTGAAAAAAGTAATTTTATTACCTATCGAACGATTTGTTACTTGTCCCGACCTCCTCAATCACCTACTTTCATGTTAACCATCGGGATGGAATCACCTTTATATATACTATATCTACTGGTATTAGGTTTACATTCTTTATACAATGCATAAAAAGATCCATGATTTTTATAGCTAAAAAGAAAAATACAAGTTTTACGATAATTTTTTTTTTTTTTTTGCAAAATTAGCAAATTCTTACAATTTCTACTTTTCTGTTTCCCCCTTTATTTACAAATCAGTTCTTAAATTACTTTTTTCGTTTTTCTTTAATAAATGCTACACAAAACATTAAAAATCTAAATATCAATTCAGAAAGTTAAACTTATAACAAAAATTAACCATTATGGAATTCAGTGTCGTTGTAGGCAGAAGAATTTTGAGAGAAAAATACAACGAAATTAAAAAGTAAATGAATTTTTAATTAGTTTGTCAGTATGTTCAATTTAAATACTTTGGCATCTTTACTATGTATAACTTGTTCTATGTTTTCTGCAATTTTCTATCTAGATGATTAATCTCGTGTTTAGCTTGTGATGTTTTAATTTTATGTGTAGGTACTTAAGATTCGTATAAAAAATAGTTGAAATATTTTCAAGTGCATTTGCAAAATATGAGCACCAAAAAGTTCAGCTACAACCTGCAGCTCAGCAACAATGAAAACAATTGTCTCTACACGCCTAATCAGAAGAAATTTGTGCTATTTTTCTCCCACGACTGCATGAAATGAAACTGACGGTGACGGAGACAGGGAGTGAGGAGGTCGTTTTAACTTATACTACTGCAATTGGATGTTGTTACATTGAGTGGATTTATTTTACTGCTAACTGCTATCGAGGATCTGCAAATAGAACCAAAGAGAAAGAAAAGTTATTATTTTAGCAAATAGAGAAAGGCTCGTCTTCTTACATATACATATGAATGTGGAATATCGGTGCTTTATTGCAAATTAAAGTGCTCTAGTATGCCAATTTATCCACTCACCTATTATGTCTCATGTGACTTTTGACTAGATCGTTATTCACCAAAGCTGCCATCAGACTAATTTCGCCTGCCATAACTGTAGCGCAAACGATTTGTGCCAGTTTCCTTGCATTATCACCGGGATTCTTTTGATTAGCACCACGTACACCTAACATATCAAGGCAAGCACCTTGCCCTGGTAGACCAGTGCCACCGCCAACAGTCCCGACCTCCAGCGACGGCATGGTGCAGGTCATATAAAGGTCCTCGTAATTTTCCCCCCAACATTCCATGCCAGTGGAGCAATTGCTCGACGTGACATTCTGTGCAGGATCTTGTCCTGTTGCAAGAAATACTGCTGTTACCATATTGGCAGCATGTGCATTGTTGCCTAAAAGAAATACAAAGCAATTTGTTCAGTTGTGAATGAAAGAATTTGATTATGGAATTAACCATTTCAACTAACCTCCTATACTGCCAGCCATAGCGCTGCCAGTCATATTCTTCAATTTATTGCACTCAACGAGAGTTTTGGCATCGGTTTTAAGCACACTACGTAACGTTTGCGCTGAAACAATACACTCGGTTACGACACGTTTGCCTCGCCCCTTAATCCAATTAATGGCTGCTGGTTTCTTATCGCAACAGAAATTACCGCTCAGCGAAATGATTTGCATATCGGGAAATTCACGCTTAATACATTTTAGCGCCATTTCTGCACCCTTTGATACCATGTTCATGCCCATGGCATCACCGGTGAGCGCCACAAAACGTATATACAACTGTGGACCATCCATAACAATCAGCATTTCCTTGAGGCGTCCAAAACGGGAAGTGGAATCGAATTCAGTTTTGATTTTCTTATAATTCTGATCATCGTTAATCCAGCGTTTTGCTTCGGCAGCGCGTGTAACACTGGCAAAACGTACACAAGGAGCGCGTGTCATACCAACATCCTCTACATAGGAGGTGACTCCACGCACTGAAAGCGCCTTACATCCACGATTCGTAGAAGCTACCAATGCGCCTTCCGTAGTTGCCATTGGTACAAAATATTTGGCACCGTCTAGCAGCAAAGGTCCAGCATAACCAACAGGTATAGGTACATATCCCAACACATTCTCACAACAGGCATTCATAACTTTGCAATAGTCGAAATGTTGGTAGGGCAGGCAATCGAGTTTTTCGGGTGGCATATTAGCACGCGTTGCAATAATTTGTCTGCGTATGCGTACACCTCGTTCCGGATCATCAACGATCGATTCGATTTTGTGAAGTGGGCAAAGTTGGCCGCCAGCGTTTACGACTGCTACGATCTCCTCGTCAGTGAGATTGGTAGCACCACCTCCATGTTCATCCGGACACTGGAGTATTTCGAGGCATTCTTGCAGAAGACGCGGCGGACGTTTTTCCACTACTAGCTGCCCTTCGTTGTTAGTGCTAATTAAAGACGCTAGGTTGGTTTGAGTAGCTACGTGCACAAAATTATGTTCTTCGATGGTGAAAAGCGGAATTCGAGGACGTGGGGGAGCTACCAACATTGCTCTCTTCTCAATATCGCCACACTTCATATCGTCGAGAGCATTTGGTGGGCATGGAAGTGTGCATGAAGACGACTCATTTTGCTGTGGCTGTGTTTGTGATGATTTGGCAGCGTTTGCCACTGTGGATTGACGTAATTGATCGTGCAAATCTTCACGATTTTCGAAGAAAATAAATTTAAAAACCAAAGCGATGAGTAGAATGAGAATAACAATTTGATCAGCACTCATTGTTAACCACCTGGAAGAAGATTATAAGCAATAAGTAAATATTTATGTTTTTAATGACTGTATATACGATGAGTGAATCTTCTAAATTAAGATTTGGTAAAATTACCTATGTAACACTTACTTAATAATCATATCAGTTAATTCTCCCGATTCGGTTCGATTGTTGTTCACATTCAAATTCAATTGTGGAGTAAGTGTATTGTCCACTGTATCATAATCATTATTCGAGAATACCATACGACTGTAAATGTGCACAATCATAAGACCAGTAGTCATGATGATCTTTACGCGTTGAACAACTGGATTAGTTTTTTGCTCTTCGTCGTTGAGAGCCTTTATGAGAATGGAATCTTTGGCTTTGGCGCGCACCAATGACATATCCACGCCATTGCGCGACAGGTCCAGGATCAGTGATAAGCATGCCGGATAGAATGTCATAAAGACAACATAATTAACAATAACCGACATGACAGCAAATGTACAAAGTACTTCGAGACGTTGCACACCCGATAATGTACCCACACCAATAACCAATGTTTCGACAATGGTATCTAAAGAGATGGCAGGTCCGAGTAGCTCCAGGCCACGCGCTATATTGTGCGTTACTTCAGCTTGATTTGTGCCTGAAAGTGCAAGCTGTGCAAGTGTTCCCGAATTCGAAAGATCAATGAGCAACAACAGGAAGAAGAGAGCATCTCTATTTGGAAAATTTAGCTTGCGTTAGGAAAGGTGAATAGAAAATTTAAAGGTTCGAATGAATACTTACTTTAAATCGGAGATGTCACTGCCAAGGAACTTTATTATAGTCGTTGTAAAAATAAAACTGGAGAAGACGGTGAAAAGACCAGCAATTCCTGTTAATGAAAAGTAATGCATTACAATTTCAGATAAATGCGAAATGACACCAGAAACTTGTTTGTCACTTTCTGTGATTTACATAACACACACACCAGACGTGCACAGGCAACTTCTGCTACGGTAGCAGCTTTTACAGTGGAATAGTTAACGATGATGATGGTGCATGTGTTCGATGAGTCAAGGATTAACTTGTATTAATTATCGTTGTAAATAAATTTCTTGAAATAGACAACAATCTGTGGAATATTTTAAATACTACATGCAGCAATACTAGCAATTCCAATACGTTGCTAGTGAAACAGTGATTGGCCTTCAATATGGCGTTAAACTGCTTTTAATGTTTCTGTTTTTTCATTTGCTCATTTTCATTATTTGAACAAAAATGCGGTTTAACAAAATAACTACAGTTTTGGTTGCTAAATTTTAATTACTCGACACATTTGACGTGGTAAGTCACGTATGACTTGAATTTCCTTTAAAGTTTGTGCTAAAGAGCGGAGGGGCGGGGGTGGGGAGGGGGGGAAATTACTTAAAGAACACACTGAGCAGTGAAGATCAAACAAATTATTTTGTAGAAGACCTTTACTTTTTATGGAACTTTGATCTCAATTTAGTGAGATAAATTGTACGACGAAGTATGGCGTATTAATTATTTTTAGTTCAAATAATACTGTAGCATGTTTGGTAGCTTTGAATAGAAATGTCTAAGAAACTATAACAATTTAAAGCCAAACTAAGTTAAGAGGGTTTGACTTTCCGAAACGGAATATAATGGGCTTCTGAACCTAAGTGATCTTCTGAGTCAATACAATACAATGTCAGTAGTTTGGAAGAATATTCTTGAAATAAAAAACAATCAGAATACATGATGCTTTAAGTTATCAAAATTGATCGGGAAGTAGATGAGATTTTTTATAGACCACACTGAAGCCGAAACAATAGTAAACAAATGTGATTAACGATAATGAATTTAATCTGGATGTCTTGATACTAAAATACTGTTGTCGACTAGAAGCTCACTTGAAAATTGCCTTCAAAAGCCAAGCTCTGCAACTATGAAATACTAAACGCGGATTTAAAATACTGCCCACATTGCATGATAAAGCAAAGTCAATAAATTCATATGTAGTTAACATAGACGTTATAATAAGGAAGGTTAATACTAAACCATTGCATAAAATAATCGAATTCCTATAAATAGTGTAAAAAATTTACACTTTTCCACTAAGAAGGTCAATGATCAATCACTCAACGGTGATGGTCATTGAAATAAAATTTATAATAGCCTCTGTGCTCTGAACCGTTTATTGTTTACTCAAACTTATTGACACAAGAATGTGTACTTGATGTGTTAAGCTTTATAAACGTGTAATTGATTTCAGTTATTATTATTTTGACAATATCAAAGTCATATATACAATGTTTGGCTCTTATCAACACCAACAAAATGATGTTCAATGTTCATCTAAGATACCTACAAAAACATCATAGCGATCACGCACACATTCGGCACGTAAATTTGCATTTATCTATTTTTATTTAAAGAACTAATTAAGTATTTGGAAGATACAGACTTACTACAATATATACATAGCAAGAGATAAGAAATCATGGAAAAATTAGATAAAGGAAAGTAGTAGACTGTATGGCCGGCACTACATTTATCAATAAAAACAGTTGAAAGATGTCATTGCATCTAAGTAATTGAAGAAAAGCTATTCGATTACCATTCCTCTTCTAACTATTTTTAACCGAAGGACAAACATAAAAGGCTCATGGACTCGATGACTAAATCTTTACCGAACCCGCTATTTCTACTTAGGGTATATATTTGTATGGTAGCGGATATTGGTTTCAAGAGGTAATTGTGTTAAGAAATCGAAATGTTTAGCAGAAAATCTTTATGAAGAGAGAGTGATCACCGAATCTATTCTAATTGCCACTACTCTAATTAAGTTAATAAGATAGACAAACAAAAGCTCAAAGTGTCTGTGTGTTTGTATTGGTTATGTAAAAATCTCCATAATTCAGAAAGCAAATAATTAAAAAAAGAAGCGTTTTAAATTGAAAGTGAATACAACGCACGCAACATAAACGTTCGATTCGAAACAATTTACTTACCCAGAATATATTTGGAACCAAGTTTGTGAAGGCTGCAAAACTGATAGTAACAGTAAAGTACGGCAGTGCAACGTACAATTGTCATGAGAATAACATCGGCAGCATTGTATTCAGCTTCTAGACCATCACATGATTGACTCCAACCGTGACACGGACGATGTCGACTAGATGTGTATGATGATGATGATGACGCTGATGCCGAAGAGGAGCCAGTTGATGCCGACGATGATGTTGTTGCTGCTGTTGCACCCGCCGCCATGCCAACACCATCGTTGCTACCGATTGCCTGCTGTTTGTCAACTGTTAGAACACATGCTGTCACCGTTAGCAGCGCCACAATAACCTCCCACGGATGTGAGGCACAAAATTCACCATGAGCACGAAATAAACGTCCAATCATTTTGGTAATGAATCGTTTTGGCGGCGTATTAAATTTGAAGTATTTGAAATAAGTAATTTTGGAAATTTCGCTTTACAATAAAAAATAAATAATTATTTGCTTATTTTTTATTTCCAATTTTCAGTCATTCGCACGCATTTGTATCTCAGTTTTTGCAATACGTGTGGATGTCGGTATGTGTTCGTAATCGAGTAAATAAAATAGAGTGACAGTTTTGTTTTTTCGCCGTTTATGTCGGAGTGATACTTTTCAAGTGCAGATGGCCGGCCGTTAGTTCGTGGCGCTTGTTTTTTATTTTGTTTGTTGCTTTGTTTGCTTTATTGAATGTTTATGTTGCAATTGTAATTCAGCGAACTGCAAATAAAAGATTTAAGTTGTTGCATTTGAATAAATCTATTCGTAAATTACTATGTAAATTTGTCGATATTTGATTCCGTCCTATGCAAAACAATGTTCTTTCACTTAAAAAACGTAGATAGAGATGTGAATATAGAGTAGACCTAGCGTGGGTTCAACTTATGTTATTAAATATGATTTCAAAGTAAGTGAAGTTCAACTTCCAAACTTGGAATCGGCTCCAAGCCGTCACTTTTTCGAGTAACTGTGGTCGTTTTTCTCAGTTTCAAACAATGTGGAAAAGTGCCTTTTTGCTTATAATAGCCTATAAATGAAGATAGAACATTTTGACTGATGCCAATATCAACATATAAATATTTATATATTCAAATCAGCATAATTGAAATGCTCATACATTGAAATTGAGATATAATAAAAATTATTTAATGATATGTTGCAACGCACATATCTTCTTCTTACACAATTTCATTCGACAGTTCAATTTTATTGTTTATAAAATGCCTAACAGAAGTGAAATTATTATAAATTGTTTTAATATTTATGATATTATGACGAGAACAATAGAGAAGTTTGACGCAATATGTGGGCAATAGTGGAATTGCGAAAACAGCAGCTGATGCTTTTAATCGTTGCAATCTCAGCTTCAATATACTTACGATTGATTTGAGAAAACGTACAAACGTACGTTTGTTTTATTTTTTGTACTTTCTTCATTTAAAAAAAATAGGGTTGTGTTCATTCTAATCTATCTACATAAAGCAGTCCTTGCATGATAGAAGTTGAGATACATATATGTATTTATATGCAAACGAAATACTCTTTTAAGTTGAAATCAAATGGAGCGCGAAATGGCCTATGCTAGATATGTATAAAATGTATACAATAATCTTGATAGAGTACATAATTTTATGCTTTTAATCCTTAAACATTAAGAAGAGAAGGAAGGTGAATTATCTTAAACAAGTTCACCAACCTAAGACGGACTTGCTGCAGGGACAAATATCCGAAATAAAAATTATTCTTTAAGTTTATTGATTAAGTTGTTGACATTTTTCTTTTGTTTTTAAAAGAATTCAGATCAGTGAAGCGTCAATCAAGCAAAGCAAACTATTGTTGTCGCTGACAATACAAAAGACTGAGACTGACAAGCCAATTCAAGTATAATAATGATAAGACAATAAAAAATACTTAGCTACGTCTTAACAATATAGTTGTAGTTTTGTCAGCGGTAATTGCAAAGCTGCTCTCTGCCTTTCACATGCCAAAATAATTTACATATTTAAAGGGGGGAAATTCTAATGTTAGCACGCCCGTTATTAATATTAAAGAGATGCATCAAGTCGCCTGTTTGTTTATGCGCTTTGTGGGTGCCATAACAATTACTTCAATTAAATCAAAGCTAAATCCTTTTTTTTTTTGCTTCTAGGGTTTCATTTAATATGGACATAAAAAATAGCAAATCTAACTACGTGACTTGATTGTTTAAGTTCAAATAATGACGATATTAAATTTTACTAAATGCAATAAATAATTCTTTCTGAATAGCAGACAGACATAAAATCGTACATTTAAATGTCGCATAATGCAATTGCAACATTAAAGAATTGCAGCGAATGCATTAAATTAACTTTATTGAATGTGTTTAGATTTAAATTATTTCAAATTATCTTCTACAATACAATTTTAACTTTCGTTTCATATTTTGAAAATTTAAAAAAAAATATTCGTTTTGCCAAAATCGGAAAAAAAAATTTTTAATAAAGGCAACAGAGTTTTCAAATGCCAAATTGTGTCAAACAGACACCAATGCAGGCATTGGGTTAAGTAAAAAGCATAACATTGAAATACTTACAAACTTTTTAATATTTTAAGAGTGTTGGTTTCGCGCCTGGTAAAGTTGTCAGATTTCTGACAAGGCCTTTAGTTTCTAACAAGAGCCACATGCTATGTGGTGACTCGGCACTAGTATTTAGATTATATAAATTTATTTAAAAATATTATACATTTAAAATATTGTTACATTGAAATTATTTGGATTTAAAAGTATTTTCATGTCAAGTCGCCGTCAACATTCACTCAGCTGAAAATGGTTGCATTCAGAAGACGAACTCTGCTCATTAACATGTTGAGCTCATGGCTCCTGGCAAAAACAAAATCGACTGTATATTTTGTTTTTGTATGCAGGGTTGGAAAACCCTTTCTTCTGTCAAATTCATAACGAAACAGCTGATTCATTTTGCTCTCATATTTTTTTGCTTGATTTATTTGACATAAGAATTAGACGAATAAATCGGGAAGAAGAAGAGAGCTATGCTGCTGACATAACCTTAATATTGAGCTATGGTTAAGCTGAAGTATACGAAAAATAATACGCTCAATTAAATGATAATGCTCAATATAATTGTTGATGATCATCAAGTGATTAATATGCGTTCATAAGACACTCAGGTAGCAGTGGCGGAGCAGAGACGTCTTCTAAACGCGACCACTGGAAACATACGATGCCATCAGAAAAAGTTAGATTCCCTATTAAAAACATTAAGCAATACCTAAGATACTCTATTTTGTCGCACCGCCAACCAATGTAAAAAAATTTTTATTGCACGGTGGAATGTTGACCCAACGTTTCGTCTTACACCAGGATTGGGAAATAAGTTTGATAAAATGGTATCGAATTGTGTGAAAAGTAAACATATTATATGAAATACAGCTATTTTGCTGTATTTTCATTAAAGATGGGTGCATGACATGAATTTTAAGAGAACGCGAGAACAACGCACGCACGTGACATAATTTCCACGTGAGCATGCGTGATCGTGATTTGATTTCCATAATTCCTACGTGAACATGCGTGAGCGTGGCATAATATCGGCGTGAAAATACGTGAGTATAAGTTATTTTTGACCATGACGTCGTTATAATTCACCATTTCTTAAATACATAATTGTGGTGGTTAAAAAATCAAACCTGTGTTTTTCTTCACCTAAGAATCTTGAAATTCGAAATCTGGCATCACTATGTAACATATAGTATATGCATATTTCATTTCATTTCATTTATTGTTAAGTCAAATGGATACAAGTCCTTACTGACTGTAGATGTAAATATATATATACAATAGTTATTAAGTTACAAATGTGCAAATTTAAAAATTGCAATAATGAAAAAGTGTAACAAAGTAGTGAATAATTAAATTATAGACTAATTATAAATAGATTAAATCTAAGCTAGCCTTAAATGCAGCTCTGCTTTTAGAGAAATCAATATCTGAACGATTTGCAATTCTATTAAATTCTAAAAGAGCCCTAGTGATTGGAGCATTTGCCAAATAATTAATTTTTTCCATGGCAACATAGAATGGAGTAATGTGACGGGTGATTTTGGAAGGAGCATTTAAACTGACTTGGCTTAACAAGAAACCACAATTTATATTTCCAACAACTAAGTCATAGACAAACATCAATGAGTGAACGATTCTTCTCTTTTCAAGCGATTTTAAATTGATGAGCAAACAGCGAGCATTATAGGAAGGAAACGGGTCACTAAAGCGCAAAGGTTGAAGAGCAAAACGAAGAAACCTTCGTTGAACTCTTTCAAGACGAATTGAATGCATATTATAACAAGGGTTCCAGATGAAAAAGGCATATTCAATCTTGGAACGCACGAGACTAGTGTATAATGTTTTACGCGTATAAGGATCTTTGAAGTCCTTTGCATAGCGTCGAACAAAAGCCAAAAGCTTGTGTACTTTTGGTACAATAAGATTTATATGATTAACAGAAGTAAACTTTGAGTCAAATAAGCACTTTATTATTTATTTACATAAATAAAAATATTGTATTAAAAAGACTGTGTGCGTGAACATGCGTAAAATTTTTTGGAAAAATTTCAACGTATGTGAATATGCGTGAATTCTTTTTTTTGAAAAATGTCAGCGTGCGTGAATATGCGTGAGTAGTATTTTCAAAGACGTAAGCAAAAGCTAATCACGCACTCATCTCTAAGTTTCATGAACGTTAAAAGGTACTGCATAGGTCACGGTATTAAATTAAATGGTGGAAATGTATTAAATGTGTACAAGCATGATAGAATACAAAATTGCGCCAATAAGTAAATCAAGATTGCCTCTCTCTAAGCATGCCGTCACAAGCAAAAATAACAGAATACCAAATTGCGCCAATAAGTTGATCAAAATTAACTCTCTCTGCGCATGTCGTCACAAGTCATATTTTAAGACTGCGATGATATGCGAACAATTAAAACATTTGTACGAAAAGTGTTTATTAGGTTTAATTGGATTGTTCACAGATACAAATATAAAATGAAATATTTATGGTCATTGGGCTTCATTATAAATCAAAATATTT
Organism: Toxonevra muliebris; assembly: GCA_963691655.1. Taxonomy (NCBI): domain Eukaryota; kingdom Metazoa; phylum Arthropoda; class Insecta; order Diptera; family Pallopteridae; genus Toxonevra; species Toxonevra muliebris. The sequence goes on along the minus strand of OY829327.1, from coordinate 2,740,095 downwards.
AACTTTTCATTTATAATATGTGCCACAAATGTAGCGATTACGTAGCTTCATAATACACAGTAATATAAATCCAAAGATTTAAATAATATTAAACATAGAAAAGATGGCAAATTTGATGAAGGATCTATGAAGAGTTAGACATTTACTTTTGGATGTAAACCGAGATTCGAATTTTTTAATTTTTTGTTTATATGTAAATGCAAATAAAGATAATGACAATCTGCGTCACAGAGGCATAAGCCCTCTTTCAATTTTGTGTAATCTTGTTTTCTATCTTTCTTTAAATATGTGTGAGCTTACTCTCAGCATTTGCAGCGGGCAGTGTTTTTGGGAATGACTGGTTTTCATGATCGACCAACAATGTAGACGAGGCGGATTATGAAATACGCTCGATCGTGTAAGTCCTAAACGAATAATTAATAAATTATATTAGTTGCCTTATTTGCAAAATATAAATAACTAATCTCAGTATATGTTTTTAAAGTAAGGAGGTTTCTTGTTCAGTTTAATACCTATAAAATTTTACACAATTCAACTAGATAAGTTTACCAAAAACCAGACATCTTCTCATGCCGGTTGCTACGTTCTTCTACTTGTAGACAACATCCAATTTTCTATAAACTATTAAATAAAGACGAGTCAATATTTATTTCGCGTGGTAAAATAATCAAATTTACTATAAAAAAAAAAGATTTCAATTATTTCTATTCTCTTATGTTTATTTTTCGTTAAGAAATAGTATGGTGTTTTCATTAAAAATCAGCATAAACATTTTATTATCTACACCTCAATAAACAATGTACGATTTCGTGGCTTCTTAGTGGAAATAATAAATAAAATTATTTCAAAAGTTGGTAAACTGTTTTGAGAAATATTGAAATTGTAGAGAGTAGTGAAGAATTAAATGGAATAAAAAAATACTAGGAAACATTATTATTTCTTGTTCTCTCATTCCTTCCTTCATGACTCTTGACTAATAAATATGTGAAAACTTAAGAAGAATTCAAATCATTATACATTAGACTGAATCTAAATAAAAACAACATTATATGCATGAATTTTCGAGAAGAAAAGTTAAATATAAGAATTTTTTAACCCCATATATGCTGATTTATTCTAGTATATTAGGCTAGGTTGTAGTGACGGCAAAAGCCTCACATAAACCTTAGGGTCCACTGTGATACCATAACTCTTAAGAGTGGGTTTCTAATTTCTAATGACAACACCAATCCTATTCGGTGACCTGACATAACGCCCATCGGCATTGGGACCGGATTAAAAACGGTCTCAATACCAAAATATATAATATATAAATATTAATAATGCCATCAGGGTGTTAAGGCGCTCTTAATGCCCATGGGTGTTATGTCCAAACCCCAATCTAGTTCCATAGACATGGAACCAAATAAGACAGTGACCAGTCACACAGAACATAAAGTGGGAGTCTTCCTTTGAAAAACATAGGATATGTGTCGTCCTGAGGCTGTTGGGGTCTAATAGACTCTTCCGTGAGCATACTACTCGCTAAGTAAGGCGCACAATAATATACAAAATATTCCTTGTTACGTGAGGAGTTTCAGTTTCACAGAAGAGACGAATATTTAAACAAAAGTTATTCCAACCGAACCAATACAAATTCATTTAAAAGTTTGTAGTTAAAACTTGAAATACTAACTTGGATTTTTCACTTGAATTTTTACATCAATATTATGTTATTATGAACTGAATAAATTAATTAATTGCTCCCAGGTATCTGGATCGGAAAAGGCCAATGCAACATTAGCTTCGCTTAAGGACCACAGTTGTACACGTAATTTATCCTGTACAACTTTTCGAATATCTTTATCAACAGTTTTAAAATCTTCCAGTTCCTTTAATAGTTTCAAATCATTAGCAGGTGCTTTTGATGCAAATTGGCGCAGAAACCCTATATATTAATTACAAAATTAAAAAATTATTTTTTTTTTTTATTTAAAAACATAAATATCAACGAAAATTAAAGAACAATTTTAAAAATTGATTTTTTTCTGTCTGTCTGAGGACCCGTCTTGCCTTAAAAAAATATTAATTTATAGGGGAGAGTGGTCCTAAGTCGGCACCGTAAGTGACTTTGCCGAAAACAGGGTTTAATGGCACTTTAATGTCTTTGGTCAGGTACCACAATACTTTCTTTACAATTCTATGTCGTTCGGAGCAGTGTAAAGTGATTTTTGTGGTCGCGATGTTATGCAAAGTGAAGAAGTAAATTTTTGCTATTTCTCAAAATGATGGTCCTAAGCCGGCATCCCCATGGTTCTGAGTTGGCATATAATATTTTGTAAATGTAAGAAAAAGTTTTAGGTGGAAACGGATAAATTTCAACCATTTTCGATGAAAAAACATGTAGAATATTTTCAAACATTATTTATAGAAGAGAAACAGTTCTCCATCACAAAAATTAATCTCAAAATGAAGGAAAAAATTTAAAACACTGGTAAAACCGATGAAACTGACAAGAGCGTTTATCGCGCGTTGTAGCCGATTTTACATAACAAAATAACTAATAAAATTATATATTTTTTCTAAAAAAAAAATTTTTGTGAGCTCCCTGTGAGGCGTCTGTTTTACTGGTTAAGCCGAAAAAACCGACAAGAGATAAGCAACGTGCAAGTAAAACATAACAAAATAGAATAACAACCAAAGAAAACAGAAACCAAGGTACTCAACTAACTGAGCTTTTCAAATGTTTACACACCTGTAGCAGCTTCACAAGAATGTACGAAAATGGAACTCCGTTTGCACGAAAAATTTATAGCGCACTCACGCTGACAAGCGAAAACTAAAGTGACTATTGTCAACGTAAATTACGCCCATGTCTACCAACTTATCATAGGACAAAATGGTTAATCCGACACACGCGCCATCTCTGAGAAACGCGGTGTGCCAGCTTAACCCACAGTGCCAACTTAGGACCATTCTCCCTTATATATTTTTTTTAGATTAAACTACCTTTAATAATCTATTTTATAGTCCATCTATTAAAAATTATATGAAACCGTTTGAAAAAATTTTGGTAGTAGAATTTATTAAAAATTTCTACCTTATATTACTTAAAACACCATGAAGTATCACTCAAAAGTCAAAAGTGTGTATGAATATTATTGACCTTTAAATTCTACTTTGGCGCACCAATCACCGAAGTTATTATTTTAAGAGTTAAAGTTCAATAAAATTGTGTATCGATTAAAGTTAGTTTTTCTAGCCTTTAAATCGAAACCGACTAGGTTTTTTCACTGGACATTACCATTTTGTCAGCCAAATCGTATTTTTTTTTCTTAAGCTTTCTGAAAATGTGCGGGGAGCAAAGAAAAAACAACTTTGCAAATTTGGGTGCTCTAATATTTATATAAACAAACCTTCATTTATTTTATAACGATTCCCAAAATATTTCGGCTCTAGCGAAAGCCTGTGGTAAGCAAGATGGATTTGAAAAACCTCTAGAAATTATCTTTTGTATGGGAAAATCGTTAGGTTACTTAGGCCAAATAAAATATGATAAAGTTTTGCATCATTGTAATATTTTGGGAATCTTTATCCAATAAACCATTTTTAAGAGGGGCAGCACTTAGCTTTTCTCTGTGAGGCGTCCTAATGTGTATGTGATTCCATTTTAGAAAATTATTATTTAACATAAGCGATTTTGTCGTAGCTTCTCTTTTACATAAACAGTAAAAGCTGCTTAAGTGTGGCACTAAAATTTTCAAGTTTTTTTATCCACAACGAACAAAAAGGTGCAAAAGATTTTTGGGGTTGCGGCAGTTACCTGCAAAACGCACTTAGAGCTAACGTAGTTAAGCGAATTATACTGTTGACGTTCATATGGTATGTATACGCCGTCAACTGGCTACCAGAATCATGAATGTGCAAAAATTCTGTTTCGAAAATAAATCGACACTATTGTGTGAAGTTAAATTAAGATTACAAAGTCAAAAATATGACATCAATCCCTAAATTTTTACGAATTTCGCATAGACCATTTCTATATATTTGTGGCATACCATAGCCAGGCGTTTTGGTAGCCAGATGACGACACTGCATACAACGTTAACCCGAAAAGAACTCAATAAAAAGCATACATTTTTTGGAGATGCTTACACTAAAATCACTAAAATAAGTGTTACTTCTCCATAAGATTTTTTGTTGTTTCTTACTTTTATTGTTGCTAATTAAGTATTACTAAGATTGGTATTGTTATTATAAAATCATTAGGAAGGGGTGCGAAATGAACATGTTGTTGAATTTGTCTTTTCAAACGCAATTTTCAATGTTTATTTTCATATTAGCAAAGAAAACATTTTGTTGTTTCTGTTTTGGTTATTATTGCTATGTTGTTGTTGCTGGTGATGATGTTAAATGTGATACACACAGTCACTTTTCGAAATTCGTGGAGAAATCTTTAAATTTAGCATACGGTTTTTGTATACATAGATAATACATACGTCGATATGTAAGTACATATTAGTAGAGGCAATTCCGGGATCCTGGGTTCCGGAAAAAAACAATTGAATCCGGAATAAAGAATTGATCACAAAGTCGGCTTTGGAAAAACTTCTCTCCCGAACTCAAAGATAACAAAACACGAAACGCGCTTTGGTTTCCATACCATGATTGCAAAAGCGCACTAATTTTATGAATCTTATCCAATAATTTTCCAGTTTTTATTTTATTTTTGATAAAACTACAATATCTATAGCGGAGTTAATCCCGGGATTGAAATCTGAAACCCTAAAAGTCTTTCGGGATCGACATCCCTAGCATACATCTATGTACATGTGATACTACATACAATAATTATATTGCATGTTAAAAATTCTAGGAAACGTGTAAATGAACAAATCAGTACTTAATTTATTTATATATCGGTGGGAAAAAGTATTTTGTTAAATTTTGTTTCTTAACATTTGAAAGCAACCCAAAAAATGAGAAACGGATGTTGCGGTCGACCTCAACCTTTCCTGAGGTTCCGCTTAATACAAAAACGAAAAGTTGGCTGCACACAACGAAACTGTTACAAGCCAAGTACAACAAAGTGTGAATTTGAAATTGAGATTTATTCTCAAAGATAAGTCCGTTTCGCATGCGCTAATACAAAAACAAGGAAATGAATACAAAAAAAATGAGAAAAGGAGGGAAAACATAAAAAAGAATGAATGCTTAAATGTGTGAAGCAGCGTGGTATGTACGTAGAGCAGTACAATACTCAGAAATTTTATTGAAAAGTTAGATAACATTTTGCATTGGGATGAAAAGAACGCATTATTTCAGCTATTATTAATTGTTGGTCATATTTAATGTCATATTTAATACCCCGCATACTTAACACTGAGTTACTAGTTTTTGTTAGTTAAGAGAAATTAACTGTTATAATTATTATAAATAATTTCACAATACGACAAACTGAAGATGATGAAGTGTATCAATTGAAATATTAATTTAAAATAATATTTCTTAGAATTTGTGAATGCGATGCTGGGTTTTACCCAAGGATTAAATCACGAGAATTGAAAGTGCAATTGTCTGTTTGCCCTTCATTCAACAAGATGATTTATAATCTACAATTGTATATTCCGCTTAAGCAGCAGCAAGCGGCACACAATCTATATGTGGGCATCGTGATGCTTATTACCCTAGTCGCACGTATTTTCTAAATTTCTGTTGAATTTTGGTTTTCATAGCAGATGAAAAACATTTCACTTTAAATCTTGATTACTCATCACACTATATTGATGTTTCAAATAGCACAAAGTGTGTACATACATTCCTACATATGTACATATGTATGCCTCTGAAATTTTGTACACTTGCATGATAATATAAAATTCTGAAATAAAATTTAATTTGATTGTGTGTGAAATTCTTTTGCGTACTCAAACGAAATTTTTATTTGTTTTCCTTGAATTACAGACAAACAAGGGAGACGCTAAGGTTCGCTGGAAATGTTTGCCATAATTTTTAATTGATAGGAATGAATCATTGAATATTACTGTCACGAGCTGGATGCTTTGAATTGTAGAATTTTGGTTTGCGTTTGGGGCATTGCTTTGCATTACATGAAGGTTTTTTTGGAAGAAGAATTTATTGTAAGGATTGTTCAACATTTGTGCGTCAACATGAAGTATAATATTTTTTATAAATGGAGTTGTTTTATCATATAATACAAGCGTGGTTTCGCTCAACTATGCTGTTTGGTCGTGACAAAGTTTAGGTAATCCAAAAATTACAAAAAAAGTTTACAAAAGACTCGACCATATGAACGGAGCAACTTCCTATCTAAATCTAGTTAATGCACTTATTATTCATATCGTTTACATGAGTATTTAACATTCTCCTGAGCCAACATACAAACCTTATTTATCTCCCTTGTTATGGCTCCCTGTTCCCACAAATGTCATCTCAAGCATTTCTTTTGGATAAGAGGTTCTAAACCTACTAATCCACGCCTATTAATATTTTTCGCCAGAATTCTATTAACAAATAATATTTCCATACTAATTCGTATGAACCAGCCGTACCACAAATTGTTCTTGAGATATTCCACAATTAAGCTTCAGGTTATATGAAGGGTGCCATGCTCCCTATTTCAATACCACCCATTTTTCTTATAGCATGGCATTGGAAACCAATGCTCTTGTATCAAATTTCAGCACTGTTTTGTAAATGGCTGAGAAGATATACTCAAAAAACCATTACAGTTTTCTAGGAGGTGTGCCGTCCACCCACGGATATTCGAACTTGATTTGATTAATATCGGATTCAGATTCTGGAAACGTATATATATATAGACAAACAAACTTGTTGCGCTCAATTTTATATACATATCAAAGAAGAAGATTGTTAAAATTGTTTAGCATGTAATGTAATGTTTGAGTTTTAAGTTAAAAAGCCAACATTAACATTAAATACCGCCCACGACTAAATTATTAAAATATGTTAAAGAAAATATATGTGTTTTTTCGGTTAACATAAAACACTCATTAAATTTAGGTTCGTAGTAAGTTTCCGTTCTACTTTAATATCTAATAATTTGCTATTATAAATATTGTTATTTGTTTTTAATTTTGGAACTCTTCCGTCACAAACAAAACAATTAGAGCCTTCACTTTCTTATTGTTAAAATTTTATAAATATTTATTCGCTGCTCTATTTGAATTTTTAAAAGGAAGAGGATCTGCTAGTATATGTATATATATATATATGTATATATATATATATATATATATATATATTGATCGGTATGAAAAGCCGAGTCGATCTAGCAGTGTTCATGATAGCTTGAGAAAAGGCTGACCAATTTCAACTAAATATTTTTTAATACCAGAAAAAATGGACAAGTGGGCTTGATACCGTCTAAAACCAAATTCTCTACAATAGATGTTGTGAAAATTGTCAACGTCGGGCAATAATCACTTTCTAAATTAAACATATTTGCATTAAATTTAAAATTAGGCTGAAAACACGTGCTTCTAATAATTATTAAAAATATTCATCAAACCCTTCGGAGAACCAACTTAACAAACTTCTCTCTACAAAAGGTCAAATTTGATTAAAATCAGTCGCGCAGCGTACGATTGTGGAAGGGGGGATTTAATTTAAATATCGTGTTCTATTCAGTGGTCTACTATATAAGACGATTGGACTTATAATGGCGAAAATAGCACATTATAAAGTATTAAATCCACTTCACTTCAAAAATCTATTTTATGATCTTTTGTAAAATTTATATTTTGTAACTTAATACGCGTTTGCTCTGGGGTTAAGATATGCATAAAGCTCGATAGAAATGAAAGTTCCACATAAACGGCTCGTTTCGGACAATAACCATATCCACCTACAGTTCAGAAGAATGAGGTATTACACCCCGGTGGCTTGGAGAATAAGTGCTAGACAGGAGTTCCAGCTTCCTCAGGTTCGATTCCCAGATGGGGTTGATTTCTTAAAAAAATGCCCAAATGGATTGTTCTAATAAAATGAGTCACTTCTGTGATTTAGTTCTTAAATGCTTGACTGGAGTACAGTTCAACGTTTGATTCTCAGGTAGAGAATCGAATCCAGAATAAAAAAAAAAACAATAAGGTCATCCTTGAAATATCTGGGTGTGTTAATAGACACAAGGAGCTTCAAGGAGCATCTCTAGGCAGTAAGCGCAAAAGCCTCATGTAGTCCAGGGTGGACTACGTGAGGGAAGAAGGCAACTCATGTCTACGGTCGTCGACTCGGTGATGATGTATGCAGCGCCGATACGGGCCAGTGCTAAAAAGACGCATTTTGGAGAGGCGTGCTCTACGCAAAGTCTTAGTGCAATCCAGCCGATATCGTACAATTCCGGACGATGCCACTTGCGTGCTGGCCGGAAAGATTCCTTTCGATGCAAAATCTTTGCAGCTCAACAAAGGAGAGACCAACGACGAAAAGACGCACAGAAGAACGACAACGTACGTTACAACAATGGCGGAAGAGATGGGAGCAGTCCGATAAAGGAATGTGAACTTTCCAACTCATACCGAAAGTGACAGACTAGGTTAACAGGAAGCATGGCAGCTTGTACTCCTACATTACACAGTTGCTGAGTGGGCATGATGGATTTAAACAATACCTCCACAGGTTTAAAATCAGGGAAGACCAATATTGTTCGGCGTGCCCCGAATAGTTCAAAAGCGCGAGGCATATGCTCCTGTACTGTATGCGTTTCACGAGGGGAAACAAACGAAATCGGTCGCGCTCCTGGAAGGCCACCGATGATGGAAACTCTAGTGCCCCAGATGTTAAAGAGCCATGACAAATGGATAGCGGTATCAAGGGCAGCTGCTAAAATTATGAAGGCACTACGAATTGAGAAAGAACAACGAGCAAGAATACAACGACGGGTTTAATCAGCTACAATAGTCGTGATATACCGACATGAAAGAACAGACGCGACTTAGACTGACAAACATACGCTTCGAGCGATAGTACTAATGACGGCTCTCCTGCCGTAATAATTACGGTGGCCCTGGGAGGGGCACCCGCCAAACGGTGAGGTGGTTTTAGTGTATGGAAGTAAGTCCTACACGGACTTAAAGCTTTCAACGCTTTTCTCCAATATAGATCCTGTCTATGCATTATTGTGAAACAAAAATTATTTTGCAAATGAAACAAAAAAAGAAGGAAAATTAAATTTTATTTACAAATATTGTCGACTTTACTTACAAGCATGTCAAATGCCCGGATATCCGAATAGTCGGCAGTATCCGGATATTAGGTGCTATGCTTTACATACAAAATTTTAAACTCTACTTTTAATAGTAATGTAAATATTTTAATTCTTTCCATAAAACAGGAAATCACATTTTCATTCCATCAACCAATCTTATTGTAATTTGAGTTACAAGGAGAAAACTATACAATTTACTCAAGAGCTTTTAATAGGAATTTAAATAATTGAATTAATATTCAGTTCATCGAACAGGAAATCACATTTTCATTTGATCGATTAATCCCATTTTTTTAAATAAATTCAGAATTTTCCAGTAAAGTTTTGTTTTGATTGCACAAGAAAAATTGCAAATCATTAACAAATTACGTATGCAATCGAAACTAAATTGAGCATGCGCTCGAAGTTCAAAATATTACCCAAAAATTTTATTGCTTGTTTATAATCAAATTAAAGTATACAGTATACTCATCTAAAAATAAAATTTATTTCATTGAATTCGAATTTGAGATCAGGTGAAAATTGTTTATGTGGCTCAGCAAAAACTTGCTTGCATTTTCGGGATTTTTGTTTCTCTATAAAAGCAAAAGTGTGTATTGTTTTTTCGGTGAATGCTGCGGTGAAGTGGTGAGTGAATGTTGGCGAACGGTGTGTTTTGCTTGTTTCGTTGTGATTATTAAAAAGTAAATTGAACAAATTCAAAATTTGTATCATTTGTTTTGTTTATTTGCCACGAAATGTGAAAACAAATGTAGAAATTTCTATTAAATTTCTTAAAGTTGAAAAATATTTTCTTTTTGGAGAATAAGAAACATTATCGGCGGTTCAGAGGTAAAATTCATTAACTAACATATTTGAAAAACAGGCACCTATATAAAAACAGCGTACTTGATGACTTTATGCGAGTTTTGTGTCAAAATTTTAGGTATATGGTAAAAAATTAACCATTTGAAATTAAAATATGGATCTCTGTGTAAAAATCGAATTTATGCCAAATTTGTACTTAGTGTGTTTTACCTCTGTACCTGCGATATAATATAATACAGATTTCAGCTATTTCTGCAGTTTTGAGAAAATAATTGCAATGTAATTTTAATTTTTATTGTATTTCATAAGCAAATATTTACCTGGATGCTTAAAGTATGTAATTATGTGTTTTTCGTAAATGCCAAGGTCTTTTAAGATTTCCATTGCATTTGTTAGAATTTTGATTATATGTCATACGAATTTTTACAAATTAATTTACAATATTTACAAAATTTAATAAGTACTTTACTAGGCGGTTGGCACTACAACCGCCTCAATAAAATTCCGATAGTCGTCTATAAGCGTGCGCTGGCGTCTGTTTGTAAGGCAAAAGCAGTCAGGTCTCCCTGTACATGGTCTTTCCAACGGAGATTCGTTCATTTTCTTTTACACGTTCTACCACTGTGGCTCAAAGACTTTTTTTCCAGGTTAGAGAAGGCTTCGCGTTGAGGTCAATGATTTCAATATCATTAACTTATGCAAGCAGCATGGTACTTTTGTAAAAGATAGTAGCTGTGATGTCGATGATTGCAGATCCAGCATAAGATTAAAGAAGTAGTACAGTACTTGTACTTTTTTGAATATATACTATATAATTAGATGATGCTAATTTATATTTAGAAATACATACTACAAATCACTGCCTCTATTCTTCAACCACGTATCTATATTTTGGGCGAAATTGAGTTTTTTTGCTTACTTTGTAAGTTCTCAACGAGTTTGTAGGAAAAAAAATTTTAGAGCCACTTCTTCAACCTCGTATCTCCACTTGAAAACGAAAGTTGCTTTTCAAACCTTTAGTTTTTTCCGTTTGCTGCGAAATGTATCTATTTAAAATAAATATCTATATATGTATTCATTATGTTTATACATAATATGTTAATTAAGTTTTTTAATTATATTTTTTAATCGCAGTGATATGTACGTTACATGGAAATCATTACTGGCGTCCTATTACAATACGCACTAGCAGCAACAGTAAATAAAAGAACTATTCTTTTTCAACTAAATATTTTACTAATTTCCCACCTCTCAACTTTTTTTTATATTTAATCATGAAAACTATATTTTTACATTATTTAACTCATTATTTACTCCTTGACAGTGCAGGGTCTCATATGTGGTCCCTTATTTATATTTGATCTTTCAATTCATAGGAGGATACGTATGCTAATTGAAAATTAATCCATCGATTACAATTTTGTTATCTGATTTCAAAGTTTGCTAAAAACTTTTGATATTTGAACCAGCATAATTTCAAATTTCTCATGAAAAATGACAAATAAACTTCAACAACGAAATCGAGTTTCGATTTCAACCAGCATTAACATTTACTAGGTACTCTGTTGAAATAATAAAAATATATTTTGTTATGTATTTATAAATTGAAGACAAAAATAAAAGTAAAAGTTGATGGAAAAAAGAAAAAGTACTGCAAACTTTCTACAAAAAAGAAAATATTGTTCGCTAATTTGTATTCAAAACTGTGAGAATTTGTGCTGCTGTTGTTACAGCAATTGAAGCTTTTGAATACTTCTAAATTGTATTTAGTTTCGGCAAGAGAAAGAGATAGAACTGCGAACTGCGAGCGCGACGTATTGATTTTTTTCAATATTTAAGGGGGTATTCTACCCGAGATGGTCCGAAAAATCGATTTTTTTTTTTATTTTATATTTTTGATGTGGACAACGAGTTTTATGAGGAAGAAGAGGGGGCAATGTATGGTCCTGGAATCGCTGATTAACCGTAAGTTACATCATTTGTAAGTATCATGTTTGTAAATCTTTAAACTCGTTTTTCTCGAAACCATTTTTTTCGGGACGGTGGACACGATTCACAAAAAACCACTTGTCCAATTGACTTGAAATTTTACAAGGCTACTAAGCAAATGTATAGGTATGGCCTTATCTAGGATTATGGCGAAAGCATTTGTTTAACTAATGTTTTTAAAGCAAAATATAAACAAAAACAGGGCAAAAAATCGTCATTTTTTTCAAACGTCTGATTTTAATTGAAGAATTTTTTTTTCTTATTCTCTAGATAAGGCGATAGCAGGAAGTCTCACGATTACAAAATGGGTTACATTTTGTGTTTCAGAATATTTAAACCGCAGATATCATGTCCACTATGGAGCAACTATTTTCGGCAGGCTCAAGTTCGAGGCGTCGAATTTTTAACAAAGATATTTTTAACATTAAAAACGAAAATTATTGTTCAAAACCGATATTTCGCACCATCTCGGGTAGAATACCCCCTTAAGCGTAAAAATAGAAAAAACGTTACACAAATCACATGCCATTTATTTTTATTTCTTTCTGTTACTGACAAGCAGAAATCGATTTGATAAATTCGGTTAACAAATCGCCGCCTGAGAATTGATTTGGTGTATAGGCATAGGAATACTTATACACATACGCCAAATCAATTCTCAGGCGACGAAATAAAAAATAAAAATAAAATAATACAAGCCAAATGAATTGGTTGGTACTAAAAAGAAATGTCAATGATGTAAAAATTCAATGATTATTCCTTTACAGCAGCAATAGTAATATAATATATGTATGTATAACCAGGCGCAACAACAATATTTAGCTATAGACATATTTTTAAATATGCTGAAAAACTGTGCCGTAACTAGACAACGATGGGTTTGGCCAAAGTTTATACTGGCCAACTTAATGTATATTTCTTTTGTAAACAAAATTACTATGTAAACACTTTTTATGTGTGCTTACACACACACACAAAAATCCAAGATCGGAGCATTCAAAATTTCAATAGCATCACATCGAATCAGCAGCACAAAATAAAGATTACAAGAAGAAGATGTGAATGAATATTTTAAAAATGGAACTGAAAAGAGGAACAAAACAAATGGACGGAATTAGTGAAGACCGAAAAAATCATATACTAATAAAAAATTAAGCTCTCTTAATATATGTATACTTGACCTTAACCCAAATCAATGAAATAATCAATTGGTGGATTTTCAACGAAACTAAGGTGTTTTAATAGATGCGCTATACACACACAAAGACGCAGCAAGGCATGCAGTAGCAAAATCAGTAGCACCAGTAGTGGCAACTTATTAAAAAACGGGTAACAGCTTTTAATTAATTTTGTTAATGAAATCGAAAATGAAAGTTTGTTTTACATTCGTTGTTGTTGTTGTCGCTTGTGTTTGTCTCTTTTTTTTTTGTAGTCAGTTAAGCGAGTTTAAAAGTTCAGTACACTGGTACTGTTGTCCAACATTAAGTCGCATGCATCCACCATCACCATCCATTCCAAAAAATGAAAACGCTGCAAAATTGCAAAATTTTAAATGCCTACTTGGTTTATTTACATTTCCACTTAAATTTTCAATTAGTCAAAAATTTCATTGAAAAACTTAAATTTGTTTAATATTTGTAAAGGTTAACAATAATATTAAAGTTTATTAGCCAATTGTGTCATAGAATACGAAAAACTTAAGACTTGTTCATAAAAATAACATCCAGGTTTGTTATTGGACATTAATAGCCTCTTTAGTACTAATTAATTAAATAATATTTATGTAAAACATATTTTATAACTTTTATATGCAAAATTTTAAAAAGTTTTTGGTGGCGATTTTTTTTTTGATTTAGAAAAAATTCTTTACCTTTTTAAGCCTTTGTTAAATTAATTAAATACGAGAAATAATTATTGTACACTTAAATTTAGTATAATCAGCGTTAATCTATTATTATTATTATTTATTTAATCTTAAAATTAAATTTAAAAATAGTTGCCAGTGTAATAATGTAATAGAATGTTAAACGTAGTTTGACACATGGGCTCTAGAAAGAAAATTAAGTTAGAAGCTTCCGGCTGGTAAAAAGGTAGAGCGATACACGTGGAAGAGGAATAAATATCTATAATTATAAAAAATAAACATACTGTTTTATTATAAAAATACAAACTTTTACAGCCAGGGCTACCAGCTCGGCTACAAAATTATACTAGCGTTAAAAGATAAATAATGGACCATATGACGTAATAATTATAAAATAGTGCAAAATATAAATAGCGCCGTGTATCTAGAACTCTCTGATTCCACAACTTTGGTTTAAATTTGCCTTAAATTAAACAAATCTAAATCAAAATTATATTTATGGTGATGAAATACCACCTTGATCAAAAAGTTCCCGGAATAACCACCGTGTGGCGCTCCCATCGTTCCGATTTGAGTTCTGTTTTTTTTTTTTTGTTAAATTGGTACATCTGTTGTTGATATTTCCTCTAAATCTTAGCGTCATAGCTTGACATTTGCAAAAGTTACGTAGCCAAGAGTACATCTATCTCTGTGTGTGTTGGCGATTTTTTACAATTTTAGAAATCTTAGAACCGATCTGAATCCGATCCCACATTCATAAAAAGGATCATTACTGGAGACGAGACGTGGGTTTATGAGTACGACACGCGATCCAGATATCAGGCAAGTGAATGACGTCCACCAAATGAGCCGAGACCAAAAAACCACTTCGTTTTCAGTCAAAAAAGAAGACAATGCTCACGGTTTTCATGGATTACAACGGTGTAGTGCATTATGAATTTTTGCCAGACAGTAAACAAAGAGTATTATTTGGGCGTTATGAGACGTTTGCGTGAAGCAATTTGCCGAAAGAGACCAGAATTGTGGACAGAAAACTCGTGGATTTTGCACCATTATAACGCACCGTCGCACAGTGCCATCATTATTTGTAATTTTTTGACAAAAAAATGCAACAAATACCATCCAAATACAATCCACCGAATTCACCTGATTTGGCTCCCTGTTACTTCTTTCTGTTCAATCGAGTTAAAAACCCATTACGGGGAACGCGTTACAGCAGCCGGAAGTAATGGAAAAATCGCAGGAAGCACTGATGGGCATACCGAAAACCGAATATAAAAAATGTTTCGAGGATTGGATCAAGCGCTGGCATAAGTGTGTTGCAGTCGATGGGGATTACTTTGAAGGAGACAATATAGATTTAGATGAATAAACTTGTATTTTTAAGGTTCTGAATAAATTCCGGGAACTTTTTGATCAAGGTGGTATACTGTACTAACTTCATGCTTGATTACACAGTTTTCCCGAGCGAGTGGAACAATAACTACATTATTGATACATACAATGTGAAATGTTTGAATATTCCACAATATTCAGTTTAGCAATACGTACTTATTAAGGTATTTTTAAACTATTGAGCTGGAATGGGTACATTGCGCGTGAAATTAAACTAAATTCTTCATTTACAACAGTAGAATTTTAAAAGCGTAACTAAGCGTTAGGTAGATGTAAAAGCATAGAATCTATTTAACATTCAAAATAATGAAACATCTACATATTTAAAGTGGTGAAGAATGAAACGACTTTAGCCGAGCATGATACAACATGTGTGCACGTTTGTTATGAACATATGTGGACGAGCCTCAATACACTTTCAGACATGTTGTACAATGAAACATGTGTGCACCAGACAAATTTTCTAAAATTTTAACTTTTTGCGAAAAATTACTACTTACGAATTTCATTAACAATGAATTTCATTGACAATAAAATAGAGACAAATGGGGCATCTAGGGAGTGACTTTCGTATGGGTATACTGAGTTCGGACCCATCGGCCTTTTGGCTGGATTGGGTCCAGTTTAGGAAAAATCCGTCTTTGAATTTTGCTGATTTCAGTCGGGTTCGTAACTAAAAACTTCACCGTTTTGAATATCACTTTACTGTCTTTGGCCCAGTTGTAGCTATTATTTCGACCAATAAATTTGCTGAACACACCAATACAAAAAAAAAAAAATACATTTAAATAGAGTGTTTGCGACTTAAATTTGTTGAATTAAAACTTGAGTTAAAATCATGATTGTACGTTATTCAAAACGGTTTTTGGCTACGAACCCAACTGAAATCAGCAAAATACAAAGACGGGTTTCTCCTATACTAGAGCCAATGCAGCCAAAGAGCCGATGGTTCTGCACTTAGTATACCTATACGAAAGTCATTCCCTAGATGACTTTTGGCTGTTTTGATCTAGTCGATATTTTTTACAAATAATAATATGTAAGTGCAATTCAGGGTTTTCGGCCTATAGAATTGCGAAGGATGTCAATATAATTAATTTAAATAACAAATCAGGAAATATAGAAATTAAAAAGAAATATGGTCGCAACGCTATTTAATGCCATAAACAAGACGGACGACAGGACGGTCACAGGGTGGCATATCTGATCAGCTGATTAATAATTTCTTTAAAGAATTTTTATCTATCTTTTGTAATTTCTGAGAAGCAAAAGATCAAAGTTCAAGCACAAATCTGCAAAATCTTTTCTATGCCATGTATTTTCAAAAATTATTGATTATTTTATTAAAAGCATATATTGTTTTTCAAATCGAGAAAACGCGAATATTAACATTTGACATTTAAGAAAAATGAGGTCTACTTCTTGAATTAATTCTGTACAGTTACATCCACATATTTATACAATATTTGAACAAACCAATTTATTAAGGGTGTTTTTAAGCTCTATTCAAAAATTGTTTAAAATACACTAATTTTCTTTATAAGATAAGAATGCATGTGATTTACTTTATGTTTTTGTTGTGGTGTAAAAAATAGCGATAGTTCAATGAAATACAGATTTCAAATGTAAAGAAATTATCAATGAAATTGTTTGTTTATCATATCAGTTTTAGTACATTACCGATTGCTTGTTATATTTTTAGAATATTGATTTTGGAGATGAAAATATGAAAGAACCACGACGATGCGACAAAAGTGATCGAAGTACAGAAACCTATATGTGAATGTCTTATAAATATATGTGGACTATTGAAGCCAACACCATTAGCAATGCAACATCTAAAGTTTAAGACGTATGAGAAAGCCAGATTCAAGCATGTTACCATGCGCTAATTGAATACACTAACCTGATTTGTATAAAATATATCTACGATTTCAATATCGCAAAGAGTTAAAAATATATAATTATATTTCAAAAGAGAAAAGGAAGAGATTTGAAAATGAATAATACCATATGTTTTTTTTAAGGAATTTTTGAGGCATGCTTAATTGCCGCAATAAATGCAAATATTATTTATTTTTTTGTTTCTTGTGGTGGTAATCACATTTACATTTACAAATGGGATACAGAATATTTGTTGCTATCGAAAAAAACACATTAATATATTTTTGATTATTTACAAAATCAAGAATATTAATAAAATCCATTGAACCCATTCATTTAAAATAATAAAAATTCCAACTCATTAGTAGATACATATTTTACAATAATTTTTTACATCTATAGTTAGAAAATATATTCATATTAAAAAATTATTAGATTTACATACTATACTTTGCATATTGCTATGAGTTTCTTATTCATAAGACTTTAAGTGGTTTAATAAAGGGTTTTAAAAAATAGTTATTCGAGACAAAATGGTTAACGCTCAAAATTAAAATTTTTATGCAAAATCATTTGTCAAATAAAAATAAAACTATTAAAAAAATAATCGAAAATTCCTTGGTTTAAACACTAACTTTACTTATGTATGTAGACAATGTACAGAATGTTTCAAAAAATTATGTACAATAATATTCAAGATATCGTGGTCATCGAATCTGAAAATTAAATTCAAATAGAATGAGAAAAATGCGTCTAAAGATATTTTTCCTTTGAATACAAAGCTAACGCGACATTACATGAAACGTTATAACTCCAAAAAATGAGGAGAAGAAAGAGATTCTGCTTTGAAAGTGTATTTTTTTTTTGTTGAAACTGCAAAAGAAGTATTCAAGAATACAGCACTCAAACAAGTTTTACGTCCATTGTATTATATCCTATGTTCCCTTTTGCTATTCTTTGAATCATGCAGATCCTGCGGTATTAAAGAGCTCAGGTGATCGTATCTCAACACTCCAGTGCCAAATATGCTTACTCTGATTCGACAGAAAGAGGGGCAGACACTAAGAAAGTGGTCAGCCGTCTCTTCACATTCACAGGAAACACAGTAGACACTAGCTCCCAGGTCAATCATATTCAAATGTTTGGTCCAAGAGAAGTGACCTGTGTATAATCCCACCAGCTGCCTACAACTCTTCTGTTAAGTGATAACAGAAAGTCTGTTACACGCTTCGAGATAACTGGTAACATGATCTTAGACCGCCTAATGCTCCTCAAATTCTCCCATTTGAAGGGCTAAGTAAATCATGAGAAAACGAGCATCCACCATTTTTTTCTGTACCCACACAGAAAACAATCCTTTAGGGGGTTTTTAGTTCACTAGCTTAGAACTTTTATACTAAATTGGAATTCTTCGACCCCCAAAAAATGATCCTAAATTTTGATCGTTTCTTCTATATAGCCATAGATTAAGCAGTTTAGGTTAAAATTTTATCCAAGGGAAATTTAACTTCAATCAATCAATCTATTTATTAATTCAATCTATTTAACTATTTAGTTGATTCATAAGGCTTCATAAACGATTTTTTTCTTTTTGTATACAAGATAGGGGAAATATTTATGGAGACTGGCAGCTATACAGCAAGCACAATTCACACTTCATAATAATGTATGAGAATATGAGTTTACTGCCATTTTGTGCTGATGTCCCACCTATGCTGCCATATTTAACTCATTGCGAATGTGGAAGTAGGCAAATAAGAAAAATTACAATTTCAAACTACAACAAAGGAATTTGTATATCCAGCAGGGATGCGCATTTCTTTGCTTACTCCGATGATTATGCTATATACGCGACAAAAGAAACACAGCGATTGTATCATTACATTTGGATACCACTTGCCCGAGCATGGCATGAAGCCTACTGCTTCATCCTATCAGTCATATTTCATAAAATATCTTTTTCAGTGTGCTATTTAATCAGCTGTTTCCTAAGCAACAAGTTTCATGTTACTCTTCCACACAATATTATTTTACTTTTTATCACTTCTCTTGCCATTTTAATTTCAATAAATATGTAGGAATCAGCTAGCTCAGTGTTGCAATATCACATTCAAATATGATAATTAATTTATCGATAGAATCAATTATCCCGACGCTCTCAAATGATATCGAATTCCATATTTTGTGAAGCATTTTTTTATTAACTAACAAGGTCCCATATGCAATTTTTGACATGTTTCTCCACAAAAACATAGGCATAGTGTAAACAATACTCAAGTTACTGGAAATAAGTTAGAAGTTGGCGATTATTACAACAAAAAAGAAACCGCTTTCAAAAGATAAAAATAAAAGGGTGAACGCCAAGATTGCCAAAATGTTGTTACTATGTAAGTCTAGCAATAAGATCACATAATCGCCAATAAAACAAAAAAAAGGTAAAAGATAAAATTAAATAACTTGAACTTAAAAATGAGAGGAAAAATGTGGTTGACCGTCTTGAATGTTGAAGACTTTGAATGGAGAGGCAGGCAGACTAGGCCGCAAGCAGCAGACAATATAACAAAAACGGAAAGCAAGCAAACAGTAAAAGCAGGCAGCAATAGGTATGAATGCAGGCATGCTTTCAAGTTTTTGCTTTGGTAATACGCACAGAAAGACATACATTCCTACTGTACATTAAGGTGCCTCACGAATAAAGTTTTAGTGATGGCAATTGTCGTCAATATAACGACAATAACTGCTTAATTTTGTGTCGCCTTCAAAAAATAAGGTATCAAATCAAATAGTAGCGGTCGGCAACTTTGAAGTCGTGCTTTTTATTTGTGGAAGTTGTTACACTTAAAAATTTTTTTTTTTATTTGATCTAAGCATCAACACCCTTACTTGATGTCTTGGCGGAATTACCTAATGAAAACTGCATAAAAAAACTTCACTAAAAAGAATAATAAAACTCTTTGTCTGAAGTTATGAATCAAATTTTTCAAATATACATACATAGGTGATTCTACCTAGACATTTTTGATACATGTTTTTAATAAATCTGTATTACAAAATTGAGTTTTTTCCATCGGACTGGTAATTTGACATATGGTTTTGACTAATTTGGGGACGCTGAGCTTGAATCTGAAGACCATTTTGCTCCATCACGTCAGTACATGAAATCGTGAATATGGGTTTATTAAGACTGCACCAGGACATTCTTAATTTGAGTCTTATTGTTTTTGGTGGCTAGAGAGAAGTGTCTATAGAGAAGTAGAAAAAGAAGCACATTTTTTGTGAATACAAGAATCCTCCATCTAAGCTCCATATCCCAAATTTCTGGAGTTTTTTAAGTACAGCCTAAAACAATATTGCTTACAGGCTAAAGGAATAATAAAAGTATTATATTGTGTTTGGGGAAAAGTTTGTTAAACCGTTTTTTATATGAGACTTGCGGCACCTTACTGTGCATGTGTGATTGCGTATGCACAATCAACATTGGTGACGGCAGCAGATGTATGAAAAGTTATGTGCATATGTATACTCTATACGTTTTTGAGTATGACCAATATGGTAAGATAATTAAGTAAGTAGGACTAGTTTGAGTCTGTACACAGTTTTAGTTTGTGTGTGCACAGTCGTCACACAAACGCCATTAAAAACATATAGATACATATAGATGCAAACTGCAATTCGTGACATCAACAACAGAGACTACGACCAAGGAAAATCATAAATTAATACAAGATAGCAACAACAAAAATGACAACCATAAGGATTACGACACATGATTAGTTACTCCCAGTAAGAACTGGAGAGTTGATTAACTATTGGAGTCGTAAATTAAGAGAGAAGTTTTATGACTAAGACACTGTGATCATATATATTATTTCAAGCTTCACTTTTTACACTTACTTTTTCGACCACGAGTTGTAGCCACCACTTACAATGTATTATTCTGAAACTAGTTCAAAATAAGTAACTAGTTATTCCTCAGCTGGTGCAAAAGTAATACAGTGCAGAGTCGGATTGATCCGCAAAATGATTGATCAGCAAAATGATTCATCCGGTTCCATATTTACCGAAAAATGTTTCACTTTCAAATTTTTGATTTTTAAAAGGTACTGTCAAGTTTTGGCTGAGCAAATATACTACCGATTTTATCTTCTTAATAACTCATTGCAAACTGTTCACGAAAAACATTCAACGCCAGTTTTGACAATTTTTGATTTAAAAAGTGTTTTGCTTTTTTATACTTAAATTAATTTGAGCTTTTTAACCAAATCTACACAAAATAGTTTAGATATCATATGATATCGAACGCAATATATCGGAAACTATAAATACTTCATGTAAAATACTTACTCTTCTGAAAATCTTTTTCTTTATATCTTTTAAGTAAAATATTAATTTTGTTCATGTCATTTTGTCATCTCTATTTTGAATTATCGTTATTTTATAGTAGTCTACTAAAAATAAAGAATTGATATTTATTTTAGCTTTAGTTATAGCTAGGTTAGGTTAGGTTGGTTTGGCTGTCTAGAGACACACTTAGGCCAAAACGGTCCATTGTAACGCTTTTCATTTTATTTTACCTTCTTACTCTGCTATGTTTCATTATATCAAGTTTAAATAAAATAATCGTATAGCAAACGAAAAGGAAATTTCAAACAGTGTTTTACAAAATTTGGTTGAGTCAGTGCCTGCTCGAATCTGTTATAAGCTCTTATTGCATCCAGAGTCGGATCGAAATCATATATTTGTCTATTAACCCTTAGGAGGGCGCGCTCTGAAAAGTTACGCGAGAGGGCGCGCCGCGGCGATTTAGCCGCAAGGTGAATTTCATTGTATCGACTGCAATTTTTCTTATTTATAGCAAAAAAATCATTAATATAAAACAACTGATTGCTTTTTAGTGATATTGAAATATATTTTAAGCATTTATTTCTAAATATTTATTTGTCATCGTTTTGACTTTGAAAAAATTTCATCAAGCTACCCCTGAATTTTTTTGTTACATGAGAGGGCGCGCTGCGGCAAATTAGCCGCAAAAGCGAGATACCAATTTTCAAACACAAATAGCAGCTAAACGATGTAACGCAGAAACCAACGGCTCATGGTAAATCACTCTGCATCTCAAAACGTACAAAGTCACTTGAGTGGCAGCGGTCGGCTATTATGATTTGTATTTTAAAACACACAAAATAAACAATTTGTTGCTAATTTGCCGCGGCGCGCCCTTCGAAGGGTTAAATACATGTTTAAAAAATTATGAATGTGATCCAAACATAAGCTGAAAAATTTAATAAATACTGCGAAGAATGAATTGGTAAGATGTGCGTGACCGCAGGTATACCTAGCTATTTTTCCTTATTGGGATACTTTTTAGCAGACTAATAGGTGTTTAGTTACATGTGTATGACGGGATGGGTCAAAAACTGAGGATGGAACTGGGGCAGGAATATTTGGGCCAAAAATAGCATCTCTCAAGGTGGAATTCACGCAATCAATATATGCGTGCAATTCAACCTGGAAAGGAAATACAAACGGCAAGATATCGCTACCATGTCGGACAGGCAGTCTTTCGAGCATTATGCTCCTTTGAGATCACCTCTAAACTGGTGTGGGACTGTTTGAGCAAGCTCAATCAACTGGGCAAGGACAATAAAGTCGCTCTATGTTGGGTCCCTGGACACGTGGTATTCTGACTGAGCACTGCGGGCTAAGAGAACACTTTGGCAAAATAGGGGATGAGGAAAGCTCAATATGTAGGTTCTGTACTGAAGAAGATGAATCATCAGAACATATTTTAGCTCAGTGTGGAGCATTGATCCGCAAAAGGAGGAAATGTCTGCATATGTACCAAGTGCCTAGTACAGAACTAGCATCCATAGATCCAGGTGCAATACTCAAATTCTTGAGGGAGACTGGACTGGATGAGGCACTCTAGGCAGATTAGACTATATAGAGTAGAAGGATATACAATAGATCGTATAGGCCGCGGTACAACAATATAAACCACTAATACAACACATACATACAATACACATGTGTATGAGCGTTTCCGAGAGAGACTTACATCAATTTGGAATTAAGGTGTTACTCTGTTTTACCAGCGTCCCCGCTGCAACAGCATGTTGCTCAATCGCACAAAGCATATTAGCTGCGTAATGCCGTAATGCTATCTTCTATTTGTCTGTATGCCTCTCGACGATCTCTTTTATATTGTTGACTTTCCAGACAAATTTCAGTCTCACTAAAGTCACAGCCAGTCATGTTTTGACGTTTGCTTATTGTTTGCATAGTTGTTTGTTGTTTCGTAGTAGTAGTAAATAGTCAACTCCATGTCAGGCAAATATTTATTTAATGCAGTAGCTAGTGGAGGATTTCTTTTACTGCATTTTTTATTTACACCTATTTTGTTGTATTTAGATAAATTGTGTAAGCAAATTTGCCAACAAATCTACAAAAGTATAGGAAAAAGAGTGACAGCAGTAGTTGATGTTGGTGGGTATCGAACGTGAAGTTTTTGTTTTTCGTCTATTATTTCTGTACCTATACATGTGTTGTTATGACAACACAACCCTTGGAGGGCCTAGTCGGAGTTTTTCATGCTGTGTATTATATTTCTACACGCATGGAAGAAACCTACAGTTTTATGCTGAAGCCGAATGGCGAAGTGAACATTTTGGAGGTTTGCCAGTAAACCAGGTGGTGCTGTGTAGAAAATATTTTTATTTTCTATTTTTGACTGTGCCGAACATTGAACGCGGGAACCCTGCCTAGCAGTATAGCAAATAAATTACTAGACCACGTAATATTAAATTTTACTTTGCTTAAATCTTTATTAATTTGAAAATACCATATTGTGCAAAATTCTTTCTCTTTCTTTATTACCATTACGTTGTGTGAATATGTACCCAGGGAGGGACAGAGGGCGTAGTGAAAAATGGTAGTAGCAATAGTTATGTATGGATACAAAGTTTATTAGAAATTTTAAGAAATAATCAATTTGATGAAGCATATTGATTGAAAAGGTTAAAAATATTTATATTCATAAAAAAAGTAAGGCTGGCTAAGTAACTGGAATCTTAAATTAATGAGCTGGATTTAATTCAGTTTTGTTATTCTTATTGTTGTAGTTGTAATCGCCGTAGCCTAATAGTTAGTGTGTTGAACTGTTATGCAAAGGCGCCCGGATTCAAATCTCGGCGCAGACCCTCTATGGTCATAATAGTAGTAGTATTCGTATTACTCCTACGATGCTGGAGAGGTTTTTGGGCTTTTCTTAATTCGAATTTGCAATCAAAATTTTTAAATCTAAAATGACGAACTACAAATTTTCCAAATTTTTTCTTTTGGCTCATCTATATTTATATATAAACAAAGATTTTTTTAATTTCCAAATCTCGTGAAAACGGAATAACGGGTGTGCGTAATGTACAATTTTATTAATTTTTGACTTCAATCTACATGTATAGGTGAATGAAAAACGCTAGTCAGATTAAAATAATAAATTTTTGGTGAACTACATAGTAAGTAATAGTATGTGCTGTGCTTTCTGTCAAATCAAAGTTAATATATAAGGTCGGAAACCCCATGCCTGAGTTCTGGATTTTTGCATCCTTTTTTCAGTTCCTACAAAAAAAATAAAATTTTTTTTTTACTTTTACACAAATTAAAATGCAATGGAGGTTGGAGAAAATATTATACAATATACAGGTTAATGAGCACACATATTTCCTAAAACAATATGTATTAAAAAAAAGCGGGAAATAATTTAAACTAAAATGTGTAATTTTAAAAGCAATAAAACTTGAAAACAAAATGTGTGACAGTAAAATTAATATATGTTTTCGAGCCTGGCCTAAGAAATATTTGCGTATCGCAATGAAGTCATGCTTAAATTTGTAATTTATTTATTTGGCGTTCGAATACTTGCTCAAAATGTCTCGCTTAATGATTGTGCTGTGCCAGCAAATTTAGTTAGTATGTAGTTAGTGGTGTGCTACAAATAATTGCGGTTAAAATGAGAGAAAAACCTCAAAAAGGCTACATAAATAGTAAAACCATTAAATAAAAAAGTCACATTTAACGAAGCGATGACGACATCGGTACAAGTGCATGCGTCCGTATTTTGGTATGAATCGCACGCGTGCGCAATCAACCAAAATCTTGCTGGATAGATGGCTGATTGAATTGGTCACGGCAGCCAACAGCAGGTGGAGAAAGTTGGCGATATCACAAAGCTAGCAAGTAAGCGTGCATGCAGGCGGCCAGGTAAGAGATACATTGACATATGTATGTATCCACAAGATATGCTTCGTTGTTGTTGCTAGATATTAGCAAAAACCCCAAAATATGTACACAAAGCTGCTGAAATGATGTAGTGAATATCAACGTAAAAAATTACGATAAGAAACGTATTAATTGTTAATAGAGAGAAACGTGTGTGAGCAAAAAGTGCAAGGGAGAGAGACAGAGAGAGCGCCTGTGAAAGAAAACACAAACGTAATAATGTTGAAGCAATAGTAACAAAATTTAAAAAGATTTAGCGATAAAAGAAAAAGAAAATAAATTCAGTTGTTTTTGTTACTATATTGACGCAGCGCCAACACGGACATGAAGAAATGTATGCATGCGTTGAGGAAGGTGAGGTAGAGCGGGCCAAAGGGGGCGAGTGGTGGTTAAACAGCAGCAAGCACCACAACTGTTACGACATCGCACCAATAATGAAGTTACTAAAATGAAATTTGAATTTCAATCTGAATTTTATATGCGATGAATACAAAAATATACGAAGAAAAAAGAAAAATGATCATTCGCAATAATTTATCTTTTTATTCGGTAGTGGCGTTGGCTGTTTTATTTCGTCTTCAGTTTACTATATACAAAAATGTGTATAACTATGCTTGGCTGGGTGCCTGACTTGACTGGCTGGCTGGCTAGTTGCCTGACAGTGAGCCACTTTAAATACTCGTTGCTTAAGGTTTTGAAGGAGACTTCAAGTGGACATGATGTTTTGTTTACAAGATTTACAACGCTTTTGTTTTACTTGAAACTTGACATTAAATAATACTTTTGTTTTCATAGTTAAACAACATTTTTGCTGCTTTTCTCGCTCTGAAAATAAACAAGAACGCAATATTACAAAAGAGCAACAAAATCGAGTGCATCGCGTAGGAAATGGATGGACGGACGCCTATTTTCAGCAGCTAACACACAGCTCCTCTCTGTGCAAAACGTATTGTTATGTGCATGCAGCTGCAGAGAGCCAGAAAATGTTTTTTAATGGTATTTCCATTCCACTTTTGGTTTTAATGACAGCGTCACAAACTTTACTTTTTATTTTTAAAAGTTTTTCGCTTTTAATATGTACATACTTCACGGTATTGTATTGTGGAGCTAAAAGCAACCAGATGTGGTTAATGCATTGTTGCCAACATGGAGACTCTGAATTATCGTACAGCTATGACAAAATTATCATATTTTGGGAAGAATTATTGCAAGTATTTTACTTCAGTATTGGAAATACATATCGCTAGCTAAGAGTGAAAAGAGACTAAGTCCACTTTTTAAATTTTATAAGAGAGAGAAAAAACTTTCCATCATTTTTTATTTTGTCCGAAAAAATCTACTTTTCTTTGACTACATGTTCATACTAATTACAGTTTTCGCGCAGGCTGTTTGAAATAATCCTACGAAGTGCTGGATTGTGCACCGCATTCGGTCTCCCTTCCAGCCAGCTTCACGACGACTCACTATTTCTAATTTTTTTCTTTTAGAAAATAATAATCTGTTTTGCAACTACAATTATACAATAAAAAAGTATCAACGACCCCGAAAAGAAATACACATTCCTTACTATAAAGAAAAAATCCTGAAAATGGACTAAGAATTATAGTTTTACATAAGAATCCAACCTTAAACTAGTTACATAAATAAAAAGCCGACGCGCCAGCGGAGATTGTATTTCGGAATAAGCGTCGCTGAAAGCAGAGTTCTTAACTTTCTATGTTATCTTTTCGAAAGATTCCAACTAGTACTAGCATTCTCTTTATATACTGCATAATTATTAAATATAATATATTTTTTGTATATTTATTTTTATTTTATCAAAAGAAGATCAAAGTAAACAATAGCGCCGAAAAAAAGAGTCCTCATGGCCCATAAGGAAAACAAAGGTTATGAAAAATAGTGAAGTTTTAGTTGGAAAGCCGCACTTTTAGATAAGTAGGACTGACATATACAGTATAATTTTGACGGAAACGTCAAGTCTTTGTCTACGTACGAAAATCCGTGGAATTGATTCAGACAATGAAAAATTGCAATACTACATGGGCCTAATCTGTTCCCTAATCTTTTTTGAATCCGATGTGGTTTAGCGAACTTCTCTAAATCGCTGATCACAGCAGATTCGAAGTCAGCTAGACTGCTGAAGGAGGATTAAACCAAATCATAGTTTTTACAGCTAACCTAAAGAAGCCAGTCTACGTTTGGCAAGTTATATCATATAAAAAGTTAATTCCATATAAACAAATGGAATTACAAATTTCAAAACAATCTGTATGGGGTTATAAATTTGTATAGGTGGTATATTAAAAAAATGTAAATAGTTTTAGAATGGGTTTTAACTAATTAAACTAATTTTGTTTAATTTTAATTTGTATTTTAATTTAAGTTTCACACATACTCGCTATATAATATATATATATATATTTTTTTTTTTGGCTATTGGGATTTTGTATTACAAATAAATGTAATGAACAATTAAATAAATAAACAAATGTAAAAGAGTTAAGTAGATTGTTCGTTACATTCAATCTAGAATGGCCGGAATGTATATATTTTAAAATATTGAAATAAGTTAAAATATTTGTATACACGTTGCGGCTAAACCAAATATAATTGAAAGGTTCTCGAATATGGAATATGAAACCACAACCACTATACTACTATTTTGTTTGTTCGTAAAATGATCGTAAAGTGCCAGATGGCCATAGGTTAAGTTAGGTTGGAGTGGCTGTCTAGAGACACACACATAAACCTGAAAGGCCGAATGGCAGTACTTGTTCATTTTCTTATAATTGCCATACACTTTATATCGATAGTGAATATAAGGTTATGAAAACTAATCACCAGACCAAGACGGGAATTGAGTCTGAACCTTCCGGCTGAAAGTTTGGTGCACTACCCACTAGATTATCGAGGTCCTCAGATGGACATTAAAACAAAGAAATTCTATTCGCAAGGATTTTTCAATTAAATGTGGTTTATCCGCACCGGGTATGAATATGTAAAAAAAAAAATAATAATAATAACAAGTAAATTTTAAGAGCATTTTCCAGAATATCTGTGAAATCCAAACTGTTCCGAAAAAAGTAGAAAACTTATTGCAACAACCACACTATCTTGCACTGCTTAATTTAAAATCAGCAACTAATGACACAAAATAGACAAACTTCAATTCTTTTAATGGATTGACTTAGTTTAGTTTCGAAGTCATGCGGCTTTCAGCTCAGAGGATCAAAGCATTAATTAATAAGCAACGGTGTCCAAAGTATAGGAATAATTTTGAAAATAACTTTTGATCTTTTCACCTTAGCGCAAACACGTTTATAGTGCATACTTAAATATTTTAATGCTTTTAAAATTTGTTTGCTAAAGTGATAAAACTAAAACTGATGAAGTGAAAATTTCGCAGAAATAATTGCAATTGTTTTTGGCGATTTTTAGATTGAATTAAAGCTTAATCCTAAAAATTCCCTGAATACCTTTGAGATTTAACTCGGAAGTAAAAGCAGCTGTATTTCTAATATTTATTATTTTTTATAATCCAGATGTGTGGTGTTTACTTTGTCTTTTTTTTGCGTCTCTTCTACAAGACTATCATCTTTAGAAAGAATGTGCTGCCGCAATTTAGCACATTCAAAAGGAATTTCGTTATTCAATTGACTGCACTGCAGTGAACGCAGTTCGGTTGGTAGTGGGGCTCTGCCATTGAGTGCTGGTTACAATAAAATTGTGCAGTGTGAAAAAAAAAACTTTGGGAATGTTATGCTGCTGGCCTGGTAGGCAATGGGCTAACACGCAGAATGGCATGGATGCAGACCAGCGAATCAAGTATGCCGTAAATAAACTTAATTGAACCATTTATATACGTATGTGTGTGTCACATTTGCAAGTGCACCAGCACCATTGCAATTTACCACATGTGACTTTGCGAAAAAGTAAAGGGGAAATAAGCGGGCAGCTGCAGGCAACATGCAACCAACACACGTTAATAGTTCCTATGCTTTTCACTTGCTCGCAGTGTACACTGTGGTTATATCACTGAAGCATATGATATATAATTTTATTATCATGATGAAATTTCCTTTGGTACTTGCAGGCAACAAACGTAAATTTAATTATTGAATGGTAAAAAATTGTTTGAAAATCACCAACCTTTTCCTCTTTTTTCTTCCTCTTTTCTTTTGCTGGCACGCAGATTGGAAATCCAAAACTCAATTCTCTTGTATTTGCAAAAGCTTATAAAAAATTTTATATTTGCATTTTATGCTCGTTGTTTTACTTTTTTGATACACGTATTTTTTACTTTGTTAGCTGAAATAATTAAAAGTACATAATTGCAGAAGAAAGTGTTTAGTTTAATTTCTTCTTTTTCAGTTATATAATTTTTATAATGGTTATATCGGCTTATTGCAATACTATTAAAAATTGCAATTTTTTTTAACAAAATGCTGCAAACTTTTGCTTTTTATTAGATCGTGCGATTCTCGTTTTTTGTTGCCTTTTTTATATCTTTGATTCACTTTTTTCGTTTAATTCACGAAATTTCACTTTATTTGAAGTTGTATTCGTTTTATCAACATTTTTCATTCAATCAACAATTTATTTTGCAAATTAATTAAATAATGAACTTCTGTACTTTCCTTCTCAAAGTTTCTAATATCCTAAACTTATCTTTCAGCCAACTATCTTCGTCAGCTGTTGGTTTCGAACTGTCAAATACCGTCAAAGATCTCCTTATCAAAATAGAAAAATCACGGTTGCATAATATGGTAATGTGTACTGAAGTAGATACGGTTCAATACATTTTCAAGTATTGTTTTTTTTTACAACATATTTATTTATTTATAATACAAAAGCCCAATAGGCCAAGAAATATATTACATAGCAAGTATGTGCGAAACTTAAATTACTCCTTCTTTTTATTCCAATGTGTCATTAGACTGGTGAATTTTCTGAACTAGTTAGCTCAAAGGTCCGGTTCCAAGGTATTAACTAGGAGAACTATTTTTTAGGGAACTAAATACTTCTTTATAAAATCATTACTGTTTTTTGTCTCGGTGGTTTGTAAACACATTTTTTAAGTTGTTTTGTTAGTATTAGTAGTATTTTCTAATCTTCATTTTATTACGAATTTCCCAAGTCTATGTTCCATGCTCCGAACACAATGGATGCCACAGCAACACAGCCACACGACGACAAGATGAACGGAGTAACACTAGAACTCAAGTCTTCAATTAGTTTTTCATCCATATCTATTTTTCCACTTTATAAAATAGTTAACTGATTTCCATAACGTAAATTTGATGTCAAATTTCATATAAATATTGACAAGTTGACACACTTTACAAGACTTTGACGAGTTTATGGGAATCAGCTTAGTAACTTTTTGAAGAACTTATCATAAATTGATAATTTGTTTGCATGTCTGCGATGTCTGCGGCAATTGTCGTTATGTTGCTTTGTCGTTGTGTTGCAGCCAATATGTTTGTCTTTATAAGAATTCATGTGATTCAGGTGTTGACAGTTGTCGCAATGTTGCTGTCCCTTCCATTGTATTCGGGGAATTATACTGCGTCAGCTAAAGGATTTCAAAAATAGAATTTGTAGAAAGGAAATAATTAAAATTTTGCAAAGTAAAATTTTATTGTGGAACTGGGACTCTCCAATATTTCTTGTGATATAACATAATACTGAATTCTATGAAAACCTAATTTCGAACAAGACTTTTCTCTCTTTCCTTTCACTTTTTGACAGTTGCGTTGGGCTGCTGCTGATTTGCAAAAAAATTTGACGTCGAATAGTTTTTTTATATCTAGAAGAAAAGGAAACGAGAATTTCGTATTTTTTAAACAAGAAAAAGTATTTGAAATAATGTCAGCACCAGCAGTTAATGTTTCCGCATATCTGGCTACACAGAAGAAGACAACAAATAAGGAGTTGGCCACAGAATGGACAACAATCGAAGACTTGTACAATGAGAAGTAAATCAAAAATCATTGCAAGGAGCCGAGGGCGAAGTTTTGATTAAAAAATAATTTTGTTTTATTTCCAGATTATGGAATGAATTGACCATTAAATTGACACGTTTTGTGCGTCATCCATCATTGCAGGATGAGGATACATTGCTGCAATTGT
Source organism: Toxonevra muliebris (assembly GCA_963691655.1). Lineage (NCBI taxonomy): Eukaryota > Metazoa > Arthropoda > Insecta > Diptera > Pallopteridae > Toxonevra > Toxonevra muliebris. The sequence goes on along the minus strand of OY829327.1, from coordinate 2,708,518 downwards.
ATCAGAATTTTATAACGTCCTTCGAAATGAAGTAAGTAGCAGCCGAAGACCGACCATTCGTTTGCGTCGCAATTTGAGGTTATGCTTACGAATTTTTGTTTAATCATTATTTTTTCGATTATTTATTTTTTGTTTGTTGATAAATTAAGGGTTAACCCATATGGACTCGTGCAAATTCTGGAAGTGGTTGTAGAACACATTGCGGATAAAAAGGAAGCAATTGCATTTCTGGAGAAACTAAAAGATAAAGTGAAAATTTGCGATGAAGCGGTATGGTATATTCAGGTGAGTGGACAAAGCCGACAAGATTTCATTCATTCATTGGAATTGATGTAAATTGTTAATGGTTGCAGGTTCTGCAAGGTAATATGCACCTCACCAATCTCAACGATCTCGATGCTACAAAGAAAATCATTGAAGAATTGCGTGATGTGCTTGAAGAAGCTGGTAATGTAACACCCGTGCATGGTAAATACTACATGTTGGCATCACAGTATTATCGTCGCGTCGGTAAACACAGCGATTACTACCGTTGTGGACTACAGTTTTTGGGTTGTTCCATGGAGGACTATCCAAAGGATCAATGGGCGCAACAGGCTTTCTTCTTGGGTTTAGCAGCGTTGCTGGGTGATGGCATTTATAACATTGGAGAATTGGTATAAGAAAACTAGACTGTTTGATTATAAAATTAGAAATTGCTTTAAACACACATTTTAATGATTTCCCCATAGTTGGCTCACCCCATATTGGAATCGTTAAAAGGTACAGAAAATGAGTGGTTGGTTGAATTACTAAAAGCATTTAATACAGGAAATATTCCTAAGTGAGTAAAGTGCAACACAGTTGTGAATATAAAAGTAGCAATTTTCTAAACCTTAATTCAATTAGATTCAATGACATGAAAAAAACTTGGTCGAAAATACCCGACTTAGCAGCACAAGAGGTGAAATTGCGTCAAAAGATCTCTTTACTCTGCCTCATGGAAATGACTTTCAAACGTTCCGCTACTCAACGCTCAATTTCGTTCGATGATATCGCTAAGGAAACAAAATTACCTCTGAAAGATGTAGAATTCTTGATAATGAAGGCATTGGCGCAAGATTTGGTACGCGGTGAAATCGATCAGGTTGCTGGTGTCGTGAATATGTCTTGGGTATGCACAAATTGCGCGGATGATTGGTTTTACGTTATAACAATGTGTGGTGCATTTTCAGGTACAACCACGTGTTTTGGATCGTCCACAAATTGCAGGCATGGCTTCAACTTTAGATCACTGGATGGCGTCTATAACATCAATGGAAAAGTTAATGGAAACACGCGCCGCTGAAATCTTAACCAATTAGTAACTAATTTTTTTAGTACCACTAAAATTATGCGATTTATTCGATCGAATTATTTTAAAAATACTTTTTTCTAATAATAATTTAGCATTAAAATTGAAAATAAAACACAATTTAATATACAAAAATCAATATTTTATGCTTCTATCGAAGCTGGAACAAATTATCTGCTTTAGCTTGACTAAGTTCCGAGGGAGTTTCTCTGCTTTACGAAGGTACGTTGAGGTCAATAAAAAGGAAAGTATATTTTAAATTTATTGAGGTCCTATGTTCATACAGGTTTTTTGTTTCTGGAAGCAATGTATTGTATTAGAAAAGTTTATATGGTTGTACCGCGACCTATAAGATCAATTGTACCTCCCTCTTCTCTATCTAACACATATTGAGCTTTCCTCAACTCCTATTTTGCAAAAGTGTTCTCTGAGCCCGCAGTGCCCAGTCAGAATACCAGCTAATATGCTCAAACTGTTTTTGTTGAGTCCAATGCAGAATGCGTACCTACTCTTGTTATAGTTATATAGTTCTCGAAGCATAAAAGGTATCAACGTTTTATGTGCTAATGATTGCAATTTACGTTTTTTCTTACAACGCATTGCAATGTTTTAAATTTAACGGATTTGCATTGCTTTTAAACACTAGTTTTTTTGGAAATATTTTTTATTTATTTGGTTTGAATTGTTTGCTTTAGATCACAAACTAATTCCAGTTTTTTTTCATGGTTTCAACATTATGCGGAAGTATTTTATAAAAGTTCTTATTTTTAATAATTTTTTAATAATAATCATGATCTAATAGTACATATGAATTGCAATTATTTACATTTTTTTGTAATTATTAAAAATAAATGAATGAAATGACTAATTTTCTTGTATGAAGTAAAAAACTAAAATTTCTATAAATTTAAATTATAATTATAAATTTGTTTGTGCTTAATTTAGCATATTCAAGGAAAATAAAAAATACAATATAAAAATATAGAGAAATTTATCCAGATTCTATTAATTTTTTATATTTTGTCCTAGTAATAATATAACTAATAACACAACAAAAGCCTTTCTTGCTTACTATCTATCTTTGTTTAGTCTGCCATTAAGCAACATCCATCACACCTCCCATCGTGCCGATCACATCACGCCTATATAAGCCATCACATTCGCACACCATACAAAATCAAATATTCAAGCAACGCAATTTGCGTTCCGGTATTCTCGATGTAAATTCGAAGGTAGGCGGTTTCTTGATGTTCTCGTGAGAGTCACGCCGTATGCGCTCCGGATTCAGACCCATCAGCGACCATAAAGGCACGTTACGTCTGTGCAATTCCTGTAAAACTAAATATTCCAATTCGAACAAATGCGGATCGATTACGTTGGGAATTTCCTCGTGCATGAATTGTGCTAAACGTAGCAAATATTCGACATTGTGCCCGCTGGGACCTCGGCAATCGGCAATTTGTTTTGCTATATTAATAGCGGTGTCTTCACCAAGCCAGTGGCAATTTTCAGGCGTTGCTACATAGACGAGCACTTCAATAGCTTCTCCGCTAAATGGCGTATCGTAGGAAGCAACACGAGGAAAGAATTTCGTTTCTAGTGTTGCGTAGCCACCTGAAAGAGAGAGAGATAGAATAAACCCCAGAAGATAAAATGAGCATGATCTTGAAATTTAATCAAATTTAAATTAAAAGCTCTAATTTGATAAATTTCAAGTGGGAAATTGTGCAAAATACAGTTTTTCCACTGTGTTTTATACCATCTGCTTCTCACTTACCTAATGTGCATTCACGTTGCTTAAGATACTCCAATGCAGTACTGCCTGTTATTCTGTAAGCACAGCCCCATGTAATACCCTACAAATTGAAGCAAACTTATATTTAGTAACTTCATTATTTATATAACAATAGTAAAGTACAGTACGAACTAAACATCTAGAACCTAAATTTAGTTTTTCATTATTTAGGGTGGGTGACAAACGGTAGCAAAGTACTCGACAGCAATGGCTGGCAAAGCAATGATGGAATTACATATAAAATTTACCAAACTAAAAAATTTTTGAAAAAAGCCTATAAATGTAATATTTCGAAAATGTATGGCTATAGTAATTTTATTAAAAGCAGAATCAATAAAAAAATGGATTGTCTATTGCTGCCTTTTTGCAGAAATCTATATTCCATCTGTCAAATTTTTGACAATCATATTCACCTCACAAGTGTCAAAAATTTACTCACTTGAGTACTTTAATACCATTGGCACAGGTTCTCAGAAATAAATTTTCGTTTTGGTACAGTAGTAAAGTACAGTACGAACCAGACATCTAGAAGATTGCTACGCTTTTATGTATCACTGTACTGCTTTTGCTATGTTTAATAATTGACTGAATATCTGACCCTAAAAATATGCACTAAAATTTTGTATTTTCATTCATTGCTTATAAGTCGCTTAAATAATTTCATTAATTCAAAGTATAAATATACATTGTATGTATCACACATGGTGGTGTGAGTATTTTGAATCTTTCATGCTTGTGTCTCAGGGTCACACACGAGTTCGTTTGTAACTCAACTTACAACTGAATTTGTAAGCCCTGGGGAAAGTCCTCGGGCCTACGTTAGAAAGTAACAAGGTGTGAAAAAGCCGGAGGGCGGGGCGCGCTCTGCTCGCTCCGCTCTTCTGCTTCGCCTATATTCCGGGGAAATTCACTATGCGCTGTAAAATGAAGAGAGTAATCGAATTTGAATGCGTTTGGTGTCTTCGGAAACGTGCCAGATTTTTCAGACATTTACAAGTTTGTCAACAACTACGTTGACAACAAACGGAATGGGGCTTACATTGAGAGATTCGAATGCAAACCAATCACTTTTTTGTTGTTTTACTAACCTACACTTACTTATTTATTATCGAAGCAACAGAATTTGTGTTCGATTGACTTAGTGTCAAGTTTTTCGGATTTATTAACCCTACTAAGTATTAGTATTTAGTCATGTGAGAAGTAAAGCATTCTAAACTCATTAAATTTAAATATAAAAACGAAAATTTTCCAAATTTCGAGTACTGCGTCAAGAATTTTTTATTTGAACTAAAAGAAAAGGTCGTAAGTTTTCAGTGTAGGTCTCTAAAATTTTCGGTACAGATGAAAGTGGACATGCTTTATCATAATAATAATAATAAATATTATAAGTCTAAGTTTTTCTACTTCAGGGCATTGAAACCATCTGAATATCAGTCAAGTCGGTTCTGCCATCGAAAATGGCATAATGGGACAATGTCCTGTAAGTCACTGTACCAATGAAGTGCATGTTCGTTAGTAACATGTATTTCGTACGTTGAGTAAATAGTGACCCGATTCCACTTTATGATATGAATAAGATTGAAATATAATATTTAAACTATTCGTTTTATAGCTCACCTCTTTGTCTTCCACTAGCGTTGCGACTCTTCCCGGCTGAAAAAAGCAAAAGAAGAAAAAATAAAACTTTAATTTGCATTTTCAATATGAGTAATATTTTCCTACATATTAAAAACACAATAAACAAAGAGAGGCCCTTTATTTTATGACAACTTACGTCCTTGACTTAAATGACTTGACACAATTACATATTGTGCACATCGCAGATATCAGGCTTGTGCTACATTCATAATTTTAAAATAAGAAATTGTAAAAAGAAATGCATTTTTATAAAACTGGCACGATTTGTAATTACCTACATTTTTTCTTTTCTTTTGCTGCAATTGTCATTTTGTAGCATGGGGCATAAATAAATTAATTTTAGATATTATGAAAGAAATCAAAGACAATTTAATTCCTACACCCACGGCCAACATAATAGGGACTGTGCGACATATATCTTAAAATAAAAATTGTTGTTTCGAAATAACTCTAACGAAAAAAAGAAAAATTAATTTTTAAAACCAAATTGATAACGATGCGGAAAGAAACGTAAAGTACGACACGCCAAAAGCTTTATTAAAAAGACTTAAAAACTTAAAATATTACGGTATAAAGTTTCTTTTCATGGTACGGCATAGACTAAATTTATGGTATTGATGATGGCATGACTAATTAGACTTGCACTTTTAACCAGATTGAACCAGATGGTACTTATATTTTGGACGTTTCGACGAATCACGATTGCTGATAACAACCAATGTATCCTATTGCTAGAATTAGTAAATAAGAAAGAATTATGACAACTTGTGTAAAGAGAATATTACACATTTTTCCCCCCTTGCTTTTTCCTTCTACTCCTCGTGCCCATAGTATAATGACCAGCTCAATTGTTCATGGAATGGATTCCTTACTTTTTTGCTTGTAGGTTGTAACAATGTTTGTTTTTTTTTTAATGTGTACACTTCTTTGCCTTGACTGAAAGTAGTAATGATGTCTTGTTCCTGTCCCTATTGTTTTGACCATGTGCGAATTTATTTTTAGTGGCATAAATTTACTATTGTAATTCTCGTACTATGTGAAACCCTTAAAATCGATTTCAGCGATACTAGTGTTAATAGTGAATTGAGAAGCAATATTGATAAGCTATATACACACACTTATAATGTGCAAATAACAAATTAGATTTTTGCGACAATTTTCAGTTTGTTTGCGCAAGGCAAAAATTACAGTTTTTATTTATATTTGATCAACAAGAAATTAATGAATTATGATAATCGCTATTAAATAAGAGTTAATAGAAAGAGTTCCCATTTATAACTGCAAATATATTAATTTAACATGCTAATAAGTAAGCAAAAAATAAATATGTCGGTGGCTTATATTCAATAGTCTCTATCTGCAACAACACAATTTTTCTGAACAGCGAAAATAACAGTTTCATTTTCCAATTCTAAAAGTTCTGAGTTTTCAATATTAATATTTCAAATGGGATTAGAAAATATCAATAATAACACTGTAGGTAAATTTTCAACTTTCAAAATAACGCAGAGTAATAACTACCACCATTGGTTAGGTCTTTATGAGTAGAATGATAGAAAATAGAAAAATGGTGTAATGGGATATTATGATAGCTAGGCGTGAGTTCCAACATTTTAAGTCGATTTAATAGAGATTTAACAGCCAAACGGCTGTGCACATAACTCTACTCATGAATACCTAACCAATGGTGATAGTCACTACTCTGTGTTATTTTCACTCCCCTACTGTGTAGTTTTTTCAAATTGTGTTGCGCTCATGATGGAACTTTTTTTTTATTGAGTTTGAGTTTTAGAGTTACTCCGCTTCATGGAACTTAATTCATTTAAATTTTGGAATGAAAATTAATGTCAATGTATTTGTATGACTTACTTTTTCGTTGGTGCCGCGATGTGTTGCGTTGCCTTGCCAAAAGCGACGCTCATAACCGCGTATATAACCGGTTATACATTTGTTGTATTCAAAGCCGGGATACCAGCATAATGACCCATATCCAAAGACCCAGCAAGCGGGCTCGTGAATATGCACATTACCATTTAAACGATCTCTCATCTCAGCGGCAACGGCAGCATCCTCTTGATCATAATCATCTTGATCGGCAAAATTGCCATTGATGAAGAGATTTTCAAAGTGTTCCGGAGGATGACGAGCATGGGGATTGTGATTACGAGCCATCTTTGTATAGTAGTTTGGAAATATTTCGGTAAAATTATTGTACAACGCAGTAATTGTTTGCTATTTGCTTTTTGGTTTCTGTTTTAACTTTTTTGTCGTTCGATTTTGCAATAAATGTTAGCTGAAGTTAATTGACGAGCGAGGAAGACTACGAGGACTTAGTGGTGTATGTGTAAAATTCTGTGCCTTCTTTGTTTTTAGTTTTCGAGTTATCGTCGACTTTTTGTACAACTTTATCGCTTTATTACGTTTATATTCATATAAACTTATGTTTGGTTGCTGCTGCTGTTGTTGCTGTGTGCTAATTTGTTGTTGCTGCTGCTGCAATCGTCGTTTTATGCCAGACATCGAAATTATTTAAATTCAAACGATGCGCTGTGCAAGAATTTCAGTTAAAATAACTCAACATTTTTGTGGAGTTTCTGTGGTGATTGTTCAATTTTATGCATTTTTTACTTTGAATTTGCTCACTTTTTAGATTTGTTTTTATTTGAAACGTTTCAATTTAGTTTTCAATCACAAATTTATACCATTTGAGAATTTTGTGCGTTCGTCCTGAAATGGAAAATAATAGGAGAATTTGTATTTTGATTTTAGAACTTTTAGCTTTTTTTAATTAATATTTACTTTTTAAAATGTTTTTTTTTTTTTTTTTTTGTGTTTTGTGTTTTACAAACTTTTAAAAGCCTTTTTGTTTTAATATAGAAATTGAAAGTGAAAAGTTAAAATATTTATTATTAAAGGTATCGTGAGGTTATCTTTTTTTTGTATATTCTTTATTATTCGTTATTGTTCAAAAGGAGACTTCGCGATATTTGTTCCGCTTCTGTCGTATTCAAGTTGTGAACTGAAATAGTGTCGGCTTTTTAAATTTATAATGTTAAAAACAAAATTGAGAAAATATATATATACGAAAATAAAATTAATAAGTATGACGTTGTGAACATTAAAATTTCTACACTAACAAATTCTACACTTTCGATTCCCACTTATCTGACTATATTCACTTGTATGTATAAATTTGCATGAATGTATTCCATTTCACGTTCACTATTTATGTGCTGTTCTGCCTGTATCTGTTTGGCTCTATTTATTTTGTTTTAGATATGGTTTTGCAAATAGTTGAAAGAGAACAAGTTCTTTAGGGTAGACGGTTGTGTCTGTAGTCAGCAATTTGGTCAGTTAAGTAATAATTGCTATTAATGTAAATGCGAAATGACGGTTTAAAATCGATTTCTGACACACCCCCTTTAAAAATAAGAATTAAGAATTGTTCTTGAATGGTACAGCGGATTTTTTGTTAAATTGCTTGCTAAATATAATTTAAGTGGTGTCTAAATCGTGTAGGAAATCGAAAAAATTACACCACAACATGAATTAGATTTCGGGGGAACTTGCGGCAAATAGAGTAAATATAGCACGAAACAACTTTTCCGATTAAGTATAAAGTTTTTAACTAAAGAATTGAATTCACGAATTCGCGAATGTTTGAGATGTTGATATCATAAAATTATAACGCACAATATGAATGGAGCGAAAATGCTTGTGCTTGGCTTCTAATTGGCTCTTGTGAAACAGTATTGGTAATGGGCAGGTCCCAACAGCTCGTAGAGAGCCATAGCCCAAGCTTTTCGAAAATGATAGAATTCGAAATTAAAATATAAAAACTAATAATAAATACATCCGCCATCACTCTACATATGTAAATATATACTTAAACACGAATTTAAATACTTTTTACGTGCATACATATGTAAATAATTATATTACAAAATTAGTTTCGAATCTCGTTACTTTTATTAATTGCTTTTCTTTCTTTTTTTTACAATAAAACCATTAGAAGTAACACGATTCTACAGTACGTAGACATATTGGCACATGAAAATAGATACGCTAAAAATATTAGCTGATAATTAATGAAACACTCGCACGTATGAACAACAACGAAAAAAGCTCAAGCTCTATACGCTTCTGTGTTTGCTCTTTGATTTAGTCTAGGCATTAACTTTGGTGGTGGTCTTAACAAGTTGAAAAAGCAAAACAAAACAATTTTATTGTTATCACTAATAGATTTTAATTTGCACATAGGTACATAATTTAAATATGTGTGTCTATGCATACATACATATGTATATACTACGTAGGCACATATGTATGTAGGTATGTATATGAAAATGTGATACAAGATTTTTAAAATTCTTTAGGTGACTTTTGCGTGTTTGTGTTTTTATTCGCAGTTTCTAAATAAAGTTTTTATTTAATATGAGCGCAAAAAGTGTGTTAAAGATAATTTTATACTAAATATGCATACAGATACACATACACCAGCGGATACAGAGGTTGCGAGAAGGAGGAACTGGGGTTTCAGGTCTTCTCGTTTCTTCGAAAAGAGTTTCAATTCAGGAGCAACGATCACTACGCCCTAGAATTATATTGCGAAAGGGCAGAAGGGTGAGGGGAAGGTGGATGGACTTACCCCCAAAACATCTCCATAGATCCACTAATGCATCCATATGTACCATATATGTATAACAACCCAACGGGAAAGTAGGCAATGCATTACGACAGTAATCAAATAAATAATCAATAAAAGTTTATTCATTACCAAATATTGAAAAAAAAATTTATAACACATAGGTCATCGCCGCGTAGAAAATAATTCATTCAATCTAATCGATAATTATCGAATCAGTCGTAATACATTGTCTACTTTCCCGTTGGGAAAATTTAACCCAATTTCAATAAACTCGTATATATACATACATACGCGAGCATACTTTTTTAAAAACTACACGGTCACAAGTTTTTGTTAGAGGTTCAAGAAACTTTTCTTCATGAAAACACAAACTACATAGTACATACCAACTAAAATTTTTAATAATGTGAAATAATAAAATTGTGCTTCGTTTAAAAAGAAAATGCGGAAATTGTGCACTCAGGCAAAAAATTCTTCTAAAACATTTTTCTAATGTATTTCTAAAACAAATTTTCTCTTGTTTTATTTCTTTAGCATCCTTGATACTGAACTTTGATGGCAAAACTTTTTGCAAAAGTTCAAGGCATTTGTGCATTGGCGCATGCAAATTTTCTCCCCAATCATAGTAAAATAAATAAAATTAATAAATTGTTGTTATTATTAAAAATAATAAATTTACTCCTCAAAGAAAACGTTCATTTTTCTTCAAACTAATGTACAAAAGAAAAAATAGGTTTAGTATCATCTCGAGCAAAGTACAAAAACTACGCAAATACTTGTAAATAGAGAAAAATTCACAACTCGTGTACACAGTGGCGCTGCTTGAATTAATACACACACGAGTAGCTTTTATAATATTTATAGGTACATATAAATAATAAATATAGTAAGTGGGTATAATAAAAATGCTGAAAAAAAGATTTTATTAAATAGATATTTGCATGAAAAGTTTTTAAAGTAGCTGAGCACGAATGAACAAATGAAATGGAATGAACAAATAAATGGTTGGCAATTTAATTTCATGCTGAAGACGCCAACATTTTGGTCACTATTTGCAATTGTTCTAAATGAAGATTGATTGAAAAGTTAGTATGACGCACAGCCATTGGGAAATCCACTATTTTTGAGTACATTTGCTTCACACTAAGTTGATTGTCTGTTCATCTTAATCTTCATAAGGGACTCATTGGGCCAATATAGGGTTGTAAGTCTAGAGGTTCTAAGCTCCAATTTTTTTTTAGAGAAGATACATTTTTTTGCACATATTTATCAAGGCTAATATAATTGTAAAGAGTTTTATGCCTTATCTATTAAAAAAAAAATATAACAAAAATACGAGAACATTTGCTTGGAGTCTACATAAATCTAATACTAATTACAGCCGCTTCATTTATATTTTTTGTTATATCTTAGCAGAATACATTTTTGAATTCATTAACCCATTATCTCTCACCCTTACGGGTCTTTGTTGCCCTTTTCAAGTGAAATCCTCTTTTTACTTTTATGTTGTTCACAAAATTTTACTATATGCTGCTAAACACCAGAAACGTGCAAACCTGACATTAGAATTTTTACGAGCAAAAAATAAATAAGTGAACTGAAAATCAAATATGATATAAAAAAATAAACCAATGACAAATTCGACCTACAAAATTTTACAGTATTTTTGTTTTTTTAACAATGTGTCCTTTGAAATCAACGCAACTCTTTTGGACTTTCCATTTGATTTTCCACACAATTGGCAATTCTGGTTTTGCTTTGTCTGACATTCGTGTTGTGAATTTATTGAATAAATATAAATAGAAGAGAAGCGAAATAAATTAAATAAATAAAAATTAACAGATAAATAGAAAAATGTGAAATTTCTCTTGAAAAATTTTTGCTTTTTCCTATAAGAATCCAAAATGAATGCGCACCCAACTTAAATTGGCCAATAAAAATAAAAAGCAATGTCAAAGACGGACAGCACAAAATAAATCTTGGCGGTACGAGTAAGTATCGTGTTTCTTTTCTTGTCGACAAGAAAAACTTACCGTGTGGAAAAGAGGACATGGAAGACGTTTTTATTCGGGTTGCCCAAAGAAATTACTGGATATCACCAGTATCTTGAATAATGCCGAATGAAATATCAAAATGTGGTAACGAGTACTAAAGTACTCATTTTCCAACTCCTTATAGATACCTACTCAGTATCGTTAGTTTTGTTCGAACCCTATCAGTGACATATGAAATCGTGGATCCTTGGTTGTTATCTAATGAAATTCTTTATAGGATATGTTTATGATAAGAAATTGCAAGATTAGTTTAAGTAACGTAGCAAAATGAAAAATATTTATTTACTCAAAACTGAATTTCTTGATTTATTAACTCTAGTTGAATGTCTTATAATTTTTAGTCATTTTGCAATTAATAAATTAATGTTCTTCGCTTGTATTTATGCTGAAAAATAAATTGAAAAAAAAGGAAACTGAAACAATCGCACTACTACACCTCGTACAATTTTAGAGAGCTAATCACGCCATGAATTCATGTGCTGTGTGTGGAGTAGAATATCATTCATATTTGAAAGCACACAGCTCGTGCACTGTACTTGTTTGTAATATAAATTTACTAAATACTATATGTATGTATTTTTAAATTTGTTGTTTCGTTTTAATTGTTTATTATTGGCTGTAGTCGGTAAAATTTATAAGTATTCCAAGCGTGATTAAGTTTAGAATTAATGGTGAAGTGTGCAATTTGTATGTATGAACGCACATATCGGCACGGGTACAGGTACATTATAGTATAAAAAATATATATTTGTTAGCTTGTTTCTTTTACAAGAATCTGTTTTATACATAATAAGTCGAACTAAAATTGGCACGGGAAAGGAAGAAAACTGATCTGAACATCGAGGATCTAGAATAAATCTCTATATTTCTTTTTTCATTCTTTAAAAGACGACTTAAGCGATTACTGCTTTTGACCACAAAAATATCCGTGGGCAGGCCTGCAGAGCCGATATAGTTTAGTAGATAATAAAAATATACATATGTATGTGTTTGTGTTCCATTGATAATAATAGGAACGGAATTTGACCGTCTCAGACAGCTTGTTGTTATTTACTTTTTTTATTATTTATCAACAATTAGTACACAGCTGACATACTTGGAGAGTGCAGAAGATTAACAAACAAATTTAAGTTTGTTTACCAGTAAAGCTTTTTTTTTGCTCTAATCTCAACATTAAAAAAGCTTTTTCTTTGCTAAAAACAAAATCACACAGATCGCTAAGAATTAGAAATTCAGACAGATACAAATACTTATCTTTTATACTATATCGATGGTGCAATTTGATTGAGTACATGAACAAAGTAGTTTTCAAACGAAATTATTAAATACCGACGTAAAATGGTAATTTGTTAAATTATAAAAAAGGCCAAACAAAATGTTGTCGAATTTTCGTAGAATATGTTAAGTGAAATTTTTCAATGTTTCTGTTAGATTTCATCATTCAAAGCATCATGCAAAAATATGATAATAAAGCAGAGATAAAATATTTCCGTTACAAAATTTTTTTTTCCAAAAAATAATTACTTAATTGCTATAACAAAGAGAGAGAGAGAAAAAAAACAAATGGTAGCATAAAAGTATTTCAAGAGTTGTTTACTTCTATGTATATTTAAGATTTTCTAGAAGGTGCATATCTGTACCTCAGAGCAAAAGCGTGTTAAGTTCAAAATATTTCCTCCCCCGAAACATTTCCAAACACTTAAAAATTGAATAACTTAAACAGGCAAAAAGGTGAACATAATTAGTTATTGTTGTTTTAAGTTATTACGATTTACTTTCAATTATAAGAATAAGAAATAATCTTGCTCATTAAACCACTTTCCTTCTCTATGGAAATGTGCTGAAATAATAATAATAGCTAACCCAAATAAACCTGAAAACTCAGTGCCCTCATATAGCCCTATAAGTTTGTTGGCAATATTCTCGAACATATTCGAAGTAGTGGATTGTTAATAATACAAGAAAATAAGAATATAGTTCCGAATCGCCAATCGTCATAAACACGGTACTCCTGAGCAATATCATCGCATAGTCACTGTTTTTCTGGAACGCAAAAAATATTGCTTTACCATATTTTTGGACATTCAAGAAGCGTTCGAAAAAGTTTGGCATCAAGGGCTGTTACACAAATTAAAAAATTTACTTCCAGCTCAATTTTATTTGGTCTTAAAGTCCTATCATTCTATGTCAAAGTAAATGATGAAAAATCAGCCAAATGTCAAGTAAAAGCCAAAGTACCACAGGGCAGTGTTCTGGGTCTTGCTCTTTATTCGATTTTTACAAGTCCTGAAACTGATGGTGTTAATATAGCTACTTATTAAGACGATACTGCCATTTTAGCGTCAAATTAATCTCCTACAGAAGCTGCTAATCTAGTTCAGAAACAGCTCGACGACGTTCAACAATGGTTACTTCGTGGAAATTCCAGATGGGAAAGAGAAAATTTGAATACAGGGTAGGAATCAGCGACCTTAAATTAAAATTCTACTAATTCTCGCCTCATTGTAAACCAATCTAAAACCGAAAACTGAATAAATGTTTTCCATTGTTGTATTTATTTTCCACGATAGAAATAGATCATAGAAATTGTGAAATGCTTCGCTAAAAGAACAGGGTTTCCCCAAAATACCAGTAAGTTTTCACATGGCCATACCTTTGAAATTGTTAGTCATCGAAATAAAGTTTATGAATAAGCAAAAAAAAAAAACAAAATCATACACAAACGAAAAAAAAAACGCTCCAGCCCGCGTTTTGGTTCATATGGAGAATTTTTATTTTTTATTTACCCCCCAAAAAATGTTTCCTGTATCCGCCACTGCAAATATACATACAAACATATATATAAACATATGTTTTTATATAACAGAACGTTGAGAGTCAGAGCCTAACTTAAAAACTGTGGATGAAAAATCAAATGGGTCATAAAAATCTGAAATGTCTCAAACTCAGAAATGGGACCTCTACCATAAAATTTTTGGATTTCTGAATCATTCCATCGATTCATACATCGACGGTAACGCGTTACTCTGGGCATTTCTACAATATTGGAATTGGCATACTTTTTTCTTTTATGCTGAAACAATATTAGGGTGGATTTGTCAGTGGCGAGATCATAATTGAAATTCAAGACTAAAGAGCCAGTAAAATAATTTTGGATTTCACATTGAGGAGTTAGCCTTCAAAACTGAACAATAATTGCTACTTAATTTGTGAATCGCTTAATTGTGTGCGTTGGCTACTTAAAAAAAAAATTAGAAAAATTTGGCTTGAGTAGATGCATGCAGAACATTTTTTTTTGTATAATTTTTGACTTTTGCCCAATTTGAACCACAGTGGCTAAATATTGCTAATTTGAAAAGAACCAACATTTTTAGCCATCGCAATAGCCAAAATTCAAATTTCTAATTTTCATTCTAGTTTGTTCGTCTTTTTGCACATTTTCATTTAGTTGATGGTTTTTTTCAGCTTCATGTTATTTTTGGCAAGCACGAAATAGACACGTGCCTCAATAGTCGCGGCTACAAAATATATGATTATACACACATGTATGCATGTACAGTTGTACAAGTATATACCCAGTTGTACTTTGGATGATCGTAAGAGTAATCATTGAGCGCTCCAAAGCGAGCAATCGATTACTTCCTATTGCTCCAGAGCTCTTGCATTTTGTACTGCTTTTTGACACTGCATGCCCTATGGCATGGAGTACACGTTTTAGTTTCCAAAAAGAGTAATAAAAGAGGGCACGATTAGACCATGAGCTGAGAAAAACAAAACTCCAAAATAGATGCTGACAAATTCATGACAACCATAGACTAGTTCTTTAAATCGTCAGTAAGCACTTGTGGGGCCAAGGTTCAAATCTCTCAAAATTCTTTTTTTAATTTTTTTTTTAAATTTGTGGCCTAAGTTCAAATTCTACAAATTAAAATTTTTTCTTTTTTTAATCATAATGTCATATTAATTTTTGTTCATTTTTTTTATTTTTTTTTTCTATTCATTTTCTATAATTTTATTATTTTCTTGAGTTGCCTTTTTCCAGGCCACAGCGGTCGAAAAATTCGAATCGCAAATATTAAGCGCTTAGAAACTAAGTCACACAAGAAATTTTATTTTCGTTGAATTTTGTTTCTTTTACTCTTGCATATGTTAGGCGCATATGTATTATACTTATATATGCCTACACCCAGAAAAATACCCATTCTCAAGCGAAGCGGTTGTGTTTGTGACTGTTGATATAACTTGTGAAAAAAATTTATATATATTGTCAAAAAAAAAACAAAATATATTCGAAAGAAATAAATTTCAATAAACTTCAATTTATAATTCTTTGATAGCCATAAGGATCTTTTGATCATTTCAAGGCGACGACGCCTGTAGTGTATGTAAAAATACGTATGAATGTAAACCTTAATACTTATTAAAATTAAAATAATAAATGAATACAACTAAAAAAAACATGATTTCTATGCCTTTTAATTAAAACAACATTGTAGAAAATATTCCATAAATTGAGGATTTTTTTTCTAAAAAGGTAGTAAATTTACTTCAATTTATGGAAAATTATTCCTCAAACTGAGGAAAATTTTATCTAAATTATATACAATTTCTCATATTGAAATAAAATATTATTCATTTGAGAACCGCAATTTCTACAAATTGAAGACATATTTCTTTAATTTACGGAAAACTTCCTTCTTTCAAAGAAAATTTTCTCTAAAATAAAGAAAAAATATTTCCTCAATTCAAAGAAATTTTCTATATCTAAATGAGAAAACCGTTTCTATGGCGCCAAATTATTCCCATTTTTCCTCAATTTGATAGCCGTTTTTCTTCAAACGAGGTAAGTATTTCTCTGGGTGTATGTATACGCATATTAACTCTAAAACGGCACACTGGTCCGAATCCGCACCAACAAAAATTTTAAAACGCTGGCATTCTTTCTGTGTCTACTTTCAATGTCTCCCTATTACGTTAAATATGTCTATCATCACAAATACACCACACGTGAGCAGATTCTCATTAGTCTGCGAGCAGCAGAGTAATTGTATAAGTATAATTTTCTTGAAACCCTGTACCTCAGCGGAGGTTGAAAATATTCCCTATATCTAAAACAATTTTTTTGCAGAATAATGTCTTTAAGTTTTATAAACTTAAATTGGGCCACCCTGTATAAAGATATTGGACCACCCTTTTCTTCGTACGTTGGCAGGTGGAAATCTTCATAGGTACCGTAGAACTTCTACGATTATGTCGGACCGACCGACTAAAATAACCTACTTCTCTCCCATTTCCCCCACGGGACTACCTCTAAGTATTACTGCGCGGGGGAGGGTTAGCGTTAAGCTGCATCTTTCGTTATAGTATTGTTCTACTGTCGCCTTCTGCATTTACGGTGTTGCGTATTGTGCGGTCGGCTTTACGCGCGCATTCTACATTCCTCAGTTTACTGATTATGTTAGCAGCTACTATGGCTACTGTTCTCCACTTTTTTATGGTGGCTACCATCTGTGACGTTAGCTAAGTTACCGCTGGTCACCCTTTCACTTGTGAAACGTGGATAGTGAAAGAGGTTGTGCTTTTAGTTATATTGGGCCACCCTGTATACACCAGTATGCTATTTATGGGTGTTAGGTTGAAGTGTGATGTTTGAGGTTTATTAATAACAATTAATACCTATGTAAGAAAGTTAAACCACAAACTACTTTGCAGTGAAAATGGAATGTTTTTGAAATTGTCACTTATCTCTTTTGCGTGCGAAAAATTAAAAATAAAAATAAATAAAAGAATAATTTGCATAATTTATTGAAAATATAAATAAATTAAATCGTAGACATAGAATATTTAATTTGAAATTAAAACAGAAAAGATGTTTTTACTTATCTGAGACACACCAGATCACACTCATTTTTGGTTTTGGTAACAAGCAGACGTATTAATTTTAGTATTATGTAAATTTAACAGTAACAGGACTTTGAATCGGGCTGTATGTACCTACATTAGGGTGTTTCAAAAAAACTTTTTGGAAATTCAAAATGACAAGTCAATAAAAAGTTGTTTCTATAGACCAATTTGGTCCAATTGAAAAAAATTTAGGTCTCCCGCAATTGGCCTAAAATTTTTAATTTTCTTAAAAAATTTTTATTTTCCATATTTTTGTATTATAATGAAGAATGAATGTTAATTCATATAAAAACAAGTAAACTCTAAAACGTAAATAATAAAACATTTCTTAAATCTATAGACTTCAAGTTTTGAATTTCCAAAAAAACAAAAAAAAATTTCGATACACACTTGTGTACATCTACATCTCTAAGGCAAAACTAAATAGTGTTGCAAAACACAACAAGTTATGCCTTATATGGGTTCCAGGACACTGTGGTATTGCAGGGAATGAACTAGCTGATAAACCAGCTAATGAAGGCTCTGCAATTACACCATGGGGTCCGGAACCTTTCCTTGCGATGGATCAACGATTTTGTAGGTTTTATTCGTAGAGGAAGATGGTCCGAGCTTGACTCCTGCAGAACCGCAAAGGGCTTCGTGGGACAACCTAACAGGAAATCAGCGGAATTTATTCTCCAACTGAGAAGAAAGGACTTGAGATTACTGGTGGATGTCATCACAGGGCACAACACATGTGGTCAGCGTATGACTAACATGGGCGTCATCACCGATCCAATTTGCCAATCGTGTCTTGAGGACGACGATGAATAATGTCTATAATCTCCCTCTTCCTGAGCTTCTAAGGTTCATCAATGAAACAAAGAAGTTCGAGGTTGAGAGACCCTAGATCTTTCTTCTTCACATTTATCCCCACATAACTTTCCTGTCTCTCTACTCTCTTCTACTGGTTCTATCCAATGGCTCTCGTTGACTGAGTGCTTTGGTTAAGTCCAGCCCACCCACAACTCTAAACTCTAAACATCTCTAAGTAATACTAAATAAAATATAATTACAAATATTATTATCTTTACAAATCAAGATAGAAATACATATACTGACACACAAAAACAAAACTATTACGAACTTAAAACTCACTTTCAATTGTGTCTGTCTGTTAGGGTGGAGTTTTGCAATTGATTTTAAACTGATTTCTCTATGAGCTACAGACTTGAAACTTTAAACATATTTCAGAACTGAATGACAATGCAATATGAAATATCTAAAATATATATAAATATAATATAAAATATTAGCGTTTATTTATTTACATATACAATAATTATAGTACAGCATAATTTCAGGTTGGTGTATAACTATGAAGTGCGGTTTTAACTAACAGATGGAATAGCTAATGTATGGTTTGTGTCGAGGATAATTAATATACATACACATATACATAGACAAATTAGAGAGAGAAAATGTGTGCAAAAAATAATAAATAAATTTTTGGAGTGAAACTTCTATAGCGACGGTATGTCGAAAATTTTGCAACGGAAAACACATTATTGTTGCACTCATACGAAACTAATGAGAAAAGAAGTTATACTGTTGTTAGTGTTTAGTGAACGAGGTCATTTTATATACCTGAACTTTCCTCTGATATGTTATATCCATGTACTACGTCGTGTTTGTGCCCATAAGTGTAGAGAGTAGCAACAGAAAAAAATTAACAACGAAATCGAGAGAAGAAGACTGCAAAAACTTCAACAGAATTTGTTATAAATCTTTTCTAATAATTTTCAAATAAAAATTGTGAATTTTAGTAGTAATGAAAATATTTACATGATTTAAAACAAAAAACGTGAGTCGCATGCAATAGGAAATTGATGGATGCATAGTTCACCTAAGTCGCTATCCATAAGCGTCGCATGCTTTTCGTTTTAAATCATGCAAGTATTTTCATACCTATTAAAATTCACAATTACAAATTTTCAGGACAATCTGTATGGGTTTAGGAATCTCTACGGAGCTAGAAGAAATTATTTTATACTTTTTAGTCCGTTTTAAAAGCGTGTTTTTTTTATTTGAATTATTATAACATTATAAAGTGCAAACGATGAACACATGTGTAAACTACCCCAACGTCAGAATCATTATTATTGATGATGTTGACATGAAATGTCAAATGAAAACGTGCTTAGTAAACTAAAACTGATTATAAATTAATTATTTCTATATGAATTTCAATTTCATATTTGCAAGTATGCACCTACAATTATTATCTTACCACGCTAAAATAACCGGTAAGTGCTCTTTGATACGATAATTATTTTTCTTTGATATTTTTAGCTGGTTAAATGACGTTCATTAACCTGATTTGCTTTTTATTTACGACAGATAAAAATTAAAAACTTTATTCTATTGCAATTATTAACTTATTCTATTAATGTTTATTAGCACACATGCACACTTACATTTAAAAAATAGAAACTACAAGAATTTGGCAAAGTATATATTTAGTAAGATATTTTAAAAGATTGCATTTGCAGTCATCATTGCTATTTTAATGACGTTGTTTTTACAAATGAGCAGAGGTGACAATTGTGTTTAATCAAACAATTCTACAATCAGTAAAAAGGCACTACTTGAATCGACCTGAACTCGCGTGGTGAAATAGTAACAACTTTTCCATTAATTTATTTTTACTATGCTTACCATTTATATTTCCCATTAAAAAATTAATTTTATTAACTTTTAATTGCACGTATGAGAAGGGCTGCCAATTCTATTGGTTTACCCGAAAATCTTGGGGTTCCATAGTCATTTTTAGAGCTACGGTTTTAAGTGTTTAGGCAGAGTTTTATTTTTCAAAATTTATTATCTTTTATATGCAAACCCACTTTTATGCAAGCACTTTTAATGAGTACGCTCTACTACTAGCGCATGCAAAGATACTGAATTTTTGTCCCTTTTAACGGCAACCCGAATACACTGTACAGGTGGATGCTCGATTGCATTTGACAATGCTAATTTTTTCTCCTGTTTGTCATTCCTGGTACGGTCAAAAAACCTTTAAAATTTTGTTCAAATTCATTACAATTTGGAAAATATCTAACTTTGAAATGTAATATGTCGATTTTGATTTCACCTGAATTTGTACTTGTCGAGCATTGGTACTGGTTTCATAATAAAGTACTATCACTCACGGTTCAAATACTTTTTTGATTATTCCGATCCGATTATTTTTCGTTAAAGGCAAATGGAATTTTTCTGACGGACGATTTTAATGATCGCATTTTAAACTAAATTAGTATGGATCGAAAGGAAAATATTACCAGTTTCTAGCGAAACAAGTAAAATAATTGTGGAAAATTGTTTCTAAGTTTTATAGATGAAAGAAAATGGTTTTTCTCGAACTCAATACATGCTTTTAATCATCTAAAACCCCTCAGTGCTGTGATAAATTAATTTATATTAATATTCTGGTCTGGGGTAAAATCTACGGATCTGTTGGTGGAGAAAGTTGGCAGCCCTACACGTATGGCACGTGCATATTCCAATACTACGTGAGCTCTTAACCTTTGATTAGACCTTTGAGATTAAAAGTAAACAAAAATGGGGAAAAATAAAGTAATTACAAATTAACTACAAAAAAAATTATGCATTTATAAATGATTACTAATATGCCGTACTTCTAATCGCATTATCACTGCACCATATAGTTCATGCATTTAATATAATTTTTGTCAATTTAAAACCAAAAGATATTAAAATTTGTCCCATTACAATTGTGTGCATTTAAAATGAGAGAAAATACGTTAAACTATAATATAAATGTTATAATAGCAATAATGAGGCAATGAAAAATTATTGTGCAAATTAGACTGGTTCCAAATTTATGACCCGAATTATTAAAATTTAAGCTAAGAAATATGGACCTTTAAGTCAAAGCTCCAGCGGCTAGCAGCGCAGTTAGACTCAGAGATTAAAGAGAAACAGGTTAGTGGGTATTATTGTATTTTTTACTCTCATACTTAATTGCTATAACCGCCCTTCGTGATGATGTTTGGTATACTTTGAAAGTTGTTGAGACTTTGCTTTCGAATTTATACTAATTTCTGTGGTCAAGTTGGAATGATTCATGCCCGTGGTGGAAATTGAACTGACAAATTTTTTACTTCTTGGCCAATGTATTCCCATGTACGAAACATGAACGAGCTGTACATGTTTGTGGTCAAAAGTAATACAGTCAACATTCACTGACGTGAGCAAATTTTTTCTTAATTGACTAACCTAAAACGTGAACAAAGGTCTGAAAACTCTAAAACGTGAACAAAATTTCTTAGAAATTGTGTATAAATTTTCATGATTCGGGAGTTCTCTAGATATGTTTACTACAAAAACTTATGAGAAAAGGTAATATTTAAGGTGAAGATAATTCTGTGGTAAGATCATAAAGTTTCCGTTATTTTTTTCAACATTCGCAAACGTGAACAATCTCTTAAATGTGAACACCCTTGATTTTTATTAGTTCACTGTTTCGAGCGTTGACTGTAATCGTTTAGGTCGGCTTGAACAAGAATTTAATTATAAATGCTATCGTGTTCTTCTTATTGCACATTTACGCAAAACCCCCGAAATTCTGTTCTTTTTTGAAAAACTACATACGAGGGGTCAACGTATGACCATCGATATATATTACCGTTATGTTGCTATCTATAGTTGTGATTACTTAGTATTGTCTTAACCCTTAAACGCCCAATACGTCCGATTTCAATTATAAACATACCCAGAGATAGTATTTGTGATTCCGAACAACGTTTGTTCTACGTGTTTTCAAATAAATTAGTTTAGGGTGCAGTTATTTTAATTTACATGGTTGACCTCTGTAGTAATCTTTGGCGATTATCTGGACAATAAATTAAAATACATTCGCAATAATTTTTAAAAACGGTTGTTTGGTGTTATCCCATACCGTCTGACACAAATTTGTCCACACGGCAATATATTTATTACACAAAATTCGAAAATAAAAACACCTTTTTTCAGTTAGTTGTTTAAAATTTTTGCAAAACATGCTTTTCGAGCTAAAAATAACTGTAACTGCACGACAGTTGTCATTTTTCCATTCTTATTTATAGGTATCGATAAAGAAAACTTTAGACAGTAAGATCAGATGTTTGTTTTAAATGGCGACCAAGCGAACAAGCGAAATGACCTTGAGAATTGGGATTTTTGTTAAGAGAATTATAAAGTAATAGCACTATTCTTAATGATATTTCTCTTTCAAATTGTTTTATTGGGAATTGTTCTACTGGTAGCAACAGAAACAATAATAAAAACCGAAAATATTATATATTATAGTGTATATTAAATCACACTATTTAATATATCAAAGGAATTCCAGAAAACAAACAAAGCAGACAAAGCGAGAAAATGGGGAATATTAACAAAATTGCAAAAAATACGAGAACAGTTAGCAGCTTTGAGCTGTCAAACTGACAAATACAATGAGTGATGTACATACACACACATACATACTATACACACATGTATATGCATTCGTATGTACATTTAAATGTAATGCCAACGTAAGCATGTGTATTTTTTTTTGCAAAAAAATAAAATTTTTGCAAAATAATAATTTTGTGAAGACATCGTATTTACCTGATGGAGTTCTTATTTTTTTGTTTTTCTCAAGTTATTTCCATACGGAAATAATGGGTGTTCCTTATCGGTGGCAAGTCTGCGTAAATAAACAGCAATCGTTTTGTTTCTTATCACATGTGTTTTTGTTTTGTGTTTATTTTTTTTTTTTTATCAATTCCATCACGATTTGTTTTGTTGTCGTTTTAGAAGCAATTTCTCAATTTGTTTATACGTTTTTTTTTTATTTTTCTAATTTCCTTTTTCTGGTGATTTTCTCTTTTCTGCTTTTATTTTTGTTTGACCATGTGAAAATACAATAACGAGGCAACAACAACTAACCGAGATTGGCGCGAGAAATTTTACTACCAACGCACTCATTCGCTGGCTACTCGTCGCATCGTTTCCGCTACTGACGTCCGTTCTGTTGTTCGCGCAAATAGCAACTGTGTATATCAATGTATTTTCTTCTGCTTAAAACTTTTTCTCTTTTTCTTAATACAAGCTGAGCAAATTTTTAGTAATTTTGTACATATGTATGTGCTCACATATATACATAGACTAAAAATATGAATGTACTTATGAAGGTATAAACAATTTTGTATGTAATGTTTTTAAGATTTTTAACGTATTTTAATTTTTTTATTTAATATTTCATCATGCGACTGGCCCGTTCGTTTTTGTAAACTGACATGTGGTAATGAAATTTCAAAGGCAAATGCACCAGCTAAAATACAAAAAGTAAGCATAGTTCAACGCCAATAAGACATACAAAGAGATATTTCGTTATTGCGATGAAATCGATGTAATTTAATTTTTTTTGTCAAAATTTAAATTGTATTCTTTTCTCTAAAGTTGAAACTTGTTTATCCTTTGCACTTCTCGGTTTAATTGTGTTCAAATTATCTTAAATTGAGATGTTGTTTTATGACCTTCTTACTTCTACTTTTATTATAAACTGATTGATAAGTTACCATAATTTTATTTAGATACGAACAGAGAGATATAGTGAAAGAGGTAGAAAGAGAGTATGAATCGTAACAACTATGTCATCGATGGATGGATTTCTTCTTCATCTGCTCTTTCTTTAAAAATCTGACGCAATTGTTGCACGAACTTTCAGCATAAATACATAACTACGTAACTTGGCAATATACAAGTTACGTAGAGGGGAACATTTGGGTGGGTTTTATTTCATGGGTTGAATACGCAAATTAAAATATGTTTAAATTATTTCAAATTAGAAGGTTTATTAAATATGATAACTACCTTTGTACATATGCAACTAAATGAAATACATAGTAGCTATGGTATTGGAAAAACAGCTTAACTCGACTTAAGATGGAAAATATTTTATCATATATTTGTGATTATAAATATTAAACTGGTGTGAGTTTTTAAGTAATTTTTTGAATTATGTATCATTTCAAGAATGGTCTTTGATTTGAGCATACAGTCTTTTAAAACAGTGCTATAATTTCTATAATATTTCTGTTCAAAGCTATTAAACTCGGCTGACAAGAAAGTAAACTTAAGCTGTTATTTCTTTTTACCACAGATATGTCGGTGGTTGTCATTGCTATTCTCTGCTGGCAAACAATTTCTTTAAAGTTTTCTTTCGTACTGTACATGGAATTTAACAGCTTTAAAAATGTTAAAGCATAATTTTAGGCAAAGCAAATTTTATCAAAATTGATTTTTTTTTGTCATCCCTTCTTCGGAAAGGGTAAAAAAAAAACAAACGAACAAAAACAAAATATTTTCAGAATTGATTTATCAAATGTTTGTGGCTAAATTGTTCATAAGCAAATTGATTGTATTGCGCAACTGTGTTGTACATTTGCAATAGATAAATAAATAAATGCGCAGTAAGATAAATACCATATATTTTCCAACCATCCAGTAATTAAGCACACTGTTTCTGTCTTTGTGTCATATCAAGGGTACGCGAAAATATTAAAAATAAATTAGGAAGAATTTAAAAAATCTCTTTTGAAATGACTTACTTCATATTAATTCGTATTTGGCCTCTGTTTTAAATTCTCCGATTTCTGAAAGCGACATCGAAGCTAACCATATAGCCCATGATGAGGTGTTGATATTGTCGGTTGGTTTTATAACATACTTAGTCAAATTGTGGACGGAGCCTTAAAGTCTAGGAATATTTCCATTCAATAACGACATAATAATAAAAAAATTGTTGCGTTTCATATACTCTAATTGTCTTTTACTACTTTTTCTAGGGTGTTTGAATTTAAATTCTTCGAACCTTATTGTATTCATCTCATTTTCAATTGGAGTTACCAATGTATATTTTTCAACTATTTGGAAATATTCCCCGCATAAGTGGCCGTTGACACGATATTCCAAATGCCTAGTATAATTTTTGGGCTGATTATTGAAATCTTATTTCTCCTTTATTTATTTATTTATTTTAATAATTTAAATGCATCCTAACATTACAAGATTTAAAATCTTATTATGAATGTGTTAGTCATAGATGAAAAGTTACAAAATATAAAGTATAAAATTACTGAATATAACAAGTAAAAACAAGAATAGAAGACAATTATATAATCAAAACAGTTATGAAACAAATTAAAAAAAAAATAAACAAAGCAGGAACCTTTGACAGTAGATATATTCAGAAAAATCACAAATAGTTAAAAAATTCAAATAATGCTTTTTTAAAGAGCGTTGCGTTTCTTATTTGGAAAATATTGTTTGGCAGCGTGTTCCAAAGGCGAATTGTATCAACAAAGAATTGTCGTTCAGAAATAAGTAAATTGAATTTAAATTGAACGAATGTATTAACTCTATGAGAGCGCGTAGCAGTTAATCGGTCATATAAGTATGCAGGCTGTTTATAATTAGAATTTTTTTGCAAAAACTGTAGTGACATCGAGTAAATACGTTTAGAAAAACAAGACACAGACACAGTTCGTTTTAACCCAAAAACGTAACGAGTAATGTTGTTAAATAAGACAATAAGCTTTCGTTTATATACATAGTCACAATTCCTAAATATGGTATTTCAAAATCATACAAAAGCGTTGGAACAAGACAAGATTTCGCAAGTTGTAGTCTAATTATGTGAGGTGTGAAACACTGGGTAGTCCACAGGGCACGTAACATACCATAAGTTTTACCAATGACGTTAAATATATGACTATTCCAAGTTAATGTTTTGTTAAAAGTAATTCAAAGTTTTTTTTTTTTTTTAGTAGAATAGTAAATTATAGAGCCATTTAAGACAACATCAGGAAAACCAGAGGTATCTTACAACTTCTTGTAAATTACAATAACTTGCGATTTTTTAGGATTCAGTGATAAACCATTCATTTTTGCCCAATCATTAGGTTAGGTTAGGTTAGGTTGTTGGGGCTGTTCATGAAAGAACACACTGAGACCTATTGGTCCATTGTGATACCCTTGGGGCGAGTGTTACCTCTTGATCCCCTCCTAATTAAACCAATTTGTGCTTGCAATAAAACGTGATAAGTCTCTAATGTCAGAGGTTGCCAGTTCTGTGAGTCTACCATAGAAGGGTGCTCCTAAAGTTTTGTGTCTGCGTGCTGCTAAAGCAGGGCAGTTACATATAAAGTGGAAAATGGTCTCTTCTTCCTCTTCATTTCTACAGCTTCTGCAGAAGTCATTATAAGGAAGACCTAGTCTACGTGCATGGCTGCCTATGAGGCAGTGCCCGGTTAGAATAGGAACTACCCTACTTATGTGGACACGGTCCAGATTAATGAGCGCTTTAGTGCGTTCATGATCAGGCATTGGCCAAAACTGTCTGGCAATAGCGCAAGTTGGTTCCATTCTCCATCTGCTCTTCGCAATGTGGGAGAAGTGGTCTTTAATTAAAAGTTTACACGTGGCAAGCGGTATACCTGCATTACCAGTAATAAGTGAATTGCTGAGTGTCGTACCAAGTTTGGCGAGGTCATCAGCCTTACAGTTTCCCTCAATGTCGCTATGCCCTGGCACCCATATAAGGTGCAGGTTGTATGCCATGGCTGTCTCGTTCAGAGACGATCTGCATTGTAGGGCAACTTTAGAGTTGTTAGCTGGACATTGGAGGGATTTTATTGCCGCCTGACTATCAGTGAAAATGCAGATATCATTACAAGGTATCGCATTACACCTTATCAGATTTGCGGCTTCAGTGATCGCAAGCAGCTCTGCCTGAAAGACGCTGCAATGATCTGGAAAACGAAAGTGCGCCGAAATGTTCAGGCGCTCAGAGTGAACCCCACCCCCAACCCTACCATCCAACTTTGAACCATCAGTATAAAAGTCGATGATATCAGGGCGTATCACATTACTCGCACTCCACTCTTGTCGAGATGGAATATATGTGCTAAAGCTGTTGCCAAAGGATAGCGGGGACAGGGTGAGATCGACAGAAAGTGGAAGAAATTTAGTTTCACTAAGTATCTTACCATGACCATAATTTGTGCGGGACCACCTATGAATCGCATTCAGTCTCACTGCAGATATTGACGCTGAGGTCTTTCCGACTAGATCTATTGGAAGGAGATCCAAGATTGTGTATAGCGCTTTTGAAGGTGTCGTTTTCAGTGCTCCTGTAATTAACATTGAAGCAAGTCGCTGTACTTTGTCTAATTCTTTGTGATGGATGCTCTTTGAGATGACTGTCCACCATACTACTACGCCGTAGAAGAGAATAGGACGTATAACACTGGTGTACAACCACATGATTACCTTGGGTTGTAACCCCCATTTCTTGCCTATAGCTGACCTGCAAGCATAGAGAGCTATTGTGGCTTTACGTACTCTTTCTGACGTGTTGGCACGCCAGTTGAGTTTCCTGTCTAGGATGAGGCCAAGGTATTTGGCTTGTTCCGAGACAATAAGTGAACTACCATTTAGAGTTGGTGGATCGAAATTGGGTATAGAGTGCTTTCGAGTGAATAGAACTAATTCCGTCTTGGATGCATTGACCGATAGCTCACGGTGATCGCACCAGGACGAAAGGAGATTCAGAGCTCGTTGCAATAAGTCTACAAGTGTACAAAGAAATTTCCCGGAAGCGGCGATGACAACATCATCCGCATAGGCAACCACTTTGCACCCTGTTTTTTCAAGTTTCGTTAGGAGATCATTTACAGCAATGTTCCAGAGAAGTGGCGAGAGGACACCACCTTGCGGAGTGCCTCTGACTGCAAACCTTCTAATGGAAGAGGTTCCTAGCTGTGCGTTAATGATCCTATTCGTTAATAGAGTGTCGACAAAGGCCGCAATAGAGTCATCCCCCCCGAGATCAATCAGTGCTGAAGTGATAGCTGAAGGGAGGATGTTATTGAATGCACCTTCTATATCGAGGAAGGCTGCAAGTGCAAATTCTTTGAAGTGTAGGGATTTTTCAATCGACTGCACTAATTCATGTAACGCTGTCTCAACAGATCTGCCCTTCATATAGGCATGTTGGGAGAGTGTCAGTTTCATTTGGATATTCGTCCTGATATATGTATCTATTAATCTTTCGAGTACCTTTAATAGAAAAGATGTGAGGCTTATTGGTCTAAAGTCCTTCGCTTTTGTGTGAGATGGTTTACCCCCTTTCGGTATGAAAACTACGCTCACCTCAGTCCATTGCTTTGGTATGTATGTGAGACGTAGGCTTGCCTCGAAAATGGGACTTAACCAGGCAGTGAATACGTCATCTACGTTTTGCATTTCTGCAGGTATTATGCCGTCAGGTCCAGGAGACTTGAAAGGCTTGAAAGTGTGTATTGCCCATCGTATTCTATCTAAGGAAATTATATCGGGTGGTACACGTTTAGAGCTAGTATTCCCAGCAGAAGATGGATTTACTGTCCTCCTGCAGCAGGGAAAGTGTGTGTCGACTAGGAGTTCAATTGTCTCTGCACTAGATTTAGTCCAGCTACCGTCGGCTTTCGCTATGAACGATGGCATGTTTGGGCTAGTGGAGAGGATTTTTCTCAACCGACTTGATTCTGAGTTACTTTCTATCTTGCCGCAAAAATTTTCCCAGGAGGACCTTTTTGCGGTTCGAATTTCTCTCTTAAATTGGCGAACGCATTCTTTATATGCATTCCAGTCATTCTGCCTTTTAGCTGCATTGTAAAGTCTGCCACATTCCTTTCTTCTAGCGGCAATGCTTGTGGACCACCATGGTGGTTTCGACTTGCCTCTAGAAGTTCTAAATGGGCAGGATATATTTGTCGCTTTTTCACAAGCGGATGTGAGTGTCTCTACCACACTATCTAACTGTTGTGTAGAGTCAATATTGCTTGGCGGATCGTTTGGCAGTCGAGCAATTAGGGATGTTCTGAATACACCCCAGTTTGTTCTTCTACGATTCCGATAGCGTATAGGTTTCCCTTCACACAAGTCAATATCGAATGTGATATATTTGTGATCAGAGAAAGAATTTTCTGGAGATACTCTCCAAGAAGTAATATAACCGTCAGCTCTTGCATTGGCTATAGTGATATCTAGTACTTCAGATCGATTGGCAACCTGAAAGGTTGGTGTATCTCCCTGATTACATATTCTAAGATTTTTACTCATGATAAATTCAAAAAGCGACTCACCTCTTTTATTTGTGTCGGTGCTATTCCACACCGCATGATGTGCATTTGCGTCAGCGCCGATCACGAGAGCGATCTTCATCAACTCTGCATCGACGGTGGCTTTCAAGATTTGTGGCGGTGGTGGTGCTTCTGCAGTGTCATGCGCCATATAAGATGATGCCACCCATATGGTGCGGCCTCGTTGTTCAATTGCAATCACAACATTATCCGCGTTACTGTAAGCAGATAATATGAATGCGTTAATTTTCCTATTGACTAGGATGCATGACCTTGGTTTACCTTTGTCTGTGACATACAGCAACCTATAGCCAGTGATCCCCAGTCCACAAACCCGGTTTTTGACGACCCAGGGTTCCTGGATGAGGATCATAATCATTAACGAATTCTAAATTCTTGTTGATGTTGCTAATGTATGCACATATATCATCTACATTACATGAGGAGATATAACCGAGCATTTCTCGATATTTACGTCTGAGAATCTGTTATAGAAAAAGGTGAAAGGAAAGTTTTTGCCTAACATTGCAAAGTCATATCGTAATGGGTCTTTTTTGGCCAAAGTTGCAAGTTTATTCAAAAACTGGCATTTGGAGTAGAAATCGGATGTGGATTTGTGAGAAAAAAATGTGTATTTTTGAATATGAACTAAGGTCTCGGCGTTCATAATTTGAATGTTAATAATGTAACCTCGTATAAAAAAAATATCAGATCAGGAATTAATAGAAATGTAGGGTACCCGGATATGAGACAGCACCAGGTATGACAGTGGATTGTTTCTCATTATTTTATGTATGAGTATGTATTGAAGAAATTGGAGATATAGAAATTGAGTTTGAAAAATTTTAAAACTTAAATCATGATTTCTGATAGCGGTTTTCTTACTACTTATTATTATATATTTAGCTGATTCTGTTAATATTTCAATGTTTTCGAATAAGTCTGAAATTCTCTTTCGGAACTACTTGTTCCGATATCTATATGCCATCGCTTTATCCTTTAGTTGTAGTTCGATCCCTAGCTTAGGACTTTCATCCAGTAGATAAGAGCCATTTATCAATCGTTAATGAAATTCAACATAGTTTTGAACATTCAAAAGAGTTAAAAAACATAAATTCATACTATAAATACAAATATACGTCACACATATTCCTATCAAAAATTTAATTATAAAAAAAAAAATGTTAACTTGAAGATAACTTGTTAAAAAATTAAACAATATCAAAACAAAACATTTATCACCGCCATTTAAAATTGATGGGGAATAAAGAAAAACGTAGAGAAAATCAGAAATCGCCGAAAAGACAAAAGATTTACAATACTATTCTAAAAGATTTAGTGACGATTTCCAAAGATAAATTTTTTGTTTAGGCAGCGATAAATAAACAAATTTTTTAGAGCTGATGCTTAAGGTGACAATAGTGGTGGTGGCGATGCTGGTGTTTGTTGCTGTTGATTTTTTTTTTTTAAATATTTATAGAAGAGACGAAAATTAAAATAAAAAATCAAGTTGACGAATGTTAGTTGGGGAGGAAGCAGCAGCAAAAACATTTAGCCGCCATCGTTGGCTCCATTAAAAATGTCACATTATATACATTTTTGTTTTTCTATTTATCCAAAATAAAAATTATTACTCAAAAACAAACGAACGCACCCAACGAAAAATATTTAAAAAACAAAATGCGACGTCACAAAATTCCACAGGTAGCTGCAATACGAGTGCAAGTAGATCCCCCTCTTCCCAACTACACGTCTGAAGAATGAATGGCGGAAGCAGTATTGGTTTTTTCGTTTCCATGCCTAAATTTAGTTGTATTGGATAAAATTTTTGGAAAAGAAGCAACTGTGATCCATCAGGACGATGTCTTTCTTACTTGATGCCCCTTCATGTTTGGGTGTTATTTATGCACCCATTATTTAAATCAAACCAAAACAAAATAATCACGTAAATAACATAAATTTCATTACAAATAAATTGAAGATGGGCAAACGTGAAGATCACTGAAGAACGATATCTGCTAATACAAAATTTTATAAAATTATCTGTCGAAATGCCATCACCTCATTTCTGGAATGAGGCAACACAATTTCTTACAAATTTAGCAAATACTAACTTTTAGTCAATATTCGCATACATTCTAATTATGATGAACCCTCAAATTAAAGCTGCAGACCCCAAAAACTCAAAGAGCAAACCATTGAGTTAAATTTAATCTCACTTCTAATTCACAGTAATACTAAATATTAAAAAACTTTCGACAAATCGCTTTTTTGCGACTATACCGTCATAATTCGATATTCAGAATTTTTCAGGGGAAGCTTTTGAAGTTTTCAAGTTAATATATGTCGTTTGAATTAAAATACGATAAGTTTGGTCTGCAGTTATAGCTTTTGCAAGTATACCATTTTGTCGGTTGAAGGAGCACCTCCAATAGCTCAGAAATTTCAACTTTTGAGTTATGACGGTATGTATAGTCGCAAATGAGCGAAATGTAAAATGTTGAGATTTTCTCCGATAAATGTTTCAAAAATATATGCAAATTATTAATTCAATTACCAAACAGCAAAAACATTAAGATGAAGGCGTGGCTTAAGTTGGCATCGCTTCGAATACTGTCTCAAGATACATATATTAGAATGTCTAATAAAAAAACCGTTTAAAAATAGAAATCACTCGAAAACACTTCACAGAGCGCCGCATGCGTTCGATCCACTCAAAACATACACACACACATGCACAATAAGAACAAATACAAAACCATCTTGAGAAATGAGAAATGAAAATTTGTCAACTAAAAGTGTCGCGAGTGTCGCCGTCGTTGGAACATAATGTGCGGAAGATTTCCGATCGTTTTGAATATGGAGCAAAGTGTTTTTTAACGCTAAAGTTTTCAAAAATATACGATCGTCGTGGAGCAATTTTTGGAAAATCTTCTAAATAAAAAAGTGAAAGTGTTAAGTGCAAGAGAAAGAAATAAATATAAATAATATTTAACAATAAAGTACAAAATATATTGCAATTATAAAGAAAATAGTATTTTCTATAGTTTGGTGTAAAATGACAAAATACAATTCAAATACTGTAATTGAAACTTCGCTAAATACTGCTACAACAACAACGTTGAGCAGAGCTACCATTAAACAGGAATATGACAATTATAGCCACCAGCAATCTTATCCTTTTCATCATATTCATCAGCAATCATTAAATCATCATCATAATCATCAACACCAACACCAACAACATCAGCAACAATTGCATTCATTTTTCAGTCGTTACAATGCCGTCGGTGGTGATAATTCCAACAACATTTGCAACTATTCCAATTCCTGCGATAATGATAAAACGATGACGAATATGACTCCTTCTCCTACAATTTTTACCGATTACGATGAGAATAGCTTAAGTTCAGAGGAGCATGTTTTAGCTCCGCTAGTATGCTCTTCAGCTCAATCTTCAAGGCCATGCTTGACGTGGGCCTGTAAGGCGTGTAAAAAGAAAAGTGTTGCCGTTGATCGTCGAAAAGCTGCAACGATGCGTGAGCGCAGGCGCCTGAGAAAGGTATTGATTCTTCAGTTATGATTTCGATATGCATGATACATGTAGGTATAAACTAAAAAATATATAAATTATTTTGCAAAACTTCGGCGGTCTGTGCAATATTTTGGGAAGCAAAGATTAGATTAAAAGATTTGCACGATTATTTTTATAATTCGTTGCAATAGCCATTTGGGGAATGCACCTACACTTAGCTAGGAGGTTACAGTTTAATGCCGAGTCCGATCGGTGAAGTGTAATAAGCCTTTTCATTGCAATTTTTTCTGTTTTAGATTTACCTTTGAAATTTCTAGACTTAGCGGTATATTTTCTGTTTTCATGCTTTATCTTTTCCATATATTGAAAGTTGTATTCTCCCCATAATAGGCCACGGACTTGCCCCACTTGCGCATTTAAATTGCGATTAGTTTCAATTGCCAGTTTTGTGAGTAGGAAACACTAAAAAGAAATGTTGCTAAAATGTTATTAACACTAGATTTCCGGGCAAAATTACAAACTTATTTTTAGTGAAACACGACATATTGACAGGTGCTCAGAAAAATAGGTGTACCACATACCGATATTTGAACTAAGGACATCTAATAGAAAATGAATTAGAAAAGATATTTAAATCAATAAATCACTAAAATTCGTCATGATTTTCACAAAAATAAAATTAATTTTTGCTGAATAAATCTAAAATTTGAAACCCTTCAAATTGGACAAAACCCGACAATTTCAAATTTTAAATCTAATGTTAAAAACCAGTTCGGTGATTGATGAAAACAAAACTTATGGACGATTATCCCTAAGTCCTCCTTACATTTTTGGCTGTGTAACGCCATACATATGAAAGTATAACGATTAACGGTTTTAGGTCTTTAGCAAAATAAAGGTAGCGTTATGTACTTAAATATACTGTTAAATTCAATATAATTTTTGTTAGGTACATTTTGGTGTTAAAAAGTACGTTTTGTCCCAAATTTTGGCACTTTTATAACGCAACACTGGTGATATCCTATGGGGCTAGTAGTTATATATATATGCTTTCTATGAAACGAAGTAAGTTTCTGATTTCAGAGGATGAAAGTTCTACGAGTCTCTCATAGAAAGTTTCTCGTAGAGTTCTTTGTCTATGCAAAAACTAAATTTTGTCTTGTATTCCGATTTTTCTTCCGATTTTAAGTTAAACGAACTACACAGTAAAACAAATTGCAAATTTCATTTCTTGTTCTGGAGTCGCGCGGTGAGTGGTTTCGATAGAATTTTTTCCGCTCATAAATTTGGCCACTTTAAGTATAGCGAATGCCGATATAACGATTGCCGATATAACGAAAACTCACTATAGCTAAAACTTTTTTCACAATAGTTTAAAAATTTTCTTGTTTACATTCATATAAAAACAACTTGGAACAATACATCCTCGAAAGCTATGTTTTTGGCTTATTGAAATTCATCAGCTATGTTTTGTTTGCTTTACTTTCCTTTTATTTATTTAGTGAAGTTATATCATATTGTAATTACAAGTAAATTTTCCTTTTTCCTTGAAAACTTTTTATTTGCGTGCAAAAACAAAAAACAGAAAATTGGAATCGTTGGTAAGTTCTCGGACATAAAATTAAATAAATCGCCCAGAGTTATGAAAGAATGTTCTCAAGTACCGTATGTAAGATGGATTAAACGTATTATTTTACTTATAATTATACCGAAAAAATTATTCGATATAACGTACGACCCTGGATCAAACTTCTTTCGTTATATTGGGCCAACACTGTGTGTATTTGCAAATTGCTGGGAAGGGAAGACGTGTGGAGTAAATGAAATTGATATTCAGTGGTTAAACATAATTATATATTAGAACGATATGAGTGCGTAAAACAAAGCCATGTCATACAAATAACTATGTTCTTGGTGAAGGTAAACTTATTTGAAGAAATTAAGAAAATGTACTTTAGAAAATTGTTGAATCAAATAGGGAAAATCTGCGAATATTCAACTTTCTTGTAGTCTCAGTGTCACTATTTGAATTCAATTCCCACCGCTACAACAAAGTTAGACTAGAATAGATTTAACATGCGGGTATTCTAAGTAAGAGTTCAAGTGGTGATAATCGATTTCCTGGAATTGACTACACATTTAAATTTCTTTTGGGGTTAAGACATACATAAACCATTTTAGACGTTCAATCCTGTTTAAGTTTCATACCTCCATTGAAATTATCAACGCAATGCCTATATTTAAGTCGTATATATTAATGTCATTTCATTCAAAAATCTGTTTACGTCGCACAGTAGTGCCGATGAATTTAGCTAAAAAAAAACTCTTAAAATGCTCTGATTACCTTCAAATACTGATCTTTTATTGACTTTATGGAAAAATGAGCATGGTCATTTATTTATTACGACCAATTCCCATATAAAGCTTACTTTTCCAAAACATATTATAATAAGGAGTGATCCCATTGAATTGAGTTAAATGAATATAAATACAGAGTCATTTACATCGGCATAACTGAAAAATGTCTTATACTGCTCCTAATATTCTCATGTATAAAAGCAAATAGTTTTCTGTATTATCTTTATTTTAAAGGAAGGGATGCAATATTATTTTTTTTAATCGTTTATGCTTTGACCGCCTGATACGGTATCGACCTAAAATTGTGAATATCTCAAAACTCTACTTCAGACATAAGTTACTCCGTCATATTGCCAAGAACAAAATATTCTTCAACTAGAAATCTAGCGCTTCTCAAGTTTTTCTTAAATGTCTTTATGTTTGTTGGGTTTTAAACATAATATATTTTCATTAGGAATAAAGTGGAAAGTTCTAAAATGAAAATCTATATGCTTCAAAAGGTACACATGTATTGTGTCGCCATTATTACAATCGTCCAAATCATCATCACCATATTGAAGGTATTGATGCGTCAATACTTCAGGAGATCAAATTTTCTTCCTCTTTAACGCTTTACCCGATGATTACTTATAAAAAGGTTCAAAGAAATTATTAGTTATATCATATTCTTTCAAAAATGTAGGCTGCTTTCTTTGAAATGTCCTCTTCATTACGCCAAACTTGAAACAACTCCTTTCTTAGAATTCCATTGGTGAGAGCTTAAAAATAAAATTAAATTTAAAGCAAAGTAGGTCATAAAAATAGAAATTATGTAGGAGAATGTGGGGAATGTCGAACCACACTTTGATTTTGACTGATAACTCACCCTAAAATCGTAATTTTTCAAAATTTCAGAAATGGAGGTTAAACTAGAAGCAAAATGCCACGTTTTGGGAGTTGCAGAATTTAAAAATTCGAATTTGTTGTAAAGTTTTAAGAATTATACCAAAATATTAGATTTTGTCATTTTGAAAAATCGTGGGGAATGTCGAACCACTTTGCAAATTGAGAAAATTCGAACAAATATTGATGTAAAACGATTATTTATGACTACGAAAAAACATAAGATTTGAATGAAAAATATACAGAAAAAATCGATGTTATTTATTCGGAGTCACAGTTTTTGCATATGAAATAGCTACCAGTCATGTGTACACATCGGAAGTGAGCAGCTCGATCGCACTCGTTGCAATGAATCGTTTTGCTTCTTAGCCAATTTTTCGCCGCAAGTGATGCAGGAATCATGATATACGTCTTAAAAACTACCTGTAACTAATTTTTTTTGTCGATAATTTACTATATAACTAAGTGGTTCGATATTCCCCACAAAAAGTGGTTCGACATTCCCCAGAAGCTGTGTTCTACAAAATAGCCGCCCATGAGTCACAGAACCAAATTTCATGCAGAAAAACTTTGTTGACCGTAAATAATATTCACACACAATGATTTGAAAAATATTTACCTTCTTGGTTTTACGCAAAAATGAAAAAGCAATGTAATTTTTAAAACACAAAAACACTTGGAATCTCAAAATCACTTGATTATCGCAGACAGCACCAAATACGTCGCATCTGTTCGACTGCTAATGAAAAAATGAGATGAAGCTGAAATAATACGATGGCAAAAGTTTCGTGTAGATCGAATGTCAAATAATGCAGATAAAACTAATGGTTCGACATTCCCCACATTCCCCTACTAAATATAATTTTACCATGGCATTTGCTTTTGCGAAACTGGAAACTTTGAAAAATTATTTCAAAACAAATTTAAAAATCAATTCTAATAAAATAACTTAAAACTTTATTTGAAAAGCAGTAAAAAAATATATACACATATTAATATGAACACCACTTGCACCAATAACTGCCATAATTTTTTTCGTTTAAAATAGTATCACATGTTAAATAACAAAAGTTTAGAGCAAACTTATCGGTGAACGTTTAAAGAAAAACAAATGCTCGCGAAAAACTTTAGTTTACACTTGCTCAGTGCATAGCATATTGTTTTTTTCTAAAACCGTCATTACTACTTAATTGTACATATTTGATTACAATGGCATGAAATTTGTTGTAAATAACAAATATTTTGAATTTTTGTCCAGCTAGATTCGTCAACTGAACCACTATGCGCCCTTGACTTTAGTGCCTGACAGAATATTCAGCCTCGGCTATTCGGCCTAAAAACGCTTCTTCGTCTACTGCTTCGGCTTCGACAAAAAATGGCCGAAACTTTGGCCAAAGTATTTTGCCGAAGCCGAATACTCGTATGCTGTTTCTGTATTATATTTTCTGCGTTTTCTTGTTCGATTTTACGTTTCAAGTAGCCCTAAGATAATCAACCTAATTATTAGAAAAGGCGACATTTTTTATTACTGGCTCTCTCAAGAAAATTTTAAATTTTTTTTGCTCAAAATGCTTCTGGAATTTGTGTGAAATTCATAGTCGAAAATTACAGGTTTTAGACTTGGCAGGAGGTGGCACAGCGGTAATGCATACTTCTATTTTGAAACATGATTTTCACGATATCTTTATCTCTCTCTCTCTCTCTCTTTGCCAAAAACTAATTTTTAATATTTTCACTTAATTCTGGTACGCTAGTTCAATTTTGATTTTTATGAGAACAGCTGGAATCATGAGTGAACATTTATTTAGTTCTGCCTGTCAGCTTTATATTTGGAGTAACTATTATTTATGTTTCTCTTTTCATGTTTGTAAATAGGTAGAAACAATTATTTTCAGATTTTAATTTTTTTATATTTTAGAAATCTTCGGTCTTCGGCTTCGGCTGCGGCAAAAAAATCACTTTCGGTCGAGCACTAGTTGGCTTATATTTAAGTTGCTTTACGATCTACGTTGGGGAAATACTTAGGTTATTTTTACATTGCTGATTTCCCCTATTTTCTCATTTTCATTTACGACGTTTCGATTTGAGGCACCAAATTTAAGAACGACTCACGACGTAAATCGAGGCATTACTGGTTTTATCGGAACCATTCAGTTTTTAAAAATATGTGGTAGGTCATTCACGTATGTAATAAACAACAAATGACTCAGAATGGAATCCTGTGGCACATCTTTGAGGCTCGAAGCAGACAAGATTGTATAATCCTTATGCATGCTGGTTGTAATTCATCTGTGAGATAGTATTTTATGAAACTGGTTGCTGTTAAAGAAAATTTTAATAAATTTGAGAGTTTTGAACATTAAATTGTATGATTCACATTGCCATTGGCTTTATAGAGGGCAAGGAACGTGATTTCCAAACTAAAAGTAGATTTATAACCGAAATCACTACTGAATCGTGTTCAGCGACCACAAAAGTATTAAAGACAGTTGAGAAACCTCACGATGTGTTCCAAATTGTTGTACAGTGATATTCCTTGATGTGAAAAAATATCCTAGTTCATGCACCTGTTTATATAATCTAAATGAAGTGTGTAAAATTTTAGCTACGTCGGTTCAACTGATATAGAAAATGTCGTTATGAGAAAAATGTAATGATTTTTCGCATAAGTTCTGTAACCAATCAACTTGAATATTTTAGGATACATTCTTAAAGTTAATAATTCTTTAAAAATATTAACTGTTTTAAATTTCCGACTAGACGTCCCCATTAAGTTTTTTCAAGTATTGGGTAATAAAAACGGTATAAACTCTTGTTTAAAATATTTTAAGGGAGCAAACTTATGGAATTGTTAAAATATGTGTGTGGCAAATTTGCAAATAAAATAAATTAGGAAACTGATGATATCCGTTAGAAAAATAAAAATGTTTTCAACACATCATTGTATTGTATTGTATTGTATTGTATTATAGAGGTTTCTGTCGTTGTACCGCGACCTATAAGATCTATTGTACATCCCTCTTTTCTTTCTAGTCTAATCTGCCTAGAGTACCTCATCCAGTCCAGTCTCCCTCAAGAATTTGAGTATTGCGCCCGGATCTATGGATGCCAGTTCGGTACTGGGCACTTGGTGCATGCCCAGACATTTCCTTTTTTTGTGGATCAGTGCTCCACATTGAGCTAAAATATGTTCTGATGATTCGTCTTCCTCATTACAAAACCTACAAATTGAGCTTTGCTCAACCCCTATCTTACAAAGGTGTTCTCTGAGCCCGCAATGCCCAGTCAGAATACCAGCTAATATGCGCAAACTGTTTTTGTTGAGACCAATGCAGAATGCGTATCTACTCTTATTATAATTACCTAAAAGCGCTTTGGATTGCCTCAGTCCCGTAAGATTGGTAAAGAGTTCTTGCCTCTTGTTCCTCTTTTCTTGCCTGAGTAATTCCCTGATTACGCTATCTCCTATTCCACAGAAGGGTTCAGGTCCCACGAAAGTGGTTGCTGCCCCCTTTCTTGCAAGCTCGTCTGCCTGCTCATTACCCTCAATTCCTGCGTGGCCAGGGACCCAACATAGAGCGACTTTGTTGTCATTGCCCAGTTGATTGAGCTTGCTCAAACAGTCCCACACTAACTTAGAGGTGATCTCAAAGGAGCATAATGCTCGAATGGCTGCTTGGCTGTCCGACATGATAGCGATATCTTGCCGT
This sequence comes from Toxonevra muliebris, assembly GCA_963691655.1. Taxonomy (NCBI): domain Eukaryota; kingdom Metazoa; phylum Arthropoda; class Insecta; order Diptera; family Pallopteridae; genus Toxonevra; species Toxonevra muliebris. The sequence continues at coordinate 2,668,452 of OY829327.1, read as the reverse complement.
TTGTACTGTCTATCCAGGTTGAGTTGCACACATGTGCTAATTGCATGAATTTCAGCTTGGAAGATGCTAGGATACTTCCCCATCGGCTCTGAGTGTTTGATTCTTGGCCCAAATACTCCTGCCCCAGTTCCATCCTCGGTACGTGACCCATCTGTATACCACTTAATCGTGTGTTCTTTGAGTGTGTAGTTATACTCTACACCCTCCCATTCGTTCTTGCTACTAAGTTTTGCAACGAAGTGTTTCTCAAAACTATACTGTTTGTCCATTCTGTCCTGGGGACAGTCCAAGAGATAGTTGTCTTTCGCCGGGTTATCTCGGTCTCCAAGCCCTATAGATCTCCTCGTCAACCTTTTATTTCTTGTTCCTCTTACGATTGCTGCCTTGGAGGCATTCTCTATCACGAGGTGTAATGGAGTGAGCTCCAATAGTACCTCTAGTGCAGCAGTCGGACATGTTCTCATTGCTCCTGTTATACAGATACATGCCAACCTTTGAACTTTCCCCAATTTAGCTTTTGCTGTTTTTAGTTGAGTTCTCCTTGCCCACGCTATTGCTCCATATGTAATGATTGGCCTTACCATCATTGTGTACATCCAGCGCAGTATACTTGGTTTACATCCCCAAGTTTTCCCTGCTAGCCTTCTGCATACCATTAGAGCGCGAGTGGCTTTACTTGTCACTGTTTCAACATGCGCTTTCCATGTGAGTTTACTATCTAATACTAAGCCCAGATACTTTACCTCTTGCTTTTGTTCAATAATCTCCCCAGCTAGTGATATCGGTTTCCAGCGCGGGAGCGATCTTTTCCTGGTAAATGGAACTATAGTGGTCTTTGCAGGGTTAATATTTAGCCCTACCGACCTGCACCATCTCCTAGTAATACCTAGCCCTCTTTGTATAATGTCACAGAGAGTTTCTTCAAATTTCCCTCTGGCTACGAGGACTATATCGTCCGCATACCCTTGACAGTCTATGCCTGCCTCTGAGAGTTTCATTAAAAGTTCATCTACTACCAGGCTCCACATTAGAGGTGATAATACTCCTCCCTGTGGACATCCTCTGGTTGTGCTGACTGATATGGTACCTAGCCCTGTTTCCATCTCAGCTGTTCTAGAGGAGAGCATTTCTGACATCCATCTAGATGTTGTGTTATCTACTCCTCTTCGCCTTAGAGAGTTATTGACAGCCTCGTGCGAGGTGTTGTCGAAAGCTCCTTCTACATCCAGGAAAGCACATACTGCTACTTCTTTCACATCTAGTGCCCCTTGAATCTTCCCCACTAAGTCATGCAGAGCTGTCTCGGTAGACCTGCCTGCTCTATATGCATGCTGATTGGGGTGCAATGGATTTGTGTCTAAGATTTTACATCGTATAAAGTTGTCAACCACCTTTTCAAGTGTTTTCAACATAAACGATGTTAAGCTTATGGGTCTGAAGGACTTAGGGTTGGTGGTATCTTTTTTGCCCACTTTTGGTATAAATACCACCTTTGCCCTTCGCCAAGCTGTTGGTATGTACCCAAAAGCGAGGCTACTTCTCCCTATATTAATAAGGAATGGCAATATTTCCTTTATGCCCTTCTGTAATAGAGCAGGAAATATGCCGTCAAGACCAGGTGATTTAAATGGTTGAAAAGTGTTTAACGCCCATTCCAATCTAGGCGCAGAGCATATTTCTGCTGCTACCTTCCTGTTTACTCTGTTTATTCTTCTAGGCTGCTCCTCTGAATTCCTGCTATCTAGCCCGACACTTCCAGGGAAGTGTGTTGCTAGTAGCAATTCTGCTCGTTCCTTTTCATTACAGGTGAAGCTGCCATCTGATTTCTTCAGCGCCATTCTCATGTCCTGCCCTGCTTTTGCAAAGGTTTTATATATCCTTGATGCAGCAGGTAGAGATGAGATATTGTCGCAGAAGTTCCTAAAGCTAGTTCTTTTAGCCTTCCTAATTTCTTTATTGTATTCTGTTAGTTTATCCCTATATGCTTGCCATTGTCCGCTCCGTTTTGCTCCATTATGGAGCCTACGTACTTCGGTTCTAATGTCACTTAGGGTACTATTCCACCATATGGCGTCCTTTCCTAGACTTTCCGCTTTTTCAGGGCAGCTGCCCTCGAAAGCATCTAGTATTGCTTCGTTAAGTTCATTTACGGAATATTCGAGCTCATGATGATTTTTTATCACCTTGCACGATTTAATACCTTCTAAATTACACTTAAGTACTTCTATGTATTCTGTCCAGTTTGTTTTCCTGGGATTTTCAACACATCATTTAGCAAAGTCATTAATAAAATTTGCAATAATGCCAACAACGAATTATTAAAATAGTGCATTCATACATCCAGAGACATCAAAATTTAAGAAATTACAACGGTCTTATAAAAAGTTTTTAATTGCATTACAGTTTGATTGCATTAATTAAATAGTTATGAGCGTCAAGCGTTGTTTGGGCCATAACAATATGAGTGGGCATATGAATGTAGTAAAATCGTGGCCAAAATGGATTTGAAGCGATTTGCCAAATGATTAAAAATTTTACGAGCCACAAAATAAACTACTAAAAATGCGACAGTGCGATATTTACAGGATATACCACACGGAATACTATTTAAGAAATTTTCCAAAATGAATATAAGCATGAGAGGTATAAGAAACAGAAAGGCAACAGTTAAAAATGCCATAAAAAATTTAAATTTTTCATTTTCGAAAGGGGAGAAAATATTTTAGAAAAGTATAGAGATGTGGATGGAGTGAAAAAGTGAATATACAACTGGCAATTATATTAATTTTATTGTTTAAATTTTACGCTTGTTTTCATGTGAATTATTACCCGGACTAATTGTAGATGAGAACTCTCACTTTAGTCATGATTTTATGCTAAATTTAATATTTTATTAATTGCCGTCACTCATTTACGAAATATTGTATATACATAGGTATTTTGTATAATAATAAATAAAATCTTGCATTTAGGTTAATGAAGCATTTGAAGTACTAAAGAGACGCACTTCGACAAATCCAAATCAAAGGCTGCCCAAAGTTGAGATCTTAAGAAATGCAATCGAATACATTGAAAGCTTAGAAGATCTTTTGCAAGTGAGTTAAAAATTAATAAAAATTTTGGTGTTGCAACAAAAGTTGTCATTGTATATGTACCTGTATTTTTATTTTCAGGAATCTTCACCCACACGCTCCATTGATAATCTATCGGATAGCATTAGTGGGAAATCATGCCAGCAAGATTATTTGGTAAGTTTTTAAAAAACATTTCACATTGAAAATAAAATAAATCAAATGTAATAAAATTAAATCAGGCATTTGAACGAAGAAAAATGCGTTTTCTGCTATAATTTAAGCTTCTCAAAGGAATAGCCAAATCATCATATCTCTCATAATCGCGAAGTTTTTATAGGCACAATAAAATTTAATTAAGAAATTGAAATTCACTTTTTAATTTATGCGCTTTGTGATTTACAGAAATTTATTTTTTTTTTTCGAATACTATCAAATTTTAAAACAAAAGAAAACAAGTTTTCCTCCTTCATATCCAATGAATGAAAATCTTAATAAATTTTTGATGGCAAAGACTGTTTGGATTAAATGTCACAATATGAAATATTATGATTTACGCTAGGAAAATAAAATTTACATAGAATTGCCTTTCGGACATTAATATTTAAATAAAATTGATTAAAAAATGTTTAATAAATATTTCGAAATATAACTTGTGGCCTAGCGTGCAACCTCCATAGCCGATTGGCTAGCGCATTCGGTTTTCATCCATGAGGTTGTGGGTTTGACTCCCGTATCGGCCCGGTGCTTATTTCTCAAACCTTTTTAAGTGAAACTCGCCATACGGATTCAGCATAAAACTGTATGTGTTGAGCTGTGCTCATTGTGGCGCATCTAAATTGTAATATTTTTTTCAAAAACATTCACAATTTTTGTTTGACTCATAACGGATAATAGAAAGTTTCTATTTTCTATTGTAGTAGTTAAACTTTACGGAATAAAATTAAAAGCGGGAATCGAAGGCGAACCTCTCGGGTGAAAGTCTAGAGCTCTTCGCCTTAGACTATCGATGTCGTCAAAAACTGATTTAGTTTCTATTGAAATTTTATAAATGTTAATTAATAATATTGAAACCCTGCAATTATTTTGTCATACATAAATAATAACAAAAATAATAAAAGAAAAACACACGCATGAGAAAACATTTTAAATTATTTTTCTTTATCTTCTATAAAAACACATTCATCAATTTGTTGAAAACCCAGCAGAAACATTAATTTTATATGTACATAGGTATATTTTCTATACGGAAAATATCTTAATTTCTTAAAAATAATACATATATACAAGTGCTCTAGCGGAGCCTAGCGAGGCGTGTTGGGTTGGGGATATAATTGTTTGCCCCTTACTCGCTTCGAAAATGTTTTGTCTAAATCCGCTAGGGTACAAATGCACCAGCAGATTTAGAGTGAGGGTATTATTATTTAAGTCGATGGTTCTCGAAAACTTTTAATGCCTCCAAACAATTAAATTTCAATAGGTACAATATATATATGTATGTAATAATTAGCAGACTATGAGTGGAATTAAAATCAGCCCCGCCCCCACTTGGGTCCGTTAGTGTACAAGTGTATATGTGTATGTAATGTGATGCAGTATTTCGACGGTTTTGGGAAAAACTATGGTACTACTGCCATAAAATTTATGAATACGCTGACGTATGCTCTTTAATAATTCGTAATCGGTGTGTCGGTGCTTATTTACGAAATCCAGAAACTTGTTTGCATTTATGAATTATGAGTGTATCTTTCTTTGATATATTATATAGTATATATGTATGTAAGCATATCGCAGTATCTTTGTATGTGCACTATATCTCGAAAAATATTTATGTGTACTGAAAAATTTTGTTTTGGACGTGGTGCGGAGGATCTTGTCTAAAGAATTCTTCAAATTTATTATTTCACCAGTTCATAATGAATGGAATATTTATTTATTTGTAAATATTTTTTTTTTTTTGAGCAGAATTTGTTGTTGTCACGTTTGTTATTTAAAATATTTGTAAATTAATTTTTCTTATGTTTTTTAGAATGTTTTCACATTGTTTGGTAATTTTAATTTGTTTGTTTAGCGTAAAAACATGTCGAAATTCAAATACATAGAAGTATGAAGTTTACTCACTCGGCATATGGCAAACCTCTGGGAGTATAAATTGAAAAAGCTTCCTGCTCTGTAAATGTCATGTTCGTTTTCCAATGTCTTGAGTATCGAGTTAGGCAAGCTTCTGTGCATTAAATGTAGAACTAGCTGCGCTCATTATCCGAAAGGGGCGTTTATAGGGAGCGATATCCGAAACGTTTTGATCAAGGGCATTTAACCCAGATATGCCCAATTGCCTATTTCTAGTACACTTGAAAAAATTTTATTTTTATAGAATATATTTTCATTTAATGAAAATCAAACATTTCAGAAGTGACCTACATATAGGAGAATGGGCATATCTGGGTTAATTTAAAGTTTACTAAATACATGCAAGCAAATATGTTTTTAGAATATTTTAGAATATCCAATATGCATATCGTATTTTGTATAAATTTAAAATGAAAAGGGCATTGCCACGCATACCTAGTTTATAAATCAGCTTCACTATTATTTCCCTCCTAATAGGTGCATTTAAATTAATTGATTAAATTTATGGAAGTGCTACCAAAAATTTTTAGGTGTGTGGTCGTACAAGAACCAGACAGAGACACACTCGTCTTATGTAGATGAAACATGGAAAAAAAGTTTTTATCGAGAGCAGCTTCCAAAATGGGGGACGAACAACGGACACATGCAACAACAACAACAATAACAACGCATTTAGACATTTCTCTTTCCCCTTTGAGATGAAACTCTGCAATGATGCGATCATAAAACATAAAAATATAGAAGAAACGATGTAGTAAATTAATTTTAACAAATGAAAATGGTTTAAAATATTATACTTTTTTCTCATATAGCAAAGCATATATCGGAAATGGGGAGCTCGTTTGTCGCGAAGAAAACTTTAGAATATTGAAACTTTATAGAATATTGAAATATTTGTTGCTATTCTGGTTCTGGTTATTGCAGCTAGTGAGTTTCCGATCGTACATAAGTATGTATGCGGGAAAAAGAAGGCGCGTATGACAAATTGTGCAGGAAAACATGACACCAAAAATGTAATAGTTGGTAAGGATGTTGTTGTTGTTTTTCCTTGTTTTTATTTCCTTTTCATTTGGTGTACGAGTACATGACAACGATTTGTTGCTGAGAATTGCAGCATGTGACGTCTTCATCGATCTCGAGTCGCGAGTCTCATCGACTCAGTGTCGTAATTTTACAATGACATTTACAACTTGACGATTTGACAGTTGTACAAATGATTCGCAATTAAAAATGTTGCTTGATTTTTAAGAAAAATTAAACTTTGTGATATCGTATGTTGATTCTTAATTTTTGATGCTAACTTTTCAATTCACACCTTCCTTTCACAATTTCTTTCATTACTTTGAAACACGCGCAACATTTTACAAATTACATGCGAGTGTTAATTTTTCAATGCTGCCACCACAACAGCATAAAAATAATTGCCAAACAGAGATGATGACGCCCCACATGTAGTATATACACCTCCGGTGCACCACGTCCTTCCGTACACCGTACCACTTGAATTTCCATCATATCTTGAAAATCTCCTCTTCACTTGCAGCGCATGAAGTGATGCTTGAGCGATCTTAATGCCACTTTGCTTTGCATAATTCTTTTTCTTGTTGCACATTGAAAATAAATATGATTTCCATGGCAGTGTGAATTTCTGCATTTGTGAATTTTATGAAATATACAAATTTGTTAATTTACCATAAAACGTTTGATTTTTCTATTCCAGTTCTGTTTTAGTTTCGAATTCACAATTTTGATTGAATTTTGGCATTACGCCAACGGAATGCATTAATTTGCACCCTTTCTTATGAGAAATAGACTGCAAATGAAACTTGAAGAGATTGCAACTCCAGTTTCGGAAAATGTTGATTACACTAGCAATGTGCAGTAGACCACTTTACATCGGATTGTGGATCTAGGCTGCCAGATACGAAAAGGAGGAAACCAGTACATTCCAAAAAATGTCTTAAAAAGTTAGTAGGCTCTAAGTAAAACAAATCCGTACACATTTTTTTTATTAAAAACAATATACCAGAAAAACGCAAATAATAAGAATATAATTTTGAATTCTGACCACAAAAATAAAAAAATAATTAGTTCTGAGTTTTGAAAAGCTATTGAGAAGAATTGATCGTCGTGACGTAATGGTTTGTGGGCTGGCAAATTTCACTGAGTCAATTAAATTCAATTCCTATTATCTCAATAGCATAATAATTTTCTTTTCCATCACGTCAGGCTTTCGAGAAAATTGGGTTTAAAAAATATAATTCCGGTACAACTTCTTTACATGCGACCTCTGCCTGGAGCCATGTGAAAGTATAGCATTGTATTTATTGAAAATATATTGTTTTAATTTTAATATCCTTAGGCCCCAGTTCGGTATTAAATGAATAATAAAACTTTCAAAAAGCAAATGCATATCTGTGAAATAAATTTTGGATATTTCCCAAGGGCCATTCACATATTACATAACACAATTTTTGACCAATTTTGACCCCTCCCCTCCTGGTCGTAATACATCGTAACAAAACTGTCCCTTCCCCCCTAACTCCCCTATAACGTAACAAATTTTTATTTCGCCTTTTTTAAGCATTGTGTATCCTTAATATCGCTTATAGAATATTCAAATATAATTAAAATATATATTTTTTTTTAATTTGACCTTTTTATATCGATATCTTTTGAATCAGTTATCAAATTAAAAATCGGATTATAAAGGGTTTTCCATTAAGGACATAACAATTTTATCTATTAATAAAACACAGAATTCTTTGAGATATTGAGTTCAAATTTATTGTGAGTGTAGTGCAAGCATTACATTGCAAGCATTACACTTTATGAATGAATGATTTCGGTCATATGACCACCACGAGCCCGTTTACAGCGAAAACGACCGTCATGTTACCGTCAATAGAGAGCGATATCGTGTTATGTTAGAAGATTATTTTTGGCCAGAATTGGATGAACTCGACATCAACGATATGTGGGTTCAACAAGACGGTACCACTAGCCAAACAGCACGCGTCACAATCGATTTATTGAAAGGCGAATTCGGTGAACGTCCGAAATGGTCCGGCGGAATGGCCGCCTCGTTCATGCGATCTAACGCCATTGGATTTCTTTTTATGGGGCTATATCAACTTTAAACGAGCTCAAAGACAATATCAAACGCGAAATTGCCAACGTTCCCGTCGAAATGGGTGCTAGAGTAGTGGAAAATTGGGTCCAAGGAATCGATCGCTGTAAACAGGCTTGTGGTGGTCATATGACCGAAATCGAATTTCATTCATAAAATGTAATGCTTGCACTACACCCACAATCAATTTAAACTTAATATCTCAAAAAATTCGGTGTTTTATTAATAGATAAAATTGTTATGTCCCTAATGGAAAACCCTTTACATGTTTGCTATCGCAATACCTTTCATTTCCTATCAAGAACAACTGGGCTCGAGACATAATTTTTAAATTATAAAAAAGTTTAAAAAATTAAAAAACTACAAAATCTCAAAAAATGATACATAAACAAATTTTAGCCATGAATTCAGCGGGAGAAAATTAATTTTATAAACTAGTGAATTTTTGAAATCATCTAATATGTGAACGGTCCTTAATTTGTGTGTAATAATTTTACTTAAGATTTCCTTCAAAAAATAATTTTGACTATAACAGCATCTTTGGTAAACTTAACCCTCTAACCCGTAAGGCCGCCCTAAGGCAGCCTTCACTCTATTTTAATTAATAGGCAAGTGCAAATTGATTTTTTTTGTAATCACACGATTACTGTTTATAGTTATTTTTATGTGTTGTTTTGTGACGAAAAATTATCGCACATATAAGTTTTTTATAAAAATCTAAAAAAAAAATATTTCTAAGTCCCCTCATATACTGTCATATACTGTAGCATAATCATACATAATTTTGTATAATTTTGTATGAAAAATGAGAATTTCTGACTAATGAGAGGATACAACACCAAATAAGACACCTTGTGAATTGCCCACATATATCTTTATTTTTTGTCTTAAACCTTCAAGTCCACATCGGGGCAGCCTTCCGTTTTTCTCACCTAACTGCTAAACTCAAAAACTAATCAAAAAATTTACTTCATATTCATTTTTTTTTTCATCAATGTTAACTGCAAACAAAAATTCTGGTGCTTGTTTTATTATTTCAACCTTGCGGGTTAGAGGGTTAAGCGCATCTGTTGATGAGAAAGCTTAGTTTTTGACCTTTTTAAGTAGAAATTAAAAATTTATTGAGATATTTTTAACTTAAGTCGATTAAAGCTTTTTAGTAAACCAATAAACAATAAAACATATAAACAAATAATATCTTCACTTAAGATGTTTTGACAAATGCATTACTGTTTGAAAAAAAACTTAAGTTATAAAGTAAAGTAGCATAACTGTGCTTGAATACGGTAATTTTAGAAAAAGGTGAAAAATAATAACGTAAAAACTCAATTTACAATTATTTCGAATTAAGCTATTCTAATTTGCCACAGATATATAGTAGGAAAAAAATGAAAAAATTGCGTCAATTTTTAAATACCAATAACTTCGTGTAAAAAAATTGAATGCTAAAAATTTTAAGCTTTGATTAATGGCTAGTTAAATAAAAAAAATTTTATTATTAAGTTATTTTTTAAATGCAATAATTTGAAATACGGTAAGTGAAGGTGGAGCGAATCCGACTTATGCTAAATTGGAATACATAATTTCTTTTTCACCTGTGTTTTTCAAAATTTATATAATGAAAATTAATTAAATTGATTCCTTTTTCGATAACTATAAATTTTATTTAATTTTTCTTTAGAAATGGGAATCCGGGGGATCGGATTAGCATCATATTTTTACATTCAGAAAAACGATTATAACGGAAAAAGGGCAAAACATAAATCAAAGGTTGTTATGAGAGAAATTTGATATTTCTATACACTACCAAAAGAGATTGGAAACGGAATTATATCTTTATTTAAAAGTTGTAGGTTCCAAAATATAAAAGGTGTCGGATTCATCTCATATTCCCAACTTTTTTGTGCAAGTGAATAACTATTTCCTCAGCAAAAAAATAAGCAAACCCAGTTTTGTAGTAGCAATGGAGTCATATTTTTAAGACATGATAAGCAACAAAGTCAAAAAGTGGCAAAAATTTGCAAACTACTTAAATTTTTCATTCAAAGCTGTTTTTATTACAATGTAATAATTGCTAAATTTATTTGATAACAGCAATCCCTTTATAATTAACGAATACTGTTTGTCTTTTGCTCCTGAAGCATACAAATTTTGTAGTTACAAAAGATTTAGCTCAAAGGAAGCCATGAAAAAAGTGGTTCCACTTCCGGAATAATATCAAAATATATTGTAGTAGAATATAAATTTCAATTCAGCAAAATTATGATTTCATATAAATTTTATCTTTTAATCCCATGATTCTGAGAATTTTAAACTTACGAATGTCTCGAAAACTTCAGTAACGAAGAATGGTTTAAAAGGTTTAACTATGCTTATAAAAAGATATATGTGTAAAAATTGTAAAACTCAAACATTTTCCACAATGTGTTTTGGAAAAAACTACAAAACTTTTAATGCCATAACTACTTAGAACTTCAAGTACATTAAAGGAAATAACTTAAGCGCGCACTGTCAACATTTACATGTGTACATGGGCATATGAAAAATGATAAATGGATTTATAAAAGTGCATTTTTATAAATACAAACCGCTGCTGAACTAAAAATACTGACATTCATACAAATTTTTTATGTATAAAAAAAATGTAATAATAAAAACTACAAAAAGAACACCATATGTGCATTCTCTGCACTTCGTAAATGATTTTATTCAAGTTTTTTTTGCTTGCTGCACTTGTATCTGGATGCACATTCGAAAAAGTTACACAGACAAAGAGTCGGCTTGATCACCATCAGCGGGATTATGCAAATGCTGGATATGGATATGGAGAGGAAAAACGTGGGAGAGATTAGTAAGACGAGAAAACCTCCCAGAACTCAGTGTTTGATTGTGTGCGTGTGTGTTTGGAAAATTTATGTGTGCGCAAAAAGAGAAAAACTTGGAAATTCAAATCCTTTTATGAAAGATTCTTGAAAATGCATCTACGACTTACGTTTTGGATGTATCACTTCTCTGCGGCTGTGTGATGTCGTCTGCATATGTTAGCGAGCAGAAATTTATTCGTACTTTCAAATATTACGGCAAATTAATTTAATTGCTAATAAGTGTGGCGAGAAAGCATTCGCCCTACTGCTACATACATACATTTATCTTGCACTAGCAACATTATGCTGCTGCCTGCCATTACAGCAATTTGTATCTTGCAAAAGAAACAATATTTCTCTTCATTTAGGGTTCACTGCATTTTAATTGGACTTTTCTTCGTTGCTGCAATTTTCACTTTGTTGTGGTGCATATTTTACTTGAGACAAATACAATTTTGGCAACAAAGCAACATTAACAATAGCAATAAAATGAAAAAAATAACAAACAATGAGCATAAATTTGGCGTAATCTCATCATTAGAAGACATTCTATATTGCATTTCATTGTAAAAATGACAGCGTCGCAAGTTATTTTGACGTTGTCATTTTAATTTTTCCTATACATACCTAAGCACATATGGTAGATGTTTGTATAAACATGTACGAATTTATATTTTGAAATTTATTATCTTGCAGATTTTGGCATGAATTTAATTTATGCATTTTCATTTACTATTTAGATTATTTCATGCCTATATCACTCGAGTAGCGGAATAATAGTAGATTAGATGTCCAATTTAACGAACGAGCCCTATCGATAAATGAAAAAAATTCCTTAAATTAAATAGTATTTTTTTAAGTGTGTTAATTAATGTGGTCGCCGTAGTGGTTAGTGAGTAGAACTACTATGCAACGTGCCCGGGTACAAATCTCGGCAAATCTAGTAGCAATTAATGTTTCTAAGTATTCGGTTCTTTGTATATGCGTTAACGTCTTTCCAAGAGATTTATCTAGTTTTTTTTTGGATTGAGATATGTAAAATTAGGTAGATTAGATATCTCCGTACTCTTAATTTTTATCTATTCATAATTTTAATAGACTGAAAATTTTAAGTAAAATCTGTTTATTTTATTTTTCTCATTTCAGAACTCTTATACAGGTGCGTATTTTCGTCAGAAATTGAATTTGTTTGACAAAAACTCGGATAGATATGCTACATTTTCAGGTACATACACGATTTGGTACAGTTTTCCTTACTTCTATAGAATTATTAAGTGTTATAAGCATTTGAAAATACGCTAATGATAAAACCAAATAAATAAATAAATTTAGGGAACACTTCAATTAGATAGAGATCATACAGATTAGTAATAATGTAGATACGTTTTCAGAATATCTCCAGAAATTGTGTTGTTTCGGCTTCTTTACAAAAGATTTCAAAACCTTGTGGTATACCCATTTATTTGTGCTCTTCAGTTCTCTTTGAGCTCTTCAACAGATTTTCTAAAAACTAAACTTGAATAGCAGAATGTTTATTTTAAACTCATTCTAAAGGTGAAAATTAACTTCGAATTAAGTAAATTTTTATCAGGACCCTACAGAATTTATACATATAAACATATTCATAATATAGACAATTTTTTTTTACAGAATTCGATACATCAATGTCTGCAAATGGTTCAAGTTTGGATTGCTTAAATTTAATTGTACAAAGTATAAATAAAAATACAACGATGCATGTAGCAGCAGCCTCTGCATCAGCAACATCATCTTCAACAAACCACAGTCACAACAATATGACAACAGTGACAACCTCTTCATCAGCAACCAGTATTGTAAGCAATTTATCACAAAGTTCATCACATTCATCATTGAATTCGACATTTAAACAAAAATGTACGACGTAAAAAATTATGATAGGAGATTAGTTAAAGAAAAATCTAATTATATTGCAATTGTTTGTAAAATAATAAAAATATAAATTTGTACAAAAAAAAAAAAAAAATTGTTGAGGATACACGAGCTATACACTACTAGGCAGCTAAGCTAAATACCAAAGATTAATTTCTAAATATTGTATTTGCTTTGAAAAGTTTTAGCATTAGAATTATATTTTAAGTTAGTCAATAAAAACAAAACTATGAAAAAACTTCAGATAATAAAAATTTTGTTTTGTTTCTTTACTGAGTTTCAGTCACTTTAATCAACTTCCAGTTTTCTAAAGGAACCACTTACGCCACTCAGCTCACCCAGCTCCAAGCCTTTATTCGCTCCAATACGCATTTTCTCATTAGTCCGATAAGTTGCATCGCAGGCAAAGTATTCAACGTAATCTTGCAGCTTCTGCTCCCACATTTTCAAGGCTTCCGCTTGGTAGCCATTATGGCCGCCATATTCGATTATCATGGCATCACGTGGAATGTGATCATATAAATCTTCAGCTTTCTTGTGCACAATAAACTAAGAAAAAAAAAACAGAAAAATAATTTGTGTCATAAATTATACACAAGTAATTGATTCGTTTATGTTCCCGCTCACTTTAAATGGCATTTTTGTTGGCAGAAATGTGGCAACAAAATTAAATACCGCCTGCCCGTCGCGTCGCATATTAATCAAATGTATCTCGTTGAATTTGAGGGGCATGCAACGATCGACCAGCATCCATGTTTTTTTCAAAAGAAATGGATCGTACTGCATCATTTGCTCCATGTTAACGTCGCGTGCGTCCACCACGTAAGACAATCCGGCCACACTCGCACTGTCACTTTCCAGCGCCAACATTTCCATCAACATGAAGAGCAATTTGAAAGCTTCGCGTGGATTTGATTTTTTTGGATTACATTTCGAATATTGAGATATAATTACAACAGATCCAGTAGCGCTTATGGGTTTGTTCGGTATGATGTGTATCCTATAAAGAAAAGATATCGAATGAATGATATTAATTTTTACGAGCTTTTTATCGGTGTATACTTTTAAAATGCTTGTACTATAAAATTTGAAGTTCGTTTATTAGCTAACAAAAGCCATTGTATTTAGATAAACGGAATGTTGAAGGTTTTTTTTTATTAGTTTGTCATTTTTAGAATTATAAGTACTAATAAATGTACTTCTTCGTTCAATAAGGCCACACATTACAAAGTCAATTTATAGCATGGCAAAGAAGATAGATCCAAATTGGAACATGATCTTTGGAATAGTCCGAAGTTTAGTTTGAAGTTAAAGAATTTGTTGAGCTTTAAAGCACTTTGGATAAGACGAAGAGCCTTCTTCTCTGTATGCCGTTCAACACATGGCATATGCATCTTCGCTTCTCATTTTCATTTCACTTACCCTCCACGATATAAGTCCCATAATGAATCATTCAACTCACGTTCACATAGTACCTCTGGAAAAGCATTTTTCAATGAATAGTAATTATCAATTCGTTTCTTAGTATCTTCTAAACTAAATTGGCAACGTCGAAGAAATGCCAACAGCAATTGCGGATTTGTGCGCGCTTTTAAATGTGGCGATTTTTTGATCCAGCTTTGTAGAGCTGCAATGCTATTTTGTGTAGTTTCGGGATTTTCTTTGCAATTTGTTCGTGCAATTTCACAAAGTTCCGGACTCAATGTACGCACCGTGGTTGTCATGGCTAAACGATATAAATTCAACTAGTTGCATGAAATTATTCCGATAGAATTTAGGGAAATGTTACTTTCAATAAGCAACTGAATATGGATTACAATATCTTATCTAGGCGTAAATATTCGAAATATTGTAGGTACTTACTATGAATGATAAGGGGTTTCCTTACCTTCCTCATGACTATATGACATTGTACAGGTATGAATACATAAGTGAATATTTTATTGATAATAAAAAGTAAAATAAAATATGTAGATATGGAAAATGAAATGACTCAAACATTAGTTTAATTGATCGATTAATTTACTGACGATTATCAATTACAAAACAATTTTGGGCTTTTGGTTTAAGAATGATTAGTCATTTTAGAAAACATTAATTACATAGTATATGTGTATAACTGCGGGTTAGAAATGCTTTAGAATTGGTAATCTTTTCGCAATTTATTAGTTAATAAACGTGTCAGCTGTTTTTATTCTTCTTCCAGTTTACGAAATGATCCGTTAGCACCGAATTGCGCTTCATAGGTCACAACCTCGCCACTTCTTAACTTCTCACAAGTTCCATAATTAGCATCCTCTTCAAAGTATTCGCGATAACTTCTTAGTAAGTCATCCATGTAAGCAATACATTCAGCAATGTGACCATTACAGCCGCCATATTCTTCGGGAAGACATTTTTTTGGTATATATTCATAAAGTTCCTCAAAGGATTTAAGCAAACGAAACTGAAAAAATATTTATCAGATTTTAACGATACAGCATTATTAAAATATTTCATATATTTTAAGGCTATTTTAGTTAGTCAATAGAAAAATACATATTTGGATATAGTAAATATCTAGCTAATTGAAATTCGGATTTACCATGCTTGATTTATTATTTGATCAAAAACTTTTACATACCGGTAGATCGTTATCAATTCTCAATGTACGCATTACCGTTATCCAACGTTGAATTTCCTTTGGACAATTAATTAGATAAACCTCTTTAAACCGGATCGGAGCACAATCCTGCATCCAATCCCACCACTTTTTGAACAAGTTGTTATCAACCTGTCGCATCCGCTCAAATGAAAATCCAGACATATCAATTACTTGACAAATTCCAGCAACCGTCACGTTATCATTTTCCAATGCAATAATTTCCATAGCCATGGCAATAAACTTTAAAATATCACGGATATTATAACTTTTGGGACAATATAAACCAAACCGGGCTATAATTAATGCAGTGTGATTGTCAGATTTCGGATATTCCGGATAGTAGTGTACACTGAGAAAAAATGATTTCACTCATATACATATTGTTATATGTACTATTCATGATTTAACTTACCCCAAACGATTTATTTCTAAAATCCGTTCTGTTACAAATCGATTGTTCATGATTTCAGGAAATATGTTATAATAGCTATAAAATAGATCAATACGTTTCTTTGTCTCCTCCAAACTATAACGACAACGACGCAAAAATGCAATGAGGAATTCATCTGTGGTGCGTGCCTTCAAATGGGTCTGTTGCCTTATCCATTCACGTAATATTATCAAATCCTGTTGTATGCGATCCGGAGTTTCATTTAATTCTTCACGTGCTATCGCAGCAAGAGCTGGTGTCAATGGACGCATTATTGGAGCACCTTCGCACATTTCTCTTCTTGTATTTAACCTTTATAATGCTGAATTGCAACTAACTAGAACAGTTATGCGAATTTTGGAAATTTCACAGAGATATTCATAAATTTGTTTTTGGATAATTGAAGTGATAAGTGTAGATAAGTGATGTGCATGAATTTGCTGATATTTATCGAAATTAGATTAAATCTTATCAATATATTCTTTAGTTATTCAGTAATTGGAATGAATGCGTAAAATGGTAGCCTTTCTGTTTTTGATTTATAGGATAATATTTTTATGAACCAAGAATAGAGAGTAGAGGAAGATAACATCAGATATTTGATTGACAGCTACTACTGGATTGTATTAAAGCAGCTTAAAGTTACAACAACCACTTACAACCGCAGCTAACTCTTGATGAACTATGTCTAATAATTTCGGTTACAGAGCATTTTCAAAACTTCGAAATAAATGTGAAATACATGTGTATATGATATTTTTCAAATTTACGTCAATGCATTGCTGTCTTCGCGTCCTCTAACTCTCAATTCAAGTGAAAACTTGGAAGCTTAAAATCAGTTGTTAACCCTGCAACTCACAGGTCCGCTTTAAGGTGGGCTATACATATTTCATAATAATAAAAGAAATACTTTCTTATTGTACTAATATTATATCTAAAATGAATACAAATACAAAATAAATAATAACAATGATTAAATAAAGAAACAAAAAGCTTTCAAAATGCTCAGTGCTTGCAACAGCTTATTTTTTGTTTTTTATTTTTTTTTACTTAACAGGAAAATAAATGGATAATGAAGACAATATCTATTCAATTCGGAATCAGAGCTAGAAATTATCTATCTTTGCATTGCCACCAAATGTTAACACATTTCTTCATCAGGAAAACAATTCTCGAAAGATCAAAGCCAGAAGTTACCTACGCATTTAATGCGATTGCATCCATATCTCTTCCGTGCGAAAATCAGTTGTCTAGTTAGTCTTCTATTTAATAATAAATATAACATGACGATATGTTTTCGTGTTATTAGTTTTTTCATTTTGGATCTGTTACAACCACTTAGCAATAATGTCGCACACGATCAACACTAATCCGTTGCAACACACACACTCAAGTGGTCATATCCGGAAGGTGCCAATCATTTGCTTCTTAAAGACAGAGACATACCATTTACTTACAACCCAACTCAAATCCAGCTTGACTGATCTGAACACGTAGGCTATACATACACTTAGAAGCAAAAAAGGGGAGCGTTTAAATGTGTGAGTGCCTTTGAAATTTGATCCCCATTTTATGCTTGAAATAAAATTGAGATTCAGAGTGTTTTTATTTTCGAATATCTGTCCGTCTATCTGTTTGCCTATTTTTGAGCACTTAATTTTGTATGAATTGCATAGGAGTCGTGTCTTACAGAATTACATCAAGCCAGAAGTGTTGACAGTTAAAGGAGATAGACAGATAGACAGATACACAGCAGTGTTAGTTGGCTTCCTTTATATAACTCACGGGTATATCAGATATTTATACTGAAGTGGCAAATTAGGCTGACAAAATATGTCAGCTGTTGACACGTTCGGCGAGAGATACATACATATGTAAAAACATACACAGGGCAAGTATTGCTGTTTACTGTTGTTGATGGTTTTTAGCAATGGGTGGCACACTGGGTTCGGTAAGAGCACGTAACAAGTATTCAAAAGATGTTGTTGCGCCCTCTTTTATGAATTTTGAGCTGTATATTTTTATTAGTTGAAATAATTCAAAACAAATAATGGAAATATGTATGCTTTGATCTTGTTGACAGTTTGCACCCTTGTTGCAGTTTGTTCGCCTTTTTCATTTTTTATGGAAACTTCATCAGGCATGACAACTCGTATTTAATATTAATGATGGCTCATTAGCTTCTTTTCGATTCTACTTCTCTTATTCTTCTGGTTGTACATATATTTGTATTATTCACATGAAATATATTGCTGTTGTTTCTACAAAAGGGTGGGTGTAAGTATATACAATGTACATAATTGACAATAACGTTGACATGTTAGAGAATTTTCCCGATTAAAAAAAATATTAAGCATTTATTCTAATTGAATAAGCTCTTTCTTTGTTATAAAATATAATCAGTTTCAAACTCCAAAAAATTAGTATAAATATTCCTGATAAACATCAAAAATGACTACTTCACGCAAAAATAATTGTTTCATCAGCAAAAAACATTCTGAAATTTTGCATACTGTTTCCAGAATTCACAGATTGTAAGTTTTCGATGTATGTCTCCAAAAATTTCAGTACAGATGGAAGTGGGCACGCTTTATCATAATCCATCAAAAGCCCGAAATCGAAAAATTTGATGTTTGTGCTTTTTCAAATAAAAAACTCTAAGTAAAACTAAAGTTTCCTACAGTTTAAATATGATTCAAATTATTTTGGTATTCAAATTATTTTGGTATATATTTGGTATGGCTCCTTCTGTTTTCATAACAAATTTTGAAGAAATAATGCTGAATGCGGAAATGTTGCATTCGTTGCCCATTTCTAATTTATCTAATAATTTTTTTGAGGTCATTTGATTTGGAATGTATTTCATTCCAATAATTAAGGCCTTATTTTGTTATGAAAATATGTCTAATTTTTGGGATTTTTTTTATTTTAAGTTTAGGACCATTTTTATTTGGTAAGCCGTATTCAGCTGATAGTTTTTGGTGAATAGAACTTCTCCACACGCTCTGTGGTCGCCCACGACGTACAGTGCTCTGTCGGTCGACAAAAATAGTAAAAATGAGAATCGCCAAAGTTAGCAATATTGGTACCATTTTAAAGCTAAAAGTTCAACTAAGAAGAAACCATAACAATTGTTGCACAAAAATATTTTTTTCTCTCAGTGTTTTTTATTTAGTGGTTCAAAAGAAAATTTGTTAAAAATAAATTTTTGACTAAAAATGAGTAAAGTAAATTTATTCTCATTTTAAAATGCTTAGATAATATAGCTGTATTAGTAATTTTTCCTAAATTTTAGAACATAACATTTTGCGAGTAGACAAAGTTAAAATATTTTTTTATGAAAAAATTTTTAAATTCACCATTTTCTGAAGACCCGGAAAAATTACTTCCTGAAAGTTCCTAAAATTTTTTTTTTTAAATTTGTTAAAACGAATCTTATACTATTTGGAAATAATAATAACTTTTCCAATTTTTTCCGATTCTTGGAAAAAATGCATTTTAAAAAATCCTCTAAAACGTAATTTTTCATGTTTTAGTACTAAGACATGTCGGCTGGCATTTCGTTTCTTTCTTTTGCAAAATTTGTAATTATCCTATTTATTTAAGTGGTACTAAGTATTCATAGTATTATTGCTATTTTGTTCGATTGAAATCGATTGGCACATACTGGAAAAACTGGTGGAGAAGATACTTAGATCTTATACGTCATATAATTTTGTCGTCGGATCCCATGCTTTTGTCTAAAATACAAAACACGAATAAGAAAAAGGCTATGATATATTATAACAAAATTGCTTAAAGATGTTATAAATATCTAATTGAAGAACAAAAAAAAACTTTTTTGAACACTTTTAATCCAAGATGGCGGCGATAGAGCGCATCTCCAAAAAAGTTAATTTTTGGTGGTAGGATGGATTCAGTGGAACCATAAAAAGTCAAACTTTCCTCTCCCCCTTTTTTTAGGGTATTTTTTCTCAATTTTTATAGATTCTTTCGCCATACTGGATCCGCCATTTTGAATTTTAAAAATTGTATATCAGATTCGTAATCAGCGACCCTGAAAACCCCTGAGCACGGTTGCCACATCAAAACTTTTTTTGGGGCTAAAAACAAAAACAAAAAGGACCAAAATGGAAAAAAATGGACCAAATTTTTTTTAAATTATTTTGTTTATTTAACAAGTAAATATAGCACATTATAAAATGTGTATAACAATTTTATAATATTTTTTTAGCGATTGCTAGAGAATACATTCATATATCACATCAAACTAAAACAAAAAAACAAAAAAAAGTGCTCAGAAATTCATATAGCACATATGTAATTAAAGGTATATAAAAATTACTTATAATATTTTAAGTGATTATTATATAGTACAAACATAAGTATATCACATTATATATTAGCAGAAAAAACAAAAAAAAGAAGTGCTTACAAGTTCACATAGCATATATGTATTAAAAAGTGTATAAAATGTAAAAACTACTTATAATATTTTAAGAGATTGTTATATAGTAAAAACATATATCACATTAAACAATATCAAAAACAACAACAAAAAAATGGTTAGCAATTCAGATACAAAGAACATTTTTGGGGCTGGAAATAAATCAAGTATATCGACAAATCAAAAAATAACAAGGCAGAAAGTATATTCTTTTATAGATGAATACAAATGTAAAGTCATTTTTGAAATCAGATATCAAAACCAAAAAACAGTGCCATATACTCCTGAACAGAATGGCGTTGCTAAATCTTTACTACTCAGTAGTATCGAAACCAAAGTAGATTTCGTCAGCAACTTAGATGCTCTTACATCGACCGGGTCTGTGTTTACATCTTTATCAGAAGCATGCAAAGACTTGGTGTGACTTCGGAGAATTTTGAGTGGATTTAATCAACAAATGAGCGCACCAAAGTTGTACGAAGACAAAGTTGCTTGAGACTGATTGAAGGAGAGAAGTTTTCAGTTTTCTGCCCAGTAAAAGCACAAAGACGCGCGAGTTTGTTTTCAAAAGGACTAAGTAGATAAAAAGTTGCACTTACTGTCCGACCGAAAACATGATGGCAGACTTACTGATGAAGCCATTGGCAGCAAGGCGGATTCAATTAGGCAGGCGTATTGAAAAAAAGTTATTTTATTGTTTTCAAATTATTGGTAAATGTTCAGATTACACTTC
This sequence comes from Toxonevra muliebris, assembly GCA_963691655.1. Lineage (NCBI taxonomy): Eukaryota > Metazoa > Arthropoda > Insecta > Diptera > Pallopteridae > Toxonevra > Toxonevra muliebris. The sequence continues at coordinate 2,647,092 of OY829327.1, read as the reverse complement.
TGATTGGGATTAAAAATCACTTTTTGACTCAAATTTTGTTAATATGAATTGGGGCGTGCCGCCCTTTCCCGGTTCGGGTTCTTGTCGCTAAAATTTTTTCAAAAAATAGTACAAATAACTAAAAAAAGATATGACTAAAAATGAATACATCATGCATAAATTGCACTTGTGTCGCCCAAATTAAAAGGTCAAGGTATTTGTATTCAAATCATACTAAAAAAAAGTAAAAAATTCGCTCGAAAAAGGACCAAAATGGCCACCGAATTTAGTGCGTCATGTATCCATTTAGTTTCTTTTATTTGTTATTTTACTATTTATTAAATACATTTTAATGCCAAAAATCCGTTTTTCGGGAAGGGCCTGCTCTCCCTAATTCAAATAAACAAAATTTGGGTCAAAAAAGTGATTTTTAAAAAAATTCTCATCAAGTGTGTTCTAAAAATTCCAAATAATTTTACTGCATTGAATAAAGACACTAGTTTGCTTAATATAACCTTTCATTACTACAACTTTCTTACACTGATTTTTTTAACATTACATTTTTTTAGTCACAGAGTGACTCATACATTACATATGAAAGTTAATTACTTAATATTTTTGAAAAAGGACCAATTCAGAAAAAAAGGACCAGCGGACCAAACGAAAATAAAAGGACCACTTTTGGTCCAAAAGGACCAAAGTGGCAACCGTGCCCCTGAGTAACGATTTTGAAGTCAAATAATTGTTATTTTTCTCGAAAACTTGTTATTGAACTTTAGGTCTCATTTTTAGTACACTAAGGTACAATTATATGTATAGCATTCGTTTTGCTTCGAAATTTTCACTAATATTTTATAAAAGTATTCTTGAACCTAAATAACCAAAAAATCAAAACCAATATAAATCGATGTTTTTCAAATTTTAAACTGGAGTGTCCCTCAATGAATCGCTTAGGATATTTTTAACCCTGGAAGTACATGCATATTTCTATACGTAAAGGTCATGCTTTGTTCAAACGACGACGGCATTGTTCAAAGTGGTCATACACATGATATTTCCACCTATAACATTGAAAGCTGATTGTTTCCCATTATTTGGTTAATTTATCATGTAGCAAAATAACAATTATCATTTATTTTAATAACATATATTCATAAATAAAAGTTTACCAACACTTACTTAGAGAGAAAAATTGTAAAACTTAAACATGCGTCGTCGATTCGACGAAGCATGTCCTTCCAGGGTTAAGTTCTTCTGAAGAAAGATCCTGAAGCAGTGATGAATAAAAAATTTGTTTTTAAATTAAATAAACATAATATTTTTTTATTAAAGTATTGTGAGGTTTCCTATAAATTTTATATATTCGAATATGTAGCATTTAAAAAGATTGATCATTGAATAATAATTTGATCACTATAACTCGGTGTTCTTTCAAAAAAATTTTTTTCCAATTTTGTGTTTTTATTTTTAGCAAAGAGATTTACTAAAAAAACAAATTTTGTACAATTTTTTTTTTTAATTTTAACAAACAAATTAAATGCACTTTAAAACAACATAAATTCATCCAAAAATTGTTTTTTTTTTAACTGTAAGGTTTATGAAAACGCCGATTAAATTTTTGGAATTAGCGTGATATTATTCATTAAGGAACCAAATTTCATTCATTTCTGACCAAAACCCTATTTTTGCCCATCATTTATATGGAGTCGAATCACTGTGCGACGTCATTTTCGTGATGCTAGAGTATGACCTATTTACTTCCGATTTCGTCACTTTATCTGAGATGTTATTGATTTTCACTTTACAAAGTTCCAAAGGTCATCGATTGTTATTAAATTTGGCTGTGATCGTCAAAACGCAGCTCTGACTTTGTTGAGTCTGTTGTTGACATCCTTATACCTTTATGGTCATCATGCTGCTTTGGTAGCAGAACTTGTCAATGTATTTAACAGGTTGGCCTTTGATTGTGATTTGATCAGCACTGACGTTGTCAGTTCTCATGACCTTGGTATACTTGACGTTGATCTCTAGGTGAACATGACCCGCAAAATTTGATAATATAGTGCAAAATTTGTTTTTTGATTATAAACAGTAAAAATCCCGATTTAAACAAATTTTCAATAAATTACAATGTCTCTTGGCTTCCAATTATCACTTTCTATATTGTAAAATAGTAAATAAATCACAATTGGAAAAATTACTATTTTCAAAAGGAAGAAACTACAGATGCAGCACGACCCAAAGGAGCAATTATAGAGAAAATATTTACATGTTGTATAGGAAATATTTATGGGGAGAAGAAAAGCGGAAATTAGTACTTAAATCGACAAATAAATTAAAAGGATCATTAAGGTACAAGTAACATATCCTACTAGCAGGGAGGAACATAGAGCATAATGCATTAGATATTTTAAAAATAAAGTAAATGGCTTCATAAACATAAATATACACACCCACATATGAAATGCAAGGAAAAAAAGGAAATGTTACGCAAGAGCACCCATTCGAAATATCAAAGACATCTGACTAATACCAATACCAACCAACCAACATCCATAGAATGCTATTTGGGCATGTAAAGATTTAAAAGACAACAACTAGAACAAAATCAAGTGAGCAAATTTTTGTTTCATACTTTGAAGTGTATTTACATTCATTAAGTTGTAAAAACACAAAATATTTTAATAGTTGAATATATAGAATCGGACGGAAATTTGTATAAAAATTTTAATTTTGCGTGACAAAAAACCACACATTCTAACAAAAACAAAAAAAAAAAAAAGCATTAGAGAAAGTGGGGAAATATGAAAAAATGTTCATATGTTTACAATCAAAAATCATTTACCATTTCGGAATGATTTACTTATGTACATATACATGAATACTTTAGTCTCCGCTCCACTGTACGAATGTGGATGACGTCGATGTGATGAATGTAAGAAGGATTGAGTTGAGTGACAACTGTCAGTCGAGCGCATCACGATTTTGAAAAATGCAGAATAAATAATGCATTTTAATAAAGCATAAAATATTCGTATATTTTATAGCTACACATTTAAGAATTTATTAAATACTTCAATATTTTGTTTTATCTAAAATTTTAATACCGGTTGGTGGATAATTGATAATTAGAAAAATTACATTTCCGAAAACTCTGTAATAACTTATTTTTAAACAATTTGGTCATCGGGGCATAGTGGTTATATGCCGGACCGCTACGCAAGGTGCGTAGCGGCTTAGAACTGTGGATTCAGTGGAAGGCGCCATTAACATGACTTTTTCTTTGCAACGATATATGTAATATGAAAAACTATTTTTTTTTATTCTTTAAACTACCAAAAGAGGTCTTATCGAAAAACTTATAAAATAAAATATTTCTTTTAAAACTGGAAACTTTGACTTATACTAAAAGCACGAAGGAATATTAAGTAAAATAAATGCAATCTAAAAAGTAAAAAATAAAGATTCTCTTAATTGAAGAAATACATTGCCTTACATTTGGATATTTTTCTTCGTGGCAAATACTTAAAATATGTTAACATTTTATTTCAAATGCCATTTATTAAATTGCTAACATAAACTTAAGGCAATTAAAAAATTCTCTAAAATTGTATACAAAACAATTACCAATGTATTCTAATTTATATCCTCTAATAATTAATTTTAATAATTTACAATCTCAATTCGCTAAAATGCAAATAGAATCTTAAGATTAAAAGTTACACTTTCTCTCTGCGCGCTGTCATTTTAATTATAGACGATAGTGTGCAACGAACGCGCCGGTATATTGATCACAATGTTACCGCGGATGCTGTCATTGAGTACGATATCAACTGGGACATGATCACTGCAGAAATAATAAAGAAGAATCAAATCAAAATATATGTATATAAATGTGTGCATGATGAAAATAAAATGTAATATTAATGGAACATTTTAAGAGCAGATGCGGCTATCTAGTGCGTTGCACGTACTTTGGTGGTTGGCTAATAAAGCAATTAAGCTGCAGAAGAATTGCAGAAACAGAACAGAATGAAAAGCCAATTAAGAGGGGTGCCAAAGAGTAGGAGGGGAATAGCAAGTAAAATGCTTCTTTCAACGAAAATATCATAAAATTTTTTACACAAAGTAATGAAAATAAATAGTAGTATACTTAAAACACACACATACTCGTACATACATATAAACACATATACATTAACCGTGCACTTTTACCAGCATGTTAATGTTTGCAATTACCGATTTTGTCATAGAAACACTGAATAATAACACCAACAAGAATAACACCGCACTTACTCACCTATTAAAAACAACCACAACTATTCCACCATCATCAGATATTTGAAAAGCTACTGCATCGACATTGAAATTCAGCTGCATTTGTGTATCGATTCGCATTGAATCTGCAGGAATGAATTTCGTAAAGTGTCCAATTGCATAAAACATAGGTTGCTTGTACAATTCTGAGTGATCTGAATAAAATACTGAAAATAAGCACAAACAAAAATTCCAAACACAAAATCGATGGACTCACTTCTCGCATTTACAATCACTGCCGCGTCTACAGTATTATTTACATAGTTTGGACCGCCATGCTCATCTAGTATTAAATTCCAATCAATCCATCCATTGAATGCATGTTGGAGATCTTGAAAGTAGCTCTTTGCGTATTGTTCAGCACGTTCCCATGATCCTAACTCAGGTCCATGTGTTTGCCATGGCTTATCACCTACACTGGATTCAGTATTTATTAATAATTTATTGGGCATTTCCAAATGAGCTGCATCAATAAGACTTGGACCAAATACATCATCCCAGTACCAGTGCACCGCCAAACCATCGAGGTAATCTAAAGAATTGCTACGTGATTGACGCATCTGAAAATGTTAAAAAGCAAAAAAAAAGGGGCTGAGAATGAAGTGCAAAAGTAAATTACAAAGATTTGGAAATATAGAAACTATAATTTCAGATTCACCATAAATTTATGTTTGTATAATGCAATTTAATTTTTATTTACCGTTTTGAACCATGCTGGATATGTATAACGCTGATCATCATTACCAAATATTAATACATTTTTATATTTGGAATTCTTAATGGTAGGCCCCAAGTGATCATTCAACCAAATCGCCTTAATATGCAATACAAATTTAAAAATACGTTAATAAATATAATTTCATCAAGAAAATATTATGCATTCAATAGCAAAGAGTATGAAAAATGCACGTACTTGTTCTCTTGGTGTCCAGCCCAAACTCATGAAACGCACAAACAGCCAGCCGATGACTCCATTTAGTGGCTCATTGCCAGTGGAAATGGCCCAAATCGGCATATTTTTATCATACATTAGTTCAAGAAATCTGCAAACGTGTAAACGAAACTCATGAGAAATGAAAATGCATTGAAGAAATTACAATGCCAGCCTCTACATTTGTACTCTTAGGTTTTTTTTTAACGAATTTACTAAATGTATTTGGGTATGAATTTAATAACGACTCACTTGAGATGATAGTTCGCCCATGTTTGATAGTATTCTCGTTTCAGAAAACTATATCCGGTCCACATTTCATTGGATTTCATCCACGGTGGTGAACTCCAAGCGGCTGCCATTATTTTCAGGGTGTCTCCATCTATTCCAGCGACTTCTTTTAACCGCTGAATTTGTTGTATTTTTAGCTCATCTCGTATATCGAGTTTGGTAAAATTTGTTAGTTGTACATCATTGCGTGGATATTCATTGTAGGCCCAGGGTTCTAGATCGAAATCACAGCCACCGATTGTAGAGCGTAGTATATTGTAGGCAATGCCATCTTTGTGATAATATGATCTAAAAAAATCAAAGTTTTATTCTGATTCAGAGAAATTTATAAAAATGTATACTTATAAATGTGATCTTGCAAATCCTGCTCTAACTGTTTCAATATATGTGAAACTGATCCAGTGAAAGCACCACCAAACCCCACAATCTTTTGATATTGTTTCGAGCGATTGATTTCAAGCGGCACAGATCTCGTTTGCTTATTAGCTGATGCAACTACATTAGTAAAAATTGGTCAGCAAAATTTTAAAGAAAATTGTCCATTTTTGTTGGTACTAACAACTTCCGCTACTAGCTGCATATGGAAAATTAACAAACGCTCTAGTATCGTCTATCAGAAGTGCAATGGATTCAAAATCTGTTTCATTTCTTTCTGTTATATCACGGCCTTTTGTTTTGTAAGCATTTTTGTGATCTGCGATCAAAACCTTTTCTAATACACTAAATTGCCCCTGTGTGGTAGCAAAACGTAAACCACCCTGGTCAAAGAAAAATTTTATGTAAGTTTCAAAGTTAAAGCAGCCAAAAACTTTATTTTGAAGTGTACGTAAGTATTTACTTTGCTTGAAGATATCACTGCGAAATCTTGTTCACCTTTCGGTTTGGGATTCTCCAAATAATCGCAGTATGCGGATGTACAGACACAAACTGACCCATAATTTGTATCTCGAAGATTGCATGGTTTTGTTGTGGCCACTGATAAATAAACTCTACAATAATATATAAATTAAATTAAAATTAAACATTTACTTACAATTCAAGTGCAAATTTGCAGTTATCAAAAAAAGAAAGTAAATTAATCTCATTTTTCCACGATTAATTTTTCTCCTATATTTTTAAATCACTCTCATGACGATAAAAACGAACTGTTTTTTATTTTTATTTATGTGATTAAATCGAAATTTTTTGATGAATCTCAACTTTCTTCTATCAACAACGAACTGACCGACCGAGCGCGATTACAGCTCAATACGTACTGTTTTATTAACTTATCGCTCTACTTCAAAATGGTTTTTGTGCATAATTTTTATTTAAACTAATCTCTGAGTTTGGTTTTCGAGTTTATTGTTTATTTTCGTTTTCTTGTTTACTTGAAAGCATTTTCTGTTTTTGTTTTGATAATTTCATTCATGCTAACACTTTAGATACATTGCTATAGTACTTGTTGACATCACACTCGTTCGCACGACTACAGACAGAACGGCCTCGATAAATGAAACTAGTGGAAAATAAGGCAATAGCAATATTTGAAAGCTTAATACGGGAAAAGATCGAACAAATACGACTAATAAAGACGATTTACTCATACCCCACTACGACGTACCTAATATTTTGCCTAAAGGTGGGCTGATCATACACGCTTTGGTCAAAATTATTCAGATATGGGAGAAATGCTGCAAATTTCATTCTTGGGCATGCCGTGGACGCTAAAGCAGAATACATAAAGCCCATTTTTTCAGTTTTTAAAATTCATGGTATGCTAAATTTAATAAAAAGTCAACAAATTGATTGATATACATATGGTATATACAATGTGAATATGATTAGATTTTAATAATTAAATGACGTACCAGAGTATATTTTTTATGATACACTTGAAACGTATCTGTGGAAGTGTAATCCACTAACACATACATATTCTTGGGCCAACCATCAAAATAACTTAAAAGATTCTTTCAGATTTGAGAATTAAAATATTTAATTTTAATATTTAGTTTATTATTTATATATAATTGTATTGAAGGACCTTGCTGGAAGATTGACGATAAAACTGCCACGAATAGTGTCCTCAATACTTACTTCCACATTAGCGTTGCCACTAGAAAGAACAATGTTCCATTAATTTATACACAATACAAATCTCAAAAAACTAACGTATTAAGAAGCACAATGCTGATACCTCCATCTGGTTTTAGGAAGGCAACTGTATCAACATTGACATTGCTGCGCTCACTATCGATGCGTATAGAACCCTCTGGTACGAATTTCGAAAAATGGCCCATGGCATAGAACATTGGTTGTTTGTAAACTTCGTCAAAAGCTATAAAAATAATTTAAACCATCAAATAGAATATATTCTTTGTGAAGAGAGTTGAGTCACAGTTTACTTGTCAAATTAGCTATTATTGGTGCGTCTACAGTATTATTTACATAATTTGGGCCACCCTGCTCGTCCAGTATGATATTCCAATCAATCCATCCGTTGAAATGATGTTGTAGATTTTGTAAAAAGGCGCGCGCATATTTTTCACCACGTTTCCATGAACCCATAACTGGAGCAGCTTTTTGCCAAGGTTTGTCACCGATGCAAGATTCCGATGATAAAATTATTTTATCTGGCATTAGTGCATGCGCCTTTTCGATGAACACAGGTTTGAATATTTCGTCCCAGTACCAATGCATTGCCAAACCGTCCAGATAATCAATTGATCCGGGGTGTGAAGAGTTCATCTGTTTAAATGGTTATGTTACTTTTTCTCATTCAATAGAAATGTTTTGATTAACACTTACAATTTGAAACCAAATTGGAAAGTCCCATCGTTGGTCATCGTTGCCGAAAATTATAAGATCTTTAAATTTCGAATTTCTTATGCTCGGGCCTAAATTATCGCCCAACCATTGAGCCTGCAAAAATAATACAAAGTTTATTCAAAATTGAGTTCTTTGTTTTTAGTGCAAGAGATTATGTACCTGCTTTCTAGGAGTCCAGCCTAAACTAACGAATTTTACAAAGAACATAAAAAACACTCCATTCAATGGCTCGTTTCCGGTAGATATCGCCCAAATTGGCAAACCATTCGCCTCCATCAGTTCTAACCATTTCACATGATAATCCGCCCACGTTTGATAGAATTCCTCTTTTAAACGACTATATCCAGTCCATTTATTGTTCGTTTTCATCCAGCGTGGTGGACTCCATGCGGCACCTTTAATACGCAGATTCTCTACTTGAGAAATTTCTTTCAAACGCTTTATTTGTTCGACTTTCTTTTGATCCCGTGAATCCAATTCATTGAAATTGGAAAGTTCAGTATCATTTTCAGGTGTTTCATTATATGCCCATGGTTCCAAATCAAAATCACTACACCCAATAGACATGCGCATTAAATTGAAACCGATACCGCGTGTAGCTGAGTAGTAAGATCTAGATTTAAATAGGAGAGTGAATTGAATTGGTATTATACACGTAAATGGAAAAATTACTCATATACATGATCCTGTAATTCTTGTGGCAAAAGATCCAAAATGTACGAAACAGCGCCGGTAAATGATCCACCAAAGCCAACAATATTCTGATATTGTTTCTCGCGATCAATATTCAAATGCACATGGCGTGTATTTGAAGCTACCGAATTTGAAAATTTTTTGGAGACAGTTAGTGTTAATAAGCAAGTTCAGAAGTAATTTCCATTCAATTCCTAAATAATTTAAATCTAAACGCTTATTCAACAACTACATACATATATAAATGCAAAAATAAAAACAAAAGGTGTGATATACTAATACTAAAAAAAAGTGAAAAAAAAAAATTATTTTCCATCCACTCAGAAATAATCTAATAACCTAAAGCGTTTGATTCTTCAAATAACGTTGAAACCATCCATAACATTATGGTAAAACTACGTTATGAATTGAAAAGAAATATCTTTAGTTAAAAAAAAATTTTATTTATTTAACAAACCATGCTCCTCAGGCAATTCATATTGATCCAATGACCGCTCGACAAAGTCGTTCTCTTCAACTGTTTGTTCTTCCTGTACTGATTCACGATCGAAAACGTAATATTTTTTAAAGACATTGAATCTCCCTTCGGTAGTATGAAATCGTAAGCCTGCCTGTAATTAACAAGACGCAAAGAGCATTTAATTTAATGTAATTTAATTTTTATGCACTTTGAGTTCTATAAAATTAAACTTGTATACCTTTGTTGAAGAAACTATAACAAATTCATGGTCATTTTCTGGCGTCGGATCCTCCAAATAGTCGCAGTAAGTTGCATTACAAACGCATACTCCACCATATTTAGTTTCCTTCAACTCACATGGTACATTGGCAGCATTGATAGCAGATGTAGCTATTATTGAAAAATATATGGAGTCACGTGATGTGTAGATATTTGTGTAGGGGGAACAATTAAATTAAATCTAATGAATTAGCTACATAGTAATAGTTTATGATGTATGTGGAATCACGGAAAAAATGCACTCGCAATCCAAACCATCACATGGGGATACAAGAGAGTTAGTATTAAAATTATCAGGCCCTTTTAAGCATATACATATATAAGTAAGTAAGTAAGAAATATAAGGACAACTCTTTATAATAAATAAAATGTTTTAATTTAATTTTAATGTAAACTCTTACCTACTACGCTTAATAGAAGTCCTATGAAAAATACTTTTTTTAATTTCACTTCCATGTTGTATGCCAGTCTGATAACACGATCGAACTAATAAAAATTTTTTATATTGTGACCAAACTAGCAGCTGCTACCGTTTTGAGTTTTAATAGCTTTGCTGATTATAGAGCCGTATCTTTAGATCATATTGTGATAGTAAATTTACAATTGTGATGTTCAAAGTCAAATTGCTATGTCTACTGACGGGCTTTTAGGAGAGAAGAAAACAAGATTGAAGTAGTTAGGTGAGTAGTGTTTTAAATATCAACCATGAGACTATTATTCCTGGAAAGTATATAATCATAACCAGGGCTTGGATTTTGTTGACATGTCACCTTTCTTTGCTTTATCGGAGAAAGCTCTACGCTGCATATAAACTCCGTTTATGACCTTAGAATTCGAAATCTGCAAAGTTTTTAGGTAATGTTTTTGTTATTTTTGAGTGTTTTTATTTTTTAGGTAATTTTTTCTAAGTATTTTGCAATTTTATTCAATTATATTAAATTTTGTTTTTTTTCGAATTTCGAAAGTCGATGTTTGCTGCGCAAATGTTACTATTCATAAATTATAAATTTGCCAGTTCTAAAAAATATGGCATTACCCTTAGGTAGTGCAAATATTTGTCTTCTTTTTAATTCTAATAGTCTATTCCATTTGTATGCCCGTCTAGAAGTGAACTTTATTTACAAAAACTGAGATTTATGCTTTAAACACAGCCAAAGTAGCCGACTTTCGACCGCCGACTTTTTCTAAGAGAATAAACACAAAAAGAACGTCTAGCGTCATAATGCAGTTAGATTTGATTTTTGCTTTGACATATCATTTTGTTTTTATTCATGTTGTCAATTGTGAAAAAATAAAATAAAAAATTCAAGATTTTGCAATTTGAAACTACTGTTGCAAAACGTTGGTTTTGGCAAGAAAATATCGAAAGTTCTTTCAGGTGAAAAATTTAATGCTTTACAATCCGACATAGAATTAAGCTCCAAAGATAAGTATAATTTTTTTTAAATTTGCCCCCTTGTCAAAGTCGATGTTGAGCGAAATTTCTCATTGTACCAAATGTTCGGGCTGAAAATCGGAGATCCTTTATATTTGCTAATTTACGAATATACATAGTTATATGGTAAATTAATGCAATGCAATAGAATACAAATTTGTTCATGCCCAAAAACTCATTCCATCGAACCGTGCAGTAATTTATTGAAGTAGCTATATGTATATATTTAATATTTAAGTACATATAAATATTGCTTTCATAAAAAGTTAACTTATGAACCTAAATTATAAATTTTCTATAACATATAGAAAACCTTTCGAAAACAGATTTCGAAAAAATATTGAAGCCAAAGACGGTTTGGAAATTTAACTTTCGTTCCTGTTTTTATCTAATACTTTTTTAATAATTTCTTAATCCTGATAATAAGTATATAATATCTCGCTCAACGTTACAATACATAGAAGAGCAACAACACCGCCAAAGATTTTGATTAAACTTAATACATAAAAGTGAAAACAATTTAAAAATTTTAAATCTTAAGAGATTATCTTATCATGAAAGTTTTTTTGGATTAGATTTTCGGAATCTTAATGAAGCTAAATGAATAGCTCCTGATAATTTTTAGTACGAAATTTGGAAGTATTTTATGTAAGAGAATCTTCAAAATTGTGGTTAAATTTAATGGATCTTCTTAAAAGAAAGAAAATCAATATTAAAGCTGTATATGGGTATGTATAGCATTTGTATATTGGTTTATGTGCGTATGAGAAAGGCTGAAATGTGTCCTGTCAGCCTCATGTGCAATTGTTTTATTCCAGTCAATGATTTTTAAATGAAATTTCGAAAACAAAATTGTTCAACCACAATCTCACACACATACATACAATCCAGATTCACGCACACACATATGCACGCAGATGCTTACATACCTAGCTAGTATTTTTAATCCCGGAAGACACTTCCACGATTCGCCGAGAAATCCTAGTTGATCGCCGGCGATGAGTTACTATCTGATTACGTAAGTTCCATCTTTCGAGAGAAACTGTGTTATTCTAGAGATTCACGGAGAAGAACTACAGGCGACACGCGGAGAAGAGTCTTCAATGAATCGCCAAAAAGGACTGTAGAAGATTAGTAAGAAAAAGTTAAAAGCTAGTCGTAAGAGGCTAGTCATGATGATTCCATCAATTCTAGACTAAAAAGCAAGAAAACGGTATCCGGCAATCCGATGATTATTTTTTATAAGCCGACAGAGAAAATTTTAGTATTTAAGACTATAAATTTTTGTTTTTTTATTATTTCTCATGAAAGACGACCTCGATAATCTAGTGGGTAGTGCACTAGACTTTCATCAGGGAGGTTCGGGTTTGATCCCCGTCTTCGTCTGGTTCACTATCAATATGAAATACATGAAAATTATAAGATAGAGTACAAGTACACACCTTGATTGGTAATGGCAAAACCAACAAGCCGATAAAAAATTGCCACACCGCTGTTCGGAATCTGGGTTAAACTGTAGGTCCACAATGGGCCGTTCAGGCCTAAGTGTGTCTCTCGACAACCATTCCAACCTAACCAACCTATCTCTCATGAACTCATAACTTCCGTTGAAAGAAATTTAAAACAAAATTTTTCAAGGACATAAGATCTTTCAAAAGTATGTGAATATCTTTATTTTTCTTTTTAAATTTTAGTATTTTGTAAGCTTAAAAATATTGGTTAAGCAAAATTGGGTTCACTACGATGAACTTCCGCTATCAAACAGCGAGATCGCCAGCGATTAAATAGGGTTTCTCGGCAAATCGTGGCAGGATTTTACGGAATAAAAAATGCTAGCTGGATAGCTGCATATACAAACATATGACCAGTTTATTGTCAAAATATCAATATTTCACTTCAGTTTTATTGGTTGTTCCAACGTACTCATATTAGCTAGAACGAACGAAACTAGGTATGCCATTTTTAAATGAGCTTACGTTCGGTTTTCAATTGATCAGCAGCTAAATGAATAGCCGTATGCACTGCAAATCAATAAATCTATAAATACCGGTAATACAAAATTTTAAATTCAAAAAATTATAAATAAACTATAATGTTTCCCGGGAAAAATACTTTGTAACAAAAACAAGTCCGGAAAATTTAAATCTAAAACTATATTTTCTTTTATCTAAGTATCTTAATACATGCAATACAAGATTTTCAGGGGTTTACTTCCCACAATTATTTTAGCATTATATGTGTTTTGAATTCTGGAAAGAAATATAGTTTTAATGAGTCGGATTGTAAGACGCTTAAAAGTCTAACATGGAAAATCAATTAAGAGCTTATTCAAAAAATATAAAAGACTTAGAACATTTACTCATTCAACAAACAATAAAAGTATTTTTAGAATGCATTTATATACAGAGATTAAATTAAAATGTTAGGTTTACATGAGGTGGAGGTGGACAAAAAAGAAAAACTTCGAATTGTAAATCTGCATCTTTAAGATAAAGTAAAAATGTAATTATTTTTATAGTTTTTATTAAGTAAATTAATTTTAAAATAAAAAACACACATTTCGCAGCGTCAGAGCTGAAAAATACCATATAAAAAGACGAATAGAAAATGCAACTTAAAAAACCCTGGGTGCAAGAAACATGGGGACGGGGGGAGTGGTTTGAATTCATATTATTTTTCTGCTCAATTTAGGATATTATTTAGTGGTGTAATAAATAATTAAAAGCCTTAATCCTTATGTTAAGTATTTTTGGCAGCGCCAATCGTCTCTTTCCGATGTATAAATTAGGTCCGTTCCCGTACTACAACGCGGGTGAACGCGTTCGTCCAAAACAGCCCAGAAAGCGTTCCCGTACTCAAAAAACTCTCAAATGAGATCAGAGATGAGAGAGTAATTGTCTTCTTCTTCTTCTTGCACGAAATATCCCGCACTTTTTCTTCGGGTAAAAATGTTAAGTGTCAAACAATCAGCTGTTTTGCTTTTGTGAAAATATATTGAAAATTTGAAATTAATAAATAAATAAAGAATTAAAAAAAAAAAGAAGTGTTATTTAAAATGGAAAATGTTTAAAAGACATTTGAAAATTAATTAATAGTATATTAGTTAATTTTTAACTACATTCTCCACAAGTTAATGACGCAATTGTCTGTTCAAATTCTGACGCTGTAGAAGCTTCTGCTATTTCTGAATAATGCAAATGATGATTGTGAACCAGAATATTCTACAAAAGTAGTTAGGCGAACAATTTATGTTTAATTTTTTCATTATTTATTTATTTTTTTCACAGAAACTTTGTTTTTTGAATTTAACTGTCGTTACAATTTGATGTTTTGTTTCGTGCAAGAAAAGTGGTTTTGTGCGTTCCCGTACTTTTGTGCATTTTTGTGTATCAGAGAGAGCATTTTTCGTTTACTCTCAGTTTACCAGACTTTACCCAAAAAGTACGGGAACGGACCTATTATGTGCCTTCGAATTTGTCAAGCAATATTTTAAACAGGGCTGCCAGATGCTAATAGATCTACACATGAAAAAAATATCGGGATTTTTGGACATTGAAAAACATGGATTAGACGATTCGACCACTGGGTAATTTATGAAGGAAGAGTCTCTGGACACGGGATTAAAAATCTGCAAATTATAAAAAAAGCAAGCTAAAAAAAAATATCAAAGAATTTCTGATATTTCTAAAAATGGCCATAACGCCTAAAATCATTTTAGGCGCTATGACTGCCCCGAAAAAGGTCATAACGCCCAGTGTAGAAACGTACGCAACGCCTAATTTTTTAGGCTTTATTGCCGCCCTAGAAGTGGCCATGGCCATAAGGCAATTTTCATGAAAATCGTGTTTTGATTAAAAATCAGTTACTTTTAGAAATTAGTATTACGTTTAGAACGTCTCGCTAAAATTTTGCTCAGCATCGTTCAAGACCTATATTGAAGCCGATAATCGTCATTATTTAATTGACGCTACATACTCAGTCGTACTATTGTGGGTATAAGCAATTGCTTATAATATACCTTGGACAGAATAGACATATAAGTCACAATAATATTTTGCACGTAAAATATGTAATAATATAAGATATACATATGTAGTTATTGATTCAGAATAATCGAAATGTAAGATTGAAGCAAGCGCCGCAGGCGAAAAATATTTACAAAAATAAAGAAAAAATTAAAATATTTAAATATTCGCGCCCATTGGGTGTTACAAAGTAGTGGGTGTGTTTTCGCTCCCAAGCAAGGATATCGGTTATTAAGAATAAGTGTGTGAGCAATATTTTTCAACTTCTAACCACTTGATTCATAATCAAGTATTAAATATTAAATGAGCTGAAAAATTACTATAAAAAGGAGCACACACTCTGTTTCATTGTACCACATCATTATAAGTAACTTATCTTTCTTTTTGCAATATACAAGCTCTACACAAGCTAAAAGCAGAGTGGAGTAGAGAAACCGTCATACACATGTATAAACACAAAGCAATGTATGCAATCTATGTGCAAATAATACAGTACTTTGTATTGGCGGCAACAGTAATAACCGCAATACCAATATTTATAATTTACAGCAAGGACCACAAAGCAAAAAAACAGCAACGTCCCAAACAATGAAAAGCAATAACAACGTGAAGTAGTAGTGAATCGATGCACAAATACACAACAAATACATACATGCAAAAGCAACACGAGTAGTATAGCAGCAACAACGTGTTGCTGGTTTAAAAAAAATGAAACGATGAAACGAAAGAAAGGCTAGAACAACCTGCTGTATCCTTTTGTAAGCATACATACGAATGTGAATATCTATGTATGTATGTATATTACTCGAACCACTTTTGTAAATAGCATCCTTTTTATGGATTGGTGTATGATGTGTAGAACAATGGTAACAATAACAACAACAGCAACAGGACAGAGCAACAGCAACATCAAAATAAAAATAAACCCATACCCAAAGGGTGTTCGAGTGAGTGAGCGCCGAAGTGACTGAGTGTGATTCGAATCGAAGGCTTATACTATATAATAAAGCAGCATTATGTTGAAGCTTTTTAATGGTTTGTCATTCACTGAGTCGCTAACACCTGTTGCCAGCAGCACGCACATTTCTCATTCAGTTCGCGTCGTGTACAATAAATAGGATACGGGATGTTGCAGAACGGTACGTGAAAGCAGTAGTGCAGTGTGTGGAGTGAAGTAAAATTCATTTTAAGCGAAATTGATTGTAAAATTTAAAGTGCACAGTACCAGCACCAGCAATAATCACATCATCATCACATATGAACACAAACATATGGAAGCTGAAAAAATAAATAATCGACTGTATTTAAAGTGTACAAAATCGTTAGTGCAATATGTCTGAGCATCCGCCGTCAGAAATGAGCGCTGACGCTGGCATGCATGAGCCTGTTGCGCGACAACCTTCCGTCCTAAATGCGGGTACACCGCGTTCATCTACTCCACATTTTGGCAATACGAATCGTTGTATGATTGCGGTTATAGTATATTTTGCATTACTTCTGGATAATATTCTACTTACTGTAATTGGTAATTTATTGAACAGTATTTTAAGTCGAATTAGTTTGTGTATGAGTTTTGATTGGTCATATTTATTTTTAGACAAGATTTGGTACCAATATCTCACATGAGTTAGAAGTTATTTATTGAAATGTGCTTAGAATATATATACACCCTTGTGCAAATGTGGGCAAGATAATTTTTCGTTGAAAATGTATTTAATTCATACAAAAAATAAAATCAGTGACATATCGGAATAATTATTGTTTAGTGTGTCCACCCTTGGCTTCTAGTATCATCTGAATACGTTTTGGCATAGATTCTACTAACAATTTTCCGGTACCATAGATTTTCTCACTTTCTCGGCACCACACTTCATTCACTGTTCGATTAGCTTGTTTTTGTTTGTGCAATCCATGTTTCTGACTCTCGCATTGTAGATTTACTGGAAATTCTCGACTGGATTGAGAATCGGCTAATTATTAAGCCAATCCAAAATGATTACCCCGCTGTCAGCGAAGAATATTTCCAAAATCTTGGATGAATGGCAGAGCATCAGCTCTTGTTAAAAAATGGGGCTTCCCAAATTTATCTTTGAGAGTTCAGAGAACATTGATCTTGCAAAACTTTTATGTAATTTTCGCTGTTCATCATCTTTTTTATAGGTACGAATGATCCTGCCTTAAAACATTTGTTTCTTGGGGTGTTTGTATGACTGCTGAATGTGAGCTGTTGAAAGTTGCTCATCATCGGGCTAGTAAGCAAAGTGGTGACGCATATCTTAAACAAAGTCAGCTGGAAAACTCTTTTGGTTGCCCATACTAAGGGCATTGTATATTTTCGAGTCTCAAAATTCGAACTGTAACAATTTGTATGGAAAATAGTTTACAATCAACTCGTCATATTAGCTCCGTTCCCGTACTACAATGCGGGTGAACGCGTTCGCCCAAAACAGCCCAGAAAGTGTTCCCGTACTCAAAAAACTTGCAAATGAGAGCAGAAATGAGAGAGTAATTATCTTCTTCTTCTTCTTGCATGAAATAGCCCGCACTTTTTCATCGGGTAAAATTGTTAAAAGTGTCAAGCAATCAGCTGTTTTGTACTTATCAGATGTTTTGCTTTTGTGAAAACATATTGACAATTTGAAATTAATAAATAAATAAAGAATTTTTAGAAAAATAAGTGATATTTAAAGTGGAAAATGTTTAAAAGACATTTGAAAATTAATTAATAGTATATTAGTTAATTTTTAACTACATTCTCCACAAGTTAATGACGCAATTGTCTGTTCAACTTCTGATGCTGTAGAAGCTTCCGCCATTTCTGAATAATGCAAATGGTGATTGTGAACCAAAAGATTCTACAAAAGTAGAATTTTAATTTTTTCATTATTTATTTATTTTCTTGTAAGATTTAACAATTTTTATTTTATTAAATATCACAGAAACTTTGTTTTTTGAATTTAACTGTCGTTACAATTTGATGTTTTGTTTCATGCAAGAAAAGTGGTTTTGTGCGTTCCCGTACTTTTGTGAATTTTTGTGTATTAGAGAGAGCATTTTTCGTTTACTCTCAGTTTACCAGACTTTACCCAAAAAGTACGGGAACGGATTTATTATGAGGCAAATTTAATGCGCAAACAGCCTCGAAAAAGTACACGAGTATTTCAGTGTTGCCTGTAGTTAAAATAATTTGATACTAAGTTTGAGAACCAAAGTGTATTTACATCAAAATATGAGACACCATAAATATGTCGGCTGAATAATGAACAAAATGAAACGCGGCATAATTTACGCGGTCTGGATTCCATCCAGCGTGTTTTTATTACTTTTCCATCACTGACACTACATCACTCTCATTAGAATCGATACAATTTTCGCTCTTTGGAAAAATACTACATATTGCTACCTCTATTCTTCAACCACGTGTCTCGAAAAGTACCATTTCTCAGAAAACGTCAATAAATTGAAATTATGGTGCTTTCCCATTTCTTGTCACCATTTTTGAGTTTTTATATTTACCAGCTGCTGTGTATCAATGCATGTTTGAAAAACAAAAAATACTTAAAAATAAACCCTGATACCAAATACTAAAATAGAAAAATGATCAAACTCTTAAACAGTTTATTAACGCACTGATTTACACGTTTATCGAAATATGCGTTCCCGAAAACAACCATATAAACTAATATTTAACACGGTTAACGAGTTTACACGTTCAAGGGAATACTCATAATATTTATAAATTAATATCGATTATTTGAAAATAAAGCTATCCCATTTTTAGAAAAAAACCTCAGTGCTCAGTGGAGCAGCCACCGTAACCAACAAACCATAACGGTGGGAGAACGCTAGCAGATTAGTGAGCTTAACGCTAGGAGAAGTTAAAAGAAAATAAAATTGCATAATACATTTTAAAAATTACATTATTTAATTTTGGAGGTATATTATCGAAAGATTTTTCTGTAGTAATCCTGTTTTCAAGCCAATTTTGAAAACGCAAGATTAAATTTAATTTAATAAACCTAATTTAAGGACGTTTATGTACTTGGTGAAAGATACTCCAAAAACCTTTTTTCGTCGAATTTTTCACGCTGAATCCGAGTCTGTTCACATTATTACTCTATTATAGTGAAACTTCATAGATGCTTTAAAATGGCTAAAAGCGATATTTCTGCCCTTATAAGAACATTATTCTGCGTTTAACTTACCACTAGTCGGCAAGGCCTCAGTAACTGGGACTGTTTTTTGCAGAAGAAATCTCTTTATAAAAAACAAATATCAAAAGAGAACCAAACTACTCGTTGGTGTTTGTTTTGTTATTTGCGTATGCAGATAATACGTTAAATAATTCTGAGAAATGCCGTTACTCATGTCTTCTCTCCCTTTCTCTCTCATTTATTATTTGCTCCCGTTTAAGCAATGATTTTTACAACGACGAATTCAATGCTTTGTTCAATGAGTGAAATTTAAAGAACTTCCGACGCTAATATTGGAATTGGCTAAACCGATTTTAAATCTGATAATTCTTGGCTAACCTACCCACCAAGCTCTTCAAACTGATATATAATATGATAGTATAGCATTTCTGGATCTTCTGGAATAAAATTGTAGTTGCATTAATTAATGTATAGATGAAAAACAGCAACTTTTTTTCTTGGGTCTGGCACAATCCAAAATTTCGTAGGCACATCTTATTTAAAATTTACGATTTCTAGATCCGTCACTGACTTATGACTGACTTGCTTTTTATAAATCTTACTTATATAAATATTAATATTATTGATTTTCTTTATCTTTACAATCTCTCATCCGTATTGTAGTACCAATTTTACCTGATTATCTAGCAACCATAAATAATCAAACACTTCAACATCATGCTCTGTTGAATGCAGGCATCAGCAGAAGTAGCAGTGGCGGCGCTAACAATGGCGGTCTTGGCACTTATGTTGCGGCACAAAATTTAGCCTATCGTAATCACGATACTACGCAACCAACGACAATTCTGACAAAACATCCGATACCCGGCAAATCGATGGTGAATTTCTCATTATTGCATTTGCCGGATGATAAAATGTTGAATGGCACATTAATTGAACAACAAAAGCAACAACTACGGTATATGGGAAATAGTGCGACAAAGGGTTTAGCAGTAACCAAAAACAGTGGTGCTGGCACCAATATTTCATCTACAACTGTCTTCAACACTACTGCCATTTCCACCTCCCGTTTCAACGACAACATCAGCACAGGCAGCAAGAGCAGCAGCAGTGGCACAGATGATAGTCTCGCAAATGAGAACGGTTCTGTGGGAATTCTATTGGCAATGAAAGCTTTGGTACAATTGATTTTTAATCCAATTGTGGGAAATATGTCAACCAAGTTTGGTTATCGATTACCAATTGTTATGGGAACGTTTTGTCTGCTGGTATCGTCGTTGGGTACATACACATGAGTTTATGAACATGTATTTTTAACTGAAAGCTTTTTAATTTTTTTACAGTTTTCGCTATTGGTGAAACATATTTAACTTTAATGCTTGCTCGCGCAATACAGGGTGTTGGTTCTGCATGTATCGGTGTTTGTGGCATGAGTTTGGTGGCTCAAGTAAGTTAAGTTTATGTTTTTATTAAAAATTTAATTTATCAATCATTTGTAGCATTATCCCGAGGAAGAACGTCGCTCCAAAGTGATGGGCATCATACTGGGTAGCATTGCTCTAGGCGTTCTTCTTGGTTATCCTTTTGGTGGAATACTTTATGATCTTATTGGTAAATCTGCACCATTTATCATATTATCAACTATAATTTTCTTAAATTTAGGTGAGATTATGTGCTTATTTATAATGTAAAAATATTATCAAGTATAAGCTAAGACGAAATTTTTTTAACTAACCAATTTTTTTAATTAACAAATGCTTCATTATAAAAGGAATGCAGCTTTTAACAATGGATTTATCAGTTCAACCAGAGGTATAATAGATAAATAAAATCTTCTTATTGTAATACCAGTAATCTGGCACACATGAATAACATCTGGAGATCACAACGCACTGACAAGTCTTGGCACTTACCTTCTTTGCCGATGCTCATTCAAACTTGTTAGAATAATTAGTTGACCTGTTTTTTTTAACCGGTAACACTATGCGACAATTTTCGGGTCATCGAAATCAAACCGCACCGGACTATTTTTTTTTTTTAAATATACCTATCCAAATGCAAAACCCTCGAGGGGTTTGTAAAAGTTAGCTCGATGTTTTTTTTATTATTTTTTGAGTTTTTCGAGCCTTAGGCCATTTTGGCCCTTCTTTGTTATTTATTTATCGCTCGCTGTTGAATACGATCCAGGAGCTCTCGAAGTTTTCGTGTAGCTTCTGCCTATATAGGTAGATGGTAGTTGAACTTAAAACTAAAATGTAATTCCTTAAAAATATGCAAGAAAAAATGTCCAAGTGAATTTTATTTCAAGCACAACCAGATCTATGGGATTGCTTTTAGGAATAAAATGTAGCCTGGACTGAAATTATATCGCCTGGTCCCCGATATGAGAGCTCCTGGATCGTATTCAACAGCGAGCTATAAATAAGTAACAAAGAAGGGCAGTAAGATGTAGGACTACTGACTCCTTGGAGCACCGTAGAAACAAGGCCCCACGTTCGTAGTAGGCTTTAATTGATTATTAATTATAGTTTATCTTCTGACATAGGTCATCATGGATAGCGATCAACAGCAACAGCCAAAATGGAGACCACTACTCGAAAGTAAAATGATTTTAGCTATATCAGTCGCTATATGGTTCTCAACATCCACAATGGCTATATTGGAACCATGCCTGCCCATATGGTTAATCGAACATTTAAAACCAAAAAAATGGCAACTGGGTACAGTTTTCATACCAGATTCATTGGGTTATTTTGTTGGTACGAATTTTTTTGGTAGCTTTGCATATAAATACGGTCAAGTAAAGATCTCATGTATATCATTGTTACTTGTAGGAATATCATCGATATTGGTGAGTTGGATGGAATTTAAACTTTTTTTAATATCAAAAGTCTAATTTTTGTTAATTTTGTTTCTTTCTTAGATACCCAGTGCTACAACCGTGTCTCAGTTATTGTTGCCACATTTTGGTTTAGGTCTTGGAATAGGTGTAATTGATGCGGCTCTGGTGCCATTGCTAGCGACATTTGTCGATGCTACTTTATCGTCACAAGATGAACAAAATGATCCAAATAATGCTGGTATAAGTTCTATGTCCAGTTATGGGACGGTTTATGCAATCCAACAGACATCAGTCAGTTTGGCTTATTGTTTGGGTATGTTCATTTTCAGATTATTCGAAGCAATAGCTACTTAGTGGCTATTCACACGAGCGCAACCATGAACGCCTGTCTGAAAGAGAGAGGTAGAAATAGGTAGTTAGAAGAGGACAGGCGAGTTTCTATCTCTTTCTTACTACCTATTTTTGCTACCACTATCTTTCAGACAGGCGTTCATGCTTGTGACCGTGTGAACAGCCACTTTGAATTACATATATGAAGAATTTGAATTTCTTAGTTTTATTATTTATCTGTAGCACCCCTAATTGGTGGGGAACTAGCCCAAACTTTAGGTTTCTCCTGGCTTATGCGTATAGTTGGCTTTTTCAACGTAGCGTATGGTCCAATCTTAGTTTATATATATCAAAAATATGATCCAAAGGTATGTTTATATTCGAATCTTCTTTTAAAGTTTATGAGTTATGTATTTGCTTGTTTTTCATATTTTAGGTTATACGGGAGAAACACAATGAAATGCTGCTTACCAATACGGGACGTGGTGGATCTCAATACAAACAATTGTATAATTCGGTCGATGTCGAATAAAAACTCTGTGGATATTATGAAGGATCTCTGTATTATTAATAACTGTTTATTTCTATTACATATAAGTAAAAATGTTGATCTCTTTGACCATAATTGTATATTTGTTAAATTCGATCTAAAGAAAATCTAAGTGTTAGAAATCTATTCAAATATATTTACATACTCACATACATATATTGGGTAAGGGGTTTTTAAGCACATTATGAGTTTTGATCTGACGAAATTTGAAAGTTCACAATATTCTATATATAGCGATAACACCTCCACTTACTCTACTACGTAATAAAAAAGAATTTACGCAACAAACAATTTTACTTATTTCTTAGCTTTCAAATTTAGCATTCTTAAACGGTATAAGTATTTATTTTCCGCCCTACAATATATCGTCCCATAATACATCGTCTTATAAAATTTATAGTCATACACGCAATTTGATTAATTTACCAGAGAGTTTATTCCGTTCATTGTTCTATACCCTGACTTCGGTATAAGGACCAAATTGGTGTAAGTGTGTCTTTGGGAGGGTACAGTCATTTCAACCTAGTTCAGTTCCATTATATATGCACAGAAATCCACTATAGCCTATAAAGCATTTATGAAATCAATATGTATTCTTTTTAAATTAACTCAAAATATTTTTCAAAAATTTTCATTCCTAATTTCCGGTTTCTCTAGATCACTCTAAATTTTTAATTTCTGTTCAAAATTCCAAATTCCAAATTGGATATAATATTTTTTCTGATATTGCAATAGCAGCAGCATGAGCAGAAAACCCTTAGGTAATGAATAAAGAATTCTGCGAAATTTACCGCTATAATTTTTGTTCACAAAATTCTTTTCATTATACAATTTAGGTCCCGGTCCCGGCGCATACTCACTGCCACCTACTGTTGGTTATGAAAATCACGACAATCGTAAACAGCGTTTGCCGCAATACTCTTTTGGCATACGCTCAAATTTACAAGACAAAAATGTTGGCCCCGGGCCGGGTGCCTATGGGGTGTCGACCTTAACACGTTATGGTGTAAGTCGTGGCAATGAGTTTACAATTGCACCAAGGACTTATATTAAAGGTAATAGAGCACTGCAAAATGTAATGAATTTTTATTTTCTAATTCTAGAAACGTATTCAATACAGATAAGAATATTGGTCCGGGTCCTGGAGCGCACGATGTGCATATGCATCCGTTCTTTAAAGGCTCAAATGCTCCAGCATACTCTATGGCATGGAGAACTAATAATAATTTCAAGTCATGTGCACCCGGACCCAATGCATATACTGTGGATGTGTCGCCAATTAAGCCAGGACAGCCAGCGTATAGCATGTAAGGCACTGCATATTCTCATATATTGTTATGATTATATTGTGTGTGTTCTATTTCTCTAAATAGGGGTATACGTTGTGGCTTAAAAGGCAAGGCCATGTCACCTGGGCCTGCGGCATATGGCGCTGGTGATATTTCTGTGAAATTACCTCGTAGTCCGCAATATTCGATTGCTGGGCGCACAGCTTACAATTTCAAATTGATTGGTCCTGGTCCCAACTATTATGATCTTATGTATTATCGACCGGGTAAATCAAGCAAAGCATACTCGTTCGGTGTTCGTCATTCGCCTTATGCACCACCGATGATCGTTAAGTGTGATAATTTGTGATTGCAATATTAAGAAAAAATTATTTATCTCTTTTTTCTATCTATTAATACCGATTTTAAAAATCCAAAAAATAAAAAAAGTTAAAAATTGTTTTAATAAAAAAAAAAAATACAATGGACATCAAACTTTGTATCTTTATTTTCGAATAGTACTACTTGCCATGTACAATGTACATAATTTATATTATACCACCCGCTGGAAGTGCTCCAAGCGACTAACTGTTTAGTAATGAGCTACAAGCCGAAAAACTTTATTACTAAACATTCACTTTTGAATACTATAATACACTCCTAAAAATAAACTTCCATTTTCAACCTTTGGGCCAACATTGACCTTGCTAACATGCTTTATGTATTTCTCAAAGCTTTTTCAACGGTATAACATGCGTAGATAGCGTGTCCGTTGTGACCCTAAAGGGTCTTTACCCTTTTTAGCTACCTAGATCCCAAGATCCCACTTTTTTAAAATTACCTTAATTTGACCCTCTTTTAAAGCATTAGCGTCTTTGATCCTGCGCAACATATTTTGTTGGTTAAAATAATAATCGATGGCAATTAAAACATCAAAGAGGAAAAAATATTTTCCCATGGTTTTCCCAGAAAGCGTTCCCGTACACAAAAAACTTTCAAATAAGAGCAGAGATGAGAGAGTAATTGTCTTCTTCTTGCACGAAATAGCCCGCACTTTTTCTTCGGGTAAAATTGTTAAAAGTGTCAAACAATCAGCTGTTTTGCTTTTGTGAAAATCTATTGAAAATTTAAAATTAAAAAATAAATAAAGAAAAAAAAATTTAACAATTTTTATTTTATTAAATATCACAGAACCTATGTTTTTTGAATTTAACTGTCGTTAAAATTTAACGTTTTGTTTCGTGCAAGAAAAGTGGTTTTGTGTGTTTCCGTACTTTTGTGCATTTTTGTGTATCAGAGAGAGCATTTTTCGTTTACTCTCAGTTAACCAGACTTTACCCAAAAAGTACGGGAACGGACCTAATAATTTAGAATTTCCTTCAGCCATAGAATTTATACCGTATGGCAATAGGTATAAAATCTATTGGGTCGCGGAAATCTATTACAAACTGGGAATATACACAGAGAGTATAACATATTATACTACAATAAATACCAGAGGGGTATTTATCCAAACTCAGAGACAAATATCAGAGGGGTATTCAGAGTGAATTTAACACGATATACCAGAGTGGTATTTTTGTAACAAATAATAAATATGATAACATAATGATTGGTGGTGGTCATTGTGGCCAACTCAGCCCTTTTCCCGCTAAATTTAGTGATTTTTGAAAATTAAAACGCGGAAAAAAAGTGGTTTAGCGGTCAGTGGGTTATTTAACGCGTTTTTTTCGATTTAAAGACACTAAATAATCCATTTCCTAAATAACCCTAACAGCATTTTTTATCAAAACAATGAGCAATGAACCTTTTTAAAACGAAAATTCGTAACCGTAAGTCACTCAATTCAAAAAATTCTTTACTTCATATAAAAAATGGATTGAAACACCAAAATTCATTTTGTAAAAACTACAAAATACCTGATGACGTAAATAAACAGCATTAGTGTTTATAATGCTTCTGAATTTAGACTAAAGAGTGTGTTATGGCCAAAAGAAGCTGATAGTAATGAAGAGAAAATAGACTTCGACAGCGATATAAGATAGTTATAAATTATTACTCTGTATATTTTTTTGCGATCAAAGTGTATAAAATATTTCCTTATCTTGTTTTACTTTCTCTTGTGATTGTATAATTTAGAAATGCTGTGAATTAAAAACTTTAAAAATACATGTATTTAATTAATTTTCTTTTTAATACAGCAGAATACCAATAATTCGTAATCGCAAGGGACCAGCAATTTTTTAAGAATTACAGAAGTTTTAGATTTAACGAGATTTCGATTTAACCCTTTCACCCCCGAGTTTTCCTAAAAATTTGGTTGAGTTTCTTCAATATTTTATGCAAATATTAAAATAAATTTAAAAAAATAATGTGTCCCAGACTCTTAATCCTTACTCTTATCCTTAAGTTTTCCAATGGGGTATAATGTTTGCTTTAACCTTTGTAACCAGGAATTATAGCAAAGCTAATTTTCGGCGATGACACAGCATGTATACAATCCACTCATTGACAGCCAGCATCCGTATTTTAAAGAAAACTCAAGTAAAATGGAAACCGTATCTCCCATTTTACTTAAGTTTTCGAACAATATTGGGATTTACAATCCCAGGGTTAACGAGGTCAAAATAAGTAAAATACGAATTAACGGTTTTGTAGTTTAAGGTTCTTCTCGCGTACTTTGTCATAGTTCCATAGAATTTTGCTTTGCATTACGAATTATAACAACCTATTTTGATTTAAAAGAGGTTTAACAGACCATGTATTGAAAAAAATACGAATTAGAGAGGGTGTAGAATTTTTGCGAATAAAAGCGATTCTTTCAAGGGACCAGCAGTTTGTTACGAATTATTGAGATTTTCGGATTAACGGGGTACGAATTATAGCGATTCTCCTGTATATAAAAAATTTGTGTTTAACACTTTTAAAAGGAAAAAATTTAGAGCTTTTTTTTTTTTAAAGAAAATACGTGTTTTTTGGAAAAATAAAAGTTGGCCACACTGGTGGTGTTGGTAATGGCGACTAGTGACGAGAGTACTAATCGAACCACATGAGAGGATCTTAAACAAAGAATTTTTAGTAAATATTGAGCTGAATAATATTGAATACAGAAACGAATGTTATATAAAAAATTTGACTGATGTATATATGGGGCATGAAGCAAAATTTACTCTCCGAGACGAAAAAATTTCAGAATCTGAAATTAAAGCTATTAAAATTATCTAACACTATGTGATCAAATGTTCTTAATACCATGTTCCCACCGAGCCAAAATTGCGTAGTTTCGGCAAATGGTTTCGAACGAAATGGCAATCGTTCATATTGTGAAGCTGGTTCCTATTATGGTTTCGTTAGACAGTTCATTGTTTATTTCTTGTTGTAAAATGCCGGCAGCTAATATAATTATTGCTAAATATTTCGGTGTTAACCATGTGAATACGAAGAGAATAAAAATGACAAACGAAATATTTAGTAACGAAATAAAAGTGTATAGGAGCAAGCGTCAATTGCTATGCATCTTGTTTTACTTCAACCGTAGCCACTATGCAGCCTTGCCGCCGCAACTCCTTCATTTGTTTATATGTATGGCTGTTTTTTGGCTTACGTAGGCCTATCTTTTCTGCCCATACTCCGGCTACGAGCTCTTCTTCCCGCGCGCTCCACATATTTTTATTTTTCATTATATTTTCGATTTTCCACATTAATCAAGTTGTAAGCAACATAGAGTAGAAATGTCAGAGCAAATGAACAAGTGAGCAAGTGAACACATTCAAGGTTGCACTCGATTTTTGCATGATTTCGAATGCGGTTTCGTTGAAACCATCTCATTTCCGTAGTTTCGTTTGGCATATTTTAATAATAATATATAAAATTGACAACAATTTTAGGGTCATGGAATCTAACGGAGAAGCGACCAACACAGGTCGATAGTACTGGTCTAGAGTAACAAAAGCCTAAGAGGGTGGTAACTTCACCTGGTATAAATTCACCTTGGGTGGGAGCCAAACGGTAGCAAAGTATTAGGGCCGTTCCCGTACTTTTTGGGAGTAGTTTGGAAAATTGAGAGTAAAAAAAAAATACTCTCTGTTATAGACAAAAATGCACAAAAGTACAGGAACGCAGAAAAAAACTTTTCTTGCACGAAACAAAACGTCAAAATGTAGCGGCAGTTAACTTGAAAAAACAAAGTGTCTGCGAAATAATGAACAAATCAAACATAAATTATTTGCCATTTGCATTAATCAAAAATAGCAGAAGCTCCTACATCAGAAGTTGTACAGGCACTTGCGTCTTTGCCATAATGGCCGCAACAACAAATATGTATTGGGTGCGTTTCCCGGGTGCAAATCAGAAAAGCTGATTTCGAAGTGATTAATCAAAAATCGGTAATCAGAGTTTGCGTCTTAGAAACGGCATGATGCATTAGTTGCAAAATTTTAGAAAATCATTAAATTCTAATTTGTGAAATGTTTTAATTTTCTTCTAAAAATATATTTGAGTCGAGTTTGTCAACTGTCAAAGTTTTGAGAAATCAAGCTGACCTGAAAAATCAAAAAAATAATATGATAACAAAAATGGCATCCGCTTTTCTAACCAGAAGTACTCAGCGACGCGTTTCTAACCGCCATAATGGCTGCAACAACAAAGCCCTGTTGTTATTGCCGTGGTATATTTGTTGTACTGCTGCTACCACCTTCTAAATACGTAAATTCACCTTGCTAGCAATCAAAAGTAAGCAATGATTTTGACGGTCAATGGTATTGACCACAAAGGAAAAAGGAGAATAATTGCATAAACTCACCTTGATAGCAACAGTACAACAAACAACACCAGAGCTTTGTAATGAATTCACTTAACGTTGGCAACTCTTATATTTTTCCGCCACTTACCTTTTTAAAATTTAAGTAGTATTTGTCAAACTGTAAGACCATTTTCTCTTAAGCAGAAAAATGCAACAATGAATTTTAATTTTTTATTCGTTTTTAGTTTTCATTCGCAGAAAAATTAATTCCGTTAACTTTGGCACAAAAATCGAAAAAATCCAAAAATTGGCAGGCACTTTTTTTTTTGTAAAAAGAAAAAAATTGCAAATACTCGAAATTTAAGTATAAATCGAAGAAGTTACAAAAAAATTAAGAAACAAAAAAGAATTCACTTTTATGTGCAACGTCGCTGAGGGGAAAAGGATTCCACCGACAACAACAAAACAGCAAATTAATAGAGTAATTTGTTATAAGAAACAAAATTATGGCCACTGGATTGAACAATGTAAATGCAGAGACACAGTTACATGCTGCTGCCGATTCGGCAGCAACTGCAGCAGGAAACCCATCCAAAGACGTAAAAGAGGAAGGGTGTAAGAAGGAGAAGGTGGTGGGGCTATCGTGTAAAAAGGGAAATCCACTTATAGCAGCTAGTGGTGGAGCAGGAGCAATGGGTGCTGTTGACAATCAATATTTCTTTGAAGATGAAATATTTCGCATCGACAAAAAGGGGCGTGTCAAATTTGGGTTAATCATCGAAACCTGTGAAACATATTCAGGTGATGAGGATGATGATTTCGAGGATGTGCTAGTGAAGGGTGAAGTGCGTGTGGCATGGTCTCCAGAGGGTAGAGAGGAGGTGCAACCAGAGGAAACAGTAAGTGTGAAGAGGTGAACTGTAAATAATTAAGTATATGTTCGGTAAGAAGTTTTGATGAGGTTATGTAACATTTTCAAGGATAACTGTAAAATAGAGTGTTCCTTGCCAAAAGTTACCTCATGTAAATGACAGGATAGGGGGCACAGGGGAAGCGCAACACAACCAATCAAACCCCTTGGTTTTGTAGTTATTGTCAGTTACATTCATATGGAATTTTATTCTACTTTCTCAATGGTTGCTTTTCATTGCTTTCAGATAGCATTGGCTGATCGAACTCTAATGCCTGGTGATGTGGTGCGTCGTTTGGTGCCTGGCAAGGACACACAGCGCGGCTATTGTCGTGAAATAAACATGCGTGCTGATGTCAAGGTGCTAGGCACGAAATATGTGATAAAAAATGTTATGGCTGAACGTTTACACTTGATAAACACTTGGCAGCGTGACAGTGCCGTGTGCTTGGACTCATGGGTCGGTAGTACCAAAGATGTCGAGGATAAAGCAATTTTGATGTTAGTATATTGTCAAAGAAAAAGTTAGTTCATGTCTACATGTATGCATTTAAATTTTAGATCAAATTCGGGAGCACGCGTCGAAATTCCGTCCAATGCCTTTTTTGCATTCAAGGATTTGAATTCACGCTATGGCCGTGGTTTATTTGATCCACAAATATTCTATCCAGGCAATGTTGTAGTAGGACGCTTACCAAATTTGGAGCATGTCAAATTGCTAACACCAAATATACCCTTGCATACGAATAAAAAAGGAAAACCATTAATGGGGAAGGTGCGTATGCGAAATGTTTGTGTGTACATTATGGATGAAATGAATTCGCAAGTCCTCTGGCAAGGAGAGCTATAGCTAATTTGTGTTGTGTGGTTGAGGAGGTACTTAGGTGAAATATAGAGTCAAAAAACCTTTTTGTGGCTCAACACAACCGACGATTTTCATATTCACTTCATCGTGTATGTAAAGGAAATTATTTACAGATATTTTGTTTCGTTTTTTTTTAGTTTACTGTTGAATCTGTTTATACAGATTCTGTGTGGGTGCACTGGCAGTGCAGGGCGCTATCTGAAGATAGCACTGTTCAGACTAGTTTATTGCAGCAACCAAATCCATATGTTAGAGATGAAGATTTGAAGCGTCTTAAACGTTTGAATCTATTCGAGTCGTGTATGCTTCAATTAAGCGATCGGACTCGCTTAAAATACTCCAAATGCGATACAGTCATTAGAAAATCACAGTGGGATAAAGAACAAGGTATTTATAAATTTGTGGAGTCCTAACTTTGCTCAACCTTAAACTTTCTAAATGTGTTATTTTACAGCGATTAAATTCAAATTACTACTTAATCAACAACAAAAGCAGGGAGGTAAAACTCAATTTGCACACTCTATTACTACATGCAGCACCAGTAGTACTACCAATAGTTCACTTAATTTTGAAAAAGTTAAGAAAAAATTAAGCCAGCACGATTCGGACAAGTCAACGAACAAATCAAAAAAATACGCGATGAGATTGGATAAATTTGAAAAGCTGAATGTATCAGGAAGTAAAGAGAAATCACCTGGAAACCAGGAAAGCACCAATGATGTCACTGAATCAAATCTGCAATGCGGAAACACCAAGAAACATAATAGTCCAGAAACTGGAGATACTAGTGGTTGGATTACCGACAACGATGACGAAAACGACGATGATGAATATGAGTATTGCTCAGACGATTTCAAAGGAGAGGGTGGTGCTAGCACCACAACGACAATATCAACATGCTCCAGCCCATCGCCACATAACAGTCCAATTAACTTGAAGCGTCGGCTGCTGCGCAAGAAAGGAACCACTAATTTAAAAAAATCGTCGTCAACCTCGTTGGTAGTTCCAGAGTTTCTACCAAAACATGGTGATGAATTAGTCACAGAAGCGTTATTGGTGTACAGTACAGCGACTGTAGTATGGCAAGATGGCACCGTTGAAAGTGGCATACCTTCGACTCAATTGTATCCCATACATCACTTGGATAATCATGTAATATTATAGTTTTTTGTTTGTTCCAGTTGACTTTTAATTTAATTTTATTGATTTGTTAAGGAATTTTTCCCTGGTGATTTTGTTGTATCTGGAAAAGAAGATACCGATGTGTCAACGTTTCGCGATTATGGAGTTGTACAAACCGTTGACCATCATGGCAGAACGGCGCGTATCAAGTGGTTCACTACATACACATCATCCGATGAGCCCAAGTATGCTTCTATTTAAGCTTTATATAGAAGCATTCTTTAATTTTGTTTATATATTTTATGACAGGCCCACCTACAAGGGAGAATCTGAAGTTAGTGTTTATGATCTTAAAGATCATCCCGATTTTCAATATCGTCCTGGCACAATGGTCATTCGTGTTGCCAATTTTATTGGGGAGGATGCCAATTGCACCGCTGGTCAAATCATTGACAATTTTATCGACGGACGTGTTAAAGTTTGGTGGGTTGATGGACATATTAGCATGTGCTGGCCACAGGATCTTTTTGAGGTCGGACAATTCGATCACACCGATTGGGGGCATGATTCGGATGACTCTTGGGAAACTGAATCGGAAAACAGTGAGTTTGGTGGCGGTGGTAGTCCAAAGATATCACTTGAAGAATCACATGTGTTGTCGAACATTGAACGAGCACGCGTAGCAATTGCGCGCTTAGAGGAGATTTTCAATATGAGTCCAAATTTACAAAATCCAGAGGTATGTTTAAAATACATTAGCATGCATTCAACAGTTTCTTGCATCTTTTTTTCTCTTAGGTTATGCGTAAACTTTTGAATGTTTTCAAAGGATGTCGCTATTTAGACCGTTTGCTAAATACAAGTTTTTTTCATGAAGACAACTTTATGGTAATTTTGGTTTGCACTACTATTATACAAATGGAAATTAAATTCATATGGTATGCAATTTTATTACAGGGTCTTATTGAACGTGTGCGCAAAGGTGGTAATCAAACGATATCGGAACGCGCTCAAGACCGCAAAAATCGTCTTTTCAGTTACGCGGCAGCATCGCAGCAATCACCTACCTCACCGAATTCAAAGGTACAGCTCCCACAACAACAACAACAACAGCAGCATCATCAACAATGCCATCATTATCAGGCTATTGTCGCTGTGAATAGTGCCCAAAAACTTCAAAACTCACTTTCGAATACAAATACTTCCGTATCCAAAGAATATGCGCCCAAAGTTATATTTAACATTTCGTCAACACCGTTTAAATGTTCAACCAGCTATACTTCAATAGGTGGCAGTGGTGGAGGTGGTGGAGGCAGCGGCAGTGCCGGCAATAATAGCAGTTCGCAAGCAATTGGTTCACATAAGCGAAAGTTTTCTCCTATTGCAACATCTCGAAATGAGCATGTATGTACTTATGTAAGAAGTTTTATTGAATTCGAACACTAATTTTATATTGTTATTATCTAGAGCTCATCATCTACAAACATAATTAGTGGAAATGCTGGTGGTGCTGTTGTCAACGCTCTAAATAGTTCACAATTCTTACGGCCAGAGGTTTCAATCCCGAAGCATAATCTTTACAATGCTGAAAAGAATCAATTATTAAATTCGGCTATGTTGAACATCGAAAAGAGCATTGAGAAGACAACTCAACTCAAATCGTCGACTATGACATCCACGGCCACGGTAAAATCTTATGCTGTTTGTAAAGTATTTAAGTAATATGCGTACCTAATTACAGGATGACTCTGGCAATTATTCGCGCAATGAAAATTGCGATGGTAGCTCTGCTAGCTATGCCAGCTCTTCCGATCTTACCAATGTGGATCCAAACGGTTCATTGATGAAAGTGAACGATGATCAAAAATCCATATCTTGCAGCAGTATCGAGATAACTGAGGATGCTACTCCTGAGTATGTGTGCGTTCGTTTATGCGCATTGCTGAAGGAGCAATTGGTCAAGTGCCTAAATGAAATACGTGAAAAATATTATAAGGAGGACCATCTTAATTTAATGGAGGTGTTTGGAGATATTGTAGAAGAAAATTTAGAAACGGCGGCTAACGTCAGTGCTAATATAAATAAAACAAATACTGAGGGGGCTAAATCAGACGAGAAAATATTATCTTCTCCGTCGTCGCTGCCGCTTTCCTTAGAGCAAGCACCAAAAGAAACGGAAATAGCACAACAGATAGCAGCTACCCCCGACACTGACGCCAGTGTCGAAGATATTGCGGCAGTGAATGTTGATATGGCTCCGAGTCTGAACTCTTCTTCACCTACGCTCATCACATCAAATCTGGTGCCGTCTCCAAATAGGTCTCTCTCCTCGCTGGCTGTGTCTTCAGAATATTTTCAAGTTTTATCCACAGCACCTAAGTCGCACAAATTTCACTTAACTATTTTCCATCCGAATAATCCGAAGCAATATTATCGTGCAGTGCAGCGGGAGCATCGTATGCTGAAGAATTCATTACCGCCAGGTGTGTGGATTAGGTAAGAGAATATTCAAGGAAAAGCAAAATGTCATTTAATTATTTTGCAATGTGTTGTTGCAGAGTCTTCGAAGATCGCATGGATTTGCTAAGTGTCATGATAGAAGGTCCGAAAAAGACACCATATGAAGATGGTATGTTCCTTTTTGATATTCAACTTGGACGTGAATACCCAAAGAGCCCGCCGCTGTGCCATTATATTAGCTATTGTTCGGATCGCTTGAATCCTAATTTATACGAAGATGGCAAAGTTTGTGTTTCCTTGTTGGGCACTTGGTCCGGTCGCGATTCAGAAATTTGGGGCCCAAACAGCACGTTGTTGCAAGTGATTGTTTCAATACAAGGATTAATTTTGGTACCTGAGCCATACTTCAATGAAGCTGGCTATGAGAAACAAAGAGGTTTGGCTAAATCGATTTATTTTTGCCTCTTAACAAAATAATGTCAGTTTAATGCAAATTAATTAATTTTTTGCTTTTTGAATGTAGGAACTCAACAAGGCAAAGAAAATTCACGAATGTACAATGAAATGGTCATAATTAAAATGGTGCAGGCAATGACAAAGTTGTTGCAACAATCACCAATTTTATTTCGTGATGAAATTGTAGAACATTTTAAAAAACGAGGGCAAACGATGTATGCACGCATCAAAGGTTGGATGGAACTTTCAAAACTAATGCCAAATATTGTAGAAGAGGCTATGCAAGGAGATGTAGGTGCCGCGATAAGACAGCAGATGGAACATCAGCAGCAGTTAAGCATTACAGCTGGTAATTATTAATTTTCATACACAGTTGCAGTCATTGACATACAAATAGCACAATCTTCAATCTAAATTATAAATTCATTTTCCCCCGTATTTTTTTTACAACCGTCATGTCTAAGAGTACTACGTGTACAACTCGAAAAATTTATAAAATGAGCCAAATATTTGAAATTATGCAATGCTTTCGGCCTCAACAACAAACGATTAAGCATGTTGGAGGTAGGAGCATCGTGACTTGGGACAACATTTTCCTGGCACGGAGTACTACTCTATGCAGAACAGCAAAAGGGAATTGCGCTTTTAATTAATAGAAATACCCGGCGAAAACCAGAAAGATTGGCTCAAGCTTGAGCTCAACCCTATATACAGATAACATGAATGGCGTAAAAGCTAAAATTGTGAATAAAAATTTTGATTGCTATTTGGATGCTACTTCATTTCGACTCTATCTACATAAAATATATAACAGAAGCTCGTGGAGAGTATAGTCCGCAGCAACTCTCCACATATTTCTAGTTTTTGTTTTGTGCTGGGAATTTCTAAATGGAACTTAAATTTTAATTTTGAGTTAAAATTGAAAACATTTACTTTGTTTTCTTTTTAAGTCAAATTTTTTCTTTTGAATACAATTGTGCATACTTGTACGTCAATGGCTGTATACAACTTACTAATTTTAATGCATATTTACGGCCACTTTCAGCTTGTTCTGAGGCTGCGCTTGTTTCAGATTCTGCATACATGCTGCCCGATTTTCCACTAGTACCTGCCAGTCGTGGCTTTTGTTTAACATTAGCCGGTCTGCTCGAAGCGTTTAAGTCGAAACTTAATGCGCAGATATATAAATCTGCTGGTGAAGCATCACTGGCTGATATTCATAAAACATCAGCCCCAGCAGTAGCGCTAGCTGCAACAACACATAAAGTGGAATAGCTACATTTATTAGTAAACAGTGCTGCTGCTGGAATGATGAAAATGCGGTTATTTTTATGTTAGCTTTTAATACAATTTATACAGATATATATATATTTTTGCTTTCTGTACGGTGCTTTGTGGCTAACTTTTGTAAAAAAGCTGAATACTACTATCCAATAATTTTTTTTTTGTTTAATTAGCATATTTTATGTAGGTATCAAATATGTATATTTATAAAAACGAAAACATTTTAAATCCCTTGGCTAAACTTTGGGTGTATACATATTACATGAGTGCATAAGCTATCAACATCCACTTAATTAAAAAAGAGAATTGTTAAAAAAAAAAGTAGGAAATACTTAACACGAATTGGAAACAAAAAATTTAAAAGTTGAAATTATATAATAGTTAAAATGTGTGTGTTTTTCACTCGCTATATGAATGTAAATTATTTTCATATATAATAAAATGAAGATGTATGTAAATATGATTTCATTCCATTTCATATTGAAAAAAGTATTATTATTAATTAGTAAAATTTTTGTTATTCCATCCATTATTTTTTGTTTCGTAGTAATAATATATTTTTTATTACTTATTATTGCTTATATTATATTAGAGTTTATTATTATGATTTATGTCATGCATGGGTCAACCGAAAGCAATCTGAAATTCACTTTCGATCGAAAGAGAAATCGAGCGAGGCTTCAAAATTCGCTGCCAATTTCGGCTTCGAGCGAAAATTAAATGTTCCGAATATGTCTGAAAATTTATTCGTTCATCCCTTCTTTAACATTCATTGATTTTAATAATTATCGTAATACAAAACTAATATGTCAGTAGTAAATTTAAAATTGAATGCATAGTCAGCATAATCGCCTGTAGAATAATAGCTTAATTTATTTATATATACATACTTCTGTGTTTATTTAGTACAATTATTTATAATAACGCTAGTGAGCAATTTTTAATTTCTCCAAAATATTTTCTCCCCTATAAGTAAAATATATATGCATTGAATGCATGCACCTTCGAATAAAAAACTTCTTTTTGTTTATGCAACAAAAATAGTACATATTTGAGTCTTAAAACTCTTAAAATTTGAATGACTACAAATTTTCCCTAATGTTAACGGTTTTAAAAAGGTGTTGTCCAGCTTTTTCGAGAACCTTTTCTGACGATAATTCCAAAACCCATTTATTAAATTTTCTTTATACCATAAGTGCATAGATATCCTAACGCTGTTGTACCTAGAGTAGGGCGTAATCAACTAAATAGTTGGCCGTAATCACCACTAAATGAATTTGTCAATCAATCATTAGTTTTAGTCATATCGACAGTGCTATGAAAAATTTTGAGAAACTTATTTAGTTCGCCGGGTAATGTTTTTGATAAAACTCGACTTTATTGTTTAATCGGTTGCTATAAATACAAAATGTGTGTCAAAATCCGCTTATTGTAGTATTCCTGGTTCTTCGTATTGAAAACAAATTAAATCGTTGCCATTCTTAATCGGTCAAAAATGCATGGCTAAATGACTAATAAAAATTAGTCATTAGTTTGTAACAACACTGATTGAGTTTTGCCCAACACTGATCCGGACGATGTTCTGGGTAGTCGTAAAGGCTATTGTTACCATTGCATGCTTCCAAAATATGGCATCGCCACAAAAAACGTCGTTTTAATATGTTATTATTATTGAATTAAAATGAATACCTATAGTTTTCAAAAATAACATCTTGTGAAAGGAGGAAATAAAGTTTTATGTGTCTCCTTTTTACGTTGGATGCCGAAGTCAACTGACAAATAGCATTGTCTGGGGGCATTTAAGCACTTATGGTATGCACAAAAACAAAAATCACAGAAAGTCAAGGTGTACACTGATTTATACCATAATCAAATGACAAATGTTTTACTTTTAATAAAAAGAAGAACAAATGTCCGCATTAATTCTTTCATACACAATGTTGCGTATATGCAACATTCACTTTAATGTGACATAAAATAGGTGTTTAAAAAATTTCACTAATAATAATAAATGCATTTAGTTCTTTTAGGTGTTCTACACGTTTTCTGATAGTCGAACAAATGAAATTTCTTGCGTATGTAATTTGTTTTTAATGTTTTGTCTTTGAAGTTCAGCAAAAAACCTAAGTGCAAAATTTTTTAGTAAAATCGTTTGCACTATTTTTTGAAAAAAATGTGTTTAATTATTACTAAGCGGAAATTTTCTTTATCGGATATTTTTATAAAAGATAAGAGAATTTGAAAATCAAAAAATTGGAGAAAAAGAGTTATCCAGTAGTTGTATACAGCTTCATAGCTATGTTTTTTTAACCTTTAATAAAGGACAAAGAAATCAATGTAGAAGTAAAGAAATTTGGTATAATGATTGTGGTAGAAATT
Source organism: Toxonevra muliebris (assembly GCA_963691655.1). Taxonomy (NCBI): domain Eukaryota; kingdom Metazoa; phylum Arthropoda; class Insecta; order Diptera; family Pallopteridae; genus Toxonevra; species Toxonevra muliebris. The sequence continues at coordinate 2,608,510 of OY829327.1, read as the reverse complement.
GTCATCAGAAACAGTTCTCGAAAAAAAATTAGACATCTTTTCAAAACCGTTAAAGGTAACCACGTTTACAAACAAAATTAGAAGAAATTTTTGGTTATTCTAATTTTATGGTATAGTGTATGGCTTTCCTTAAAGTTCATATAAAAATATATCTTACACTTCCTACAATTTAAAATAATTTCAAATGAATTTTATAAAAAAATACACTTAAAACTATACTTTAAAACATTTTAATTTCTTACTTGCAAAAAATGGAGAAAAGTTAATAAAAACTGGAAAAAACTATTGATTATTGAATTATAATAGCAATAGAAATTATTCATAGAAAAATGTTTTATTCAAAAGAGAAATTCAATGCAAAGTAATATTAAGCAATAAATTGAACATTTCAAATTATCTCTTGTTTTTCGATTTTAAAAACATAGGAAAATTAAATCTCCAATTGAAAAAAAATATCTCAAAATTTATTCACAACAAAAATTATATGGAATACTTCGATCATTCGGTACTCTGTTATTAGTTAATTTCACTACTACTAGCATAGAATGGCGATGGTATTTCTTGGGGTTTATTTTGAGAGCGGCCCAAAATTCAGTATTGCAAAATTCTCTATGTACAGAATTCTGTAAAAAAGGGGGAACAAAATTCTATATGTGCCAAATGTGTGTTTTTTAATTATGTAAACAAAAAACTCTGTATGGGCAAAATGCTGTAAAATGCGCAAAATTCTGCATTTTTGTAAAAATCCACTTAAAATTGGGAAATATAAAGTAAAAACTCCATACCTATTTATAAATATAACTTTATTTATTTTGTAGACCTTCAGTGGCTAAGATAAAAAGAAGTGGCAGCTTTTATACATCATTCCCCTCTTAGTTATCGTCTTCTCCATCCAATTCGCTATTGCAACGTTTGCACACTTCAAATGAACAGGCCGCTTGCCTGTGACCCATTTGATTTTTTAGGGTTAACATGGCAATACAAGAAGAAATGGGTCAAAACAGTAGTTAAGTGGCGTCTCATACCCGGAAAATCATGCCATTGGAATAATCTAAAATTGGATCGTAAAAAAAAAAGAAGTAAAACACTAAATGCTAATGCATTACACTCACCTTTTTCAATTAATTTACTCGAAAACATATCACTTTGAAAAGAATCAAAAAAAAGTTTTCGTGATCGATGTTTTCAGCTGATATAAGCAATAAGTCTATTCACAATATTGATATTGCATGATTTAACAATCGACTGTCTCATACCCTGGTTCACCCTCTACATATTTAAGAATTCATACTTAAAGTATTGCATTAAATCTATCGAACTAATTATAAATATTAGGGTGTAAAATTGTAATAACTAAAACAAAAGTATGTAAGCTTGAAAACAATAATATAAATGCGATAAGTAAAAGATTGTATATGGGATTGTAATGCAGAATTTTGGATTATAGAATTTTGTACCAAACAGAATTTTCACCTCAATCCTTTTATTAATAGTTAGACATTCGCATAATTTGTTTGATTCTTGAAACAATAAAAACATTAAAACAAATTTCGAGCAATTTAGTATTTGAGACTCCATCAAAACGATATACCTAAATATTTCCAAATACGCCAGAAATGATAAATTGTTGAAGAAATCGTGAATTGTTTTTTCTGCTATTTCAGCCCGTACATGGAAACTAACTAAATATAGCATGGTTTATTAATTTTGATAATGGTCACACGAAAGCGCACTTTTGCGTATGATAGACTCATACGAGTACGAAAATTCTAGCATTAATTTCCTAATATTTAAGGTTCCAAATTACTTGTAATCCAATCGATATAGTGGCCAACGCGTGTATATATCCCTGGCCATCCTCCCAAACCACATGGCTTCATTCCATATGACACTATACCAGCCAAATAGAATAAATCACGATTATCTATTCTCCAGTTAACCATTAATGGGCCTCCAGAATCACCACGGCATGTATCAATGTGTGGCTCACCTCCGGCACAAAACTGATACTCCTCATTTATGTCGATGTTCAACGAATCGAACTTTTTCGCACATTCAACCGAATCCCATACATTTACTGCAGCCTTTAATTTCTTCTGACTAATGGATGAGTTTTCAGTTGTGCCCCAGCCTGCTATATCCATTCTAATGTCTTTAAATGTATTATTACGTAATTTTTCGCTAACTGGCAAACATATTGGTCTTATGAAATCACTATAGGGTACACTTTTCGCCATGCGTAGCAATGCAACATCGTGGAACTGAGTTAAGGAGCCAGAATCGTAGTTGGGGTGGGCGATAATTTTTTCTATGCCCACCTCCACATACAATGGGGCGCATTCTCTCATTACTCCTTTAAAGGTGTAACAATCGGGATTAGTATCACGGTTCCACTCACCAAGCCGCACACTATCAATTTCCCATGTCTTGGGTATATTCGAATTATTTACACAATGAGCAGCAGTAAGAACGTAACGAGAATTTATCAAACTTCCGCCACAGAGAAATGTTGAAGTATTAAATGCTTTATTCCGAAAGAGATAGAGAGGAGAGCTCATTACTTCAATTGCAATTTATAAGTTCGTTTCAATAGAGTTAATATTTGATTCCTTGCAAGTTTTCAGCACAAACAGAGTAAAAACTTTTTCAACTCTATTGAAGCGAATGAATCTTAAGTTAAGCCTACACTCACGTTTCTTATATTTAATTAACGTCATCCATGGGAACTCATCGATTTGGGCGATACTGCCTCCTAAAATACGATCGCTAAACGATGGTCCGCATTTTCCTGGATCTGGTAACACATTGCCTTGGATAAAATTTTCTTCTTGGTTTTGATCAGGACAACAAACCTAAAGAAGAGAATACAGTTTAATACATGCATATCTACTTTTGTTTATTAGGGGGCAAATGAAAGTTCGTTAAGTTGATGTGTTTTAGTAATTTTTGAAAAATCGAAAGTTGATAGGCGATTTGTGATAGTAAGTAGTACTATTTAAAATTTCAGGCAGTCGACATTTCCATAAATGTCAAAATGCAGACGGAGTAAATGTGCCATCCTTTGTAACTGTTTCAAAGTGCTTTCAAAGGTTCCAGACCAGACATTTTTCTGTAGGGGATGACTCTCGTAAAGGCCGCTAGAAATCTTGGGCCGACGATACAAATGTAGCCCTGGTGAAGCCAAAAATTGACAAACATCGAAGATTGATACAAGAATGATTGCTGATGAATTGGGTTTTAGTATTATAGCTGTGTCGCGAATAAAAGAAAATCATCTGGGATACATGAAGAAATCTGCTAAAAAAAAAAAATCTGGGGGACTAGTAATGCGAAAATAACTAATAAAGCTCCAAAAAGATGATTTTGAGAAACGTTTTGAAAAGTGGATCTACCGTCTTAAGAAATGTAATGAAATCAATAGAAATTATATAGAGAATGTAAAAAATAATGAAATTTTTAGAGATCTAAAATAAAATTAGTTTGTCAGTTTTTTCTTAGTTGATCTGTATGCATAGTCGAAATATCTTACCAGAATTTTACTAATCTGTTCACTTTGAGTACCATCAAAACCACATTGACTTTTTTGCAAATTCTGTTCCTCCTCAATGGTTATATTTTGGGAGAGAAGAACATCAAGAAGGAATTTACAGTCGGTGATGCTTCGGCACGTTCCAGGTACATTAGTTGCGTTGTAAGTTGCTTGACATGCGTCATTGATGTTCAAAGCTAATATATATTTAAAATAGAAATATTAAAATTAATTAGATGCGTTGGCCAAAAGAAGGTGTAGAAAAATAACTCTCCGAAATTATCTTAAAATTGTAAATGGAAATGCACAGAGCTCTTAAACCAATTATTAAGTAAATTTCGGCTGGTGTGAGATAAAAAATTACCGCTTCTTAAATTTTTTTTTTTTAATTAAGCAATCAACACTCAGAGGGTACTCCTTTGAATGCAAAGCGTTGTGCTGATTGAGAAAGGAGTATAGATAAGAAGTAGGAAAGAGCGAGAATTAGTTGTGAACGTTTCTTTAGAATTTGGGAATATTGTGAAAATCAGGGAACCGCGTTCCGGCAAAGAAAAGAGTTATCTCTATAATACGTGGTGCGTTGGAGTACCGTATCCACACATGAACTGGCAATATCAAATTACGCATCTCAGCGGAATTTCTACCATGAAATTTCCAGTGGAACTGAATCACTCAAGCTACATTTATACGTTTCCAAGGAGTCAATAGAAAATCATTTCAACGTTCCCAAGGACTCAAAAGAAAATTAAAATCATACTGTCGTCTATTAATTTTAAAGCTCGGAGTTGTATACGATCCAGGAGCTTCAGTTGCGGATATTTTTTACACCGCTTTAGAAAGGCAAAGGCACTTAGCTGCTTCTTTCTACACTTCAAATATGTTATTATTTGACCCAACGTCGCATTGAATGGACATGCAAACTTCACTCATAATCAGAGGTTTAATTGGGGATACGGGAATCCGTTTGTGGGATAGCAGGCACTACTGATTCTTACGAGCGTTAAACTCAATTCCATTTGGTAGACCCAACTTGGCATTTTTGACAAGGGAATGCATTAAGGGTGAATGAAAAGTGTTTTCATCCGTAAACGAGTAGATAGGGCTATTTGACAATGACAGAAAGTCAGGAAGAGGACCGCAATAAGATCATCCATAATTTGAGCGGAAACTGTATTGCCGATCATTTAGCAATTTGTTTTGCTCTAAATATTTAACTATGTGAAAGTTTGCTACGGTTTCCATGACCTTGGATAGTGTAAAAGAAATTGCGATGGGGTGGTAATTAACTGGGTCCATTGTCTTGTCGGTTCTAGGAATGGACTGAACATTAGTAACTTTCTAGCTAAACGGAAATATAGCTGTAGCGTATGAAATGTTGTGGTGATTGCGTAACTCCCGAAGCCTTCTTAATGTCGAGATTTGCAAACATTATTTTAACCACAAATTTTCGAGAATATATCTCAGACATACCACAAGATACAGGTTTGATAACAGGTAGCGAAAATGTTAGCTAAAAGGTATGCTTTATCAATCGATGGTAATGCTATAAGATTTTTGTTTACTCATGGAAGAGGTGAAATTGGTACCGCTCTACAAGAATCTATCAAAGTAAATAATTGGGGAATCGGACATTCCATTCTTTTAAAATTAAGGTATTTCTTTAACTTGCGTTGAAGTTCGTATATCTTGTGATCCTTCATTGGTGCCTAATTACAATATTTCAAAAAGTTTGTATGTATTTAAATGGAAACATTTCTGCCAACAACTCAGCGTGGTAGTTCCCTACTCAATAACATTAATTTAATAAACAATGTAAGTAATCAACAACAACGACAACAAACACTCACTATAAAAACACAAAAATGTACAAGCAGATAATGACTTTTGTAAAATCCAAAACAATATACATACAGTAAGTGGAAAAAATAAGTTGTCATAACGAAAACAAAATTTTAGTACCAGAAATCTTCGCAATAATAGATAGCTTCAAATTTATTTTTACATCATTACAAAGCTACGTGAAATGTTGTTGAAATAGCAATAATATTATGAAAAAAGAAATTTACTTTCGATTTTCTTTTAAAGTTTAATATTACTAAGTGACAGAACGATGGTGCAAAAATAAGTTGTCAAAAGCTTCAACATCCAAAATGGCCACCTTTTTCGCTAACTGTTTTAGTAAATTGGTCTTTTATATTGAAAACAAGATTTCCACATCGCTCTGGAGTATTTTTTCCCAAACAATCATTAACCGATATCTTTCATTCCTCGTTAGTTTGGGGAGCGTGCTTTGAAACTTACATTTTCAATCTATCTTTCCATTACCATTTGATGACAAGTCAGGGCTGAGTGATGATCATTACAAAATATTTCTTTCATCATTTTGAATAAATTCCAGAACTTTTTTAAGAATTTTGATTTGAGTTTTGTGATCTGAAATGATGAATACATAAACTACTAAGATTTTCCCTTCAAGAACAATTACATTTTTTCTGGGTTTATATAGTTTATAAGCATTCAACTTGATTTCCAATGAAACAAATTTTATAAAACCATTTTTTTCTTTCAGATACTTCAAAAGCCTGAAAAAAATCCACAGTAAAGAGAATAATCTTCAAAAATTGTGTACTGTATGAGCTTTTCTCATTCTTATCATGGATTTATTTATCCACATTAATATTTCGAGGCAAAACTTTAATGGTTTTTATTGTATAGCGATAACGAACTAAAACTGTAAAGATTTTATGACAAAGCCATCTTGTAGAAATGAAATGAATAGAAATTATTCCTTACTATGGGCCCATTACTGACCTCTAAGACATCTTAAAGAGGAAAATAGTTTCAGAATGTTTGTGCATGGGTAGTATAATCAAAATTGTATCACTGAAAACCAAGTTGAATGCTGATATAGTCTCTAATCCTTCAAAAGACGTACCAGTACCTGAAGAGAAAATCTGAATAAGTAAAATTTTCATCAACTCAGATCACAATGTCCTTTTAAAATTTTTAAATTTGTGTAGAAATATGTTCATAATGAGCATGAGCATTTTCTAATGATCACCACTAAACCCTGACTCGTCATTAAACGGTAATTCAAGTATAGATTGAAAATGCGTTTTTAGAAACACGCTCCCCACAGTATTATGAAATAAAGGAAAGTGGTGAATAATGGTTTAGGGCAAAATACTCCAAAACGATGTAAAAATCTTATTTTCATTGTATAAGACCTATTCACTAAAGCTATCGGCGGGCTGATTTTACTAAATTAAAAGATAAATATCAGACTCACTATCGACCAAAACCCAGACCTAGACAAAAAAGTAGTGCAAAAATTTTATCAAATATAGGTCAAAATTAAAAGAAAACTGGAACAAAACTGAGACTTAGGCGGAAATTTCGACAAAATTTCAAACTTAAATTCAAATACTTTTTTCAGATCGAAGTTCAAACCAAGAAAAGAACCAAATTCAGATTAAAAACTTAGATCAAAATGAGACCAAATTCAAATCAAAATCTTGATTATGACTTTTCTGATGGATTTATATTGTTAAATGATCTATTTTGAGAAAACCATTTCAAGGGAATTTTAATTTCCTTTAAGAAAAAATTTTAATGAAACAATTTGATACATCTTTATTTTTTGAGTCATTTTTTGGTCGAAACAAAAACCCGAAAAAAAATTAAATTAAGATAACAGTTGATTTGGATAGTACTCTAAACTCTTATCACTCTTAGCATCGATATCACTATTAATATCGGCCTGGTAGTGAGTTTACGATCTCACAACTCCATAACCAAGCACTTCATTTTTATGAAAAAATAAATAAGTTCTTTAAGCCTTTAAGCTATTACTTAAAATGTAAATTTATCTTAATTTGACAAAAAAACCAACAAGATCTATACACGCTTTCGGGTACCGGGCAACAACGGGTTAAAAAAAAATGTTCAGACCACGAATTGGAACGACCAAAATGCAGAACGGATCAAAACCAAAATTAGTTTTAAAATTCATTCCAAAATTAAAAAAAAAAAATTCGACCAGAACTCAGACCAATAGTTTGACAAAACTTTAGGCCAAAAGGACACTAAATACCGAACCAAAGTAACCCAAAATTCAGACCAAAAACTAGTGGGAATATCTCATAAATATTTAGATCAAAAAATTTTAAGTTAAATTAAACAAAAACTAGACCAAAATTCCAGACGAATTCAGACCAAATTTTAAAACAAAATTCAGACCGATTTCGGACCGAAATTCAGACCAAAATAGTATCAAATCAAATCAATTTAGACGAAAATATTAACCGCAACTCAAACTAAGAGTTAGATTAAAACTGAGGCTAAAAAGACGCCAAATTCATTTTAAAAGCGAATCAAAATTTAGACCAGAAATCAGACCAAACGCTGGTCTGCAAACGCTGCAAAGCAAATCAAAATTTAGATCGAACTTGGATTAAAACTCAAACCAAATTCAGATTAAAATTCAAACCAAAATAAAACAAAATTCTGACTTACAATCAAACCAGAATTCAGATCAAAAACGGGCAAAAACGGAAAAGTTAAACCAATATCAGACTAAAATTCAGTACAAAATTTAATCCAAAAACTGGACCATTATCAAGCTTTCTAAAAGTAAGACATTTATAAGCTGGCGTTGAAATTGTAGATTTAATGTAGTCTGAATGTATTTAATAACCAGTTGCACTGTAACGTGCATCCTATAGGCACGCCCAGCAGGGCGGCTAATCAGAATTGATTCAAATATCCGACCCCATTTTAATATTTACCATATATTAAATTATTATTATTAAAATAAAATATAATATAAAATAATATTTTAAATCCTAAAGTTTTTCGTTTGTGCATATACTTTCCACAAACTTTCCATCACTGCTGATGGCTTTTTTTTGAAAAAAAACAAATATTTCTGATTTCTCAAAAATGACTGTTTACTATAAGATTGTTAGGTTCTGGGGGCGGTGGTATTCAGCCCTTATAGGCCCCCTTTTGGATACGCTACTGCTTTATAATGATGTAAAAATAAATTTAAAGCTATATATTATGTTAAAATTATGTAAAATGTTGTTTTCTTTATGAAAACTTATTTTTTCCACCTACTGTAGGTATAAACGAGTTGCGTACTTCCATTATCGATAACGACTTTACTCTTTAACTTACCCGCACTTGCTGAAATGCACAATGTTAATATTACACAAGCTAAGATACCAGCAACACTAATATTGGGAAGTGAAAGCAATTGTAACATTTTTATTATTTTTTTTCACCCTTCCTTTCCACAAAAATAATAGTGAGTAATAAACTATTTGAAAATGAGTAAAAAGTGAAATTCTTCACAATTAAAACTAACTCGTCGGAGGGTGTTTATATGATTCCCCAGTTGTGATCAAACTAAATCTATAATAAAACATGAACGTAATTTGAAATACGGCTGCTGTAATGTATCAATAAGAATACAGCAGCCGCACTTATGTACTCGTACAGTTTGTGGGATTATCATTTTATACTTGTATTGTGATGTCAGAGGTGAAGCTCTTTAGAAGAAAGAGAGACTATGCATGAAACAGACAGAGAAAGAGAGAGAGAGAGGAAACTGCGAGTGCAAATCAACAAGTTTAAATATAAATAATTGCAAAGTTAAGTACAATAGCATTGATAGTTAATAGAAAACAGAAATGTATAGATTCTCTTTTTCGAGGTACCTGTTCATAATTAAGTGAAAGTTCTACAAAATATTAAATATTTGCATTGATATTGATTTATTTATTTTCAACTAAATTACCGCGCAATTGAGGCAAAACGCTGAGTAGCATATTTGCACGTACAGCAAACCCCGGTTAACTATCTCGACTTAAGATAAAAGTATAAACAAAAGGAAAGAATAAATAGTAAAGCAACAAAATCTAAATAGGAAATTAAGGTTTTTCCATAAAAATTGGCCTGCAAATTAATTTGCTCCTGACATCAAATGCCATATACAAAACGATATATTTCAGCATGCAGTTTTGTTTTGAGGGCAATATACATCAGATACCGCTGCTCCGCTGTGCATATCTCCAGGTCCACCAACTTGATGATGCCTTCCTCTCATGCAGTTATGGAATACATTTTCAAATTACTACCTCTGTAACCTCTTTTTACAAAAGATCTTATAGGTTGCAGTGCCCGACTTTTGGGTCGTCTAATTGTCCGATTTCAATTTAATACCTGCGAGGGTATGACTTGTGATTCTTTGTAGGGCTCGTAACAGGCTTTTTAATAGTCAACGGTTTTCTGAGAAAAATCGAAATCAGTGAATTCGGAAGTCGAGAAAATGATAGAGAACTTTTTTCAAGATTAGAGAGAAGAAGACTGACAAAAGAAGATTTGGTCAACCTTTTCCTATCAAAGATAAGAAAATTTACAAAAGCATTGGTTAAATTTAACTCTATAGCCAAATTCAAATCATAGGCACTTAAACTGGATTGACACTTAAGGGGATACTTAACTGGTGTTTACTGTAATTATATGCATACATATACGTATGAATGTATAAAATACAACTCCCCTGACTTGAATTTCAACGGAAGAGAAAAAATCTTCGAGTTAAAAGAACTAGGCCTGTAAAATCTTTTTATTTTCTTAAATTTCAATTGAAATTTCAAAAAGATAGCTTGTATTTTATCAGAGTTTAATTTTTCCCATGTATTTACTAATCTGGCATACAACTTAGCGCACCTTGCAGAATAGTCACAATGTCATGATCAAACTCGCGTAATGGATATCGCCAGCGTATTAAAAAAAAACTAAATATTCTGATATTCTGTTGAATAATTTACATACGAAAATTTTCTTCCTTCAGATAAATAGATTTATTTAAATTTCTTTACATTCTATGGCTCTAAATTGGTCTTAACCCAATCGATGTAATTGGTTACACGTGCATAAACACCTGGCCAATCAGTAATGCCACACGGCCTTGGACCAAATGATACAATACCAATTGCAAAGTATATATCACGATTACCACATCTCTCCATAACCATAAGCGGCCCTCCAGAGTCTCCACGGCATGAATCCGTCCTGGTATTGTCATCTTGTTTGTCACCTATGGCGCATAAATGATGGGTTGGATTTATAGATCTCTGTAATGATTCGTACTTTTGTTGACAATCAGTAATATCCGAAATCTTAATCGTCGCTTTTAATTTGAGTGTACTAAACGTCGAATTTTCAGTTGAACCCCAACCGGCAATATCCATAACAGTGTCATGGAATGATCGATTACGGAGCTCTTCAGCAAGTGGAAGACATATTGGTTTTAAAAATTTAGTGTACGCCACATTTTTCGATAAGCGTAACAGTGCAATATCATACAATTGATTTGGTGATTTTGGAATATAGTTGGGGTGAGCAATGATGCGTTCCACGTCCACCTCTACATATGGCGGAGCACAATCTTTCATTCCGCGTATATCTAAAATGCAATCAGGATTTGTTTCGCGATTCCATTCGCCAAGTCGCACACTATCAATTTCCCACATTTCATAATCACGAGGCTTATTTACACAGTGTGCAGCAGTTAGGATGTATCGAGAATTGATTAAACTACCACCACACAAAAAAGCCAGAGTACCATTAGCTAATAAAATGAGAAACATTATAAAAAGTTCAAGTATTCCGCAAACATATTTCATTTCCCTTCTGTTGTGTAGCGTTGTCTTGACTCACCATTTTTGTACTTAATTAGCGCCATCCATGGGAATTCGTCAATGCTGCAAGTGTCGCCTTTGATAATGAAATCAGTAAAAAATGAACCACATTCACCAGCTTGTGGCAGAATATTGCCAGCTTTCACCGCAACTTCTTCGGAATCTATTTGTATATTGTCTCTGTATTTATTGGGGCAGCATACCTTAATAAAATCAAAATATTTTTATGTGTATTAAAGGGTGTTATTAGAAAATTGTCCAAGTTTTGCAACATCAAAACATAAAAAGTTTAAAGAGAAAATACAAGATGAGAGCAGAAAATGAAGAGCAACCGCTCTCTTTGATTGCATTCTAGCTCAAGCTATAATCATCGATTAATCTGTGCACTTTCTCACTTAAATACGACGCAACAACGACAACTAGATCCATGTTGATATAATAAAAGAGGAGACTTCTTACCAAAATTCTACGAGCCATAATATTTTGTGTGTTATCGAACCCGCATTGAATTTTACTTAAATTCTCTCTGTCCTGGTCGTTCATGTTGTTCGATTTAATCATATCATAAATGTATTTACAGTTTTCGAGACGCAAGCATAGACCAGCATCATTGAAGGGAGCTGCAGAACATGTGCCATAATCAACCAAACCTAGAAATGGGATAGAAACACGATGTGAGCAGGAAAATCTATTTTTTTTAAATCAGTAATAAATACAAGCATATATATGTATATAAACAGCTTTTATTGCATTTAACAACTAAGTTACGCAAGCTTTCAAATCTATTAATAGCTCAAAGAGGTGTACATGATCATCAGAAATCAATCAAAAACAAGTCTCTCAAATAAATTATCGTCGTAGGATTTAGCATTTTAAGGGTAATTTGAACCCTGCTGTGGGAAAAACCGAAAAAAATGTATTCCTCCAAAACTCATAATCATACTTAAGTACTTACCCACAGCAACTGTTGAAAAGCACCAAACGATGCCTAAGATTCTATACACAAACAGTTTTAGCATGTTTTCCTTATAATTATGACTGTATATTAATATTTGCTGTTTTATTGCAGCCAGCTTCGTATGGAATCTACCAGTGGATTCTCAAGCTGAGATCAAACTGCACAATACAAATTGATTTTGTCTACTTATACGCTCACACTTTAATCATTTGCTGAGGTTGATGCTAAATCTTATCTACATATTTATTCATGAATGAGACTTTTGTATACGCTTGTATGCATGTATATGTGAATAACTTATTTCCACTTACTTATTGATGTTGAGAGTACCTTTTTGAAATACTTTTAGATTAATTCAATGTTTGAAATAATTCGAATCGTATACTCTATATTCCACATACAAATATTGATGACGGGATTTGCCAGAGAGTTAATAATTCATTGCCGAAAATAAGAGATCTTTATACTCACATTTCACAACTCATGATCTACCAGCATTGAAAATGAAAAACTGGCTTCTTGTTGTTCTCTTCTTTTCATTTACAGGTTTATTATAAATTTCTATAATAGTGAAAAGCATTTTAAATGTGTAATTTCAACGTTAATACAGAATAATTAATTAGTTTGTTGCTTTTTTGATATATATAAAATAGCTTCGCTTTTGCAATTTGTAATGCAAATCGATTAAATTGTTTGTGATTTTTTTCTTTTTCTTTATACTTTAGTTGAAGAATTAATTTAAATGTGAAAAATGCATGCGCTGCAGCCTAAAATATGCTTTCTTTTCGTCTTATCCCGAGTAAAAAATACAAAACTACAGAACGCTGTTTTGAAATAACCTGATATGTTCTTACAACAACGTGTTTAAATTCTTTTATTGTTGCCGTACGAATAAACAGGTTGGAAAGTTTCACCATCATCACCCTCACCACCATCGGAATCATCGCTATCGAATGTATTATCGGGAATATCGTATAGACGAATCATTGGCTTGTTGGGATCCTTCATGATCAAATATTTGCCATCCTTCTGCTTCATTACAATGTCAACGATGCAACGCAGAATGCCCCAGGCATTGTCCATGCTTAAATTAATTTGTGTGGCAAATTCATGTGGCTTGAATTGTTGTGTGCCCAGAATGACGTGACGTGAGGGGTCACGGGGATTTATACGTGAGACATAACCCAATTTCAACTGGTCGGAGCCGGCAAGAACAGCTTGCACCGTCCACTTAGCCAATTTGCAGGCATTATTGCGCAACTCATTGGCGAGTACAGCACCTCGTTGTGTGTCCAATTTTTGACGCCACTCAACACCATTGGCTAGTTTGGAGTCCCATTCGTTTAGTGCCTTAATCGAGAGGAATTGTGGTTCCCCGCTGGGCGATTGGAGAACGCCGTCGTGTTCACAACGTGCAACAAGAACCTAAAGATGGAGACAAATAGAAAATAAAACTTAATATAGTGTTTTCACTTTTATCATTTGTCAAACTTACAATGTCACTACCCAAATTCCATTTCTTATAGCGATAACCAACACTAGCAACTTCAACTTCTTCATCCTCGGTTATGAAAGGGTTTGGTTCCTCGAACTTATATTTGGGTTCCTTTTCGCCGGTCTTCAGTACCTGCTGGCTGAAATTGTGATTAATGAATGTGGCCTCGATGGCCAAGTTACGGGGTGAATTTGGTGAGCTGTCATCATCGGTTGGAGGCTCTACTGATGTCTCATTCACCGTCAACAAATCGAATTCGGTATTGTCACGCTTGTCCATGAAGATCTTATCGCCAAACTTCTCGATAACAATGTCCCACGAGTAATTTGAGCGCGTCGAGCACATAATTGTTGCCAAAATAGCATCAGTGGCAAAAACATTGCCCACAGTTTTGGACAAACGACGAATTACGGGATCATCGGTTGTAGTCACCGTATGCACAATGCGATCGATTTTCTGAAGTGATTTCTCATTTTTCACATTAATGCGATCGTACGTTTTGTCATAATACTCCAAAGTGCCACAAGTTATAATGTCCTCACCCTCCTTGATATTAGGCAGTGAAAGTTTTATGAGACGTGGGAAATCCATCTCCTCGATTGATGACCAATCGGAGCGCACTGCCACAGAAGACTCACGAATCTTAGGCGGAACCCCACGGGAACCAAATTTCTTGCCCATTCCACGGCGTGGATCGCGCTTCTGCACATTCTTACCACCCAAAGTTGTCATGCCAGAGTTAAGACCACCGCGAGAATTACGACCGCGTGCTGATCTGAATTTTAAAAATCAAATATGCTATTATTTTCCTAATCCATACATGAAGTGAAACATGAACAAACCTAGCGTTGCGGAAGTTGGAACGGAAACGACCACGTTGATGAGGCGGTTTCTGCACACGTGCAGTATCGACTAGGTGGAAAGTAGTTTCATCCTCTTCATGATAGTAGGCATATTGGTTGCCAGTACCAAACGTAGAGGCATATTTGTCTGTAAAGAGATGGAAGAGATGTAGTAAGTGAATCAAAATTTCGATGTAAACAAATTTATTTGGTATTCTTCTCCACACGCTATTCTTGCTAACCAGCTGTTTTCTCAATTCTGAAATAAAAAACCCCATCTTGAGTCTGACAGCGGAATACACAGATGGGAAATTTTTGTGCAAACTAAAAAAATGGCTGCCACGATTCACTCCCGCAACATAACCTCACAACGTCCGCAAAATTTTCTTGATTCCCAGATTTTAAATTCCTTCATATTAAAACTCACTTTGATATTTCTTATCGTTGTTGGAGCTGCTTGTCCAGTCGCAAATCTTGCCTAAACGATCACTCTTGCTGAAAGGTTGATACGGCATATCCCTAAACGTGTCTGGCAACTCGCATGGGCCCCAGCCATTTTCATTGAATTGCACGACTGGCTTTTCGAAATGGGGAAATGTCTGCTCAGTATTTATAGTTTCACTCATGACTGCAATAATTAAACAAATCTTCTTATTATTTTAGAGTTTTCTAATGTTAATTCACAATTTTCCGTACCTTTCCGTTGTAGTTGATGTGACAAACGAAAAAACGATATGCAAAAGAAAACGTAGAAAGAGTACTGCCAGCTGCAAGTAATTATGAGGGAATTTTTTATTGGTCGGTCGAATTTTTGTGAATAGTACTTATGGAATAGTTAAAAAAAAAAAAAATTATACAACACTTCTATTCAGTGTGGCCAACTCAGCGCTTTTCCCTCTAAATTTAGTGCTTTTTTAAATTAAAACGCGGGAAAATTAAAATAGCGCTCAGCGCGTTTTTAGCGAGTTTTTTTTTAATTCAAAAAACACTAAATGCTCTGCTAAATAATCCATTTCCTGAATAAACCGAACGAATTTTTTTATCGAAACAATGAGCAATGAATTTATTTAAAACCAAAGTTCATAACCGCAAGTCACTCAATTCTATAAATTCTTCACTTCATATAAAAAATGGATTAAAACACAAAAATTCATTTTGTGAAAACTACAAAATACCTGATGGCGTAAATAAACAGCACTAGTTTTTATAATGCTTCTGTATTCAGACTAAAGAGTGTGTTGGGGCCAGAAGAAGCTGATAGTAATGAAGAGAATATAAACTTCGACATCGATATGTGATTTAAAAATATTTATGTATAAATATGTATTTATAAATTGTTACTCTGTATATTTTTTTGTGATCAAAGTGTATAAAATACTTCTTTTTCATTATCTTATTTTAGTTTTTCTTGTGATTGTTTAATTTAGAAATGCTGTGAATTAAAAACTTTAAAAATATTGCATGTATTAAATTAATTTTTTTTTAATATGTAAAAATTGTGTTTAACACTTTTATAAGGAAAAAATTTAGCGCTTTTTTAAAGAAAATACGCGTTTCATACCTCAGTTTAACGGGTTTTGGCCACACTGCGTCTATTGGTGATGAAAAAGTTTACTGAAGTGAACAACATTTTTTCAGATATATCGTTGTCGTTCAAAAAGAAATCACTAAATCCAAATTAATTTTTCTAATTGGTTCCGTATTAATTAGCTTCTAAACGTATACTAATGTGTATATCAATCTGTTGACTTGTTAAGTTTTGCCAGTATTCGTAGTACATCATACACTGCAGAAACTAACTACATCTCAGAAATTAAAAAAAAAAATGGAATTAGTGAATCCAGAACGACATAAGGAATGATTCTATTAAAAATGAATTTCAAATGTAAGTGGACACTCGACAAAAAAGGAATTTCAAATTCGCTTATAGGCAGATTATATGTTTGGAGAAGAAGAATAATTTTTGTATCTTTTGTGACGAAAGTCAAACTTAATAGAAGTGAAACAACTAATTTCATAAAAATATTTCGTAAATATAAGTATTTTTGAAATTATAAAAGAAAAAATAAATAAATAAATAAAAACCACCGATTTGAAAAAAATCCACTTCATATTGGCAGCCATCAGCTGCTCTGACATGAACATTACTATGAATTATAGCATGGTAGAAGAAGTAAGAAGGTAGATGCATTTTGACAAGTAACCCAGCGTCTACACCGACCAGTGCTGGCATGCCAATGCTAACACACTCACATTTTTTCACTAATACACTCACACTTTTCTCATTGGCAGAGTCATTAGCAAGCATATTTCAATGCCAATGAATTCTGCCAATGATTTGACGTAAGCCGACAATATTAACCGTTTCTCCCATTTGTGAGAGAAAACAAAGTAGAGCGGAAGTAGAGCGGAGTGAGCAAATTATTAGAAATGGAGTGTCTGACATTTCGAAATGAATTGACATGATAATTGCCAGGATGCCTACGTCACAAAGACAATTTTTCTGTTTTTTGACAGATAATACATATTCTGAATTGGCATGCCAGCACTGGCAGGTGTAGATGCAATGTAAGTGCATGATTTATATTGGTACTCGGTGTTCGACGAACACAAAACATTTTCTTCCGTGCTCGGTCGAAGTGGTTACATTCAGCTCGTTGCAGAGTTGGTTTTTGTCAAAATATACTCATTTGCTTAATACTATTTTGTATGTAATAATACTGTTTTGTATAATAACTCATTGCCACCCTGAATACTCGGCGTGCTCGGTGTGCAATATACCGAGCATATCGTATTCAGTGTGAGATTGAGTAAAGACTCTCTCTTTGTGTTTAGTGCAACAACAATTTCATTGTGTTTGCCGAGCATACTCGCAATATAACCACAGCCTTAGAGGAACTTTGGCAATTGGGAAAACATTTGTTTTTATACTTTCATTCTTTTTGCAACAGCGTCGTATTTTCATAGCTCAATTTTTAAGTGAGAATTTATAAGAAAATAATTTGTACTGCATGTACATAGGGCGAATTAGTTTTTGCTTTTTATATTATTTTTTAACTCTTAACATGTTGAAGGTGTTTGTTTATAAAGAAAACAGATTTAAATAACATTATTTATACTTTTTTTTATTATAAATATAATTTCTAATTTAGTACTAAGTAAAAAAGTAATATTAATAATCTACTACTAACTCTCTCTTTTGTACCCATTTCAAAAAATGCATCACTAAAAAGTTCCTCTTACTTGTCAAAAGTTCAAAATGGCTACTTTTTGAAAAAATCCATCTACCTCTAAATACTTCTACCATGAATTATAGCTTTATATAGTCGAGACGCTATATTAATAAATACTACAAGAACAGCTGTTATGAAAACAAAATCCAAAATGTCTAAAAAAAATGTAATAGATCTTATATTTATTCTGTTTTATGTAACCTTGCGTTTGAGGGTTGCTAGTTTCTTTCGGCATTTTAAGTGCATTTCGTTGAAATCCTTCTGAAAATTTTGTTTGACAGTTTTTGTATAATGAAATTCCGCATTTCAACGAAATGCTAAATTTGCCTGAAACTCCCCCTAGTGTGCCCGCGCTATAAAAGTGCAATTAGTACTATAAATTAATATAATTAAATGAAACTGCAAAATAAATTATAGAAATGATAAATGGTAAGTATAAGTGATTACTGTTGAAACTTTTTATACTTTTTGAAGTGAAACTTTTTAGCTAGGGTAAATCGAAAATTTTGCAACGAAAGTCGCGTTGTTGTTGCACTCATACGAAACTAATAAGCAGCGAAGTTAGGCTGTTGTTAGTGTTTAACGAACGAAGTCACATGGGGATCGGCTGCATACAATCATGCAGAGAGTCGACTTCTTGCAGTTTTATCTCAATATGCTTTAGTGAGAGCTTGATTCCATATAGCTGCTGTGTTGCTGTGCTGTGTTGCCAGAAACTTCACTTAAAAAATCGTCAAAATTGTAAGGAAAAATCGTTATTTTCAAAAAAAATCGTCATGAGAGAAAAACTCAAATTTATTTTCTTTAAATATGTTTGCATTCATTTATATTATAATATCTCTTCAAGAGTTTTATTGTTTACGCGATTTCTGCACTTAGTTTTATTTAAATTGACTTTTATATAATATTCTTTCAACATTTGCGGATGAGTTGGGTAAACACAATTTATTCACCTTATCAAGAATTGTCTCTAAATCAACATATCGTAACTCCCTAAAATCAATATCTAGTTGCTGAAAGTAATTTTCGTCCCCCAAATTTTTAAAATGTGACATTAAATGTAAATTTGTAATGAATTGGCTAAAAAAACTTAATTCTTTCAATGCAGCATTATGCAGCATTATCAAATCGTTTTTTATTTGATTACACAACTCAAAATAAAAAAGTGCAATTATTTACAGATTCAGAAAACAGACTTTCAGATATTTTTTAACACTTTAAGAGTTTTCATCAAAACATGCAAAAGCCTTGTAAACCGCGTAAACATATTGTCAAATTTCACATAAATTTTGACAATGTTATGCGGTTTATGAGGCTTATAAAGATTTTGGCATGTTTTGATGAAGGCCCTTATTAATTTTTTTTTTGGCGTTAATGCCAAGGTAAATATCTTTACTTTCCAAAAATATTGTTTTGTCTCTGAAATCAATGTTATTAACATCAAGAATTAAATACTCTGGTTTTAAAATATTTATGGAAAGTATAATCAAAATTCCAGCACTGGGAATCAAGTTCAACACAGATATACCTAGTCTTTATTCCTTTAAAAACGTTTCACTTCCTGAAGAGAAAAGCTGAATAGGTAATATTTTCATTATCTTAAATGAAACCATTGTGCATCAAACTACCTAAAAAAGTATTGAAATAGGTGCATAATGGTGAAGAACGTTTTTTAATGATCATCACTAAGCCCGACTTGTCATTAAATGTATAAAATAGCAGAAGAGGTTTTAAAACAAAATATTTGTTGCAGTTGTTTTTTGATCTAAAAAATCGTAATTTTTCAACAAAAATCGTCAAATCGTCATTGGGTAAAAAAATCGTCAAAATGACGATAAAATCGTCGTTCTGGCAACACTGCTTTCATGTGTTACATACATGTGCTACGTCATGTTTGTGCCGATAAATGTAGAGAGAAAAAAGCTTTAGAAAATAGAAAGAGGAAGAGCGCAAAAGTTCAACAGCAACGGTTAAGTGAAAAATTGATTTTTTGTTGCACTCTAACAAAACCAGTAAGAAACGAAGTTATGCAGTTGTTATTCGGCTACATACAATCAAGCAGAGATCAGCGCTTTTCCCGCTAAAGTTCGAAAAATCGAAGAAATTTTCATGGGCTAGAAGTAGCAAATGTGTGCGTGTATTAATATAAAAGTTTAAATGTATTGAGTTTTCTCGCACTTTTATAAGAAAAAAAATTTAGCGCGTTTTTAAAGAAAATATGCGGATTTTAGCGGATTTTAAAAAACAAAAGTTGGCCACACTGTTTATCGCATATGATTTAGTGAGAGAGAGAGTCAATATAGAAGTCTCGGCTTGATTGCATATAACTGAACGTTCCTTTCATCCCAGTGGACCACGAAGCGAATGTTGAGCGAAAGTTCGCCTAAACTATCGCAAAAGAGTTCAGAAATGAGCGTTTTGCGGGCATAAATACGAGTGTCGCAAAACACTCGCTTAATGTCCGCAAACGTGCTTGCAAACGATAGTTTTGCGGGCATAAATACTAGTGTCTCAAAACACTCGCTTAATGTCCGCAAACGTGCTTGCAAACGATAGTTTTGCGAGCATAAATACGAGCGTCGCAAAACACTGACAAAGATTTGTACTTGTACACTTTCTTATAATTCTGATACACTTCATACTTATATTGAATATAAGAAGGTTATGAAAATTAGCCACTAGACAAAGACGGGAATGTATGTTAATAACATAAACGCACTTTACGTTTATGTACTTTATGCTTTTTAAATTATAGATACAATTTAAAATCCACCATTTTTTAATTTTTTATTTTTATTTTTTTATTATTATTTTTATTATTAATTTTTTTAAAATTTATAATACAGAGTAGTATGATAATATTGTAGTAATATGTAGATACAAATATTTGAAAATCTAGCGTACTACAAAATTATTAATTTTCGAAGTTGTAGTAAAAAATTACATGAAAGGATCGTTACCCTTATCATAAACGAATCGTAAAAATATCTCTAAATGCTCGCAAATGATATTAGAAACGATTCGTAAAAAGACTCGCAAAAGGCTCGTTATCATCATATAGATATCATCTTTTGCGAGTGTCGTAAACGAGACTTTTACTGCCACAAATTGAGCGACATATGATTCGCTTTCGTATCGTTTTCGGAACCATTAGCGATAAGTTTTGTCCGCAAAACTATCGCCAAAGTCTCGTAAACGATAGCATTTACGAAGATCAGGTCGACTGGGATGTGTTATATACGTGTACTAAGTTGTGTTTGTTCCGATAAGTGTAGAGAGTATCAACAGAGGAAAAGCAATAACAAAATAGAGAGAAGAGGACTACAAGAACTTCAACAGAATGTTTTATAAATGTTTTCTAACAATTTTTTAATAAACAACATAGTTTCACTTCTACTGTGAGTGCTTCCAGACACATAATTTTTTTTATTAAAAACAAACGATTTTTTTCTAAGTATTACTTGCAACTCTTGTTTTATTTACTAAAGTATTTTCAAAAATCCTCTCAGTTTATTCTCACATATTAATTGAAATGAAAATTTAAATAAATTTTAATTAAACTGAGGTATGACATGTACATGCACATACATATATATTTCCCATTCGCAATAGAGAGAAATCACCCAAAAATTATCACGATTAGTGTTCATCAGTTTAAATCTTAATGCAGTACAGATAAGTCCACAGCGATAATACTGAATATTGTGGCAATTTACAATTCAAATAGAACAATGACTTCACTTAATAATTGTATGATGCTATCGTCGTTTGTATTAGTGTTGTTTATGTGTAGTGTCAATGTAAGTTTAAATACCAACGTGAGATAAGAGATTTTAAAATATTTTAAGCATATTAATTGAATTAATTGAGCCGTTTCGTGCAAAAGTGGTGCAAGTCAGTTTTTTTTTTATTATTTGGATTTTCACCTTCAGGCAATAATTTTGGCCTCATTTAGTTTCCTACAAAAAAGGTGGAACATGTGTACTATAAAGCTGCCCGTACATCGGGAAAATAAATTTTATAAGAGCCCTATTATGCACTTCTACAAAACCAATTTATTTTCAAAAATCTGAGTTTGACTTACACCACTTTTGCACGCAACGGCTCAATTATCACAACGATGATTTTTTAACTTTAGGCAGAGGACTTCAATACTACTCTGGCATCATCACCATCTTCAAAATTACTAAAAATTGAGATTTTCTATGGAACGCTATGTTCGGATAGTATGGTTTTCATACGCAACCAACTTCACTACGCGATGATAGACAACAATTGGTTGCAGTATACTGATTTGCATTTTATACCTTATGGCAAGGTAGCGGTAAGTATAGGAGAAACGATATACAATAACTACGAATAATAACAAATCTTCTTCACACGTGCAGTCGTGGACGGATCCAACAACAAATAAAACTTCACTTTATTGCCAACACGGAAATACTGAATGCGAATTGAATGCATTACATGCTTGCATTGTGGAAAATCATTCAATTGTTGAGCAATTAAAATTGATAAATTGTTTGATGGCTTCGTACAACTCAGTTATTGATAGGGTATGTAAGTAAAATTGGAATATTATGATACAATTCTATATATTTGCCATTTTATATCAAAGTGTGCACTATCATTGGATATTGATGTTACTGCTGCTAAGAATTGCAAGGTAACCCGTTCTGTAGAGACTATTTTGCATAAATATGGGGAGCAAACGGATGCACTAGATATCGATTACGTGCCAACTGTTATATTAAATGGAGTGAGTACAGAACTTTTCTTCTCTTCTTAGATTCCTTTAATAATATAATAATTTAACTATATTTTTTTCTCAATATTAGAATTTTGATCGTTGGCGTCAACGTAGTATTAGTTATTACTTCGATGCAGCTTTTTGCAAACAATACAAAGAACAATATGATATTAAGTTGCCTAAATGTTAACCCGTTGCAATTAATCTTATTTATTTGTATCAATAAAAACCATTTGGAATATCTTAATTAATGTATGAGAAAAATAATGTTTTTCGAAATTTTGGCCACATAATTAAGTCACTAGAATAATATTTTATGGTGAGTCTGGTCGACGTAGCCTAGTGGTTATTTATTTATTAGATTGGTTGTAATGTATAACTTGCACATGTAAGATTAGTCTTTTTTGAATTTTTGAACGCACAATCTGATATACCTATATAAGATAAATAACATCTTCGAAAAACGATATAAATACAAAATCAAAGCAGGTTTAATATAATAAAAAGTTAACAAATGAGGTATACAAATAAAAAAATATATTTAGGATAAAAGATAGAGCCAAATTGGTGAAAATAGCTTAGAGGAGGGTAAATCAGAAGAGAGAAACCATCAGTTAATTGCAGCATAACATTGGAAAACTTTTTCTTTAAAGTTATTGGTGCTAACTGTTCTCTTTAGATGTGGGGTAGAGAATTCCAAAGATGGACCGCATGCACGAAAAATTGACGACTTGTGATTAGGTTAGGTAGCTATGTTTTGGCACAATCAATTGTAAAGTTTTTTTTATTTCTGGCGAGGCATATCTTATCAAAAAGATATGCTGGTTGTTTGGTGGTGATTAATTTAAACAAAAATAACAAAGTTCTGTAATTTAATAAGCTATTTAAAGAACAGCCTAAAATTTGTTTGGAATAGTCGGAGATGTGCTCATACTTTTTAATACCAAAGATATATCTGGCGCAGATATTACACTCGTGCTCAAAAAAATCCGATTTTTAGGTTTGATAAAATATTCTTATTCTTTTATTTACTATTAAACCAATTTATTTTTTTTTTTTGTTTAAGTTTATTAAAATTATGTTATTATTTCGTTAGGTTTTTAAAAAGTTTAAACAAAAAATGACTGCACTTAAAGCATGCATTCGCTACCAAAAGGCTTATATGTTAAATTCAAATTTACAAATTTGATAATAAAAAAAAAGTTTGTAATGGGTGAAAATGATGTTTTTTAATATTTTGCATGTTACTTATGTATAAATAACGACATTTGTAAATTTTGTAAACAAAGGAAAGGCTTTTAGTAACGAGTATACCCCCTTTCGCCTTGGTGGCACTTCCTACCCGAGAAGACATGGTATCACAAAGATCCCCAAAACTTTTATATATTCCGCTACCTATGAAAAGAAAAATAAGTAATAACACAAAATTTGTAAAAATAAGTTCTAAAAAGATGTTCATTCAACTGGGGTAATTGCCGATTTGAATGATAACATGGTGAAGAATCGTCTTGAAATATTACTTTGGATTTGTGATCGAATAATATATCCATTGAAGGTAATACGCTTCTATTTATTATGTCTATGTAGACTGAAGAGTTCACAGAACTCTGTTTTTCTGTTAAAAATACATTGTTTCTTATTTTCATTGAATGCAGTTAAGGTAAATCTCTTTGCGGTGCTTTTAAAAAGTAATGGGGTGACCTGTCACGCCTGTTGCCTTTCTAATGTTAAATGCGGAAAGCACTTATGTAAAATTTTCACATGTAATACAATTTCAAATCTACAGGAAGAAAAACTTAAAGCGCGGAAAAAAAGATACATTGAGTAGAAGAAAAATAATGCAACTACAACATATCAGCCCTATTCACGATTTGGTGCAAATGCAAAATATTTCTGCTATCACAACAACAAATTTTGATGATCAATGCTTTCGATTTTATAGGGTTAAAGGCTAAGCTTATTTTTAACTGAACACGTGTAAACTCTATTTAAATCCTGATTTATCATCTCCACGGCCTTGTTTGTTTATGATTTTGGAAATAGTTAATATAATTGGACGTCATCATCATATATATGGTGTTCGCATGTTTTAAAACATTCGGAAATATCGTTGACGAACGATGTGAATAGGAGTGGCCAAAGGACTAAACCCTGAGGAACTCCGCATGGAACGAGTTGTAGTGACGAACATTTACTGTCATGGGACACATGATTTGGTAGTGGCAAAATTTTAGCTGCTTTCCAACTGTCTAGGAAAGAAGATGTTGTAATTATAGTGTTAAAGATGTGCGTGATCAAAGATAATATGGATGGAAGAATGATCTTAATGAAGTCGGGTTGGATATTGTCTGAGAATTTATTATTAAGCTCATCAAGATCTACATTATCTTGTCGGGCCTAAGACCAATTTCGCGGATCCTTTTCCAAAACATGAAATTGGATTGATTAGTGTGGAATTTGATTTCATAAAATGATTGTTTATTTCTGCGAATAAGTGAGGTAACAGTGTTGCGAGCTACTTTGTACTAATTATAAATTAAAGAACATTTGTATCTTCGCCATCTAGTATACAGTTCGTCACGGCTTCTAATTAGGCCACTTACATTGAAGGTGAGCCACGGGCAGTTGATTATATTATTATTATTTTTTTTAATTTTGACGGGTACGTGTTTTTCAAATCATGGTGAGCAAAGGCTGGTGCCACAAGCTGATCATAAATCATTATAAGGTCAGGATATGAGACTAAGAATTAATCAAGTAGAGATGGTGTTTTATTGAGCATAAAATGAGTAGGTTGATTATAGTTCGCAAGCTTTAGATAAAATGATTCAACCATTACCATAAAGTTCTTATGTTTGCTGTCAAGAATGTTAATATTAAAGTCTCCACAAATTACCAATTCCGTGCATGAGGGTGCTAAGTCCTCTAGTACGTCATGTATAAAGGTGTAGTTTGCTACGTTGGGGGCCATATACACACAGCCAATTAGAATTTTTCCACAGGGAAGCGCTACATCAACAAACAAATATTCAATGCGGTCATTCGTACTAGATTTTTTTACGACATGTTATTTATAACAATTTTTAATACAAATACAAACACCTCCGCTTATTTTATTGTATCTGTCTGCATGCATCATTTTATAGTTATTTAGACTAAAAAGGCTAGAACACAACTCCCGCTTTAACCACGTCTCAGAAATGCATATCATATCAATCGTACTTCCATCAAGTAGAAGGCATAAGCCATCAATTTTATATTTTAAGCTTTGTGCATTTAAATGGCATACGTTAAAACCTTTTTGGTATTTATTAAGGATATTAAGAAGTGTTTTGGTGCAATCAATGGATCTACCCCATGCTGTGGTGTTATTAAACATTATAGCTTTTAAAGTAAAAGATACAAGAGTAGCGATTAACACCATAAAACTTCAATTTGTAGAAAAACCATACAATATAATGTATAAGAACTAATGGATTTCGATAAGATAAGGAAAAGTGAAGTAGATTTAGAATAAATGAAGTAACAATTGAAGCGAAGCAATGAAGAAAGAAGGAAAAAAAAAGTTGATAAATAATTCGTAGAAAAGCAGAGGATTAAAAACCGAAAAGAGATAAATATATGAGTAATGAAAACTTAAAATTAAATTATAAGAGGTTAGATTAGTGTGCAATAATTTACGTGACTGTTCGAAAGGAATCATCATTGGAACCAACGGCATATGGTTGGAATTGAGCGTCGATGGCGTTTAGAGTTTTTTCATCCTCATATCGTTTCTTGTGAAGACCGAGAATAGCTGCTGATGACGTTTCATTCTGACAACCTTCTGAAGAGGAGAACGGTTCCTCATGGTTAGGCCCTCGTCCATGAAGATTAATTTAGTGGGCTCAAAACCACCATCAAAAGAGAGAGAGAGAGCTGCTTCCCTCTTTTTCGACGATGCTCTGCCAGTGCGTTGAGTACCAAATTCTTCTCATGCAGAGATAAGAATTTCAAGATAATGGGTATCATTTACCTCATTACGACGGCGAGCACGAAAAATTGCTTTCAAGGTGGGAGGTTTGCAGTCAACAGTGTGGCCGAACAGAATACTGTCTGTAGCAATATATTTCTTCTCCAGAGTGACACATCTTCTTTTCAGAAGGTCTAGATCGTTGGTAGTGACACTGCATTCGAGTGCGTCAAGTCTATTTGTCAATTTAGCAAGGTCTTCTTTGCAGGCTGATAAGTCTTTATTAGTAGCCAGTTTCTTTGAGTATATCTCGATACTTTCCATCTGCAACTGCGTGTCTTTAAGTGAGTGCTCAAATGTTATTTGACCTCTTTTTGTTGATGAGTGTGATCTGATGCATGAATTCGGTGCGAAGATCATTTATCTCAGCAGAAAACCGTTTCATGCTAGCTTCGGTATGCTTGTTTAGATGCACTTCCAGTTCAATTGTCGTCAGTGCTGTTGACGGTCTTGGAGCAACGTTCTTAGAAATCAGGTTGTCACTAAATCGGGGTGTGGAAGCAATTGAGATTGCACCTGTTGATGGTGGGGAAACGGCTGTGGCTGCACTTTTTATGTTTTTATAGCATGTATTATTTGCATTCATGTCGAAATGGCAATCAAAATGTAAGTACAGTATTATTTATCCTTGGTGTTTTGAAATATTTGTCAGTTAAAACTAAAACTAATGTCGCTGACGCCAGAAAAGTGTGGCACGACTTAAATTTGGGCTTTTTATCAGAACTTTTTAGTTCAACTTGGTAGCACTGCAAAATAGTGTTGTTTATTTCAGCAGCAGTCACGTTCGGGTTTGAGTGAAAATTAATTAAACTGTAATTATTACAACAATTTTATACGCGAATATAAAGATTCTATTGAAATTTTGAATTTCATGCAATTAATTTGAATTAGTGCACTTGAATTCCATAAAAGCCAATAAAATTGATAAGCAGCTTAAAACGTCTGCAGCTGAAGACAGGCAATTGTTTAGGCTGAGCAAAGCATATCCCTTTCTTAAATTCCATCCAACTAAGATCACAAATGGGCTTAAATTACAGTTTAAAAATATTAGCCAGAACTACACATACGTAACGAGTAGCGAAAAAAAATTATTACGACGAATAGACGTAAGGCAACGCTTAAGAAAAAACATATTGCATAGCACGTTTAAATCGCTTAACGATACCTCCACTAGGACCAGGATGGATGAATCCAAATTTAATTTGTTTGAGAACGATGGAAAGCCCTTTGTTTGGCGTCCACCCAATACTGAATTGGACCCAAAATATAGTAAAAAAAACTGTTAAACAAATTTAAATCAATGACAAAATTACTGGAGAAATGTGCAAAGACATCTTCTCCGAGGGTATGGGGGAAATTTACCTTTGGGCTGGAAGGCGTAAGAATAACATCACTGCGACCCAATGCTCTGTTTCGACTAGACATTGCCGAAGAGGTATCCAGAAATAATCAGGCAAAAATGATTTCCCACACAGAACTAACTCAGTCAAAAATTCAGAATCAAACTTAATCTTTTTAAATATTTTTCAGCATATGACTTAACTATATGACCGCAAATTAAACCATCGGCATACGAAAAAAATGAAATTTGATGAATTGGAAAATTTTTGTTCAACATTGTTGAAATTTACCATGTTAGGAATTGGCACCAGTATAATGATTTTATACCCCTTTATTTGCAACTAAAAACAAATATTGGTTGCTTAATATAAGAGTTATATACATTTCAAAACAATACAATATGACATTTACATAGTATTTCCTTATTTAAGAAGCAAATCTTCGATATTATTTATTAGAAACTTTTTTAACTTAGTTTTGAAAGCTGAATTTTTTTCCAGGGTTTTAATGGCGTCAGGTAGTTTATTAAATTCGCACAGTCCAGCATACTCTATTTTCTGTTTAGTGGTCTCTAGTCGGCATCTAGCTGTCATAAGATTAAGCCCATACCGTGTATTAAAATTTGTCTCATTACTATAAAACTCTAAAACATGGTAACCTATATGGTGCAAAGTTTTAAAAACGTAAATGAGAAGCCATTTTTTATACAAGCAAACGAGAGGAAGAATTGTTCGGGAATACTCTTTATATAAACTTAACGTAGAATGCCTGGATGGTAAATTAAAAACAATTTTTAGTGCCTGATTCTGTGTAGATTGCAGCGATTTTAATTCCTGACATTTCTTATGAGCATATACAATAGGAAGATAGGACAAATGGCTATGAATAAGTGACTGGTATAATAGCAGTTTTACTTGTTTGGTGAGTTTAATCTTAAACCTAAAAAAATTCCGAGTGCCGAAGATATTTTAGATCTAAACTTATCAATATGACTACCCCATGGGAGGTTGCGACAGAAATGTACCCCCAAGTACTTTACTGTATCCGTCTCTATGATTTCTTTATCCTCTATATAGACACCAAGGCACTCATCCATTTATTACTGTAAACTTTATTTACTCTAAAAAATTTATATTGTATAAAATTACCCGTTAAACTACATTTAACTTTAGCCGTGTTTGCTGATGATGGTTGGTGAGACCAACCGAAATGCATTCAAAGAATTCTATTGACTAAGTTTTGCTTAATTTTTCATATTTAAATAAAATTAAATTTTGATCAATATATTTGATATGTTAATTTATTTTGTTCAATACCTATTTCAGAGTTTACGTTTTTTGTTCCATTCTATTATTTAATATAGATTTACGTTTAAAGAGTTTTCTTTATACACTGCCCTGCAAATTTCAACTTTTCTTGTGCGAATAAAATGGCTTCTGGTGATCCCAAATGGTTTTTCCATGCTGAACACGAATCTGTGGTCAAAAACTTTCCATCACTCCACGTTGTCGAGAAAAAAATGTTTGGCCGTTTTTGAAAAATTGTGGAGCTGAATCCTGACGTGCAAATCATTGTTGATAAAAAAAGATAAACAAATATACTGGAATAAAATTCAACCCTATTCTAATTATCCCCTAAATTAAATCCCCGTTAGAATATCTTTCTTTTCGCTGTATTCCTATAGGAAAAGAAATTTTCCCGGGAATTCCGTTGGGGAATATTTAGAATAGGGCTGATTATGATAGGCTATTATTTCGACTAAAAGATTTTCCAAATTTTGTGGCAGATTTAGAAAAAAGGCTAATTGAAAAAATGGTAAACACTGCGCCTTGCTGTCAAAACTCATTCACAATAGTTAATATTGTTTTTCCTGAACCCCACATGCGGAATGAGAACGTGTGCAGTTATACTTGAGGAGTTTAATAAAAGTAAGGTTTTTTTTTAATATTATTGATAAATTATGGCTCCTATAATGGGAAAGATGAATGCCGAAAAGAATGATATGTCCGTTTCCACGCCGAAAAAAATGAACGAACCAAAATTAACACCAATTGGAAGTTTCTCCTCCATTGAGGAATTCACTAAGGTGAGAACAGTATGTCCTAATATCAGCAAACTCTATTCCAATTTTTGCATTTTGTAGAACGGCTTTAGAGAAATTGTGGAAGCGACAAAGTGTGTTAATTCATTCCCTCAGGGAGCAGCACGTGATTTATATTGTGCGTATCCAACTTTTGGCAGAATCGTAGACCAACAATCTGATTGCATTTTGGGACTGATTTCCAAGGTGCTAAAATGGCAGAATATTAGAGGAAATATACAGAGGTACGTAAAGAAGAATATGTGATAGGTTTTAGCTTTAAGTTTATAAAATTAATCTTATAAAAAAATAAATAAAAATCATCTCTATATTGGCAGGCGTCAACAGGATGAACAATTTGAAATGTTGCTGGAATGTAACGATGCCATGCTGGAGCGGCTCCAAATGAATTTAGATGATATGGCGGGCATTAAAAAAAACCAGCAGACAATTGTAGTAGAAACACATCTGAATACAGTAAACAACAATCGGGAACAATCTGGAAGTGGTGCCGGTAGTTGGAATCTCAAGAAAATCGGAGCAAGTCCCATGGCCGCAAGGCTTATTACTGCCAAAAATATTGCACGTCCACAACTTAAATTTAAGGTTCCAGTTGATAATAGTGCAACATCACCTTTTGTTTCACAAATAAAAGATAAACCGAATTCTTTGAAACCATTGGCCGTACTGCCCGAATATGACGAGACTGGAAATATTGTAAGGTAAATATTTTCGTGGATTCCGTTTCTGGGTAAGCAAAATGCTTATATTTTCTTTTAAATAGTTACTTACATCCATATGAATTCGAATTAATGAAATTCGAGCCTCCAAAAGAGCAATTGGAACGAAAATCACCACAAATGCCAGCAAAATCCATTGACAGTGAATTAGTCTATGTAGACAATATACCAAAGCTTAACGCAGCACTTGAAGAGTTGCGTGGGTGCAAAGAAATCGCCATTGATGTCGAACATCACTCTTACCGTACTTTTCTCGGTTTCACGTGCCTCGTGCAGATTTCTACACATTCTAAAGACTACATTTTCGATGTGTTAGAGCTGCGTGAGGAAATGCACATACTTAACGAAGTATTCACGGACCCAAAAGTAGTAAAAATCTTTCATGGTGCTGATTTGGACATCGAGTGGCTACAAAGAGATTGTTCTCTCTACATTGTCAATATGTTCGACACGCATCAAGCAGCTAAAGCATTAAGCTTTGCGCGTCTTTCACTCTCCTATTTACTCCAGCACTACTGTGGTATTGAAGCGGATAAAACATTTCAGCTTGCCGATTGGCGCATACGTCCACTTCCCGCAGAGCTTGTATCATATGCGCGTCAGGATACACACTATTTAATTTATATTTACGAATGCATCACCAACGATTTGCTCGACGCTGCTCACCAAAAAACAAATCTATTGCATACTATCTATCAACGCAGCACTGAAATATGCAAAAAACGTTATGCAAAACCAATTGTAACACTTGATTCGCATATGGATCTATTTCGCAAGTCAAAGCGTATATTCGATAATCGTCAGTTGTTTGCATTGCGTGAGATTTTCCAATGGCGCGACACGGTAGCGCGCCAAGAAGATGAAAGTTATGGTTATGTGCTACCAAATCACATGATGCTGCAAATCGCAGAGAGTTTGCCACGTGAAATGCAAGGCATTTTAGCATGCTGCAATCCGATACCACCATTAGTGCGTCAAAATTTACATGCGTTGCATCAGATTATACTGCGTGCACGTGATCAGCCATTGGTGAAACCTGTATTAGAGACGGAAGTTATACATCGGGCGGCTGTAACAAATATAAAGGACTACAACAGTAAATTATATTGTCCACACGATTTGTCACATGCTGAGGAATTTCGCGATGATTTGCCAACGCTGGTGAACTTCCAGAGCGACGATTTGGCTAAGGAAACACAGCAGCAAATTGAAATGCTGGAAATGGGTAAACCAAAGTTGAGTATTTTTGATACTCCCGATCAATCCGAAGAGGTAAATTAGTTAATTTTTCAATTTAACGATTATCATTCTAGTACCACACTCTTTTCACAGGAAGATGAAGCTAAAAAAAAGAAATTACTTGAGCACATGAGATTCATAAGTCCCTTTCAACGTTATGTAACCATTTTGCCATTGGTCGAAAAAGAGAAACGCGAAGAAGCAGCGCGTATTGAGGCTCAGAATAAAAAACGCCAATTGTGCCCAGTAGCTTCGATATTGCCTGTGGAGAAAAATGAGGCAAACTAAAATATTTTTAAGTGTATGGCGTTGGAATTTTAACCTTTTGCTGTTTTTTTTTTCAGAATGAGGCCATTGCTGTGAAAACAGAATTAGGAGAAGATGATGTATATAGTTTGCCAATAAAAGAAATGCTCAAACGAAAATATGAAGAGTCAGTAGCAAACCGAACAGCCGAAGCTAAACGCTTCAAAAATGAAACACCTATCGACGACAAATTGAAATTCGTTAATTTGGCAACTCCACCGTCATTAAAAACGAAACAGAGCAAAACCACAGTCTCGACACCACCCTCAAAAAATAAGACAGTACAACATACCAACAATAATTCCGAACAAGTAATTGATGTTGATGATAGTTCCGATGAAGGCGCACCCCCCGACGAGATGCCTTCAACGTCTCAAGCACAAGCACAGTATCACCAAAATCGAAATCTACAAAACCCCAAAAATAAAAATAGGAAAAACAAATTTAAGGGAAACAAAAGTTTTCAATCATCTGATAAATCCGCAGTACATACACATTTCGATTACAAAAATGTCGATTTCAAGAAATTTCAAGGTGGAGCTCAACGCGCGAAAGGCAGCGAATTGAAACCACAATTTCATGGAAAGGTAAGCAAACAAATTTCGATTGATCTTCTATAATTGACCCATTGTTTCTTTCACTTGTTTTACAGAGCAATTCAAATAAAGCGAATAACAAGAAATTTAATAAGCTATTTACGTTTAGTAATGTAAAAGGTAACAAAAAATGATTGCTTGATCATTGCGCTTTAATATTTTTAACAAATTCAACATTTTAATTGTTTTGAAATTCTACAAAATAAACTAAATTAAATATATACATACAAATATAATATTATGTAAACGATATTTTCTGTTTTAAAATTGAAGTAAAAAGGAGTTTGCTCACAAAATTTGACTATATACATCCATACATACAAAACATACATTTTTTTTAATAATTAACTATAACTACTTTAAACAACAATAAAACTATTCCTTATGTTTTAAACATTTTGTCATCACCCTCACGGTCCATGCAGTACTCGACAACAGCATAAACCACTAGTAAACGCCTTTCAACTCCTCGTTTATGTTTGTCAGTGATTAAAGGGTATAAAGCGTCATTTTTCGAAAGACGATCGACCAATTCTGTGAGTACACCACCGGAAAACACTTGCAAACGATCCCATGTGGATTTTCGTAAACTAAGTGTTATAGTTGTATAAATAATAAAATTAGAAAGTTATGATTACATTTTTACTTACAGACAGCATTGATATAAAGGGGCTAAAATATCCAAATGGTCTTTATTGGGATTGCCAAACGCTTTGCCATTATCAATCAAGACGAGACGCTCTTCGCGCGTCTCATAATGATGCCGATCACCATTTTGTATTAAATAATCAAATATAGCTACATCGATTAGGTCCAATAGTCTCGTAGTCTCTAATTTTATTTTTAGAGATCTGTAAAGGAGAAAAACGGAAAAATAAATAAATAAAACGGGGAATAACAACATGGAAAGCAACGTTCGGGTGCAATTGAACTTTATATATCAATCTTACTTGCAATAATTCATATCATCTTCCCATGGTGCTCGCTTATCGTCTTTGTATGTCCTTTGCCATGGCGAACGTCGTTTTGTTAACGTACCCGGTATAATATAGATTAAGACACCTTCTATGTTATTATTCTCATCACCACAAACCGTCTCTTCTTCATTGCAATAGTGGCATCGGCCAAACAGGCAATAACGTTCCGTATCATTTTCTGCTTCAGTTATTGTCATTGTATGCTGCAGGTCATTGTCGCCCTTATCGTAAATATCCCTTTTTAAGTTAACTACTCGGCCCACAACAATAGGTGTCCAACGTAAATCTAACACAGCACCCAAATAGAAAGCATACACCTCAGCTGCATGACGATCTTTACCGCCATATACAGCACCCTCAATGACTGCATCACGATCATACCATTGTGGTTTGAAAATCACCTTTTGAAGATTTGTTAAGCGCATTAGCAATTTCAATTGTGTACCTCTGGCTAGATTTGTCACTTTAGTAATTGGCTCGAGACGTAGCGTTTGTAGTAATTGACCCATAGATGAGTCATAAAGTGGATAGATTTCATTATCTTGTGGCCACTGTAGAAGAGATTTTAGTAATAAATAAACGTTCAAGTATTCGTATAAATTGTGTAATAAGTAATTAATTAGAACCCACCCAATTAGCGATATCCCACAATATCGAAGCATTTTCATATGCAGCTGGCTTATAATTTTTCAATAATTTATTACGGTACATAAAAAAACGCGGATTCCGATTCAAATAGACCGGTTTCAAATGACGTATTTTTTGGCGTATTACATTTTCCAATGCACGTGTGCTAGCAATTGCCAATTGGCCATCGTCTGCATGTAGATAATACATAAAATATAAATTTGCAGCGATGACAAAACAGACAAGGCTCACCAGAGCAACGACAATGGCCACTGTGCGTTTATTCGTCATCTGTTGGTAGCTAAATTTAAATTAACAGCAACAACGACAATGTTGAAGACGACACCGCTTTGCAAATGATGATGATAATTACAACTATAATTTTGTTGTTGATAAATTTGTGTGCTCGTGCCGCCTTCTATGTAGTTTTTTGCATTCAATAATAAACTTTTTGTTTTTGTTGTTCCTATTAATTTCTTTTTCTTCATTTGAATAATGATTTTAAATATATAAGAATATGTGCAAAACAATTGCAAATGACACACCGCGGCTGCTGCTGTTGTTAGTTGCTGACACTTGTTTTCTATCTAAATTGTTGTAGTTGCTGCCTTTATTGCGACTAGTAGACGACAGCGTCATCAAATTTAAAATGCTCAACAGCTGTAGTATTGTTTTATTAGTTGGCATTGGTGATGACTATGGCTACTTCTGCTACTACCATCCATTACTTTTAATCCATCCTACCTGAATGCATGTATGTAAAAATCATTTCTCCTTTTTTTGTTTTATGTATGCTTGATTTGATGAATTATTTTAATTGATGACAACTTATGTAAAGTTGTTTTTTGGTTTCTTTACACCATATGACTATTTGAGTCTTTATAATTATTACATATGACTAGGGCTAAATGTAAAGTACATATGCACATATATAGGTTTTTTATTATTGTTTTGTATAATTTCGTATTGTTCTATTTACGTTTAGTGCGATTGCTTAAGTTTTGCGAGCATTCTATTGTTTACATTTATTGTTGTTTCCTTTTCGTTGATTTTTTTTTTATTATTTTTTTGAACAGCTAATAAACTTGTCCTTTTCAGGTTGAGTACGTAATTAGTGCATTTATTTTCGGCTTTAGCTTCTTTCCTCGAGGAAATGGTGTGGTGCTAAATTTTATTCTTTTTGCTCGTGCATAAATTTACAAAATTTTCGCCATTTAAGCAAATTTGAAATTGCTTCTTCTTTTTGGCGTGATTGCGATGCGTATTTGCTTTGATTACGGTTGGCTGTTAATACCAAGGGAATGTTTTATTTATTAAAAAATCTGGGCTGCAAGAAATATAGAACAACATTATGCAAGATTTATTAAAAAATAAATTATTTGAATAATAGAAGAACGAAACCAAAAAAGGAAAGTTACTAATAGGATATCAAATATGAAATGCAATTAAATAGAATTGTTGGTGTTTGTGCACAATATTATGAACTAAGCTTCTTAAATTAAAGATTGTAAATCTTTTAGCTTGAGGATCCTTTATATCATAAAACAAATAAATAGTATTAGCTCTACTTTTTGGCATATCAAATATCTTAAAATAATAATAATGGCACCAATTTCATTCTGATTCCCAACCATATTGGTTTTCCACCTTTTTTAATTTCGTTTTGTTTATATTTTTCATAAACTGCAATATTCGAAAATTCTAATAGAATTTTCTTCTTAATATATGTCCATGTTTTTGATATTAAAACAATATCTGAAGCCATTATCATATACTTCAATGTCATCTACAATTACAAGACAACAATCACGGAATGAACTAGTTAGAATAGATTTATTTATTTTATTTATTTATCGTCTATGGATAACAGAAATCCTTACAGACTAAATACAAATAAAATTAACTAACACTATGAGTAATAAATAATGAATACATTTTTAAAACATTGTTTGGTCCATGAAAAATCGAGATCTACTGTTTCATTTATTTTATTAAATTGAGTTAACGCCCTGCAAATTGGCTCATTCAAGGCATAATTAGACTTATGGGCTTTTATAGCTAATAAATTTGGATGGCGCAGATTTTTATCTGGTATGTTAAAAGTGATAAGCCTAAGGAAAATCAATATTACCACAGATAACATCATAAACAAATATTAAAGATAGAATTAATTTTGTATTATGTAATAATTACAAATTAATTAACCTGCAACGTGCATTGTATGAAGGTATTGGTTCTGCAAAATTCAAACTTTTCAATGCAAGTCTCAAAAATCTACTTTGAACGCATTCATACGATTTAAGTGAGCAGAATAAAATGGATTCCAGATAAGTGCAGCGTATTCAAACTTCGACCTAACGAAAGAAGTAATTAAGAGTTTGTACGTATATGAATCACAAAATTCATTACAATTACGACGTATAAAAGCCAACATTGAGTAAGCTTTACATGATTGGCAACGAAAATTTCATTAACAGATTTTAGAGTACTATTTGCAAGAACATAAGAAGAAGGGATAGTATTATTAATTTTCGCATAAGTTACATGAAAACATTTATTAATATTCAATGACAGTTTATTTTTATTGCACCAAGCAAATAGATTATTCAGATCAGAAATACTTTTAAGTCGTCAGCACACAGAATAAATTTAGAATGAAGAAAATAAGATGTGATGTCATTAATAAATTAAACAAATAAAAGTGGACCCAATATACTACCTTGTGCGGCTACTTGAAACCATTAGTAACAGACAAGATAAAATTATTCGTGCAAAACTTCTGCAAACGCAAAACAAATTTAAGATATATGGTATTTTCTTACATCCGTACAATAACTAGTCAAATTTTCCACGGAAGGTATATACGTCAAGAGACATCGCAAAAAAGACCCACCCATATACTAAAAACCTATTCAGCCCTATTCTAAATATTCCCATATCGAAACTCTCGGGAGAATTTGTTTGAAAAGCAACGAATTTTCCCGAGAGTTGCATAATGGGAATATTTAGAATAGGGCTGATTGTATAGATCTTTTATTATATGGATCTGTTTTTTGGAATCTTTATCATGCCATTCATATTAATAGTACTGAGAGTGTGCAGAAAAATTTATAAAATATGCCTTAATGCTTAATTATGCATAAGTAACGGAGCGTAGAAATCTATCGAAGATAACTTTTTTTTTTAAATAAATAGATATGAAGGGCCTGCTGGTCAAAACTTGATATGCAACAAATTCAAAATTTCCCAAGACAGCAAAACGTTTGCATTTCCCTATTTTTTAAATTTTATTTTTATTTTTTTTTTTTAATTTTTATGAATATTTATATATTTATTTATATATATATTTATGATTTGTAAAATTTTCATGTTGAAAACATAACAATTACAAATAGAATAAATACTGAAAGTTTTACTGATAATAAGTGCAGGGATACCCGGAGGTCAAAATGTGATAACGTGATATGTGCGTTTGAATATTATGGTCGGAATAAGTTATATGTTTAAATGTAGTAATGAACAGCTTTCCTAAATGACTGGATGCCTAAATTTTAAGTTTATTTCAATTTATTAACTACCCACTAAAAGTATAGAATTTCATCAATGAAGAAATTATCCGTGCAATTTGCTGTTGCTTATGAAATTAAATTGCGAATACTAAGATGCACTTTGAGATATTCAAACAGATTTAAACGAAGATAAAAGTCATCAATATTAAATATGTATTTATATTTAGCACTCTAAAACGAGTTTTTTTTTTCAAAATATTGTATTTTCGGTATTGCCGCGATACCACACGCGTTTACATTCGCGTTCAGTGAGATTCTGTGCACTGTTGTCTCCCTTTTGATTTTGCAAGGTTCTAGCAGAAAGAAAAAGTTGCTATTGCATTTTTAAACAAAATGATATTGCTGCTGCTGTTGGCTGTATTTTCTTCTGCTTCAAGAAATAATCCATTAATTATGACACTTTGGCTTTAATTAAATTCTATTGTATAAAAATTTTATTTTATTTTTTTTTTTTTGGCACTATGCCGAACAATGCGTGTTATGCTGTTATGATATCGCTGCCCTTTTTCTAATGCCCTGCAATCAGCTATATACCATATTCACTTCGATATGTAAGAAGTGGCCAGAATTTTTTTAAGCCTTATAACTCAGGTCGGCAAAAAATAACTTTTTGCTTAATTTAATTAATTAACATCATCACAACTGTAAGCTCTAACGCGAAGAAAGAAAGTTTACAAAAAACAAAAAAAAAATCTATAATTTCGTAAAAATCGAAAAGCTTATTTCAGAGTGCGTTAGAAACGCGTCACGCCATTTTCATATTATTTTTCTGAAAACTTTGACAGTTGACAAACTCAAAATCGTCCATAATTTTATTTTTAGAAGGAAATTAAAACATTTCAGAAACTAGAATTTATTGATTTTCGAAAATTTTACAACTAATGCATCATGCCACTGATTGTTGATTAATCACCCTGGAAACAGATTTTCACTTTTTGCGTCCGCGAAACGCAACTAACACCATTTGCTATTTGAATTTGTGACGAAAAAGACGTATGATTGAAGGTTTTTTGCTTTACAACGGGTTCGCTCTTGAACTTAATGGGTTAAAAACTGCAATGCGAACGTGAATCAGATCGTGAATATTTTCCATCATGTAAGATTTAAGAGAAAATTGGTTTGTTGAAAGCTTCGTTTTTATACACGTTTAATCAAAAGTTGCGTGTACAGTATTTTTAACTATAAAATTCGGAATCAATCATGGATTTCTTATTGTATACATTTTTTACATGCAACTTCTGCCTGGAGCCTAGTGAATGTGTTACACTGCGTAATGTCAAAAATGGGTTATCAAATTTTAATATTAAAAAAAAAAAATTATGCCAAAGCGCAGCATGATTGATTGCTATCAACGCTAAAGTATCTTCGAATTTCTTATCGCAGTTCATATGCTGGTATTCCTGATATATGTAGGTCGCAAAACAAATCTTCAAAAACGTTTGTTAAACAGTTCAATCGGTTCATTTACAACAATCCCGAAGTTCTGTCTCGATCGAGTGACTAAATTTGTATTAACAACCTTAAATGATCGTATCGTATTAAAAATGCTGCTGACATTTGATTTTCGAAAAAATGTTGCATACAATTTGGCAATTCTGGCTTGATATTACTGCAAGTGAAAGTGTTGAGTTATTTTAGACTTGCCTCAATATCTTATATAAGCATAAATTGAAGAGACTTTAATAATTTAAAAGATAAAGTGGACGTATGACAGAGTTGTTGATACTGTGCATGACGCTGTCGGTCTAGACGGTCTGAAACACATTTATGTACTTGTTCCTGTTCAATATAAATTCACATTTGTGTTTCATGAGGAAATGTGAAAATTATGTTGCAGTTTCACATGCATATATACTCTGTAAATTATTTTAAAGTGAATTATACTATTCAATGTACCTGCATATTTAATTTTTTATATACATCTTATATTCGTATGCAGATATGTATAAAAAGACCTTGAAATAAGTTGCCGCTAAATTGATTGACAGGCGTCATTGCTGCTGTTTTTCTTCCACGCCGGCTTTTTGCTCACTTTGCGCTTAAGTTGTTTCTATTTACGTATTTTCTTTTAGTTTTCCCAAGCAGTCTTGCAATTTTGGTACAAATTAAGTAAATGTATACAAAATTTCTCACGCTAGTTTATTGAAAGAAAAACAACAACAACACGTAAATGAGAATCAGCTGATGTTGACAGTTATGTAGTTTCGTTTTGATTACATTACTTAATTGCACGGCAGTGTTACCACTTTGATCCAATCGGATCAAAAGTGATACATTTACGCACTTTTTTATTAAAAGGAAATGTCTTCTATTCCGTGCTTTTCAACCCGAAATAATTGGCAACTTTATTTCTATTGGAATTACTAGCCTTGTTCACGCTTTACAGTAAAGTGCTGGTTAACGGAGTAACAGGTTAAAAGTGTAATACAAAATTACTATACAATAACAAAATTTACGGCATTTGCTTTTACCCTCACTTTACACTTTTACTCTGGTTTGACCCTTAAGTAAAATATTTGTTACTCTGTTACTCTAAGTACGAGAGAAAATCAGTGTTGCCTACTTCTTGATTTGTACGACAACAAAAAATAAAAAAAAAATTTTGTTGCTAGCGCATTAGTTGGGAACATTGATCGCAAAGAGTGCACTATATCAGTTTTAGATGCGTTCATGCTCTAGGGTAAAACATTAATTTTTTACTCTGTTACTCAGCACTTTACTCTAAAGAATGAATAGGGCTACTGTTTCCACTAAATCGGCCACCGATTTCGTAAACAGTGGTATGACGCCTTACCGTGGGTGAAAAAAAATTTAAAAATCAATTTGTCCTTTGTGTTACAAACCGTTTGATTGACGTAAACTTGTTAATTTTTTGTGTTATTCTTTTGCAAAGCATTTTTTATTAATAAAATAACTTGTTATTTGTTAACGAAATCATTTTCTTATCGTCAAATTTCGAATATATCAAAATTTTTATGCGTTGATACTTTTTTAAGATACTAGATTTGATACTTTTCTAGTGATACATCTTTTGTAAATTATTCGCTTTGCACATGGCCAACTGTATATTGCGTATACACAGTGAATTTCGATAGGACTGCACATCATTGCTGCCATCTCAAACATATTCAGAGTAGATTTAGCCATATTTGAAAATGTTTAGCAACACAATTTTTAAAATACTATCAGCCGCCATTTAAGCCCCTTTTCATTTAATTTCACTTAATCTTTAGCATTTTTTACCAACGAGAATTTGGCAGTTGTTTTCTTTTTAACCTTTAGAAATAGGCAAAGAAATACAATTTTTGAAAAGTTTTTGTAAACTTTTCATGTAGCAAACTCTGCCCGGGGCATGAAAATATAATAAGTTGAAGAAACTATTACAAAAACAAAAATTAATGTGTCACCAATGATTTTTCTCGTAACTATGGATTTAAAAGAGTATAATTTATTTTAAAAACTCTATATTATTGATATATAGGAGGAAAATGGTTAATAGGAAAACGTATTCAAATTTATAATAAAATTTTTAATAATTTTTTTAGGCACTATTCTATTATATAATTTTTGCTCATGAAGCCAATAGCTGGTCTTACACGGTCAGTAATACAGACAGTATTTTAAAATACTAATAGTAAAAATCAGAAATTTCTGAATTCCATCAGTATTTCCTTCACTTCAAATGCTGATGGAATATTTTGCTACATTTTGTATGTGAACATTAAGTGACAGAATCCATGGGACCTTGGTTACAAAATCGTCATGCAAAAATCCGAACGAAAGCCCCTTACCATGATAGTTATGCACCGTTTTCCAACATATGGAATAAGAGCATATGATTCTGAAATTGAACTTTAGACAGACTTTGAATGTTTACAGATTATAAGCTTAAGTTAGCAGCTAGGAGCCTGAAAATGAAGAAGGTGCCGGGCCCTGGCATTATACCAGCAGCGATATTGAAAGAGATCGCCAGCAGCCGCCCTCAGGTACTACAAAATTTGTATAACATATGCCTGAAAGAAAAAATATTCCCCGAAGTCTGGAGAAAACAACGATTGGTTCTTGGCTGGTAAGCTGTTTGAGATGCTAATAAAGTAAGACTTGCGGATTTAGGCCAGGTAGGTCCATAATGGATAGTCCTATTGGTGGCCTTGACTCCACTCAACAGTATCAGATGGACAGATACGTTTAAGGCTTAAGACAACCGTTTCCGAGTACTAGATTACTAATGAGGATGATGAGAAGTTAAGAGATCGAGAACTTATTTATGAGGCAGCCAAAGGGACTAGATTATGGCAGGTACTGCGCAAGGATCCAATTTCGGGTCGGGCCTCTGGAACGATACCTATGACAAAATTCAACAGATCGAAATGCAGGATATTACTTTTGTTATAGGTTATGCCGATGACATAGCGGCTGTTATTACTGAGCGAAACACTGAGAAGGCTCATTGTAAACTTATCCAATTGATGATAAGAACGCAGGCATGGCTTAGCGACGTTTGCGTTCTCTCATAGTCACCATTTTACCATGAAGCGCGCTACACCATTCAACAACGCGTTGAAATTGTTAAAATTTATCATAAAATTTCGTGTTCTGTTAGCTAAACTTTTTGCGAGCTATTAAATATTTATAACCGAAATGATCGTCTAACCGAGAGATCAATTGAACGAATTATCGCGAAATTAAAGCAAAGCGATTCGGTTGCCGATCGAGAGTTTCTTGTACGATGCCGAAACACGCGGTCAAGCGGAAATATTGCTTATTCACGTGATTTGCAGAAGAGGCAATGTGGTGCTGTTCGTGCTGTTTAACGCCCTTAAAGTTTTTTCTCTGGGGTACGTTAAGTCCCGGATTTATGCCAAAAAATCAACAACTATTGACCAACTGGAGAACAACCTTATTCGAACCATTGGTGAGATCCAGCCCGACTTATGCATTCACAAAAATTATACCTC
Organism: Toxonevra muliebris; assembly: GCA_963691655.1. Lineage (NCBI taxonomy): Eukaryota > Metazoa > Arthropoda > Insecta > Diptera > Pallopteridae > Toxonevra > Toxonevra muliebris. The sequence continues at coordinate 2,565,549 of OY829327.1, read as the reverse complement.
TCGGATGTAGTCCTATAAACGAAGCCGCGGAGATCATATGAATGAAAGATATCTTTTTTGAAACATAGTGGTATTGAATAAAGATTTCCGTCATATCTCATACAACTCTTTTTAAAGTTCAGACATGCTAAATGAAAATCCTTTCAAATAAGGTATTTGAATTTATTTTGTATTTTATTTATTTATACAAAAAATTTAAGTGTTGGTCAATCTAAATGGTTTTTTTAAGTAAATAGAATAAATTAGATCTTTTCTGCTTTTGTCATTTCCAAACACTAAAAAAATTTTTAAAATGAACACAGTTTTTTTATGTATATATATTAACTGTTTAATTTAGATTTATTACAAAATATTTCTATTTCTTTCTTACTATCTATTTTTTCTACGCTCGGGTAAATAGCCCCTAACAAATAAGTTGAAATAAAAAATGCAGCTTGAAATAATTTAAAAAAACGCCCTAAGGCGCCACAGTAATTTAAATAAACGCCCAAAAGGCTTCATTAGTGACGATTCGATACAAGTAAATACTTGATACTTATCATTCGATTCAAGTACTTTTTACTTGGTATCGAATAAAAGGGTCAGTATCGGACACTCGATACTTTTAGAAAACATTTATTTACAAAACTGAAATATTGCAATACAATATTTAAGATTGCGAGTCTTATTGCAATATTTTACAGCAATTATATTTCAAAATGATATTGCAACATTTTCATATCATAATATTTGTGCTGAAGAATTATTCGTACTCATATTGCAATATTCTAATGTATGAAAATGGACTATGGAAATGGATTGCCGTCCATGTATGTAGAATATACCTAATGTATATAGAAACCTTTTTAATATCTGTTGATTAGTTTACTTGCTATTATAAATGTTGTAGTGATTTGTATCTAAAGATAATAAATATCATATAAGTTAACACTATTCAAAAAACTTTTTTTTTTTTTGCGTCAGCCACTTCATACGTGTTTTTTATGCATTTCGCATGCTTTAAGTAGAAATACTCAGTACGCCATCGTGATCAGAGAAATCATGTATGAGGTGGCTGACGCCAATTTCGTGTTGAGTACTGTAATTTACTTTAAACGAGTATTCGATACAAGTACGTGTCCGATATTTTGGAGGATTTGGGGCCCCCAGAGGACAAAATGCGTTAGATTTTTTTACTATTTTTTCAATGTTAAAGCTACTGTATCAAAAAGAATACGTTAGAAAAAAACATTTGGAAAAAAAATTTTGAATTGTTGATCTCTTGAGAATAACAAGATGATAAATCACTCTTAAAAATCAAATCGACTAAAATTTGTTTCAAATATTCTTTTTTTTCGAAGTATTTTTATAAAATTTATGTAAATTCTATTAATTCCCATTCATTTCAAATCAATTTAAATTAAAAAAACGAAAATATGTCGATTTTTGGCCGAAAAATTATGAAAAATCACTTTAAAATTGTTCAAAGATTTTTTCCAAGTGTTTTCTTCTAACGTATTCTTGTCGATACAGTAGCTTTCGATCGATTTACATTGAACAGATAGTAAAAAAATCTACCGCATTTTGTCCTCTGTGCGCCCCAAATCCTCCAATATTGAAAATGGGCGCTAACCTAAAAATGGTTAGCACCATTAGATTCAGCGAAAGAAATGTCTTCGATTCGAGCATAGTGTAATAGTCGCAATCGAATTGAACCAGAAATAATTGAATGGATTAATCTAAATTTATGGTAGGATGAGCAGATTGCATTCAGCGGCAATCTAGTTATGGTAAAAGCTATTTTGGAAATCCTATTAGCTGCTAAAATTATTCCCCACTCCAATCAGAGTGGCATGCTTTTTGCCATAATGCATAGGTATATCGCTACCTGTATGCTTTAACCACTTATCTCCAAAAGTACCATTTGTCAGAAAATGGGAAAAACTAAAGATTTGAAAATCAACTTTCGTGTTCAAGTGGAGATACGAGGTTGAAAAACTGGCTGAAATTTTTTTTTTCATAGGAACTCGCTGAGAACTTATATCTGTCTGGATTCTTAATTTCGCCCAAAATAGGGATACATGGTTGAAGAATAGAGGTAGTGATATGAAATTTCTTTGCCTGACCAAATTTTAGAGAAAATTGTTACTTGGGAATATATTCAAAAATTTGTTTTAATAGGTTTTTTTGAAGCAACTCAGCAAAGAACTACTATTAAAAACGACTAACATGGCTGTTCACACGGGTGCAAGCATGAATGCATGTCTGAAAGAGAGAGGTAGAAAAAATAGGTAGTTAGAAAAAGACAGTAGAGTTTCAATCTCGTGTGAAAGCCAACTATATTCTCTAAACTATTAATTCAACTAATCAAATTACTCTTTTCACATTTCCATCGTATTTTCAACCAAATTCCCATCATATTTCTGATTGTGCTCGTTACCATGATAACTAAATATTTGCTAAACAATAACAAACGAAACAAATAAATATTACAATAATCATTGAGTTGACCGCATAATGAAATTTTCCCTCATAAATAAATATCTCCCACCACATCCTGCCACCTTTCACTCAGAATTATATGTAGTTGTATGAGAGAAACCTAATGAAATTTTCACATACATACACATATATATATTAAAATGCGTCGAGCCCCATACAAAAAAAAAAAGAAAAGATTTTGTTGTTCCCCTCTAAAAATGAACCTCAGTTTATTTTATAATGATTACCATATTTCGACTCTAAGGTTACCGTTCGTGAGCTGGTTCTTGTTAAAAACGGAACAAACTCGAGGCAATGAGTTTTTGCAGTAATTTAACCTGCATGCATTTTTTTTTGTTTAATAAAAAATGTTCTTAGAATAATTTGAGACTACAGATTACGAATATGTTAATAAATTTTTGATTTTTGCCATACTTTTTCCTAAGAAGCCCCAAATGTAAATTCCGACTCAAGGCGGATCTATGCAGTGCTCACTGTAAATTAATGGCCTGAAAAAAATAAGTTCAAACGGAGAATTGTAAAGCTTTCAAAATATTTTATTATTTTAAGGTTTTAAAAGAAGGAAATCAAAGCAATACATATTGCTTTCCTATACTATGAGTGAAAAAATAAAATACTCAAAGCCATTGGTGTGTTTAGATCAGAAAAGTTGTCGAAATTGGGGGTTTAAAATTCCATCTCTCTCACAAGTAACTGAAGATTAGCTTTTTTTGCAAATAAATTTTTAAATTCAGTACTAAGGAGTGAGATTGAAAAAATCTTAACACACCTAATAATTTTTTTTGGGTGTAAAATTTAAAAATTTCTTTGATCTAGTTATCTTTGAAAAATATGTCAGTTGCTATTTTTAATGACAAACATGTTGATTTATTGTGAGTTTGATCAAAATGAGTGAAGAAAAAGAAGTACGTCTGAAAATTATTAAAAATTTTCCAAAAAAATCCAAATTGGTCCTACAAAAAATTGGCCAAAGAGTTGAAGGTCTGCCGTCAAACTGTTTCCAATGTTATAAAACAGTTTCAGGAGAATTTGACCATAGATAGGAAACCTGGTTCGGGAAGAAAACAAGGACCACATGGCATTGGGAAAGCCAAGAAAATAGAAAGCATATTGAAAAAATCTCCAAACACATCTGGTAGAAAAGCTGCCCGGTTAGCCCAGTGCTTTGACTATTTGGTGCGAAAAGTTAAAGCCAATGCAGGTTTGAAAACATACAAAGTCCAAAAAGTTCCAGACAGGAATGCTGCAAAAAATTTAGCCGCCAAAAGTAGAGCTCGGAAATTAAAATCGAATTTCATACAAAAATATTCATGTTGTATAATGGACGACGAAACGTATGTACTGGCAGATTTTACGCAGCTTTCGGGTCAAAATTTTTATGTTGCTGATACTCGAGGAAATGTCGAAGAATAATTTAGAATCCAAAAGCAGACAAAACTTCCTAAAAAATTCCTGGTATGGCAAGCTATATTCAGTTGCGGCAAAAGAAGCAAGTCATTTGTTACAGTTGGCCGTAATATACATCAAAGAATGTTTGAAAAAAAGTCTTCTTCCTTTCATAAGAGAGTACAATGTGTCCACATATTTTTGTCCCGATTTGACATCATGTCTCTACGGCAAGAAAGCTCTGGAGTGGTACCAAAGTAATAACATAGTTTTTGTATCAAGAGAGGCCAATCCTCCAAATTGTCCGGAGCTAAGACCAGTGGAGAGATATTGGGCTCTTGTGAAAAAAAAAACTTAAAGAGCACAAAATAGATATCCCAAAATATCGAAGATTTTAAAAAGAGATGGGCAAATTGTTCCAAAAAGGTGTCTGAAACAACTATCAAATCTCTAATGGAAGGCTTACCAAAAAAAGTCCACGAGTTCATAAATAGTGGTTAGAACTATAAAAGTTATATTTTTCTGTAATTTGTAAAATATTATCAATTAAATAAAAAAAATCAAAACTTTAAGATCAACCGTTTAAAAATTATTGAATTTTATATATGTTAAGATTTTTTCGATCTCACTCCTTATTATTGCGTATTCCGTATGCTGTTCCTTCAAACTCACAAACAGAATACTCAGCTGCTTCTTCGCAAAAAATTATGCCACCAAGGCTGCTTTTCTCAACTAAATATTTTTAGGTTCAGTTGGGAGATTTTTATTTGATAAAAAAAATTGGTTTCCTTCACGAATGATATGTTTGGTGTTCCTGATGTAAGCCTCAAATTCAATGAATTTATGCATTTTCCGAGTTGCACGCTATCTTCAAGGCTGGAATTACTCCCAAAGCCCACCTCCTCCTCATCACTCTCATAGTCTATATTATTCATTTCTTTGAACAAATCTTCAATTTCCTTTTTTGTCATCTTAGACACATAATATCGGCGTTTCTCCTTCCAATTCTGTATTTTTTCTTAAATAAATTGCAAATTCAATTCAAAAGTAGCGGCTGATTTTTATCATGTGCAATGCATAGGCCCGCCTTGAACATTCATAAGTTTTATTGAATATTCTAATGCTTGACTCTCCACTTTAAAATAACCACAACTTTTAAACTAGAGTTGCTAAAATAAAATGCTTCTGAAAATCTTTCTAAAAACTAGTAAAAAGACATGCGGTTGGCCCTCAATTTAAAATAAATTTACATCGGGGTTAATTTAAAGATATATGTTAATCCGCCTTGAGGCGGACTTATAAATTTGAGGGTTAAGTGATGTTTTTCATACGAATTCTATGAAAATTGAAATAGTTCCGTAATGTTTTGTCAGATTTTTAAAATATTTTGATGTCTAATTCAAAAATCTAATCATTTTTGAGCATCTATTACACTGGAATACAGTGAAACTATAACATGAACCAAAGTTTGTTTTTTCTAAACTAATTCGAGGTCGCTGATCACGAAAATCACATTAATTTTTTTCTATAGGTAAGTTTTCAGGTTACAGTTGCACTTGCAGGCTAATATCTCATTTCCTATAGTTTTTACTGATCTGAGTTATATGTCATAGGAAATATAATTAAAGTATACATTTAATTCCGCTAAGGTTGTTAAAATCGGATTATAAATGACTGAGATATAAATGCTGAAAGTTAAATTTGGTGTGATTTTTGAGAAATTTTCACACAATGAATGCCAGCGCAATGAAGTCATTACAAAGAGCGTTCTCGAAATTGTTGCTACAAAAAATCAAAGCGGGCGTATTCGTTGGACCTCAAATCCGCAAGTTGTTCGACGATACTGGATTTACTGAATGTTTGAGTGAGGCAAAACGAAATGTTGTTCAAAATTTTTTGAGAAATTATAAAAGTGACAATCATGCCCAACTCATCGACGTAATGTTGGAAAAATACAATGACATTGGTAAGTTTGATTTATGGTGAATTGAAAGTTGATTCCTTATTGATTTATTCAATGATTAATAAATTTAATTCCGAAAATTCAGGTGCGAATATATTACCCAAGGGGCATTTTTGGTTCAGCCATTTCGACTTCTTTCCATCAAATCTGGGTGCAGAAAGTGACGAGCAGGGCGAACAGTTCCACCAAGATATGGCTAAAATAAAAAGACGATATCAAGGTTTCAGGGACGAGGGCATGATAGCAGACTACTGCTGGTTCTTGATCACGGAAGACCCGACAGCGAAAGTTCAAGTGGTGGCTCATCATTTTCTACAGCAGAATGAATTTTGAGAAAAATCGAATCATTGATTACTTTGTCATTTTTGATCGGATTGCTATCGTTTTATGCTTAAAACTTTTGTAATGAAATGGACTATTTATTAAAAAATAAAACTACAGATTTTGTGAAAATTTCTCAAAAATCAGACCAAAATTGAACTTTCAGCATCTATATCTGTCATTTATTATCCGATTTTAACAAACTTGACAGCATAAGACGCGTTATATAATTCTATAATCCTATGTTTTATAACTTGCATCGGTCGAAACTATAAATAAAGAGATATTAGTCTGTAAGTGAAACCGTAATCTGAAAACCCGTTATTTTGTCATATCTCGAAAACTTACCCATAGAAAAAAAATGAATATGATTTTCGTGTTCAGCGAATTAGTTTAGAAAACATACTTTGGTCCATATTATATTTTAAAACTGAAATTTTGTATTCCAGTGTTATTAGTGAGATTTAGATTTAGGTAGACTACAGAAAAATTTCTCTATACAAAGCGAAAATTTTTCAACTGAAAATTTATACGATATGTAGATATATATTATGGAATTACACAGAATTTTTTGAACTAAAAGAAATTTCTTTTTTTAAAGTTTTTAATTTGTGCTACCTTATATTTAAATAGCTGGTATAATTAACGGTCGTATCTACACAGTTTTCCGCGGTAGTATACTGTTTCTTAGACTCCAAAACCGAATACCGCCTTTTTTACTAAAATACCGATTTAATACTAAGAAAAAAAATATAAAATCCAATTTTTTAACGCTACGAAACTCAAATTTATCAATCGCAATGCAAACCGTCAGAGAGAACTAAGGCAACACGTTACTAGTATACTTTTGATAGAATTGGAAACAATGAAGGCAATTCTGATTGTTAAATGTAACTTGAAATATCCATGCGTTGATTTCTATAAATACTTCATAACGAAGGCGGAATTGCTTCGCCAAACTTCTTCAAAGGACAAATCCAATACAACAACTACAGAAGGAAATACTGGAATGGAAAACGAAGACGATTCAGATGATAGATAATTAGCTTTCCTTGTTAATTTTCTTTGAATAAAATGGATACCGCGAAATATACAGTTTTTTCAAATCGGTTTAATGTTTTTTATTATGTGGAATATATCTCGCATATTCTAATAGGAAGCTTAGTAGCTTTTTTAGCATGTGTAGTTTTAAAAAGAGCAGCATCATTCCAACTTTCTACTTCTATGCAGTATTTTATATAGAATTTACTGGTTTCACTGGTTTTCGGTTGTTTTAGTTATAAAAATATTTGAGCCTAGTTCTCGAAAAAAATGTCGACCGGCTTGCCTCATCTGTAAAATCTAGACATGCCACTGCTAAAAAGTATGTAACAAGAAATTTATTCAACAGAAATGAAAACAAAAATAGCAAAAAGAAAACAACAAAAATGTTATTAAAGTACATTACAACAATAGTTACAAAATGGTGAGAAGCGTGCCACTGCCACAAGAACAACAGCTACAAGGAAAAGAACAGCCAGTATGCCGAGAAAAAAGTAAAATCAATTAAGTAAATTCCTTTTGAAATGCGTGAAGCTCGTGTAAATTATGCATGCTTCCACTGCCAATTTATACAGTTTTCGGTGTTTTTAATGCCTGTTTGGTTGTGTGTTGTGGAGACACTGGAGCAACAGCTGTTTCCAACTACTTTTGCTTTTCTCTAATTTGGGATAAAAAGGAATGGTACTATGATCTAAATCCATTAAATTTTTAACATATAATATTAAGTATAACTTGAGCGTAATATTAAGTATAACATATTAAGAACTCGACTGATAAGGGCTTTAAGGTAGGTATATATTTAACCCTCTAGTTCCCAAGCTTTTAAAAAAATGCATCAGTTATGAGCTATGATGTATATTACAGAAGTTAGCAACAGTCAAAGTCAAAAACTTGTGAAAAATAGGAAAATTAATAATAATAATGATGATAATGATGATTGTGATAAAACAGAAAAAAATAAAAAAAAATAATAAAATACTTCCCGTCATACTATCCAGATAAAAAAAACTAGCTATGGATAGCTGAGAATTTGATTTTTTTACATAAAATATTTAATTACTTAAAACAAATTGATAAAAAGCTCATTCAACAACAAACAATTTTAGGTGTTCAAACTAGAGGGAACTAGAGGGTTAAGTTGTCCAAGCCCCATACTGGTTTGTTTTAAAGAAAATTATTTTGTATAGGTAGGTATATTTTTTATTAGGCTCTTTTTGTATAAACAAAACTTTACAAATAAAATATTAGGAAAATGTTAATAAGACTTCATGCCACTGTCACGTCTACTTGAAGAATTAACGTTCCCCATTTTTTGATCCCATTTTAATTTGGGCTAATTGGTGTTGCCGTGCTCCTTTTTTATTCTTATTGCATGTGCATGTATGTATATGAAGAGGCTGGCTAATTTACTTGTTTATTTGTGACTTTATATTGTTGCGATGTTGCTGGGGGAGGGGGTAGTGGGCGTTGTGGACTTTTGAAAATGATTAATTAATATTTAATTTGTATGCGGCTTTTTTGTGTATACAAACAATTAGATTTAACATGTATACATACATATTTTATATGTGTGCTTTCCGCACCTTCTTCATTTTTTACACGAAACGTTTATTTGTAGTGAGTTTTGATTTCTACTACCACTACAGTTTTAGTGGTAGTGAAAACTATAGTCAAAATTCAATCCCCAGCCTGAAAACGAAATAAGTACACCGAAAACTTACGATCTGTTCTTTGAGTTTAAATTACAAATCCTAGAAACAGTATTCCCAATGTCAAAATGTTTTTTGCTTTTTCTGTAAAATTTAAAAAATGGATGTTAGGGCTTTAGTTACATACATATCTGTGACCATTTGACAAAACGACTTTTCTTGAGATAAGAAAATTTTCCAAGATTTTTGTTGTAAATACAAAATTTTGTTACGCATATTTTGGACTAATCGCCTTAATTCTAGGATTTTTGGAATAAAAGATATAGCAGTCTCAAATCGACTTCTTTCAGTTTTTTTTTGCAATTGCATTTGACAAAACAGCTTCTCTCAGATAATACAATTTAAAAATTCGAACAAAAACCGCTTGACAAAACAACCTGCCTCCACTTACTTTTAGCACATTTTTACCCATTTGACAAAATAGCTTCTTTCGAAAGAAGACGTTTCGTCAAAAGCAAAACTGGCAAAACTGACTTCTTGTCTCAGATAAACTGATTTTGCAATCATTTTATCGCGAGCGTTCATTACGACAAAACATCTTGTGTCGATGCAAGTCCCTTTGTAAAAACGAAAATTAAAAAAAAGTAAATCTTATCGTACCACAAGTGCTTTTGTTAAAAGGAATAGAGATAAAGGGAGAAAATAAACTGTTTTGTTGTTCAACAGTAGAATAAAATCCAGTAAGCGTCTGGTTATATTGGTGCTCGGTGTTCGACGAAAACAAAACATTTTCTCCCGTGCTCGGTGGAGGTGGTTACATTCAGCTCGTTGCAGAGTTGCTTTTTGTCAAAATATACTCGTTGCTTAATACTATTTTGTATGTAATGATACTGTTTTGTAAAGTAACTCATTGCCACCCTGAATACTCGGCGTGCTCGGTGTACAATACACCGAGCATATCGTGTTCGGTGCGAGAGTGAGTAAAGATTCTCTTTTTGTGTTCGGTGCAACAACAATTTCATGGTGTTCGCCGAGCATACTCGCAATATAACCACAGCCTAATTAAACTTTCGTACAAATGGAGTGAGTTAAAAAACTAGTGATTATGGTCAAAGAAGTGAAAGAAGAAGGCGTTAATTTGTCTTTGCGTACGGCAAAAAAAAGAAGAAACTATAAATATCTTTGGCTGAAGGATATGTTGCAAACGATGAAAATAAGAATAGTGTCCGGAATTTCGTCCATGAGGATGGATCGGTTTTAAAGCAACTTCCCTGTGAGACAATCACATCTCTTGATGTCGGTATTAGTGGTGATTATAACACTAATCCAAAAGAAACACACGAAAATATGTTCGGTTAATAGCCTCGAAAACTTTGAAAATTATGAAGATGTTTTTCATAAAACCAATAACGATGATTCTGATTGTGGAACTTCCATTTCACGGTGTATGATGGAACTCAATGTTACTTATGAATTGAAACAATTGCAAAGTTCGACACGTCATTTTGTAAAGTGACTCCTGTCCAGGACAAAACCGCAACTCATATATTTGCGCAATGTTTGAAAAAGTTTTGGAAGATCATGCAAGCATTGAAGAAATAGACTATAAATTTCTTGTTGTGGGTCACACGTATCTTGAGTGTGGCACACTCCATGCCCAAATTTAAAATAAAAAAAGAAGAAAAATTCATATCTTTGACATGCTGTCACCGATCAGTATACATTTACATAGTTTTTATCAACACATTAGAGCCGAAGGAGAACATCCGGTTGAAATCAATACCGGATCTGGACGAAGAAGAAACTTAAAAACGATAAGTTTTCACTATTTCCTCCTTAAATTTAAGTAAAAATTATATTCTATGTTTGGATGAGACGACCTCAAAAGTATAGTGGGTAGTGAGTGCACTAGACTTTCATCCGGGAGGTTAGGGTTCGATTCCCGTCTTCTGCTGGTGGTTAATTCTCATAACCTTCTTATATTCACTATCAATATGAAGTGTATGAGAATTATAAGATTATTATTATGACCTTGGTTGGTAATGGCAAAACTACTAAGCCGATAAAAAATTGACACACCGCCGTTCGGGATTGGCGATAAACTGTAGGTCTAACTATGTGGTATCGCAATGGGCCGTTCAGGCCTAAGTGTGTCTTTCGACAGCCAACCTAACTTGAAAAATATTTTTTATTTATATACCGAAAAATATTAATTTTTGTTAATTATTTGGCTATGGTATTGTAAAAGTCAACATTTTTTTTTAATAAAACCGAAATATTTTTTGTCAAATCAACTTCTTTCCATTTTTTTTTTACATTTCAGTTTAACAAAACAACTTCTCTTGACTAAGACAATTTTATTTTTTAATCAAAATAATTTTTACAAAACAACTTATGTGATATATATATATATATATATAGCTTATTTTTTTGTTAAAAATCCATTTAACAAAACAACTTATATTTTTTTTTTTTTGCAGTTTTAAAGAAAACTATTCCTCTTAAAAGAAAAAAAAAAGATCGCAAAATGTTTGTCAGATATTTGTGTATAAAGTTTAAATATAAAATTTCTTTCATTTTCTGTACAAAAACTTTTGCGAGGTATTTCAACAGTTTTTTCGCTCTCCTGAAAAGTTGACGATTTAGAAAGAAGTCGTTTTGTTAAATGCCCACAGATATAGTTTAACCAACAGGCGCTCACGACTATGTGCTAAAACTTCGTTAATATTTTGGATTTGGTCTGAAATTTTTAAGTGTATATATTGCACTTTCGAAATACATAATAAAAAAAATTGTTTTTTTGAAACTCGAACACCAGACTATATTAGGGTTCCCAACCGTACTCTTTAAAGAGTACATGTTCTCTTTTTCAGGTCTTCTCTTATTTACTCTATCTTTTTTCATCAAAATCTTTTTTGTACTCTTTTTTCAATTGTATAAACTTTTCAAGAATTTGTTTCTGCACATTGAGTACAACTTTGTTGATAAACATTTTACATGTACTTTCACCTCTTTTCACAACAAACAGTTTCTATTTTATTCGCGACTAAAAAAACATTAAAAGAAAAATATAATTTAGAAGTTAAACATAATGTCGCGTAGAAAATTTATATTTTCTAAAGCACTACAAAAAGTATACCCAGTATTAAAAAAACAAAGGTGGACACCTAAGTGCTATGCACCACGTGCAATAAGACCTATTGTATCGAGAATATGAGCAAGTTCGTAGTTTGTTTGGGCTTTAGCGTCTATTGGTTTTCTTTGTTTCAAATAGGGCTCGTTGAATCCAAAATCCACAAAACAACATTGCGGCAATCTCAATGTCAACATCTGTGTTGGATAAGTTCAGGCGGGAATCTTCCAAATAAAATCAAATATCTGTTTGTGAGGTTGATCTGGCCTATCACACAGTAAAACACCATCTAAGCTATAAGCCAGTCGATTGTAGAAATAAACTGAATAGTTTCCTGCTTGCGGATTCTACAATTGTGAATTTAATTCGATCTAGTAGGATGAAAACGGAAGCCACCACAGTGCTTCATCCACAAGCTTTAGAAGATTTAAAAAATGTTCTGATGCAATTAAGACATTTCAAATTATAATACAGTACTTTGACGCTGAGTTTTGAATTTGTCATAATTCAATAGACTTTAAGTCGGTTTTAAATGAAAAATCTGAAACAATTAGTCAAATTATTTTAGATTGTTTGAAAGAATTTAATATTTTTGAGAAATGTATAGCGTTTCGTGGCGACAATTATAAAACAAATTTTGGCAGTATAAATAGGAAAGGAAAGAATAATATATATCATAGATTGAAACTAGCTGTGGTGAAAACATAATCGGTATTGGGTGTCCAGCTCACATTTTACCCAACTGCAATCAGTACGCTATTGATTTTTGAGAAATTCATATTGAAAATATTCTAAATAAAATTTGCAACTACTTTTCACCGTTCGGACAGAGTGCTTAAAAATTTTTGTGATTTTGTCAGTGTGGACATCAAACGGATTTTAAGTTGATCATTTTTCTAATAAATTGTCACATGAAAAGTGGGTCCAGTTTTTTTTTAGTTACAAATATTGAACAAAATTCTGATGAGTTTTGGAAGATATACCAATATGTTTTTGCTATACCCCACATAATGTCAATGTGGATCGAATTTTTAGCATGATGAATACTTGACGAAAATTCAATCATTTATTTTTACATTCATTTGATGTACAAAATTTGTGTCTTATTTCATGTACTCTTTTGTACTCTTTTTTTACTGTAAATGTTCTCTTTTTCATTTAATTTAGTTGGGAACCCTAAACTACATCGTTAAGGGTAGAATTCTCCGATCATGCCGTAATAAAAGATTATACTTGGATTACACTTCAATGGAATTCCCAGTTTTTAATAATTTCTCCAAATAAACTAAACAAATGCCAATATTTTTTATTGAATATCTACTACTCATTTTAAAATTTAAATTTATTTAATTAATTTTGTTAATTTGTTAAGTTTTTCATTTTTTATTTTTTATTTCAACTAATGAATAAATAAAGTGAAATAAACACAAAAAAATATATATTTAATAAATAAGAACTATTCATATATCTATATATAAAATGCTTCACTGAATTTAAAAAATGTATATTTTACCGATAACTGTAAAAAAAGCAAAAGCGAAATAAAAGAAAATTTGTATTGCCCTTTAGTTGTTATAGCTTGCATCACTTTTTCGTTTACTATTGTATAAAAAGTTTCCGTCAATAGCATTTCATCAACTGATTTTCGTAATGCATTACTTATTTTTCGACTGGGGAGTTTCTAAATAGAAAGCACGAGCTTTTCATGGTAGCAAAAAAAAAGTATGAAAAACGAAAACGATGAAGGAAGAGCGCCCATTTAAAGGATATTCGAGAGCGCATGCGCACTCAAATATATATGTGAACACACACGTTGCAATATTTATGTGTATGCCAGTGTATATGCAAACGAAATGGAGCAACAGTTTCTTATGAAATGTATACGTGTATGTTTGCAGCAAACGTACCCAACGGCGGTGAAATGCGCATCGAAATAGATCCGTCTGATTCGCATTTGTGGAAGCGTTGAATCGCATTATTGTAGACCCAATTTCGTGTTTTTATGAGGACGTCTAGGAAAATACTACTAATATGTTCTGTAGCTTCTTCTGGAGTATAGGGTTTTCATGGAATCCCTTCAGCGGTTTCTTGCGTTTTTTTTGCTATAAATTTGATTTCTTTCCAAGTCAATCAATCCCGTTTATTTCAATTTTTGTTGAGTGTACGTCTTCAAGCCAATTTTGGTTTTCCTCGCCTTCTACTATCTTCAGGATTCTATTAGAAAGCTTGTTGGCACATTTGCACTATTGGATCTCACTTGCGATTGTTGTAAGCAGATATTTCTTTCGAATGAAGCTGTAGAAGAATTTGTTGATATAATTAGCTAATCATAATTTTTGGGTCTTTAAAAAACATGCAAAAAATTATAGTCTTGCTCGCGACACTCGTATTTAGTGAGCTCAATTAGCTTCCAAAAGAAGAGCATTAAATGTGATTGAACTTGATGCGCATCAAATATTGCCGCAGGGTACGTTAACTGAAACTCCCCGCCTTTTTGATATTGATGTATCTTTGTGTGAATGCACCTCTCTCTGATGTTTGTTTTTGAACCTTTCCCGAAAAAAATATATTAAGTACTGAATACAATGTGAATATTCTCGGCTTCTGTTTATGCATGAATAAGTATTTGTCTTGTGCCACAAAGGAATTCAGAACAACGTACGTAAATACGTAATGAACGTAAATACAAATGTAATGATAAAGCGCAACCAGTGAGTGGAATTTGGAATGAATATCGAGTTGTTGTTGTACTTTTATGTAGATGGTGTTGCTGCTAATAGGGTGGTTGGTGTTTGTTGTTTTGATGTGAAGAAAATATGAGTCAGTGGGGTGGTGAATATTTCGCAGGGGTTACTTTCCAAAGCTGGCGTTTATTTTACCTCTGCTCGGTGCATAGTAAGCGTTATTTGCCCCACAAGGAGAGCGAACGAGAGTACGTACCATAAAAATTTTTGATGTTAAAAGTAAAAAGCAAAGCGACTACGAAAATATTAAAACAAAACAAAGCATAAAACGTATACATACAAACATGCACAGTTATATAGAAAAAAGATTGGAAAAATGAGAAGCAGCAGATTCATATATCCAGGCAAAGGTAGACGCAAAAGCAGGCACTCGCTTCATAATGTGAATGTGAATTTAGTGCCTGGATTGTTGTTGCTTAGTTAAGATCGTCGTGCGTTGTGCATATTGCAAACGGTAGTGAATTGTGAACGCGTACTACAATATTTACCACAAATTTTTATTACAAATGTAGAGAAAATTGCAAAAATTTAAAACCTAAACTTAAAACAAAAAATACATATGTAAATATGAAAATATAGTAAAGAAATTTAAATTTATACATATAGAAATATTATTTGCAGTGTTATATTTCTGAGAAAATAAAATGTGAATAATTAAGAAGTACTTAAAAGGTTCTCAAAAAGATGCACATGCAGTTTTCCTACCAATTTTAACACACACAAAACAAAAAACAAAAGTTTTGCCAGACGCGGATCCTGAATTTTATGATATAATTTCAATAAAATGTTTACCTCTCATCCTTCAGTACAAATTTCTTAATTTACAGTTGAAACTCTAAAGGGGTAAACTAATTGAACCATCCCATTTGCTTCACTACTGTATTTAGCTCAGTTCGCTCAGCTAATTTGTAGTCGCGCATAGCATAGAAAATACACTTTCTTGCATACTTTTAATTTTTGCCCAAAACCAGAATTGGGTCTGTGATTTTTGGCCATATGTACGCATAGATATTCGACATTACTTATTATCCTTATTCATATATTCCATATTATTCTTACTATATTTGTAAAACAGGCCAAGTTCTAGTTTTTATTCAAATTTAATATATAGTTTATGTATCAAATGTACAATAGCTACAACTATTTGAAAATTAAGACTTACCTGATAAATTTTTTCTAACACACATACACATATACATATATATATACACACATTCCAACGCGCTGTGAAGCATTTACAAAAATAATATGTGTTTATTCTTCGTTCCTCCATCGAGACGACGATTATTTTAATATGTACGAATGCCTTAGATATGCACACATGTTCACATTAATATTAAAAACTACATATGTAGATATGTACATAAGGATGCACATAAGTATAGTAGGGCCTAATTGAATGGAAACAGACTTTTGAACAATGGATTACTACTTCTAACTTCTCATTCATGTAAAAACTGCCAGTTTCCTCAAATATTGAAAGTATCCCTCTAAAAAATAAGTATATGCCTAAATTCTAAATGAGTTTCCCAATTTTTATGAGCACGTGAAATCTCCCCAAAAGTATGCTATGATTTTATACAATTCCTGTTGTTACTGCTATGTGCTGCTGTTTCATTTTCTATTTATTTTGACCACAAAAGAAAGCATGCGAGTTAAGTGACCACATCGGTACACTTTGTTTTTGTTCTGGTTGAAATGGTCATATAATGGTCCATAGCTTCAGCCACCAAGTCATCAGTATCTACTAGACAAGTTGCCGTCGTCTCTTACCGAAACCAAAAATAAAATATAAATTCATACACACAAACACACATATACATGGGAAAAGCAGGCTGTTTTAAGTGAGAAAAAGAAAAACTTTTATAAAATTGTTGCTTTTGAAAGGATCTAGAGTGTTGCCATCCGATACGATGTAGTTCAGTTGATTAGTGTGATTAGTAGTGATTTATTCTGTAGTTACCAATATGAAAGGAGTTCTCTTGCATAGTGTCGGAAAATATACAAAGACAGTTACCAACATCTATGTGGGCTGGATACTATTTATCTCAAAAACTTTTATGATTTTATTAAAAGTATTAACTGGTTTGACTAATAATGGAGGTATCAGTAACGTAGATGCATGTTATAATACAATGAATTTGTTAGACATATGTAAATGCCCAACTTACTAACTAACTAGATATTGGAGGTGGCAAACAATAATATTAACAACCGTTTTTATTCATTTCATAGAATCTTTAAACACTGGCAACCCAGCACCACCTTTTGAGTCCTTCTTTCAAATTCAATACAACAAAAATGCTTCAGTGCTCTTCTGGTATGTCTCTCTCTTTCATATTTGCTCTCTTCGTTTATTTTCACGTATTATTATGCTCATTTCGTGGAAAGTTGTTCGCATTTTCTTCTCGTATTTACTACAATTCAACACAATTTTTCACGCGCACTGCTTCTTGCTCCCCTTTCGTATGAAAATCCAATTTAGCATGATGCTTCGGCTGCTGCCTGCAACACGTTGGTATTCGAGTTTTCGGTTTCCCTTGGCGCACTTGAGCCAATAAACTTGAAAAAGAGCAACAGTTGAGTTGCCTCAATTAAATAAACACCACCACCAGCAACGACACGAAAGCCTAGCAAGCAACAGCAGGCGAGCGGCAAAACGTTTGAACGTCGAACGAACGATATTGGCTCGCTTGCTTCTCGCATATCGTAGTTATCCTTTGCCCTGGCAGCTTCGTTGTCGCTTTGTTAGGAAAATTCTTGTCGCTTGCTCGTAGCTTTTATTTTGCGGGTACATAACACGCGCCTGTTTCAAACTCTTACTGTGACTAGTGATAGTGGCAGTGGTAGTATCTCTCTGCCTGCGTCGGTATCGGTGTCGGTACATTTGCATATGTGTGTGTGTGCTTTTGTGTTGTTACGGTTTTATGAAACTTGAAGATATTTTTTTATTTGCCGTATGTAAATTTTAGCAAACATCTAGCAGCAAAGCCGCAGCCAGCATCAGTTGTAAAAGTGCGAAACAATTACCGCATTCGTGTGAAAATGGCAAAAATCATAAATAATCAAATAATAAAACAGAAAATAATAAAAGGAGAACAACAACATTAACTCAAGTGAGAAAAGTTTTAATTTTCCTCGTATTTTCATATGAAAAGTTTTTGAAAATACATAATTTCTTTATGGAATTTTTTCTTCAAAGTGTAAGAAAATGGCTTTTATTTTTATGTTGTTGGTATCTACATAAATTAAAATTTCTGGCAAATATTTTTCATTGGGGAACATTATATTTTTGGTTTTGCTGACAGTGGAGAAAAATATATTATAATGAGGATATTTTTTACTTGCTATGTGATATTCGATTTAAGTATAAAGTACCTTGATACAATTTTAGTAGAATCCATGAAACTTTGAAAGCTTTACCATCATGGGACTCATGCGACTCATGCGACTACGTTAGGGCGATGCTACAAAGACTATTAAATAATACTTATATATCCCTTTATTTTAGTTCTTTATATTTCATATTTTTTAATTTAATTCTATTGCGGGCAAAACAAAAACGCAAACAATAGAGATAAGTGTTGCTATGTGACAACTGTACAATTTATATTGGTTTATTACAAGAATTATGGTAATAAAGATTGGGCATTACTCAGGTTCATTATTCCACTCTCATCAAATTTGATGTGCAGAAACGTAACGTGACGGTAACTTAAAATATTACTGCTTAGACGTAGAGCGCAGTGGCGGTTCTAGGATTTGGGTTTGATTTTACTAAATTAAAAGATAAATATCAGACCAAAACCCAGACCTAAAGCAAAAACTAGTGCAAACATTTTATCAAATACAGGTCAAAAATTAAAAGATATCTGGAACACAACTACTATACTTTTTTTAGATCGAAGTTCAAACCAAGAAAAGAACCAAATTTAGATCAAAAATTTAGATTGAAATGAGACCAAATTCTGATCGAAATCTTGACTTTTCTGATGGATTTATATTGTTAAATGATTCAGACCAAATTAGTATCAAAATCAAGCCAATTTAGACGAAAATATTGACCACAGCAGCTCAAATTAAGAGTTTGATTAAAACTGAGGCTAAAAAGACACCAAATACAAATTAAAAGCAAACCAAAAATTAGGTCTCAGACCAAACATGGATTAAAACTCAAACCAAATTCAGATTAAAATTCATATTAAAATAAAATAAAATTCTGACTTACAATCAAACCAGAACTCAGATCAAAAACGGACAAAAACGGAAAAGTTAAACCAACATCAGACTAAAATTCAGTACAAAATTCAATCCAAAAACTAGACCATTAAAGTACATAAACGTTCAACTATAAAATAAGCCTGAAATTAGTTCTCTTTACTTAGAATACTAAGCTTTTATGCTATGCCCATGACCGTCTGCAGAATAACGCACCTTGAGCCGGTATTTTTCAAACTATAGGCGGCCCAAGTAACAATTGATTTTGGGAGTAACTTTTTTGACTAACTTTGCCATTTTATTGGCCGATGTGTCTAATTTGGCTGCTTGCAATTGGTCGTTTTTCGCATGGCATAGAAATGTTTGCTTGACAAAAAATATGACGAATTGGCTGTCAAAACTATTGCAATTTCAAGCTTGCTAATTAGCTATAAACGAATGTAGCCATATAGTTAGGTCAGAATTAAATTTGCAAATAAAGTTATTTGAATATATTAGTTTTCACTGTCATTGAATAGCTATTTCATATCGTCCTCCTTTGCCAGAAACATGAATGTGCAAACTTAGTTGGATCCTTTTTTTGTTACGAACGTTGTGGCAGAAACGTGAATGATTATCTCCTTTTGAAGTACGTGGTTCGGGTCATATTTGTTAGATGAATGTGAAATACCAAATGAATTTTGAGAGTACAGGAAACATTCTAACGCCATTTGCCAACATGGAGAACGATATACAAAAACAATTACTATATTTAAAATATTTAGTTAATAACAACAATCCGAAAGCCAAGTATCACTTTGCATTACGCCCTAAATTATGTACATCTTGCTGGAAATACCAACTTAAATTTTGCTGGGAAATACCAACTTAAATTAACATTACTGAATCGGTTTTACCTAAATCACTCATGAACTTTTTTTGAGTTTGTAACCACGGTTGGCAACTATTAATATAGTTAGAATATGCCATTATTAACTTATTTGTACACTGGGCCGCCTCATATAAACCGATGGTCAAAATTGTGAACCCGATTTTTATTTGATCACGTGTAAAAAATAATTATCAAGTGATTTTATTAAAATTACACTATTATTTCTTCTAAATAACATTAGCCATAAAGATGTCTTAATAATGGCTTATCCTCTTCACTGAAAAAGTACTACATATGTTTTTTTTTTTTTTTGTTTTAATATTTGTATTTTGATCTAAGGTAATTAAGAGCACAGATTTAAAATTCACTGACTTATAAAAAAATAAATATTGCTTACCATTATCTTGCACTTTTACAATAAAAAAACAATAACGCGAAAAAATTTTCTTTTTGTTATATGCTACACAAAAAAATATTTTTAAATTTATAAAAATATAAAGTACAAATAATTATTATTATTTGAGACTGTTGAGTCCAACAATTGAGAGTCTTTGCCTCGTCGCTTTTCGTTATGAAAATAATACAAATATATCATATATGCATGGTTATATGCGCAGTGTTGCCATATTTTTTGGGTAAAACTGTAATAAATAAAGAAACTGTATTTTGGAAGAAAAAACTGCAACCTATAAAAACGAAAAAACAAAAAAGAAATTTTTATGAAAGAAGTTTCTCAGTCCGAGAAACCATCGCATAAATAAAATTGATTAGGTCTAATAATATAAAAGTTTCTCAGATAGGAGCAGACATTTTAAATTCTATTATTTCGAACAAACCCAATGCAATCGTGGTGCTAATTTTGCGAATAAACCATGCAAGCGATTTTCATATACAGATAGACCTCGCTTAACACGTTTTTCGTTTTTCGAAACCGTGTTAGAACGAGGTTTTACCGTGTTAAGCGAAAATATACCTCAAAAAGTGAAACGTGCTAGAGCGCGGCCGTATTATAAGAAGTATGTGTTAAGCGAGGTTTACCTGTATTGTCATATGACGCGCTCAGAGGAAAGTGAAGCATAAAATTTGCTTGAGAAAGGAGTTGTTGCTGTTACTTGCCGACTACAGCGATATAGCCGAGTACGAACGAAGAATTGTAACTTATGCCCAAATACAAAATCAAACAGGCAAAGCAGAACGAGACTTCATTATGGGTTTATGAAATTTTCTATTTTACCTTTCCTCTAGTAAATTTTATGCTTCACTTTTCCTCTGAGCATGTCATAAAATTTATGCCGTGTAGAAGAATTGTTATGATTCTTGACCTTGCCGAACATCGAACCCAGGCACGCTGCATAGTAGTCATTTGACATGGAAAATATTATTTTAAAGTAGATCTCAAATATTGTATATAAGAATTTCTTAGCTCTATCTTCACATGAAAACTAAATAATTTTATTATTTTTATGCAACTTTCAGATACAAGTTAAACAAAGCAAATTACTAATGAATTCCTATGAAATGCAAAACAAAATAAACAGAAATCACGCCATTAAATCAAAACAAGTATCAAACAAATACAAACAAGCACAACAAAAATAAAAACAACAATCCTTGGCTTAGCCACTTAAAGCCACAAAACGGAAACGGAAAGCTGAAAAATTAATAGAGGACGACGAATTGCTAGAGAACAAGTATTAGAAACAAGGAAGTAGTAATATTTAATGTTAATATTTTTTACATAATTTCAAAACCTGTAACTATGCTGCCTTCAATGGAAAAAATAAATAAATAAAAATGTGTTGTGGAAAATTAATTTAAAAAATAAATAAATCAACATTTAATACGAAATGCAAAAACAATTGTAAAAAAAGTTAATACGTTCTTTGTATATTAATGTACAATTAGTTGCAGAATTCGTTCGTAATTTTGCAAAACAAAAACCAAAAACAATTAGCTATGTTGCATATGAACTCAAAGTTTAAAACAAATAAGAAAACAATAAAAACATAATTTAATAGTAATTATAAATTAATTACAATACCAGCAATTCGCTCATCACGCAGTATTAATTAAAATGTAGTTAAATAATTTACCTAAATTAAGTAGTGTGTTTTTGCACCCATTTGCCATAATATTTGTTGATGATATTTGGAGGCAGCAACGGTATCTATTGCATATGCCACCAGTTTATACAAAAATTGTTTAAAGTGGAAATATTGATTTACTCACAACAATAAAAACTTGAATTGCAGCACAAAAAAATCAAAAAAATATATACATATCTTTCACATGAATACGCAACTGCAACAAAAGGTATGTACAATTTACATTATATGTATTCGTATTCGGATTTATTTTATATTTTAAATGATTTATATTTTAAGTGATTTATTTTGAATTTCGGATAGGGCATAATGTCTGCTATAATCTTTGGACCCAGGTATTTTATTAAATGCAACTTACAGCGATGATGCTCCATATGTAGAAACCACGCATTGACCGCCAGCATCAGTATTTGACCCGAATTTTTTAACGTTACTGGGACATATAGTCCTAATAGGGGTGAAAGGGTTAAGGAACTCAGCAAACAGGCAGTCCATTTGAACCACAGCCTTATTGTTCTTCAGCTGTACGTTGACTGTGAAGACCTCGTCCATCTCGATATCATTGCGGACACGCTTTCTGCTTCGCTTTCCTTGCACGCTCTTTGGCAGCTCTCGTTGCAACTGACTGCAGTGTAGCTGGGTACAATGCTCGTTATTTTGCTTAAGTAGCGTTGCGATATTCTTCGAATATATTTAAGCTAATGTAATCAAATTTGATATTCACTGTAAACAATTATCAAAAATGGGCCTATTTATGGGCGTATCAAAATATCAAAATTTGTGCAAAAATAAGCTCATTTACTCTTCAAACCAGTGAAGTATCCTCCATTTAGTTTAATTTGCTTCATTGTATCCTTTGATATTACTTTTTAAAAATTTCACTTGTATTTTTCACCACTTTACAGATTTTGTTAATTTCACAGCTTAATTTATGTCTTGATGTTGGTTGGAATAATTTTTTTTGGTAACTGATCCTTTGATGCTGTGGCTTCCTTTTTGTTTCGTATTCCGTTATTAAATAATATGAAGGACTCTTTTTATGATTCAAATTTTACCATTCTCTGATAATAATTCAGTTTTTATTAGTAGAATTTTAAATTTAGTAAAAGGTCTGTTTGCGAAACCCGACTAGGTCTCAGTCTAATATGTTAAGTAAAAATTCAGGCTATAACATGTGAACTTTTATTTGTTGTTTTAAGGATAAAATAAACATACTTTGAAGTCGTTTCACCATTTTTGGTCTATAATATCCTTTTCCCAATATTTTTATGAAAATTTTGCTTTAAAATGAGCATGTATGTATGTATGTGTACATTAAAGTGGACGGAAAAAGGTCATATTTTTGGCTCCGCAATCAATGTAAACCGATAATCGCTTGCAAACAATCCTCGTGAGCTAGATGTTCAACTAAAATTTTATTTATTTTTCGACAAAAACCAGCTTTTGTAGAGAAAGCTTTTTGTTGCCAATAGACAGATCTCATTGAGACATTCCTAAAAGACTGATTTCTGAGCCATTGCAGGAAAGGCTAAAGAAAATTTCACCCCAAAATCACAGATTTCATTTTCTGATGCTCTATACGTACCTGTTATTGAAAACCGATTTATGGCGCTAGACTCACATTGATCCAATCGAAAATCGCGGGGGGAAAACATCAACTTTTTTCGTCGAAATTAAATCACCGCCTAACCTTAATTTACAAATATTATCATATTTGAAGAATTGTTTTTTTTTCTGTCGCATAATCCCTTTTAAACTAATTTATTTTAATTTATTACAAAAAGCGAATGCCATTATTAATTTAACGTTTTAGTTAAATTTGTAATTTAATACAATTTTTTTGAAAACTCCAAAGTTGCGACCAAAACTCAAATTTATATAAACTTTCTATAAAAAGGGTTGATCCAAAATACTTCTAAACATCATCTATCATATAAAACCTTCACAGCGACACAAAGAGTTGGAAGTCAACAGCCTAATATCTCGGAACGGAAGTTTTACTTGGCAATTATGAAACGAAAGAATTAAAAAATTAAATATAGGTACCTACATATAAGTTTATAATGAAGAAAAGATGAATCCTTATCAAATATTAATAAATATGTACCTACTGTATCTTATATTCTAATTAACCTCTACTCATATATAACTATACTTTCCATAGAGTAAATTTTAAATTTTATATATTACATATATGCACACAATATATACTCGTACATGTATGTATTCAAGTAGATACAAATACAAATAAGATATACTGTCTAAACATTTACGTTTGGTTTTACCTTGAAAATCAGAATACTCACTCTTCTATAGAAATTTAAAAATAACTTAATAAATTTATAATAAGTTGAAAGCATGGAGAAGAGTTCATACACTGACTGTAAATTGCATATACCAATGCTCCTACCCAGTTGAACTTAGGATGATCGTGGGAGTAATCATCGAGCGCTCCAAAACGAGCAATGGATTACTCCCTATTGCTCCAGAGCTCTTTCATTTTGTAATCTTGGAGTATTTGTTTTAGCCTCCAAAAGGAGTAATAAAGGAGAACACGATTACGAGCATGAGTTCACACAAAACCCCGAAATAGTTGCTACCAAAATCCACGACGCCATAGAATAGTTGTCTAAAACGCCAGTAAGCACACAGTCACTTGTGGGCCAAGGCTTAAATCCCCCAACAATTTTTTTTTTAAATATGTGGCGTAAATTGGAATCCCACAAAATTTTTTTTTTATTTTAATTCCAACGAAGCTTACAATCTATTCATAATTTACATATAATATGTGGACGTTTAGTAATTTTTGTGTTGTTTATAAGTATAAAAACAAATGACTTTTGATGGAGTGGATCCAATGATCACAGTCTCCTTAGATATGAAAAAAAATTTTTTTTTCTTATTTGAAATTATGACGTACATATGCAATAAATGCACGCGTTAAACATTAAATATATGCATGTATAGAAATGGTTGATTAGAAATATAGAGTGAAAGAGTGAAAAACTTATGTTGTGGAAAATCGAGCTGGTAAATCTTGTAGTTGAAAGCGTTTCCGTCTTCTTTGTCCGACGATTGTTAATCTGTTTGCCAGTAGGTTAGGGTGTCTGGTAAGCCGCTCTAACTATGTTGTTGTATTTCTCGATATAACTTCCTTAACTGCTGCCATGCGAAGATCATTTGTAATGGTTGAATTTTTGACGTACCACGGAGCTTTTGTTATGGATCTCAAAACTTTTGATTGAAACCTTTCGCGAATTTCCATATTAGAGTTGCACGTTGTGCCCCACAACAATGCCGTATGTCCAAATAGGTTTGAGTACTGCTTTGTAAACCACTAACTTGCTCTCAAAACATAGTTGCGATTTATTACCAATAAGACAGTAGAGGCTAGCAAATTTTTGCCGAAGCTGTTTGACTTTGAAACTGATGTGAGTACGCCATGTGAGCTCTTTGTCTATATGTAATCCCAATTACTTCGTGGATTCTGCTTGAGGAAGCTCTGTATTATTTAAAAAGACAGGTGGGCATGAGCCATTTCGATTTGTAAATGTAATGTGCGCTGATTTCGTTTCATTGACCTCAAATTACAATTTTTTTTCTTAATAATAATAATGTTATATGAGTTGCTTACCAACTGAGCCACATAAGCAGATTTATTTCTAGTGAATTTTGTTTCTTTTACTCTTACAATGTGTCCAGCACTGTTGTATTATTTTTTAACTCTTTGAGGCACACGATTTTAAAGAAAATAAAAACCTTTTTTGCACAGAACTTTTTTGTTTTGTAGCATTGCCAACTGAATGAGAAACTGTAAATAAAATACTAAAGAGTCAACTAGGCAAGAGAGAGTAAGATATACAAATTTGGACGACTCAATCCAGCTGTCTTTTTTATCATTATTTTTAAAAATAACCCATATAAAATTATGAAATTCTGTTAGTGAAAGCTAAACTGTTTTGGTTTTTCTCGTTTATTGCTCGTTTTGGATTAATGAAATCATTGCTTTTTTGAGGAGTACTCACTATTTGTGCAACTGGGTGGGTAATATCAGTATCCGTTCTACTTTGTTATTAATTTATGGTTTTAAAAAATTAAACATTTTATAAAAAATATCCAAATTCTCACTCACAGCTAGTTTTTTTATTTAGTTATTATGACGGGAAGTATTTTATTTTTTTTTTCTTAACTAAATTTTCCAGCATTTCATAAATTTTTTACTTTGACTACCATTAACGTCTGCGATAAGCATCACAACTCATAATTGATGTGTTTTTTAAAGCTTGGGAAATTCTCAAAACGATGTGATGAAATGTAGCAACATAAAACTGTTATCAAGGCAATTCCACCCATTTTGGTGAAGGCGTCAGTAGCGTATCCAGAGGGGGGTCTATAGGGGCTGAAGCCCTCCTCCCGAACCCAACAATCTTATAGTAATCAGTCATTTTTGAGAAATCAAAAATATTTAGATTTTCCAAAAAAAAACCATCAGCAGTGAAAAGCATATACTTTCAACAAACGAAAAACTTTAGGATTTAAAATATTATTTTATATTATATTTTATTTTAATAATAATAATTTAATATAAATATTAAAATGGGGCGGATATTTAAATCAATTCTGACTAGCCGCCATGCTGGGCGTGGATATAGGATGCACGTTACATACATTCAGACTACGTTAAATCTACAATTTCAACGCCAGCTTATAAATGTCTTACTTTTTTGATAATGGTCTAGTTTTTGGATTGAATTTAGTTCTGAGTTTTAGTCTGATATTGGATTAACTTTTCCGTTTTTGCCCCTTTTTGATCTGAGTTCTGGTTTGATTGTAAGTCAGAATTTTATTTTATTTTAGTATGAATTTTAATCTGAATTTGGTTTGAGTTTTAATGTTTGGTCTAAATTTCGATTTGCTTTCCAGCGTTTGGTGTCCAAGCAAATCAGTTTTAATCTAACTCTTAGTTTGAGTTGTGGTCAATATTTTCGTTTGAATTGGCTGAATTGGTCCGAAATCGGTCTGAATTTTGTTTTAAAATTTCGTCTGAATTTTGGTCTAGTTTTAGTTTAAGTTAAAATTTTTTGATGTAAATATTTATCAGATATTCCCACTAATTTTTGGTCTGAATTTTGGGTTACTTTCGTTCGGTATTTGGTGTCCTTTTGGCCTAAAGTTTTGTCTAACTATTGGTCTGAGTTGTGCTCTAAATTTTTTTTGAATTTTGGAATGAATTATTAAGTGCTTGGCCGATATTAATAATGATATCGATGCTAAGAGTGATATGAATATATATTTTAAAAATTCGTTTAGAGTACTATCCAAATCAACTGTTATTTTAATTTAATTTTTTTCGGGTTTTTGTTTCGACCAAAAATGACTCAAAAAATAGAGATGTATCAAATTGTTTCATCAAAATTTTTTCTCAAAGAAAATTCAAATTTCGTTCAAATTGTTTTCTCAAAATAGATCATTTAACAATATAAATCCATCAGAAAAGTCATAATCAAGATTTTGATCTGAGTTTGGTTGTTTTCTTAGATTGAACTTCGATCTGAAAAAAGTATTTGTATTTTAGTTTGAAGTTTGGTCGCCTAAATTTTTATCCGATTTTAGTTTGAATTGTGGTCTCAGTCTTAATCCAGTTATCTTTTAATTTTTGACCTATATTAGATAAAATGTTTGCATCAGTTTTTGGTCTAAGTCTGGGTTTTGGTAGATAGCCCTCCCCCCCCCAAACCCAAATCTTACAACCGGCACTGAAGGCCGTCTTGATGATGGCTGTGGAACTAAAGGGTTAATTATCGATAATGAAGACCCGGTTGTTCTGCGGATCGTAAACAGAACAAATGGCTAAAGTTTAGATTGGAGATCGATAATATTGCCAGCGCTCTCAGTCTGCGGTATGCCAGCTCAAAAAGCCAATAGATATATGCTAATCTGTAATAAAATTAAATTAGAAAATACACATTCCACGCATAAATAAATTGTGAAGCTCTCAAATTGCGATATTGTTCTCTGATTTAATGCATAAATATTTGAACGTATTTTACGATTTAATGCGACAATTTCACAATGCCAGTTTTTTCCAATTAACCTTTTTGTCGATTTTCAATGAATACGTTAAAATGATAATAAGGAAAAGTGAAAAAACAAAAACAAAACAAAATGTGCCCGTAAAATCAAACCAGCTAAATTGAAATACACACACATAAATACACACATTTAAATGGATTTCAAATTAAATACTTAAATGGCTGACAAAGTCATTTAGGCAGACAGTCAAGCATACAACCAACCACACAGTCAGGCATACCGCTGCCCATACTCTGCCTGCCTGGCTGCCATCTGCAAGCTGCCAGGTCCAATGTCATTTCAAACGATTTAACAAACACAAATAAAATAAAAAACAGAAGCTTAAAAGCCTCAATTCAAATACATACAGTGAAACGATGAAAGTGATGGAACAAGTTAAAAGCGAAAAGAAAAAAGTAGGTACAATAAAAGCAAAAATAAAAATGGCGTCCAATATACATAAATGCATGTATCGGTATATGTGTGAATGTGAAGATGTATTGTAATATGCGCATAATACTTAAAAGATTACTTAAGGATTCGGAAAGCATCAATCTTTAAATGTCACTGAGCTGCAAAACCTCAGCTCCAGAGCAACGACAAAGGCGGCACAGGGAAGTGGCGGCAGGCATAAGAAAACATATTTGAATAGAACGAAGCAGCACGTCTCATGTTGCTGTGATTATGGAGCGATGTTGCTTACTAATTCACGCTCACGACAGCTTCGACACCATTCGCTATGAAAAACTACTTTAGCAAATTATGCAAAATTGTTTTCAGAATTCGAACTGGATATTTCCCTAAAACAAGGAGATTTATTAATCTATGTAATCCATCTTACGAGTTAATTTTTGAAACATTTCAAGGACAATGCTGAAATCGAAATGCTGACTATAAAAGAGCAGCAAACATTTGTAAACAATGCACGAGTGATGTGATGACAAGTGCCGATAAACTTTTGTGATAATCTTAAATTGCTCGAATTCAATTGCTAATTAATCAGAATTTGGGGCATGTAAGGAAAAATAAAAGAAGAAGGAAGGGAATGTAATTGAAGAAATCTAATATTCATTATAATTTTACCAAATAATAAATTATTAGAATTACTAAAGATATCAGCGCCTACGCTTATAGAGGGAATTAAGATGAAGAATAAGACGGCAAACATAAACACATAACACACACATACACACATTCTATTCAAAACAATTTCCTCCCAAATTATACCAATTTATTACATTTCAACACAATCGCATTTATTTTCTAGCTCAACTCTCAACTGAACGACGAACTGAACACACAGAAAACACATCAAACCAAAATTATTCAAACACTATATCGAATTATGTGTGGGGGATGGTGTGTGGTACGCCTACATTTATAACATACACACACATACAAAAACAAGAAACAGATAGACAATATTGCTGAAGTGCTGTTGGAAAAGTGTGGCATTCTGACGGAGTGCGGTGCGTCTGACGGAGAGGGAGGGAGTAGGAGGGAGGCAATACATAAATAAAAATGGAAATTTCTGTTCCCTGTTGCATACAGCAGCGGCGCTAATGATTAAATCGATATCCTGCTCAGCGATTTCAGCTAAAGCAGAAATAGCAGCAGCTGAAGCATTAATGCTTTCGTCGTTCTGTCATGCTGCTCGTCTGTCTGATTGTCTGTCTCTGTGCTTGTGCCTGTCTATGCCTGTGTTCATGTGATTATGTGGTGGTCGATTTTCTACAAGTTTGTGGGCATGAAAGCGAAAATGTCATTCAAAATGTGGGATTAACATTTATCAATCGTTGTATATCTTCACAGTTACACATTCAACACAGTACCGCCCCAGAATGATTGACCCCACCCACCCGTATCCCAACAACATATTTTGTTAAATCTGCATTAATTATTCATTTGCAGTTAAAATATTATTGACAATAAGTCATCGTTAAATTGATCTAAATTCTAGCTGCCCCCATCATTCGATTTATGATTAATAGATTATACTCTATATATTCGTTAATAACATAGGGCAGCATTTTAGCACGTTTATATCAACTCGCTGTCTGTAAGTCGGTTCGGTACAAATTTTGCAATTGATTTTAAACTAACTTCCCGATGAGCTAGAGACTTGAAATTTTAAATATAGTTCAGAACTGCAATATGAATATCTAAAAATATATAAATATAATAATATTTAAAATATTAGCATCGGAAGTTTTTCCATTTTTTTCATAGATCAAAGCATTGAATTCATCGTTGTTAAAATCATTGCTTTAGCGGGAGTAAAATATATATATGTATATGTGTATACATACACAAATTCAAAGACAAATGAGAGAGAGAACAAAAACAAACAATAACGAACTCTTCTTTTCGTTTTGTTCCGCTTACAAAGAGTATAGATTGTAAAGAGATCGCAATTTGCTCTAGCTGGAATCGAAACAAAAAATCGTAGAAACAGCAGCGATGTGCAATACCGATGGTGTGACAGCAACGTTTGTCAACACATCCAGCAGTCAAAAATGTATGAATGGATGAGTTTGACGTGTTTGATGAAATAAATATTTAACATTTCTTTTAGCAAATAACTTTCAACATTTACAGTATTTATACATATATTCTTTATATACAAATATGTAAACGTTTTGTTTTGATTTTATGAATTCTATATCAGTACTTTTAAATCTTTTTCTACTGATTTCATGAAATCAAAATGCGAAGAAATATTATCACTATTTTCAACATTGTACTTAAATATATGTATGTAAATAAGTATATTTAGCAAAAATGTTAGAACTTTTCATATTTTATATTTTAATATATAAATAAATTATTCTTCTTGTACATTTTTACATCCATAACAACAAATCTTCATACTATGTATTTGGCAAATGCCTTTATTTCATTTCTGTTTCAAAATGTAGAATCACAACGAGGTGCAATGTAAAAACAGTATTTATTGAGTACCCATTTATGTGAGAAGATATAATTTGAATTCTGTTATATTTAATGAATCGGGCTATTCGCAATCTGTGGAAAATGATCTTGTAGGAGTCCAATAATTAATTGTGACATTGCTTAGACAATTGGTTTTGATTCAATGTGTCAACAATTTCAAATTCCAATTGAGTTCAAGTGACTTCAAAACCTCAATTGACTTCAAGTCACTCCAATTTAGTGCAAATTGTCGGTTATTAACCATGACTTCAAGGTATTGCAATTAAATTGAATGCATTCTTTTACAGCTCTGGTCTTTACTTAAAATCGATTGCAAAATTTCACACACACAAGACTAAAAAGTAAAAAATAATAATTTAAATAAAAAATATTTTTAATATACCACGTTTTTAAAATGGACTAAAAAGTATAAAATAATTTCCCCTAACCCCATACAGATTCACAGCCACGTATAGATTCCTTATCCCATACAGATTGTCTTGGAAATTTGTAACTGTGAATTTTAGTAGGACGAAAATACTTGTATGATTTAAAACAACAAACGTGGTTTGCATGCAATAGGAAATTGATGGATGAATAGTTCACCTAAATGGCTAGCAATTTTATCTCTATCCATATGCGTCCTTTAGAAATCCTGTCGTGGCTTAAAACTTGGCTATGATGCGTGTAAAAATCTCGCCGGGTCATGCAAAGTTGACGACCGGGCTAATATTATCGACCTAGGAAGTTATAATAATTCACTGGATTTAAAAAAAATTTACCCCATCAACTTGTTCACTATTAATGTGGCTAAGAGTTCAATTATACAGATAGATGGACCGGCAGGAGGATAGACACATATGTTCATACTTACGACGCCTAATTATGGGCGTTGAAAATAAACGTTATATTAGATTAGATGGTTATGGCGACGGGCATGATGTCCCCAGATCATTGCGACTAACTAGGGATTATTGTGATTTCTCTCAAGGAATTTACGTATTTTATATTGTAGTTTTTCTATAAATTCATTTCTTTTAAACATCCGCTATGTCTTGCGGTTTAGGATAAAATTTTCATAGTAACGAAACCGGGCCTATATGTCCTGGCATCTAAATTAACTGTACTCTGTTGTGAGAATCTACACTGATTAGGAGATGTAGGCAGTCCCAAACTAGGAGAGCCGCTTTGCTGTCTGAGTGTATGCACCGAAAAAAAAAATTTTAAAATCGATGACTAAATAATAGTTTTCATGTACAAAATATGGCTGATGTGATAACTTACAAATTTGATATTGTTCTCGTATCACTTTGAATATTAATACGAAAAAATGTAAAATTGATATTTAAAAATTATAAATTTGCAATTACTAAACACTCTTTTGATATTCTAAAGTAATAAACTGATATTAAATTTTGTTATTTTGACATGAGAAATATCAATTTGATAATGCAAAAACGTTCTTTTGATATTATTAAACGATAAATTCAAATGTTTTTTGTTATTTTGATATGAGAAATATCAATTTAATAACGCTAAACGTTCTTTTGATTTATTTTTTATAAAAATTTATGTACATATTTATATAATATTATGATATTTATATACTATACATATAATATTTATTTATTTATAATACATATTTTAAATGTAAACTCAGCTTAAAATAACTTATTTTAAATATAAACGCAGCCGTCAAGAGTAAAATATAAGTAGATTGGTATACCAGTGAAAACTTCAAAGTCAGTTTTACAGTTTTTTATGAACAATTTAGTAACAACTTACTTTTTTCAACAGGTCTCTTCGCCAAGGTTTCGTACAAAGCTTTACTTTGCTTGTCCTTAATGTTAATTTTATAATGTTTACAAAGCTGTTCTCGCAGCTTTTCCGACTTGTCGATAAGGTTATATTTTTGTGTTGACAATATTATGTCGAAGTTATGGACGATCTGAAACCGAAAAAATCAAAAATTTCAAAGTAATGTTTTTTAAAGCGTTCCACTTTTGAATATTTTTCCATTCACAATTTAAAATATCTATTTTTCATATTTGCAATAAGTCAATTAGTTTTTATGGTACTACTTTTGCAAAAATGAAAAATACATGTTGTTATATTATCGAGCACTCTCAGAAAATGCGAATTATTTTTAAATGATTGAAGAAAAAATACACAAAAGTGGAACGCTTTATAAAACATATTTGAATATAATAATTGCTTCAAATTGAAAAATTTCATTTCAAATTGATATGTTAAATCATATTGATATGGGCCATAGCGATTTGATATGAAATAATAACAATTCACATGACGCTTCTTGAATGAAATTTTGTTTTCACTGAATAGAGTAT
Organism: Toxonevra muliebris; assembly: GCA_963691655.1. Classification (NCBI taxonomy): domain Eukaryota; kingdom Metazoa; phylum Arthropoda; class Insecta; order Diptera; family Pallopteridae; genus Toxonevra; species Toxonevra muliebris. Next base: position 2,532,286 of record OY829327.1, on the reverse strand, counting down.
GCTCAAAATTTGCAACATTTTTGGAAATTTTTGCGATTTAAATTCCTTAAACCACTCAAAAGTCGTTTATTAGAATTTAATAGTTTTGCAATGAAGAAGCAATTCGACTGAAAACATAATTGCGTCGACGGAGCGCTAGTTTCCCTTACACTTTTATTGTAAGAACTTACTTATTAATACGTCATATGCACATTCTAAGTTAAATTTTTTTAATAATGTTTCTAATTTGTCACTTGATTCCTTTATTACCACATTTTCACTTTCTATTTCCTGCACGTCGCAGTGATTGTGATGCCTCCACTTTTTATAAATTTTTAATAAATTAAAATTCTTGGCAACAGCATAACACGTCCGATTGAGTCAATTATACGACAGCAACTGAAAAAATTTCAAAAGCAAAAACAAATATTCTTCGTATTTGGTAACTTCGCGAAGCAACTGAATAGGCGAAGCCACCGTGGCCGTTATGAGACTAAAGTTGCCAGTGTGGCCAAGTTTTGTTTCCAAAATATGCTAAAATGAAGAATAAAACGCGTATTTTCTTAAAAAAAGCGTTAAATTTTTTTCCTTATAAAAGTGCGAGAAAACTCAATACATTTAAAGTTTTTCGCTAATACAGGCATACATCTGATACTTCTAGTCAATGAAAATTTCTTCGATTTTTCAAAGATATTTTAAATTGAAAAAACGCACTGAGCGCTAAATCACTTTTTTTCCGCGTTTTAATTTTCAAAAAGCACTAAAATCAACGGGAAAAGCGCTGAGTTGGCCACACTGAAAGTTGCAATTTGCAACCTTTTTCACTGCTTGGAGACTTTGACACGACGTTTCGAAAATAACCAAAATTTGAGACTTTTTTTAAAATCCTTGCAACTTTTGAAACTTTTTTGCAAAAAGTGTGATATTCACATGAAACTATATGAAAAATCCATTGCCTTTAACTTGAAAGCTCGCAACACTAATTACATACATACTTTTTAGTTGGAACACTGTCGTTTTATAAGATTTTTTATAAATTTATTGCTATTTTTAAATTTGCCACGCTGATTTAGGGAAAATTGTTTGGCCAATTAAAAGTTCAGAAATGAAAATTAAAATTTGTTATGTTTTTTGTAGACTATGAAAATTAAATCTAGTTGTTAATTTTTCAAAGTCTGGACTACTGTTTCATGTATGTGCTTCATTAAATAATGTGTAACAGGCAGGCTTAAAGAAGGTATATGGGTAGTCATCACAACAACAGGGTATACAGAGACGGGAAAATCAGACGGCCGTTTCGGAATCCGCCACGACTCCTCATCAGTGATCTTAGTGATAGTTCTTAATCTTTCAATATCCTATATTAGCTACTTATATTTGAATCATAACCAAGAATTACAGATTTGATTCCAAACATCTGCACTGAATACTTATTTGTTGTTGTGTTTTTCTCATTACTACTAGTTTGCATAACAGTTCGTTATTTATTTCAAAGTCTAGTACATGAGAGAGAGTGTGTGTGTGTTGAATCACGCCATGAAAACTGTTTGGCTAATTAAAAGCATACAAATTTTTTTAAATCTGCTAGCAGACTTGAGAAAATGCGATTTTTTAGAGTTTTTTTTTCAAAATGGAACGGTAATCGGTAGAGCTGAAATATTTTGGGAATCATCATAAAATAAACCGAGGTATACAAGAATTTTTTTTTCGTAAACCACCTTAATATATTAATTACTTGGAATAATTGATTTTTTTTTTTTACTTTCAATACATCAATACATTTTTTTTATATGGAATCTGCTGCGAAATGAAATAAATATTCCTTTTATTAAAAAAAAAATTGGATGAGACTTTTTTACTCTCAGTGACACTTTTTTGCAACATTTTGAAATTTATCAACGGCCACGCTGGGCGAAGCAGCAGAAAGTACGTTTTGCTCTATGAATCTTTAACTCTCTGAGCGTGTCATGTAAAATTGAAATGGGAAATGTATGTTATTGACATTTACATTTGCAATGCAAATTTTGATATTTTAAATTGATAGTGCAATATCAAATGGTCAATATCAAATTATAACTTTTAATTTCAAATCATACATTAAAAACAATAAATCGTCAGCGTTCGCTGTTATAATGATATTTTTTAATGACATTTTCAAAAATGATATGTGAAATTGGAATTGATATTAAAAAAATTTCAGTTTTACATTGCATATTTTTTTGAGTGTGTAAATGTTCTTGCTAACCACAGATCCTTTTTCATTCACCCTTAGGTATATATCAATGGCATGCATTTCTGCTTGGAAAACTGAGGCACGTATGCCCATACCTAACTCCTTCCACTCCTGCCCCAACTCTTTCGTTTGTCCTGTATCCATCGGTATACCATACATGATAGTCACCTAAAAACTTGGGGCTAACATGTTCTTAGTTATGTCTATCAGGGAATGTGACCTTGAAGTTGTGTTCTGATTCAGAGATGAGCTTTTCTTGAGGAATAAGTGTGGCGGAGGTATGTTTAGCAATGTTTCTAGTGCCGTGGAGGGCGTTGTTCGCACTGCTCTTGTAAAACAGACGCTAGTTGTTACTACCGTTACTCGGTCAAAACCAATATACCTTGTGAACAGATTCGCGGGAATTTGGTACAAGGACGTTTGTTGACAAATCCAAGCCACAAGAGAAATGTTTAGCAGTAGTTCCTTACAGCGCGGTGCACATCCCAAAATATAATAATAATGGATTTTTGTGGATTATTGTTATTATTTTTATTTTTGGTAAAAAATTGTTGGCTAGAAGCAGAAAGTAAATGGATTGTAGAGAGTGGGTGTGACACCTCCTTTTTTTAAAGAAAATTTTTCAATCGGTGTATCTGATTTCTCAGTAAGTAACTCCCGAGACACTCGCAGGATTAATCAAAATATCAGCTCTGGTCGCAGTGCATCATAGCCTACTTAACAAAAATAATAACGTCGCTTATAAAAATATGTTTAAAAAAGTCTTTGAAAGCTATATGTAGATTAAAAATTTTATTTTGTCTTTATTTCCGCTTTCTGCTCATAACCTTCATATATTCACTATTGATATGAAGTGAATGAGAATTGTAAGAAAGAGTACAAATACATCTCGTGGTAGGCAATGGCACCTGACACCTAACCCGAACCTAAACTCGCTTCTATAATCATCCCATGTGTATGTATAAGTGTATGTATGTATAATGTTTCGAAATGGTTTTACCAATAATAATTATGGTGAACGAACGTTCGGTCCATCAACGTCAATGATGATGTTTTTAATGTTGAATTTAAATTTCACAACTCAATGAAAAATAACCACTAAATAACCTTGAATGCAACTGTTGCTCCAATAGATTATAACTACATGCATAAATATTATACACAAAAATACTCTTCTCCACAACACTCTTTATCATCAAGGAATAAGCATGTCATCAAGAGCAGTCAAAGTAGTGTATGAACATTTTTCCTGTATCCGTTATCGATTACAACGGATGTCGATTTAGTTTCTTCTTTCTCTTCTTGCACTCACATTCGAACAGTCTTTCTATCTTAATTCTCCCTCTCTCTCTTCCTCTCTTTCTCTGTCTCTCACACTCTATGCTTCATACTGTGTGTGTGTCTTTTCGTCCTGTAGCGATTTAGATACAATTAATGGCTTCCGATTTAGCCGGAAATTGTTCATTGACGATGATTATACAGGAAAAACAAAAAAATAAAAACATTATTGGCAACAAAACACAACAATTAAAAAAATTTGCACTGTAGTTACTGTTGCTGATACGTTGATGTTGCCGCTACTGTATTAGTATAAACTACAGTTACTGATTCTATGCAAAATATTATTATCAAAATAATCAGCAGTCGCCTTGGTGTAGCGGTTAAGTGATGGTGCTCGAATTCGATGCTCGATGTTTCTTTACACGGCACCATCTCTTGGCTCCAAGAATATATATGTATTCCTTAAAAAAAGAAAAGCTTTTTACTTCGCTTTTCGGATTCGGGACAAAACTGTAAGTCATGTAGAAATATAACTCGCCTAACACGAATGGATGCGAGAAACTCGGACTAGGCTATTGTGCCATACTAATAATAATGGTAGTATCAGTTTCAGCATTATCAGCCATCTACGAATTGATGGCATTTGGCAATTATGGCGCAACATTTGTTCGGCTGGAATTAATGCTTTTTTCGGTCTTCACTTTTTCTTGTTTTCATATCTAATTTGTTTTTAGTTGCCTGCTGTTATCTAATTCAATTTTTGAATTCTTAACTATGTTTTTTTACTACTAATACTACTCGCACTTCTGAATTGCCACTGCTACTATTGAATTTTATTATAAAGGCTGATTTTACTGCTGTTTGGTTTTTAATGTAGAATTTTTGACTGTTGTGATTCGTGATATGTGTCAAAGTCAAATATGCTCAGTTAACATTGCCATTTCATCATGGCAAGACTTACTCCCGAACAACGAATTATTGAATTTTATTATCAAAATCCGTGCTCAGTGAGAAATGTTTTTCGCGTACTTCAACCATCTTATGGTCGTCATAATTGACCTACTGAGCAAGTAATTCAAGCCGTAGCACAGTGCTCCGTCGGTTGACAAAAATAGTAAAAATGAGTATTACCAAAGTTAGCAAAATTGATACCATCTTAAAGTTAAAAGTTCAAGAGAGAAGAAACCATCACAATTGTTGCTCAAAAGTAGTTTTTTCTCTCGACGCAGCATCTCAAAGTGGCTGGTTTTTATACTGCAAGATTCAAATCTGATATTAATTTTTGTTAGTGCTTCAAAGTAAAATTTGTCAAAAATTAAAATATTTTTATATGAAAAAATTCTTAAATTCGCCATTTTCTGTAGACCCGGAAAAAATACTTCCTTAAAGTTCCAAATGAGCCTTATATTATTTGGAAGTAATAAGAACTTTTCCGATTTTTTCTAGGAAAAAATGCATTTTAAAAAATCGTCTTAAACGTAATTTTTCATATTTTAGTACTAAAATACGTCGGTTGGCATTTCGTTTCTTTCTTTTGCAAAATTTGTAATTATCTTATTTATTTAACTGTTCTGTGTTCTTTCCCACACCCACTGGAATAAATCAAATGGAATACAAATTTTAACAATATGAAGTTAATGAAAAGTTATAAGCTCTCATAAAGTTTCAGCTTTCTAGCTTGCGTATAAACAATAAAAAATTTGGTTTAAAAACGGAAAAGGTACCCGGATACATCGTCACCCAGAGAACGGTTAAGTGGTACTAAGTATACATGTTATTATTGCTATTTTGTTCGATTGAAAAACTGGACGAGAAGATACTATTTAAGATCTTAGACATAGATGCCGTAGACGTAGATCTTTATCGTCGCTGACTTTTTGAGAATTTTTTTTAAGAAACTATGATATAGAGTTACAAAATTGCTTAGAGGTAATATAAATATGTTATTGGAGAACAAAAAAAAAATGTTTAACACTTTTAATCCAAGATGGCGGCGGAGAGGGCATCTCCAAAAAACATAATTTTTGGTGATAGGATGTTCTTCCTAATACAGACAAAAGCATAAATTAAACAAGATTTTGTTTGCTAAACATTTCTCTATAAGTGGAACTACACAAAAGTGAAACTTTTCCACCCCTGTGTATATCAGATTCGTAGTCAGCGGCCCTGAAAACCGCTGAGTAACGATTTTAAAGCCAAATAATTGTTCTCTTTATCAAAAACTTGTTGTTGAACATTAGGTCTCATTTGTAGGCATAATTATATGTATAGCATTCGTTTTACTTCGAATTTTTCACTAATATTTTAGTAAAGTATTCTTGAAACTAAACAATCAAACAAATTTAAACCAATATAAATCGATGTTTTTCAAATTTTAAACTGGGACATTCCATTCCATTAATGAATCGCTAAGGATATGTTTAAGTCCTGCTGAAGACTTTTTTTTATTTTTATTATATTAAATGTTTAAGTATTGTAAGGTTTCCTAAAAATTTTAAATAGGTACTTAACCATGTTGGAATATGTAGCATTTAATTAGGTTGAATACTAGGGTTGACTAATAATTTGATCACTATAACTCGGTGTTCTTTTAAAATAATTTTTTTCAATTTTTTTGTTTTTATTTCTAGCAAAGAGATTTACTAAAAAACAAATTTTGTAAAGTTGTTTTTTAATTTCAACAAACAAATCAAATGCACTTTAAAACTACATAAATTCATCCAAAAATCTCGATTTTTTAAAAAACTGTAGGGTTTACGAAAATGCGGATTAAGTTTTTGAAATTATTGTGATTATCCATAAAGAAACCAAATTTCATTCATTCCTGACCAAAACCCTAATTTTGCCCATCATTTATATGGAGACGGATCACTGTGAGTAGTAACAAAAATCGCACCAATTGGATATCAGTTTCTGATCCGTCGCCGTTCGCAGCAAATTGGATTATGTTTCTAGCAAATGAGAAGATTTTACGCAAGAATCTTGGCTGAAAGCAAATAAAATTTAGCTCATTCAAGAACTTAAGCCGGGCGACCTGCCACAATGTCGAATTTTCGGTGGCTGGGCCTTAGGAAAACTTGAGGGAGATTCGTTTTTTGTACCCAAAAATTGTATTTTGTAGCAAACATTAACGTCAATGGCACCCGCTATCATTCGATGAGTTCAAGGTTTGAACGCCTCTAGACTATTTTGCATAATACAAAATAATATAATATGTTATTTGTGTTAGCGAGATACCAGCCATAACGGCGACTCGAAAAAATGGTTTAAAATTAAACTTCTCGAATGGATTGTTTACAACGTTGTCGTGGTCAACATTATAAATTGCAAGCATTGCTCAAATAAAAATTTCAAACACTTTTATACTTTTTCTGTGTTTTTTTGAAAAAATTAAAAACCAAACGTTTAACAAATCACCCTTTACAAGTAGTTTGAAAATTTTTTCCATCTACATATAAAAAACAAATTGAATTTTTGATTTTGACACTTGTGATTGGCGCTTGCGGCTAAAATTTGTGCAGTTTATTCTATTCACCCATACACGCACACAGATACGCGTATGCACACAGATAAGCAAAACCAAAGCAAAACCAAAGAAAAGCAGGTCAAACCAAAGCCACCGAAACCCGAGGCCATAGTTATTGAAAAAACTGGAGACATGACATACAGTGACATACTAAAAAAAGTCAAGAAGGATGAAGCATTACATACACTTGGTGAAAATGTTACGAAAATTCGCAAAACAGCGAAAGGAGAAATACTAGTAGAATTCAAGAGAAAACCAACTGGGAATGTAACAGATTACAAACTTGAAATGGAGAAAGTCTTAGGTGCACAGGCCAAGGTTAAAGTGCGTACCAATCAAACGATAATCGAAATCAGAGATATGGACGAAACCACCGCAAAAGATGAAATAGTATCGTCTTTGAAAACACAATTCAAAGAAACAGGCAACTTCAACACAGACATGATAAAGTCACTAAGAAATTCCTACGCTGGCACGCAGACGGCTATACTATCTATCCCGGCGAATACTGCTACCACGTTAATAGAAGTGGGCAAGGTGAAGATAGGCTGGGTTGTATGCAGAATACGTGAAAAAAAGCAGTTGACAAGGTGTTATAAGTGTTTCGACTTTGGCCACATAGCAAAATTATGTAAAAGCGAGACAGATAGAAGTCAGTGCTGTTTTAAATGCGGCCAAAAGGAACACCAGGCGAAAAATTGCAATGGACAAGTGTGCTGCGCACTGTGTAAAAGTAAACAGCTAGAACACAATCATTATTCTGGAAGTAAAAAATGTCCAGAGTACCAGAACGCAGTTAAAACAAAAAGACGATGAAGATAATGCAACTCAATCTGAATCACTGTCAAGCAGCTCAGGAACTATTACGACAGACAATCATCGAAGAGAAGATCGATGTGGCAATATTATGCGAACAATACAAAAATATTAAAAGTAGCGCTTGGATACACGACAAAACCAACAAAGTTGCGGTATGGATCTGTGGAAATAAAACGATACAGGAAAAGCCAATAAACACTGAAAGTTATTTTGTAAGAGCAAAAGTTAACAATATATACATTTATAGCTGTTATCTACCTCCTAGTATGGATATTGGAGAATTTGAAAGAACTATTGACAAACTTGTAAAAGAAGCCATCACAACGAAACCAAATGTCATAGGCGGAGACTTTAATGCATGGGCCATAGAATGGGGAAGTAAGTATACCAACCGCCGTGGCCGGATCCTGCTAAAAGCCTTTGCGGTGCTAGATGTGCTACTCTTGAATGATGGTCAAAAGCACACTTTCGAGAAAAATGGGTATGCATCGTTTATCGACATAACCTACGTAAGCAAATCACTTGCGAGAAGATCGGAATGGTATGTGAGTGAAATATACACTAACAGCGATCATTTGGCCCTAGTTACAAAAGTTGAGAACCTGGCACAGAAATCAACGAATAAAGGAGCGTGTAAAGCACAACAATGCGGGTGGAAAACGCAAAATTTAGATGAAGGCATACTCAAGACAATGATGGACAATGAATTAATAGAATCAACTAATACAAACGAACTGGCAAATCAAATTGTTAAACATGTTAAGGAAGCATGTGACGCAGCAATGACAAGGAAGAAAGGATACCCAAATCGAAAACCCGTTTACTGGTGGACCTCCGAAATTGCAGAACTGCGAAAGAAGTGCTGTTCGGCGAGAAGAAGACAACAAAGAAAAATTGGCACGAGAGAATATGCTGGGCTGAATCGTATGTATACCTGCGCCAGAAGAGAGCTTAAAACAGCAATTAAGAGAAGTAAAACAGACTCATTCAAACAGCTTTGCGATAAAACCGATGGAAACCCATGGGGGGAAGCATATAAAATTGTAATGTCGAGATTTAAAGGTGAGAAAACACAAGCTCCATCTTGCCCAATCTTAATGGAGAAAGTAGTAAAAACACTTTTCCCAAAACAAAATGAAGAGCTTAGAGAAAATCTGCAACTATTTAATAGCGACGGAATACAGTGCCCTGAGGTAACAAAGGAAGAAGTATTAACAGCAGCTGTATCCTTCGGTAATCAGAAAGCACCTGGCTTAGATGGATTCCCGAATGAAGTATTAAAAATGGCGATGATATATAAAACAGACCCTTTCGTCAACGTATACAACCAGTGCCTACAAAATGGTATTTTCCCGAAAGTGTGGAAAAGACAACGGCTGGTCCTGCTACAGAAGCCCAACAAACCATCGGGTGAACCGAGCTCCTATAGACCACTGTGCATGATAGATACTCTAGCAAAAATCTTGGAGCGGATTGTTAGAGACCGATTAGAAGCACATGTAGAGAGTGTAAGCGGAATTTCCGAAAACCAATATGGTTTCAGAAAGAAACGTTCAACAATAGACGCAGTTATGAAAGTGAAATCCATTGCCGAAAAAGCTATAGAAGGTGAAAGGTGGCTCTATGGAAAAAAAGAATACTGTGCAGTAGTGACCTTAGATATTAAAAATGCGTTTAACTCGGCTAGCTGGTCACACATAATGCAGACGCTAATTGATTTAAACACACCGACATACTTATTACGCATTATTAGAAGTTATTTATCAGATAGAACACTTCTTTATGATACGAATGATGGTGTGAAATATTATCGTGTTACAGCAGGAGTACCGCAAGGATCGGTCATTGGACCACTGCTGTGGATTACCCTGTATGACGGAGTATTGCGACTACCAGTACCGAGAGGTGTCAGCATAGTTGGCTATGCAGACGACATTGCAGTTACGATCGTGGCAAAGGAGTTGCAAGATATACAGATCACTGCAACAAATGTGACAAATGAGATCAAATCGTGGTTGACTAAAACTGGCCTGGAACTGGCGGCACATAAAACTGAAGCAGTCTTGGTAACAAGCAGAAAGATACGGGAGGTGATAAATATAAACGTAGATGGGCATAACATCACTACATCACCTGCAATCAAATACCTTGGAGTTATGATAGACGCTAGACTGTCATTTAAGACAAATATTGAGGTGACATGTGAAAAAGCGTCACGTGTGCATGCAGCGCTGGCAAGGATAATGGCAAATGTTGGTGGCCCAAACCAAAGCAGCAGAAAACTACTGGCAAGTGTCACACAGTCCGTGGCTATGTACGCGGCTCCAGTGTGGAGTGAAAGTTTAAAAAATAAATCATACGGGAGACAACTGAAGTCGCTGTTTCGACTAAGCTCTCTGAGAATATGCTGCGGTTTTCGTACAGTGTCACATGAGGCGGCAAGTGTTATTTCAGGGCAAATGCCCCCGGATATAGTAGCCAGCGAACTACATAACCTATATAAAGAGAGGTTCATACAAAATAGACCGCTAACATCCGCTGAAAAAGATATAATGAGAATTAAAAGCATCCACCAGTGGCAACATCAGTGGGATAATTCACTAAAAGGGAGATGGACTCATCGAATCATAAGAGATATAAAAACATGGGTGACAAGGAAACATGGTACTGTTGACTTTTATATGACGCAGTTTTTAAGTGGACATGGGTGCTTTAGAGAATATCTCCACAAATATGGGCACGACAATCAAGACGAATGCCCCTCCTGTACGGGTGAAAAAGAAAATGCAGAACATGTTTTCTTCCACTGCCCAAGGTATGCAGCAGAGCGAACAAGAATAGAAGGGTCAATGTTGGATATTATATCACCAGACAATATGGTAAAATACATGCTGAAAACACCGAAAGCATGGGACGATGTACAATCATGGTGCGCTACCATAATGAAGGATCTCCGAAGAGTGGAACGGATAAGAAATGATGTTATAAACACGCTGAGATGAGTGCGCGACGACTCAATCAAACAATCAAATAGAGTGTAGGGTCGTGCCCCTGCGGGAAGTGGGCAAGAATATTCCCGCGGTAAGGTATGCCTGTCGTAAGAGGCGACTGAAATACCCCACAGAGAGAGAGAGAGAGAGAGAGGGCGTGACCAAACTGTCACAAAGCTCTATACCATCCCGATGAATGACGCCACTTCAGTCTGCAATAAGACCACGCCCGTCTCACCAGACTAAAGCAACAAGGCGCAGCCCAAAAATAATAAACGCCAAGGAGACCCAGTCGTCTCCCGTGTTTATTACAAAACAGTGATCCCGACTGCAATGAGACCACGCCCGTCTCACCAGATCGGTTAAAACAAAAGACGCCACTTCAGTCTGCAATGAGACCACGCCCGTCTCACCAGACTAAAGCAACAAGGCGCAACCCAAAAAATAATAAACACCAAGGAGACCCAGTCGTCTCCCGTGTTTATTACAAAACAGTGATCCCGACTGCAATGAGACCACGCCCGTCTCACCAGATCGGTTAAAACAAAAGACGCCACTTCAGTCTGCAATGAGACCACGCCCGTCTCACCAGACTAAAGCAACAAGGCGCAACCCAAAAAATAATAAACACCAAGGAGACCCAGTCGTCTCCCGTGTTTATTACAAAACAGTGATCCCGACTGCAATGAGACCACGCCCGTCTCACCAGATCGGTTAAAACAAAAAGGCGCAGCCAACAACAAACGCCCAGGAGACCTAGACGCCTCCAGCGTTTACATGAAACGATACCACGCGATATAACGAGTGGAACGAAGAAGCCAGGGTGTCAGCGACCCTGCCCCACAGCGGACGGCTACGAACAAGACCGACAAAAATTAAAACAGACGAGTGAGCAGTAATGCTCTAGACGGCCTCCCGACGAAATACTTAACGGTGGTTCCGGGAGGAGCTTTCCGTCGGACGAGAGGAGATGTTTAGCGGGTGGAAGTCTCGCACTGACTTTGGCTTTCAATGCTTTTACTCCTCGTTAAATAAAAAAAAAAAAAAAAAAAAAAAACACAGATACGCGTATACACACGCACAGACACAGAGTATTGGTATTTCAACAAAGAAGCCCCACAAAAAACAACTTTGATATTGGGATTGAAAAAATAATTTAAAGTGTGCAAAAGTAAAATTCTCATGAACTTTATCAGCTGAAGTTTTTTTTGTTTGTTTTGCCAAAAATAAACTCACTTGTATTTATGAGATCATAACTTTTTCCCATGATTGCTCAAAAAGGAATTTTATTAAAGTTAGTTTTACTTTTTTATTCTCAAACTATTGTACGTTATTATTTATATACAAAATATTTTTAAAAGTGATTTTAAAGATTGAAATTCGACTAGGCCGACATCGATATTTCGTCGACAAACTTGAACCTTGATATTTATTCTTCAATTCGTTCAAGTACTTACATTTTAATCTGATTTATGTTATCATTTTTTCACTGCTTCAAATATTTGAAAACTTTTTGAGAGAATGCTGAATACAGAAGGGAAACGTTTAAACATTCTACAAGGGAATATTTGAAAGATACCAATATTGTTTAGAAATTGCCCTAAAGAGACAAATTTACGATGAGAACCGAAAAGTTTCGATAAAGTTATTATGAAATGATTTCAAAGCTATGATTTGCAATTCTTCTTATCTACTACAATTAGGGAAATGGCATTGGGGGTAAAAAAGGAAAGTATTGATTTTATACTCATTTGAAATATTACTTAAGAAACATAATGTCGACCGACCCCCTAACATCACGTTTTTCAATATCGAGTTTTTGATGGAATATGATAAAGCGTGCTTACTTTCATCTGTACCGAAAATGTTGCAGACATACACCGAAAACTTACTTTGAGTTCGAATTACAAAGTCTAAAAGTATTACTCTAAATAGGAAATTGTTTTTGCTTCTGTAAAATTTTAAAAATGCCAAAGCCCTAGGCAAATTAGGTCATCGATATATTCAAAACAGTTCAACAGTTGTACTGTTTAATTTTGATTGCACTTGAAATTTTAAAAAGTATCGAGTCCCGATACCTTAGTACTCATAATAAAAGTATCGAGTAAGAAAGTGTCGGGTATCGAAGTAGAAGTATCGAGTACTCAAAGAATCGAGTCGGCACTCGATTACCATTTCCCTAACTACAATATTGTATTTGGAAAAGTGGAAAGGAAACTTTTTTATTAAAGATAATTCTTTAAATGGTTTAAGTCGGTGCAAAACATGGTACTTTATGCACACAAATAACTTAAAACTCATCATAACCCACTGAACACACACCATGCATAAACTTATTTCCTTATGGTACTCAGAATTAACCCTTCCCTGCTCAACAAGGCAAATTTTGTTTAAAAAAATATTAAGGTATGGCCTTCTTCATTCTGAACAACTTTTGTTCTATGACTTTTTTAATACTTTAATTACAAGTGCTAAAATCTGGTTCTTTGGGCAGTATCAAGTAAAATTGAAATGCATAATTTTTTTTTTTTAAATAACTTTATTGAGAAAAATAACCAAAAATGAAAGTTTACACCAATTATTCTCTCAGTGAACATCACATTTAGTACGATACGTTAGAGTACATTTACCACAACAACGAACTTTGCATTTGAATTGTCCCTCAGAGGTTAACTTCATTTTTGGGAGGTGTCCTATGTTACCCAGTGTAATGTCTGCTGGTCGAATATGGTATGTATTTGGTCTGAATCGTTTTGCTGAATGCTGAATGCTCCTTCCAAAGGATAACCTTACTAATCATCCTCCGAAAAACCTTCATTAACTTCACTTTCACATCAGGCATAATCATTCACATATTTATTCCATTCTTCATCGTTCATAAGTCGCTCAGTTTCGAATTTGTAGTAAAAACTTGAAAATGCACAAAGCTCACCAAACACTAAGCACTGCCCAAGGAACCATATATGGCCCCAACTGTTGGATAATATGTTTTTTACATATTATTTTGAAGTAAACACATACTAATCAGCACACCTTTAGCAACACAGCAATATTTTTTTATGTTGGAATTCGCAAAATTTTTAATATTTTTTGCTGTTTGAATATCAAAAATTTTAGTTGTGTCCGAAAAACGTATTTTTTCATATAAAAATGGCAATAACTTTCGACAGTTGGGGTTTTCTAATACCGTTATATATGGACCTCGATAAAGAAAGCTACAATCTACGAAACCCATATTGGGGTTTGGATGTGAGACGTAAGATGGTGTTACTATTACCATCTAAAGTAGTGGGACCATATATGGCAGCATGGGCAGGGAAGGGTTAATATTCTTCAGAAATTAGAGAAAGAAAGTTACACATTATCTTCATATGATTCAATGGCGTTAAATCTTATGTCAACATCATATTAAAAAGTTAAGAATTTCAGTAGAAAAAGCAAACAATAGCAAAATGTTTTAAATCATACATCAAGTTTATATTTTATAACATTTTATAAAAGTTTGGTGAGTAAAACTTATTAATTTTTGGCTGAGGCTAATGTGTGGAGTTAAATGTTAAAATATTAGTGTATGTGTGTGTGTGAGTGAATGGGATTAAAAGGAAATGAAAAATTATTACTTTTCCAAACATAGATAGTTGATAAATTTCATCTAATTTTATTTGGAAATGCAGTGAGTTTTAACAGTTTTAAAAAGATGCTGCCAAACTATTTTTTTGGAACTGTTTTCTAGTGACAATTTGTTGTTTTGAAGTATTATGGTATAAATCCGTGTTAACTTTGGCTATCTCCATTTTTTTTTTTGCTTGAACGATGAGTGCCTTAATATCCCCAGAAAAAGTCTATCTTTTTAGTTGACTTCAATAACCCTATGAGGCTCAGTGTCGACTCACCCTACATTGTTCTACATGTAAGTCACTTCAGAAATGTTTGATTTTGATTAAATGAGAATATATTCAATCAAAATAAAAACTTTTTAAAGTGTACTAGATATAGGCCATTGGGCATATTTGGGTTAAAGAGTTTACTCAAAAAACGTAGTTTCCTCAATTTTTCTCTTACCATTGGCCTGTTCTTTCCGAATATGTTATTGTTTGAAAACTTTGTTAGTTTTAAGTCTATAAAGATGGCATTAAAACATTTAATGGAATCTTTGCTTACTGGTCTTGAAACGCATAACTCTAGAAAATAGTTATTAATTTTATTTCAAACTTGAAGTCGTATAAAAATATAAAAAAATACACACAGATAAAAAAAAATTAGAATATAAAGAGCAAAGAGAAAAGAAAATAAACTGTAAAATATTGCAAAGTCAACATAGACAAAAACAAAAACAACTGCAGTATCCACCAACAACAATATTCGTTAAGCGGAAGGGAAATTCTTTAAAATGAAATACAACAATCCGAAAGAAGTAAATAGAAATGTGCGGGTAAGCTTCTTCTTCTGCAAATTTTGTCATTGTTGCTGTTGTTGTTATTTCCCTAGCATCCGATTACAACAGTGTGACACGGCATGTGTGTATGCATGGATATATGTATGTACATATCCCAATGGAAATTTCGTCACTTACAATGACCATTAATGAACCCTCAAAAGAAAGATTTTCTTATTTTTTGTTTTGCATGTCCTAGGATTGCAGTGCCTGAATACTCTGCTTATATTTATAAAATTGGTAAGTGGACTCATCAGCGATGGATTAAAAAGTAAGCCATTTATGAATCTTTCACTTGCGTTAGTCAATAATTGCTCATACATCTTAAAAACAAAACAAAAAAGAAGATATGCAAATAAACAAGATTAAACTTTGATAAAATCGAAGCACAATAAAAATTTGTTCTAAGAAAAGCGCTAACAATAAAAATAAAAAGTAAGCTATTACTGCATCGCTTAGAGCTTCATTGAGAAATTCAGCGCTAACGCTAATGCATTTGTTATTGCAGCCAAAGATCTGTCAACGCAGAACTAAATAACTGCTTAATTTAGGCAGGAACCAAATCCGAATTGCCACAGGATTCTATACAGGGCACTGTAGGGTCAAAAAACACCTATCGAGCTTGGGTCTAGCACAAGACGATACGTGCCGAATATGTAACGAGGAGGAAGAAACAGCAGAACATATTTTATGCCACTGTGAAGGTCTAATGAGGACCCGACTTCGTTACCTGGGAAACTCTATCCTACAACCGCAAGACATTGCGGATTGTTCTCCTAAAGAGATATTAAATTTCCTCAAAGGGAATAAACTCATAGGAGAACTATAAACGTTATCACAATAGGCTCTGGATGGCAGCAGTGATCTGGCAAATTATTGCCCACCTCCGTATTAATCTATTGCAGCAGTTACGGAGACTCTCAAAACTGTTGACAAATATAGTTCGCTATTAGTTATTACATCTTCCTTCCCGAATTTCAGCACTTACTTCATTTACTGTAGGGATGTGCGTGTGTATGTTGTTGTGCGAATGTGTGTGGGTGAATAGAGTGGCATTATAGATGGCGATGTTGATAAGCGCCTTTAGTAACAAAAAAATAACCAACACTATGTCAACAACAACAAGAACGACACCATATTACATTGTGACAGCGATGGACAGACAAACGAGCATATGGACACATGTGTGTTGTTTGTATGTGCATATGCTTCATATTAAATTGTGTGTGTGTGTGTGTGTGTGGGGCAAAAATATAGGTCGATATATAAGGAACGCACTGAGACAAAGTTGAAGATAGGTCACAGATAGCAGTCATTTTATTTACATATTCACAACGTCCGTGTGACATGAAAGGCAATGCCACATTTATGTGTGTGTAAATTGGTTTAAAAATATAATGCGCTTGTGTGTGTGCATGTGTGTGCTAATGTATCCCTACGGGAAAACATGGAAAGCTGCCGCCAAATGATAACTCTCATGACTGGTGAAAAACAGTCACGTATAATGATTTAGAGAGTTCTTGGATCATGACTTCATGACCCACACATTATTGCACCCAATGAAAGATTGCATAGCTTGCAATCCAACCCAAAGCTCTCTAAATCTACTGCACAAGTATTTGATATTATTTCATTATTTCATTTCAAATTTGCTAGATTTCGGTTTCATGATTTTCTTAATTTTTTTTTATGGGTCAAATCATTGTGCGTCGGTTCAAATGTCCCAACTTACCCAATAATAACGCCGTGTTAAAGTTACCGATTCATTAAATTTAAAAATGTGACACCTGAGACCGGTTAAAAAACTTAAGAAATAGTCACGTAACCGGTCACCGAGCCGGTTCGTTTTCCCTTAGAGGTGCTAAAGTAATGTGGGAACTAACAATAGCAAAGCGATTGTTGCTCTTTGTATCGATATGTCACTGAATGTGTGTATGTGTGAAATTGTACACAACTTACAAGGAAATTGCTAAAGAACTGTTAACAAGAAATAAGAGTTATGCCTACTAGCTTGTGTACATATACATCTACGCACACACGTATGTGTAATACAAAAGCATATGATACTTAGCTCACTATACATTTCGATGAAAAAGTAAAGTTTAAGTGTACCAAGGATTGAGCAGCAAAAATTTATAGTTGAGTACTTGACATTGGCAAACAATTCTCAATGTTTTGGTTTATTTTCACTTATGTACTTCCTTTTCTTTTTTTTATGTGTACGTCCTCATCCTCCTCCTCTTCTGCTCTTCCTTTCAATTTGATTTTCATTTTCATATATTGTTACATGCATATAGCAAGCGGGCGGAAATACTATTTTTTGACACTCAACACTTCCGTTGTTGTACCCAGTGACGGAGGCGGATAACGGCAGCAAAAACGACAACCGGCGCTTGCTGGTTTTGTTTTTTGTTGTTGGTACTTTCATTATACTTTTATTTTCATTTTATATGTACATATATGTCATTCATTCTTCGCTTATTTCAACTTTATTATTTTGTTACGTATTTATTTGATAAAAGGCGATAAAATTGTGGCATTTATTTTCGTATTTCTGTTTAATTGTGTTGTGTATACGAGTGTTGGCAATATGTGGGGTATTAGAAATAAAGTCAATATTGCATTGACAAATGAAAAGTAAAGCTGGAAATAATATGCGTGCATTTAGCACTACTTGACGTATGAGTAACTTTAATTATAACCTGCTTCCACTCATACATACATATCCCAACATTTACAGTATGAAATATTATAAATTTTTAAATTCGTTCGAAAAGATTGAGGGCGAAATTAGCGACTTAGAACTAAATATGTTTGCTAAATATTCATTCTTTTATATGTATTGGGAGTATGAATGTATAAACTCGTATTTTTTTCGTAATTTGGACATTTATTGTGAAAAAGTGATTATAAATTTATTCTTTAAAGTATTGTCCATCGTTAGCCACAACCTTTACCCATCTTTCTGGTAGCATACGGATTCCGCGTCGAAAGTACTCCTCATCTTTTGAGGCTATCCACGAATCGACCCATTTTTTGAGTTCTTCGAAAGAACGGAAGTGCTGATCAACCAGGCTATGTGTTATCGATCGGAACAAGTTGTAATCAGAAGGAGCAATGTCTGGAGAATACGGCGGGTGGGGTAGCACTTCCCATTTCAGCGTTTCCAAGTATGTTTTTACTTGCCTTGCAACATGCGGCCGAGCATTGTCGTGCTGAAGAATAACTTCGTCGTGCTATTCTCATATTCAGGCCTCTTATCCTTTAATGCTCGGCTCAAACGCATCAATTGTAGTCGGTAGCGGTCGCCAGTGATCGTTTCATTCGGTTTCAACAGCTCATAATACACGACACCTTTCATATCCCACCAAATACACAGCATGAGCTTGGATCCATGGATGTTCGGCTTTGCCGTTGATGTTGGTGCATGTCCGGGCATGCATGGGTTATTGTAACGTATCCACTTTTCATCGCCAGTCACAATACGATGAAGAAACCCCTTTCTTTTCTGTGGTTCAATCAGCAGTTCACATGTGAAAAATCGTCGTTCGACGTCTCTCGGCTTCAATTCGTACGGCACCCAATTTCCTTGCTTTTGAATCATTCCCAATGCTTTTAATCGTTTAGAAATGGTTGATTGATCAACTCCTAAAGATTCTGCAAGTTCTTGTTGCATTTGACATGAATCTTCTTCGAGTAATGCCTTCAATTCTTCATATTCGAACTTTTTCGGGCCGCCTGAACGTTCCCTGTCTTCAACTTCAAAATCACCACTTTTGAAACGGGCATACCACACCTGACACATTCTAACGTCTATAGCACAGTCAGAATAAGCTTCAGCGAGTAAACGATGTGCTTCAGTTGCGTTTTTCTTTAAATGGAAGAAGCAAATTAAAACTTCCCGCAAATGTTGTTTTGTTGGCACGAAATTCGACATTTTCAGCTATAGTAAAACACTTTTGTAAAATTATGAAAATTATTTGGCAGATCAATTCTTATAGTATTTTTGGCGCTCTTAGAGATAGAATAGCTGTCAATGTCAAAAAAATGTCGCTTATGATAGATATGAAGTTAGTCACAATTACGAGTTTATACATTCATACTCCCAATATATAATTTATCAGAAAGTGAGTATTAAGTTTCAAAAAAGCTTTACCTGTCCAAACTATTATTTCCTTATGAAAAATATTCAAATTTCAGAAGAATGCTTTTTTCATACCACAGTGCGTATAAGTAATATGAATAATTGACTAACTTTTTAACATTTGTCTGACTTCGTATGATATTTAATCCTGCTTAATTCATTCAAAAACACACGCTCACATTCACAGAGCTAGCGGAATAGCTGAAAAAAGTGATACGAAATTATTGCAATTAACTTTTTAATCAATTTCGATATAGTTATGTCTGCATGAATAAATATTATACTTTAATTACATGCATGTGTCTAAATGAAACTTTTCTCTTGCACAGAATTGCAAAACATATACATATATACATACATAATACAAAAAGTTCATTAGAGCATGAGTTTTTGCGCTTATCGCGGAATAAGTTCTATCAAAGGAAAGCAAAAAGAGAAAAATAATGGGAAAGAATGGGAGATACAACAGCTTTAATTACATCTTTCGTTTTACTTTTTTGTGCTTCTCTGCAATATGAAACAGTTTTGCTGCTGCTTTTCACACATACTGCTAAGGCATTAATCTGTCAGCAACTTAACCAAACTGCCAACAACCAAAACCAACTACCAACCAAGCATCGCCATCGCTACAATTCCTCATCACGTTGCTCGTCCACATCATCACTAACGAAAAGAGAAGAAGAAGAGGAGCATTCTTCAGTATAGCGACAATGTACAATGAGCATGAGTGATGTGTGCCAGTGTTGGTGTTTGTGTTAGTGACGGTGACGGTGATGATGAATGGCGTACACGCCAAAAATAATATGCGTGTTTGTACTGTGTGTGAGTATATCGAATCTCGCATTCATCTCATATTAATCCGCGCATGTGTGTGTGTGTGGGTTCTTTATGACGTTTTCAATTCCGATTCATTTTTTTCTCGGTTCTTTTCGCACTGAACAGTTTCATTTTTCCTATATTAATATTATTTCTTTTTCATCTTCATCGTTGTTACTGTAGCAACAATTCATTGTTCGGAGCACATGATACCAACAAATGAGAATGGGATCGAGTTGCGTTGTCGATAGTTATGCAAATGCGCAACTATTAAGTTACATTCATATATCTACGTGTATATGTGCATCTACATTTGTACACCTAACTAATACATGTGTAACACAATGAAACAAGTAAACGTCAAGACGTCCATTTTGTGTTGCCTGTTTTTGCTGTCACATATGTGCAACAGTTAAACTGTCACTGTCATTTAAATGTATTTCCGACGACGACAACGTTTTTGAAAGTTTTAGTTCACTATAGAAACGAAAGAATACATAAGCATTCATAAGCACTCACATATGCACATACATAGATATACATGTAAGTACAAAAGCAGATAAACACGCATTCAATTCAACTTCAGCTGTTCTGTTGTTTTCTTTTTTTTTGTCATTTGACTTGCGGTTATGTCGTTAGTGTTGACAATTGGCTTTCATTCTTCTATTGTTTTCATTTATTTTTTCCTTCACTCAACTCACACTTTTTCCATTGCCGTTTACCTACAACAACAGCAACAAAAATTCATAATCCAATTATTTCTCGCTCCACCATTCAATATCTACGGAATATTGCGGTTGGTTTTGTGTTATTGTCGTTGTGGTCTTTATTCCCTATTCTCTACAGGAAAATTGTAAGCGTTACCCAAAAAAAGTTTTTTCGGGGCGCTGACTTTGTGCTCTCGCGGAAAATTTTAAGCGTTGACCTGAAAACTTTGTATTTTTTTTTTAATCTGATAGCATCAATAACTATTTCACTCAAAAATCACGTTTCTGCGTTGACCTAAGTCTATAGAGAGATAACAATCTTAAATTCTGCTCTATTATCTACATAGAAAAACTTTCGAATATGCACTCAACCTGCAAACTATTGAGGCTAAAATAAGAAATGAAGAAATAGGTCTACCTCAGCAATCATAATAGAACCTGAGCTCAAGAAATCGAGGATATCAACGAAAATATCAAACATATCAAAAAAGTTCTTGAAGATTTATTTAAATCAAAATATATTGAATAAGAATGCTTGGCAAAAATTCTGGCTAAGATCAACAACCAGATAGAAGGAATGCTATAGAATGGTAATATGCTCTTAAACATCTTGCGAGTTACGTCAAGAGTAGTAACCCAAATCCGCTAAAGCAAAATGCAAATAATCTGCACCTGCCGTACACGAAACCCAACAAAAGGACATAAGAAAAAGATAAATATGATAAACAGGATGTAGTCATCATAAATAAATATTATGTTGGTTTTTCCCAAATATAGAAAAGTATTGGTTCTTAAGGAGCCAAACACAATTAGATGAGTAACAACCATATGCTGTGAAAATCTCATGGAGTTTCCTTATTTTTTATTTGTATATGTACTAAACAAACAAACAAAACAAACTAGAATTAGGAAAACTGATCTGCGATCAGTATATAAGTAAGTAGTAATAAGAAATAATTTTTTAGTCTTAAGATTCATTACAAAAAAATATAGAAGTAAAAACTTCAATAAATTTTGTTTTATTTAGTGGCTTAAGCCACTAGAAATATTACTTGCGCGCCTCATTGCAGAAAGACATTAAATGAAACAATCCTTTATTTAATTCCGGAATTGCGACATATACCGAAAAAAAATATATCCGAACTACAGTGTTTCTGTTGATGGCGCTATATTAATTACAAAAACACTAATCCATTATGGAAATGGGAAGCTCTGTAGCGAAGAATTTCAGGCCAAAACAGTAACAATTGACCGGAAAGGTAAACTCTTCTTCACAGCATTTTATTGTCTTTGCATCGATTTGTCATAGGCAGCGATTGTAATGCGAAGCATACACATTGCGGATATAACCGCAAAGGGCCAGGAACTTTTCAAAGCCATAGAAGAAACTGAAAGCAGCTACACATCCCCTTGTCGTCCACTTAGTACTCAATTCGGACCACTCGCTTCTTTACCTATTACTTTACAAATATGTCACTATTAAAACACTTCCCTCCTTTCTTAATAACAAACTTACAGATTGGCAACAGTTTAGAAAAGTTACTACTGCATTATTAGCTTAATCTCGAAAAACGATAAATTAAAACTTAACTAAGTAAATGGAATTTCAAAGAAATTTAGTTTGACCAAAAATAGGTTAATTTTCAAGTATTTGTTGTTTAGCTGGTCGTTGCGTTAACTAATTCGAATAAATCTACTTTTTAAAAACCAATTTGACAAATGAGCAATTTTCTCATTATAAGAGTGAGGCATATCTTCAATCAATACCTATATACATTAGATTGCCCATCTGTGCAATGTTCGTTTTTTTCGTGCTCCTAGTAGATTTTCTAAAAGATTATATGAGAAAAATAAGATTTAGAAAAAAATATAGAGGTCTCTAGTGGAAAATAGTCAGTCGGTTTTGATTCAAAGGCTTAAAAACGGGCTTTAAAAAGGTAAATAGCTTTAATCGTTGATAACTTCTAAAATATTGAATTTTGAGTAATTGTTCCAGGCACAATTTTTTTAAGAGTAACTTGGGCAATATTTCCTTCTTAGAAAGTTTTGATCTACGAGTGAAATTTATCCATCGAAAAGCCAATAAAATTAAAAAAAATATATATTTAATTGATTTTCAAAAAAAAAAGTTTTGACCCTTGGTCCAAGCCCATGTGGAGCCAACAAAAAAATTTTTTTTAAATCAATTAAATTTTTTTTGTAGTTTTGTTGGTTCCACATGGAAGCCTATAGTAATTACAACAGTGAGTGTCTTGGTCATAATGCAAAAAATTCGGTTTTTGCATTATTCTAGAAGAAGTGTACCTCGTAGGTTATTTCAGTGTTTTGGGACCTCCTATATTTTTTAACAAGAAATATTTTCTCCAAAGACAGTACAATAGTTTTCTCAACTGTTTTTGTTTTATCGGCATTTAATCGAAAAGAGGGTTTAAATCCCCATTTTCAAGAGGAAGGGTAAAAGATGGAGGATAAGTGTATATCTAAAAACTGTTTCTCTTTATGTTTAACAAATTTTCTTCAGGCATCAAATTCGCATTTGTTAAGATAAATAAATTTCATAACAGCCCCTGAAGACCCCATTTTTCCGACTTCAGGTCTATATTGTGGGAGAACTAGATATGATGGAGAAAAACTGAGTACGCAATCATGAATAGCAACATTAAATTACTATAAAACCGTTTGAAAATCTTGCGCATACAATTTTTGGTGCACTGTGTAATTAATAACGATTTAGCAGAGGTTGAACAGACCTTGTACTAAAAAAATACGATATAGCGACGATATTGGGACCAAAATGTATGGAATTTTTGCGAATTAAAGCGATTATTTTTTCAACAGTTTGTTACAATTATTTGATTAAATTTTTGAATTAACCTGATACGAATTATCGAGATTATACTGTATAAAGATTCGCTTACCTGTAAATAAACTTAAAATTGAAAAAAATCAAAAAATCGATTTTTTTTAACTTTGGACGGCCTATTTTTCTTAAAAATAAACATTTTTAAAAAACTTTTCTTTTTTTTAAATCATCTACATTTAATGCTCTATAATATTAAAATTTTAAACAGAAAATACCACCTCTAAAAAATTGAAAAAAAATTCGTTTAAAGATTTGTTCTCATGGAAGTTTTGGACAAAATTGACAGCTTTTCGATCAAAACATGGTTAAATTTCACGCGTAGATCAAAACTTTCTAAGAACGCAAGCCAAGTTGTTCTTAAAAAAAATTGTGCTTGGAACGATTAAAGCTATTTACATTTTTAAAGTCCGTTTTTAAGCCTTTGAATCAAAACCGACTGACTATTATCCACTAGAGTCCTCTATAAATCTTATTTTTCTCATATAATCTTTCAGAAAATCCACTAGGAAGAGGAAAAAATCGAACTTTGCACATTTCATATATCTCATCGGCATGCTAATATACATATTTTATAAAAATTT
Organism: Toxonevra muliebris; assembly: GCA_963691655.1. Classification (NCBI taxonomy): domain Eukaryota; kingdom Metazoa; phylum Arthropoda; class Insecta; order Diptera; family Pallopteridae; genus Toxonevra; species Toxonevra muliebris. Next base: position 2,507,912 of record OY829327.1, on the reverse strand, counting down.
CAAGCAAAATGTATGTATTAGTCCGGATTGATTTATTCAGAGGATTTTTGAAAATCTTGAAAAAAAATTGAATAATGATTGCCAGTTCAAAGTGCCATTTGAAAGTTGAAAACTTAAATTTCGAACAAAATATGGTGAACAAGCTTCATTTAATTATTTAAAATAGTTTCGAATAATTCGATTCAAATACTCAGTTGAATTTGACAATCTTTTGTTAGTAGAACGGACAGAACGTTGACAACAGTGACGATTGATGGTCGTCAGCATCAACGAATCGTTAACGAAAATCATGTTATTGCATTGGCCATTGCACACTTGTCCACCCGGCATCAAAGCACCAGAAAAGGCGAAGTTATTGTCGGCTTTTTTGCAAACAATAATGTAGAAATCAATAATTTGATAAACATTTGCTCTGATGAAGAGTCCACAAATACTGGTCGCTATGTGGGCATCATCAGGACGTTTGAACTGTATTTAAGAAAACCTGGGCCAATACATCATGTTCGTTGGCTTACAAAAGCTTCCCAGATATTGCAATTGTATATTGCAACCGAAAATTCGTGGCCAGAATTGGCAGTGCTTGCAACATACATTATAAAAGTATACATCTTAATTTAGATTTGTGTTAAAAACAAGGTATGCACAAAAAAAAACTTTAGAAAACCATTGACTTGTCTTTTTTCCGCTCTCGCTTAAAACCTTCTTATATACACAATCGATATGAAGTGAATGAGAATTGTAAGAAAGTGTACAAATATATCTCTCGGTGGGCAATGGCAAAACCACTAAGTGATAACAAATTGCCAAACAGCAATTCAAAACCGGCGTCAAACTGTAGAAAATTATTATATGATAAAATAGGCGTGCACACTCACCCCCTACCACCCCCTTTCACCCATTACAAGCAAAAAATAAAAAAAAAAATTGTACTCAATTTGTTTTTTAAATGTCACAAGTTTTGAATAAGATTGAGTTTTACATAATAAGAAAATCTATAATTCAAACAGCGGCTTTAAAAAAAAATAAAAAAAAATTATAAAACTGATAAATGTTATTCCAGCAAATGAAAAACAGATTTTATTATAGTAATTTTCGCTATCCCGTTATAAAAAGATCCGTACTTCAAAGTAAATGTATACTCAAATTCGTATTAGTTGAAACAGAACAAAAACACCGCACAAAAAGTTACAGTGCACAACAGAAAGCAGAAGCAAAAACAACGGGCTTTCTTTGGTCTGTTGGTGATAACAGATTAGAATTTTAAAACGTTGAAATATTTAGAAAAAAATCCCAATGGGGGGATCAGGGGGAAAGCACAACATTAATTTTATAAACAGTACACAACAAGTTAAGAACATTAAAATTATTTATAAATTAAGCTAATACCTTTCTTTTTAATATTCATTTTGATTTATTTCAATACAAAATTTATTTATATTTTTTTAAATTTTTTTAAGGTTGCACTTCACTTTCAACCTACTCACACTCACAAACTAATTGCATGTTCTAAAACTATTATCCTTTTGAAAAGCTTGTTCTTATGGGAAATAGGGATGACACATTTGGTACCAAACTTTTGACTTCGATTTTTTTATTTTTGGCCTATGGCAGCGACCAGTGTGCACCGCCTCGGCGGTCTGGTAGTAGTGTGCTAGATTTGATTTCATATCTATCTACCTTTCTTTCTTTCATAATTTGGGGCTTTGGTACAAAAGATCATGAAAGTCTCAGTGCCTGACCCCGAAGGTCGATAAACTTCAGTTTTCGCTTATAAAATTTGCATAATTTATTTTTCACTTATAACTTTTCTTATCTTTCATTTCAGTTTAAAGCAAAAAATGAGTCAGACGTATTGTTGCTATTACTGTGTATGTTATATTTTTCGGGCGAAACAATAAACTTAAATAGTTTCGAAAGAACCCAGCAGCAGTAGCTGCAACGACAGCAACAACTTACAGCATCACGCAACGTTATTGCTCAAGTTAAGTGCAATTTGATTGTTTATTATGTCAAGTGGACGCAGCGCACGATTGCCACCCACACCCACTGCGCCCACAAATCAACAGCAACAACAACAACACCAGCACCACCACCACCAACAACAACATCCATCAAGGCTTGTGCATGTGCCGCCACAGCCGCTTCTCGAACCGAATAGCAACAATGTACTACAATGCGGTTCCATAGCAGCAATGTCGTCGAATATCGGTAATGGGAGCAGCAGCAATAGTGGAATGGGTATAGGAATCGGTGGTGGCATTAGTGTAGGTGGAAATGTTGGCAGTGTTGGTGTTGGCAGTAGTGTTGGTGGCCTCAGTGGAATAACAACGATAGATGCTGCAACCGAAGGTATACCTGGGGAGACGCTGGACGCATTGGGACCCGAATTAGCTGTAGCCACATCACAAGTACTCGAAAGTCTGTCGGAGAATGAACGAAAAATGATAATCGAAGTGTTAAATCGTGATGAGAATGTGCGGCAGCGCGATGCCACACGTATAATGTAAGTACATGTACACCAGTAAGTCAGTAGCTGAATTACTAGTTGATATTCATTCACCATTTCCATCACAACCACCGTTATCACCATTATCATCACCATTCCCTATTCACCATTAACCATAACCACTAACTGAACCACAGAGTTGATTTTATGTAATAGATATGTACACGCATACAAATTTAAGTCATTACTCCTTCCTGGTGCTCCCTCCCACTTACCCTCTCTATCAACAAGCACAATATGGTTTTTGCTTTATTTTTTGTTCAAGCGAAACCACAATTTACAATGTAAGCCACACGGTTTTTCTTTATCCTAGTCCCTCTTGCCTTTCCTTATTTTCTCACACTCCCAACTCTCACTTAACATAACTCAAGCAGCACCACATCATAAAGTAGGCGGTCTTGTAAATCCACTTTGATCATATGTTCCCTCCACCACCAGCAGCACCACTAACAACAAAAACAACAACAACAACTACTACGTCAGCATACTGCACGCTGGGTGCTGCTGCTGCACACGTTTTCTCCTGTCAAGGATATTGACATTAAATTGATATTTAGAGAAATGGTTTTGTTGTTGTTTTTTTATTTCAATATTTTTTTATCGTTTCGCCGTTTTTGTTATTGTGGTTTTAGGTTCTATTTCGGTTTGGATTTTCTTTTTCTTTTTTTCATACACACACACACACACATTTTCTGTTGTGTGTTTTTTCGTTGTTAAATGCATGTGCTGGTGTGTGTGTGTGTAAAATTATGAAGTATTTAAGAAATATACTGTCATTCATGTTTGTGATTTCCTCGATGCTGATACACACATACACACCCAAGAGAAGAAGTGTTACCAAATAAAATAAAAGTAAATTCGTGTGCCTCTTCAAGCCAAGTTCATTGGTAAAAATATTAAATTACACAATTGCCACAAATTGCTACAAATGAAAAATATACAATAGTGGGCTCGCTGACCAAATTTTCCATCACTTCGATTTTTTTTATGGTAACTTGAATGCAATTATTTTAATTTTCTTACTTTGAATGATCCTAATGATCAAAACTCAAAGGAAGATTGTCAAAATTTGGCATCTAAAGTCCAACTTTTCATCGTTCTTGAATGTGAGTCTTTGTAGATTTCCCGTGTAGCACAGTGTTTTCAAGGACTCTACTACAATAGCTTTATTATTTTTGCAGTATATTTTTTGATAAAATGCAACACAATAATCTTTTGGATATTTTACTTCACTTATCCACATGTCGCGCTATACAGAACAGTGCGAACTGTGTCTGTTTCGGGCACCGATCCGTTCGCTATGCGGATGCGCCCCTCGTGCGGGTGGGCGGGTAAGTGAGTCCGTTGGAATTTCGCCATTAAAAAATTATATATGTATTTGTATATAGTTTATACCAAAAATGGAAATGTTTGTGGTTTCATTCCACATACATATGTGCATGCCCATAAAAAGCAAACCTTTAAATTCCTTGGAGCAGAAAATAGCATTGTCATGGCAAACACAGCTTTGAAAAAGCATAATAGTATGTATACGACTTAATTTTAATGCTGTTAATTTTATTTTAATGAAGTTTTGTTTTTCTTTTGCTGCTACTGCTGCTGTGTTTATATTTTACTGAATAAGTGTCATCTTCTTGCTAGTCAAGGATACTTAGGGTTAATTAGTGGAATACTGAGATGATATTACATTAATTTAAAAATTACTATGTTTGAATATTTGTGTGGAGAAAGAAGTTGTTATATCATGATGCTGCATTACGCAGAACGAGAAAATTGGGAAATTGAAAATCACCACTGGAGACTGAAATTTAATTGAAGCGAATGCCAGCAAAACACCCACAGCGTTTTTCTTTTAGAGAAAATGTTAAATCATCAGCAGTTACCCATCACCGTCATCAACATACGGAACAGGAACACGCCTATGTGGGTGGTCAAGGCAAATACATTAACAATGCATACGAGTATCTTGGGGTAGAAAACAACAGCAAAAACACGACTTAATGACACTAAACGTGCCCATGATGGACGTGTTAACAATGGCGCCTGCCTAAATTTTTCATCGGATCTCGTTCATCTTCTCTTGTACTTAGTAATGAAGTTGGTGAATGAAATTTCACCTTTGCTTTCCAATTTTTCATTTTTGAATTTAAACTTTTTTTCTCCTTTTCTCCCTTTAATTTCCGCTCTTCTTAATCTTCTAACGCTTTGAAAGTTGAAGATGCAATGTGCTCGTACCAAAAGATGTGTGGTTGGTATCCATTACGTTGCATGAAAAATGAAAAATGGCGTTCATTCTATAGTTGTGTTCGTGTGTGTAATATATATAATATATCTCTTTTGTGTGCTGGTGTAGCTGTGTATGTGTGCGGGCGAGCAAGTGAAAAATGAAAAATTGATTTTAAAATGATTTTTATTAACGCGCGCACACACACACACAAACAGAATTTTTTTTATTATTCACTATCCATGCAATCAACATTAATCACATAAATTAAATGTAATGCATTAGCTGTGTTGTACATATGTATATGAGTGCTTAAGTGTATGTGTGTGTGTATTGGGATGTTATCTCTATTCGTGAAGCGTTTTATATGCGATATCTGCAAAGGATTTGAGTTTTTTCTGTCTTTGAAAATTCCACAAATGTTAATTTTTTATTAATTTGTTAGGCAAAATATTAAAAATTAAAAATATCTCTAGAACAGAACTATTTAATATAAATAACTATTGCGAAGCAAAGGTGCAAAAACTCGAGCTTGTGTTTGTATCACAGGAGATATACAAAGATGTCCAATGGCAGCCATTGAGGGATCTATAGAGGTATCTAGTAATAGATACTGGATCTAAAAGGATACTAACTATAGTCTAACGTGGAGGTCACTGGCCAAGGAAAAGTTTTTGGCAACAGAGAGCAGAACCAGCCTCACAAAAATGATATCAACAAAGCATATATCTTCAAGAAGTATTTCAAAGTTAGAAGTATTTAGTAACATAAAGGTATCGCTAAACTCTCTTTAAAGTGGTGCACAGACGGCTTGAGAATATAGCATGGATTGGATTCTGGGGTGTATGGACATAAAACTTTAAGCTAATAGGGAAAACTTTAAACATCTTTTTATTTATTTTTTTATTTATTTACTTAGTCTATGAATACAATGTTTTTACAGACTAGTTAGAATAGTTTAAGATAGATATGCAAAAAAATAATAAAATTTCAAAAAGAATTACAATTAAAAAATTTTACAATAATTTTGAATTGAGTATACTCCTAAAAATATGCCTAGACAAAGGATAATCAATGTCAGAAGGGTGGGACAATCCATATTACCACAGATAATATCAAAAATTAAGGACATATATAGGGGGCGAGCATTGTAGGGGGAAGCGGTTCAGAGAAATTCAATGAACGAAGCGCAAATCGCAGAAAGACTTTTTGAATGCGTTCAAGGCGATTAATACGGCAGGCAAGATACGGTCTCCAAATAAAGGCGGCATACTCTAAAACCGAGCGAACAAAAGTAGTAAACAGTAATTTAACAGTATAGGGATCAGAAAAGTCTGAGCAATTACGACGGGCAATGGCAAGCATGGAGTAAGCTTTCGAAACTATGTAGTTAAGATGGCTGGAAAAAGTAAGTTTTGAATCAAGGATAACACCTAAGTCTTTAATTTCAGAAACTGATTTTAAGTGAGAGTGGTAAGATGTATGAATTAAATTAGTGGACCTTGAAAACATTTATTAATGTTCAGGGATAAGCGGGTTTTTATGCACTATGAATGCACATTATCAAGTTCATTTTGCAGCTTCAAAGCATCCACTGAGTTCTTAATGATGCAGTACATTATTTTTAAATCATCTGCATAATTTTTAAATCATCTGCATAGAGCAGGAATTTTATAGTTGAAAAACAGCTGCTAATATCATTTATGAAAAGTACAAAAAGCAAAGGGCCCAAAATACTGCCTTGAGGAACGCCCGATGAGGCAGTAAAGGGCATCGAAGAAACATCATCAATAACTACAGCGCAACAACGATTGCGTAAGTACGAGCTGATCCATTCCAAGAAAACAGAGTGAAAATCCAAGTTTTTTAACTTGTGGATTAAAATATCATGGCTTACCCTATCAAAAGCCTTAGAGAAATCTGTATGGATTGCATCAACTTGGAAACCGTCATGAAAAGAAGAAATGCAGTCATCCGTAAAGATCGCAAGATTGGAAATAGTAGGTGTGGAAGACGATTTCGAGATTGGCCTACAATTCTCGATATTATTTTTATTGCTACTTTTAAATATTGGAGAAACAGACGCAAATCTCCATGCATCAATAAATACTCCAGCAGCAAGTGATTCATTGAAAATGATCAAGAGAAGGGATACAAGTGATGGGCAATTTTTAAAGAAAGAAGCAGAGAGACCATCTATATCCGGTTTGTTAGAATATTTGGCCTTAATAATAGCATTAACCACATCATCAGACGATAGAGAAAGCGATCCAAAATCATTGAACACATTCGAATTAGGGTCAGAAAAAAACAAAATCGACAAAATTAGAGAGAAAAAATTCAGGAAAAAGATTGGCAGCTTCAGCTGTAGAATTGCAAGTAAAGTTTCTTGCCATAAGGCTGTATGCACAATTAAGCCTCAAACGTAAGTGTAAGAGTCAAGATGTATATATATAGTAATGCCACAATCAGAGCACTAGCCCTGAATGAAAAAAAAAGACAAACAAAGTAACTATTTTCTGGGTCCCTTGACATACAGATATATAAGAATGAAAATAGCATGGTCTATTGTTTGCCAATGAAGGAAGCATCCAATAATCACATTGGTCCCGAACTTTTTTTGGATATTGGAACTCGCACCTAAGAATGGAGGAAAAAGACGATAGGTCAATCTTCTCTAAGCTAAAACACCCCAAGCTACTAATTGCAGCCTATAACCGAAAAGTGCAACTCTATGCGAGTTTCCTTGCAGGGCAATGCAAACTAGTAGAGAGAAAATGAGATGCCGGAGCTCATCCTATGTTGCGAGGCTCTTACTTGGAAATAGAAATTGGCCTATCTGACTCCGTATATTTGTCGTTTTGTTCACCGGACACTATATCCATTATATCTACTTCTATCAAACATGAACTTCAACCGTGTTAGAAGAATCTTCACAATTATTGCTTCTCATTATATCGGAAATATGTTGATTTTACACACCTATACACACACATTAATAGGCCACTCGATGGTTATGTTATTCATCAACTAGCTAGTCTGTATTTATTGCTACACCATCATAATGTTTCCTTTACCAAAAAAAGCTGCATCTGAAAATTGGTAGCACTCTTCAACTGCAATCGCCGCTGCAGTTTTTCGTTCATTGTTATCAATTTGATTGCTCAATGTACGAATGCTGCGATGCACTCCCTCTTTTTGCAATACACAGCTATATCATCTTCATCTCCTCCATTATCTCATTTGCCTTTTTAATACTGTAATTTTTACATTTATTCGTGCGCGTATAAAATGTTTCCGTTTCACTTCGTTTCGTTTCTGCTGCTTTGTTCTTCTACACTTATTCTAATGAAAATTTTAAAAACATCTGTTTCAGTTTCTGTTTCCGCTTATGTTAATGTCATTACATACTAATGCGTTTTCTTCCTCCCACATTTATCTCTCTATCCTGGTTCTCCGAAGACTTCGTCTTTTTTCTACTTTTATGCTCAATTTATTAAATTTTAAAATTTTTACTTTGCTACATTTTCTGAATAATGTTCAACTTTTTAGTAAAGATTTTCTACCTCCGCGTCTACGTGTACTTCATTAAGCCTTAAATGTATTTAGTTTTACATGCAATAGACAGTAAGCAAAATTTCTACATCCATAGTAATCTTCCAATTACATTTATGATTTCATTTAATTACACTTTTCTTTTGCTGTCGTCGGTGTGTTCAAAAATGTTTGCATAGAAATTATTTTAAATTGCATTTAATAAAAAAGGCAAAAACACCCACACAAACATTTTAGAATCAGCATAATTTTCTGCTCGAGTCTGTTGCGTTTTCTATACAGCTCGACAGCAAAGCAGAACCAGCACATGAATTCTAATAATTCACACTTAAAACACTGAATGTGGCGCCGAAAAATATGCTTACTTTTAATTAAAACTGTATGCAGATGAAAAACTTATTCATTTCAATTATACTTCAAATGGCAAACATTTCATTAGCTGAATAAATGTATACTAAGCTCAAAGCTCCATTATGTAATCTTAAAAAATTTCTAGTACATAGCGTATACTTTTAATTAAACGCCTCCACTAATGGCGCCATAGTTTTATTGCAAGTTTTCAGCTATACAAATATTTTAAAGCTCAATAATTCAACAGCGACATTTGATTATGAACAATCTGCAGATTAACAACGCTCTTGAAGACATACTGTCCCTGCTCATAATTGAGCCTTGTATAATTACTATCATGGATTTCGTATAACCTCAAGGATTAGATTAGATAAGGAGGGAGTCAGATAAAGGAAAAAAAACATTTTTTTAAGGGAGGCAAGAAAGTACAGCAAGAGAAGGTATTTAAGAAGAGGAAACGGGAAGAAGATTTCTTAGTTTCTTTAAAGAATCTAAGAAATTCTGCCAGATGAATGGAATGAGCAAAACTCATCTTCAAGATATCGCTAACTAGTAGGCGTTTCCTTTTTCTTGAGAATGTTGGACAAGTGACATTTTCCTCTTCATGAAAGGATCCACATATTGGACTATCGGTGACATCCATGGTGCTATATGTTGACCACATGCATTGTACCCTGTAATTCAACCTACTAGGATGCGGAGAACCCTTCTTCCGCAAGGATACAATTGATTAAATTATTAGTGCGCTGAGGTTGACTCGCGCTGAAGAAGAAAAAAAATATAAAAACAGGGTAACATAAAGTCAGAAAGAACTTTATTCGTCATGAAAGAACTTAAGTACTACTCATCCATACAGATACTTTTTCAGTTCCAAAGTGCAACTATAAGCCAAGTGAGAAATAAGCCAATCCAAGGACTTTTTGAGAAAGTTTTCAAAGAAAATTTGTACTAAAATTTATATTGTCTGCTTTTATATAGACCAAACCAAAATAGATCAAACGAAAAGATTTCAATTTTGAAAGAAATGGAAAATTCACTAAAATTCACACTTTCATTTAGTTTTGTGTCTGCCACACTTTTCCCTTACGTCCTGCACCTTTTGCAGCACCTTCAACTACTGTGTACTTACTGCAACTTACTACATATTTTTGATTACATTGCTAAGCGTTTCCTTTTTTGTTTTTGCTGTGATTGATGGTTTTTTTCTAAAAGTTTTATAGTAACCATTTTTATAGGGTAGAAGTAGAGAAAAAAAGAAGGGCGGCAAGTGGCAAGCTCTGGAAATATGCGAGCCAGAAAATTGTCGTAGCTTATTTACAATGTTAAGTTTTAATTATTGTGAAAATTCGCCTGCTAGGCGTTTGTTTAGATATGCATGAAACATGCTTTCATTTTCTGTTATCAAAAAGCTCACCTTGAATTATGCTCATACAAGGTTATACCATATATATGCCATATATATATGTAACTTCCTTGACATTAAATTTGCTACAAACTGTAAAACTTGTTCATATCAATTTTCATTTATTTGTGATTTATAAAATTTAACTTGGAAATGTTTGTGAAATAATTTTCACGAAATGCACAAATGTAAAAATTCACTCAAATGTGTTTTGAGAGTATTTTTATTTGAATTCTGTTGTTGTCAGTTATTGCCATGCTTGTTTCTTACATAGCTAACTGACAATATAATACATGAAAGTGATGTAAACATCTGTGACATATTTATAAAAGTTTTAACATGAATATTGGTATACTTACAAAACATTTTCGTAAACAAATTTCTTATTTTTCAAAATGAATGGTTTTGAAATCGTGCTTACAAACTTGAAAAGAATGGAATGAAATCTGTGGCCACAACTAATAGCAGCTAAACTCAAAAGTCGAATAAAAACCTGTCGCGTATTTTTTATTCCAAAACCCCAAATATTGAAAGTTAAAAAACTATGTAAACTGCTAAATTGCAAAAGTTTTTCAAAATCTTGCAACATTTTGGGATTTATAATGAAAAATACGCAGTAGGTTTTTATTCGGCTTTTGAGTTTAGCTGTTATTTCTTGTGGCCACAGAAATATTGGTAAAAATGATAAGCGTCCACTTAAATGCCATATCCAATCCAAATAAATGGAAAAACGATCATAGTCCGAGTAAATGAAACTTCGACTCAGAATTTTGAAAGTTTTTGGTATTCAATAAGGCGTTCGTAATTAAGTTGTAATGGATTCTGATTATAACAAACCAGTAAGTAATTTTCCGAAAATTACCAATTTTATTTTGAGTCGAATTTATCTTCAAGTCCAGGAGCAGGAGCTATTCTTTTTTTTTTTTTTTTTTGTAAATCATTATATAAATATAAATTCAATTAAATTTAGTTTTCTTTACAAATTTATCTTATATCTAAGAAGAAAGATTACATTGAATAAAAGAAATAATGATTTTATCAAAAGTTACAGTTCTTGTTTTACTCATTTATGAGGAACGATCTAAGCCTTAAATTACTAATTATAAGGAAATATAACGATTTAATTGTTTGTGGATCAGTACAGCCTGAGATTTGTGCCTGGTTTTCGCCAAAGGTGCTAAGCCAATGCCCCAAATGGTGGTTACGAACTGCTGAATAGATAGGACACTCAAATATAAAGTGCTCAAGCGTTTCCTTTTTGTGCAAATTGTACAGCGATCCTTTGATATAAAATCTAGTTATTTACTTTGCTGATTATCGTAACTGTGCAATGACTTTTGCCATATGGAACTGGTTTCGGTAAAATAGATAGCGTGCGGTTTTATCTTCCAGTGACCGAAGTATTCTGCAGTTCATAATGCTTGAGTTAGAGGCGCTTATTATATAAATACAAAGCTCAACGGTGTGTGAATGTGTGCTATAGCTTACCACAAAGACCGGTCATCCGATTGAGATGAAACTTAGAAAATTGATAATTAAGTGAGGGCAAAAGTTTATATGATACTTCTACTAGTGGGCATGGCACCTCCCATACGAACCTTATGCTTTTCTTGGTATATTACCGAAACAATTTACAGTAAAGTATAACAATTTCGTTCAAGGACGTTGGATGACAATGCAAAGTTACAAAGCTACTGGATGAGTTTAGATGCACCTCCTATATAAATGAAGTGACTTAAATGGCATATAGTCATTCTTCTTCCATTTTTACATATTAGAAAGTTTTGTCTTTTTTCTTCTATATGACCACAAAGGTTTATTTTCTTATGCGTTGTTTTAATTAGTTAAATCATAATTTTCTCCTAAGGTCGTAAGTACCGAGGTTCAACTTCTTACTTTAAAATGAGTTTTTGTTTGTTTGACATAACTAATTATAAAATCCCCAGTTTAATATTATTTATTTAGGGGAGCACGTACATAACCCTTTTTAAAGAAATTTTCAAACTTTCTTCTGATAGCAAAATAGATTCATTCCGATGTTCATGGTCAGATGTTGGATTTGAATGTAGAGTCGCTAATTCACATTAATACCTTGACGGAAAATCACTTTCACCATTCGATTCGAGATGAAAATACAAAGCTGTATAATGCTCAATTTCAGAAAGGCTTTGTGAAGAATAAAAATATTTCCCTGTGCCACACAGAAAAAGTTGTATTGATTTAAAACACAAGTGGTTGTTGTTCAAACGCACACGTGTAAAATTTCATTGAAATTTTACTTAATCAACAATTAAGTCAATAAGAAAGTGTGTACTGCGATATGACTAAAAACCCATAAAGTGACATGGTATGACATTCACCAAAGTTCATTGCAAAATCAAAATGAACATCATAATAAAACCCAAGCCAAGCAACGCAAAACAAAATAAAATCACAAAAACTTAAACAGAAGTTAATGGTAAAAAAATAAACAAAGGAGTTTTTATTATCAGCATGCAACAGAATTTTCTACCTTCTTTCAATTCAATTAATTTTCGAATTGTGAGCGTGTGTGTAAAATTATGCTAGCACAGGTTATTTGCAGAAGTTAACAAATTTTCACACAGAAAAAAAATGTACATTATATTGTCAGAAAAAAAATCCAAAACGGCGGCTTCGAAATAAAATACAAAGAAAATAAATATACTCATAGAATGAAAATCTAATTAACACGAGAAGACACAATTTTCGTAGCTGCATACACATTGGATGCAATGGAAATGATAATGATAATCAAAAGAAAAGAGCCAGGAATGAAAAAAAAAAGAACGGAAAGAATAATGACAAGAAACGCGATCATGATCGCACACAATGCATTCATGGCATTAGTGGAAATCTATCTCAAAGTCTCTCTACCTGAGTTACCTGTGTCTCTCCACCTGATTACCTGTTGTTGACGTTTAACTCTACAATATTTGTATACATAAATCTCTACACAAATTAATTCCAATTCATTTTCAACTTTTTTTCAATTTTGGTTTACTGAAATCACAGCGATCGTGGCTAAAGTCAGTTTATAAACGGGGTTCAACGTGATTGTGCGTATACCGCGGCGTTTCGTGTAGTACGAGTAAAAAACTGAAGTAGATAAAGTAGAAGGTGGAAATTTGAAGCGAAGAAAGAAACCTCCACCAGTTGAAGCGCATTTACGGGCAGCACAGATTCAGATTGGAATTCTGTTTTTACTACCTGCATATATACATGTGAAAAGGATAAATTACTTGTTACTCGACAGATACAAAAGTATCAGCGAGCGAGAAAAGAGTCATTCGAATGCGTCTTCAATGTACGAATATTTTTTAAGTTACGAGAAAGAAATTTTTTATGTAGAATTATGAAAAATTTAACAGAAAAAATAATACAGCGAAAAATTCTTACGATAGATAAAACGAACGAAAAAAAAAACAATAAATAAAAAAGCAGCAACAACTTGTTGATGGAAAAAATTCAGCAAGCAAACAAACACAGAAACACAGCAGAAAAAATTGCAAAAAATATGAAAATTAACGACTTTGAGATACAAAGAAAATATTTACAATATATGAGATAAAAAAAATAATAATTTACGAAAAATATTTGCGAAAAGCCAAAGTAAAAATAAATAAATAAAAATTAAGTTAAATGACAAAGAAAAAATTTTAATAGATTTTATTTTGTGAAGAGAAGCAGAAGAAAGTCGAAGACCTGTAGAAAAGAATTTATTAAATAATCTTCTAAGCTGCAAAAACTTCAATTTAAATTTAAGTCGACTATCCAGCAGAAGCGTTCGTATCTTTTCGCTGCGCAGAAACAAGCCAGAAGAGATACTTGGCAGCCTGCTGCCAGTTACCTTAGAAAAGAACAAAACGCTTAATAAGCACCTTTTTGTGCGCTTGAGTTGAACAACAACAATAGAAACATAAAAGGTAATAAACACACAAATTTGTTGTAATTATGAGAACGAATGAATGAGTAACTTTTATTATGCATTCGCATTCATAATACGAAACAGTTTTAACGGAGGGTTTCAATTTTCTCTTTTTGGTTCTTTTTGCTTATTTGTGTGTAAATTTAATTAAAATGATAAAAAGTAAAGAAAGAAAACTGGAGAATATAAAATGCAAAATAAATATTTATGCATTAAGTATGCGCTCCGTATGTATATTATGTGTGTATGTGCATACGTGAGAGTGGTTGTGCAAGTGTGTGCGTGTAACTGCATATGATATTGGTAATGAGAAGTAGGTACTCGTTGAGGTAAAGCTACAAAAACGAGTACGCCGCTGTCGTTCGCTGTATATTTTTCTTTTTCTTATTTAAGCCCTATAAGGTGAAATCGCAGACTTCAATTCAGACGCCTAATATCCGCTTGTAATAGAATTAAAATAATATGAAGCTCAGTTAATTGCGAAAAAATATATACTCGTTACTTTTTTTGATCACTTTCGCTTTGAGATATTCAGATATTCTCCAATGTTTTTGCAAACAGTCACATCCTGTTGTTGGTTATTGTCCAAAAAAGAAATTAGCTCCAGCCTATACCTTTTTACTATCTACGTGATCATATGGCAGCCCTAATTCTTCAGTGACTTACGAACTAGAGTTGATTCAAAGTCTTTGATTTTACAGTATTTAACGTTACAGACGTATTTGACAATAACAGCGCTTGAGCGTTGAAAACTCATCATCTTATTCACTTAAAAAGAAAACAATTTAATTTTTGATTTCATTAATTGTGATTTGTGGCTTTATAGATATGAAACTCGAATTCGTTCGTTTAAATTAATCGAAAATTACTTAGTCCAAACAACATTTATTTTGAAGGCAAACTACAAAAAGAAGAACTACAAAATTTTGAATTTGGAGAAAAATATCATTCGCATAAAAAGATTGAATGAAAAAAGGGAAGAAAATTGACAATATTTAGCGATTGCACCTTAAACTTATGCTCTCGTAGTCTCTTGATTCCTGTTTGGCAGGGTTTGATTTAATTTCCGTTGTTGGATCGTCGATTGCCTGAATGGTTGTTTTTGTAAACTCTAGAGTTGAGTCTTGTTCGTTGTGGCGATAGCAGCGACAGCAAAAGATTTTCTCCTTTCAACGCGACATTCCATAAATTTAATTTTATTTTGCATATACACTCGTACTTTCCTTTTTCACTTTTTATGCAGTCTTTGTTTTGTTTTCCGTTTTTATTGCGTATCCTTTGGAAAATTTATGAAAGAGTAATGCTTTTCTTTTTGCCAAGCAAAAATTCAATATTTCATTATTTCTAAAATAAAATTGTGTGCCTTATGTATTGGCATATATTATGAAATTTGTTATTAAGAAATGCACACAGAGCAATGCAAAAAATATTTGAATACAGTAACTTATATGAAGCTTCGGAAAAATGGAGAGCAAAAGCCTTTAGCACTTGTTTTTATAAACTTTATATGATTTGCCTGTGATTTATATTTTCCAACAGATGCTAATGGTTTCAATCAATTTTTGATGCTCCTCTGACTTCAATTTCTCATAAGTATGTTCATCAGTGCATATTTTACGCATTTCATTCTCAAAGTTATTGTTTTTTGAATATTTTATTATCTGCTAACAACAACAAGAATGCGAAGTAGAAGCAAAGAAATTCGATAAAAGACACGTTAACTTTAATGCAGTCTCTTAGTTTTACAATAAATACATATATACATATCTACTCACACAAATACATTATGTTTGCACAATGTACAGTGGCGGATACGAGAGGGAGGGGAAAGAAATGGGAGAAACTTCCCCACGTTTCGCTCTCTCCTCTCCTAGATCCGCCATTGGCAACATATAATTTTTTTCTCAAAATACTGCAAACACGCTACGCATTTGTTTCTAAACTTATAGAAAGTTATGTATCCGCCAGTTAAATTAAATTCTTAAATTCAAAGCGAGTGTTGGGCTCTACTTCTAACATATGTATAAATTTCTATGGTTCAAAAGAGAGACAAAGAGCCGCAAAAAATCGTCCCTTGGCTTCACTTGATATTCGCTGATCTGATAAATCGTATTCGTGGCACCGATTTATGAAAACTAGAACTTGGCTTATACCATATGTCCAGCGCAGCTGTATCCCATGTTTGGCAGCCGGTGCTTTCGAAAGCGTTTAAAAATCGCCTATTTATTTGCTGTCTGTTATTATTAACAACGTCTCTTCAGCTCATTTCCTTCCATAAATTAATTTTTTTAGATTTTTGTCCATTCAATCACCAAATGCAAAATTTGTCAACAATTTTAGAATTTCAAAACCCTTCGCATGTTTTTGACTCAAATCGCAAGTAGGCACAAAATCTATCAAAATCAAAATCCTGCAGTATGGAAAATTGTGAATTTCTTGGGCAAGAATATGGAAAGAATATTAAAAAATTAAAGTACTTACAAATATGTCAATGATTTTTAAATAACTTACAATGAAAAAAATTAAAGTATTCCCTCTACTTTTGTAGTTATATTGCGGACTTCATTGACCATTTCCCCTTCAACTGTATATAAAATTGGGAAACTAAATGATTTTAATTAACAATTACCACATTTTTATTTAAAAATTTCTTAATACTTAAAATAATTTCATCGAAATCTTCCAAGTTAATTTACATTTATCATTTTTACGCCCAACAACAACAGCTTTTGTACCACCCACTGTCATCAATGTACTTGAGTACTTCGAGATATTAAAGAAATTTCTGTAAACTGTAAACAAAATCACGATTTCCTCATTAAGACTTTATTGGCAAACAGCACAAAAAAAAAATAAATTCATGAGAAAAACAATAAAAGCCCAGAAGAAACAGAAGACGATGATATTTACATAAATAAGTAAGTAAAATTGAACTGCTGCAGTTACATGAATAATCTGAAAAATATATATAAAATAAAATAAAACAAGGAATAGTAATAAAATTTAAAAGATTTGACATTTTTACCATTCATTTTGCTATGGTTTTTGAAAAAATTTAAAAACAAATAAAACGAAAATATATTAAGATTTAAGATTTCTACCATTCATTTTGTTTCAAAGTGATTGAAATATTTACAAAGCAGAAAAAAGTCAAATAATTAATTAAACTAATGCAAATAAGCTTAACTGTTTCGAGTGAAAAACTCCGTTAATAATACATAATTATAAAAGAGTTAACAAAGTGGA
The DNA here is from genome assembly GCA_963691655.1 of Toxonevra muliebris. Lineage (NCBI taxonomy): Eukaryota > Metazoa > Arthropoda > Insecta > Diptera > Pallopteridae > Toxonevra > Toxonevra muliebris. The sequence continues at coordinate 2,490,682 of OY829327.1, read as the reverse complement.
AGCAGCAGCAGCATCTGTAACATCAGCAACAACAACAAGATCATCAGCACAAAAAGAGAAGTCTGGGTTACATAACTCCCAATGGCTGAAAGAAGAATAAGTTAAGAAAATACAAATATATAACCAAAAGGTAGAAGCAGAGAAGCGGTAGAAGAAGATGAGCAAAGAAAGGCAATAAACTAAACGCTAATGGAGCGTTGAAAATGTAATGAGCTTGATTAAGTCAACTCGGAGAAAAGAACTATATATTCATATAACTATGTGTCTGTGTATGTAGAAGGAATAAGTTTTTATTAAAATTCAGTAATGAAAGTGGGTAAGGGAAGTGAAGGTGAGGGATAGTAGAGAAGGAAGCGGAAAATCGGAGTGGAGCGAAATTTATTATGTAAGAGCGCCAGAGACGAGAGTTGAACTACTCAACTTATTCATATTGGACAAAAATTAATAATTTTCTTTTACAAATGAACTCGTGCATATATATATATATTGATTTTGAGTGAAAAACTACAACAACAACAAGTTAAAGTTATATTGAATTAAACGAAAAAAGATACAAAACAAAAATAAAGCAAACTAATTACAAAAGAACCCAACGGGAAAGGAAGCGTTCCAAAAGCGCTTTTTACCTACAATGGAGCACTCCTCTGCCAGCACTAAGTGCTCCCTTTTTATAGTACAGCTCATATCCTTTTTACATTGCATGTCATAAGAAGTAAGCACTAACATCAAGGCTCCTGAAAGCGCTAAAAAAGCGCTCCTAGGAAACGCAAAAGGAGCACTTCTGGAAAACCTTTTGGGAGGAACAGTTTTATTAGAGGGAGTAGCCACTCTACCTACATATACTACATACATTTATCATTTTTATTTATTATATTTACATACATGCAAATATAAAATCCAAAATTATGCTTCACCAAACATTGGTGTTTGGTGAAACACAAAAATGTATCAATACCAAATCAACTTATATTTACTTTCATATTAACCATATGAGAATTAGAAAGTGCAAAAATCATTCAATATTTTTTTCTATTCGTTTGAGTGCTTCTCCTAACCTTCCTTGGAAGCGCTCTTTTGCATACTTGAAAGCGCTTCCGGGAAACTCAATGTTAGCGCTTTCTACTAGCTTCCACGAGAGCACAAAGAGAGAGCTCTCAAAAGGATTTTTTGGCTAGCGCTTCAAATTTTCCCGTTGGGAAGTTTTAAATGTCAGTGTGACATACACACACACGTAAGAAACATGCGCGCTTGTTTCTGTTTTACAATGAATTACCATTATTTTTGTTTACACTAACCATGAAAATTAAGAGCAATCTCCTAATAACTGATTTGAAAACCGTTGCAGCCGTGATATTTTCTATAACTTTTTAAACATGAGTTTAGCGAAACTGAGACGACATGAACCTCCTATGTGTCATGACTAAAACCTGAAACTCTATTGCGATTTCTGTATTTGTATTTTGTGAATGAATGAAATGTGCAGCTGTGTAAAATTGATTACTTGATCGCACACGAACACTTTCTACTACTAAGTTCTAGTCAGTTAATGATCACGAATCTAGAGACGATTACGACAAACGTTGACTACTAGCAGAAAGCAAAACCACAAAACAAAAACAAAACAAAATGGCCAACAATGACACAAACACAATAAGTAAATCGGCAACAATCGAACTCGGATTCGAAAATGTAATGAACGTTTACTATAGTCATTAGTCATGCCACTGAATTTTTAACATTAGCTGTGTCTTTAAGCTTTAAAAGTCAACATTCTCATGTGCGCTTCTACGTTTTCTTTTTTTTTTTCAATCACCAGAATTTCGTTAGAGGAATCGTGTTGGAAAGAAAGGGGAAACGGAGACGGAAATGGAAGAGCGCTGTGAGTGATTAATCTAAAGAACACTTAACGTCCACGCAGATGCACAACTTCAAGAACGATTGGACGACGAAAATGGGGGCAACAATCTTGAATATGTTTATTAAATTTTTATTACTTATTTTTTATATTGTTATTGTTGCTGCTCTCAACTCCTAGATATCAAATAATATACGCGAACACACGACAATAAAAAACACTAACCACTTCTTTTTTTATTTGACTTTTATTTTAAATTTTTGTAAACTGGTTTTGATATTGCTGCAAAACAAAAGCACACGACCAACAGAAAATGCATTCATGAGTTTGTTTTCATTTTTAACTTTAAGCATCTAGATCGGTGTGGGCCAAAAAGTAGCACGCGTGCACCAGAGCATAAGTAATTTTAAACTTACGGGGCTCATATTCATCATTCTATAGAACTCATTCTAAAATTATTGTGCATGTGTTGGTGGTCATTGCTGATCTAGCTACATACATATGTACACACATACATACACACATATAAATGTTTGTAGTTCTTATGATTGTGTACGTGTGTGGATACGTTTGCTTATACGAGTGCAGTATGTTTATGTGGGTTGATGACATGTTTAGACTTTAATGAAATGCTAAGTTAAGTCTTTGCATTGTGGGTTCTTTCATTTTAATACGCTTTGGAAAATTCGGGATTAGAATTTGTTTGTTCGTTGAAACTTGCACTTAAATCTTAATGACAGCACTTAGATATTTTTGGTTTATGTCCACCCAGCGGGAAATTCAAACGTCGATAATTAATCCGCAATGTAGATTATGGAGCTCTAAGCTCCACTTTCTAGGATCTTTAAAATAGTACCGTGCTTCTAAATTCCCTTTTTTTTAGTAATAAATAAAAATGTTAACTACCAAAACTATGGAAACAGAGCATTGGCTACTCATTCTTTTTTTTAGCAGGTTCCAACTGGGTATACATACCTCTCACATACACATACATAAATCACACGCTTATTTAATGCATGTTCACTACATTATTGCTATAATTTTTTTGTCTAGCTATAATTTATAAAATTAACATGTGTGTTTCTCTTATTTGCTTTTCCGTGTCAAGACGTGCTTTCCTTTTTCTCTCAAGCTGAAAATCTTCATCATTTCTTATCGTTAGGTTTTTCTTGTCTTTCTGCTGACATTTATTATGATTGCATTTGAATACAATCAGTTCCGCTGCCTTTTTGCCCTTCAAACCCATTACAATATGTGAGTTTGTGTGTTTGTTTGCGCAAATTTATTTTAATGCATTTTTTGGTTTTCGTGGTTTGCGTTTTTTCTTCTAGGTTTTCGCTCTTTAATCATGTATCTAAGCCGTAGAAGTGAAGTAACATAAAAATTCGCAGGTTATTTCTCTTGTTACCTTTTTGGGTGTGTGTGAGTAGCTGGATCTACATATGTGTGTCTGTGTGTGTGCCTTTGAGTTTTCATGCCATTGCGGTAGATTTTATAATTTTATGTGGGCTTCTTGGCACGTTTTGGAATTGGGTTTTTTATGATTGGGTACCAGAAAAGTGAAGGGGAAATGAAGATTTGATCTGTAATAACTTGAAGTATAATGTCAGTTCAGATCTCGTTTATTTTATGATGATTGAAATTGTTGTTAGATGTAAAATATGAAGTGAATTATTCATTTTACAGATGGCATCTAGTTAAAGAAATAAATTTCAGCAGCTAACTCCAAGTATTTGCAAAAATTGCGAATGAAACTACTTCTTTCTTTTTTGTTTTTTTTTTTTGAAACAGTAAAAGAAGCATGTTAGGCTGCAGCACTCAGACATAGTTACGCTCATTGTAGTGCATTCGGGATTCCTTTAGCTGTGCTGTAAATGCACCAGAGCAAGATGGTTAATCTGCCAACACTCCAATGTCTCTTCACACACACTATCAAACTTCCAAACCCCTAATCGCAAAGAAAGCACTACTTCTCAAACCTATCGAATTAACAACCATAATCAGTTTGAACTGTTATAAGTCTGTGTGACAGCACCGAGTCTATTCAATTATGTAGACATTACTCCTGAGGGGAGCTAACCAGATATAGAATCACTATGGATGCGATAGGTTAGGTTAAGTTAAGTGGCTGTCCAGGGACTCATTTAGGCCAGAAGGGCTCATTGTGATACCACATGGATACGATATTAAACACATCGCCTAAGACATTTCAGTACGAAAGACATCATACTGATTTGCTTTTGGGATTGATATAATTATCTCTTCCAATTTTTGGAATAAAAACCACTTTCACCAAACTCCATTGCTACGGTATGTGAGCGAGGCCGGCCAGACAGTGGACAGATAGAGAGGTCTACCGCTGTCGTCAGACCTCGCGTGTTTCGCAGTTCTGAACGTAAAATACAGTTAACCTTTGACGTACATTGTGTGCAAAGAAAAAGATCAATATCTTATAAAAACATACTTCATATAAAATAATTAATTAGCAATTCATAGATAATTATAATTCAAACGCGTGAATATCAAAATTTAATGCGATTAAAACCTAAGGCAAACGTTCACCATATTTGATTTTGTTTTGCTCTTAGGTAAATATCGATTTACTTTTTAATTTGAAATTACATTTAACAATCATTAAAGTTAAGTTGTTGACTATTAAAAAACCCAGTGAAAACGTTCGCTTCAATTTGAAAACTTTCATTTTTGTGGTGGCATTTGATTCCATTACAAAATTAATATCTCACGTTTGTAAAAGAAATAATTGCAAAAATTAAACAAATATTTAAAATCATGTAATCAATGCACATACATAATATGCATATACCCAAGTACATATGCACATAACTACACTAAAGAAAAAATATTAGCAATTTTAGTCCAAGTTACCCACATTTTAATATTTATTCCCCATCAAATGAATGACATATCAAATTTAATGTCGTATAAATTATTATAATAAATAATTCTACGATCTCCTTGATGAAAAGCGTTTTTCTTAAGCTTGAGAAGAGAATGGCAGAAATAGAGATTTGGCCTTTGACTAATTATAATCCATCAGCTTTGTTATTTCTCTGTATATTATTAGGATATTATGCGCTGGAATGCAGACTTACGAGTCTAGAAGCCCCCGAGCTGCAAGAGAAAAATTAAAAGAGAATAGGATGATTTTATAATTTATTTCAATTTTTGTGGTAACGATATTTATCGATAAATAGTTTGAGTGAAATTCTTTATTAGCAAGTATTAGCAAGGAGAATGTAATTAAATATAGAGGGAAAATAGAGATAACAGTAGGTTTTGTTTGCCATGCCGAATGGAATATGAATGGCATAGCTGAATTTCATTTGCATAAATTCAATTAAAATTAGCGCACTATTTAAAATTAAAAATTTTCTAACATTGAGAAAAAATTTATGGGCTCCGGAATAATTTTGCCTCCGTGCTCCCGGAAATGCTAAGACGGTGCTGCAAGGCGTACTTAGAGTTTAACTGAGGTTAATGATATTCCAGCTAGAAAATCGACTGCAGGCTAGCGCTGGATACCTTTTTACATTTTAGCTAATTCAATGCATACTTTCAATATAGCTATCACCTCCTCCTGAAAGGCAACACAGTATTCAGGTAGAGTAATGGATAAGCTTAACCATAATTTCTCAGAGAATACTCTTCCTTCGTTTAAAAAGTGAATGTTAGGGTACATTCAGTTTCTGAACGATCGATTCTTAATCACCTGCATCTTCTTGGCAAGTAATTGCCATGAAGATGCAAGAGCATGGGGAAAATGTAATCAATGTTTCTGGTTAAAGAGCTTAGTTCCAAAAGAGTTTTGGAATTTCCCCACGAAAGGTTCAGACTAGGGTCTAAGGCCGAGTTGGCCTCAACTTGCTTGCCATAAATGTCTACAGAAGCTGAAGCTAGAAAGAGAACTGTATATGTGGCTATAGAGAGGTTAAGCTTAAAGCACCTGTGAGAAACATTGATGGGTTCTGCGAACCTTGCTTGTGGGTTTCTTTTAGAAGAGCTGCACACCAAAACATTGCACCATAGAATATAATTGGATTAATGTATGCAATATGCAGTTAATAAACAAGGCGTGATTCCCCACCCCATTTTTTTCTTTCTGCATTCTAACATGGTTAAGGGTTACAGTGGCTTGCTGAGCCCTGAATAGGGTGTTGCGTACAAATGTCACGTGGTAGTAAACCATTAAATTTTTAGTATGTATGTGATTGTTTCTATGAAAAAGAAGAATCTCCGGTAAATTCAAAAATAATTGCAATTGGAAACAAAAATACATGAATGCATCATTGGTATAACAACGACAACAACAACAGCGACGACACGAATAACGCATCAATCAATTCATCAAATTGTGAAAAAGCGATGTCGTGGCATTACACACAGCAGCAGATACAAAAACAACTACAATAGCAACAATTTCAATAAAAACGTAACAGCAGCATTAAAAACAGAAATTATAGAAATCAACAACAAACGGCAAATTCATTAAAATTGTATTTTCTACTAACAAACTGTAAATACGTAAATACGTGCGTAAAACGATAGATAGGTATATAGATACGTGTATATAGAAAGATATTAGGAGTATGAATGTATAAACTCGTATTTTTTTCGTAATTTGGACATTTATTGTAAAAAAGTGATTGCAAATTTATTCTTTAAAGTATTGCCCATCGTTAGCCACAACCTTTTCCCTTCTTTCTGGTAGCAAATGGATTCCGCGTCGAAAGAACTCCTCATCTTTTGAGGCTATCCACGAATCGACCCATTTTTTGAGTTCTTCGAAAGAACGGAAGTGCTGTTCAGTCAGGCCATGTGTCATCGATCGGAACAAGTGGTAATCAGAAGGAGCAATGTCTGGAGAATACGGCGGGTGGTGTAGCACTTCCCATTTCAGCGTTTCCAAGTATGCTTTTACTTGCCTTTCAACATGCGGCCGAGCATTGTCGTGCTGAAGAATAACTTTGTCGTGTCTATTCTCATATTCTGGCCTCTTATCCTTTAATGCTCGGCTCAAACGCATCAATCGTAGTCGGTAGCAGTCGCTAGTGATCGTTTCATTCGGTTTCAACAGCTCATAATACACGACACCTTTCATATCCCACCAAATATTCGGCATTTTCAGCTATAGTAAAACACTTTTGTAAAATTATGAAAATTATTTGACAGATCAATTTTTATAGTATTTTTGGCGCTCTTCGAGATAGAATAGCTGTCAATGTCAAAAAATGGCGGGTATGATAGATATGAAGTTAATCACAATTACGAGTTTATACATTCATACTCCTAATAGAAAAAAAAAACACATTGAAAAGTAAATTACAAAAACACAACTGTGAGATATCTTCTTTTTACATAAGTAGGAAGCTAATATAATTTTAACGAAATTGCTCAATAACATCCGTGTGTTTCCAAGTATATGAAACGACTTGAACAAGTAGGCGTGGCACATCCCATACACTTCAAATGGTTTTTTAGATACAGTACAGCACAGAAATTTGGTAAAAGCTTGTTGGTTGACAAAACCATGCAATAAACCAATATAAAATAGTTGCAGGATTGGAAAAGAGGGCGTGGAACTCTCTATATAATTTGAATTTTCATTATGGAAGATCTCGGGAACCGCTAAAGATTCGGAGGGGTAGAGAAAGTGGTCGACCACCTGAGGTTTATCTGAGAAGCAGGGTCGGTTCAATGAGATTTCTGATGGAAACTTAACTCTTTGGCTATAAATGGCAGCTTATCGGTTGGTCGGACCAAAATAAGGATGTGGTAAAATGTTTTCGGAGAGTTGACCGATAGATTAGTTAAAATTTTTTACGTATTACGACCGAAGTTATGACCATATTATCGAGATAATTCCTAATCACATGAGCAATTACTTAAACGTTTTTGGATGAACTTTATTCCTAGTTCATGAAATTAATTGAATGAGCTCTGATCTTACTGCTATTTTTACACAGAAATTAGGAACTTTTGTAAACTTGAGTAAAATAAAAATTTTTTTGAGAAAAATCCGTGGAAAGCTTCATTCGTAATGAATTTTCATATACCTAAATTCTACCATCATGTCTACAGTAGAAGACGTGCAACTCTAACAAATTTTATTGGATTACCTTAAAAGGAAACATTTTTAATATACTATTTTTTAAGAATATAGCTAAATAAAAAAAAAATCGTTCGGGCCAATCTAGTACAGCTTTTTTCACTTTTCCATATCAAACTTTAATTTTTTACTTAAAACCAAATTGTTTCAAACGCCGTTTAAGATATAGGGGTTTTTGGGTAAGAAGGCGTGGTACTTCAATCATTAAAATTGAATCGAAGGTTTCCCCATATGATTTCTTGTTGTAATTGTTGTATTACCGACACTTTGATAGGGCGAACAGTGTAATAATAAAATCGGATTCGTCTTACCTAGTATGTATACAAAAATCCGGCTACTGATGATGAATGTCGCATTAATATGTATTTATAAAAATAACAACAACAGCAATTGCATAGATATGTATATACTTAACTATACACGTACATACATACATATACAAATGAATATATAGAAAGGCAATAAAATAAGCACAATGTTCGTATTGTAAGTATGCGACTGAGCCACCAACCAACAACATAGCAGCTAAAAGAAAGCAATTGTTGTTTGTTTCTGCTGCGACTGTGTGGCTGCAACTTCGACGACCATACCACAATGACTGGTCATTGAAGACAAGACAATAAATGATGGCATGAACTTAAATCCCAGCGTGTATGCACTTGCGGCGCTTCAAGACACACGCACACACACTCATACAACGGCAATAACTGTGATTGCAAAAGACGAAGCATGTTGTAGAAAAAAGTTGAAAACAATAAAGTGTCCAATAGATCAACGATGGAGTTACGTTGGCATGAAGCAGCAATAGCGACAGTGACATAGCACTAGCCGCAACAACAACAACAACAACCAAGCAACAAGCGTTTTTAATATGCTAATCTTATGTTACTTAGACCGCATCTTTTGCAAACGTTCGTTGGTAGTAGATGGCCACAAACAGCATGTGTGCTTATGTGTGTGTGTATATGTTTCGAGCTGAACTCATGGAAAAACAACAACTACAAGCACTTTCCACCTCCTCCCACCAGCTCCCATGTATCCTTCCCTCTATGTATGTACACGCGTAATGCAGCCAGCCAAGTTAAAAGACAAAAAATTTGCTACGTAATGTAGTATGTATGTAGTGTTTGTCTATGTATGTGTGCTTATTTATCTAATGGAAACTCTGGAGCAACAGGCCAATTGGCATGGAAGACTAAGCAACATTTACTTTTATTCCATTGAGACCGGTTTTCTGCCTTTCTCTCTGCCCCTCTGTCTTTTTTTTTTTTACTTTTGGTTTGTATTTGCATTGAGACACAGAAGAATTGAAACTGAAATTGTTGGTGGCTTGAGGCATGAGTGAAGTCAAAACGGAATAAAATGCAGAAAAAATCAAAATGAATAAAGAGGCAAAAGCTTAAGAAAAATATGTATACGTATAAACAAGTCAGTGAAAATATAAGTGTTTGTATGAAGGTATGTGTGTGATCGTCAGAAACATTTAAGGATTCACAAAACTCACAAAAATAGCAAAAAATTTAAATACTGATTACCTGCTGCCGAAAGTATCTAAGTGTTGGTGTTGGTAGATTGGCCTATTAATTTTATGAAATTGAATTCATCAATTTAATGTATGTACATAAAATTTACGCTGAATAAGACTTTCTCTTTGTGTGTTTCTTGATTGATTGAATAATAACACACACACACAAACATACACACTCACACACACTTCACATATAAATCAAGCAAAAAAGAACGAATGTAGCTATTTTGACTGCGGTCACTCATCTTGAATCTTGGGGTCGCCATTTAAATATCGCAATAAATTACAAAAAACTCTTCAGACTTCATCATCATCATCGGGAATATCTTTTTTTTCGCTTCTTTAATGTCGTATTCAATCAATGAAGATAATGAAGCATGAACTTTTGTTTAAATTGTAGACAAAGCTCCATAAAAGAAACTGTCTCGAGTGTACTTGAATATTTCTTATTGTTATTGATTGCCACTGCTTTAAACTTACAATGTATATAAAAAATTCAAAAATAGAGAAAAACACCAATATTTATTATTTATTGAGAACATTAGGAGCTCCATTTCAAATCCACGTACAAGTCTGTGGTAAGGTTTATGGTAAGGTGAAACTCGTCTATTAAAACTGAATTATAACTTAGTATGGAATAATAATGGTGTCTGGCTAATGGTCAACGCATCTCGTCCTTAGTGACTCAAACGATTTCAATGATTTTGTTATCATTAGAAAGCTGTTGGGCTGATGTGCTTTATATTTCATTTCTAGCTATGTACATATATATGCCGTATGTGCCGTGCGCTGAAGCTTTTTTATTACTTATTTCAGGCCATCCCAATAAGGCTGTTTTAGTCTAACTGAAGCACTTCCTGCACATGTTCTCAAACGAGGATGCAGAATTGTTTAGTACTACCATCAGCCTCGTTTTAGTTAAGTCAATTTTAATATAACTATTCTTAAAGTTAAATAGCAAATGGTTTTCCAAGGTATTACATTTTAGCCAAAATAAATTGCAACTAAGTACATTTAATCTACGCAACAGCTAAAAAAGTATTTAATTAAACTAATTTGAAATATTGTAGTTGATAAATATTTTGAGATAAGAAAGGTTTATGGCTACGGTCTACACTTTAGTATTTGAACACGGTGTTTCGATTGTTATACGCTGCGGCAGCATATACTTACATAAAGTGAAACCCATTTCATGTACCTTCTCCATACGTATACGCAATCGCATCGTTAATGAGCTGCCATGATTTGTAGCCACGCAAATCCCCACGTGACGCATATATCAAAAAAAGTTTACACTTTTGTCCCATGTCCACAAAAAAAGAAATCCGTAATAACTTTTAACTTACACGTACGAGTGCGACTGCGGGTATGAAGGCGGTGCGTGTATGCGTGTGTTCTGTAGTTGAACAAACTTCTGATAAGCACGAACCGATATAAATAACAAAGTTCAAAATATCATTTCATGCACCTAGCATGGCTACGGTCACAGTCGTTTTCCTACACCTCAAACCAGTACCCAGCGAGTGATAATATCGATATTTTAAAATTGTTTTTGGACGGAACGAGCCAGAGTAAATCGTAATCATTGTAATAGAAAAAAGCGGTACCAAAATGTCGTATTATTATCGGGTACATACACATGCATAGTTATGATGTAATTCCGGCGCCATGTTCCATACTCCCATGCGATTCCTCTACAAAAAACAACAGCAACAACCAAAAGTAGAACAACAAAGCATTTTAATTAAATTGTGTTTATAAATAATGACGGCACATTGCTGCGATAAATGAATAAGCGTGCTGGGTACGTCTCTCCCTCCCCATCTATCGCTCACGCACCCACTCTCTCAAAGTATTACCTTTCACCTCTTGTTCAGTTTTCTATTCGAGTCCCATGTGCACCACAAATAATACAGTCAAATTGTCAAATGTTTTTTGGTTGCCCTTATTTAATAATTTTGCTATTCCGGTAGAGAGCTTTAATCTAAGCAGGCTTAACTGCTCTAGGCAGCCAATCACAATGTAAATTAGGGATGGAAGACTAAATAAATAGAACATAAAAAAGAGGCTGGAAATGTTTCTGCAATTGGCAATTTTCCTTTGTTGTAATTATGCGCAATTAGTAGAATGTAACCTCCTCCCCACTGAATCTGCTGCGCAAAGCAACAATTCAAAAATGATGTTTCATTGCACCCTACACTCAAGCTGTTGAGCTTCTGGTCAGTAGTTTCCCTAGATAAAACAGAGTTCGTAAGAAACAATTCTAAAAATTTGATTATCGAAAAATGTTATTCATGACTTTGTCTTGTCTCTCTCGGTACTGTGGCCATTTTTCCTTCAATGCTCGACTCAAACGCATCAATTGCGTTCGGTACCAATCTCCTGTTTTTGAATCGAGAATAATTTAAAAATGCAAACAACTTTCACTAATGCTGCAATGTCGATACGTTAACAGATGCCCAAGTTCACTTTATAACAATTTTGATCTACGTATTTCGACCAGCCCTCATCGATGCAGCGTGAATTAAATTTATGTTCATTATATTTTTTAATAGTTTCTTTCTTTCAGTTTGATTAATTCAGTACGTATAATTAAGGTTCAGTTGGGGGTCCCCTTGAAACTTTTAGCCCAAGGCCACTTGCTTCGTTGTTACGCCACTGACACAGAGAAGTAGACAGAACCGAAAATACAAACAAGAGCCAATTTCACACCGGATCTTGTTCACCCATTAGGGAATGCAGAATCAGCGCATATTCGATTGCACTGCGAAAGGACCTAGACATATGTATCCCGATATTTCCAGGTCAAATGATTAGCATATTTTCACTACAACAACTTAATCAAATGGGTGTATTGATTTTGGATTGAGTTATTGTAACGATACCTATAATTTCTCAAGCCTTATCCTAGACCCTAGAGAGGGATATCCGGTAGGTGTACTCACAAGAAATTTAAATAGACAAAGAAAATAAACTTTTGGAATGTCTCATTAGGCGCTCTACATTAATGTAGAGCGCTACGAAATTGTTACCACAATTTTCTGGTTACAAATACAAAATTAATAAGGTGTGCTTTGTGGCGTTGCAAATAGATTCTAATTCATTGAATGAATGAGAGGGTAATTCACTCCCCAAGCGTTCATTCGTCATTCTTCCCCCCCCCCTCCCCCTCCCCCTCTTCTGTTCCAATCGAAAGCAAAGGAAAATTATATTGATTTGCGGTTTCAATTTTGTAAATTTCGTTATTTTTTAAAATAAATTTTGCATATGTACCAGCTATATATGGTAAGTAAGTATTTTCAATTGCATGTAAAGAGTAAAAGAAAAACAATAACAACAAATTACTTTGAGATTATTTGTGTTATGATACCAAAACATTGTCGCAAAATATTACAAAGGTAGTTTGGGGTTAACGATTCCCCTCGCCACCTTCTCTGTTGCCTTTTCCTTAATGGAATGTATGTGTGTGTGCTCTTACACATTTCTTATGGCCAACTTATGACTTAATGCTGTGTGATTGTGAGTATGCATATCTATGCGTGTGTGCCAGAGTGTGATTGTGGGCGTGATGTTGTGGCGTATTAGTGTAACAAGAAGGATACATTTTTTTTGTTATAAGTCCCTGTTGCCATTTCTCTTATTGCTTTGATTTATACTCACACAAAATTTGAACATTGAAATTCTTCTTGCTGACTCAGACTCACTTTTATTTGTATGTGTGTGTATCCTGTGTTTTTAAATATTTATTCAATCAATTTTCTTAGGAAAATTTGATTGAGATTTGAAAGGTTGACTATGTTTATCTCTTTGAGGGAATTTCCAGAAAATGTGCTGAAATTTATGTGCATGAATGTAAGTCTCTGGTAAATAACTTGCACTATCATTTCACACTGGAATTCTTAATAATTTTTATATTTTAAAATTTGCATAAAAAAGCGGATTTGAAATACGAATTTTTAATTGAAATTGTTAAGCATGTTACATAATGAAAATCGAAATATTTTATAATTTTAATTTTCTGTATTATGAATTCTTACGATTCTAACATTTAGGACGTAAAAACAGTTCGTTTTTAGCTTCTTTTATTACCTTCTTTAATCTCAAAGCTCATACCGAAAATTCAACTGCATTTTCAAAAAATAGCGAACTAAAGCTTGCATCGATTTTTCCGAGGAGCTATGAATTGTAGCTTTATTTTATATTTTTCAGTTTTTAGCAACTTCCCAAAATAACAAACTGTCAATTCAATAGTGCAGTCGTTACAAAGATTTTCATCATAAAAAATGATACTTGTTTTTTTTCAGCAATTGTTAGTGGGGGTATCATAGATGAAAAAACGACAACAATAAGTTCGGGGGGTGCAGAACTAGCTTGTTTGGATTTCGAGTAATTCAATTTTTCCTAAAGGATGCGCGCGAAAATTTTCAAATAGCCAAAAATTCGGGCGCAACCAATATACAAAATCTGCAATTTCTCAATTTTTTAAATATTTCCAAAAATATGACATATACGAAAAAATTACATGAGACCTTTTTTTAGAAAATCACTCAAGCTTTTGTTTTTTGTGGGGTTCGCTCTGCACCCCCAGAACGGATTTTTATGGTTTTTCCATTTATCATACCCCTACTAACAATTACTGAAGAAAAATCTCAGATAAAATTTTTTATTAACCCTTGGTGCATTTTTACTCTACCTGGACTGGACTGCAATTGTAAAAGCAAATATTTCCAAAATCAAATCATATAGATTTCACGTTCAAGTAACATAGCAATTACAATATTCCTTTTTGTAATCCATAAAGAAAAATATGCACATTAAATTTCAAACAGCGTCAAATTGAAAATTTAAAACATTGCGCGTGAGAAAGTGTCAAAAATTCTACAAAAATGCTTTTGTGTTTTGGTTTTATTTTTGTGCGTGTGTGTGTCTCTTCGATTTCAATTTTATACTGCTGCAATTTGATATTAATTAAAATACATGATATTTTTGTAATGCGGCATGAAATTCAAATTCCTTATTTATTTTCCACATAAAGTATGACAACAGCAAAAACAAACAATGGCAAAGTTAATGCCACAGTATTGTATTACCTACTTAAAAACAAGCAACAACAACAGCAAGCTACTTCCAGTAGATTAATCGCAAATCCGCAACCTACATCATCACCACCACCAAAACAGCAAATGTTAAAACATATAAATAAATTCTGTAAATATTTTTGTTTGTAAAATTAAATATGGCAACGCCGACATAAATGACAGTAACAAACAACAACAACAAAAACGATACCAATAACATTTTGACTACACTTGAAATCTATCAATCAATCAATCATCAGTCGAACGTTTTGCATTCAATTCCCAATATTAGTTCAATTATTAAATTCTATTCTTTATTATGTGATGTAATAGTATTTAAATTGTTCGTTTGCCATATTTAGATTGAAAGAAGAAGAATAGCAGTGGCGAAAAAATGGCGAAGCGATGATTGAGTGAACGAATATTAAAAGCTCTTAAGCGATTGCAATTACGTTTATTCTTTGCTAAGTTTAAAACTCGGAGTGAGCACATTCATTTGAAGTTAATTACATATGGTATATTTTTAATTCTATTTTTTGCTGTTGTGCTCTCATTTCTACTTTCTGTTTATAATTGTACTATGCGACAATTTGACACCTTCCAAATCTTTTCAAGGGTAATTCTGGGTCGCTGATTCCGATCCTGTATTCAAGTTTTCTCTGGCATTGCCGCTGTAGAGGCCATAATTTTGAAATAGGAGGATATGGACTAATATAATATTTCATACCGAAGAGAACGTTGTTGATCATGAAAAGCAAAGACCAAATTTACTAAAACTGCGAAACCCTCTACCCTTTTTAGGGATGGTGCAAAATATTCTCCATCGAAAAGTAGTTGAAGTCACTGAAGGGCAAGCCCAACTTTTTGTTTTAAGAAATTAACCTTTGAAAGACAAAAATTAATTTTTTTGATTTTGAATAATTCAACAATTTTTTTTTTCCAATAAATTTTAAGCCAAAAAGTATGCAACACATAATTTATATATTAAAAATGTGAAATATGTATGTAGTATCTGTAAAACTGTGCACACTTTTGCATTCGTCAGTTCTTTTGCCCATCAATTACACGAATACTACAAAGTGTGTAATGCGAGAAGTATGTTATTACATCATGTGACGGGTGCAGAAGGGTCTTATTTTAATTTTTTATAACCCTGTAGTGAATCAGTCAAAAACTATTCAGAATAAAGGTGCTTTAAGTATAATTCAGATCGGAGCACTGCCACGCTTACCTCTCGTATAGGTCATTTTTCGACTTCACGTACTGTTATCTCAAAAACCAGACGCTATAAAGAAAAATGGTCTTCAGGTCCGAGCTCAGCGAAATTTAGATTATATGTGAAATCGTCGGTGTGGTAGAAAAAAACTCAATTTTATGTGCATTTTACATGCACATAAGTTCACAAAGCATTAAAAATGCACAAATGCATATTCTATATCCGATACGTTAGAAATTTAATTTATTCTTGAATCAGATTTTTTTTGCCAAAGCTGTTAGATTTTCACTGACTCTTTCATACTTTTCAAATTGTTGTTTTTACTTTTGGAAAATTTTTAGTTCCTATTTCGTATGCTAATTGTAGATACTATGTAATTTGAAGTTCTAGCTGAAAAAAGTGTGCCACTTGAATATTTAAGAGTCCCTAAATGTGGAATTGATTATTTAATTGCCGTTATCGCACATTTCCCCAACGTAGACACATTCATTATTAATAAATAAATGTGGAATTAAAAATACAAAAAGTGACATCAATCTATTGTTACCATAAGCATAACCACTCCTCATAAGCTTAGTTCATTTACCCTTTTACATGGACATATATGAGCTTCATAATATATTGTGAATTCTTTGTCTTTTTCTTCAAGCACGTACAATTTTCAACATCATGTGTGTATGTGTGAATAGGAGTATGTGTGTTTACTAGTAATTCCTCAAAGCCGTCACGTAAAAATGGCTCATATTTGAGCCGAACCATACAAATTCTGCCAGCCATAACTATTTGGAAACTATTTTACACCTTTTTTAGTGCGAATGTTGTTTGCACATACTTTTTTCTCTGCATTTATCGCTTCTATGTATTTTAGTACATACTTTGGTGTTCACCTTTGTTATCAGTTTCCGTTTTCTTACTCTTTATTGAAGATTTTGATTCACTTTTTACTAAAGTTAAATAAGAGAAAACTCAGTGGTAGTCATTCACAAAAAATATATATTATATATATGCAAGTATGCAGTCATATGCAGCAATAGCTGCATTTTATTCGCCACTCGCTTCTAGTTAGCAGTGATAATTGTATGGAAAAACAACAAAAATGCCGCAGCGATAACGCGTTTAATTATAGCTATTATGTACAGCTAGCACCAGTTTGGCCCATCAGAAACTACTGTGAACTGTCAATAACAAAAGAAAAAGAACAGTTTGGCAAAAAACAAAAATGAAAAACATGACATATATTAAAGTGTCTGCTGGTGAAAGAAGTGAGTTAAAAATTAAATCAATAGAAAACACACAAACAACAAATCAAACTGCGAATCGTTCATTTTTCTCTTTGCTTTTTAATAAACTAACTAAAACTTCATGCAAAATCTGAAATGTTACGATATTCGCCAATATTAGTTATGCCCAATAACTAAAATGATCATTTGTAAATCCAAGACATTTTGTATTCAAGTACCTTTCAATTCTTTTTAACTGTTTGTCCCGATAAAATGTTTGAAATTATTTCTGTTTTCGTTGTTAGATATTTTTATGAAGAGTAAAAACTTAAACTAAATTTTCATTGTGGATGGCAATACAACAAAGAAGAGAATTTACAACTCAGGGCCAGTTTTTCAGTGAGAGTTTAAACTCGGTTTAAACTAAGTTTGCTTAAACGTCGCTTAACTCTGATCTACGTTTAACTATAGAATCAGTTTTTCAGTGTGAGTTTAATTTCAACTCAGTAATTGCTTATTGTGTATGGCAACACCGAGAAATATCAAATAATTATCGATATTTTTGCTTATTTCTAACAGCTGATCATTTTTTTTGTCAACAGAAAAAAATTTTAAATCTAAAATTAAAAAATGGATTTCAAAGAAAAAAATATTAAAAGCAGTTTTAATTTTAGCTCCGCGGAGATTACTTTCCTACTAGAAGTTGTAGAGAAGCACATAATAATAGAGTGCAAGCAAACGAAAAGGGCAAGTGCGGAAGAAAAGTGGAAAACATGGAACACTCTTTTGCACATGTAATGTCACACCAATTTGATCGATTCCTTATATGCGGGCCAATAAGCTCCAGGACGCTATGCGCAGAAGACTTTGTAAGACGGAATCGTTCATAAAAACCTTTCTCTCCAAATATATGAAAATGGTTTCGACGCGATTTTATTGTTCGAAGTCTTCTTAACCCTCTAACCCGTAAGGCCGCCCTGAGGCAACCTTTACTCTACTTTAATTAATGGACAAGTGTAAATTTTTTTTTTATTAATTGGCAGACCTGAAGAAAGAATAAACACACAATTGTGGTCAGTTTGCACTTTCTGCAATCACACGATTGTTGTTTATAGTTATTTTTATGTGTACAAAGTGTTGTTTTGTAACGAAAAACTATCGCGCATATAAGTTTTTTACAAAAATCTAAAAAAAAATATTTCTAAGTCTCCTCATATACTGTCATATACTGTCGTATAATCATAATTTCGTATAATGTTGTATGAAAAAATGAGAATTTATGACAAATGAGAGAATACAACACCAAATAAGACACCTTGAGAATTGCCCACATATATCTTTATTTTTTGGCTTAAGGCCGCATCAGGGCAGCCTTTCGTTTTTTTCAACTAACTGCTAAACTCAAAAACTAATAAAAAAAATGGACTTCATATTCATTTTTCTTTCATCAATGTTAGCTGGAAACAAAAATTCTGGTGTTTGTTTTATTATTATTTCAATCTTTGCGGGTTAGAGGGTTAAAACTGTAATGTTTAAGATTTCGTACATTTCAGCATCACTCACGTTCTCTTCACCAGAAAAATTCATTCGGCTTCTTTTTTTTAGACACTTTTATTTGAAAGAAGTAGCTGCCAAAACATATGGCAATTTAAACGAAGTTTCAACTTCCAATATTGGACGTTTAAACTGAGTTTAAACTTCAATCAAAATTGACTGAAAAACTAGATGATGAGTTTAAACTTAGTTTAAACTAGAAACTGAGTTAAACAGTATTCCCAAAATTTGATTTAGTCACTTTAAAGCTCCTTAATTCTTCCTGGTCTATAACGGTTGATGCCAAAATCAGTTAACATGATCATATAAAAATAATGGTTTCATCATTGCTATCGGAAATATTAATGAATGTTTGAAAATGTTTCGTAGTCAGCTAAATGCAAGACAAAAATTCAATTGGAAGGCATGGACTACAGTTTTTCAGAAATGCTTTTTATTTTAGAAATTTTCACACGGTGATAACTCACATGACCAAAAGGGATATTTTGCAGTGCAATGATCGTCCTTCAAAAGGGGTATTAAAAAAACTTTGATCATACATATTTAGGGTTGAGTACTTTTTCTTAGTTTTTTATGAAGGGACATTAAAACTTTATCTTTTCAGATTTTTGTAGACTCGATATATTGTTAATATAAGTACTCATTCTTTATTATTTGTATATTAATTTTATCAAATTGTCCGTCTGTTTGTGTGTACGTGCTTCTACGTCATTCGGAAAATAGCGAAACCATGGAAATTGAATATGAAGTATTCAATAAACCATCTTAAGTCAATGCAAATAAAATTCTTGGGATGGATTAAAATTTCGAGAGCTTCGAAGTTATTCTCACATTGTTGTCCTCACCCGTTACCACGAACCATCAATCTGTCTGTTTCAATACTATTGTATAGTTGGTTTTGTTGTCAGTTTATTTCTAACAACTTTGTCTTCCCATAAATTTACTCAACAAAAAAGAAGAGAAAAACAAAAATAAAGTTAAATAAATTTACGTGACTGCCATACAGATAAAAATTTGTGAGTCATATACGATTTTTGAGTGTATGCGTAGGGGTATTGTCTTAGAGAAAATAATGTTCACAGGCGGTGTAGTGTTAAAATGTATGTCTGTCTGTCTGTCTGTCTGTCTGTCTGTCTGTCTGTCAGTCTGTCGGTCTGTCTACCGTCCTTTTCTATACACGTTTAAATCGCATTTCATATTGACACGTTTCGCTCACCACTTATTGACTCAAGTTTATTTAGTATCCTACAGTTTCTTGCTCTATTTAATATCAGAAATACTACATACTACCACTACTACAACCATACATGCATATATGTATGTTCATATGTGTGTAAGCGTATTGCTCAATATTTGTATTACTTTGTTGTTTTTCTCATTGTTATATATTCTTATCACTGCAACCTTTTGTTTCATAGAATTCCTGGAATATGCACCTACACAATATTTTTTTCCTTTTTGTAGTTTGTTCGAAATAAAAAAATAAAATAAAAATCATGGTACCTATTGATTGTTGAAGGTTGCACATGAGAGCATTTAAATGTTAAAACTTACCTTAGGGTAAATGTATATTTGTTGCATGTAATGCATGATACAAATGTATGCATGTACGTATGGTATGTATCAATAGAGACAAAAACATGTGCATGCAAAAATCGTCCATTTAATTTACATCCATTTTAGTTACAAAATTACAAATGCTCTTAACCGCATACATAGAATTTATATAAAAAAAAATGTTACCTTAAAAGGTACGGTTTTGACCATCGTCAAAACGCTGATGTCCGAAATCCACGCTCGAAAAAGAGCAAGATATTCTTGTTTTAGTAGCCATTCAATTAAGTAACGGTTTCCAGCAGTATTGCAGATTTTAAACTAGGTGTTTAAAACCAGTAGTTGTAAATGAGTTGAGCTTAGATTACTTAGATTTATTTATATTCAAAGGGAAACAATGAAAGCTATGTGCTCACTCAAACAAAGCGGAGTTTTTGCTTAGTAGGCACTACAGCAGATGTAGTGCCTACTACTCAATAGTCTCAATAGTCATGAGAGTTTAAATTAATTTAAAAAAATTTTTTCTTTTTTGCCCAAAAAAGAAATCAGGAAAATCGGCCTCTGAATTTATTTCCCCTATTAAACCAACATCCAACATATTAAGTTTCTGATGTTCAAACTAAAGGTGATCTAGGTTATTAAATTCATTTTATCCTCTTCTGTTTCCTACTACATATTTACAGAAGTGCCTTCATTAATTCCTTCATGCTCGCATTGAACGTTTGTCTTACGCATCCCTTTGTCTTTTATACTACTATGTGTATGCTAATCGCCTTAGGAAAATAAGAAGATACTGAACGGACTTCGTTGAATAGTTACTGCTCTTTGCTAAAAGGATATACAGGAAAATCTTTTAGATAATATAATTACGGTAATTCAGAGCAACTGGTTTGTCTGTAGAAAACTTTAATACAACAAATTTTGAATGGGGTATACTTACCATAGACAGATTTGAAAATAATAAAATAATTTACCCTATTCCATTAGGACACACTTATACATACACACATTAATATAAAATAATACAATGAAAGAATGTCCTGACTTCAATTGGCATAGGGAAATGTCATTTATGAGAAATATGTATGTAGAAAATATGAAGTTAAAAATAAGTAAATTTTTTTCAACAAACGTTTGGCAGCAAATGATGCTAGCATTTTGAATAAATAATAATATAAAAATATGTGAGTATATAACAATGTTTGCATGTGCATATGCAGAAGAAAAGAGTGTCTGCCTGTCATCTGACAGACGGACAAGCAGGCAGGCAGATAGACGGACAGACAGTTGACAGCTTGACATAAGTAAACTTGATAGTGGTTGGTTGGAATGGCATGGCAATTTCCGATGTATGCACAGACACATACTGGCCAATTTAAATACGCAAGCACGCCACACAACTCACAAAGGCCAAAAACTAAAAAGCCAACCAAACCAATAACAAACATGAAAAAATTTTAAATTTATGTACATTCTTATGTTTATATATATGTATGTATGTATGTATGCGTTAATGTTAACCTCTTAATTCTCATTTCTTACAACTTACATTTTCATTTCCATTTTCATTCACTACTTATAAACTGTTGCTGCAATCGAAGTCAATTGCGTTCGCAAACAAATCCCTCCGCAATTAACGCAAACACTTTGAGCCCATTCCGTAAATGCGAAAATAAACGTTAAAGCTGAAAAGAGCAAACAAACCATTTTGCCGCTACCTCTTCTTTGCCACTCCCCTGCAACACTCTTTAGTGTACAGTCTGCATCTGTATGTGTATGTGTATGTGCATGTGTGTGCGCTTAAGCTTATTCGGCCGATTTACTGCTATTTTGCCGGTTGTTATTATGGCTACAATGATTTCCGGTTGAAATGAATTGCGTTGAGTGAGCGAGTGAATGAATCAATGAAAAACAAGCTAAGAAGAAAGCTTGAAAACTATTACAAAAAAAAAAAAAACAAAAGAGAGCCAGATTTAACGATTTGTTAATTTGAGGTTCTATCGCGTATTGATGATCAAAGAAAAATGTTTGTTATTCAATTATATGCGATTTTTACATCGAAAATGAGTAAAATTAGGTAAGTTTCCTTATATTTGTACCAGTGGCTTTCAAAGTTCTTCATATAATATCAACAACCGGAAACAAACCTTCTGCTTATCAAACCCAGACATAACTAGTTAATTGATAATAATGTAGCAAAAATGTTATTTCGGTGCTGGCTAGTTGCTTGATTTTGGTTCAGCAAAAGAGTCAATATTATCGGTTTTTGAGTTTTAGTCCGAATTACCCAAGATTCGGCGCAATTTTCATAATGTTCTTTGACAAGATGTTCTTATTATTCTCTGTACTCTAAAACATACGAAGTTTGTCAGTAAATCGGAAAATGAATCTGAAGCTCATAGCTCATTCAGTTTAAGGTTTATTCTCATTGCGAAATTTAATCAGTTGTAGAAAAAGCACTGAAGCATCAGCTTAACACTCATATTGAGAGTATAAAGCAAAATTAGCCACGTGCAAATATTTACTCTGGTTTTTTGTACATGATAGTGACTTTAGCTGCCGTGTACATGTGGAAAAGTAGAGAAAATTTTTGCACGCATGGCTATGAAGTGGCTAACACTGATATACCATACTATAGAGTAACACAAGTTAAACAAACTTTTCCTGCTAAAATTTACTTACATACAGAATTTTTATAGGCAAGAGTTTTGACATTGGCAGCAACCACAAACATAATAAAAATGTGGATGGTGAAGTGAAGTGGGCGCATTAACCTCGACTATATGTTTAACTACTCATTTACTTTGACTATTTACTAGAAATAGACATGTATGTAATTTACTTTAGGACAGAATTAAAGAAATAAGAAACAAAGCAAAAAACCAGAGGAAAATAAATTGCTCTCAATGAATTCAGTTGTATTTCACAGCTTAACTTAACGCTCAGCTTCATTTACAGCTATAGCTCAGCACAGGTGAAAATATTTCAGCAGTTTTTCATTTTGCTTTATGACAGTTCATTTTATTTGTTTTTTCTTTTTTTTTTTTTTTTTCATCTAAGTACTTTACTATAATGCTGTTTGAGTATTCGTCTTTGTTTTTTGTTTGTGTTTGTCTTAAGATAAATGTACTTGATGTCAGATTATGGAATTGCTGCAGCAACTCAAATACGCACAGTGGGTTTGTCTGTGAAATGTGGCAAAAATGTCTTTATATTATTAATAAATGGAACACTTTCCGCTTGGAGCATGTTTTTATGACTCACACACAAGACACGAAACGAAAACGAGTTACTGTTGACAAATGGCGCAATAACCTTGTGCAACCATTCATTTGTTAGCGGTTTGGGGCAATCTGCTTATGTTTTTTTTGTTTGAAAAGGAGTCCTTGGCTTACAATAAACACATAAGCGCATAAGTTGGTTGACGTGTACATTAAGCAATTCTGATAAATTAACACAAGAATAAAACTTGAATTAGAAATTTAAAACTGTGAATAATTTTTGGATTTTGGGGAATCATCGATGTGTTACGTAACGTCAATTTTATACTATCAAACAGAGACAACTTCAAAACTACACTAGTTTATAAAACGAATTTACTCCCGCTGAATTCGAAAATCATGGCTAATTTTTTTTTTTTTGGATAGAAGTAAATCGACAGAAAAATTATAATATTATGAGCGGTTGATTGAGTTTAATTGCTTGCAATCCATTCTCTACATTTTTTTGTTGGTGTTTTCATATTATTAGAATAGTTTTCACTCTTGCTTTGTGAGAGATCTCAAGCTGCAACGGAAAAAGCGGAGGGATCATTATTGTAAAAGAAAAAATTTACTAGAAAAGGAGATCGTTGTTGTCTTTGCCCACTGTGCAAAGACAACATTAAATATGTACATTTTTAGTGTAAACTATTGTTAATAATGTAAAAAATGTTAGCATGTAATATTTGAAAATTTTGTAATCTATATTAAGGATGCTCCATGCATTAAAATGGCGTTACGTTACTAGGGGAGGGGAGGGAGGAGTTGTTTTGTTACGATGTGTTACGACCAAGGGTGGGGGAGGTGTCAGAATTGGTCAAAAATTGTGTTACGTAATATGTGAACGGCACCTAATCACCAGATCGAGACGGGAATCGAACTGCAATCTCCCAGGTGAAGGTCTAGTGCACTACCCACTAGACTATCGAGGTCGCCAAAAAAATTCCTCAAAGGTTGTATTTGCCGCCAATTCGAGAACCAAAGAAGCTTTAGGTTTTTTTAATACATTTGATTATACACACATTACAACTGAATCTGTGTCTGTCTGTTCTCTAACGAATTTGAAGGCATAAATATGTTTGCACTAGCTGATCCAATGGAAATTGTGGTAAATGTTCTTCCTTTTCGAAAAGAGTAGGACTCTTTACACTTTAATCCTATATATCCCTATTCACATTTTTAGAGAAATGTTGGTACGTGTTTTTAAAAGTTTTCAAGGTTTCTTTCTTTACAGTGTTTACTATTTGGCATGCTTTATTTAAAAATATATTCATGTTTAGCAAAACTAAACTCTACAAAATTGTTCGTAACCAATCTTTTGTAAACTTTATTTAAACTTATTTAGAGTTTATTTAGAGCACTTGCCTACCTTTTTGCGACAATTTTCATATTTTACTTATTTCTTTTTTTGGGCACACATAAATAAACGTCAACTTAATTGTGTTCATAGTCCCATATGACTTCGATATGCAATTATGTTAATTTCAGGGTATATTTTATGAATAAGCCAACGAACGTGGAATGGGTGGATGTGAATGAGGAGCACATAAAGAACGGAAAAATAGAAAAACGACCCTTATCATTATTATCATTATTAAAGGAGCGGCATACAAACATACATACATATCGCTGCCTTAATTTGCTAAGGCCCTAGCATCAAATTTTTCAATATTTGAAGTTTTTGATGGATTATTATAACGCGTGTCCACTTTCATCTGTACCGAAGATTTTAGAGACCTACGCAGAAGACTTACAATCTTTTCTTTTTAGTTTAAATTACAAATTCTCGAAACCGTACTCTAAATAAAAAATGTTGTTTGATTCTCATGTAAAATTTGGAAAATGCGTGTTAGGGCCTTAACAAATTAAGGTAGCCAAGCGATATAATGTGAGATACTGTGCGATAATAAATTCTAGAAAATGATACACAAATTTAAAGTGGGAAATTCAAGTTACGTATACGCCGCGTAAACACAAAAATGTCCTGCTACTGCTCTTTGAAATGTAATTTAATTTTTTATTTCCACATTTGTATAAAGAAATCAGTTTGTTTTTTTTTACTATAGATGAGAGCGAAGCCGTGAGGTTAAATTAAATGAGAAAATTTAATTTCAAATAATTTACATCTGGCAGCTAAACT
The DNA here is from genome assembly GCA_963691655.1 of Toxonevra muliebris. Taxonomy (NCBI): domain Eukaryota; kingdom Metazoa; phylum Arthropoda; class Insecta; order Diptera; family Pallopteridae; genus Toxonevra; species Toxonevra muliebris. Next base: position 2,465,150 of record OY829327.1, on the reverse strand, counting down.
GTGGTTAAATAAATGTCCGTTAGTCCGTCTGTCCGTTCATGGATGGATCATCACGATATCAACGATTCAGGTAGGAGAGAGAGAGAGAGAGAGAGAGAACGATAAAGAACTCTAATTGAATAATTTAAATTAAAACCAAATTACCTACCGGCAAAGTGGCAGCGTGGTAATGTTGCTGCATGCTATGTGAACACACGCACACATACTCACACGAACATGCAGTTATGTGTGTGTCTACATGCCCACTTGCATTTTTCTGTGGTTCTGCGTATTTTAAAATAACGAAATTAGTCCAACGGCGAACGGAAGCAATGTGGAAGTAAATAAACAACGGAAGGAGGCAGGAAGTAGCAAACTCATTCACAAAATATCAGATTACGAGTACAATGAAACGGTGCTTTTAGTAGTGTGTGTATTTTGATGAAAACTGAACCTTATTGAATGTACATATTATTTTTTATATACTATATAGTACTATATGTGTTGAATGCACATTAACACACACACACACCAGTTTTTGTATTTTAATTTCTCTCCACATACTTAATCCTCGTTTTTTCTTCCTATCTCCAGCATTTCATTAATCTGTTCTTTTGAATGAAAGTATAAGGGCAGAATGTCAAAAGTTAAAATTGAAACGAATACATAAGTTATAAGTTATAGCCGTGCCATGCATGTGTGTATTTTTGTGTAGATGTATGTGCGCATTCTACAATCCTTGCGCTTTCCAAATAATCGTGTCTCACTGTAATTAGTTTCATTTCATCTTTCTCCTCCTCTCTTCTCTATTCTTCTTCATTTGAGTGTCGAATTCATTTTTTACCTGCTCCTCTTCACTCCCCTACACCTATCGTATCCTTGAAAATTGTTATGTGCAGGCATTGTTTGCATAATGAAAGAACTTATGTTATTTTGACAGTCGCAAACACTTTTCATGTTTTACTTTTTACTAGTTATTTAGAGCAACAATTGCCACAATGCAGTGCATGCCGAACTTTTTTTTACCCGTTTAGGCTTTATCACCTAGAGCATGAAATTCGGTCTCTAACTTAACTAAATCTATAGCGATATCTCGAGATTTTTCCAAAATATTTACTTGGAGCAAACCAAAAATGAATATGGCACTGTTTTCTTTGTTTTTTTTTTTTTTTGGAACATTGTATAATTCCGGGATCAGTTTACCTAAGAAGAAGTAAATAAAGTAATACGATTCCGCTTAGGATCGTATTCACATTGAAAATTAAAAAAAAAAATGTTTTTTAAATTAAATTAAAATTTGCAAAATATGTACGAAGCAACCGAATAGTATCGATCTATATCTATCAGAATAGGAAAAGAAAAGAAGATGATAGATGGGAGAGTGTAAGAGAAGAAAGAGATGAAATAGGTGCTAAATATGAATATGCGAGGGTTACTAAAGTAAAGTTTGTGGTCTCCTTTCAATAAAAATAAAAAAGTGTGGTACTACTAAAAAACAAGGGTAAAAAAAAAAATAATAACAATAACAACATTAGACGAACAGGGACAATAGTAGGTAATAAAAATAATAATAATAACATTAATAATGGGGTAGCAAAAAACGAAATGACCATGGCTTTTAACTTATGACAGAATAAGGCACTAAATTTACGTTAATTTACTACTAAACTTTTTATGGTTGGACACTTTCCATTGCCAACTACTGCAACTAGCTTTAACTGCTTGTTTAGGGGATATGCTCGCACTTTTTCATTTTTCACTTGATGCCTGCCACAAAAGCTTATTTCGATTATTTATTCACAAAGCAGCAGAAAAAGAAAACGAAATGAAACGAAAATAGGATTCCCGATTACATAGTTGAGAAAAATACCCTTGTAACATGCTAAGCTGATTTAAACCACGCTTGATGTGTCAAAGGTACAAAAATACAAACAAACGCACATAGTACATGTGCATGTGTGGCGCACACGCATACATGCATGCTTGTGTGTATTCATAATAAAACTTAGTGGGTTACCTTGATCACCATTCACCAACAATGTATGTAGGTACAGCAACATCTCTCGCAGTCATCAGAATCACCAGTATCACCAACTTCAATCCGTCGTTTTCTACATCCGCCATCTTCCACAACTGTTGAGTTTTCAAGAGTATTACGAGCACATGCTCGTGTTTGTTTTTGTTGTTGTTTTTTTTTTTTTTTTGATTGCCTGGTTAATGTTGCCGAGTTGTTCCTGCTGCTGTTGGTGTTACTTTGTGTTGCCTGTTTGCCTCTTTTTAATGTATTTTTTGTTGTTGTGGTTATAGAAAGGTGTGTGTTGTGTGCGTGAGAGTGGATTTATTTATATATGGAAGTGTGTGTGTTCATGTGCACTTGAATATTTACATTTTGTTGTTGTTCTTGTATAATTGTACAAACATTTCATTTCTTCTTCTTTTTTTTTTGATAATAAAAAAGAAGTAAGCAAAAATTCACATCAAAATGTAATTAAAATTTTTTGCAAAATTAGAAGAAAAAATAAAATAAAAAAATAAATACGTTAAAATTAAAAAACAACCTTTCTGAGTCTAACGACTACGTTGTTTTTTCCTTTTAATATTATTTACCTACACATGTATAATTTATCTAGTATATAATGTAATTATGTTTGCACGTATGTAACTGATACTTCTTCTACCGCTTTTATACTGCTTTGCTACGATTTTGCTATGAATATTGTTCATTTCGCATACTCATTCAGAAAAATAAATAATAAAACGTTTTCCAGTAGCTGAAGATCTTTGTTTATACATATTTGTATGCAGAATGTCCTGTGAGAGTTTTTGCTTGGATTGCATCCAAATGTTTAATTGACCTGGTATATTGGTGCATTTTCTTTCACCAAACCCAAACCCAATAAAAAAAATATTTTTCTTTACATTTATATACTACACCAGCCTTTTTTCAAGTTTAGTTTCAGTTTTTATTCTTATTTATTTATTTTTAATGCATTTCGTTGCTATTTATATAAATATTTGGTAAGCATTTCATTCATTTTTAAATAGAATTCCATTAAATTTAGCAATATATAAAATTTCTTCTGAGTCCTTAATAAGGATTTGTATCTCTATTTTTTTTTTTTTTTTAATTTTAAATTACTAGGCAATATCTTCGGCGGGTTATCTGAGAAACAAATTTGCCTTTTCAACAGTTATGAGTTGAAATTTGTAATATTTAAATTACTTCACTTGAAAGTTACGATTTATATGGAATTTTACAGAAGCTCAAACATTAAAATACATTTATCACTTCATAAATAATTATTTCACGACAACATTGATTACAATCTCTTTAGGTTTAGGTAGTTTTGAATAGAATTTCAAATTTCTTTCCAATCCGAAAATTTCAATCACTTTCTCCCTCTTTGTCATATTTGATTACAAGTCATTATCGTTAGGTTGCCAAATTGCCTAGAAAATAACACTGACTTGCAGTCTTTAGACCTAAGCACCAGAATGGTCATTTTCAGTGGACGCGGTTGAATTATTCAATCTCTACGAGATTTTTTAACCCAATCTTTGAGTCACCACTGTTAAACAAATTAAACTTCTAGTTTTTATAAGGCTGAAATTTATCGAATAGTACTGATCCTAAGAAAATGTTCAAGAAGTTGCTGAAACTTGTGGTTGAAGATTTAATATCACCTTAACCCTTATATTGGCACAACGGTCTGGCCAGACCTTTTTCAACTTTGTTGATTTTTTTTTATTATTTGTAATACCACTATGATCTCCACAATCCATGATATCCTTAAATGACTATTTCTAAATGAGATTTATTAAAAAATCGGAGTCCTGAGATATAAGGGGGCGAGATTTTGGTGATTTCAAAATTTTAGTCATATTGGTACCACCACGGTCTGGCCAGACCGTATGCATTTTCTCATAGCTTTTCCGATATTTTTGCTTTACTTCGTCGTTAGTATCGTGTTGCTTGTATGTATATAAACATTTTCATCCTTTATTCTTGAAATATAAACCTATTTTACTATGGAAACAAAAGTTTTGAATCGACAAACATCATCACACAAACTACCATTGGAATTGTAATTGAAAATTAGAAACCATAAATGATCATAGAAAAGAAAATCTTTATCATCTTCATGCTTTCTTTCCTCAGATATACTGTTTCAAGTATTTTCTTTGTATGAGAGCTGCCGTGCCCACTTGGCCAAAAAATATCACTTTGCACCACTCGGTCGTTTTCAATTTCATACACATGTTTCCTAGAGCATGGCGTTGTCAACCTGCCCCTTTGAACCAAATCTCTGTACTATAATATGTGTGGTTTCGGAGATATACTCAAAATAGCACTCTAGCACTCAAAATAGCTCGGTATCGGCAGATACCTGTAGTATGGGATTGTCAGCCAGCGTCCTTGCACGTAGGACGCAGTAAACTGCAGTACTGTACTATGTATACTAGGTATACTAAAAAAGGTATAAGGTTTGTATGGGAGGTATCCCACTCACTTGTAATTACAAACTTTTACCAAGCCAATAGTAAAGTCAGAGACATAAAGCAATAAATATTACATAAACTTTTAGGTCATTCAGAAAGTATAACCGGACATACAAACAGATTTCCACTTTTTTATATATTGTTAGATTATTTTCTTCATTGCTGTTTCAAAACGTGAAATTTTTTAAGAATCAAAAGCATATTTTTTCAATAAATGTATATATAAGTACATTATTCTTACATAATCTGTAGTGTTTTCGCACAGATTTCATTGAAAATTCTAGTAAATGCAGTATAAATATATGACGGTCTGTCTGGACCGTGGTGGTAGCAATGTGACAAACAAAAGTGGTGCCAACAGAAGGGTTAAAGCTCATTTTCTGCTGCAACCGTGTATGCGCACACAATAAATTCATATCACCATTATCGTTTTGCTTTATATGCTACTACTACACACTTGTGCTAAATGTGAACAAAGTTCAGTATTAATTAAAATCATCGGGCTGTCATACGTCAACAATAACATAAACAACGGCACATTTTCATATAAAACAACCACAGTTACCTACAACAACAGCAACAATAATAATAAATTTAAAAGCAAAAGAACTTTTTCTCTCCACAACAACAAACAGCAAGCTAGAAAAAAGTAAAAAGTTTAATTTTTATGTTTGTGTGTGTGTGTGTAATTATTGTGCTATTATTATTTTTTCATTCTTCATATTTGCATTCATAAATATGTTTTAGTTATCCTTTTGTTCTGATAATTTTCTTTTGCGCTGTGAAGCAGAAACTTTTTCTCTTTTCTGTGCGATTTCTATTTTATTGCTTTTTTTAGAATTCGTAATGATTATGTGACTATATGGCTTGATGGTGTTTGCATTCACTTTATAAAAACAGAAAAATATTGGAAAAAACATAAACATGAACAATTTTTTTAATACTAATATATACTACTATTTTTCTTCTCTTTTCATCCTTTTTGCGCTGCTGCATTTTTCTCTTTTTCCTCTCTTTTTATATATTGTGAAATGTCAAATGTCATATACTAACACTAATAACAAAAATAACACCGCCAACACCACCACCGTCACCAACAACACCACGCACTATCCACTAATCTTCCTCTGCCACAACAACAATAACGACCGTGTACCTTTATCTCTTGAAAACCAAATCAAACATACATTAAAAATTCGTGAAATAAAAATCAAAGGCTTTTGCGCGCCGAATTGTATTCGTTACGACGGAAGGGCGCATTAAAAGCGGCTGGGGATGGTACACAGCAACAACAGCAACAATTTGAACAAAACAATCATAATAATCTACCATTACAACTACAACAACAACCAATTCAACATCATCCACTATTACACGTTCACGAATCAAATCGTCATTGCGCCCGCTGCAACACCGAATTGGGCCGCATCACTAATCGGGGCGCGCCCTGTCGCGTTTGCAAATTGAGAGTGTGTAAGGCGTGTCGCGAATTTACGTCACGAACAACGGATTGGGTTTGTTTGGTCTGTCATAAGCAAATGTAAGTCTGTGTGTAGGAGCCATACTTACTTACATATATTTAAAGGATGATCGAATTTTTTGGAGGCATCGGCTACCCCAAAGAAATATAGTAAATTTAATGCTGATCAACATTGCCGAAGGGAGTATGAACAAAATATCGACTTGAGTCCTCCCAAATTTTGATTGAAATTTCGAAATCACAGTTCAGTTCAGGCATTGAAAACAATATAAGTTTTTTAGGGACGTGAAATTCAAATCTGGCATTAGTTTGCTTTTAAAATTGATTCTAGATGGCGCTACCATACAAAATTTCTTTAAAATTCATTGTCTTCGTAGTTTTTCCTCAATAAATTATTGCAAAATTTGTTATCATAAAAAGTTTTTAAATTTCAAAGGTTTAAAATTTCAAAAATGTTTTTGTTATAGTCAATATTCAAAACTCTAAGGACATGAAAATCGAAAACTATTAAATGTATTTACTTCAAGTGGATTACCATCAAATATACCAGGAACATAATAGTTATAAGTTTTTCCATAAAAATATTAACTATTACGGAACAACTTAAATTTTTATTGTTGCTCATAATTATTATTTCCTGTTAATTAGTTTTTACGTCCACCGATAATTATTATGAGTGGAAAATATTTTTTACGTTGACGATAAGTTATATTTTGTAAGAAATATTTTTTACGCCCACTTATATATATTATGAGTGAAGAATTGGTTTTTTCATTGCTGATAACTTTTACAGGGTAAGAAATAATTTTTAAGACTATTTTATTTATTATTTCTTTCATGCCAAATTTATATAGTATATGAAAAGCGTGTTGAATTTTTTATAAGAGTAAAAGTGAAATAAATTTGGGTGATTCTTTTTCTTTTTGGCTATCAAATGCCCTTGCACGGTGCAACAATAGCAAAATTACGCTTTTGCTCTTAACATATTTTGCTTCACGTTTGCTCTGAAACCTAAAGCGAATTCTCCAATCATAGTAGTTACAAGTGAAAGTAAAAAATACTTCTTAAACAATAAAAGTTTTCAGCAACGTAAAAAATGTTAGCCGACGGAAAAAATATTTCTTACAAAATAAAAGTTATCGGCAATATAAATGATTTTTTCTTGTTCATAATTATTATGAAGCAATATTTATTTAAATTTCCAAATTGTGGGCATTTTTTGCTACATCCAAATTTAAATAATAATTATTTTGGGTTATCTTTCTAGGGGGTAGCTGATGTCTCCAAAATTTACACTCGAACAATTCGATCACCCCTAAAACATAAGTATATGAATGTGTTTGTAAAGAAGCTATATCTATGAGTGTTGTAGCAAAAAATATGAAGATATCAATATAAAAATATAGTTAGTAGCTTAAGAGCTGTGCATGCAAATCAATAAAATCAATTCATAGAAAAAGCACCTGTAAATACATACATATCTATGAAGAATCAAAACTTACATACTGATAAGCTAACGTAGTTATAGCATACAATATTAAATATAGATCTAAATGAATAGTAGAGGAGAGTAGGCAGATTATAAAAATTTATAAGCCATACGAGCGTTATGATGTATAACTCTATAACTCTAGAACTCTATATCTAGTCTTCTATAATCCTAAATAAGGATTGCTAACTCAAGTTTGAATTTCATTATTTCGATGAGCTTTAAATTGACTGTTTAGAAAAATCGGTATTCTACGAAACACCCCCTGTGCCTCGTAGAATATAGAATTGAAACAGATGGCCAAAGATGGCGTTGCTAGTATTGTACGGACATCACATTTGTCGATAACTTTAGCTTACAATTTTAAATTTAATAATCGCCTTAGATAATGACACACGTTCATATGCACAATGCACACTCATTCTTTTAGTGAAAGGAAAACTTATTTTGAAAGTTTATTGTGTTGGAAAATTTTCCTTTTGAAAGTTTATGCGAAATTATCACACGCATTTTTATTGGCTAAACAACAGAAAAAAAGTTTCACTACGATCAACCACAAAACGTCGACAGCTACATTTGACGCTGACGTCTCCTCGTAGGTAATAGATTTTTTGTTATTGTTGTTGTTGTAGTTTCATTGCACTTGGCAAAATGTGTTTGCACTTCTTCATTTACTTTGACGGCCAGCAGTTGGTTTTGAATTTCGACACTTCATTTGTGACACTTTAATTGCATTTTGCAGCAGCAGCAGCAAAAAGTTTCATTGCACATACATATGTATGTGTGTGTGTGCATGTGAATGTATTAGAGAAAGTGTCAAATATTTTTGTTGCTGTTGTTTTCTTTTCATCTTTTTACCAGCTGAAATTGAATTTGTTTGTTTCATTCACCAGCATCATCATCATTTTATCGATTTGCAACATTGTTGGGTTGTTTATGTTTTTATTATAGTTGCTTTCTTTTGTTTTGTTGCAATGACAATTCATTTTATTTTAAATTTTTTCTTTCAACTGTTTATGCAAAAATAGAAAAGTTTTACACTCTAAACAACCACATTTGAATTTTATTTACTTATACTTTGTAAGTAGAGAAGCAATTGCAGGCAGAAAAACAGCAGTAAAATCAGCATCCTTGAAGCCCCAGGAGTCATAGCCTTGTGACCAGTTATTGAAACAAAATTCTATAATAGTTAACTAGTTTTTCTGATAATGTTTTTTTCTTGTTGGCAGCCAGGTAAATTACAATTCAAATCGAATTGAAAAGAAGAGCCAAGCGCAAATGCAAAAAGAGGAGAGACGAGGTGGTTTAGGTGTGGAAAAGTACACCATTTGAATAAAGTATCTGCAATCAATTTTGCATTTTATTGTATTTTTAAATTGATTTTCTCTATTCAAGAATCCGTTGGAAATTTTTATAAGAGCTAAAGCATTTTTAAAATGCACTCTAAGCTGGTTAGGCACGAAATTATTTATTTTTTATGAAATTATTACTCATTATGAGGAAGAATTTGGTCCATGGAGCACCTTTATTCAGATTGCCCTATCAATCTCAGGCAGGTGCATATCTAAGCACGTTAGCAGAGGTCATTGAAGAAGCTCACTCCATGTTAACTAACAGGCGCAACAATCCTAGACAATACAATAGACTCTACAAAGAAATGGCCAGAACAATATTGCAATAGGCTGTAATAGTTTGCAGCACAGCCTTAAAAAAGATATTCATTGCAGGAAATTGGGTAGTAGATGTACTCTGAACTACATCTGCCGAAGCCTTAGAAACCAATCTTCATTTGTATTTCATGTTCACATACAAAAAAACAGTCTCACCATGAGCTCGCTGCATCTTCAGGCACTGAAGTTACTGAATACTGAATCTAAGATATCACGTAGGTTAGGTTAGGTTGGAGTGGCTGTCAAGAGACACACCTAGGCCTGAACGGCCCATTGTGATACCACATAGTTGGACCTAGAGTTTTTTATCGGCTTGGTGGTTTTGCCATTACCAACCTATGTGTGAATTATGAGATAGTGTACAATCTTATAATTCTCATACACTTCATACTGATAGTGAATATAAGAAAGTTATGAAAATTAACCACCAGACGAAGACGGGAATCGAACCCGAACCTCCCAGATGAAAGTTAAGTGCACTACCCACTAGACTATCGAGGTCGAGATATCACGTAATTCCCCACCCAGTCCAGTCCAGCAGTGCGACTTTGTAAATTCTTTAATGACGATCGCAAACAGGACATGAACGAAAGGAGATTTCTTCGCAAATAGTCTGACCATTCATTCATTAGTATATCTACAACATTCAAGGTAATCTCTAACTGCTGTTTATCTCTTAATATGGTAAGTTATATTTGAGCGGTTAAAATCGACTGTACTGGACTCGAAATCACAGTGGCATTCCATGTAATTGCTAGATCGATGAGCTGCAGGCGCAACATTGCCTTTTTCTCATATAATCTAACACCCAGGTATGCTTATGAGAACCTGCAAATCAATCATCAGTATACATTCCTAACAAATAACGTTCTTGCCAAAAAAAAAAAAGAAGACTAGAATCATTAGGCCAACTCAAGTTCAGCAAGTCTCATTGGCCTAAGTTAGTCCTAATAAAACCACATAACCTATGCATCAAATGCCTAGACTGAGGAAACATAAATCTTGACATGTTTATATAGTTGCATGACGACGCTCATGGCTCTACCATATTTTTAAAAATAAAACTTTTCCCTTTCAGTTTCCCCACATGAATTGCTACGGCAAAAGTCAAAGTTCAAAGTTAATTACCAAAAAATTTAACATGTCAAGTACACACGAAGTGCGAGACTAATTTTGTAATTATAAAAAGTCACACCAAGAAACTATGAGACTCGCAATACCAATTGCGTATGCGTGTCTTTTACTTTTAGGGTGCAACATATGCCACATGCAAGTAGATAAATATGATTTAAAAATTTGTACTTTTGTCTAAGTATGCGAAACTCTAATTTATAAATAGAAATGATGTCAACTTTGAAGCCGCATATTTGGAGCGTATTTATTGCATTTGCTAACGAATTTCGCGCTAGTAATGTTGCGCTTTGCAAAAGAGGTCGCCACCACGCAACATCATCATTCTACCATAGTCGATGAGCAGAACTCACCTCACCCAATTTGAGAGTGTTACTCCTACAGTTGCGCGCTGCTTGCCGCATAGTTCAGAACAAGTTTACCCATTTTACTTAAGTGTTGTGGGACTTTAAAATATTCTTTCGGCAGTAAACAAATACGTTAATTTGTTAATATTACGGAACCTACACGACCACCACGTTCACAGCAATATGTATTGTACTACCAAATTGGGGAATCTTAAGGCTAAATTGGAGACTGTGACACAAACTGCTGCTGGAGCTGTTGTTATTGCTGCTTCTGCTGTTGAATGTGCATAATCAACCCAAAAGCGTAGGCATCTCTCTGCAAAATTGGTTGTTGGCTTAAATACACAGTGTGATGGAATGAAAAATAATTAATTAAAATTTTCTGTGCATTGGGTACAATGAAGTGCCCCAGCTTTTGCAATTCCTAACAGATATTGCTCAAAACTGCACGCAAACCGATTCGGCCCATGATATTTAGCATTCCGATTAACATTCGAGATATTTCGATGATAGCATTTCAATCGAATATTATTAACAGGAGAAAGCAATTATATGTCGTAACTACCGAACTCCAAATTTTAAGCCCTATACAGTTCAGTCCATCACCACAGCCTCTGATTTGTTGCTGTATTGCCAGATCTTAGATCTCTGTGTTGCACTGTGCCATATCTATTATATTGATGATGCTGCAGACGACGTTGCTGCGTGACTGTTGCTGTTGGTGGTACTATTGTTTTTCTGTTGCTGATGCTCATTTCACCGGCTTGTCATATGTCAATTCCATCTCATTACCAAATGTCTATAATGTAATGTTTCCACGAATGTGTGTGTGCGCCCGTTTACACATTTATATGTGTATTCGTTTATCTGTCTGTTTCACTGTCAACTAGTCAAACTGTTCGCATGATTTCATTTGCATCATTTATTGCTCAGCTGCATTCGCGAGCAGTTTTACAGAAAAGCATTCAATATTAAAAAAAGTTGCTTTGAGTGAATACTTTAGCATCAAAATGTTTTCGTATTTCATTGTTAAATGGAATTGTTTCTCTTGTTGTAGGGAAATACAAGCTGCCAATACTGCTGCAACCACAACCGCTAGTGATTGGACAAAGGACTATACACGCGGCTCCTGCGGTGCTGTCGACCATTTGCCAACAAGTGATGTACTGAGAAAAAGTATACGACGTTCTTGGACAATATCGAGTATGTATCCATCAACCCCCACTCACTCATACATTTATTTGTATTTTTTTATTGTATTTTCCGTCTCTATTATAGATCCCGAAGACGACACAAACAATCAGAATCCACATCAGAATCCCATTGCTGACAATCTGTACCCGCAGCAACAAAACCTTATTGAAGCGCAATCGGCCGGTAGCTACCCCTCTCTAATACGCCATCAATCGGCACGCAATCATCCCTCCGTGAATTACAATACCGGAAGCGTTATTGGCATTAGCAGCGGTGTTGGGATTGCATCATCGAGTGTACTACAGCCCGAATATCACGTGAACCCTCAGCGACGCGTCCTGCGTCAATCCACCTTGCCGACTACACTGCCCAATAACGACCCGAATTTAAGTGGTAGCGGTGCCAACTTGGCTAATTACAATAGTGTTAATTTAACCGCACCCACATCACCACATCAAATGCAAAAAAGTCCACTCTATCCGAGCGCTTATAATAGTGATGATATTATTCATATGGCAACCACCAGCACCAGTAACATTGAATGCGATAATTACATACAACAATTGCAGCAGCAGCAGCAGCAACAACATCAGATGCCTATAAATATTCAACAGCAACAGCCCCAACAACAACAGCAGCAACAACAATCTCAGAGTGGGATAAATACCCCGACACATCATCGTTTGCAGGTAAATGTGAAATGCAGGAATTGTGGGGTATGCCACAAAAATTAATTAACGTATCTCATTAACTTTGCTTTGAACATCATTAGCTTAGGTATGTGAATTTCGAAATGGATAATTATATCTGTTTGCATGAAAAATATAACTTCGACTTCTCCAATGTAGAACTTAGTCAATCGGAAGTTACACAATTTTGTATATATGACACTCTTTCTTCGAAGATTATGACCTTTAAATAGTCGGAACTATTCAACTTTAAAGTTTCAGTAGCATTCTCTTGAAGTAATTTCGCACATTGCTCATTTCCGGATAATATCTCAAATAAATGTAAATATCCAAAATTTGTATAGGTCTCGAAGAGGACCACATCTGCTATTGGCTCTAGGGTATCTCGATAACGTTATTGCTTAAAAGAACAATGCTGAATTATCTTATTTTTACAATTGGCATATTCCATCCCACTCACTCTACATTGTTCAGAAGTATTTACTAATACATACACAAATGTTATTCAGGTACGTAGACAATCAACCCTTCCGGCCAATCCATGCCAAGCACCAATGTACATGTCCACCTCACCAAATCGAACATACAGCCGTTCACCTGAACGTTCACCAGGTGAACAACGATACCCACCATTCATGCGACAGACTTCATTTCCCTGCAATATGTCTGAGCCGCCAACACAACAGCAACACCATCTCAATTTAGGCTCCACGCCACCCAATTCATATGCAGCACAGCAACATCATCGTGGCAAAATGTTGCCGCCATCCCCGAATTATCAAACATCTGTTATTTACCAGCAGCAGGCACAGCAACAACAACAGCAGGTTTATGACCCTCAGGCAACTGCAGATGACATGGACTACACAACAGCAGCAGCAACAGTAACAACAAAAACAGCAGCAGCAGCACAATCGATACCAAAATCGCGTATGTTACGCCAAGCAACTCTACCCAACCCCGACCAGCATATTAAATTGTTGCCCACCTCACCTCCGAAACGCCAGACATCACCGCAATATCGACGTTCACCTGAATTTATGCGTCAGCAAACTCTTCCAAATCCCGAGGCATTTAGCGGAAATTCATTGTCAGTACATCCGCCACCCGGTCTGCCAAACTCCAATTCACAGGCCAAATTCCTGCCAATTTCACCACGCCACAAGCAAAACTTCCTCTTCCCGAATGTACAAAATCCACGTCAGTTCCTGTCGCAACAGAACGTGCCTACTGTGGGTGCCGTCGATAGCGGTGGCAGCGGTAGTGGCGGCAGTGGCGCAAGCAGCGCTGAACACTATTCGAGTAGTCAAAGTGTAAATATTCACCAGCAGCGAGATCACGCAAAAATGATTAAGGTACGCAGCCACAGCAATGAGGAGTACTCCATAACGAAGCCATATCACACGGAAAATCGACGTTTGCTACCCGAAATCCCCATCAATCGTTCGGCAACGTAAGTACTGCTCGAGAAAATTCAAATTCTAACTATTTCAAATCTCAAACTTCTTTTAAAGTCGATCGCCGAGTCGCCTCGTCCGCCAGGATTGTGTTAAGGATGATCGCATCGGTGGCGGCGCTCACGATTCGCACGCACGCACTTTCGGTGAGGCCAAACAGCAATTTCATCAGTTTCAAGATGTCACCGAAGAAGAAGACACGCGTCCCGAGTATGTGGACTATTTTGGCGATAGTAGCAGCAGCTTTCTAGAAGCCGATGAAGTGCAATACGAGAAGAATTACAATGCAGGCTTTAGCAGCGAACCGCGTATCATTTACAATGATGGCTCCGATGATGGCGGCAGCTATCAGCCTTATCAGAGTCCAATGGTACACAGCGCAGAAAATATGATGACACATGAACCGAATTACGGTTACAACTATGGTGTTGACAGTGGTGGAGGACATATGAGTCACACACTGGGTAGTGGTTTAAGCACCAGTGGTGGTGCCTTGCCACGTACACCGCAAATGCACAACCGCATTCGTCGACGACAGTCACGCGAATTACAAATGCAACAGGAAGAGCTTTCGCATTTAAATGCTCAAGCAGCGGTGGTGATAGCAGCTGGTGGTAGTATGATAGCAGCTGTTGGTAACGGAGGAGTGTCGGCTATTGCTGTGACAGCCGGTGAGACGCACGAAACACATGAGCGTCGAAAGCCTGAGCAAATGCGTTCAATATCAGAGGATTCGGGTGCAAAAACGTCCAGTGGTCCTAAACCGGTTACAAGACGATCTCTATCGCACCCAGAAAAAGAAACTCATGTAAATTTGAATTTTAACTTTAATTTTTTTTATATACTTACTTACATATTTTGTAAAATAGGCTCCGAAGAAAGTTGAACCCACGAAAATACCGAGCCCAAAACCGTTAGCAGACATTTTGGATAAAACGAGACCGAATACAAAAATTCCAGCGCTAAGAAGGCGCAATAGTAGAGAAGGTGATGCAGATGAAGGTGAGTTTGAGCACATAAGGAGTGGTTAGGAACCACCTATTTCCTATAGAGAATAAGGATATTTCAATCTGTTATTGTGAGGCATTTAATTAAAATTGCATTCAGTAATTGCCATATATCTAGGGCCTTAATTAACGTTCTCCTGTCTTACAAAAATTGCCATAGCTCATAGTGGTTATGTGCAGGATGGCTATGCAGTAAGCCAATACTCGACGCGGTCGAAACATCATAAATAAAAATACCAGCAACTAAAAATCCATCCATCTCTTGGCTGCGACTCGCTGGACGAATGGAAAGGATTGTAGCTTCTTCCATTCATGTATAGATATAACTCGTACAACATGAAACATGCATGTATTCGAAAAACTCGGCTTAGGCCCTCCATGAGCAGTTGCGTCATAATAATAGAAGTAATCTTCCAAAAATCTTCCAAAAAAAACTAGTTTCCTCAATGGCTGAGTGGTTTAGTTTACTGGCTCACGATATTTTCTAAACTATGCTTTGAAATTGTATTCGTTTTCGGAATCTTTGGATTACAATAAGAAGCCATCCCCTTTCATTTCATTGACTCTAATATCAACTTGCATGTACCGCATACTGTCCATCATAAAATTGTTCCAAAGCATTTAAGGTAATAACCAAATTCTATTCACAAGCTTTTCTTTTTTCACCTTCGTTCGTTCATTTATTCTACACTATAGGTAAATTGCACATGAGTGTCTCGAAAAGCTTAGAAATCTATTTCTCAATGTTTTATTATCATTTTTCATTGGAGTATAAATGTGTGTGTTGTGGGGCGTTGTTATTTTTTGCAGGCACCTTAAAATCATATTTAAACGAAAGAAGAAACTCCGATTTATCCTTGAAAACGAACAAAAAACATGAACAAAATTCCACCGATGAACAACAACAAAAAGCACAATATCCGGTCACAAAGAGAAACGACAGCGAGCAAAAACAGGAAGGCAGCAGCAATAGCAGCAACAGCAGATACCTCGAGCAGCAGCAGCAGCAGCAGCAGCAGCAGCAACAACAACAGCAGCAGTCCCAAAAGGAAATTGAGATGAAGCCAAATAATGATACAAAAGACCAAATAACAAATAATGCAGAAACTAGTGGCAATAGTAGAAGAAACACCAACAGCCAGGATCAGAACGAACTGAATGAAGCCAACAATAAACTGCCAATTTCTGCAACATCAGATACAACTAATGCTCAAGTCACAAAGGTAAGCCCAAGTTGATGATTGACTTTAAGTTGGAATAAAAAACTAGGGCGGAGTGATGGCATAATTAAGACAAAGCAGCTACCAACCAAATATCAAATGTCAACACAAATTTACATAGAATTTTCTTTCTTTTATGCGTTTATACCATTGCAGCAACATACCACCACCCTGGGCGAGCAAGAGATCCAGAATGCAGTCGAAGCAGCAGCGGTTGTCTTCAAGAAAGTTGTACTACAGCGGCGTCAGGAGAAAAAGGCCGCCGAAGAGGGTGAGTACTCAAATATCTCCCTATGGTAATGGTGAGGAGTTACTTGCCATTTCTTGAGTTGATTACATGTGGCTAATAATAAGATGTAAAGGTGTTTTCATTTGGTGGCGGTGAAGTAGAAGGAGAAGAAGAGAGGAGAAGTCATACACACTTCTCTAACCTTTTTACCATTAGCGTAGTGTACCATCTCTTATTTCGTCTAATTAACGTAATTAAGTAATTTTTTTTTGTCTATGGCGTAATGATGATGATGTGCTTTAGTTCAAATTGTGTAATTTGTGGTCTGGAAGGAGAAATTTTTTCACACACACAACTTTGTCATCATTTTATTTATCTTTTGAGTTTACTGAACCAACTTCTTTCTTTAGTTAATAAATATTTCCTGTCATGGAATTTTCCACCTACCACTGGCAATACAAATATTTCTACAAATATTTCACCTTAGGTGTATGAAAGTATGTCGGCAAATTTGACTAATAAAATTTGGCAAATTTTGGATTCATGAAATTGCATACCAAACTAGTTAATCTGTGGGGAAGTGTAAGAAATTTGGGGGTAAATTTTAAGTTGATTTATCTTTTCAACTTAAGGTTTAAGTTAATACGCATTATACTTTCATTCGAGGAAGTATGAGATTTCGCTGATTGACATGGTTTTGCCAGATTTGTTATTCTTGTATTAACACTTATACACCCCTAGAAGAAAATCGTATATAATTTCTTTCGGGTCATCAAAAAATGACCCAATTAAAAAAGTTTTGTGTTTCTTGACTATTTTTCTTGAATTTTTTAGTTACTGAAAATATCTTGTAATTTATATATACTGAGCAGAAAGAAATTAACTTTCAAATCGTTTTGGGTCAGGTGGTATAAGTATTTAATTAAAAAACTATTTGCAAAAATTCATAAAACACTGTCGATAGTATGAGAGTCCTTTGGCTCATAGTGGCACAATCGGATTGATCGTTGGTGAATATGGGTCCAAGAAATAATCCTTCCTTTTCCTTTCGGATGTAATGCTATTGTGGCATGAAAAATACCGGAAAAAGATGTTTCTAATTTAAAAAACCGTGTACAATCGAAACCTTGAAAATTAAGGGACGGGTGTGTCCCTTAAGTTATATATGGTATACTGCCTTGTAGGTTTAAGATTTGAGAAATCTAGCTCCAGATTCTAGAATTTCCCTTGAGCATAAATCCACATATTTTATTACTATCCAAGAGAAATACTAACTAATTTATAATATGAGCATATTTTGCGTCTATGTTAAAAGTTTGTTCATATTTTTATTAAATTAAGTTCAACCTCTCCATTTTAGCCTTTTGTGTATATTCCAATTCATTTATGATTGAATTTATCAATTCATATTTTATGTTGTTTAACACACATATATACATATGTAACATTACACTGCCTCCTTCTCTATCTTTCTCTGTCTTTTTCACTTTCAATAAATAAAAACAAAACCAACAATACGGGAAAATATAAATACACCTGCAATTCCTTTGTGTAGTATGTGAAGCACAGGACTCGATAAATTTGTGTATCCTTTAAACACAAGAACTTCAGATAACATTCAATAAAACACGTGTTAACACATAAATATTCTCATTCACATACACAAGGACACACACCGACTCATATCTTCTCTCACAATAGCATTATGTATAATAAATTTTTATTGAGCATACATATTTAGATACTTGACTGGTACTTGTGCGTTTTATACTCACACGCCGCTTCAAGGATATATCCCTCCCGCTTCAAGCGAAGCAGCTTATTTAAATTTTTACACTACCTTTTCGCTTTTTCTTGTTGGCTGTTGGTTTCTGTTGCTTTTTTGTTCTTTCCATTTTGCTTTATGTTTATGTTTTAATTCTCGTGAATTTTACCTTGCCTATGTTTTAGTAATTTTTGTTGTTGGTTTTGGGTTTTTATTCTGTTTTTGTTTACACTGGAAATATGTATGCTCACTTTAAGAGAATCTTCAAAATTTTCCGTTAATCTTATCAAGACTTTTGTTTGTGTACAGGAGAACCTTTTTTCGCCTGTGCTGTAGTTGTTGTTGTTATTTTTGAGAGATAAGGCAAAAAATAAAACAAATGTTTGTGTTGTGGATGTGATAGATTTGCTGTGTTTGGGCAGAACAAAAGCAAAAACAAAACAATTTAGAAAAAGTGGGCGGATTTTGTATGAAAAGTCTTTGAGCTAATTAAGGCAAGTATAGATGGAGGGAGTGGTGCGATAAAAGAGAGTGACTGCTTGGTGGTGTGAGAGCAATAAAAGGTGTGGGTGCGTAGAATTTAATTGTATGCTTAAGGCTTTATGTGTAGCATTACCCCCGTAAGCATTTATTGTATTTCTATGTATGTACACATACATATAATTTAATTACTTCATCACTAATTAATAACTTGTGTAAAATAATTTCTGTGTGTTACGAAACGGTGACGGTGGATAGGTAAAGGTGCTACTAACAAGCTATCTCCACGCTCAGTGTGAGGCATTGTATGTGATTGTTAGCTTGATTGCCTTTTTGTTTATCTTTCGCATACATTTAGATGCCTACGATACGATGGAGACTTCATCTGAAGTTGATTTCAAATCGATCACTATCAACCTTCAACAATACAATGTGGATGCTGATGAATTCAAATTGGTTTTCATCAATTCATCAGATTCATCATCATCCTGCAAAGATGATGAATTTGAAGATAGCAGTTCTACTACATCGTCTACACACAATTGCAGCAGTATAGCCATCGATGACTGTGATTGGGATTATTTTGAGCCATCAATGCTTCAATGCAGCAGCAGTAGCAGCAAACATGCTGTACTATATTCGCCATGCCCATCGCCATCGCCATCGCTTTTAGTAACGCGTCGGGCAGTCACAACCGCTAGCGCTGTAACACGCGAATTCAAATCGAGCGACAGCACTACATCTCCTACGGAATCACCGTTGCTCTATCGCAAGCAGCTCATACTTTATCCGAAAATACGCGAAAGTGACACTGGGACCGATGACGAAATACTTATGCAAGGAGAAAGCTCTTCGCAAACCAGCTCCGATGGCTGCTATCTCGCCAGGCCAACTGCCACTGGGCGACATCAACACTTGAGCATGAAGACACGTATAAAGACACGTTTTCTTAGTAAGGAAAGCAGCAACAGCAAACACTATCGCCATAGTTCGCCTAAGTTGTTGCAGCAGCAGCAGCAGCAGCAAGAAAGTTGCATAGCAGCCGGCGCTACTATTCTGCGACCAAACTCAATTGCATGCAGCTGTGGAGTAAATCAACGAGAGTCGCAACCTCAGCCACAACCACAATATGTGCCGATACCGGTGCCGGTACCGATACCTGTTCCAATGGCTGCCTTTCAAAATTGGCATCCTAGCGAACTGCTGAAGACGACCTCACCCACAACGCATACGTACAGTGGGCAGACGCCACTCACACAACTTGATAAAGATGAAAACCTATGCGCTTCCATACAAAAACTGTGGAATTCTGCAGGGCCCAATTTGGTAGCACAGCAGGCTGCAGTTTCCGTTGCAAGCACCAATTTCCAAGCAGCTGCAGCAGCAGCGGTCGTTGCAGCATATTCTAATGCCACAATCGATGCAATGTCTACGACTTACCAACAAATGGCAGCAAATAAGTACGATGACTTAGATCCACCATCAAACCTACTATTGACGCGACTTTCCAGCACAGGTTTTAAATCATCGACACCTGAACTAAGTTCGTCAACATATTCAATGCTCAATGGCGGCGTTATGAGTCAATCGCATTGTTCATCGTCAGGATATGGTACAACCACCACTATTGGAGGTAGTCTCGAGACATTAACTACCAACAGCAGCATTAGCGACTCTCCTAATCTAGCATCACAGCATACTATGAAAAACAACCACCATAACTACCATAACAATAAAAAAGGAACGACTCTGGCGTCTACAGAAACAATCGGCGACGACGTCGATGACGCTGACGCTCATGCTCATATGAATGCTCACAATTCAACCACGGTCAGTACAACCACCACCACTACCATCACCACCATTGCCGATAACGACAACGGTGACGTAAACAGCGATAGCTACTACCAAACCAGCAACAACGACCACAGCAGTGACGGCAACAACGAGAAGTTCACTATAGTGTCTCGTTATACATCAACGTTAGTACCAACAAAACCGTCGTCGAGTTTAAGTCGTGAATTTAGCGAAACGGATCGTTCGAGTGCGAGTTCGAATATTAGTTTGTTAGAAAAAACCGAAGGAACGCCTGAAAATGAAACGCCCACTAAGCAGGCGTCAAAAGAACAGCCACAAAATCAGCAATCGTCATTGCGGCTAGTAAATAAAAATAATAGTAATACCCATTTTTGTAATTATAATCAACAATATAGCAAAAGCGATAAGCGTTTGTGTAGTGGTGATATCGAAAACTTCGCAGCTGCTGCTCCCACTGATAAGCAATTGGAGAATTGTGCAGTCGAAGAAACAACACCGGAAAGTTTTATAAAAGTTGAAAATTCAAACAAGTTCAAACAGGCAGATATTAAACAAGTCTGCAGATCAACACAGTCGTCATTGTCCACCAGCAGCAGCAACATAACTTCAACCTCAATCGCCACCAACACAAACACAGCGACGTCGAAAACTAAGCAAACAACTTTTGAAAACCAAGTGCCCAAAAGACTAAAATATACATCAGCAACGTTAACGGCAGCGTCTCCTCAACAGCAACAGCAGCAACTATCAAATAGCATAGTATCTGAGCAGCAGCAACAGCATCTGGGCTCAGGCTCAACGAAAACGAGACGAGTTGGTAAGGAAAAAGCAAACAACGGCAAAAACAATCAACAACAAAAAGTACTAACAAGTAATAATACTTCAATAGCAGCAGCAATAACTCGTTTGCCGTCTGGATTTGCTGTTTGCCCATGCAAGTACGATTCCAAAGATGTTATTGTTGTCGTTTCTGCAAATACTGCCAACAACATAGTTGAAAATAGTAGTGGAAGTAGTAGTTGCAGCGACAGCAGCAGCACTTGTATGACTGCTATTGCTGCTGGCTCAGCTAGACTACAACAAACAGAAAAATACAACGAAAGCGAAGACGAGAGCGAGAAAGAAAAAGAAATACAAATACCAAAAACTAGTAGTAGTAGTAGTAGCATAACGAAAGGCAATAAATACAACGAAGAGTTTGTGGAAAAATCTGAAATTGCAGCAACAACTGCAACGACGACAGCACCAACCAAAACAGCGACAGCAACGAAAACAACAACAGTCTTTGGCAAATTGGCAAATGCAACGGCAGTGCCACAAAAACTAAACGCCACGTCTGACATTCGCCTAATACTTAAAACTAAAAATAATTCAATGATATCGATTGGCAAATTAAAGAACGATTCATCTACAACGGGTGGTTATCTACAAAGTGAGAATGTATTCTCATCGTCATCAGCATCCGAGTCGGAGGAAATCGAATCGGAAGCGAGCGATAAGCAAGATGTCGAACCGTCACCGTCGTCGTCGGCAAGTGCCAGAAACAAAGCATCAACGAAATCGTATAAGAAACACGCAATAACGTCGCGTAAATCGGTGCAACGCAGCTATGATATTGCCAGTGTTGCCGGTATAGATGAGCTAATCATAAGCCATCTGGACAATGACGATTACGGTGAATGTGATGAACGTTTGGCACGTGCGCGTTCACGCTCACGTTCACATTCACGTAGTTCCGCAACGACCTCAACAAAAGATCATAACAGCAATTCAACTTCTAACGAAAGTTCCTCTTCTAGTTCCAGCTCAGAGTCGGTAGACTCAGATGATACGGGCACGATTGCTGACCGACGTCCAAAAAAACGACATTTCTCAAAAATATTCGTGGTCAATCGCCACGCAGGACCACGTCTACGACGTCAGCATGGTGGAGTTGGAGGCGGCGGTTCGTCAACCGAAAATGATTCACAATCATCAGATGCCAATCTCGAAGATTCATCTGATAATGACACGGACACTGAGCGTACCGATTGCGGCATTGTACTGAATTATGTTAAGGCTATTAATGAAGAAGCTGCTACTACGAGCATGTATAAAAATAGGAGGACGCGCAATGATCAACGAAAAATTCTCGTTGGTGCCAATGAAGGAAATTTGGGTGGCGCTGACGTTGATGGAGGTAGTGGTCTCGCTGCCACTGAAAGTGACACGACATCAGCTGATAGTAACGTTGATGAAAGTGAATGCTGCGATGCTGCTACAGCTGGCGGCGGTAATGGCAATGGCAAATATGTGGCAACATCTGTGGATGAAATTGCCAATTGTATTATTGTAGTTGGCGGAATCACCGACAATGATAATGGCGGTGTCGTGCTCAATGCAATGCGAATACTCAACGATGAGGAGAAGATGGAAAAGCTGCCAAGTAGTGGCAACCGCAGAGACGTTGGCGGTGGCATAGTTAGCAAGAAAGTGGCAAATTTTGCTGCTGTTGTTGATGATAATAATATAACAATTAGCAATGAACATTCAAAACAATCAGAGCAATTAGCTACGCGCAACGAAAATACAACGTCGAATGAATTCGAATCTGATGCTTCAGTGATTTTATTAAGTTGCAGTGAATTGGCAGCGCAATCGCACTCAGTTGCAAAAGTCGAACAAGAAGAAAGCTTAGATTTATCGATGAACACGCAAGAAGCTTGCGAAGAGTTACATAGCATCTCGAATGATGTCAATCGCCTGCTGGCTTTACATAAACAAAATTCTGGGCTTGAATTAAAATTACAGAAGTTACGACGTGATTGTGAAGAAATCAACCAAGATCATTTATCAAAAAGTTCCAGCTGCGGCTCCTCCTCATCTGGCAGTACACCTGAACTGAAGAAAAAGAAGCAGCGTATTTCAAAGCCTTCGTCGTCATCATTGAGAATGTTGTTTGATGAGAAGATGGAAAAGACGATGAGGAATACAAGATATCCTCATGGAGGAGACGACGAAGACGAAGGCAATGCCCGTGATGATGATGATGATGACAATATTAGTGATAATGATAATGTTGACGATGATGCAATGAGCGATAGGTATGTAAACTATAGTATAAAGGGGGAAAACCAGAAGCAGTACGAGTGCTATATGGAAAAATCTAAAAATAGCAAGAAAACAGGTATTCAAACAACAATAACAACAACAAATAAAAAAGTCGAGAAGAAAAAGAAAACAGAAGTAAAAAAAGTGCACAACGAATTTGCAAACAATAAAAAAGTACAAGAAAATGAGGAAACATCACAAGTGAAACAAGAAGAAGGAGCAAAAGACGACGAAGAAGAAATACTTGCCGTTGAATGCACCAATGAACACAGAAACAATAAACGCGACCAGCAACAAAAGCAGCAGCAACCAAAACCGACAATCGCAGTACAAAACGTGCTGGGTACGAGCTCAAAGAAGAGTGAGGAAAAACAACAACAACAAACGCAAGTCATCATTGGAAGTAGTATATACGCTTCTGAGAATAACATAAATTCTAATAATGAAAACCAACAACAACAACAAAAACAACATAATTACAAAACAAGTGATGTTTTCGATAATTATGATGAAGATGGTGAAAATGAAACAGCAAAAACATATGAAAGAAACGATAACTCTTTAACAAATACGAGTGCAAGTTTAGCAGCACAGAGTCGAAAGAGCGATTTGTATAGTACCACTAATGATACACAGTTAAATGAGCTGAAAAAGCCAGAAACTTATGCTGCTACCAACACAACAGCTGCTGAGCAAGAGGGTCAGAATCAAACAAAACAACAACAACAACAGCAACTACAACAACTAATTCAAGAACTAAACGAACAATTCAGCGAAGCGTGCAAAACAAATGAACTCAACTCTGGTTACTTTATGGACTCGCTAGAGCAACCGAATCCACCAACAACAAATACGAGCATAAAAACATTTACCGAAAATGAGCAAAATCGTAAAACACCTGAGCAAATTGTTTACACTGTTGAAGAGGGAGAGAAGGAACGCCAACGTCAGCGTCAACATCAACGTCAGGTAGCAATGAGCGAAACAAACAACAGCAACAACAAATGCACTGAACCTCAGAAAAGAGCAGTAGCAGCAACTCCAACAACACAGTTTGTTGTTGCTGCCGACAATAACGACGACGACGACGACGATTGTGAGAGGAATAATGGTATGTTTTTATTGTTACCAACAACAATCAAATGTAAAAAAGTTGTTTGCGCAGAGTATAGCGACGATGTTAGTAGTGAATTGGCTAACTCAGAGCGATTAGTTGAAAATGAAATGTTAAACGATAAAGACAACGATTTCTGTTGCTGCTCCTCGTCCTCGTCTAACGACTATGGTACGGTACAAAAACAACAACTAAACGAAACGCGTGTATTAAGTGAGAATTCCAATAGTAAAAAAAATAATAGTAATAGTTATAATAAATGTGAGTATCTGGCTACCATTGTTGGTAGTAGTAGAAATAAAAGTAAAGAAGAAGATTACGATAATAGTGTAAAAGTGTATGAAGAAGCAGAAAGAGTAAAAAACGAAAGCCACAACGACTACGCGGATGACGACTACAACGATAACTACGAAGATATATTTGGTTATAATCAACCAAAAAAACAACAGCAGCAGCAGAAGCACCAACAAAAAGAACAACGTCAAATGTTAAACAAAGAAATCAACTTGGAAAATTGTTTGAATGCACGGTACAACAACAGCAACAACAACGATGACAACGACAACGACGCACCCTGTTTTAACGTTAGAGCCGCTGCTGCTACTATTGCCGCACCCTCTTCAAAATCCTACGCCACTAATAAAATCGGTTATTCGCCCAATTCACTTTCGGCCAAATATCGTAGTTTAATTATGATTACAAAAGACAGCAATAGCAACAGCCATGAAAGTGCATTGGCAACTTCAAAACCTGTCACTAATACAACAACAAAATCAGCTCTATTTGAGCCACACGAGACACGTGTAACAACACAGTTAAATGAGAGCGCCACAGATATTGATGGTGCCAGTGCTAGTGCTAGTGTTAGTGATAGTTGTGGTAGTGTGAGTGGAACTGCTGATGGTGGTGGTGGTGGTAGTGTTATTAAGCTCAGTTATGAAATGTCAAATTTAAAGCAACAAAAGCAGGAAAATAGAGCAGCCATCAGTACAAATGTGAATGATCTGAGCAAAAGAGCAAAAAGAATTGAATATAATAGAAAAAGTGATTTTAATGTGAATATTATTGCTGCGGTTGCTGCTGTTGTTGATGATGAATCATCGAGTGCGTATGATCATTACCGCGTGAATACCGTTGATTTACTCAGAGATCACAAAATCATTTACGATCATGACGAAGATGACGTAGATAATTACGATGACGAAGTGAGGGAAACGTTGCGAAGGGAAATGTCGCCGAAAGAAAGTACCGCTGGTGTACAACTCTTAGCTAGAGATAAAACGCCGACTGTTTGCCTTGAAGATGGCCTTGCTGATGATGATTCCTGGGTTGAGGAGATCAGTCAGAATGGTGATGATGATATTGCTGGCGTAGTCGATGACACAACACCGACTGCCTCAGACTCCGAGGATTTAAGTGTTGATGATGAAGATGGTTCCAGCGTATCAGCGATTGGTGGAATGATGTTTATTGACCGTGAAGAAGAGCTACGTGGTTATCATCGATCAGCAATCGATTTCACTTTGCATACAATTGTTGAAGAAAGTTGTGAAGAAAGTGATGTAGCTTCTCTGCGTAATTGCGAGGAAGATGATGCTGAAGATAATGCCGATGAAGAGCCTCTGGATGATGTCGAGCGTCGGCGTCAACGCACTATCAATCACCACAATCGTTTATCAGCTTCCGATTTGGAAAAGTATTTCTTTTTCGGTTTGGGTGATGGCAAAGTCATGAGTTCGATGGATACACGTGGTGAGGATACTGCGTCTGAAGTTAGCAGTGAATGCTCGGAGGGTTTGGACTCTTTGGGTATACCCGAGGAGCCGGTACATGATATTAACAGCGCCGCTGAGCTCGCATCATCGCGACTTGAAAAGTATTTCCTCTCTGGCTTTATGGGCTTCAATGCTAGTGACAAAAATGAATCGGATGAGAGCGGTAGTGTAGGCAGCGACAGTGAAGGTCATCCAAGTCCAAGCCAACGGCGCAAACGTTTGGTACGTGCACGTGGCACACCCAGGTCGCACAATTCCTCACTCGACAATTTGCTTGTCGATGCACAGCCAGTGACTAATGATTCACTGGAGGCGAATTTGCTTGGGAGTAGCAGTGCCGGTGATCTGTTGGATTCATCTGAGTCTGAGACATGTGATGAGACGGTAATACACTTGAGTGGCAGCGGCGGTGAAAAAGCTTTCGACAGCGCATCTTCAGATACAATCAAACGAAAGAAACAAATACGCAAACGACATGATTCACTTGATGAGAAGAAGTTACACGATGCCACAGTCAACATGGAAGATATTAACAAGTTGTCCACATCAAATATTGAATGTCGCACCCCTACTCCAAGCTTAATTAGCAGTTCAGCCCAAGCTAAGAAACAGCAACATCACAGTCGCGATAGTGGGTTCATTGGCAGCAATGATGATTTGCTGAAAGCACCTGAATGTGAATTAAGCACGGCAAATTCTCAAATGCTCACTAAATCACCTACGGCAGCACTGGGGCAAATAGAAGAAGATAAAGAAGCTGCGGCTCTAGGAAAAGATTCATCCACCATACCCCCACTACCAGAAGTACGTGTCACTTCACCCAATCAGGCGTCCATTAGTGGCGTACAGTCGCAAGTGGATGGTCTCACAAGGAAACCACCAATACCACCACCGACTAGTTCATGTTCTGGCCTCGTACGAAAGGACAGTTTCAATAATTGGAGCTCTGATGAAGAAACAAATCTCATGATGTCGAAAATGAGACAGTTCTTTAAGACACTAGTTGTGGCCACTGCCAATGCGCAGCAACAAAATTATGGATCTGCCAGTAATTCTAAAGGAACTACTCCAAATCAAACCACACCCATATCCGTGAGACGTATGAAAACTCGCCCCGCTCATTTAGCGTATTTTGAAAACGAATTGACACGTCTTATGAAAACTGTGCCTGGTATAAATGATGAGCAAGTGCGAGAGATTGTTGAATATTTGAGTAGTGAAGATACGTGGTCTGACTCATGTGACTCATCTGACTACACTAGCTCCGATCTGGAGGGAACCAGCACTCACAAAAAATGTGAACTGAAAGAGCAGATATCAGCTAGTTGCCAACAAATCATCAACAAATTCGAGGTGGATGAAGAGGGAGATCGTGGCGATGGTGGCTTGCTGGACGAGACACATGGCCTCACTCCGGATACAGCTTTGGTCTATCAGAAACTTGTCGCATCATTTTCGAAAATCGCTGTGGGAAATGCAACTCCATCAAACAATCCGCAGCCATCGACTACTGTGGCCACAGCAGATGGCATACCGAAATTCGAATCGGCTGATGATAATAATAAAACAATTTTGGAAGAAGATCAAATTTCAACCGGAAGTGCACATAGTGCTGAACGGTCGCCACAGTTGTTTGCCAAAGTAATGCAGCATATTGGGGCGCGTCTGGTCGCCTTAATGCATGAGGTTAACAGTGGGAATGATTCACATGGGACGAATTCACCGATTGCATCTCAACGTCATCACCAGCACAAACGTCTACAAGCCAAAATATCTATCACCACCACCGAAGACGAGGAAGAAAGTCAACCAGAATGCAGTGGTGGCACTGGCCAAGCAAAATCTGTTCGCAGTCAGCAGTACAGTAGTGCATATCAAACCGGAGCACATCATTATCAACATCACCACTCACATCATCATCACCATTTGTACCACAATCACCATCAACTCAAATCCAATAAGCAACAGGACGATGCCAACAATTTGGCACGCAGCAAATCACACGATCTACTGCTCGACTCAGCCTCTACTTCAGCAGCAGCTTGCACCAGCGGCAGTAGCAATGCAAACACAACGCGCCCACATCATCATCAATCGAGCAGCGGTGTCAGTGATACAGCGGGTGAAGAATGTGGCGTTGCCAGCGATTATGAGCGTTTCTCATGGCGCGGCAGTTTTGAATCGGCATTACTGGCTAATGGCGATTCCAGAACGAAACTCAGTCAACTTGATCGTGACAACTCATCGTCTGCATCCGCTTTGGCTGTTGCAAAGCGTCGTTCAGCAGGTGATTTGTTGTTCAACCATAAGAGTCTGAGCCGCGAGCAACTGGATCGTGTACGATCGTGTGGTAGTATAGGCGGGGGGGATGAACGTCATCAGGAACTCGAACAATTACCAGCGAAACCATGGGTTACATCTTCCGACTCGAAAGATGCACGTCGTTCCAGTGTGCCGGATGCTATTTACGAATCATCGGATTCATCAGACGAGGGTGGAGGTGTATTTGGCGGAGCACGTTCTACATTACCACGAAGTTTAACTGGTGCAACACAAGTAGCAAGCACCAATTCGTTACCACGTTTGCCCACCACCTCAATGACTACGGGTGTGTCGTCATCGTTGGGAATGGGTGCAACTATCACATCAACTCCCATGACAAAATCTCAAAGTGCCTTGAATTATACATCATCCAGCAGTGCAAAGAGTGCACGCTATCGTTCGCCAGGCCTAGCAAATCGTACAAACTCTTCATCGTTGGGCACGAAAAAGTCCAGTTCCAGTTTGGGCCTGCAACACTTTTTATACTCAAA
Organism: Toxonevra muliebris; assembly: GCA_963691655.1. NCBI lineage: Eukaryota > Metazoa > Arthropoda > Insecta > Diptera > Pallopteridae > Toxonevra > Toxonevra muliebris. The sequence goes on along the minus strand of OY829327.1, from coordinate 2,435,903 downwards.
ACGCGATGCACGGAAACGTTTGAATATGTCTGCGGGTGAGCTTTTCATTTTTCTTTTATTTTAATTTATCTTTACTTTACATGACTTAACCTAGTTTATAGGGTGTATCCTAATAAAGTTTTATTATCTTCTTTCATGTTGAATCAAAATTTCCTTTTTTGCAATTTATGTAACTCCAACCATGCCAATGTTTCAAATAATTGTTTACCATAAGCTATTTCCAAAATGAAGTCACTTAATTCTTTTGCTTTAGTACTTTCGTTATACTCAAACAATTTTTTTTTACCTTGACTCAAAAAATAGAAAAAAATTATTTTGTCCAGCTAGCTTCTACTTGATTTAAAAATTCTACATTCAAATTTTTAAGTTACTGTCTCTTAAATATAAAGTAAAATTTCATACCGTTTCTAAAAATCCAATATTTTATAAATTGTCATCAAATTGTAATGTTCCTACAAATTTATCTTCAAGTAGTTATAGTTCTGATACGCAGGAGATTCTCGCATTTAGCGTGGACTGTTTTTGACTAGAGCCTAACAAATTAGACTTGAACTTTCGTGTTTGTGTAAACAAAAAAATCAACCTGACATCCAAAAGATTATTCATTTAGTTTTTATTAAATATTAAATTAATTTATCAGTCTTGAGTCTTATCTATAAGCTTTCATAACAACTTTATCTCACAATAATAACATTTTCGATAAAAACTTTTGCGAATGCATGAAATCGTAGTCTTCGTTCACATGCTGAACGATTGTCTTTAATATAAGATCGTCATGGAAAAATATGGAAAATCCAAAAAACTTAAACGTAAAAAGAAATTGCCATTAATACAAACACACACACGCATGCATAACTACATATTTAAAGTAATTAAAAGATTGATAATTTCATGTTAATGTGCGTTAAAATATTTTTCGCAACAGTAAATGAAGTATAAGAATAAAAGTGCAAACGAAAACAGAAGAAAATATTTAATAATTTGAGCAGCAAAATGTCATGTGAATTGCTACTATTGCTACTATTAGTTCACTGTGTGACTGACTGAGTGTCTCATTGACTGAGAGCCGCCACAATCACTGGGTGACTGACTATTTACATGGTTGGCCGGCCTAATGATATGGTGTGATGTGATGACGACGAAGCACGGGCAAAAATAAACCCAATCAAGGTCAATTAACTGTTGCCAAATTAAGCATGCTTCTTAACAAGATAAAAGACAACAACAAAGCGATGGCTTGAAAACTCTTTCATATTTCGATCATGACAGTGACAATAAAATATAAAAAATGTATCCCAGTAGGAAATCGACTTCTCGAATGAAATTCGAAGGTTTTCCTGTCTAGATGAACCTCTTAAGAAGCTTCAGAAATTTAGTACTCAAATTCTTTCTCACTGAGAACTGAAGCAGTACTTAACAATGGTTCTAATTTGATCTGAAATTAGAAACTTGCATTCAGTCTGGTCAGATGAAATTTTCTAACGGGGTCATATGAATTAAATGCTATTACTGTTGCTGCGAGTCGAATGTAGGCGTGTGGGCGAAGTTTTGGACTTTTCAATGTTTATTTTCAACAATTTTTTTATTTTTTATATATTTTTTTCACATTGTTGCTTTTTATTTCATTTGATTGAATGTTTATTTCTTATTTTTAAAGAAAAGAAATAATTATGGATTTGCAATTTTGCCCCCGATGCATTTATAGACTCGAACACGCAACGTTTTTTTTTTTTATTCTTTTTTGTTTTGCTCAACAAAACTTCGATTTCCCGTATTTATTAATATTTTTGTTATTAAAGCACCCAGTAATTGCAGCGAACAGACAAATCTTTATATATTCCCCATGTATTTTACTCAATTAAATTAGACAGCAAAAAAACGACGAATATACAGTAAAGTGACAACAACAATAACAACCCATTTTATTGAATTAACCTTTTCGGCACTCGGGGTGACAATGTTGAACCCGTACATTTTCTTTTGAATTTCTTCTGATCTTCAGAGAATTCAATCATCAGAATAAGAATAATTTCGTGTACATTAATTGCAATTTTAATACTCTTCAGCGCACATTGTCGATATTTGAGTTTATACGTACAAAATATTGCAAACGTTGTAAATAATTAAAAATCGAATGTGAAGTTTTAGATGAAGTAGTTAAATAAAATAGTAATAAAAATTTAATTACAAAATTAAAGTGAAAGTGATTTTCGACAACGAGTTTTCAATGTTGCTGTGAATGCTTTAAATAAAAGCAAAGCTGCATGGTCAAAACAATGCTATAAAATTATATTAAATAAAAACGATAAACAAAAGAAATTTTTTGTATTTGCTCACCTTCACCAAATAACAAAAGCAACAAACTTTTGACCACACAATTCGTGATTCCGTCGATGTTTAAATAACTCACATACTGCAAAAGCAAAAAGCAAAATTGTACATGCAAATTTCATCTATTTTTCGTACTTGAAAAGAAAACACCAGAAAAGAAAAAACAATTTTTTATTCAGTGGATTTTCTGCTTATTAATGATTTAAAACCAAAAAAGATAAAACTTCTACTAGAGACACAGAAAGATGGTGACCTCCCGAGATGAATGAGTGCCACAAAAGCCCTTCGGCTTCAAAATTTCTATATGCATTCCAATTTTGGCACATTAAGTTTTTCGGAAATTAATTTCGTGTAGTAGTGAAAAAGCATAAACTTTATAATTAGTTTTTACGCCACTTACGTGGCAATTAAGTTGCTTACTGTTAAGTTTTTTAAAAAAATTTGTTAGTGAAGGAAAAAAATGTTCAGTCCAAATATTTAAATTGATTTACTTCGGCAGTTGCTTCAGAAAGTCAACTCTAAGCAGTATATTAGCGTTTTGCAGGAGCTCCAATGAGATACAGAGTCTTTAGCCCAGTAATGCCTGGCGATGCCATATGACACCTTGTCGCTCGCTGAGCCATTCCTGAGCCAAATTCAAAAACAATATTAATATATAGTAATATTGAACGTAAAGCAAAGAACTTAAACTTCTTACACAGACGACTAAAATACATTTTTTTGAGTTTGAAGTATTTGATACACAAAATCCCAGAGTAGGTTTTTCGAAAACCATTTTACAGTTAAAGCTAATGTCATCGATAAGTTTCAAAAAACGAGCCTAGAGTTAATCTTGTGTGCGGATCCAGACATTTCTTAAGGATGGCTTCAATTTTTTCCATCCATTTTCGCCGATTAAAATGTCTGAGATATTCATCGGCTACAGGAGGGGAGGGGGAAGAGGGGTTATTCCCGAAATCCCCGCCCTCACACGTGCCAGTTATATTTATTGTGCTGCAGCGCAATATTTTATACGATAAATAAAAAAATGCAGTTATAAAATAAAATATAAAAAAGTATATGTATAATAAAGAGACAAAATAGTTGAAAAAAGTGGTTATAAACAAATTTCGTGAGTTAGCCTCCTCCTCTTCTTTCTAGCAACTTCTTCCATTGTGGTTTAATAATGAAAAAAGTCACTCGCCTGTTAAATTTGAAAAGTAAAAAACCCAAAGATGCGCAATACAATGCATTCGACGGTGGAAATAATGGTGGTGGCGGTGGAAATGTTGAATCGCTTCCATCGGTGCACAATTACGGTAAAAAACAAAAAGCAAACAAAGCATTGAAAACGAAAACAATATTGAATGCAATGCAATTGCAACCTAAACACAAGCCCAAGCCAACGAATGACAACAACATTAATTATGCGTCACTGGATCGTATGCGCAATAATAGCAGCAACAATAATACGATCTTGCAACAACGAATGCACCGCCGAGACGGCGGCCGCAACAGTCGATATCGCAACGAATTGCAACGTTTCTTGAGTTGCTTTTATTGTTGCTGCCTGAAAACGAAACGTTCATACAACACACAAAAACAAAACCGCTACAACCGTTATTGGCAGCAGCAGCAACAGCCGCAGAAACAACTGAAAACAGCATCGAAGTGTGGGCGTTGCTGTCGGTATCGTTGGCGCTGGCGGCTTTGGTGTTGTCGCTCGCGCAGCAGTTACCAATATGATTCTGAAGAAGATGATGACATTGATGGCAAATTTGCGGCCTACATTTTTGAAATGAAACAACGAGAAGAAGCGGCGGCGGCAGCAGAAACGGAAACGGTGGCACAACAAACTCAAAGTACGAGCAGGAAAGAATTAAATAAACAAGTCACCGCAACAACAACAGCAACATCAACACCAACAACAGATTCTATTGAGGTTTCAATTGACAAAGACAATAAAAAAATGGAATCATCCTCCATCTCCCCTCCCTCATGTTCACCCTTAGATATAAATGTAGCAACCGCGTATTACTCACTCTCTTTCCCCGCAAATGCGTCATTTGACGTCTATCGACGTCGCCGCAGTCAAGGTCAAGCGAAACCCAAGCCTCGTGCGTGGACCTGGGATGATAGTTTACGCTCTAATTCTGATCGATTTCTAGAGACGCTCGAGGAGGATGACTTCGGCGTAGTTCTTCTGAACTCCACCTCAATACGAAGGCTAAAAATGCAAACTGTTGGTGTCGATCATGATGATGCTGTTATTGTTGCTAATAAAGGAGGTAGGATTTGTTCGTCATGTGTAGTAGGGCATACAAAAAATAAATTGCTTCTTCTTCTTCTTTTTGGTTCGTTCAACATTAATAGGCCACAAAAATATTTATATCGTCTGTCAATCGGTCTGCAGACTTTTATTTGCAAAGAGTAATGGTAAAAAATTTATGAATTCTAAACTCGAATGAAAATCTGAGTGAAGCGTAAATTTTTTACCAATAAAATTTGAGCTTTTAATGTATTTTAAGGACATACATATATGTACTAAAAATGTTGGGTAATAAAAATGAAATCTATAAAACGAAATCACGAAAATTTCGATGTAGTAATTCTTATTTTAATAAAGTTCTGAAGTGCAAAATTTATTAGAAACATATACTGGTAAGAGTTTATTAAGTAATAGCCAAGTCAAGGAGATTATTGTTAGTTATGACTTTTGGAAATATTATTGAAAATAAAATTTATTTAATGGACTACTTTAAGTAGGCGAAAGTTAAAGCGTGAATATTTTTAAATGGATTTGCATCACGTTTGGGATCCTTTACAATGAATTGGATTCACTTTCTGTAGGGACGCGTCAGCTGCAGTGCTGTGATTGATGGCAGGTCCTTCACCGATATAATGTATTAGCCACTTACAAATTTGGTAGCTTACAAATGATGATTCATACAACTGATACAAGCTCAGTTTAGGAGAACTTGACTTTCTTAAAAAAACTAAGTAAGAGGACAAACTTAAAATACTGTGGAAAGTTTTAAATAAAATGAATATTATCAGAAGATTTCTTAATATTATCCTTTGATTGAAGATTTCATTTGTATGGGAGGTGGGCGTGGTTGTTTCTAAATATCGACACATTTCACAACAGTTATTCAAGAGGTTATTTAAACAAGTTGTGCAGAGTTTGAATTAATATGCTACGTGTTTCGTTTGATATCTCCCCCTTCTTCTTTTATTGTACAAGAGTTGTACTGTTTTATGTCAAAGCCGAACGGCGAAGTGAAATTTTTACTCTTAGAGGTTTTCCATTGCCATCCAAGAGCTGGAGGTTTGATTTCTTTCTTTTCTCATATCCCAAGTTCAATTGGATATTGTAGTATTTTACACTTATGTCTGGCGGACCGATGTTCCATATCTCGTAGCCATTAAGCAGGGCACTATTCAGATAATTCAAGCTCTATGCCATTGATTTGAAATTTGCGCCCATTCTCGGTGTTTGTGAGCATTACTAGGCGCGGGGATGTAGCCTTCAGTTTTAACATGCATAAGTAGTTGTGCGTGAGAAAGAATGCTTAAATCGTCGGAGTTGTCAAGATCTAAACATCCTTGTGGACCCCATGTAATACCTCTGGGAGCCTACTTAAGAAAGTGAAACTGAACTTGTCACATTTAATGCCCGAGGTAGTTTCAAAATAACTTTGTCCGAAGCAAAAGTTACTTCAAAATTGAATAGTTCGATCAACGAATTGAAAATGTACCTACAATGTTACAAAAGCTTCAGAAATGCGCCATGCTACGTGAATGTGTTGTTAATCACTCCCGCTTTTACTTCAAAGATGTTGAATAACTGAATAAAATAATTGAGTAAATTAAAAGAAAAACAAAAAAAAACATAAGTTTATTTATTTGTGTATGGAGTGAAAAAACATATGTATCCATGTAATGTTCTCTTAGCAGTAAAAACCACTTGTAATTTGTAAACAACTTAAAACTTTCTTGTGATTTCTACTCGCACAGAAATAAAGTAAGAAAAAACATACAAAAATTCCACCATAAAAAATTAACTCAAATAAGCACAAACGAATTTTATGTGAAATTTATTTGAATGTCCGGCAGCAGCAATAGCAAATAGTAAAAGCAACAACAACGGAGCAAAAGCAACAGTTGTTTGTTGCTGTGTGCCAAAAAGGTTTCGTCTCGTTTTACAACTTGATAAACAAACAGAAAAAGTATTACGTGAAAATTTGTAAATGATGTTTACAGCGTCACACATACAAGCACACATGCACACACGAAAGCATGTACACCTACACACACAAACACCAACACCTATACCTCCCCAATATAACAGAGTGCTCTGTACACACACACATTCCATATGTGCTGAAGTAAACGCTAAATTAAGTTTCAAAGTCAATACATAAAACTAAAAATAAATAAATGAAGCAGACTCGTGTCACGTTTTAATGGAGGGAACGACGAACGCTTCGATGAATTGCCGCAACGATAGTGCACATCGCTACCTTACTCAAATACCTTTCCTTATAAATTTATAATTGCAAAATGTTTTATCTGAGTTCGCTTATGCCAATACTTTCTTTGTGTCTGTTTTTTTGCAGAGGAAGCCAAAGCAGCTGCTGAAGAATCAAATCGTTCACCTGTGATTGGTCAACGTAGTAGCAATGATCCTGCATCAAGCCCCATTCAGTCGCGTGCTAGCGGCACCAGTGAAACTTGGCCAGCACAGTCGGATGAGGATATTGATCGTTTGGTTGCTATGCATCAGAATCGAAGCAGTTTAAGTTCGCTGGGGGTAAGTGGAAAGTTTCAGAATTAAAAACTAGAAACCCCTAGAAACGGCCATAATGCCAAAAATACATTTGGGCGTTGTGACCGCCCTAAAATTTTGATAACACCCAATACGCATTTATTCCGATTTTGAGTATCATAAAAGACAAGGAAATCAAATTTAATCGGAATTTAATTTAAGACAAAATTTTATTTTATTCCAGAACTTGGGTTTGATGAACTTCGGGGTGGTTAATTAAAAAATTCCTTCATATATCCCATAATTTATCTACAGAAAGGATGTATGGTAAAGGTCAAATGTTCATTATGGTTTCGCTGTATTTACATACCCATAAAAGCAACGGCAAACTTTTTCATCTTCTTAAGGAAGGGCCGGCCGTAAGGAGATTTTGGGCATTAGGACCGTTCGTTTCGGCATTGGGTGTTAAGAGAGTTTTTAAAAAATTCTTAATCACTTGCCATAAACTCGCTAACTTTTCGAAGATGGCAGTCATTGAATAACTCAGTGCGCCACCCAAAATGCAAACGGTATTTCCCCTAGCTAAACAGTTTGAGGATGATATAAACAACCAAAAAGTTTCTGGAATTTAATTGGTTTTATTTTTTATGTAAATTTTTGTATTCAAAAGAAGCAATTATACAATTTTTCTGTGTTAGATAGCTATTTGGGGTTTTTTTGTACCGGGAATCTGAGACGCTTGTCTTTTTCTTGAAAAACTGATTTTTGAGGACGGCTATGGTGAAAAAGCTTAAAAAAGAAAATCACCCTTTTTTGTGAAAAACTATGTTGAACCTACGGTGCACCGTGTAATTGAGAACGTATTGAGAATTGTATCAATTAGCAAAACTGAATGCGGTTCTTTATAAAAGTAGAAGCATTAAAACTTTAACCTTTAACTCGAACATCTTGGTCTCCTATGAATGCACATGAAAACTAAACGCATATTTTATGGAACTTTAATCTCTTTTGTAAAGTCTAGCAACATTTCCAACAAATTTATCAGAAACATTCAAAGTCAAAGAATAATGACTTTCAATTTAATAATGTTACAATATTAAAAACAGAGAAGAGAGACAAGATGAAAATATAATCAATAAAAAAGAAACAAAGAAGCTGAAACTACTGACACAAAGTTGACAACATACAAAAGATGACACATAATTACAAAGTTACAAAGAGTATAAAACTACAACAACAGAAAATAAGTATAGGAAAAAACAGAATGTAATGAAAAGAAAAAAAAATATGATAAAAATATACAAACTCATTTTATTTAACTATAAAAAGCGCTGAAAATAAAAAAGCAAAGCAAAGTACAGCGTGACAATTAAAAATAGCAGCATAAAAAGATCAATATGAAAATGCAACTGCAAATGGCAAATACACTGAAAAAAACCACACTGACAGGCTGAAAGCAAAAACGAAGTTAAAAATTGCAGCTAGCGAAAATGCCTTAAAAATTTTTCAGAGCAAAAACGAAAAAAATAAGGGATGGTGAAGTAAAAAAACGCCGGCTGAGTGCAAATTTTTGTTTCGTTTTTGCATTCAAACATTTTAATGCATTTTCAGTAGCTACAATTTTTTACTTCGTATTTGCTTTCAGTCAGCCAATTGTAGATTCAAATTAGAAAATTTTGAGGGAATATGATAGAAGACGCTGTTCAATGTTCGCTAGAGGGCATAGTCCGAATACTTCAGTTAATGACTTATGGCATTCTTCAGGGCCTTAGCGACTTTTGATAAGAAATCAAGCTAGACAGCAGAATTGCACATAATCTATGAATCAATTTTACATATCTTACTTGCTTGTTCTTTTCAATAAATATTGGCAGCTTCTCAGCCAATATATTTTTAAGAAGCTTATTGCACAATTGATTCAAAGTCCGAAATTATGAAATGCTGAAGTTAAGCCGAATCTATTTTGATCTATGCATCTACTAACATACCTGCATTTCTTTCACAGCTACGTTCCGATTCTATGGCCAGTGTTTACTCTGGCGCTGGCGAAGGACGTTATGGCACAGTTGTGGTTAAAGGTCAAGTTGAATTTGGCATGCAGTATAATTATAAGCTCGGTGCCTTGGAAATACATGTGGTACGCTGTAAGGATCTGGCTGCTGTCGATGTTAAACGCAATCGTAGTGATCCATATGTGAAGGTAAGCTAAACATGCTTGAGTTCTTCTTCAAAACGACATATAAATAACTTTAATTGTTTTCCGATTTCAGGTTTACTTGCTGCCCGACAAATCCAAAGCAGGCAAACGCAAAACTAAAGTTAAAAAACACACGCTCAATCCCATTTTCGATGAAGTTCTACGTTTTCACATGCCTATATCGAATTTGGAATCACGTACCTTGTGGTTGACGGTTTGGCATTCGGATATGTTTGGACGTAATGATTTCCTTGGAGAAGTTAGTGTTAATCTGCAGGGCAAAGTCTTTGACAATCCACAATCGCAATGGTATTTGCTACAGGAAAGAGTGAGTTTCTTGCTATTCAGGCTTAGCTCGTTTCATTTACCTTTTCATTATTCGTCTGCAGAGTGAACCTTTCGATGAGATTGCTACGTATCGTGGTGATATTGTTGTTGGCTTAAAATTTATACCCCCAGAAAATATAAAATCTGGATTCCTACGCGGTTCCACCACTACTGGCAGTAGTTCAAACCTCCGTAAATTTGGCAGTATTAAATCGGTGGCCGGCTCGAAATCGGATCGTTCGACAAAGGGCGGGCAATTGCATGTGTTGGTCAAGGAGGCCAAGCATTTAAGTCCAATCAAGGCAAATGGTACCTGTGATGCATTCTGTAAGAGGTTAGTGTTGGAAATTAATTGGAATGGAAACAAAATTAAATGAGATTTATTGTTCCGAATACATATGCATTTCGTTCGCAAAACTTTTTTATCTCTTTAAAAGTGTATAATTTAAATAAATACACTTTTTATCTTCCAGCCTTTTTTATAAAAATTAAATTTTCAATTTGTTCAATTCACTAGTACTAACCGAAATATATTTTCTCAGTTACTTGCTGCCCGACCGCACGCGTAGTTCCAAACAAAAAACGCCCGTCGTCAAGCGTTCACTCCATCCTACATGGAACTATACTTTCGTCTATGAAGACGTTTCGTTGGAGGATTTATCCGAACGTGCATTAGAATTGACTGTGTGGGATCATGATCGTTTGGCAAGCAATGAATTTTTGGGTGGTGTGCGCTTTTCTATGGGAACTGGTAAGCAAACTAATTTTTTCCACTGAACAATTCAACAAATTAGGTACATTTTCATCTCTATTATAAGGTAAAAGTTTTGGACGTCCTGTGGAATGGATGGATGCCACAGGCAAAGAGTTATCATTATGGCAAAATATGCTCGATCGCCCGAATTTCTGGGTCGAGGGCAGCGTAGTATTGAGGTCGACATTAGATGGTATTCGTGCAATACCGTAAGCTAATCATTATCTATCATTATTATTATTGCTCTCTTTCGTTTGAAACAGACATTTCAAAAATTGTATTCAAGGAAGAAGGAATAAATACATTTATATATACCTATAAATATAAATGATTAAAACAAATTATTTAAGTAAACTACTATTGTGTTAATTGATGACAATTTAAAAAGCATTATTAGCGTTTAGAAATTAAACTAAAAATTGTGTTAATTTTCGAAAAACTAAAAAAAAATACAGCAAATAATAATTGCACCTTAAAGCTAAGCGAAAACAAGAAAAAATTATTTATTTTAGAAACAAAATAATATATGTTGAAAAATGAATTCGAAATTAAATAGCGAATATGTATGGCGGCGATTATGTGAACGATTATAAATACTCGAATAAGATTTCGTTATGCCTATACATTAAATAGCAAATAGTAAATTAAATACAAATTGGAATAAATAAAAGCAAACAAAAGTGAAAGGAAACGATTTCTATAAGAAAAAAAAAAAACAAAATAAATAAAAAAAAGAATTTTCAGCAAGTCAGAAACCAAACAAGCAAATCTTTGTTCTTAATTAAAAATTAAAAATATATGTCATATCAACAAAAACAAAATAAGAAAACATTTGTTCAAAGCAAAATAATTATTTGCTTATTTAATAATTTAATGGCATTGGTTGCAAGACCAAAACTAACAGGAGTCTTAAATTATTCATTATCATAAAGCAACAAAAAACATAATCATATCAGAAAAAGAACAAATATGCTGAAAACAAAGCAGATAAATTCAATTACCAGTATCATAAATGCAAATTCAAACGTTTTGTATTACCAGCTTTTTTTTGCAGCTATAGCAAAAAATCATCTTATGTGTCGCCATATGTAATTATCATTGCAAAGCCAAAACTAAACTTTTAGCATATTACATTTAATATTTGAAACAGCAACAAAAAAATATTCTACACTCTGCTGGCAATGACATATTTGCATATTATGCAAAGATTATTTAGAGCTACTTACAATACAAAACAATAGCATTAATCGCACTAAAATATATACTCACCTACATTAAAAGAATAACCAGGAAAACAATAAACATGCATACCTAAAAATATATAACTTTTCATTTAGTATAACTTTTAATTTTGTTTTATTTATGCACGTAAATACTATTTATTTTTCTATTTTTGAATTCCTTTAGCTTCTATCTTCACTTTCGAATTGTGTTTGTCAACGCGAAATTTACGTTAGGTATCTCATAAATTTTGTGGCGCTCGCTTTTACGTCAGATTTTTTGAGATATTCTCACTTGAAAATTTTGAGAAAAAAATTTTGAATTCACAATAAATAGGATAAATAAATCGTTTACGAGATATCCCAATGCAAAATCGAAAAACGTTGCATTTTGAAATATCAGTAATTTATATGTATACGTAGGATGTTGAAATATCTCTAAGAAACAGCACTACGATCACTGACAAGGAATCGTGGCGGATTCAGAAATGTTTGTCTGATTTGCCTGTCTCTATATACACTGTTGTTGCTTTGACTATAAACGTTCTGAAGGCCGGTAAAATACTATGAAAAAATTAACAAGTAGGTTTTCACTTTTAGAGCATGTCAAATGAAAGAAGCCATTGATCCAATCCCTCGTCCATGATACGGAGGTCCATGTATTCACACAATGCTCCCAAAGCCCCATGCTTTTTTTGAATTGAATTTTGGTAATTTTGAGGACTCCAATAAATTTTCCAAATTAAAACGTATTTACGACTATATCCTTGAGTAGTAATCCTATATCCTAGTATGCCGTAGCAACATCGTTATATCAACTTTGAGAGCACATTATCCTAAGCTTTCAGAGAATGATGACTTTAATTCATATATTCTCATCTTTACTTCCAATATGCAATCCTTTAACTTTCTATCAAATTTCGTTCTTGTACAACTTTTTCCGCTTTTTAATGGTGAATTTAACTTTTTCGCAGATTTAGGTTCATTAGGACAGACTACTCCAAAATTAATCTTTTTGATACTAATGGGCCTAAATCCTTGTAAAACAATCAAATACCACTTAAAAGGCGCCTACAAACGATGTAACGCAGAAAATACGTGACCTCACACAACTAAAATGGTATGTGTTTAAAGCTTGTGCTTTTTATGTCAAGCTAGAGTAGAAATAACTATTTGCACATTAGGTTTGGTAATTTTCTTTGACACTTATTTTAGAAAAAGGGTTTGAAAAAAACCAAAAATTGCATCCAGAATACCTCGTAAGCGATATTGTTAGACGTAGACGGCGTGCACATTTTTTCGTCATTAGTTAGAACTTTTAAAAAATTTTCAAATGTAAATTTATAAAAATTCCGACGTTTAAGAGAAAAACTGAGTGCACAATCGAGATCAAAAGCCTTGAATTATAAAGAAATGCTTATATTTTATTTTTTCCTTGAAAACTCAGAACTGCCAGCGTTTTGAGTCAATACTTAATTAATCACTCAGGCCTACGAGGTTTCAGATGATTGAGAACATGGAGTGATTTTATGTGTATCCAAATCTGGTATTAAAAGTACAAAAATGCCGACTTTCCCCATTTTCAATAATTTGTAATATTGCGGACACACGAAAGGGAATTTCAGGCCAATTTAGCATTTCGTTGAAATGCGTCTAAAATGCGGAATTTCACCATACAAAAACTATCAAATTAAATTTTGAATTAAAATGCCGAAAGTAACTCAGCAACCGTCACACACATGGTTGTAAAAAAAAGCGAAAATATAAGATCTGTTACATTTTTTTAGACAGAATTTTGTTTTCAAAACAGCAAATTTATAATCTGTCAAAACGAAATTCAATTTTCAATGAAATTCCTTTTCTGTCGTGTGTCCACCAAATTTGAAATTCAGAACTTCAACGAAATTCAATCTCGCGAGTCCACTCTATAAAAACGATCATTTTGAATAACAAACAACATTTTGTATTTAAAGCGAAACCATCTATTATTTCCAATAAACAAAATACACAAACAAATTCATTGTCTTACAATGTTTTATCAGGATTAGGACTTTTTTATAGTAAAAGTCGGATAGTTATTTCATGAATTTTATGTACTCAAAAAAAAACACCAAAAGTTTTGCTCGTAAAAAAATAAATTTAAAGTGTTAGAGTTGAGAGTTGAAGGTGGGCTGGGTTTAAGCCAAAGCACTAATTTTCAAAGACCATTGTACTATACCCAAGATAGAGCCAGTAGAAGAAAATAGAAAGACGGGAATGATATGTGAGGGGATAAATGGGAGGAAGAAAGTCTATCAACCTCGAACCTATAGTTTATCAACTTTTGAGGAGCTGACAAGGTTAGCAAGGGCCTTCAATGCAGCTTGGCTATCATTGCAGATACCTGTGCACTTCTCATGTCATCTCCTTTCAATTATCCTGCCCGCCACGTCCAGGATAGCAAAAACCTAGGTTAAGAAGACTGTCCCCATCTGACCAATGGAAAAAGACTACTTGGTCTTATCGTCCAAGTACCAACCGAATCCAGTACCGTTTGAGGTTTTAGGTCCGTCGGTATAGAAGACATGACGGAGACCCCGGATTGCGGCCCTTGGATTTAACCATTGACCACGTTCCGGGAACCTGACATCATACCTTCTTCCGAAGAGGATACAAGGCATCAAAAACAGTGGGCACTGTACTGACAACTGGTGGTATATCTGGCTGTTCCCCATATCCGCTTCGATATGCAGGACTCTATTTAAACGGAGTTTGTAGGCCGCTCTCATCGCTTAAAATTCTGCAAATCATTAAGAAGGGAGTGGTAGACTCCCTAGCTCCATAGAAGAGGAAAGAGTACGCAACCTGACATCCTTTTTCAACCTCGACCGTGACACTATCTTCGTTTTTCCCCCCTTGATAAGCAGCCTTTAAACCATTACTAAGCGGAATATTTTTTTTGTAAAATATGTTTATAAAAGGCAAAAGAATATGGAAATAAAAGTATTGAAGAACAAGGGTTATTCAGTGGTTGCCTACAGCTCCATAGCTATGTTTTTTAGCCTTTCATAAAAGGCAAACAATCAAATGCAGAGGTCTGAAATTTAGTTTCATGATTGTGGAAGTCTTAAGTAACCAAGTTTTCTGAGTAAAATCTTTCTACCAATCTCTATTACAATTTGGGCATGAAAGGGTTATGGAGATTTTTCGAAAATTTTTTAATTCCAGGATTAAGGCTACAATGGCAATCAAAAGTGATTGAGAATAAAAAAAACTGTAGGGTATAAAATTTAAAAGTGAATCCAATCTATAAGATATCATTGGATAGGTCTCGCCGAGTACCGCCGATACCTCGATCGCAAGCTATGGGGAAACTTATAAAAGAATAATTGTACGTTGAAAGGTTTTTAAACCAAATAATTCCTTACTCTCAATCATCTTAAAAAAACGTGAATTTCGCAGGCTTGCGTTATTAATTCAACTCTGTGTTAAATAAAAGTGAAGTGAACATTTCCTTTTTCTCAATGCTAATAATATTTTCTCCAAAATTTTCTGTTTTATATAAATTTGTAACGCATATGTTTCTATCTGTTTACACTTGAACTTTTCGTTCATTCGTTGTAGGTTTGATATTCTACTATATTATTTTCATTTTTTTCTCTAGTTTATTTGAGAGAATCATCGATTTTAATAAGTGATTTTGCTCAGCTTGTTTTGTGAGAACAGTTCAGAATTTTGGAAAGTATCTTTGGATTAGAAAATATTTTATAGTTACTTGCATGTGTTAGAAAAAAAAACTAAAACAAAAACGTAAGAATAATTAAATTTAGGTAATAGAATTATTGTAGATGGTTTATGAAAGCGGAGATAAAAAGTTAAAAAACTAAAAACCCAAAATTCTTAGAAAGCAAGTGATAATGTTAAAACAATTCTAAAAACTGAACACGAGTGCATATCGCAAACTTGTTCTAAAAGTATTGCAAATTAACCAAAAAAATAATTCAATAATAATAATAAAAACTAAATAATAAAAATAAATAAAGTTTCTTATAAATTTTTACACAAATATTTGAATACCAAAATTATACTCCTCCCTCTTGCCCGGAACATACAAATACACACATACAAATACGAATATAAAATACACACGCACACACACGACTAAGTGATTATCGCTCAATATTTTGTGTTTTTCACGTATTTGAAGTGAAATTTCCCACTCCTCAATTGAAATTTAATTTTTTTCTACCACAAAATCGTTGTAAAATTTAAAACGAATCTTATGAATGCTTTTGGTGTAAGAATTAAAAATATATAAAAATATAAAAATATAGATGAAATTTTATATTGAAATATTGCTGAATCACTCGTTGCCTAAATACCGCTTGTCTTTTATACTCGATGTTTTCGTACTAAACCAAGAAGAAAAACCAAAAACAGAAAAACGCAAAATGTTTAAAATACAACCAGAAAATAAATAATTAAAAAATGTTTCAAAAATTACAATAATATAAAAAAATATTGCATAGAAAATGATGGTATTTAGAACAAAAACAAATATGTGCTAAAATATTGGAGTAGATTTACAGAAACAAAGTAAAAGTTAAAACGAAGAAAGAAAGAAGGAATGAGAAGGCTATAAGAATTTGATGTGGTACTTTATTAAACAAACAAAAATTTATAAATACATACATGCATAGACATGTATTTATAGGAGACTTTCTTATTTTTTCTTTCTTATTTTTATATGGCATATACAAATGTATGTACATCGTCTTCTTCTTAACGGAAATCAAATCTAACCTAATTTTATTCTTACCTAATTTTGAATTCAAGTCATTAAATCTAACCTTACTTTATTGAGAAACGTTTCACTTGTATGGTGCTATACTTACTGTAGAAATATGGAGAGCATTGTGAGGTCTTTGTTTTTGCCCTCATTGCTCTTTTGTAACTCTTTACACTCTCTTTTAGATAAGATAACTTTAAAAATAAAAATGATAATACTTTGCAAACTTAAAAACAAAAAAAGTTATTGCAAAACAAGAAGAATATTTCTATTTAAAAAAATGTTGAGAAATATGTATATTTGTAGATTTAAGAAGAAATATTTAAAGTAAAAAAAAAACATTGTGGTTATAGTGCAAAATATGCATTTGTTTTTTGTGAAAATAACTAATATTACAGCCCCAACAAGAATCCTTTGTATACAAGGCATCCCTCAATGCATTTCTTCTTTAAAATGAAATACATGAAAAGCGATCTTTGTGAGTTTACAGTATTTTATAAACAAACAAAAAAATAAGTAAATAAAACAAGTTAAACTAAGAAGTACAATATCAGTTCAGTAAATTGCATTCAGTTTACTAAAAAAAAATTAATAAAATAAACTAACAGAAAAACCAAAATGTTTTTGAAAAAATATATATATACAATATATATTTGCATAGTTTGCTGTTTGCAATTGTAACTTTTTGTTTGTTGGTTCAAACAGCGCACAAATATCAATTCCAAAAAGAAAATGTTTGCCCTCTCCTTTAACCCTCAGAAGAAACTCAATAGAAATAAACACACATCCATACATACATATGTATGTACATGCGTATTTAATACTGCATTATACTTCATTATATTACTATAATGAAATATGCATAGTGTACACTGTTTACTTGCAATACTTACTTGGATTTGAAGTTTCATATATTCTCTCATAACCTAAAAACTCAATTATTGGATAATGTGAACAGAACAAAAAGAAAAATTCAAAGAAAACAGTTTACAACTCGAAAAAAGAAATAAAAACAAATAAAAAACTTTACTGATTACTTTCGAAACTATAAAACAAATTGGGGCCGAATCGTCTGATCCGTTAACGTAGTTTACGTAAGGAGTTTTACGTTCACGATTCAGACGGTTCGACCTGTTGTTTTAATTCTGTAAATAAGTTTTGGACTTTCGCTAGGTAAGTGGTATTAACTATATTCAATAAATAAATACTTCCCTATCCGGATTACTCAACAATGCCTAGTACTCTCCTCCACGGATCCAGATAAGGTGTACACTGATTTTATCGGCTACTTCATTCCGTAAATGCTGATTAATGATTAAGAAATGCATGGCCTAAGAGCCAAGTTGGTCATAACCTTCTTTCCAAAAAGATGTGCAAAAGAAAAAAATGGAAATCGTTGCTATGAAGTGGTTTTTAAGATGTTATAATACTAGCCAACAGATTATTAAGGCGTCTTTCTACATAAAAATTTTAAAAATCAAATGTGATTTATAAAGCGCAAGCGTATACAGGAAATTTATTTAATTTGGCCACATCTTAACAAAACATCTGATGAATAGATGATAGGTTTGAATTTTTGAAGTGAAACTTGTTGTTGCACTCATACGAAACTAATAAGAAACGAAGCTATACTCTTGTTAGTGTGTAGCGAACTAGGTCATATGAGGGTCGGCTACATACAATCATGCAGAGAGAGCTTGATTGGATATAACTGCTTTCCTCTCATGTGTTATATACGTGTACTGCGTCGTATTTGTGCCGATCAGCGTGGCCGTTATGAGACTAAAGTTGCAATTTGCAACCTTTTTGACTGCTTGGAGACTTTGACACGACTTTTCGAAAATACCCAAAATTTTTTACTTTTTTTCAAATCCTTGCAACTTTTGAGACTTTTTTGCAAAAAGTGTAATATTTACACGAAATTGTACGAAAAATCCGTTGCCTTTAACTTGAAAGTTGGCAACACTTATTTATACATAAATACTTTTTAGTTGCAACACTGTCGTTTTATAAGATTTTTTACAAACTTATTGCTATTTTCAAATTTGCCACACTGACTTACAAAAAATTGTTTGACCAATTAAAAGTTCACAAATGATAAACACTAAAAAATGCTAGGGCTCTGCATACAATTTTTTTTTAAATATACTAGAAGACTCGAAAAAATGTTATTTTTAGAGGTTTTTTAAAAAGAACAGTAATCCGTAGAGCTGAATATTTTTGGAATCATCATAAAATAAACCGAGGTTAATTTTTGGAGGTGTACAACAATTTTTTTTTTCGTGAAGCACCTTAATGTATTAATTACTTGGGAAAATTTAATTTTTTTTACTTTCAATACATTAATACTATTTTTTATATGCAAACTGCTGCCAAATGAAATAAATCTTCCTTTTATTAAAATAATGGGATGAGACTTTTTTACTCTCAGTGACACTTTTTTTTTTGCAACTTTTTGAAATTTATCAACGGCTACGCTGGTGTCGGTAAGTGTAGAGAGTATGAACAGAAAAAAAGCTTCAGAAGATAGAAAGAGAATGAGTGTAAAAGCTCCAACAACAACGGCCATGTGGAAAAAATGTTTGTTCTTTTCTCACAGCAAAAAGACAAAATTTGCTTAGGGCCAGCGCAGCTCAACATTTTTAAAATGTTACATTTTAATAAACGCAACTAACAGCCGCTGAACCGCCTTGAGAAGACGTGACGACAAACTAATCTTTCGGAAATCATTTCCTATATTACTTAGCAAACCCAAATAAAAAGAGAGAAAAATTTCAAATTCAAGTTATTTGCTCTCCGATTTCTCTGTATTTTAATCGATGGATTTAATGTTTTTGCATTTTTTAATGCAACATCGTAATTCCGTAAGTTTATAAATAAAACAACTTTGAATTTATTTTTATATTTTGTAATTATAATTTTATATATCTTTATTATTTTTGTATTCTAAATGATGCACTTCTTGTTGTATTGTTGTATAAATATAATCATAATAATAATAATTGGATTTTAATCAAACATAATAATAATATAATTATAGTAAACGTAATTATTGATAAATATATTTACATGCAGTTCCAAATTATTTACTTTTTACTTAATTTTATTTTAAAATTTTACGCTTCAACGGGAACAATGCTTTCATAGTTTTCTTTACGAGTATCTCTATTCTATTTGAAATTATATTTAATACACATACATAAATGAAAAACATTATACAGATAATTAATTATTATTAAAGTTCACAGTTTTATACTTAAATTGTATTGAAAAATACACAAACCTAAATTCAAGAACATCATTAAAAATAATTACAGCAAACATACATATCCAAATTTAATTATATGTGGGTAGCTCATGAGAAACAAAAAAGAAATAATAAAAAAAAAAAGAAACAAACAAAACTTTTCAGTGAATTCAGGACACCCTAAAGTTGATATGAGCAAAAGTTTTGTTGAAAAACTAATTGGAATTTTCCGTTTCAAATTCGCTTTATGTATACTAAACTATTGAAATATAATATACTTCCTTCTGTTTTTTTTTTTTTCAAAAGTTTTCCTTTCATATATATTCAATCCATGATTTTTTTAGGCCAATGCGGTTTTCCTTTCTAATTTTTAGTTCACCAAATTAAATATATGTATTTCTCATTTAAGACTAGGTTTATAAAAAAGTATTTTTTTCGTCTCTGTTCTATTTTGTCTCAAAACAATTCGTTAATTTATTTAAAGAATTAAGGAACTCTTTCTAATTAATGTAGTACGGAATATTAAAGAAAAATATAAATGAATAACTATAAAGAGTTCCACCAATGGTGAGCTATTAAAGTCATAGCATATAAAAAAGGTTTTAAATAATGGAACTTTCAGAATAGTGTATGTTTTTATTATGTATAGATATAGTTATGCTAGAATAGTGTTAGAAATTTTCAAACTAAACTCAAAGAAGCAATCAAATACATGTGAGTGCGAAAAGGTGGAAAGATTTTTGTAAAAGTATACAAAGGCCTTTCAAATTATTTAAATATACCATTCCCAATTCTAATAAAAAAATTGTAGTTTTCTAATAAAAAGCTATTTCAAGTGCATTCAATGCTATCATAAAATTCTTCGTCTTCTACTTGGTTCTCTACTGCATAGTCATCACCAGCATCATCCCTGCAGTTGTCGTGGTCGTCATCATTGGTGTTTCGCTCATCAAAATCATTAGCATAATTCAACATTCTTCTTTCCAGCGCTTTGCAATCATTTTTCAAATTGAATTCATCAATGACATAATCAGCGACTTCAGCATCGTCATCACTATCAACTTCATGCTCCGTAAATGATGACAGAAATGATTGGATACTTTCATTTTTTAAATCATATTGCATATGATGTACTTTAAATGGCCAATCATCATTATTGTCATCGCTATCATCAGCATTCCTCATCTTAAATCGGAATGGCTGTCCTCTTGCCGACATACACTTAAGCGAATCTGGTCCAGTTCGAGCCTTCATCTTGCTTTGCTCCATTGCTTTCCCATTGGCCCAAATTCGCTCCACTCGTTTGTCATCATCATTTGACCTTCCTTGCGTCCAAATTTGCTCATCACGTTTCGCATCAGTAACAGTTATAGATTCCATTGTCATTTCTTCTTGCTCCTGAAGATATTCTTCGTCGTACTCTTCCTTAATCGCAAATACCATACGTCGTTCTATACTCGCTGTTGTTGCACTTGCATCATTCCCATAATCTGCTTGGAAATATTGAGACATTTCGGCTTCAATAGAATCACTATAACCATAATCGAACGTAACCAACAATTGGTCACTACCCTCCTTTAGATCATCATCAACATCATCCATCATAAAGTATTTCTCTTGGTCGGTAAACCTGTTCAACTTACAGCCATTAGGTTTGAAGGCAAAATAAGGATTGTCATATTCTTGTCTAGCTGTAGTGGCAATATTTTGAACTTGACCTTCACCGCGTCCCTCAGCCGAAGCCCCATGACTCCATCTATTGTGTTGGTGTTGTTTGAGTTTAATCAATGAAATATCATCGTAGAATTGATCACAATTATTGCGTAATGTTAGCTTTTGCCGATTGTTAACGAAAATTCCTTCCTGCCACTTTACATTTCTGGTCGAGCTGGTAGTAACACGTGGAGTGTGCCCAAAACTATTGTGGCTAATAATGCTATCACAAAAATCTGTTGGACTGTTATAGTAAAAAGAAGAATTCTGTAAATGGAAATGAAAGAGAGCAAAAAAAAGTAAAAGCAAATTTTAATTTCATGAAAAAATACAAGCTCAATTCATTCAAACGAGCAAAACACAATCAACATTAAAAAAGGTTAAGGTTTGGAGTTTAATGGAAACAAAAAACATAAAAACGTTAAAAAGGTAGAGTTAGAAACAAATTTAAAATTTACAAGAACATAAAGAAACCTTCCACCACATAGTAAGAGAAAATATACAGCATTTATTTCAAAGCTTCTTTTATTTTTAGCGACATACAAATTCTTTCTATTTAGGCATACAGAATTACTTTTTACAAAAAACAGGTACAATTTCCAAGAATAAATTGGAAATTAGCCACAAATTAATTGCGTCCTTCATACATAAAAGAACGTACCTTGTTCTATTCTTCATCTGCAATATTTACCTTTAATGACTGTGAACACAATCAATGTTTTTCGAAAGTCAAAAAGTTATTTTTATACACTGTGAGTTGATCTCGCGTCTAATCTACTGAATCTTCAACCGTTTAAGATTCAGCAATAATTTTTCCTTTTTGCATAAAATCTAACATGCTGCAATCAATTATAGTTAAGCAATTTAATTTATGGATCAGGTCTATATGAAAATATAGAAAAATATAAGATCGGTTCCAGGCTCGAATAGGTCCCCAGCCCTTCATAGGTAGCAAAGAAGCCCCCGTATTAAAACTAACTATAGGCAGGGATCAGTAGCCCAACGAAACTATAACTTCTTCAGGAATCACAGTTTCAGGAAATAAAGTTTCATGCCGAATTACGAATAGGGCATGTGAAAAAGTTGGCTATTGGTTAATTTATTTTTGGTTTTTCTTCAGCCTTTCCAGAAGTTCCTTGGAGGTCGAATCCTATCGTCAATAATGTCTAACTCTAAAACAGGTTTACGCCTCAAACTGGGGACTACTATTTTGGCTTTAGTTAAGCTTTGCGTATTCTATGGAAGTTGGCAGGTTACACGATTTTGTGATTTATTAATGTTGGTGGTAGTACTCGTAAACTTATCATTAACTCGTAAAGTCGTTACAAAAAATAGTAATATGCTTACAAACTAAACAAATGAAAAGAAAACAATACAGTTTAGGTGGACACCAATGGAAAAATTACAGCTTTAACAAAAGATTGACTAAAATCTACAGAAGCATGAACAATAGTGAAAAATTATAACTTAAAAAATGTAGGGAATTACATTTAAAGGTGCAAAAACAAAAACTAAACTTACGCGAATAGTAATCGAAGAAAGAATTGTGAGTGGTTGAGTGTGTGCACGTTGCATAATGAAGATTTGCGTGAAGCAGCAAATTCCACATATGCAACAACAACATGCACAACACCCCGATGATATTCAGAATGCTGACAAACACACATCACGACGAGCACAACACAAGAGAGTTAGAGCGAAGGAGAGAGAGAGGCGTGGAAGCTCCGAGCCATAATTGAGATCGTGGGTGCTGAGATGCATGGTGATGCTGGTTGGTGTTGTTGTACTGCTGCATTGCTGTATTTATACTACTCATCGATGAGAGATTCTCGGATTCTCGTTTACTCTTTGGCTGCACATGATTCATTCATCATCACCCATCAATATCCGGCAATAATAAATTATATATTTTTCCAAATTTGACAATTAATCCACTAACTAAATCCAACTAAGCCCAAGTAAGTAAGTGAATGAGTGCGGCACACCTTCTCCAAATTTCAATACACACATACACACACAGTTCAGTTGTGTAGTTTTTGAGATGTAGCATTGCATGCAGCGTAAATTGATCACACTCGTAGAATAGCAGTAGCAGTAAGTATTTTTGTTTTGTATAATTTACATACTTTGTTTGTTTAATTAATGTAATTAATTATATTGTTTTAGGTTTGTTTTTGATTACATTGCATTCTTTTCGTATTGCTATAGGTTGTTGTTTTTAGTTTGTTTTTATATTACATGCATTTGGTGGTTGTCTTTTTTGTGGTCGTTCAGATTCATTCAGGTGTTTCAGGTGTGAGGGATGGACGTGAATGGAGACAGGAACACAATTTTAGATTATTATTTTGTTTGTTTTGACATTTAAAGGACAATTTAAAATATTTATTAATTTTATGTTTGTGTATGTTTTTTATGAATTCACACGTTTTTAATTAATATTTTGTTTTTTTTTTTTTTAAATATAGGTTCATGTGAGAGTGCAGTAGTAGTAGAAGGTAGAAGAAGTCGAAGAGAAAGTAAAAAAAAAAAACAAATATTACAACTTTAGATACATTCATTTATCTATATTTTATATTTGTTATTAAGGGAGAATTATTTATTTTGGTATATTTTTCATTTTAACTATATTTTGAGTAGCTATATGAGTTAGTATAACAAAAAACAAAATATGTTACCGTTGGTTAATTGAAATGACAGTTAGTAAAATGAGTCAGTGAAAGATGTAAAAATGTTTATGAAATATGAGAAATTGAATAAAAGAATGTAACTTTAATTTGTAGCGCTATCCCTTTGCTATATAGGACAATTTATAATTGATATTGATGCTGGTTTTACAAAATATAGATTTTTCTATAGCAACTTCAATACGCATAAAAAAAAAAATTGGAACTGGCCAGACTAAACTCTGCGGTTTTTTGATTACTACTCATGTCTACTTTCATTTGGTGCTCGAATCATTGACGCTCAAAAAATTTGTTGCACAGTGTAGTCGGTCCTATTTAAAGTATTTTTTGGAAATTTCTATTGTTGATTAATTCCGTTGTTTTAATATTGGAATTTGATTCTTTGTTAGTACAAAGTTTGCTTGGCTAAACACGAATCCAAAAATCCCCAGAATTCGAGAAATTTTAAGTTGAAAATGGAAAAATCCAATTTTGCGGTTGTTGTTACAGTTAAAGGTCTACATAATTCTTCAAAATATACAGAGGAAACAGTTTCCAATTCCAAGCTTTTCAAGATTTTCTTTTTCAAAAAATTATCCATAACCGAGCTACGCACTGCCACGATGAACTAATGTTCACTGAAATGATCTTCTATATAAGTAATTTTACGTCATACATGTTATAAACGGAGGTGTCGAGCTTCAAACCCAGATAAGTCACTTTTTAGCCGAAGTTGAGATTTTGCCACTTTTACACAGTAAAATGAAGTTCTTATGCACCTCTTTAGTTTTAAGTTTCAAATTGACCTAATCCCCATTTATTTCACAATGCAAAACATTTGATAAGTTGCTTTCTTAAATTTTTGTTAATTTCTGTTCACTAATTTTTAATGTCTGTATATTTTTATTTCGGTGGCTTATCCGGATTTGAAACTAAACGATTCAAATGATCTAATATACAATTTGTATATTTTGAAAAATTAAAAACTAAGAGAGTCGCGTGCCATGACAGTCACGAATTATTCACCGAGGACTATAAGATGGCGGTCTAACCTGGGCTTATACCGCAAATGCGCAGCAGTAAACTTTGTTTTTGTTCTACAAGAATGCATTCCGATATTTTTACTAAGGATTTAATCTACTTAAAGAAAGACTTATAGCCCTATTGTAAATATTCCCGAATGAAGTCCCAGGGAAAATTTGTTTTTTTCCTATAGGAATAAATGGGACAAGAAACAAATTTTCTTGGAGATTTCATTTAGGGAATATTTAGAATAGAGTTGCATATGAAAATAAACTCGTTTGTTTCTACAACAAAATAATTTTTGTTCTGTTCAGTCTATATTTATGAGTCTTTTAACACTTCAATATATCAGAAAACAGAATGGCTCTCCACTAAATACCATAATATTATATTAACTAAATTTTAAGCTCCAATTCCATATTGCAAATTGAAATCAAAACAACGAACAACCCAAAAAAATACTATTAAATTGCGTGTAGAAGTATAAAAATGATGAACTCACGTTATTCTATACAAATATATGAAAAAAAAAAAAAAAAACATTAATAAATATGATACAAATCTTTTGTTATAGATATGCAGTAAAATGAAAAATTTGTTGTTTGATTTATTATTTAATAATTGGGTTACTACTAAACACAGGCAAGTCTTCAGCTTAACATAAAGTAAATCATAATAAAATATATGAATACATAAAATTAATAAAGTATATTTTAAAATTATGTATGTATGTATGTACGTAGGCAAATATAAAAATGAAATGAAAAGTGATAAAAGTAATTATTATTTTATTATTAATTAATAAAAATAATAAACAAAAAACACTAAATTTAGTTAAAAATTATGCAACTATTTATATATTCATGTAAAATATGTTTTGCTTGCAGTTCCACTTTAAAATCATTTTAATCTTTTTTTATAAACTTCCTTCCTTTTAATCTATACACATGACTGATATATGTATGGATGTATGTATGTATGTATATATGTAAAATAACGTAACATGTGTGTTTGTGTAAGTAAATGTAATTAACATTTATAAATATATGTATGTATGCAATGCATGTGCTGCTGATATTTATGCAATAATATTGATTTTGTTTTCGCTTTCATATTTTCCTTCTGCGCTATATACAACTTTTAATATTTAATTAATTATTTTTAAATGTATTCTAACATATGCAAGATGAATGAGTGTGTGTGTCTGTTATAATTCCATATGTATGTGTGTATACATTTTTTGTTTATGCGATTGTTGCTCTGTTTTTAATGACACATAATTATGTTATGTATAGCAAACAAAACATTCTTGTTCATTTTCTATCCCGTAATTTTATTGTAATTAAATTGTTTGTTTGCATGCATGTATATGTGCGTGTATATCTTCTCAATTAGTTGCCACATTTTGACTGACTGATTTAAGTCTATTGAACGTTTTTGATACCTAAAATTACTAAGTTTTATATTGATTTTCAAAAGTAAAACACACTTGAAATTGATTAAACTGTAAACGATGATTTCGTTGAAAAAGGATAAAAATTTAAATGCAAAATCTCTTTCGATTCGGATGAGTACAAAAGTATTTAAAATGCATTATATACATTAATTTATTAAAAATTAAAAAATTTGCAAGTACTTTCTTGTAGGCATAGGTTAGGTTAGGTTGGAGTGGCTGTCGAGAGACACACTTAGGCCTGAACGGCCCATTGTGATACCACATAGTTGGACCTACAGTTTAACGCCGATTCCGAACGGCGGTGTGGCAATTTTTTATCGGCTTGGTGGTTTTGCCATTACCAAGCAATGTGTGTACTTGTACACTATCTTATAATTCTCATACACTTCATATTGATAGTGAATATAAGAAAGTAATGAAAATTAACCACCAGACGAAGACGGGAATCGAACCCGAACCTCCCAGATGAAAGTCTAGTGCACTATCCACTAGGCTATCGAGGTCGTCTGAAGGCATAACAAATAATAAATATTTTGTGGAATCAACAGCAGTTTCACAATTCAAAGAAACAACATAGCAAGTGAAAAGTAACAGCAGAAGAATTTGTTATGCTTTCGTTTTGGGCAGCACATAGCAAACTATCTGTGAAAACAAGAGCGAAGCAATAGCACATGAAGTTTATTGCTTTTACTTTTCTGCTGGCAGTACTTTAAACCCTTTACAGTATTATTGCTTTATAAAAATAATCTCAAGATTTCCTCCTGCATGATCGCAAAAATAGATTCAAAAATCTTAGCGTTTCGTTCAAAAATTAAAAATGGATTAAATAGTTTTAAGCCCATTTGTTGGACCGTGACGCAAAACTAAATATAATTGTTATTTTGCCTTTGATATACTGGATAAATTTATATACAAGATTTTTACCTCATATACAGACGAATATCCAAAAAAAAAAACAGTCAAAATTCCTTCAAAAGTGATTGACTTGGTAAGCTATGTGCACGTGCAGCCTGAAATCAAAAACTTTTATAATGAATGGTACCATAACTGCCGAAATTTATCGGAAAGAATCCCAGAACGGACCTGGAACTAAATACTCATAATTTACCTTGGAATGCTATAAAAGCAATGGTATTGGTTTGGCCCCAAGAAACCACAACCCACCAAACAGTACAGAGATCAGATCAATTAAGGAATATTGGTCATTTGTGAAGGATATTTTGGAAAAGACAGACCATGTGATGTCAGCAATAGAAGTGTTTTATTTCAAGCTGTCTTTGGTATCCAAAAAAAGTTACTGAAGAACTCGTGCAAACAAAAATTTCGAAATTTTACTTATGGATCAACTTGTTAATGATTTCAATAACCTCTTGATTAAATATGAGTGTGATTGCATAAAAATTTAGAACTTTAAAAGCTATCTTTGATCATTTTTAATTAAGATGAAAATTGTTCCGATTTTGGTAAATTTTAAATTAATATATAAAATTGTAATCGTTATTGTTACTTTATTGCTTATTTTGACTTCATTGTAAACATAAATAATTTGCTAATAAGGAGAAAATAAAGAGAAAGGAGTTTGTTTGTTGACAGTCAATAAATTTATGAACATAATTTAAAGCAGGCACGCATGCATACACTCAATCTGTTACTCTTTTTCATGCAACAACCGCATTTCAACACGATGCAATGAAAACAAAAACCCTTTCTTTCTAAACGCTTACCAAATTATTTTTAACACAAAAATTTACATAAGTATGCAAATGCATATGAGCGTGTATATGAATGAAATAGTTTTTTTCATATATATTTTGCTGCTGCTGAATTCAAATATTTGATTTTTTGTGAACACTAGGCAATTATTAAAGCGATGTTTCTTTTCTAATAAAATCTTAGTATGGGTTGTTAAAAACGCATTTTTTTAGAGTATTATTTAACTACATATCGTGGACGTTCTAACAGAAATCACCAAGTCTGCATTGATTTTGGTGATTGGGTCCGTAATAATTAGTTTTTAAAAATTAAATGAAGTTCCAGTTGTGACCCATAGCGTCCCACCCATTGTAAATTCTAACTTCATCTCAGAAAAGAGGTTAAAAAATGGACCTAATGACTTCTACTTGAACGCCCACAATATATGTATATATATGTATGTATTTATGTATGTAGTTATGTATTTATATGAATATGAATGCACTTGTGTGTGTGTGTGTTAAAAATTAGCGCTTGTTTGTTTGCTGTTGTAATTGTATGTGTATATAAATATGTAATTTAATCGTATTTTGATTTGTAATTTTGTCTTTTTTTTAACTTAGCGTTTGTTTGTTTTTTCTTTTTGTTTTCTGTATTTGTTTTTAGATTTTAAGCCAACCCAAAAAAGTCGATTTTAAAGTGCGTACCTTTCCACTATCACTATCGCTGGCATTGGCGCCGCCATTAACTACGCCGCTGCTGTTTGTATGTTGCTCCTGACCACCACTTTGCTCCAGATTATTAGTGCGTGCTGCCATGCGTGCACCTACCACTGAAGATGAAGCAGCGGCCGAATTGCTATAACGTCTCCCATTGCCGTTGCTAGTTGTGGTTGTGCTAGGCGATGCTGTTGTGCCGATGCCGCCACCACTGGTGGCGCGCCGCAGAAATTGCTGTGAACTATGTGAAAAACTGCTTGAACTAAGCTGTAGATCCTTACGCAACGCTGAGCTTAGTTGCGCTGCTATTATGCTATTTTTTGGTGTACTGCTTATCATTGTATAATTGCCAGCAGTAGTTGGTGGTGATGCTGCAGTAGTCGTCACTGATGCATTTGAGGCATCACTAGCATTGCTTGTTGGGGAAGAATTGGTGGAGGAGGAGGTGGTTGTGTGGATATGATTATTATGCTGATGCACTCGTGATAGCGAATCCAAGTGGCGTACACGTGATGTTAATGATTCACGCTTCAATTTCGGCAGCGGAGAGTTTTGCAACACTCGTGGGGACGGAGTTGTGGCCGATGACGATTTATAGGTAGCGGCGGCGGCTGCATTATTACTGTACGGCGTTGTTGCCATCGGTATAGAGGAGGAAGTAGAGCTCCGACTGCTGTTATTTGTGCCAAACGATGAGTTTGAATTGTTGGCGAGTTCCTTGCGTATGCTTTGTGCGGAATCGGCGCGTTTTAAACTATTCGGTGATTTACTGTACAATAAGTTGCCGGTACTGCGACTCAACGACGATTTACTAGATGCATTGGAAATGGCGGAGGAGTTGTTTGCTGAAGGTGGCGAGCGACCAGCGGTTGAAGGACGACCACTGGGAGGTTTTCCTTAAAAATACAACCGCACATAGTCAAATCTATCTTTATTTGAAATTTATTTTTCAAACTCACCTGCAAAGTACGCTGCCGCCTTACTACCCGGCAGCGGTATTTTACTTGGCTTGCTCGCTGTTGAGCTTGCGCCTACATTAAATTTCTTCGCAGTGGACTTTTGTCCGGTACGTGGCGATAATCGGTTCTGCTCGAATGGACTTACACCACCAACGCTGGTGCTCATTAGTCGGCTAACTACTGATTGCGGCAGCACCTCGTGGTGTTGCAGTTCATGGTCGTGCGCCGATTCAGTGCTGCTGCTGTGATGTTGTATCTCATCCATTGGCAGATGCACCATTGCTTTCATGCTGGGCGTTGATATTTGTGTCACATTTGGCGGAGGTGGCATTTGCAGATGCATTTGCGAAGTGGGCGTGGCGGAACGCATCATATCACTGTAGTTCGAGTCGTTGCCAGACCCAGAAAGACCTCGCCTACTTAGCATGAGTGTGGTGGAAGCAGATGAACGATTAGTTTCGTAATCATTTTGCGAATGTAAATACGAACTGGTGGCGGCACCGCTGCTCGGTGTATGTGAATGTATACGTGATTCAAGCACGCGCAATTGCGCCTTTGTGCCCTCCAACTCGATGTTCTTCTCCTCCAGCTGAAATAAAAGTTAAGCTAGAAACTGATATTATTGAGTTATTTTCCATACGCACCTGAAAACGTAAATCTTCGACATCCTCCTTTGATTTATCCAGTCTTTTGGCTAAATGATTTTTTGATTTTCCAGCTTGATCTAATTTTTGCATTAAAACCTAAGGAAAAAGTAAGTTTTATTAGCTTTTTTTATTCCCATTCCCAATTCCGTAATTCCAACACTTGCCTGATTTTGCACAGTTAATGTCAGCAGATGACGCTGCAACTCAATCACTCTAGTCTCTAGCAGTATAGCAGTGAAACGTTTCGAATCAGTGAGTCGACACTTAGTATTTCGTCCTCCCGGCGTACTCACAATGCCATCGAGATGGCCGAGCAGCTGCAACTGTTGCTGTTGCAGCTGTTGTTTATGATTATCACTGCCTGCGCTTTGATGGAATGGAAAGTGTTGGATCTCATATTTTTGTTGTTCGACCACCACTGGTTGGAATGTATTATTGAGACGACTACGATTCTGAGGGGACGTGGTAATGGTATTAGTGCTTTCCAAATGAGATGCACCGCTGCCGGTGGAAAGAACCGTAGTGGCCGATGTTAAGAAATTTCGTTGACTCGAAGAATCCGATTGACTGCAAGAGAAATACAATTTTAAATGCAATATGATCTAAAGAAACTTCAGATTCAAACCCAAATTACTCAACTCACCTTAAAGAACTTTTACTCTGCTGCAGTTGCAATTGTTGTACGCGCGAGCTTAGCTCTAACTTTTGCGCTATCGCTAGCTTGAGCTGCCCTTCCAGATCTTTTTTGACGCTAACTAATTCCTCCACTTGATCGCTCATTTTGGCTGCTTTTATCCGCCCCGTCAATGTTTCCGCTTCCATTTCGGCCAATTTATCCAAGAGACGATCACGTTCTTTACGCAACTGTTTGATATCTTCCTTGTTAAGACGTTCCACATGCTCGCGAAATGTTTTCGGAGTCAGCCCACCACTGGCAGTGCTGCTGCCACTACTTGATTTGGTCAACGTCGCTGCTGTGTTGCCGCCAGCTGTCGTGCTTGGCTCATCACTGTTGCTGCCACGCAGATTTCGTCGTTCATAGTTTTGTAAATGTTCCATTTCTTCGCGTAACCGATTAGATTTCCGATGAATAACATCCAAAAGATTGAGTAGCTCATCATCGGATTCTGGGCATGAGAGGCGATTCGAAGCAATGGTACCCTGTTAATGAATTGAAAAGCAATTAATACGGACTTTGTTATTGCACGAGTAAGAACACTCACCGTCATAGCACCATTAGTTGAGGAGGCACTATGGCCCTCCTTGGATGAACTTGTCTCTGTGGAGAAACCCGAATCCTGCACAACGCTCCCATTGTTATTTTCTCCACTCTTTGGCTCCTTTTTGCCGCTGTGCGAGTTACTGCGACTACGCGTCAACGACGAAGACGACAATTCACCAGCTGCAGTGACAGCAGCAGCACCACTGCTTGCGACATTGCCTGTCGCAGCAGCTGTCAGCGTCGCCGTAATTGGTGTGGACGGTTCCTTCTGCGATAGCTTACGTTTTATTCGAATACCAGGCTCCCATTCGCGTCTGAAATGAGTGCAGAAATAAGTGAATATACCCAACTACGCTTTTCAACACAAAATCATTTGCTTACCTAGAAGCTAGCGATGAATGTGACATGCCGCCGCAACCACCCGTCAATGTATTCGTTCCGGAATTTGATGTGTTAGTGACTGAACTGCCACCTATAGCGGCTGCTGAAGACGATGTCGATGACGACATGGATGCCATTTTATGTTTGAGATCAGGAAACGTCTCGATGACAAGATCTCGAAACTCGAGCAGCGCACCCACTTCATGTTGGAGCTCCTGTAGCGATTTCGTTTGATCGCTGTGTATGTGATGATGACTGGTGCTATGATGCAATGGATAGTTATTGCTATACGGTGAGTGGTGACCAAGCAGATGGTGGTGATGATTTAAATTAAGATGATGCGGATACGACATGCCACCAGCACCTACCACAGCTACCGTTGCAGCTCCCGAACTAGGAAGTTGACCACCACCAGAACTGCCAGATGTGGCCGCAGCTGTGTGCATTGTATGATGATGTGCACTGCCGCCTAATGGCAGGCAATCCATTGCGCTAACGACAGCTTCAATGCCGCTTTTGTTTGTTGTACACAGCGCAAGGTCATAAGAGTCATTCTATTAACAAAAGAGAGGAAGGAAGTAGAAAAGTAGAGTGTGATTAAAAAATTAATTTAAAAAAAAAAATCAATTAAAACAGAATTCATTTAAAGTAATTGACTATAATACCAAATTTAGGCAAACTTAAAGACTTCTTGGCTTTAATTAGCCGTTATTGTGATCGAGAACGCCCACTAGTTGATAACACACATATACATTAAAGTGAATCACGGAAAAAAGTTGTTGTTGATGTACTTTTCTGAAAATGAATCTAGGTTTATTTTATAATTATTCCCAAAATATTTGGACTCTGGATCGTTTTGAAAAACGGAATTATATTAATCTTCACAGAAATCGTATGAAAAACATAACTAAAACTAATACTAATAAAAAGTTGTATGCGCAACCCAATTATTTTTGGGTATCTATTATTTGTCAATTTTTATTTGGCCAAAAGTAACCTATGAAAAAGTCCGTTTTAAAGAGGATCCAGCTCACGAATGGTAATGGATAGAGTCGAAATATTTTGGGGATCATCATAAAATATACCGAAGTTTATTTTGAGAGGGGTACAAGAAAACTTATTTCTTTTGTATGGGGCTCGATGCACTTTAATTGCACATACATGTTTCACACCAGTTAAGTAATTTGACTCGTAACTGACAGATTTTAATTGAAACTCATCGAAATGCTTTATAATATGTAGATTACAAATAAGTGAAAGTTACAACAGTTAAAAAAATCTAGGTCTTTACTTTTCCACGTTTAAGCTTACATCTTTTCAAGCTTCAACTTGATTAAACCTAGAAAATAATTATTGAGAATGAAATAGTTGAGTTTTCAGTCCCAATATTGCTGATTTTATTACGAGTGTAATTTTCATTTCATCCCACACCTTCCACTATTGTTGACCGCACATTTTTCGATATTCGGAATTCAATTTTAATTTTGTTTTGAGTCAGCAGAAAATTTTAACTAAATTTATCAGAATACTATCAAATGCTGAGGAGATAATTTTCTTTTCTGTAATAAAAATAGTAATAAAAAGTGCAACTAATTACTGCGTTTTTTGTTTCCCAATTTCTAATACTAAATAAAGAACCATTTGATTAGATTTCTTCTATGTATAGTCAACACAATGAAGAACCTCAAAGTTCATAAAATAAGCCCATAAAATTTCAAATTCCAAGTATTTGTTTAATAAAGTTAATACATAAATAAGAAATTTATCATTATTTTGATTTATATATGGTATGATAATAATTGCAATAAATAGTCGTACTAAGACGTAAAATGAATTGAGTGCGATAGCCAAAGCTTAGAAATAAAGTTTATTTTAATTTCACTTTGATTAAATCTTATATAGCATGAAAGTTTATTCAAAAAGGTCTATGATCTAGCTATGATTATCGGTTTCATTGAGATGTTGG
This sequence comes from Toxonevra muliebris, assembly GCA_963691655.1. Lineage (NCBI taxonomy): Eukaryota > Metazoa > Arthropoda > Insecta > Diptera > Pallopteridae > Toxonevra > Toxonevra muliebris. The sequence continues at coordinate 2,401,871 of OY829327.1, read as the reverse complement.
ATGGTTGATTGATGAGGTGTGGCATTGTATGTCCGGGTACTTCAATGAAATAATTAACGGTCGATGCCATCGACATCGACCACAAAGATTCCATACAATTTATTATAAATTTTTAATTATTAAATACATTTTTATTGATATTTTTGTGTTACTTTTTTTGAAAAAAAAAAAAAAATCTAATCAATGCTGACACATATTTTTTACAAGTTTCTTTTTTTGTTTTCTTCTTCGTCTTTTTGCTTTGTCTTGTCTTTTATTATATTATTGTGAGATATAAAAATGCAATTAGCGTGAAATACAATGAGCTTTATTGTGAGCGAGAGAGTGAGTGAGTGACACGTATGTGACGTGTTGCACACATACAGCTGGCGAACTGACTGGCGAAAGAGTGCCGCAGCCACAGCCGGATTTTTTAAATAAACAGTTGAAGCATTTGCTTAGGGGCGCAATCGCAATTTTATCATTTTCTTTTTTTTTATTAGAAATTACACTTTTTTTATTATTTTACCGCAGTTATATTTTTTGCTTAATATTGATCCGAGTAAAAAATTATTGTTTTTTCCTTTGACGTGCCTATTTCTTTCACTTATGATCCTTCAAAAAATTAAGGTATTTAATCTTCTCGTAACCCTAGAAATAATATAAACAATGTACAACAACCCAATAGTTTCGAACGCGCGGATCACGAATCTCTATTCAGTTTTTTTCCGACCAGCTTAGGTTTATGAGCTAAGTGCATAACCTATGAAAACGTAATTTATCCACGGGTATACATGAGGTGAAATTCCTGAAATGTAACCCTAAAACACAGTTATTATTATTTGTTAAAAAATAAAAATTGACAGTTTTTGAGCTCAAATTAATCGTCAAAGGTTATTTTATAAAACAGAAAATAAAATTAACTTCTAATTAATGTCATCAAATGACTGCGTCTCAAAAATATCTAAGGCTCATTACAACCATCATATATCAACAGAAAATACTCACATAAAAAAGTTTCCGGGCATGGCATTAGGGCGATTCACAATCGTAAACCAAAGTCGTGATTTACATACTAACTCTTATGCACCAAAGAAGAGGTTTAGTTAAAAAAACTATTGTACAAATTGTCAACATGGAAAATAACCATATCATACCATAACAATAATCTTAAAAGGACAATATCAAACAAACACTGAGGCAAATCGAACCATTTCTGACACACTTTATTAATGTAGACTTTGGAAATATTTTTGTAATAATTGTCAACATCAATAATAACCACGTCTTTTGAAGATTTCATTTATATGGGAGGTAGGCGTGGATATTTCCCGATGTTGACAGTTTTTACAACAACTATATCTAAGGCCTATGTCAAAACTATACCTTTTCCTGGCTACAAGAAATATCTGTAAAAATTTTGGTGCATAATAGTTAGTATATAAGCCACTAATCAAATTTTTTGTTCATTGTGGATTGTGGGCACTACAATTTCAAATGATCAGCGCCCCCGAAAGTATTTGGTCAATGTAAAATAATACCGGGGTTTTAAAAATGTTGCAAATAGTTGTATAGTGCATTTTTCCCATTCTTAAAATTTAACAATGTTATATTTTTCCTGGGCAACCCCCCAAAATTCTCATGAAAGACTTGAAATCAAACCCGTCTAGATACACTGGTGGTTTCGGATTTTGGATTCAAAAGCCTGGTGGTTTCGAATTCACCTCCCTTCGCTAGCCTACACTTGAAAGAGCACCAAAATAAACTTGCTTAGGAGGCCAATACCTCGAAGTCCAGCACTGGCCGCAGCACTTGTTGTCTTCAAACAGCAGCAAAAATGACTTTATTGTCCATAAAGCATATTTGAAATATGTCAAGCAACATCAACGCCATGCACAAACACGTACGTTAGTTTGTATATGTTACATAAGTATGCTTGTGTGTAAGCGCTTGCACGAACATTATGGATAGCGCAACAACGCTCATGTTTAAACATCGATAGTACAACTATTTATATAAATATTTTAATATTTTGGCCCCGTTCTCGTGCTTTCTTCTTTTCAACTTTTTTAGTTTTCTGTATTCGATTTTTATTGATCAAACAAAAACTAATAAAAATTCGCCAAAAAAACAAAAAAAAAAAATGTTAAATCCGCTTGTATGAAAATTGTATGAAATAATCAAATTATTTAATTTGATTTCAATGATTCCATTTCAAAATGATTTACTGTTTATTCGTATTTTAATTTGCGTTTAAGCCTAACAAAAACCGCACTAAAAGTTAAAATCATCTATAGCATTTTAGTAACCACCTTAATTTCATCCAGTTAATTGCACTAAAAGCATCAATCAACCATTAAATATAACCTCGTTTTACTTTTCTTTATAATAAAATATAATAAAAGTACAACAACAAAAATTCGCATCATTCATCAAAGCTATAAAACGAAACAAAGTAAATTAAGAAAAAAAATGTTTAGGTTTTTTTTTCTACCAAAATATTATAATAAAATAATAAAAGAAAGTGCATGTTGAGTTACACACATACATAGAAACCAATTTATGCAAGACAACTCTAACCAGGGATGTCGTTTTGAAATTTTTTTGTGAAGTGAAACTGTTAAAAAATCGAAGTGTTTTTTGATGCGTAATAAGAAATTGTTTGCGAAAAAAAAACTTTTGGTGGAGTGCTACTGTGTGGCAGACACAATAAGGCTCCGACAAAACTCATTGAATGAGGGTACATAATTTGTTTTAGGGAATTTTTCAAGCCAAAAACAAAATGGCTGAATTCTTTGAAACTGTCGCCTTTTTGCATAAAATCATTTAGAAATAAAATCCTCCACTCGCCTTCTAAATCGTCAACCTCTTCATTTTCAACCAAATTCTAATAAATTACACAGTGCAACACATATTTTCAGGACAAAACCAAATCAATCTCAAACGATAGTATTTGACCTCAATAACAAAAGCCTCAATCCCTTTTTGCTCCACTACGTCACAATTTTTTTTTACAGTTTTGGTCGAAAACCGATTCAAACAATGAGAAAAATCATAAAAAACATGTTATTTAAGGTAGTTCTTGTTTTCGGCGACCTATATTTAAATTTTACGAGAAATATTTCCTTAGAACACTTAAACCTTCAACTCTCACAAAAATGGGTCATTTTGGGCCCATTTCTTAAAAACTCTTTAAAAGCTAGGTTTAGGGGTAGTTGAAGGGTTAAGACATTCCACAAAAATATTTTCCAGAAAATTTCACTAAGGGCCACTGAAGACAAGTAGTCTCTAGGAGTTATACAAAATCATTTAATGATATTGTAACGTAATTTATGGACGGCCTCTTATTTTGCAATATTATTTCTATGTAAAATCCATACTACATTCAGCATCGCTATCAAATTTAACTTCTGCGAAATAAAGATTTACTACACTTTTAGTTACACTTTCGAATAAAATTACTCAAAAATCATCAATTTTGAAGTTCTCAGCTATGTCGCCTTGATGTAACTTATACAGTATTATATAATTAAAGCAAATAACCGTTGTACTACACCGATACAATATCATTAAATGATTTTCTGCTGCCAAAGATTTCTACGATCCATACTTACAGGACATATTACAAGGATATTACTAATCATAATTGCAATAAATGTTTACAAATAAATTTCTTAACACTTAATTTCGTTTTTTATGTGTTATCTTTAACTCCTAGAGACTACTTGCCTTCGGTGGCCCTTCAGGGGAGTTGAAACCTAGCTTTTAAAGAGTTTTTAAGGGCCCAAAATTACCAATTTTTGTGGGAGTTAGAGGGTTAAAATGAATTATTCCTCAGAAAATTTAAATATAGGTCGCTGAAGACAAGAACCACCTTAAATAAAATTTTTTACATAATTTTTCTCATTGTTTGATTCGGTTTTTTACCAAAAAATAAAAATTTCATACCACTGTAAAAAAAAATTGTGACGTAGTGGAGCAAAAAGAGATTGAGGCTTGTGTTACTGAGGTCAAATACTATCGTTTGAGATTGGTTTGGTTTTGTCCCGAGACATTGAATCTCAAATTGTTGCATAGTGTTATATGACAGTTCGTCATCAGTGTCGCTGCATAGGTATTTAAATAAACACAAAAGGTCTCAGAATATACTAAAGGATGTATGTATGTATCTTTTTACTTTTTATAGGGGATATAAATTCAAACACACCGATTTGGTTACAGCCGGAGAATATTACAGAGATGAGCATATTTAGATTTTTTTTTATCGATTTTAATCTTCCATTGAAACTGCGAAACCGAAGTGTTTTTATGAAAGAGGAAGTGACGAAGTATCAGGCTTGAAAGTGAAGTGAAAAAGTTCAATTGAAGAGACAGCGACAGTACTGACTCTAACCTATTTATCAATAACGCAACGTCCCATCAAGCAAATGAGTTATAAACGCATGTAAGCATAGTCAAATAGAAACAAATCAGGATCGGCACCATCACTATATGTGCAAAATATTCTGGTCAAAGCAACTGAGTTCCCAGAATCCCAATCTCACAGGGGCTTTTTGAAACTGTATTTTCCTGCGATGTTTCAGTAAAAAATTATAAAAGTCGATTTCCTCAGACTACGCAGTGGCTGTTCATGTACTCTATGGTGTGAGCGTCTGACGTTTTGAAATAAATGTATTTAGTGTTGCCATTGCGAAATGCCAACTGCTTGTTACGTATGGGGCTCGATTTGAATTCGCCGTTTGAGAAAATTCTAATCATATAAGTAACTAGATTTTCTAGAAATTCTGGGCAAATTAAGAATTTTATTTATGCAGAGCGAGTTGAAATTATGTACTGATCCAATGCTTGGTAACCTTATGCATTCGCTTGGACACAATGCACCAATCACTGCAAAAGCCTTAACCCACACAACGAGTAAGTTAAAATGTTTAATTCATTACTAATACAACAAAAATTTATTTATATGAATTTATAAAAATTTAATCGCAATGCAAACGTAATTATTTAATTTGTGAATCACCGAAACAACAACAAGCAAAAAGCCCACAGGTTAAAGCAAGACATTAAAATTACTTTAACCCTATTGTGCATTTTAAGTTCTTATCAAATATATTTTGCCTTTGGAACGCAGGAGCCGAGCTTACATTTCATGACATTCTAAAGAAACTCTTAAACAAAAAAATAAAGATTTATCTAAAAGATTCGCGTTCGGTATGTCGCATATGGAACCCCCTCGTCTAGCCAGGCGAGTATACAAATTTTATTTTTAGCCTCAAGGGGGGGGGGGGGGGGGGGGTTCCGGATTAATTGGTTGAAAATATCTCTTTGAACATTTTTATTAGAGAAAGCATTCAATGAATTAATTTGAAACTTTATATTATTTTTACAAGTTACAAGTTTAGTATTTTGCACGAGGAATCACCAAAAAGCCCTTCAGCAGGTTACCTGAAGCCAAAAAGTCGGAGGGCTTTTATGTACTTAATATGAATCTGGGCAGCGTTTAATGGAAAAAAATAAAAATATAATGCAAATTGAGAAAACGACATATCTTTGAATAGAAATACTAAAGAAACTATAGCATTGTTTCAAACGACTTTATGCTCAAATTAAAGACTATGCTTGAAAAAATATATAACTCTAAAATTTTTTTAAAAATTTGACTTAGTATAATATTTATAGTCAAAAATATATGATGATAAAATATTTTCCATCTTAAGACACATTAGGTGGTTTTTCATTTTTACCACAGATATGATAAAGAAAAGTATCAATTTCATCGAACGATGAAGAACGATAATTTCATCGACCTGCAGTAAAATTTTGAAAACAATTGATACAGTAAATTCAGAAATATCGATCGTGTAAACCATTCGCGAAAAATGTGATTCAATAAAAACGTATTTGGAGCATCAATTTTATAGTATTTACATGTGCGTCGAATTGCTTGCTGCTGCCGCAAAACGTTGGCATTTTTGCGAATTTCTACTTAAAACAACTTTTTTAAAACTAAGTATAAACATCCATAAACAAAAAAAAACAAAATAGATTTTTTAAATATCTCGGCATTCATCTGGATTGTCGTTTAACATGGCGAAATCACATATTTGCGAAGAGGAAGCAACTAGGAATAAAACTATTGGCTTCTAAATCGAAAATCCCAACTCTCACTAGAAAACAAACTTCTGGTGTACAAGGTAACTATTAAGCCTGTATGGATATATGGGGTTCAGCTCTGGGGCTCAGCCTCAAAATCAAATATACAATTCATACAACGCTTTCAATCGAAAGCTTTGCGTATAATAACCTGTGCCCCTTGGTTTGTTTCAAATGATACCATTCACCATTATCTTCGAATGCCAACAGTATTGGATGAGATAAAAACCTTTAGTATATTGTACTACTCAAAGTTAAGAAACCACCCCAACACCCTTGCAATAAAGTTGAGTGAAACATCCTCTCAAACAAGGAGATTAAAAAGATTGAACCCGTCAGACCTGCAGACCAGGCACTAATACATGCTTCAAAACCATAAATATAAACGTAACTCTCATAATAAAATATTGATAATTTAATGTAACATAATGCCTTTGAAATTCTAATTTGAATTGTATTTTATAGAAGAAGCATCACTGGATATCTCGCTTAAAGTCATTGTTTTTATTATTAACATAATCTTTAAGAAATACTGAATGCCTATAATTTAGACAGATTGAAGGAATAAACTGAAGTTAAAAAAAAAAAAAAAAAGATTTTTTAAATACCTAAAACTGGAATTCCCCCTCAACCTTTACACAGGAACATCATAGTTCATCCAAAGTAGCTAGTTCTTTGACCCTGAATCCAAATATGGTACTCGTCAGGATCTCGAGAAATTTTAACTTAACCATTTTGATCGTTTATAAAATTGAAAACAGATTTTTCCATATTTTCATTTCTTTTTTATTAAGTCAGAAGTCGAGAGGAGTTCTGCTTTTAACCACATAAGAGTAAATTAATGTTTCTCAATATATATCGGCATGCGCTGGAGAGTTCATTGACAAAATCCATATTGCTGCTGCCTCGTTATGCCATCTATCTTTCTTATACACTCATTTCATCACTATCAGATCGAAATTGCATTATGTAGTACTTGTGCTCACACATGATCATACCAGAAAATAAAGTTAATACAATCCTTAACAATACTGAAAACGCTTGTAGGCGAATTGTGTTACTTATTTTCAGCCCGAAAACTAACAAACAAACAAAAAATGGTAGTAGTAGTCGAATATAAACTCTATTGAACTGATCTCGCCATGAAGATTCAATAGTTCCAATTAAACTACCCACTTGATATTTCATATATCTTTAAAATACACGATGTCAAAACGATGCAAAAACAAAAAAACATTAAGAAACATTTTTTCATGTAAGCTGCAAGAGATGCAATCGTTTCAGATTATAGATCACAAGTAATAAGTAACGATTTCTAATTGCATTTACAATGACTTCAGTTATACCATTTTGAGGGTGTATCCAAAATTTTGAGTATGCTGTTATGTTCAGTTCAACTAGATTTACAACTAAGCACAATGTTCCATTCAAAGTTTTTTTTTGTCACTGTAAAATAGTATAAGCTAACCTCATATACGAAAGTAGTGCGAAAAAAAAATATTTGTTTTTTGATTACGTTTTCCACAATTTTCTAAAAAAAAAAAAAAAAAATAAAAAAAGTAGTTTAGGTACCACAAAAAGTGGTGACTTCCCAAACACCTTTTGAAATAGAAATATTAATTTAAAATGGTTTAAAAGAAAAAATTGTCTACATAAGTGTAGTAAAAACCCAAATACAAAATCCGAGCGTCATCCACATACAGTAATAAACAATTAATAATAATAATTATCACCATAATTAACAAACAATTCCAGTTTATATTTTGTGCTATACGAAAGAATCACATGACGAATGATACAAAAATAGCAGCAATAAAAACATATTCATAAATATTAAATAAAGCAAAAATGAAATATGAGTGAAGGTGGTTGAAAAGCATAGAAAACAAAAGAACCATCATAAGCTGAAAAAAAAAATAGTAAGAAACTCGTACCACATCATACCATCACCACAAATGCACACGAGTAACAATAAAAATTACATACATATATACAACAATCAATAAAACAGCAGCAGCAATTGCAATAAACCTATGTTGGCAACGACAACTGTTTTTTTTTTTTTATTTATGTTTTTCTTTGCTACAATTGTTATTTCTATACAATAGTTTGATCGATTTTAATGCTACTACGATATACGGGATTATATGCCGAAACGAAGAAACAAAAATTTAATGTAAAAATAAAAGGAAAGTGTATGAAATGAGACGGAAAAAGTTAAAAATGTAAATGTAAAAAGTTTTTCACACGCATTGCTACATATTTAATATGCAAGTATTTCAGATAAACAGCGGCATTTAGGCTATAACATAAGGTGAGCAAAACTTCTTGAAAATCTGTTACAAGGAACACGACTTACGGCGACACTTTAATATGTAACGAAATACCTTAAAAAAAAAACTTAAAAATTGTATTCTTTCCGCATAAGGAACTGTAGTCCTACCTTAATTACTTAACCCGTGGCATTGTCTGGAACCTCGCAACCCCCCTCGAACATCTCAACAACGCCGACGGCATACCACCTTGAGTTCTATTTTCTTCTGTTCTTTTTGTTAAGTTGGTACATCTGTTGTTGATATTCCCTCTAAACCTTAGAGTCATAGCTTGACATTTGCAAAAGTTAAGTAGCCAAGAGTACATCCATCTCTGTGTATGTTGGCGATTTCTTACAATTTTATTAAATTGTATTAAACGGATTTAATGGTGCACAAACGTTGGAAATGTTGGAAAAGTGTTTCGACAACGATTCTCTAAAGAAAACGGTCGTTTACCAGTGGCACAAGCGGTTCAAAAGTGGTCGTGAGTCAATCGACGATGATGAACGCAGTGGCAGACCATCGACATCGAAAACCGACGAAAACGTTGATAAAGTAAAAGAAATTTTGGTCAATAACCGCGAATTAACCATCAGAGAGTATTATTTGGGCGTTATGAGGCGTTTGCGTGAAGCAATTCGCCGAAAACTCGTGGATTTTGCACCATGATAACGCACCGTCGCACAGTGCCATCATTATTCATAATGTCTTGACGAAAAATGCAACAAATACCATCCAACAGCCACCGAATTCACCTGATTTGGCTCCCTGTGACTTCTCTCTGTTCAATCGAGGTAAAAACCCATTACGGGGAACGCGATTCAGCAGCCGAGAGGAAGTAATGGAAAAATCGCAGGAAGCACTGATGGACATACCGCAAACTGAATATAAAAAATGTTTCGAGGATTGGATCAAGCGCTGGCATAAGTAGACAATAAGGGGACAATATAGATTTAGATGAATAAACTTGTATTTTTAATTTTCTGAATAAATTTCGGGAACTTTTTAATCAAGGTAGTATGTTTCATGTTGTTTAAACATTCAGAGTTGCAGTACAAATTTCGCCCCTGAAGCTCAACCATAAAGACTTTTAAATGCGAATATTATTAAATCAGTCTTCCTGAATGGTTGCAATTCTTCTTCGTGGAGTGTAGTTAATGGAAAATTAATATAAAATTTAAAAATAAAATGCTATCTGGCATTTATTGTAAGCATATTCTAATACTATTATTACAATTGTGCATGTTAGTCCGAATTTTTCTTGCTTGTTTGTTCGAATATTTTAATTAAAGTATTTTTTTATTTATGACATGCAATACTATAAAAAAAAATAGTTCGGTTCATTAATGAAGGTAACAATTTAAGAAGTTGCTTCTTATTTATGTTCATTAACATTTGAAGAAAATTAAGTTTCACTGTCATAATATGGAAAAAAGTTTTGATTATTGCTAATATTTATTTATTTAGATTTTCAGCTTTTAGGTTTTTTTCACAAAGGAGTGAACAGTGAGCATTTTGTCTCAAGTCAAGGTAAAACATAATTGAAAAACTTGTGCCGGAATTTATTGCATTTCATGTGTAATTATTCGTAAATTTTTACTCAACGTTAACGTCCTCATTTGTATATTGTTCATTATTACTCATTATTGTTATTATAGTTATTTGTTAGTATTGTTAACAATTAAAATCTAACAAAATATCAAAATTGACAAGCTTGATTGATTTCATTTTATGTAAAGACCTGACATTAATTTCATGTTTTTAGTTGAGTTGAGACCTGGCATAGTAGCATGTTGTTTGTTATATGCTGGTGTTATGTAACATTTATTGAAGCATATAAACGAACAAAACAAAATGAGCCAGAGATTGTGGAAGGGAGGGAGAGGAGGTTTAACTTTTAAGTCTCTTTAATTTTTTGTTTTTTTGTTTTTTGATTCCTGAGCAAATTGTATGAGATGTTCATCCCAGGCCTCTTCTGACTGGGAATATGTTCGATTATTTTTAAATAAAAGGAAGCAGCAAGCCATATTTTAAACTAATTTTAAATACTTTTGAGAAAAAAAAATTATTCTTAATTTAAGTAACAATATTTCCAAATTATAACAGCAAACTATGGGGAATGACCTCACACAAACAATTGTATAATAAGAGTATTGCAAAACTGCCGCGTTACTTTGTATTCAAGCCCCGAATTTCGTTTAAATTAAATTTATTTGTTTTTCACAAAATTCGAATTTACAGACATTTCTAATTATATGTGTGCTCGAGCAACTATGTAACTCAAAAAACTGAAAAACATAATAAAAATTGTTATAATAATGAAAAGATACAAAAAACGCGTTAATAATTTGGTCAATTAAACAATAAAAATAGCAAAAATGGCAGCGCAACTGAAAAAAATGAACTACAACAACAAATTAAATATTTTAAATGCAATTAACGCAATAACAGCAATCAGCAGCAACAACAGTAGCCGCGGCAATTTTAAAAAGTTGGCAGCAATAATTTTTATTGCATTTTGTAACATTGGCATTATTTTTTACAAGTTTTTTTTTGGTATTTTGTTTGTTTAATTCAATTACAACATTAACTGTTGCTGTTTATGTGGTTGTTTCTGAGTTGTTGTAATTGCAGTAGTCACAGCACAGCGCAGCTTAGGAAACAATCTGCAATTAGGCACGAAAATTCCAAAAATACAACACACAAAAATGAAATAATTGTGTTGTTGTAAAATAATGCAATTCGCCACACTTTAGTCGGTGGAAGCCTTTTATGCCAAACACTTACCAATCTAGTTACCTTCATTGATGAGGTACGAGTGACTATACAGAGCATAAACGTATTTTCTTTTTCGACTTTTAGTATTTATGCAGCAACAAAAAAATATTACTCAATTACTCTATGCTCTTTGCTTTGCCACAACACGTAAAATTATTGAATTTGTTACAGACACTATAGGAAAATTCTACTATTAGAGGTGTACCTCTTCAAACTGGAAGTGTATCCTCAATTGCAGACAAATTTATTAAATATCGAATTGATCGGTGGCCAACTATTCCAACAAATAAGCAGTAAATTAAATAGACTAGAGCAATACTTTCAATTGCAATATGTTAGATGGTTTACATCTAACAAATACATAAACAATAATAAGTAAGTTAGTTTTCCGAGCATAACTTTCAGAATTTGTTCTGCAATACGCTGACATACCTGAAAAGAAACAAAAAGAAGCAGATCGTTAGTTTTATATAAGCTTAAAACAAAAATTGAGATATACTAAATTCTAATAAAATTAATAGAATTTTATAGCAGATGGTTTTTTATTTTTATTTTAATTTATTATTTATATGCTATGTCTGAGTGTATCTTGTGTCGTCATCAGAGCAATGCTAACTAGATCCGGATGGATTTTTTAGCAATTTTTAATACTTTTAATTATGTGTGGCTAATACGACTACGCATCAAGGCCGACTCGATTATTGTGAAGAAAACCTAGAGAACTTTCAATTAACAAATAACTACAAATGTAGTTAAGCTTGGTCGGTCGCTAATTATTTGGCTTATTTCAGCAGAGAATAGAACTGAACTTGAGGCGGTATCAATTTAGTTCAAAGAATTAAGTTTTTTTTTTTTCTTTTTTTCTTTTATAAACTTGTTGGAATATAGTGAAAACAAATAATTACCAACGGTTAACCAATTATTAGTAAAAAAAAAAAAAAGGCTTTTTTCACCAAAGGAGGGATTTTTTTTTTGGGGGGAAGAAAAATCTTAGTTCAGAATTTGTATGATGTAAATCTTTATAATGACTGGACTACATCTAATTATCTTCAAATTATTTTTTTGTTTTTCAATTTGGTTCAATTGCCTTCCTGTAGATGGCGTCCAAAAAAAAAACCCAATTTTAATCAGCGGGTGTTATAGAAGTCCTCTGGGTGCCCCAAAACAAACAAAAATCAAAAAATATACATAATTTTCTGTAAGATAGACTATTATTAAACTATAATAATAAAAAACGAGCCTTTGACAAAGTTTTAATTAAAAAACAAATTGGTCCCTTCTAAAGGCTGTAAAAATAAAAATAAAAATAAGCAACCTAGGATCGTAATAATGGTCTATCTTATAAAAAGAAATATTTCTGAACAAAATGAGCATAGGTAGAATCAAATTCAAAAGTTAGAAAACCCGCCAATTTGAAAAAGTATGTTTCGAGAAAAACGTGTTTAAAATTGGTACAGCTGTCGCGCGACTATGAAATATAATATATGCACTTATGTAAATACATATATATAAGGTACATTTTTATGCAAAAGAAAAAAAATAAATTTTTTTGATCCGACCAATGGACACGTCCCCTTAAATGAAGTAGCACAAATTGACAGTTCTAATCAAACAAAAACTAGAATACGTTCAAATCTTCAAACGGTATCAACTATGCGTGACTAGCAATTTTTTAATCAATAAATAAGCAATCTAAATTCACAGTCCAGCAACAGTATACAAATTTAACAAAATTTAAAGTCCAAAAACATATTTTGTTTATAAATTGGCAAAAATAAAGAAGGAATATATTTTACACAAAGAATTTTCCCCCAAAGACATTTTCAAATTAAGGCAATAAAATTAAGAAGCGAAACAGTGACAGCAACACAACAACGTCAATATCAAAAAATGTTGTTGCAAACAAAAATTGGTTGTGTTTTGCGAACAACATAAAAAGGTGTGCCCCTCTGGCTACTTAGTGGCTACTACTTTTCCACTTTGGGGACTTTTTTCTGCATAAGTGGTTGTATATATAAGTATCAAAGGGGACTGACTGACTGACTAGGTGACTTGAATGACTGTACTCAAAGGAAGGACCCACAAGATGGAAAGATGTGAAAAATATATTTTATGACTACAAAATATGAGACAACGAGAAAAATATTTATGGAAAATGTGTTGAAAGTTCGCCATGAATTGGCTGAATACATGAAAATGCGGTAGTAATAAAGAAAAATAAAAGAAAAACCTAGTCGAAGGTAGAAATTAAGCAATTTACCAATAACAGCGAAAGTGAAAGAGTAAAATTAAATAATTTGTGTAATTAATAATAATAGCAATTTAAGTCTTAGATGAAGTGTTAATATCCATCGTCGTATTTTCGAACCTCAAAGGTAACCAGCAACAGTTGCTTAACTCATATGCATATAAACATATGTATGTATGTATGTATGTATATGTTTATGTTACACGAGTATGTGGCAAATGTATATTTGATTACAACATTGCCAGAAGCAACAGCACAAATGCACAATGTTGCATAATTCATTAATTAGAAGAAGTGCAATCGAGCAAACTACGAATATCAAAAAGCATTAAGATTATGCTTACGTAATTATTAGAAATGTTTGTACAACAAACTTTAATTATATAAACAAAACATTCATATTTAACAAAGCAGTAAATTGAAACTGTATCAAACTTTAACAATTAAATACATTTTTGTTTATATTCAAGTTTCTAAAATATCTTGCAGAGCTATCGCCAACTACTAATTTGTTTATTTATCTTGTAATAAATGATTCAACTGCTAAAATCCACAAAAACAAATTCTACTCGTTACAAAAAAGAAAAACGCAGTATAATTTCAAAAAAAGAAAAACACCTTGCCCCGATTTGACGGATTCGAACTTATTGATAGATACTGAATCTATGAATGGATTTGAGCGAGTTCTAAAGTGTGAGAACGAACGCAATTTTGAATAATTCTCCCTAAAATGAATAATGAATTATTGTAATCTAAAATTCTAAATAGAAATGTTGTTGTTCAATTTATTTAATTTATTTAATTAATTTATTTAATTTTCGTGTTTTATTAAGAATAAATGGAACTCTAATTTCTGCAAACCGAGAACATTTGAACAACTGGTCCCACTTCATTTTGATTTTGCTTACAATATTCGATTACTTGGCTTTGAAAAATCAACAAAACGAAATATCTGCCAAGACTGCAATATTTATAAATAAACTCTGAAATTGTAAACTAAATGTTTTGAATAAACTTTAATTTCAATAAATGCGCGGCAACAGCTCTTCAATACTTTGTAGTTGCCGAGAAAAGTGCCCACAGTTATGCGCTTCTGGTCAATTGGCACGTCACGCCCTTTAACGCTCCCTCTCTCTCTCTCTATCTATCTCTCTCTCTCTCATTCACTCGAAATCTTTCCGAGCCTATATTTAATTTAATTGTTCATTGCACTTTTACAAAAGTAATCATCAGCAACTAATTTAGAGTTGCCTTTGTGTAAAATTTGTGGCAGTTGGCCAGTTTTTTCTTTTCAGTTGTACATCCGGTTTGGCTTCTTTGTTGTTGTTGGTGGTGGTGCTCACTTGTCATCGCATCAACTTTTTGGAACAGCTCAAATTTCATTTCGTTTTTGTATTTGTATCGCTTTTATGGTTTACCTTTTGGTGCTGCTTTTATTTATTTCATAATTTTCATCGATGATTTCGTTATGCATAAAACATTTATGCTGTAGATAATTTATTTTCGATTTTTTGACTAATGGATATTCTACAATCGTTTTCGATATTTGTAGCCTCGCCTATAACATTATAAGCTGATTGTTTATCTCTGTTAAACATGTTTATCACACTTGATAGATAAGACAATATTTCACTTTCCTTTTAATAGCACTTACTAATAACATTAATTTTAATAATTTAATATTGAATTGAATGAACTAAAAACGATAGTTATTATGAAAAAGATAATTAAAGGTTTAGAATCGTTTCTTATTTTTTTTTCTTCACAGCATGTAATGAGAAATTCTGATTTTTAATAAGCAATATTAAAATACACATCCGATTTCTTTAAGGGTACGATCTCTACAAGATTCGCTCTGGAGCTGAAACCATCAAAAACTTCCAAGCCAAAATTAACTATCTTAGACTCCCTGAAATGCTTCAAATGCTTGAAGATTGTAATACTAACCAAATTTCGAATTTAATAATTTTCATTTCATTTATGTGCAACAATTAATTTGAATTATTCAATTAATTTTGAAATTTATTGCAACAACAAAATTTATTGTTGAATACAAGTATTATTGCAGTTATTTTTGTTGCTGCTTCCTTGTTACATTTAAATGTGTCACATGTTACATGTTCAACTAAAACTACTGCACATAATCTGGTATGTGTATAAAATACTTTTGAATTAAGAAAACGACACGACTAAGATGAGTAAACATTAAAAAGGCAAGAAAATTAACCATAAAACCATTTATGAATCGTAATGTATCGAATCGATTTGATCCGACTTCGATATCGATGTCGCATTGTAAAAAACATAAAAAAGCAACCAATTTATGTAAATTTCAACAATTTTTGAAGACGGAGACGGAGAAAAAGCGAATAAACAAAGCGACGATTCAATAAAATTGATTATTATGTCAAACCAAATATGGAACATACGCTAATTTTGTTGTTGCTGCGAAATCACATGAGCGGATTCGGATTCACGAACACCACACACACACCTGCTTTCATTTAGTATTAAATTTTATAAATTTAGTTAAATATATAACGTTATCTTATTTCAATAAAGTGTTTAACTAACTTATTAAAAGATATCTACTCCTAAACCATAAAGTGTCATGCGTAATTTTCGTTGTTAACCACTTAAGTGTTGTTGTAGCTACGGGCGCCCAAAACAAATTGAAAAATTTTATTTTGTTGTCTAACCAAAAATAAGTAACTATTTTTTTATTTTGTTTTTGTTATTGCTTTGTAAATGTCTAAAGTGCAATTATTTTTCAATTAAAATAATTATGCAGCAATTTATATACATACGCAAACAATTCATTTATTTGCACACACACTCATACGAAAAAAAAAACCTGCACGCATGCGCAACTTCTTTAGGCGTTGTTTGCTCTTACTGCTGTCGCTGCTGCTGTGAATCTTGACATTTTTGGTACTGCTTGGTTTCCAGCCGGGCCTAAATATATTGGCAATAATAAAAATCCCACATATGAATCATCGTCATAATCACGACACACAGACGCTCAAATCTTCCCATATGTATTCGCGTGGATGTGCGTCAGAAAAATAACGCGGCCAATTACAAATAAAGCTTAAAGGTAAAAACCAAGACAAGACGATACCGTAACGAAGCAAATCACACAAACACACACACACTCACTCAGTGCTTGCCTCAAGCCATCATCTCAAGTAATTACCATCCAAAATTACCACTAGAAACAGCAAACGTACGTAGGGGGAGGCACGGACGGAAAGCGAGACGGCGGAGGGGCGTCGCAAAGCAAATAAGCTAACAATATATGTAGGAGAAATTGGCAGAAACGGCCTCTGCATTTTGGCCATATACGCAAACGCAAATAAGTCTTCATATCACTTACAACGAAGCTTTGTCAATTTTGGCTTTATTTTAAAAACAATTCAAAACTCGACATGCATTCGCTTCAGGTCGCTTCGGCATGCGGCAACTTCTTTGGTAAAAAACCAATACAATAAAATTTCAGTAAAAAACGTTGAATGAAATACAAGAAATCTCAATAAACCCTTTGGGAATATGGTATATCTCAAACAACAAAAACAACAGCAAATCATTGTTCACACTCACCATCGATATCGCTCGATCGAACCATCGAACGAATCGAGCTAGCGGTATCCTCAAGCCATGAGGAGCGTGTGCATTTTAACGCCGCTTATTCGTTCCACATTTTTACATCAATAAAATAGGAAATAATTTTAAAAGTCACATAATATTCTCGTCAGTCGTTTCATTGTTTTTTTGCTATTGGTTGCTGTTTAAGTTTTGCTTTTGTTAGTTTTTTCGCTAACAGCAAAATTTTCGTTTGTTTTTTCTTTTTGTCTAATCGCTCATTTTTTATGATGGCGAAGTGAAAGTTTGTGTTTGACTAAATATTTATACTCACACGCTTGCTAGTTTTTTAACATATACTTATGCTGAAGAAAAACAGTGGTAACAGTGTGTGTGTGTCAGCGTCTTGTGTCGTTTAATGAGAAAAAAGCACAAAAATTTAAAATTTGTCATAACATTTTAAAACTTCAGTTTTAATGTTTAAATTATGTTGATATTTTTATTATTTTTTACTATTTTCGCGTTGTAAAATGAGCGATTTGTGTTTCACGATTTGTGTGCTATCATCTTATGTAACACTCCAAGCCCATAAAAGTCACAAGCCTAAATTTCAAATGAAAGAATGAATGAATAAAAAACGACTTCAATGTTTGCAGCATATTTCTTTTTAGGTAAACTATTAGCGCCACCCTTGCAATGAATGCACAACGAAGCACTTACCTTCAAGCTAAATATCCACATAAGTTGATGTCATCTTTTCATATCAGACATTTCACATACATACATAACGAGCCGTGATTTGCAACCCAAAAAGAGTATAAAAAAGAAATTAAAACTGTGTGTTCTATCAAGAAGCGCTGTTAACTAATGATTGAAAAATAGCTTCCGCCAATTATATTTGTACGAGAGTATAAAACCAAATAACTATTCCTTAATTATAAAAAAACAAATTTTTTCAACTTTTGCAAGCGATGCTTCAAGGCAACACAATAAAGTTAAAAAAAGTATAGGGTAAGTGGCGATAATACCGTGATATTTCTCATATTCGCATTTACTCAAATATTATCCACCTAAAACTGCTAAACCATAGACATATCGCATTAGCGATAAATTAGAATTTTTGTAATTCCCATATAAAAGCTCATTTATCTCGTAAAAATTAGCCTTGAACTACATATCCACCTAGAAAACTCACAAGGGTACAATGTTAACTTTTATATGGAGGAAGGAGTTAAAAAGTCGACTATTAAACTTAAAATCGAATCGGCTTTATTTTCTTTCTTGTTATACAAATTAATGCATTTATGTTTTCCACGCCATTATTAAACATTGCAGCAGTATATTTTGTAAAAAAGATCGACTTAGTAGGTGGGGGTTGTAATTGCAATAAAACCTGAATCTTAATCCGATTCAATCCAATTAGATCGATGTTGAAAAATCATATTTTTTTTGCTGATATTTGTTGCTGGTAAGAATTCTGGTTTTGATTGGTTATTATGTTTACTGGTAACCAAAAAAGATTTTGGTTGATCATAATAGGTATTAATAACACTGTACAACAGACTTTTTACAGCATGAATAAAAACAACTGGGCGAGCCTGGGTTATTAGTAACCCAAACAGATTTTGATTAGTTATAATGGTTACTTTACTTTTAACCAAAACATATTATGGTTGTTAATAATGGCTTAAAATGATTTAAGGCCATTACTGTTAAATTTCGAATGATTTTCCCTCCTAGGATACGTGAAAGGTATAAAATTCAGCTAATTTCTACGAAGAAACTGCTAAAAACTTTAACACGAAATTATCTCTCCTTACCCTACAAGAAATATTAATATTAGGTATGTATTTGTGCAAAAAATATCGAAGCAAATTTACATAAAGCAAAGCAGATGAAAATTGCATGAAAAAAAGGTTTCTCTCAAAGTCCAAAATAAAAAGGAAAAATTAAATGAAATGATAAAGTTCAAAGACGTCGATAAAAAACTAAAATTTTAATAATCAAAATATGAACAAAAAAAAAAAAAGTACTACAACAACAAAAGTAACAATTACAACAACAACAAAATGGGGACTAGTTGTCATAGTCGCAGTCCATCGAAAGTAGTAAATCCAATTTGACGCTGTCAGCATTTCACTTTTACTATGAGAAAGTGTCAATTCATATGTTTGTATCAGTGACAAAAACAGAAAAGGCACAAGCAAGCAACGGCGAAAACGCTAAACAACAAAATTTCGCTTTAAAATTAAAAAGTAATTACAAAAGAAAACTGAAATTTATTAGCTTAAAATGCAATAATTTCTTTCATTTAAGTAGCTTCAATTGCCCACTGAAGGCGATAAAAGTAGGAGACCCCAAAGAAGTGAACCACTCATTGACATGTTTTGTACTTTTAGTTTTTTATTTTGGCTGGCTTGCGGTTGTTTTGGCTTGAAAGAGACAGTAGAAAAGAAAAAGGTCATTGAAAAAAAAAACTTGTTAAGTGACGAATGACGCGAGTGGTTTTGTTGAATTACATTGAAATCATGTAAGTGGTTACTTCGTAAATAAAGATAGCAAATCAGAAAATAAAAGTGAAATTTCCATATAATGATAGTATAAATAATGGGCAGTAGAGAGAAATTTGGTCGGTGTGTGATCTCAAGTCCTTGCGGATATACCTTGATGGTTGTGAAATAATCCTCAATAATTTATTAGGGTACTCATTTTTTCACTCACTCCTTGATCTTGAGCTTCTGAGTTTCCTCATGCAAGTGATGCCCGTGAAATAGCACTCCAGCAGGATCTTCGTAGGTTTCCTTGTGAAATTTTGTCAATTATTAATAAAAAGACGAGAGGCCGTGTATCGAACCAACAGAGCTGTCATGTCGGATTTAAAAAAACAAATATTTCTTTCGAAAAGTAATACTTTTACAATAAGAAATACATAAAAAAAAGTTTTTTCAAAAATGCTTAATTTATCCGTGGCACGACCACAAAATCACAAGTTGCAATTCACAATTTTTATTAATTTTTTTAAACAGCAAAACGAAATATTATGATATTTTAATTGTACATAGTAAACCAATATAAAAAAAGTCTTTATTTTGCAACATATTCCTTCTACCATTACTCTGAAGTTTTGCCCTTTCCATGCCAAAACCCCAAAATAAAGAGAAACTTTCGTAATAGTGAACTCCCATTGGTGAATTGAGCGAAGTACTTTGCAAATCATCGATGACTTCTAAATCCAATTCATTTGCAAACAAAATGGTTTTTTTGTGATCAGAAGTATATTTATTTCATTTTTGTAACTTGTGAAAAGGTAAAACCATTGATGTTTAAGTGGGATCCGCGCCTTATTTAATCCCAACAAAATACGATTTCAAACACAAAACACACATGGTCAAAAATATTCAAAGGTAATACAGCTTCGAAATGTGCTAAACGGCCATTCCAAAAAAATCGAAACCAGATAAGTCGGCTACGAACTTAAAAAAAAAAGAAAAATGCAAGACATGATTTTTAAGAGTTTACGAAAACACCTATGACAAATAAATCTATTAGTTTCCGTAATTTTTACGAGCAACCAAAATAACTCTTTAAGTAATGTTTCGTAGAAGAGCATTTTTCAGTGTTTTGACAAGCGTAGTTCGTGAAAATAGTAACAGATGATTGTAAAGTGAGATTATGTTTTAATAGTGTTTACCATGCACGTTTTTTCGCCGATGTTGTTTTCTTGAAAAGCAAGTTGTAAATACTTGCAATAAGGATTTAAATAATTGTAAGTTCAGTGTCCTCTCCGTTACCAAAAAATAAGAAGCTACATTGTTTTGAGTACAAAGCTAACTTAAAGCCATTGTCGTTGTGCAAGTTTTTTGAATTTTATAATCAACGTAAGTGGTAAAAACAGGGTAACGGAGAGGACAAAAAATCACACTGCAGTATAACCTAGGCAAGTTTAGAATTTCGAATTTGTGTAATCTTGATGAAGATTTGGGTTTTTCATACATCGAATGGAACACTTTTGCTGCTTGACACAGTAAGGGTGCGGTTGATGGTGATTTGGACGAAAGTGAGGTCCGAAAATCCTAATGTTCACGCAGCGTTGAAACGCTGCCACAAAACAAACATTATTTTTGTTGAGAAGAAAGAAGTTGCGGCAAATATATCTTTTTAAGATTTGTGATTTGAAAGATGCATGAAAATCGAGTGTGTTCACGAGGGTAGGAAAATCGGCCTTGCACCATTTCATTTTTTCGGAAAATTAGACAAGTACTATATTTTTAGATCTGAAGCTTAGAATTCGAAGAAACAGGGAACTCAGGCTGTATCTTCAAATCAGCAAAACGTAGGCGGTTCTGTGAATTTCGATAAGAGAAGTGAAAATGTGTTTACAGCGAACGACTCGGAATATCCTCACACGATCTCAATCGCGCCTTCTACTAGGCATTTCCATCTGACTTTGTTTTGTGCAATCATTTTCTCGTTTTGCCATGCTGTTTTTATTTTTTAATTCTAGATGTATTGAACGTCTCCAAATGTTTTTTGGTCGCTGATGTTGTTAATTCGCATGGCTTTGGTCTTCTTGATGTTTATCTCGAGGCCCACGTTGCGTGACGCTCTTATTAGATGATCAGTATTCGCTTGCATGTCGCTGAGCTTGTGCGAGAATAGATATACCATATATTGTCTGCAAAATCCAAATCCTCGAGTTTATATGTGGGACTCCATGTTATGCCCCTCCTTTGAGAGCATACGGTTGTCATAACTTCGTCAAGCAATATTGCAAAGCAAAGGGGTGAAAGTGGGCATGCTTGTTTGACTCCTGCGTTAGTGATGAATGGCTCGCTGATAGTGTTCCCATAGCCGCTCGATATTGTTGAGTTATTATTTATATCACTTTCATTTTAATTTTTTAGTTTCAAACTTAACTTTCATAAAAGTTGTAAATGACTTAAATTACTGTACGCTCAATGCAATTAGCAAAATTTCGTACGTAACTGAGTTATCTTCAATTTTTAGTTTAAATACCTGTTCATTGGTGATGTATGCATTAAAGATGTAGTTGGATGAGTACCAAACTTGTATACTTCATATGAATTTACTTTGCTTTAAATAAATATCTATTAATTTTATTTACTTCTGTAATTACTTAGAAACATTTACAATTTTCAGATATTAAACATTTGCTGAGCCGATTCTCCATATAACATAAAAATGTAAGAGAGCGATCGTACTTGTCTTCTCCGTTACTTTCCCCATGTTTTTTCTCTCATTATGTAATTATTTTTCAACGAAACCATTAGGATTTTCGTAAGTTACAAAGGTCCATGAATCTTCAGAAAAAAAATTCGACTCTACAGCTCGGTGGCATTCGCAGAATTTGGGACTTGAAATCGAAAATAAAGATTTCCCATATCATACGCGTCCTCTCCGTTACCCACTTTGTTGTATAACTTAGACGGACTCATTATTTTTTTAACGAAACTTTGGTGGTAAGAACTTGTTATCGGACCCTCAAAATCCCCCTAGTATTAAAGGAAAATATCATTTCCTTGTATGAGATCAATATCATTATAAGAGTCCCCTTGTCCTCTCCGTTACTTTGGAATGGCCGTAAAGCAAAAAACTATTAGCAGTTTTTCGAATACAAATCTAACTAAATATTTTTTCATACGATAAACTGGCACGGTTCATATTAGATGTCAGAAAATCTGACCAATATGTAATACAAGTGTCAAAGAAGAATGGCAAAAAGTACATAGAACGGTAGTGGTAGTTCCTTTCAATAATACTATTCAGTGAAAATAACTGTCTTTGTAATTCTCATTTACTTTACAGTATTTTCACTTCTATAGATTGTTGAAATTAGGGAACTATCACAAAGATCGCTGATGAGGAACCATAGCTGGTTCCGAAACGATCGTCTGATTGATCTGCTAGTTCTATGAACTTTTTGATATTCTTCTGCCATCATTGTTCATTCAAAGCCTAATAATTTTAATATTTTATAGTTAACTTCATTTTTTTTCAATCATTTTTTTTTTTAAATTTTTATTATAAGTATGTAATTAATTTCTTCCTTGATAAGAAGAATGGTATGCTGGCAATGACTATAACTATGTAAAAAACCTAACTCTGGACACTTCTGAAGATGTTCCTGGAGAAGAAATCTGAAAATACAAAATATATACAGTGACTCACAAAAGCCATCGAATAAATGATTAGTTTTTGGGCACGATAAATAGCCAATAAAGTCTCGAAATTTGTATATGGGAAATGGACGTCCCTCTTGCTCACTTGGCTGAAATTTATAATATTTGTTAATATTTATCTCATAAATATTTCAAACGAATTTTTTTCTAAAATAACATCTTCTATTTTTGTCCACTCCCATGCGACACGACGACCGAACAATAACTAATTATTTGTGAAAAAATAAGTTCAAATATGAAATTGAAGTACACAATTTTTTGCGTACACAAACCAAAAACTAAACCTTTCATTAATTAATAACTACAAATTAAAAAATAATAGTTTCTCGAAAATAAAGAGCCTTCTAACAAATGTCGCTTTTGTTGTTGCTTTGTGCACATGCAATACGCTCGGGACCTGCCGCAACGAGAAAACCTTGACTTGACGTGTATAAAAAAACTAAAAAAATTGTTATAAATGAAAAAGACAAAAAATTTTTGTTGGAAACAACAACATAATCTTTTGAGACTCTGACTACAAGACACACACACGACCACACATATTTCAACAGAGCAAAACAAACGTATTAAGAAACCTAGGTAACAAGAAAACAACTTCTTTTTTAACTATTGTCTAATATTTTAAATGCGAAATATTAGTCATCGCTTTTATATCTTTGTTTTTCCGCTGATAATGATGAAATCATGATTGAAATCATGATTGAAATCACTATAACAAATATAAAAACACAACAACAAAAGTTAACTTAATAATGCACAAGTGAAGAGATGTCGTGCGTTGTTGCTATCGCGATTATCTGCTCAGAGCTCTTAGCTGCGATAGACTACTGCAGCCTATTAGTTAAAATTAAATAGTCAGCAACTAACATCTTCCTCATCTGCACTTATCTACAAAAAACGATGCTGCTACCCATCTAAACTGGACAATTCTCACCTCACAGTTTAAAATACAAAATCCGTTTTTTTTTTTTATAATAGAGATTGTTGTTGCTGTTGCCTTCTTTAGCAAAGATTAGCAACAATTTATTTAGACTTTACAATCTTTTTTGTTGTTAGTTGCTGCTTCAACTCAACCAACAGCAACTCAGTGCTTATGTAAATATTTTATCTACGTACTTATGTATTTGACTGTATGTGTATTTTAATTTATATCTATTTTTTTCGATTGAATTGAAGACATTGAACTTTTAACATTTTTTCCGCCTTTTTTTTTTTTTTGCAATAAACTTAGGCAAGTTTATTTAACTCAATCCAATTTTATTTCCATCCCAAAATTAAATTTTTTTCTCTTTTTTTAAAAAAAATTACTATTTTTGTCTTGATTGTAGTAGTTTTTGTTATTGGTTTGTTGTTGCAATTCATTATTTGTTTTGCTGTGTTTCTTTTGTAAATGATTTAACGATTTCGTGTCGCAATTTGCAGTAGCAAAATAATTCGATGTATCAAATATTATTTAATTAATGTTTGAATATTTATATTGTCATGCAACAACAAAAACGACAACAACAACGGCAGCAACCACTTCCATTACCAATATACAACAACAGCAGCCAGCGATAATAATTTTCAGTGAATGCAATTTATGCTAATCATATGCCGTGAGGTGCCAAAGGCTCTCGATTTATTTAGAATTTCTAGTTAATTACCAATGATTAAAAAATAAATATAATTATGCACATCACGTCATGAGAAAAACAAAAAGGTGAGATAATTGAGCGGCTACGATAATGCCCTTAAAATATAAATAGAATGTATGAAATAAATATATTGTCATTAAGTACATATGTTTGGAAGCGATATTAGTTTAATAACTGATGAAAAGCGAAACCAGTTACCAACCCATTTTGCCATTCAGATTGAACGAATATTCGCTGGTAAATCGCTGGCAACACTGAGCGAACCGGCCTGCGTATTTCAACATGTCGAAAATGCCTACGACCACCGATTGCGGTTGAAAAACAATTACTGCTATCCAAAACGAGATCCACAATCGCTCAGCTGCGTTCAGGTTGAAGTCGGATTCTTAATAACTTAATAATTATATGATTGAACATTTGTGGAAAAATGGTATAAAATGGGTTTTCGATTATACACTACAGTATAACCTCGATTAACAATATTAATCGAACATATACTGCTGGACAAAATAAAAGGTGTGACCATACTTTTTTACAAAATTTCTAAAGATTGAGCTTGATAAAATCAATCAAACAAATTAAAGACATGAACTCAACTACGCAAAAATGAATAACTAGACTTTATTTTCATTTAGATGCCTTAAATGGTTTATTCTTTTGAATACCAATAGCTAGTTCATTTTACACGAAAATCCCTTTTATTTGTGAATGTTCCATTTCAGTTCTTCGTATAAATTTTCAATGAAATTGAGAACGGTAGACTGTTTTGGTCATGTTATTATAAATATTATAGTCTTTAGGCCAGTCAGTCATTTACTAGCTCTATTCCTCCTCCGTGTTTCACAGTACTTTGTGTAATGCGTGGATGCAACCCATTCCTTTGGGACTAGGAACATTCCTTCGTTTTGCCGCTCCAAAGGATACATATTGCGTCATTTTTTCAACTCTTCTGGTGGAAACCAAGAAAAAGGGGCTCCAGCAGAACCTTTGATATCGCATAAATTTATTAGACTCTTCAATTTTAGATGTATATACATATTCATTTATTAAATTCTAGGTTAGAATAGAAAACTGTAACAATAATTTAGTAGAAAAATAAAGAAGAAAGTAAATTTAAAATTTATATCATTTACGTTGCTCGCAAAAATAAAAATGTGGAAAAAGATGAGAGTTGAAGCGCTAAAATCAACATAAAAATCATGTAATGAGGTGAGACAAAAAACGTACACACAAACACAGTGGATCCAGAAACAAATACAATGCAATTGACGATATGAGAGAGCGGAGAAAGGCAGTGAGTGTATGAGTGAAATGATGAACTGAGTAGAAAAAAATGTAGTTCAGTGATGGCGCGGCAGTGCGCATGAAGAAAATTGAGTTCAGTTTGTGTTGTTGTTGTTGAGGTTTAATATGTCGGTGCGAAGCAACAGCGAGAGTAAGCAATAAATTTTTACATATGCAAGTGTCAACACAAACACACACATGAAAATGCAACAACACAACAGCTGCAATAGTTAAAAAATATCACACAAACGCGATGATGATTTGTGATGAAAAATCATAATATTTTCAAATGTAAAATTGTAAAATGAAAAAACTAAAACAGAAAAGAAAATACTAATGAAATTACATTCAGTTCAAACAATAAAAATATATGAAATTATAATTTCACAAAAACAAAAACAGAAAAAGAAAATGCATTTTATGGAATTTTTCGCCACCACCACACGATTATCAAGTGAAACAATATAACGCATGTTGCTACTACTGCTGGCAGTAGCAACTACTGCTGCTTGTATCGAATCATGTTTATGTTAATCTGTGAGCGATATGATAGCTCGCTTACAAAGAAATGTTGTCGACAGCAGCTCTGCGAAACAAAATGCCACACTATTATTGGACGAGATATATTTATGAATATTTATTAATGTTGCTGACTGCAGTTTTGTTGAAATTTTTATTTATGCAATTACATAAATTGTTGAAAAAATAAAATTTCAATTTCTTGCATATTTGTTTATGACTTTTAATTAAAACCGATTTTGAGTGAGCATTACTAATTTTCGGTTAATTTTTTTGTTTTGCAATTTAGTTAATTTGTGGTCTAGTTTTAGCAAAAATTGAATTATCAATTTTATTCAAGCCACACAATTAATTTATGCCACAATATACAAAAATGATTAATTGCATACTTCCAAAAAGTAGATTTAAATATTTGTAGGTTTTTATCTAATTTTCGGGATTACAGTTTAAGTATGTTGAACAATAAACATGGAAGCCATTAATATTATTGATTGGTAAAATAAAATGATATTTGCTATTTTTAATGTCATAATAACCTCACAAAAAAATGCAACTTGTTGAAAGAGTAGAGCGAGTTTGCCACATGCAATCAACACTATCTTCGTTTTTCTCCATAAGCTTGAATTTAGATGCCCGATTTATTATGACAATCAAGTTGAGAGTCAATCGGCACGCACCAGTGGGGAATCACGCTGCAAGTAACTTACTGTCAACCATTGTATGAGTGATATTACCAGGTGCATGACCATGCAAGTGTTACGATGCTTGCATGCCAAGTTTAATGGTCAGAAGCTTGCGGGGTAGATAAACATACTTCTCACCCCTCTCAACATCAAACTCGCCATGCAAGCAACGAAATACTGTACGCCCCTGCACCGTGTAATAGTACTTTAAGTGTGTGTGTGCCAATAAGGAAAGTAACATTAAATTCATGGTATTATATAAAATTAAATACAACATGATCTTAATTAAATCCGACATTCCTTGGTCTCCGAAGGATGTCGAAGCTAAATATAAAGAGTTTTGGACAAGTGGGTGTAGCACTTCTCAAAAGACTCCTCCAATCCTTTTTTATTGTATTCGCTACCATTTACATTAAAACACTGAGATTTGGCACAAGGGTTGGTTGATATTGAAAGTAGGCATGGAACCCCCATGTAAGCTGAATTTCCATTGTGGGATATTTCAGGAACCACATGTGATACAGTTCTAAGATTAGGTATGGGAGTATTATTTGTCAATGGCATTCTGTTGAAAAATTCAAGTTCAAGTGAAAAAACGGTGTGCTAGTAGTAGTCATTGGCAGAATATAGATGTTTTTAAGCAAGTGGGGGTGGCACTTAGCTAGCAAGGAACTATAGCAAGCAAAACAACGAAAATTAGCGTGTGAAGGCTATATATAGGTAGTAGTTATTGGGGATAATGTGATAGTTTTTTGAAAAGTGGGCGTGTTACCTCGCAAAGAAAAGCAGTACTTGCTTTTGCTATAGCAAGGAATCCAAAATAATTTTATATTTTTATTATTATTTATATACATTAGGTTTTATGTTACCTAACTACATAAAAACATAACACGGTTGATGATGATCAGTAGGCTGTTCTATGAATTTCGAACAGCCTACTGTTCACATAAGTTCGATATTCATTTAAAAAAAAAATTTTTATGTAGGAAAAAATCTAACGGAAAATTACATTTTATTTTTACATATTCACTTAATTGAAATGATGAATGAAACTACCACAACTATTCTATATTTTTTAGTTGAACTCTCATTGCTCAGAGAAAGGGAGAGAATGTAGCAATAGAGACTCAAAAACTTCTTGGCTTATAGCCAAAAAGTTAAGAAGTAGTTATCTTTTCCATTTTTTTTTCTAGATATAACTATAGTTTTGATTTTCTACAAAGATTGATGAATTTATGCAGAAACAGAATATTGAAAGCAGCACCCAATCTTCCGGAATAGACCGTTTTGTTTTTTTCTCAACTACAAACGATTAATAAATAAATATAACTTATTAAGTAAATGTGTAATTTAAAAAGCAAGTATGAGAGTATCTGATTCATAGAAATGCCAACATTTACTTAATACATTAAATTGTAAATGAATGGTTCAATAAACTTAGCTGGCCGACGCTTAGCGCTTTTCGAGAGTCAGTATATGTTTGTTGTGCAGGGGCCAACTGTGGCCAATGGCCAACACCACCACCAACTACTGTGTGGTAATAAATGCACATAGACAAAGCGTTAATATCATAAACACCGACATAATACATTTACTTATTTTTTTTTATCATTATCAACGGGAATCCAACAGCGGGAAGTAAGTAAAAAAAAAAAATAAATAAAAATTACAACCTAGTGTTTTATGTAGAGAAATAATTTGTTTAAATCAACTAAAGATAATGAAATAATTCGATGTGACCGCAACACTTTCATTTTGTAATGAGTAAATCGAAAGATGAGGGGAGAAGCAGAATGTGTTTGTACACCACATTTCGCTTATTCATTTGTATAAGTACAGTGGTAGAAAGATCGATCGGTATGACCGCCCAAACGACTGCCCAACCATTGCGATATTAAGCCACAAGAGGGCGCATAGTGTAAAGTACACGCATTATACAAAATGTGGTTGCAGCAAAAAACAACAACAGCTGCAACCAATGGAGAATATAACAACAAGGTTGCAGTTGAAGCTGTATTGTGCCCAATGATGAAGGGCACATTTGAAATTAAAAATTTGAATTTCAACACAACAGCAGTGGCATGTAGTCAAATACACACACGATTGTTACATTTTTTTTTTCTAAACAAACTACATAAATATAAAATATAAATGTATTCATTATTGTAAATTAAAACAAATGCATCTTTGTATTTCTAGGTTGGAGTGGCTGTCTAGAGGACGCACTTAACTCTGAACGGCCCATTGTGATACCGCATGGTTGATGGTTTTGTCATTGCTTGCCAAGATGTGTACTTGTACATTTTCTTATAATTCTCATTCACTTCGTATTGACAGTGAATGCAATAAGATTATGAGGATTAACCACCAGACCAAGAAGGGGATCGAACCTCGAACCTCCCGGGTGAAAGTCTAGAGCACTACCCACAGACTATCGAGGTCGTCCTTTGTATTTCTATGCATTATTGTTGTTGTTGTAGCGTTTGTGTCTAATGTACTGGTTTATGTATTTTATTTCGTTTTTGATAGTTGGAACCGAATATTGTAGAATCGAACGGAAAGAAGGTTAAAATGTTGGCCATTCCTGTTCAAATATAACTCGTACATGAATGGAAACTCGGTCTAGGCCCACAATCTGCTTTTGTGCTATCTATACCAAGATATCTACTTATTAGTTCAACCAAAACGTATAAATAGATAAATGAGATGGTCCATTGTATCCACAGATGAAGTTTAATTATAACCAGATAAGCCAATTTCACTTGGCTTGGGCTTGAGCTCTAAGGGAATGATGTATTTTTCCCTGTGATTGACTTATTGTGCAGGAGGATAGCAACCAGTGCCCAAATTTTAAATGCGACAGGTGCTGTCCTGCTCCATTCTTAAACTTTTCATACATTCCCCTAGATTGCAATGATCTGAAAGTAAGCTCTTAATTTGTCTTAGTTTATTTTTGCATACCGCATCAAATCATTGAGACCTAGAGCTGCTCGTTTTGGGTTTAAGTCTCAAATTAGAAACTGTTACTATCTATACCATCTAGGCATCTGATCGCAGTAGAAGGGCCTATAGTTGCTTTCTTCCTCTTTCAAATTATAATCGTCGAACGTCTAGTGATCGAAATTCGATCACAGTCCTGGGGGAAAAATGAGATTGGGACCACATTATGAGCGCGCACAACACAGCAAAAAAATATTCGATTTGTAAATATTGTGTTGAAACGAAAAGGAAAAACTAAGCACTTTGTTCGTATGACGGCTTGAGTGAGAGCGCGCATTTATATTCACAATATGTACTCTACTCTTCGAGCGTGTTCGATTGCCAACGATTCTGTACCGTTTGAATGTTAAAATCGAAAACAATACTCATCTGTAATTGTTGTTGTGCTGTACACACGCAACTTCTTACCTATTTTCACCTGCGTTAACGTCAACATGCGAATATGTTGACTTTAATATAGGTAAAAAGGCGCCAAATGCTTTTCCTTAGCGTATTAAAATAAACAATAGATTTGGTTCATAAACGCTTTTTAATAACTTTAGACTTTAGTTTGACAAACGGTTTAGTTCTTGAACAAGTTGTGGAACAAAAAGTTTTAAAATTATCATTTCGTTGTCAACAATTAAGAAAGTATATGCACTTTGCACACGAATGAATAAATGATTGACAGTTTAATAGATATAGATGGATTGTCCATCATACTCACACACAAATACAGATACAAATAAAATTACTGCATGTATGTGTGTCACTGCACATACGCGCATTTAGCAAGCAGCGGACATTGTATTTCACTCGGTATAATATGTACCTGCTCATATTGTACGTGCTGCTGCCATATTTAGCACAATCGCACAATCATTCAAGTTATTAACTCACTTAATTGTTGTTTTTCTTCTTCTTTTTTAGCCAACACTTTCGCTGCTACTTTCATACTTATTCACTCTCCTATACTAACTGAAATAATTTAAATTAATATTTTATTAGTGCAGCTTAAGTAATCTAATAATTAATTTTGTTTTTGGTATCTCTTTCGACGAGTATTTTAAATTTCGAAGCTAGTGAAAACGGATATGAAGCATAGAAAAATTAAAATAAAACTAAACAAAAGAAATGGTTTGGTTCAATAGGCCATGGCTCATTCGAAGAAGTCCAAGTCAACAGTGAACTGATCTGACTGATAGCAACAGCAGTAACTGTTGCAACTCCGTTTCGTCTTCACCCCTATCTTTAACATTTTTAACATATTTTATTAGCACGCTTGGTTTAATTTATTAAAATATTCATTGCATTTAGATTTAATTTGCACGACCAATATTTTAATTTTTATATTTTATACAACTTACAGACATACCTATGTACACAAAAAGAAGTGAAAGTAACAGGTATTGAAGAGATACACACATACCTGCAAAGAAACAAAGGTAAATAACTAATTAGAAAAAAATATATTATATTAATTGGGTAAAATATTATTTAAAGTGAAACATATTTCTGAAAAAACAAATTCGTAAAACAGACTCCAAATCTTTTTTCTATTGTGGTAGCGACAGAAATTCAATAAATTTCAATTAAATAATCGGGTGCAATTTCCATTTTACAACATTTTTATTTCAAACTCAGAAATACTATTAACCCATTCACGATCAAGGGACATAAATCTGTTTATAAATACGGCACACATATTTTTGTCCTAAGATTTTACCTGCGTTAACGTCCACGTATGTGGATAAAATATATGGTCGAAAAGACGCTGTGCTTTAGATGTGCAAAATTTATTTAGTTTTCGTATATGCTGCTGTTAACGTAGGTGAAAACAGGTAAGAAAATACACCCAAGTATAACAACAAAAAAATACGAGAGAATTCAGGTCAAAGATCGTACATGCAGAACGGCATTCTGTATATGAGCAGAGCTGGGTAAATTCAATTACATTACAATCCCAATTCCAATTACAAGGAATTGTAATTGGTACTTTAATGTTTTCAATTTCTTGGTAATGGAATTGAAAAAATTTTTAATTGGAATTGAACTAAAAGGGAATCAATTACTAATTATTAAAATTATTAGGCTTTGAATGAAGAATGATGCCAGAAGAATATCAAAATGTTCATAGAACTAGCAGATCAGACGATCGTTTCGGAACCAGCTACGGTTCCTCATCAGTGATATCTGTCTTTTGGCATCATTCTTCATTCAAAGCCTAATAATTTTAATAATTATTTAATTAGCAATGTGAACTGCCAAATTTGGAAGAAATTTGCAAAAAAAATTTTTCCAAATTAAAAATATTAAAAAATAGGGAATCAATTACTTTTTAGAAATCATTCCAAATAAATTGGAATTTTATAACACTTAAATATTAAATTTCTTTCTATTCAATTACATTTTCAATTCCTTTAAGGAATTGATATATTTTTAATTACAAAATACAATTCCTGGTAATGGTAATGGTACTAGGAATTTAAAAATTGTAATTACCGATTACAATTCCTTGTAATGAAATTGAAACTTTTATCAATTCCATTACTAAGGACCTGAAAACATTGAGATGGAATTTAATTACTAAAGGAATCATTACTACCCAACTTTGTATATGAGTGTGAGAGCTCATGTATTTACTCTCTCATCAACTCTCTTTGTCTCTTTTTGACCACTGGTTGTTTCTGCGTTTGGCATGTCTATACTTTCTATCTTTTTCTCTCTATGTTGTCGTTTTTTTTCGAAAGCAATCTAGATAATATCCCTTTCAGACATTTGTCCAACATATTGGACAAGAGCATGTGACGAAACTCGTGATGCACACAGTAACGGTGTCGCATACATTAGACATAACCTGACGGTCATATGAGTCACTTTACCTGAGATTTTATTGCAGATTCGTGCTTACTGGCATCAAATTAGTATATTATAGTACAATTTCCAGATTTTTATTTCAAGGGGCTGATTTTCGTGTCTGAAAGGATTAAATAAATTGTGAGCCATTAGGGGAGCCAGTAACGGTTTCGATTGAATTTTTTTTTGTTTCGGCCACTACATTTTAAATTTTCCCACAATAAAAGTTGGCGGTCTGCCGTAAAATTTTATTTTGTCGAATACCATAATTAATTATGTTTTTTAAATAAATTATAACAAATCTTATTTGTCAAATAAAACATGGAATAACCCGCAATAAATGCCTCTCTTGACCCACATAGAGACATATATGTACGTATGTCAAACAGATCTTAAAATTTATCTTTGCAAACTTTGCAGTTCTTAAATTAAGAAAAATTTAAATTTCAATTCAATTCTTATGAGCATCAAAGGGTTAAACTTAAGATATAACATCAAAAAAATTTATATGCGGAAACTTCTCCAACTCCACTCATTTTCGTTAATTTTCATTTATCTATTTGAACAAGAGTATTTCCTTAAAACAATAATTAATTAAAATATTTAGAAAAGCATAAACAAAACCACAACACAAACAAAAACACAAGCTGTCATCTCAAACATATTAATTTATCATTTTAACACAGTGCAAGATGTCAGGGCTAAAACTACACGCTCATCAAAGGAGAGATGATAGAGATGAAAAATAAAATGAAAATAAAAATAATGAGAAAATAATTTAAACAGATTTGTTTTTTTGGTTTGATATATTCAGCACATTGTTAAAGCTTTTTATATCTTATATCCTTTTGAAGCTAGAGAAATGTGAAGTGGAATATTTTTAAAGACTTTAAGGGGGCCTTCTGGTCTAGAGTTTTTAGGATTTTTTTTTAAATGAAAATAATGAGCAAAAGTATTTAAGCTTTGTTACTTCAACAATATACAAAAATATTTTTAAAGAATTATAATTTTAAGTAAACAAAAATTGGTGTTACAGTTGCCCTCTTCAAAAAAAAACTGATCTTGTTGGTGAGTCATGTTTTGGATCTTCCACTAATGTAAAACAAACAAAATTACAATTAGTATGAGTGTAGTTATCGCAGGAACTAATATGAAAAAAAAAAAAAAAATTTTACAAAATGGCGCGTTGTTGAAATTTACGTTACGAAAACAGACCGTTTTTTCATTACTTTTTGTATGTAAAAAAGTAAGAAGTATTCAACGTAGAAAGTTTTTTCAGCGATAAGCACTGGTTTACTGAATAACATAGTAAAATATGAGACGAATCGGTCGAATAGTTTTTTTAGTTTCGAGATAAATGAGTTCAAACTTCGGTCGGTCATTTTACTTGCTTTTGCGCTCACCTGCTAAATAGGCTGGAAATAGTCGAAATACTGGAAATATTGATACGAATATTGATTACAGTATACTTTTAAAAGCCTATACTTTTGAAATATAAAAAAAATCGATTTTTTGAAAAATCTAGACCAGAAAAAAGGATTCATCTTAAAATAGTACCGTAAAGCACAATATAATAGTCACAAGGTCTAAATTCAACAAAAAAGAAAACATTATTTACAATAACATACAATAGCAATTGGATTTTATAACACTTCAAATTGCATTTAAAAATTTAAATTGGCAGCTAATAATTTCGATATTGCAGAATTTAAGCTTTGATTCCAATTTATGCCCCCAGCTATGCTCTAATTACCTGATCTACCGTTCTACATGCTGCAGCAATATGTTAAAGTTTATAGACAATCCGTGGTTGTTTGATACAAAAAGATGAATTTGTTTTTTTTACTTACTGCCAACTTTTCTTCTGATTATAATTTAGTTGGTGAAAAGACTGTAAAACTCTTTTATTTTTCCCCCCATTTCAGTTTTTTGTCTGAAATATTTTTTTAAATGTTCAAGATTTGTTAACGGGCTTAAGGAAACGTCATTTTTTCGTCAAAGTAACTAAGTCACAACAATGTATAAAGGGCAGGCAAATCATACGGCCTTGAACTTGGACCTTGAAGTGTTAAGTATGGATGAAGTAACGTCGAACTATGGAATATAAACAACTAGATTTCAGTTTCATAGTCTCTAATAATAATAATAATAATAAAACACCTTGATCAAAAAGTTCCCGGAATTTATTCAGAAAATTAAAAATACAAGTTTATTCTTCTAAATCTATATTGTCCCCTTCAAAGTAATCCCCACGACTGCAACACACTTATGCCAGCGCTTGATCTAATCCTCGAAACATTTTTTATATTCGGTTTTCGGTATGTCCATCAGTGCTTCCTGCGATTTTTCCATTACTTCCTCTCGGCTGCTGAAACGCGTTCCCCGTAATGGTTTTTTACCTCGATTGAACAGAAAGAAGTCACAGGGAGCCAAATCAGGTGAATTCTGTTTCTGTT
This sequence comes from Toxonevra muliebris, assembly GCA_963691655.1. NCBI lineage: Eukaryota > Metazoa > Arthropoda > Insecta > Diptera > Pallopteridae > Toxonevra > Toxonevra muliebris. The sequence continues at coordinate 2,366,202 of OY829327.1, read as the reverse complement.
GGATGGTATTTGTTGCATTTTTCGTCAAGACATTATGAATAATGATGGCACTGTGCGACGGTGCGTTATCATGGTGCAAAATCCACGAGTTTTTTGTCCACAATTCTGGTCTCTTTCGGCGAAATGCTTTACGCAAACGCCTCATAACGCCCAAATAATACTCTCTGACGGTTAATTTGCAGTTATTGACCAAAATTTCTTTTACATCATCAACGTTTTCGTCGGTTTTCGATGTCGATGGTCTGCCACTGCGTTCATCGTCTTCGATTGACTCACGACCACTTTTGAACCGCTCGTGCCACTGGTAAACGACCGTTTTCTTTAGAGAATCATTGCCGAAACACTTTTCCAACATTTCCAACGTTTGTGCACCATTAAATCCGTTTAATACAATTTAATAAAATTGTAAGAAATCGCCAACACACACAGAGATAGATGTACTCTTGGCTACGTAACTTTTGCAAATGTCAAGCTGTGACTCTAAGATTTAGAGGGAATATCAACAACAGATGTACCAACTGAACAAAAAACAGAACTCAAATCGGAACGATGGGAGCGCCACACGGTGGTTATTCCGGGAACTTTTTGATCAAGGTGGTATATTTTTTTATATTGTAAAGTAAAATTTGCTATTTCATGATCTTTGCGATTTACTTAATAAATTAGAGAAGATTCTTTCAGCCGCAGGCCCACAACATCACCATGTAAAACTATAAATAAAATCAATAAAACCCCAATTGAAATATCCAACAAAAACAATCGCCAACACTGTGAATTGAATGCGTTAGTTATTTCAATTTCGAATATTAGAAAACAAGAATCTTTCATGCAGAATTTTTTGTAGTAAATGTATGATTCAGAAATTCATTTGTAATTTCTGTACAAGAACCTTGACAGACAGAGAGACAAAGAGATAGACAATTTATATGTAGCAATGTGTGTGTGTATACATGATTTTTTTGTTTTTGTTTTTTAAATTTAGTTTTTAATAACTGAAGCAAAGAAACGAAACAACAGAGAATTGAAATTAAATCTTTTTCATTGGTATATACACTAACGGGTCTAGTGATTTTTTAAGGGGGTTAAATTTCCTTCTCTCTAAAATTTATTTTTGATTTATGACCAACGAACACAATGTATGAGATTTTCATCGGCAAGGGGGTGGTTTTAACCTCTTGGATCCGCTATTTCCTATATACATATAGAATCCTTCAGATATGTTTGATTTTGATTAAATGATAACATATTCAATCAAAGTCAAAACTTTCTGAGGTATACTACGTAATAGGTCATAGAGCATATCTGGGTTAAATGGACAGCACCATATAATATAGGCTGACAGACAACCAATTCAAAAATAAATTTTATATTAATAAATTAGCGCAACAACTCAAGCAAGTCCAGTGCAACTTTTTAAAAGAGCAGAAACAAAAAACTCTAGGCCCAAACAATTTAATGAAACCATGAACCTTGAGAAAACATTATAAATTTTATGTTATTTCTGTTTTCATTTTTAATTTCAATTTCTCATTTGATTTTGTTGGCTATTTTGTTACGATTTTATATTTTTCTACACAATGTTTTATTATACTCGTACACAGTACGTTGGGTTGTCAGTTGGTTATTTTTTCAACAATTCTCTTGGCTCGGATTACCAGCGTGCCACACAGCGTGCTTACAAAAGTGCACACACACACATACAAATACATGTGTATCTGTGTGTGTGCATATTTTGGCCAGCTATGAGTACAAATTTTAAACATGGCAAACTCAAGTAGCAAATGCCAAAAATAGTGTCAAGTTTAAAAATTAAAAGCAAAAAAAAAATATTTATGGTAAACTAAAGTGTCATGTGCAAATTCATGCTTTACCTGAGTGAAAGAGAGAGAGAGATATAAAAAAGAGAGAAAGGCGTAAGGGGAACGGGCAGATGCATTCATTAGAATTAAAAAAAAAAAAACAAAAAGAGTCTGAGAGGTCATTGACGATAATTTTATTTTGGTAGCAACAATTGTATTTTTTGAACTCTATTTCATGGTCAAAACCACAAAGTGAAATGTGTGCGTTTTTGTATTCGAGATTTATTTAAATTTCTCTTCAATTTGTGTGTAGCTTTTATACGGCAAACAACCTAATATTAGGAACGACGAAACAATAAATCATTTGAATTTCGAAAATGTCAACACAAATCGATTTTCCATTTTACAGCTGAAAAGTACATGTGTAATTTCAGCAATACACTCTACACACAACCAACAAAGTTGGATTTACAACGTATTTACGTATGCATGTAGCTGTAGGGTTAAAATCAAAACATTTTTATCTCTAATTCCTAATTAGCCGTTTCGATTTTGTGTTTTGAATTTGATGTCTTTGGTATTTTCGTGATTGTTGTGTGTCGTTGCTGTTCCTGACACGTTTTTGGATTTTTTATTTTTGCAAAATTACAATTTTTCGCTGTTTTCTAGTTTGCTTTACCGTTTAATCGTGTAATATGATAATAAAGGTCAGCTGACAGGTGTAGAGGAATGTAGACAAAGTTAGGTTTTTGCTTTGTTCGAAAGGGTTTGCTTGCATTTTAAAAAAATTCAAATTTCTATTGAAAAAAAGTTTATTTAATGTGCTATCATATAATTAAGTCGTATAAAAAAAAAAAAAAAAATATTTCAAAAGAATAAGTCTGATGATTTATATTTTTGACTGAGCTTTCACCTTCGGTACTATTAGTTTCTTGTGGGAAATTATTTTTGCCTGATGATTTCTGTACTAGTACAGAATATTGGCCGCAGTGATTTTATGCCATTCCTTCTGAATGATAGCCCATAGAAAGCTTTATTTGAAGGTTTTGCGGTGCCACGACCCTTTTTAAAACACTCCATAGATTTTTGTTATGGGGTTTAAATCAGGACTTTGGGCTGGCTACTCGAGAATTATTATTTGGTTCTCATTTAGCCAAAACTTAACGACCCGAGATGTGTGTTTTAGGTCATTGTCATGCTGAAAGATCCAACCCCGTGGTAAATTTTCACCATACCCTCGATACCCTCGGAGAGCATGATTTTGAGGATTGTCTAAGAATTTCACCAGTAATTTTGCTATCGATTTAAACAATGGACCAACTCCAGATGAAGTGAAACACCACCAAACCCTTACATAAGAGCCACCATGTTTAACAGCTTTTTTTAGTATATTGGGGGGACTCCTAACAAAGGGCCTTTCATCGTTTACAAACATATTAAATTTGGATTCATCGCTCTAAACCAGGACTTCTCAAACTGTAGTACGCGTACCACCAGTGGTGCGTGAGGATTTGAAAGGTGATACACCAGCCGATAATAAATTTATTTTCACACATTTTACAATCTGTTGCATATTTATCGGTATTTCTTTATTTCTTATTACGCTACAGCTTTGGTGGACACAAAGTACAATTTTTTAGTTCTGTACATTGATGGTAGCGGACTAATCACGCTGATCAATATTTTTTTTTACGTTGGGTTTACACCTGACCATTCACCCAAATATGTTTTTTCTTTCGTTTTATCGTTTAATTAATATAAGTAAATTATTTAAATTTTTGTTATATATTTCATTTATGGTAGCATTTATAAATAATTTGTTGCGTTGATCGGTTGCATAAAAAAGAATACACAAATAGTAGAATGCAACAATATGTAATGAGAGCAACAAATCTGCGCAGCTCTTAACTCTTAAACAGATGGGCATCGGAACTGATTCTCCATCGTGGGCACCGCGCAGTCCACACAATTCAAAATACAGAACTGGCTAGGGAAATTTCAAGTGAAGGGTGCTGATCATAAATAAGTAATTGAAATTAATTTGGTATTAAATAGACAAATTGTTACCTTGGCATTTTACCTTAAATATTGTTGTTACTTTATGTGAGGGCGCCACGCAACTTTACAAGTTTGAAATATGCAAATTATACATGAACTGGAGAGAAGAAAAAGAAGAAGAGCTGCGACATGGCTGAATGAATTTGAATGATTAATTAATTGAATTTTCATTGTCGTTTTTGGTATTGTTGTTGTTGTATGTTCAATAACATGCCTAATTGGCAGCAAATGACATTAATCTAACGGCTTAAACCAGCAGGTTTTTGAATTTTTATTTCTCGAATTTGCAACAAAACATGAAGCAAACCAATCAACTTCAATACCTACTCAAGAGTGAAGCGTCAAACGCCACACACTCTGAAACTCTAAACAAAAAATGTTGCTTAATTATTTGTGTACATTTTGGGCGCGATTGGGAAAATGAAAATAACAAAAAACAAAAAAAGAAAACAAGTTAAAAATATTGATTCCTACTCTTTTTCACGACGCTTATTTTATTCATACTCGCCGAAGTCGAATAGCAAAAGAAGAAAAAGTTTACCACAAACCGGAAAAACTTGAGCGCAAAGTAAAGGAAAAACTAAAACTAGTGGGGCACACGTTAATTTGTAGTCATGTGAAATTAAAGAAAGACAGAATCACAAAAAATGAACACATAAAATCACGGCGTATGTGGAATGGAATGGTTTACATATGGGAGTGAGATGAAACTGGCTATGGCTACATAAAACACGCGAGACTAGGCGTAAATGAGGACGAAAATTTTAGCAGCAGCAGTGAATAGATCGATCGATAAATGGAAGCAGCAGCAGCAATGGCAACAGCAACAGTGTAGTGAATGAGAGCTACTACGCGTTGCTGTTGGAGATGTTTGTAGGTTTTGAATTTGACGACAAGGTGGATGGATATGCTGCCTGCCACCGTCTCCTGGTTAAAAGCTGTGCATATATTTATAAAGGAAAATATTGACAAACCTTATGTGTTTTAGATTGGTATCGTTTTGGTGGTGGTATCGTTTTGGAAGAGTTCATTTACCTCCTGAATATTTACTCATTAGAAAGAAGTTTATTTATGTACCCAAAAACACGTCAACTAAAATTTGTCACTGAAGTAATAATTAGTTTAAAATTTAGGGTTACTGGCTTTCTGTTATTAACCAGGAATTGTTTGTTTCCGGAACTGTAGGGTGTCGACTAATTTGTAAAAACAATCAAGGTCTGACTGTCATTGATTTACTCTTATTACTCAATTACTTATGTGATTCAGGACATCCATGAAGCTACATGAGAAGAGTTTCTTTGGTACTATCATAAGACTCTCACCAAGAGCATTTCTATGACTTCAATATGCAATCATTCCGATTAAAAAAAAGTAGGGAAATCAGTGTCTATATCAGAAGAATGAATTCACTACAATTTTAAAGATTGGAAATTGAAAAATCGTTTATTCAAAAAAAAAAAAAAAAATTTTAATAAAAACCATGATTTAATTTTTTAATATTTATTTTTGGACCTTGAATTTCGTCCCATTAAATACTGAAGATAATGTTTAAATTTTGGCTTTCAGTGTTTATGCAAATTTGAGCTCTTTTTATGAGCGAAGATAGAAGTCTGAAAGGTCAAAACGGGGGTAATCTTACGAACTAATTATTCCAATTAATCTGCCAATGTGGCGATGATATAAGACGTCATTTGCAAAACTAAGAGCATCTTCCGATAAGGTGACAACTTTTGTACCACCTTCATCACGAGAGCTCTGGGAAGTCAAGGGCACTCCCGAAAAATGTATTAAATTATAGAAAATTTTTGTTAAGGTTCAATGCGTAGAGTAGACAATGATGCGCATTATCCGCGTTGTTATTTATTACCGTTCTGAGCATGTTTTTAAAATTGTCAACCAGATTCCGTGCGGAAGCTTCACGAGAACTTTGGAGAATTGCCATATGCAGATAATGTTGTGTCGCTTACAGGGACGCATCCAGCTGTGCTTAACCAAATAACGGATACGATGGAAATGACTCTGAACGTGAGCGTCGACAAAACGAAGACCATGGATACTAAGGCAGGAAATTTCACATAAACGAAAAACTATTGCATGTATTTCGGTAGCATACAAACAACCAATGGAGGTAGTACTCCAGTGATGTATATAAAAACTGAGTGAACAAAAATAGGAACTCGAAAAGCATAACATTTAAAACAAAAATTCATGTTTTTAATTCTTACGTAAAAATTGTTTTCTTTATGCAGTACCAAGATACCTACAAATGGCCCAGAACCATTTCCAACCACGGGTTATGGGTTATAAGCCATTATGGATGGGCAGGCTACATACTTCGTAGACACAACAAAGATAGCACGTGGCGCTTTTAATGAAATCGCCAAGAGAGGCGAACTAGAGGTCGTCCGAAGAACACCTGAAGACGAACTATAACCATTGAGAGGACAAGAAATTAAGAAATCTTGCTAGGAATTGGGACTATTGGAAGCTTTTTGTGAATAGCCTCAGATTATAAATTGTTATAAGGTTTAAGAATAATCAAAAATCAAAAATAAATTGGAAAATATAATTCTATTTTCAAATTATAATATTTTGAGTTCCATTACAGTTTCGCAGCACCGTCATTTTATGGGTATTCACGATCTGGAGTAAATCGTTTTGTATTCTGTATTGTCGGCGAGAACCCATTGTAAGTATCTTTTGTATAATATTTGCGTATTTGCCACCAATCAGCTGACACGAAAATGAAATGCTGCAATATAATTTTATTCCAGATTCATCGTGAATATTTTTAACAGGCAAATTTTAAATATTGGGAAGTAGCTCTGCATTTTTCTTTTAAAACGATTCATCTTGACCTATTTTTACACATATCTTTGGCTAGATGGCAGCAAATACTTTTAATTTATTTAACAGATTATTGAAAAATCGAGCACACAAAGTTCGGAGAAAAGAAATTAGTTTTTTTCGTTGAGTTTTTTGATGCATTTTTTCTTCTTCTGCTAAAAAACACAACAAATATCACAAATCTGTACTAAATATTGTAATTTTGTTTTTTTTTTTTTAGAAAATATTACAAACACTCCAGATCATGAATACCTCTATTGTGCTTTACTAAGTAAATACATGAAAGCTATTTAACTCTGCAATTGCCTTCTAAGTAAAAATTAAAAACTACCTTTCGTAATGCCTACTTACTAAATCTGCTAGTGTCTTTGAAAACAACAATTATAAGAGAATTATTAACGCTTGGATTAGTATGATAATGATTAAGATATAATAGTGCAATTTTCAGCACATTTAACTAATGAAGGCTCTCGAGTATGCTGCCGTAAACAAAATAATTTTCCAAGTGAGAAAACTTCCAAAAACAATACCAACATAATGGGGAAAATTACGAAACAATTTTTGAACAAGGTGAATTTAATTTGTGTCATGTCCCATATCCAATTTTCTATATATCTCTACGTAGATAGAGTTAGTGGCAAATGACGTGATGGTGCAGATGTGGCGGCTGCTGAAATTGCAGCTGACTGATGTTAATTGATGACGGGATTAAGAAGTGGTATATAACTAAGTTTTACATAAGCAGCTGCTGCTAATAGAAAATCAAACAACTGCAATTGCAGTAAGAAAAAATCTATTAATATACAGTAGAAAATATTCGTAAACTACAAAATTATGATTGTGTATGTATGTCCCAGCGAAATACGTTCAAGGAAAAATCTACGATACGCAAGCTCAGACAAACTCAGAAATTGTTTGTCGAGGAGAATTATAGAGGAACTCGAAAACTATATTTTGCAAACAAATCAACAGCAATGTATTTGTAAATGATGATGATGGAAAACCAGAAGAAGAAGTAGCAGAAGTGTATTTTTATGTTGTTGCTAATGTTTATGGGTGCAGCTGATGTAGAAGAAGGAGAAACAACTGTATGCATGCCCTAAATAAACCGCAAAATTCATGTGAAAAATAAACTCCATCATGTTGTGTTGTTGCTGCGTTGTACAGCAGCAATACATTTACATTTGTTACTTCATAGCCAATGATGTTATACTAATATTTATAAACAGTTTACTGGATGGAAGATTTTGAAACCTGAAGCATCAGGTGCGACGACGACCACGAAACTCTGCAGCAGCTGTTGTAAACATGTCAGTGTCTGCAGTCGAGAGGTGGGCACACAGTTAACAGAGATGCAGCAACAACATGTCGCCACACCAAGGTCATTGTTTAATGTTGCCAATTCGAGTATGATGAGACAATGATGGTTATGAGACGCTGCTGTTGCTGCTGCTGATGATGATGGCGTTGTCGTCAAAGTGGTATGTAGAAGGTAACCAAAGAAAACTAATGGAAATATGCAACACGAGTAAAGAATAAACTAGTGCGACTAAATTCAAACCAGTTATAGAGATGGTAGAGATGTTTTCTTAAAAAGGAATTGAAGAGGCTCCGAACTAAGCATAAACATGATCTTTAAGCAATGCTATCAGATTACAAGAAGATTGGTTGCATCAACATAAATATGGTAAAGCGTGTAAGTGGAACGGACTGTAAATATACTTCAATGGAAAACTAAATAGAAGAGGGAGAGGGGAAGATGAAAGAAACGGACAAATTGAAATGTAATCAAAATAAATGGCAGACGCTCTCAGAGACAAATTTAAGACAATTTGGCACATTGTGATATTAAGGCATAAGCTTTAAACATGTTGTTATTGAATTGAATCTTTCGATAGTATCGTCCCTACCATGTCCAACCTTCGAATGTGAGAATCGGTACTTTTCAGGAGAGCGCAAAAATTCCTTCAATTGTGAACCCAACATCAGCGGATCGCTAAAAGCGTAAGTTTACATTCTTTTTATTAATATTTCAATCCTCATTGGTATGGTATTAAGATTTCTCACTGTTTTTACCCAATGCAGGAGCAAGATATCGAATGTAAAAAAACAATTTTTCATATTCGATAGTTGGGCATGGTTAGCATGATTATAAGCCGTATACTTGGCATAACTTTTTGCGCCGTCATTGTCTTCTTCATTGCTTAATATGAAATTGATCATGATGACGACAACAACGCCAGAAATGATGACGACCATTTTTGATCAATTTACATAATTTTGGAAGAAAAACAAAAGCATAACCAAACAATTTTGTTTCGCTGAGTAGTACGCAAGTGTCAGTCAACTTGTCTATCAAAATTATATATCGCTAAAAATTTGGCAAATGATCACTAGCAGAAAATGAGAAACAAAAAGCTAAGCAGCACACTGAAACTCCGAATCAACTGTGCACATTCGATCGAACTTGCTTTTCTTCTATGAATTCATAGTGAGTGCGAAGCCACAGAGTCAACTTGTCATCATCAAAGCGAAAGAAAATTGTTCGTGATTGTTTGTGACATTGGGCGCCGCCACTGATCAACGATCAAGTAGGTAATCAAACCAGCTAAATACAAGTTAGCAGATGACACACAACTTAAACGCCAAATATTTTGTTTCTTTAACTTGATCATAGTGGACTAGCGGCTGGCGGCTAACTGGCAATTGGAAAGATCGAAAATGGACGTATGTTAAAGGCATTTTGTTGAATTCTATTGGCCGTATTCAATATGCATACGAATCTAATGCAAATGGCTAAATTGTTAAAATACAGACACGATCGCGATCGCACACACACACACACACAAATACACAATGAAACGGAGAAAGTCGGAAGCAAATGCGCACAGCACGAAAGCGTAAATTGGCAACACTGTTTTGCGCGCCGCATGTTTACTTCGAAGTATGTGTGTTTCTCTGTGCCAAATTATTTGTGGTTTCTGCTGCTGCTGCTGTTATTAACGTCAATGTTTCTGTTTCTGTTGCTGTTGTGATTGCTGTTAATTGTCTCTATCTGCGAGTTACTTGTAGTACTTGAAGGTTGAAGAAAACAGCAACAAAATTTAAGACAATTTATTGCATTGTTTGGTTTGTTAAATTGTCGGTTTAATATTGCCTCTTTTTCATCTTCATCTCTTCAATTGCCTTCATCTGTTTCTACTTCTTCTTTCGTCTACATCTTTTCGACTAATGCTCGCTGTTGCTGGTTTTCGTTAACCTTTTTATGTTTTAATTGTTCAAATGTTTGCGTAATGTGCCGTTAACAAAAACTAAAAATTAAACAGCTAAATTGTTTATAACTCTCTTACCAAAACGAATGCAAATGCATTTTGTTTCTTAATTTACTGTTAAATTTATAATTTTACGCCAAGCGCGAAATGAGAAACAAAATTATTCATAGGGTATATGAAATAAAAACAAAAATTAAGTACGTGTTTATGTATTTCATGTTTATGTTTAGGTATTAAAATATATATTAAATTTGAAAGTTAAACAGTTGTGACTGAGCCAGCGACAGTTGACACCATGATGTGGAAGGTTATTTGCGTCCTATCTAATTAAAGTGCCGGACGCAGCATGAACACGCAGTCCTTAAACTCAATGGCTCACTACTCTTCATGGCTTAGATTACGTTTTCGTCGTTAGCAAAGCTGTGCCCTGCAGATCACCGCATGCACAAAAAATATATATAAAAAAGCGTGAGCATTTATATTTCTCCTGTCACTCATATGAACCGAGTAAATCAGAAATATAGTTTCTTGAATGAAGCCTATGGCTGCATCCACCAATTGATTGATGTTCTAATTCAGCAAGGCACTGCTCTTTATCTAAATCACTTGATCAGAACCCAATATGACGACAACTCACTGCACGCTGCAAAGTAAAGACTTGTCGTTCACCGAGCCCATGAAATAAAATAATGTAAGTTTTAGACTGCTACTGTAAAACAACGTCTACATAAACCAAACACTTTACAAATCAATTTCAATATACTATATTTCAGATATGAAATGAAAAGAAAAACACGAAAAAATGACAACAACAAACCAATCAACAACAAAGTATCTGCGGTTTAAACACGCAAAAATTTAAAAATTGTTGACAGTAGCCAAAAGTTGGCACCATTTAAAATCGTTCGCATAATTTACTGCTTACTGTCATGTTGCTGCCATGTTATGAGCAACACGACGCAGCAATGCGATTCGTTGTTGCTTATGGCCAATTTGGCCAGGCCTGGCAAACACCGACTATAATACTATCACAATTACTACCAACATTACTGCTCAACTCATTGTTAAAAGCAATGAGAGGCGGGCGGCCATGTGGACAGATAGAGCGAAGCGTTCGCGCAATTTCATAATGGCGTTTTTACGCCAACATAATGGCGTATATCATTAATAATAAGATTACGATGCAGTAACAACAGCAGCTGAAACAAAGCTTTTTTTTGCATTACTACGAGGAGTCCGTCGGTAAAGACAGTCAACTTGTCGCTGCAGAGTGTTGAATTTATTTTCTTTTCGTTTTTTGTTTTTTTTGAGATATGAGATATTTTCCTTTATTAGATGAAAATATGATAGATTATAAAACCATAATGAACAACAACATAAAAAAAGTAAAATAATTTGCAATTGTTGTGTAGTTGCAACAACAGGGCAACCAACAACAACAAACAATGAAATGAACTATGAAACTGCAAGTTATGGCAAGCCGGCAGCAGCAGGCAGGCAGTGGCAACAGCAACAATGGCAGCAACAATTGATAATAGTTTTTGCTCTTTATTATTTTTCTTTTGGTTATCTGCAACAATAATTGAGCAGTTACGTTGCTGTAAGTAAGCATCATGCAACAATAACAGTGCAATAGCTCAATCAAATTGTAATAAATTTGTAATTACATTTAATGATTTAGTTTTTCTGTTTTGTGCTCGGTCATAAATTGTGTGATTTTTTTATATTTTCGAATGCATCCATTCATTCATTTAAATAAATAAAGTAATCAATTTACATTGAGCAAATATAACAAAAGTTTTAATAAACACAATAGATAATTTTAGTAAATTTCCCTTGCGAAGCTTAATTTAAATTTAGCCAGATCTACTTCCAGAGGGCAAATCATTGCTAAATTATATGCCCTCTTCCAAAAACTCCCTCATACAAGCCAAAGCGGCATAATAAGATGAGCATACATATTACAAAAACAAAAAATCAGAGCCCCACATAAACTACAATGATGTAACTAGAATAAGAGTTTGAAGAGCGAGGTGGATCTGTTTGGTCCTCCCCTTTATTCCTGCAAGATACATGTTTATTGAAATCGCTAAAACTTAAATTTCGTTCGGCCGATTCCTAATATGTTTTCAATGCAAATAGAAATTAAGTGAAAACCAACGAATTAACATTTTGTCCCAAGTTATTAAATACAACCAAAAATACTTGTGGTAAATAAATTCAAAACCACATGTCAGAAAAAGAGCGAGAAAGCGTGTGTGAGGCAGGGAGCGAGGGGAAGCACTCATACGATTAAATAAAATTGAGGTAAGAAGTCATTAAAAAAAAAAAACGAATTAAATTTTAGAGTTCACATTCGCCGTTTGCTGTCTGTGTGAAATCAAATGAGGTCATAATTTCCGCACATGCTCGAATAATTACGTACGAAAACCAACATACAAATGCAATATATTAAATTAAGATTTGAAAATGGCGAAGAAGAAAAACAATAATTTTGTAGTTAATATGAAAATAATTTACAATTGAGAATAAAAATATAATAAGCTGTAATTTAAGCATTTTAGCTTGTACGGTGCACAGTGGTTAACCATCGGCCGAAAATCTGTATCGAAATTTCAGATACAATTTTTGCTTCTAAAGATTCTAAAGATATTTCAGTGAGATTTCTGGAGGTAATCTCCTAAAACCTATAATTTTAGTGTATGCATAACTTATATAAAATGATATTCTCCCAAAGCAGCATTTATTAATATGGTATATTGCATACTTTCAATGCATCTACTATCGAATGTGATAAGAAAAAAAATCAGCGACGGCAAAAATTCTGACTTTTAGCCGATGGATTTAAATCTTGAGTCACTGTGCGATGTCGAAAAATGAGCTCAAGCGTAACTTTTAACATTCACACTTAATAAAACTAGCAAAAAAAAAACAAAGGCTGACGAAATGAAGAAAAAGCTACTAACTCGAACTCATAATCTCCCGCCCGTCTCTCTGTTTGTCTTTGTAATTGTTTTCTATTTTTTTCTTTTTTAGAATTTTGGAATATCTCAAAGTCACAACACAATTTGTACTAATTTTTCTGCGTAAATTATGTAGGAGTATGTAGAAAAAAAAGAAAAATTTCTTTCCCACTTGCATTTCCTCTTTCCACTCATGCCTGTGCTGATTAGGGATGCAAACTAAAGAGAAATAACCTGTTTCTCGGTTTAAGCCGTGGCAAAAAAGAACCGGGACAAGAAAGCAAATCACTTAAAAAACCGAAAAAGTAAGTATGTGCAACCCATAAGTATTTGTTGCGCCTAATAAAAATATCGATTACTTTTCTTCCATCAGCCAATTTAGCGCGTTTTTGTACATTCAAGTGACCTTTAGCTATTAGTTTTGCATCGCAGATTGCAAGCTTTGAGAAAAATATTTAATGCAAAACATTTCAAAACGTAACATTAACATTAACGTTTCATCGGTTTATTGACGTACTCAATAAAAAACGGGTTTTATCCATAAAAATAACCTTCATTCGGTTTGGCCTATCGGTTTTCTGCATCTCTAGTGCTGATGAGGTTGTCAGTCTAAATATAGATTGATAGGTCGCTCGCTTATACGCTCATAATCACCTTAAACAAAAACAATGCAACTTTGTTCCACTTCCAGGAAAACAGACAAACAACGGACAGGCAACACCTAGCAGAAGACCTATGAAAAAATAGTATCAAATGCATTTAATTGCTACTAATTTTTCTTCGTCATCTTCACTTTTTCTCACTCGTACAATTGTTAAAAGTATATTAATCTATACTTATATATCTATCCATCCGCAAGTCTTAAACACAACATTTATTTACTCGTTTAGTGATCTATTTTTCTACTTCTGTGTGACCAAGAAGATGGAGAAAACGGAAGGGAATACAATTTAAGACTAAGTAGTGAAACTATATAGCTACAGATGCGTAAACACATAATTGTAGGTATACGAGTAGTGTTAATATTTACAGTGTGAACATCAGTACCAAGTGCTACAAACATAGTAGTAGAAGTTTAATAGTTGGTTATAATGACTACTAAAAGTTAGTTTTGCTGAAATTTCCAACAACAACAACAGCAAAAAAGAAAGAAATTTTTTTTTTATGTTTTAACAATTAAAGTCGTAAGTTTCTTGAGAATAGTAATGTGTTTTTAGGAGAAAGAAGTTAAGTTTGTAAGATTTGTGTAATTATGTGTAAACGACAAAAGAGACTAGTGTACATACATAAATAAATAGGATTTAGAAAAAAAAGAAGACCTAACTTATTTAAGTAACAAAGATTCATTGAAAAATAACAAAATAACCAAAGTAAACACACGTCCACCAATTACACGTAATAAATTTCACACACAATAAATTTCATTTCAATAATTCTAGCCTTAATTTATCAACTGTTCTCTTTGCTAAACCGTGAACTCATTGCCTTTTTGACCGAACAACAACAACAAATTAATAAATAAATAAAAAATTATTGCTTGCACAGTACGACAATGAATAGAAAAATAAACTATATTATATTACTGACATACATACACGCAAATATTTTATAGACACACTATGACGCAATATTAAAAAATATTTTGCAAACATTATAAAAAAAAAAACTAAATTCTACGTGTATATTTTCACTAAAAATTTTACAGTCAATGTTGCTAGCAAAAAAAAAAAAAACAAAAAAAAACAAACCATAAAAAACTGGCGTTGAACAGAAATCGAATCAAAAAGCATTAAACTGAACTGTTTCAACTCCAAAGTCAAAGCATTTGGAAACAGAGGTAAAGAGTGTAAAAACGTAAGAGAGCGATGCAAAGAGAGCAACGCGCCTAGCACCTGACCAGCGATGCCAACTTGCGGGGAATTCTCCGATTTGCGGGTAATTTTACATAATACGGCGAATTGGGGAATGAGCTGTTTTTTGCGGAGAATTCGAAACCGTTCAGCTTTTAGTTATTAAAGTTAGTAGAGTATTTTTTGTCAAATTTTATGTAATGGAAAAATCGTTTAACTTTTGCAATATTTCATATTTTAGGTCTTAAAATCTATACTTTCTGTAAATCTATACCCTATACTTTCTTGGTTTGAAGAATCGATTTTTAAAAAAGTGTGTAATTTGAAAGTCTTTCATTTCAAAAGTATTTTGTAAAAATTTCAGAGAGAAACTCGGAGTGCTTTCGTAAATATAGACATTTATAACGCCGAGTGTTAATCAGGCAAAACAGTTGCCTTCCCTTGCGGCCGTTCAGAAAGGCTTAGCTATGCCTTGGTCCAGCAGCTCCTAATTAATAACTCTTAGTCCTTGCTGACTTATCTGTAAACTTACAAACTAGAGTCAGCCATCATTAAGAAGATGAAGTATATATTAAATTTTAAAAGACCTTTAGTCAAAACTTCGAACCCGTTTTTCTCAAAACAAGGTTTTTGCCATTCTTTATTTCAGCCAAAAAAAAGTACATGCCTTTTCTTTTGAGAACTTTAACTTCCAAAAGTGGGCTGAGGCTTGTTTATCTATCAAAATCAACGTCTAGTAACTTGAAACACCCCATTTCGTTCAAATTTGGTGTGGTAACTACTACCCAATGGGACTAAACTTTGTGCAAGTTTGAGCCCGATAGATTTTGAGAATGGGTTTCCTTGAGATGAAAGTCAGAAAAAACATTTCTATTAACCTACCAGTCCTATAAAAAATGGTTCAGTTTTGGACCGAGATAGTGCAGGGCCGCTTTAAAATAACAGTCACCGAGATCAATTTTAAGCCAACGCAAAGGTATTTTTCGTTTTTATAAAATGTTTATATGGAAAGTGCGTATCGTGCTGTTGAAATATAAAATTATACCGGTGCGGGGAGTTCGATCGAAAATCGGGGAATTTCTCGAGGGCTATCGGGGAGACAGAAAAAATGAGTTGGCATCCCTGCACCTGACTGCGTCCATTCAATGCAGTCTAAAGTAAGTAATTTACCCTTCAATCAAAGCGAATAGCAAAAAATCGCCGCTAAATCATGGCAGCAGTTTGCATATGTATATTAGACTATAGTATCTAAGTATGTGTCTATACAATTTGCAAACGTGGTGTCTAATAAGTTGATGCAAAGCGCGTAAATACTGCTCGAGTCTGCAATATACTAGCGCTAAGTGCTTGATGCAATTTGCAGTGATTTAACAATTTCTTACAGTTTTCGCCACTTCTACGTTTTGTTTTCGGCTATGTGCTTTCGACATTATTCTCGGAACTGAATTATCTTTTAGAACGAATACGTTTATACTGAGCAGGGACGTCCTCAAAGGGGGCCCTTCGCCATTATGACTGGAAGTTAATTAATTTACAAACCGGCGTTTGCATACAAAAAACACTGAATGGAAAATTATTTTTAGTATTTGTATATTAGATTGCCAAGATTATATGAGAAAAATAAGATTTAGAAAAAAATATAGCGGTCTCTAGTAGAAGATAGCCAGTCGATTTTGAATTAAAGACTTAAAAATAGGCTTTAAAAAGGTAAATAGCTTTAATCGTTGATAACTTCTAAAATATTGAATTTTGAGTAATTGTTTTTTTTAAGAATAACTAGGGCAATGTTCTGTTCTTAGAAAGTTTTGATCTACGAGTGAAATTTATCCATGTTTTGATCGAAAAGCTGTCAATTTTGTACAAAATTCCCATGAGAAAAATTCTTTAAACGATATTTTTTGAATGTTTAGGGGTGGTATTTTCTGTTTAAAACTTTTATAATATAGAGCATTTAAATGTAGATTGATTTAAAAATTTTTTTTTTTTTTTAATTTTGTTGGCTCCCATGTGGAGTAAAAGCGATTCCATTTTTTATTTACATAGAGTGAGTGGCTCGATTCTAATACAAAAAAAATCGCTTTTTGCATTATTCTGGAAAAAATGTACCTCGTTGATTATTCTGATGTTCTAAGACCCCCTATAATTTTTAACAAGGAACATAATCTCAAAAGACAACATAATAGTTTTCTCAACGGTTTTTGTTGTTTTATTAAAAAAGGGGGTTTAAAAACACATTTTCAAGAGGAAGGGTAGAAGATGGAGGAAAAGTGTATACCCAAAAATTTTTTATATCTTTATCGAGCCGATTGGGCTGAATTTTAAAAGGTTATTTTACACGCCAGGGACTCTCGCAGGTAGTAGAATTGTTTATTTTTAATCATTATTTCCCACATTTTCTACCCCGATTTTCAATCGTCATTTTGTTATTTTTTAATAAAAATGTTTACAGAACAATAATTTATTTATCATCGTAAAATAAACTCCAAAAATTACATTTTTTTTTGTACAGTTGTATAAATTTGTACAGATGTCAATATTAGCATATAAAAAATTTTAAATGATTGTATTTTATTTTGTTATAATAAAAAATTCCCGATTCTTGAAAATTAGGCCGGAACACCAGACTTCCGAATTCCCGAACATTAAGGATGTCTCGATTAGCAAAGCTTCGTTAGAAATTTTTCGTGGAACACATAGCTCGAATATTAATATTGGAAACTAAGTCACGCTTTAAGTTGTTGTGGCGTGTTAAGGAAATGAACAAATTCTTCAAGACATACTAGAGAAACGCAAAGCGAAAAGACAGTTATACAGACAGACAGCAAGACTAAAGTTTATGTAAATATAAATCGTACATCACTAAACACGCTCCAAGTGCGGCATCTAATATAATTATGCAATAGAATGAAGTTTTAAAGATAAATTATTGAACTAATCACGCTGACTTTGAATTTCCTGAGAGTCAATCAAAGCATAACTTTTTGCTATAATATATATTTCCAGCTTTATTAATTACCATTTTTGTTATCTTTAGGGATTATGTTGAGATTAATTATTCTTGCATCAGTCTTTGTTAAGACCCCCTGCGTTTCATTCCGTCTTCGTAATGCAAATATAAAAAGAAACTTGAAATATTTCCTGCTTAGTGAATTTATGCACATCGGGAATTGTACCTGCCTTACGTACACAAGATACCCTCCACTTTTTTCTCAATCGTATGCTGACAAAGAGGGTCATTTCTTTATGTATATTTCAACTTTATTTTATGCATACTAAATAATGCAGTATGCTAATCATTTAGTTTACTGCATCATTTATCAGTTGACGGTTAGCATAACAATAGAGATATATTTGAAAAATTAATAATTTCATTATTTTATTGCCCAATCACATACTATATACTAGCTTGAATTTAAAAGAATATGGTAATTAGGGAAGAGTTTAATACGTTCTTTTCTAGAAACTTTTGTGGGCAGGGCATACAAATCTTAGGGCATAATCTTAGACTTGGCCTTTCGTTTTGCAAAACTTACGAATGATTACAAAGCTTTCAAATTTATCATAACGATGACTGTAAAAATAATTGAAGATTGTTACCAAGCGAAGAGTTTTGTATACCAAGCTAGTCAGGTAATTGATAGCAAATGTACATAGAGCGAAAAATGTAGCAATTTTTTCTGATAGCTGATCAAAACCATCCAACAAACCAACGGTTTCGAATACGTTTACTCATGCACAAAGTACGTACGCTTAAAGCCTGAAAAACGGGCTCCATCAATATATTTGTATACAAAAATATGCAATCTGATAACGTGCTGATTAACTGATTTTACCAGATTCGATTTTCACACCCTAAATACGGATCCGCTTTTATACCGTTTAAAATCCGCTTGCCAGATCCCTTTTTATACCGTTTGGACGAACCCATTTTAACCGACCCAAGAAGAACACAAAAGAAAAACGAATTTAAATGAATGTGAACAAGAAAACCACTAGTGTGAACAAATTTACGAGTACAAACAAACGAGTACAGTAGCATGCATTACAGTATGCAACAGAACAGAACACAAAGGTCATTTGCGTTTGTCACACTTTTGACTTTTGTATTTTGTGTGTGTTTGGTTGTTTGTGTCAAGTTTTATAATTAAATTAAAATTCAAATTAAATGAAAAGCAAACAACTAGAAGAGGCGAAGCAAAAACGGAAGAAATATCAAGATAGAGAAGAAGACACAAGAAAGTAGCTGCGGCCACCACAGCAACTAAAGTGGTTTGCCAAGATGACAATTCATCGTTGTGTTTGTCGCTCTAGTCGCCATCGTCGTCGTACTTTATACATTGATACTTAGTCATATTGTTCATTCTCTAATAGACTTGGTGTGATCGCACGTTGTAGATCATTTACTGTGCAATTTAAATTCATGCATCGTAGACAAAGTGAAGACATGATGGCGCACTGTATGCTTAAGAAAGAGTATGAGTGCATCAATGCGCCATCGCTATGTTGCCAGCAGTAGAAATTTTTTTGTTGTACAGACAAATTAAAGTTCAGTAAAAAAAAAATTAACTAAACCAGAGACACACACACACACACACACATCACTTGCCACCGCATTCGGTACTTTTGGTATTGCACGCTTGCGCACATAACTATCACGATTTTCATAGTTTCCGCATTCCACGGATACATCCAACGAATAAACGAACGAACCATCCATGAGAATCAATTGCTGCGGGAAGATGGTTCTAAATTCCACCCCACACTCGAATGTTTCTATTTTTATTTTACTTATTTGTTTATTTGGTGCATTCAATTTATCATAGTATGTAATTGTTTTTATTCGACTTTTTATAAACAAAACAATTCGTTGTATGCGAATAATTATCAATTGAAGTATGTACATATATGTGGAATATGCATTCATACATAGATAGCAATGTAACCCAAATTCTGTGCTGCGCGCCGAGATAGTCATCGCGTCACCATATATTTTCAGTGTTTAGCTCGTGGCGCGAGATTGTGGTGAATTCCCGCGAAAATCAAGCAAAAAACCGAAAGAGAACAACAACCAGCTAATCGGCTAGCTAGCTCTAAAACCAGCTGGTAGACAAGGCATCAGCCATGGCAGACAGACAACTAGAGAAAAAGACTTGCACACATACATATCTATATATGCACCAATCTATTTAAATGTATGCATCTGCACTAAAGCGCACAGTTTGCTCGATTGCAACTAAAAGTGGAAAGTGTTGTCAATTGTATTTTTAATTACAGGGATTGTCATAGTTATTTATTTATTCTAGTTGAATGCTCATCCAGAGTAGAAATAAATGTTGTCAAGGCATTTCTTTTTACTTCAATAAATCAAATTGCATGGACGAAATTTTAATATTTTTTATTAATATTTAGCAAAAAACTGACCTTATTAAAAACAAATCGCAATTAGAAAAACATTTTATTCGTCACTCACAACAACAACGCCGCAACGATATCGCGTATAATATAACCGTTAAGTGTAACTAGTATGTTGTTAAACAAACCTTGGGTAACCGGCCCATCCATCAGATTCTACAGTCTGCCGACGAAAAGGAGTAAGTTAAAATTGAAATTGAAAACAGAAACACCAAATTAAATCGTGAATCGTTTATTTTGCTTTCTACTTTTTAATAAAACTAAGTAAAATTTCAAGCACAATCTAAAATATAAAGAAAAACAAACATTATCTGCCATTAGGGATAGATACCCATGTTAATAATACTATTTATTCCTAACAACTTATCGATATTTTATAAAACAAAGAAAAGAACTAAACTATTAACCGATATTTTTTAAAATGTCTCACCTCCAACTGTAAAAAAAAAAGTTTTTTGAGCAGTTTTATTGTG
Organism: Toxonevra muliebris; assembly: GCA_963691655.1. Classification (NCBI taxonomy): domain Eukaryota; kingdom Metazoa; phylum Arthropoda; class Insecta; order Diptera; family Pallopteridae; genus Toxonevra; species Toxonevra muliebris. The sequence continues at coordinate 2,345,528 of OY829327.1, read as the reverse complement.
AATGACACTAGAATAAAGAAGAGATTGAACAACCTTAACAACTAATAGGCGAAAAAACACAGCTAGACTTCCAGATACAGAACATTTGGCATACCTACATAAATCGAAATTGTGCCAACTCAACAACCAGTTGATTTCCAAAAACATTTCGCATTTCAATGAAGGTCACAATAAAAAACATTTTTTTTTTTTCATTTCTTTTCAAATTGAATAAAATTTTAAATAAATTTATTTTCAGAAGTTAACATAATTAGAACCAAAGCACCTGCGGTTTTTTCGTTTATTGTTAACCTGATACGGAATTTAGAGTCTTATTATGAGATAAATAAAATAGTACTAACAAAATATTATAAAAATCAACAAATATTTTATAAGTATATAAGCAAACAAAAGTGTTGAGATATTAAACAATAAATGCTGTTCTTTTAGTAGGAACTGCTTGAGTGTTTAGAATTTAGACAAACTGTCACTGAAATTTATAAGAACTTTATCAGCCCAATGTCGGTGAAACCGTAAACAATAATTAACAATAATGTCATTTTTAAATTTAGCATGATAAAAGTGAACGAAACTCAACTACAATTATCAATATCTACATACATATGTATGTATTGTTGTTATTAATAAACTTTCTTTTTCTATATATACATATATGTTTGTGTGAAAATATTTACTAATATTTTCACCACATTCAATCAAATGAAATTACAATCGGCGATATTTTGCAATCACTCAAAAATTCGGCGTATTAAAATTAATTAGAATAACGGAAACATGAGAAGAAAACTACGCCCGGAACCGATCTCGCCCAAAAAAAAAAAATAAATGAAAATGATGTCAACACATTTTTGCTTTTTCCGAAAGACCATCAAGAACTTCCCTGATTCTCGATCGAATTCCCCGCACTGGCATAATTTCATATGAAAACCAATAATACTTTAAATACGTTAATGTTTTAACAATATTATGTGAGAAAAATAAAAAATTATTAATTATTAAAATTATTCTCGATTTTCAGAAAAGATAAACTAAATACAGCGATAAGTCTCTGTATTTTCTTCAAAAAAAGTTAATTGAGCTGAACCGAAATATGCATTCTTGGTTTTATGTATTCCAGTTATCAACTGTACTTATATGAAAAACCTAGTACTAACGCGACGGTACGGGTAGTACGAGTAGTTTGGCCGCACGACCCTAACAAGGTATACATGGTAGGCGCAGACTACCAAAAAAAAAAATAAACTGACAAAAGTAGCGAACTCAAACTCAGTAAAAGTTATGCAATTTTCGACAGCGTGCGCATTTCTTTATTTATATTATCGGAGGAAATACTATTTTGAAATGGTTAATCAATACCGTTATGATCTCTTTGGGCCGTTTTCTCAATGTCTGGTTAATTCTAATCTGAACTTTAACCGACGATTAGTTGTAGTCGACCGTTCTGTTAATGCTTAACCGGACATTGAGAAACCGGCCCTTAAACTTATAAATCACAAAATATATTATTACAAAAGGTTATAAACGAACAGTTAAAAAACAAATTTACATTTACAATGAAGATTTGCATACTGCCAACAGCTTCTTAGCGACAAAACTTGCTTATGACACTTTTTATTACATTTTTTGTCTTTGAAGTCAAGTCAAAAACCTAAGTGAAAAAATTGTTGTAAAATTTTTTCCACTCCTTTTTCCAAAAAAAAAAAAAATGCTTTAACTATCAAACTGACCAAATGGGATGAAATTTGACCAAAACTTAGCCGTTTTTAGGGGCAACTCTTGGCTTTTTAGCGAGTTTCACTCGGACGTGTGTGCATTTCCCATTTAAGTTCCTCGCTAAGGAAATCCAAACCCCATCATATTAATATATAAAAAATTTTAATTTTAACTCATACATGTTTCGTGGCTGAGTTGTTAATCATGAAAAATATGAAAAAAAAATGGTATTTGAGATCAATTTTGCACAAAAGGTAAAAGACATAAAGAGGAATGTTATATGTAGGTGGATATGTAATGTTTGAATTTAAATCTGGTAATCGGGCACGTCTCTTTGTAAATTTGTAACGGAGATGAAGTGAGTTTATCGCAATCTTTTATACTAAGCTGGAGTTCCAGCTGACTCAGGCTCGTTTCCCAGATAGCAAGTAAATTTTTTTAAAAGTGTCCGTAAAGATTGTTCTAATAAAAGGAATCACTTCGGTGTCTTAGTGCTTAGTGGTTGGTTATTATTTGAAAACCCAAAGTGCCCGGATACCTGGGCAATAATTAAATTTTAATGCATGGCTTCCAGGAAATCTTCTCTCATCATTACCCAGATGTATTCGTTAGAAGATCCCAACATTATTCTTTTGGGCCCTTAAAGATTTTTTTTATATTCATGATCAACAATCAACACGAATGAGATTTTATCCCCCAAGGAGCCGCTAGCGAAAGCGTACATATGAATGTATTGGCCTTTGTGAATATCTATGAAATGTAAAAAAAGGTTGATCAGTTGATCAACTCAAATCCATATTCGGGAAGTATGTGCAGTGAGAAGTGCAACTATCTCAATTGATGATAGCATCAAAAGGCAAATGCATCCAAGGAAAATACATAATACTCACAGCTAATTTTTTTCCTACAGTCAGGGTTAGGATAAAATAAGATGTAAGAAATTTTGTAGGGGTGCCACTAGATGCTGGAAATTATTCACACTGCTTATGAAATAAATTTCTTATTAAATTAATTTTACCACTTTTATACAAGCACAAAAAAATTTAATTATTAATTCTAATTTCATTTACCGCTACATTTTTCTACACTTATTTTGCCGAGTGTAGAGTTGAATGAGCAATTGAAAGAAAAATATAATGATTACAAACATTTTTACTTATTGTTTGCACTTTTTTCAATTGTACTTTTTGCCATTCCGTGAAGCTTTCCACTTTTTCCATTACATTGCATACGGATATTTTTTTGTTAATGCCTTATTTTATTTTTCGCAGTGTCGTTTTCTGTTATTGTTGTTTAATACTATTAAATTTATTATTTTCAATTTTGATTCACAAGTACCTAGTATTTTATTTTGATTTTATTTCTTCAGTCAGTGTGAATAATGATGAATATAATTTTAATTAAATTGAATGATATCTTTATGTTAGTGTCGGTGCTGTTGGTTGTTGCTGCTGCTAAAAAGGAAGGTAAGTGTTTGGGGTGGGCGGGGCGTTTTGGGAATTGTACTAATCAAATGTGCGAAAAAAAATTTTCAACTTTAAATTGGATTTTCAGTGGAAACAAATAAATACGAATAAGTTTGCGAAATTCAATTGTAATGCAAATATTTTTTTTGCATTTGCGTGAAATCTTTTAGCGAGTTTCAAAACAAGGTTAGAGACATTCAGGTTAATGATTTTTGTTATTATTTTGCAATATTTTTTACTAACAATTAGTATGCCAAAGCATTAAATACACGAAGTATAAAAAGCATCTCATTGTATTTAATTAGCAGTAAATTTAATAAAAACGGATAAATTACAATTAAAAAATTCATCATTATTGTACTAAAGATCCTCAAAAATGAAGTGACGATGAAAAATTAGACCAGTTTGCAAGGCACCTTTTGAACTCAAACAAATATAAATGTATACATTGATAGAATACAACCTGGCATAAAGGTCTCAAGTAAAGGAAAAATTTTAAAATTTCAACAGTAGAAAACGAAAAACAGAGACAATAATATTTACCAAGTAAGTTATACAACTATTCAAAATATGGCAGCAATGTGCGCCAAATAAGCAAATGATTTGCTGAATTACTAATGTTATGGATTAAATGTAATAATATTAAAAAAAAACTGTGAAACTAGAGGCATAAAAAAAAAAGAAAAATTCGCCTTGAAGATACTGCGATGGTGACGACGATGTAATTATTGCAATAATTAACTCATTTTAAGCAATTGTAAGGTTCCACAGGGTGAAATGGTGAAATTAACAACATAAATGATTGTATACATAAAGATAACAATATACAAGTAGAGTAAATTGCTGTGCATGTACACTGTTTACCAAATTACATAATTTCATATACATAATTATATCGTCGTCGTTCTGGCAGAATTCACTAAGTCCATTTTTTTAAATTCTGAGATGAAGTTAGTTTATGCAGTGTATGGAGCTCTACGAACACTGGGAAAAATTAAAAAGTTAACAGATTGATGCACACATTAGTATACGTTTTAACTGCATCATCGAAATTCGAATTTATTATGTCATTCGAATTATAGAAGCTGATAAATATGGATCCAACTTAAAAAATTAATTTGGACTTAGTGATTTCTGCTTGAACGACGACGATATACTTGCGTTTATACCTAAGGGATCAATGGCTTTTTTTCCACGTATAATACTCTAAAATACGTAATTAATTTTACATGTTTTGTTTAAGTTTTTGAGATATCCCATTGCAATTTGCATTTAATACCAATGTGGAATCGCAACGTAAAGCATGTTCTGAAATACACTTTGAACCATTTCAGAACATGAATGTAAAGCATCGCATTTAAGATCGCTTTCTAAACAATGTATGAATTATTTTTTTAAAAACTTCAGGTGATTGTTTATTTTTTTTTTTTTTTTTTACTTTCCATTGGTTAAAAAGGTCCCCCTAGCACTTGCTAGTTTTAAATATGGTATCAAAAAAGAGGCCTCAAAATAGAGCCACCAAAAAAAGAGGAACCAAACCGTAACTAGGATAACTGCGGTCAGGAACGTCAGAAACAAAAATTTACAAAGTTGTTAGTAGTAGAAGTGGGCAAAGGAATAAAATTAAATTTTGGGTTAAAAATACGCAAAAAAGAAATTTACGAGTAAAATACATAACGATTTAGGTCGATAGATTAATTATTTTTCTAGGTAACCTAGTCACGGCTTCAAAAGAAGCAAATTTTAGGAAAGCGCGTTAATTTTTGTTTTCTTGTTCACGTCATATACAAGTTACGAGTTTTGCATCAAAAATATATAAAAAAAAAAAATACCCAAATGTTATTGGACAAATTAAAGTCCGCTAATTGTAAACCGGCGCTGAAAATATTTTACATGATAAAAGTAATAAAGTGATATTATTACTCATTGGTAAATGTTGTTGAATCAAGGGAGGAGGAGAAACGAGCGAAAAACTATAAAAATTAAAAGTGGAATAGCAAACGAGGTTGAGCTTACGCTAAAATGCAAGTACCAACTAGAAAATATACTATAGGGTAACAAACCATTTAATTATAAAGTTTTTCAGTTCAATTCACAGTAACAGCAATGATGACGATGTTGTCGATGTTTTCATTGTTGACGATAGATGCACCAATGTCAGCATAAAATTGCATGCTGATTAAGTTGTAGTACGGTTTATATCCAAATTAGATCGGGAAAAGTAACTAATTTTTCTTAATATTTTTTGTTTTGCAAAGTTAAAGGAACAATTTAAAAATTTTGCAAATTAAGGTGTTTGAATTCAGTAGCAATTGTTAAAAGTGATGGTTAAAAATACTAGGTACATTGAAAACCGGATGCGCCTCGGTTCGAATGATTTTTCAGCACTCAGTTAAACTTTTTTACTTTCTGTGATATTATTTATAAGCTCTTTTTACAAAATTTTCACTTTTCACTTCGAAGTTTCACTTTTTTTGATTGATTTCACATTTTCCCAAAAAGCTTGATACTTTTGAAAAGCGCCCTAGAGGTTAACTAAAAAATAGTAAGATTAAAATAAATAGGCGCATTACTACAACAACAACAAAAAAAAACAAAAACGGCACAAAAAATCAGATCAGCATAATTTTTTTCTGCTGTTATTTTTTTCTGTATCAAAAGCAAAGTGCAAAGGAAATAAACAAAAAAAGATCGTGAAATTTCCACAAATGCAACACTGACTGATGACTGACTGCTGACGAAATATGACGTCACAACATGGTCACAGTAGCAATAATACCCGTAATATTTCAAATCGAAGTTAGCAGCACTTAAAAATTTCAATTTAATTTTATTACTTTTTTGATTTTAGGTATGAAATTCATTTCTTTTACCTTTTCTATTTTTGCAAATATCTTTTACTTGTGACAGCGTAACGACGATGAAATAGATACGCGGCGATCATCGCGCAAAGTAAAAGTTATACTAGCATAAAATAATAACAACAACAACGTGAACGTGAACAATGGTAATAACAATAAGGTTTGAATTATAAAATTTTCAACGATATAGCAAAAATACACGCAGAGCTAGCTTAAGCAAGCGAAATGGGCACAAAAAAGACCCCGAAACGAAAACGAAATGCAATAACAACAATCCGTTGCCGAGTTTAAAATATGGTTGACGGTTTGGCAAACGCTTGACAACTGAACTCACTACTACTGGCATGCAGGCAGCACACTAGACTTGAGTTGAACGAGCGCCACACAGAGAAATATCGAGTATCTATCTATCTATCGTAAACAACTCGTAAAATAGCACGTATCTCACCGTACCAATGATTTCCTAGTGTAGTGCGCGATGACGTGAGTCATTTCGCTAACTTGTTTAGATATGGAGCTAGCGAACAGCAGACAATGCTACAAACTCAACGGGTTAATGTCTAATATTTCTAGACTGAGATACAGAAATTACGAAGCAAGAGAGCGCAAGAGAGAGCACTAAGTTTATAAGCCGAATGCAGTGAGTGTTGGAGAGAAAGAGTATACAAAGCAGTACAAACATTAATGGTTGCTCGCTTTCTATTTAATGCATCTGCTAGATACAAGGAGTGAAATTTTGCGCAATTACTTGCGGCTGACAAAGTTTTACATTTAATAAAATAAAACAAACAAAAATATATTTTTACCATTTCTAAAAACAATTCTAACAATTTGCAAAATGTAATGAAATCGTTGATCTACTGTACCCACACATTTATAATTTTTCCTCAAATTTAGTTGAGCCTCCACACCCTAGATTGAAAGGCGGTCCGACGGCAGACGGGCATGCATACATAGGAAAAAGCAAATACCTAGCACGATTCACCAACACAATCAAATGCAGTTCATGTATACAAAAACAAGACCGATTTCAGACCGACCGAGCAGTTTAGTGTATAGGAGGCTCTACTCATTTTTATGAGCACACAGTGTTGCCACTAGAAATTGAAAATTGGATAATTTCATTTGAGATTACACAAAAAAGAAAAAAATCAAATTATACATAAATAACAATAAAAAAAGAACTGTAAAATTAAATTTTCTAATTTATGTCTATGTTATTTTTTTCAATGTTTTATATATAAATACAAGTATTTTTATGTGACATTTAGATATTTGACTTCTACCTAGCTTATAATTGCTAATATGAGTAAAGTTTAATTTCCAAATATGTACATATATACTATATATTGTTGTTTGGGTCAAATAGTTCATTCTAATTTTTCCTAATTCACTGTTTAGTACACAAAGCACTAATGGTATCGGCACAGTTGGTTAGTAATGATTCCTTTAGGAATTAAATTCCAACTCCATTTCAATTACAAGGAATTGTAATTGGTACTTTAATGTTTTCAGTTCCTTAGTAATAGAATTGATAAAAGTTTCAATTCCATTACAAGGAATTGTAATCGGTAATTAAAATTTTTAAATTTCTAGGTAATGGAATTGAAAAAATTTTCGCTTCCATTGCAAGGAATTGTATTTTGTAATTAAAAATATATCAATTCCTTAAAGGAATTAAAAATGTAATTGAATAGAAAGTAATTTAATATTTAAGTGTAATTAATTACTTTCTTGGAATTAAATTCCAATTTAGTTGGAATGATTCTTAAAAAAGTAATTGATTCCCTTTTAGTTTAATTCCAAAAAAGCAAAAAAAAATATTTTTTCGGAGAATATTGTAAAATGCTTCTAATAAGCCTTTACGAAAGAATTAGTATAAAATGAAGTCATTTCTCTCGTGACGGCTTATTAGAAGCATTTTACAATATTTTTCGAAACAATTCCATTACCAAGGAATTGAAAACATTAAAGCACCAATTGCAATTCCTTGTAATTGGAATTGAGATTGTAATATAATTGAATTTACCCAGCCCTGGGTATCGGCAATTAGTCTGCTCCTTTTATCAGTTCTTTTGCCAATCAGACTACTAAAAATTTGCTTGCAGAAACGTAATAATTTTTGGGGAGAATTGGAGAACTTTGGCATAGCATTGCCATTTATTCATCTGTTTTTAAATTCATGTTCGATTTTGCCCTCGCCGGACAAGTACACCACTCAATAATTATCCTGCTTATACGGAAAGTATAATATATAAGTAGTTTTGAGAGACATTAATATTAGCTATGTGGAGCATCTTGTCAAAACTACTGAAAAATGATATCAGTTTCTACTCATTTAATCATTGCACCCATGGCTCAATAATAAGGTTATGTCACCAGCATAGCTCTTTTCTTCTTCCCGATTTTTTCGTCTAATTATTATGTCAAATTATTCAAGCAAATAAATCAGCTTCGTTATGAATTTGACAGAAGAAAGAGATTTCCAACCCTGCATACAAAAAAAAAATATACGGTCAATTTTGTTTTTGTAGTGCTGCAATAACCTTATTATTGAGTCATGATTGCACGTTTAACGTTACTTCAGACATCGATAATTGACTTTTATATCTGCAATACCATTCCCACAATCGATTTATTGCTTGTTAGTTCAAAAGTTCCCACTGACTTACGTTTCTATTTCAAAAGATATTGAAATAGCCCATTCCAACTCATAATACTTACCTAAGATTCATCAATTTTACCGTGATTCACTCAAGAATCCATCCGGTTCTAATATTTGGTAAGTTTTTCATAAACTTTAACAGGATAAAATATACGCAAGTGGCTCACTTGTCGGCTAATACTCCCAAAACTTATTGTATTAAAAAGTGATAAAACTATTTACTTCAATTATCTATAACTTCATTTTAAACATAATTCTCAGTTTAAAGCTTCTTGACAAAAGGAATGCATTTTTGCGTAAAACTCGAAAAGTACTTTTTACTCAAAGCATATTAATGTAAAAGTGATTTGAGTAAAATTATACAGAAATCTGCCAAATAAAAATGTATACAAAAAAGACACAAAGCCTGTTGAAATTATACAAATTTTGTATAATTATACAGAAAGTGGCAACACTGTTAGCACACAATTCACACTGAGAGAGCGCACATCTGATTTTATTTTAATACTCTCCCTCATCAAAATATCCTCTCTTCTCCAAATATATATGTATAAATAACACACAGCAGATGTTGCCAGCCCGCAATTTTTAGCAGCATCATTCTCCTTTTGTTTTTGTTTACAAAATTTTCTTAAAGTGGAATTTTTTTTGGGGTAAATTTGTTGTTTGAAAACAAAAATACAACAAAATATTTTGAAGCACCTTACATTTTTCACATATAGGGAATAATACATATGGTATACCGCCCTACTTTGCATAAACTACTCACCTGACAAGAGAAGATAAGCAGTTTATTTTAAGTACGGCAGTACACGTCTAGTCGTGTTAACCTACAAAGTTACAACCTTTCAAATCAACCCAAATAGTTACTTCAATTGCAGTTAACACATTAAAGATTGATTTATGCCAAGTAGAAACTACATTATTAATTAGTTACATACAAAATATCCAAATGATATTAAATTTATCTTTTTGTTTTTATTTTGCAACACACATGTTATGAAGACGTCATGGTGTTTACTACTACTGCTATGGCTGGCTATTCGCACAAATGACCCAGTCAGTCTCTTGTATGTTACCTTTGAATAGTTATTTTTAAAGGCACAACATAATGTTGCCATGGTAGAGAGCGCGTAGCAAATCGTATTGTGTAATTGAAGTATGTTTTGTTTGTTAAGGAAATTTACTTAAGGGCGGGAAATTCAGATAATAGTAATTGAGAAGGGAGAGGTATCCTCCGATGCAGCGGCGGAGATCCAGTACAGTGGGGAGGGTAAATGGAATTTAACCCATTAATATTTTTAAATCGGAATCATTAGTGCTTTCTAAAATACATTATACATAAAATTGTTTTGCTTTTAATTCTAGTTCAAAAGAAATAAAAAAAATAATCAGCCACGTTCTGAAATCCGTTTCTGTTCGGAAACGGAATTGATTCCGATGTTCCGTGTTCTGCAATCAGACTTTCGGAGTTGCTATCGGATTAAATCCGATTGTAGATGTTCTGACATCCGAAATTTCAAATCGGATTCAATCCGATCAGCTAAGAGCGTTTAGATTTGTAAATTTCTAAACAAATAGAAATTGTCAAGGAAAAAACAAAAGAATTAAATGTGAAAAAGCAACTATAAAAAATACTGTTGTTTTATTTTTGCAAAAATTTATTAATTCGTGTATTTTAAGTTGATAAAAATGAGCTTTGCAGTTTTGGCAGCAATTTTAGTTGAGAACCAGAAGAATGGAGAAGAAAAAATTCTGTTTTGAGCTGTATTTTTTTGTTTTCCCCTAATTATATATATTACAAAATTTACAAATATTTTACAAAAATAAGTTTTGTTTATTTACTACATTTTTAAAAGCAACTTTCTTCATTGGTTTTATTTTATGCTAAATTTTTTTAATAATTAAACTTCAAAACAATTGTAATGTCCCTTGAACATAAGCTCGAATCGGATTCAATTTCAGTTGGAAATTTTCAATTCCCTTCTGAATGCAGAACACCTTTTTGAATCCGAATCGGATTTCAATTCCGTTTCCAAAGCAATTCCGCTTCGGATGTCTGAACAGGCCTGATTATAGTGAAATTACAAAATTAACAAAGCCAAAATGTTTCTGAATATATGATATACATATATGAGGGATTCCATCTCAAATGAACCCACTTTTGAATTCGATCGGGCTCAAACTTGCACTTTGCACTCGAACTTTAGTCTTATTGGGTATTAGTTACCACAGCGAGATCGGTTAGAGGGGTTAGAATTGTGATATTTTGTTCAATCACCTATTGCATTAAGAAAATTTTGTCAAAACCGTTGTCTACAGATTTTTATTCAATCTTTAGAAATTTTGTTTTCAAATTTAAGTAACTCATATAGAATGTTGAAATAGTAAATAAAGAACCATCACTAAGATCACCGATGAAGAGTCGTGGCGGATTCCGAAACAGCCGTAGTATTTGCATATCCTATATACACTGTTGTGACTTTGTAACTTTGACAAACGTTCATTAAGCCTGATAAAATCAAACAAATTAAAACCATGGACTCAACTATGAAAAAATGAACATCTAGACTTCATTTTCATAATCTCTGAACAATAGACCGATATTTTTATTGGAGATAGAAGTAATTGGGATAATAACTTTGTACATAGCAGGGTTTGCTTCTTACATTTATTTCCGCATGCAATTTTGCGGAATAGTAGTCTTTGTTCTTAAACGATGTGGTGTCAAGGACTTAATATTAGGTTTATGTACTATACCGAAGCTGAATAACCAGGAAAGCAAACAACACACTCAACGATTTTCGAAAATTCAATGCTCGGGACTTGCTGAGCGTGTATCAGCAGTGGACGTTTGTTTGCCATTCCACTCAAAGGACCTTTCTTAGGTTTTTATTAAGCGCCAAATGTCGAAAATGGATAAAAAAAGGACAAATCTAAAAGAATATGGATCCAAAACAAAAGGAGTATCCTTTAAAAAAAAAAAAACATTAGTCATGTCCCAAAGTACCAGTCTTAGATGTTTTCTTAATCATTTTATGGTAACTACGCTTCCGAGTTCGGTTACTATTTGTATTTAGTTGTAAAATTTGCTTTTCGCTTGTTACAATGTCTTGCCGAGAATGCATCGATATAAACAGAAAAAATCTTGTCTATCTCAAGCATCGAAGGCCAGAACGTTTTGTAAATGTTCCATCTACATTAATTGAGTTTTTTGGAATATACTTATATTTAGAATAATTAACTATTTACTTTTTATGTATGTAGCCGTCTCTAGCGAGAAAATTCACACATTTACTAGAATAAAAACATAAAAAATTCAATGTTGAATGCTGCTGCTGAACTGCTGAAACGCACCATATGCACGCATAAATATTCTATGATTGTAATTACATAAAGTAAGTGAAGACAACAACAAAAACACTGTATCACGCATGCATAAAAGAAAAAATATTCATGTATTCAAAAATGCCAAAGTATTTGAAATTGGAAATTGATTGTTATATGTAAACAACTGTAGGACCAATACTCAAAAAATTTCATTACATTCAAATTTACGAATTTATTCAATTTAAAAATTGAATAAAACAGCAGCAGCAACATACATACACAATTAAGTACAGGGTATTGAAAAATGTATTGTATGAAACTTGAGAGGGTCTATTGCAATAACAACAACAGCAACAACAAGACGAAGATGAAAAGCCACACCAAAAACACAAAATCAGTCAGTCATAAGAATCATAGAGTACAACAAAACTGAATCACATTTTAACCACAATCAAATAAAAAAATTTGTTTCAATTTCTTCGAAAGCAAAAACAATATGTATGTATACATACGTATACACACCCCGTATCAATAAAAACGCAACACTGCTTCAAAATGACGATTTCGTAGTATTAAGCCTGCATTCTACACAAAAAACCAATTGTAAATCTTATACTCTAACAAACGATAAATAAACGATTTCTGATCAACCGTTTACGAGAAAATAATTTGTTAAGAAAAGAATGTGAAAAACTTCAATTGTCAATAACTTTTAAACTTCATATTTTTTTTCAATAAAACGAATAAAAAAACGTTTATTCTGGTTATTTTGATTTTTTCATCTAATTTTTGGCACCCTTGAGAAACGTTTATCCAGCTGTCAAACATTCAACATATTCATCAATTATTGTACCATATCTCAAATGTAATATGGTATTTTAGAATGATTCTGCTCCATGCCTTCGAACATGTTCGATAACTATCTTGTATTATTCATTAAAAATGTAAGCTAAAAATTGATTCATGAAAATTATTTCGTACCAAGTTATCCAAATTTAGGGGTCATTCTTATTCGCAAGCGTTTTTAAAAGCTATATTTAGTACAAAAAACATGCAAGTAAATTATTTAAAAGTTGTTGGTCTTTATTACTTGATCCTTAAAGTAATAAACAATTTTTTTACTCTAAGTACTTTTTTATGACAAAAACGCATTAAAATTTTCGGTTAATATAAATTGCTCTGACAGTACGACAACAGGAACGACTATAAAACCCAAAAACATTAAATTTTGAAACAACTTGACTTGTGTGAATTATGCAAGCCAGAATGACTCCTTTTAAAGGACAAACTCGGCATATAATCATTTGGTTGGCCTGCAATAGTCGCCTTTAAAATTATTGAAAACTTATGGTCATCCAAATAAATTAGGACTATAGAACTTAGAAAATTAATGCAAGAATTCTGAAATTCACAGTTGATACAGGCTATAATACTCAATCTCCAAAGTTTTTGCTTTCTTTTTTTACTCCATTCTATATTCTATTATTAAAAAATGGAAAAACTAAAAACTAAAACTTACTTCGCATTTTTTTAGGATTCACTAACATAGTAGTTATTACTCTTGAATCGCAAAAGTAATAGGTGATGTATTTTTTTGTCACGGGGTGTATGTATATGTGAGAATACCACACACTCACACACGTTCATATATACTCATGGCAGTGAGTGGGATAGAGAGATATTAAAGAATCGCGAGAATTGGAGCTCGACTTGACACCCGCGTTTTAAATAAACGACCTTAACTGGTAGAATAAAGTCAAATGTATTCAATTTCCACCAAAGAACAAGAAAATGCGAACAGTAAAACGCAGCAACAGCAAAAACAACATTACAGTGATAATGGTGGTGTATATGGTGGCTTGACTTGATAAAATGATATTTAAAATAATCACATTTATGATGGTGACGAAATAAATCAAATTAAAAAGAGCAAAAAAGCATCATTGACTTGAGTATTTTGCTTCATCATACAAATATGATTAAACGATTTGAATTTAATATGCTTTTTCGAAAGAGTAGAAGATAACCACAGAAAGGATTATTTTGCAGCTAGTCCTAGCAAAGAACAGAATTTTACAAGCCCTTTGTTGATTTAGTAAATAATCATTTAAAAATAAAAGTTATTTGTTATCAAAATCAAAAAATTCAAACTGAAATCATAATCAAAAGGTAATAGTAATTAAACCCGCCACTCATCTCTGGCAAGGAAGCCATAAAAACAGCTCAATAGTACACCAATTTTATATAGTTCTGTTCACTAGCGGATCCTAGGAAAAGCCGGGGTTTTGACGTCCTTAGACTGTTGGAAATAATGTTCTATAACACCATATATGTAGTTCTTCCATATTGGCAGTATACATAGCGTACATTCACCAATATTAAAGTACAGATATATAGTTATTTGAGTGAGAAAACCGATTAACGAATGTACCCGGAATGACTTTTCAAAAGTATAAAACTCAAGAACGGTGCCAAATAATAAAAAAAAAAATAAGTTAATAAAATTATTTTGAACTGCGATCCCAATATAAAAAAAAATATTTAAACAGATAGCCAAAAAATGCCAAAACGCGACAAAAATAAACAATTTGTGGCCACAAAAGAAATAGAGAGGAATCTATTTATTTGCTCGGAGCACGTCAACGTTTGTTGATCGACACTTTTTAACGGACTGATTCACCGATGTTGTTTGTTTGAAACTCATTCAAAAATTCGTTGTTTTCTTACATTTGCAATGCATTACCAATTGCAAAAACAAAATTGCATTAAACGCAATAAATACCGTGAGGACCGAACACAACGCCCATGGGCTTTATGACCACAGAGAAATGGTCTTTAATTCTTAATTTTTATATTTTCAAACAAAAAAAGGAAAAATGGCCCCAAAACAATTGGAACTATGGCCCCAAATTTGCGTGTTGTTGTAAATAATCGAATATTTTGGGGTGATTTTTCACTTTTGATTTTGGGGCTATATTTCATAGAGCCAAACAAATATCTATCAACACACTGTAGCCAATCAGATCACAGTATGGGGTCTGGTGCGACGTACATGCGCAGAAGATTTCGCTTTTGAGCAGACTAGTGCGCAATCTTGTATTCTATCATTCTTGCACCTGTAGTGGGATTGGAACTCACGATAACAAAAAACCCACAATTTCTTTGCACAATCACAACTTAACCCTTTTTTAACTCACTCAGCCACACACCTTTATAAAATAATGTGATCACATTAGTAATATATAATAATGCCTTATGTGTGTTTGCTTGTTTTTAGAGCATAGGGCGAAAAGTAGATCTATTTATTGACTTCTGTCATAAGCGAGTCTCCATTGCCTCTGTTTGATATCGACTCGAAGGTCATCGTTCGAGATCGTGATAGGCCAGAAGAGTTGGCTGATAATATGTAGAAATTTGTTCATGAACACTTGCTGATTATGGCATATTCTATCAGTTACCTTCCATGTTTCCGAGTTTTACAGCAAAACTGGTTAAATACTAACCATACAAATTTTTAATTTTGTATTGCGTTACAAGCATTCCCCACCAAGGCTTCCAGCTTTTTCTTAATGCTGATGAAAGAGTAAAATAGGAAGCAGATGTCATCCGCATAATCCAAGTCGCACAATTTTTCGAACGGTCACCCCTGAATCCCGTCTAGAACTTCACGGTTGGTTTTGTTTAGTACTCCAGCTAATACCAGAATGAATAGCATACTTCCTCCAGTGTAAATATAAACCTACATAAAGGTTTAAAATGAGCAGTTGTAATTTTTCAAGCAACCAGGCGGCTCTCTTGGCACTCTATTTATGGAGTTTTTCTTCGAAACTAGTGAAAGAATGTTTAGAGAATTCTTGTCTATCCACAACAAAGTTACGCTTTATTGGTTACCTGGCCACTGCGACATTGCTGGTAATTAGACCGCCGATGAAATGGTTCGAAAAGCCTTATCGACGAGGTACATTGGCCCCGATTCTTTTTGGGAACTCTACTGGACCTTTTCGAAATCTATCTTTCGCATAATCAGTCCATCTTTTATACCAAATCGGGCCTTAAGCTGGTGTACATGTCTGGGGATTATGCGCTCAGATATAACCTAAATAAGATAGGATCCTCCAGTGTGACAGAGTGTAGTATCTAGGTATGGAAGATGACGAGACGACCACTCACATTTTGTATGAATGGCCAGCTCTGGGAAGGAGAATCCTCTTCTACAAGAGATGTGCTGGCTTTCGTTCAACCAGTTGAGAGTCTTTCGCCCTAAATTGTGAACTGACATAAAAGGTATTTTAGGCTGCACTGCATCTAATACCACTTTGGGCTCCCCTCATTACTTTAATAGTAATAATACCGATGAAAAAAATGAATAGGAATAAATAAAAATCCCTCTTTGGAAATTTCCGGATCCGTTAGTGGTTACGTTAATAAAATTGGTAACACATTTTCGTTAACTGTTTTTTCTTTTTTTGGTGTTAAATTAAGTTCAAATTTCCGCCTCAGACTTTTTATACTCAAGCGATGTACTCAAATATTATTTGCAATCTCTTTTACGGTAATGAACATTTTGGAATATTTTTTCCGAAAAAAAAACCTATTTTTTCTTTGTATTTTAAAGGTGTCCTCTCAAAAAGCGTACTATATTTGCATAAGGAACACAATCCCTCTAATGAGTTTATAAGTTAAAGACACCTTTCGGATTGAAGATTTTGAAAACGATATTAGGATAGTGGTATCACTTATAGTTAAAATGTAGTTAAGTTCTAATAATATTACAATACAAAATGTTCTTTGTACTTTAAAGCAAATTTAATTGAATAAAACTTTTTGTGTGATGCTAAAGGCATTTGAAGCTTTATAATTGTTTAATTTTTGTTACCAACTAAAAATAACAACTACAGAAACAACCAAGCCTTAAAAACATTAAACAAATAACTGTGGATCAACAACAGCAACAAAACAAATACAATAAAATAACCGGCAGGTAGATATGCAGGCAAGCAAGCAGCCACAGCAGTACAAAGCATGCAACCTCATTTAATTTTTAAAGCCTTCTCTTTCAATTTCAGCTGCAAACGCAAACGAAATAATCAACAAATACCTACGAGTGAAGCCCCCTCAAAAAATCAGTTATAATGATAACAACAAAGCTACTACGCTACTACTACCGCTAACGCCGCTAACATTGTTGACGATGCCTGCTGTTACTGTTGCAGCAGAATAGAAATGATAATGAAGCTTATGAGCACGTCTCGTCACAATTCAGTGAGTTGCAATGTTAAAACTTTGTATGCGAAACAACAACAGCAAGCGGCAGCAACAACTAAAAGCAAGTCAGCGCAACGCTTGCTCAAGTGAAGCGTAGAGGAAGAAGCGCATGTGTGGTACACTTGTAAATGGTCCCGCCCTTCTCCCCATCCACCCCCGTAACTATCAACCTTAGTTGAGTTGAATTGAATTGCAAGCTCAATTAATGATGACGATGATAATTAAGGCAAGCAGCAGTAGCAGCAGCAAGTAAAATTAAATTTTGAATCGAATGAGCGATCATCGTCATCCTCGTCCCTATCGCCATCCACCATCGTCATCGTCATTATCAGCATCATCAAATATGCTTTACTCTTTTCCTATTTTCCATTTTCGCTAGTTTTTTGCTGACGAATATTTACATTTGTTGGTAATTTCGTTTTTTGGTGAACATTGAAAACATATTGTCCAACTTAAAACAAAATATAAAATTAATTTAAGCTCTTTCTGTGCTATTATTTTTAATATTCATTACATATTCAGGCTAATTTCCCCTACATTTGCAAAGACAATCATAGTCTTTAATATTATATGTAGGGGAGAGTTTCCGGTTGTGGGACGGAAATTTTTTTTTCAAATTTTTTACATTGGCAGTACTTTAATGTGGTCTATTGTAATAACTTCACTTTTAAAGAGACACCAAAGTGAATAGACACATCGGTTACTCTATATACACGTTTTTACACTGTTAAAATTTAATTTTTCCAACAATATTTGCGAATCGTTAAAAACGTTGCAATTTCTCGATCATGAGACAGGCTTGGCTCCGGTTATCCAATTATCGGTTTTACACAAAATGAACTAGGGATGACCACTAAAAATATTTTTATCATCAATTCATAAAATGTCGCGAAAAGCGTTAATCTACAAACAAAATGAGCTAGGTGTATCAGGTGTGACACAAGGGTGCCTATTATCAACATTACTGTTCCATTACTGCTCTACTTGAATAATCTAAGATTGCTCTTATATGCTAACGACATTGTAAATCTGTCTGATGACATTCAATGTATGACAATCAAAATATGATATGTCGGCTGGAAAAATATTGCTATCAGTAGAATCTAGAAGTCAATAGAAGCAAATCGGAAATGATGATTTTTAGACAAGCAGGGCGCACATTTAGTTAAGAAAAATGGGCTTTTAATGGCGATCCAATTAAAATTGTTTTGCTGTACTGTTACTTGGGTGTTGTATTGTCATCAAAAATGAAATTTGCCAAACACATTGAAAAAAAAAATTGTTAATCTAAACCCAGCCCGAATGCCACATGGAATAACTTTCTAAACAATTCAAATATTACACTTGCAACTAAGTGGGAACATTGCCTTCCGGTATGCCTAACGCTCTTATCTACACAGTTTTTCGCGGTAGTATACTGTTTTTTAGGCTCCAAAACCGCATACCGCTTTTCTCACCAGAATACCGCGTTTATACTAAGAAAAATATATAAAATTTAATTTTTTAACTCTTCGAAATTCAAATTTATCAATCGCAATGAAAAACGTCAGTAGCAATGGAGAACTAAGACGATACAGATGATGGATAATTTGCTTTCCTTGTTTCTTTGTTAATTTTCATTGAATAAAATTGAGCGTTAGGTATGCCGGGCAATACAACCATATGACGCACAAATTTACTTACATTGAACAAGCAGACAAGTTAAACCGATTTTATATTAACGATATGTATAATATATAAATCACTATGCTATTTAGTGATTTTTAACGATCTTATTTTTGTCAAAATGACAACAATGTACATAAGACGGCCGGTCGATTCGGAATCCTTCACGATTTAGAAAAGGAAAGTTCCAGAATGTTTATAACATTTGTAATGTCATAAAATATTCTAAAAGGCACGAAAAGATTATGTCCGATCTATTTTATTTTTAATTTCATTTATCAATCAAAGAAGAAAAGCCCAGTGATGCAAATTTTCTGGAAATAAAATATCATATATTTTTCATTGTTAATAGCAAACTCTTAGTGGCAATTCACACGGGCGCAAGCATAAACGCCTGGCTGAAAAGAAGAGGTAGAAAAAAGGTAGTTAAAAAAAGTCACCTCCTACTACCTATTTTTCTACTTCTCTTTTTCAGACAGGCGTTCATGTTTGCGCCCATGTGAACAGCTGCTTAAAAATGTTCAAATAATTTTGTTGATCATTTAGCTTAAACCCTTAACTTAATCGAAAATCTTTATCTAAGTGGCATTTTAACTATATTTATACGCTTGGTTATTTGATCGAACACTGTTGTGATTATTTACTTTACTTAACATCTCCATGAGGTCGCCGTGGTGTAATGTCCTATGTGCTGGCATGCTACACAGGTTGTCCAATTGTAATATGTAAAAGCTCAACGACAGTTGGGATTTGGCATAAAACTATAGGTCGTTTTCATTCGTGTACAAATATTGCTCGCACAGCATGAAATGATGTGAAAAACTTTGTCTAGGCCCTTCATGGCCAGAAGAGGAAATACTGAAGTTTCTTTACAGAAATAGCAAAGTTCTGAAGTAACTGAAAAGATGAATGAAGCGGTAAACTTTTCAGCTCACTCCTTTCCTCTTCCTCGACTCCCTCCCACACTATTTACAGAAATTTATTGAAATCATATGCAGCCAAATGACAACAGCAAATTGAGCCTGTGAATGGATCTGCTGCAAAAGCATGTGTAACTTGCGCGCGCCTGCAACATGCATGCATGCAGGCGTTGCATTTTCCACCACCACGAATCTTACAATACACGAATTTTTGGCTGCGGTAATTTTTGAAAACCTGCAATATTTAAATTTCATTTTTAATAATGAATGTTGGTGCTGTAGTGTTAGTGGCAACAAGACAACATCGAAATTGTGATCGGGTGATCGCACTGTTACATTAATGGTTGGAGTGCGCACCCAAGCAGAACACCCAGAAATACTACATCAGCCAGCCACAACAGCAAAAACAACAAAGCACTACAACAAAAAACTGAGCTGAACTGAAAACAGATGCATAAATGAATCGAACGAAATTAAAAATAATAATGAAAAAAATATATAAAAATAAAATGGGAAAATAATAATAATGTACTCGCCGAATAGCAAGACAAGTGCGCAACGAAGCATTCCTTCAACGACGTCGACTTCAGATGGGAGGGAATGGAAGGGGGATGTAAATAATATAGAAAACAAAGAGGAAAGCTGCAGTTGAATTGTTTCAAATTGTTACAACACAAATATGGGGCACGGAAATTGTCATTTAAAGTGGAAGTAGTGTTGTTCTATGCCCCTTCCCTCCCTACCCATCTTACTATTTAGTATAATATAAAAAGGAGGGGAAGTTATACACAGGAGCAAGTGCACTGTGGAACTCGTATTTTTAGGTTAGGTTCCGCAAAAAAAAAAATTAGCTTGTTCGAGCTTACCTTATCACCATTGACAATAGCAGCTTCAGCTGCGGCTGCTGCTTCTTTCGCTACGCCTACACCATCTGCCGACGTTGCATGCGTCGATGGCGAAGTGGCATAGACAAATAGCGGCAACGAGTTAAAGTTTCTTAATATTCCACCTGAATCTTTAAAACGACGGCAAAGTAGTAGCTTTTTATTGGTCGCTACCGTCGATGACGCCGTTGATGTGGGAATATCATCGACAGCAGCTACTGCTTCTACAACAACTCCTGCGGCTGCACCGACCATCTCCGCTTGGTCACTGTTGTTTTTTAATTCGTATTGCTGTGATGCTGCGAATACTATTGCTCCATTCGTGACGCACCCAGTATCTTTATTCTGTTCAACTTTTATGGAGGTGGAGGAGGAAATGTTGATTTCTGCACCTACGACAGAGTGTTTTTGTTGTAGTTGCGGTGTACCCGTTTCGCCCGCCGTAGCCATTTTTTTCTATTCGTGTGGTACTGTTACTACAAAAATGATCACGAATGTTTTGTATGTTTGTTGTTGTTTTGTTGGACGGTTGATCTTAATTGCAGCGGCATGTTGCTTGGAACAGAAACATGGGTCGCGCAAACATTTAAATTACGTATTTGTTTCAAATGCTTTAATTATTTTTCGAATATTAATGTTTTATTTCCATTTTCTTTTCTTGATGTAAATAAATTCCTTCTCGTATGCAAAAAAAAAAGTTCACATAAAATTGGGAGTAGTCACCCAGCAGAAAAATTGGTAAAAAGGCAGGCAGCAAAAACGAAGAAGATTAACGAAACAAAGAAGACAACGACGACGAAGAGACGAAAATTGACCAATAAGACTTGCAAAAAAAAAAAAAAAGGATGAAGATAATGGCCGAGTGGCAGAAGTTGGAAATGCCTTTTCTCGATTTTCGCAAATGATCCCTATTATTTTAAAACATTTGAAGTTTCTTTTGTTTTTTGCAATAAAAAGTATAATGTAAAAGTTTTTCACTCAGTTCACTTTCTTTTTTTCTTTCTTTTTATATTATTGCATTGAGATTGGGCCGTTTTGTGTAACTCTTTTTATTTCTTAAAATATTTGCACAGCAATTTAAATTACTTTATTTTAATTACAAAATACTGTTCCCAAATTTTCACTACAAATATTACAAAAAAAAACCACTCGCTTTTGATTAACGAAACTGACAATTGACAATTTTTCGAGTTCTCTTTGTGATTCATTTTTCTTCACTGTTCCGCATCCATGCAAATTTAGGTTTATTCAGCGTTGCACAAAGTGTACTATTTACTGTATTGAAAGTAGAATTTTGGATGTGTGTGAATCAGTAACTTTTTATACGAAGAAAATAGTGTGGAGAAAAATTTCCCATGATGAGAAATTTGCAATTTTGCTGTACAAATAGGGCCGTTTATATAGACACACGGCTTGATGATTTACCATCCAACCCGTTCGTCAAGCTTTATACATTTTTTTATTGGGGAAAAATTGTTTAGCAGTGTACATCGCTGATTGCTAACTGTATAAAAATTGTATTTAATGAGAATAGCACCCCTAAATCTTAAGGTAATGTACTCGTTTCAGTTTAACGCTTGTTTAATTTCTTTACACGATCTTGAAATGCGGCGTACCAATTTTTTTTTTATATTTGATGTTGATATTTTTATAATATGTTCATTTGTTATTTTATTGTATTTAATAATAGGTTTAAAAATACCGAAGCACGTAGGGGAAAATGAAAATTAAAGTTTATCCAACAAAGCCAGAATAAATGAAAAACATTAAAATATACAAATTGATCCAACTCACACACAAATAATAATGGTCATGGAATATACTTATATACCCAAAATTGTTGCCGTTTCCCATGCAAACAACATTTTTGTATTTTATACGGGAAACAGCAAATTTTTGATTTCATGCAGTGAATTATTGCTCGTGGAGCCGAGGGCATTTTTCTTCTTCTTGTTATAGCGCCAGTTTTTTCGTGGTGAGGAACGCTTGTTGTCAAAAGCATGTTTACGTTCGATTGTTTGTTTACTTTTTTTCGCCCGCCACAATGCCATTTTATGCGCATCCAGCATTGATTTTGACTTATTGAAAAAAAAAATAAACCTTTTTGTTTAAAATGTCCCCTTTCTTCCGTTAACCTATTTAATTTTATTCAATTAACCGATTTCACTTTTAATTTATTTATTTTTATTTAATAAAATGTTAATAAAAAATTTTCGCAACGAATGACAAACAAAGTAAGGGCAGAATTGCCCAAGAAATCTTGATGTATGGAAAAGCGTGTGGCAAGTTCAAAAGAGAATTGAAAACTTGACGACAAGAAAACTTTCCCTGTGCCATATTGTACTGCTGATTTCGACAGCTGATTTTGACATTCAGAGTGCTCCACCATTATGGCCGCAACAACAAAGCTCTGTTGTTGTTGCCATGGTGAATTTGTTGCACTGCTGGTATCACCTTCTAAATAAATTCACCATGATTTTTGTAGTATTGAAAAAATTGTGCACACTGTTGCATTTGTCAGAACTTTTGCCCAAAAATTACTGGAATAGTACAAAGTGAAAAACATATCGATGGTCATACGTTGACCCCCCGTAAGTGCCTGGTTATATTGGTGTTCGGTGTTCAACGAACACAAAACATTCAATATAACCACAACCTAAGTAGTTTTCCACCACTTTTGGAAGACAATAACGCAATAAATTTCTATAAATAATATATCAAAATAAGTTTAAAATAAAAAAAACACTTCCAGAAACATTTTTTTCTTATTTAAAATAATTTGAAAACCAGTTTTACATATTCCTTATGCATATTTATTGTTTTATTTTGTCGTCTCCTCCAAAAGTGGTAAAAAACTATTTACGAGGGGTCAATTTATGACCATCGATATGTTACCGCTTCATATGACGAGTGCAGAAGGGACTCATTTGAGTTTTTTGATGTGATAACATTTTTACTCGGGGCTGAAGAAAAATTTACAGTGGAGTGAATTGATAGAAATTAAAATCAAATGTCATGACGGTGTCGTGTGAGGTTTCATAGTATGTGTGAGTTTATAAGTGTGTTTATAAATAAATAAATAAATGTAATGCCGGTTATGTTAGACTTTCGTACCGTTAGGTGGAGGGTGATTACTTGCACCCCGAAAGTATGCTGCCTTATTATAAGTACAAACAAATCAAGAAAGGTGAATTTTTAATATAAAAATGGGACCTTAAACACATACCGAATTTTTATTATCTTGTATGTAAATATTGTGGTGGCTATGTTCAGCTTGCGTACCTTCCAGATGACGTGTGGTGAATTGCACCCTGTATTTATAAGAATAAACAGATTAATATTAAAAGTAGAACTCAAAAAGTGTACCGCACTTTTATTATTTAGTATGTAAATATTGTGGTAGCCAAGTTAAACTTTAGTACCGCTCAGTGAAGGGTGGTGAATTGCACCCCGAATGTATGCTGTGTTATTATTAGTATAAACAGATTGAGAAAAGTGAGTTTTTAATAATAAAAATAGGGCACAACAAGCCCAAAAGTATGCAACACATAATTTATATATCAAATATGGTTGTTAAATGTACTTATCAATGGAATTAGTGGAATATATCAAAAAATTGTTTTATTTATTTTATGTTTTATTTTATAGTTTATTTTAGTTTATAGTTTATTCTTTCCTAATAAGAATTGTAAAATAATATACACGTTAGGCGATGTAGACGAGCAAAAATGGAAGAAAGTGCGTTAAAAATAGAATATGCAAAACTAAGAAAACACATGCCCTTTTTGGAATATAAAAACGAAAACTTTTATAATGAAGTAAACAACAATACGTTAAATATGTTATCACATCATGTGACGAGTGCAGAATGTATTTTATTTTATTTTTTTTATAATGTCTGGAAAAACGATGGAAATGGACCAACAAACGCAAAACTAACGATTCCGATAACGAAATTATCACTTTTTGAAAGTCAAGAGGCCAACTTGATAGAGGTGATGTAGGAGGATTTTTTAAACTACACCCACTTTCACAAAGAAACAAAAGCCAAACAACTCAAAGGCAGTGTGACCGTTAAAAAATTTTGAAAAGGGTCAACATGAGTCAAAAAGGGTCAATTGTGATTAATATAAGATAAAGATAATAAAAATGCAAACATGATATATAAATTTTATTTTCTTGGCCGCAAGCGCTGCTATGTGACAAAAAAAATCGTAATTACAAAAATTGTATTTTCATATGCTCATTCAAATGATTCAATTTCAATTTCAAACCTAAATTACCATGAACGAGAAACCGTAAGTTTCTTTCTTTTTTGTTTACATCAGCAGTTTACTCTAAAAAATACTTTCTGAGAACAAGTTGCGCCAATTTTCTTGCAGATGTAAATTTTTCCTTAGGCTTTCAGCTCGTCAACTACTTTTTCTGGATGACTTATTAAATGCTAATGTACCAAAATAATTAATGTCTTCAGATCCAAACGCCATAAAACACATAGATGTTCATCAGTTAGATCAATACATTTTAATACATTAGATTTAATAGTTTTGATGAATCAATAACATAAATTAATTGAGATGACTCACTTTGGAAGTTTTTGTAACAAATAAAAAACCATGGGAAAATATTTTTTCTCTTTTTGTAGTTTTTATTGCCATCAATCATTTTAACCAACAAAAAAATGTAACGCAGGATCAAAAGACGATAATGCTTAAAAAAAAGGGTCAAATTAAGGTAATTTTAAAAAAGTGGGGTCATGTGATTTAGGTAGCTCAAAAAATGTCAAAGTGACCCTTTAGGGTCACAACGGTCACGTTGCTCAAGAGTGGCATAGAATAAAATGTCTTCAAAACTAGTATTTTTCATTAAAAAAATTCGTCCCAACAAAAATCAACAATGTATGTATGGTAACCCCATTTTATTACAAGTCATGTAGGTTCGTTTCAGCAAAAATTGCGTTGCCGTCAAAATAACAATATGACAGTTAAGTCTACTATTCTAGGTAACATAAACGGTATCCAATTTATTTCTTAAGGGTTGATTATGTAAACGTAACGAGCGCAACTATTAAACAAAGAATTCTACGTTGCATTATGATTTCGGAAATCACTTAAAGTCCAATTATGATGGATGCGACGTGGCATAATCGAACGTCAATGAACCGAGATGCAATGTCACGTATTGTTCTGACAATTGGGTTACTCATATAATTGGTTACATTGTACGTAACGTCAACTGAAAGTACAGATTCGTAGATTGAATGACGAAGCGCTTATAGAGCTTGTGCGAGAACGAAAATTTAGTATAATAAGCTCATTATGCACTTTTCGCGCCGTCTATTATAACTGCTATTACGTTTCATTACGTTCCGTCTTATTTGACATTTGAAAACGTTACGTTACTTTACGTTAGAACCATCATAATTGGGCTTTAACCCTTTCAGTTATGACGTCCTCTTCAGAGGGGACAAGCTTTAATAGCTAATAAAAATATGTTAAATTTTATAATCTACTAACGAAATTATATATATTTTGTTCTGTTAAGAATTTTTCAAGTTTTTAGATTACCGAACATTTAAAATTTTGTCTTTAAAGTCAAGTCAAAAATATATGTCCAAAAATTGATTAGCAAAGTTGGTTGAATTATTTTAATAAAAAATGAATAATTCATTGCTACGTGCTTTCCTAGTATATTTGTAAAAGATAAAAGAATTTGAAAATCTGAAAATTGGAGATAAATCATTAATGGATTTTTGTCTGTCTATTGCTTCAAAAGAATTTGTTGAAGCTTCAATAAAGGTTGAACAAGCATACTCAGAGGAGTGAAACTTGTTTATTGTAGTTGTAGAAGTCCTAAGCAATCATAAATTTTGCGCAAAACTTATCTATTGAGCCCAATTAAAAATATGGAATGAAAGGGTTAACGTGATTTTATGGGATTTGGACTTGGTTCAAATATTTGGAAAGTTAAGTTTCAGCTACTCGAAAAGTAGTCTTTGTTTCTGGCAGCAATTGAGAAAATGAACGCACTCATAGAAAGAGTAAGATAGATAAATATTAACAGATGTGAAAGGAAAAATGTAAATGAAAAAAAAAGACAAATATTGTTATAGCAAAAACTTTCAGGTCAATGACAGTTTGAAAACAAAATTCAAGTATAATTATTTTGTGAAAATTTTATACAAAATTAAAACATTGCGGGAATAAAACAAAACCGTTGAGCAATATCATAAATACATACACGATTACTTTTTGGAAACAAAAACGAAGCAATAAAAGTTCATATATAGCAAAAAGGAAGCGGAGCGAAATTCGAACGTTCATTTACAACTGCCATTTCAATTCGCCGTTTTCAATTGGAAGAAGTATCTGCACGATAGCGTATGCCAGAAAGCAGGTCGCTCTGTGAAAATATTGAAAATATTTACTTGAAAATAAGTTTTCATAAACATTTCCCCCAATAGTTTAATTGACTACGAAAAAGTAGGCGATATTTTTATTGGTTAATCAAAAAACTGATTGAATCAAGTAGATTGAGAAAAAAAAGTCGAGTCGGTTCTGTGACTGTGCTTGGAAGTGAGAAAAAAAACTTTGTGAATTAAGCATAGAAAAAGTTGAATAGTATAGAAATCCGAAAAGCGAAATAGTGTGCGAAAAGTAAAATCATCATTCGCCCGAGTTGAGTTCCGGCTGTCAAAAATAAAACCTCCATAGCGTTTATCTCACTTGTGCACACGGTTAACTGGAGTACATTGGAAACTCATTAGAGTGCACACTAGCTGCGCCGGTCTGACGTTCGGACTCAGAATATCGAAAGTGAACTTCGAATTCATTCGTTGTTGTTCATCGTGGTCGCTTGTGTGCGTTTATCGTCTGCGAATCGAATTGCCGTGGTCGTCGTTTTTCGTATGCTGCCGAGGAGATTCGTCGTTAAGTCAAATCTAGTGCGATTGCTGCGAGAATTGAATTCGTCGTACTAACTACAACTACTCGCTCGCCAAACTCACAAACAGCAAAGAAGGAAAATTTTTTCTTTTTTTTTTGTAATACAAATTTAATTTTGTGCGCTGCGCTCCACACACACTAAAAATCAAATTTCAATCATAAAATGGCGTTAAAAAGAATCAATAAGGTATGTGGTTTCCAAAAACAAATTACAATCAAATTGAAATGCATTTTAGGGCACGGTCGTTGTCGTTTTGGTGGTCGGTCGGTTGAAAAGAAGAAATTTTTATGCAAGATATGTGAAACGAACTGAAAATGATGAGGAAAAATTGATCGAAAAAATGGGCGACGAAGCACCACGAAGCACACACCAGCACTAAGTAGAGGCAAGATTTAATTAGAAATAAATTGAAGCCCAACGGAAACGAAATAAAAGCAAAAGAAAGGAATTTGTGGTGTTCTGCGGATGCTTCGAACAACGTGTGGCGTTTTTTTTTTTTTTTTTTTTTTGGAATTGGAAAATGTGCTGAGTCGGCTGATCAAAAAAAGTTACTGTTGCGGTGCTGTGGGGCAAAAGAAACCCCTAAGAGAAAAAATGAAATAGTGACAAAAATTGAAAGAAGAAATTTGTTTGTGAACAGGAGCGTACAATACTAGTATCTACACCCGGTTCGTCACCGCTCCCTTTCTATATTGTAATTGTTTTTATTCGAGGTTTCGGATTTTCCAAATTGCAAATGAGTCTTTTGGCTGGAATAGGTTACCCAATTTGGTGGTATACACAAGTTCGTTGATGTCGTACTCTGCGAATGAGAAATGCAGAAGATACCTAACCTTACTTTTTTCTCATTGTGCTGATATTGAAAGATTTGCGAAATTCTATTCAGCAGCTATTAGAAAAAAAGTAGAATTTACAGTGAATTTTTATCGACATATACATATTTGTTCTCCATTCCCTTGTGCGCAGTGTGTGCACCCATTGTCTCGTCCTTTATCCTTTTCCAGTTGCCGTATACAAAAAATTACCGAACCAAAGTTTACTCACAGAAAACGTTCGAGATATATATGGAAACAAGAAGGAAACGACATCGCAGCGACGATTATCGCTGCCGGCGCTGACGTTGGCATTGCTACTTTCCTTTTCTTTTTTACATGTACAAATCATGTATACTATCTATTCACTCGCTCCATTCGTGACGCGTTCGAATGATAGTCATTTGACGCTTGCAGTGCAGTTCGCGTAGCAGCCATATGCCAGACACTCGTTGAAAAAGCTCCCTCTGCTTGTGTTTCTCTGTATGCTATGAGCACTGACAAATTGTTTTCGCCCGCCGCTCCATTCCTTTGCTTCGTCGGTATACCTACTCCATCATCAGCAATACACACAAATCATAGGCAAAAGCAAGCAACAGCAGCAACTGAGTCGTCGTCGTCGTTGTCGTTGGTTAATCGTCGTCTTCGGGCTTTTTACTCGCTCGCTTTCTGTTCGTAATTGTCGTTTGGTTTCCATTAGTTTCAGTTTTCTATCCCCCCAAACTTTCAGTGTATAATTTTTGTTCATCGCCTTTAGCTCTGCTGATTTTCTGCATACACAAACAGAACAGATACAGTGCGTGTAGTGTGTTTGTCTCATTCCTGCTGCTGTGTTATTGATCAAGTGTCCATTTTAATAAATATTTAGTTGGTGTTGGTTTTGTCCTTTTTGCGCTAATTGTCTGCGTGCATTGACGTTGCTTGTTTTCAATTTCGAATAATTTTTAAGAGCATAAACAGTGTTGTAAACTTAATGAGCTCAAATGACGTTTGTGCTAACAAAGGTAAAGTGGAAGCAAAAATGTTAAATAATTATTTTAGTTTCTTATTAAATAATTTGTAAAATGTTTAAAGTAATTTCTGAACATGAACGCATCTGAAAATGTATTTATTCGAAAAAGTGATAATCAATTGAGTCTACATTGGTACTGCAAGAAAAGTATATAGAGAAATGGTTCATTTTCGATTTTTACGAGTCGTGAAAATTTCTATCATTGTTTGTGTTATTTTTTTTGCTATAAATACTTTTGATTAGTATTTAATTAATGCTGTTCCTGAATAAAAATTCCCATTTTGTGATAAAGAGAGCAACACTGGTTTGTAGATGTCGTACAAAGCGCTCTGCTTACAAAACGATGACTTGGTTTTGCTGTTGTTTCTCGTTACTTTTGCTATTGTAGCCGCTGCTTCTTCTTCTTATGGAGCAATTCGACTGAGACGCCTGCTGCTGCGCAGCAGAAGCATAGTCACCGTCATGGCCATTGAATTTTTATTATAAATGAAAATGAGAATTTCATTTTTTCTTCATAAGAAATTCAGAAATGTAATGAAAAGAAAATCACATAAAGTTATGAAAAACAGAAAAATCAGGAAATGCAAAAGTGAAACTTGTAAAAACAAAAAAATATCTAGATCTAAAGAAAAGAAAATAGTTTGAAATTTATATAATGAAAAAATAATGTAGGTACTCACAAAGTCTTCGCATTTTATTTTAATTAATTCGAAATGTGCATAAATAACTAAATATATATATGTAAATAAATAATGCAGGAGAAAAAATTGATAATGTTAAGTACTAAATATCATTTCTAAGGGAGAATTTAGCCATAAACAAGCTATTCACATTTTCTTTTTGATTTGCTGCTTCGACTCGCAACACAGTGTCATTTTTGGTTAAAATGTACTGTTATGGCCGAAATCATTATTTTTAGTTTATACCTATTCCCATAAAATTGTATGTAATTTGTATTCTACTCAACTACTACTCGGTTTTTACTTTGTTGCTTCATTCTTTGTTCAAAAATCATCATAACTTCTTTTGTGCAGTTAGTTTTAGTTATGTACTCATTTTTTCGGCATATTACCAAAAAATAATAAATATAAGTTAAAATATTGTTCAAGCCAAACAAAGAAAATTGTTCCAAGCCAGCTGGCCAAGCCACTCCACTTCACTGTGTATTCGTTGAAAGTATCAGCAGCGACAGCAGCGCCAACATGTATTGCTCATTTCTTTTTCGTGTACCCCAAAGAGTTTTCTCTCACACTCATCAACATTAGCACAACTTCTCCCTCCCTTGCCAATTCCACCACCTGCCTGCCTCTCGTTTGGAATGTGTTGTTACTCACTCTCTGTTTGAGGATTGCTTTTATTTATGCATGTTAATTCTACACATTGTAGGCAAAATGACTCATGTAATTCGAAGCATATGATAAAGATAGCTTGTATTTTTTCATGTGTGGCAGCAGTACTGTGTGCTTCTTCCATTTCTACAGAGTCAACTCTGATTATTCTCGAGGATCCTTGAAGTACTGATGTCTCAGTTCAGCTTGTCTATGAGTGGCCAGAACCAATAATTTACATAAGTGTTCGGTGGCTTCATTCTCCCTCCAGTCGTTCATTACAGCTGAGATTTTTTAAAAAATACGATAAGTGAATTGCTGTTGCCTGCAAAATTGTGCCCTTTTCTAAGTGTTTTTTTTTTTTGGCAGAGTTTCATCATAAGTGAAAAAGTATCGTTTTGCGTACAATGAACTTATGTTTAAATAACCATTAAGCCACATGCTCCGTAATTAGTACATGACCAGTTCAGTTCTGCCAATGATCTCAGTTATTTTCGAGGTATTCCTGTCATAGTGACCTGCATTATCCATTTATTATTTTTTTGTAGATTTTATAGTTTTCAGAAGGTTATTTTGAATTCTTCCCCGGCTTATTAGATCCATTTTACCGCCTTTCTTTTCTGCTCAAACTAATATGTAGAGCATTTCATCTAGTCTGGCCTCCCTCAAGAATTTGAGTATTGCAGCCTGGTCTGAGAATGCTAGTACAGTACTGTGTACTTGGTACACGCCCAGCCATTTCTTATTTTGTGAATATGTGCATTGCAATATCCTAAAAACATGTTCTGATAATTCCTCAGTGCCATTTTTACAGAAGTTATCTCTGAACCCGCAGTGGTGTCAGAATACCAGCTAATATAAGCAACTGTCTTTGGTGAGGCCGACAGAAACATATCCATATATAAGTTATCTAGAAGCGTTTGTGTCTGTCTCAGTCCTGAAAGATTAACAAAGAGATCTTGCCTCTTGTTTAATATTTCCTGCCTGCGAACTCAATTAATTACGCTGACTCCTCTTAATAAAAAGGAGTCGCGCTTGATGTATAGGGGCGCTGCCTTTTTCGTTCTCCATTCCGACGTGTCTTGGGGCCGAATATAGCGACTTTGTTGTCCTTGTCTAATTGATTAAGCTTGCTTAAATAGTTCCAGACTAAGAGGTAATTTTAAATGAGCATAGCTTGGTGCGCCACTCAAAGTGGAATCTCTTCAAGATTGAAAAAGTTGGAAGATGGTATACAGTGCTATGAAATTAGACATATGAAACCGATTTGGAAAAAATCTTTTGTTTTAAAATCTTCATTAATTAAGTAATTATTTGGTAGAAAAAAAATTAAATAAAATTTCAATTTTATTTAAGAAAAATCAAATTTAAAAAAAGAAGCCATTTACACAATTGTGGCCCAGTATAGCAAAATGCAATTCTATTAAAGAAAAAAATGTGAATGAATGTTTTTGTCTTTTTTTTATGTGTTTATTATGTCAGGGTTCAGATTTAATTTTTTTCTACCAAATAATTAGTGAAAATTTGAAAGCATCGGTTTCATACTAACATATATCTTTGATTTGATAACATATATTAGGTAGGGCCACTGAAGAAAACAATGGTAAATTATTTTAGTAAACTACAATATAAAAAAAAAAAACAAAAAAACAGGCAATTTTGAAATTTATCGGATTTTTAACCTCGCTATACTCCTGTGGGTGTTGGAACGTTTTATTGTTGATGTTGCCAATTGAATCTTAGGCTCTGTGGTAAAAAGGAAAAACAGCCTAACCCGACATAGGATTATATGTAATTTCAAAGATTACATATATACATATAATTTGATTTGAACATAGAAGATTTTGGAACATTGTTATCCAGCCATGTTCTGACCTTCACTTTCGAGTGAAATTGAAATCGAAACAGTGGAATTTATATTACTGCTATTTTAATTCCATTCGAAAGTGAAATTCAGAACATGGCTGATAGTTTCTATAATAATTAACTGTTCAAATTTGAAACACATCTCTACTTGCTCGTCAACTTGTCACCTACTTAAAGGTGGCAGTTTAGTTCGCCTGCACCTTATACAATATGAGCCTGTTATTTTTTTTTTCTTAAATTTTTTACGTTTATTTTTAAATGTTCTTTGTTTTTTCAAATCAAATTTTTACGTTGTCGTAGGCTTTGGCGTTTTCTTTTGATTTCTCTACTTCCCGCTTCACTCTTAATATTATTGTTGGCACAGGCGTGCTTGCTGTCGTCACAAAAGTATCGTATCTACTACATTCCTTTTCCCTCTCTGTGCACTCACAATTTTAGAAATTTTCAATTTATTTTGAAATCGTCTTATTTTTTTAAAAATTTCCTCAAACTATCGTTTGGATGTTTTGGCACTTTCGCATTTTGTTGTAATATCGTTGAGTGTATAGAGGCGGGCGGGGCAGTGAGTCACATGAACACAGCAACACGACCAGCGGTTGTGGCATGAAGTGTTAGCGCCAGCATATAAGATGTGAAAAAAAAAACCAAATTCAAATAAAAATACCGTTGATAAAAGTAAATCTGCTGCTGCTGCCATATAAAAATTATTTTTTCCGGCTTCATTTCTATTTTATTTTTTTAATTCTTTTCCCATCTGCGTTTATCCTCGTTTTCTTCTTTATGTTCTCTTCCTACTCTGACTGATGGCTGTGTGTACTTGTGTGCGCTACCTCCTCCAATGTGTGTTAAAACTCTGAGCGCTGCCAGAATTTGGAAAGGGCCAACGAACTTCACGAACAGTTCTTTCATAATTGTGTGTGTGTATGTTGGTGATTTTTTCACCTCTATCTACTTTTATTCGGCTTGAAAGCAAAAATCGCCGCCTCTTTGTTGTGTAATAATACCTCCTTCAGCTATTGCTGAATTGGAATTTTGGACTCACTTGCCCGTATTTTTTATTTGTTTTTTTTTTTTTTTTTTTTTTCTTAAAGTACATATATGGTCATAATGTACATAAGTCGGCATTTTGTCGTGCTACGTAAATGTATTTCAATTTAATACATATTTTATTATTTTATAAAATTTGTTATGTTTTGTTCTCTTTTCTTAATTTTTCAGGAACTACAAGATTTGGGCAGAGATCCACCTGCACAATGTTCAGCTGGACCAGTTGGGGATGATCGTAAGTACCTATAATGCTTATTTGTAGTATAACAAACATTAATTTAGATCTCGGAACTAGATTTATAAATATATACATTTATATATATAAGATTTTTCTGCGTTTATTTATGTAGATACAATTTCCGATTTATAATCAGTGATAGTTATTTGTTTTTCCCAAATTCGATACAACATCGTTAAGAAGAGATTTGACTGACATGACTCACTTATTTGAAAACAAATTACTCTTTTTCGTGTTATTTTATCAAATTACACAGCCCCATAAATGCAAGTTTGTTGTTTGCAACAGAGTAACATTTTTGCTGAGGAAAGTTGTAGTCCAGCATCTCGTAGCTTTCTTCTACATGCCAAAGGAGACATGTAAAGCCATGTAGTAAAACTTCAAGAGTTAAAGTTATGATGTCTGAGACAAAGTTATTCCTTATAAAATGCTTAACATATTTTTTTCCTCTCCTCGTTACTCCCATTTTTGGGGTTTTAGTTAATTTTACAAAAAAAATTTCCAATGCTTTACCCAGTATGGAAATTCGTTTTATAAAATTTACCCAAAAATATAGTTAGAACGAGGAGATGGAGGATTTGATGTCAACACAAAAAAAATTGTATTTTTATAAAAAATAACTTTGTCTAAGACATCAAACGTTCAGCTCTTGAAGTTTTTTCACTTACCCATCCATTTATTCTGGTGACATGACATTACTCAGATCTTGAACAATAGCACTATAACTTCAGCACAAAATCCTCTTTCAGCATTATACTGCGGTTAATTTGTGGCAAAAACACTTGGACTTTCAATTGCAGAATATGGACTAACTGGTTGGCTTTCATCAGCAACACAATATTCATTGCACTCTGAATGCCCTATCTTTAGATTTTCTTTGCTATGACATTCAAATAAACTAATAGATGTAATGTCCATAATCAAAATTTATTCATCGAAGGAAGTGCATTAGTGATAAAATTAAACCCTCTCCTCTATATTTGTTTGTAATCGTGTTCTCGAAAATTGATCTAGCTAGGTCTCATTTCTGTGAAAATTCGTTTGCTTCATGTTTTCACGCACAAATTAGAACATCATGAAGTACAATGTTTTAAATATGAGACTAATTTCTGAGCGTCTAATTTATTTGCAATTATCTGAAAAGTTTAGGATTGGTTAACTTCGTTCTTTCCAGATACAATGCTGACCGCTAAAACATGGGTAATTACACCTAAGGCACATTATAAAGCCATTTGAACTCTGTGAAACTGCTAATAATCTAATAGATTTGATTACAGATTACACATCAATGTAAACCATCTCTAAAATAAATCCAGAACTTTCTAGTAGTTCACTAAATAATCTGTTCTGTACTTGCAGGGGTTTGAATCAAAAAGTACGCAATTATTAGGGAAGCACGCATAAGTTTAAGATTGCATCACAAAGCAAATTAAGATTAATAAATAATAAGCATTAATATGTACATATTTAAATTATTATGGAAGTTGGGAACTGGCGAAATCCGTCGTTGAAATTTCGATTGAAATTGGATTTTACAAGATGCATATCCTTTTATATTGAGATCCTATGATTCCCGTACGAACTTGGGTGCTAGATTGCGTTTTAAATAATTTGACTAGCAAACGATTTTAATTTTTATCTTGCAAAAGTCTCTTTTATCAGTTTTTGTTTAGTTTGTGTTGTATCAACACAGAAAATTAAAGTGCAAACAAAAATTATTTGTAAGAATTTTTGTATTTTCTTCATTACGAATATTTACTAAAAAGAGTTATTTTTTTTTGTTAAATTAATCCTCTTATTGATTACACTATGCGACAAATTTCAGGTCATCGTTTCAGGCAGCGAGTGAAAGTTCCCATACAAAAATAACGAAAAAATTACCTATCCACTTCCATTTAGTGCTGGTATCATTCATGACCGAAAAATTAGTCTTCAATATTTTTCGGTCACGCATCCCTTTTAGGTGGCATTCGATTTCACGGACCCCTTAGCCATTAGAATAAAAAAACCAAACCGGAATGATTTGAAGTTTTTGGTTTGCTTTGTTAACTTATGTTTACTTCACACGGAAGTGAAGCTTTGAAAAGTTCAAACATAAACAAACAGAATCCGTTCACATTCGTGTTTCTAGTTGCGACCATCCGGTAGTATATTCAAACTGGCCAGAACTTTAGTCATCTAGAAAAAAAAACACAAATTTCAAATTAAAAAAAAATAATCTCAGAAAAGCTCCGATATTTTTTACATTCAATATTCAACCAAATAAATTTTCGAATCGATTAGTTCTAAAATGAAGTGAAGTGGAGACATAAATAAATTGAAAATTTTCATTATATTTGAAAAAAAAATTATTACACGCGCGCGTAATAAGCCAACTAGAAGTGCAGTAGTATTTATAGTAGTTTTGTGCGAGAGAGAGAGAGAGAGAGAGAGAAAGAGCAAGGGCTGCCATTGTCATTGTCACTCGTACTCTATAAGCATTCAAAGAAATACGAGTGCAAGTATCAATAGCTACACTACTACTATACAAATAATGTTTCAATACGATTTCGGCTCCTTTTCCACATCAACCATGTGTCACCACCAACACAAAAACTATAGAAAGTGTGAAATAAAATTGCAATATTTTCAACAAATTACTAACAATATTTTTGACACTGTTGACACTGACAATAATGTTGATGATAATGATGATGCTGTTGTTGAATGAGTTGCATATTTTGTTTTTTTTTTATTTTGAATTACATTGAAATGGAATATTTTCCTGACTGCTGCATTCCGCATGCCGATGACAGCCCTTGCAAAAGGGGAATCATCGGGGTATCGTTATCGACAGACATACACTGTGGATAAACTATTGCTGCTGGTACTTGTTTGCTTACTACAGTGTGGTAACCATAAATGAGAGTTAAGTGTATAAATATGTACATACGTATGTATGTGCATAATGGTATGTTCTTTGAGTTGAAAATTTATATTCTTCCTTCTCTGCATATTTTACCATCCCCTTCTTCCTGTTTATAAAGTGTGGGTACGAAGAGTTCAGTCTCTTCAATGTTGCATAAACACTTTGTGGTGATTATATTGGAAATTAGGGATACAAGACTGAGAGCATAAAGCTGAGTGCATTTTTTGAGTGAATTTGATGAGAGAAATATATTGATTTATACTTTAATTATTGGAATTCTGCGAAACTGAAAACTGAATGACCAGTGTTTATAGATCTAATTTAAAAAATTTTAAGATAATCCTGGATTCTATGATCTCAGATTGGAACGAACCTATTAATCTAAAATTTGTTAAGTTAACTCCACGGTTACACTTATTATAAATTCCGTAAAACGTAGTCAATGAATTTGCTAGGTGATTTAGCATTTATTAAGTATGTCTGCATGTGCATAATTATGTGTCAGGTATCGCAATAAATATTTATTTATTTTCTCTTTCGGTTTTATTACGTACTTTTATGTACTATACAAACTATATTAATCAAATTTTTTTTCTCTTTTTCTTTTCAGTATTTCACTGGCAAGCAACAATAATGGGACCGGTAAGCATACAATTACTATACCTACTTACTATGATGTTGTAGCTGATTTGGTTGTTCTGTATGGCGGCGATATACACATGATCAGTGTCACCTTCCAGAATCGATTTATATGTTACATAATACAAATATTATACGTTGGTCTTATCAACAATATGGCCACCGTAATTTATATATATATATATATATATAATGTTTATGCGCTGCAAAATTCGCTTTAAACCCAAAACGTTTTATTCCAATGCGATTGTTTATGCAAACCAAATTTTATCGTTTTTTTTTTTTAAACATGATGTTCGTATCAGTTGATTGTCTTAAGCTCTGGTTATAATGGACATGAGGTGAAGGAATGAAATGTCACTTTGCCATAGTCTGAAGTAGGGTTAGGTGTAATACAGTAGACTCTCGGAATTCTTAAGTTCGGAAATCTTAACTGTCCAGAAAACTTAAGCAATTTATGACTTTACGTAACTTTCTAAAATCTTAAGATTTGACTTTTGAGATGGTTTGGAGAAGGTTTGGAATCAATTTTTGCAATTTTTGCTCTATTGTTCTTCTCGCTTTTTGTGCTTTTACCTAATAAAATGGTACTGCTTTTGCATGCGCCCTTGAGCTGAGGAATCTTCATAGAAACCAGTAGTCCGTATTATTGGCATGCACGATTCGCATACTGACTGGATCTGCTCAGTAATGCACCTACGTACGAAGCCTCACCCACGTGCTTGTCAACCACTATCCCCGCGGTACTGCCTGGAATGGCTGGAATATCTAGCTGCAACTGATTTGCGTTCCTTCTGCAATATACTCGTTTCATTTCGTCCGCTAATATATCTATTGGCCGATGCCGCATCTTCCGAAATTGTCCGAAAACTACTTATTGTTCTTTGGACGCTCAGTCCTTTGCCGCCAAAGCTCCAGCCCAGATTGGGGCAGCGTAAAGCAAGATTGAGCTTACTACTCTAGATAGTAACACCCTTCGACCATATCTTGATCCACCTATGTTTGGCATTATTCTAGACAGCACTGCCTGGATACTAGACACCTTTTCTTTAACATAGACCAAGTGAGTTCTGAAGTTCAGTCTGTTGTCTATCATTACCCCCAGATATATTTTTATGCAGCTAATTCAAGACCAGCCGATCTTAGCCATTGGTTTATTGTGGCCACCGCTTCATTAGTAACCGTTTCGATTTCCTGGACATCGTTTGCGTAACCCACTACTTTTACTCCTGGTGGAAATGGCAGTAGTTGTAGATATTCCATAGTAGTTGTCTTAGCACAGATCCTTGTGGAACACTTGCCGAGATGTAGTATTTTAATCCCTCGTCGCTTTTACGTACATTTATGTCTAGGAATGAAATGTATGTTACATATCTATGTATACTTAAGAATTTTGAGCGTCCACTGTACTACGTCACTTCAAATACAACAGCTGTTTTATTTCTAACAGACTAAAAAAAAAAAAAAACCAATGCAAATGGAATATAAATTGTTCCAATTCAAATAAAAAACAAAAAAAATTAAAACTTTTGGAAAAGAAGAAAGATATTTTGATCTGCCTAAAGTTTTTGTGCATTTTCGTATTATATACGGAAATATTTCCCCCCAAGCAACTGTTCTCAGTTCCGGCAGCATCTAAGTGGCTTTTTGGTTGTTGAACAAGACTTCATGCCAGTGCACAATCAATCAATATTTCATCTATTTAGAAATGAAATTACTTAACAAAAATAAAAAAAATAGCAGTTATATTTTTCACAAAGTTTTCATTTTTCTTTTGTCAATTTGGTCAACTGACAAAGTTCTGTACTGTAACATGTAAGATATCGAGTATCTACAGAATTGTACTTTATATAACTTCACGTATATTATAACTGCTTTTAATGCTTAAGCATAAAACAGACAATTATGTGACATTTCGTTATTTCACTTTCCTTCACCTCACGTCTGTATAATATAACTAGAGCATTAATTTGTTTTTCAACGTTACCACACAAAAAACAATGGTTTTGGTGTGTAAGAAATATAATTTCACCCATAAAATTAATTGATTATGCAGCAGCAAGCTAAGATTAACAAATATTGCTTATTTTTCCCAATTGATATTAAAAAAGAGATGCAGAAGCAGTTGGTTTTTGTATACAGTGCACTTGGGCGAAATGACATATTAATTTATTTATTTAATAAAGGTAAAAAAATAACAACCTATTACCGGTTGTTGTACCATAAAAGAAGAAGGTGGAATTCGATATATTTCACTTCGTTTTTGCGATGGGACTTTTCAGTCTTTGGGATCTGTATGATTCTTTCTCTTCACATTATAGTTTAAAGAATTGGTATGGAAGTTAACTAAAGCGTTTTTCATTAAGCTTGCCTGAACTTCTTTAAAAATGATATCATTCAAATAGCCTCCGCGGTTTTGTTTACAGGACTCCATTCGACAGGTCCAATTTTGTATGACTGTTGCATAAGTTGGGCTCGATCCCACCAAAGGTTTGAATGATGTTGTTCTCCAGTTGGTCAACTGTTGTTGATTCCCTATTCGGAAGGAGACCAAATAGTTTCAATTAATCTTTCTATACTTGCTTGAGCTGAGGTTACTGGCATTTAGGTGTGGCCAGGTAAAAGAAAAGTTATCTTCAATGACCTAAAAGTTTTTGAACTTATCATAAAATTATGTCACTTCTATTTTCCACTTTCGAGCATACTTGCCGAGAATATATCGATATAATCTTCCTTAATTTTGATAGTAGTAAATTTATGGCATTTGTAAGAATGCAACCTACCATATATCTGTTCATGCTTTGCACAAGGTCATGCTGTGATGTATTGATTTTGGCTTCCCTATGCGCCTTCTTGTCTGGAGTTCCCATTATAATTACTGCATAAATGAGATCTGCGCTGCGCTTTGGGTTGTTGTGGTTACAAAGAGACAGCTGACGATCTTTCTTAGAAAGTCTTAATTTGAATGGGAATATGTAATTTCTAAGAAATGTTAAATTTGAAAATGTAGTTAAAGTTACTTGTCACTTTCTCTGAAATAAAAACACGGGAACATTGTTATTGCTAATATTTCTGAGGTATGACGTGTAAATCACGAAGTAACTTTCTTTTTATTTCGAAAATAGTGTCTCGTGTTTGTGTCTTTTGTAATTCTTCGAATAATTTGGTTTTACTCTCTTTACTTTCAGCCTGACAGCCCGTACCAAGGTGGCGTGTTTTTCTTAACAATTCATTTTCCAACAGATTATCCATTCAAACCGCCAAAAGTGGCTTTTACAACGCGTATATACCATCCAAACATTAACAGCAACGGATCGATTTGTCTCGACATATTAAGATCTCAATGGTCGCCAGCATTAACTATTTCAAAAGGTATTTCATTCATGCATGCATTCATTGCTGGATGATATTGTCCATTACATCCAGCAATCGTTTTATTTTTTGTAATTGTAATTCCAATTTTCTCTTTTCTTCTCGTTTTGCTTGCAGTTTTATTATCAATTTGCTCTCTTCTCTGTGATCCAAATCCAGACGATCCTCTCGTACCAGAGATTGCAAGAATATATAAAACTGATCGGGAAAAATATAATGAATTGGCACGAGAATGGACTAGAAAGTATGCTATGTGATGCGTTCCAGTTTGTACTATCGATCCGTCAACTAGTAACAACAACAACAACATAAATAACAACAACAACTACTACAACAACAATAATAATAACAACATCAACATTAAGAACAACAACAACATGAAGAAGGATTGCTACAAGAACAACAGCAACAACAACAAAATAAAAAATAAATTTATTGAGAAAACTACAACAAATAATTAATAAAACAGTAAACAAAAATCATAGAAAACCGCTGAAAATAAAGAAAAAGGAATAAAATTGATTCAGAAATTTACAACAACAAGAAAGAAAAAAACACATAAAAACAACAACAACTTACTTATTATTATTACATTTATAATTAATTAATTATTATAAATTATAATTATATTCTTCAGAAGAAAAATTAAACAAAAGATAAATCAGAGATAAACCAATAAAACAAAAATAAATATAAATAAAAAATATAAAAATATTACAAAAAAAAAGCGAAAGTCGAAATCGAAAAGGAAAACTTCGATATGATGTAAGCGATGTGATCACGGCACCATGGCATGGCGAAAGAATGTGCTAGCAGAAGAAGAGAAGGAATATGGGTCCATCTAGTACTATCTGATATCTGAATGTATCAAACTCAACGTCGTGATGGTGCGCGCTCGCATGCGTAGCGCCTCGTAATTGTCGCATTATTGTAACGAATTGTATTTTTTATTTCGAGATTTAAAACTATGCCGTTTTTGACGCCATTTTGAATGCACACACACAAACTGAAAAATACACAGCAGGAAACAGCAAATGCATCGTGATTTTTGCTTTTGCCTGCTACTTGCTATACGTATAGATTTATGTATGTATTTGTTGTCAAGTGTTTTACGCTAAATCATCATACACACACCCACACACATTCACACAAGACAAACACATCTGCATACTTGCAAGTATAAAATTGACGTTCATCGTTTTATAAGCGTTAAAAAAAACAAATTATGATTAATTTAATTAATTTTTTTTTGCTATTGAAGAAAGTATAGTTAATTTATTTGAATTTATTTTTGCATATATTTTTTCTAATTGTACATTTGCAAATTGCA
This sequence comes from Toxonevra muliebris, assembly GCA_963691655.1. NCBI lineage: Eukaryota > Metazoa > Arthropoda > Insecta > Diptera > Pallopteridae > Toxonevra > Toxonevra muliebris. Next base: position 2,303,262 of record OY829327.1, on the reverse strand, counting down.
AAAGGAGACGAAAATGGAAACGCGATATAACGTTTCTTTCTCTCTCTCTTTCTGTGCCGCATCCCGCCCTACTCCCTTAACAAAAACTCAAGAACAAAACTTGTACTGTTTGTTTCCTTTGTTTTATTTTCATGAAATATCTTTTGTTTTTGGTGAATGTTTAAATTGAAATTCTTTTTCTCTAATAAATTTTTAGAACTTAAATATCGATCGCGTTTCGATTTTGTATTACTTGTTTCTTTTTGGTAGCTTGTGGTAAATGTTTAGAACGTTAGCGAAATGATATGACGTTTCCCGCAGATCGTAGGGAATATGGGAGCAGATTCAGATTCACTCCATCGAAGTATCTGAAATGTATTCATCCTCTGCACACAAAAACACTGATACTCAATACAAATGTTTTCTTTGTTTTTAATATTAATATAAACAGGTGTAAAATAACATATATGGAAATAAATTTCTTTGCGTACTTGCCAGATATTCTTATTTTTCAAATTGTAACACTGGAAGATTATAAATTCTAGTAGCAAATTTTAAATATAATAGAATCCACTTAATGTTGTATGTTTCTTTACCACTCACACGTTATTAATTTTGAATTATGAATCGTTATAATTCTACACTGAACTCGATAAGCCTCATACCGTATCTAGGAATTAAAATGCATCGACAAATTTTTCTGAGAAAGCAGCACCCACTCGATTTTTACACTCCGAAGTGTTGAAAGCATACGGTTTTAGAAACCATTTCAAAGTAACTGTATTTTTTTTTAATAAAATGTTTTTACATTATTTTTATTTAATTATGCAATTATTTAATAAAATTGACAAAATGCTCAATAATTTGTCCTTTAAAACTCCCTTGCACTAGGAATTGAAGTTTCGTTGGACATTTGTGTTCATTCATCTATTTGCACGGTAATTAAACGAAATTTAAATTTTTTCTTAATGTACTGTCGGAGAAGGGACTTTGGCGCATTCAGATTACAAAGAGGAAATTATTACCTACCACTTTGTTCGGCTGTGGAGATTTTGTTAAACCAAAAACGTTCAAAATGCAGTATCTGACTGCTAATCACACATTTAACAGCAAGGGACTGCTGCAACGAGACTTTTTGTCGCCGCTGATCCGTGATCTACTTTTCTCGGTAGTTGGAAGTTGCCTCTGCTGAGGACAGGCGTCGCCTGTTTCAGAAAAGTGAGTATATTATTTCATCCACGTATACGTTTTAGTTTAAAAAAATACAAATTGTTAGTGGAGGTAAGTAGAATATATATGTATGTGTACTTATATTTTCGAAAATGCTTTTTTTTATGCTAAACGTAGGATTGAATTTGGTATTTTTCGGTTATAAGATATAAAATTTTTCCCCGTTGAATTCAGTCCCACTTAATTGCATTTCCTGTTAAATTGCGCCCACTGTTTTATATTAGGGCGATTTTCTCAATTAAGCACTAATCGGAACTTAAACTGACGGTTACTAGTAGTAGTTAGTTTGGATTGGTGCTTAACCGGATGTTGAGAAAACAGCTCTTAATGTAGTAGGCTAGAGTGGCTGTCCTATAAGAGGACATAATTAGGCCAAAATGTAATAATATAGTAAAAGCACATGCAAATAGTTTCTGATCCTTGCGTCTTTTCAAAATGCCGGGAAATCAATTATGTTGGCAAGCTTTTTATAAAAGTATGAAAATTATAATCAGGCATGTTCCAGAATCCGAGTGAAAGTGAATTTGAAATCGAGTGAAATTGTTTTTGGTGTTCTAGAAACCAAGTGAATTCATATTCATTATTTTTTTTAACTGGCGATATCTCCAAAACCACATCATAGAGTTGATTTTCGTGCTCAGCGACCAATTTTACATAGGAATCGGATAGTGGTTTTCATTGCCCAGAAAAAAAATAATTATTTGTAAACTAGTGTTATTTGCCTGACTACTTCTGAAGATTTTCCATCACCATTTGCATTATTCAGAAATAGCAGAAGCTGCTACATCACCAGAAGTTGAACAGACGCTTGCGTCATTAATCTGTGGAGAATGTAGTTAACAATTAACAAATATACAATTAATTCATTTTCAAATGTCTTTTGAACACTTTCCATGTTGAATAACATTTATTTTTCCAAAAATTCTTTATTTATTTATAAATTTCAAATTTTCAATATATTTTTACAAAAGCAAAACAGTTGATAAAGACAAACATATGATTGTTTGACACTTTTGGGTAAATTCGTGCACCCGCGTTAAAGTACGGGAACGGACCTATTATTTAGTTTCCTTTTAAAATTTAGTTGAATTGAGAGCACTCTAATTATTAAAAAAAATATGGTTTACTGTTACTTTGCGCATTTTTTTTAAGTCGAAACTAAAGCAATATCGCGAAAAAATAATATTTTTGTTGGTAAATTAATAAGTTATTGTTTATAAAAGAAATATTATAACATTTTATAAAAACGTAAAGTGCGTAAATAAATTTATGCATTTAAGTTTAAAATTAATGTGCTATTCGCTTTGAATAAACTGATAAAACCTTTGACGGAAGGACACAAAACTAAAATTTTTAACTAAAATTCCTTAGTTGGCAAAACCAGGGACCCAAAATAATTGTTATTTTTTGTTTAAGATTAAATTGGTTGTGGCAAAAATAATTGCTTTTAAAACAATTACTTCTATATAATTATAATGCCACCAATTTATTTTTTGTTCTTCCATAACCATTATAAATAAGAATTTCTTTTTTGGTTATTCATAACCAATTAAAATACGAAAATTTTGTTTTGGTTATTCATAACCAATTAAAAAAAACCAATATTCTTTTTGGTCTTTCATAACCATTAGAAATATTTTTGTTTGTTTTTTGGTTGTGCATATAAATACAATTTTCGTTTTTATAACAATTATGAATAATCAAAAAAATACTTTTTTCTTTATAATGGTTATGAAAGACTAAAGAAGTATTGGTCATTTAAAACAATTATTCGCAACAAATTTAAAAAAATTATAATTTAATAATTATTAGTGATTTTTTCCAACATTGGTTATAACTCTTATGTCCCTGTGCAAAACATAAAATATTAAAAAATCAACAGTTTTTAATCGATTTTAATAATATTATAATTTGTAGTCAGTATTCCTAACTTAATCATTGATTAATTTCGAAAAGATCGGATAAAATTTTCCAAAGTTAGAGCGAAGTAAACATAGTATTTTCCATGGTGGAAGTATTTAGAGGTAGATGCATTTTTTCAAAGGAAATGTGCTCAACAACATTCTTTCGAATATCAAATTCGTATCTGTTACAATAAAGAAATTTTTGAATAGCCCCTGAAGACCCAATTTTTCCGAATTCAGGTTCATATTGTGGGAGAACTAGATGTGATGGAGAAAATCTGAGTATGTAGTTTTCATCAGCGACCGTAAATTACTATAAAACAAAGAGCTGAAATTTTGTTGCACGGTATTTTTTTTATTTGATTAGAATAAAAATGTTTTAAAAGAAAAAATGGTTTTTGCATTGATGTTAATAAAGGTGGACTAACTTTTTATTACCCATATAATAGTTTTGAGATATAGGGCTTCAAAGTTAAAATTTATTTGAAAAATAACAAAAAAATTGAATTTTTTGTACCTATTTTTGATCATAACAGCAATATTACAGTTGTTATTGGCAAGTGTTATACCTTAAAATTTTAACTTGACTCTACTCTAAAATATGTAAATATCTAAAATTCATTGGCTGAAAATTATGTGAAGTATGTGCTCTCAATAGTGCACTTTTTTGAATTTTGCCATTTACATGGAAAATTGGGGCCAATCGAAAAAAATCATTAGGATATTTGGATTCTACGGAAATTTTACTATAGAAAATGTTAACGCCATTCGTTGTGGAGAAAGTTTTCGTAAATTTGTCGAGTAGTGTTATTTTCTTATAAATTCTCACCTAAAAATTTAACTATGAAAATACAACTCTGTTGCAAAAAGGAGAATAGTATCAAAACAATTGTTTTCCCAATTGTCAAAGTTCCTCTTACTTGTCAAAATGCATCTACCGAATTAATTATTCTGCCATGGTATTTTCTGTACCCGTCAATATAAAGCGAAAGTAATTTCCACTTCCGGTGAATATCTGTTTTACGATAGAGATATTGTTTACATATATTTTTTCGAATAATGTAGTGTCATCCTTTATTACGTTTGTCAAAACCTGAGAATAAAAGAGAACATTCGACGAATGAAAAATTAATCTTGGATACTTTGCACCGCACAATATTTTTTTTCTCTCCAATGCTATTACATAAGTCCTTCTATATTTATTGTAAGAAAGAGTTTAAATCCAGTATGTTATTAGTACCCAATTTTGCAGAAATAAGAGAAAATCTCAATGATAAGAAATTAGCAATTAATTAAGTTATCAGGAAAAGAAGCTGAACATTACGATTCATTACTCATTAGATGATCGAAGATAAAAATTATTTCGTGTTTATCCTTTGTAATATATTCATTTATAAACTTGATTCAATAAAAACACAGAAACTTTTTACAGCGCTAACAGCCAAAGTACACATATGTGTACCGTTTATAACTAGTAAACAAAAAAATTTTCCAACTCTTTTTCCTTTGAAATGAGATATTTAGATTGTATTTAGTAGGAAACGAAAAAAAAAGTTTATAAATTTCAGCGCGGTTCGCTCTCGGCACTGAAGAGGTTATTGAGCTGCCATTATTATTTATGAATAAAAAAAACATTTTTTTTTCGTGAAAAGTGCATAAAAATCACATATACATACGTGTAAAAAACTGGACAAAAGTCGGGGAACGTAAGTTACTGAGTTGAAAAATATAATAAAAATAGTTTATTTAAAATAAATAAATAAAATTAATATAATAATACCTATTAATATAAAAATAAAAATAAAGTTATGTAGAACATATAAAAAAAATTTAATTATATGCTAACAAAATATTTCTTAAATCCTCAAATATTCTCTGTCGACATAACATACAAAAAATTATCTCAATTGAAGCTATGCCTAAACCAATTTCTATCGAAGCTTGCTGGAATTGCCTGTATGAATATATGTAGGTATGAATGTAAGTATCCCGAGTAACAATAATAATGCAACTAGCACAATAAATAAAAAATCAAGCACTGTAATCGTCGAGTAATCGTGAAAAACCAGAATAAAATAATCTAGCATGATAAATGTAGATAAACAGCATGTTAAGATAGAAATGTTTTAAATCCAAAAAAGAGCATTATAAACTTTTAGAACGTTATTTTTATCATGCACTGCAATCTGTGCTTCTAGGATGAATTTTTAATTGTTTTTTATGCTTCTGTTTTGACTATCAAGCACGGATCTATTCTGGAAAATTCCGAGTCATGGAAGCCATTTTTATTTTGACATTCCATCTTTTCACGTGTGTTTGAAGTGATTTTTTTTAAATAAAAATGAATAAATCTACTTCTAAATGGAAAAAATTTAAAGAAGTGGTACTTTGTAGTCTGTAGTAGTAGTACCAAAAATGAAGAAGAAAATGTGGAATTAACTTCTGAAAATGACAGAGAAAACGAACAAATCATCAGATCATCAGGCGAAGATGTCCGCAACAATGTAAAACATTGGGCAATTCATCACAATATAACTCATACTGCGCTCAAGGATTTACTATGAATTTTAGGAAAAATAAATGAGATGAAAACCCTACCAATAGACGGAAGAACTTTGCTGCAAACTCCTCGGTCACAAGCTGCCCTAATAAATGTCGGGAGCGGCAAGTATTGGTATCAAGGAGCTCAAAAATGCCTAGAAAACTATTTTTCCAACATCACAGAACCAACCGATGTTTCACTCAAGATCAATATCGATGGATTGCAACTATATCATAGTTCCAAACAAGAGTTTGGGCCAATCTTATGCAGCATTCATAAAATGCCTATTCCACAAAATGGTTCGGGTCCTACAAATAGGGTTTACGCCCCTAGCTAGCTCATCTGCCTTCTCATTACCTTCTTTTCCTGCATGGTCTGGAACCTAAAGAATCCAGACCTTGTTCTGCAAGCCAAGAGTATTTAGTTTCTCAAGACAGTTTTGAATTTACCTGACAGGATTCGAGTGCCTTGATAGCCGCTTGGCTGTCAGTGTCGGACCCTTGTCATTAACTGTATTATGTTGTGAACACATCGTAAGAGGTCGCTACTGTGAGTAGGCCGTAACATTCTGCATTTAGCAAAACTTTATGACTGTATGTGACGTTTCATTAATGCAAAATTTCGTCAGATATTTTTTAAGTGTATTTTAAGGCGCCATGAACTGTGTCCGTATTGCAACTCTATCTCGGTGTCTGTAATCCATCTCTTAGACAATTGTTCTTTCTTCTTCATAATAAGAAATAATATTTTTTCAAACGTAAACCCCTCAGATGTACTTAGAATAGTTAATAAAGAAAACATTATTAAAATTAATAATTTTTTGTTAAAATCGCAAATCAATCACTTAATCTAAACTTTAAACCTTAATATGTATAATTAATAGCCTATCTCTTAAGTTATTTTGGAACTATAAACTAATGTATTGTAAAGAGAGTAGAAGGTTCTGGTAGTCAGTGTTCCTCTAAATTCAGTAATCTAATGATTTATCATTATTTTTCTTGTAATAAATCAATAAATATTTCTTCACAGTTTTTTTCGATTTTTATACTTTAATTTCAGGGTTAACTTTGGCTAGGTAAGTATTTTCTGTGCTTTAAAGTGTCACCTTTTTGCTGAAATTATAAGGTTTTTTAGTTTGATATCGGGATTACGTCGGCCACCAATTTTATTTTTCTATTAATTTAGAAAATTCTGTGGCAATAAGGAATGGCAGCTAAACTCAAAAGTCGACTGAAAACCTGCTGCGTATTTTTTATTTTAAATCCCAAAATGTTGAAAGTTTTTCAAAAATTTTTGCAATTTAGCAGTCTCCATAGTTTTTTATTAATTAAACTCCAATAATTATGTAAGAACTTTCAATATTTTGGGTTTTATAATAACGCAACAGGTTTTTAGTCGACTTTTGAGTTTAGTTGTTATTCCTTATTGCCACAGAATTCCGAATCCTGGAGCAAAGTTAGTAAGTGGTTTTTTATGTATTTAGTTATAAAAAACGGTGCATTGATTATTTTTTACTTATTTTTTCGTGTCTTAAAAAAATATTTTTGGTGGTCCTATTTTAAAATTTTCGGTATTGAAATGTACGATTTTTTCTATATTTTGGAGAATATCAAGTGACCGACTTTACCCCGACTTTATAGTGGCCGGCTTTGCCTCGAAAAATTTTGAATTGAAAACTTTGTATACCTGAATTCACTATTTCCTACAATAGAAGGAAAACTAATAAAGACCTGTTTACTAATTCAATAGTACAAATGATTTGCTAAAGCAATTTATGCCTTTTAACACTGTATTTACATACAACCAAACAAATTTTTCGTAAGAAACAACTTTGTCAAATGCTCTCGTTAGAATTTTAATGATTCGGTCTTTTCGAAACGTTCAGCCATGATATTTAACGGGTTAATGTTTGTGTTTGCATGGGGTTGGCTATATTAAATAATATGATTTGAATTCATTAATCGCATTTATAAGTTGCTAATTGCATTTTCTTGTGATACTCTCTTGATAACCTTTGATTAACATGTGATTCTTCCTCAACATCATTCGACATTAACCATTTTAAATTGAATCTGAACTAACTTTTGCTTATGCAAATGGAAGCTCAAACATATGAACCAAAACGCGCTAAGTGAGGAAAATCATGTTTTTTTTCAAATATCGCTCATTTATGTTCATTATTATTCTTTAAATACATCCTATAGCATCGAGCAACACACATTGTATTTTATATTATGGCAAATTCATATGTAGCGTTCCAGTCTGAAATTATAAAAAGTCTTATTTACTTTATCTGATTGTCAACTGGCTTATATATAAAATATATATTTTGATCTAATTTATAGAAAAATATAAAACTTTCAACTTTGTTTGTAATGGTCATACGAGCAACCAAACATGCATAACGTTCCAGTCTTTTTTCATGTTATATCTCCTATCTAAATTCGCAATATATTTATAGCAAACATAGAGCAAAGCTCAGAAAAATAAAAAATTATTCAAGATTTAAATCAAATCGGCCAAAAGTCCGAACTTTCGTGTCCACTGATTTCGTTTTTTGTTATCATATTTGATAATAGCTATATTGAAAGCAATGCAGCCAAAAATTTGTTAAATATATTAATAAATGTCTCTACGGGAGGATATAAAACTTCATTGTACAAAAAAAAATTATATTTTCTCTCAGTTTTTATTTGCATACCTTTTGAAGTTTTAATAACATTACATTCGGTTTTTTTATTTTATGAACACATATATTAGCTATATTAGATCAAACCATTATAGCTCTTCTGTTTCTTGTACTAATGAAATACGAGGTTATTATGGTAGAGATCGAGATAAAGTTTATGAATAACAAATGAAGTGCTTGCGGTTTATTTTCACATATTTATAAAACATGATAAGATTTCATGAGTTATAACAGAGATATAAGTAAAGATGAACAAAAAATGCCTACGAAAGTAACGTTCCAGTCCACGTTTTGATCAAAATGTATGTATGTGCATATATATTTTTACTAGATACATTTTGATATTTTTAAGATATTTCGTTGCTAGTAACTAGACAAAAAATATCAAGACAAGAAAATTTAAAGTATTCGTCGGTCAATGTGAAGGGTGCATACACATACATTCGAACCTACTCACATGCTTACCTACATAAGTACTTACGAACAGAGAAGAGCGCACATGCGTTGACGATTGTTGTTTATATTAAAACAATGACAGCGAAAATAGCAAAAGCAAAAATAAACACAATTAACATTAAAAAATGAATCTATTATATGTAAAAGGGTGCTTCTTCACTCTTTGTGAAAGCGAGTAAAATGAAAGGAACTGCACAGAAAGGGGACATTTTGCAGGTAACTCTAATTTTTGAAGCTGGTCTTGGCATAGTTTAAAAATTGGCTTTCGTGAGGTCTGATGGTAGATATATGTAAGTATTATATTTCTAGAAATTAATCGCATTTGCTTGAGGAGTGGAAAGTGCCCTTCTACATATGACAGTCTCAAATATTTTAATTTAATTATCACAAACGTAGCGAGCTGCAGTGCTTGATGGTGACGTGTTGGGCGGCAAATAGGCGGAAGTGCATAATGTCACATGCGGTATGGGAAGGGTAGAGGGGTAGGGATGCTAAAGTGAAAATTTTAGCCCGTGAGTGACTTTTATCGTTATTTGTAGACTGAAAGAGAGAGAGGGAGAGAAAAGTTTTGCATTGCATGAGAGAATAAACGACAAAATTAACAGTTAAAAGTTTTTAATTGCACTATAATTTCTCTCATGCTACTGCCATTTGCTCTCATCTGGTATATTTAACGCTGTCTGTGTATGTTCTGTGTTTGTTAATAGTTTCAATTAAACAGAAGAACAAAAACCTCGATCGACTGCAATAACTTTTGCTTTAGTTGATTTTCGCTGTTCGAACGCGAATAAAGCAACGCGTGTGAAAATTGAAAAGTTGCTGCTGCACAGCGTTGGTTGTTGTTGTATCGTCGTCCGTTTGAGAGTGTGTGAGAGGAGAATTCATTGACGGCAGACATCAAATGCCTCAAGTTCCAAATATTGAAATAAAAATTTAATTTTGAAAAAAATAACTAATTAATAAAGAGTAAAAAGGTATTGAGTAAGAAAATGTGTAAAGAAACGAAATGATTTGTAATAACATCTGGAGAGAAAATGCATAAACGTTATGCAATTTCTTGTACCTGCCATTTTTGGGTTTTTGTGTTTTTCTTTCATGTGAGATTTTTATTTTCTCGTTTCTCTCACGTGAGATCGATCGCTTTTCTTTTCCACTTTTTTTCTGTGATTTCACATTTTTCTATTGAGATTTTGCTTTATACATTTTCTAGTTTAAATTTATAGCATTTTTATTTTAATATAATATGTATGTACATATATGTTAAAGTATGTATGTATATAAAATAGCACGTTGTAAATTTTGAACTTGCTCCGTTTTTTTTTTTTTTTTTTTTTTTTTTTTTTTTTGTAAACTCATTGGCAAAGTATCAAGAAAAACGATTCTATTTCTCTCACGATTTTCTTTTCTTGTGTAGTTTTTTCCTTTTAATTTTAAGCTTTCCAGTTTCTGTGTTCTTTGTTAAACTTTTTGGCAGTTAGAGTCAGCGGTCAATTCTTTTAAATATCATATAATTCTCTGAATGTATAAAGTGAATGAATAAATGAAACGAATCAAATTTCAAAAGAACAATATTTTTATTAAGCAACGCGAATATGAGATTTTCCCTAGTAGTTTTCTTTATCAATCGTTTCAAATTTCATTCTTTCTATGTATAATTTGTAAACAATTTGTAATGAAATTTTTATTGATAAGCTGGAAATTGTAATCGTTTTTGGACTATATTTAATATGGGCGTAGCGTGGATTATTTAAGAATAACATTATGTTATGCAATATCCCGAAGATATTAAATATTATCATTATTGGGGTATAATTTCATCATTCACAGGTTCACTTTATAGTTCTTCAGTTTCAGATATTGTTGTTATTGTTGGGGTAGTGCACTGCGACCTTTAAGATCTATTGTGCCCCTTCATGGACTTATAGTATTTCCATAAGTCCAGCCCCCAATAGAAATTTTAGTACGGATCCTACTTCTATGAAGTTGAGATTATCATCTGGTATTTGGTGGTCACCCAGATTTCTTTTATGAATATGCATAAGTGCAGGGCACTGTCCTAAGATGTGCTTCGCAGATTCTCTATCTTCTCTGCAAAACCTACATGATTCATTAGATGCAATTCCCAGTTTTGTTAGGTGATAGTACAACCTAAGGTCCCCTGTTAGAATTCTTTTAATGATTCTAAGACTATTCTTTGACAAATTCATACATTCTTTGAAGCGGCGTTTTAGGTTATAGGTTCCTAATAGTGCTTTCGAATGCTCTAGTCCTGGTCTGTGTTCCTAGTATAATTTCCTTTGATTTTCTTCTTCTTTCTTAATTAGAATAGAGAGTGTTCTTTTATCTATACCGCAGAATGGTTCCTTTCTTTGCATATATCCGCAGATTCATTCCCTTTAATCCCAATATGACCCGGAACCCAGAGGATTCAAGCCCGATTATATAACCCAAGCGTATTTAGTTTATCAAGGCACTCCATCACCAGTTTTGAGGATTTAAGTGCATCGATATCCGCTTGGCTATCGGTTAGGATCGCAATGTTTTGGTTCCGGTAGTTGCGTTTGAGATTAAAGTATGCACACCTATCAATTGAGTATATTTCCGCTTCAAAGATACTGGTGTATCTACCCATGGGCCCAGAGTGTTCTAACCTCGGCCCAGATACTCCTGCACCGATTCCTTCCTCAGTGAGAGAACCGTTTGTGTACCATGTTATCATATGCTGGTCTATCTTATATGTTTTAGATATACCTTCCCATTTCTTTTTGCTACTAAGTTCTGTTTTGAATCGTTTTTCGAAACTAAACTTTGGCTGCATGTTGTCCCTCGGTATAGCAATTTCAGGACGCTGTCTCTCTAAAATAGCAAACTTCTTTCGATTGAGCCATCCATTTGCTCTGATATCTTCACCAGACATCAATCCTTAGGGTAACCCTCTTCATCTGGGATTGAATTTGAATATGAAGAGGTGTAAGTTCGAATAGGACCACCATCGATGCCGTCTGACAAGTTCGCACATACAAGCCAATCTCTTCAGCTTATTAAGCGCGTCGATGACTGTCTGCTGCCTTGTTATTTCCGCCAAGATTACTGATCCATACGTAATCATTGGGCGTATTACCATTGCATACATCCATCGCAGTATTTTAGGATTACAACCCCAACTTTTTCCTGCGATCGATCTACAGGTCATGAATGATCTAGTAGCTTTTTTTGATATTTTCCAGAATAGTTTTTGGTCTAGGGTTATCCCCTAGACCGTTCAGATAGTGCAATTAAAAACTTTTAACTGTTTATCCAGATATTGTTTATGGACTCAGTTTTTTAATAATTTCAATTGCTGAGCTGCTGTTATTCTTTAATCTACTCCTATGCCAAGTATTTTAACTTGAAGATTTTATATGAAGTTGTATTAAGATGACCAATAAATAAATAAAATTTATAAAATGTTGGAATAATAACTGTCGAAGAAATCAATTTTTGGTCACTTCCATTTAGTTCTGATCATAAAAAGTGTGAAATTCTCTCAGTATGCGAAGAAGATATGTATAAAAAATCCTTGAATATACATATATTGTAGAAACATGGGCCATTCTTTTACAAATTATACGGTCTTGAGGGAAAAAATGTTTTTCCTGGCACATCTCATTGATTTAACTGACACTTATATCGGGATTTTGCTCGTAAATATTTTTTATTTTGCTCGTAAATATATTTATGCAAATTTTGAATTTTTATTGCTTGCTGGGCTTTCTTATCCTCTAACAGGGCTTCCTGAAGGCCACTACCTTCTTAAGTATCTTCTTAAGAAATTGAGGTTCTTGTCGACTGTGCAATGAGGACATGGAAACAGCCAAGTACCTTCTATACGAATGTCTGGCTACCATAAGACATGGAACGCTTTCCACGAAATATACTGGAAACTAAAGACTAGACTTCGAGATATGCATGTGGCATAAAACTTAACACACTTCATAGATGTTAACAGGAAAGACTGCGCAAAAGATCAACTATCCATACTTAACCCTCTAACCCGCAAGGTTGAAATAATAATAAAACAAACACCAGAATTTTTGTTTCCAGTTAATATTGATGAAAGTAAAATGAAGATGAAGTCGATTTTTTTTATTAGTTATTGAGTTTAGCAGTTAGGCTGCCCTGATGTGGCCTTGCGGGTTTAACCCAAAAAATAAAGATATAGGGCAACTCACAAGGTGTCTTATTTGGTGTTGTAAACTCTCATTTGCCATATAAAATTATACGAAATTATGATTATACGACCGTATATGAGGAGACTTAGAAATATTTTTTTTTTTAGATTTTTATAAAAAACTTATATGGGCGATAATTTTTCGTTACAAAACAACACTTTGTACACATAAAAATAACTATAAACAACAATTGTGTGTTATTCTTTCTTCAGGTCTGCCAATTAATTAAAACAAAATAAATTTGCTCTTTTCGATTAAAATAGAGTGATAGCTGCCTCAGGGCGGTCTGACGGGTTAGAGGGTTAAAATTCATTATCTCCTGTTCAACTAATTGGATCGATTCCGTTTTTTCTTTTTGTATACCATAAAAATGAATAAAATTCAGTAAAAACATAATTAAGCAGTTTACCGTTGTGCAGACTGTCGCCAATGAGACTCCACTTTCTTTTTAAGACTCGACTTTAGTGCCCTCTATCATTTAAATAGAAAATTAAAAAAAAGATATTTTTGTATTCCAGAAATCCTAAATAATCTTACAAAAAAGAACCCAACCTTAATATGTAATAAAAATTCTTAAAAATTTTTGGTTTTTCACATGAACTTTAATCCTACCTTAAGAGAATGTCGGCTTAAACGATAAGTTCGTTTTGCGTATTTAGTTCTGTTTTTATTTTCCTGCAAATTATTGTTTTGTGTATGATTTGCTTTTATGAGCACTAACTAAACACAAAGCAAAGGTGCATTTTTTTCTCGGTGTTGAAACGTTTTGTGTTTCGTTCTCTTGAATGAATTGAACTTGCTTTCGTTCTTTGATTAGAACAGAGGTTCTCAACTGTGCTCATTCTACGCCTCCCTTTTCGAATTCGCGGCAAACGCGCGCCTCCCCTACTTTGATTTTCACACAACAGTTTTCTATGCTGGTTTACTATTTTTTAAATGAAATCTAGTTTGGATGAGGCTCTGGTTAGTTTGCATCAAAGATAAACTAGGCTAGTAAATTTGTTAGTAGTTGAATTGTTCCTCGTGAGGAAAACTAGGATGGTGAAGTCTTAGTGACTTTTTAGTTGGAAATTCGCTACCATAAACTAACCAAATAATTAATAAATAGAGTCAATCATACAATATCTTAAGTGATTCCTAATGTTAAAGTTTTTGATAGTAAAAAAATCCTGGTAAAATTTATTTGAACTTAAGTTCTTTGAAAATGGTATTTTACATTCAATTTTATTATTTATAATAGTTTTTAACAATTTGTCGTATTTTTGCGGTTTAAAGCTATTATCGATGCAAATTCGGACCATTTTCGATGCGTCTCTGCTGCGAATTTCGAAAATGCAAAGGGGCACACACTGTTGCGATTTCCTCGCATTGATGTCGTAACAGCTGATTTTCATTTCTTTCTGCCACCCATAAGAATGTTTTAGTTGAGATTTCTACCAGTTCAATTAACTATTAATTTAAATGTAAATGTTAGAATAAAAGTATTGATATATACAAAATAATATCAAACATTTCTGAATTTGAATGTTCGAAAAAAACGACGCAACTGTGTGTGCTTACCTTAAATCAGAAATGGAAAATGTGAAACTAAAAGGTGCGTATTGTAGGTTTTAACATATAGTATTATATAAAAAATAAATTATTTTGTTAAATACAAAATATTATGATTAGGGCGCATTACTATGTATTCAAATATTTGTTTATTGCAATACCTCCGCACCTCCCTTCAAATCTGTCTACGCCTCCCAGGGGGGCGCACCCCACCAGTTGAGAACCACTGGATTAGAATATAGAGAACTTGGCTAAAATCAAATATTACGATTTTGTATAACAGAAAATTATTCAAATATTAAAATAAATTAAATAAAGTCAAAATAAGTGTACGATTTGTGAAAGAATGACCGATATATAATTCAAACATCTGCATATGTATGCATATAAATATGTACAATTTCCCTAATTTAAACGAGTCCCATTAATTGTATAGAAATTCTAAATAATTTATTTCAATTTTTATTGAAGCTCTTTAATTGTTATTCTCAATCAATTGCATTGTGTGCGCGCACGTGTGTGTTTGCGAAATAGAGGAAGAGTGAGAGAGAGCGCGAGAGAGAGCGCTGAATAAAATGAAACAATATGATAATATTGTAAGTTCACAAACTGTTGCCGAATGTGATCAAGCAGCAACAACAAATACCGCAACAACAACTACGTGCTATAAACGTAACAAAGAGAATAAGGTAAGTGAATGATAAATGTGACGTCAAATGTTGTTTAGCGATTGAATCCGGAACCGATTTTCAAAATAAATTAAGCATTTTCAGTAGGAGCAGGAAAGGGGGAGGTGCTCTTGACAATATACCGATACTATAATTACACTACGTTACAGTGAAAATAACTAAGTGCTATGTGCCGCACGTGCATGTTTTACGTCTAGTCAAAAAAAAAAAATTTGATAAATACTTGGAGTTTCAAATACACCCGAAAAATCTAAACTTAGGATCAAAACACCGATTTTCTGGGGTCTCGTCATATTTTTGCCTATAACTTCACTGGGGTTGCTGCAGTATTGAGCTTTTAACTCTAAGAAAACTTAAAAATATTTAAATCTTTTTCGTTTCTACGACACATTTAAAAAAAAATCAACTACACTTTCAATTTATATATACACGCATAAATATAAATATGCTGTTGAATAAAATATATTCTTAAATCGATAGTAAACGAGATATTTTTTATCGGAATACAATTTATTATTCTGTACAAGATACAAAATATTCTAAACATTTGAAAAATATCGTTGTTCATTCACATGCGTTTTGTTAAAAATGTTTAATTTACTATATTATTTTATAGGGGAGACTGAAAACTTTTTTGAAAATTTCAAAGCTTGACTTTGTAGTAAATTATTTAAATTATACAAGTTGTATCAATTGGTTCAAGATCTCTGGGAATTATGGACCATTTTGTAAATCGATTAAAAATGGAAAAATTGTTATATTTGATTCCAAATGACAGAAGATTCATTATTAAAGAGAAACAAAGTGAAATAATGTAAAAAATAGCAATGGAAATCAGTCAGAAACGCAATGTTCGCAAGTCCAGTAATTTGCAGTCATTCCGGCGCATGCCAAGTGAACGGCTCGATCGCACACTTTGTAATGGATGCAAATGTTGTCTTCCTCGTCACAATCAGTTGAAAATAGTTGATTCTTCTGTGGTGTCCCGGACTTATTTGTTTTTTGGAATGTATCACGTCGAGCTCAATTTTTCCAATGTTCGCAACTATAAATATGAATAATAAATATGTTAGCTTATTTGAAAATGAACGAAATCTTCTACAGAAGAGAACCTAACCTCAACATTGTACTGCCGAAAAACTAATGCTGTGTTGAAATTTTGCAGGGAAAATCAGTTATATGTATCAAATGCATGAAGTTAGCTTGTCAAAAATCAAGAACTGAGTGGTTCGTAATTCCCCGACAAAAGTAATTCCCCGGGATCCACAACACCCCAGTTTCCCCCATATGTATGTATTGTGTATTATTCAGAATACCAGAAGGATGTGTAGGTACATCCTGTCTTACTAGCGAAGCACGATTCCACTTAAATCAATAGTAGGTAGAGTACTGTGCTGCAAAATACGTAAAGTTTGATCACTTATATCAATATTTTGATTATGTTTCATAGAAATTAACACTAGGAATGTGTGAAAATTCCAATTGATCTTATGTATGTGCATCATCTGTACTCAACTCAGGCAACTCTCTCCCCTTTGAGTTACACAACTTTAGCGCAAAAACCAAATACCTGCAACAATAAAGAGAAGTTTAACTAAAACTCAAGGTTATACGCGTGATACGTGTTGGCAACAAACATACACACATTTACATAGTTATATATATAGCTAATATTGTCATCGCATGATAAACAAAAAATTTTCAAAAATCAACGGTAACACTGGCAACGCATTAAAAGCTACTGCCGAAAACAAAAGAAAACATCATGGATTGGCATAGTTATTAAATTTGGGAGAAACGGTCAATGAAAACGAGGTGAAACTCGTGAAACTCGCAACGAAAACAAAATTCAAAACAAACAGAAATCCACAAAAATTCCCCAAAAGTTCAATGAAACCGGTTAAGATACATACAACTAACGAGCTAAATGATATCGACATACGCATATATGTATGTATGTATGTACGTATTTATGTGTGATTTTGTAAAATTATGCAATTTCTTCACATGACTTACAATTGCTCGTTGCCTCGTAGTTTTTTAACCTGAATAGTAATTTGCAATTTACGTGGAAACAAAAATGACCGTCAAATATTTAAAGTTGCTACGATTTGAACTTGCAATGAAATGTTTTGATACGGTTCAATATCTACTATAAATATTTTTGTAACTTGTTAGTTGTAATTAAAATGATGTGCAATCATTAAATGCATGAGGAACGAGGAGCTCTCTTTATTTAGTCCGTATTTGTGAAATTTCGTAAGGCTGGTACGCCGGCCGAGTGCCGCCCTTTCTTTTTGATTTTTTCTTTTCTTTTAATTTAGCGAAAAACTTTTTATAAAAAAACGAAAATAGAGTGGGTGAATCTGCTTTTAAGCTCTTGTGCACTCGAGCTACTCTTTGGCCTACGCTGATCTAAGGAGTAAGAACCTCTCAATAGAAAGGAACTTAAACAAACTATGCCCTAAGTTTTAAGCGTAACGATCCCATATTTATAATTCCAATGGGTCCATTCAAAGAGTTTAAGTATGTAATCAGGTAAAGTAAATTAAAACTGAGTATGTATCTCTATTGAACTAAAAGCTTCTCAAGTGCGACTGCACTTGAGCAAACTTATAAACCATACATAAAAGAAAAGACACACATACATCATAATCAAGTTTTATTTTGCAATCAATGATGATAATGATGTTGACGATGGTGCTGATAATGGAGATGAAGACGATATTACTCAATCAACAAGCATTTGCGTTGATTTGCGCGTAGCACACACTAACTAAGCTACTTTATACTTGGAGCAAACGTGCGGCTAAACGAGCGAACTCATTGCATGTGTAACTTAGGATCGAGCGAACGTTCGCTTGCTTGCATTGTACTTGGCACGAGTGTAGATATCTCGAAGGTACTCACGCATTTGATATTCACTTGCAGCTAGCCGCAGCAGATATTTCGCGCATTTTAGTTCAAATCAGACGGTTTTGGTTAAGTGTTGTTGAGCTTTTAAATTGCTTTCAGTGCGATTCTATATCAGTGTGATGCTTAGTTAAGTTTTCGCTTGCATACGATGCGGTAACAAAATTTTGTGATTTCCAAATAAAAAATATTTTCTAACTACGTGCTGGTGTACACTGTTCAGAGTGATAAATAAACAAAAATATTTCCAAACAGAAATTATAAGAATCGCATTATTTTATCGAGGTGCACTAAAATAAAAAAAAAAATAAAAAAATATATGAAAATAAATTCATCTTTAGTTGTAAATGTATTATTATTTTCAAAATAAAGTATATAAATTTAAAAGAAATAATGGAAATCACAACCACAACAACAACAACTACAACTGAATTGAGAAAAGTTTCCAGAAAGCAAGCGAAAAAAATATGTGGCAAGAGTATAAATGTGGTACGATCTCTAATCATAATTTCTTGGAATAAAGACTCAATAAAAAACTGTACAAGAAAATATTTAATTTTTAAAATAGAAATTTATTATTTTCGAAGTATGTATTTCGTCAATTCAAATATAAACTTACATCTAAACCTTTGGGAAATATGTAGGGGAAGATGAGGTGCATCCGACACCCCCCATTATCTCAAGAACGCAAACAGTCACCGAGGTGCCGTGGAGATGAATTGTTGGTTGTGATAGTCACTAACAATTTGGAAGAAGTTAAACATTTTTCATTTATTTTTGTCCCTGTAGGAACAGGGTATTTAATGCTTCGTCAAATATAAAATTCAATTCAAGTATCAATAACTTTGTGTAAAAGTTTTTTTAATGCAATAATTTAGAATAAGTGAATCAGTTTTTAAACAGCTTACAAGATTTACTAAGCATTAATGGCTTTACATGAATTTGACTACTATAAAAAAAAAAGAATTAAAGTGATTCTTCTTTCATAAACTGTAATTTGTATTGAATTTTTCTTTGGAAAGTTTCGAAAAGGGGTGGGTGCCGCAATCACCTCAGGGGGAGTCAGATTAGACCCATATTTTCACTATCAGAAAAATTATTATAGCGTGAAAACGGTGACATAAACTAAAGGTTGATATGTGAAAAAGTCCAGATATTTAATGCATTACCAAACAATACTAATTGTATTGAATTATATCTTTATTTAAAAAATGTTATGAGATAACATATGAAAGAGTGTCGCTTTCACCTCACCATCCCTTACATACATATATGGTATATTTGAAATGGTTAGCAATTTTTATATTGTAAGCGTAACTACGAAGCTACTTTTTAATTTAAACTTTGGACCATAAAAAAAATTCGGTTCTTGGCAAATTGAGAGTTTTTACTCCTAGATCAATACTGAACGGTAATTGATAACCAATATTTAATAATTGAGAGCATACCGTTGAGTATTTGTTACCAAATGTAATTTCATTTGAAATTATTACCTTCGCACTATGAGGCAAAATGGGAGGTGCATTCAGAAATATGCCGATTGGACTTATTTTGGGGCACAGCAGTGGTGTTGCGCTTGTTGACTCCATGCCAAAATGCATTAGTCTATATATACATAAATATACTCTTACCGAAAACCGGCAAACAATTTTTTGTTTGAGATACTTAAAATAAAGAATAAATACGACATGACATTAACCCTTTGGTATCCGAATTTTAATGGGGCTTGGTAGAAACCTTATGGTTACTTAGGCTTTCCACATCATCATACCAAATTTCATGTTTGTTTGTTCTTTTATGAAAGGCTAAAAATCATAGCTATGAAGCTGTAGAAAATCCCTGAATAACTATTTTTCTCAAATTTTTTGATTTTCGCATGTAATAAAAAATTTCCGCTTAGTAATATTTTAAAGCAATTTTTCCAAAAAAAAAAAAACAAAAAAATAGTACACAAGTTTTTACTAAAAAATTTTGGCACTGCAAAGAAAAATCAAATGGCAAAAGTACGAAATTTCAAATGTTCGTCAAACAGCAAACGTGAAGAATACTTAACAGAACCTAATACATACAGCATTACTAGTAAAATTTGTTGAACATCTATTTTATGCTACAACAAAGTGAATGTTGCTTATTTGCATCATAGGGCATGAAAGAGTTAAGACCGCTTGCCGGAAGTTTGAGTTTTAACCTTAACTCTTTAACGCATAAATATTATTGCGTTTTCATATGAATTAGGCTGAGCATTTTTAAAACTTTTGAAAGTTTATTCATGTCTTGCATTTAGGTGGCGCTGCGCATTACAGAGTTAACTAATAATTATCCAAATTTATGATAGCATCACAAACCTAATATAGAGTACAACCGAACTCTACGCAACCAAACTAAGTTGACGTGTTTGGGCGTCTGGCTATGTTATTTTCACGTACTTATAGTAAAATTGTATGCCTAGTTCTGAGTTGAAGGGATATGCATTAAAGTGTTGACATATCAATTATCATTCATTGTTAATTGCATTTGACTAAAATACAAATGCGATTTACGCATAAGTACAGTAGCATTAACAACAACAGCAGCAACAATTACAACAAACTATGATATCACGCACATGCTGATGAAAATAACAACAACAACAACAAACAAGTATCAGCGTACGTCATAAAAATGCATTTTTGCAATTCACAATTGTGGTTTCGAGAGAATAGAAGCAAATAAAATTTGTAAACAAATCATAAAAACAATTATTTTCCACGTTGTTGTTTTTGTTTCTGCTTTCAATTATTGTTTACAAAATTGTAAACAAAAACAAAATTATATATGTACATATAGTAAAAAGAAACATATATATATGCAAAAAAAACAACTAGGAAAAGCTAAAATGTTTTGTGATTCACTTAACAACAGCGAAAACAATAAAATGCAAATAAGGCGAAAATAAAAAAAAAAAATGCGGAAACATGCAAATTGACCTTAAATCGGTGATAGATAATAATAAAGATTTGCTTCTTAATTTCATGCTCAAGACATAAATCTAATAAATGCAGTCTTCGTTTTTAATTTTTGATCATTGATCAATTCTCTTCCTTTTTCTTGCAGATTGATGGCCAACAAAAACTCGCTGCAGATTCACATCAATTTCCGGAAAATGAAGAAGCTAATGTTTTGGGCCATGGTACACCGTTGGTGGAGGAGAAACATTTGGATTTCAGCGACGGAAAATTAACCAAATACAAATTATTACTTAATTTTGAAGATGTAAGTAAATGAAACAGATTGGAGAAACCAACCAAGGAATTACAATGTTATTCCGTCTGAGACCCAATTTAAGCCACTGCGAATTTTCACTCAAACAAAGAAGCCAGAAGTTGTCGAAACTGTAGCTTGTGACATATCTAAGATACATCTCCGCAAACGTGGAGTTAAGAACGTTCTTGTAAATTTCAACATCAATAAGGCTTCGGGGTCTACAGCAGCCAAAAATAGATAGATGAAGGAGCTGAGCATTATGATTCCAAATCACTGCGGCCAATTTATCTCTTAGAGGATGGAGTTTCCAAAGTAACGAAGTCGGGTTCTCATTGTGTTTCATACACATTGATGACGGCAGCTTCACGTCTACATCTGTCAAATTATAAAAACACACGTTCTTATGGAGACGATTATTTTGGCGACGGTACGACCATATGAATACCGAACACATTGTGTTTGTGTAGCTGCTGTCGTCAATGTATAGGGACCATTAGGGTTTCACAGTGGCAGCTATTCCTTCCCCCTGGTTTCTTGAACTGTATTCAAGATACTTACAATACCCTTGTCAATAAAAGAATAAATAATGAAAGTTATAAATAGAAGCAAACAAGTTCCATTAATGAACTAATATTCAGTAATTTAAGTTTTATGTTCATAGGCAGGGCAATTTAAAGAATTGGTTTTCAAAATTTTCTTCGAGAATTTCCATTATAGCAGCCTCAAGAGGAATATACTTTGCAAAGTAGGGTATGCAAATTTTCTAAATTTCTACTAACTTGTCCAATTTGACAGCAACCTCTAGCATTCGCTTACGACTCGAACACATTAGGAAACCAGCCAAAATATTTCGACTTGACTTCAACGGAGACCTTTGTCATATTTTTTGTTTTATTGGTTGATTGCTTTTTGGTTGTACCAAAATTGCATATAAATATTTCAAAGTTATTCACCCAATTGATTTGAATTGAATTGACAACATTAACTTCATTGGCCGTTGACACGTTCGGCGTAAACGTTAAGAAAACTTCAATGTAAACGTAAGCGCACAATTAAAACAAATTTATTTGCTTATTAACCAGTTGTCAATTGCGGTTTGTTGCATTTTCGATTGAAATGTTGTAACACAACAGAAGAAGCAGCAGCAGAAGATACGCCAAAATATGCAAAACACAATCAAAATAATTCAAGCAAACAGAAAGAAAAAAAACACACACACACAGAAATACAAACTAAATCAAGGTTAATATTATTAACATTTCATTTTGGTTGCTGTCCAAATGTAAGCAGAAAAAAAAATCATAAAAAAGAAACCAAACGAAATCAAGACAACTTTTAATTGAAAAGGTTTCGGTCTCCGTTTTGGCAGTTGACCAATTATTATGTACTTGGACCATATAGAGTGAGTTGGCTATTGAAAAAAAATATGTTTTAAATGTAATACACATGTGGACGAGGTATAGTATGCAAAGATGCTTCACGCCTATTACACTTGGCAACTATAATTTTAGAACAAGGAATGGCCTCATGGGATTCAAGCTCAATATAAGTATAAATTGGCTTTAGATTGGCTTAGAAATTAAAATTATGATCGTTTGAATTTTGTTTGCTGGGCTAGAATTTTGAAAGATGGATAAAAATGTGATGTATGCCCTTTTTGCTATTGAAAATTAAAAAAAAAAAAAAAACAAATTCGTAATCAGTAACGTGAAAACAACGTATTATATTTTTATCCATCTTCTGAAATTATAACCCAGCCAAAAAACCCATCCAAGAGTTTAACTATACTATACTTGCATTTGAACTCCATGAAGACCGTTTCTTGTTCCACGAGATGAACTCGGTGATTGCGAGTTGAATACTGATCAATGCAATTGGGCACAACCTTCCGTTCTGATTAGGAATTTGTTTGGTTTTTAATTAACATTGTATTATTTGTTTCAGGCTCCAGATCATCTTAAATTTAATCCCTACATTCGTCGTGGCTACCGCACATTCCTCTCCACAAAATTATGTTTACAAAGCATCTTCTGGTGGACAAATGAAACGGTGAGTAGGCACATTTTGATGAACTCACAAACAAGATTATAGAATTTGTTCTCTTTTACTCAACAACAGATCAACATTTGGAGTCATCTTGTCGGCTGTATACTCTTCATTGGCCTCACCATATTTGATTTTCAATTTCTCAAAGTTCATGCCGAGTTCCATGATCAAGTGTTGGTAGTGTGCCTTCTAGTCTGTTTTTGCTTGTGTATGCTGCTCTCATCTATTTATCACATATTCTCGTGTAAATCGGAAGAACATTATGATTTCTTTTTATCAGTGGATTTTCTAGGAATATCGCTATCACTGGTCGCTATATATATTAGTGGGATGTATTACGCTTTTTGGTGTTTTAAGGTAAATTCTTGTGTACTGTTGATTTCCTACGCTTTGAAATTTATACTAAAAACTTAAATTTTTGAAATTTTGTATCGTCAGACGCTTCGAATAATTTATTCTGTGATTGCTTTGGGCATGTTTGTGCTGGCTATGGTAATACAAATACCCAAACTGAATGTTTCCTTAGATGCTAAGATTGTGGTGCTATTGGTGTGGTCGGCCTATGGAATCATACCATTGGCGCATTGGACAATTGTGATGGGCGGTCTGGAGAACGAGTTAGTACGCGTAAGTTTAGCAGACCCATTTGTATGGCAACTGCAATGGAAATAATCTTTATGCACTTTTGAACAGATAATGCTTCCACGAGTTGTTATTATGTACACCTTGTGTATCATAGCTTTTGTTTTTTATGCTGCCAAAATTCCAGAGCGCTGGCTCACCGGTAAAGTGGATTTCTGCGGCCATTCGCACAATTGGTGGCACCTATTCATTTTGGCCGCATTCTATCATTGGCACAATACAGGTAATTTCTCTTTTGAAGTAAATGTGTTCTACATATAAACCATTAGTGTTTGCTTTACTTTCATGCATTCCAGGTATTGCTTACGCTGAATATCGTTTAAATAATGGCTGTAATGCTCCGATGCTTACGTGAAGTGAAGAGCTAGAGCGGATTTCATTTTTAAAGTAGATAGACAAAAAAGTTCTATATTCTAATTCATCATACAAAGAATTCATCGAATATTAGGTATTTGTAAGATTTTTCAATTAGTTTAATCGCATTAGCTTAAAAAAGAGAACCTTTTTTTTGTTGATTTTTTAAAGATTTTGTTAACGTATTGAAAATACTTATAGACAGACATACAAATAATATATATTTACATATATTTTGTTGTAGCTCTTAATTGTACAAAAATTTACATACCTATTATAAAAATATTAAAATGTTTTTTTTTTTCAATTATTGGTTGAATTTTATTTTATTAAGTGCATAATGGGAATCGAAAATCCTTCTGAATATACTAAATGCATGGGACCTACAACCAGAATTGCTACATTTATAATTTCAAATTACTGTTTAAGAAAAATAAATTATTGTATTTTTGGTTAAATAACTGTACGTTTTAAAAATTAAATAAAACTACAGTTTTTACCGAAAAACAAACTTATAATTAATATCAAAAGGATAAAAAAGTAATAACCAGGGAGCGGATTATGAGGAAATCTCAATTTTTCTGCGAAATCCTACATGATAGCTGATGACATACACTGGCGGTCACAAAAACCGCACCACCCACCAATTTCAAGAAAACCTTTTAAAATGGGACTTAAACCTGATTTTGTTTTAGTGAATGCCATTTTTTTTTACTTCTGGGAACAAAATGAACAAAATTGCATTAGAAACATCACACATACACACACATTTTATTACTTTTTAATTAAAACAAAAATATGGAAGAAATTTCACGTTTTTGAGGGTATTGATTTAAAGTATGTAAAAATAAAAATATTTGTTATTTTTTGATCGTGTAAACTAAGATTAATTTGTTTCATAATAGAGCCATAAGCAAAATTGTTTAGTTTGATGGTGCCCCTCTCTTAGCCTTTCTTATTGCCGTTATCTTGAATGGCATAGAGTCGACAAGCAAAGATATCATTCGATATTTATTTAATACCAAACTTTTTTCCAACAAGGGTACATATAACAGAGGTGCCTTATCGGACTTAAATCGCGCGAGCTACCTGATCATTCTCGCCAGTAAATTCTAACATCATCGAAAAAATTTGGAATCTGCAAACGAATAAGAATCTATAATTTAACATTTTTACTATTTCCAAAGTTATCAAACTTTAGGCATTAATTACTAACCAAACCTTACCAATTTGACGCGATGATATGCCGCAGAATTCGTCCGAAAAAATAAAGTCATTAATGAGCGAAAGCGCACCACAATAGGATTACAGCAATTGCTCCATAAAATTATAGATATTAAATGCTCATAAAAAATTGAGTTTAATTTGCTCGATCATATAACTTTTCTTTCAGGTTATGACATTTTCTTTCGTATTTGTCTTCTAAAGTCTTCTTGATCCTTTTGTCCTTTCAAGCGGGTACAAATTGCCCTTTTTCTGGATCAATCTAACAGCAGTCGAATGTAGGCATCAGATTTCTTCAGGTATTTAACTTTATGACACTCCTTGATACCTAAGAACAAAAATTTCGACGTTTTGGTGGCGCGACAATTGTTTATACTGTGCAGTTGTTTTTGGCACTTTTTCAAAAGTTCTTCTTTTCGCCAATTAAAAATTGTACATTCCGCTTGAATACATTCTTAAAACATAAACAAGGGAATCTCCTTTACAAAAGAAGGGAAATTCGGGCTATGTCAGGAAATATTACCGAAATTGCAGCAGTATAGCAAGTGGTGCGGTTTTTGTGACAGCCAGTGTCTATTAGTGTTTGAAGCTCCCCTGGTTATAAATATATAGATTTTATTCTCTCTTTTTTTTTTTTTTTTAATTTGCCTTTTCACTGTTTTAGTGCATTTTTCGAAGTTTTTCTGCTTTTTTGATTTTTTTTGGGTTTTTTACCCATTATTCCTTTTTAATCCTTTAATCTTTTTAATGGCCAAATGGAAACATTTTTTTGCTCCGTTTGTCACGAAAAAAATGGACGTAAACCGATAGAAACATTTTCGATTCATTTCGATTGATGAAGCAACCGACAAAGCCGGATATCGTCTAATCAAGGTTAATGTTGGCCCATTAGTTAAAAATGGAAGTTGGTGGATTTTGCCTGTAGAAATTTTGGAAAAGGTAAACGCATCTGCAACTTTATTTGACGGCTACCTTGGTCAACACCACGTAAATACTTTTCCACCATTTTTGGAACAGACGACCAAAAACACAATAAATGTTATATAGTATACATACAAGATTATAAATAAGAACAACAATGTTGTTGGAATATTTTTCTTTTGGAGATTATTCTTTTGTTTATAGATATTATTTTTTGAAAGTAGTAGAATTTGAAATAGTTTTGGAAAAGTTCTAGGCATAGTAATACTTAATATTTCCAAATTACTGTAATTACAGAACGACTGTAATTAATGAAAAATTACTGTGCAATTATTATTTCTCCATAGTGAAGGCTAAAATGATAATGTTGTTTTGTGCCTAAATGTAGGCAACGAAGACTATGTCTTCGTCTAAGCTTTTTTTCACAGTGAAGGGTAAAATAACAAGACTCACGAAAAAAGTTGAAGGTCGTTTGATTTAAAATAAATCACATTGATCACCCTGTAAATGGTTTGAGCACATACTTGCTGTAATCGCCGTCATGGATACAGATTCCAAGGCTTTCAAACTGTTTATACACTGCGCTTATGTTTAAGTGTAGTGCAATGGCGTTCAAACTCCAAATACACTGAACAATACACAGCACACAGTTAAATAAAACTAAAGTACAAATTTTTTTTTACAAATTTGCACAAATTATTATCAAGTTCGTCCGAAAGGAGTTCGCTTATCCAAAAAAAACTTCCAACGGGAAAGATAATGGGAGAGTAAAGTGAAAGTCGCTGTGAGAGAATTTGCAAGTTTTTACTGTATAAATTTTTACTGTATAAAGAATTTGTAAGCGAAAAAACAAATGATTGAAAAATTCATCAGTGAATTGACGATTGAAGGAGTAACCAAATATCCATTTAATAAGGACTTATTATTAAATTTTAATCATATGAAAATTTCATATCTTCTCCATATCGTCCAATTTTATTTTTTTTAGCAGTTGTTCGTAGGAGAATAGTTTCTTATCCGATCAGCATCCTTCTGAAAAAAGGATGCTGATCATCAGTTTTAAACAAAATTACACTGTGGCTATACCAAAATAAAACTAAACGGAATTGTATTATTTAATTAAACTTTTTTATTTTGAAAAAAAAAAAAATCCTTGGCAAATTAGTGACCAATGTTACATACTTACATGTATCACAAAGTTTTGACTATGGAAGCTTTTTTTAAATTGTACAGAAAGTTTCAAAATACAAAATTTTGTTAAACTGATGTTACCTTGGTCACCAATGGGTTAAATAATGGTCATCAGTGGGTTGAATCATTTAAAATTCACTTCATTCAATTATGTTACTTTGGTTACAAATGGGTTAACTCGTGGTCATCAATGGGTTAAATCATCTAAAATTTATGTAAAAAGTATAGCTCAAATGAGTTGGTCGAAAAAAACTAATTTTAGAATTTTGAGCACTCACTTATATGGAGCGGCCCCAGTGTGAGGCGTGATAGAGAACATCTGAATATTATAAACCATTTTTTGCGAATGTTGTAATAATGTATAAAATATTTTTCAGTTTTGGCTTAAAGCTCAGAGTTTCGATAAGTGTCCTGAAATGGGTTAAAATATTCCAATTTTGACAAAAACAAACCAAACATAGCTATATACAGTAATGACGTCATCCAACAATTAGGTAATTCTAAAGTTGCTACCTTATAATTTCGGGTTTTAGTACGTAAAAGATTTTCAGTTGCATTACTTTCACTTGCACAGAAACGAACTTCGCTTAGCAATTGCAGTTTAGTTGAATGTATAAACATATTTCCCTTTTCTTACTTAACATTTTCATAACTGGATTTTATGTAAATATGTTTGAGCCTATCTATCAAATTTCTCCCCCACACTTCTCGTTTTGATTCATGTATTTTTAGAATTCCAAATCACATATTTGGGTGTTGTTTTGTTTTGCTTTTTAGCCTTTTGCAAAACTTTCAATTCCTAATTATAATTAGTGAATTCGGTTGTGTTCATAAATATTAAAAAGGGTGTCCTTATTGTCATCACCCACAACGACATCACATGAATAATTAACTGCTGAACAACAACGCGCAGTTGGTCTACATCATCCTAATGCCCCTTCCTCAAACCATTAAAACGCCATTTTGTTTTCTCTGCTCCTTTTATGCAAACACTCTCTTCCCCCCTCCCCACCCACACACACACACACACACACACACACACAGATAAACACACAAAATTGTGAAGCATTCTCTAGCAAAACATTTATGAATTTTGCATTTTTAATGTAATTTTGTGCGACGCATTCTACATACATAATTACTTACATATTTACAAACATATACTATATGTATATGCACAGATCTCGTGTATAATATACAAATATTTATATTTAACAAAAACACTGAAGTTTAAGCATGTATTTCCTAAGACTGAGTAATATTGAAAACTAACTCTGAGAAGTTTCTTTAGAAAATAGGAAATGTGCCTCTTGTGGCCCTGCAGCTCCTTTTTAAAGTGTTGTGAAATATTAAATTTATAAATCATATCTACATATCTCTAAATATCACACATAATATTATTTCTCCTACCTACTTGTTTAGCATTGCTGAAACTCATCTCTAATTATTTCAATTTCACGCCACACGCGCTTCTCCTTAAGCCCAAAAACAACAAAACTGACACGCTCAATTGTATCACATGAAATATGACAGAAGAAGTAAAATCGTACCGGAAACTTTTAGTTCGACATCCTCAATACACACAGAACATTTTCATTTTCTTCCTCATTTCCATTTCCATTCCCATCTTAATTTTTATTTGTACCCGTATTTGTTTCATATTTAAATTTCAATTCGAACAAAAATGAAGCATGAAGAAAAGCAAATAGCTTCGGCTACTGCTTCATTACTTTTCTGATTTGTTTACGAAATCATGTGTCAATCGAAGCAAAATATTGTATAAATGAAGGAAGACAGAAGAAATAGACAGACAGATGCATGGACAGACATTGTTTGAGGGGCGCACGTGGTCCAGCAACAACATTAGACAAGATGAGAGGAATTAAAGGTAATTGGAAAATGGTGTCAGTGTGCCCAAGTGAAACCAATTACACCAGTACGAAGAGAAAAAGATAGTGGTGGAGGGAAGCGACAAGAGAGAGACTGAAGCCTTATTTCTTTAACCAATAGTAAAATTTTGGAGCGGTCTCTGGGAACTGTCTCCTCTAGATACCCATCCATTTTCATTATTACCACTCGTAAGGCAACCTTAACCAGATCTGCCCATCTCTCACATTTCGTATATGTTTTCTCTCTCATTCAAATATTGGAGTGGAGTGAAGTTCCTTTTTATTGCTTTTATTCAGTCTTTTTCGATACGAACATCACGCTACAATTGAATTTAAAATATTCCAGCAAATTAAAAATAACGCGAAATTTCTTCTGGTATTTATTTTATTCTTTTTGAGAAAATTTCGATTTGCATGGGATGAAAACTTTCATTTGTTTTCTTCCTTTTTTGGTTTAGTTATGATGAAGACACAAACAAATTAAAACGAAGGATTCAAATTTCTGGTCTCAAATGGAAATTTTTATATATTTTTGTATGTGTGTGTGTGTGTGGAAGGAGAGGAAATATAATTTTGCGCTTGAATTGTAAGGGGAAACCATCCCCACCATACTCAATAGAAAGACGAAATGAATCGCACAAAAGTCACGAATTGTAAAGTCAAAACGGAAATGCTGCTATGCTGCGCAAGCGAAGCAACTAAGTCGCAGGGATTTAAGGAAAAATGTCCAATCAAGGGCAAATGTTTTAAATATAATCGAAATTGAAAATGTGTATTAGTGTATGTATAGGAAAATATTTTTTGCCATTGTCTTGTGTTGTAAACAATTGGTAGCAGTTAAATGCAAAAACTTGATTGAAAAATATTGGTAGCTGTATTTTTCACATGCCCATAAGTACAGGTCCATTTTAACAGGCTTTGTTGCGATTTTACTTGATTTTGAGAAAAATCATATGTGCCAACAGGCAGCGATAGTGGGAACTTAGTTTCAACTCTAACTAAGAAACTCTTTTATAAAAAAGCTGTGTGAATGTTTTTCCTTTTTGAGACAATTGCCTCGGTTGTAATGACAAAAAGAAAGCCCTTCATTGCTGTTCTAGTGTATCAGGTCCCCAAAACAATTTAGTCCGATCACAAAAACTCAGCAAAGTATTGAGTTTTAAATTAGAACGATTTGATATAGCCGGGCACCGACCCAGGGAATGCTCGAGAGATTCTCTCTTCGATGTCATGGTAGCTGTGGCAGATATAATTATATGAAATATATTCCACAGACTCGCTGCATGTAAACCAATAACACAGTGTTCCGTATATGGCATGTATAATGCTGTTATTCAAGGGATTTCCACCTTGGTGAAATATACAGTTTGGTTTTGGAAACATTTTGTATTGTTCTTGATATGGCACACTTAGCTAAGCCTCTCTATTTGATCATGGATTGCCACAAAAGTGCGGAAAAATTGCCGCCCTAACCAAATTTAAGGGAGTTAGTACTTGTTCCGACAAAGTTATATCTGTCGAGGGCCCATATCTAGTCAGGGCATCATATTCTTATTTCCCCCCGATGAGAGAGTTAAATTGCCATTCTAGTTTGACAAGGTCTCCCTTACACTCGAACAACCACTATTTTTGGTTCGGTTTTTTCTGAGATCATGGGTTTGATCGTGGGTCGGCTATCAGAGAACATTGGCTACCATGGTACCATGGCTTTCCAGGTACATTTTACTTTACTAGTTTGTTGTGCAACAAAAATTTCTATCTCGAACATGCTAAATGAATATGTGAATAATAAAAATTCATATTGTTAATATTTTAAAATTATCTGGGATTATTTATAGTAATTATGGGTTACAATTAGAATGAGCATGAAATTTAAAATTTCGATCCCCAGATAATCTTGTCCGCATTATTACTCTAAAAGATTTTAGCAATGTAGGTTTACAATTTATTGTTTAAATTCATATCACTATAGAAAACAATTACAAAAATATGAGTGATGATGAAACATTAGTAATTTTTTATTACAATGGAATTTTCCTTAGTTGAGGATAATTCGTCAATTAGAATGTCTCGCCGCTTTGTTTCATATTTGACTTTATATACGAGTAGAGGTTATTTTTAGTAATGTGAGCGTGTGTGTGTGTATGCATGTGTGTTTCTTGTCATGATGTTGGCAGCTAGCACGCATCTTCTTTGAGCTCTGGGACAAATCCCACTCACATGGAATTGAGAGGAGCAACCAAGCAATCGAGCAGCATCGGCAACATCAACAACAACAGCATCGATGAACCCATACGTCAAAGCAACAAACGCATCAGTTTCTTCAGTATTTCCACTTTTATTTTATTTCATTACATTATTTTTTATATTTTTCGGTTTTAGGAGTCACTTTCAGTTTTTAGGTGGATTAAGTAGTTTTATCCCTCACAAAGCAGTGCAGCACATCACAGCGTAGGAAGAGAGAGTGTATAGGAAAAGAAAGAGAGAGAGAGAGAGAGAGGGAGGGAGGGAAAAAAGAAATGATGGCAGCAGGCAACATCGCATGTTGTTGGTAACAACCGATGTTTTTGCTGTTGATAGTCGTTGTTGTTCTGTTGATGCTGCTGCTGCTGAGGTTGATGATGTTGTTGGTGCCAGTGTTTGTTTCGTGCGCTAATGCGTACAAATTGTATATAGAATGTGCTGTGCTTCTTGCTCCGCTTCATCTTGAGAAGGAAGGAAATGTATGCTGCCATCGCTACTGCTGCTGTTGTGCTTTATTTCGTATGAAAATCAAAAATTAAAACAACCTGGGAGGATTAAGCAGGATTAGTGCGAACGAAGCTAATTTTATTACATATACATAGAGAAATGTTCTTTCTTTTTTTTGGAATATTTTTAATTAGAATTTTTTTATGAAGTTCAAGATTTTACTTTTATGAAATGCTTTGGATTTCTTATTTTATTTTATTTATTTTTAGACTTTCAACAAAAAAGTTGTGTTTTTGTGTTCTTACTTCGCTCAAATTTAATCAAATTACATTAAGCAATTACTTAATTTTTGTATTTTTCTTTTATTTTGATCCGCTTACATTAAATTTTATTGCCACGGTCTTCATCATTAAAATATTTATGTTCAACAATTTAAATATTTCTTTGTCGTATACGCAATGTGATTCGTTATTACTGCTGCGACATACTGCTCTCATACTATACTTTAAAATACAAGGTAATCAAATAGAAATGTCATCCAAAGGACATAGCACTCTATGGGGTGTAGTAATGCTGGAGGTGTGGTTCTTTTAGTATTGGTGTGCCAATGGGTAATGATTGTTTTAAATATTTTGTTAGTATGTATACAGTGGAACAGAAAGATTGCTTTTATTCTCTTGAGTTCGAGTTCAAGAGTTATTTTTAGTTGAATTTATAGTCGTAGTTAAAGTATAGGTTTTGCAGAGCATCAATTGAGTACAATTGTACAATTTTGATTTGTGAATTGCACTTTTTGGAACATAAAAACGAAAACTTTTATAGTGAAGTAAGTTTTTGTTAGTTTTTTAGGAGACTATGAAAATTAAATCTAGAGGTTAATTTTCAAAGTCATGACTTAAGTTCATGTCAATTTCGTTATTTGAAGTTATATATAAACAGGCTTAATGAACAAATGTAGTCATCACAACAACAATGTATATAGAGACGGGCAAATCAGACGGCCGTTTCGGAATTCGCCACAATTCCTCATCTTAATCTTAATCTTTCAATATCCTATATAAGCTACTAATATTTGAAATCGTAACCCAGAATTACGGATTTGATTCCAAATATCTTCACTGAATAGAGATATTGAAAGAAACTACCACTGCCGTTCTATACACTTATGTTGTTGTTTTTTCCCCATTGTAGCTAGTCTGCATAACAGTTCGTTATTTGAATTGCCCGTCTCTATATACATTGTTGTTGTGATGACTACATTTGTTCATTAAGCCTGTTTATATATAACTTCAAATAAGTTTTTGTTGTTAAAAATTTTCACTTACAGTTGTCAGTTTCCGCTCAAATGTAGCAATCTATTTCGCAGATGCAAGGAAATGAATGCTCCACATAGACTGGTAAGTTTCAAAGTATTGCCATAACTCTTTAGAATCAATGAGAACTCTGCGAGGCAATAAATGCAAGTGTTTTAAGTGTTTAGTAAGGACATTGAGCGAAAGAAAGAATCCGGAATTTAGTTTTGAGCCTAGAATATTGGATGAGAAAAGTTTTGTTATCTGGAATGCAGTTGGATCCTCCATCTGTGTTGTTAGTGGTTGTAAAAAGTCGTTTATCGAAATTTGCGTAATGACTGAGAACTGATTGATGGTGAGATGTTAAAGGACTCTGCCAGTGGGCTTGCGTCTGGCCTCGCAAACTCGTCATTCTATCGAGTCATTTTAGCTCAAAAGGCTTTCGTCATATATGTATTTATAATGAATATATTTTGGCTATAGGAAATAGTCATATTTTAATCAAAAATCTTCGGTCAGGATGTAAGAAGGATCTTTGCTTATCAGTAGAAATATGCTCGATATTGTACATGTTCTCATGTAAACTACCAGTGATATTACATGGGTCAAAATTTAAATACAATTTTAATGAATTATTTTCGTGCTGCCAGAATTATTGCTGTTGCTTTCTTTGATGCCATTGATTTACAAACTCTCGCTCGCATCTTTATATCTTTTGTCGAAGGTTAATTTTTACACTGGAAATACATCATCGATTTATAAATTCACAATTATAATGAATCAGCGAAATAAAAAAGCCGTCACCATAGCTCGTTGTATAAAAAGAAGACTGTCTTCGTGCCTTTTCCCAAACAAATTTTTCAGTTAACTTTTTGTGTTTTGCCACTGTGTTGGTGTCTTTTTTTTTGCTAACATAATAAAATTTTGGGGGTTCACTTTCATTCGCGGCCCATTAAATTAATTCTCAAATGCCACATTTGTTCTTTTTCTTTTATGTTTGCGTCTCGTATCTTTTATTTTCAGCAACAAAAAAGAATACATATTTCTCTTTTTTGTGCGTAAGTATTATGACAAACAAAAACAAAACAATTGCGCGTAAATGTGAAATGAGAGTGTGTAATTTTGTACAAATCTTTTTTATATTTACATTTCGCAATCACATGTTGAGAGTAACTTAATTTTCCTTTACACATTTTACTTATTTTTGCCAGAGTCCCTTACTGTCTGCCTGCCCTTCCTTCCTGCCATCCTTTTAGATAATATCCATAAAATGCTCAGATAACCATAAGTCCTGCTTAAGGCTTATACTTACATACATACATATATATGTAAGCATGTGTATGTGCTTGAATGTGGAAGAGAGGCAGTGGGGGTATTTAAGTGCGAAGTGTGCGAGTGTGTGTGAGTGGGCGAAAGTAAATCCCTTTGTTTTTGTTATTTTTTTTTTTTTTTTGGTTAATGTTCATCTCATCTACATAATAATAAAATAAACACAGTTAAATAAGTTAAGCGTTAACCTAATTTTATTTTCATTTAATTTCATTTATTTCACCTCATAAAATTTCTATGACTCTGTCTATAAATGAATGTATTTTTGAGGCGGGTGCAAATATTAAAAAAACAAAAAAACACAAAAGTTTAACGAAAAATCTGCGCAAATCTTTACTCAATTGCAATTTTTCACAAAGCATTTCAATAACTTTGTGTATTTTGTATTATTTTTCTTTTCTAACTTTGCCTTTATATAAAAAAATGTATTATTTCTTTACCAAACTTTGTATTCATAACCAAACAAAAATAAGAAGAAATTGTAAGCAAAAATCCAATTTCCAAATGATTTGTATATCATGAATACTTGCGCTTGAACATCATGTTCCCCATTTAGATACATTCTCGCTCTCATATTTCATAACTTTGTAAGCTAGTGAAGATGAATGGGCCCAAATCTACACAAATCGAAAGTCCCATAAGTAAAGTACAACAACAACTAAAATAATAACAATAACAAAACAATATGTGAAGCCAATTTAGCTGCTATCAAATTTATGGAATCGACTCAGCCCTCGACTTGATTTTACTCGCATATTTGACTTGAGATAGTTGAGTTTGCAGTGTATATAGTAAAAACAAAAACAATAACAACAACAAGGAACAAGAAACACAGCAGATTTATTTTGTAATGTGTTAACTTGTATTTTTGATGGAGTTACACAAAATGGCCAAAGTATAGACTTTGAGCTTGTTCACATGCTGGAAAAGTTTTAACACCAAAAAAAATAAAAGTAAACAAAAAAGCAAAGAAAAAGTTTCTATTTTTCATATTCTTTAAGCGAATTTTAATGTTTGTTGCTGTAATTTATTGCTAATGAATTTGGTATGAGTTTGCATTCGCCTATGTATAGTAAATAAATTTTGTGAAGAATTTCAAATTTTGATGTATACGTATGAATACAATCCACAAAGTTCCATGCACTAGTTCCGATCGAGGTTGATGACCATGACAACAATTAGTCATCGCTCCATGGGAAAGTAACTTTAATTCTTAATTATATATTATTAAGACTGTTTTTCGATCGAGCAGAGAGATCCACCAGGGAACTAATGTTTTCAGTCCCCTACAGGGCCGCAGCCAGAACGAATTTCCAGAGTGGCCAGCTGCCCAAAACTATAAATTAATTAATAGGTACCAGAAAATTCAGAGGTTATTAAAAAGCAACCTTGAATTTAATTTTAAAAGTCACACTAAAAAGCATCAGGTGCAGGAGCCTCTGGAATGCAAAAAATGGGCTAAGGGCTGATATTCGAAAAAATTCTTACTCTAATATTTTACACCATCCTTCATATAGATTTACCCAAGGGACCCTAAAAACCGTTAGAAATATGAAATTTTTAAATTTTGTACATTTGTTTTTCCAAATAACAATGCCCTACGGTATTTTGGATTGTTTCAAACCTGTTAATCAAAGTAGTTATTTTTTTGGAATTTTTGACACTGAATCAGGCTTTTGAGTTTTTTTAAATACGAAAAACATCAGTTCATTATACAGCTAAATCATTCACCTTTCAAATCGTTTTACCACATCTGTTATTTTTTCGTTGAAATAAAACAATTCTGGCAGATTCGAATTCAGAATAAAGCATTCCATAGTTCTTGGGACACCTTTCTTTAAGTTCACTACAACATCTTTAAAAATAAATACCTTGAGATCCTGATACACATATATAAAATGTGTGTGTGAGCAGCAGCAAAATGCTCTTTCTGTGGATGAGTTTGTATGTGCAATGTCATTATTTAAATAAGCTACAGGTATGTCAAACCTCCAATCAACGACAGATAATTTTTGTCTGTACCCTAACCAAAATTGCTTTGAAAGGTCGGAAACCTCACGTGTAGGGGGAAAACAGACAACTGATTCGGATACAGTGGACCGAAATCCATAAAAGACCGTTGACTGATTCCATTCTCAAACAAGTTCTAGGTTTAACAAGAGAAAGGAAAAAGGTAAGACCCTTAGTTTTTATTTTTTGGACTTATAGATTTTTTACAGTCTAAGTACTCAATTACAATATTACAAAATTTCAAATTTAACATTAAAATTTCCAGAGTGCGCGAAGACATTCTCAGAGTAGGCAATGCCCACTTTTGCCCATACGTTGTTCCGCTGCCAAAAACTTTAAATCTAGAACCACTTAGTGCTAGGTAGTTTTTTGTGAAATGGAAAATTCTAATCAAAGTATGCGGTGTGGATTCTGATGGATCTTTAATTTACAAGCATGTGCATTAAAAAAATAGTTTTGGTTCAACGCGAATGTCGCAGGGTGGGGGAGCCTTCAAGGAGCAATATTTTCGTGCAAGTCATACCTTATGTGTTAGACCAAGATCTAAAGTTCCGCTTCGGAAAAAGATATGATGTCAGTTTCCCGGAACGAGATCGATGTTTAAGTCCAGCTAGCGTACTCCAGCATCTCCGTCATGTCTTCTATACCGACGGTTCTTAAACCTACATTCTAACATGGGCGTCATCACCGATCTAACCTGCCAATCGTTTTTTGAGGACGACGATACTGCGGAACATTATATTTGTAGTTGTCCGGCGCTCACGAGTATCAGATTAAGGCTGTTGGGTAGTGATGTCTTGAGTATGAATAATATCCATACTCTTCCGAAACTAAGAAGTTCGGGACTGAGAGACCTTAGGCTTTCCTTCTTTTTATACCCCCTCAGAATTCTTTCCTGTTCCTCTACTCTCTTATACTGGCTCTACCCCGGGTATAGTACAATGGTCCATGAGACTGAGTGCCTTGGTTAAGTCCAGCCCACCCTCAACTCTAACTCTAACTTTAAGATCTCCAACATCATTAGAAAATATTGAAAGAAGTTATAATTGATTGAGTAAATGATAATCATATATGTAAGTATTTGTGGATATAGAACTAAGAAGCTTTCATTTCTGGATATTCGATAAATTGAATTATGCACCTCTGTACCCCATTGCGAAATGGATTACGTGTTTTCACCCAGAAATGTTGACATGCACCTATAAATAAAATTGAAGAAATGAAAAATTTATCAAAACTAAATCCCAAATCAAAGTGACCAACAACATGCAATTCATATAAAAAGCTAGCGAGCTTTACTGCTTTTCTCTCTTCTCTCCTTTTCATTCAAAACTTACTACAGAGTTATAGTGTAATGCGGACATTACATTTTTCACACAATTTCATTTTGTATGCAAAAGTGTAATTTAAATGCGCAAAATTAAACGAACCGGAAATGAGATTGCAACCGGATACACCATAAGCTTGTGACTACGTGTATATATGTATGTATGTATGTGTGTGTATTAAATGTCCAGTTTATTATAAGTGTTTCGAGAATTCGAAACTAAAGGTAAGTATGAGTAAGGAAAAGAACAGAACACCGAAGGATATGATGAATTTGCATCTAAATCGAAAGGACTTTATACTTATTTACTTGTGTATTTTAGAATAAAAAGTATTGAGCGAGAGAGTGGGCGGGCACAGAGAGCGGATGGAGTTTAGAACTACTGTCCACATTAGGGACGACACAACATTTGTCGATTTGCATAATAAACTTATACATTAGTTGAAGTTGTGCAAAGGATTTGCTGTTTTGGGTTGTTTCCTTCATATACTGGACTGAACTGATTTTATTTAGTAGATTGTCTGTCTCCATATTTTGTTGTACCTACTTTGGTTTTATATTAAAATTTTAATAAATATTGTGTTATTGTCTTAAATTTGTATTTACTCGTATTTTTTATACAAAATAATTGAGAATTCGTGTTGCTGATTTTATTTTGAAAATAAAATAAAAATAAATTAAATGTAAAGATTTATGATGGAAATTGCTTTATGAGATCTGTGGTGATTTAAATTGGAATTGCTGAGATTATTTTTGCAATATGTAATTTTTTTTTTGTTTTTGAATGAAATTGAGGCATATGTACATGCAGTTACAGTTATAAATCGCAAATACAAAGTTTCTTTAATTCAGTTTTATAAATAAGAATTATTTTTTTTATACACAATATATAGAAAATAATCCATTAAATTTACATTCGAGTCCTTTCATTTCACTTGTGCTAATAGAAACGTCAAAAAATAAATATGCTTAGAAAATTTTATTAGGTACACAGAATTAAGTGGGTACATATTTTAACCGAAAACGTTTTTATATAGTGTATATTTATCAGTAAAATTTTTGACATTTAAATTTTCATTAAATATTTTGCATACGTGAATAAATAAACTTTAACATGAGGGTATTTAAAATTTCACATAAGTTTCGTTCCAAAAATTAAAAAAAAAAAACGGAAAAGGAAAGGAGTAAGCAAGCATCCATTACACATTTCAGCAAAAGCAACATGAGCTCTGCAAAATAAATTTATATTATGTTCATAAATTCATAGAGAACACGTACACAACGCAAAGCTCTGCATAACACTATGACTGACCCCCTCCCGGACATTTCCCTTTCCAATCTACATACATACATACCTACGCTTTACATACATTATACCCATATTGTCCATAGACTCATGACAGTGTGTATTTTTATTAGGATGGTGCGAAAATATTGAAAGGACAGTGCGATGAAGAAAAACCCCTCGCATCAAAGTTTAAATATCGATGGTTAAGTACACTTTTGGCATTTTCTAACTTTTCGGCATATTACTGGCCTAATGTGCAGTGTTCAGTTGTTACAAGTGACTAACCAATAGTTGCCGCGCAAGGCGCTGCTGAAATCGGTGCTAAGTACTTCAAATTGGAAATTCCCAACATAAAATTTACATAGTTCTAAGTTTTTCACTTCTTGAGATCCCATCTAAAGTCAAAGTATTAAAAAGCATGGAATAAATAGATTGAGTTGCGATGACATGGCGTTAGTTTTGAGTATTTGAACTCCTGTATGGATCAGAAACAACCAAAGCTAGCGAGACCAGCTTAGAAATGATCGCATGGGAAACTCGATTGATCCGTCTGCGCTTGCGGTGCTTCTAAATGTCCATTTAGGCAGTAATGTGATCAAATGCTTTAAAATTTCACAGACATTCTGGTTAGACCAGTATACTTCGTCTGTCGCACTTAAACCTTATTCAAGCAAAAGGCGATAAACGCATAAAGCATTTTTCACTTTACCCTCAGAAGTATGTATGCGAACGTGTGAATGCTATTTTTTTTGTAAATGCAAATTTCAGCGAGCATTGGACATGAACAGGGACATACAGCAGGAATACCGCATTGTCGTCACTCGACGATGAAAACCAAATAACAACCAATCAAAGTGTCATGCCTCCGTGTTTTGCTGTTGTTTGTTGTTGTCGTTCTGAAGCTCCTCGCATATGCACTCGTACCACTCGTACCCCCGGAAGTTTTATACTTTTTACACAATGCGAAACTTAAAAATCCTTTCAACAACATCCACCACTACTATGCGCAGCATATGAATGTACGACTAGCTACCTCTCTTAGGTACATGTTTGCATGCAGATGCAAGCATGAATGAAGCTCCATTAAAATATTTGTTTTTTTCAAGGCATTGCAGGTAAACTCTGAATTGTGTAAAAAACAAACGCAAACACAAAACATATTGGCCAAGCGTAAAAAGTGTCGATGTCGACACTTCAAAATTATATGCAGTATGAGGACGAGGACGAGGATGAGGAGGAGTTTTGCAGCTCCTGCAGCAATGCCTAAAAAATTAAGAATTCATTGCCGTTTACAGCAAGCACAACCACGTACGAGTTGAGGGACTTGAAAACCTCATATTGTTTTCTCTTGTTGCTGTTGTTGTTGTTGCCTCTGCAGCCCTTGAGCCTTGATGCCAGGAGGCGTTTATAAATTATGCTGGACATGAATGTGCTATTTTGAATATGAAATTTGATGATATTTTAAGCCTGCCTGACTGCTTCAATGCTTGTTTTACTGGTCCTGCTCCTTTCTCATTTTATACCTTTTATGCATTTTATTTGACTTAGCATTTAAGTATAAACACTTACAGTTTACAATTCTTATAGCAAATATTGATAAACGACGATAGTTTTTAAAAGATTCAGTAGCTCAATTTTGTTGATGGCTTCGTAAAAATTTCATTTTTCATTGAATGAATTTATTTAAAGTATTTTTGCCGTTAGTGTGTATTCATTTTCATTAACATTAGTTTTAATTAGCATTAACGATGTGGTTGGTGTGGTTCCTGTATATTTGTTTCTCCGGAGGCAGCGTGTAATGGAAGTACCTCGCAAAAGATGCTTAAATAGTAATATGAAATTATTTTGCAACTACATATCTTGCAGAGACTCTGAGGATGATTGCGTTTTAAATGAGGCTCAGAAAAATTATGATGGTCACCTTTTATACAAAGTTGCATTTAGTTGAAGTACCATAAAAAGTAAGCTACGATGCCAATTAGGGGATTTCATGTTGATAAAACTTTATTTTATTCATGTTGATGCACCCTCTGTATACAAAGTTTTTTAGGCGATGAAGATATGGACATATAGTTACATACTAGTGATGTAACAGATGTCTGCATTCGCGTTCACTACATGCGAAACATTCGCATAATTTCGCCATTCGTATTTTTTGTTTTTTGCAAATTTATAATGAATGTATAACGACTATTTAAATTTGGCAAATTGCGTTCACGCAAATTTTTTATTTTCAACTTTGTTTGGCTTTTATGCAAACAAAGCCGAAAAAGTAGTGAAACTGCTTTTTTCAAGTAAAATAGTTGATCCAATATTTTCTTAAAGAATCTGGAAATTACTATAATATGAAGCACCACAGTCGCATCCACATCCGCTAAACTGACATCCGCTACATCACTATTATGTGCATGCATATAAATAATAAATAAAGCCAACACTCCCCTTGGATCCACTAGCGGACAGGGCTATATAGTCGGGAGCTCTTGACGCCAAGGTTATAGAAAGTTTGTTGGATATGAAGTTGATACGACAAGAGTTCCATTTTGGTAGGAAAAATAAATATCAAGCTTTCATTGCAAATGTGAGGAATCATATTTTATATTTTGAGTAAGAGTTGTTGGATGAGGGTTCCAGCCACCAATGTTTTGTCACACATTAGAAAATCGAACCAAGTTCTCGTGTTTGTGTTTCTTTAACAATAATAATTGATATTATGTGCATTCACTTAAAATAAGCTAAAATTAATCTTGAATGGTAAATAATTATTAAATTACTAATCGCTCTATGAACACATGCAAGCGGTTAAATACCCAACGGGAATTTCATCACTGAAACCATACATGTTTTCAGTTGAACTAAATTGTAATGCCAAACAATGAATCTTCAAAAGAAATATCTTCTTATTTTTTACATTAAATTTTTTACATGGATGGCACTTCGTTCACTTAAATAATTTGTAAAGAACGGTATTTTTTTTATGCCTGCATATTTTCAGCTTTACCCATAACGCAAAGTTCTACAGAAATTGAGAACTTATTGGATTTGTATATAAACTTGTAAATTTATATAACTTATAAGTGAATTCATTCACGATCGAAAATTAATGATCCGTTCCAAGAATTTTTACCCAACACTGTAACATCGAGGAGTATATTGCAAATACACACTTACAGGTGGTAATGATAGCGTAAACGAAATAAATCACTGCTTGCATTTATACACAAAATGTTAATATCAAAAAACACGTAGACAATATTAGAATTAACGCACATACGCACACATACAAAGATGTGTGGATAAACTTAATAATTACATCGGGTTGGTCCTTGAGCGTATTTAATACAATTTAAATAGTAATAATAACCGATTTGCTTAATTGTCTTTCGATTCAATGCACTTGCATGCGTAGTGTTACCAACTACACTAATTTTATCAGCATACTGATTTTTAACTGCATATACTGATTAAATTTCCATGCCGATTTTTTCATTGTTAATTGTTGAGTTTATGCTGTTTAGCTCATTTACTACCATTGCACTCGGTACATTTATAAATTTTTTCTAAAATTAATCACTGTTTAACATTTCTATATATACCGACTTTAAAATTGCATTTAGATAGTTTAAAAATATTATATTTCATCTGACTTTAAGACCAGGTAAACAGACATAATTTTTTGCAAGGTGGTTTTGAAAATCAACAAAAAAGAGTAAAATTAACTATTTTGCATTTGAAATGAGAAATTCAACTAGATAAAATAACAAAACTGATGCAGAAATTATAATTTCGCAGGTCCTCATATATTTTTAAAAGACTGCAGCTGACCAAACTTTTATAAAAAAAAAGTATAGAAAAATAAGCAAACTACAATAAAAGTTCATATTTTAAACACATTTCGCTGTCTTTAACTTATAATTACTTATAAAAAAAGGGAATAATTGATGTTCATGATGTGGCGTAGAAATATTTTGAATTTTTCTTACACCTACCTGGTCACCTTAAATAAGCTGGAGGAGCTTTCTTTTGATATCACTGCGAATTCCTAGGTAATATTTGTGTAGTATGGCTACATAAAAATTTACAGCGTAGTCGAAAAATTAGCACAATGGAAAGCTGCGAATTTCCCAACAAAAGAACGCTGGATGGAAATGTTCAAGCATGCTCCGAAGGTACAGTATGTAGTGACCCTTGCATTGACAAATTTTGAAGAATCCTCTCTTTAAATTTCGAAAACTTGTAATATTATACTACGGTATCTACTATGATACCGTAAAAGTGAATATTTTCTAACTCTGATTTTATAGCATTTTAAAGATTTCTTATATCCCTATCATCAGAATTTATAATAAAGTTATAATTCTAAGTTGGAAATTTAAGAAGTCCAAAATTAACAAAATTTTTAGTTTATAGAGAATATTACTTCTTAAACTTAAAACAATGTGGGCATTCAAAATCTGTGGTAAACGGTTTTGTATTGTGCATTGGTGCATTTTTGATAAATTTGATATATTTAGTAAATTTGATAAGTTTACAAAATCAAAATACATGCGATTTTAAAATACTACAAATAAAAAAAATACAACGGCAAAGCCCACCAACGGGAAAAAAGCTCTCTCAACATAAATAGGTAATAGGTTTGCCAGTCATAAATATATAAAATGTTATGAGCACAAT
This sequence comes from Toxonevra muliebris, assembly GCA_963691655.1. Taxonomy (NCBI): domain Eukaryota; kingdom Metazoa; phylum Arthropoda; class Insecta; order Diptera; family Pallopteridae; genus Toxonevra; species Toxonevra muliebris. The sequence continues at coordinate 2,258,977 of OY829327.1, read as the reverse complement.
CCATATTCAGTTCATTCACTTGGGTATTATTGCATAAAATCTCATTTCTTTTACTTTTTTCCCCATCAAAAATATTCCGTACTTATTTATGTTAATATTTAGCTTAATGATTTGGAATGTCAGCAATTAATTATGATTTAAAAACCAATTTTAAATCAATAAAATCAGTTATCATCAATAACTACTTTCGTTAGAACCCGATTTAAGAGCCGCAGTACAAATGGGTTTTTGCAACCCTCTTAAAATTTTCTTCTTTTTCTTTTCGGAAACATGGTCACCGTACCTATATACAACACAAACACAATCAGAAACACATAATAAATGTGGATATACACACACACAAACACACATGTGGTGTAAATAGTAACTAATCATCGCTGCTAAGATTTATTCTAATTATTTTATGTGGTTTCCTAACATCGATTTACGTCGATTTGCTCTCGCGATTATTGCATTTCGTTTGTAATTGTATTTGTAAATATATGCAAATACGAGTATTTGTACGTGATTGTGTATGTGCGTGTGTTTATTGCATTTGGTTTGCAAATGCCTAAATTCTCATTAGTCGCATTAGTCGAATTCCCCAGCCCGTCCCTTTCGTCTCCAGCTGTCCACCTACCTTCGATGAAGTCGCATTTGGTGCGTTTTATCCGTTTCGAAACCGCAACTAAATTCAATAATAATAATTGATTGCTTATTACAGCTTATGAATGTACAAACACACACTCAACTACATACACAAATTAAAATATACAAACATACACACATATGTATATGCAAATATTAATACATGGACATGTATTCGTATGCATTTGAATACGGTAATGCATCTGCGATTATTTGTGTATTAGTTTAATGTGCAGGTGGGGAAGATTGAAATGGTTCAATATTACATGAAGGCTTTTTATTGCCTATTTTGGTTTGATTTTTGGATAATCTTTATTTTCGAAATCAATAAATATTTTATTTGGTTTTGATTAACTTTATGAATATGGACTACTGCAAATGGGAAATAAATGACACCATCGAGCACAATGTGAGTTTGCGACTGTCGCAAATACTACGAGATATACATATACAGTGTCGCACAAAACTAAAGCACGAACTCTTTCTTGTCAACATTTATTTCAATAAAATTTAAAAATATGGATGTTGACATGAACTTATAAATTTAGAATAATTATGCACTTGTTGAAACAAAATAACATTAAAAACTGGTTAATGTTTTTCTTTTTTTTTACTAACATTGCGCAATATGCCTTAACCTGCCGCGACAAAACTAAAGCACATAATCTTTTTCGCTGACATGCATTGTAAAAAAAATTTGTATTCGCTATTCCTTTAATTCCCGAGCAATAAGCCGTTTTCGGGCTTCCTATTTTTTAAATACTAAATATGGAGGTGGCAGACCGCAGGGCACAACCAAACGTGAGGGTCAGGCCATCATTCGGATTACAAAAAAAGGTCATTTTATATCTTGGAAATAAATTGCGCTTAATCATTTCATACAGGTTTATCCTACGAAAAGCTGTATAGGGTGGCTTAGCAACATACCAAAGCATGAAAAAGTCATTTATTTCTCGAAAGAATCGACAGTCAAGGCTCGAATTTGTAACCGCGCACTTTAGCTGAGCTACTGCCAAATGAAAGACCGATGAATCTATATTTAACATGAAAGGTTGCGACGGATTGAAGCTAGTGTGCAGACCAAAAGGGCAAAGATGAAATCCCTATTATTTGAAAAGCGCCGTATGATACGAGGGAGGCAACGTAATGGCCTGGTGATTTTTTTTTTGCCATGGAATCGGTCCAATTCATAAAATATGAGGTATAATGAACTGTCTGATGTGTAAAGATATTCCCCAGAATGTTATATTATCTTATACGAAGGAAGATCTGCTGTTAAAGCATGTCTACCAGCACGATGACGATCCCAGCACGGTGCGTAAAAGAGTGGTTTGTTGCCAATAAGATCAGTATTTTATAGTGGCCCACCCATTCACTTAATCTCAATCCCAAAGAATGTATAGGAAATTTTAGATCAAAAAAATCCTCGCATAAAGGATAAAAACAAGGATTCCATTTTCTACCAATCGGAGATTGCATGGAATAACATTTCTGTGTACGTTTTGAGCAATTTTATTAAGTCTATGCCACGTAAATGTGCAACAGCTCTGAAAAATAATAGATACGCTTCAAAATAGTGCAGAAATTGAACTTTTCCATTAATATATTTCATATGTGCTTTAGTTTTGTAGCGCCAGTTATATGCATTTTGTTACTTTTGAGTTAATAATATTATATTTCTTATATTTTATTACAACGAGTGTATATTCTTACTACATTAATAAAAAAAATTTCGGTCCAAGTATGTTTTTCAATATTTCTGAGCAAAATACAAACAAGGAAGAATCAGTGCTTTAGTTTTTTTTTGTAGATCTAAATGTCGGCTTTTGGACTCAGTAACTAAGTCCTTCAAAGGAAAAGCTGAAGCTTACCTTCTCCTCTACTTCTTCATATTTTTTATCAGTAAATGTTTTATTTTTTTTTATGTTTCATATGCTTAAAATTTGTTGGTTTCTCTTTTTTCTACAATCGGTATTTTCTGTAATTTTTTCAGTCACAATTTCTCTCTGCTTATTTATCATTATTTCCCCTGATTTAAACATTTTTTATGTCATTCAGACAGAATTCCATGAATGAAACATGATCTCATATATAGTTGAAAATTACTGCTCCGGTATTTGGATGTCATAAAATTGAGACGCTTACTACAAAAATTTAAGGAGAGTTTTAAAAAAATACCAATTTGTTTTAGAAACTAGTAAATATCGCAATTTTCAAACTTCCATTCCATTGCCTTTTTGTCACTTATTGGCGGAATCTTGTATTGTATCGTTCTTGAACGATAGTAAGTATTTCCTTCATCCAATTAAATGAGTAGGTACTCAAATGTTCTTTATGATATTTTCTCTTTACTCTTTTAAGGTTTTGTGAACCACAAATAGTAAAGACTCTCTCAATCCATCCCACATCTTTGTACCTTCGTACATCTTTAATCAAAGCCGGATAAGAGCTCACCTCTAATCCAATTCATTTGAGAATATTTTGGATGCCTGTACGAAATAAAAACTAGCAAATAATATATTTTATTTGTGGCTCGTAAAAGACTCTGCATATGTCTTCAGTGTTTTTATTTTATTTTGGCACATACAAAAATATAAAATCAAAATTAAAAGATTTACAAAAACAAACACGCACACACACACACACAAAGAAAGAGAAGTGTATTATTGCGTAAAGTTCCAACGTACAGTGAGAGAAAAAAGGTCAAAAAATCAATCGTCCACGCAACTAATTCATTTAAATCTAACAAAATCTAAGAAAATCCCTGGCAACGACCTTCGGGATTTTGAGATTTTACGAATGTCAACCCGCAACCCGACGGAGAGTGAATATGTGAGTGTGTGAGTGTTAGTATGTGTGTAGAGCTTATGCTGACGCTTCGGTAAAATAGTTGGCAACACCACATTAAACAATAGCAGGATATGCTGTTAGCAAGGACACACACACACACTCTCACATTCATAGATACAATGTTTATACGAATGTGGTTAAGTGCGATTATACGTATGCATGTTGGCCTGCGTGGATGAGAAAATGAGATGGAAACAACAAAAGTGAGTAGCAGTATAGCAAAAGAGCAACAAACAAACGACTGTGCAAAACTTTAGTAATTCGGTAGTAGCTAATATGTTGACAATATCTCGTTCGTTCGTTTCGACGTTCGTTTGTTAGCAATATTCAGCGGCACCTATACATGAATATACTTACTAAGGTTAAGTCACACTTGATCCTGCCATCCGGGATGGAAAGCTTTTAATAACAAATTTGTGACTTTTTCATTCATCCCATTTACTTAAGTCATTGTCATATTTGCGAAGTACGAGTATTTCTACGATAGTTAAATAAAAAACGAAAAATCTTTTTATACAATTTCAACTACACTATTTCAAAACCACTGCCATCATTCCCGTTACACAATTTCATTTGTATATATAGGTGTGTGTGTGTGCATGTGCTTTCGATTTTAATAAATAAAATTCAATTACGTTGAACATAAATGCAACACAAACACATTTTCCGCGCGCACAAAAGTCAAGCAATCAAAAAAGATTAAAATATGATTTGACAGCACCAGCAAAATACAGAGAAAATATTTTATAAAAATATGAATATATCTATGTATGTATGTGTAGGTATTTCGTTGATGTAATCGTTTGTGATTCTATGTGTGTGAATACTCGCGTATGTATGTATGGAGTATGACATGAATTCTCAGTTTTTCTGCCGCATTTCATTTGGAATTTATTGAAACATTTCAACATTTCGAATGCATAATATATTTGTAGGTATGTGCACGTATATATCCCTGATATCTTTTGATAGCACTATTTTCTTTTTTTATAAATTTGATTTCAGTATTTTACCGCTTCATATTTATGCATGTGCAATGAAAATGCACATTTCCATAGCAGTTGCAGCATTTACGTTCTCACATTTTTATTTTTTGTTCCATTATTAAAAATTTATTTCAATTTTCAATAATGGACAAGATAAATAAATTTACCATTTTTAACAGGAAGTTTTACAATTCATTATTTACTTATTTATCTATCTATCAGTGAATACAAATAAATTTTCCTTTGTACATAAAGAATATTTAGCTGATATTACAAAAATTTTGTTTTTTGTTTTTTATAAAATGTTCATTAATACTTGATTAGTACATGAATTGGAAACAAATAGCAGAAATGCTGAAAGCTTCATCTCATGGTTCTGACTCTAGACAGACAGCATCCATTGACAAAATTAAGATGTAGTATCCAAGCTGTTCTTAAGTGCAAATTAAGTCCCAAAGTAGAGGGAGTAGCCACGATACTTGGATACCTACCTTCCCATAAATCATACATACCATAGATCATGTTCGTAGATAGACTAAAAGTTTCACTTTACTAAATTCTTTCTTTTGTTCGGGCGGTGTAAATGCTTGTACCACGTTTGATTAGATTGCTCAACTTTTACTCGCAATATACCCCGTACTCAGAGTGTGTAGGTTGTAAATATGATCTGACTGCAAACAAAGTATAAAACATTGCATATTTCGGTATTGTATCTTAATGATTGGGACTAGAAACTTGTACCCCAGTTGTATGGGAGGTGCGAAAATCTACCAATCCCGTCTGCTTTTTTCATCCTCGCACCAAATTTACTGGTTATTCCGTAAATAATTTCCAAATGCGAAATTCTCGCACACTTTCAAAGCTTAAGCAGAGTATACTCGAAACACAATCCATGAACAAATATTTGCGAAACTCGATATACATTATACATTTTGTACAACGGGCACATGTGAAGGCGTACTCTTCATTTAAGAGTGCATCCAGTGCCAAAACCGTTCTTTGAAAAGAGCTCTTCCCTAAACCATTGCAGCATTAAAAGTTTAATGACTGCAAACCCAGTGGTTATGGTTCCATAGACCATCAATGCAAATAAAGAAATCATAAAGTAAGGAGAGCATACCCGCAAAAGTCGAAACTCCTTAAGTGTAAAATAAGTTTACATAGTATCCATGGCAACGACATCTGCGGTCATGAAACTAACTGCCCTTATACATAGTAACATTATTATTTCCCCAGAAAATATAATAATAAAATAGAAATAAAAATAATCAGAATATGTTCTTCCTTTTATTATAAGATGACATTTTCTACTTTCAGTTACTTCGTTCACACTCATACATATTCATATACCAGAAAAGACACACACACACTCCCACTCATCGACTCATACACACACACATTTGCTGCGCCGAGTGACTTTAGGCAGGGGATAAAAATAAGGATTTAGCATAATCTACAATACATTAGCGGTAGCTTTGCTGTGGATTTCAATTCAATTCTTCAGGTATCGAAATGAAATCCATGTAAATTACGATTTGGCACCTTTCCTTTGTATGTTTTTTCTTCTTCTTTGCATCTTCATCTTCGAGTTCCAAAACTGAGAGTCAAAAGAATGAAAGTGGAATAAAATAGAGGTTGAATATGAATAGAATAGAGGAGATACAAAATAAAAAACAAATTAGTTAAAAGTAAAACTGTTTAGTCTTGATTAGAAAATACTTGTAGAATCGTTCAAGAGTTTGTGTATTTTTAAGCAATTTACTTATAAAATTCAAAACTACTTCGTTCGAACGCCCAGTGTGTTATGGAATTTTCTATCGTAATAGTAGCAACCCTTTTTTTGCGCTGCCCTCCCACTGCACAAGGATACACATGAACAATCTTTCAGATATTTGCAGAAACCTTTTGAAAATTTCTTTTATTTTGCGTTAACAAGAAAAGGAACGAAGAAGGTAAAGGAAAGCCAACATAAAAATAAAAAAAAATTATAAAATAAAATGAAAAAGTGAACCTGTCAGATGCAGTCGAAGCTGAAATTGACGCTGAAGCAACAGAAGAAGAAGCGCACAGATTTAGAGGTTGCTTATGTGTGATTTAAGGGAGCACGCGCGAATATGGCGGTGATAATTCTTTAAAAATTGGAAATTGTTTTCCAATCGATTTCGCATTTAGTCAAAGCTCTTCTCTGATAGCCCCACACATATGCGAAAACACATACAAACGTGTCCCTTTTTATTTTCTGTGTTCATAATAAAAATATTCATAGAGGAAGCCGGATACACTCCTACATGCATACAAATATTTATGTATGCATGTGTATAGATTTGAAATATTGTATGTTGTATTTTTTTATATTTTGTTATTACCTCATGCCATGCATGAATGTGTTTGACAGGAGCAGAAGGGGAAGGAACATCGCTGGGATTTCAATCAAATCATTGGAATTTGTTAGTTTTCAAATGCGATAAACGTTTTCAAGGATTTGGCTATAAAATTAACTTGCAGCTTAAACTTGGATCCGATTGGAGCTGCTCACTTACCTACGTACGATTGTATACGGTCTACTCAAGGATAAAAATTATTTAACCGGCTTCATTTCAAATTTATATATGGAGAAGGCTTTCAAAGTATGTACAATATTTAGAACTAGCACTGTTTAACCAAATTTTTCTGGAATAACAGAATTTTGGAAGATTCCAATCCTGAAGTTGTAAAATTGTAATTTTTTGCTATCTTAGGTTGTCTTGTGTACAACTTCTTACCTTGCGCAGGCTAAATTTTAAAGGAATAAAATTATTGTACATCCTATTACGCTTCGAATTCGACTGAACAGCTGGAAATGAAACATAGTTTTCAGGTTTATTGCACCACAGCATGTCAACGATTTATTAAAATTCTACAAAAATAAATGTGTCGAATTTTTTTTTTATTAGAAAACAAATCAACAAATCAAACGAAAATGTTAACCCCAGCATCTAATTTAACGAAATTTCTAACAACGCTCCCACAACAACGAAATTTAAGCTAAACAATGCAATATATAAATAGTGAATAAAAGTAATATAAAAAGAATAAAACATAAACAGCGCCCTCTGGTGTCATGTACACTAAATTGGGGGAAACATATACAGAGACATATACCAATATTACATACACGCACACTGGTGCATACACATAAGTACATACATATGGTAAATGCGATTTTCATTTTGTAAGTCCTGACAAAACCCCATAATGTTACTACAACAATGTATACGAAGAGCACATGGAGAGTAACAAAAGGTTAGATACCATATATGTATGTAGATGTAGCTGGCAGCAGCTAACCCACCAACCCAGAGGCAAGGAGACTTACAGCGAGGGTGGCAGTGATAGTGGGGGTGTGGGAGCTAAACAAACTGAATACTGCTGGCAATGGCAGTAGATGGAAGCAGCAGTCGTGACATATTTTATTTGTACAATGACAATGGCAGTACTATAAGAGCATTATACACACACATATTCATATACTTATGTATGTACATATATGCAACATATTTACGGGCATAAAAATTGTGAAAGTATTACACACACTCACATATATACCCGATCACCTAGCATACATTTAGAAGATTTACACCAACAAAATGCATAGACTTCGAATTTTACTTCCAAAGATCTCTTCGTGGTGATCGTTTGAAGAGCGATTTTTTGTTCCCTTTTCTTTATTGTTTCATTTATCTGTACACCTTTACTCATCTTTGCCTGGACGCTTGAAAAATGATTTGCAAGTATTTTTTTTTTTACTGTGGTTCTTAGTGGCTGTGCTGTTGTGTAATATAAATTAAATAACTACTATATAAATTTTTAAGGTTAATTTGAATTCGAATAAAAACTAAATAATGACTACAAGGCAATACGTTTTGCTTCCTCACGAACCTCCAACGACTCGCGCGTCACTGGGAATTCTTCCCTGCGAAACATCAGATTGACATAGTTTCCCCCGAAAGATGGAACTTCTGCAATCAGGCATCGGCATCGCCGGCGATTAAATAGAGTTTCTCTGCGAATGGCTGAATGATCTTCCGTGATTGATAATGCTAGCTGGGTAAAGGTACATGGCTGCAGAAGTTGAATAGAAAAACGAAAAAGTAATAAAAAATGCAGAGCGTAATGCGAATTGAAATGACAAAACCTAAAATAATCATTGGAAACTGGTGTGTAACTGTTACGTGAATATACATACATATGTACATTAAAGTGCATCGAGCCCCATACAAAAAAAAATGTGTTATTGTGCCTCTCCAAACAATAAGTTTGGTTTATTTAGGGACTCTAGCGAGTACCGTTCGTGAGATGGATCGCTTTAAAAATACCTCTAAAAATCAACTTTGCATGGCGAAATTATTCTGTTAACTACTTTTGGACAAATAATAGATAATGTTAATCAGAAATTATTGGGCGCTGCATACTATTTTCGCTTGCGGCACTGAGCTTTTTGTAGTATTTTTTCTGATGTTTTTCATACAATTTCTTCAATTAAAATAATTCCTTCATGCTTTGTTAAATTTTGTAGCAGATTTTCAAATGTTTTGGTGCAGTATTTAATCATTCTTGAGCATTTATTATCTTTTATTTTTTTAAAGGTTTACTTTCTAAACTATCCAGCTTACGAACTGTAATCGCTAGACCTGAAATATTTTGGGTGACACTTTAAAATAAACCCAGGTTAATTTTTAGAGGGGTACAATAGCAACTTTTTTCATGATGCACTTTAATGTACATACTATATGTATGTATGTGTGTATGACTTAAATGAATGTATATGTACTGCAAGTTTGAGTAAGGGTTTTTCTTTAACGGGAGAGGAAGAAGGTTTTTCCTGAAGTTTCACAGTAACTGTATGGGAATAATAAAATGATATTTTTTTAGTTAAGAAACAAGCCAATCAAGAAATTTTAGAGAACTCTTTTAAAATTATTTAATACTCATTCCAAAGGCTTAATATACATATAATCTGTGTGGGCAAAGTTAACCTAACAAAAAAAAACTTATCCATTTCTATCTTCTGTCCATAAACGGAATAGAAAAGCAAACACAGTTAAAATTAACTCATTAAGGACGAGTAGATAGTAGATAGATCAAGAAAGTAACTTGTGAAAAAATTGTTTTTGAACCTGGTTCAGCAACGGCTCAGCGACAAGGTGCCACATGGCTTCGCCAGGCATTACTGGGTTAAAGATACCAATGATTTGTTCTAGTATCTTAAATTTCTTAAAGGTTCAGAAAATAGATGGAATTATTACAAGGACATCATTAAGGATTGCTTTCAGGAATTAAATATTATCTAACTGGAAATATGTTCGATCTATTGAAAAATCATATCAAAAAAGAACGTGTCAGTAATTTTCTTTCCATATCTACAATTTTGAAAACATTGAAATTAATGGAATGATAAAAAGTATGAAAGTACGAAAAAGTATATTATTAGCAAGTAATATATTTGGGAATTTTTGGTCTGGGATTATAATAGGTTTGTATACAAATTTACAAAATGCGTTTAGAGGCATCCCAAATATACTTATGCCTGTTATCTTTTATGGAAAAATCTACATTGGGATAAGAAACTTCTTCTTCTGAATTTAACCCTGGAAGGATATGCTTCGTCGAATCGACGACGCACGTTTACGTTTTACATTTTTGCTTTCTAAGTAAGTGTTGGTAAACATTTAATTTATAAATAAATGTTATTAAAAAAAATGCCCATTGTTGTTTTTCTATACGATAAATTAACCAAATAATGGGAAACAATCAAATTTCAAAGTTATAGGTTTATAGATCATGTGTATGCCCACTTTGAATAATGCCGTCGTCGTTTCGACGAAGCATGACCTTTACGTATAAAAAATATGCATGTACTTCCAGGGTTGAGACGCTGGATATATAATGATAGGAGCAGTAAAAGGAATCGAATTGGAAAAAAATGAAATACTAGTAGTTCTGCCTAAAGTCAAAAGATATGTGCCATCTGCAATATATGTGGGGATTAAAATTTATTATTCGATGTTCCCATAAAATATTTTTATGTATTTTTTATTTTATTAAATTCTACATAGAGAAGAATACATATGTATATGCTTCATATAATGATTTAGTATTGTTTGATTTGGTATACACCATTTTGCACATACACATTTCTTAAATAATGTCCCCATCAAAATAATATGGTAGGTGCCTATTACAGTTCTCAAGATATCGTTCCTCTTTCTTCTTAAAAAAAACAACAAAAAAACAAAGCTAAGAAACGCATTTTGTTTTTAATAGCTCCACATTTTATGCTCTCAAGCTAAATCTACATGAAACAATAAAAAATACTTTTATATTTGTACAAGAATAAATGCTGTGCAGTGTTGCCATTAGAATTTAGGATGTTAATAGAACAAATCTCAATTTCAGCAATATAGTAAAAAGAGGAATTCCTGATAATTTCCATTATCGTTTTGTTTAATATTAAGTGGAAACATATTCAGAAATTGTATAAAAAACCACAGAAATTACTGATAATGTGGCAACTCTTATTTACGTATATAATGTGTCGTGTACTCTATATAATAATAAAATGCAGGTTTTCTGCATTAGAACTAAATATAACATCCTACGACCATTTAAAGGCAATAAACTTCTTGCTCTTATTTTCTTTTGATTACAATTTTTATGATTTTTTAGGTCAGAATTTGCAACGTTAAAATGGACAAAACAAACAAGAGAAACAAAAATGGTGTCATGTTTTATGTTCATTTTAACCATAAAAAGGACATGCGGCAGTAGGCTGCTTTCTTTATTGGTTTTTTTGGCTTCCTTTCTTAGTTCATTTTATATTGTGGTATTTTGTTTTTTGTATTTAACTTTACTTTTATGTGTTTATCATTTTTATGCGTTTTTATTTATTTATTTTTTTTTGTGCATTAGAATTTGTTTTTAATATATGAATGTTTATATATCGCAGTATTTACTGCAATTTAACCGTTTCGTAATTTCTATACCTACCTTTTTCCATCAATGGGATCAGCTTTTGGTTATAAATAGTTCTGCAGCCACAGAAAAGTTAGTAGGTGGAATGAAGCATAGATCGCGTCTACTTCACAAGCCAGAATTTTGTGGATAGTGTAGTCTTGAAGTAGTTGTAAAAAAATTTCAATTCTCCAATTTAAAATTGGTCCCATTCTTCGTAGATTCAACTTAGTGTCTATTCTATTGATACGAAAATCAAAGTGGATAAATTTTATCTTCTTCAGTCTTGGAGTACAGTTTGATATAATTCAAAGTTTTTCTTAAACTTAAAGCCCACAACTTAAAATGAAGTTGAAGAAACTTTTGAACTCGTTTCTAGTAAATTAGACTCGATAACACTTCACAAGCTAGAAACAGTATTCAATTATGCCACACGAAATATTTTTAGTTTGCGGAATTTTGACCATTCAGAAACAGCATTCTTGGAACTAATATAGGAAATTATCTTAAAGCTAGAGATTGCATTTTTCTGCACAAGTTAATGCATTCAAGGACCCTTATTATCTATTTGAAAAGTAGCAATTTTGCCAATCAAGAAGAACTCAAAATCTAGCCTTAAAAAAGTTAAAACCCCTCCTTAGGCCATCTCTGGATCCCCTAGTGGATACATTTATTTATGTATGTATGTATTTACTTTTGACTAAAAAGAGTTACTAAAAACTTAAGGGCCGTTTTCTCAATGTCCGGTTGAGCACTAATCAAAACTTTAACCGAGGTTTAGTAGTAGTAGTTAGTTGTAATTAGTGCTTAACCGGACATTGAGAAAACGGCCCTAAGAATGTTAGGAAGCGATAAAGTCCTGATTAAATGGGCACCTCCTGTATAAGTGAAATTTTCAAAGCATAGATATGAAAGAGAATTCGAAACCGAATTACCTAGAAAAACTTTTGTACGAACAACGGGCAATAGCCAGGTCTACCCCCCATATAAGTGACATCTTCAACGAATAATAGAAAAGTAATTAAGTACAGGTACAAATCAACAAGGTTTGGTATAGAGTTATGATGCTAAATAAAATATTTCAGGCAAATACCACCAACATAGCGTAATAACCACGCCCACCTACCATTAAATGCAAGCAGGTGTTTTTTTCAGAGGATATGTAGGGTTTTGGCAGCAACCGAACTTTTATTTTTATAATTGATATATTTTATGTTGTTTTTGTTTTACTCTTGATTCTTATGTTATTTTAACATTAGAATCAGAGCTGTAAAAGAATGCAATCAATTGAGGATATAAGTCACTTACGAATAATAATTTTCAATTGCAGTTATTGAATAACATATTTGACTCCAGAATAAAAAATGCAGTTGAAAGCCTTTTTTGGAGTCGCCGATTTGTTATTCATTTAGAAAAGTCTTTGTTAGAGTCAAGGGAATGCAATCTTTTTTTGAAGTCATAAGACTCCAAAATCATGACTGCATAGTATTTTCGTCATTAAAAAACGAAATTATTAAAACTTGAATAATCTTGAGTATTTATATATTAGGGTTGTTGTGAATAATAAAAATCGCAATTTGTTTAGACATTTGGTTTTGATAAAATAAATGAATGGAAATATTAAACAACACATTTGTATCTTAAAATTGGCTTTATATTCCATTTGATTCCAATTGACTTCAAATCCCCAATTTACTCCAAATGACTGCATTTTTGAGTTCAAGGATATTTAAGTGACTCCAAGTGACTTCAAAGCAGTCATGATTTTGGAGCCATAAGGTTTTGGAGTCTCATGATTTCAAAAAAAGATTGCATTCGCTTGGCTCAAACAAAGACTTTTCTAAATGAATAACCAATCGGCGACTCCAAAAAAGACTTTCAACTGCCTTTTTTATTCTGGAGTCAAATATGTTGTTCAGCAACTGCAATCGTGAATTGTCGGTTATTAACTGTGACTTCAAGGTATTGAAATTAAATTGATTTCATTCTTTTACAGCTCTGATTAGAATTAAGTTAAATGCATATATTAAAAATTTTAATTTTAATTACAATTTAATTGTACCTCATTTGAATTTGAAGTATACTTCAAAAGAAAAATTTTGTATCTGTATTATTCTAAATAAATAAATAAATGAAAAAATAACTAAATAAAGATTTTTCATAAAATTCCAAATATTTCTGGAGGTTATAGAATATATATATAGAAATTTTTTTTAACCAGATACGGAGCAATTAAAATTCAAATCAAAATGGAAATAATTTTGAAGGAGGTTTACATACAAATGCCGTATATTTATACATATAGTAGATACATAGTATGTATTATGAATAAATATTTATGTTTCATGTAAAATATGGGAGATGAACACGGAAGGAGGCAGAAACTGCAAAGGGGTAAATAAACAACAATTGTGGAAGGGGGAAAGAATATTTTACAAAACGCTATGAATATGTATAAAGAAAACGCATGAGAACTCCCAGAAATGAGAGATTGGAACTTTAGAAGGGTGGGGAGAGGGGAGAGGGGTGGAAACCAGGAAATAACTAAGCACATTCCTACCTCCCTCCCCTCCCCCTCAAAAAAAGAAGACATATGGAAAGAAACAAAATGTGTTTGGTATAACAAGATAAGGACAGGAAAGATTTATTGCCAACGCAATGAGTTAAGAAAGACAAGTACCTAAGAGAAATAACAGCAATACCAGCAACAGTAATGGCAACAACAATAACAAGAACAATAATAATGACAATAATAATAATGATGAAGATGAAGATGAAGAAGTTGACGAAGGAAATGATGGGGAAGTTGATGACTACGGCGCATTCGAACGAGTACAGAACTGAGGGAAATTATGGTATGGTTAACAATTTGATGAAGAATGAAGAAAGAGAAGGGGAAGACTAAGGAAGATGGGTTGTGTCTTACGAAATTTCAACATGGCGGCAATACACAGCAATAGTGGCATGTATCAGTGTCTGAGTTTCTGTTAGATGCTAAGTTAAAAGCAACAAAGAAATTTTATGTGGGAATAACTAGTTTGGGATGGGCTATGAGCTTGAAATATACATACATAGTAGAAGGTATCTCTCTGCACTGACATGCTTTTGATTTTAATTGAAGCTCATATATTTTTATGCTAGAGCAGAGCATGATTAACAATAATTAGACTTGGCATTAATTACGCCAAAAAGTTAATTACATATCGAGCGTAATGAGGGAAACGCAGATACATACATAGGTATACATATACATGAGACAAATGAGCACAGAATTTCATTTTAATTTTACGCAATTTGTTGGATCCTTTGAACATTTAATGAAACATTAATTTTTTATTTTTCTTTTAACAAAAAGGAGTAAAAATAGCTAGATATGTTTATGTACATATGCACATACATATTTGAGCTGCCTACATCTTAAGGGCAAAAGAATACACTAATAAATGTTTATTGGTATTTTTTATTTAGATTATCAAGGAAGACTTAAATCTATTAGATATTTGGCAAGAAAGCTTCCCAAATTTTTATGTTTTTGATTGAAAATTTTCAAAACTGTTTCAGCTATTGGATTTGCAGCCATGTCAAAAGCGGCGACTGCATATGAAATCAAAACTGAACAAAAACTATAAAAACTAAAATCACTCATTGACTTAGCACACACAAGACAAAAACTAATGAAGTTATAAAACAGCAGGCGGACAACTTATTAACCCTTTGACAGTAACATTAACTTTGCCTCCCTTTGCCTCCTCACAACCCCCCAAAAATGCAATAGAATTTTATTAAAACATTTATAGTGCAGCTCCAAATACAAAGTATGCCATGAATACAAGAATAATAAAATCAAAGAAGAAAACATACTCTCCAATTGAAATCACAGCAATATCATTTCACAACTGTAGGTGTTGAACAGTGGGTGTGGTTAGTAAATTCGTTGAACATATTATAATAGAAAATAAATATTTAGGTAAAAAACAGATTTAATTTCAGAAGCAGATTCTGAAATTTTGAACAATGCATCTTTTTTATCGTCGTTGAAACGAATACCGGCAATAGCGTTTCAGTACCGATAAAGGCAACGGTAATAATAATCAATTGGCAAAGGTAACGTTTTAAAGTTATAAATTGAAGGAGACTCAAGCCAGTAAGCCACAGCTCGAATTTACTGCTCCTATACTTAGCTTACACCGATCCCAAATAATAGAAAGAAAACTGCTTCCTTACTCTACATAACTTCATTCAACATGGATACAGTAATTGTTAGTGGGGGTATGATAAATTCAAAAACCACAAAAATCAGTTCTGGGGTTGCAGAGCGACCCCCCAAAAAATCCTCCATGGTGAAAAAAGCCTTTTTTACTAATTACTGGTTAACCGTCGGAGATATCAAAAAAATAATTACTACAAAAAAAAAAGGCTTGAGTGATTTCCTAAAAAAAAGGTCTTAAGTAATTTTTTTGTATATGTCATAATTTTCGAGATATTCAATATTTAAGAAATTGCAAATTTAGAACTTTGGATGTACTGTGGATGCGTGCGCATTTTTGTTTATTTGAATTTTTGAGTGCGGAGCCTATAGGAAAAATTGAATTACTCGAAAACCAAACAAGCTAGGAAGAAAAATCAAAAAGGGTTTTGATTTTATAAACTTATATGTTATATACACTTCAACATCCTCTGCCATTTTCATTGACAACGCATAATTTTTTGTATACAAAAATAACAATATAGTATAGTTGTCTGTTGGTTTTTACTACTTTTACTATTTGCAGGCCTAATAAAAATAACTGGTTTCACTATATGATATAAATTGTATTATTTTTTGTTCAAAACATTACTTCTGAAAATCCTGTGTAAGTTAGAAATAAGAAAATCACATTTAGCGATTTTATCAGCAGATTAAAGATGGCCAAATTTGGCGATTTTTTTATTTTATAATTTTTTGATATCTCCAACGGTTAACCCGTTATTAGTACAAAAAGGCTTTTTTCACCAAAGAGGGTTTTTTTTGGGGGGGGGGGGGGCGGTGGGTTCGCTCAGCAACTCTCTTCTCTCTCTGTCGCTTGTTAAATAAGAAATAGGTTTAAAATTTGCTACAGCCACAATTGTGGTCGGTGGTCATGTAGTCGTGTCGTCGCCAAAATAATCATCTCCATAAGAACATGTTGTTTTTATAATTTGAGAGATGTAGTCGTGAATGTGTATGGTGCATAACCGAAAACGTTTTGATATAGGTTCAAAGAGAAATACAAATTACAAGAAAAGATGTGGTTAATGTGTTGGCAGGGTGCCCTGGTTCAATGCTCGGCAGATGTAAAAAATAAGAATAGGAAATTAAAATTCGGCTATGAAAAGCTTATCACTTCGCTGTTCGGATTCGGCATAAAACTGTAGGTCTTTCCAATCATGTACAAATATAACTCACACAATAAGAATGGATGCGGAAAGTTCAGTCTTCAGGCTCTCTTTGGGCTGTTGTGCTATAAAAGAAGAAGAAGAACGATTTTTCCACATTTGCTTCGGTGGAAGGCTCAAAACTTTACCACAAGAGCAAATCTCATACTTGAAATAACAAAATTGATATAACTTGAGCTATCCGTAAGATATCCATAGTTGGAAGTGTTTCCAATGATAACTCTGGAGATATTCCATAAAGTAAAAATATTTTTTCTTTCAGTAGGTACAGCACTTGGTCACATTGTTCATCAGTGCAAAAAAGTACAATGAAAGTAAAACGACAGCATCTCACCCCATTCACCAATTTAATTTCGCCGATTTATTGTTGTGCCTCCCTGGCGTTATACGGTGTAAACGATATTTAACGCAGCAGGATATGCGCGCATCCTTTTTTCGGAATCAACATCACGAGGTTATTAGCTGCTCACACCACAAAACGCACAAAGCAGCGGCGCCGGTAAGAGCGAAGTGAACAATCCTCCCCAAAAAGTTGGCACATGGCCTTTGTTCTGTGCAGCACGCAGGACAATTGCCATGTTTTATGTCGTTTTGCATAGGCATGAAACAGCAGTAAATGTAAAAGACGAAGAACTGTTAGAGAATACAAGGGAAGCACAAACAGCACGTCCTTTTATTATTATTTTTATTGAGCGGTTATTTCTACACTTACTCAGTAGTAGTGATCGGCGTCGAGGGCGACCGACCATTGTGAAATGAGCCGACTAAATATGCGGCTGGATCCGTCCTGTTTGTTGGCTTTGGACTGCTGGGGTGCATATAAATTCGACATAATTTCATTGTAATGAATAAATTGATGGATGGATTTCGTACCAGTTCTAAAAAAATTTTTGAATATAGTGTTGGAGTAAGTCTATTAGGAAGGAAGGAAGGA
Organism: Toxonevra muliebris; assembly: GCA_963691655.1. Lineage (NCBI taxonomy): Eukaryota > Metazoa > Arthropoda > Insecta > Diptera > Pallopteridae > Toxonevra > Toxonevra muliebris. Next base: position 2,241,175 of record OY829327.1, on the reverse strand, counting down.
AGGAAGGAAGGAAGGAATGAAGGACGGAAGTATGCGGCGTAATTGCAAGAAAGTAAGTGAGTAAGGTGCTTGCAAGGATGCGCTATATCCGGTCTTTAACGTTGCTATTTGTTGTAGTTGTTGGCCTATTTGAACTTCTATGTTTGGCACTTAGATGATTCTATTACTTGGTGTAGCGTGTGGTTTTATAGCGAAATTAAATTGAGTCTATCCCATGTCCTTTGCTCCCCTGCCAACAATGTCACCGTTTTTGTTTAATGGATATGCAGTAAGTTTGAGCTGCGGTGAAAATAAATTACAATTTGATTTTGATTTTAATTTGCTGTTTTTTCGAAAATCATTCTTTATATTGGTTTGCTCACCAGTAGAGTCGCTAGTTGGGGTGTTGGTCATTGGTATTGTATGTCATGTGCGGTTGGATATTAAATCTTTTCGTTACCTTTAAGTCAAAATTACAAAATATGTATTTCAGGAATGTTTCCTTTGTTTCCATTCGAATGGTTTGAAAACATTGTAGTTTCATGATATTTCATATTCGAAGAGAACGTCTTTCTGATAGAGGAAATTGCCAAGTTCAACTTCAAAGACTGTAAACTAGTACATTTATGCCAAATTATTTTCAGTACTCACTGTTGTCGACTCTACTTTTCAGGGACTTAGTAAATTTCCTCAAGTAAACTAACTAGATGTTTTCTTTAAATATTGGTGTGTAATAGCCATAACTAAATTGTAGCGTCACACAACGCGTTGAATCTGGGCAAAAATAAAAAAAATTACTGTGCCCAAATGAACCAATTTTGGTACTGTTTTAAACGTGAACGTGAATAAAAAAAAAATTAAAAAAACTTTGTGGGCTTTATATTTATTGAAAAGGAAAAATTCTATATTTTTGCTTAAGGTCAAATATGTCCGCAGCAGAAATTCTTTTGTTGAACTTTAGACTTTAAAAAAGGTCACAAAATTCGATAACATTTGTTCATCATTTCTTAAAAACTAGACCTTCTTTAATTAGGAACAAGTATTATCTACTCCGATTTCTTCGATCATATTTTTCATATTTATTTTTATTAGATCTTTTATCCAATAGCATAGGCGGCTATGCATGTCAGTTATACTCGTATTATTTCTGTGGTAAAAAGTAATAACAGCTTAAGTTTATTTTCTTGCTAGCCGAATTTGACACTTTTGAATAAAAATATCATAGAAACTATGGAAGTATTTTAAAAGACTCTATGTTCAAATCAAGAAAGAATATATATATAGCTCCAAAAATTATTTTAAAATTAGGATCAGTCCATTAACTCGTTTAAGCCAATTCCAAAATATTAGCGTCGGAAGTTTTTTAAAATTCGCTCATTGAACAAAGCATTGCATTCATCGTTGAAAAAATCATTGCTTAAGCGGGAATAAATAAAGAGAGGAGACATGAGTAACGGCATCTCTCAGAATTATCTAACGAGTTATCTGCATACACAAATAACAAAACAAACACCAACGAGTAGTTTGTTTTTTTTTTGATATTTGTTTTTTCATAAAGAGATTTCTTCCGCAACAAAATAGCCCCAGTTATTGGGGCCTAACCGACTAGTTATAAATTATTTTAATTGAAAGCTTTTTCTTTACTGTGCAGTTTTATATAATGAAGGATGAACTGTCGGATGAAGATAATAGTGAAAGATTTCCGTCATTTCTGAAAATTCTTCCTGCAAAATCTCAGAAAGCGACGATTCGGAACAATAAATAAAGTTAAAAAAATCTTTAATATGCGATCACTAAAAGGTATCTATTGGAAAAGTGGTTGATTAGTGAGTTGGAAAGCTTAAAATATACGTTTCCCCAAAAATATCTAGAACAAAAAATAAAAAATCCAATAATATTCTGACTATACATCTCTGGAAAAAAACTGAGGATATTTTTGAAGTCATCGTGATATTCGAAACCAAATTTCATTACATTTTGACAACTCTTTCTGTTTTTGTCCGCTGTTTGTAGGGCGTCGATGCACTGTCCACCCACAGCGTCGTTTATCTGCCAAAATTGTTTTTTTTTAGAGAATTTTGACAGCTCCAATTTAGGTATGACTTTGAGTTATATCGGGATTTCTCATCCCGGTAATTTTCAAAACATTTATGCAGTTTGGAACCTCAGACTCAAATTTTGTGCTTTCCTTTTATGATTTCTTACGTGATGTTGGAATTTAACCCTCTCCTAAATCCACATTTTCCAAATAACTCGATACATATTTTTTGTTGATGGTTTTCATAAATTTTATTGTTCTCATTTTTTGTTTTGATTCATTCTCTTAAATCTATTAATATTTATTATTTATTTAATCATCCTTTTTTTTTTTTTGTTATACGACTAGACAACTTCTTAAAAACTGATAGCGATACACATATCTATACATATACATTGTGATTAAGTATTTGCATGGTATGTATATACTTTTGTTGTAATTTTGGTTTGTAATAATTTATTTGTTATTTAAGTTTATCTTAATGTTTCAAATGCAAAATGAATTGAAGAAAATGAAAAAATTAAAGTCAGGGAACTGCTACAAATTTTCTATTGGGGTGTGAGGGGAGGCGGACTTCGGAGAATCGGAATATTTTATTTAGGACATGGACTCGTAGTTGGAATATTTCTTTTGCTATATAAGTGTTTTGGTTTTATTTTGCACACAATTTTTGGTTGGTTTTGCTTATCTATGTATTTTTAGTTTTTTTTTTAGTCTAAATTTATTTATATAAGAATTTAGTTGTGTTTTTAATAGTTTTAATTAGTATATACAAGAGTTATTAATGCTGTATATATATTTGTGGATGATTTTTGTGTTTTTAACTAAAAAAATTAAATCTCAAAAATATAATTAGAGATCTACTAATTTTTTTTTTTAATCTTTATCCTTTTAACTAATACACATTTTTTACACAATTAAAATTTAAAAGTAGTTATTGTTCTTGTAATGTTTTTAGATACAAACGTTTTGCTTTTTATTTTAACTACTATTTATTTCATTACTTAATTACTAATGCTTCAATTAGTTTTATTTTTACAAATAACGAATTTTTTCTTCTTTCACATTGAAGAAGTTCTTCTCCTTTTGTTGTAGTTGTTTTAAACTATTTTTGCGCTTAAATCTAAAATCATCCATCGTTTCGTGCTCCACAGTTCATGCTTCATGCCATCATTCTAATCGATAACCTCTTCGACATCTTCACCAGTATCGTTGCTGCCATTTGGGCCCATTAAGCCATTCGCACCTCCTCCAGCACCCGCACCTACGTCATTTTGTTGATTGTTGTGGTTAAGTGGCGATTTATTGTGATTGTTTTGGCTACCACCAATAATTCCATTATGGTCCAATAACAAATTATTATTATTTAATAAACTATTGTTGTTATTGTTATGCAGATGATGTAAATTACTATTGATGCTGCCGCCAACAGAATTGCTCCCACCGCCGCCGCCGCCGCCACCTCCAGAGAAATGCTGATGTAAATGGTGTTGGTGCTGATTGAGTAGAGCCCCGAGGGCGTTTTCTCAAACAACATCAGTCACGCCGGTGTACTGACATGCTGATAGACCCGCTGAATTGGAGCGTGATACCGGTGACGGGGCCGAATAGGGGCTGGCAAAGCCGGTGGTGTGTTGTTTTGCCTTTAAACGCAATGTAGCAATGCTTGATGACATGCTGGATGTCATGCAAGGCTCAGCAGCAGCGCGATACATATATGGATTGGCGGGCGTCGTATAAGGGCATGGTGCACCACCAACATTGGTGTTAGTCAACGTCGAACCCATTGTTCCCGGTAGCATGGAGTTATTCATGCTAACACTTACACTGCTGGCGCCTGTATTAAAACAATTCACTGAATTTTGATGATGATTGGTTGTTACCATGGAGCCGAGTGGGTTAACTGGCCAGGGAAACGGTTTCGTACCCAATGGTGATGGCACTTTTGTCCAATTATTATATGGATAAGAAGAGTACAATGAATCATCGGCAAAAGGTTGCATGAATTGAGATCCAAACCCGGACTTGAAGTCAGCTGCAGCGACAGCAGCATTCATGGCATTGCGTTCGCGTTTACGCCATTTGGCGCGACGATTCTTGAACCACACCTGCAAAAAGAAAAGAGAAACCAGAAGATTAGTTAAGGTTTCATATAAAAAGAAAACAATTGCAAGATTCTAATGAAATTCCGAAATAATTCCATTCCTTTTAATAATTCTCAGCATGTTTTAAATTATATTAAACTTTGCTTTTAAAATTTAAAGCCCAAAACTTGTGCAAAAATTGTATAAACTTTTTCACTGACAGAAATTTATGTATTCTGTCTGCCTCCATATTTGCTTTATAAAGTACTTCACCCCCATTGCTGTTCACACCGAACCTTCCTCTCCACCCACACATACACTGGCTCTTACATTGAATAAAACAACAACTCTGAATACGCATGTGCAGTAATTATAAATACAAATATATACATAAATACTGTTGTTTTTTTAACAGAGCATTACATAAATAAACTCCACTCTAATGGGTGAACGCGCGGGCGGGGGAGGGAGAAAACACTGCGAAGCAACCCCCACGAAAAATAAAAAGAGGGCAATACTCGCACATTGCGCAGCATAAGCAAACAAAAAAATATATAAATGTATGTACATGCTATAAAAATAAATCAAAATTTTATTTGCAAATGCACCAAAACAACCAAAAAGAAGAAAATGCAAGAAAGAAAAAAGCAAAATGGCAAACTGTGTAATTTATTACTTAAGTTGGAAAGCACCAACAGAGGGCGCTGTCACCTTTTGTTAAGGAAATATTATAAACGAAATCGTTGTAGTGAAGCAGATAAGAGGGGGAGTGAAGGAGGAACGAAAGAGAGAAAGAGGGAGAGCATAGAACGGCATATACCATAGTATGTGTTGTTGTAGAATTTTGATGAGTACGAAGTTCTTTATTTCCGCATTTGGATATTTCATAAAAGAAGCTTATCTTAAGAGTGGGGACGTGGGGTGTTTCCATTTCGTACCTTGTTCTTGTCATTTATAGGACGCCATTTTCTTTCAACAACGAATTCAATTTCAACAATTGTAATTTAGTGATTCTAAGGTTAAGTTCAACTAGAAAATAATGTGGTTTGCAAACGAAAACTCATTGCATTAAAATTTAATACTTTTCCTACATATTTTAAGCTTCAAAGATAATGCATACATACATATGTACATATATGTAGGTATTATTAATCAAGCCAAGTATATCCTATTTCAAGAGCATCCCTATACGAGTACCGACTTAACGTGGAAGTGAGTCATTTTTCCAGAAGGGGCACCATAAGGTTTCGTATGCTCCATATTATTCGGCTTGGCTGACATCATCGCAGAGCCCTTTGATCTGTGAAAACATTTTCGCCTTTACTCTCTAAGACATTCATTCATTCTATCCGAGATTATAGTGAAAGGAAATTAAGACTCTCTCGAAATTAATGAAGCCGCAAAGGGCAGAGCGCCACTCTACACAGCCAGTGGATGACCGGTGGGACGGAAGCCAGTCTGCTTGCTTCTCAGATGAGGAGCAAGAACGTTCGACAGCCGTTGGCTTATTATATTTGTAATGATTTGGTTAAACACACTCAGCAAAGTTATGCCCTTTTAATTTTCATATTCTGAGAAGTCGCCTTTCCTTGATAGGATGGTGGGCTCACTTTTAATAGTTCCTGCACGTCATTGCTTCGTAGAGCTTTGATAGCAAATACAATCTGCTGTACGCTTGTGCTATGCTCGTTAGTGTTGTTGACACCATTCTTCTCCATTTGCTCGCGTAACTGAGACTATGAGACTTCAATTTAATAACCCAATATCTTTCGCATTAAACAATCAGAGAGGGCTGCAGAAATAAAATGCTTAAACTATTTAAAAGAGCAAACAAATATACATATCCAACCATTCGAATTGAATTTCTTTCCGAACTTCCCAACACCGACAAAATCAAATTGATTAACCGTGCAGGTAATTACGAGCCTGCCTTAAAAATGCACTGTAAAATTACAATTTTGTACTAAAATGCAGCGTGTAAATCATGGCTCGCCAATATCGCCCATGTTGCGTCCATGTCGCCGCATTGTTGTAATCCCATTCTTGTTGTTTTTGTGTTTGTTGGCATTTCATTGAGTCGTGTCCTTAAATCAACGCACATTTGTGGGGATGAAATTTATCGTTTGTTCAGGATAGTTTCATGTAACCAAAATGTGAGCATAAAATTTATATATGTATGAAGCATGCAAGGAGATTCGTAGAATGCAACACTGTAACACTGCAACAGAATCACAAATCACAACAATAGCAACATCGCATTCGAGGAAGGGTAAAGTGCATAAAATTTATTTGTTTATGTGCTGGCGTGCATAAATGGTAACACGCGTTTCGCGTAAAATTTGGAATGGGAACGTAACGAACGTATGCCGCACGTATGGTGACAATAATTCGTAACACAGATTTTTCAATTCGATACTAGAATTAAGAATAAATGTTTATTTTGTGGGAACTGTTACTGATACGTTAAGTTACAAGTGGAAATTAAAAGTTCATTTTAATGAGCATGTTTACTAATAAGTATGAAATTCATTATTTAATCCAATTTGTTATGTTTGTTAGTCAGAGCTGAAGTAAATTGAAATTAAATGGGAAGTCTGAGAGACCTTTGGTTATTAGTTAAATAAGATTAAGGTGTAATCCTTTGTAATCTCTTGCACTTTAATTATGAGCTAATCTCTATGTAGCTACTTTGAATTTAAAGCAAACAGAGCTTAACAATTCTGTACTTATTGATATTCGCCAGAAAGAAATTTGGTAAAACACTCAAGATAGAGTGAGCACCCACTTTTAGGCTGATAGCAAAAATAACTTACAACACAACGCAACAATTTTTTCCACATCCAAATCAACTAGGTTAGTTTTGAATTGGAAATTTTGAGATATTCTATACAAAAGCAATACCATCGAGAACAAATGTGAATGGCTCGAGAAAAATCTAAACTCCCGAAGAGTAGAATATGAAACATTGTATTTCTATAATGTTCTAATTGGGGAGTTTAATTAATCGTTTTCCTCTTCTTCACTCATCATTAGTCACAATTCAATCAAAATCACTGCAAATTACTTTCGTATATACTAAGGCAAGAGCACAGTTAAACGATTCCTGTAATTAATCATGTCATCATCAATCGATTTGACTCTATTCAAAATCATCTTTAGCAACTTAAATCGTCATCTTTAGATTAAAAACAAAAAAACCAGTAACGTCATCATCATCAATATCAGCACCATCACCAGCAACAATGAGTACGAACATCAAGTAGCCGAGGGTCGGCCACTAAATCTTCATTAGTCAATATATCCCATATAAAAAGTTGGCGTCCCATATAAAAAACAAACTTGCTAGATATGATACAAAAACATCAACAATTATTTTTTTCTCCCTTTTTATATCTACAAAGGGGCAATCAATCAAAATAGCATCAACACTTTTACCAATCACACCCAATAAAAAATTTCTGAAACTTTTCACTTTTCAAGAGAAGCAAAAAACCAATTGGAAATTTTTTCATCACCAAAAACGAATTACTATCAACGTCATCATCATCACCGTCACCAAATACTGCCTTCTTCATTTTTAGTCAATCACACACATACAGCGTAGCCAAGCTAGAAACACTTTTTCTCTCATATTCGTTAATTCTCCAATTTTTTATTTTTTGGTTTGCCATTTTTTGTATTACCTGATGAAGCTTTACGTTCATTTTCATGCATCTCTAGACACAGCTTGAAAAAACTGTAACCTTTGCATCAATACCACATCGTTTTCGCGTTGAGCGAGCAAGCAATCAAAAAAAAAAGGAATGTGCCATCGTCATTGCTTTCATCAAAACCAATTAGAAATTTCTGCTCGAATCAGCAGTAGCAACAACACGAGTCCAATCAGTTTCCCTCTTCCTTCTTAACTTTTCAAAAAGGGAATATCCTGCACTGAGTCCAGTGTTTAAAGTACACAGCGACATTTTATTGCTACGTCTATTTGCAATCATGAACGTTTTTACTTTTTTACTTTGGCTTTTTTACGCAATGTCAATACTACCAAATGATACGTAAAAATGATCGATGATGCTAGTCTCACATGACCGGGAGAATGAGGACATACGGAACATGCATGAATATAAAGACGATAATCCTTGAAGGAGTGAATGACTAAGTAGATGATACGGAGTGCTTCTCCTGAACATGTACCATCCTACGCAACATATCGAGTAGAAATTAAAGAAAAAAAATTTACTTGCTGACCAATGAAAAGAAAATTCAAATATATGTATTTCAGATTTTTCAATATATGTAGAGCGAAATCGACACTTATTGCATTGTGCAATAGGTAAAAACCAAACGGGTCTTAAAAATCTTTTAGATAAAGTGGAGGTCGCGAATCGTGAGCGTAAGGTTGGTGTTGTTTTGCCGCACACATCCGCTTTAAAAAAAGGTTGTCTGGAGAATTAATTCTATTTACGCTTAAATCGCGGATAAAAGAGTGCAGCCGAGTTATCATTTTTAATCTTAACAACCAGCGGTGTATCTATTGGTACCATTTAACGTATTGTGGAAATATGCAAATAAGAAGAAAAATTACAGTAGCAAAGACAAGTTAAAGAATTTGTATAACCAATATGCATGCGAGTTTCTTTTGTCACTACGATAATAATACTACAGGCGCGATAAAAGAGACACTTCTAATATAAAATAATAGTTTTAAAAATTACATAATTGATATCTCAAATTAAGTTATTCGTTATGAAATTTTGAAAACTCTGTTGACCTCATTTCTCCACATTTATTTAAGTAGATTCGTGGTCAATGATCGAAATAAACTTGATTAACTTGATGCCCAAACCACCATTTTCTCCTACGTGTGAATACCTCACAGCGTAGGAAAATGTGCTCCAGCGTATAAATTTCTTTTCGTTAAAAGCGTCGATTTTTCATGAGTTTTCCTAGTTTGAAATGCCTTAATTTGAGATATTAGGATGCTCTTTTTGTAGTGGTAGGATTAATACTATCCGTTTCCGTTTCTTACACTTAGAAATAGTTCGGGATCAATTTGATTCTTGACAGAGACTCAAAATATGGTGAGGTCTAATTTGTCTTGTTTAATTCATTCAGTAATCCTAGGCATTTCCAGACTAGAGGAACTTACTCAAAGGAGCTCTGATTGCGAATTGAATGTCTGAATATATTACTATATTTTGTCTCTTGAATTTACGTTCAAGAGAGTCTGGTTTTCGGTTTTTTTTACCCCTATACCTGTTTCGTTTTCTGTTCTCGTCTCTGTACCAATTTCATATATGTGGTTTGAGAAGAGTTTCGAGAACATTGAGTATAGGTTAGGTTGGTTAAGTTGAAGTGGCTGTTGAGAGACACATTTGTTGTGATACTACATAGTTGGGTCCTACAGTTTAACGCCGATTCCGAACGGCGGTGTGGCAACTTTTTATCGGTTTGGTGGTTTTGCTATTACCAACCAAGGTCAGTACTTGTACACTATCTTATAATTCTCATATACTTCATATTGATAGTGAATATAAGAAAGCTATAAAAATTAACCACCAGACGATGACGGGAATCGAATCCGAACCTCCCGGAAGAAAGTTTAGTGCACTACCCACTAGACTATCGAGGTCGTCTTGTGCTGAGTATAACTTTTAATCATTTCTCAAAGTTATGCTTCATTTTTTTAAACTCGCGCGATCAATGTTCAATGCCAGGAAAGATTTGGTGAGTATTTTGCCGGATGGATTTATGTTTAAATATTTCCTCCTTGCTATATTGTCAGGTTATGAACTTGTCTGTTAATATTATGAATAGCTCTGCTAAAACTAGGCTTCACAGAGGAGGTGAAAAAATGCCCCCTATTGGGCACCGTTTTATAATTTGAAGCCCCAACTTTGAGCTTATCAATCGGAACCGGGTTTCGAACACTTCTTGTTTGCCTATCTGAGTGAAAAATTAGATTTTTGTAGCTCAGTGCTATAAGGAATGCCTGTGTCTTACATGAAAATGTACGAGTGTGTAAATTTTTCGTTAAGCTCTTTAAGTTAACGACTGCAACTAATCAAAATATTCAATAAATTAGCCTCGTCAAAAGAATGATGCCATTGTAAAAACAAAAACCGCAAATGGCCAATAATTTTGCTTCATTACTCGCGAATGTTTTATTTTTATTTACAAATTATAAATGCACTGCGATGCTCGTATTTAATTAACAACAGCAACAACAAAAGTCAAGCTAAATTATGCATTCACACAAACGCTCCACACGCACATACGCATATGAATATACACAAAAATGAGCCACAAAGCACGAAACATTGACCGCAATAATTTTGCTACCATTGCTTCCTTTCCGTTGCTGGCCATTGGTCCAGCCAGTTGCTTCTACTGACCACACACCGGATTCATTTGGAATGATGTTATTGTTGTTGGTCGCTATTCAGTGCCGCTGCCAACTCATAAATATGTTTTTTGTTGTTGTTGTTGTCATTTTTACTCCGTGAAAGAGGAAACAACTCGCATATAAACAGATTAAGCTTTTGGGTCACCACCATTTTATGCATTTTCAAAATTTATTTGCACCGTTCCCAACGTTTACACTACACATAAAATATATAAAAAAAAAATATAGAAAATTCGCGCAATGCAGTGGAATTTCATTTGAGTAGCTGCTGCAATATTTAAACAACAGCAACCACAACAATAGCAGCAGTATTTTTTCAGTAAAGTTGCCATAAATTTTCCTTTCAAATTGTTGCTGGAAAGGTTTTTCTGTGCGTTTTCGAGTTTTCTAAAGCTCTTCGGGTTATGAACGTAGTTGGGCAAGTGGAAGGGAATAGCTTTGCTGCCAGTTCTAATTTCAAAGTTATTGCGATTTTGCGCCATTTAACAATACCCATTGTATATTTTGTGGTAATTTGCTTTGTCTTTTTCGAACGAGAGAGATTCTCATAACGAATCTTTAGATAAATTCTTGATGTTTGTTTGCACTAAAGTAGTAGTGGCCGGGTTCAATGCTCGGCACGGTTAAAAATCAAAATTAGAAATCCAAAATTTCTCTACGAGGTACCACCTATTGGCTGACAACGGCAAATCTCCAAGAGCAAAAAATACTCAAGAAAAGTTTTTCTCCTTGCCAATTGGAATTGGCCCCTTTCATTTATACACACATAATATAGGTATTCACGTGTTGATGCGACATGCTCTTGCGACGTAGCAAAAGTAGCAATCCGCACTTTAGTTTGACACCTTTCCACTGTTGAATTCGTAAGAAGAATCGAAAATCTTTTCATTATTTTGACAGTTAAACTATTTCTCATCTCAAATAATTGCATTGAAAGAATACGAGAACTTTTAGAATTTAGTAGGTACCAAAATTTCAATTCTCATATAATTGAAACCTTTTTGGATTTAAAAACATGCAATCTTCAAAATTCAAGTTAATAATTGTTTCAAGATCAGTGCCGGTAAATATTTAGTATATTTAATATCGATCACTTTTAGATTTCGGACGACAAATAAAGGTAGACTCTACTTCCACTTAAAAGTGAAGTTTTCGTGACATTTTATTAGTATCATTACGATTAAATTTCAACTTTGACAACTTAACCCAATGGCGATCTTATCACACAATTACTCACACATATGTAGATGTTCCGTACGCATTTGTACTCGTAAATAAATATTGTATGTAGTAGAAATGTATTTCTCAAAGAGCATGCAAGAAAATTTATATTGTAGTTAGCTGGTAGAAAAATTTTATGTAAATACCTGCATAGAAATGCACTTACGGAATAATATTGTTAGTAAATATTGTAAAAGTGAAGTGTAAAAGGAATAAGTGGCGCCAGGCTGAAAACTTTGTTGCTTTGTTAGTTATAAAACAAGATCGAGGCGCACTCGCACAGTTGTATTCATTATTTGATAGACGAGAATGAACGCATCGCGATCGACGGACAAAAACAACAACAACGATCAAATCAACTTTAAGACAACACTATCAACAACGACAACAAGAACAAGCAATGATCGATGAACATTTTCTTTATCAATCAAATTGAAAGCACCTAGAGGAAATCAACAGGAAAAAAAATAAAATAATAATAGTGAGAAAAAACGGTGAATTGAAATAGGAAAGTGAAATTGTCATTACGAATACGATCAGCTACCAGCTTGAATCAAAATCGAATTGAGTTGACGGTGAAAAGTTGATGCAATAAAAATGCAATTAGCGATAAATAAAAACATCTGCGATTTTTATAAATAAAGAAGTCTCATGCTGCAAAATGCTGTTTTGGTTGACAAATTTTATAACATGCGAGAAAAAGTCATTCATGGTTTATTTATGTAAATTTACGCTACAAATTTGCTGTTGGCGCATATGTTCAAAATAAAAAGTTGCACTTGACTCTAGACAAATCTGATACAAATAGACAGAAAATAATGTCGGCGCATGTCAAATACAAGAATAAGAACAAAAGTTACGAGGGTTGACCCGAAAATATACAATATTGTAGTGAGTAATGCACCCCGAAACAAAACCACAAGAATTTAGATCATGATGAGAAATTATGTCAATTTTAACATGTGTTCCGAAAAATATTTATTATGTAACCATTGTTCAATGTAAAAATGCAAAAATTAAAACATATTTTCAAGAATGATGACAAAAATTGCATAGACATGAGTTTGAAAGTACATATTGATGAGAAAAGAAAGTACCTCCCTCGAAGGCCCAACACCGAGGGCAGCGAAGGAAGAGAAGGGGGATTCTCATCGAATAATGATTGCTTTATGGACCATTATATTACCATGAATTGGGTATGGAATGAAAATTATTCATTGTAATAATGTGACTCTAATGTAAATGCAAAACAATGCAAAGGCGCTGTAGGGTAATTTGTCAACACTACCGCTGCTGCTTCTCTGCTGCCTCTGAGGGTAGCGCGGGGTGGAATGGATGTCATACATAGATTGCAATCTATGTAGATATTTATGTACATATGCACATAAATACACTCAGTAGTTTAATGAATTAGAAACCACATTGAAATTAATGATCACCAAAAAATGGAAAAGGGAAACTTTGACTTGACTGCTGTAATAATAGCGGCAATAAAATTTATCAAATATACAAAAGGATTAAGTGTTTGCACAAAAAAAAAACAGTGGGGTGCTGATTTAGGAAGGCAATAGAATGTCAAAGAAGCGAGACACAATGAACAAATAAAGTTAAGGTTTAAAAAAGCTAAACATTAGCAGACACAAAAAAAAGGTAATAGTTTTGCTTTTGGCAATCATTGCTGCTGAAGTTAAATGAGAAAGTGTAAATGAAAAATTATAGCAGCCTTACAGTCAAGCAAAAATGTGTGTTCTTTGTCAGAACTTTCTTATTTAGATGATAACAATTACGCAGAAGGAAGTTTTGGTGGTAGGATAGGTTTGTGGGCTAAATGTGGTATAAAGAAACTGTATTCTCTTTATATTTTTAGTTCTCACTATATCCAAAGCAATTCTTGTTTGGGAATAAAGTTCTGAGTATCAATTAGAATTATTATAAGGTTCTACCCAACTTGCCTATAGTACAACAGTCGCAAGGTTTAATGATTATTCAATTTGGTTACCTGGGAAGTTCAATCCTACAATCGTACGATATCCTCACAAGAAATTAACTCATAAGGGAACTGAAAGAAAACTTTTTACCTATCTTATACAATATTAGGAGAAACCATTTCAGCCTTTAAAGGTTAGTACATTTTTTACAGGCCATTCTCACTGAGTGTACATTTTAAAGGGTGGTTAACACGCAGCATTTTCTCTGGTACACAAATTCCCCAGTAATAATCCTCCCATTTACATTTGTTTAGCAATTAAGGCAATATGTCAGCAACAATACCAATTTTTTCTACTACTTTTACCATTATAGACCTATCTGTTGAAAAAGTAATTCATTAAATAAATTTACAAAACATAAATTCTTTAAAGTATTATACATTCGGAAACATACAAACATTTGTTGATTTTTAACACACTAACATTCTGAGCTATGAAAAACAATTTGCTGCTACTAGAAAATTTCAACTGGGTAATTTTAAAAGAGTTAGCTGCAAAAAAAATTGTATAACTGTCCATTAAAACCTTCACAAATTGGCATCACTATTTTCTCTTTGGTTGTTTCGGTTTTTTCTCCTCCAGTCATCGCGACAGGTGCTGCTAATGGCGGCCTGGAAATGTGTATGTTTGAGGCCTCATACCAAAAAGCACCGGCAAAAGCCATTAAGTGCTCGTTTGTGTACGTTTTATCGTGTTGTGGTGAATGTTTTGTTTTTCATCTTTTCTTTCTTCGTTTTTTCTTGTTGGCATTTCCAGTTTTGTTGCCCATACTGTGAGTTGGAAAGCCATTCAGTGTTTTTTTCGTGTTCATTGGTCGCTGTGATTGTTAGAGCCTTATCCATAACCATAAAATCAACATTTATGCTTGAGTGTGGTGCTCGAATCGAATCGAATGAGCTAGTCAGGTTTATGCGCCATTTTTGTGGATTATCTGAGTAGCTGTGTGGGATTTAAAAGTGGCTACACACACACATGCGCACACCAACGGACCCAAGGGGGTCTTGGTACTCCACCCCTCTTACCAATAAAAAACTCATACATTTTGATTGATAAAAAGAAAAAGTTCAAAAGTACGAAAAAATGAAACCCCCTTAGGAAATATTTGGGTCCGCTAGTGCACACACAGGTAATTTTTTGCTTTGCAGTAATCAAACTGGTTTCTAAATTTATGTAGTTTTTATACGATTGTGCTCACTATATGTTTTTGTTAATGAACTTATTAAAAATAAGTTTTCAATTGAAGTTCCGGCAAACTTTGCATTTCTCTAACAGTTCCATCTAGTGTTTGTACTTACCCTAACTCTAGCCTCTGTCAGGTTTGTCCACATTGCAATCTCTTCACGCGTCGACATATCCGGATAACGATTACGACTGAATGTATGCTCTAGCTCTTGTAGTTGTTGCGATGTGAAATGTGTTCGCTGGCGGCGTTGCCGCTTATTTTTCTTATCATTTTTCGGCTCATCTGTGGTTGTTGTCATTGGTTCATCATGACCGGAATTTGATATGTTTTCGGTTTTGATTGTGGTCTCATTAACGGAACGATTATTACCTGAAAAAAGAAGAAAAAACGCATACAAACATCAGTAATTTGTTTACTTCGAAAAAATATAATTGTGTAATTCAACAAGACCATTACACATTTTCAACATAAATTCAATACAATATTTATCTAACAAAATAATCGATAAATGCAACTGCGACTATGAGACTCTTTCTGTTATCAATATCAACAACAACAACAACAACATCAATACCAAGATAATCACAATAACTATTACTACTTCTACTTATTTATGTACACATATACACGTACATACATATGCATGTATGTTTAACTTATCAGAGGCAAGGCGCCTTCCCCAATGCTTGCAGCGAGCGGCGATTTAAATTTTTCTGTTATACTTATTTGTGAATCCCCTTCTTCTTCTCTTCTCTCAATGGCAGCGTGTTTCAGTTGCTGCAGTCAACCCAACGTCAACAAACGACAACGAAGACGACGACGACGACAACAATCAATGACGCCTGATGTTGAGCATGAGAGATAACCAGCTAACAGTTTCTTGTTGTTGTTGTTCCAATCGTAATTACTATCGTTACTAATTGATTTTGATACCCCTCTCGCCAACAACCGTCACCTACTCCTTCACTTCCCTGCACTTTCCCAATAAAAATCAATACATTTTCAAAGTACTTTGAAAATTGTTTAAGTTTTTTCAAGTTTGATTTCCAAAAATGACAACGAAAAAATATTTAATTTCAATCATACCGCCACTGTTGCAAATACCCTACTTTCGTGTTACCAGATTTATATACCCAGTTCTAGCAGTAATATGACTGTGTGTGTGTGTGTTTAAAATGTCATCGATCATCGATCACCGGTGCGTGTACTTACTCACCTCCCTACGCCTACCGCTACCTTTTTGATATTTTTATATTTAGTTACATACTTAACTTAATCAAACAAACAACAACGATTCCATATAAAATATTATAGGCGGATAGTGGTAGAAATGTGTAAAAATCAAAATCAAAAGAATTTTTGCCGACAAAGGCTTTTGCTTTTTTGATTTCCAGTGGGTATTAACTTTGGGGCTACCGTGCTTTAATGTTGTTGCATGAAATTGTTATAAATTACTTTTTTATCTTGAACTTTTACTTTTTATTTGTCGATAAATGTTTTCATAAATTTTAACCAATTTGTTGTTTTTCTAATTTTGTTGTATTCGTTCATGTTGAATTTGTCAGCAAAGAAAAATAATTTCCAATATGATATTCATGTTGTCGAAGGTTGTTTCAAGTTTACTACATAGTTAATTTCCGACGGAAATAATTTCTATAATTTACACTATGTGACAAAAAAAAATTGCAGGCACTTTTATGAAGACCTAGCACAAATTGTAGGTATAGTAATGGTATGCGGGAAATTTCTCATTTTATGGTCAAAAAACCATTTTTGTGTAGGTTCATGTGAACAATCGCTCATAACTTCGCTAGTTTTTATCTGATTTACAATTTTAAACTGAGCACTGAAACTTTGAATAATAAAGCGTGTCGGGAAACAACGTCGTAAGATGACTACACCAGAAAATAAGAATCATTGAAAAAAGTTTCCTAGAGAAGAGCTCCATCAACATGCTTACTGCAAGTCGTTGAAACTAAAGAAGAAGCAAACATTTTTGACTCAAAGAGCACTTTGCACTGTGCACTGTGCTGAATGATTATAAATAATTAAATGTTCCTAGAATCTTAAAATTCACACAACTCCGTCAATTTTAATCAAAATCTCCAAAATCGAATAATAACGTAAAAACATCGTCCAAGCTGAAAAAATTAAGAAAGTCTCGTCAGTTTTCATTCTATGAACAATACATGGTCGGAAAGGACTGTTTTCCCCTTTTCAAACTAAAAAAGTTGTAAATCAGATAAAAACTAGCGAAGTTATTTGACCATAAAATGGGATTTTGGGGGTGTATGGGAAATTTTCCGCATTACTAGACCAACAATTTGTGCCGAGTCTACATAAAAGTGCCAGATCACTGTCACACTGTATTATTAATCGAATATACTTGCGCAATTTTGGAGGCTGATTCCTTTCTTCTAGCAGAAACAGAACTCTTCAGAGGCGAATGCCACAAAAGTTCTTTGATCCTAATTGCCTTATAGAGTTACCACGCCCCCTTAATAAATTATTTCCATACAAATTCGGAGATATACTTGGCCACTTGTCACGTCACGTTTAATATATTTCGTCATTGTGATTTTCTTCCGTAATGTGCTTATGAGATATTTTACAAATCTAATTACCGACAACTATAAATATCATTCAAAACTGGGAAATTTTAGTGCACTTAATTGTGTTAATTCGAGTGATGGCACTGACGATCAGAATTAGCTCAGCGATTGGGTTTTACTTAACTCACTTGGTTCCTATGTACAAAATAAAAAAAAATTGTATTAAAATGACAATACTTTTGCATGTACTGTGCTACTAAATTTATGTAAAATATTTTAATAATCACTTTCAGTCGAAATGCGTAACGTTCCAGTTCGTTTTCACACAACAGTATCTCCGAAATTATTAGAGATCGAGATGAAATTTATGAATAACAAATGTAGTGCTTGAGGTCTATTTTCTTATACATATAAAATATTATAAGAGTTATAAGACAGATATGAGGGAAAATAAGTAAAAAATGCCAACAAACGTAACGTTCCAGTCCGTGTTTGGTCCATTGGCACATGGGACGTTAAATGACAACACTGGAACTTTTTTTCTTCTAATATCGGCATTGCCCGATGCTTTAGGATGCATTTAAAGAAAATATGATCATAAACGCACGATATTTGAAAAAAAAATATATTCCCTCATACAGCGTTTTGGTCCATATGTATATTAAAAATATTTCTAATTTGTATGTCCTCTATTGCATTTATATCACCATATCCCCAGTAGAGAGGAATGGGTTAATGACGAGGTGGTCACTGACAATTTAATTGACATCTATACAAATGGACCCAAATCGGAGGAAAGAGTCGGCTGTGGCATCTTCTCTAGTAAGCTAGATCTCAGACTCTCTTTCCGACTTCCTGACCATTGCAGCGTCTTTCAGGCGGAAGTAATGGCTATCTATCAAGCGTCCAAGTGGCTTATTCGCAACGATTCATTCGATACGAATATCCGCATCTACACGGACAGCCAAGCAGCAATCAAGTCCCTTGCCGGTGTTTTCACTACATCAAAGCTTGTTCTCGACTGTCGATCTTCACTCAACATTTTGTCGAGTCACTCTCAGGTCCACCTATATTGCGTGCCTGGACATATGAATATTTCAGGTAACTGCAATGCCGACGAGTTAGCAAAACAGGGCTCGCAACTTACAGATATATCACCTACCTGCACCATTGGTGTCCCTCTTACGTCTATTAAATTAGCCATTAAGCAAAACTACCTTGAGGAAGCAAAAAGATCCTGGGTAGCGGAGCATACCTGTGGCATTACCAGGTATGCTCCAGGTATTTCAGAATGGCCCTCAGTGTAGCTAACATGTTTCAGACGGCATTCTTGTTTTCTAATAGATTTTTTAACCAAATTTTTTATATTAATAACTTAATATTTTTAATTAATGCACAAGTTTTTTATAAACTGATTTTTCAATTTTTCAACATTTTCAGTGAAGTCTTCTGCCTTTTTTCGAACCAGCTTTAGTTTAATTGCCGTTGGTAATATAAAAAAAAGTTTTTGATAGAAAGTTAGCTAATGAAATAAGGTTTCACGGGATGTACAAATGTCAAATACTTATAACACCGTTGGGGAGGCCCTCTCCTCTGCCTTAAATATTCCCAATTTTTTTTGTGGAATATTTACATACTAAATATCTATAAAATTGGCACTTACCATCTTTACGATCTCGACTTCGGTTCGATATCGATGATGTTGTAGACGTTTGAAAATTATTCAAATGTGTATTTTCCAAACTATTGGCTACTGCGGTCATGGAACTATGACTATCACGAAAATCTCCAGTTTCAGCCCAAACTGAAAAGAATAAGCCAGTGTAGAGAAAAGAAAAAAGAAAGGTATACAAACAAAATTAATGTTTTAACAAAAGTTTTAAAGATTGAATAATGAAAATTGACAACAACCAAAATTTTATACGAAATAAAAGTTATAATAAATAAAAAGGTTTGCAATGCCGACGGCAAAAAATGCTGCTCCTAGATAAAGAAAGTGTTAACCACAAATAAATATATATATACACGCTGAATGGGTAGAATGTGGAAACAGAAAAGAAATAAGCCTGAGCTCCATCTTTAAAGCCATTAAAAAGCGCATTATTGGTTAAAGTATCTTTAAATGGGTGTGCGAGTGTATGTGTGAATGTAACTCCACGAGAGGCTCCTTAAATAACCATAAAATGGATCATAAAAGGATTTATGGCATTTACGCTATGTACATATTCTTTATATCGTTCTTTAGTTAACTCTGAAGTCTTGAAGAAAACGTACATACATTTAGCGAGAAAGAGACAGCAATACGAATAAATATACTACGAGAGGCCACTTTTTAATGTATTGCTGTGTTGTTTTAAAATTGCATTTTACAAGAAAGAAAGAACTTCAGCACTTCTTTGTGGCTGCCATTGGAGCCTTGTAATGAAGCGTTCGCGCATTAAAAATGGCAAAGTGGTGCCTTCTCTAGCGGTAATTACCAATTACAGTGCGTTTGGCTTTCCATAGAGATTGCTATAAAATTTCAGCATACCATAAATATGTATAAAGTGCATATAAATTAAAATTTTCTACTATTTAATATTCTCATAATAAATATGCCTTCCTTTTCAGACGAGGGGCATTCAAATCAATTAGCATTTTTTATACGCAATAATTATTGACAAATTTATAATTTACTGCTTTCACTTCACACATTTATGTATTTTTCAATAAATTTCCTTTAAAATTTCAACAATTTAATTTGGTGCAAATGGAGAAATGCAGAATTTTTCTTCTTATGTCAAAGCATATTGAGTATGCTACTTATTGTCCTTGTTTTCCCGTGGAGGCTTTGCGCTTCTACTTCTGCTGCTGTGCTTCAACTCAAGCCCAAAATTTATGGCATTTCCACATGTTGTCATTTTTATGTGGTTTTTCTCATGCATATTTGGGGTAATTTTTCTATATTTTTGGCTGTTTTAAAGCGGCGTTTTTACATTATTGTTACCAATTTGTGAGAAATTAGTTTCGGCTGTGTGCGCCCTACAGGTTGTGCACATTCTCACTTGGAACACACACTCATACATTCCAGTATCTAGAAGTGGTGTTATCGTGTAAGTGCGAGTATCATTAATGTCACTTTGGCATGTGTCACTAAATTAACCGCACCCAGAGTGATACCCAAGTGTTCTATTAATTGTTTTTTGGAGAAGTTACAAGTGGTTTTCGTTTTTGAAAGCAACCATCTGAAAATTTATGCCGTTGACAACATGGTCACATGCTGTTTCATAGAAATTTGGATTTTGGAAATGTACGAGGAGATTTTTTGTGTGAAGAAATTTGAGAATTATAGAAAGTAACGTAGTTTGATCACATTCAGTGACGCTCCAAAATTCCATTTCGTTTAAAATTAAAACTTTCTCCAATCAATCCATTTTCAAAACATTCGACAAGAACAAAGTTATCAAATCTGAGAATTTTACGATTTTCAAAAATAACATGTGTCAATTTCATTTCAAATTTATTAATAACACCAAAACAATATTCATTATTAATTCAAAGCACAAATCTAAATCTCATTCATAAAGCTATTAACAGAAGTCAAGCGTTGAAAGGGTTAGAATGTTTTGCGCACTCGCAACTTGTGCCATCAGCAAAACAGAAGGTGTAATTTTCAGTAAATGTAGTGTGAAATTAAAGTGTACATATTCGAACAAAGGCTTAACCCTATTCCATTGCTATTTGTTAACCCTTTATTAAAGAATTTATGTGGTATGTCAAACTCGCATAGACCCAGCTCCTGCTCCTTCCCACAAACTTATTAAATTTTATAGCACAATCAATAAAGTTTCCATTCAATAGATATGAAAAATTACTTCCGTCAAAATAAACAGAACATTGAGCAGTTACACACAAAACAAAAAAGGTACGACTTCGCTTTGGCTACATTTGTCACATTCTCCATTGTTTCAGTTTTGCTTTGTTTTGGTTTTTTGGAAAATCATCATGAGTGTTTACTTAAATGTCATATATCCTAATTCAACTGTCACATTTATCGTTTGTTTTTCAGAGTTTTTTCAACTCTTGGTCCACAAGCAAAAAGTATTTGGAAAACTCCTCTTTTTTTGCCCTCATGCATGTGCTTCAATGTATGTGTGTATGAGTGTGTGTGCTAGTAACCCTAAGCATCTGTCATGACAACAGCAAAAGGAGGACGCTTCTCTTCCAGGCGTTCCATTTGTTGTTTGTCTGTTTGTTTACACATTGTGGCTGTTTGTGTAGTTATCCTTTTTTATATCCCAGTGCCATCAGTCTTTGACAGTAGCATTCATAAATTTATGGCCACGGTTCGTTTCGTTGTCTCTTCTCGCTCCTGCGCCATGTATCCTCACTCTCTGGTATTTTGATGTTGGTTTGCAGCAGAGTGTCGTGAGACAAAGTTCTTTTTGACAAATAGGCCAAATGTTTAAAGTAGAAACATCTAAGCATGCACACACACACACGTACATATGCAATCGTGTATGAAAATCAGTGCTACCACAAAATTTATTTGTAATTTTTCTGCATTTTGCTGGTGTCATTCTTTTTCCTCTGTTTGGTTTTTCTGATTCACGTTACTTTAAGCTATTATAATGGAAGCAAAAGTCACAAAAATTGGCAACCGTCATGATTAATAGTTTTGGCACTTAACGATGATGCATACACGCACACACACATATTCACATATATTGTATATGTAAGCGATAGTGATAGCCCTGGTGTGGTTGGTGGTGACTATTTTTTTGTGGATGCACGCTATTATGCATTTCTATTATGATTTCTATTATTATTTGAATTAAATTTTTGTTTATTTTACTTATTGTGTTTTTTATGGGTCGTGAATGGCACATATCTGGAATTATGGGAGGTTTGATTTTTTGTTATTTATTAATTCATTTAATCCATTGTAATCCTATTATTTCAATTATTTCACAATTATGCCTTCTTAATGCGGTTCGAATTAATGAATCGCGCTGCAATTTAGGCATATATGCATTTTTTATTTAATTTTGTTTTATATTCTTTGATAATACTTAAAAAATAACTTTGACCAACCTCTAAACTACTTTCTTTCTGAAAAATGTCTTGTAATAAATTCATTTATTGCTTTCTTCTTTTAAATTTTTCACAAAGGAGGCTCCATAAAATTATCAAATTTAGATCAATGTCGCATCTTCGATAATTAGGGAGATAAATTCCATTTATTGCACATTTGATCTAATTTTCAAGTTTTTATACATCTCATAATTATCTCTATCAACGAGCTAAAAAATCGTTTCATGTGTGAGATTGCGTGTTAAATTTTGGTTACGGTAGGCTGCAATACACATCTGTCAACAATAAAAATATTTTCATACTCGACAACATACAAAAAACAAGAAAAAAGCACGTTCCAAAAATGTTTCAAGATTGTTCTTTTTTTATTTTATTAAAAGACAATTTTCGAATGTTTTTTAAGACTAATTCAACAAAAAAAAAAAAATCCAAAAAGAAAAATAGCAAAACAGCGCTGTTATTTTTTGTAAGAAAAATAAAAATAATCATCCTCATGACGCTGATGGTGTGGTGGTGATATTATTTTAGCAGGTCACCATTGTTAAATGTCAAAACTTGTTGGCAATCTATTTCTACAGTTGTTCACAACAATATATATGTCTTCTGATATGTCTATTGTTTATACTGATATTTTTTGTCGAACATGTTCCTTTGGTGGTTTGCTTTTCAAGGTAACTACAAACACACAAGTATTTACGGATTGTGTACTCGTATTTTCGCAGTGGAAAGTGTCAATAACTTTTTCATTTCTGTTTATATTTTTATTTTTGTATGTAGCTCAAATTAAGAAATGTCAAGCAATTTGACAACAAGTGTCAGTTTAAGGAGACATAACATTTTCGAAACAGTTGAATGGGATTATTATCGAAAAGCGTTTGGCAGTTTCAGACAGAAATGTTTCTAGGTGTAAGGAAGATTTAATGATTTTGAGTTTTTCAAAAATAATTATTCAGCAAAATTTGAATTCAATTTTACATAATTTTTTGCAAGTTTTTGATATTCAAAAATATTTTTCGCCAATGCATGGATATTTTAAATTAAGTCCTATGCTAAGTTGTTAGCAGAATTCGACAGTAGGTATTCATGTTTGACTGTTAGGCAGAGGTGCCCACGTTCAAGTTTCGGCATGCTCAAAAATCATTTGTACTACGTCGTTCGGATTCGGTATCAAACTGTATGTCCCTTCCATTAGTGTATAAATATAATTCACACAACATGAATGGATGCG
This sequence comes from Toxonevra muliebris, assembly GCA_963691655.1. NCBI lineage: Eukaryota > Metazoa > Arthropoda > Insecta > Diptera > Pallopteridae > Toxonevra > Toxonevra muliebris. The sequence continues at coordinate 2,217,429 of OY829327.1, read as the reverse complement.
AAAAGCTCGGTCTAGGTCCTCATTGGGTTATGGTGCCATAATAGTAGTAGCAGTATACAAACCGTAATTCTAAAAAATTTGTACAAACTAAAGTTTATAATTAAATATTAAAAACTTAGTGTGGATAGCTGTGACTACTGTGGCGTTCAGTTAAATATGCAGGGTATACGGTGGTCCATGTCTATACCGCATAGGCGTGTTGGGCAGTCTGAATGCACTAACAGTGTCTAAGAAACATGCTTCCTTCTTTAAGGGGAAAAAACAGTTTGTTTTTGGTGCTACAAAGCACCAAAATTATGAATATTTTTAATAACTAGGTTTCCACTCTAGTTTATTATGTATTCTAGCATCGACACTCAAATGCATCGATGCATATCATGCACCCCTACTAAGAATTTCATGTTTTGAAAAGATGAAAGTGAGCTTTATGCAGGTTCCTTGCTTCGTAAGATCTTTAAAGGCAATGAAATCGGTGTGTCGATTCAAATCAAACAAAGTCTGCCTTATTGAAAATGTTGTGACCACAGAGAGATTTATCGTTAGAACGGAGCAGTGTTTTCGATGCTGGTTGACAGTCTTGCGCCCTAAAGAAAATTCGTGAGATATACTGAGCGAAATTTGTGGAGCAATCCAGAGGGGATTTTAAGCGGTTTTAAACATGTTTTTGCAATAACGGCTCTGAAAACCTCGCTGAATTTTCGAAGATTGTAAACGATTGCAAGGCATTATGCCACGAGACTAAACAAGTTATGCCTCATATGGGTTCCGGGACACACACAATGGAACCATAACTTATTGGCGTCAGTTTGGCATAAACTATGCAATAGTCAATGTGCTCATAGAAAAAAATGGTGTGAAGTCAGTTCTTGAAAAACTACGAGACGCTTTGTAAGTGAATCGAATAAGAGAACAGTAAGTAAGTATAAGGTGAAAATGGGTATCATCAACGATCCAGCATCTGGATCCTACGTTGAGATGAGAATTGAAACTAAAGACTTCTATTATTGTTCAGTCTTGAAGATGGCTCCTGCTTATTCTTTAAAGAAACAATTAAGTTTGGAAAGGAAGTAAAACTATTCACTTCTTGTCATCTCTTTCATCTTTTCCCTTCTTTGTACATTCTCACTTCTTTCAAACGTTTTTCTTTTCTTCTATCAGGAAAAGCATAATCGCGCAACGGACTGTAATCTGAAGCAATTGATTAAAAGTACTGACTTCTTGACTAGTTTAAACTGAAAAATACTAAACTGCAGAAAATTTCCAATTTCTATGATGCATACGTAACACTCGTATCTATACAGTTTTTCGCGGTGTTATACTGTTTTTTAGATTCAAAAACCGCATACCGCCTTTTTTACCAAAATACCGCGTTTATACTAAGAAAAAAATATACAATTTTTAAATGCTACGAAATTCAAATTTATCAATCGCAATGCAAAATGTCTGAGAGAACAATGGCAACTCGTTGCGAGTATACTTTTGATATAAGTGGAAACATTGAAGGCGACACTGATCCTCAAGTGTAACTTGAATTATCCATGTGTTGATTTCTATAAATACCTCACAGCAAATCCGGAATCGGTTCGTTAAATTTCTGCAAAGCACAAATTCTATACAACTACGGAAGGAGATATTAAAATGGAAAACAAAGACGATTCAGATAGTCAATTTTCATTGAAAAAATTGATACCGCGAAATATACAGTTTTTTCAATTCGATTTACAGTTTTTTTAAATTTTTTGGTAGAAATATACAGTTTTTGGTCGTTATGCATACGCCAAGTTCTGTAATTAATAAAAAGAGTTGCGGTCTCAAAAACCAAATGTTCCTTACTCCTAAAAGATGTGTGCATATCGCTATTGTGTTATATTTTTTAGATTACTAAGCATTTAGTTCATATAAAATTACAAAATTATTACATTTTTATAGGAAAATGTTATCCAGAAAAGGTAATATTAATTTGTTTTCTCTATTAAAAATTAGTTCCTTATGTATTCTCATGTCCCCAACAAAAGTTAAGGTCACTTATGTTTACATTTCTTTTCGTGTGAGTGTTTGCGTACCATTAAATGTTAAGAAGAAATTTGCAAAACTGCACGTCAAAAAGTAATTTTTATCTTATACTAAAGCAAATATAAACACTACACCGTCATCAGCGTTGTCGTCATCATAATGATCAAACATTATCAGCAAAGTTAATCCTCCAAAACAGTTTATTTTTTGTCTAACCAAAAAAAAAAAAAAAAAACTTAAATTCTAACAACACACAACCCATTTTCTTACAATATGATGCCAATAGAAAAAACAAAGAACCTCGACAGGAACAATACACTTGCGTTGTTGTTGTTATTGTTATTGCATCGTATGATATTGCAATATAATGAGCTTCCCTTATATGTATGTAGACGAAGAAGAAATTACGAAAATCACTGCAATAACATTGACATGCGCCATCACAAATACACATATACAAAAACGCACACATGGACACGTAGACAACAACCCCAAAATGTGGTACATGGAGCTTTCTGCCCACAATTCCACACAAATTTTCTTCATCTGCAGCACACAAGCCAAATTGCATTAAGAAGCTCATTAATTTCTTCGTTTGCTCGTAAATGTCTGTCTGTTTCATAGAAAAAAGTACAGACAAATGTAGAGCCAAGCAGACAGACAGAAGGATGCTTTCTTTTCATCCTTTACTGCTCACTTTTCCAACTTTTTTTCTGTGACGTTAATTTTCTTCAATTTCTAAACACACACACATACACCAAAAAGAAATTGTCAGATTTTATCGGGTCGAACGGGAGATTGGTAGAGAGGTAGAGAGCGAAAGTGGGAAGTATAGTGGGGTCATATGTGCCATTCGTGCTCAATTGCGGTCTGAAGTGTCCAGTGTTCCTGTTTGTTTGCCTTTTTTCTATCTTTGTCTTGGTTTTGGTAAAGTTTGTGCAAAGATAATCTCTAATGTGACATTTTTACAAAATTACTAAAATGGATAATGAGAAAAAGTCAAGCGGAAGAAAAAGGCAGTGACAGAGAGAGAGAGAGAGAGAGTTAGCCAGTGAGAAGAAGAGTAAGAGTGGTGGAGGTTAGCTTGTTCGAATTGACTGAAATAATTGTAAAGGACATGGACAAAAGTTGCTTGCGCTTCAAATATAGTCGTATATCAGTTGCCAGCCTCCCCGCTTTCCTATTTTTCTGCTTTTAGATTGACATTTGCTTATAATGGCATTATAATTTATTTTCGGAAACCAGAGGCTGCTCCTTGTACTCTAACGTTTTTACTTAGTTTATTTTTTGCACTAGTTTCGTTGTATTCTTTCTGTTGTCGTCGTTTTTGGAAATTGCTCAAATTGATATATGGGGTTGGCAATCGCTTGAATACCGGAAGCTCAAAGGAAGATGTGAATATGTGTGTGTGTGTGCTTGTTTCTGTGTACACAATTACAAATATTGTTGCGGTAAATTTTTCTCATTGTCTCCAATGGGGTGTCAAAAGCTTGCGGTGATTATCATTGTTGACTGGTTTCCCGGTTGCTTCGATGGTTGGTTGGCTGGTTGGTGTTTTACTTGTAAATTTATAGAGTGATAGCGACTGCTGCCGCTGCTGTTATTATTGTCGTTATTGTTGGTGTATGTTACTGATTGCAATTGCTGAAATTGAGTTTCTAAAGAGACATATGGGAACAATTTTCTAAAGGTTTAGCATGGATGCTACTGTGCTGTGCATGCACCACATATTCGCTATTTGGCATTAAGTCGATTGGAATTAGTGTCAAATGTGCGGTTAATTTACGTTTATAATTTAAAAATATCTAAAAGGGGTGATAGATCCTTTTACTTTCGAAATTTATGTACATAAAAGCCAACATTTTGCAAATTTTTCTTATTAAACTGAAGTCATGAACTTAAACTGGTCTAAAACGTCGTTGGTTTTTTTTTTGTTCAACAATTACCAATCTAAAAAAATCACTGCATGAAATTAACGTAAGTACGAAAAAACTTTCTGGCACGTCCATTTTCTAATTTACAACAACAACGCAGAACAAATAAAAAATCGATTTTACAAGATTTGAATCCATAATAGAAACATTTTCTATAACTTAAATAGAATACGTTTAACACATTCTCCTGCTTGACGTGCCTACCACTTTATGCTACTTGTGTGCATATTATTTCATGAGAGATTTCATATTCCCATGTCGCATGCAACACGACAGTTAAAGTGGTGGACTGAGTAGCAGAAAATAACGTGCGTGAAATACTTCAGCCAAGCATTTATCCTCATTTTCCGGTTGTTTTGCTTTCGCTCGCCTCTATGAGAAGTTATTTTTTGTTGTTGTTATTATAATATATGCATATTACACATACATACATTTGTATGAGAGATGCTGACTAGACTATTAGGTATTTGTTCTCCTTCTAGAAGATTTTGTTTGTGCACAGACACATATATACATACATGAATGAAGTTTCATTTTGTTTACAAATATTTTCATCATCGTAATCTCTTTATTCGATATATGGTATGCACCAGATATCCTCAGCAAGTAGCTCACTTTTGTGAGATATTCAAATTTACGAATTTCTACACATGTATATTCGCATTCATTCAAAAATGGGCTTATACCATATTCACTTGTATGCTCTGTAGAAATCGATTGTAAATCACAATCGTTTTCTTTCTTCCTTCATATATGCAGTCTTCTTTTCATTTCCTTTGAATACTCCTTTTGCGAATGCCTTTTCAAGTGGCTCGTGATGCGTGTTGGATTTTTAATAATAATTGTGAATATTTTTGAATAATTTTGAAAATTTGCGAATACTTCAGAATATTTACGAATACGTATACTGCGAACGATTGGTATCTTTTCAAACTTCGTTGACAGTCTCATTCATGAATCTCTCGCGGTCGAACTATTCGTTTTAACCCCGTTTGAACATATTGTAGTAAACTGTGTATGTACAACTTGAACTTGTACTCATGCCATAGGTTTTTGGTCCAAAAGTATGCAATTGGTACTTCGTTTTCAGATCAGTGTATATGAATATACATACATATTTATTATAAGAACAAAACTCATTTTAACAGGCAAAAGATAAAATTGTTAATTTTTTGGTTTGGATACGACTACCATAAATATTTATTGATGATCTGATCATCTAGCATTCTTTTGCACACTGTCTAAAAAATGTATTTTGCTTTTCAAGAGCGAGTCAGAAACTGATCCAGAAGTTGGTTTTCCACTCTTTTTTCTACTCTTGATATTCTATGCACGTGCCATTAACACTTTTTATAGCATGCAAATATAAATAAATATTCAGCTTGAAGGAAAAATATACTTCAAGGTACGCTGATAAGGATTAAAAAAATTTAAAAAAAAAAAACAGAAAACACTTTTCGACGCATATGTGAGTGTATACCTGCTAATATCTAAGAAATTTTATCTCCATATAATCATCACCTCCCTCAGAAACTAACATCTTCTCAACGCACGCACAAAAATATAAGAAAAACAAAATCGTATTTACTTAAAGTAAGCATTCGAGCCAGCACCTAGTACACCAAATAATAATGATAATAATATGTATGTATGTATATATGTATGTATGTAGTTATAATAACACGACCATGACAAAAATATGAATAATCTTCCACACTGCTGCTCTTCTTCTTCCCCTCATAGCATATATTTGGATTTTTAGATTTGCTCTGATTTAAATTGTTTTTGTTTAGTTTTCCTTAGAAAAAATAGTGTATTAAACAAATAACTATACAACGAAAGCTACAACTTCATCTAATGCTGATAGTTTTCCTTGTTGTTTTCTGAGTAAATAAAAACACAAATTAAAGACAATGCGAGCTCTCTGCACGATAAGGCAGTAAAAAGGTGAGGTTGTTGGATACATCTACGAGTATTACTGGCGCAGTCAGAGAGGGAGACTGATAGCACCACTGAGTTATATTTTTGGATTCGTTTGAGATAACTGTTCGTGCCCCTCCAAAATGTTGTTGTAGTGCTGCACTGGTGTCTTCATTATATCCTTTGTTGTCTTTTCTCTATTATTTGCGTATACATTTAACTCTGTTTGCTCTTAATTTTCTGGTTTGGTGCCTTTTCTGTGTTTCTCTACTTACATATTTCCATTTTGCATCCAAAAATAAATTCAGTTTAATTTCTTGTTATCATTGATGTGGTTTTCACAGTTTTCATAGTAAATATATGCACTTAGTCAAATATACACAAATGTTATTTGAACTTTTAGATCGTTGGGTCTAGGTTCTAAGTAGATGCGGTCACATGTGTGTTCTACAATAATTGAACCCTGTCCATTTTAGCACCTTTCTTATAAAGCTGATGTTATATTTTTACATACATATTTTGAAATGTGTTCAGTTCAAAAGTGTTGCCGTTGGATGCCACGCCTACTCGATGCAGCATGTGTCATATGACTTCGATATAAAAAAACATGTGCTAAAATCAAAATTTTAACTTTTGAAAGGTTATTAACTTCAAATAAATGAATATGCGAAATTAGAAAATTTAAGTGAGAGTTGAAGACAGTATTTCCATGTCGATATTGCTTACTTAAAGTTATAATTGTTATTAAACAATGGTGGAGGGTATGAAAACGCGAACAGTTAATATAGAATGAATGGTGGCTCGTGGCAAAATCTCTAGGGAATCGATTTGGGTAGGTTAGTATCGTGAATTGTTTTAAAAAATCGTAAACTCAGTTTGATCAGCCCCAACGAAAAGGCTCTCGTTCGCTCGGGGCATTGCCAATGCTCCAATGAACACACAAGAAACCCCTAACGACAGATTTCAAGTTATATGAGTGAAAAATCTAACTTATATACAATATTTGCTGTTCTTTTTAAAACTACACATACCGAAAAAACTATTGAACTTCTTATGAGAATGACAGCACACGAATTTGAATTTTTGAAAGCCTCCTAAGTAGCGGATCCAAGAGGAAGCTTTTAGAGTTAACCCCGAGCCCCTATTAGCGATGAAAATCTCATAAATTTCAATCGTTGGTTATAAAAGAAAAACAAAATTAAAGGAACGAAAAAACTCAAACTCCCCCTTAGGAAATCTAAGGATCCTCAAGTGCTTGTATATATTCCACATGCATGCGTTCCGCATTTGGATTACTTTTAATATCACCAACGCCAAAAAGAGTTATTTAAGGTTTTTGAGTTAATTCAACTCTTTGTGGTTATGATAACTTTTAGTCTGATTTAAAATGACTCTGAAGGCAAATTCAAACTATATCAAAATGTGTTCGATTAACTCTGTAAATATTTGATATAACCATCGAAAAGAGGATAAAACTTTCCCTGGAATCTATTTGAAACTGAATCGAATGGAATTAACTCTTTTCTTTACAATAAAATATTTGTAAACATTTTGGTTCAAGAATTTCAATTTGATTATTGAACTATTTTAAGGGTTGAGATAAAATATTACGGAGATTAACTCCTAGTCTGATTTAAATTAACTCTTTAAATATTTAGTTTATGAATTTTGAGGAGTAAAACCATTACACTGTTTTCCATTTTCGTTTTATCATAGCGAGCTTCTTATATTCATAAGAATTCTTCTTATTATGCTGATGATTTAGTTATTTAAAGCCGTTTTCCTAAACTGAGCTATTTACTATCTCATTAATTAAAAATGTTATTGGTTCAAAGTTTTTAAAGTATTTCAAGGTAATTTCTCAAATTAAAGCTAAATTAAAGACAGTTAAATTATCATCATTTCAAGTTATCACAAAAAATCCTTCTTGGCCATTTGGCCGTTTGTTTGCTTTATTGAGAACTGTTGCATTCAATTTTTATGTAACAGCAGAGCCCTTTCAGCTGCTGCCTTATGCAGACAACAAAGCCAGCAAATTTGTGTTTTCTTCTTTTATTTTTATAATATTTATTTGCGTAGAAAAACAATTCAACATATAAAAACTTGTACTGAGTAAAAAGTTGTCCGCGTTTAAAAATAATATTGTATTATATTTGTTTCTGTGCGTTCACAGAGTTATTCTTTTGTCACCACAGTCATGTTCAAGCAAAATCATAGTCATACATACATACATACAGATGTATGTATATCTTACATACATATGTATGTAGACACAGAGACCAAAATTGCATTTACAAAATGTTGATGATGATTTCAGGTTTACCACCGATGTCGTCGTTATTGTTGTCGCATTTCGTTGTTGTTGTTAGCCAAAATTTCAATTGCTACAGGTGCACATTTGTATACTCGTAACACAAATGTTGGCAACAAATTTATTTGAGTTGGTGTTGCTGTTGCTGTTGTTGCTATTACACCTGTTATTATGGTGTTTGTTGTTGTTTAAATAATGGCTTTGCAACGTGTTCAACTCAACGTGTGTTGTTTGCATTTGGGATTTCAATTATTGCCAATTTAATGGCTGACAGAAAATTTTTATTTTTTATTTAGTTTTCTCTATTTCATTGTTTAATTTTTATATATTTGTTTTATATTCTCTTTCTCTGTTTTGTATTTTATTTTAAATTTTATTGCATTGCGATTAATAATAATTTTATTGTTTTTGTGCGTGCTTTTCTGTACCTACGAAAATGAATTAATATGTTTTACTATTTCAAGTTCATCGCTTATGTGGTAGAAATTAATTTGTTTTCGCTCCTAAATCCCGAAAATGTTTTAATACATTTTTTGCTAGGGTATTTATGTATATTTTTTAAAACATAATTTTCATCATTATTTTCTCGATATAGAACAATAAATTTTGTTCACTTAATTCTGCACATAATCAACTCTCAACTCTTTAAAGCAAGCAGTCATTTTCCTGCGTGTGTGTGTGTAATCCAGTGTTTCTTTAATATGTATGTACCCCTAAAGGGGGATGTGGTACAACGGGTGGTATTGGTGCGGCATCGTCTAACCATTCAGGCCATATCCGAAACATTGCTTTTTTGAATTATGTTGTCAGCAGCTGTTTCAAAGTGAGGGCGAAAACAAAAACAAAACAAAAATGTCATGAAAAATTGCGCTCCTTCTTTTCTTCCCCCTCCTATGTGGAATTTCTGTATGTCAAAAAATGAATTTCTTTTAATGTTTTTATTTTCGTTCGCTTTAAATTTTTATGTTGTTTTGCTTTAATGTTGTGGATTTTTTGGATATTTCTTTCAATAAAATAAATATTTCATATTTTCAAAATTTTGAATCGATATTAATAATTTAAATTTGTGTTTGTTTAACAATTCGAGATTACTCTTTAATCTGCGGAAATGATATAAAATATTAAATATTTTACAGTGTTTTCATCAGTGGACAAAAATCGGAAAATTTGTTATCACAACCTGAAATACAATTTTAAAGGGAATACTTCAACTTAAAATTTTAGTGGCTGTAGAAAAAAGTTACCAAAAATCATGTTTTAACTATAATAATTTCAGTTCTGAATTATGTGAAGCTTAAATAGCTTTCAAATTTTCAAAAGTTATTAACTTGGGTTTTTGTACCTACTGAAAATTTTTTAAAACCAAGAAAAGGATAATTGATAATTTGTCTATAATAATTGTGGTAATTCTGTAAAATTTTTCGTTTATATTGTATGAGAATTAACAGAGAATCGACCATCGACTCATTTTCAAATTTTGGGGGGCGGATACATGGGTAATTTTCAATTTTCTGTAGCACGGGCAAAGGAGGTTGCTGTGAAATTCATGGTTTGAAAACCATAGTTGGGAGGCCATGAAAGGTTCCAGGCTTCTTTCTTATCCTGATACATAAGTATTTGAGTTTCTTTTTATTTTGCTTATGGTTGCTCTCAAAAAGGGGAATAATTTGTGTTAACCCCTCGATCTTGTGTAACCGGTTAAGAATTACTCCCCGACAATATCAGATATGACGAAAAGGGGTTCTAACATAACGGCTAAGGTAGACAGTTCAAACTTTCAGAAGATGGAAGCACATCTTTTGACTTCGTCCGACTTTGGAAAATAATGCATTTTGAAATGTGTAAAATTTTTTGAATTAACAAAACTCTAGTCAATTATAAAATAAAAAATCCCCTTAGGATCCGCTAGTGGTTTGGACTATAACTGAATAGGAAGACATATTCCCACAACCAAATTCTCGGGTATTTCTTTTTTTGTACGACAAATATACATACACATATACTATCTGGATCTATATTGAACGAACCCCACAATGTTGATCCACATGACTGAATACTATTGGAAAATTATTAATGATACCAAATTAGAAGCTTTGGCGGATATAGCTGAGGACCCAATACTCAATCGTTTCCGATATTTGAACAAATGAGACAGATGGGACTCAACAAATTAACGGAGTTTGTTGTCCACAGCTTTCGCGAAAAAAGAGAACAACATGTCAAGAAAAGTTGTTTTTATAACTTAGATTTTCTCAATGTATTGACGTCGATATAGCATTAGAAAATATAGTATGTCAAAACAAAATCTTCACCTACGGAATGCAGTGGGTTTTATTAACTATTCCTTTTTGAAACTCAGGATACTTGGTGAAAAGTACCTAATGGTTGAAATTCAGTCAGAATTAGAGAATAGGCAGGGTCCATAGTTCTTGAAGATAAAGTTTTATTCGAAAAATGGCCAGTAGTTAGTATGAATCTTTTTCTTGGAATGTAAATTTATACGTTCTTTATAACTTTATTTTTATCGAATAATCAATTTATATAATTGCGTTAATTTGTATTGTTACTACTTCCATCAGGTTATGTTGTAGTTGTATACAGATATATTCTCATGTGCATACTTCAATTATGTAGAATAAAACGATCAATAGTAAAACACTTGACTCAAACATATCATATTTCCTTCCGAGTGTTTTCCAAGTGTTGTTCATTCAAAGAGTAAAAAAAACAAACTTGACATCTCACTCGAATCAAAGGCAATAACAACAAACCAAGAAGGGCGTAAAATTTAACGTTGGACTCGCACTAACACTTCTAGCTCTTTTGCACTCCCTTTCGTGTATGAGAATCCGCATTCGAAACAGATATTTTCGACGGCTCATATCCGTATACGCTGAGTGATGCTGCTGCCGCTATTGCACGCCAGAAGGGTGCTCAATTAGCCGTAACATTTGGAACAAAGAAGAAAATTTGTATATTTGGTGTACGCTAATGATTGCACAATGATTATGTTGGAATTTTTGAGGGGATACAGTGTGTGAATATTCATAGCATAGGCACATAGACAAGTGGCATAGGAAGCGTCGCGATGTGGGAAATGTCGCGCAAATTTCAACACTCGCTAGAAAAATATACATATGTATAGATATAAATTTGGATATGGAAATGGAACGTGGTTTTGAATATTATTTGGCAAATTATGAAGCGACATATTTTTTCCATTTTTGGCGAATTGAAAAGCGTGAATGATTAGTGTTTGGGTTGGATGTTGTGATGAATTGATGGTGATGTCGAATTATGGCAGCTGTTGTTGATAGTTTTTTTTTACTTATATACATATTTATGCACATACAAATTATGTATGTATGCATGTATTTGGATGAGGAAACACTTGTTGTTTGAACACAAGAGGTAAAAGATACACCAGTGGAATGAGGAATATTCATGGAACTAATCTGCCTCTTAAAAAAGCCCTTGTGTCTGGGGCAAAATAAATTCGATTGTTTTTACGTCCTCATTACATTTTTTTCCTAATGAAATTGTATTCGGTTAAAGTTTCTTGTGTTTGCTTTTGTTTATGGGATGTCCTCTTTTCTGTTAGATCGTTTGCTTATCATATTTTCCTCTACTGGCACATGCCTCTGAGACTGCAGCATTTTTTCAGATCAACTCAGAATTTACAGTTAACAATTCAAAACTTTGATGACCGTTTTATTTTATTATAATAGCTTCTGTCCTCCTTTAATACACTGGGCTGCAATTGCTCAGTTGTTCATAGTATGACTTGTGGACCTGGCCGTGTAATAATGATTATCCAACAGGTCAGAATATCCAGTTTTATTTGAGATACTACAATATATTTATATAGAATTCACTTGTATCCCTTTCCGTTTTCATTCACAGAGAGCCCCGTTGCCTTCGTCTTTAGCGTATATGTACATATGTAACATCCCACATATTTAAGATCAACTCTCAAAGACTATCTTTATTATGGATGACTAATTATCGAGTCCATACAATTAAGGAAACAGAGCGGCAACAGCAAAACAGCTTCTTCACACCATTTTGACGTTGTCGTCGTCGCCAATGTTGTTGTCTCCTCCACGCACTCTCCATCTCTCCATATTTTTCACACTTGGCGTACGTGAATTATAGCTTAATTAATTATTTGTTAATTTGTTACATGTCAGAGAATGTGTCGTCTTTGTCGTGAACGTTGTCGTCGTTTGCCGTTTTGCTCACACTTTCTCGAAATTGAAACTTGCAGATCGCATATAACTACATACATACATATATGTGTACGTACGTATGTATGTATGTAGGAGTGTTCATGATCAACGCTGCTACTGCTGCAAGTTGTACGTAGCAAACTGAAGAATTTCGTATTTTTAAAAATAGATAAATTCTAAAAATTAATTGCCCACAATATTACGGATTCTGTAAAGTAAGGGAGCAGTAACAACGAGCATTTTGTTTGAAGAGATATTATAAGATCGTTTTTAAAAAACCCACCCACACGTGCTCACGTACGATTAACACTTTCTTTAAGTAAATGCGGTTTTTTATTTTTATATTGTACATTTCCAGTACTTACTTCTTAGTTTCTCGAGCGGTTCATGCTTTGGTGTATGCGGTGGCACCACAGCATGATGCGGATGCTGTGGATAACCACTAACTAGATCCTGTCCCGCAGTATGATGCAGATGATGACTCAAACTGCCAATCGGCATTAAACTCGATATGGCAGGTGAGATGCTGACCGATGAACTACTGTCGTGTAGACTGTGATGATTGTGTAGATGTTCATTGCCCGACGTATTGCTGCCATTCACTGTCGAACTGCTGCCGCTACTCAATGCGGTGCTTGTGGTTGTGGCGCTCTCTGCTGAGCCGGCTGAACCAGCACCAGCTGCAGTGCCCGCACTAACAAGATCTTGCAAACACAGACCGGTCGATTCGGCGGACATGGCTTCGAGGCCGTTAAGAGCTCCGCTCGCTGAGCTAGTAACGATGCCAAGGCCACCACCGCCACCACCGGCTGCACCGCCGGCGGTCCGATCCATGCCTAAATATGTAGGAAAAATGGTGGAGAAGCTTTGAGCCACAGCTTGGTGTGGCTGATGATGGTGATGCAGCGCCGTCTGCTGGTGGTGATGTGGATGTAGGGGCGGCAGATGGTGATCCCTGCCGGAGAACTTCGTCGTGACGACGTCCTTAAAATGTTGCAAGAATGTAGTCGTCGTTTTGAGGCCGGTATCTTATGACGAGGAGCACAAGAGAGTCTATCTAGGAGACGGATGCTGGTTAGCAAACTTGTGCTGTTGTTTCCTTTAAATGTCTGCAAAGAAAACGAAACAATTTATTAGAACACATAGTACAGAAAAGTTTTATCTAAAATAGCTTATCTAATGCCCCAAGAAGTTGCTTTATTATATTTTGCAAAGAGAATAAAGAATAATAACAATGAAATACCTACTCGTAATAAAAACAAACGTCTACTGCCGAAATAAAAAACGAAATTAAACAAATTTGCTTAACAAATTTACAAATAAAATAAAAAGCTTAACCTCTACATCACCCACTCAAGCACTGAGATACCAATGTATTTCATCTAAGTGCCTACCCCAGTCACAATTATCCAACACTAGAGTCGGTACATAATGATGATGATGATGAAGACGATGTGCATCGTTATCGTGAGCTGCCGCGATTTTAACACGAATGCGGTCTTAAGTTGCCAACACGCTCTAACACCCAGACAATTCATAGAACCTTTCTGCACCCTCAACTTCGCTCCAACACCAAACCGCACTCCGTCGCATTCTGCTTGAATACCCGCCACCCGCAGCATTGTCTTGAAACCCGTTCGCTTTTTCGTCTACTGCGCCGCGCTGTCGTTCTAGTGTAATTACGGTGCAGATAAGAGCGTTGATACAGAAAGATAACTCCGGCACTCGGTGTTATCTATGTAAAAATATTTACATTTCTATGAATTTTTTTCGTAGTTCGTATTTGGCTCGTACTGTAGCTGCTTATCTACTGCATGGTGGAAGCTTTAACTTTTATAATATTGCTGCTTGCTCGAAATTGCACTAATTATAAGTAACTTCAGTAGTATTTGTTATTACTGTTGTCGGTTGCAGTGGTTTATGGTTGCCATATTCAAGTAAAAATGTAAATGAATTGCTGGGGGTTACACATTTTCTCTGGATTAAAGCGGTTCAATGATATTCTTTGGACGACCCTTTCACTCTCTACTTCAATCACAGAATAGTCATTTTATCCTTGCATTCCGCGATTACTTTTTTTGTCGATCGTTTAACTCATCCTTTAGGGACAAATTTCTTAAAACCGAGGCAATCCAAGTAAACCCTTGCGATCGATAGAATATGTCTGGAGCTACGATGTTCCCTTAGAGTTATTGTCTCATCAGATTGGAGATTCCATTATATTTTTTTCAAGGATGATAGACCGCAGTACTAACCTCTGAGCGTTGGCATACCGTCATCTAGTGAAACCCATCAAATATAATTTTTTGTTATATGTACGTTATCAGATAAAAGTATGCATGTCATAGTATTGAATGAAACAAAAAATTTCGTCAGAGTTTTACACCAATCATAGTAAGTTATTTTATTAAACGCGTGATGTCACACTCACATAGAACTACACAATCTAAGTCGTTGAAAATTTACTCACAACTAAATATAAATCAGTGATTAAATTGCACACATAAAACTTATGTTAAATTAGTAGATATACATAGTTATGGCAGAGTATAGTGGCAGACATTGAACATTATATTACGAAGGGACATACAGTGTCGGACAAAACTAAAGCACGAATAGTTCCTTTTTTGAAATTTGTTCAATAATGATTTTTTTTCTTACATTAATGTCTGCATTAAAAAGAAAAAACAACTTAAAATATATTTTCAATTTGGCATGAATTTTTAAAGAATATTTGGAATGATGTATATTTCCAAGTTTCGTCTTTGGTTTGAGCATAGACTGTTTTGAAACAGTGTTATAGTTCCTATAACGCTATAACTCGGCTGACAAGAAAATCCCGTTGAGCTCCTTACTCCTTTTTAACCCGTCTTCAATGTGAAAGTTATATTTTCGAATATTTTGTAAGGTATCCAATATTTTTTAGATCTTCGTGGCATGAACTTAACTTATTACTTAACTCCTTATTTTTCATGTATTTTCCATGGAATTGAGATCTGGTGGCTGGGTGGACCACTTTAAAACATCGATACTTCCTACACATGAGGAAAATATCTTTGCACATGAAATGGTACATTACAGCTCTTATTTTATGACTTTGATTGATTCCATGGCCTGAGAAAAATCCTCAGACTATTATGTTTCCTCCTTAGTCTTTTGCGTTGTGCTTTTAGTCTGCACACTGGCTTTAATTCGTCAGAATCTTTCATATTTAATTTAGACTCGTCAATAAAAAGTACGGTCTCTCATTTGGCAACAGTGCAATTGCAAATTCAATCCTTGCGTGTTGATCCTTTGAGAAATAAATGGCCTTTTGCGTGATCCTTTTGTTTGGTTGTATCCGGCGGTCTACCATCTCCATATTTAGTATTTAAAGAATGAGAAGAGCGGAAACGGAAATAAAAGTAGAAACGACGCTATAGGGAATACCACTTTCTTATAATAGACGTCACTGTTTCAAATTGGGCAGATAACTTATTTCGAGCCATTTTGGTATGGGAAATTTTGAAAGGCGGACGATGAATGATAAACAACCACTTGCATAGATTTTTTGTGAAGCCTTTTTTATGTTCCCAAATAATAGGTAAACAGTAAGCAACCAAGATCATGTGGTTTAGTTTTGTCGCGGCATGTTTAGGCAATTTACGAAACTTTCGTAAAAATAAATAAATACTTAAAGCTAACTAATTTTAAATGTGATTTTATTGCAACAAGTGCACATCCTCAATAAACTAAACAATAAATATACACGTGTATGCTTTTAAATTTCATTGGACTAAATGCTAACAAGGAATTGTTCGTGCTTTAGTTCTGTCTCACACTGTATGTGCATATACTCGAATGTGAGACTGACGTATGCAAAAGAGAGATAACCATGATTCAAAAATGAGATAACCATGCAAGAATAAGGCTTCTGTGAAGTATTTTTAATTGTATCATTATCATTGTAAAGTTTTGCCCCTGTTCAAAATGGACTTAAGATTCGAATACATTGACCAATTTTTGGAAGGTTGGGACATTGCCACATAGTGTCACTGTTTTATGTATTGTATACCATGTATAGGATATCGCTACTGCTATTTGTTCTTTAAGTCAGTCGGCTGGTATTACGCAAGAGGAATTTTTTATGATAGGATAGGTTGTGAGCTATTTTTCGTTATTGCAGATTGTTGAAAATATTAGATAATTCGAAAAAGTATTTTTTTAAAGAAATCGTACGGCCGTAGTCTTGTTGGGATTGAATCCACCATTTAATCAATTAGTGCCCTGAGGTGCAGCCTCAGTGCCTTGAATTGTAGATAATGAAACTTTTCCAGAATTGGTTTTCACATTGATTTGGGGACATACTTAAGATTTTTCATTTATTTAATTTCTATTAGGTTTTTTGTAGTTTTTCTCAGTTTCAGTAAGAGTGGAAAAGCGCTATTTAATATTTAATTGAGCCATATTGTGGTATGTTTATTCCATTTTCAACGTTTTGTTAAAAAAGCGTCGTACTTGTTTATTGCTACTTCACCAACGTCATAACGTCAGTCAGTCTATTAGTAACTCAGTAAATAACTGCATACATACGTACAAATGTTCGCCCCAAAAATAATAAAAGGTTATATCTTATCCTAGCACCAAGCAGTAATAACTAATAATAAAAATATTTATGAAAGTTTAAACACTCTCCTCTTTTTTTAATAAAACCTCTGTGTAAAATGGTGAATTTCATAACTGCATATCACAATAAATATAAATATTTGCATCGCATTTACATACTACTTATTTGCTAAAATTGCTTCCCAACAACAACAGCAGTGACAATCACACTAATAATAAAACTTTCATTTTCATTCATTATTTTTATGTAAGTAGTAAATCTAACAGCGCACGCCACTGTCACTCTGCCTCTTTCTATCTCTCTCTCTCTCTCTCTCTCTCTTTCTCTCTCCGCTGCTACGCTACCCATTGAGTAGTAGTACAAGTTGTTAGTAGCAAATCAAATTGGAAAATTTATTCTTCAAAATCCCGCTTGATCTCCACTTGATCCCGAGTGGATTAAAGTGGATGTAATATTTAATCGTTTTGTGGTCTGCGCGTCTGCCTGGCTAGTATTATTATTATTTTTTTATAATAATAATAATTTACTTTAATGTAGATTTTTATTTGAAAGCGGCGGATTTAAACAAATTAATTTAAAGTCATTTTGATGTGTGTAGATATAATAATCTTTGCATGTGACTATACCTATCTGTTTATGTCTGTATGTATGTACACATGTGTGAGTAAGTAATAAATAATTTTTTTGTGTTATACAAAATTTATTATTTAATAATAATCAGAAAAGAAAATTATGATTTTTTAGCCTAATACAAAAATGTTTAGGTTATTTTGCTTTGATATTAATTAATTATTATTATTATTTAATTCCTTGTGATTAACAAAAGAATTTCTCTCATGCTGCATGGTGTTTGTAGTTGATTTGTGTTATAATTTATTTCCTCAATGTCATGTTAGGAAATTTTTACTTTTATTATTTATGTTTTCAAATGATTTGCATTTTTTTGTTTTACTTTTTTCCTACTTTACATATATTCCAAAATGCTACTAAAAATTCTAAAGATAAACAATTTAAGATATGAAAAAAAAATGAAATTAAATATGAATTAAATGCTTTTATATTTATTTACTAAAGCAGTCATAAAAAATGTTTACAATTTTAATGCCATTGTTAAAGTATTATAAAACAAAAAATAAAATCATAAAGTTCCTTTTAATTTTTAAGTTACTGTAAACAATAATAATACTAATAAACATAATTTTTGTTTTCTTTTTATTTATTATTATTTTCAAAATTTCTTATTACCAAGATGTCAGTGTTTGTGTTTTTCGTGAATTTTTTGCTTCTTTTCGTTTTTTTTTGTTATCTTATGCAAATATTAAGGTGCCAAGTGTTGAGTTTTTAAGATTTCTTCATTTGAATTTATAGTAAAACAGAATATTTTGTCTTTTTTTTTGGTTTTTTATTTAATTTGTATTTGTGGTCTGAACTTTTTTCTACTCAATGCCATTAATTATGCCTTTTTATTATTATTCGCTTCTCTTTACTGCTTCTTCTTCTATTGTTATTTCTGTTGCCAAAGTAATTGTAATTAAAAATGAAATTATGTATTTGTTTATTATTCTTTTCAATGACGTCAATGGTCCTTAAAACTTTAAATAAATTATCAGTTGAAATAACTTAACGAATTCAAATTTTATACTAGTCTCTTTTCTATGAACATAAATATATCGGAAAATTTTCCTTGAAATTTATACATATTTTGTAGGTATAACTCACAGAACATGAATGGATGGAAAAAACTTAGTCTATGCCAGTAGTTCTCAAGCTTTTTTTTTGCGTACCACCAATGTGCAATGGTGATCAAAAGTGTACCACAGAGTTAGTGACCGACCCGGAAAATTTCGAATTAAATATTTTTTGTATCTGAATTCAATTTCTGAATTGGATTTCTCTAGAGCAAAACCTAATAAAGATTAGTTAAAACGTCTTTACTAATTCGATAGTACAACTGAGTTGTTTGAAGGTATCCATTTGATTTGGTTTTCAAGAATAATTTCCAAAGTTTTTACATGTTCGCCAAAAAGTGACCGGTCTCCCCTATTCTATATAAAATAGGGGTTGCTTATACGAAAGCTGAATAATTGTTATTATTTACAAATCTGTAAGCTAATGTATAATTAAGGATATTATGATATTTGCGCTGAGTACGTGATCACCTTCATAAAAAAACTAGTTACAAAAGTGACGTATGTCTATACGAGAAGTAAGAGAATTGTTAATTCAGAATTTTACAATAATAAGTGCTTTCCTTATTCTTTATATTAATAAGTCGATGCTGCCATGCTGAGCGATTCCATTTATACTAAAATGTTGGCAAAAAAAAAAAATTAAGTCTCAATTAGAGAGCGTCAAACTGTGCTAAGATGTACCATACATAACGTTCGTATCTTTTTTCGGACGAAAAACTGTATATTTGTATCAACAATTTTTAAAAAACTGTAAATCGATTTGAAAAAACTGTATATTTCGCGGTATCAATTTTATTCAAAGAGAATTAACAAGGAGAGCAAATCAACCATCATCTGAATCGCTGTTGTTGTATTTTACTTGTCTTTTGGAGAAAATTTGACGAAGCAATTCCGGCTTCGTTATGAGGTATTTACAGAAATCAACGCATGGATATTACATTTGACGATCAGAATCGGTTTCAATGTTTCCACTTCTATCAAAAGTATACTCGCAACGTATTGCCATTGTTCTCTCTGACGTTTTGCATTGTGATTGACAAATTTGAATTTCGAAGCGTTAAAAAATTAAATTTTTATTCTTAGTGCAAACGCGGAAAAAACGCGGTATCCGGTTTATGAGTCTAAAAAACAGTAAAATACCGCGAAAAACTGTATAGATACGAGCGTTAACCATACAGGAAACTTTTGGAGCCGTAGGAAAATTTGCTCCATTTATGATTTCATCAAAATTCATAAGAAAATCGATCCGAAAATTTTAATATTTGGCATACGACTCCACAGAAGTCGCAGTTGCTGTGTAAGATCCCAACGAAAGATAAAAATCGCCAAGAAATAACAATTGTTTACTAAGAAAAGTTCTGGACAAATACAATCACTTTGTCCTCATGATTTTGTAGAACGAATGATTATTTTGATTAGAAGAAGAAAACGTATAGAATAGTCCAAATTCTGACCAGACCAGCAGACGACCACATGCAGACACTTTTTCTTTCAGTTTGAAAAATAGTAAGATATGTATAAAATATATTTACAAGATTATGATACTTGATAATGCTTCATACTAAGATTCATAACGGTTATAGGGCTTATTAAAATACTATAACCCGTTAAGGATTATAGGACTCATTTGAATACTATACTATTATAACACTATAGTCCTCGAAAGGGGGTACAATAGTTCTTTAGGACGCGGTGAACATCCCCAAACATATTGACAGTAATAATATAAATACACAATTTCAAGCCATTGAGACAGTAGGGTTGCCATAAATTATTCAAATAAAATTCATAAAATTTAAGAGTATAACATATAAACGCATAGAAAATAAAGATAGGATGCTTAGCACTTGAATGCACTTTCATTGCCATCACAGATCAATCAGATACATGTCTTAAACTAAAAGCAATGGCCAACGGAATAGCACACTTAGTACTCGTCATGTTCAAGCTAAGAAATAAAAAAGTTCGTTCAATAAAAAAAAAATTACAAATATTTTTTGAAAGGCTTTGAGACTTAGCACATTCGAACTTATTAAACGATAATATTTTAGTAGATTAATCTGAATCCAAAGTGTGTTGGAATTTCCCAAAAATTTTCATGCTTTTAGTGATCCCTTGATTCCAATCTTAGAACCATCGTTTGTAATGCTTTCAATATTAATTTATATTACGCTAAAAACACAATGATTGAGCCGATCAACTGGGGAAGCCAAGATTTTTCAGCTTCTAAACAAGATAAATAGGTACTTGTTCACTAGTTTTTTAAAATTTTTTTAGTACAATGACAATAAAAATGATATTGAATGAAATTTAACTCGAGCCAATCGGTCTACTACAACTCGAGTTATCGTCTATCGAAAATGAGAAAAACGCTTTTAAACAATTGTAAGCATGTACATGCAAGAAAGATCGCCGTTCTTTCACTCACGGGACTAGATTTCGAGATCTAAATCGAATTTCTCTCTTTAAATTTGGAATATATTCTAAAAAGCTATTAGAATAAATCGAAGAAAGCATTTGTCTATGTACTCTAGGTATAGTAGAGGACGATATGTGTCGAATATGTAATGAATAGAAAGAAGTGCCAGACTACATCCTGTGACTGTGAAAGGCTTATTGTTTTTATGGAGTATATTTCATAATACCACATAATTGTTGAAATTACTAAGACATACTAATTAAAAAAGCATTTGCCCTTTAACACTTAACGCTCGTTAAGTTCGGCTTATGGATAATGAACTAATCAGTTCGATAAATTATTTCTGAGCAATCTATTTAAATTCAATATTTATTTTTTCTCTGTAATTTTGCTTTGATTTCACTTTGATGTATTTGATATGATTGAAAAATGAACAAATTTTAAGACAAGATATTACAACAAGAATTAAGATAGGTGATATTTAAAATTTATCATAGTAGTAACATATAATTGAACCGAAAGCAACAAATCTTTTTGAGGAGGTAGACAAATCTCACCTTATGTACACGATGACGCTAAAGTTTAATCCACTTTTAATCAATCATTCGAAACACAATTTCCACTTTCTAAACTGCAAGTTTTTGTCGACAAGTAGATAAGTGTCACGGAATTTCGGGTTTAGCTTCGGTTATTAATATTTTGTAGATTTTAATTTTTAATGTTTCTTTTTTTTCTTTTTTTTGAAAATTTATGTTAGCATTGGCCGACGGCCGACACACACGTAGCAATAAATCAATTTGGAAGATGCGTGGTTCGTTTATGGAGCTATAAATTTTGCGATCAACACAGATTAAAATGGCGGCGTGGAACAGATGACGTTTACGTGTCGGAAGGGATTAGGTTACCAAGCACACACGGACACAAAGTTGGCTGCTGCACTTTTTAATTTGTAGTAAATGAAAATATGTATTTTTTCAACACTTAAAATTTTCAGCACTTTCAAATGATGGCATGAATTTATTTATTAATACATTTTCAAAAGTGATTTCTTTGATCATTTCACTAAAATATCTCATAGATACGTTCCATTCGATTGGTTTTTTTTTCAAATTCTATTTTCTTCTGTGTTTTAGCGGTAAAAACACGTACTTTTCCAGCTAGAATAATCCGCGACGGCTTAAGTGTTTTAATAATTTAATCCAATTGCGCAATTAGGCTAAGTAGATAACCAGATACAACAACAAATGTCGTCGCAGTAACAACAAATCTCAATTCAGTGTATCTCAAATGAAATTACGCGCACGGACATATAACAAACTTCGTTGAATGGTGTTTAGAAGATGGCGTTGATATTCTTTGGTATGAATCGGCAACAGAAACGCGTCTGCATCAGAAACAAGACGTATCTGAATTGAATTCGAATCGAAATGCCAAAATGTATCTACTAGATGCACGCTAAATAAGCATACACCAAAAAACAGGGCGGTTTGTGGATGAAAAGCACACGCGAGTGCGAGTGAACGAGTAACCCGCCACAGGAAAGGATGAACGGAACGAGAATTCCGCTCGTTGGAAAAGTCTTTTTCGGCACGAAAATATATCTATCCACTAGATACACTTTGTATCTGAGTAGCGTACGCGCGACGCATATTGAAGAATACAAGTGCACACAAACGAACGAGCGAACTAACGACGTACAAACGAGAGCGGAACGTCCACGAAAAACCAACGACGACTGAATTATGAAATTCAATTTTCCAGCGTGGTGCTGTGTTGTGCTTCTAAATTAGTAAATGGGCACGGCACTCAGCGCACATTGCTGCTGATAAGAAATCGTATCGAGCGAGGAACCGAGAGTGTTCAGGCGGCAAGCGAGTGTGAAAGGAACAGCATGCTTTGAAAGTAAAAAGTAGCGAGTGGCCGGCAGCGAGTAATAGCTTCTTTTACATGAGCGAGACTGAGTGCGCGCGTCTTGTTGCTGCTCGTCTTTATGAGCCATAGTAAAACGAAAGTGATGAGAACACACCCTCAGCGACATTTTCTTATCTCTCAGATTTCATATGATGTGAGTGAGAATGAGTACACTACATCGGAGTAATGCGACATTTTTGCTTTGCTCTCATTACCGTCGTGCTGTCTTCTTTTGTTCCGCTCATTCGTTCGCACTTGGCGCTCCACTCGTCATGTACTGTTTTTATCTGTCTGCTTGGTATGTATGTAGATAAAAGGGGTTCGATCCCTCCTATGCTCACAATCGAGTTCATCCTATTTGCCATTTGGATATTTTATTTATAACACGCCATTCTGTGTCAAAACGTTTTTTGTTTTCTTTGTATTATTGTTTTGTTGTCTTCGTCGTCGTCGTTGTTGCCGAAGTTTGTCACTCGCCGTCGCTCGTTCGCTCTTTGTTGGATATGTTTGTACTGCAAACACCCCTTTCCATTTGTGTGTCGGTAGTTTTCTAGACCCTGTTTATTATTTTGTTGCAAGCTTCAGCTTCTTCTTTTTTCTCCCGTTTGATTTTGTTTTGCTACTTTAGTTGTTCTTGTTGAAATTCTATTTCCGTTGAGGGTTTCTTTGACTTGTACGTGTGTGTGTATGTGTATTTGTACGTCTTTATGCTCTTTGTTCCTTTCTTACGTGTATGCTCTGTAAAATGTTGCCTTTTGTTGCAATTCCCGTTGGCAAAAACATTTATAATAAGAATACTTCTAATTTTTTTAAAAAGGGGATGGCGCCTGTATTGCTCTATACTTTTACCAGCTCCCTGCACTCTTTTATTTTCATTGTACTGGGTGTCAAGGGCGTTTTGTTATCCTATTGTATGGCATCTTGAGGCGTTATTCCAACTGCCTTCTGGTTGTTCTTTTTTATGCTGTATGCAATACAAACAAATAAATAACTGTTATTTTTTGACGTATTTTTGTTCTTGACTTTTTTTTTGTTTTGCTGTACTCCAACTTGATTTGATTGCCTTGGAATGAGTTTATTTTGTTACCAAATTTATTAAAATTCATCGCAGTTCTTGCTGGAGTTCATAATTTTCTTTTTTCTCTTTCTTGAAGTCTTCTTTTATTTTATTCTTATTGATGTTTGTATGTGAGTGTATGTGATTTGTGCTTTAATATCACAATATCCTTAGAGTGGTTCCATTTTATACATTAAGTGACTTTTGAAAATTGTAGTGCCGTGAGACAGAATTTTGTGTGATTCTTTGTTTCTTTTTTACTTAAATATTTAACCCGTTGAGCTCTGGTGGACAATGAATGTACTATTTTCATACTTAAGCTTGCAGTTTAAGCACGGAAAAGTCTACAAATCTACTGTATACGCTGGGGACCTGACATATTTTTCGGTATGGAGTCAGTACACGGATTATACTCCTATTAATATATTTGGTATTTTTATTATGTAATGTAAAGCATTGTGTTGAACAATTTTTGTAGGGAGTTTACGATAGAGAAAATAGCTATCTTTGTAATACGTAATTCATTGAAGCAACGTGATTACATGGAATGTGAATCTGTATCATGAGCACCATGGAAATATCGATATAATAAAATCATGAATGCAATGTTTCGACGATGTTCCAATGGGTCAATGAAACCGGGAAACTACTGTTTTCCATTAGCTGTATTACTCGGTGTTGAATATGGCCCATGAGCTTTAGTCACATTCGTGAAACTCATGACCATAGAAGCAAATTGAATTCCATTTTGGGACGGATCATGTGTAGATCATCAGGAGTGAAGTATTTTTTAAACCGCTTTAGAAAGCCGAGGTACTTTGCTTCTTCTTTGGATAATGCGAAAACAGGATTATTACGTCGCTTAGAAAAAGCCGCTGATTCCCTAATATGCACACCACCAATAAACAGGGATGGGCTCATTTGGGATTGCTTTGAGATCATTGTTGAGTGTCACGTTTATAACATCAATCTTCAAAGAACTAGGATGTTTTAAACAGGTTATAAATGGAAAACAATGCTATCAACCTCAAACCAGTAGGACTAAATACTCACTAACTAGTCCTAACTAAATACTCACCTAAGCCATAGACACTATGGTTCCAGTTCTGTGTTAACACTGAAGCTCGCTCTAAGCTAAAACATAAAAATACTAAGAGTTTTAATTATCAAACAATTTTGATGAAATTCTTCCATTAAAAAAATGAACTTGGGCACAACTTTTTTTTACATTTTTTAGTTCAACGATGATAAAAATAATAATAATCTATCGAATGAATTTTGACCCAATCCAATCGGACCTGTAGAACTGGAGTTATAATAAACTTCGAAAAAGTAGTTTTGAGAAAAACGGATACACAATTAATATATCACGGTGGGTCTGAAGCACCTTCAACCCTAAAGTCGTACTACACGAGATTGGAGCTAAAGTATTAGTATTTTCAAAATATGTAGAAATCTTTCTGTCGCATCGGTATTTCAAACACTTAACTCGAGTTTATTTAAAAAGGGGCGGACATTTTGGTTTGGTCTTAAAGTTCTTGCGAGAAGTGCTACTCTCATATCCAACAAGAAAATTTCCTAAAGTTCGATTTTCGGGCTGAAGATTCTTCAGACACATCGTGGCACAATGGTCACAATTCACTGAATCAGTCAAAACTTATACACATTTGGATTGTGACACAATTTATGTATATGGGTCTAACGGCGGAACCTATTAATTACAATACGATATAAGTGTGTATATTGAAAATATTTTATCATCCTAGTAAAAAAAAAACTTGTAGCATTTCCGATATTTTCTCAGAAACTACAAAGCTATAAAACATGAAAATTGAAAAATGTAATGTTCAATGCCTGCATTCTGTGCACTCCATACGCAATACAAGCCTTCTTCTGAAGATGAGTTTAGTTGGACCGCCGAAACCTTGTTGTTTTCTATCGTAACGTCGTCTGCCTTGAGCACTCTTGTGCTTCTTGGGTTTTTCTTATTGCGTTACTTTGTGAATTTGCGACGCTGTTTTGATACTTTAACCATCTTGACAATTTTCAATTGTCAAAGAAAAACCTAAATCCACAATTTCTGATGAATAAAAGATATTTTTGTATAAATTGTGATTAATTTTGAAAACTATTTGGTCAGATTTTGTAATAAAAATTTGTATGGGAGAAATTCTGACTGCACCCTGAAGAACTAACAGACCACCTCTTGTGACTGGGAAAAAGTTATGATAACCCAGTGTCCGTTTGACACTATGGTACCAGTTTTTGGTTGTAACCGCCATGAGATTGCCTTTAAAGCGGTTTTGACGAAAACCGAATTGGCGATCTACTACTACTATTATGGCACAACAGCCCATGGAGGGCCAAGGCCGAGCTTTTCGCATCCATTCATGTTGTGTGATTTATATTTATACACTAATGGAAGGGACCTACAGTTTTATGCCGAATCCGAACGGCAAAGTGAAAAGCTTTTCATAGGCATTTTTTTACTCTTGGAGGTTTGCCATTGCTAGCCAAGAGGTGGTGCCATGTAGAAAAATTTTTATTTTCTATTTTTGATTTTTGAGCGTGCCGAGATATGAACCCGGGCACCTCTGCGTAGCAGTCCAACACACTAACCACTAGGCTACAGCGACCACTTTGCAATCATTAATATTTAATTTTCAAAGATGCAGGAACTGCTCAAGGAAACGCACTTCATGTGTCGAAAACACTGAATTTGGTGTTAAAGCCCGCACTTTAACTACACCAGGGCTCCATTATATAGCGTCCAAACTCAAAATGCCCCAAAGAAAATATGAAATAATGCCCAAGGAAATAAAGGCCAAGAAAAATGAAATAAGACCCAATACTCAAAAATTAAATAACCCCCAAGTGAAATGAAATAAATCCAAAAAAGAAAATGCAAAAAAGCCCAAATTTTAAGTAAATTCCATGAAAATATTGCTGGAGAACCAGCAAGCAATACTACTTACCTCCACGAAAACTCTCTTCGCAATCCTTCATTGGTTGCCAATTTCACTTCTGGTTTAGCAACAAGCCAAGTGCTCTGCTGCCTGACTCAGTACCCTAACTCGCTGGACACGGTCAAACCTGGGCCATGCCTAGATTCTAATCCACGATACGTCCGTACCAACTAACCTAGACTACATTTGCTCTACCCCTAATTTAAACCACACGTTCTTCATCCATATACCCAGTAGAGAGGAATGGGTTAATGACGAGGAGCCAAGCAACAATCAAGTCCCTTGCCGGTGTTTTCACTACACCAAAGCTTGTTCTAGACTGCCGATCTTCACTCAACTTTCTGTCGAGCCACTCGCAGGTCCACCTATATTGGGTACCTGGACATATGGATATTTCAGGTAAGTGCTATGCCGACGAGTTAGCAAAACAGGTCTCACAGCTTACAGATATATCACCTTCCTGCACCATTGGTGTCCCTCTTACGTCTATTAAATAAGCCATTAAGTAAAACTAGCGTAGCGGAGCATACCAGTGGTATTACCAGGTTAACATTGATCACTATGGACAATGACGGACTAGACAGTTACTCAACCTTTGCAGAGACTCTATCAGCATTACGATTCGGTGCTCTAGGGACACTGCATAATGGGGAGATATGCTGCAAGTCTAAGACTGCCATTCAATGACTAAAGCTCCTGGGCTCACCTTTCTTCACTAGTCTGTTCGAGCTATCACCCATAAATATTAAGGACATAGCCAGATTCATTGTGGAATCCTCATGGTTCTCCAATCCGTAAATGGGAGAGTCGATCCGTACTGTGGTATCGTAATGAGCCTAATTATGTGCTTAAGTGTGCTGTCAAGTAGAAGGCTGCCACTCCAACCTTACCTAACCTAACCTAACAAGGGATACTTTACCGTTCACTTTGGTTCATTATGCTTTGGTTACACTATAGTGATAGTGGTAGTGGAATATGTCTGATAAGTATATAAATATTGACACAAATAAATATAGTTTCTTATTTACTTAATCTAAAAAATTTAAGAAAAAATTGTAGTTTAGTTGAAATTTGAAAAATATTTTGAAAAAGAAGGCAATAGCATACTTTTGAAGCTTCAAGTTGTATCAAATTAATATATTCATTTTCTTCAAGAGATTATAAATATGAAGAAATACTGTTCATTTGTGCCGAGATCTCAGTTCTTAAGCTTGTTACTTTTTGATTTCTCCAAATATTAAACCACTAACTGCTGTGTGTATATATGTATGTTTGTATATCTTTGGTACAGAATGTACATATACATGCACCACACACTGTATCAATGGACGCGATAATTCGAAAATGTGAGTACGAACAAACGGAATAAAATTAAAACTCCAGGTAGAATGTGTCGAGTTGGTTTTCTAAATTGGCACCGAGCTCAACATACTTGTGTATAAAGTGCGAGCCAAAATTACAATTGGTTGCGCTAAACAGGCAATTGAATGTTGGAAGCAAGCACAGTGAATGCAAAACTATGATAGCAATAACAGCAACAGTGTCGGATCTAGGGGGGAGATGATAAGGGGGTTGGAGGCTCTAAAATTTTTGCAAGTCGTTTTTGAATCTTTAATATTTTATTTTATAACAAAAAAAAAAACATTTAAAGTTATTTAAAGAATTTATTCATTTCATTTAACGAAAATTACTCTTACAACACCGTAGATATAAAAACGTTTTCTTCTTATCGCAAGATGTTCTTCAGAGTTCATATTTTAGTTGACCGAGAAGTGTGTTGTTGTGATGTAGATACATCTGAATTTGAAGACAAAAACTAACTAGCGAACGTTTTATTTGTTTCCCGAATTACAGTGCTCACCGCAGAACACTTTTTCAAAAAGTCCTGAAATAAAATTTGTCTGTAACTTCTACCGAAGATAGTGTTTCTTAATTAATTTTAGTTTGCTGAAATCTGTTCTTCAAAATTATATACCACGTCAATTTGTTTTTGCTAACATTTTTTGCTTATCATTAGTCCGATTTTCATTTGTTGACACACACACAGGATGGGAACTGCGATTAAAATTTATTTATCTATATCTAAGAAAAGCAAAATCGGATGGGGGTTAGTTAATGCGGATATTGACGAAAATCTGTTACAGAGTCCATATGTTGTTAAACCTGGTCAAAAATGACAATTATTGGATGAGAGTATCTGGAAAGCCGACGTGATACTTCATTTTAAAAGCCAGATTTAAGCACACAGGAGGTGATTGTGCAGAGGGCAAAACAACCCAGTGCAATAAATATTGATGCAATATTTGCTGACGATGCAAAAGAATTTAAAACAGAATGGTTGGATCTGAAAAATTATTCATTAATTTCTATTAATTTAATGTATTCATTAAAAATTATGTCAACGAAAACTCATTTACTGATTAAATGAATCTGTTCATTGCGGCTATATTAATATATCTTCTCATTAATTCTTAATTAACCGCAAGAAGAAAAAGTGACAACAAATAATTAAAAGTTGTTGCATATATCCCCCAAACCCAAATTCTAGATGCGCCTGTGCACAGCAGCAGTGGTGAATGTAGGCAGGTTCGCCGACAATTCAACAATTACCTTCAGTTTTTGTAATTGGAATTACACAACGAGTATGTGGTTGCTACTTGTACACAAGCTTCAATTGAAACCCATTGTCAATGGAATTATTAAACTACTTCATATGAAAGCCAAACTCTTTGCCACACAGTGAGAGTAGTAAGAAGAGAGAGGGAAATCGAAGAAGACAAATTTGCATGCTAATTTCATCCATCAATGAATACACTTGAAACCTTTCTTCATTCCTTTGAAGCTTCAAATCTGTCTTTTTCTTTAAATTTCTTAATTTAGACATTTTAGACAATTTATTGTTCTGATATGTTCAATTACTGTATTGTATTGTTATTGTATTTCTCGTTGTCGCATTTTTATTAATGTTACATATTTTTGGGGTTCAGAAAATCTTATCTTACTAAATACAATAAATAGTTATATATGGAATTTCATATAAGGTAAATCTATTGATATCTTGACCCTCCTTCCCTGAATTTGAGATTTCAGCATTAGCGAGATAGAAAATGGACGAGAAAACAGTTATATTTTCCACTTTATTACAAATTCAGCCATATTTAGCAGGAATTTAAATTTTTTGCAGAACAATAAAAGATACAGAATAAAATGTTTTCAAACCTGTGAAAATAAAAGAATATTCATGTTATGAGATATAATAAAAGGAAAAGGTTGGGAATTTTTTATGCACTTTTCGCCAAAGCTGCTTAGATTGGTTTGCTCTATGAGCCAATGAACGTAAGGTAGTATAGTCAAAAAATTAAAATGTTGTTTCCAGCGTGGCCGTTGATAAATTTCAAAAAGTTGAAAGAAAAAGTGTCACTGAGAGTAAAAAAGTCTCATCCAATTTCTTTTTAATAAAAGGAACATTTATTTCATTCCGCAGCAGTTTGCATATAAAAAAAATTTGTATTGATGTATTGAAAGTAAAAAAAAATCAATTATCCCATGTTATTAACTAACACATTAAGGTGCTTCACGAAAAAAAGTTGTTGTACACCTCCAAAAATTTACCTCGGTTTATTTTATGATGATTCCCAAAATATTTCAGCTCAACCGATTACCGTCCCATTTTAAAAAAAACTCTAAAAAATCGCATTTTCTCAAGTCTGCTAGCAGATTTAAAAAAATTTGTATGCTTTTAATTGGCCAAACAATTTTCATTTTTATTTGTGAACTTTTAATTGACCAAACAATTTTCTCTAAGTCAGTGTGGCAAATTTGAAAATAGCGATAAGTTTGTAAAAAATCTTATAAAACGACAGTGTTGCAACTTAGAAATATGTATGTAATTAGTGTTGCGATCTTTCAAGTTAAAGGCAATGGATTTTTCGTATAATTTCATGTGAATATCACACTTCTTGCAAAAAAGTCTAAAAAGCTGCAAGGATTTTAAAAAAATCTCAAATTTTGGGTATTTTCGAAAAGTCGTGTTAAAGTCTCCAAGCAGTCAAAAAGGTTGCAAATTGCAACTTTAGTCTCATAACGGCCACGCTGGTTGTTTCCTTTCCAGTCATTTTTGGGAAAATACTTCAATAACTGCCTTACAAACAAACTGGATTATTAATATTATTGCAAGTTTTTCTAAGTTCGTCTTAGAAAGAAAATTAGAATAAAAAGGTTTAAGCTACTAGATAAATACTTAAGTATGTTGGGATAACAGTTTCATTTAATGTAACCTAGTTGATAAGCAAATAATTATATTTTTCCGGGCAATTAAAAATCGTTTAAATACAGATAGAAAATATAGGACGGATTGGCACCTCGTCATAACTATAAGATCTAAAGATTTCTTGAAGGGGAGAGAAGGGGAAAGATTTAATTTGTTCGTTCCTTCAAATGCTTATTTTTTCATTCATGTCCAACGATCAAAATGTTCGAGATTTTTTCGGTAACGGAGGGCCGGGGGGTTTTAACCCCAAATTTTCTTCTCCCCACTTCGTTCCGCAAGTGACCGTAATTATAGTCAATAGATATTCATTTAAAGTATCGTAATTTACTTTTGTAGATTTTTCACTTGAGTTGACACTTAAATGACACAAGCAAGTTGTGGTGACACACACACACATACTTACACACAACAATCGTTACTCTGTTATCTTTTCTAATTGAGTCGCATTAGAAAATGGCGCCCACCGAATATGCGCAATGTTTATGTATAGCGAATTTCAAGAGGAAAAATGTGAGGGGGGAATTTGGTCCGTAAGTGAAAATTGTTAGTTTCTTACTAACTAATAACTATTTACAAAGAGCCAGTATTGACTTTGCCGGTAGTCGCTTTATATATAAAATATAAAAAAGTTATGAAAATTTACCATCAGACGAAGACAGGAATCGAACCCGAACTTAAATTATTAATTATAAAAAAGTTGAAAAAATGAACGAATGAAAAAATTACAATGTCTCACAAACTGATCCATAAAAAATATTAGCCATGATTTTCGAATTTAGCGGCCGGAAATTCATTTCATAAAGTAGTGTATTTTTTAAGTCATCAGTATTCGATTAGACTGTAAAATCGGCGACGCGTGACATTCTCACGCTAAAGCCACCTCTCGTCCGTACGGATATTCCTCCCGGAACCAATCGTCAGTATTGGTTTCTGTCCAATTCTGTTCGGTTTGATCGTCGGTTGACGATATCTGGCTCCGTATTTGTAGTGTTCGCCGTGCCCTCGACTTTGCGCGCACGCTCTGCATCATACAGAGCGGTCATCATATCTGCACCAACCTTGGATGCTGCATTCCATTTTTCCGCTGTGTTACACATCTGTGTCGTCAGATTTCTTTCTGTAGGGGGCTCTCCAAAGGCTTTCTCCAGCTCATCTCTGTTTTTGATAAAACGCGGGCATTTAAAAAGTATATGCTGCGCGTTCTCCTGTTCCTCTGGGCATTTGGGGCAAAGCGGGTCTTCTTCTCCGATGTTGATTTTATGCAAGTACTGCTTGAAGCACCCATGGCCACCAAGCAGCTGCGTAATGTGGTAATTCAGTTCATCATGTCTGCGTGATATCCACTCTTCTATATCCGTAATGAGATTGTAGGTCCATCGACCCTTCTCGGATGACTCCCATCTTCGCTGCCATTCCATGATGGTACCGCTGTCTTTCTTCTCTTCTTATGGCTTCGGTTGATTTTGTGTCACGGCCATATAACCGCTTCATCTCTTGTGCCTGTAAATCTATGGGCACCTTACTTGCTATGACACAAATAGCATCGTCCGATACTGTGTGATACGCGCTAGCAACCCTCAGGGCACTGAGCCTATATATCGCACGGATAGCCTTCTGGGGTGTTTTCTTGCTGTCCGCCCAGATAGGTGCTGCATACAAGATTACTGACGTAGTCACCGTTGAAAGCAGTCGGCACCTGCCCTCGCGCGGGCCTCCCTCCCCTTGTAACACTTCCTAACGGCCCCAAATGACAATTTTCCGACATTCTCCCATTTAAAACTCGACTACAAAAAGCTCAAAGTTCAAGAAATATTTGTCAACATTTGAATACTTATCGTGTTTGGTCCATGCAGTATGGATCATTTAAATAAAAATATCTTTAAACATATTTCATTTTAAATCTTTCAACAGCAGCCAGAAAAACCATGTGTCATCAAACAATTGTTCGCATTATGTTTTGAAGAATAACAAATTTCAAGTACAAACGCAACAAACAACAATATCCTTTGATTCCAATATAATGCAATATTTTCGGAAAGTCGCACGTTCGTACCGAAAGAAATACAAATATGCAAAGTTACATGTTCCCCAAAAAAATGTAAAGAGAAAAGAAAATGCTTGAATGGAAGAAAGAGATGAACAACACAGCAAACTTAAATGATGATGATGAAAATAATGATGATGGTGATGACGATTGCCACCCCATACATATATGTATGCATGTATGTATGTATACTTGTGCATTCCACTTACTTTTGTTTTTTCTCCCCACACACTTCCATCCCCAGAAAATTTTAAGCAACTCCTATTTCGAATGAAAAGTTCACAGGTTCTACTTGCAGTCAGCTCCAAAGTTCAGAGCATTGCTCAATCTTTACTAATCCTCATAATCTGGAAACATGACGAAATGAAATACGACGTCGCATAAATGAACGACTGCAGCGGGTGCAAAGAGTGAATATACCCAGCGAGCAACAGAGATGCCAGAACTGATTATGATGCACATCAAGAACATGCATAATGTGCACAGAGCTTCATGCTTAATACTTTGCTTTGTGTACGTTATTCGTAGTATTATATAATGGGTAATATATTCGTGTTGTTGAAAAAATCCACTTCACCATCGTCTCTTCAATATTCATAAGGGCTTCAAAGGAACAAGTTGAAATTTTTAGGACGTAAAAATAAGACAATAATTGAAGCATTTTTTTTTTATTTATTAATAATTTACACTAAAAACATGATATATTTGGGTGTTTTTTTAGTGTTTAATTAATATATATCCGTTTTATTTTGAATCTTTCTCTTCCTTTGCAAAAGTTTTATTTTTGATGCGCTTTCGTGTATAAAAAGTTGACTTTTAACTTCTTCTAATAACTGTGTGCATCAAAAGTGCTTCTGATCGTTGGGTTTGTATTTATTCCAACCACACATTATCAATAAATGGTACACAGTGTCTGTGTGAATGCATACATGAGAGGATATAATTATTTTTAGTAATCGAGAATCTGTAAATTTTAATCAAACATCAGCAATTATATGGAGAGAGGCGAGGAAAAGAAAATAAATTTACAAAAATATGTACTTATTTTCAATGTTAACACTTAACAGAATCTATGTACGCCCAATATTTAAAAAAATATTTGATTCGTTAATGAACCATGAACTATAATTAAAGAATCACGTTTTTCAACGGAAAATGATAAATGCGAATAGGATCGTGCCGGTATGAATAGAAAAGAACCGTTTCGATAGTTCTGGTTAAATCTAAATCAACCTTGCGATTGAGCCATTTAAATCTTAAAACTAATAATCGACCATTCTTAATTAACAAAAAATTGAAAATTTTGGCTTGACCATTTTAGATTTGACTTAAATGTTGCTCATGATTTTGTCTGACACTAAATCAAAAAAAAATCAGGAAAACCCAAAATCCGTCAATATTCAACCAACGTAAAAAAATGGGTTATTCACTTTAATTATTTCCTTCCAATTTTTAAATTAAGTAATTATTTAAACTATTGGTTAATATTTAATTTGCAAAATTCGTTTCATATCCCTTAAACTAAAAAACTTATATTACCGTTTTCACAAAGAAAATAAATAACCTTTCCAACGATTTCTTATTTGAGGTGGTGCCTAAATAGATCAGGATATATGGGATTTAAAATTTTTCTACACAGCATAAAATTCTGTAGTAACGTTTTTATTATTTTTCAAACACATTTTTATATTTTTGCGTGATTTTAGATAATAAAGATTCATTCTTCTGAACCTTTGAGGGTTAAGGGAAACGTTTCTATTTCACGATTGCCTCATGTTTCAGGCTCCTAGCGTATTCTACGTAGACCATTACCATAAACGGTAGACGCAAGCTTCTGCGTAGACTCGTCGTTCGAGTATACAGAATGTTTTAAATATTGTTTGAAATGGAGGAAAGTGCTCTTGCGACAGTGAATATTAAAATATAATCTGAAGTTATTCTTAGTTACCACTCCACTCTAATATCACGTACATATGTATTTGCCTCCACACACACAGTCTTCATTAAATAAATGTGTATCTATCTTCATATATAAGTATGCGAAGGCATCTGCTTACAGTTCACACTTATACACACATACACAAAATGAAGTCAATTTTCAGGATTTTCAGTCGGCTTTTGCCATATACAGGCACTCACACACACATACTCATACTATTCTTGCAACCTTACATATGCACATACTTTTAGGCGAAATCTCTGGGAAAACCACTTCCAAAAAGGAGTCAATAAACTATATTGTCCCGCTGCTGCTACGTACGTCGCGACGTATTCTTTTACTCACATGTCGTTTGTTGTTGTCCTTGTTGATATTATGTTCCGTGCTGATTGTGACTTTTTCTTTTCTCTGTTTTGCTTCTTCTTATTCACAAAGGATAAAGAAAAATGGTGGCCAACTTAAAAAAGGGTAGTAGGATGTTGTTTCTCCTACTCACATTTGCTGCGCGTTTGAAAATTGCTGCTACTGGCTGGCGGTGTAGGTGTCAGCGGTGACGGTGGCTATGGTGGTGGATGCCAATGTGAATTTAGTTTGAATTGGCGTTCATCGTCGTCGTCATTGTCGCTGTGATTATTTGAAGAAACCAGCACTTACTCAGTGTGCAGCTTTAGTTGTTAGTGTTGGCTGTAATATGTTAGCGGTTAGGTGAGGCAAGGCGAGACGAGACTAGGCGAGGTTAGCTAAGGTGCAAAGTTGATACTAAAGAAGTGATTTCGTCAGCAAAGCCCGTAAGCGACTGCCAAATCCATGTGTGCGTACATTTTAGTTGAGCAGATTTATATTTGTGTAACTAGGTGCTTTTCTTCTTTTGTTTCTTTTGAATTGGGTGCTGTGCTTATGTGTGTAAGCAATTTGATCTTTAGGGACAGCGCCAGTGTTTTTGGTAAATTGACAACTGTAACCAATTGTTGGCACAGAATGGTTTTTGGTGACCTTTTTTCGCCACTGAAATGAAGTTTTAGCTAACATTGAAAAAGTTGAATAGAATGTAAACAAATCTTCCCATTTTGTAGATAAATTTACATGCAAAAATTATACAGAAGCATGCAAAAATTATATGTGCATCTTTCCACTATTATTAGTAGGAAAAATACATTAATAAAATAATTATACAAAATAGTTATTTATGAAATATTTGTTTCTGTATAATCGATTAGTCTAGCGTTGCCAAATTAGGATACCCTACCGAATTAGGCAAAACTTAGAAGAGTAGAAGTACATTTGTTTAAATGGCACCAGCTTTTGGTTGGCAATGGCTCCAAAAGTAACAACAACAAACAACTATTATTTTTCACCATTCGATTTCGACATAAAGTCTAACTTACAATAGCGTGTCATGGCAGTGGCAGTGGCCACAAACAAAATTAAACAAAATTAGATGTTCACTGCCAGTAAATTTAGAAATGGAGCTAACCTGAGCAACGCTGTAAATTACCACTGCTTATGCCACGACGTGCTATTCAAATTAAGGCTTAAGATTGCAGGACCATTCGTGAACGCTCATTGTGAGACCTATAAAAGTTGATGTGAAAGGAATGATTAAAATTGCAATACAGATCGTTTAAGGCTTTTCTACGTTAGAAGCTTAGACTTGCTTCAAGCTGGTCTGGGCCGTCAGAGAGTAACCAAATATGTCTTAAAACTTTGCTAAACAATTTAATTTTAATATTCCATTGTAATGATATACTTATACAAAGACAATTTTATACCACAACCTGTCTGCTTTCATTTATGTATATGACACTGCCGCCAACTGCTTCTACCACAGCCATGCTATTAATTAATAAATTACAATATTGTGCCATCGAAAAAAGACAGTAACCTGAATGCAACAACAAGAGCAAAAAGAAAGCGAAACAAACCAAAAGAAGAGAATACGCTTCATAATATCGATTTAAATTAATTTTTGTTAGAGGATGCTCAAGCGAAAATCCCCCATTACCGTAAAGTACTTGTAGCAAAGTCCCTGGTGTCATGCTGTCGCATACATATGTATGCCGGACTCGAAAAACGAAAAAATCGTTGCATACGGCAAACCATGGCAAATGGAAAAACCAAAAAAAAAAAGATAAAGAACCGAGCAAGTAACACTTGCCGCACAGTGACGTACAGTGTAACCAGTGTGGCCAATTCCTTTCAAAAATAAACATAATTAAAAAAATGAATTTGGAATGTGCTTTTTAATTTTAAGAAAAAAAACATCAAAAGGCACGGCATTCGACCAATTTTGACCATTTTCTCAGTATAACTCAAATAAACAAATGCATCAACTTTTATTACGATTAAATGGTTTTGCACTATTTTCGACCACTTTATGTGTGGGGACACTTCACTGTGCAACGTGTTGCAAGGCTGGATAACAAATTAAGTGGCTGCTACTACTGGGTACCACTGTCTGTGGCGCGGAGATGAATGTTGGATGGGTGAAAATGCTGCCAACAAAGATGCGAAACTTACGAATGCCGCCGCTGAATGCAAAGAATTTTTCATCTTTATTTACTTAGTTGCAGAGCCCTCGGCTGAGGGATGATGAAATTCGAATACGGCATGGCAAGAAAAAGGATATCGCTCCGACTACGGGGGGAAAAGGCGGAAAAGGCAGCCGATTTATGCGCGCGGCACGTGGGTTAAAAAATTTGCATTTTTGTGCGGCACATGCGAATGCGAAGTTCATCATTTTCAAAATAAGAACAACAAAAACGCTGAATTCATGTACGCACATATCAATTGGTACTTTTGTATCTCGCTTCATTTTAAGACAGCAAACCACTTCCAACAGCACAACGGAAATTTCAAGCATTTTAGCGTTACTCGCTCGTTTTTAGTCACGCCCCTACTACACATCATTGCTGCCATTGGGAGTGGCTTCCTCATTTGTTTTCTTTGTTCGCTGCTCTTTTGTTTTTGTTTTTTTTGGCTTGCGTCTCATTGCGCAATTGCTGCGTGTTACTTCCCCTTTTTGGAGTCGCAAGTCTCTTGCATTTTCGAATTAATATTAGGGGTGCGTTTCCATAGAAATGTGGAATATCATTTATTTTTCTCAAATGTACATACACACACACATGCATAAGTATCCTTTTCATTTCTCTATACGATGCGATGATTTTTGGGACAATTTCCCAATGTGTCCCAAAACGTATGCAACAAACATAAACAGCTGTCGTCTGTAGAACATATGCATGGAAAATTCTGATGTCCTTTATCTAGTTTTAATTCTGTTTTTGCTACTTAAATAATTGTACATGCTTATATAGTTTACTTGATACAGCTTCAAAATTCTAAAATCTTATTTAGACTTTTTTGTACGCTTTTCGTCAAAGCGCAGCAAATCAACGTCATTTAAGTTTATGATTTGAAATTTTGTTTTCGCAGAGCTAAAATCGATCTGTGATTACGATAAACCACGATCTACTGCATTCAAAATGGAACGAAATTTAAACATGAGGTCTCAATGGGACTCCATTTCACAGGGCTTTAAAGAGTTTTTACTATTTACTATAGGGCATGGCATATGTCGAATTAAAAGACATGCAATTAAATATTATTAATTCAATATTAGGTATGAATTGAACGGGTGAAAGTCTAAACGGAAAGTGGGGAAATAATTTTTTTTTAAGTTCTTAATATTTTTCATACATAATCCCAAGTCAAGTATTATTGTAAAAAGTTTAGTGTTTTATATATTTAAAAAAATAAATAAATACAAATACTAGAATATTTGCTGGAGTCTAAGTCTAGAACAAATTATAGTCGAAAGGATAAAAGTCCAAAAAAATAAAAATTTCGCTAGGATGATCGTAATTTATTTAAGTGATATTTAACAGGCTTAATGAACGTTTGTAGTCAATACAACAAACATTTTGGAATCCGCCACTATTCCTCTTCAGTGTTCTTATAGGCCCTTCAACATTCTATATACATAAGTTACTAATATTTGAAATCGTAACCCAGAATTACAAGGTTTTGATTTTGAATAGAGATGTTGAAAGAAACTACTACTACCGTTCTATATACCTATTTTTTGTTGTATTTTTCTCATTATAAATAGTCTACATAACAGTTCGTTATAGAATGTCCAATACATGAGAGAGTGTAT
The DNA here is from genome assembly GCA_963691655.1 of Toxonevra muliebris. Lineage (NCBI taxonomy): Eukaryota > Metazoa > Arthropoda > Insecta > Diptera > Pallopteridae > Toxonevra > Toxonevra muliebris. Next base: position 2,177,963 of record OY829327.1, on the reverse strand, counting down.
ATGTATAGGTGTAATTTTTCGGAATTTCTGATTCCTTCAATTTATGATTCTTTTTAAGAGACCATGCTTGTCTGTAATTATCGTAATTTGAGCTTACCACTACCACACGAACTATTAATATTTTCAAAAGAGGAAAATCTTCAACCACAAAAAAATCTCCTACATTGACAGTTAGGAATCACACAACTAAAGTAAAACTCAACGGCTTGAAACAGATGGGTGTTCTCATACGTTCCTTAAGAACATCACTCTTTAGCAAATGTAAGGTTCCATTAAAATCACTTTTTTTTTGTTATATCTCTGTCTTATTTTTTTTTTTGGCATTAAAATTCTTTAAAGTTTCCCCCTTCAATGACTTAATGTGAAATTGGCGTGAAAGGTATCCTCCGTAAATCGTGATGCCCCTAAAACAAAGGGACCCCTAAGCAACTGCTTCAACTGCTTATATGCAAAAGCAGGCTTTGTCTAATAAGAGGAGTAGAAATTTGAAGAAAAATTTGTGCGTAACAGAAATTATAAGAATTTAATTCGTGAACTCTGTAAAAACATAATTTACTCTACTTATATAAGTTAATAGGGAAATTAGGAAATACCATTTAATTAATGAATTATCAAATACAAATTGTTAATTGAAAATGGCCATAAGTTTGGCACACGCGCCGAGAAGAATCGTTATAATCGGATTCGCTCTGCCATTTAAAAATATAAAATGAAAATATTTAATTCATTTCTGCTCCGATAAATTAATATTAATTATTTAAAAAAAAAAAAAGAAAATATAATTAAAAAAACGTGTTCGGACATAATAGGTATGTACATTAGGCCGGAGTGAAAATGCCAAAATATCTGAGATCAGGTTCGGGTAGTGAAATTATTGTATATTTTCATAAAAAACTCGGATTTTTTTTTTGATATGCTCTCAAAACTCTTGTTTTCTGCTCTGGCAGAGTCAAAAAGACTAAATTTTTTCACAAAATCTCAGGAAAAATAACAAGTAGGCTACTAAAACGTCTTTGGGTAGTTACTAGAATATTATTCACACATTTTCAATCATTTTCTAATTTTGTTGCATGTTACAAAATGATTCTTTCAACTCTGGCAAACTAATTTAAAAAAAAAAACCTAGCGAACGAAATATATTAACCCTTATATAGGCCCCACGGTCTGGCCAGACCTTTTTCAACTTTGGTGACATTTTTTTATTATTTGTAATATCACTATGATCTTCAAAATCCATGATATCTCTTATGTCAGAGACATTAAACTTTTATGTTATTCAGAAAGTATAGCCGGACATAAAAATAGATTTCACTTTTATATATATTGTTAGATTATTTTCTTCATTGCTGTTTCAAAACGTGAAATTTTTTAAGAATTAAAAGCATATTTTTCCAGTAAATTTACATATAAGTACATTATTCTTACATAATATGTAGTATTTTCGTAAAGTTCGTACTGGATCGTGGTGGTAGCAATGTGACAAACAAAAGTGGTGCCAACAGAAGGATTAAAATAAGTAATAAACAGTATAAAATTTGTTGTTCTGAAAATTCATATTCCAATCAGAATATTGTATTTTTGAGTTTTTGAATTGAAAATAAGGTTAATAAGTTTTTCTAATCCCTTTTTGGAGGCTAATTTCATACTTTTTTTTTTATGTTCCTGATATTTTGGTATTTTTTAATTTTTGTTTAAATTTTTTATTGATTTACCAGAGCTGAAAGAATCATTTTGTAACATGCAGCAAAATTGCAAAATGATTGAAAATGTGTGAATAATATTTTAGTAACTATCCAAAGACGTTTAAGTAAGCACAGAAGCCTAATTGTTATTTTTTCTGAGATTTTGTGAAAAAATTCAATCTTTTTTGCCTCTGCCAGAGCTAAAAATAGGAGTTTTGAGAGCATATCAAAAAAAAATTCCGAGTTTTTCATGAAAATATACAAAAATTTTACTACCCAAACCTGATTTGAGATATTTTGTCATTTTCGCTCCGGCCTAATGTACATATGTAAATGAACTTACGGTCACTAAAGATCATGCCTACATATGGATAACCACTACTGTATTTTTGGAATTAGTTTCATGACAACTATTTCCCTGGGTATTTATATTAAAATAATATAAATAAATATGAAGCAATTTTTTATTACCTCTTCATATTTTGTTTTGAAAGTAAACAAAAGATTTGCCAGATTACTGAATGGAAATTAAATTTGACACTTTAATAGAATAATGCAAATTGAAATGGGCCAAAATAATTAATTTGAAACTACTTTTTTTGAAAAAGACACATTTGCGAAAAAATGTTTTTAAAACTGATATACATTTTTTTTATCACATTTACGTGGCGATATCGAAATTGATTAATTTTTTACTTCCGTAACTGTTGGGCAAGATTACAATCATAAATGTTTCTTTAACTAATTATGCGATGTACAGTAAACCTTATGCTCGCTTGATTGCGTTCCAGTTTTAATTAAAAAAAAACAGTGCATGAGGCAAACAGTTAACCGGGGAGTGCTGTAAATATATACTTACATCCATTGGCGGATCTAGGGTGGGGATTTTTTTTGTTTTTTTTGGTGTTTTTGAAGCATTAATCGCTATTCCCAGAATAAGGTAACAGCCTCAGTAACAGGTAAAAATAATAAGTTATAATGCCTACACCAAGTAATCAGAAATTGCCACATCGCCGTTCGAACCGGCGTTAAACTGTAGGTCCAAGAATGTGGTATCATAATGGTCCTTTCAGGCCTAAGTATACAGTCTCTAGACAGCCACTCCAACCAACCAATGCCTACACAACAATCAGGTTATAATATAGGCCTAAGTTAGACAAAAAAGCGCAAAAAAAAACTTAGGCAATTTTTCTAAGTATTATGAAAAATATAAAATGTTTGTTCAGTTAAGAGCTTAAGCTAAAAAACAATTAAGGTATTCGTAATTCGCAAACTGCGCATGTGTGCAAGTTTACATGATTGTTTGCGGGAGCGCTCTTTTCAACAAACATGTAAATTGCGCAAATCTCATAATTAATTATAATAGTGTGAATGGAAAAGAATATCAATGGAAAAGAATATCGATGAGTTAAGTGGACTTTTAATTGAAAATGTTAATTATATTTCCCAAGGCTGAGTGCCTGACCAGGAATAGCAGCTCAAGACACAATTGTTAAGTTATGAAAAATTAGAGACAACTGTGACCTTAACTATCAATGCACAAAGTTTTAGTGCGAATAATTTATTTTTTGTTTTTCATAACAAAAATTTAATTTCATTCATATTCATCATCATATCATATAATAGAAAATATTGTTCTGTCATAAAAGTATTACATTACAAATCGGTGGTGAGCCTTCTGTAAGTGCCTAAGTTTCTAGAATTTTTTATATCTTTAGCGAAAGCTCAAAAAATCCCCAAAGTCCATGCCGCACCGAAATAGTTTGTTCTCACGAGCAAGCGGGCGGACAAAAACAAAAAAGAAACAAAACTAAACATAGAAATTTTTAGCGGTGACAAAAGAAATGCCTTTCCCGTTCCCCTCATCCTCCCACCATGATGTTTTCCCCTTTGTTCAACTGTTTGCGTACACAAGTCATTCATACCTTTTCAAACAGCAGTAGCTTTGAATCGACTCTATTGAATTGTGTGTTGACTCTTTCGGTGGTGGCCAATATATAAATCATAAGTAAACATTTTGATATTGTAATCCTCATTTTAATCCGTTCGAATAAAAACCGAAAATCAAACTTTTTCGACATTAGTGCGGCTTGCTTTCATGTGGGTACTTTTTTCCTGTTCATGTTGACTGCTGTTGTTGCTGCTGCTGCTCATTCAGAAATTGATGGATTACGAATGCCGAAATATTAAATGAATTTTATATTTTGTTTGAGTCGTTTTTGCTTTTGGCTTTTCGGCAAACGCTTACGCATTTCTATAAAGTGTATGTATGTATGCATGTGTTAGTAAGTATTAATCGGCATCGGCATTGTTTCCTACCTTGTTTTTTTTCTTCTTTTCGCCGGTAGTGATAAGAAATTTATTGGGTGGTTGGCGTTTGTCGCCTCCACTTTGATTTATTAAATAATTACATTCGGAAAGCTGTTGCTTTTGCTATTGTTGTTGCACTGATTGCAACTAAAACCACCAAAAACAAACAATGTAGTATGGCGAAATTATCGTTGAGATCATCAACTTTTATATTTCGTCCGTGAGGTTAGCACTTGACCATTTTCAATTCCATATTGCTATGATTTCAAAATATTAAACATAAACGAATTGTGAACATTGGAACTCCGATACTTACTATGATTATAGCATATGAGTCAAATGAATCCGAAATGTCTACGAGATTTTGAAGGAATACCGCCTGTCACATGCTTTGATGAAAATCACCTATGTCCAACTTTAAACTAGATCACATTCAAGTCCGAATGTGATCTACATAAGTCAACATGGAATTTCCCCAAATAAACCAAAATAATCAATTCAAATGAATAGGTGAGGTATTATTTAATTTAATGTTGATAAACAATTATTTAGAAAAGCAAAAAAATGAATTTTGACTTCATGACATTTTGAATAAGCTGAAAGCCAGAAATGGGACGCTCTGAGTTCATCTGCATACACCAACTCACCTTCGGTATCGCCTAAGTTAGCATCCTCAAGTCATGTGATTAAGATTATTTTAAGTATTTTTAATTTTCATACGTTCATGAAACAGTGAGGTGCCTTGAAAATAAATATAATTTTATTCGAAATCCTTTGCAGTAGTATGTTTTAATTTTTGGGAAAACTAAAGTGCTGTATTATCTTCACAAATGAATCTGTAAATCAATCAACATCATTAAATGACGAATAAGTATTTAAATAACAAAATTTTCCATATTTTGTTAGTGGCTAGATAGCAAATAATTAGTGAATTATGGAAAGGCAACATTTGACTAATATCATCTCATTTTATTTCTTTTTAAATATTTTGTTAGTGCTTATTATTTATTTACAAAATAATAAAAGTTGCTTATGCTTGGTTGAGGTTGTTTACTGCAAAAAAAAAGAAAAGCTGGAGGCAAATAATTAAACAAAGCAAAAATGCTCGATAACATGACATAGCTATCTACATACACACATACATAGTTACGTATCTGGTTAGTGCCCGTGTGTATCTTTTGCACTCGTAGTTGTTGTCGTATTGTTCTGTCACAGATAAGATGCGAGTGTGATGATTTACAATCACAATCACAATAACAGAAGGGGACAACACAACGGAACAACGACATACGGATACAACAGCACACAACATGAAGAAGATATACAAAAATACAGTCAGAGGCACAGCAAGGGTTAACATGTTACATGAATGGAAGGCCTCATAGCTTTAAGCCTGATCCGAACTGCAAAAGTAATCACACTTGGATGGTAGTCAAAAATGGAAGAGTTAGTTATTACATGTTTTATCTTTGCCCAGGAACATAACTCAGGTATACTAACCACAGAGAGCCGAGGAAGCGACGTCTAAAGGTCAATTCGTATTTCACAACAACAAATTTAAAGTTGAATCGGAAAATCAGAAATCGCAGCAAAACTCAAAATGCCTTATTTTCCCCATTTCCCTCAAAGCTAAAATTAGCAATGTACCAAATTTCTTATAAAAATATGTATTTGAATTTGAAACGCCATCAAAGAGCACATTAAATTAATTTTCCAATTTTCATTCTTGAATAAATTTATTAGAATGCAAATTTTCTAACTGCCTAATTGAAATTATTTGATTATATATGGCAATAAAATTTGTGCAGGGATTTTAAAAAGAAAGCCATAGCCACCGATTTTTCTACTGGCATTTCAAAGTCAGCATTTCAAAATTGAAAGTGTAAAGTCTTGAAGTTCATATTTATATTTTACGTGAGGAGGAGAATCAACTACACACGAAAAGATAATAGGTATTGGGTCGTCAACTCTCGTCACACTATTACACGATAACTATTTCACAACAAATAAACCAGGAACGGTTTATGTGAACTGGATTGGTAAACTGGATTGGTGGAGCTGAATTATCAGAAAAAAATAAAGAAGTTTTGCCTTTCATCGTTGGAAGGACGTTGCGAGTGTCACAATAGCTGCGTTTTATTCGCCAGCTAGTTTAACATGTGCGAATAAAACGACGAAGTTGTTAAGTCTCTTCTTCGCTATATTGTTATTCACAATGAAACTGCTCAGTAGCTAGAGGGGAAACATTTTAATGAATCCAATCATTGCGGTTAATCGTGGGCATTGTTTTTACTCTTTATAAGAATATTTAACGATGATTCCAACTTACTTTCACCGATAGGCATTTCGAATTTTTTCTTTTTTTGTTTTTTTTTTTGCCAAACTGGCATGCTTCTTCTTTCTTTGTTGGCAGTTCACAATAGAATTTGATGTTGTTATACAACTTGTTAAGTATACATAACAGCTATACTTATTCGTATTATGTATGCAGTTTTATTGTTGTTTCCCCAGACAATTATCGCTGCTAGTTATACATAACTAGAAGCAAGTGGCGAATAAAACGCAGCTATTTTTTAACTTCGATTCAGTGGAACCTCATGGCACTGGCACTGTAAAACATTACGAAGGAAACAATGATAGACACTTTCTTATATTCCACACCTTATAAAAGGTTTTAACACTAATATGGGAGGTGCCGATCTTGGTTAATAAAGTTTAATATTTCCCTGATCCTGATCTAAATAAAACTGAGCACTTTCTATCAAAAATTCCAAGTAATAAACCAATGCCCTGCAAGTACCAGAGCCGAGCACAAGAGGGGGCCTTGGGCAGTGACAACAACGCTGCTTACAAGACTGATCTCCAAATAATTTCTATAATATGTAGATGTTTCTTATTTTTCTGCGAAATCAATTCATTGTATGGTTCATTGATGCGAAAAATCGAACAGTTAAAGCTTTTAAAATAATTCGACCCGGTTAGATTATGTATTTCCATGTTTTTTCAATTCGAATTTAAAATACTTTCAGAAACAACGATAGACACTTTCTTATTGTTTATATAGTGAGTGTGCCTCTCTTCGTCTTCTGCGCTACTCATAAATACGATTTTTTCCCACGGCTTTGCGGGTTTAAAACTATAAACTGTATACAACATTTTAGCCAGCTGCTCTGGTGGCTGGCAGGCGTTCTTCATTAAACAATTAAATGCTTAACTTTACTATCATTCCTAAGCTCAACTCAATACCGGCAATATAATATTTTTGCTACTGTTTTCCAACTACTAAGTAACTAACTGAGTACATACATATGTACATAAAGAACGACGTGCTATCTATGGCATTTTAGCTTATATGACATTTGTGTCTTGTCAATTTATAAATTTATTATTTTATTTACTATAATTTCAACACGTTCGTTGGTGCTGCTGCTGCTAGAGTTCGGTTATTGTGTGTATTTCCCTTAAGTCAATGAAAAGTGCAATAAAATTCCCGCCGCTCCCCACATATTTCCCCAATCAACTTACCTTGCATGCAGTTTTGCCATTTGCAGTTTCTCATTGCCTACCGTATTGCTTTTCTGTCTTCTCGTCCGTCTCCTCAGTCTGTCTGTCTGCAGCGTTGGGTTGTTGGTTGCAGCAATAATTTAATTTCAATTCATTTCAACTTAGTCTGGTGTGGTTAAAATGATACCTACTTGTTGTTGGCTAAATATACGCTGTTGCTGTCGTTGCTATTGTTGTTGCTGTCATAAACACTTCTCTGTTTGCTTGTCACAACTGATAAAATGACAAAAGTCATAAAATTCGCTGAAACTTGCACTGAAAATAGTTAATATTTAATATTTATTAAATTTATTGCACTCCATCCAACAATGTTTGTAAATTTTTGCAATACAATAACAAAAAGTTGAGAATAATATAAAAAAGAAGCAGTGGCGCAATGTCACCACGTTAATGACAAATATTGCCTGCCTGCCTTCCTGCATGCCTGCTGCCCGCCTGCCTAATGATAGAATGGTGTCATGTGATATTGCCCACCGATCGATAGAACGCGCATGTGTGTGTTCGTTGCTTGATTGTGGCAAGGTTCATTTGATTTTTAACAATATAATGAAGAACGTTTTCTAATATTCTTAACATGCATGACTCATTGATGCCAACTAAATAAAATGCTAGTTAGCAACAAAAATGTAATGTGAAACGAAATTGCACTTTTTAGCGAAGGTAGAAATTAATTGTATTCACTAAACTCTTTTAATTTTAATTTTTTTTAGCGAAAATTGCCATAGACTAGAATTGTTCAAAAATTCAAGATGGTATTTTTTATATCCTTGAAAATCTTACAGCATTAGGTACTTTCTTTGACTAGTAATTTCTTTATTTTGATTTTTATCTTAATTTTTTATCACAACAAATTTCATACTTCCATATGCTAGTCTATTTTTGTTGCTTTATTTAATCATACAAATACAAATTCTCTTGAGATTCATTCAACTGCATACGTCCTTAAGCAAATACTTGAGTAATTATGTGCTTACATTACCCGATTCAGAGTGGCATGAGCTTATGTTCGACCACTTTGAGGGGTTAAATTCCCAGTGCGTTGCTGTTTTAGTCAAAAATCTGATTAGATTCTCGCTGAAGCGTTAGTTCAAAGTTAACATTTTCATTGGCACATCAGGCGCTGGAAGCACAAGGCACGTGTGCCAAAATAGAGTCAGACCATCATCCCTTACATACATATATACAATATATGTACTATATGTACATTAAGGTGCCTCACGAAAAAAAGTTGTTGTTGTCTCCTCTAAAATTTAAACTCGGTTTATTTGACGATGACTCCCAGAATAAATAAAAACTTACCCATACAAAAGTCGATTTTCAGTTTTTTTCCTTTTTGAAAATGAATCAGGCCCCTAACGATAATCGTTAGAGTCGAAATATTTTGGAAAATATCATATATAATATATATATAAGCCCATGGCTTATTTTTAGAGGAGCTCGAGGCGCTTTAATGCACATAGATAACTATAATGTATAAATTCTTGATGCAGTTTGATCGAAATCTAATCGTTTCGATACGGAAAAATCCATTTGTTGGCTGGACAAAAATTATATTGTTTTTTTTTTTTTTTGCTTTGTTGACCTTACTCAACGAGCTTATTTCTTTTGAGTATCGTTATGCAATTAATAACAAAATCGCTAGTGTTTTTCATTATTAGTAGATGCTTTTCGTATCTATTTCAGAAACTTCACGAACTCAACTGAAGCCTCTGTACCGTAATCAACAAATTCACAAATGAAATTTCCGATTGCAGTTATTGAATAGCAAATTTGACTTCAGAATGCCAACTGCAGTTAAAAGTCTGTTGGAATTACCCATCGGTTATCCATTTCATAAGTTCTCTTTTAGAGTCTGGGGTATGTAACTTTTTTTAAAGTTATGGAAATTTAAATCTTAAGACTTCCAAATTAAGGACTTCTTTGAAGTCGCTTGGAGTCACTTCAAGTCACTTGAAGTCACTTGGAGTCAATTGGAGTCAACTGGAATTTTAAGTTACATGGAGTTGAGATTTGAAATAATAAATCGTCACTGGTTGTAATACATTTTGAAAGGTAAAATCTTCTGAGACTTACACTTCCTATAATGGATTTTGCGAAATGGATTAAATAACAGTTATTTCTGCATAATAAACTCGATTTTTTTTTGGATTATGACAGTGTTGTAGCAAACGAGTGATATGTTCTACTTTACTCAATATTAAGGTCCCCAACTATTTTTTTGGAAAAAAGAGAACATTTGCAGAAAAAAAAACTAATAATAAAAACTACAACACAATATCTTTTTTTGCGTAACCATATGGTCACGCTGGGCAGATTCTGGTTAATGTTAATTTAAATAATTGAGTTTTATTTAATCTTCTGATAATATCTGATGGAACATTTTTCTTTGAAGCTATATTTGGAAATCAATGTTTTCTTTATGGGCTAAACAAAGAGACAATTTTTCTCGTTAGTCCTCTGAGCATTTACCATACATTTGCAGTTTTGTGGCAAATCATTTTTATTGCCTCAAATTGGTCAATGCGTTTGGTATCATCCATTGATATTCCTTTCGATTATAAAAATTCTACAAATTTTTCTATTGTTAGCCACTCTGGAATGTGATCAAGGCCACTGACCCACTGAAACAAAGCAAAATTCTGAAACTGGTCCAAACTATAACGATCCTGAAACATGCCAGAATTCACATTTAAGATTGATTTTGGTGGCTGAAAGTGGCAAAAACACTCACACAAACAAAGACAATCTTCTAACTCTACTTATTGTTTCCAGTATTGAAATATTTTCTCTTTCCATTTTCACTGTGTTTGCGTTGAAAACAAAAGACAGTAAGTGTAATACCATATATAATAAAAGAGATTCTTTAAGGGACATTTTTATAGCTATAGAGTTTTGGAATAACTTAAAAACTGTAGTTTACATTGGCTTAATCACAAAAATGTTTTAAGGACTCTGTCTAAAATACTTTGCAAATTTGCAGCTCGAGCTTACTGAATCTAATTGGATAAAATGTGAACTGGATACCCCACACCGATTAAGTTTTCGCGACAAAGTAAAGCTTGTTTCAATGTGTTCTTTTCTTTCCTCCAAACAAATCTGTGGTCACAAGGCATAACAACGCAACTCGAGTTTTGTCGAATTCGAGTTATTATTATAATTGAAATCTTCATATCCGATTTCATATTGTGTCAAAATTTTATGAATATCAGTTCAGTGCTTTACGAGATATTAAAGGAAAAATAACACAACCCAAATTGATTTCTATTAGCATTTGAATCTTTAAAGTTCTCTCCTGTAAAATTTATAAAACTGGCGTATGCTGTTATGCCTTGTGACCACAGAAATTCTCTACTGAAAAGTTTATGTAATTCGAAAAAAGTATAAAAAAAGAGCAAAAAAAGATACGGATAAAAAAAGAGGAGGAGACCTTAAAAATAGAATATATCACTCATTTACTAAAAGACTGTCATAACTCAAAAAACGCGATTTTGCAGAAAACGCATTTAAAGTTTTCAATTAACTACCACTTTGCAGAAAAAAGAAGAAATCTTATAGTTCTCACGCGCTGAGTATACAAGATATCAATAAGAAATTTCGACACAATATGAAGCGTGACATAATGAATAATTCTGAATCATTAACTCAAAAATCGTGTTTCTTGACTTATGACAGCCTTTTAGTAAATGAGCGATATACTCTTTAAAGAGTACGATTGGGAACCCTACTCAATACGGAAATATACTGTTGCAAAGAAAAACTGCGGCTTTATATTTTCGTTATCAAATGAACGAAAAATTTAAGTACTTGGGTGGCCGCTTTTTGCATTACTATTTCATATTTAGGAAAGAATGTGATCGGTTAAAGAAGATGTAATATGATGGCTATAGTAATTTGTGAATTCGGGTAAAGTGTCGGCTTGCTTATAATGTTAATAACATGTTAATACAATGCTCTAATAATAAATAAATAAATAAATAAAATAATAGGGAATATCGAAATTTGTATTAAAATTATGTACGTAATATAGTATAGATAGATCTTCAAAGCTCGGGATATATCGTTTTAAATATTTCAATGGGAAATGGATGTAATCAGAGCATTAATTATTAGAAAGTATTAAAGTCTAGATTTTCTTTTGTAGACTTTATATTTAATGTCTAGAAGTCCTGATTAGAAATCTAAAATTTCAATATCGAACCGATTCTCCACGAAATTTGATAATTTTTAAGTGCTGCCATAAATACTCAACATTCAAATTGGAAAGCAAACTAACTGAGCAAGAAACGAAATTGCTGTACAAACACAACAGCAAAATAACAACAACCAAAACAGAATCAAAAACGGAATCACTTACCGCATGCCCTGCATATTTTCGCTTTGTTTTTGTGATAGATTAGCAACAAAAACGAGAAAGACACACGAAAGGACAACACAGGACACGTGACCTCATACAAATTCACAGAGACATAAGACAGCAAAGCACAAACACATAAATGCACACACAAACGAACGAACAGAAATGCCGAATTCGTTTCCATTTAATGCGAGCAATGACTGAATTGAATTTCTAGTCATACCAACTTCCCCACCTTCTGCTCTTCATCCATGAGGTATCTACCGTTCTGTGAATCGCACTCATTGAAATGAAACAAAACGAAAATATTTGCAGATGGATGCACGCGCCTTTTCTATTGCTTTCGCCGCCACCTTCGTTCCTTCTTTCGATGGATGAAAAAAGGCGATAGATAACACGTGCCCATGGAGCCACCGCAATGGCTATGGCTGGTGGGTAGGAGTGAAGCAATGAGTGATGCTGCTGAAAGAAGGGTTGTTGTTTGGTTGTGTGTAAGTTTAAGGCGTTTCACTTGCTCTGCTGACATGCCACGTGACTCAACTGACGTGAGTCGCTGATGGTGTAAAAATACAAAATTAAACAAAGTTTAATAATGCAGAAAATTGAAAAACAATTGCAGCAACAACATCGTCAACGATGAACGATGATAGGCAGCGTAAATTATTCACATTTACTCGAAGTGAAGGCATCCGTTTCCGGATGCTGCGAATCGCTGCTTACTACGTCATTGATTCGTTTCAGTTTGTTTGGACTTAATTAGCTCGTTGCGTTGCGCAAATAAGCAATTTGCACGCACACCAGTTTATGCAACCACACTCACGCAGGCACGCATTATTTAGTTGCTGATGTTCAGTTGTTGGTGCGTTGGTGTCTTTCTGTTGGCACATGTCCTTCCAAAGTATTGTCGCATTGCGCTACATTCAACCAGTAACTACTGAGAATATTTACTTTTCATAGAAAGAAGTATATATCATCTACCTGCTGCCTGTGACTATCCTTGCGCCCGTTCTGATCAATACGAGCATTCAAAAGAGCAGCAGATAGACGTAAATATAGTTATTTGAAGTTATATATAAACAGGTTAATGAACAAATGTAGTCATCACAACAACAATGTATATAGAGACGGGCAAATCAGACGGCCGTTTCGGAGGAATTGTGGCGGATTCCGAAACGGCCGTCTGATTTGCCCGTCTCTATATACATTGTTGTTGTGATGACTACATTTGTTCATTAACCTGTTTATATATAACTTCAAATAACGAAATTAACATGAACTTAAGTCATGACTTTGAAAATTAACCTCTAGATTTAATTTTCATAGTCTCCTAAAAAACTATCGTAAATATAGTCGTTGAAATCAGTAGAGTGGTTTACGTTAACAAGATAAATGCTTTACTGAAGTCCCGGCCACTTTTACTTCTTCATTCGTGGATGCAAAGCATACTATATTCCAGTATGGCCGATCATAGTAGCTTCTACTTGCTTCTTTTTCAGCAACAAACATTGGGAAAAGTAAACAAACGCACACAACGCTACGAAAATAAAGACAGCAGCAACAATGGCACTCGGCACTTCAGCGCGAAGGAAAGAAAAACGGAATCAGATTCATTAATCCCCTTAAAAGGTTCTTAATCTGCGGCTGCCTGGTGTTGAATTTTGTTGCTTCATTTTGTAGCTGAAGTGTGTGCGATTTCTATGTGAATGTATGTATGTATGTTAGTTTGTGTGTAAGTATAGTATTTAGTATGCACTTGCATAACTACTCACCTAGAAGCCTGGAAGTGCTTTTTCATCTTGTTCTCATCTTAATTGAGATACTACTTTTGCACTCAACCAAAGCGCAAGTACTTTAAGGATGCACTTTAATGGCATTACATACACATTCACCCAAGTGTACACACCAAACACACATGCAGGCACATTTAGTATATGTGTGCGTGAGCTGCAAAGAAATATTTCTTAATTTTTTGCTCCTATTTGATCGATGTAGTTTTAATGCAACATTAAAACTCAAACTATTTTTAAATAATTGATTTGATTTATTTTTTGTTAAACGACATTAATTTTAATACCTATTATTAATGCAGGAAGAAAAATGACAAAATACAGACAAAGAAATATCATATTTTTATCGCTTTTTATTGTTTTATTTAAAATTGTTTGTGGGCGGCTCCTTCCTTCATGTTGTATGCATGTATTTGCGTAGATAAGCTGCAACCAATTAATTGAAGACAACAAATTTAAAATATTTGTTCAACTTAACCCATTTCTATGTAGGTAGGTAAGAATGGCCATCTATACAGTAGATCTTAAGAGCCGTTTCGTTATTTGAATATGAATATATAAGCTATGCAAGTAGCGAAGTTGGGCTCTCATAAGACCTTCACAGTAACATATTTGGCAGCGTCGTTCTGTGCTATGCCCAGTGTTAGATAAATATTTATGGACCTAAAATACCCTGTTAGAAATCTTATGACTATTAGGATCGGATTTCTGCGTAGTGGTTTTATTTTTAGATGTTGGTAGATATTTGGCAAGAGCAATTTGGTTTTGGGTTTTCCATTCAGTAATTTAACGCTGCCAAGTTTTAAGATTTACTCTAATGGGATCCTAAGGTAAGCCGCAGAATAGTAGTAGCCCAAAAAAGACATTGAAAGAACCTTTTCTAGCTAGTTCACCTGCTATTTCATTGCGTAAATGACCTCTGGGACCCAATTGAAATGTTCCTTGTTTAGAGATGCGCGAAGCATAAATTAGTTAGAGTTAATTTGAAAAGCGTTAGGTTACTCTAACAGTAAAGACATGGTTTCTTCTAGATCAATAGCATGCAACTCGTTGTGAAAGACTCAGGTACCTGTCCTCATACCCCTTCGCCTGTCTTCAATATAATATGATCGTCATCTGTAAACTTGGAAACTTTTTGTTTCCAGTTGATTCTTTCCTAGAATATTATCTTGAAGTTGTGGCAGAATTTGTGAAGCGGAAGACACTTGTCAGTAGTAGGAATATAAATGAGCTCATCATTATTGATTAATTTGATTGACTCAGGTGAGTGATTCAACCAAGGTACTTCACTATGGTTTTAGTCAGTGGTTCTCATGTGGCAGGCGTAGACAGATTTGAAGGGAGGCGCGGAGACATTTGCATATTTGCATACTCTGTAATGCATTGTAATCATAATATTTAGTATTTAACAAAATAATTTCCCTTTTTGTTAAAAATTAAACTAAAATTTGTTAAAAACTATTTATTGGGAAAATAAAATCGAATTTGAATCGAATGTTTGTGTATTGTTGTGATGAAATATTAATACTAGTATGTATTTAACTATATTAAATTAAAATGTTGAAGTTCTCAACGTTAAATTAATAAATTTTTATTACGAATTTATATCCGACTGGAAATACAAATACAAATTTATTTAAAATCATCTTTATTCACTCAAAATAATTTTATATAGAAAAATATCTGCATTTAAAAGTCTTTTTTTTCCAACTAACCATCATTCTTGTGTCCTTCCTTACCTACAGTCTTTTTAGCTTTTGGTGGTTTTCTTGACTGCCTTTTACACAAACTTTGACATTAAGAATCACTTTAGAGAGTGCTCGATTGACCATCACCATCCTAGTTATCCTCACGAAAAACAATTAAACTACTAGATAAGTTTACTAGTCTTGTTTATCCTCGACACAGACTAACCAGAGCCTCTTCCAAACTAGAATACAACTAGAAATTTTCCCAGGCTGGCATATGTATTTTATTAATATTACACAAGCACAACAAATGTTGTGTGAAAATCAAAGTGGGGGAGGTGCGGGCTTGTCACGAATTCGAAATGGGAGGCGTAGGATGAAAACAGTTGAGAACCGCTGGTTTAGGCTAACTCGAGTTCATTCGAATTTGGTTATGCATGAAAAGATTCGTGTCCGATCGAAATTACCCCCATATTCAGTGCGAAATTTATTTCAAAATAAACACGAATATTTCTTTTACAATTATCGAAATGAATATTAAAGTTACTGTTAAAATACACTCACCTTATATCATTGATTACCCAAAATCACTTTATTCGTACACGAAACTTCGTTTCGAGTCCCACCTACCCACTCGTTGTATCTCATATGAAAAACATCGTATGCGAACGTCGTGTGATCACCCGAGAATGCCGAATTTTGAGAGCCATGCGCAAATCCACCATATTCGTACACTGCTCCGATATACATATCGCTACCTCTATTCTTCAATATATTCGTGTTCGTTGAAAAACAGGGTCTAAAATTTTTTTTTTCATACAAACTTATTGCTATCTGGATTCTCGATTGATTTTATACAATGTAAGCAAAAAAACTCAATTTCGCTCAGAGTGGAGATAGGTGGTTGAAGAATAGAGATAGCGATATGTAAATGTATCCACCTCAAGAAATTTATGTACGATAGAAGCATTGTTCACCATGCATTGTTCTAGTCAGAGCTGGGCGAGGTGCAAATATAGTGAGCTGAACCAAACTTATGCCACTAATCGAAACATTCCAATTCCATATATTGAGGCCTCTTGTTTTTGTAAGGATTCCCTTTGCAGCGACTCCAAAGATCACAATAGACCACCAAGTTATGAATAAATAATGAAAATTATGGCAAAAGATCATAAAATCATTCCAATCAAATATTTTCATTGGCATTACCAAGAAAATGCCATTTAAACACAAATCAAATAAAAGTATTGCAAATGTTTAACTTAAAGTTGGTAATAAAATAAAAGTAAGTAAAGAAAAAAATATACATGCAATAATAATTATTAACATCATAAAGTAATAAAATCGTAAAAGTGTTGTTGTTGTTGCTATTTCTGTGGTATACAATTGAGTGGCCCTAATTGCTAACAACCATCAGCCACCAGAAGGTGTCGTCATTCAATCACAAATAAATTTCATTGCAATGCACTTCATGGTCAAATTATACATTGCACTTCACAAAAAGTCGCTTGCGTTTTGCCGCGCCGCCACATTGCACCTCCCCGCCGGTCTAAAGTTTTGCTGCTGCAAAATTTTGAATCGGTTTTTTACTGTTTGGATTATATTTAAGTCTTTTTGCATTTCAAGGGATTTCATTGCATTTAAATCATATTTGATTACTTTGATTTCGATTGGTAATTGCATGCATTTTCGCCCGATATGTATCTAGTTGATACATTACTCCATTTTATTTTTCTGTTTGCATTTTTTCTGCGCATTAATTTTTCTAAGCATTTAAAGTCGCAGTTAAGCTCTGGCGCCACATTTCGCATACGCAGTACATCGTTTCTGTTGGTTGTCTGGACTACGGAGTACTTCACGCAATATGTAGGCGCCACAATTTTTGCAGTTGCCTTTGCAATGTATAGGTACTATGTAAACTTTACATAATGGAATTTATGTAATTATTAGAATTGAATTGAATGAGGGAGTAAGTATGTATATTTGGTAGAATGATAAACTTTTGCGCCAGATAAAAATACCAAGTTGATGGAAAACCACACAATCCTTAGATCTTTGGAAATGAAAGACAAATTAACGAATCACGAATCAAGATCGATTTTTGAAATTTGTCAAAAATTTAGTCAGTGATTATTATAGTTTAAAGAGCACTGTGAATTTACGAAACATGTACGAATTTGCGCATCATCATCTGTTGCATACTTTTAGGATTCGTTTGAGATTTGTACAGTTTACATTAATACACAGAGCTACAAAATTGAGATTGTTCATCGCGATGGCGATTTCATATGCATTTTAAAGTAATTCGTGGTCGCTGAGCTCGAATCTGAAATCCGTTTGTTTCATAATTTTCGAGATAACGGTGAAATTAGAAAAACAGCGTTAATAAGGGAAAATTGTTTACTATAAAAAGAATAAATTTTTTTGTGAAAACAGCAATCCTCCCCTACACCCCATGCCCCAAATTTTGGGAGTTTTTTAAATATAGAATAGTATAATATTGCCAATAGGAAAAACGAATGATAAAGTGTGTCAGGGAAAAAATTGGTTTATCAAAAAGTATGGAGGGGCTCTGGAATATCAAAATACTTCCTTATACGCTTATACTTGGAGACGAAGCCGAAAACTTAGCGTAATGGAGCAAAACTGTTCGATTCGAGCTCAGTGAACCCATATTAATCTAGAATACATGTGAACTGTTGTATAGTATAAATTTCATTAAAGGGCTATATACACTTGCCGTCGGAAAAGAGGGTATTTTCATTATTTGGAGACGATTCAGCCGTTGTGCCAAAACACCTTTTTTCATAACCCCTTGCGGTAAGAACGATAACTAAAGAACAGTTTATCTGAAATGAAAAAAAAAAAACAGAACATGTTTTAGTTTTCACCGTCACGCTCTTAGGAACGAAGGATTTTGTGAAATTTACATTTTTAAAAAAATGGTTATGATTTTTTTAAAATTCTTGGTTTTGAGGGTCTGAAAATTTGGTTTTAATAGCAAAAAAAAAAAAAAAGAATTGTTCGAAATAAATGTTCCTTGGTTCACTAAGACACTACTACAGTTATAAATTATAAATTCATATCGATTGATTCCCTTTCTCATCGCAAGGGAACTTTTTGAAAAACAATATTTCGAGATAATCGCATTTAAACTTTCGGCACCATGTCGGAGGTAGTTGGCAGCTGTAACTTTGGTTCTGGTGCTCAGATCTCTATGAAGTTTGGAGAATATTTTCTTAAGAGGATTTTTTCGGCCAACTCAAGTGTATGTAACCCTTTCACTTCATTTTCAATGGAATTTATCCGCACATTAAATTTGTACTCGGAAAATCTTACGACAAATTGTAAATAATTGTTGAAAATTTAATAGATCATGATGATCAATTCTTTTTAAACAAACATTTTTTTAGAATTGAATGTTATATGTTAATAACTAAATTTATATTAAGCTGTGCCAAGTCCGTCTAAGTATATTAGTACATGTTCACCAGACACTATAATATGGTATTATTTTATTTATTTATTTTGAAATAATATTGCATTCAAATTTTCAACGATATTTGTTTATTTCTAAAACTACTTACAATTTACAGTTTACATTTGGTATTTTTTCCAATTTTAAGGAAAAATAACTTTTAAATAAATAGAACCCCGTACATTAGCTTCCACAGTTCCAAGTTTAAAAACGAAATCATAATATATGAAAAAATTAAAGGTAACGCCAGATTCCATGCAGAATCAACGTTAATAAAAGTAAATTTAGCTTAAATATACTTACAACTAGAATATTTCTATTTACAAGGACTAAATACATACATAAAATTTTATTACTCAAGTGAAAATGGTAATGCTATGCAAAATAAGATCCATCAATTCAAACACGTGGTGTGATCTTCACTCTCAGACCATCTTTGGGTCGCAGAATCAATTCTCCGAGTAACGTCAAGTCTTCACGTCTATCGATAGCTTCGATTTTATATTTGCGCAGTACAGTCGAGAGTACCGCCTTCTCTTCCAATATGGCGAATTTTTGACCAATACAGTTACGTGGTCCAGCGCTGAACGGAATATAAGCGAATGGATGACGTCCGGCACAATTCTCGGGCAAGAAATTATCGGGATTGAATTGTTCAGGTTTGGGGAACATTTTCGGATTACGATGCAGCATGTAGGTCATAATGATGGCGGTAGTGCCAGCTGGAATTAAATAGTCACCTGCAAAATCGAAAAGTGAAGATATTAAAGAAGATAATCTTCAAGTGACTTGGATTTTATGACTCACCGATTTTCACATCTTCACCCACGGAACGCGCCATCATCGGCACACTGGGAAACAAACGCAATGCATCCTTAATGCAACACTCCAAGTAACGCATATCCAGAAGATTCTTCATTGTTGCAGGTGTTTCTCTATCATCGCCAAAGATTGATTCTAGTTCTTCAACTACACGCTCCTGATATTCAGGATGTGAACCCAACAGGAAAAGTGTCCATGAAATTGCAGCTGAGGTGGTGTCGTGACCTTCGAACATGAATGTATCGACTTCTTCACGTATATCCTCATTGGAGAGAACAGTGCCGCCCTTCGATGCATCAATGAGCAGATCCAAGAAAGCAAGACGTTTCTTTTTGCCCAAATCGTCATAGGCATCGGGAACATTGTTGTTCATATTATTGTTCATTATGTTCTCAGCTAACTCGGCTTTTCGCTCTCTTATTACCATATTCGAGAAACCATGCAACGTGCTGATGTAACTCTGATGACGACGATAGTCCTTAGTTAGACGGAAAATCGTATCGAATTGGAGCCACAATTTCGATTGACGACTTTGCACAATTTCACCAATGCTGTAAATGAATGAATGAAAAATTAAAGATTTTTATATAAGTAAATAAGTAAAATTATTAGTAAATTATTTTCATTCTATTTTTAAAGAAGTAAAGTTGAAGAAGTGAGGGTGAATGTAAAAGCGCGTTATCAATGATAAACTTCATTTGCCACTTCGTTTGCTTCTGTTATTGTGTGCTGACATCTTAATCTCACATTGTTCTCACATGAGTGCACCTTGCATCCCCCTGCGCCTCCGCCTGCTATGCGCATTTATTGAATATGAGCATGTCTGACTGTCAGCGCTGACAGTTTTCGATATTATTAAACTTATTGTGTTTTTCGTTTTTATGTTTTGCCATTTTTTTAAAAAAACAACACACTCATTTCATAAATGTTGTGTTGCACATCATTCTATTCAATATACATACATACATACATATACTGAGATATCTACTTAGGTATTTGAGGTAATCTCACGATATGGGAACAAATAGCGTACCGAGATCTCGTTGCTGAAATAGAAACTCTATCATGTAAAATACCCGTCCACACATATTTGTCTCAAACTCAATAAATTAGGTAATTTTCAGTGTCACCCGCATAAAATGTTATATCCATTAAGATAAAGCTTTTTGAACGAATTGACAAGCGCGTTGAGGTTTTCGGGAGGTCTTATGGAAGTTTCAAAATATCGAAAAAAATTGTATTAATCGAGTGTGCCAGAACTCATGCGCAAGATACGGATTTATTAACTTCCGTCATCACATTTTTGCTTGATATTGAAAAACAACGGTTGCTGTTGTGCTACTCGTTAGGCGAACAATTACTGGTACGACCCTCTAAGGCTTGAACCGAATTTACCTTCGACGAACTTCCAGACAAACCAATTCTCTTGCTCGAAAGAAATACGAGTCGAATAGATCATTGATCATATGCGTTCGATTTCATTAAGGAATGATTCTAAAGAATAGTATTCGAGGCTAGGATTGGTGAATTTATCAAGCACCTTACCCGCAGATTTTACCCCAGACACATAAATGTCCACAAAGGCAGGACATTATAATTTTCTAAGTTAATATAAATTAATTTGCCAACAATTTTAAATATTTGTTAATGGTAGCAATAAAAAAATTATTTTAAATAAATTTTCAAATATACATAAGTAGATATTTACACCCGAAGAATTTGTGCTGAACCCGCAAAACCTGGGGTTAACCCGTAGAATTGGCAGCCCTATTTTGATTTAAAAACGAAAAAGGTACCCGGGTACCTCGTCTCCCAGAGAACGGTTAATCTCTCTACATAAACAAAAACATGAGATAGCATAAAGAAAATTCATTTTTTTTAGAAAAACTCACATTCATATCACATATAAAAGGTTTGTTTATTTTCAAATCATTAAATTAAATAAATTAGTTGATCTTACTTACCCATACACTGCCTTCACATAATCAGATTCACTGTTGCTTTGTGCATGAATATTCCTACCCATTGCAGTTTCTACGAAGAAAATAAAAATTAAACTAGAATCTCTAGTATTTTCTCATTGAATCTTACCACAAACTATATCCAAAGTGCACAATGTCACATAAGGGAAGACATTAAATGCTTCCGAGCCCAATTCATGTTCAAGTTTACGTGTTAATATCGCACTTTGCTCATTAAACACATCAATGAAATCATCCAAAATTTTGAAATGAAAGGCGGGAGTTAAAATCTGAATGTAGGCCACACACAAGTTGTAGAAAACATAAAACAGAAATGTAGTTAATTTCAATTAAAATTAAATGTTGTTTCTTCGTTACGACGCAGCGGAAATTATAATTATTTAAATACATTACCTTTCTTCTGGAATGCCATTTCCGTCCGTAGCTGGTGAGTAATCCAGTGCCCAACCATGGGCGCAAATAATCGTAATCATGTGATTTGTCTATGAACTTTTGACTATTTAATATTGGCTGCAGAAATTAGAGATGAGGCTAAGATGAAAATGTGTACATATAATTGGAATACGTGTACATACCTCTACCGTTTCAGGATCAAAAAGAAGCACATATGGGCTAGGACCTTGCCAAGCTTTATTTAGACCAATACGATTGCCCCACAATTTTTGAGAGCCCGTAACACGTTGGAATAATTCTGAAAGTGCAATGAAATAAAAGTTTGTGTAATTCTTTTTTTTTTAGTTTTTATGACCATATGGCCATTGAAATTTGTAATTTGCAAAAACGCAAAGAAACAAAAAATAAATTATTTGTTTTTTAAATTCACTTCTCAACATGATATTTGTTTAATTCAGCTATAAAGCGGAAGCAATTTCATTGTTTAATTGTTAATGGCAAATGAGCTTCGTCATCTACTCATCTTAAACAATTAAAGTGGACATAGCAAAATAGATTGGTAGGAAATAAGTACAAGAGGTGCACCCAAAGGTATACCATGGGACAGTCAAATAAATGTAAAGAAGAAAACCTTAAATTGCTGCTTGCAAATCTGTTACAAAGAAACGCCGGCTAATCTACATTGTTCCACTAATACTCAACGGGCCTTCTTATTCTGGTAAATTACTTTTATCCAAGTGTCGAAAAAGAAGACTGCACTTAAAACAATATCAAGGTCTTGGTCAACTGAGCGTCACTAAAATGATGAATGATAATTCTGTCATTCAATTTGGTTGATTGTATTTCAAATTATTAAATACCAACTCGTATGAAAATGAGTTAACTTTAACTAATTTTGTCGTTCACACATTTTGAACTAAGCGCCTAGCATTCAAGAAATTAAGCACCGATGCGCAAAGGCGGCAGCGGCCAAACGCATGCGGAAAAAATTCACGTTCACGAGAGTATCTCAAGCAAAAAATCTTTAAGCTCATTGGTGCTAAAATTGGTTGATGATGATGTTGGCGTTGTTGCTGTTTACAATGAGACAGTGAGAAATCTCTACGCATGTACATATGTATACATGCTCATATGTATGTGTGTAAAATCATCAGCGCATTAATTAAAACGGTAATAATAGTAAAATAATAATACACCGTAGACTTTAATATTTTTTATGTAATTCGAATTCAGAGTTGACGATACGTTTAACTAACCATAGCCATCACCGTCAACAGAAAATCGTGATGTATACATACATACATACATACATATATACATGCGCACTTGTAATTTTTGATGATGATGCTGCTGCTGAATTAGTAGGTAGCAATTGTTATTACTTTTTGTTGTGATTTTTATTAATTTTATTGTTCATGTTGTTGTTGCTGTTGTTTGTAAAGGTGACAACAATTTGTTGACTTTTTTTCTGGTTTCGGAATAAATTACGAAAGTAATTTTAAATAATTTACACATGCGTATTTTTTTTTTTGTACTTCGAGTTTCTTCTTCAAAGTTCATACACTTTTTTTTTGGGATTTTAGAAGAGAAATTAAATTTATTTTTCAATTACACTTAAATAAAAAAACATTTGTTTTGAATAATGTCACCTACATTTTTAATCATTCATGAAAATTATGAGCTCCCCGTAAGCCCTTAAATCCAGGAATGAGGACTCAATTATTTTTAGAGACTATCGATCAAACTCAAAATAATTTATAAAAACTAAATGTATCTCGTATTTCTTTCAGTGTATTAAATTAAAATTTTGCTTTACACTCTCATTTAAACTATCACAAACTAAATAAACAAAGTATATGTAAGTAATTTCATAATAATAAAAGAAAATATATAATCAAAATCTAAAAAAATCATCTCCACCAACATTTCTACATACATAGAAATACAAACGCACACATCCACATATGATGGCTTCCTCATGGTCAGGCACAGTGGCAGGTATCTACCATAGATAGATAAGTAGATGTGGACATTTGGGAAGCACGAATATGTGGCGAAGACGAGCTTGTTCCATAGTTTCGTATTTCGGCATTACTTATATACACATGTACATATCTGTGACGGTGTATGCTTCTGTGGGTAAGGCACTAACTGTAAAATTTGTAATTTTTCCCTTGGAGCGAGTAGAGTTTCTATTTATTTTTATTTTTATTCGTGTCTTCTAAAAAATTTGTGTTTTGTATTGCGAACAAAGAAAATACATACACAAGAAAAAAATAAAATAATAATAATTAATTTTATTGTAACCGCTTTCGCCGGTTTTTGTTGTATTTTTGTGATGTTGTTGTAATAATTTTTCTTGTTGTATTTGAATTTTAAGAATATGTTATACTATTTTTAATCGTTAATTATTTCATTTTTGGAGTTTCCTTGAGTTTTGTGTAAATTAATTGAGTTATCGCCAGATAAAATAATTTTCTTGGCCTGGCAAGTTAAAATAACAATAAAACACATTTCCAAAATTATTGTCTTGCAGCAGCCACTGCGATTTTGAATCAAATCATTGGCATTTGGGCAAGTTCTATCGGTTGGTTTTTTGATATGGACCAGTTATGGAACAGAAAAAATCGAAAGGAAATGCGGAAAAGATAATTTTTACTTTTCCAAAATGACGCCGTTGGCGGCGGAATTCACTATTGGCCAAATGACGATCGGTGCAGTTGTGCAACTTGCACATAGGGAAAGCACGACACTGAATTTATGCCACGTATGTGCGAAAACTAAAACAAGCTCTCATTGTTCTTCAGAATAAATTTATGTTAAATAATAAAATTATAATAAACATAAATGTCTGCACACGTTTATAATCAAAGTCTTTTTTTTTTGCGAAAGGTTGCCAGGTCCGGCTTTGATATTATATAATCGAAAACGCCAAAAAAAAAAAAAAAACTCGTACAAGTTTCATTTTTATTTAAAAAATAAACAAATTAGCAAAAAAGTTCTCATTTTAATCATTAATTAAATTTGCAAAATTTCACATAAAATTGACAAAATTTGCATTTATTTTTTTGCAACCTTTTAATAGTGACTGAACTCAAGAACGTAAGCAAAAGAAGAAACAATTTAACATAGTAACAATAATAAAAATGTCTTTATAATCGAACCACAAAAATTTTTAAGTTAATAATTAATTTGATGCGAAAATCGTTTGACACTTCAAATTTTTGGCTATTAAATAGCAGCAAACAAAAAGTAACAAATCTGCAGAATACAAAAAGAAAACAAAAAAAAAAAAAAAATCCAGCACCAATGAATAAAAAGATTTATATTGTCAATGTCAAAACTCCTATTAAATTAATAACAATAGCAAATATATAATTATCTGTTTTGCTGAAGAAGTTAGCAAAGGAAAACGCTGCCACCTGCAAATACTTTAAAACTCAAGAATCTAAAATTAGAAGTTGGTACACTTGCTTAAGAAGTTTCAAGAGAAACATTTAAGAACCTTAATAGCCACTGTGTATCCAAACGTTTCTATTTACATGTACACATAATGAATTATTAAAATCACTATAATTCCAGCTTACAAAATGCTGCTGTTTCTTTGATTCTCTGCAACCTTGAGTTGAAACATTCTAAATTATAGCTGAGTCACTATCAACATCAATAGAGCAATAATTAAGCAACAGAGCAGCTTATAAAGCAAGCTAAAAAATTCTTGAAAAACTCACAAATTTTGGAAATTTTAATTCTAATACTGTTTCTAAACACATCACCATGACCGGGCAAGTTTACGAATGAACACACAAGTCAAACGTGTTCGTAATCTGCTGAATCTGCATGCGCCAAGCCACCAACTCGCTTGCCTTGAACTGTTCTTGCAGATGTACTTCTAGTTTTATTTTCGAATCGCTTTTTTTTTAATATTTTCAATATTTTTATTAGTGATATACAAACAAATATACATACATTCAACATACATCATAGACATAGACCAATTCTGACAGCTCCAGCAGTAGCTTTAAATTAAATACCGTTAATCTTTTGTGGTTGATATTCATGAAAATTTTTTTGTCCATATACATAAATATTTATTTTTTGATCTCCACTTCCTCTTTTTTTGTGGTAATATAAAATTATCTATTGTCATAAGTTAAATGACGGTGTTTTTATTTGTGCATATGTTACATTTCATCGAACCATTCAATTCAACTCATTGATGACTAACTTGAGCTCTGTGAATACATTATAGACAAATGTAAATTTAGTATTGCATATCTTCCCTACAACTTCTTCATTGTGTCGCTTACATATTAAAGAAACTAGTGTGCGCTAAGCTGCCTCAAGTCCCATAAAAAAAAAACCCATACTCTCTCGTAAAAATGAACCTAGGGTTATTTTATGATGTTGCCAAAAGTGGTCCCCTTAGCCTAGTGGTTAGTGTGTTGGATTGTTACGCAAAGGTACCCGGGTTCAAGTCACGGCATGCTCAAAAATCAAAAATAGAAAATTACGAAAGAGTAAAAAGCTTTACACTTCGCCGTTTGGATTCAGCTTCAAACTGTAGCTCCCTTCCATTCGTGTATAAATATAACTAACACAACATGAACGGATGCGAAAAGCTCGGTCTAGGCCCTCTATGAGCTGTTATACCATAACAATAGTTGTAGTAATGCTAAAATATTTCGCCTTTAAAATTAAGATGTCGTAAGCTGAATTTTTTTGAAAAACCTCTAAATATCGTATTTCGAATGAAAGGTCACAAATAGAAATTCAAAACTTCAAAAAACAAAAATCTGCTCAATGACTCCTGAAAATGATTTTCTTATGTGATTTCAGTGAAAATTAATGCCCACTAGCCTTTTCTTGATGAAAAATCTCCTACACAAATTACGTTTTAAGGGTTAAAAAAATAAAATCCAATTCATGGCAGCTTCTTGATAAAGCTGAAATATTTTAGGAATCTTAATAAAATAAACAAAACTTAATTTTTGGAAGGGCAGCACAAACTTTGTTTCGTGAGGCACCCTAGTATGTAAAAACTTTATACCTTTACAAAAAAGATTTGTATTTTAAAAGTTCTGAACACATTAATTCGTTTGCTCTTGAATTAAATCTATTTTGGAAGGGTGCTACCCACCAAGACATCAATTAAATTAGGCTCTTATCGCAAGGCTTAGGTGACCTACATTAACTCAATAAATGCAAATGTTTACTACAAGTTCTAGAACTTATTTATTAGATCTTCAATTAGAATATAATAATAATATGGTTGTTAATTATGCAGACTAAAAATAAAACAAAAATTACCAACTATAAATATCTTAACTCAAACACAACACACAAACCACAAGCACTGTAATTTGATAAATTGGTCCTAAACCAGTTTTGGCAATTAAACAAAAACAACCCAAAATATTATTAAACAACTAACAGAAGAGTTAACAATCCCACATTAATGTTTGAATAATTTCAAAGTGCAAATACGAGACAAAATCAAATACTTCCGCTTCGATAGAATTGCATACAGGTTCAATTAAATTCGATTCGTTATTTTGTATGTTCGAAATGGAGAATGTGTTTAGTCACTGTAAGGGCTCAAAATACCCTAGAGCTTTTCCAACAAATTCTATTATCAATTATGATTAATTAATTCGACCATAACATAAAAAGTTTATGTACGCTGAGCTTGAGGCTCAAAATATAAAGAATATTAACCGTATTTTTGTTTCCGTAACTTTTTCATACATATTTGTTTATCTAAAATTTTATTTCATGGTAAAAATCGCATCTTTCAGATCTTGATTAAACTTCAAATAATATACAAAAACTTGAGAATTTTTGTATTTAACCTTTTGTCTAACCTCATTTGAATCAAATCTTAATAGTTTCTAATATAATATTTCTAACTATGCAAAAATATTATTAAAATAACAAATAATTTAATTTTTGATTGCTGATCAATGAATCTTTTATTATATTTCATGTATGTACCATACTTTAATTTATTTAAATTTTTCATTTTATACCTGAATGTTTTTTTTTTTTTGGTTTTGAATAAATTTGTAATGAAACTGCACTGAGGTCAATGTACAATAATCATTTTGGCAAAAAAATCAAAAATCTTGTTCATATCGCGCAAAATAATTATCAAAATATATTGTAAGTAAAATGAAAAAAAAAAAAAAAAAACGTTTTCAAATGCCAAGCTTAAGGTCATTATCGCATTTTTAGCATAAATTAATGAAATCTGGCTTTTGCTCTAAATCTTTCGTCTTTCTGTAATTTTTTTCAAAACGCTTCTGTTTTCAAGTATTTTTTCTTATTAATATAATCTTTTTTGTTTTCTGCTTAGCCATTCTTGGAGGTCATTAACAACTAAATTTCAGTAAACGGTAGTTTTTTGTTATTAGACTTGCGTGTTTGTATCTAAGTATTTCCCTATTTATAATCATTTAATTGTACAATAATAAGCATGAATTCTGGTACTTATACAACAATGAGGAAACACTTTTTATTTATGATTGGTTTTGGTTGTTTGTTGCTTGTATGGAATTGTTGATTGTTTTTGGTTGTTTTTTGAGTTAATTACAAGCAAATCTTAGACATTTCTACTAATCTACTCAAAAAAACCAACAACGAATTATCTAGAAAGCTAACAGTAAAAAAAATTTTTAAGAGGTTCCTTTAGAGTTATAGGGCCTCACTTTCTTCGGCCTTATCAAACAGAAAGATCTCCAAATCTATTAGTGGAGAGCATTGAATTTAAATTCGTTTCTTTACATTTGTGAAAATTCACTTATTTACAATATACTTTGTAAATTTTTTGAAAGTCTATAGGTCTAAGAATGAGGGAGATGACGTTAGGAAGTTATTTGCTCAGGACTGAGAATGACTTGAAAATATTTTGTTCTAGAAGAAGTCTGTAAATTATATTATTATATTTATATAAAGAGAGGAATATCATTAGATGACAGGGCTATCGGTTCTAAAAATTACTATTTAAAGCTTTAACTAAAAATACCGGAAACTTTAACTTTAAGTATGCTATGGCGTAATCGACCATTCAATATTTTAAATAGTAAAATAATTTACATAATTTATGTATATTTTTTGTATCTTATTTAATATTGAAGAAAATTAAAAGCAGCGGCACCATTAATAAAATCTCAGCGATTCCCAAATATATTAGCTTACTTATTTACTTATGTTTTTTATTCTATTAAATAGATATGTTATAACCAGAATTTATATAAGTTCTAATAAAATTTAAATTAGGGGAATGTGGGGAATGTCGAACCATTAGTTTCATCTGCATTATTTTATTTTTAGCAGTCGAACCGATGAGTCGTATTTTGTGCTGTTTGCGATAATCAAGTGATTTTTGAGATTCCAAAAGTGTTTTTGGATTTAAAAATGACATTGCTTTTTCAACATTTTTGCGTAAAACCAAGCAGGTAAATATTTTTCAAATCAGTGTGTGTGAATATTATTTACAGTAAACAAATTTTTTTTTTGCGTGAAATTTGGTTCTGTGACTCTTGGGCAGCTAATTTGTAGAACACATCTTATGGGGAATATCGAACCACTTAGTTATATAGTAAATTATCGACAAAAAATTAGTTATAGGTAGTTTTTAAGACGTAGATCATGATTCCTGCATCATTTGCGGCAAAAGCTGCTCACTTGCGATGTGTACACATGACTGGTGGCTATTTCACATGCAAAAATTGTGACTCCGAATAAATAACATCTATTTTTTCTTTATATTTTTCATTCAAATCTTATATTTTTTCAAAATAACGAAGTCATAAATAAACGTTTTACATCAATATTTCTTCGAATTTTCTCAATTTGCAAAGTGTTTTGACATTCCCCACGATTTTTCAAAATGACAAAATCGAATATGTTGGTATAGTTCTTAAAACTTTACAACAAATTCGAATTTTTAAATTCTGCAACTCCCAAAACGTGGCATTTTGCTTCTAGTTTAACCTCCATTTTTCAAATTTTGAAAAATTACGATTTTAGGGTGAGTTATCAGTAAAAATCAAAGTGTGGTTCGACATTCCCCACATTCCCCTACTAAAAGGGAGATAAAGTCATGATATGATATTTTTATGTTAAGTCAGAAATAAATAAAAATAGCTTAAATTAAAATTAATTTAGAATACGCAAAAATTTTTGGCAAATAAAATCCATACAATAAAATATTCTACTGCGAAGAAAATATTTCAATTTAAAATGATAACAACTCAAGTTCATTCCACGTTTTTCCACAGTCAACAATTTCTTTTTGAATCATCCATTTTTACGTGGTCTTAGGGAATCTCTTCTCGTGGTTTTCTTGGAGGTTCCAGACAACAGCCCGACGCCAATTACATTCGATTCCTTCCGTAAGGTGTGAAATGTTGTGCATAATCAAAAAACCTTAAAGAAAGGCTTAAGAAAAAAGCTCAAACCTACACTTTCCATGACAAATAACAGCAAATGGTGTTATAGCCCAATTAGGCAAATTTAAACACGTTTAAAGTAATCGCTTTTTAATTTAAGACATTATAATTATCTACTTGTATGGTATTTATGGTGACAACTCGCGTGTGTATTTCGAATATGTATTTCTTCTATTCAAATATTGATCAATTTAAGCGCCACTTTGGCCGAAAAAAGTAAGTCAGATTTATTATAAATATTTTTGTATTACCAAATTCGGCGTGCAACACTTTTTGTTTATATATTGGAAACATTTCCAACATTTGTATATACATAGTTCATGAATTATTAATTCTCGCAGAAAAGTGCACGCATAAGAATATCAAAATATACTTACGTATATATGAAGGATTGGAATAAATTTTTGATTTCTGATTTTTGAAATGATTTTTTTTTAAGTTATGAAAAAAACCCAGAAGACGACAAGCAAATAAAGAAATCTAACTAGAAAGTTTAAAACCTACATGTTTACATACACATGTATACATAAATATGTATTTATATCATATCTAGTTACATAATTTAAAATTCAAACTAACCAAACTAATATTTCTGCCTACTCGTAAACAAGTAAATCTTTGAAATGCAAATATTACTGCATTAAAAAAAAAACAAAATCATTTGGTTGTTTAACTCTAAACAGTTTCAAAGAAATATAATTTTTATACCTGGCATAATTCCCTGTAACTTTAAATATGTTTCTAGCTATTTATAATTAAGCAAATAATGGAATTTAGCGATATTGACATTTTTATTTCGAAATCAAAAATGTTTAAAACTTTTTCACAAGTTTGCTGAGGCTGAGAGACTTTGTGGCATTTTAAATTAAAATATTAAAGTTTGAGAATTTATTGCCAAATAAATTTTCAATTAACACTTTCGGTGATGAATTCTACCAGAATAAAAAATACATTTAATTTGTCAGTTAAATAATTTAAAATGGTCTAAACACATTCTGTGAATGAGTGTAGAGACCTCAAATTTTAATAAAGCGAATAAAGTTAAGTTCAATGATTGAAGAGTGCACAGTCTAAAGACTTTATGATAAGAAAACATTTCAATTATGGGCATGCCGAGTCTAATAATTTTGTAAAAGTAAAATAAACTGAAACACTTAGCCCAAAGAGATGTGCATTTTATTTGTATCTCCTTTTATATTCGGTTTATTGCATTCGATTTTTTAAAATAATTTAATTCTTTCTTATAAAAGACAGGTTTAATCTTTTCAGTGCCGAAAGCGGACCGGTCTGAATTTATAACACGAGCTAAATAACTCATTTCAAAGAAAACAATACAGGGTGTTGAAATACTAATAAGGACCATCGCTAACATCAATGATGACGAATCGATTCTAATATTCATACATTGTTGCCAAATAATATCGTTCATTAAGCTATTAAAAATCATTGAACTAAATACATGCACTAAGTCATTTAGTTCTAATTTTTATAGTCTCAAAAAAAACTAACACAATTTTTTTTTTTGTTTGCTAAAACTTAAATGCATAAATATTGTATCCTTATACCCTAATTAAACAATATTTGTACCATTTTAAATTTAATAATATTTTGTTTGTAAACAATAATTATTTTTTTTAATATTAACATTAAAAAAAGCCAAATATTTTAGTAATTGCTTCTGAATTGAAAAACGTTTTGTTGAAATGAAGAATCAAAAATCCCACCATTCCGCAATCTCTGCATACGTTAATGTTACATTCATACTAATTTTGAAGTTATAACACAGAAATTTGTCTCTTTAAAAGTAAGTATTCGAATGCAAAATTCAGCTGTTCCAGCTTTGAAGCTAGATAATCTAAAAGCACTTCGAACGTACTTCATACGTAATTTTTTATTATTAAGTGCCTAAAATTTTTTCTGATTTGACAATTAATTAGCACCTTCTTCTTTAACCGAAATTGTTTACAGAGCGATGCATTGCACAGTGAATGAAATCGAATATTTTTTGAGAAAAAAAGCCAATATCTCTCAAACCCTTAATGGATTTTTCTAAAGGATTAGTGGCGCTTTAAGAACTATTAAACATCTTGAATGTTGTTCAACGATTGCACTATTAGAGCCAAATCTTATGATTGGAGAGACTTAAAAATAATTTAATCTGTTACATAAAGGTAAATTATAGTTATGATAGTTCCTAAGAAACATTGTTTTTGTTTTTTAAAAATTGGAAAAAAATGCTTTCTAGAAACACCTCATATAAGTGCAACAATATGGGACGAGCGCGAAAAATCTATAGAAATAGCTGCTCTATAGGATCCAGGGGCGCACACTAGAGCAACCTTCCGTGAAAGAGTAAGGCTTGACTGCTAGAAAGGGCTGTACGTTGTTGTTTTTTGTGATCCCAATATAATTACGAAAAGGCTGCATCCGAACTCTTATTCCCAAAAACTAATTTTAATTGAGCGGACTTTCGTTCCCCCAATATATATTTCTAAATCTAATCATTAATACAAACAACGCATTTTCAGAGTATAAATAGGCATTTTTCTAAAAACCAAAAGAAATCAATAAGACAGGAGATCCAAAAATTAGTTTTTCTCTAAAAACTTGTTGTTTTAATTAACCTAACCTATGTATTAGGATTAAAATGTGCAATTTTTATTAATTCTGCGGTGAGTTTGCATTTTTTTGAAGTGACTATTATTTAATTTGCGATCTAAAAAATTATTTGCGATTATCTCAAAAAATTTACATGATAGCGAAAAAACTGGTAACGCTATTAAGGTTGTTGATTTTAAATTTGTGTGAGCCGAAAGGTGTCCCAGAAACCATTTTCCCATGAAATTTTCACGCTTAAATCCTAATCTGGTCACAATTTGAATCTACCATTTTTCAATGGATGATTTAACTTTATTGTTGAACTAGTAGGAGTTTTCGAAAGAAATTGCTGTAGATTTATTGTAAAAACTCCATGGGAAATAACGACTTGGGTTCGTAGATTTGGCATAACACAAACTTGCATTAGCATACGTTATACAAAAAATAAATTTCGAATCTAAAAATGGAAGAGTTTTGGGTTTCTTGGATTTGCTTGAGAAATTATGTAAAAAATCAGAGTTAGAAATTTTGATTGATGTTTTTTAGCTCCGTCACTGGTTGTATCTGTTATGAATTGTACGAGCTTGCAAAGGGGGAATTCAGGTGTTGAACCCCTTCCCCACATCGGGACTGGGGCTGTAAGTTCATTAATTTTTTCTCATATATTTTGAAATATTTTACATGAAATATTCTAAACTCGGTGCACCGTGCGACGCATTCGATCGAAATTTTAATCACACATTTTTTTTTACAATTGTCATTACAAATAAATAAAAATACCATATACACAAATATTCGAAAAGAAATATCAAAGTATTCATGGTCAACCATTTTGACGCTGCATAAAAAATTCAATTAATGATTTAAAATAATTTAAAAAACTTTTAATTTAATTTAATATTTTCTTCCGAATGCCCTGAGAATAGTTACCATCATGATCCACATTCATTTCAATTGAGTTGCCAATAAATGGCATCGAGGAAGGTCCTGGAATTTTTTCAATTAGCTTCACCATGCGCGAGCGTCTCTTATTGTATACCACAAGGAACATAGTGACTGCTGCGATCAAAAATACAGTCACAGGTGAATAACCAGATACAAATTTGGCCGCTTTTGAGAGCAGAACGCTCTCGGTGATAAGTGCGGTAACCACTTTTGAGGACATTTTTAATTTCTTTAATGTGATTCAATTATTGAATTTCTGTATATTTTTGAAAAAGTATTTATCAAAACATTTATTTTTTATACACACACACGGAATTATTTTGTTCTGTTTATTTTTTATTTTTTTATTAAATTCCGTTAAATTTGAATTTAGTTTTTAAATTTTGCGCCACACTGATATTTCAAATGCATTCAATAGCAAATTTGAATGCAACTTCGAACCCGTGGTTCAAATATCCACAGATAGTTATTTCCGAACAGACGTTACAAAGTTGCTAGTCGAATGTCAACTAACAAAATCTCAATGATTGCATAAAAATTTAAAAGAAGTGCTAAAATATTTTCGGCTGTTTCGATACTTTCAAGCCGATGTGTGTTTGCATACTGCCACAACAACGAGCGCGGTGTAGCCGGCCTCAAACGGCTCCGATCTAACAACAAAACACAAACAGCGGCGAGCATTTGCGCTTTTGAGTTCACGACGACGATCTCGCACAACTCAGCCGCAGCAGAGCAGCAGTAGCTCACAGCTCGCATCTTCAAATCTTAAACAAGGTTTGAAAGCTACTTCAATACCAATTGTTGTTTACTACTTTGTTTATTTCAAACATCACCACAAAAATAGTAGCAGCAAATCTACTACCATTTAACGTGTGAGCCAAGTAAGTAGCAGTGATATTGTGGTTTTTGGTTTTTGCTTCTAACTTGGGTACCACAAAAACAACCAGCAACCATAAAGTAGGTCTTAACCGATTTTTATTTGTGACGTTTTTTCAACATCGGTGTCTAGTGTTTAGTGCATTTGATTTTTTTTTGTCCTTGTATTTTGTATGCAATTTTCAATTGGTAATTTAATTTTTTCTTTTTATCAGCATTTTTATTCAATTTTTGTGGCTAACATTGAAAATGGTAGCAACAATTTTTTAGAGTGGTTTTAAAAATAATAAAAGCACTAATTAGTAAAAATGTATTATATTAGTTCTTCATTTATATTCGTTATTAGGAATTTAAAATTTTTAACTTATGGAAATGAATTTTCTAATGTACCAAATTAGGTTCAGCATATCAGACAACATCATTATTCCTTCAATCAGGGCTTTGGAGCAGCCAAATTTCGGGGTTGCTCAGCTCCAACCTCTTAAGTATAGCTCCGGCTCCGCTCCGTGCTCCGCTCCGAGCTCCAACTACTTATAGTTTTCCTAATAAAAATATTTTTTTCTTATTTTAAATTCATATGTATGTATCGCTCCTTAATTTACCCTAACACTCATTATGCATTCGAATTTGGAGAACTGTTTCCTGAAATTTTAATTTAAGGAACAAATCGTAAGTTTTTGGGTACATGACTCCATAACTTTCGACACAGATGAGTGGGGCATGGCGTTATCATGCCGCAAAATCATTTTGGCTCAAAACTCGACATCTCGAAAAAAATATGATACTAACTCGTACAACAACTATAACGTTTTGAAGGCTGCTGTTATAGCAATAAAACCAGATAGTGAACCACCCCTTATTTCCAATGGCGTCTTTTGAAGAAATTAATGATTATTTACCCCGTCACACCTGGCAATTGTACATTTCAAGCATCTTTGTAAATATGTAAAGAACTAAACTACTTCGTTGATGATTTCTCTTGCCATAACCATTAACCCTTATATTGGCACCACGGCCTGGCTAGACCTTTTTGAACTTTATAAACATTTTTTCACTACTTGTAATATCATTATGATCTCCAAAATCCATAAATCACTATTTCTAAATAGATTTATAAAATCGGAGCCTTGATATATGAAGGAGGCGAGATTTTGCTGATTTTAAAATTTTTGCCATATTGGTACCACCACGATCTGGCCAGATGCATTTTCTCATAGTTTTTCCGATATTTTTGCTTTACTTCGGCGTTAGTAACGTATTGTTTGTAGATATATATAAACATTATTATCCTTTCTTTTTGAAATATAAACTTATTTTACTACAAACAACCATTGGAAATGTAATTGAAAACTAGAAACCACAAATGGTTATAGAAAAGAAAACCTTTATCATCTTCTTGCTTTGGTTCCTCAAATATACCATTTAAAGTATTTTCTTTGTATGAGAGCTGCCGTGTCCACTTGCCCAAAAATACCACACTAAACTTTGTACCACTAATTTTCACGCACAAATCTCAGTACTATAATATGTGTGGTTTCGGAGATAAGCTCAAAATAGTATTAAGATTGCACGGAGGAGCCACGCCCATTTGAACACAAATTCAGATCTGAAACTCCAGTATAAGCTCGGTATCGGCAAATAATATTTCCAGACAAAAAATGGTGCTTGAGATATCCCATAATAAATATTCAGGTTATATGGTAGGTGCCACACCCCTTCAAACGTGAAATTTTTTTAAAAATTAAAAACAAAGCTTTTTCAATAACTGTACATATAAGTACATTATTCTTACATAATATGTTGTGTTTTCGTAGAGTTTTCACTGAAAATTCAAATAATTGCAGTATAAATGATAGCAATATGACAAACAAAAGAGGGGCCAACAGAAGGGTTAATGGCAATGGAATATTTCAATTACCATTTTCATTACTGCAATGGAAATGACAATGAAGAGTTCAAAAACAATGAATTGTAAACGAACAATAGGTAGTTGGAAAAATTACTAATCGGAGCAGCGGAGCGGTTAGATTTTCATTGCTCCAGCTCTAGCTCCGGTCAAAACAGTGTGCTGCACAGCTCCGCTCCAAAGCCCTGCCTTCAATTGCCATTTATTTATTCATCACACCATGCACCATTTTTTAATTTTCTCTCCTAGCTAAAAAGTTAGATTTTCTCAAAATCGTCTCATTTTATTTATTAAAGACTTATACAAATTTTGTGGGGAAAGGGACACAACGCCCATGGGCTTTACCTAGAAATGGCCTTAATGACTAAAAAAAACGCCCAATGGGCATTATATGCGTTTTTGTATTTTTTTTAAATTAATTAAAACTATTTATGGGATTTATCAACAAAATTGGCGATTATTATTAGAAACTACTGCAAATGTTGTAAAAAAATCACGGCGAGCATATTTAACGTTTAGATCCTGTTTACTGATCCCATATATAATTTTTGTAAGCTTTATTACATTTCTTTCGTGCCAATTATTATATTTTAATTACAAACTCGTGCCTACCTAAGCTTAATATACACTAACGGTTCCTGAAATTTCCCAAGGGGGCCATTAATTTGTTCATCACTTTAAAACAGTAGCTCCCAAATTATGGGGAGCGCTCCCCTAGAGGACCGTAGACAGAAAAGGTAATGGTAAATTGCACAATTTTCCAAAAAAATGAAGGTTTTTTCCATTGGAAAAAGTTGGTTCGGGCGGTGCAAAAGTTCATAAGACGGGTGGAACAGGCTGAAAAAGTTGTTTATTTATCGAGTTATACATTATGTCGGAAATATTAAATATTAAAAATTAAATATTAGGGTTTATAAGAATAAGAGGGGCGCAGGATTAAAGGGAAATATAGGAGATTTTCACCGGGGGGAGGTTAGCTCCAAAACCCCCTTTAGGATCCGTTAGTGAATGGATCTATGAATATTTGTATCTATGTTATAAGTTGAAAAGTTGATAAATTGAGTTTTAAAAAAAAATATTTTAAGAATGATTAGGCAAAAATTCAAAATGATAAACAACAACTATCAACAAGCCCTTCAGCTTTTACACAGAAAAAATATTTTTATAAATATTTGAAAGAATAATTCGTTGAATAATATCACGGAGGCAACCTCCTTATTGTGAAAAAGGATTGCAACTGATAACAGTTCGAACATTTTTTAGCACAAACAAAGTAAGACAATATTTATGTCGTTGAGTTGTGAATAGTTCCCAAATTGTTTGAAATTACTTGAAAATATTGAAGTATGACAGCACGACAAAGAAAAGGTCGAAACAGCAGTTATAACTTTTGCTGGTATTGGACACGTATATATTTTTTTTTAAATGCTGGATGATTGAATTTCGCTCAAGGTTTTTTCTCTGAATGGCAAAATTTTTGCATATTGCATAAGTTAACTCAATTCCTTAAGTTATTTTTTTTTTTTGTGTTGTTTTTTTCAGTGTACGCACACTTAGAGCAGCATTTGAACTAATGTAAAGAATATAAACATATAAATTAATTTAATTACAAACAACAAAATAATAACGAAGATGATGGTAAACGGATTTCGTAACATATATGTATATGTGAATAATTTAAAAATAGTAAAGAATTTTAGCATAGCTTAGAGCAAAAGTGTAAACAATAAAAATAAAATAAATTATGTACATATGAATGAGAATGCCTACTCACAATCAGTTGTGTATGTATATATTCTATAGCTAGTTAAATCAATCTTCTTATACAGGTTTTTGATCGTAGGGCATTACATTTAAATTATATTACAAGTTGTGAAGAAGGATTTCATATTTAAGTAAAAAACTTATTTATTTGAATTAATTTGCGTTTTACTATACTGCTATCGATATATTGACCATTTCATTCACATCATTTTAAACTAGAACTTATCAACACAATAAAACACAATACAATACAATACAAGCATGTATGTGGTATATGATTTTGTCAAAGTATTATACAAACAAAAGACTGAAGAAAAAAACTTTCCTATATGCACATTTTAGGTGTGAAGTGTTTAATTTGATACAATAATAATTTACATAATTAAATCTACATGCTCGCTTATTTCTTCTGCACCTTCTTCGATAATATACAGAAAATAAAGCAGGAAGTAAATCTACAAAGAAGAAAATTACTGTTTGCCGCTGAAAAATACTTAAATAAACTAAAGCTCTCAAGATTTATTTAATTCTTAAATTTTGTTTTATATTCTTGCATAAGCAATGATTCAAAACTAAAATTGATAGTAATAATACGAGTAAGAGTTGAATCTGGTTTATTTTGACACTCTTTTGAAGAGCCGGAGGTAGAAGTTATGTACAACGGTAGTAATGTAGCAAAATTAATTATCTATGTACAAAGCAATGATGATAATGATGGCACGTGAGATATGCGATTAACCGTTTAAATTCACCGAACTTCAATATAAAGAGCTCGATGTTTCTGATGTTTTAGTTTTGCTTTATAGTATAGCCCTGAGCCGATGGGGTTTTAACCATCGGCGGAGAAATGGAATTTTTTAACCGGCGGCGAGTCTAATATTTCGGATAAAACTATTAACGGGAAGTTAAAAGTTCTTCACATGCGAAAACATTGAGTGGCATAAAAAATCTTCTTAATCGAAGCGGTGTCTAAATAAATTTTAGTCGAAGCTTGCAAGAATTAGCTACCCAATGACCAACTTTTTCGCCTCTTGGCGATTTTTGTATAATTTACAGGAGCTTTTTAAGTTTTAAGAAACATTTTGCAGGCAACCTTCATGAGTAAAAACAGCTAAAAAAAACTTTACACTTCACCGTTCGGATTCAGCTAGAATCTATAGGTCCTTTAATAGTAGTAGTTTTATGTAATAAATTATATATGCAGAAGTTTTTCAGCAGTTTACATTCCGTTTACATATATTTTGTGAGCTAATCTTTGTACGTGTTTTTTATCCGATATGATTACATATAAACAGTTAAAAATTTCACTTGTGAGGTAACCGTAATATAATTCAGTTGCATTTTTTATTGCTTTTTATGCATTATGGCAAGAGCATTTTATTTTAATTTCAAATATTTTATTATAAAGTATTCAATATTTATATGCTGCCAAAAAAAAAAAAAATTGTTTCTGTTGCCAGAGTTCAACTTCTCTCAGCAAATTTACCTTATACCGCCTGTATTTTTTTCAATAAAACTTGTCCTGCAAGTGTTCTTCTGCAAATTTCAAGTATGCAGAAAAAGTAAAAACATAAAATCACGCTTAATTTAACCTAATGAAACAAGAAATCAAAATCAAAAAATACTAAATATATTTATATATATACATGCGGAAGTGAACTTGACCTTTATGGAATAACAGCGAAAGAAACACACGAAAAAATACAACAATAAAATTAACTGAAGTTAAAAAATCACACACGTTAATCAGAAGAAGGCAAAAATTAATAGTGGAGTGGTAACACAAGAGATTAAAAGCTAAAACAAAATGACAACAACAAATCTGCATTTGATCGATATTCAACAACACAAACTACAATACAACTGTAAAACGAAACTGGTAGAAGCAGTGAAGCATTTTTTTTATTATCAACTGACAAAAAGCGAAAGAGAAACAGAATATAAGCGTGAGGTCTTCTTCTTTTAAGAAGTTAAACGCGAAAAAGTGGAAGCAGCAATAAACAAATACAATGCCAATGGAAGTTGATACAATGTCGTTGGAGCTAACAAGATCGCGCTGACCTAATGCTGGCCACTAAGTATTAATGATGAATTGATTTTTTAGTTTTCACGACCAATCGAGCTTGTGTGCGAGATCTCAACGTCCTTATCACAAAATGGTGCTGAGGGCAAATTCATTTTGCTCACTCATTTTAGCGCATCACTGACTACGCTAAATCCGTAGCAGAAATAAGTAGAATTATGATAATAATATTATTCTTAATATTGTAATTTGTGTTTAATGAAGAGGTGATGAAGAAGTATACATATAGTCGATAGATGATACTTAGATTATATAAATCGTTGTAGATCATTTTCATTCTGGCTTCTCCATTTATTTATTGGTGCCTCGGTTCATGCAAATTCTTGTTATTTCTTTTACTTGTAGACTTCTTAGTTTAAAAAGATTGGCTTTGGTCACAGTTCAAAATTCCTACACCAGTTGTATTCACTTTTCTCTGTAAACTACATTTAGTGAGTGCCTTTGGGAATACAAAGGATCCCGATTGAGGAATCAAAGTCTTACATATCGATTAGTCTGCTTGAAAGTATTTTCGTACATTTTCAGTAGAAGCATCCAAAACTTATTTATTATTATTATTATTTATTATACATTAGAACCTCGACAATATGAATCTCAAGCGGTGAGCTTGGTAAAGGTTTCGAATTATGAGGTTTTTTATTTTATCATACTGGAATATTAAATAAACCAAAAATAACTGTTGGTCATGTTAAAATTTTCATATTTCATAATTGAAATTTAAATATCTGCAAAATTTTGATTTGTATTGTAAACGAAATTAAAATGCAAAGGAAAGTAATATCAAACCAACACGAAAAACAATTTTGGGAAACCAAACGATAGCAAAAAACCAGTGCACTTTTTGTTTCATTCTCATTTAAATCCTATTGTACACACATGTGCAGAATTTTCGTTTCTATTCCTTTCTTTTTTGAAAAAAATTTGAATTATCAATGTCGATTTTGGAAACTTTTAAATTATAAAGGTAAAAACTATGAAAAGTTACATGATGTTTTAATTCTAAATTTAGAGGTTTTCGTGCTAGAAAATATAATTTTAATATAATTTTGGTTATCGTTTTTGATAAATTTACCACCTTGATCAAAAAGTTCCCGGAATTTATTGAGTAAATTAAAAATACAAGTTTATTCATCTAAATCTGTATTGTCCCCTACAAAGTAATACCCAACGACTGCAACAAACTTATGCCAGCGCTTGATCCAATCCCCGAAACATTTTTTGGTCTGCCACTACGTTCATCAGCTTTGATTGACTCACGACCACTTTTGAACCGCTCGTGCCACTGGTAAACGACCGTTTCTTTAGAGAATCGTTGCCGAAACACTTTTGCAACATTTCCAACGTTTGCGCACCATTAAATCCGTTTAATACAATTTAATAAAATTGTAAGAAATCGCCAACATACACAGATATAGATGTACTCTTGGCTACGTAACTTTTGCAAATGTTAAAGCTATGACGCTAAGATTTCGAGGGAATATCAACAAAAGATGTACCAACTTAACAAAAAAAACAGAACTCAAATCGGAACGATGGGAGCGCCACACTGTGGTTATTCCGGGAAATTTTTGATCAAGGTGGTATTGAGGTAAATGACGTTATATTAATAAAATGTGTTTCAGAAAGATTGCTTGAATAATATAAAAACTTCGGAAGAAAAAAACAAATTGCTATTTCGCATTACCTATTGGTTTACATTCGGAAGATGCTTTAGAATGCAGGCATACCAATAGCTTGCTTGCATATTGAGTTGATAGTGAGGGGATGAGAAGCAAACTCAACGACAGTGTAGGTTTGTCTATCCGACAAGCTTCTCATCATCAATGGCCATGCAGCGTGTAATTGCACTCAATATAAGAAACCAGAGGATCAATTATAAAGATTGAACTTTACGCTGCGTTAAGATTTCAGTAATCAGCTGCACGCTTTGCCCACTTATATCACAGAACCGATACATGACAGTGGGCAATGTTGCCATACGTTGCGTTACGTTCGCATATACAAAAAATCGAGATAAGCCAGCAATTACGGCCTTATGACAATGAAGCTAATTACATCTAAACCTAGTTTATCAACATCGCGCTTCTACTGATGCATAAGATTTTCTGTAAAATTTCTGCCTGACCCGATCACTTTTATTGTTTTTGGGCACTTTTTGTATGAAAGGGAAACACGACATATTTGCTTCTACCTGAGCGAATATCTGTTAAAAAAAACAACAGCTTATTTCTAATTAAGAACGCAAAAATTCTTTGATTTAACAAACCAAACAAAAACATTGTTACTCGATTTTATATGAACATGATAACGCAAAAGTATTAAAAAATAAAGGTGTGTAGGAAGTACCGGAGGTCCAATGCTCACTGAAATATACTGGTAATGGATAAAACGTATCTCACTACATGTTGGAATAGTTTCAACAATTTGTTTACTTCTTTCGGTTAATTGGACATTTACACATGTACAAATATTTGTGAACACAATGCTCACGCACTTTTGGCTTTTTTATATTGTGATGGCAATTTCAGTGAACTAAATGAGATTTAAAAAT
Source organism: Toxonevra muliebris (assembly GCA_963691655.1). Classification (NCBI taxonomy): domain Eukaryota; kingdom Metazoa; phylum Arthropoda; class Insecta; order Diptera; family Pallopteridae; genus Toxonevra; species Toxonevra muliebris. Next base: position 2,134,727 of record OY829327.1, on the reverse strand, counting down.
TGTTGATTGTTTGTGCAATAATAATCTGGAGAATTTGCGCTAATTGTAACGGAAGTAAAACGTATCTAATGATGATGGAAGATAATGATTATGTTGGCGACAAAGATCCACGTGACGAGGTTTTAACAATAAAACAACAATATGTATACATAGAAAATAAATAAATTTTCTTCTTCGACAAACAAAAGTTTCAAATGTGTTTGAATTAATTTATTATCATTCTGGGCATTCGTCCGATTTCATGTTATTGACATTTAGAATTAAATCAAATAAGTTTTCAAAACATGATCTCACTCAATATCACATTGCTTTAAATACCAAAACTTCTTTCAATGCCACAGTCAAGTTTTCATGAGTTTTCCATTAAAAACTCAGAAAAAATCATTGAAAAATTCAAGTTTCCTTTTCAGCTGCAAATTTGGATGCATATAACTTGCGATTAAATTTGTAATTTAACTATATAGTTGGCGGTGATGCTGGCGATGGTGGCAATAATTGTTGCTGGTGCTAGTGTTGCTCTGCAGCTAGTAGTTAAATCTGACCTCGAATTTTTTTCGTGGCAGCTCAGTCAATGTTCTTAAATTGTGTTGAAAGTAGCAAGTTATACCAACGTAAATGGTGTTGTTTGATTCAATGTTGTTAAGTGTTTTGATGTTTTCGGTTTTGGTTGGTAATGATGCCGTTGCTGTTGTTGCTAATTTAACTCTGAATCTGAAAGCCTTCTCCGCCAACAAGATTTATTGATATGAACTATAAAAGAATATGCATGTTTGACATTTGATTTCGATGCTAATGAAATTGTGTATTTACAAAGATAATATAAAATGCACTTTTTATGTTAAAATAGAATTAAAAACTTTAAAAAATGTTTTTGCTATTGAACAAGTGAGACATAGTTTATATACTGTATAATGTGTACTGCGTGCATTTTTTTTAATAAAAATGTTCACGAGAGCAATAAAATTCATAGAAAAATACACCTGAAATGCTTCAGGGCAGTGAGTTCTGAGTATCTACGTATTAATGTGCATAAAATGCACAAGTGCATATGCAAGTAATTTGCTATTATAGTAGTTAAGTGTCAGGATCAATAAACCTGAGTACGATTGTACCAGTTCTTGCCAAGATATATACATTTTTTTCTTTGCAGTAGTTTTTAGGAATTCAAGAATGTTTTCTGGTGGGCAGAAAACCAATAGAAATAGTTCCTTTGCAACAGATTTTAAGCCTAACATAGTTTGCAGGGCATTAATGAACAGTCATGCGCATTAAGGCAACTGTGTTCTGTAAGAAATCCTGTCAGTGTACTAATATTTCACCGATTATATTTAACAAAGAATATTAAATTATCTAAATTAATGGGCTTAAATGAATAAGAATGCTAGAAGAATACGAGTGATCTTTGTGACAGTTCTCTCATTTCAACAATCTATATAAGTGAAAATATTCTGAAGGAAATGAGAATTACAAAACAATTATTGAAAAGAACTTATTTGACACCTTATTACATATTAGTCAGATTTTCTGACATCTAATATGGACAGTGTCTGTTTTTTTAATAGAAAAGAGTTTCATATTTTAGCCTAATTACTTAAATTAACCAGATTAATAATGCCAGAAGAATACAAAAAATGAATGTTAAAATTTAAGGATCAGTGAGGAATAATTTGTTGTTAATTTGTGTTAAGATGTTGTGATTTTGTGTTCACTTCCCGCATATGAAAGATATTAGGTCCGCTCCCGTACTTTAACGAGGGTGCACGAATTTACCCAAAACAGCCCAAAAGCGTTCCCGTACACAAAAAACTTGCAAATGAGAGAGGATGAGAGAGTAATTGTCTTCTTCTTCTTGCACGAAAGAGCCCGCACTTTTTCTTCGGGTAAAAAGGGTAAAAGTTTCAAACAATCGGCTGTTTTGCTTTTGTAAAAATATATTGAAAATTTAAAATTTTTAAATAATTATAGAATTTTTGGAAAAATAAATGTTATTTAAAGTGGAAAATGTTTAAAAGACATTTGAAAATGCATTAATTGTATATTTGTTGATTTTTAACAACATTCTTCACAGATCAATGACGCAAGTGTCTGTTCAGCTTCTGATGATGTTGGAGCTTCTGCTATTTCTTAATAATGCCAATGGCGATGAAAAATCTTCAGAAGTAGTCAAGCAAATAATTTATGTTTAATTTTTTGTTTATTTCCTTGTTAGATTTAACAATTTTTATTTTATCAAATATCGCAGACACTTTGTTTTTTAAATTTAACTGCCGCTACATTTTGAAGTTTTGTTTCGTGGAAGAAAAGTGTTTTTTGCGTTCCCGTACTTTTGCGCATTTTTATCTATAGCAGAGAGTATTTTTTATTTACTATCAGTTTACCAAACTTTACCCAAAAAGTACGGGAACGGACCTATAATGTTAAATACGAACATTAATTGAATAAATAATAACAATAATATTGATATCGTGCGTCATACCCAGTTTTAGTTAGACCAAGATCCATTAGCGTAAGCTAATGAAGAGATCCCATGCTTACACCACAAAATGGTTTCGGTCCAAAAAAGGACAACTGACTTTTTTTCTTAGCTGAACAATGGTCAATGGTTTTGGTCAATGTTTCAATGCTTTTAGTGATATGTAGTTCTTGTAAAATTTGTGATGTCTCGAGATCTAGCTTATACTCAATTGTACATGAGTTCAAAGCTTTGAGGACAGCGTGACTGTTTGAGTGTTAAAAACGCTTTTGTAGCGAACCCAAAAGGGCAGACGAATGATTATTATAATTTTTTTCTTCAACTACGAAAATTTTCTTTTTTCTTCTTCGAATGACCGCCAGAAATATTTTTCCAAATTGACAAACGCTACCATTTTCTAAAGTTTAATTCACACACAATGGAATGTATTATTAGAAGTTTTTTATTTTGATAAAAATCAACAATCAAATTGCCCCTATTGTTGTGATACATGATGTTGTTGGTGTTGTTATCACTGCTTTGAATGAATGAAAAAAAACAAACAAAAAACAATTAAATTGCATTTTTTTACCAAGTTTAGTGGTTGTTATTTGTAGTTGTGAGAGTTGCCGAATCATTGTGGGATAATTTCAATAAAAAAGCGTGTCAAAGATGTTTTATTTTTATGATGACGCCAACAATATGCTAAAAATATTCCCAGACACACTTTTGCATTGGAGGCATAACAATAACAACCAAACATATCTACCCAAACGTTTACGCTTGAACTAAAGCGTTTTAATTGCAAATACTACAACAACACAAACAATTAACAAATTAACTATAATTGATAATTGCGATGAATCGCATCACATCAATCAAACCATCAGTAAAATTATCTGCCCACTGTGCGCGCGCATGCGCCCATGCACTTTTAATGTGTAGTTTGTGCTTGGAGTGTATCGATCTTTACTTTATGTTGATGCTTTTTCTTCATTCACTGAACATTTTTTAACAATGTTTATTACACGAATCTCCACAGATTTAATCTTTTTTCGCAAAGCAAAGAAGTTCAAGGTATTTTAAGTTTATTCAATTATTACAACATTTTTGTTTATTTATTGTTTTTGCAAATTGTTTTTTATTAAATTTTGATTATCTCTAATGACCGCAAAAAAAATTTTTAGTCTTGGTTTGTTCTTGAGGAAAATTATCCGCTTCGGAATTGCTAGACAGAGTATAGGACATGCAATTTCTCTACTTCCTTTTGGCTAACTTTTATTATTCATTAAGAGTATAAAATAAAAATAGGGAAGATATTGATTAAATATTTTATGCACAAATTCCGTTTGTACTGTATTTTTTATTTTCATTTCCCATTATGGTATTAGAGATGCCAACATGCACGTTACTTCATACATTCACAATAAAAGTGGGTTCGCTACATGCTCAATTCACAATAGAAGCGGCTGTTGTTGCAAAATTTGCAACCCTGTCTTATTAAAATATAATATTCTTCTTTCATCAAGTTTCCTTTTTGGTATATTTCGCTGTTTCTCCATTCATTCGTCGCTTGTCATTCGCTGACTAAACATAAAAATATAAAAATCTTGTGTTAGTACAAAATAAAATTCGTTATTTTAATAAAATTCTAGTGAGAATAATATTTAAATTAAAATATAGTCGAAAGGAATTCAATTGTGAACCAGAAATCGCAATTTCACCAAAATGAAAAACTTTGGACCTTTGCTGGTCGCTTTTATGTGTGGTAAGTTATTTGAAGGGGCTTTCGTGTTGGGAAGTGTAGAGTAAAATGGAGGAGGGGAAAATTCTTTGTTTTTCATTTTAATTGCGTTTTTGTAATTTTTTGTATAACAGCAAGAAAAAATAATTACGTCTAATAAAAATTTAAACTTGTTACAGGCGCTGTATTTTTTGTAAATGCTTCTCCACTAATAGGAGCCGATAAGTGCGCCTGGGGCCCCTCGTACTGGTGCGGTAATTTGAGGTAAGTTTTCTTACTACTACTAAATTGCTTTTCTTTGTATTAAATTTAAACAGAAACGCATATCCTAAAAAAAGAAAATTCGATTGCAAATAAAAAATGTTAAAAAACTGCGCCTTCATTCGTTGCGCTGATTGTGCGGTCGCCGTCACAACAACGTCAGATACGTGACAAAAAGTAAATAAAGAAAAATAAAAAATAGCGAAAAAGATGAAATTGTCAGAAAAAAACAATGTTCGTATCTACCTGCTACAATTTCTTCCGTTCGCCCTGCCCGTCTTTACTTTATACTGGATACTTTTGTTGAGTTCGCTAAAAATAAGTAATTTGATAAGAAAATATTTGTTATAACACATTTCGAAAAGGAAATCTCAATTCGCCATAATCGTTGTTGCTACATTTGAACCCCTTTTTATGATTTTGCAAAAGAAATGGAACAACTGCGACGCTAACTTTGATAACCTTTAGTCAATAAACTCAATACTATGTACCTCGTACATATAATTATTGTTATTTTTCTCTCTCTCGCCTCCACCACATCCTTGGTCGAAAATTCTTTGTTTTGAATTAAGTTTATAAATTTTTCAATTTCTTGTAAATGTAATTTTTGTGGCTTTGTTTTGCACTTGCATTTTTTATCGTCATTTTCATTGCCCTTTTTCTTTTTGTTAGTTTTTCTTTATAATTTGCATGAACTTCCTTGTTATTCGGCTATTCGGTAGTGTAATTTAATTAACGCTTGTATATTTTTAAAAGCAAAGCAATAACACTAGCGTTACTCATCATTTTTACTGAATATTATGACTAACGCCATGTTCAAATGTGTTTTTCGCGTTGAGGCAGGGAGCTGGAATGTGGAAGGGAGGGGCGGCTTGACATTTGTATCTGAACTTGAGCTGCGATTGAAGCTGATCTTTATTATTCTTCTGTCATATAATATTTTTCAGAATATTGATTATGTAGGTACATTTGCAACATAAAAGTGTTGCGCAAGCATGAACGCCTGTCAAAGAGGGAGGTAGGAAAAATAGTTAAAAAAAAAAGACAGGCGAGTTTCTATCTCTTTCTTAATACCTTTTTATTCTACTTTTCTCTGTCTGAGAGATGTTCATGCTTGCGCCTGTGTGAACAGCCACTTTGAATGTAAGATACATAGTGATGGGCATAATAATAGATAGGTAATATCATCTTTATGCAATATAATTTATACCGTTATTTGAGTAATTTAATTTTTTACCGAATTATGGGTTGGTATTTTGGTCAAGTGTGATCGCAGTAAAGCAAATGGTACGAGTTAAAAATATGTTTGACTATTATACTTCATAAGAGTGATTTAATTGATTCTTGGCAACTATAGGTAAAAAGTGATTAAACTTTTCTTTAGATCATAATAAACATTATTAAACTGATTGACGTACGTCACATTGCACAAAATATGAGCTTTTCAATTTATTGATATTTCGCTTGGTAGATAGATCAGTAAATTTTGTAGATGTTGCTCTAAAAATCAAACAAAATATGGACCGAAGGGACCATTAATATCAACGAGGTTAGTGCCCCAACTGTTGGAAGTAGGTAACTGATACATTATTTGCCCAGTAAAATGCACCAAATTTCAAAACCCATTCGAGCGAAATATTTCGTAAAAATTATGGAGCCAATAAAAATCTATTCGCTTTTGATGACGAAAGGTTCACTTCTGATTCACTAATAAACAGTCAAACACGGTGGAAAAAATTCTGAAGGACGTAATGTTTCTATATATGGAAGCATCCCGTAATAATTAGAAGATCCCAGTGGGAATATGTGGACAATTTATAGATTCTACTCCTTGTTGAACCATTATCGCACAACAGCCCATGTACGGTCAAGGCAGGGCTTTTCGAATCTACGAGTATTAATCTTAATCTTATATGTCGAATCGAAACAACGAAGTAAAGAGCTTTTCTTAGGATTTTTTAATTTTGCATATTTGCCACTATTGCTTCTATATTAATTTTGTATCTAATCCGGGCACACGAGTTTCTAATCCGGGCATCCTCCGTAGCTCTCGAGCACATAATACCTACGCCTCGGCAACCACTACAGTGCTATCTACTTTTCCCAAATTGCCTATTATATTCTACATAAATATGAAACTTGCAAGAATAGAATAGCAAGTATGGCAAGTATGTAAATATAAAAGACTAAAAGCTTAAAAATACTTAAGTAAATATAAATACATATTTTCTAAGTCGATGACCCTTCACTTCTTACAAATATGCATTGGTATGCTTGTTTTGTTTTTCAAAATGAACTTTAATCATAATTTTTTGATATCGTCTCAAAACTGTTATATTTTCGACTTTCAACAAATTTGTTTTTGTACTAGTAAAAAAACTAATTGAAAGATAATAAAACAGTATAATATTTGAATGGCCCAAATTTATTTAGTAAAATAAACAGTTTTCAACGTTTCTGGTTTTGATTGAATATTTCTATTTTCACTGTATCAGTTGTAAGTTAAAAAACTGTTTCCATTACTACTCTTTGCAGCACTACTCTTTATACCCTACAACGCCTATAATTAGGCGTCGTAGGCGATGTTGCTATGCCCATCTGTGTTTGTACGCGATACCTTGAGCAATCTTAATCTATGTTGGTACATCTGAATTCAGTATACTTTAGAATAACTGTTAATAACTGAAAGTTGTTAATATTAGACAATAACCATGTTAAGTAGGCTAGTTAGGTTAAATGACTGTCTTTCGACTCACTTATACCAGTTTAAGGCTCATTGTGGCACCACTGGTGCTTTTCCCTTATACTTCCAGGACCACTTTAAACTATATTGTGGATTTAATAAAAGTAGCTAGTAGCTATTGGCTTCAACCGAGCAACCTTCAACACTGCCAAAATTTGTCTAACCACTGCTATGTATGGCCAGTGTACTATTTGGGAAGCTGTACCCCATTTTAATCCTATAGTTTTTTCGTTACTCTATCTTCTACATTTAGCGATGTAGCAAGCTCTATCACATTCAAAATCGAGGATCTCGCAACTGGTAACCTATGTTTCTTAGTAAATAATACCATTTCTGGAAATTTTCCTCTTACTGTTATAGCAACATCGTCTGCATACGCAACAATGTGGATTCTTTTTCAATTCATTGTTAAAAATTAAAAAAAGAGAAGGCAGCATGCCGCCAGGAGTACCTCTGGTGACAGGTTTTCGTATCTCTGAGGCACCAATATTGAAATTCACATACCTGCATATAAGCATTTGTCTGATGGAATTCACCAGGTCATCGGGGATACCCAAATCTGTTGTTATTATTATTCTGTTTGGGGATGTGCATCGCCCTATAACCGTTATGAATCTAAGTATGAAGCATATTTCTAAGTGTTTCAACATGCCGTCTGGCATTTGATAATCTCCCAAGTAAATTTTTCGGCATTGCATTCGGCATCCTCCTCACAAAATCTACGTAACTAATTATTGCATATTCTCAATTTTGTCAGGTGATAGGCCCGACAGCCTGCCGGGCCCTGTCAGAATACCTGTTATAATTCTCAGATTCTTTTGTGATAAATTCAAAAATCCCTAAATCTTTTTAGTTTATATGTTCCTAAAAGAGTTTTTGATTGTTCCATTCCTGGTAGATTATCCCAGTGTGATGTTAGCAGTTGCTCTTCTTCTTTCTTTAACATCATGGTGGGAGACCTTTTTCCTATTCCACAAGAGCGCTCGGGTCCTAAAAAGGGCGTTTCTGCCCCCTTTTCTGCTAACTCATCTGCCTTCTCATTTCCTTCTATTCCTATATGGCCTGGAACCCAAAGTATCCAAACCTTGTTCTGCAAGCCGAGCGTATTAAGTTTCTCAAGACATTGCCTAACCAGTTTAGAATTTATATGATAGGATTCGAGTGCCTTGATAGCCGCTTGGCTGTCAGTTAGAATCATAATGTTATAATTCCGGTAGTTCCGCTTGAGGTTGTAGTAAACGCACCTGTCTATGTCGTATATTTCCGCTTGAAAGATACTGGTGTATTTACCCATGGGCTCGAAGTATTTTTTTCTTGGCTCATATACCCCTGCTCCTGCTCCTTCGTCAGTAATCTGCTAACGCACTGGTTATTGCTCTGGGTAGAGAGGCTACTAACGTAAATTCTTTTCAATTTCTGAGATGGGATTATTTCATCTCTAATATACGTTTCTATTAATCTTTCTAAAGTTTTCCATATGGTGAATATTTGCATCACCCCCTAGTATATACCTAGCCCTAGTCCTGAAGATGTGCATGATTTTTTGGGATCATCGGGTGTAGCCGTGATCCAAACCCTCGATCTCGGCCATGAGAGAATACCTTTTTTGAAGTGAAACTTCTTAGCGAGGGTAAATCGAAAATTTTGCAACGGAAATCGAATTGTTGTTGCACTAAATACGAAACTTAAGAAACGAAGTTATGCTGAGAGGCGACTTCTCGCAGTTTTATCTCATGTGCTTTAGTGAGAGAGCTTGATTCCATATAGCTGCTTTCCCTTCATATGTTATGTACGTGTACTACGTCGTGTTTGTGCCGATAAGTGTAGAGAGTATCAGCAGAAAGAAAAAAGCTTCAGGAAATAGAAAGAGGACGAGTGCAAAAGCTTCAACAACAACTCACACGAAACCAGTAAGAAACGAAGTTATGCAGTTGTTATTCAGCTACATACATTGAGAGGGCCAACGAAGTTGCCTTTGCTTGATTGCATATGGCGGAACTTTCCTCTTGTGTTATATACGAATACTACGTCTTGTTTGTGCCGATAAGTGTAAAAAAAAAGCAACAACAAAATAGAGAGAATTTTTCAAATAATCTACAAAGTTTCACTTCTATAATTTTTTTTATCGAGCACTACTAATTTTGACAGCCTTATACAGTTCCACCGATGTTTCATCATCGCAGGCTATAATTTTAGCTTGGCTTTAATACCAACCTGCATCTTCTCATGTCGATCATCAGATATACTCTGGCGAAGGCGTCTTGTATCCATTTTCATTGAAACCGCGGGGTGACCCTTGCGTTTTCAAACTTTGGGCCACCGACTTTGTTTTCTCGAAGGTTGTTCACCTTTTTGTAGCTGGAACATGTACTTGGTCGATTCCGAAGTCGGGTAGAACTGCCTTTGTTAATTCAAATGACTTCAACTCTTTTGTAAGTTCTTCGTCGGTTGGTACATTTGTACCTTTCTTAAAAACCTTGCGTCTAGAGATAGATATAGTGTTATTCCTAGCAGCAGCGCTTGTTGTAGTACCACTTCACTATAAAATACTAATGAAAAGAAAGGGGTTTGCTTTCAAATATTATCAGCAGAAGTAAATGTGCTGAATCGTTCAGCTCAGCTCGTTCATTTTATGTCCATTGACCTGTTCGTCGCCTCTTCGATAATATCTTCATAGTTTGCATTTATCGCAAGCTCGAATATCATTTGGTGCAGCTCAAATGTTTTATTTGTTGGAATTTTGCGTTTTGTTTGTAACTTTATCGAAAATGGCTGGAATTACATCAATTCGATATTTACTTCTTGTTTTTCACTTGCACTGTGCACGCGAAAATGCGCGCTTGTTGCCTGGCACATTCATCGCTGGCTGATTTCATTTTGAGTTGTTTATCTTTTTATTAGCAGTTGTATTTAATATTTTTATTTTTAAATTTCAATAAACAAATCCGTTCGTTCCTGCGCTGTACTCCTAATGCTGTGCTGTGGCGATTATTATTGCAAATCAACAGCAACATTTGCAATAATTGCTGATAAGCTTCGAACGAAAAATTCTAAAACGAATGTTTCAGTATTTTTTTTATTGTTTTAAATGTAAAATAATTTTCCTTATCGTTTATTAATTCTTAAGTCAATTATGGTGGGACGAGTTCTTTGTTGTTTCTGTAATTATTTGTTTGCATATTGTTGTGATGTTTATTATCCAATGCGGGTCATTTCCACATATTTCTTTATTATTGGCTACCGGATAAGGGTGACTTCATGTTTCACAACTACTTCCCCCTCTAGTTTTTATCCATGTATTATTGTTATTTCATTTGTGATACAAACATTATATTAAATTACCAATAAAAAAACAATACTTCGTTACTGCACCATTCAGACACATGAAAAAAAAAATATTTTGTGGACACCCTTCGATCTGCTTAAAAGTCATCGAATATAAACTGTAAAATTTAATACTACATTTGTGTAAAAGTATTTGTAAAGCCCAAAAATTGCAACAAAGTTTTTGTTTTTGATCGTGCGCCGCAGATTGAGCAAAAAACATGGATCAAAAGGACCGACAAAAAGTGATTCATCGACCGAATTATAACAAAGAGTCTCGTTGTTTGCCCGAAAGCTAGAAAGTGGAACAAAATCTCTAAGGAATCGGATAGGAAAATGTTGACCACAAAAAAACCAAACTACGGTGCAAAAACGCAAAGCCCACAATGGCTCGCGAAACATGTTAAAAAATGCCAAAAATACCTAAGGTAACAGAAAAACAACAAAAAGTTAAAAAAATAAGGGTAGTTCGAAAATTATAAGACTTAAGGGGGCAAAAAAACATGGATATTTTTGAAGGGTGGAATATACGTTAAAACGTCTATTACTGCACTCTAGGCCACAATTTTGCACTGCATTCAAAGAGGAGCTTCTCTCAGAATCTAAAACATCAATTGTAATGAAGCTCCTCGTGGGGCAGACTATTTGTCAATGTCGTGAAAGGAAAACACCGTGTATTACAACTGGAACAATCAACGCAGGTGTGCAATTTAGCGAAAAGATTAAAATTTTTTGGCAACGCGACCCTTCGTCAAAGAGCCCCAGTGTTCCACATCATTTTGACCAGATTTGGCCTCAGAACATTATGACCGCGTAACACTAAATTTGCTTATATGGTCAATTTTTTGGTCTTTAACGTTACAGTCGTACGCATATTTTTGCAAATATGTCGAAAAAATTGTAACGTTAAAGACCACATAAAACTGGTTATATCTTTGAAATGACAAAAGTTAAAAAAATGTTTGTTCACATGAAATGCAGACCTTGAAGCCTATTTTCATGTCCATGTAAAAAAAAATTTGGTTTCATGGAATATTTTCGACATATTTGCGAAAATATGCGTACGACTGTAACGTTAAACACCAAAAAATTGGCCATATGAAATCCGTAAATATGTTCCCCAGTACCGGCCAGTTAAAAAATATTGAGCTTTGGTAAAAAGCAAGTTAAGAATAAAATCAATATTAGTTTTTAGGAGACTATGAAAATTAAATCTAGACGTTAATTCTCAAAGTCATGACTTTAGTTCACGTTTAATTCTTTATTTGAAGTCATATAACAAGGTTAGGTTAGATTGGAGTGGCAGCCTTCTGCTTGAAAGCACACTTAAGCACTTTTAGGCTCATTGTGATGCCACAGTACGGCGCGACTTCCCCATTTACGGATTGGAGAACCATGAGGATTCCATAATGAATCAGGCTATGTCCTTAATATTTATGGGTGATAGGTCGGACAGACTAGTGAAGAAAGGTGAGACCAAGAGTATATTAAAGGCTTAATGAACAAATGTGGTTAAAACAACAACAGTGTATATAGAGGCAGGCAAATCAGACGGCCGTTCGGAATCCACCATAATTCCTCATCAGTGATCTTAGTGATAGTTCTTAGTCTTTCAATATCCCATATAAGCGGCTAATATTTGAAATCGAAACCCAGAATTACAGATTTGATTTCAATTATCTTATTTAAATTTAAAAGAACTCGCACAAAATATGTTGTAGTCTTGACGGTCCTGGTTAAAAGTGTCAATAAGCACAACTCAGTTTTCGAGATATTTCGATTTGGAAGTCGAAGCATTGGCCAAAAATCACTCCCAAACGTCGTTCTCCGGGGACATTCAGATACTACTAGAACTACAGCATACTAAATTTTCAGATTTTCCCCAAAACCCCTCGTAGGATCCGCTAATGGCATACTATCTTATCTACACAAGCAAAATTTCTTATCTAAATTGCTGCCCTATTCTCTAATAACTAAATTTCATTGTTCTCAGCAAAAGTAAGTTTTTTCTGTTGTTTTTTCATATTTTTTTTGGCGAAAATTCATTGGTTTGTTTATTTTCTTTATATCAATTCGAATACGTCGTATTTAAACATTATGAATTCGGAATCCAATCGGCCACAATTTTAAATTATCACTTACTCTGAATAGCTTAACCCTGAATGCATTCTTATATATTTTTAGTAACGCCAAGGATTGCAGAGCTGTGCGTCACTGCATTCAAACCGTATGGGAGAAGCAAACTGTACCCGCAGACAATGACTCCATTTGTAAGATTTGCAAAGATATGGTGACGCAAGCGCGAGATCAACTCCGGAGCAACGAGACCATGGATGAGCTGAAGCAGGTCTTTGAGGGCTCTTGCAAACTCATACCCATTAAGGTGGTGAATAAGGAATGCTGTAAACTGGCTGATGACTTCATACCCGAGTTAGTTGAGGCACTTTCCTCGCAAATGAATCCAGATGTAAGATGGTTTTATTGTTTGAAAAACTTTTGGGAGAATATTAATTTGTTCACACAATTCTATCAATTTATAGCAAGTTTGTTCTGTTGCCGGTCTTTGTAATAATGCAGAAATAGATAAGTTGTTAATGGCACACTATGCTGGCGCTTTGGATGGTACTCTCAAAGAGGATTTGTCACAGGAGCAGCAACCGGAACAAAAAGTTGCTACTACTACTACCACCACTACTGGTCATAAGCTCTCATGTGGCAATTGCAATCATGTTGCTAATCTCATTACTCAGAAATTCAATGCTGCTAATCGCGATGAATTGCTCGAAAATATTCTCCATCTGTGCGGTGAAATGTCTTCCTTTTCCGATGCCTGCTCGAATATTGTACTCATCTATTTCAATGACATCTATGAACACATGAAGCAAAATTTGAACGCAGCTGGTATTTGTCATATTTCAGCCGCTTGCTCGGCCAAATATCATCAACACCCTGAAGATTCAAAAGAAGAGGAGGATGCTGCTGCACTTGCATCTGTTGTTGGCGATGATATTCCATGCGAATTGTGTGAGCAATTGGTTCACCATTTGCGTGATTTGCTCGTGGCCAATACCACTGAAGCCGAATTCAAGCAAGTGCTCGAAGGTTTGTGCAAACAAACCAAAGGATTCAAGGATGAATGCTTGAGCATTGTTGACCAGTACTATGATGTGATCTATAAGGCTTTGGTGAGCAATCTCGATGCTAATGGTGCATGTTTCATGATTGGTGTTTGTCCCAAAGGCAACGACTCCAGATTCCAAGGTGAAATTAAGCCTTTGCTGCCAGTATTCCCACCAGCTGAAATTAAAGTGACAATACGCAAGAAGTTGGGCGCTGCCGAACCAAAGTTCACGCAAGAAGAATTACACTCAATGGCTTTGCCAATTGATAGTCTAATGGGCGCTGCTAACCCGGGACTATTGGTGGAAAATGGTGAATTGTGCACCTTGTGCGAATATATGTTGCATTTCATTCAGGAAGCTCTCGCCACTCCTGCAACTGAGGTCAGTTACATGCTTTGATGTATTTAGAATATGCATGTATGTATTTGTGTACTTTATCATATTTCTTATTTTAGGATGAAATCAAGCGCACCGTAAGTGGAATATGCGACCACATGCCATCCAGCATAGGCGGCCAGTGTCATAATTTCATTGATATGTACGGTGATGCTGTAATATCACTGTTAATTCAGGGTTTAAATCCACGTGAAGTTTGCCCCAAAATGCAAATGTGCCCTCCTAATCATGAGAACCACATAGACATGGAAGTTTTTGCACCCGAACCAATCGATGAGAGCGAGAAGCCAACATGCCCATTGTGCTTGTTTGCCGTAGAGCAGGCACAGGAGAAGATCAAGGATAATAAATCAAAGGTAAACAAAAACTATACTTTCTTCACCTGCTAATTTATATATGGAATTCATTGAATTTTTATTTGCAGAAACATATTCAAAACGTTTTGAATCATTTGTGCTCTCATTTACCAACCAAATTACGGGGCGAATGCGTTGATTTCATTGAGACTTACTCTAACGAATTGATTGATATGTTGATAACCGATTTCAAACCACAAGAGATTTGTGTTGCTCTGAAATTGTGCCCTAAAACAGAAAGCTATTTGGAAGATTTAGGCATTAGCCTTGAAGATGAAAGCAGCAGCGAAGAAAAGTACAACGAAATCTATAGCAGCAACGAAATGCCAGTTGAAATTCAATTCGAACAACATGATACACCCAATTGCATACTATGCGAGGAATTAATAAAGGTTGCCGAAAAGAAAATTGGTAAACATGCAACGAAGGTAATGGGTTATTGAAAACTGCATGCAATTGCATTACTAACCAAATGCCATTTGCAATTATAGGACGAAATCAAGCAGGCTTTGGAACACTCTTGCGATAAATTACGAAAAAATATTCAACATAAATGCCATAACTACGTAGACAAGTACGGAGATAAAATCGCTGAGTTGATTCTGAGGGAAATGGCACCTAAGGTAATTTGCCGCGAACTGGGGTTATGTCTGTGGAGCGAACAAGAAGATTGTAAGTATACAGCAGCTGAGCATTAGAGTTGTATACTTAATATCTACACTTTTAGTGGAAATCGATGAGGCGCTCAAATACGATGTCATTGCAATTCCAAACAATCATGCCATCATCATCAACAAGAACGATCGTTTCACCGGTTTGGATGACATCATCAAAGAGCCACCAACTTGTGTACTCTGCGAATTCGTTATGACAAAATTAGAAGCTGATCTCAAAAACAAAACCACACAAGATGAGATTAAGCATACAATTGAGACTATATGCCATCGCATGCCCAAGACAGTAGCGCAAAGCTGTGAAAAATTTGTGGAAGAATACGCTAATGCCATTATTGCTATGATTGGCAGCGTGCCGCCAAAGGAGATATGCTTAAGATTGCAGTTATGCTTTGCTGGCTTAGATAGTGTTATTAATGGTAAGGCCCGTTAGTTTATTTTCAATGATTGAAAGCCTCTTCTTTTTTCCCCTAATAATATTGGCTTTTTTGTGGCGGTATAGATGAGGTAATTGAATGCGGTGTGTGCCATGGTGCTGCAGTGACTCTGTTGCCTTATTTCAAACAACATTTGAATCATAACTCCATTGCTGCACAGGATATGATTTCAGTTGCATGCGAAAATTTACCAGCAAAATATTATCAGATTGTAAGTGAAACTTGAAAAAATATAATAGCTTTGAGCAGTGGCGTAGATAGAGGGCGGGACGTATAAATGGTTATAAGTTCTTCAAGAAAAAAATTCGCTTTTTCTTGCTGATAACTTTTACATTGTAAAAAATATTTTTTTATACCATTTTATTATTTCGTTCATGTTAATCTTATAAATAAGAAGCTGAGAGCAAAAGCACGTCCAAATTTTTATAAGAGAGAAAGTAAAATAAATTGAAACAACCAACCAACCAACCAAAATGTTTCGAAAACGAATATCATTAACGATTCATTGACGAGTTCGTTTTCTTGGGGAATTGCATTTTCATTAACGAACTCGTTTATGAATTCACCCCGAACTTGAGAATTCTTCCGCAAACAAGCATCATTAGCGAGTCGTTACCAAAAGTAATTTTAATATTACCAAGAAACAAAAGTAACATGTATTTATGTTAATATTTCTTCCATAACTCGACCTAGAAGATTGTTTGTGTTACGTAAATTTCATTGTTATTTTCTTAAAAATTTAAAAAATAAGGTTAAAATTCTGCAAATGCATACACAAATATTGATTTATTTATTTACCTGATAGCCATCTATATAAAGTATTTAGGATGTCTTGGAAATTCATGTTCTTATGAATTAATCTGAAAAAGATTATTCTTACCAAAAAAATGTTGACAAATAAATTTTTATTTTGAATTTTTGGTTCTTTTCTGCTTTTACTAAAACGAACTCGTTCCGAATGCTATAGCGAAGACTCGTTACGTTACAATTCTTTCAGAACAGCGAATTAATCCGGAAATCGCAAAAATTGCAAAGCGTAAAAATTCAGGAACGAAAATTGATTGTTTTTAGTCATCTCAATTCTCTACCTGAGAATCGACCCAGACGTTGAACTACTGTTGCAGTCAATTATTTAAGCACTGAGTCATCGAAGTTACTAATGTTATTAGAACAACCCGTTCGGACATTTTTTTTTAAAAGAAATTACTCCCGTCTAGGAATCGTTCATCAAGCCACCGAGGTGAGGACAAATATACTGTAAATATTATTTTTCAATGCCAATTTGATTAAAATCGGCAAAACAATGAGTGAGAAAATCATAAGAAACATGAGAGAGAAAAGCTGGTTCTGAAAAAAAAAAGAAATAGTATACAAATATCAAAATAGAGCAAGATGTTTTTTTAGGTTGTACGAAAATAATCTAAAGTTCTCTGAATGTGCTGTTCATTGATCTTTCATTGCAGGAGGGGCAATAGTTCACTATTACTATGTCTTGCTATTGGTCTCTTCCTTGCTGCTTTATTCGTCCTCTGTTCGTCGCACTTGCTATCACACTAATTGTTATATTTTCTAATAACTGTGAAAATTTTAATTATTTTCTGTATTTGCAGTGCTCTAAAATGGTCTCAATCTATGGTCAAAGTATTATGCATCTATCCGAAAAGGATTACGTCGATGAGGCGCACATTTGTGCCGAAATTGGAAAGTGCTTCGATAATGAAAAGTCGAGCTTAGCTTTTGCTAAAATTTCAGGTATGTGTTCTTTAATTTAAAAATGTTTCAGAATGATGTTACAAATATTTACATATTTCGTTCTTTTTAAATTTTATTACAGCCTAAAAATGTTTGCTAAACGGAAAACATTCTTTAACAGTTGCTTGTGATGCAGTTCTTTCTTCTCTTCGCATCTATTTTTTTATATTAATCTTTTTTCTGCGTTATTCCGTTTTTTTAACTTTTGTAAATTTCTATTTCATGAATGTAATATTTGTAAAAAATCTGAAACTGCAAATATTGTAGTTGGAAAGGTTTACTTTTTGTTTTGTACGTTCCTGGGATTTAAATTATGAACTAGCAAAATATGAAATAACTTTTATTTTACAAAACACAAGTTTGGCTTTGAAATTCTACTTAAAATTAGGCATAATTAATATTTCATATGTGCAAAATGAAACCATATGCATATTTGCACTATAGTTACTAAATAAGTATCATTTAAAATATTTACATAACTTGAAAGGGCATGAGTAGTGAGAATAACAACTGTGAAATGTTTGTGGTCATTTATTTTTGAGGGAAATTTCTAAACTTCTGTATAATTATTAATATGTTAAATGAAATGAAATAAATTAGTAAATAAAGTATATTTTAAATAAAAAACAATGAGACATTTCTGCATTTCTTCACAATCTAATTGACAATAAGCCGAGACGAGACTTGCGGGAATAAATCTCGTTTAGTTTCAACAATTACAAGAACCGCGCTGAAAAAAAAAAAACAAACTAAAGAACAGGAGTTTAAAGTTTATATTTTCATTTTGACATTTTCACTACGATATATTTATATTTTGATCTATAATTTATTCTCTGCTTTCTGTCCACAATATCTCTTGATGTTTCAGGATACTTTGCTCATCATCAAGGCAGATTACCTGCACAAACGTAAACCGGTTTTGCTCAAGCTGCTGCAAAAAGGGTTTCAAATTCAAGGGCATCGTCGCTTGCTCTTCACGCCTGAGCATGCCGCTGAGTTCTATAGAGATATGGCCGAAGATAAGTGTTTCATGTTGCAAGTGATTCTGCTGTCAAAAGGTAACTCGGAGGCGTTCATATTGGCCAAAGAAAATGCCGTACAAGATTTGATGAACACCATGGTCTGCTATTTGTAAGATTGCGTATATCTTCTCATATTACCACTGACTGTTTTTCCATACTTATGTTGTTTTCACAATTAAAGTACCACATCGATGGAAATGGAACGCAACGTTCATGTCACCAAACTCACAGAGGATGTGCACCGTGAAATTTGTTTTATTTTTCCCAACTGTAAACTAGAAATATTAGTGCCAAAGTGAAATGCCTATATAAAAGTTCTCTTTTTCGCAGATATTCACGAACCTATACCCTGCTTTCAAAATCATAAGTTCTGTGCTAATCCCATGATTGGACCGCTTATCAGTGAACTATATGACATCTCTCAGCGTGCTGCAGATCAGAACCAAAGTTGGAAAGTACAGTTGGCAGAATGGCTGACATTGACCAATAAAGCGCTGCCACGTGTATCCAATCAATGCAGTTTGAAACCCATCATTGGATATGAAGAGAAAGGTCAGCAAACATCAGTACCGCAAGCAACGAAGGACCCATGTGCTGTGTCATCACCACCACCAGCTAAAGAGGGCGCCGTAGCTGGTTCTCCGCGCTCTTCCGCTGAACGCTCTCTTTCCGTTTCGTTATCCTCCATGGGTTCATCGGCGATAATGAGCAGTTCATCGTGCATTTCATGCCCTTGTTTTGATGGCACCGAAGTTTGTATGGCTCAAACTGCAACCAAAGTTGACTCCTGCTTAGATCTAATCAAACCAAAGACAGCTGAATACCCAACAATTGCACCTGAACCCGAAGAGGAACCACATATATGCGATCACATAATATGTCCGGATGATGAAGATGATGAGGATGTAGATGAATGGAAGGAATGTCTGCCAAAGGATTATGCAGACGAAGATGCAGGTGAAGAGGAGGCAGATTTGCGATCTATTTACTCGGCGCCAGTTGTGATAATAGAAAAGAACACAGAAATGTTGGGTGCAGATGTTGAAACTCAAGAGGATGTACCTCCTCCAGCAGTGGTAGTTGAGGAACCGGTACAGTCGATGCCGCAAGCATTTCCAGCGGAGCCTGCAGCAGAGGCAGCACCACCTGCAGAGGAAGCACCACCAGCAGAAGAAGCTCCAGCACCATCAGCAGAGGAAGCACCAGCCGCCGAAGCACCTGTTGCTGAAGTCAAACTTGAAGAAGGAGATGAGCCAGCACCAACTGCAGAATAATAAAATTGAAAAAAATATATATTACTTCTATGTATATATTTTTTAAAATTAAATTGTTTTAAATATTGATGGAATTATATAAATATTTGAAATGGAAAGCTACGGAGCTACGTATGAATTCAAAGAAGTAGTCTCCTTAGTGTTATGGTCGCCGTGGCGTAGTGGTTATATACTGGACTGCGACGCAGGGTGCCCAAGTTCAAAAACATAAAATAACCAATTTTTCTTCACGGCACCACCTCACCACCTCTTAGCTGGCAACATTTAAGCACTAAGTGTAAAACTTATCCAAGAAAAGCATTTCAATTCGCTGTTCTGACCCGGCAAGAAACTGTAGATCCTTTCCACTTGGAAATCAGATAAGACCGGCAAGAAACTGTAACTGTTACTGTAGATCCTTTCCACTTGGAAATCAGATAAGACCCCTCAAATATACTTTGATTAAAGGCCTGAATGTCACTGACTCGATGAGTCTGGCAATGAAAGGGCTGATGTATCGACAAATCTCTGTTCTGCGGCAAATTTAATGGATTCGAAACCAATTTGGCTGAAGCTGTGTAATAGATCAAGGACTTCGTGAAATAATGGAATAGGAGAACAACAAGCTTTTTCCTCCATTTGAGGCGAAAGGATCTGCGTATAGGTGTGATGAACAAAATGTGTTTCTGTCAATCTCTATATACCAACATCCATTTGAGGAGGAAAGGCACACTACAGAGCATTATCTCTGTTATTGTTCAGCTTCCACAAAAAGAGACGACTACTCTTCTCTTTTATATCTTTCCCCATTATTACTCTCTTCACACAAATATTTTCCCATTCATCTATCTGGGGAAAGTGCAATGCTCCAACGGAATGAGTGTTACGTGACCATGGCCCCCCTGTCCAGCTCCAAACCGATTCTAATAAAATCTATTTGGTGCGTATAAGATGGAATGTTATCCATTTCCCCTTCAATTCCTTTTCGATTGAAGTAAATATCGACACCGAAGATGTGGTGTCACATTAGTAGCCTTGGAATGCCACGGCCTAGAACTAAAGAATATTTATTTTGTTTAACTAGAAATTTCTTTGAGTGTAGCCAAATTGCTCTTCTTCCAAAGTGCCTTATTTAAATGCCAACCTGTTGGTTTAATTGGTATCTTCATCCACATACTTGATGCCAACAACATAAATCTGTCTTTGCTACATTATCGGTTAAGAATATGAGAAATAGAATCTTAATAAAGTAAACGAATTCTTTGCAGAATGAAAGCAGAAAATGGTTAATAACATTAGGCATTCTGCTCAGTTGAAGACTACACTTCCTGCTGCTCAACTGCGCATGCTCGGAAATGTCAGTGGTTGAAGTCAATGAAATATTAAACGAATTTTGGCAGAAGTGCAACAGCAGCACTGGTGAAAAAGGAAGGCATTGGTGACACATACGTGGTGCAGGTGCCATAATGTCATCGTAAGTGCAATAGCACAAAAATCTTTCTCGCTCCTGGAGTGTCCAAAATGAAGTTGCAATTTTTTTTTGAGTGTAATGCAAGAAAAAAGGAGAATAGATAAAAATAATTTTTAAGTGGTTTGAGTGCACAATAAATTAAAATAAAAAGAAATAAAAAAGTGAAAATAAAAATAAAACTACCAAATACTATGATATTTGAATACAATTTCATATCAAGTGATGCGAAATGGAATAATCTTTGGTAAACAATGTAAAAAAATGCAGGAATTATGAAATTCATAAATATGATGAAAAAATGTTGAGCAAATTGTTTGTAATCAATACGGAGAGTCGGTATACCGCAATGGTGTTGTTTTTAAGATAAAAGCAATAGTGCAATTTATAAAAATATATATATTTGTCATTGGAAAAGTGCAATATCGATTTTTCCCGCCCAAGGTTAGTGGGTGGTCAGTTTGATTTTCGCGAAACAAGAATCAATTAGTGAGTAATTCCGGTATAGTGTTTTGCAGTAGTGGTAGTATATTTGTGTGTGTATGTATGAATGTGTGTATACACACTATTGCGCTTAAGAATTCATGTAAACTTACCCCAATTTGTATTTTGCTGCATTGCAATACACTGTGAAGAAAACAGTTTCGGATATGTGCAATACCTAAACTTGTTACTCACATAGAATAAACCATATTCATTCAAAGTCTAGAAATAAGTATACCATACTTCCAATCACAAAAGTGAATAATTATTTGCCGATTTTTATTTATTTCGAATTCATTTTATAATAATTAGCGGGAAAAGAATCCATATCCTCTTCCATTCGTTTTTTCCTTGAGTTTATAAAATTCCCTAGCTCGGATATTGACATTTCTTTCTAAAATTTTATTTATTTGTGTTTATTGTTGATTTAAACTGAAAGTCTGGCGACATTTGATTAAATCTGGTTAAAAATAATATTCCAAAGATTTTCCATGGGATTCAGTCAAGTCAAGGCTTCAACCATACAATTATGATCTGGGTTGTCATGGGAGTTAATTTTAGAAACAAATCCAACTCATATATTATTTTAAGTACATGCAACACAAATTGGTGCAATACCTCTTGTGGTAGCATCTTAACCCGAATTGAAAGCTTGCAGTTGTGACTATCTCTCGTATTTTTAAGTGTATTTATGATTGTAGGTTTTCCGGGCAACTTTATTCTGGCGTATAGTGTCCCCATTTTTATAACGCAGTTTCGCGACTATATATTCTACACTCCTTGTGAGCCATTATGTTATAGAAAATGAGTTTCAATGTGAGATTTTTTAAATGGTTGGTTGCGAAATGGTAAAGTGAAACATTTAAATGTGGTCACCGAAACGCAGCTGTTCAATGCTCGGCATTGATTTGGATTCGGCCCATAGACCCCTTCTTTTCATATATAAACAACATAGATTGTCGCGTAAAGATTGGTCTAAGAATAACAAACATTTAAATATAGCAAACCTTAACAAATCTTAAATTTGATGTAATAAAAAACTTCCACGAAATATTTTCTCATGTAAGATCATATATTTAATTTTATTACTTACATAAGTCACTGCCAATCGACGTTGATCAATAACTATTATTATACGCATTATTCGTAACATACGAGTTTTACCAACGGATTGCGAATGCGAATTTAAATCACATTCATCGTACTGGATGGAAACTTGTCATTTTAATTGGTCCTATCTATCGTGGATTCCCTCCCCCCTCCCCTTCGAAGACGTTAATCTGCAACCGAGTTTCAGGTATTCCATGGATACATAACCCGTGCAACAACGTCACTTGCAAGATCATACATTTATTTCTTGTGACTAAATTTTAAAAATGTGTTTTGCATAAACTATAAAGCATAAAAAAAAACAAAACATATAAATTTAAATATGTAGTTAAATGTTATTCGGGGAAAAACTAAAACCACTAAAGAGAAGAAATTTGAGTTATGTTGAACACCGGCAATCAGCAACTGCAGCAACTTCATATACAGCATCAGCAACATCAGCAACAACCTCAACATCAACAGCAACATCAGACACAGCATCAGCAACAGCAATTACAAGCACATGTCAACACCACAACAACAACCAACACAACGACCACAATCTACGATAGCGATTTAAATTTCACCAGCTTTGCTGAATTGTGTCGCATTTGCTCGATACGAAATGGTCCCGCCAAAATTCATCTCTTCGAAAAGGAAGCCGAGCAAAGGAATCTGGTATATAAGTTACGCTCGCTGATGCCGGCCGCAAATGTGAGTATGAAGACCTCAGAGGGTGGTTGACGGTGGTTGCTTCACAGTTTCACCCTTTCATTCATAACGATTATAATTATTAATTGCAAAAGCTTCATTTACAGATTTCTAAAGATGATTATTTGCCGAAAAATATATGCGAAAATTGTCTTTTGAAATTGGAGCATTTATACGACTGGAGGCAAGCATCCCTACAAACTGAAAATATTTTGCAAAATTATGCGGATTCAATGAGAGCAGTGACGGCAACAATTAATTTCCAGGTAGGTTTCGCTGTTCGTTATCAGAACTACAAAGTTTGGCAGACACTGCCGCGTGGCCAGTTACCGGCCTTTCAAAGCTCTAAAAGTTTCATAAACATAAAGTTTTACTGCCGCCTCATTTTCAATGTTCCTACATATTCGCACACACACACGAAATCACACTCACACTCATGCACGTTACCATAAACAACCCCCATTTTATACAGAAGAATGTAGCATACTTTTGTGCGCTTCGTACTTTGTTCCTTTCCTTGCCGGTCCATGTGCCATGGACGCGCATTCCACTCACACTCTGGAGCGTCCGTATGCGAAACGCAGAAACAAAAGCCGAAAGCTTTTTCTACCCAGAAATACATACGAAGAATTCAACGTTTCACCGTCATCGTCCTTTCACTTCCGACTCCGATTCAGATTTCAATTTCAATTCCGAATGTGAATGTGTATAAATTCGAAGGAAGTATTTTCTATACAAATTCTCGTTGATGTGTGCGTCTGTGTTTGCGCTCCGCTCATGCCGCTCATATCACTGTGTGTATGATTGCTTGTTTGTCGGTTCGTTTGTCTGTCTATCCATCGGTGTGGTGTGCATGGAGTAAGTGGAAGACTAGTACTTCGTTGGTTGTTCTTCGATTCAATACGATTCGATTCGCATTCAGTCTCTGAAAAGAATAATTACTCAAATGTGAATTCGAATGCAGCAGCAGCAACAGCAGCAGCAAAAAAAGGAAAAAGGAAGGCGACATCATGAGTAGCAAATCAGTTTCGCAATACATACACAAACAAAAGGTGCTGGAAAAAGATTACGTTCCCTCAAAGTTCTTACTTCTGTTATTTTGCCCCTTTTTGTATGCAATACTTAAAAATTTGTAGCAAAAAATATCAAATATTTTAATAAATACTTCTGGTTTTGCATATGAAGTTGTTTTGTGTGCTTCAGTTATTTCCATAAAGGGCAAAAGAAAAGCCGATGAAAATCTAAAATATCGATTGATTTTTTTTGTACGTGGTATGCGTGAAATTTTCGCTATATAAAAACTTTAAAGTTTTTTGTGAAAGTGGAAAAAGTGTGCAAAAAAATTAAAATGAAATGCGGCGTGTTCTAAATATGAGCATTGAAAAACAAAACGGATTGCAGTAATTTTTTGTAAGGAAAAGATTTTGGTAGAAAATGAGGACTAACATTTATTGCTGCACAGTGGAATAAATGTTGGAATTATTTACAAACAAAATAAATTATGGTCCAAGTTGGAAATTTCTTTCCAATGTTCAGCTCATCTAGCTAAATAATAATTGGATAGACTGACTGACATGATTTCAAGGTTGCCTCGTTCCTTTTAGAATACAGAATATTGTAGTTAACGAGCACACTAAAAACTGTTTTTAAAAAAATGGGACTTGATTCTAAAATTTTCGAAACTGCCGGTTCAACCGGGGTAGACTCAACCTTTTATAGGAAGCTGTTTAAATAATTCACATATTTTTACCAGAAAAAAAGGATAAACTCTGCTCAATGGTTAATGTATTGCATTGTTGAGGGTCTGACTGCACGGGTTTGGAGCTTAGTCAAATTAATAGCAGAAAAATAGTTCTAATTTAACATGTGACACTGACATCTTTTAAAATACATGTGATTTAAAGTTAAAAAAAGCGAAAAGAGTTCTAATTTTATGACCTTAAGTGATTTTTTTTTTAAATACGAACTAAGGATTTTAATTAGTTTCGGAATACTAACTCAAACTTATCGATTAAAAATTAAATGAAGCCGGGTTTGTTCCACTGTTTTTATTCTAATTTCTCTTAAAATACACATTTAAAACTCAGGCCCATACATTCACATAACCGGCATACACACACAATGACACACGCATACACACACATATACATACACATACAAATTGATTTATTTTAACAATTTTCATGAGAATTTGCAGTAACAAAAAACGAAAAACAGCGGAGAAAAAACAAACGAGATATGAAATTCAAATGAAATGCTTCAGGAAAAGCTCATTTCACGACATTTCCCAGAGGACAGACATTATACAGTTATAGCAAAAAATGCTCCCCAATTTGTTTCGCATGCCAAAATATTCCAAGGGTAAAATGTTGCTCATTGTAGTTAATGCCATTGAACATGAACATTGAAGGGAAGGTAATGAAACGAAATACAACGAAATTAAAATGAAACAGCTTCATTGGGGGTTACTTTTTCCTTTTGGGCAGAAAATTTTCATTATTTGGTTGAAAATGCTGAGGAAAAGCAAAGGTGCATTAGCGTTACACTTGCTACATCCATAATAAATAGTTTCCTTAAATATTGTAAATAAATTGTGCTTAATATAAAGAATTAAACTCATCTATAGGACGGTACCGTTAACATGGATAAAATGACGGTAGCGCAAAAGAATGCATATCTTGAGGCGCATATGGCTGTTCAACAGCAAATGGCACAAGCCGCGATACAATTTAAGCAGCAGCAGCAGCAACAACAACAACAAACGTCCACAAACTCACAACAGCAACAGCAAAATTCTCCAACGAACAACAACAACAGTACCAGCCAACAACAACAGCAGCAATTGCAGCAGCAGCAACAGCAGCAGCAGCAGCAACAGCAACAACATTATGCCAGCACGATAAAAGTACCACAAATAAGTTCCTCAAGCTCGGCTGGCGCTGAAAGTACATTCACCGTACCGGATGATGTGGGCATGGGCTTCGAGGGAGGCGTACGAGTGCTCCAAAGTTTAGGCAGCTGGTCGCCGGACAATATCACGTATAATATACCAAAACCAAATCTTATTCCATTCACCGAACCCTATGTTGAGGGTGGTTCTATGCATCCGGCAAGCCGCTTGAAAGCATTACAACAGGTCCAGCAAGCGTCGTCAGGTGTACGTAAAACGAATCCATCTAAAAGTGAGTAGGGTCTCTCAAAGCATTAAATATTCTTATGTAGTTATAAACAAGTGTTTTCACAATTTTACGGAATGTTGTGTTCTGCCATTATAGCCACCAATAAAGCTTTCGAGTGCACCGTCTGTGGCAAGGGGCTCGCACGAAAGGATAAACTCACGATCCACATGCGCATACATACCGGCGAGAAACCATATATTTGTGAAGTATAAATTTGAAATGAACTTTAATTTCGCTGTGTATAGTTGTTTTCTTAACTTATGTAAAATGTATGCTGTTTTTTTGCTCAGGTTTGCAATAAGGCATTCGCACGACGCGATAAACTTGTGATTCATATGAACAAATTCAAGCATGTTACGCCAACAAATATCGCACCACTGGGAAAGCGTTTAAATAATATGGTCAAAAAGAAAGAACCGGAACCAGAGGATAATAAACAGAACTTGGAATTACAACTGCAGCAGCAAGCTGTACAAGTGGCCACGCAGAATATTATTGTGCAGACGACAAGTGGGCAGCATGGCTCGCAGACGACAGCTATACCCGGCATTATAATTCCGCATCATCACCAGCAGCAGTTGTCGTGGACGTGCGAACTATGTGGACGAATGTTTTCCAGTAGAGACGAATGGACCTTGCATGCCAAGAGTCATTTGGAGGTGAGTT
Source organism: Toxonevra muliebris (assembly GCA_963691655.1). Classification (NCBI taxonomy): domain Eukaryota; kingdom Metazoa; phylum Arthropoda; class Insecta; order Diptera; family Pallopteridae; genus Toxonevra; species Toxonevra muliebris. Next base: position 2,107,595 of record OY829327.1, on the reverse strand, counting down.
GCAAATAATGCCCGACTGAAACTAACATTTTCTACTACCCCACCGGAACCGAGCTTCGGTCATTATTTCAATATTGGGTCGGCCAAAACCGTAACCGATGCCGAAACTGAAATTTTGAAACATATTTTTTTATCTTACTTGAAAGCATAAATAATTCATGTTATGGAACTTACTTCAAATTAAAACAAAGCCGAGAAAAAATTCATGGCTTTGAACACGCTCTTATAAATTTAAAACGTCGCTTGAGTCGCCTTCTTTCAATATTAAAAACAAAAATATCTTCAACAACTGTCATCTAAACCCGAAACAAATTTGCTATTTATAGTGTTGTAGTAGTAATTGTGTTTTGCAACATGTTCCTTTTTCCATATTTATGGCCACCTAGAGACATTTTTCGTTACCGATCAACACAAAATATAATTTACTTATGACTGTCTTAAAAGTCAAATATTATTCGATTCATCAATATACCCGCTATAAAAACCAGTACACCCAGAGAAAAAAATTTTAAAATCAAGCAGAAATCGCCATGAAATAGCGCCAAGGTTAGTCATTTTTAATTTAAGAACGAACCACTTTGATTTTAGATTGAAATTAAAGAATGCAACACTTTTGGCTTTTGTTTATTCTCATTTCAACATTGTTTCATACTTACTTTAAAAATGTTCAATCTTAATTTAAAATGAAACTTTTTTGATTAAAAATGGATTCAACTTTAATTTAAGGTTGAAACATTCTTGAATTAATATTGAATCATTATAATTCTTTAATTCACCACATACCACTAATTCAAATATATCCACACTCAAAAGAAATGATTAAAATAGTTTAGTTTTATTAATTGAGTTTATTTAAAAATAGTTTTTAATGTAATTACACAGATTTAAAGTTAAGATTTTTTTTTTATTTATTCGAGGTATAAAATAATATTCCTCTAGAAGAGTGAAAATATATATAGTATATATGGCATAGATAAATCTAAGAAGTTGAAAATGATTGACAGCACAAAAATCACCAGTTTACAGTGTAATTAAAAAAATAAGTTACCTGCGCATCCTTCTCGTTTGGAAAGAGAACAACTACTTCTTCTAACAAATGTGTAAAATCGTGCTGCTGTAATGTTATGCCATTGCAAACAACCTTTTCAGTAATAATGTTCAGCAGCTCGCCATCGCGCTTGTTAGGTGGTTGTTCTTTTTATATCACTCTATAATGGATTTGTCTTTGCTTGTTTCCTGAAGCAAACTTGCTAAATTCTGAAATAAATAAAATAAATATCATATTCTATCGTCAACAGGCTGTGATAGAATAATATAATGTACGGCATCGCACTTACCTTATTGAGGCCCAGACGTACGTCAAGGGTTGATTGGTTTGTCGACGATAGTACAGGTGCAGTGTTGTTAAGCCACTCTGCCACCTTGCTGGGCGCCGACATTGCAGCGTCATCAATTCCGAACTAAGAATAAAGGGCCAGAGAACAATTTGTTTACTATTAGTAGCTGGGTTTTTCTCCACATAAATAATTTTTCTCGAAACTCGACTATGAATCCTAGTGGATGAATTGCTTCCTTTATGTCATCGGCATTCAAGTATTTTAAGCTTCGGTATGTAAGTTGGGCCGCTAATTTTATGCAGACATATGGTATTTAAGTACATGTTACCTGAATTAGTTTTAAAATTCATAAACTTACATTTTAAATAGTGCAGAGCATTTACCATGCCGAATTCCCTGAGAAGCTCTGCCAGCTTTCGATCGTCTTCAGTAAGAATGGTTTTTTCAATATTAACCACATTTTCGGCCACTTCCACATTCTCGTCAACTTCTACCACTTCAGTGGCATACAAAACACCGTCAACAAATTAAAATCTCTCCATATTCACGCAAAATAACAATTTCAAGAGCAAAGCGAAAACAATACGGAGCAACTTCACTGCGTGTTAGAAATTGAAAATGCTACGAAACTTCCCGTTATAAAGCATAATGTAATTTTGAAAATGTTTCGTCATAAAATAAGAATTTTTCGCTACAATTTAAAATTGTTCATTCTTATTTTTAGAACAACAATGCAAAATTTTTAAAATTATACTGATCGATCTTAAATTAAAATCTTTATAATCCTGAATTAAAATTGTTACAACTTTAAATGAAAAATTCATTTTTATTTCAAATTTGTCATTTTTAGTTCAATATATTTAAATTTTATTTCAAGATTGTTCGATTTTAAATCAAGAATGGGTCTTCTAAAGTTGAAAATTTTAAAATCAACTGCGGTCGTGCTTAATTTTACAATGCGATTTTTCTCTGAGTGTAGCGAAATTTAAAATCGTCCAACATATTGAACAAGTCCAAGTTCAAATGAACGAAAACTTTAAGAGTTTTTGTATTGCGTGATAAAAATTAGAGTATTTCGCATTGTAAATTAGTTAATATGTCACCGACACCTGTTAACTTGGATGCATTAAGGAGATTTCGACTTGAAATTTTGGCATACCGATGTTTCACCAACCCATTTTATTTATTAAATCAGCCCATCTTTTCCTACTGGGATGGTGTTCAATTAAATTATGCTTAAACTCTTTCTTTTCCTCCAGTATTGACATCAGGAACGGACAGAAGTAACAAAATCATCAGCAACATCTATCAAATCAACAGCAGTGAATCAACGCAACTTTCAAAATGAATCAAATCAAAATTCACGCCAATCAAGCAATAATCAAGTTGAGAATAATATACGCAAAGAAAAAATTATAATCCAAAATCAAATGATTATAAATGTGCAACAGCCGCAACAAATTGGGAGAAGAGCAATTAAGAAACTAACACAACCACCGGCTATATTTACAACAACAACAGTGTCGTCAACAGATGACAGCAATCTCAATAACAACAGCAACAACCACAACAACAATAGCAGCCTCAACAGCAATAATAATCACAATCAAGAAGTAACTAAAACATTTAAAAATCATCTACTAGTCGTTCTTTAAACAACAACAACAACAACAAACGGATACTTGCAACACCTTCACACAATGTAACACATGAGACTTTTTTCAACTTTTTGCTCCTACATTTTTCCTTTCTGACTTGCTCTCTCTTCCCTTTCTCTGTGTGCCGAAGAGTAAAACAAACATAAATTACTTTCACTAACCAAAAATCGCTTAATTTTCACTTAATAGATATCCCAGTTTATTGCAAACTCCCCCACTGCAGCATCATACGTCCAAGCTCAATTGAATGGCATCAATTTTACTGCCACCGATACTACCAACAACACGACCACCAACGCCAACATCATACACAATGGTACCAATAACAGTGGTACAGGTACGAGTAGCATACCGATTGTCACCTACAATGGCAGCAATCAACAATATTGCGTAATAACACGCGCCTCCAACGCCACCACCTCCGCCATTACCGTTGCTGGCGCCGATTGCCCCTCATCGAATAAACCAGAATTACTGCAATTTCGTGGACAGTTAACCACCGATAAGGAGGGAAAGGCAAACATTATTTTGATGTCATCGATGCAGTAGACGATGTAGATGCAGCAAGTAATGCATCAAATTCACAATTCAATTAAACAGTAGTAAAGATGAAATGAAATCGGAAAAGGAAATCAAAATATCGTAAACTTAATTCAAAATATGAACAATCAGAAATCCAACACATGAATCAATGGGTAGTTAAATATTTTTACAAAGATATCCTACATAAACAAATGAGATGATGAAACACTGCCAGCCAGTGTTGAAAGTTTGTTTAACAAATTGGTAAAAAATATTTTGCTGTGCTTTCATTCTAGGAATGAAGACATAATAAATTCAGTAATTCAGTTCAAACCCCTACAGAGTCAACAATTGATTTTTTTCCTAAACAAAGCCTAATTCATTAAATTATACAGCTAGTTATTTATGGATTTACAGATTCAGTCAGAATTCGAACCGTGAAGTGAACAGTTTTGCATGGCATTATTTACTTATAGAGGTTTGTCAGCCAATGGAGAATTTGTTTCTTCTCTCTTTGATTTTTGCTGATCTGGTGAATTATTCTGGGCCTTGAACGACTGGTAAAAGAATCATAAAATCTTGAAATAAAGCTGTATGTTGCACGGTATTCCAACTAACAGCAAAGTGGGCTGATGGCTCTTGAAAAGGGAACAATCAAATTGAATTCCTTTATAAGTTGTCATTGAAGATTAAATAGTTGTTGCTAAAATCGATTACTTAAAGTAATTTTAAATTGCTTTTTGAAAATGAAATGTAAATAGAAAAAAATTATGAAAATCCAAAAAAAGAGAAAAATAAATTAAATAAACTTGCTAAAATGTAGTTTTGCATGAAATGCTTTTTAAAAACTTTGTAAATGATTTTATAATTTTAACAATGAAACCAAAAATAAAATGATTTAAAAACAAACAAACAAGAAACCACAAATCTAAAGGAAATATGTAGCATTAAGCAGATTTACATATCCGGTATAAAAAAATTATAAAAAAGACATAAAATTGTTTTAAGTTAATGAAATATAATTAAAAATTATAATACTTATTCACATAATTAAGACGAGTCGTGGAAAATGTTTAAATATAATAGAAACTTTTAAAAAGTACTCATATATTTCTGTAAGTAGAGCTTTAAATCTTTGATTAATTATTAGTTTGTTACCTTTTAAGGAATACCATATTTCTTTGTTCTGAATAATCAATTTTTGCAAAGCGGCAGCCTTTGAATTTTTCAAATTACCACCTTAGCAGATTGGGGTATTTGTTTTGAAATGTTGGTCAAAAGCCGATTTATTGAAGACTTTTTCTCGAACTTCGTTACGACTTTCAGAACCTAGATAATTTTGATATAATTTTTTGTACGATTTTAAATACATATTTTTCTCTTTTTGTTCGTTATCAAATTTAATAAAGCATGGTTGCCAATCCCTCAGAAAATGTGCTTCGCGACAATTTTGAAAGGTAATTTTTCAAAATTGAAGGTTTATTTCGCAAAGGAAATATCCCTTACGCAGCAGAACAGCCCTGACCCTGGTCAATATAACATTTTATTTGAACATTTGAAAGTGACTTTAAATTTATAAGTGGGATGAAGAATTTGTAATTGTAGGTACTCTTAAAAAGCATCACTCAATAAGTCGAAGTTTATTCCACTGTTTCTGGTTTCAAAATTAGTCATCAGATATTGAAAGTACAAAGTTGGGGTCGAGTTTCCAGACAGAACATTAAATGGTAACAGAATAACCAATGGTATTTTAAATGGATTTCAGATATATACATACTAACCCGGAGTTATTTCTTAAACATATTTATATACTTGCGTAATAGTATTACTTTTGATCTCCTCATGTCTGAAAATACCATGAGTATTTTCAATGAAATATTGAAGTTATGTAAAGTGTTTTCATTTTAATGAATATTTTCTTTGATTAAGTATTTTTTATACTTTTTTTGAATATCCACTATGTATTTGTATGACATTAATTACTACGTGAATAATAACTTAAATGTGTAGCGTAAAAAACCAAATTAAAAGAAGAAAAACTAAATCTTAATATGTATTGTAGTTGATACAAAAATGATATTATGGTAATAAAGAAAAAAAAAATGATGTATTGTATTATAAATGAGTCTTTTAAATTAAAAAGTAAATGCGTATTTGAAAAATAAATCATACTTTGCTTTTTTGCTTGCAGATTCCAAATGATTAGAACTGCAACTTCTACTATACAGTGAAGCTGATTTTAAAATTTGGTCAAAAGGCTTCATTGCATGTAACATAAAGTTAAATAAATTTTCAATGACATTTTTCTTTTGGCATAGACAAAAAAAAAAAAACAAATTCCTTCGCTTGCCACTTTCAACATTCAATAACAGAGCAACAGAAAAGTACCTAACTTTATATAAAATTAACAAGCTGCTGAATTGACCATATTAAGAAACTGGCTAAGACCACAGCAACTAAACAGTCAGTCGACAGTAACAGGTATGAAACAAAACGAATCGAAGCCAGCAGCAAAGCAAGCAAGCAACAGAATAAATTATTTTGTAAATTGTTTTTGGTTCATTTTCCAAAGAATCGCGCAAATTAAATGCTTGTTTTTAAGGTTATGTCATTTAAAAGCAGCATTAACAATAACAACCAGCAATCAGCAATAACAGCTGCTGCTGGTGCTGTTGTTAATACGCCTACAATACAAATATCAGTTAGTAAGCAACAAGTGTCGCTAAGTGCTGCAGCTGAAGCAGTTAACAAATTCTCATCTAGTAAAAGCGTTTTAGTTGAGTTTTTATATTTGAACGGGGCAGTCGACAACTTCAGCGATCGACAACAAGTGCAAGTAAAGATACAAAAATGCTAAACGGAAAATTCTATACGGGCTTACCGCCCAATATGATAGATCGCCGGAGCAATTCAAACGCAAATCGAATGGAATCTCATTTATTTTGGCCTGATGATACAAAGACAGATTCAGCAATTGAGACACGCGTCAAACGAAGAACAAGTTTCCAATTGGATCAGTCACATAAACCAGTACGTCAGCAGGCGCCATTGGAAAGAGAGCACAACGATGTGGATACCAGGCAAATGTTTCGCAGAGAATTTGCCAAATCATCAATACAATTCAATGATAATCTAATCGATGAGCATGACTCGAATTATCCACAGCCGCGGCGTCCATTACTGAGAACGATGAAGACGATTCGAAATGATATAACTCCTAAGCCAACTGCCATGAAATTGCAACTGCCCGAGAATGTTGTCAATGAGGGATACACTAGTGCCAAGAAGAAACAGGCATTCACTTCGAAGATTCAATTCTACGATTATATAGATGAAGATTTGAATAATCGCAGCAATACACAAAAATCGAAAATCTTGGACCGAAATGATAAGAGGGAAGTTGAGCGGAACTCAAAGAACAGCCCCAAGTTGCAAGTTAAGCACAATGTACGTACGATGAGCTTGAATGATTTGAGGAAAAATGATTTTGCACGAGATCAATATACTTCAGAACGAGATGCTGGAGTAGATCGTAAAAACTCACGCAATGCTACACAACAAAAAATCACTAGAATTTCAGTAAAAGAAGAAAGAAAAAATGCACCAGATTTTGAAGAAGTCTATGTTAGTGGAAATCGCAGTCCACAGAGGGCAATAAGGAATCCTATGCTGGATGAAGAAAATTTAGAAGTTGGAAATCATAGTCCACAGAGGGATGCAAGAAGAAATGAGAATATTGATGAAGTCGAAGCACCTGAACATAAAACTGAAAGATATCGTTTGGAAAAGAAGCACAGTAGCCGTAATTCTGATGGGAGAATTGATGCCGGAACCCCAAAGAAGATTCTAAAGAATACTGTAAAAATGGAGAGAATATACAGCGATCGCAATGATGAATATCGAGATGATGACTTCAACAATGATGTAAATTACATTGAGAACAATATGAGAAATGTGCACGTGAGGAGAGCATCACCCCAGAAACATGTAACCTATAGTGATGAAACCTATGAACAAGAACCTGATCATCTATCACCTATGTATTCGAGCAACAACAATGTTGCAGACAATGTTATTCCATCACGAAGTTCAAGAACCACGACAACTTCCACCTACAGATCAAGAGCCAAGTCTCCAACTCCAAATACGCGTACAGGAAATAATCAGAAACGTCCACAAACACATCGAACTAATATACCAGATTTAGAATGCGTAAGAGGCGAGGGCGGCGGCGGCGACGACATCGGAGATGAATATCAATATATGGAAACTTTCAGCAGTTCAACGATCAAGTCATTAAATAATAATAGCAACAACAAAAAACTTAATAATCTTAAACCATCGCAAGCCACAGCACGGACAATCACACCAAAAATTACGGCCAGAGCCTCCTCTGTCGCTACTGATGCTGACGCGCTGCCATCGACATCATCGAAAAAAATTGCTCAAAATCATTTGCGCAGCAGTCTTTGCTTTCATGGCGGTGAAATTGTTGCTAATAATGGTGGCAGTGTAGGGGCTTCGTCGTCATCGACATCGAAGACTCCCACCAGCACCAGACCACAGCAACAACGCCGCAATGCCCGCAGTTCAGCGACTCAGCGCGTAAGTGTGGGCTTGCCAGATTGATTAGTGCTGCCGTCGCTGCCGACGTCTTTGCTGCTCTTGCTACATACATAAATGCATACATACATACACCAAAACATACAAACATATATAGTATATTGCTGCTGCTACGTTGAAGTTAAATCGTAAACAATTTCTTTGTTATTTTTAAAGTTTATTATTTTTTGTGTTGCATACAAATAACATTTGTGTGTATGTGTATGTTTGTATGTGTGTGTGCGACAGCGTTTTATATATGGAGAATTAATACAGTGACTTCAAGTGTTGCACATGCTAATTTCGGCTTTTTATGGAGCGATTTGAATTTTTTTTTTATTTTATTCATAAAACTGAGAATTATAACAATATCAAACGCCTACTTAGATATTTACACATACTCCTATACGCATATACGACATATTAATTCTAATTAATATAATGGTTTTAATAATATAAAAAAGTAAATGAAAATTGCAACAAAATATTAAGAGAATTTGTGAATAATATTTAACCAATTGTATTAAATATTTAACATGAAATAAAATTTTTTTACTTATGTAACTATTGAAAGTACTTAAGCTTGATAAATATATTAAATTTTAGTCTAAAAAAAGCTGTCGACTCTTATGTACCTGATAATATCAACGTGACTCTAAAAAACTAAAAATCAATGTGAAGTTCATTTTGATCTAAGTAATATCGATATAGAAATGTAGTTAATTTGCAATAAGATTAGCAACATTTTTACACACAAGTTCCTAGAGAAATTAAATGAACTCTTAAATCCTCGAGGACCTTTATGTGTTAACAGTAATATAGTGAATCTCTGATCTGACGATATCCAAAGTTTTTCATCGAATCCGAGCCACGACTGCTAGTGGCTATTTATAGAATAACGGTTTGGTCCCATAACGAGGGTCTAAGCCAAAAAAAAATACGAAAACTTAAATAAATTCTTTTTGTATTTTGATGTTCCAAACATTCAGTGATGCAAAACTTTCAGTGATATAAGTATGCAGAGAAATTTTACTGGCCGACAACAATATTCGAAACACGATTTGAACTTGAGCTTGACCTTGCGATTGCAGTATAACAATTTAACGACAATCCAATCTTAACGTAATCATCAATTATTACGCAATTAAACCCAAGCAATATTAAAGCTCATTTCAGAGAAAACCATACCAACAGTTTACAATTACATATTCCGGACTTTCTTACAATTAATCTCAATTGAAACAACAGCAACAATGAAGCGAATGAAAAACCTGTTACCAACATAAGGCATCAGCTATGCAAAGCGCAACAACAGCCCAGGATATGCGCTGACATTGTGAATAGCGCCGGCGCGAGTAGCGTGTGCCTTGGTCATTTCGTAAAATTTATGATTGTTGCATCAATTATGCAACAAACAACAAATGGTAACCAGTAACCAGTTTCTAAGCAAACATTTCCACCTTCAGTGGAAATGGTTTCATCACACCAAAAAGTATTTTATAACATTTGAAAATTGTGTTCCGCATTTTGGTGGTGCATCCTGTAATGCTGGTAGTAGCCAAAGCCAAACAAAACCAACAGCCAGTGCAATCAAAAGCACAACAACAACAACACCATCAACATCGAAAGCCAATGCTACCATAGAAAGTAGTCCATCGGGGTATGTTGGACGTGGCGGCCAGAAAAGCCACAAAAACTACATCAGCCAACGTCTTGGTTGTTGCATGTGTGCTGCTGCATGCAACCGCTGCATTTCCTACAGTTGAACCTGAACTTTAGCGAATCGATATAATAAATAAAAAATAAATAATTTAGTAAAAATAGGCGAAATTTCAACATCAGCGTCATTGCGAAATACATTTATGTTGTTTTTGCTTCACTCTCTTTTACTTTTTTATTTTTGATGAAGTTGCAGTTGCCACTAAAACAACAACCAATTGAAATGCATTTGTTTTAACACCGTATGCCGAATCGCCAGTAAAACAAACGAACCCGACCAACATTTTAGCGCTATTTGGCGCACTCTGCTACCTGCAAACGTCGACGGTTTCGTTTCGCTTTGCTGTTGATGCCATTGATGCCGCAGCTACGAGTACTTAACTGATGCACAATTATTTTAACGTTAATACTGGCAGAAATGAAGAGAAATGAATTGATATTCAAATGTAAATTTATTTAAAGTATTAAGCAACTTGGTATTGCTTCGTTAGCAGCAACTGTTGCTTTTGTTGTGGAGTTGGTGTCTTTGTTTTTTGCAAGCAACAAGTTTTGCTTCGTTGTTAGGAATTATTACTATTATTATGGCACAATAGCCCGTTGTCCGGGGCTTATGCTGAGCTTCCCACTAGAGCGAGGTAACTTATGCTAGAGATAACTTTCTATCAAACGTAAAAATTACCTGAAACCACTATTTTCTCAATTTAAATAACTCGAAAATGTAGACAGTTCAACTAATAAAGCTTCGCCAGTCGCCTATGCTATGCTCACGCTGACACAAGTTGATAAGGTCAAATGCAGGCAGGTCCTATTCTACCTGATCTATCAAACAGAAATTTTATCGTCCTCTTCTGCAAATTCCAGCACAGTAGCTAGAATAGAATATCTTCCAAGGCGGAGAGTTTTCTTCTATTTTCTTAGCATTGATTGTTATCGTCTACGTCTCATTGCCATATATTACGATGGTGAGGGATTTATACAGAGTTTTTTCGACCGTCGAGAGAGGACTCTGCTTCTCCATTGCCAATGAACCCGTAGCAGCACTCGCTAAACAATATATACACTTTAACCCTAGACGGCACTTGCTATTTTTTATACACTAAGGTCCATCTTAGTCGAATCGATGATGCCAATTGATCTCTGTATAAAAAAATTCTGGTTTAATTGTTGTATTTTATTAAACACTTTATTATTTATTCACTTAACAAGAAAGTTCACGTCAAAGAAGTGCATTCTAGGGTTAAAATGTTAACGCCAAAAATTCCCGTTTATAACCGAGTTAATCAAATTATCAACCGTTTATCTAATTACTTCAAGAAAAGATAAAAGAAAAAGCAAAAACTATAAAAATATCTAATATAATTTGCTCACCACATTTAATGTTTAATGTATTTTCTCCCCTTAACATTAATCGTTGTTATTGTTTCCTCAAATGCTTCGGAAATGCAAATGCAGATGCCACCTGCAGCAGTAACAACCAACAGCACTAGCTAGCCAACAACAAGCGCCGCCGACACGTCTATAGACAAGTACATGTGTGTGTATTCCATCCAAGCGTATGTGCATTGGCTTTGATATCAATCTGAGCGACTTAGTTGCCGCTTCAGATACTAATTCAGTATTTGAGAAACGCTTTCCAGGTATTAGGAAGTTGGCATAAAACTGTTGCATTCATTGGAAAAACTTTCAGTTTCATTTAGACACCGTTCGCGAATATACATAATTTAGGAGCAAGCTAAGCGTAACGATACGTATAAAATTCGCCAATACGCTGATACGCATTTTTGTTTGTTTGTTACGAATTGAATCGTTTGATTGGAATTTTTTGATTTCGGTAATTGGTATTGTTGTGAATTCAGTTAACCTTGTGTGTGAATAATGAAAGGCATTTGGGATGTAAGTAGAATCGTTTGAAAAACATTTATTTTAATTGTTGTTTGCGAAAGTATGAGAATATGGATCCATAGAGAAACCTATCTATGCAATAATAAGTGCGTAATTAAACTCAAAGCAGTGTGGTAAATTTCATAGCGATTTAGCTTAGAAGCAAAATACTAGTGATGTAACAGATTTCTGTTTTGACATTCGCATCCGCATTCACAATTTTGTTGCGAATGTACAAGAAATGTTCAACTTGGGCAAACTGCACCCACAAAAATTCTCTCAATTATGTTTGCGAATATGTTTGGCAGTTCCTTATGCAAAAAAGCACCACAACTTTTTTTTTTTAATTTAATTTACCACTTTTTTTAAATAATCTGGAATGTGAATGTGTGAATATAAATAATATATAATTTCACATTCGTATTCGCATTCGCATCCACATATTTGTATTTGCATCTGCTTCCGCTAAACTGAAATCCGTTACATCACTAGTGCATACGTACACAGTGTGGTAGGTAGAAAAATTCTTTCGGGGAAAGGAGACCCAACCCTTAAAATATTATTGCATTTATTCGAAACAGCTTAGGATCCGATACCAATTAAATATAGAGAGATTTGCTTATTTATTTTTTATCCATTTTTATTTTATTTTATTTTATTTTTATTACAAAGAACTAAAAATATCATGACACAGCATCAACAATATGGCGTATTATTAGTTGTTGAAAAACCCCAAAGTTAACAGGCGATTTACAGTAATATTAAAATATTTCCTTCAAAAGTTAAAGAAGATCAGTAAGGATGAAAACGTGGAAAAGTAAGGGCAGAAATCCCACCTCCAACACACTAAGAAGTTCGATTTGTTGTTCTCTATAGATTTCGAGGTCAAGTCAAGCCAGTGCACGTTGCCCACGAATGTTAAATTTTATATGGAGTGAATGCAACACTCCTTGTGACTGTTTCCGAGTGGTTCTAAAGACCCCAGACCGAAAAATCTTCTATGGAAAATTGCCGAAGATCCAAGACTCACCCAAGAATTGATTCCTGATAAGGTGGGATTAAATGACATGACTGTGTAGCAAATGTTACAATTATCATCTGGTATGGGTGCATGAAGTAATTTGCTTGGATTCGGCGAATTTTTAATGACAGACGGTCAAAAATTTCTTTAAAAAAATTGAAAAAGAGGGGAGTCCAGTTCTGAAACTTGGTTCTATAAATACGACCCGGAGGGCAAACACCAGTCTATGCAATGATGACCAAAATGTGCAAATCTACCTGTTAAAGACAACAAAAGTGATGATATCGATTGTAGTTGCCCCTGGAAACTTCCCAGTCGATAACTGCTAAGTAATGTAAAGGAAATTACTTACCACAAATTTTCAGAACTCTGTTGGAAGGCAACACTTCCAATTTTTTACACCACAATAATGCGCTCACATTGTTGAAAAATCAGTAACTTTATTTCGTTTTCAGGCATGGAACAAATTTGCCTTGCACTATATTCTTTGGATGATTTTGGTTGTTTCCAAACAAAATAAAATGAATGCAGTTAATATCGAATTGAGAAACTCCAAAAAAATTATTTTGAAAACGTTTTGAAAGGTAGATTTATCGACTTAAGCAACGTATTAAAATTGATGGCATAGAGTTGTAGTTAAGTTCGCAAAGCCAGCGTTTCTACTGAAACCATCAATGTCGGATTCATCCAAAACAGCCAAATTCACACTTTCATCTAAATTTTGAGCATTTTGTTATTACCACAAATTTTCAGAACTCTGTTGGAAGGCAGACACTTCCAATTTTTTACAATTTGTTATTACAAAAAGCTAAACAGACACATTCGTAGCTCTTTTCATAAAAAACTTTATAAATTCAAACTCAGAGAGCATTTTGCATTCCCATATACATTACATACATTAGGGTGGCCCTTAGCTATAGGGAATTTTTCAAAATAAAAATGTTGCTGCTCCCTTGCACTAATCTGGTTCCAATCAAGAAAAAACCGGTCTGTGCAAAATTTCAGCACCATCGGACAACTTCTAGGTGACCCTCAAACGTTTTGAAGTTGAAACATAGTATATGCAAGTATTAACTCCGTTCAAAACCGGTATAGTCTTCCCTAACTCAAACATTTACTTGTCTCTTCTTTGAGATATTTATTTGGGCACATTCAAGAAATTGTGTGACAACATTCTGAATAAAATTTTTTAAAAGTAAATTCGCACAATTCCAGAAACAATATGAAAAACATAATAAATATTAACCTTTTTTTTTTAATATCGCACACAACTTCTATAGAAGAAACTTATTTTTATTTACAGAAATACTATCTATAGAATCAATTCTGAATTTCACAAGATTTTCAACGAAACACATGGTTTTAAAAAAACAGGGTAAATATAAGATATAGTTTTTCGACATTTTGCAGTTTGTTTTCATACCGGCTGCTCTTGAAATATTTCTGTTTTAAAAACGAGAAACAGCATAACTCGACTTAAGATGGAAAATATTTTATCACAAATGTTTGTCTATAAATAATAAACTGATGCGAATTTTCAAATAATTTTTAGAAAGATCTTCAATTTTAAGATAAAGTCGTTTGAAACAATGCTATAGTTTCTCTAATATTTCTATTCAAAGCTATTAAATTCGGATGACATGAAAATAAACTTAAGCTTTTCCTTTTTACCCCAGATTTATTAGCAAAAGTAAGAGTGAAAAATAAAATAATGTAGTCGGAGAGCAACTCATTGTTATTCTTCCAATTAACCATAATTGGTTTATAAATTCTTGCAATCCAAATTCAACTGAAAGGCAGCATTTAAATTTATGTTTGCTTTCACAAAACACATACAAATATTCTTCTTCTTTTCCAAACTTATATTCACTCAAAAACTAAATTCGATTCTCAATGAAAATCCTTTTTTGTCGTGTGTCCACCTAATTTTGAAATTCAAAAGTTCAACAAAATTCACTCTCTTGTATCCGCACAATAAGAAAGGATTTAGTAGTAGTTAGTTGTGTATCTTTTTCGGTCTTCGGCAACGATTTGTGAAATAAATTGTTTCTCAGTTTCACGATGTTTCAATGAGTTTCACATTTTTTTCCGCAACGTCATCGACAACAACTTTCAATTCCATTCCAAGTTTTTCAATTCGATTTCTGTAACCTGGATCATCTTTCCATGTTAAAAGTTCTTTGTTGAAGCCTGATTCCAATATAATTTATGCTTTATTTGCCTTAACCGCTGTTGGAACATTCATTTTCATCAAATAATGATAGAGCCGCAGTTTGGGGAGCTAAGTGCTCGAGGTGGGTAACAAATTTGTCCGCAGCACCTTTCTGATTTCTCGATCAATATCCTGATAATTTATCAATTGACACATGAACAAAAAGTAATGATAAGGTGCTTTAATAATTTAATACACCCGAGCAAGAGAAATACAAATTCTTTTTAAGAGTTTTTCCCATATGGGATAACTGAAACTGGTCTTGAGAAAGGTATATCTTGAACACACAAATCATTGCTAACTCCAACAATTCTGGCTAATCACATCTATGTTTTTTCTTTATGGAGAGGTGTTGTTCAAGAAATCCAAAATCAAAAATTAATTTATCAGAAAAAATGATTATCCGGACGACAATGTACAAGTTCATGGTCGATGAGGACCGCCTAGTTGTCCGATTGAGCTCAAATTTTGCACAGATTGTTTCTTTATTGAATGAAATAAGATAGGAGTCTGGGAGCTAAACTTTTAGGAAGTTTAAATATAAGGGACACCCTAATATACATATACACTGAGTGAATTTTTTACAATATATTAATTTTAGTTTTTCTTCCTTCTCTTCACGGATGTTTAGATAGAAAAAATACAAACTATGGAAATATAAAACATATATAATGAAATGAAGGGTTTTCATTTTAACATATATGCATGCACGCTAATTAACCCATTCATTCAGTACGTCTTCTGCAGAAAACACAGTTTGACAGCTAATAAATATGGTTTAAGTTTCATAACCTATGTACTAATGACATTGTATAAGTATATTCAGTTCTGTTAAGTATTTTTCATATTGTGGGACTAGCGAATTTTCGAAATTTCGTGTTTTATGCAAAAATTTATCATCATCATATTAAAAAAAATCAGTAATTCATTGCTAAGTAGAAATAATACTTTCCAAACATATTTGTATAAAATAAAATAGAATAGAATATAAAAATCCAAGAATTAAAGAAAAACATTAACGTTTATGGCTTCAGATGAATAACTGTTTAACTTTTAATAAAAGACAAACAATGATATGTAGAGGCGTGAAACTCATTCATGTTAGACGTAGCAGTCTCTAAAAATTAAATTATTGGTTCAAATTTTTTATATTCGATATAATTCTCTGTAAATTTTAATATTTTTCTAGCTATTTATAATTAAGTAAAGAACAGAATTTACCGGTACTGACATTTTTGTTTCTAGTTTAAAACCGTTAAATACTTTTCAAAAGTTTCTCAACTAAGAGAATTTCTTGCATCTCAAGTTGTGGGCTTAAGGGTTGGTTAAGCAGTATCTGAGATGTGGCTCGGTTTTTCTGGAGTATTTTTGGCACAGACCACGAATCATGAATTTTTTTCGGATCACGTCAGGTTTCAAGTATATTCGTACGTCTTCGTTTTTTGAAAATTTGATAATGTAAGTTAATGGATGAAGATTTTTTTATTTTTTGCTTGAAAAAAAAAAAAAATGTCATAAAATTTAAATTTTTCGTTTATATTGGTAGATCTTAGTTTTTTGAAATATATCTGCACGAAAACTTTAGATTCTATAAAATTTTTTTTTTCATCCAAAACGCCTAAAATTGCTAAAAAACAAAGACAAATATACACGAAACCAGATGTGATCCAAAAAAATGTTATCCAAATTCGTGATCAGCGGCCAAAAATACTCTAGAAAAACCGGGCCACAACTGTACTGTTGTACAGTGTTATAGAACCAGTTTTATATGTTGCGAAGTAAAGTTAACTTGCCAAAATGGATGACAACAATAAAAAACGACTGAGAAAAAGATTTTATTATGAGCGTAGCAAATTTATGAGTGCACACAATAAAAATAGTGTCGTGCTGAAAACTTTACACCACAATCCACTTCACCTGAAGAAGTTGTTGCTCAAATTGGAAATTCAACATTATTAAAACCAATTGCAAAGTTGGCGTTGCGCATGAATTTTAAATGGAATAGCATGATAATTCATCCGGTGAAGTTACCTTTGCTTATGTTTTTATAATTGGAAACCAAACGTTTTTCCCAATTTAATATTCAGAATTTTCGTCATCATTTATGTGCCTTTATTAGCCCTTTTAGTTAATCATTTTAATTGCGCGAAATTCATGATTATTCAGAACTTGATCAAAGCCCCATTTTGTTGTACAGTGTAATTATTAGTGGTTCTCATGAAATCTCGCAAATTCCTTGTATACCTCGCAAAGTAAGCAAAGCAAGTTTGCATTGCGTATATCAGCTATTTTCATTCTCCATACAAAAAAAGTTTTCGAAGTGGTCACAAACTTATTAGCTAAACCTCGTATATAGTAGAGTATTGCCAACATTAAAAAATCTTGTGTAGTTCATTTTGAATTTTCAACACTTTTGTGCAACAGCTGATTGACACTCTCAAAACCTGCAGAGAGTGTTCATGAAACGGTGTATACAGATTTGCGCAAATACGAATATGTAAGTTAGCGAACTTTCATAACGATCATTATTCACTTTTGAAGTTACTTTGCCCACTCATAGTCACAAAAAAATCAAACTCATAAATTTAAAACACGAAAGTATCCGAGCTGACGGTGTATAGAATACACGATTGTTGCAGGTCGGCCGATATTCCAATGCTTACTCAAAAGCAGTAATACTCAGTTGTATGACGACTTCGATAGCTAGTGCTCTATACTTTCACCCGGAAAGTTCGGGTTCGATTCCCGTCTTCGTCTGGGGGTTGATTCTCATAACCTTCCTATATTCACTATTTAATATAAAGTGTATGAGAATTATAAGAGAGTGTATGTACACATCTTGGTAGGCAATGGCAAAACCACCAAGTGGTAACATATTGCCACGTCGCCGTTCGGAAACGGCGTTAAACTGTAGGTCCGACCATGTAGGACCAAAGTGTGTCTCTAGACAGTCACCCTAACCTAACCAACCTAACCTTGGAAAAAGCGAAAAAGTTTGAAAATATATTTATATATAGACTAAATTTTTTTTAATAAAATATTCCCAGTTTAAGAAAAAAACAATACGAAAAGTATATAATTTTCCGCTCTGCGAGGTTCATTCAACATTTCGTACTTTTTAAATATTTTGAGTAATGCCAAATGCATTGACGAATATAATCTTATGAGGAAATATTGAAAACATCACTTCTTCAGGAGATACTCGTACAAGATTAATTTATCGCATCCTTGAAAATACTAACATCACATCCTCATTGAAGGCTGTGCCATTTAAGAGACTGGTAAATTTAAAAAATTATTAAAAGAATTAAAAAGTGTTTACACGGCACCATCTCCAAGAGATAAAACTCCAATGAAATCTTCGTTTATGCCTTACGGTGCATTTAGACCGCCCGAACGAATGAAGATTATTTACCTAAGAAATTGTAGCTAAAAATTTGTCGTTCGGGCCCTTATTTACACCGGCCGAACATTGGCGCCGAACAAACATCAGAAGCCATCTTGTTCGCTCGCCCGGTGTAGATGGGCAGCGTTAAATATAATTGAACAAAATCCGCTGACGAGTAGTTAACAGCGAACAGCTGATCCGCTGCCGTAATAAAATCCGTTTGAGTAAATACAATTACGATGGTATAGAAAAAATATTAAATTTCCATCATGACTTTGAAAAACAATAAACTGACAATCAGCTGATCAGATATGTGCTCTGTGCCGTCGTCACTCAACGGTAAAAATAGAAAGAAATTTAGGTCGATGGGCAGCTGTCGGCTGGAAATCCGTACCCGCCGCAACTCGTTGCCAATTCATAGGATCAACTACCCTCTAATTTTGGCAACAGGTACCTGGCAGCGAATTTACCATCCTCCGTCGCTTTAGTGTTTAAGGAACTATTTCGACGTTTCGATCCGCCATAAAACTGTTGGTCCATCATGTTCGGTTCGTGTATACTTATAAATATAATACGAAGGAATGGGACGGGTGGACGCATGTCATTATAATTATTATAAGCATAAAGTATTTATTTTTAAACATTCTCGAATATTACAACCATAAACGACCGGATTCGGAAATAATCGTTTGAAGTGTAACTGGCGCAAATAAAGCGAAATTTAATTGCTTTAGCTTTAATCTATCCAATCCGCTATCTACATTTATAACATATTTTGTTTCATATTTCTATTGTTTTCACGATTTCAGTTGCCCTTCCTATTGTTACTTTGGATGCTACTTAGCATAGAGGCGCAATCATCATCCTACTACAAGCGAACCTATTACAGTCCCATCTCTTCACCTCCACCAACAGCGGCACGTTACTATCATCACAATCATGCATTTGTGCCAATAACATATTCCGGTGCTGATCTTATAACAGAAGAAAGCAAACACAAAGAATTATCAAAGAAATACTCAAAGAAAACACCATTCCGGCCCTTTTTATCTGTAAGTACCCATTTTCAAAGCATTCGCCCTCCATTCTGAGTTTTAAATCTATTTTTAGGAGGAAGATGATATTTCCAGTGAGCATTTCACATCAGGCGAATATTCGAGTGAAGCGCATGGTGGTGGCTACAACTCGAAAGAGAACGAAAGTCGCGAGTACACAATTGGCACACAGATACGTGTACAACATCCAATTACTATACCAAAGAAATTGACATCCTCGCATCCAAAACACACTGTCAAATATGGAACCAACTCAGGTCCATTCAAGACTAGCAGCTATAGTGACGTGAATCTATCTGCCGAAACGATTGACTTCAAGCCACCACCATCATCAAAAAAACACTCACATAAGTATACACAGATCTACGAACCTGATCCATTTCATGTAGTTGCACCTCCAAAGCCAACAGCTACTGCTGCGGCCACCACAAGCGTTGGCTATAATGTTTACCAACCCGAGCAGGATGATTTTGAAGAAATATCTTCAAGTAGAACAAAGACAAAGCTCCACGACCGTTTTAAAGGTGTCGCTTCCAAAAAACAAATCGAAAAGTATTTGGAGGATCAGCAGAAATTACTCGATGAAGCTTTAAAATTACGTCTACTCAATGATCCGAAGTTTCAACAATACCTAAAATCAAAAGATCATGAAGACCATATCGAAGAAAGCGACTACGAACATGACTTACCCATAGAACCCCCGCCTCCACCACCACCAACCTTTCACCGTCCAAATTACGACGACAATTTAACGTACAAATCAAATCGTCCACGTCGGCGCCCACAACCGTCGGAGCTGAAACGCTCACCCAAGAATAAGCCACCACCACAACCAAAGAGAAGATTCCGCTCGGCAATTGTCATCAATGTTTAAGACCGAAGGTGTTCTCTCCAAAATGTTTCTGATATTTTTTCAGTTTAATTTATATATATATTATGTATATATTTCTACTTACTACCAATTTTTTTTTTGGTGTTTAATTTAAAATTTTGAGATTTTAATTGAATTTTCTTAAATACTTTTTGAATAAAAGAGTAAATGAAATCCTTTTCTTTAATTCGAAGCCAAAAATTTTGTTAATTCCTCGAAAACATTATTTAATTAGAAACAGTTAAATACATACGGTCCATTCAAGGGAATCGTGGAGCATGAACAAAAACTACACTACCAAAACTATTTCGGGAAGGATGAGTCTTTTCAAATGAGTATACTGATTCTGGTACAAATGATTTTATATTGCGAAAGTGATGAACATTTTTGAAGGGTTTCTTTGGAGAACTGTTCATAGATAAAAATCTCATAGCAGATGATATATATTCGGATTTTTAAGTATTTTCCATGTTTTTGAATTGTCGAGTTGAATGTGTGAAATTGTGTGCGTTTGCTATTTTTTTAAGGATTTCGTCTTTGAAGTTAAGTCAAAAAATCTATCGGGTTGCATTATTTTAATAAAAAAGTCAACAATTCATTGCTAAGAGGAAATATTACTTTCCAAGTATGTTTGCAAAAAGTAAGAGAATATAAAAATCCAAAAATTGAAGGAAAAGCCAATTTAGCCAATTTTTGTCCCATAGCAAACGAGGCCTCTATTTAAGGCTATTAATGCAACTATATTATTCACTTTCTTGTGGTAACTTTTTGGATACAGCAAACGTAAATGAGTTAAGATGGCATAAAATGAAAATTGTAACGTTCTTGCTGAACATTAAAACATAATTGGATTAATAGTTCAGGAGCTATAGACATTTATAAAAAACGAAAGTTGAAGTCAGAGTCGGAGCACTGTCAAGGTCTGAGTACAGTAGAAAATCAATATGAAATGGAGGAATATGATTGAAAATAACATGACAACTAAAGAAAAAGAAAAAATTATACTTGAAAACCGGGAAAAGAGACCTGAAATTAAAATAAAAATCCATCTTAGCTAGTTTTAAGGAAATTTTAATTTTTTTTCTCTGTTCCGACCCCGATAACACGCACTGCTTCGACCCTGACGCATCAATTACAGCATATTCGCGTGATGCAGACACCAGAAATACTACATATTTTCACTTGTTAAACCTTATCAAAAATTTTAAGGTAACTGACTTTGATTTTATGTTTATTATTTTTAAATTAATGCAGTTTTTCTGGCACTTTAAGAAAGTTTTTTTTTACTCTTTTATCACTCGGTCACGTAACACTTATATACACTTTACGCTCTGAACTCGAAATAACATGAAAAGTTTGTTTTCGTCATGACAAATAATACTGTATATTAACTTAACGGACGCCGGTAAGATATAACGCAGAAAACGGCACTGTGCCAATGCTGACAGCACCCCGACCATGACCCCCTATATGAGACAGGCAAATCAGACGGCCGTTTCGGAGTCCGGTACTATTCCTCATCAGTGATTTTACTGATGGTTGATCTTACTAACATTTCAACACCCTGTATAAATAAGAATAACAAAATATTTTGGATTCTTCTTACGAATTTTAAGGTAGAAAAGTTTCAAACTTCCGCAATGCGCACTTTCGCAACGTCGCAAGGGCATGTTGCATCAACCCGTGAATACCCATACTATGTTCACTAATTGGAGTGGCTGAAGAAACTAGAGCAAATGTTGTATATACTTATTTTTGTTGTAATTCTCGTTTCTTTTTTCTCAATTTTTTCATATTTTTACTACGAATCCAAAAAATGTATGACAGAAGAAAAGTAAAGCCCCGAATCTTCGGAATCTGAACGAAATTTTAATTTAAAAAAGTTGGGTTTGGTTCTATGAGAAATAAGTTTTTAAAAATTTTGTAAAGTATATTTATTTATATATATACTAACGGATCAAGAGATTACGGATGGAGAGGGTTTATTGTTTGGACACTTAAAAACCTTTTTATTGATCAGCAACGATCACGAAGACTGAGATCTTGCTCCCCAAAATAATCTCTTTAGATCCCCTAGTGCTTATTTGAATACATACATTTGTACATATGTATGTATAAGTTCATAACTTTGATAACAATTACTTGATCAAAACATTTTCAGTATATTCGAAATAATTAACATGCAATATGCACATACAAAATTAAATAAATTCGCCACCTTAGTAATGAAATGATGTATATCGCACCATGAGAACAGAAGTGTTGTAACTTCCAACTTTTGAGATACTCGCATTTCAAACATTGTAATTGTGTGATGTTTCATGGGGTGGAATATTGTTGTTAGTTAAATAGCGCTTAAACGGTAAGAGATGGAAGTTTCGGCAGTGTTTCATTGAAAAGAGCGGTTAAATATACCTTATTTTCAATCGTAGCCTGAAAATTGTCATTTTAGAAGTTATAACACTTCTATTCTCATGGTGCGATATGCGAAACTATAGTTTCGCATATGTCACAAGCAATCAAATATTTTTCACTAAAGGAAATAAATCGTAGATAAATCAGGAAAATCTAACTGTGATATAGTTGAAAAATTATGTATAAATGTTATACATCATTCCATTACTAAGGTAACAAGTTGTAAACCGAATTCTCGAATCAATTAGAATTGAAGCAAATCTTCTTTATCCTAAAACTATGCAACATCTATTTCGTAAAGTTACATATGAACTTACACGTGCACCTAAATGTAGGCAACGAAAACAATATAGAATCAAAGCCTTTTTTTTTACAGTGAAGGCTAATATAAAAAGCCGCTCGAAAACTTCAAGGTCATTTGAAAAAGCAATGAAAATTTTGCAACTTTTTTGGAATCTTTCATACAAATTTTTTTTTTGACCAATTTCTTAATACATTGTTGCGTCAAAACATGTAAATTATAAGGGTTTGATTAAATAATGGCTGTGTAGGGACGCACTTAGGCCAGAAAGGCCCATTGACCAAATTCGTGCAGCTCTAGAGACAAACAATTTAAAAATGTTTGCCATTTTGCCTTGCTTCTACTGCCAGTCAACCGATATGGGCTTCTTCCCCTACCCTACGACTTAGAGAGATGAGTTTAAAAGGGTAAAAAACGTGTAGGTTACGTTAGATTCAGTGGTTGTCCAGCAAAACACTCAGGCTAGAACGGCCAATTGAAATAAATACCCCATGGACTTACAATTTAACGCCGGTTTCCGAATAACTAACTTTCTGAATCTTTAAATAGCGCAGGTCCACCACACGAGGATTCTAGTAATTTATCAATTATTAAGCCGGCCCTGTAGCTGAATTTAGTCGAAAGGAAACTTTTAGACATATTCACCTTTTACACTGACAACTAATTTTAATTAGTCCTTGCCGCACACACGCGTTTGGCAATTAAATATCAAATTTAAATAAATATAAAAACAAAGTCGCCTGGATGAAAAATTGCAGTGAACTGCGCCCGTTCTTCTGTGCGTAACCCAAAATCTTAATTAAATGAAACCAAGCTACCCCCACAGTACGCTGAGTAAAAAAACTTCATCAGCAGTTTTTACTCTATCACGTCTTGTTTTCCGGGTATTTCCTTTGAAGTTTCCCAGAAAACCAAATTTGAGCGAAAAGACTTTGGATTTTTCTTCCAATGTCTGAAAACAAAATGTAGAGAAAACTGATAAAAACATTTTTTAATGTTTTTTTCTTAGTCTTGGATTCTTCCTGACACAAAGGATTTAGGGGCACCAGTTGAAAAATTTCCAGCTTCGTATTGGTCTATAATAATAAAAATAAAAAATTAGAAAATTTTTCATCGCCTTCGGGTCTTGGTCCGCAAGGGGTTAAGTCATGAAATTTAAAATATTATCAACGGCCGTGCAAACATCTTTCGGAGAGTGGTTCGCATACCAAGAATTCTATAAAATTCTATGAAATTGCACTTTTTGCAAGAGACACTTCAGCTTAATTAATAATCATTGTTTCGTTAATTCGCTAAAGCACGAAAGCTTTTCAAACTTTTTCAAATTCAAAAGTGAGCAATAATTTTCGCTAATATTAAAGCCAAATTACATAATTGGCAATTAATTGGCCATTGGTTGCTGTTATACATAAGCCAGAATTTCATAATCAGTTCAGGTAAAACTGAATTCTGAAATTAAATCAAAAACAAATCTTTATGAGTACTTTCACTTTTGCTCAGTTGCTAGCTAAACTGTTCAACGTGGTGTAAATTGCAAATGGGACGTGAGAAATAATAAACGTAATAAGGAGGGAGAGACGGGAGAAAATATGCATTTGTAAACACACATACATGCATGCATAGGTAAATTGTAATACCATATAAATGTGATTTTATTTTCCATTTTTTCCATAATTGGTGCTAATGAATTTATAATTCTTCATAATAGACGCAACGAGAACGAACAGCGGCAACAACTACAATCACAACGATAAAGACAAAACCGCCACAACAAAAACTAAAGTAACCTTGAAAGTGAGATACTTCAGATTGAGGTAGTTAGTTTGTTAGTTAGTTGAGCGTGTGTGTTAGCCCAGCTAATAAGTAGCGTAAGCTAATTGTGCGCTGCTAAAACTTTGAAAATAAAAGAATGTTGCAAAAGGAAATTGAGAGTCAATAAACGGAATGGATCGAAGTAGTAGTTGGTCGGCTACTTTGACTTACAGCTGCGGTCAAAATAATAGTATGGTGTGGCTAAGAGACAATTCACAACAGTGTATATAGGATAGGCAAATCATACGGCCGTTTCGGAATCAACAGGATATGACTTGGTCTAATTTGAAATAGTTCGTTTAATTCAATTGCTTTTATTTAGTTTAGAAGTATATTAAAGCATTGCAGCATTGAATATGTACAACATAAATCTTTTTTTCCTTTGATACGTGGTTGAACCAATAATTTTAGAGAGTGTTCAGATTTCAGTGATGACAGTAGGGCACATGACTTATGTCTACTACTTATTCCTTATATTGATAAAGGGTGTTTCAATACGACTTGCAGGGTAGGAAAATTTATTAACTTTGACAGCTGCCAACGTATAAATGTCAGATTTGACAAGAGTTCTCTATAAACGTAGGGAATTTACCATGGAGCGCTACACGGTGAAAGAATGAATCCAAATTATTCAAATTTATTAAAAAAATTCACGAGCGCAAGAACATCCATTCGGAACCTTGCACAGCAATTGCGAATTTTGATCACAGATCTTCATTTACTCGACGTTTACTTTCAACAGGATAGAGCAATGAGTCACACTTCAAGGGAATCTGTCGACTTATCGCGTACCAAATTGCCAGGGCGCGTAATTTCACGTTTTGGCGACACCAATTGGCCACCAAGGTTATGCTATTTGACGCTGTTGGACTTTTTTCTTTAGGGTTTCGTTAAAAGTAATGTTTATGCCAACGATCCTCAAACGATTCCAGTCCTAAATTTCACCATTAGTACCGCCATAGCTGAAGTGGAGCCGGCTTTATGCCAAAAAGTCGTTAATAATTTTGAGAAAAGGGCGCTACAGTGCAAGTTTTTTGATACGAGAAACTTATAATGATGGCAATATTTTGTCAAGCCAAATAGCTCAAATGAAAGAAGAGATTCATCTTTTAAAAGATTCAGAAAATGAAAATTAAACAAGAGATCTAACTGAGAACTAACTTATTCGAGGGTGGCTTGGTTAACAGGTTAACTCTTGAGATTCTTAAGCGATCTTCTGGGACTTTGAGCATTTTTTCCTTCTTTAAGTAAAGCCTTTCTCATCTGCGGTTGGTACAACGCCAAGAGTTTGCTTGTAGACGATGGCACTGTAGCGGTATGAGCTAATACTATTCAAATTGTTGACGTCAATGCCAAACGGTTTCTTCACATCGCGCTTCTTCAGCAGGAAAGCGTTGTTATTGCGTATGATCAACCCATTGCCTATCTCAAGTGAATGGAATTTTAATTGTAATAAATAAAGAAATATTAAGGGTGTATTCTGGTAGAGTCGAGTCTTCTTTGGTCTGGATATCTCAAAACACACTTTGCTATTTATGATTTAAGCTTTCTAACAAGCCATTATTTTGGTTGCCCAACGGGGCACATAAACACACTTAGGTCAAAGCATGGCCCTTTGTGATACTCCGCCTTTAATATACATACATACAACAAAAATATATTATTTGACTTTTATTTATTGAACACAACTGTACACTCATTACATTATACGTAATTGCATAGAATTAAAAAATAAATTGGTCGACGATTGACTAAAGCTGCCTGTAGAGTAAAAACCAAGTAGAGTTATAATATAGAAAGAACAACAAAATGAATTTGTTGCCAAGTTAAAAATGCGGCCAGCGATAGCGTTTCAACTCCATATGAGTGGTGGAATATCAAATTCGTATACGATTGTATACTATTTTTCCGGCTTTGCCATCCTACACGTTAACGTCTTTGAGTCTCCCTTTCTATGAGCCAAAGTATTGTACATAAATAGAAGTGATTTTGTTGGTTTGTTGCTTTTTTATTTCTGCCAGTTTTGGAATTTTTTTATCGTGCCGCTGCCTGCTGTTGGTGGTGGTTGTGGTGGTTGTGGGCGTGTGTGTTACTGTATTGGCTTAGTCTGTAATGGAATTTTGTCGAGTTTGAAGTATTTGCGCAATTGCTAGAAATATGTATGTATCCACTTTGTTATTGCTTATTGTGGCTGTTGTTATTTTTATTATTATTATTATTATCTATTTAAGCGTATCTAACATATGAGCGTTGTTTTGTTTTCTTGTGCTGTCACCCGCTTACAAACGAGTTCTATTTTTTCTTTTCTAATGACTACAAGAATATCTCTGCCGCTATTGTCGTCTGTTCATTACAATACCAATAATTTTTTTTTATATATAAAAGTATTAAAAACAGGTATTTATTAATTTTTTGCGGTAATTTTTGTAGTCTGTCTTCATCCTCTTCAAGTTGATCAGCTATGAGTTCGCTGATAAATAATTACAGAATTTCAGACGCATTTTCATGGTCCTAAATTCGGTATTAAAATAATCAGTGGCACGTTCGCAGATTGATTTTAGCAACCTTCAAAAAATACTAAAAGGAAAAATCAATCATTTCATATTTAATTTTGTTTTGTTTCATCAGCACACACTTATTTTTTATTACAAAAATATATAAAATAATTTTCTGTAACAGCATTTAGAAAAAGTAGTAAATTATATATATTATACAAAACTAACCTGAATTAAAAGAGAATGAATTGTTGCAACAATTTTTGATATCACAAGAAAAAATCTTTTGCATGAAAACGAAGAAAACGTTAAATAAAGTTCAAGGAAGAAGAGAAACTTTATCGTGAACATTAATGAAATTGAGAGTAGTAAATTAAGATCGCGATCTTCACTTCATTATCTTAATAAAGTTTAGTAAATGGGTAGAAAGCTGAGTATCTACCGATCAATCCATTTATGGTGAATACAAAGTCCTAGGCTATGATTTTTACAGATACGAATAGGTACACATATAAAATTAATTCAACAAAATCTCATTCTATCTCTCTCACTCTGCGCTGTCACGCTGTCGCCCCACAGTCTCACTAAGCTTTTAAACCTTGTTGAAACTATAAGTGAAGCCGTCAGGTGTACGCTCCAGGGATAGTTTTCCAGGAGGAGAGAAACGATGCGGATTGGGTGTGGTCGTTTGTGCATAATAATTTTGTGCTTGTTGTTGGTAATTATTGTATTGCTGTTGTTGTGGTGCAGGTGGATTATATGCCGGTGCGGGAGGGTTATATGCGGCTGGTTGATGTACTGGTGCAGGTTCACGATATTGCTGCTGTGGCTTCTGATACGAGGGTTGCGATTCACTGAAAGCTGGATCATTGTAGCGGGGATCATATGAACCATCGTCACCATAATCATCGCTGCGATAGTTGGAAGATTGTTGATGTGAGGGCGCTGACGATTGATATTGTGGCTGGTATTGTGATTGCGGTGTATAGCCAACAGTTGGAACGGGCTGTGGGGGTGCTGGTGGTGCAACGGGCAAATGATCACCAGAAGCTTGGAAGCTGTAAAAGAAATTCGAAAGATGAAGGAAAAATAGTTCGTAATCAAACAAATTCTTTGTATTTCAAAAGAATTTGATGTAGTAAGAAAAAAATATATTTCCTAAATCTAGTTGGTCAATGGTCATGACTGAATGCATTCGACCACAAAGTTATGTTGCTCAGTTAAATGTGCAGCAATCGGTTAGAGTAGTGGCGTGCGTTTTTAAGTCACGCTGCAATAACTCCCGAAACGAAGGCGAATTATATTTCAAAGTTCACCTTCACTTCACTCCACTTCACTTTACCTGAATTACTTAAGCTTACAAACATATACATAAAAATAACTAATCGCTTGCATCAGCACGTGAACGTGTGCGGTGCAATTTATCTGCTCAATTTACTTTTTAATAAATATTACAGTGGACTGACTTACCCATTTTTGCCAGCCGTATATGAAATGGTACGCCTTTCACCAGTTGGATCTACATAGCTGTAGCTGCCATGACGTGTGCCGTCGGAATCTGTCTCCTCTTTGAAATTGATGCCGTCTTCTTGTGAGTAAGCGGCACCGAATTTTCCATCACCCGAAAGATAACGCTGCTCGCTGATAATAGCCGCCGTTTGAGGATTCTGATGATAGCCTTGCTGGCTGGTGACGAAGGCAACAATGGTGGTTAAAATTATCTGAAAAACAGATAGTAGTATAAATCAAATGGTTTGGTTCTGTAAATTGGGTCGGCAAATAAATAAAAATACGATAAGTTTCAATTAACGCAACGAAATGCCGGCTTCGAAGGAAAAACTTCTTCAATCAATAATAAGGACTGAATATGATATCGGAGTTTAAGAAGCTTCGCCTCCGATTTTCAGATCAATAAAAATTTTTTTTTTCAACTCACAAAGCGAAACATTTTCCGGCTCAGGTTCGAATTTATTTATCCTTAATAAGCGACAATGTAAACTGCTCTGGAGACGAAATAACACACAAAAATACACGCGCTTCAAATTTAGCAATTTCTTAGTAGCCTTTACAATTTTGTCCGTTAAAAAGGAATGCAATGCTCGTTATTGATTGATATTTTTGGGTGTCACATGTACGTGGCTTCAAACCGAACTAATGCGGTGAGTGCTTAACGTTTTTTGAGGCGAAACCGACGGCGACAAACTTCTTAAATGAACTGCCTTTCTTCAATGATATGGCGTAGACTTTTATAGCAAATTGAACGCGAACTAAAAAATACAGAAAAACTAAACCTTGATTAAGTTTTGTTTCACGTAGTCGAGTTAAGTAGATTTGTTTAGCTGGTGGTATTGTTGCGACTGGTGCTGCCGCGTCGTTGTTGTTGTTATAACAGCAACAACAACAACTATGCTAAGTGCTCCCATAAGTCAACTTTAACAACTACAAAAACATAATGTTTCTGTACTCACTTATTGAGCTGTAATACCAGTTTAAGCTTTTTATTGTTGTTGTTATGCTTTAAAAACACTATATTGTAGGGGTGTGGGCACACAATATGCAAATCCGAACATATACTATCACATTTTCCGTGAGAAAATACGGCACTTTTGCATTTGCAGTATTAGCTAATTCTTGACTCAAATCGCGCTCTTAGTCTATATAACAAGCTATGCTTCTATCCGATCATCTATATCCATATGGATGCCCAACTATTGATTCTCAAACAACTTCAAAGCCTAGGGGTGAAATCAGGTAAACAGGTAAACATCAAGGACTTTAGTTCTTGGGCCTACCTTTGATTCTAACATTGTTGAGAGGAATGAAGTTGAATGGAGTGATTTCATCTGTGGTGCTGTACATAGACATGCGCCAGAAGGGGAACAATGAATATATTAAGTCACACTTCTAACCAGCATTATATTCATTGTTCTCTCCGATTTGAATTCAGCAGCTCTTATGTATAAGATGAATAGTTTTTTTGGGAATATAATTATTTCAGAGGTCGTCGTTTTAATGCTATTGCGCTATTTACTTTCGAGGCAGTTTCTCGTATCAGTGTAGGGCATTTCAGCTGTTAAATATGTACATAGTTGTTGTTGGAGCTTATTATTTCTTGTTCTCTTTTGATTGATTTTTGTTTTCTTGCTACTAAGATATAATTATGTTATATTGAGTATTTGCTCCACATTATTACAAGGAAATCTCCTCTGAATTTGTCTTATGCGCTTGTGCTGTTTACCACTCGATTACTCCATTTACAAATATAGAATTACACTTTATGGCAAAGCTGACACATTCTTGAAATACAGTCAAAATGTGACTTTAAATATTTCGTACATGTGAACAATGGTTTTCGAAATGTGCTTGAACAAAACGAAAAACTTAAGGCACAAACTAATGTATATCCAAATATTTAGTAGAAGCTCAAATATTGTTGTCAATTCTTAATAAGTCTGGGATTTTCGTGAGGTGATGATCATGAAAATCACAGACTTGTTAAGGTTTTCTGGTAGAAGAAAAAATCATTTTATCTATCAACAAATTCAGTTATGTTTCACTTCATTCGTTTAGAAAACAACCACAATGTATAATTTTGTAATCGATTAAATAAATTCAATGAGAAAAGAAAATGATGTAAGATGCCGAAATTTTGAGAAATACTTTGCTATGTAGTTACATTCATTCATTCATCAAGAGCATTGAAACTTGAATTTATTTTTTACTTTTATTTTTTTCTTTGCAAATTACAAAAACTTTCAAATTGCAAATGACCAAACCCAGAAAAAATTTATAAATAGAAAAACAACAACCGATGCGTTGTTGCACCAATAACAAAAAATATGTAGAGAAACTAATTTTAAACTATTTCACTATTGCAACAAAAGCACTGCAGGCCGAAAGGTATTTAAAGCCGAACAACGAACAAAGAAAGAGCAAAAGCTCAAGCCAGCATTAGCATATGCACACGCTCGTGCATATGCTGCCAAAACATTGTTCCACAATTTTATTACAATATTAATCAATAAACTAAACAAGACTGAACACTTTTTTAAGTTTATGTGTGGTCCTGAAGCCAGTTTAAGTTTTGATCCATCACTCATGCTACACAGATAGACAACGAGTTACGAGTTAAAATAACAATTAAATCAAAAATTTAGTAGAATTACAATTTGATTAAGTTTAGTTCCCTGGCTTCTATGTACGATAATTTAAATTGTTTAACACCAAAGATGGATACATCATTCTCTCAGCTTAAGCGATCTACCGCTTCCAAGCACATGTCAAATTCATATAGAAATAACTGAAATGGAAGCATGTACGGCTTGTACACTTAAAAGCTATTTTCCAGCTTCTTAGGCAACCCTCGGTCTTTTCAATTGAATTTATTTAAATGCTTCTGGACTTACCGCTAAAGCTGCAAATTTGTAAGTAAGAGTGCTCAAAAGTATTTTTGTTATTTCGGAAATATGTATGTGTGTACGTGCATGGTAAAAGCTTACCAAAAACAATCGTTATGTCTTTGGTGTTTAATCCTTTACACGTGTATGAGTATTTTCTATATAAACAAATTAAAAACCTTCATAATTATGCATACCAAAATGGACATATGCATGCTCTACATGAATCAATCAGTTAAATAGGCAAAGTACTTTTCACTTAGAAGAGCAAATTATATGGTGGAAAAAGTACCAAATATTTATAATGAGCATCGTTTTTGCCGCCTGTATATGAGCATTAGCACTTCGATGAATAATGCTGCTTATTATGGTCCAATGAATTATGTAGTTGGAATAGATGCAACCAAACCAAAATGACAGACAGCACATAATTTACACCATTTACATTTGCCTTTGCTATTGCCATTTCACAGTACATTTACTCTCTCTCTCTCTCTCTCTCTCTCTCTCTCTCTCTTGAACATTGTCATCATCTCATGTGCATTCACAGACAGCGGGTGTTCGAATGCTCGACAACCACCTCTTCCAATTTATGCTTGCTTTCCTTTTCCAACCAACATAGTTATTATACTAGGAAGTTAAAATCAGATTTGGGAAACTCAGCAACAGGAACCGAACCAAACCAACAACAACTCAAGGAAGCAAAAGAAGTAGAGAATTGAGAGAATAGCATTGGAGTAAACGATCGCTCGATTTCGCCATGTTGTAGCGATTAGTCGAAGGGTGCAAAGCAACTCGCTAGCCAGCGAAATAAGGGAAACAGCTATAAAAGATTCCCCCTTTTTCAAATACGAAAATTTTATATTGAACAACCAAAAAAGCATTTTAGTTCATAGTTTGTACTTTCTGCCTTTTTGATTTCCGAGGCGTTTGTCTGATGAGATCCTGGCACCCATCAAACTGATTCTTCACTCACGCTTTTGTGTTGTTTTGTTATATTTTTATTTTTGCATTAATTCTTTTTTTTCGTGTTTCAATGCTTTTCCTTTTTCCAAGTTAATCACAACACACAAGAGATAATGAGGGTCTTTACAAAAGCCGAGTTGGCCTCACAGACAGCAACGCAGTACAGCACAGGACAGCACAGGAGTATGTTGTGAGAATTCGCCTTTTGTGTAAATATTTTCATAAGGGTTGCAATTTATGCCCAATATTAATAATACTTTACTATGAAAAAAATACCGTAATGTGTCTTACACTAAACAACTGTAGTAGAGGCAACAACACTCAAGATTTTCTTGACCAAAACGTCATCACACAAAGTTTACAAACAGTTTTCAATTTTAAGTAGCTCTTTAAGTTCGACAATATTACTACTTTTTGAAAATATACTAATGGCTCCTGCAAAATTTCGGATTGTGGCAAATCTAAGTAGCAAATAAGCTACTTGCCGTGAATTTTTATAAGACGTCAGTTGTGCTCCGCATTCGTCACTTATTTTATTTTAACCATAGAATACTAAAGTAAATTTATTGCTCTTTAATACTAATGTTTGCTGTGAGGCACCTTTGTAAAAAAAAATTATTAAAATTAATAGGCTTTGAATAAATAATAATGCCAGAAGAATGTCAAAAAGTTAATAGAACTAGCAGATCAGACGATCGTTTCTAGAGTTAAGCGAGCTATTAGTTTTGATGACCCCTTAAAATTAAAATTAACTTTTAGCAAATAAGTTTTAAACACTTCCCAAAACAAGTGATATACTATCTTAAGTCCCAGATATTTTCAACATTAGTTTACATTATTAACCCACTAAATATCTGCATTATGATGACATGCACAGAGGTTCCCCTAATTGTCCTCACCAGAATTTAAGCCGATCGTCCTTTTTGAGTGGACTGTTGGAGAAGCAACTGAATTATTATATATTATTTTAATATTTTAATGAATGATTTTTATTAAATTTATCATTATGTTTCTGACATGTAATATGAGGCTCGTATACTATATTAAGTAATTACACGGTGCGACAGTAAAAAATACCTGAGTATCTCTTATACTATTTTTCGTGTAGGTCTTGTCGAGTAAAACAAGAGTCTGTATGTGCAATTTGCCAAACACCCCCAAAATCTTGATTTACCGTTAAAAAACCGGTTTTGTGTACCTTTGCGCACTTATAAGCCTGTAACTTAGTTGATTATCAACAGATTTAGAAAGAAGAAACTTAGACTTTTTGAAAGCCTCATATGTCTTTTAAGAAAACTTGAGAAATCTGTGTGTATTTGTCCAGCAAACACAATTTTTTTTTCACACTTTTTGCTTTTATTCAACTTTGGCGATGTTTGTACACACTATTTTATAAAGGAGCTATACTACTTATGGATTTAGTCTAAAAACACGATTATTAACGAGTAAAACGCAAGTTTGTTTTTAAAAATCGGTAAGTGATTGATTGAGTTATTATACTTTTTATGAAAACAAAATTTTTGCAAAAATACAATTTTTGGACATTCAACTCAAAAATGTGTGATTAACCGTTATTGTTTTAAAATTCAGCACCATCAGTTTCTCGTTGAAGTGACCAACAATACTCTGAAATCATTTTTATTTTATTTTTCCCTTCGAAGCTCTTTTCAATTGTTGCCATTTCTTGGTGAAAATGATCGGCTACTTAATCGGCTACAAAAATTGTGTTTGCTAGACAAATACACACTGGTTCCTCAAATCTTCCTAAATAAAATATATATCATTCGAGGTCTAAGTTTCTTTTTTCTAAAACCGGTAAGAAACTAGAAATCTGTTGATAATCAACTAAGTTACAGGCTTATAAGTGCGCAAAGGTACGTAAAACCGGTTTTTTAAGGGTAAATCAAGATTTTGGGGGTGTTTGGTAAATTTCAAATGCAGACTCTTGTTTTACTCGACAAGACCTACAAGAAAAATAGTATCGCTTCCCAGGTATTTCTTCTTCGCTAAATTTTGTAACAAGTAACTTCTAACTTAATATTATATTTCTCATTCACTTTTATTTTGTGCTCCTTGCTGGGTATATTTAGTAAATTGAATTGATTATTGTATAGTAATATCTTAATTCTTCTACAGAACTATTAGCAGGATTTTGAAAAGCTTCGAAGGCCAGTGAAAATGTTTTACATCTCCTCTCTATAGAACCATACCATATAAATCGTAGTGTTCACTCGCCTTGGTTTCCTACCAAGTTCCAGCAGTTTTCGTATTTTTTAAAAACCCTGAATTAATTGCATATTTGCATTTTTTCGGCTTTAGCTTAAAAATGTTACTGCACTCTACGGTATGAACGTTTATCTCTTAATTTTCATTTGCAAGTCGAGTATCTCAATTATTTCAGCTGCCTCTGTGATTCTCTTCACCCAAAATCCCAAAAAGCAACAAATCCCAAAGCCAACGAATACAATTTCAATGCACATTCAAATGCTGAATGTATACGTAGTACTTACATACACACACACATACATACATATAAACACATTCACACTCGTACACCGAAAGAGATTTGCGATTATTTGAAATTCAAGATGCATTGAAGCGTTTTTGTAATCGACTCTTCGTCGTCCATGAATATCCTTTTTAACATTCACACAATCGAACATAAAGTTAGAAGGTTAACAAATTGTCTATTGTCGTTGTTGTTGCGTTTTGGTATCGCTGATGATGATGTTGCTGCTGAAATTACAAACAACTAAACATAATCATAGCGAAAGAATCTCCAAAATAAAAGCGAAAGTCAAATTCCAAACGCGCTAAACTTGTTGAAAGAAACTTGATATCGCACGCCGCTGACTTACAACTAACAATTAAGCAGGGATGGGCGATATCAAAGAGATATTCCAGAAGAATATACACACACACATACACTTGCATATGAATCTATTCCTATTGTAGATGTTAGTAGTTAAAGAAGTCAGCAATTCTGTATAAATTGTAACTTTAAACCTGCCTAAAATGACTTTCTATGCTCATCTGTAATCTTTGCTCTTAACGAGCTATGAATCTCGCTTTTGACATTTTTCCAAAACGATTTCATGTAAGGTAAAAATAAATAACCTCAGAAGAAAAAAAGTCCGCATTTAGTTGTTTATTCCGTTAGAAGTATTTAGCACTTTAAGCTTTGGCTTACTTAATGTGGCTCCGCAGTGATTAACTGCCTGATGCAGGAGCCATTATATTTTTTGTCAACGGTACGTATAGCTGCACCCAATAAATCGGGATTAGTTTTTGTGTTTTATAACAGAAAAGTCAATCTCGCGATGAAAACACGGCAACCTTGATTACACTGTGCGAGCAAGCGAGAAACGAGCACGACCAAGAGAGCTTTCAATTGATTGTGATACAAGTTGACTTCGTATGCCACTGAACAAGTTTTTGAAATGCGAAATAATTCACAAAATGAATCAGTTACCTGGTTTAAATAACCGTAGTTCCACTACAAATTGCGATTGCAAATCTTGTAGTGATTTACAATATCAAGGTCAACGTCAATTTATGTAGCTTGCGGCTGAGACTCTGACACTGACTAGTGGCTGTGGACAACTCAAATGCATACGTTGCATCTCTGTCGACTGTGCGTGGTGCGTTTCTTGCGGCATGCAACGGAAAATCACTTAGCTACGAACATTTTTACATTGGGCCTGTTTAAAATACCATAAGCTTTAACTTGTTATACAATACTTCCGTTGTTGTTTACTTTATATTGTTAACAAAAAAATGTAGGTTTTGATATTTAACTTTAGAAATACAAAAGAAGCTTCTGCAAAACAATTTTCAACGATTTAAAAAAGATGATAAGAGTTAATTGTGCATTTCCTCTTTTGGAGAACTTTCGAAAGTTGTTTCTGTACAATTTTGCTAGGAATTCTCTTAAGATTTATGAATTAATCAATTAAATTGAAACTCCTATGCAGGCAGTTCACTGCAAACGGCACCACCTAAGGCAATGGCAACCCATCAAGACTAAAAATTGTCTAAGCAAAGCTTTTCTTTTCACCTCACTGTTCGACTTGGGCATAATACTGTAGGCCACTTCCATTTGTCTACGAATAAAACTAACAAAAAACCGTTGTCCCATTAAAAAAGAAGAATATTTTGGCGATTCTAAGTGTGTAAATTAAGAGATTCAATCTCTTAGTTTAATTGTCTTTACTAAACTAGTTTCATGTAGTCTGGTGTTCGAGTTTAAAAATTTCATACCAAAATTCAAAATATAAAAAAATATATAGGTATATAAATAATATAAAAAGAAAAATTGAAGTGATTGTATTTTATTTTGTTATAATACAAAATTCCTGAATGAAACCTTAAAACTTAGGCCGGAACACCAGACTACATCCTTAAGTTCATTAGTTCACCAAAAATAAATTAACATTTCTTCTAAATAACAAAATCTTAAATAAAATTAGTTAATTTGACGATTGTAATTACAAATTGCTGCCACTAAGTTGAGATCGTTTTCTGCTCTTTGTTTAAAGAATTGAAAAATAATTAGTGTTGCCACGTCGAACTTTTAATAAAATATCTCAAAAATGCAATGCAACCCAACCTCGAAATTCGGTAAGTAGCAACACTAAAAAATATTTAGTTCCGTAAAACTCGAACTTGTTCACCTAGTTTACATTTGGAAGCTGATTGAAACTAAAGTTTAAACTAAAATTTCATAGTGAATTAGAAAATTTGTTCAGGGAAAATTACAAAATAGAAGTACATTATGGTCGCTGCCACCAGCCGTGTTTCTCTTCGCAACAGCTAAGTCGGGTTCCTTATTGACGGCCTCAAGTATTATTCTTCATACAAGATATTTCCCCTTCAACGCTATGAATCAGAGCTAAAGCTGAAGTTAACTGGCAACAATGGAGCTATAGTTGGAGTGATATAATAAAATTCTTTATGAATTGCATAGACAATTATAAAATTAAATCAACATTACGAACTACAATTGTTAACAATTTAACGGATATTAAAGTAAATGACAAATTCACAAGAAACAAAGTGTCGCAAAATATAAATCGAAAAAACGTATAGACAAAATTCAATGCCAATGATTTCATTTAATGCTACATATATGCAAACAAGTGATCGAATAAATAAAAAAAAAATGCAATATTTAATAATGTGTGGCGGTGCCTACTAAAAAACATTCAACAACAAAAACAAATCTGTTGAAATGACAGCGGACAATGTCAATTTGTGAATGAGTAGAACCAAGTCAAAGTGCAGGAATTCGACTGGAAATCTAATTAATCAAAACTGACACAACAAATAGCAACAACAAGAGCTAACACGCACCAAGTAAAATTAAATGACGAACAAGTAATTATTTATTTATAAACTTTGCCAATAAAAATAAATTACACTGTGTAGTAGCATATACTTTTTCTAATATATTGCACATTTTAAACCCCAATTGTGGTTTTTTTGTGTTACTATTATTAGTAGTAGTAGATTAGTAGATACTCTTCCTCAAAATGATTGGCTATAAATTTACCTAGATTAATTATTTTTGCAGTACTTGATCTTGATAACGTAACTTAATCAGACTTGTGCATCCAGATATTTTCGAATATTTCATGTTTTTATTATTTCATGATCAACGGTCGAAATGTTTGAGATTTTCATCAGTTAGGATTTAAGCCTATCTCTATATTTTTCAAGATTCAGAAAATACGTTTTCAAAATGTAAGAAGATTGTTTTTAAAACCGTTATTAAAATCCTAAAATATTGTTACAACATTCGGAAAAAGTTTGTTTTCTGAACCACTCAAGATTTTATAAATAATCTTGCCAGATTGTCTTAACCCTGGAAGTGCATGCATATTTTTTATACGTAAAGGTCATACTTCGTAGAAACAACGACGGCATTATTCAAAGTGGTCATACACATTATTTGGTTAATTTGTCAAATATAAAAACAATAATGGACATTTTTTTTAATAACATTTATTCATAAATAAAATGTTTACCAACACTTACTTAGAAAGAAAAATTACAAAACGTAAACATGCGTCGTCGATTCGACGAAGCATGTCTTTTGGCTTTTACGGGCAATAAAATAACTCTTTCATTATATTGTTATTTTAACTTTAAAGGGTAAATATGTAAGCATATGTAACTATACTTGGTATTTAGTTTTTGTGAACAAGAAAAAAAAAATTGGTTAATTCCTCGCAATAGCTTCATCATCTCTCAACATCTTCCATATCTACCTTAATTCAAAAATCTGATATGTTTAATTTGATATTCTTTTTAGTAACACTTTTTTAATTATAAATATATTTAAAGCTATAGCAATGATTGGGTCCATGTTAGATTCTTGATAAACCTTTAAAAAAACAACCTTAAATGCTGACACTTTTTTGTTGTTCCCAGTGCCGGTACGAGTATCGGTAGGGCGACGGTCAAAAGTATTTCCTTTGCTGTATTATAAGATGACGCCGGAATTGCGTCACTGGAGAACACTGTAAGGCACTGTGTTCTCCAAATTAAATTTGGTATAGTTACGCTTCTTCTGATACAGATCAGAAGCAGTTTAAGCAAATGGTTAGGAGCGCCATCGTTTTAGGGGCGCCACGAGAAATTTCACAGAACTCATATTATTAATATTATTTAAAATAATTAAATTCTATTTTTACTGATTAGAAACGATATATTGATCACACAATATGCAAACTGAAAGGGAAGAAAGTGGAGGTCGATAGAACATACCCTGAGAAGGCCAGCCGACAGCACTACAAGAATGGCGCTTGAAGGGAACCCACAAGAAAGCAGACGTCGTGGACAACAAAAGAACACTTGGGGACGTTCCATAGATCTAGAATTAACAGAAAAAAATACAACATGGCAAAACGTGAGAATGACTGCACAAAACAAGTGAGATGGAAATGCTTAGTAGAAGCCCTAAGCTCCCAAGAGGAGGAGAAGGGGGGAATGTACAAACTACCGCATAAATTGTGAGTTCAGTATTTGGAAATTATTTTTATATGGCCGCCAGTTTCATCTAAATACAGCACTCTTCTTCCCTCCTCAAAATGTCTTTGCAATTATAACTTGGACGAGATGCTTGGCTCAGAGATATTATATCATTTTCTTTATTTTTACCAATGTGCTTACCGAATATCGGAATCTTTGATAGCTGGTAATGGTAATGCCATAAAAGTA
Source organism: Toxonevra muliebris (assembly GCA_963691655.1). Taxonomy (NCBI): domain Eukaryota; kingdom Metazoa; phylum Arthropoda; class Insecta; order Diptera; family Pallopteridae; genus Toxonevra; species Toxonevra muliebris. Next base: position 2,067,723 of record OY829327.1, on the reverse strand, counting down.
TTGGATACTATTTAGAATGGATTGATATTTATATTTTTATTTGCATCGAAAAATATTTGTCCAAAAGCCTTAAAGCATTATTGAAATTCAAATTAAAAATTAGTCAAAAATACAATATACATATCGCTCATTTACTAAAAGACTGTCATAAGTCAAAAAACACGATTTTTGAGTTAATGATGCAGAATTATTCATTATGTCACGGTTCATATTGTGTAAAAATTTCATATATAAGATATTAATCTTGTATACTCTGCGCGTGAGAAATAATTGAAAACTTTAAACACGTTTTCTGCAAAATCGCTCATATTAGCGATATGTATATGTATATAGAATTTGTTTTCACAATTGTTTTTGTTTCGGTCCAAACTTTTACAGCCAGAAATTTAAATTTTAAATCATACAAATGTTGTAAAAAAAAAAAAAATTTACGTAAATACAACTATATAACTTACCTCATTTCACTCTATCTGCTGATTTTTTTTTTTCAATAGTTAATCCGAAAAGTCGTTTGGATCTGTCTACTCAGAACTTTATGCAATGTAGTAATGTATAACAATTCAGGGAATACCTCTTCATATTCCTGCAAATCATTATGTTGATTTAGAAATGTCGCCGCCATGACTCCGAATTAAAATCATGCTGAAAATTTATTTCTTGCCCGTACAATAGCAATTATTTTATATACGGAATTTATCCCCATCAAATAAAACGGGCAGAAAAAAATCATTGTGACCAAATTTGTGCCGTTTTCAGTGGCCTGGGGAATGAGTGCTAGATTAGAGTTCCAGCTACCTCAGGTTCAATTCCAAGATAATTAGTAAATGCTTTAAAAAATGTCCGCTCGAATTGTTCTAATAAAAAGAGTCACTTCGGTAACTTAGTAGTAGTAGCAGTAATATATATATTTATTTAGCATTTTTAAAACTTTTATAATACAAAATACTAGTCGGTAAGGCCCAGTAACTGTGGCTATTTTTTCTGAAAATCTCTTTACGAAAAACCAAATATCAAAAGAGAACCAAACTGCTCGTTGGTGTTTGTTTTGTTATTTCTGTATGCAGATAATTCATTAGATAATTCTGAGAAATGCCGTTACTCATGTCTCATTTGTTATTTACTCCCTTTAAAGACTTCCGACGTTAATATTTTGGAATTGGTTAAACCGATTTTAAATCTGATTTCGCTAACCTACTCGCGAAGCTCTTTAAATTGATTTATAATATGATAGTGTAGAACTTCTGTATCTTCTGTAATAAAATTGTAGTTACACTAATAATTGTTAATTTTGTTTCTTAATTATAAATTTTCTTTAACAGATTTAATTATTTTTTTTTTTAACCCTAGGATGGGCACCTGAGCTTAATTAGGCCCATTTTGAGTTCTTTTGTTTCTTGACGAATCGATCTGAAACCCTATGACTTCTTGCGCCAATGTTTTCTGAGCACAAAAAAACAAAATTTGTTTCAATCGGAATAAGTTGATAGAACAAAATTTTTTTTATTGTCTCAACCTCTAAAGATACCCCCTGGACCTAAATAGGCCCAGGTGTTTATTTTGTGTATTCGCAAAATTCGTAAAATAGCAAATTATTTTGAATTTGAGGTTTATTTAGACGCAAAAGGTATTTTTGGGGTTTAAGAAAAATATATATATGAAAAAATGCATGTATGTATGCGTAAATACATATACATACAAATTATTGCCACATCTATGTGTTTGTGTTTTGCTTATGTAATGATAAACCGTTTGTCTGATCTTAGTCAAATTTGTATGTATGTCAAGTTGAGGGCTATAAAATGCGCCCATATCTCAAAGTAGGCGTGGCATTTTTGCAAAAATCGAATATCTTCATATATCATAATAAGCTAAAGTAATAAAATTGTGATCCGCTAGTCTATGAACTGGTGAACAATGAAATATTTAAAAAATCATCTCTTTGAATCATTCTAAGCAATTTCTAAATTAAAATTTATAAGTATGTTGACATAAGTATGTAGTCAAAAACTAAAATCACTTAACACAAACTGGTTCTTAAAAATATTTTTCATATTGAATTTAACTAAAAATTACTTAATAGTTCCAAATTGGTATAACACTAAGAAACGTTATTAATTTCAATTAATATTTCAGTAAAAAAATATTTTTGGATTTTAAAATGCAAAATTTTAAACTAAAATTAAAAAAAAAATTTTCAAGTTTATTTAAACTTTAAACTCAAAACATCACTTATTATATCTAAATCACAACCAAAAAACTTTTATTAATTAAAACCATACAGTTTTCCTAAATTTTTTAATTATGCAAAAACCTTACTTGCTTGTAATTTGCAAATAGAAAAACGTATGTTGGTAATTCGGATCGATTTTAAAAGCTCATTTTTTCCTTAGTTTGCTTTCTAAAAAGGTGCTTATTTTTACAAAACTATAGCAGAATAGTTAGTGAACAAAACCCTATCTAACTTTTGCGCAATAACATTCTGTAATAGGCCATAACTATCGTTTTATTCACGTGGGCCTAATTTGGCCCAGGTGGTTATGTTAGCGCCTCCTAAAGAGGTGCCCATTGTAGGGTTAAAAATGTACATGCTATTTCATTTTTTATCTCTGTCGACAATGTATTAAATAAATTAGTTTCTTTATAAAACAAACTGTTTTGTGCAGTATTTGACACAAGTGTTGGTCTTCTATAATCTATATTGTTTCTAAGAAAATATGGCTGTGCATCCGCTACATAATATATTTCTGAAGTTAAATATTTTGGAATTTTATGTGTTTTTATTTTAAACCTTGAACTATAAAGCATATCACATTTAATATTATACGTTGATTGACTGACATCCATTTTAAAGTCACAAGAACTACCCTCATCGGAGTAAGCACATTGCATTCGAGAATAATTCTCATGGCTTTATGCTTAAAAATGTATCCCGCTTTCAGCATCCAAACACAATATGGCAGTTTTTAGCGACTTATATATATCGGTTTTATCTTCATTACCATCGTTCCAATACCATCATATCGTTGTGCCGCAAAATAAACGGATTCACTCAGAATTTTGTATAAAAAACGAAGCCATCGTTTTTTTATTAAATGATATAATTTGATCGGAATTAAATCTTTATCAATTTACATTTTATAACATGTTTTTTTTCAGTTGACGTTTGACCGCTGAATAGAATATTGACGAATCTACATAATAGATGAAAGTAGGAGCAATTGCGACGTTGCTTGTCCTCAAGCATTTCTTTGATGTTATTTACTCTCTGTTTTTATGTAGGCATAATGTTTATTTAAAATCTGTAATAATTGAAACCAATTAGTCTGCAAAAAACCTTTTAGTGTCAGCTCAAAAAAACAAAATACCTGAATCCATATTATGCCGCTAGAGTAAATATTACAACTGCAACAACAAAAGCGACAGCAACAGTAGCAGCAATCGGCACACATTACAACATGCCTATGGCCAATAATCCATACTTAGGTAGAACAAAAAATAACAACAACAGAAAAAAAAACTTAACAGACAAAAAAAGGAAAAAATTGCAAAATAATTGCAAAGTTTTAAATCCTTAAGAAGGAAAAACGAACCGAAAAGTAATTCATTCTTTTGTTGTATCTAATATACTATAGCCATATATGTCCATATGAATAGTTTACTGTCCCAATGGAGGAATTTATTGCTGTGCATCAAGCAGTAGAATTCACCATATTCAAAAAAAGTAATAGGAAGAAAATAAGAAAGTGACTCGAAAATGCTGTCCAACCCAGAGAATTAGACCCTTAATATGTTACAATATTTTATTATTTTTTTACGTACTGTAAACTACACATTTTTAAAGTTATATCTATCACCCAATGTTCCTACGGGTTATACAGAAGCATTATTTATTTGTTGAATTATACTGTAAAAAAATACAATGATCTGAATGAGCTTAGGCTTGTTTGAAAAGTACCAAATTCCATTGTTGTCATTAGTTTATTCGAAAAATACATTATTAAGAGCGCTACGGCAGATTTTATAACTCCCAACTACCCCAAAATCAGTCAATGTTTTAGTAATAATGTTTTGTCAGACACAATAATTCTACTTTACATGCGTTTTGAAGCATTTGATACAGTTTTATCATCATTCTAACTTCCTAAAGGAACATATCTAAATGACTTCCAGCTTAATCAATTTATTCATATTTTTATTTACTTATATTGTAAAACATCCTATATGCCATAATAGTGAAAATTATAGATGCACTTAGGTTTATTAAAAGATGCGCCTGTGAGCATCTACCGCTGGGCATCTAAAGTGATTCTGATGTGCATCTCTTGGCCGCTGTGTTCATCAGTGAATGGTTACATACATATACAAATAACTATTGATATTCATCGGTGTAAAAAAAGTTGCTTCTAAAGAAAGCAAAGAAAGAACTAAAGTCGATTTCATCCTGACAGTTGAAGCAATAGAGTAACTGTTGTTGTTATTTTCATTTTTATTGTATTGTATTCCATGGTATATACCATATGTATAGAAAAACATGAATGTGTTTCCTTTTAAAATGTTTTCTATTACGTTTTTTTTAATTTTACCCCTCCTTGAGTATGAAAGAGACGGGAGAATATCTGCAAAAACATGTACGCATGCGTATCAAATATTCACTGTTTCGTTAGGTAATTGGCAGTACGAACGTTTTTGCAGACGACTCACTCACACACACAACCAAATATTGCACCTTGTTTACTTCTGTACTAAAAGACTCTACAAAAACAAAATTAATGTTTGAATTTTTGCGAAATTATATTGTATATTGCATAGAAATGATTTCCTACTTTTATTTTGTTTGTGTTTCATTTATTTACCTTTTGATTTTTATGCTGCAGTTAATTGCATTGCATTTTTCTTTTTGCATTATGTTTTTCCTTTGTAGCAATAATGAACAGCAACGACAAATTGTCATCTTAATTTGTTGCGGTTGTTACGCAGTACTTAAAAGTAATAAGGATGTGATTGCATTAAGAAGGATGGAAAATTTGTCAATATGTGTTTAGGAGCCGTTCACATATTACTTAACGAGGGAGGGGTTAGGGGGTGCGACGATTTGTTACGAAGTGTTACATGGAGGAGGGGGAGAGGGGGAATCTTCTCCCGCTGAATTCGATAATAATGGCTAAAATTTCGTTTTATTACGATGTGTTACGACCAGGGGGTTAATAAAAGCATCTGTTGCGTATTGCTCGATTAAACTAATAACGCAAATAACTAAGTCTAGAAACGTTCTGATCTGCTTCAGTCCCGGAAGTCTTTGCTAATCTCCCGGTTCTTGTCTCTTATTTATCTCTTCCTGCCTGAGTATTGTTTCGCTCTGTCCCAACGTGTTCTGGAATTCGAAATTGTCTAGGTGATTGCACTTCTTCTTCTTCTGTATCTTCTGCCAAAGTTAAATTGCACAAATCTTTCGATTGCATTTTTCCGTCGACTTAACGTAAGGCATGTATACGAAAAAACTGGTCGACATTAGGTTAAGTTAGGTCGGAGTGGCAGCCTTCTGCTTGAAAGCACATTTAGACTCATTGTGATACCACAGTACGGCGCGACTCCCCCATTTACGGATTGGAGAACCATGAGGATTCCATAATGAATCTGGCTATGTCCTTAATATTTACGGATGATAGCTCGGACAGACTAGTGAAGAAAGGTGAGCCCAGGAGTTTTAGTCTCCTCCTGGCCAGGGATGGGCATTCGCACATGAAATGGAGGACTGTTTCTTCCTCCTCCTCAGAGCCGCAGCCCCGATAGAAGTCATTGAATGGCAGTCTTAGTCGTGCAGCATGTCTCCCCATTATGCAGTGTCCCGTGAGCACCGAAGTCGTAATGCTGATGGAGTTTCTGCTAAGGTTGAGTAGCTGTCTAATTCGTCTATTGTCCATAGTGGTCCATGTTAGCCTGGTAATACCACAGGTATATTCCGCTACCCTGGATCTTTTTGCTTCCTCAAGGTAGTTTTGCTTAATGGATAATTTAATAGACGTAAGAGAGACACAAATTGTGCAGGAAGGTGATATATCTGTAAGCTGCGAGCCCTGTTTTGCTAACTCGTCGGCATTGCAGTTACCTGAAATATCCATATGTCCAGGCACCCAATATAGGTGGACCTGCGAGTGACTCGACAAAATGTTAAGTGAAGATCGGCAGTCGAGAACAAGCTTTGATGTAGTGAAAACACCGGCAAGGGACTTGATTGCTGCTTGGCTGTCCGTGTAGATGCAGATATTCTTATCGAATGAATCGTTGCGAATAAGCCACTTGGACGCTTGATAGATAGCCATTACTTCCACCTGAAAGACGCTGCAATGGTCAGGAAGTCGGAAAGAGAGTCTGAGATCTAACTTACTAGAGAAGATGCCACAGCCGACTCTTTCCTCCGATTTAGATCTATCTGTATAGATGTCAATTGAATTGTCAGTGACCACCTCGTCATTAACCCATTCCTCTCTACTGGGGATATGGGTGAAGAACGTGTGGTTTAAATTAGGGGTAGAGCAAATGTAGTCTACGTTAGTTGGAACGGACGTATCGTGGATTAAAATCTTGGCATGGCCCAGGTTTGACCGGGCCCAGCGAGTTAGGGCACTGAGTCTGGCAGCAGAGCACTTAGCTTGTTGCTTAACCAGAAGTGAAGTTGGCAACCAATGAAGGATCGCGAAGAGAGCTTTTGTGGAGGTAGTACGGAGAGCCCCAGTAATCAATATGGCTGCCGTTCTTCTAACCTTATCTAGTGGTTTAAGGTTGACCGCCTTTGCAGTAGCTGGCCACCAGAAGACGGATCCATAAAGAAGATTAGGCTCGACCACTGCTGAATAGAGCCAGGAAGTGACTCGAGGTTGAAGACCCCATCTTGTTCCTAATGCCCTAATGCAATAAAGAGCGCAAGAGGCTTTCCGTACTCTCTCTGCTATATTAGCTTTCCATTGAAGTTTTGGATCAAGAACAAGTCCAAAATATTTGACGCGCTTGCTAATGCAAAGCGAGGTACCATTAATTTTGGGTAGGGCAAAAGTTGGTATTTTATACTTTCTAGAAAAAAGCATAACCTCTGTTTTGGCAGGATTAACATTAAGACCGAATTCACGGCACCAGTGAGACAGAATGCTAAGTGAGTGATTTAGCCATTCTGAAAGAGTAGCAACGTATTTGCCGAATACTGCAATAGCAATGGTCGACATTAACTTGTTATACAAATTATATTTTGTAAACAAAAACAGAAATTCACACACCAATTGAAAGGTTATAATAGTAACTTTAAGAAAAATAAAAACTTTATATATTTGGTTGGTGCGTATGCGAAAGATATCAACTTTGACTTAACTCCAGCCATTAAACGTTGCACATCAATCGGGACATTTGAGATGACACAGTAGTCCACTTTTTCTGCAGCTGTTTCTCATTTTTGACCACTTGCTTCGTTTTAAGCCATTTTCTTTTCATTATAGCCCAATTTTTTTCGGCCGAAGTTCTGGGTAATTTGGGGGATTAGCATCTTTTGGAACAATTTGTACCCCATCTATTTATACCACGTCATTGCCGTTTTACCGTAATGGCAAGTTGCTAAATCTGGCCAGAAGAGAACAGTAGCCTTGTAAAGACGTACCATTGGCAGTAGACGTTTTTGTAAGCACTCTTCTACGTCAATTTTTTGGTTGATGGTACCAGTAGTGACAAAAACTGAACTCTTTATGCTGCATTGGCAAATTGCTTGCCAAACCAAATATTTCTTCGCAAACTTGTCCACTTTATTTAGCTTAAATTAAGGCGCAATATCACCTCTCTTTTTTTCAGTGTAAAATAGTTGACCAGGAAGCTGATTAAAGTCTGCTTTGACAAACGTTTCGTCGTCCATGAACATGCAATCGAAATTATGTACAATTTTGTCGTACAGCTTTCGTGCGCGAGTTTTTGCTGTTGCATTTTTTTGTCATTCCGGTTCGGGGCTAGCGGAACTTTATACGTCTTAAGTCCTTTTACTCTGCGTACTTTTTGAACATATCCGGGTGACATATGGACTTTTTTAGCAACATCTCTGATGGAAAATGTAATTTTTTCTTTTTTTTTCGGGAACAAAATGAACAAAAGTGAGAACTTTCATTACTTTTTAATTAAAACAAAAATATGGAAGAAATTTCACGGTTTTGAGGGTAATAATAGTATAAAGTATATAGTAATAAAGTATGTAAAAATAAAAATATTTGTTATTTTTTGAAGGTCCAAAGTAAGATTAATTTGTTTCATAATAGAGTCATAAACAAAATTGTTTAGTTTGATGGTGCCCCTTTCTTAGCCTTTCTTATTGCCGTTATCTTGAATGGCATAGAGTCGATAAGCAAAGATATCATTCGATATTTATTTAATACCAAACTTTTTTCCAACAATGGTTTTTTATTCTTTGATATGTTTTGAGCCACTTTCCGTTTCAATATATAACAGAGGTGCCTTATCGGACTTAAATCGCGCGAGCTACCTGATCATTCTCGCCAGTAAATTCACACATCAAAAATTTGGAATCTGCAAACGAATAAGAATCTATAATTTAACATTTTTACTATTTCCAAAGTTATCAAACTTTAGGCATTAATTACTAACCAAACCTTACCAATTTGACGCGATGATATGCCGCAGAATTCGTCCGAAAAAATAAAGTCAGTAATGAGCGAAAGCGCATCACAATAGGATTACAGCAATTGCTCCATAAAATTATAGATATTAAATGCTCATAAAAAATTGAGTTTAATTTGCTTGATCATATAACAATTCTTTCAGGTTATGACATTTTCTTTCGTATTTGTCTTCTAAAGTCTTCTTGATCCTTTTGTCCTTTCAAGCGGGTACAAATTGCCCTTTTTTCTGGATCAATCTAACAGCAGTCGAATGTAGGCATCTGATTTCTTCAGGTATTTAACTTTATGACACTCCTTGATACCTAAGAATACAAATTTCGACGTTTTGGTGGCGCGACAATTGTTTATACTGTACAGTTGTTTTTGGCACTTTTTCAAAAATTCTTCTTTTCGCCAAACAAGCGCAAGTGAATACATTCTTAAAACATAAACAAGGGAATCTCCTTTACAAAAGAAGGAAAATTTGGGCTATGTCAGGAAATATTACCGAAATTGCAGCAGTATAGTAAGTGGTGCGGTTTTTGTGACCGCCAGTGTATATACTCAATACTCGAATTCCACATAAATTGAGGATGGGAGTATTTGATTCTGGCCCCATTCATTCTTATCCCAGTTTCATTGCTGGTTCTTATATCCAACCCTTCTAATTTATTCATACCACTTTTTAGTATACATATGTACCTACTTTTTTTCTATTTAATTTTTTATTAAGTAGTTACCGACGATTATGGTCAATGATCGGTTCAGGATTTATTTTAACTTGTTTGCATTGATGTTGATTTCAGCAAATTTATAACATTATTATGACAGTTATGTGTATGGTATGTATGAGTGTTAGGAAGTCACCCTTAAAAAAGCAAAGCTCGCTTGAAAAAATTTCGAAATATTTGTCACTCTTCATTGAGTAAGAAAAAGTACAGGAAATTAAGGGAGCGGACTCAAAATATTTTGTAAATCCTAAACTTTTGGCTCTGAAATTATGGAAAAAGGAAAAAGGATATTTTTTCTCTCTAGGCTTTCAACCCCAAAGATACGCTACCGCATGGCATTTGGCATTAACATGAAATAATTAAGGCATAGTAAGCGCGACTGTCTGCTACACAGGTTAGTGCTCAATACAAATTGTGTAACGTTAGTGAAAACGCTTCATTTTTATACTCTGTGCCTCACCATCATCCTCCCTCTGTTTTGTTACAGTTGTTATTGTTGTTTTTTTTAAACCCTCAGTTTAAGCGGGTGAGTGTGCATGCGTACGAGCGCGCTTGTATCTTCAAGTATTTGCGGTAAGCATTATTTGTTTTTTATTGTTGCCAACATTGTCATCATCGTTGTCCTTATAATCACCAGCAGCGACTGCGTCCCTTAGTTGTCATTTGCTAACGATAACAACGATAACGTTTGCAACTTTTTCCTTCTCCCTTTTATACCCACACAATGCCGACAAGCCAAACCGAGTCAGTGTCGCGCGATCTGAACAGAGATTTGACGGCCGCCATATTTTCCATTTTTTACTTGCTGGCGTTAATCATAGCACAGTTACAGACGCAACGCACCCGTTTAAGAACCTCATGCAAATATTAAGTGTTTAAGGGTACTTCAAAAATTATTTCCCATGTACCTAAGCGTTTAAATTGAAATGCTCGACTCTATTTTCTGCTGCAACGTGTTGTTGTTGTTGCTCTTAATCTTTTAGGTAAGCAGAAATGTTTTGTTGCTGCTATCATTCTATTTGAACGAATTTTGTTGCCGTCAATTGCCATGTCAGAATGTCACATGAATTTTGTCACCACCGAGCAATGAAGCCAAATTTGAGGCATCAGCAGCTTGCGCCTCTTGTCCCATTTTAGGATTAATGTTGCATAATCCTTTTTTTTTTGTGTGACAAGATGGTTTCAATAAAAATTTTTATTATATTGCAGTTGACATTCTTTGATGCTGTTGATTTTTAATAGAGTGTAGTTTTTGATAATTTAGTTGCGGAAGATCTGAAAAACTTCGTACGCATTTTTTTAGTTCACCGGGCTTCATTCAATATATATATATATATATATATGACTTGCCGCTGTTTACCTGCTTAGCTTTTTATTTCCTGAATTTAGTAGAAATACGAGTCCAGCATGGTCAATAATTTGGGTTTAAATTTTAAACTTTATATGAATTGGCTTTAGATTTTAAACATTTGAAACCAGGAAGTAATAGAATTAAATCTAAATTGTATTGAATTCTAAAAAATATTGAATTACAAATTAGAACTAATTGGTATTAAATTTAAGCAATTTCAATTTCATGTGGAAGCAAATTTTTTGTATGTCATTTGTGTTTTGTTTACCATAATTTTTTTTTTCGCCAACATAAAATAAATATTTTGTTGTTCTGAACAAAGTAAATTCCAAAAGTAAACAATTTGACACAATTTTTGTTTTGTTTTTAAAGTTACCAGAGTGTATTCTAATGTTTCTAATTCTAGTTGCTTGCAACTTCTATGCAAAGTTCATGAAAAACTGGACATTTGGTCACCTTATTTTACCAATTCAATAAGGCAGCCATTATAGTAAATTCGCTCATTGACAATAACTTCTTCTAGGTTTTAAATTTTTTGTACTAGATTCTAAATCTTTTTTAAGGTTTTAATTTCAAACGTTTTGTAGATTAAATGAATTTTCTCTCAGTTTGTTTTCTATTTGGTTTAAACTTATATCCAAAATGTATCAAAAATACGCTAGTCTATCGACTGGTTTAAAATTGAGTTCAAAAAAACTTTAAAAAGTGCGTTAGTCAAACGCTTGGTTGAAAAAAAAAACGCAAATTAAAGTATTAAAAACTAATAGTTTCGTTAAAACATCGGAGTATTTCCAGTCCTCTTTGGATTCAATATTACCTATGTATTATTCTAGCCTGAAAACATTCCAAAAGTAAAATGCTCTTGAAGTATATATAAAAATAGGAATATCAAATATAACTTCCCTAGGTTGCTATATAAATTTACTTTCAAAGAATTCTTCCTAATATATAATACACAAAATAGGAATAGCAACAAGAAAAAATGTAAAAGAATAAAGAAGAAACTGACGATGGTGCAGTCGGAGAAAAGGGAAAAAGTAAAACCAACGAGCGGCCGTTTGTGCGTCACGGCGTGTTCCAGATCTATAGCATACTCAATTTTTCCTAACAAAATTAAACAGGCATTTTATTTTACTTTGTTATGCATTATAAATGATTAAGTATAAACCGGTTCAAATGTTTTATACTAATGCAATTTTTTTTTTTTTTAAATGCAACCTGTTGATATTTTCGGATACAAATGAGATAATTAATAAATTAAAAAACATATATTTAGGTATGTATAATTACTGAGAGTTTTTTTTATAAAATTGATGAGTTAATTATTATGTAATCGATATCAATTGATATACATACGTGTGGCATTTTAATGCGCATCTTTCAGAAGTTGAAAGCACTATGAGTTCGCCATATATGAAAGTAAATAAATGAAGTTTTCAGAATATAAAAGTAGAACTTAACTTAGTTTTTACGATTTTTGATTAATTATATTAATAAAATTCGAAAATTAAAATAAACTTTGAAGTTCATGGATTTTTACTCATAATTGGGCTGTATAAAAAAGTATTCTCAAAACGGTCGATTTTCTCCCGGTCTTCTTTTCTAATACACACATATAGTACAACACAATCCAATAACTGAACACACGTAATGAACAAAAATGAAAAAGTATTCTATCCAGGCAATCTTGATAGTACTTTGTTTTGGTTTCGAGTCTTTTTTTACTAGAAATTATCCAATGTTTTCAATAAGCAAACTTTGTTCTCTCAGCTAATATTTTATTGGGCATTCAGGAAATCATCCTTGAACCTTATTTACAAAAGAACTCCAACTCTTTCGTGATACAACAAAACCAAGGAACTAGTTTCTTGAAGATTGCGGGAAATTATGGAAAGAAGTCCCTAAAATTTTGGTTAAAGATTACAAATAAAGAACACATTCAATTAACTATTATTTACTTGGTTCTGTTGTATCACGAGAGAGATAATAAAATTTTACCGCATTTACCAAGCCTTTTAGCGGCATACAAGGTTTGAGAATAATTTTAAGTGTTGAAATGAAAATACGAAGTTGAAGAACTGGATTTAAAAATGTTTGTTCATATAAACTCGCTTAGAATTAATTTCTAAAGTTAAAAAATTCAATTTTGTTAAAAATTGATATACATGTGTATGTATGTGGTCGAGGAACAGCGGTAGCATTGTTGTTGCTGAAAAAAACTCGGTCGAAATACCTATATATGACAATGTAGATATGCATAAGTACACCCAGAGAAATACTTACTTGGTTCGAAGAAAAACGGCTATAAAATTGAGGAAAAATGGGAATGATTTGGCGCATTGAAACGGTTTCCTCATTTAGAAATATAAAATTTCTTTGAGTTGAGGAAATATTTTTCAAATATGAGAAATTGTATATGATTTAGGTAAAATTTTCCTCAGTTTGAGGAATAATTTTCCATAGATTAAAGTCAATTTACTTTTTGGAAAAGAAATCCTCAATTTATGGAATATTTTCTACAATGTTGTTTTAATTAAAAGGCATAGAAATCATGTTTTTTTTTTACTTGTATTCATTTATTATTTTATTTTTAATAAGAATTAAGGTTTACATTCATACGTATTTTTACAAACACCACAGGCATCGTTGCCTTGAAATGATCAAAAGATCCTTATGGCCACCAAAAAATTATAAATTAAATGAAGAAAAAACTCACTTCAAATTGAACACCATGGTTGCATGAAAGGAGCACATTTTTCTTCATTTTGAGGAAAATTTACATAAACGAGAGAAATTTTCGTGGATTTAAATTGAGGAAATTTTTTCTTTGTTCTAGAGATGGGTATTTTTCTGGGTGTAGATATATAAAACAGTAAACATTCTGTTTTTGTGTATGATCGTGGTTAATGGTTAAGACATATGGAATGGTTTCTTTGTTTTTGAGAAAGTCGAAACTAATTAATTGGAGATGAATAATCTTTTGAAGTAAATACACTAAGTAAAAAAGTGAACTAAATCAGCTTAGTATACAGCGGATACATGTACCTACTTACTTGGATGTATATAATATTGCCAATCCGAATTATACTAATAACTCTTTTATTCTCATGAAATTCTGGTATTCAATGCAACGAATATTTTCTGGTAAGATGTTGGGCAGGGACCCTGCAAAAATAGTTTCTTTGTCAAAAATGTTAAATCTCATACTACTTAGTGCTATACGGTACGATACAACATTTGAAATCATGAATCATGAAAAAACACAAGACAATCATGTATAAGGAAAGGTATCCTGTAGCTTCTTCGACCATGCCATGGCATTCGGGAACTGCACACACACGATTAATCCGTTTCTCCGCTCAGTATAAAATTAAGTGATAAAATATTATCAGTAAAGTAGCCGATTGTTAATTGTTGGTAAAAATGAACTTTGCAGGTATGCTGTATTCATAAAATACATTAGTATAATGTTAGAAATATAAAATTTGTTAATTGAAATGTCAACCATGTCATCCTTTTTGTGAACAATGTATATAGTATACCCAGTCACCCTCTTAGGAAAACTTAAAACTTTTCAACTTCCGGTCAACAAAGCAGGTGCGTGCTCCCATTTAATTATTACGTATTTTATTTGCTTATGTAAATTTCTCAGTTAAATATTATTTATAACATCAGGTGCATCCGCATCCGCATCCCTTATCTAAGCGCAAAAACAATTATCGCACATCCGAGCGCATATTATAATGAAACATTAACAACTTCATTGCATGTGAAGAGCAAATGTCATTCGTGAAGCTACTACATATATTTATATCTATTTTCGTTATATATATTTGTGCATTATGGGAATCAAAAAATTTAAATTAACCAGAAACTAATGAAATCCAGCAGAGCAGAGCGTCATCGAAATCGTCATCACCATATCTACTTCTCATCATCACCATCATCCAACACAAATGTGCACTATATAACATATAAATATATATACCCATGACGTTGAGCTGCAACAGAAGGTCGAATGCGATCATGTAACAAACTATAAACACCTTCATCAATGAGGCCATATGTCAAAATAACGAGACTAATCATCCCTAATATGAAAAGCGAAGCATAGCCACTTCAAATGAATTCCAAAGCACACATTTCACATACGCGCAAACACACACACATGCACACATATACATTCGTACGCATATTTATAAGTACCTATACAATTTTACAACACAATGAGAGGGAAAGCAAATAAAATTTAGCGCACAATGGTTGCAGAATGAGCACTTGAAAATGTAACAAATCGACTTTGACAAAGCTTCGCAGTGAAAGGTTATTCGAATTCGATACACGCAAACACATGTATAGGTATACTATGCATACGTACCGCTGATGTTTAACCGCAGCAATCACAACTAAAAAGGACGAATATGCCACAAAAGGGACATTTAATTTTATTGAGAAGACTCTCGTGCGGCACTTGGAAACCTGGAACCTTGTTCTTTGTGCACACTTAATCACCAAAGTGCCACTTATCGCTTTCGAAGGAGAATCAGTAGCGGTTGCAGCAGCTAGCCTTCCACGATTGCTATAAACGCTCCCAGGATATGGAGATTGGCGTAAAAACAAAAGGGGTTGATTGATGGAATTATATTAAAATTAAAATTTACAAAACTAAATATTTTCAAGAGCTTTTGTGTTGTTGAAAGCAGCGTGCAAAGCCACAAAGGGATCAAGAATCTTCAGAAAATACTTGCTCTCAACACTTCAGGTTCGTCAAAAAGTAATGAAAACTAATATGCGAAACTATGTTGCAATTTCTGATTGAAGTGGTTGAGCGAATATGTTTTTTGGTCGGTTGCGCCAAATGCCACGATCAATATGCAGTTTAAAAAACTTTATGCAATCTGAAATATGATGAAATATGTATGCACTGCTCTCAGAGAGCGCTTAAAAAATATAAATAATCGTATACACAATTCAAGTGATTTCGGCTGTAGAATGAAAAATTCTCACAACATATGCATAAATATGTTAGTTACTCAACTGACTTTCATTTGGCCAAATAAAGTAGTAAAAAGTCATTGTAATACTGCTGAATAATTACAATAAAGCTAAGGACTTCCGAATGATGGCGAAAACGTTCACGATTTCTCAAAACTTTAATTATATGGAATGCCAATAGAATCCAAATGAAATCTCTGACGCCGTCTGTCCGTTGTTTGCTTGTCAGTTATTCCTGTAAACAAATTTAACCGGGCTAATTCCAGTCCAATTAAACGCTTTTTTCAGTACCGTTTTTAATGTTTTTTGGTTGACGGGATGGGGGGATTCAATTGTTATTCTTCGGAAGATTTCAGCCCTATACTTGGTGGGAAAAATAAGTTTCAGAAGTTGAAATTACTCAAGTAGAGGTAAAAAACGCTCTAGAACGATGGGAACTGGAAATGAACTGGTAAAGATAAAAATATCGATCAAAATAGTGACTAAATTTTATGGCTCTAGAGTTTTCTTCTTCTACTATGGCCTCAAAGATCTGAGGAAGCCACATAAATCAAGCAGAATTTAAGGCTATTCACCACCTCATCTGTTCAGAAAACTAGAGGAACAAGGGACCCAAAAAGGTCCATCAAGAGTGCAATGTGGTTCAAGATGTGTACGATACAGTTAAATTTGTCCCTCCACATCTCGTATTTTCTGATGTATCAAAAATATACAAATGTAGAGTTGTACAATAGAATTTAAAAAACTATGCATTTTTTATTTAAAGTTTTTTGCCAAAATCTTACTTATTATCTATTTAATCTCTCCCATAGTCTATATTTTTTCTTTTCTATGCTAATCAAAATCATTCAGCTGCATCATAGTTTTACTATACTTTTATGGATTTGCACTTCATCTTTTAACATCTTCACATCTCTGCATTATTAGACAACAATGCGAAATCTGCTTTACTGCTTTTTAAGATACTTGAAAAGATCTTTAAGTCCAGGCAAATCTGTTCACTTCAATTTTATTGTTGCAATTTTTTATATTATATTTCCTATGTGACAATACTGAAGACTTAGATGATGAGTGGACCTCCTGGAGGTGAGAAAAAAGACTTAAAAGTTTCCCTTATACTAAAACGATCATTGCTTCTGACAATGTCAAAGAAAAAACACTGATCTCGCTTGTGAACCTTTTGTAATTTTTTACTGAAAAAGCAGCAGTACGACGCATGATTGTTTTCCTGGGGACGCATCTTGTGCTTAACCTCAAAATTTGAAAAAATAAATTCATATTGCCCGCATACATTTTCGTATTCTTATAATTTTGTATAAAGTTCAAGTACTTATTTTTGAATGGAGGTAAACGAGCAAAGCGAAATGGATGAAATATATAATATCCTTCGACAGTTAACAAGTGTCACACGATATTAAACTAATGGTTGATATTTTCCTTTCAAGCGGATTACTTTTTGATGCCTTGATGTTTTTGTGATACTTTGGAGGACCACCATTGCGTTTAGCTTAGTGTGTGTTCCGTTAAATTTTTAAATGGTTACTAATTAATAACACTGTATGATATTTTTATAAAATTTACAAAACTACGGTTGTTTCTGGTAGCGTACTTATAGTGAAATCAGGAACAAGATTATTACGCGACCACTCAAAAAACGTATCAAGTGAACTTTTTATTATTTGAGATTGCCAAGTATTTAGTACTCCATGTTTATCACCAGGATTTTTGGGACACCTTTTATATGCAAACAGACGTTCGCCATGGTGGTTACCACAAGGTACCTCAAAACTCAAAAATGGAAAATAATTTTTCTACACTGCTCAAAAAACTGGATATGGAGTGTAGATGGAGGATTTTCGTCTTCACAAAAAATGTTCTACTCTTTATACTAAGCAGCTTTTCTTTGGACACCTAGACACCAAAAACGATAAACCTCAAATTGCAATGGTCAATCTTATTAAAGCCGTTTTTCTAATTCCATGTGCCGTTATGTCGAAAACCTGACGTGATAAAGTAAAACGGTCTTCAGATTCAAGCTTAATAGCCACGAATTCCACTAGAATACATGTGAAATCCAGCTCACGGAAAAATTCGATTTTGTTGCACAGTGTACATTCTGTCAAATAAGTACCCGGAAATTCTCATTTTAAATTTTCCCTCTGAGAATATTTAAAAAAAATTTTTTTCCCAGGTTGGCACGACTGTCAACCACTATTCTGTGAATTTTTATTGCTATGTGTCATTTAGTTTGGTTACAGCGTCATTAAGAACAAGTCAACCTTTTGTGTGCGTTGCGATTTCGGTTTCGGCTCATTTTTGGCGCGCCATTTCGATGATTGTTGACTTGTTTGCATGTCGTACTCGAAAACCCATGTCTCGTCACCAGTTATGATGCGTTCGATGAACGTTGGATCGGAATTTACGCGTTCAAGCATGTCTTCAGCCACCTTACTGCGATTCACTTTTTGAAGAAAATTCAGATCTTTTGGCACCAATCGCGCTGAGACTTTCCGCATACCCAAAACATGTCGTTTTGGCACAAGAAATTTCGTTTGAAACACAAAATTTCACACAAACTCTTTGTTCGATATTTTTATCCATATTTTTATCCATAGTAAAAATCGCAACGCACACAAAAGGTTGACTTGTTCTTAATGATGCCGTAACCAAACTAAATGACACATAGCAATAAAAATTCACAGAATAGTGGTTGACAGTTGTGCCAACCTGGGAAAAAAATTTTTTGAAATATTCTCAGAGGGAAAATTTAAAATGAGAATTTCCGGGTACTTATTTGACAGAATGTAATTAACAGATACTTTGCAGAGTATTAGAAAGCCCTGTTGCTTACCCTTATTTATTTCCATTTATATCTGGAACTCAAGGAACTTCAAGAGCTGGACTTGCCACACCTTTAAAATTCAAGAAAAAATAGTCCTGGTAAATATGGATAGACCTAAGCAAAACTTCCGTATTATAAAAATAATCCTCTTAATCAGCGGCTCTGAACTTTTTTCATCCTTCATGCATTACCTGAAATGATTTCTAATGTCAAAGATTGTGAAAGTAAAATGCAGTTAAGAAACCCGCCAAAGACTAAAAAATACTCTGTAGAAAAATGAGACAAGAATGACTGTGATTTGGAATAAAATAAATTTCTATAATCTAATCGACATGTTGGCTTCATGAGTCAAAAGGTTGTACTAGCAGCGAGGACCTCACGAGTTTCTCTAATATTCTTTATTGAAATGTATTCGCGCTTTCCTTCCAATCTATCCACGCCCTCTTCTCCGCCCTCTCCCGCAAGGGAGCACGCCGTACACTTGAGAAACAGCTGGGAAGTTGAAGAATTATTTGCATTAATTTTTAAAAATTCAAAAAGAAAAAAATGCTGAAAAAATGTTAACCCATTTTTACAGAAAAAAATAAACACTGAAAATCATGTGCAAGCAAAATTGAAATATCGGTAGCAAAAAGTAAATAAACTATAGGTAAACAATGACAACTATTACTTTTAGAATGAAGCTACCGAGTGAATCTTATCGCTCGGCAGATAAAGACAATTTTGTTTTGCTTTTGGCATTTATCGAAAAGATCTCTTTATTTTCCTAATAAGACTTCAATACCCAAAGTATTAACACAAGAAAAAAGATTTGATTTTCTAAGAAGGTAGATTTCTTTACTATTATTATTGTTTTGTTCTCCGTTTTTTAAACTAACTTTATGTTAACGAAAACAATATAAATATACCGGAACTATACATATATAATATATACATATATACTTATACAATATACATAAATTTACATAGATCAATGGTTGCTAGCTAAAAACAACGTGCCCAGTTGTATGCAGTTGTATAATCTTGACTTCACAAAAATAAAGAGTATTTTTCAAACAATGAAGATAGTTTGTTCATAATTAGATGGAATTTGATTTTGTCGTAACGTACTAAAAACTGTGATCCCTTTTAATGTTCATTAAATCTCTCTCCTTTATAAAATATTGAAAAATTATACTTTTTCAGCTATAGGCAAAAACGGGCTTGAAAAATAATATTTCTACTTATAGTGCGGCCACATGAGATGGAATTTCAGGCAAATTTAGCATTTCGTTAAAATAGAAAACTGACAAATGAAATTCTGAATTTCAGTGAAATTCACTAGAAATGCGGAAATAATTCAGCAACCCTCAAGCATTTGATTGTAAAAAACAGTAAAAATACAAGATCTATTACATTTTTTAGACATTTTGGAGCTGTTCTTGTAATATTTATGTATTAACAAAAGCAAGAGAGAAAAAATAAAATAATGGAGTCAAAGAACAACTCAGTGCCATTCTTCCAATTATCCATAATTGCTATATAAATTATTGCTATCCGAATCGAATTTAAGGGTAAGATTTTTATTTATTTTTATTTTCACAAACAAACATAAAAATTCACTCTCGTGTGCCCGCACTATTAGCAATTATTGTTTTTTTTTTATTAGAATAAAGCAACCGGATTTGATAATCAATTTTTGAACATTGATTTTTGATTTGACTTCAAAGGCAGAAACGAAATTTCAAATGTTGAATGATGCATATGGTGTCCAAATACCGAAAGGTCCAAAAGCATAGTTACTATTCAAAATGTTTAAAAAACATCCAATTTGCAAATCTTGGAAGATTTACTACTGACTGACAGGAAATACTGTTGAAATCTTTAAAAACCTTTCCCTTCGTTTTTTTTTTAGTGACAAATCTCGATAGCAAATTGCTATTGCTATAATAAAAATTATTTGTTAGCGTTATTATTATTGCAAAAAATAAATAATCAGAAAGCCGGGTGAAAGTCAAACAAAAAAGTGAAAATTATTAATTGCAAATTGAGAGCATAACATAATCACAACAATGTCGGATTAAACGTCATTGACGACAGAATGATCAGAATGTAGGTTCTCGCTTGTTCAGGTACACACGCACAAAATCGTATTCTCAATATATTTTGCATCCCAATAAACATTAACACTTGATTTCATATTGCTATTAAAGTGAGATTACACTGAAAAAAAAATAAGGAGTTAATTCAACATTTTCTGTGAATTAATATAACTTTTGTGGAGTTAATACTACTTTTATGCAACCAACACCGAAAATAGTTGTTTGAAGGTTTTTTGAGCTGATTCAACACTTTTTGTGGTTATAATAACTTTTTGTCAGTGTCAGAATGACTTTCAAATTAACTCTGCAGTTTCAACCAATATGTGTTCGATTAACTCTGAAAATGGTTAATATAACCATGAAAAAGGTAAATCAAGGTAAATCAATTCTGAGTAAATATAACTCAATTTCAAAGGTTCTATAAAAATCTACCATTAACTTTTAACAAAATGTACGATCAACTCTGAACGGAGTCAACGGTACTCCGAAACAAAGTTTAAAATAAATCAACTTTTCCCAAAATGTAAGATTAACTCTAAACGGAATCAATTGTACTCTTTTTTGCTAATGTACGGAGCGAAGAACGGAAATATTTTCATTGTAAATTCTGTAGTTCATTGTGGAAGACGGTGTGATTTATATATTATATTTTAATTTCATCAAGCAGCATTACTTTGATTCTGATATTCTTTCTTTTTCGAAATGTGTTTTGTATCGAGAAATCACTTACAAAATAGGATATTTATTAACAAATAAAGAAAATTTGTATAAAATAGTCAATTTCATTTCTTGTTGTTAATCAGGTCAAGGTAATTGAATTTGACAATCATATTCAATCTTTTATACTTGGGTCAACTTTAAATCTTTTTTTTGTTTTTAAATTAGCATCGTTTGAAGGTCCACCAATGCATACATAAATATGTGTTACCAAACAATATATGGAAGTACGTCTGAAATATGTATGTGTCTCTAAATATTTATTATATTTTTGTTTATAATAAAATATCTGTGAATATCATATATTTATAATAATAAATTAATAAAAAACTAATAAAAACATAAACCGAACTTTTTTTCAATTTTGGTTCAAGAATTTTAATTTGTTAATCGTACTCTTTTAAGGGTTGAAACAATATTCTAATCTGATTTAGATCAACTCTTTTCAATGTTGCCAGAAGAATTTCACGTGTTCTATTGTACTCTTTTGAAGGTTGAGGTAACATTTTGCGGAGTTGATTCAACTCCTAGTCGGAGTTCAACTAACTCTTTTTACATTTAGCTCAAGAATTTCAAGTAGTTAATTAAACTCCTCTGAGGGTTGAATCAACATTTTACGGAGTTGGTATAATTTTTTTTATTATCAGCTACTTTAAGAATTTATTTTCATAATACCGGAGTTAATATGACTCCTCAAAAGTATAATTCTTATAACTCTTCGAAGTTGAATATACTCAGTCGGGGTAAGGATTATTCTTTTCTGGTTTGGCTAAAAACCGTTCACGAAAAGGGTCAATATTACCACCAAAATTGTGGTATTTACTCCGCAGTTTTTTGAGTGTAGCTGTGTTTCTTTTGTCGAGTATATCCGCTTTGAACAAAATTTGTTTTGGAAACTCATCCTTAATACGCGTTCTTCGTGAAGAAATGAAACCTGAATAAAAGTGTTCCTAACTATAAAAATTAAGGGTGTATTTATTCGTACTAAAAAGCGCAATTTAACAATGGAGAATGTGGAATGGCATTTGAACTTTATCTACTTTTGCAATTATTCACTTCAAAAGTTCTGCATTTTACTTCTTTTATAATAAGGTGGATTTATACAAGGTGAAGTTATCAGCAACTCATTCTTTTTTCGTGGTCAATACCATTGACTGTCAAAATCATTGTTTACTTTTTTTGTTTGTTTACTTTTTTGTCGCCATTATGGCCGCAATTAAGATGTGTTGTTATTGTTTTTTGTACGGCTGATTTTGATATTTAATGGTATCCGACGCAAAAACAAGATGTGTTGTTTATGCCAAGGTGAAATGGTTGCAATCTTGTACATCATATCACCATGAAACAGTTATTTCTGCATAATCAACTCAATTTTGTTTTTTTGGATTATGATGGTCTTGCAGCGAGAGATATGATATCGGTCGTTATTTGTGTCTTGAAAAAAAAGGATTTTGCTATATTCGATTCCTTTCACATACTGACGAACCCATTAATAATTTCACTGTTGACCCAAAATAAGGTTGCTCATTACTCTGGTCTAAAATTAGACTTCATTCGTCCTTGCATTGGGATTGGTTTTAAAATTAAGCCATGAACGTCTTCTTTTGCTGCTGGTTTTATATCGAAACGATGAACTTGTTTTCAAATTTATAACCAGGGTTGATAACTGTGGGCATAGAAAAATTCATTTGCAACAACAAAGTTACATTTCTGCCAAGGTTACTAATTTTTATTGATTGTTATAATCAGCTTGCTGCTGTTATTAGAAACAAGCCACAATCGAAAAGATATAAAAAACTTTGTAGCTCTATTTTGATGGCAATTTGAAAACTGCGCTTAATATCAAATAAAAATGTTTTTTGGGATGTTGTAAGTAAAACAGACCAGCAACCACATTAGGAAATGATGAGGTGAACGTCTATGAGTCTATTAAAAGCCTAAAGGCAGATAATAAGGGCTATTAGGGCTTAGGAAAAAACGTTGAACAGCAAAACAATTGTGTTTTTGCAACAACTGCTGCTGCCACATACACACATACATAGATAAGTCAATTCCATTCAAGTCATGCCAAGCTGATCTGCAACGACATTAAGTTTGAACATCAGCAGCACTGAGGCATATTCATAAATTTTCCTATCCTTGTATATAAGTATATATGTTCATATATGTATGCATTTTGTTTTCAGGGTATAACCAAACATTGGGATGTTGTTATTTGTGATGGTTTGTTGTTGAGACCTCATCCGAAATATTTGTGGTGCTTCAGTTTTTCGTGTTTTTCTTTTATTATTTCCTTCGCATTGGGTGATTGAAAGTGATTTTCAGAGCAAGTATTTATAACGGCTACGACGAGAATTAATTTTGTTGCTAAATTTATGTTTACTCTGCTAGTACATAATTGTTCCTCCTTTTACTTAAAATCCTTTGTGCGTAAACAAGGAAATATAAGGGAAAGGCTTTACATATACTGTGTGTGCATAAAAAGTCATAAAAGTAATTTTTTTGCTTTTTAACTTTTTAATATTACAGGAAATTCTTTGATTGCTCTGTTTTGGCATATCGACGGCTCAAAGGTAAAACTAACTCGATCTCTACATCAAGATTTATAATTTATGTCAACCTTTATTAGAAAAATTATAGATTCCTCAAACCGTGGCACAGACCATCCAGTATGCTGTTTAAATATGGTTATTGAAAACAATTGAATTGATTTGGCTTTGCTTTCGTTTCTAGGCCATTAAAAATTAGTTCATTACTGAAGTAGAAACTCGAAGTAGATGTTTTGGATTGGCATGCATATATTGGCATGCATTACTAGGGCAAGGAATTCCATGCAAATGTATGTTTTTACTGGGTATCTAAAATTTGAAATGGTCAAGTTATCTTTACGAATCATTAAATTTCCTTTAAAATGACATTCAATCGTTAGTGCATATTTTTGCATATTTTACTATAAATGCATATTTTTGCATATTTTACAATAAATGCATGTTTTCACCTAATTTTTTTTTGTTGGCTTATATATTTTTAATAATTTTGATAATTTTTTAGTGAGCTGCGAAAAGAAATTACAAGTTTTGAAAAGCCAGAAACGTAAAGAATTGAATGAACCGCGTTCGGAAAAAACAATACAGCCTTTGATTACTTCCTTTGCGGCGGCAGGGCTTAAAACATTTTGTTGGGATTTATGCCAAGCTTTTATTTCAGCAGATATTCCACTGTATCTTACAATCTACGATTATGAAGTTTTTTGAGAACATATATTAATGAAACCATTTCTCATGAAACGTCACTACGCAAAACTTATATCGACCAAATATATAATCGTTTATTAAAAGAAAACAAGTTCGCCTTGAAAAACCATTTCTTATGGGTTTCCATAGTCGAGGCAACAGATATGTAAATTTGGAATTTAGTGAAGAAAATTGTTCTATACACAACTATTCTATAAATGAATTTTGTGCTCCTATCGTCTATCTATTGATGTAGATTGATAATTTTCTTTATGCAAACATTTTTTTAGACCCGATCGGGAAAGTTTTGTATTTGAAAACTTCAAAAAAATTTTATTGTTTATGCCAATAAAACAATAAATAAATATAGATCACATAATCGTTTTCATATTTACTTAACTGCGGTTTGAGTTAAACTTTTTATATTAATTTTATAATTTTGTTGCATTATTATTTTAGTCCTTTGTTTGGTAAATTACGTGCAATATATTTCGTTTTTTTTACCGAAAATATGCAATTAAAAAAAAATTATATTCTGTTTTTTATATGCAATTAAAAAAAAAAATTATCTCTTGTTTTTAATTGCATATTTTAAATGTTTTTATATTTTTGAACTTTAAGTGCATATTATATACGCATATTTTCGATTTTTTAGTACATGAAATTCCTTCATCTGGTTTTCGAGCATCCGAAGGATCCTTGAATTCCTCAAATCCATTAGTATCCACAGAGCCTGAACTATTATAATTCTGCAAATTCATTTACTAAGAGTGTCATTAAACTAATCATAATTTCATTTAGCCAAAAATGTTTTTACCTTCAGCCGATAAGTCAATGAAAGAAATTAAAGTAAATTGTTATACTTAATAGTTATATTTTTTGGACTGAGTATTATCAATAACATTCTTGCACACTACATGTATGTAAAGACACATTTAAACAATAATAGTAACAAGTAATAAGTACTTAAAGTTAAGGAAGCCCTAAATCTTGTCTTATATCATTAAAAACAAATATTGGTAAATTAATTCTTCTACATACGGTACTGACGTAGAAAGTCGACCTATATCAAACTCCCGTCAATGGTAGATTCAAGAGCATTCAATTGCTCGTTCGAGCTTTGTCTTTATACATATCTGGTACCAGACGGACTATGTTTATTCCGTGAGTGACTTTGCGGAACAGCAGCTCATTAATAGTTACACTGGAAACTCTTCCAGCCATTGATAGTATATCAAGTAAAATGTTGAGGCGAAACGGTTGCGTGGGATGTATGTGTGAGTTATACCTGATTAGGTTACAGTGTGCTTCATATCGCAATGCAGCTACTCTTGCTGGTTCTAGAAGCCTGCGTGATTCCGATGATGAACTTGAGCCGGGGCTTATACTGCCATTAATTATTGATGGGGAAGTTTCTACTTGATCATCAGTAACTAGTGAAGGAACTTCGTAGAGCTTCATGGAACGCAGACAGTCATACTCGTTCGGATCGATGCTGAGTCGATCCATTTGATCAAGGATATGCTGAAATATTTCAACTTGTTTTCCAAAGGTGGGTAGCAGATCACTATTTGGATTTTCCGTTTCATATACAATTAATAATTGCGAAATGCTGATAGGCATCATGTATTGTCCTACAGCTAGTATGAAGAGTCCCTTCCAGGATTTTTCGACCAATAGTAGTTGATCTTCCATGGGAAGAGTGATGAACGCATTTTGCTTCTTAACCCATTCGACATTCTCTATTAAGTGCTTTGCTGCTTTCTCCATCACATAGACGGTCTCCATCACACATCTGGGATCTATAAGGGGTGGAGATGGTGGTAGTATACGTGCTGAATTGATCAATTCTGGAGACGATGTTACGGATGGCTGCACTCCTTGACGAATATATCCTGGGGGAATATATGATTGCTGGATAAATGGTAGACGTGGTGCAACAGATAAATCGAGAACAGCTGCTGGTTGAAAACATGCAAGCGGTAAGTTCTGCAAACTTGCGGCAAATGCTGAATAGGGTGAGATTTCCCTATACATGGACATAGCTCGGCGAAGTGTGGAGTTCCGTGGACCTCGTTCATGTTGTACCGCGTCCCTATTCATGCCCGCGTCTAAGCATTTAAGAAGACGACAGGAGCGGCACTGATTACGGTGAGTCTTATCGATTATACACGAGCCTCGTATTTGAGATTTGCATGGATATTGGCGATTGCGCCGTATGGAGCGTTTGAAAAATCCCGCACAGCCATCACAGGAATAGATACCGTAATGTTTTCCGGAACTATGATCACGACATACTCTACAAGGCACATGATACAGAATACGATCTGAAAAGCAAAAAAAAGAAATAAAAAAAAATAATTACAATTATTAGTTCAAATACACAAAGGGAAGTTTGCCGAGAGTTGTGCGAATGTGTTCAAAACCACCACACAAACAAAGAAACGCTGCCATTTAGAGTCTAAACGCCCATCAATTACCGATGGCAATTGAAAAGCCGACGGGGTTGCAAATGTTCATTTAGTTCATTTTTAGATTTAATTATTCTTGCAGGGCAAGTTTTTTCTACTAGTTTGCTCATTTCATATTGCTTTTTTTTATTCATATTTATTTTAATCGAATTTCAGAGAGAAGTAAGTTGAAAATCATTAAATTGACGCGTATCCAATTTCTTTTCTATATGTATTTATTCCAATGGGAACGATTTAGCTCGTTGTGTGATAAGAGCGTTTAATTCTATGCGAGATATCACAGGTTCTTTTTCACGTTTATTCACTTTCATTTCATTCGTTTTAAAGTTTACAATTTGTGTGAGTCCTTGGCCCATTAATTTAAGGGCACGTTTAAAGTGTTTGTTTTAGTATTTTTCACTTGATTCACTTGAAAAACTCTAAATTCTTAATTTTCTAATTATTTTTTCAATTATTGCATTTTAGATATTCATAAAATTTTATTTTGAGCTCGGCAAAAAATGTTCATTGCAGTTTGATGGTTTTTCGTTGAGTTAATTATGCATTACTTACTTGATGAAGTGGATGTCATTTTGTTGAATCTATCAACCGATTCTGGTGGTGTTTCCATTATAGAGTTATTCTTTGAAAATGTAAAGAAATATATTTGCTGAATAATGCTGATAAATTCTTAATTTTATATTTAAATTTTTGATTTCAAAATTTGTTGGCTAAAGTACGACTTGATACTATGGGGATTGAAAACGGAATGAATATTTTAGTTTCAATACGACTTCGAACTGTGAGGACTTATGCCGTTGCGCAGTCTTTTTATACAAAATTTCATTCGTGCACAAACTGCTGATCATCCCTCAGGACGACAGTCGACGTTCGTTGGTCGAGATTCAGCAAAAGGATACGATTTTCTCTTTCTATGCTGTGTTAGTGAAAGAGATGGTAGTTTTGTTTTGATCTTTTGTTTTCAACATGGCCTGCCATTTTTATCCTATTTTTTATATGAACATATCTACAAACATACATACATACATACATACACACACTTGCCATATTGTCAGCACAAATTATTAGCGTCAGGTATCTTGTCACCATTGATTATTCATGCACATGTTTGTATGAGCATTTGTCGGACTGATAATGCTAAAATAGGAAAGTTTTACAACTGTTTATACTTTTTTAAATGCTCATAACTTTTATTTTATAACAGATATTTTTAAGTTACCCGATAACAGCTATGGGCTATTTAAATTTGTTTAGATTATCCAATAATTGTTATGGATAACTTACATTTTGTATGTTATGAAAAAGTGGTCAAAACTAGAGATGAGGTTGACTTCAGTTAATATTCACTATTGAAATATATAATACTTTGATTAAAGTTCAACTGGTTGAAACATTTCACATTTATTATGTTTTTTAGCTATAGCTGTTAAATTTGAAAATTCGCTTCTTGCTCTTAAGTCATTCCTCTTTCGACTTTTTTTTTTCCTCTCTTTTGCCCTTGATTTGAACAGTTGAAGCTGTCGTACAACTGCCGGTAAAAAGTTCTTATGCCAAACAGGACATTACTATGACCGAAATACACAGTGCAATTTTCAAAGCCCCAGAAAATAAAAGCAAATAATCAAAAGTTTTAAACATAGTTATACCCATAATGGCATAATAAGAAATAAGACTTTTAACTAAAGAAACCTACTGTAAATATTAAATCTTTTGAGCTTTCAGACAAACTGGTTGACCCCTCGTAAGTAATTTTTCACCACTTTTGGAAGACAAGACAATAACGCAATAAATTTCTATGAATAATATATAAAAATAAAATCAAAATAAAAAAAAAAAATAATTCGAAAAATATTTTTTCTTAAGTATTTAAAATGATTTAAAACCCAATTTTACATATTCTTTATGTACATTTTTAGCTTTTTTGTAGTCTCTTCCAAAAGTGGTGGGGTGTACGAGTGTACGAGGGGTCAACGTATGACCATCGATATATCGAGCAGTAAAGGGTTGTGCGAATAAAAAAAACGAATAGGATTGCTTTTTTTTGTTAAAAAATAAAACAAAAAAAATATTTTCATAGGTTAATCAAACCATTTTATTAATTTTGTTAAGAAAAAGGAACACATATATAATTATATCAAAACTAAAATTTTAGTAATTGAAGATTATATGTAAATATTTTGGAAAAAGCTATTTTTAACTAAAACAAAATAGAATATTAAAAGAAACAAAAATTTACAACAAAACTTAGCACAAACCATACTTGCGCTATCAATATTGATTGATAAAACAACAAATATTTGTAATGCAGTTGTATTCAGTAAGCCACCCAATAAACATTTTTAATTAGTTTCTCGAAGTTTCGATTTATTGCTGGTAGGTTGGTTAGGGTGGTGACCGAGTGCTAAAAAATCGGTCCAATTAGACAGTTAGTGCCATTTTGATACCACAAAACCATGGTACCAGATACTTACAGAGTAGGTGTTCAACGGTCTCTTTCTCACTGGTTTCGTTGCAGTTGCGACAGTGGTGGTTGAAGGGGATCCCCATTTTAGATGCATGAACGCCAATTGGCCAGTGACCCTTACTGACGGCAGTTAGTCTCACCACATCAGTTCGGGTTCTGGTGAGTAGGTTATCTGTTCTTGCAGCACTGTAACAGGGCCAGAATTTTTTACTGAATACAACATATAAGTTTATTTGGATTGTCGTAGAAATCTTTTTATTAAGACAAAAATTAACAACAAATACTGTTGGAAAAACTTAAACGCTCGGTTTAACTCATTTTAGAATATATTTTGCTAGTTGAACCGCTTTCAGATTTACTTTATTTCAGTGTTATCTCACTATTGCTTTTTTAAGTGTAATTGCAGAGTCATTTTTCTGATTTAATTTTTAATCATTTCAGTAATTCGTGTAATATGAACTTGATCAATAGACGCTTCACATGATATTAAAAGAAAAAGTTTACAATCATCCCCATTTTAATATGCAATAGTTAAATAATCAAGGGTTGGTTTGCTTCTGTAATTATAATTATGTAAACTAACTTACACATTGTAGGTGGGTGATAACCACCACCGTTAAACACACATAAGGTGAATACAATTCGGTGAGGTCAGAACATGCATGGGAATTTTGGTA
This sequence comes from Toxonevra muliebris, assembly GCA_963691655.1. NCBI lineage: Eukaryota > Metazoa > Arthropoda > Insecta > Diptera > Pallopteridae > Toxonevra > Toxonevra muliebris. The sequence goes on along the minus strand of OY829327.1, from coordinate 2,037,516 downwards.
TAGTGATCATTTATATTATTATGATGTAGAGAGAGATGCGCTTTTTGCATCAAATGAAAAAATTCACTGATGTTGATGCTCAAAATTAATCCAGATGACATGGCATTTCAATATTTAAATACTGTGAATATGGGAAAAATTATCTATCCATCAACTAGTTACAATAAAACAACGTGGGAACTTGTAAATACGGAAAATTTTTTTGTTAATTAGAGTGGTGTGCATTCTGATGCTACTGATGAATTTGGAAACTGCGTGTCAAAATAAAATGCTTGTATGATGTTTAAATTCGATTTGAAAGTTTTAAATTATGTTGAATTCAAGATAACTCCTAATAAAAATGAGCCTTGCTTTATTTTATAAAGATTGCCAAAATATTTTTTAGCAATAAACTGTTTAGAAAAACCGTTTAGAGAAAACCGTTAAAAATGGAAAAAGTACTATTATTCTTTACGTTACTTTTAGCCAATTAAAAAGTAACAAACAATACAAATTGGAAAATAATAAAGTTTCACATTAAAATTGCACATAGCCTTTGGTTTCGTCAGCTTTGAGAGATCTATTCGACTCTTTGGGCAGGTATTTTAGTGTTCTATGCGACTACTTTTGGCCGATTCGATGAATAGTAAGGGAGTGTTCCCGGGTATGAGACGGGTTTTGTTTTTGAGCCATAAATTTTCACTGGTTAAACCAAATCAGATGTTTTATATACTGTCGGAAAGATAATAAAAATATGCAGTTTTTATCCGAAGAAAGTATAGAGATTCCATTGACACGCAAAATTGTATGGGCAATTTTCTGAGGATGTGTATTTTTGCTAAAAAAAAAAAAAATTGTACCCGGGTATGAGACACCTGCAAAAATCCACTAAAGATTGGAAAATTTGAAGTAAAAACCCCATAACTATTTATAAATATAAATTTATTTATTTTGTAGGCCTTCAGTGGCTAAGATAAAATGAGATGGTAGTTTTTATTCATCATCTTCTCTTAAGTCATCGTCTTCTCCATCCAAATCGCTATCGCAATGTTCGCACACCTTAAATGAACAGGTCGCTTGCATGTGGTTCATTTCATGGACGATTTTATTTTTTGGGGTTGACATGGCTAAAAATACAAAAAAATTGGATCAAAACACTAGTTAAGTGGTGTCTCATACCCGGTGATATGCTGTGTCTCACACCCGGAAAATAATGTCATTTTGGGAATAACAAAAAAAAATGTTTCCAACCATATATTGGCATAATCCAAAATTGGATCGGAAAATATACGAAAAACACTAAATGTTAATGCATTACAATCACGTTTTTCAACACACTCACTGGAAAATATATCACTTTGAAAAAAATCAAAAAAAGTTTTCGTGATAAATTTTCACATACGATGTTTGCAGCTGATATAAGCAATACATCTATTCACTCCGATGTTACCACAAAATCTGGGTTATGTCAAAACAAAAGTTTGACGGTAATCAGATCGGCAGTATTGATATTGCATGATGTAAAAAATCGACTGTCTCATACCTGGTGCTGTCTCATACCCGGGTATACTCCCCTACTTATCACTAAAAATTAATCAATACTTTTCCAAGAGCCGAAATATTTTGGGAATCTTCTTAAAATAAACTATTTTTAGGTGGGGTAGGTAGCAACAGCTTTTTCATTGTATGAGAATTGATGTTAATTAAATTTTCCATAAAATAGTAAAAAGTTTTCATATGAAGTTGGATTGCTCAGATTGCTCAGTATTAATCAAATCTCAATATAAAAACCTACAATCCATACATATATTTACCAATTATAATACCGTATTATAAAATAATCATTAAAATTGCTAAAATCAGATACTATATCCAAGACTTTGTGTGTATGTATTCGTATTTAACCTATGTACACTGAATATGAAAACGGAGAGCTGATAATTTTTTAAAAATTAATTTTTTGTTTCAAAGTTTTATATCGAAAAATGGAGTATAAACAAGAAATTAATAATACCATATAAAAAAATAATAGTATGAAAATGCAGTGCATAAAAAATGTACTCACACCATAGCACAAGAAATATGGAAAAACTGAATTGAAATTCCACGAGGTCGTAGGCTAGGTTGGAGTGGCTGTCGAGAGACACACTTAGGCCTGAACGGCCCATTGTGATACCACATAGTTGGACCCACAGTTTAACGCCAATTCCGAACGGCGATGTGGCAATTTTTAATCGGCTTGGTGGTTTTGCCATTACCAACCAATGTGTGTACTTGTACACTATCCTATAATTCTCATACACTTCATATTGATAGTGAATATGAGAAAGTAATGAAAATTAACCACCAGACGAAGACGGGAATCGAACCCGAACCTCCCAGATGAAAGTTTAGTGCACTACCCACTAGACTATAGAGGTCGTCCACTAGGTCGTAACTTTTGATATTTGAAATAACGTATAAATTCTATTATAAATATATATGTATATTGTCTATCATGTGTGGTTAAAGTTCTAGAACAAGAAAGCTATCCCCGCCTTCCTACTTCTTAATTACAGGGAACGGGGCAGCTTCCTAAAGGTTACAGAAATAATCAGTTCAGGGTTAAATAACAATGCAAAAGCGCAATTATTAAACTTTGTGTATCATGTAAAGTTAGCTGAGAATGTGAAAACTGCATTCAGAGCCAGATGACTTAACTACTTAGAACAATCGCACGATACCAAAACTCGCACGACGACCAATAATCGAATTTGGTCAAAACGCCACAAACGCAGAAAATCTCTGGTAAGTATTCCAAATTAATGAAAAATACTTTTAAAAATTGATTAAAGGGAGAATTAAAATCAACAACTATCACGGTACAAACAAAAACGCTCACAGTCACGATAAATCGTGCCCTTGAACTTAACCAAACTAGATACCTATTCAATTTTACACTACCAAAGTAATAGCTAAAAATAAAATATTTGTGAGAATTGATAGTTCAGAAAGCGATATGACTTTTTTCTGGTACAAATTTCTGAGAGTAGTGGCTTTGGCTTTGTACAAATAAAAATTTATTTCGACAACGTCAATTTTAGTTTTTATATGAATATATACTTAATTATGAAACTAAGTTAGCTCAGCATTAATTTTTAAACTTTTAGAAACATGAATACACTAAAAGAATTGAGTTACTTTAGCTGCTATGGCGGAGTTTTGGGGATAAAACTCTCGTTACGGATAAAAATATTATGTATACGAAAAAGTAAAAACTCTCAATGTGTTTTCTTCCTACAAACAGAGTGGTCCGGTTTAAGTCTTCATAAATTTAATTAGTAGTTCTGTAGTTATTTCTGAGAAAAAATTGTTCTGGGCAAAGGGTGTATTTTTAACCTTTACTGAGATAAAGGGTCTTTACGAAAATTCCTTATGGACAACAAAGGTAGCAAATTAAATGTTCTAAAAAGAGAACAGAAAAAAAATATTTTTTGAATTTTGACTAGCAAATGCTTCCAATTTAAAAAAGTCATTTAATTATAAGTGTAACATCAAAATGAAGGTCTATTAATTTTCTGTTTAAAAAGCTTAATTTCGTTGCTTATGTTTAATATTATGGAAGTTATAATGCAATACATGGTGATAAGTATTTTTTCTAAGAATTTTTTTTAAACATCCTGTATCTCAGTATAGGTTAAAAATATATACTATTTCTAAAATAATATTGTTTTGCAGAATCAACCTCAAAATTACGTTTTAAAATTATGTAGACTTAAATCGAACCACGCTGTATGTACGTACTGCAATTACATGACATATTGAAACAGTTTAACTTTTTGTTCCAAAGACCGCAAGGCTCGTGACGGCATTTTAAAAACATAAAAAAATGCTCTAATGAGCAAACAACAAAGATAACACTTCGTCAATTCACGTGTCCCATATTGTTGTAGCCTTGACCAAAGAAAATTTCAAATTTGGTGTCTGCACACAAAAATTTATTACTTGCATCCTTTTACTTATCGACATTTTATTATTTTCTTCAGGTCTATCAAATTTTATTTTGTTAGCATATGATTTTATCATACATTCGTCCAGGGACGTATCCGGGGTTAGGGCGATGTTTTGCAATAACAGAATAATTCAGGTTTCTGTAGGCTGTAATGAGTGCCACTGTAGTTAGGACGGAAAAGTGTGAAGGCGAACTTCATAAAATTCAACAATGATTTAGGCGGTGAGTTTTCGCAATGCTATTTATTGACAGTACAATGTTAAATTCATTTCTAATAGGAAAATGCATATAAGAAATATTATCTAAAGTAAAAACTGTATACTTATATATATTAGGTTGGAGTTAAAAACAGATTTTCGATAATACCAACCAAATCCAAAAAAAATTTACCCACTTACTACTGACATCAAATGTATATGTTCGTCTTAATATATATTTGGTTATTACTAGTAAAAATATATATGTAAATGAATAGAGGTCATCACGGTAATAGCTCGCCCAAAACGGCAAAATACATTGCGCCGGGCCTAAACCTACAACTCACGTAATCTGCGCCATTGCAATTCATGAAGAAGGGTTTTCTATGCGACGAAGTTCGCATTTTCTATGAAAGGTTGTTATTTTCATTCATAAAAGAAAAAGTATATGAAACAGCAGTGGCTTATTGGCTGGCGTCATTGGAAATTACTTCCATATGATAGGTCTAGTTATATTGTTTGCATTTCCGAATTAACCAAAAACAAATTTCATGGTTTAAATCTTGTCAGAACCAAATGGAAAAACCCAAAGGTTGTTAACGTGTGTTCTTTGCTCTCTGCGTGTGCTTATATCAGTGTTGTCATTTCACGCGTAATTATATTAAAGGGTCTTTCTGCTTAAAAATTTTCTAAATCAATTCTTTTTTAAACTTTTTTTTATATATAGGTAAAGGAAAAAGATATCATTTTAAATTTTGGTAGACATGACATACCATATTTTTAATTTTTAAAGAGCTGTTTTTGGGTCACACAAATTTTTTGAAAAAAAAACAGCCAAACATCGGTGGCTGCCACGATTTACAAAAAAAAAAAAAACATTTAACGGATTACTTTGAGTTTTTAATATGTTGTTGTATACATGTATGACTATGGTCCGAACTAGGATCGGTAAAAGATAGGTTTTGAATTTTTGGACGGACACAAAAAATATATCGGGGAGCTTTTACCAGAAAAAATTTCCATTTCATTCAGCTCATGAACTACTTAAGAAACTTAATTTCAATAACAAGGTTAATTGATTTTCTTACCAGGAGAATTTGAGAAAACTTGAGCAAATTTTGACAAGATGTTGTTGGGAATGTAATATTTATTCTGATTTTGAAAAATAAAAATGTGTGTATACACACGTATATGCACTAGCAAATCCATAGATTACCTTAGAGGGGGTCTTAATTTTTTCGTCCTTTCAAAATATTTCTTTTATTCGTGACCAACGATCAAAATTTATGAGATTTCCACCGGTAAGAGTGAGAAGGGAAGGTGTAACCCCTAACCGTTAGTTCTTATTGTACTAGGTTGTACAGGTGTAGGTACACGAAATCTCGTACAATCAATAGAACCATCTCAACCAAACTGGGATTTAGATATTCTATTATTTTGCCAAATAACTGGACTGAATTCGCATTCAGTTATCCGGTTTAAATTAACACCATTGGCAAAATGGTACTAGTTAATACTCTTTATTAATTATTTTTTTATACTTTTTGTTCAAAGTTAAGAATTGCAAAATCAAAGAGAGACTTGTTCTCAAAAGTAGATTAAATTAATTTACCAACGACATACTGTTTGTCAAAATTGGATTACATTTCCTGGAAAAAAAATTTAATTTGATTTATTTATTTATTTATATTTATTTCAAGCATTTTCAAGTAGAGATGAACTTCAATTATTCGTGTATTTGCTCTATTACATAAAAATTTATTTTTTAACTATTTACTTCAACAATTTCGGAACATTCGCACCTGACGGTACAGCACGGCAGGGCCGTAGCCAGGATTTTTTTTCGAGGGGAGGATGGGGGGGTTTCATTCGAAGAAAATATTTATATAAAATGTTTATTAAACTGATGTTTAAATACAATAAACTAAATACGATGACGCATTTGATGGACCCTATCAGACTAGGGAGAAAAGTGGATAAATGTCTTAAAGCTTTAGGAAAATTGTTTTTTCCGAGTTTTCTTATTCTTAACCTAAAAAAATGGCCGAAAATGACAAAAAAAATTCACAGAATAATCAATTTTAATTATTTTCAAATAAATATTATTCAATGTGGATTCCAATACATTTTTTATTTATATTTGACTTATTAGGAAGAAGTAAAAAATATTTAAGAACTTTGTCGCTGATTGTAAATATCGTTTGGTTCCTACTGTCTGACAACTGTTGACCTTTGTGAGTTGTGTTTATTAATATATGTGTATGTATGTATATACAATATGTACCTAAACAAATAAATAGATGATCACGTGGTGCAGTCCTTTTTAGATTGTAAGAAAATATTTTTTGAGTGTGAACGAGTGCTGTGTGTATACATTACAATGAACTCACAAACGATACTGTTCAATAGAACAATAATAACTATATTGCATGAACATAATTGCGGTCTTGTTTTTATTTGGGTTCCATATAACTATTTAAGTGACGGAAATAAGTTGTAAAAGTTAGTTCCCTTACCTTTTCCTTAGTCATTCTAGCGAATCGGCGTTTCTTGTAACAAGATTTCAAAATTGGTCTAAGGAAATTATTCCGCAAAATATTTTTTCAGTGTTATGAGTTTGTTTATAGCCTTAGTGCACCAATATTTTCACAACATCTTGGAAAAACCAAAAGACAAAAAATTTTCTGAGAATTGGATTTAGCATAAAACGATATCTCCCTTCCAGAAATATTATTCGCACAACATGAACTATTAGACAGAGCAACAAAAAATTATATGCGCGAGACTTTCCAACGATTTTATAGTACTTTAGAATTGTTTTTTTTTGTTTAATACCAGTACCGTTAGAAAATCAAATAGTCACAGGACCCGTGGTTAAATCCCATGTGGAACCAACAAATTTTTTTTTTTTTGTTTTAATCAAATAATTTTTATTTTTTAATTTTGTTGGCTCCACATAGGATCAGAATTATTTTCAAAAGGAAGGGTAAGAGATGGAGAAAAGGTTTAAATACAAAAATTCTTATCTTATTCAAATCAAATTCGTCTTTGTTCAAATAAAGAAATTTCTTAATAACCCCTAACCACGCCATTTTTTTGACTTCAGGTCCCTAAATTACTATAAAACCGTTGGAATATCTCGCGCATAAGACAAAAGTTGAGATTTTGTTGCGCTGTGCCACATAACATTTTTTTCGTTACTTATTTGTGTCTTGTATTGATTTCTCATGTCCTTGTGATTTGTACGTTAGCCTGGCAATTTGATATAGCTCAACCTTTCTCTTTTTGAGGTTCCTAATTGTTTATTAATTTTTCATACATTCGTGTAGTTATTTTTTTAAATTTTCTTGTGGTGGTGTTTTTAAACGTTTTTTTTCGTGATTTTGGGCTCTCGTGAAAATCTCTTACCGGTGAATTCATATGTAATTACTGTGAATTACATGAAAAGTTTTTCGTTATATTTTATGTGTTCTATTTCATTGTTGATACTAGAGTTCCACTGAATATTCGGCTACGGCTTCGGCTTCGGTCATATTCGGTTATAAATTTGGTGTTCGGCTCCGATTCGGCTTCGGCCAGAAATCGGCCGAACACAAGAATATTGGCACCACAGCCTCAATTTATGGTTATAAACAATTGCAATCAAGTATCTTTCCGCTCTTCCAGCTAGTGTTGCAAGTGAACAACTGTTTAGTGCTGCAGGCCAACTTTATGAAGATAGGATATGGCTCTAAATTTTTTTTGATTTAAAACGTATTACTATTATGAAAATAAAAAACTATTTTTGATATGTAAAATATTTCAATGTCTTCGCGAGATACTTGGGAATCTGTATGTTGTCCACATTTACATACACATGTCAGTAACCACATTTTAGATTCAATTTATTTTTCACGAATTTTTGAAGTTTCCCAGTTTTTTAATAAATATTTCTTATGCGGCATTTTCCTCTTTTTTTAAACAAATTTGATTTTTAGGTCGTTTGGCATCCTCAGCCCTCAAAACTCGTGCTGCTAATGACTGCATGTACATATATTAAAGTGCCTCAAGTTCCATGAAAAAAATTGCGGACCATGCGGTCAGACCCAGATTCCGCATCCCACACAACACGCACTGCAGAAGCTGCAATAACCTTGAAGAAAGGAGACGCTAACTCACTTTCTCTGTCATTGCCCTGCTCTTGCTAGGACCAGACTAAAATCATTTGTAGACAATATAACCAAGATCTCCAAACTCGAATTTGGAAAACTGCTTCAATTTCTTAATTTCACGAAAAGTTTTACATCATGTTTTAATTAAAATACCTACTATCTAATGTTATTAAATATCTAATGAGGATTTATAAAAGTACAAACATTAAAATTGCTTTTCTATATCCTTGCAACCATTGCAATAATAACACGAGAGTACTTTAATATCTAAAGGATTTATGCTTCATTGAAATCAAATACATACTTGATGCTTCCATAGGAATAAACATCCTTTAAATTTTATAAGGCGATAATTTTTTTCACTTCACTGAGAAGAGAAGGAAAATGGATTAAATGAGCAAGTGTACAAGCGATCAATCATGCGGGAAGTTTATTATTTATTTAGGAATCGTTTATGTGTGGTAATTGCATATGATAAAGCAATTGTTCATAAATGCAGTCGCCATCAAAAGTTGAAAAAACATTTTTCGTATTTACTAATTGTAAGAGGAATTTGATCACAATACAATTAACCTCCTAGAATTTTAAGTTTTAATTCATTGGATTTCTCTATCTAGTCTAGGCAAAAGGGTTTACATTTTTTATTGCATGAAAAGGATATTTGCTTGATGTAATTTCATACATTCAAAATTCGAAGGGAAAAATTATAAACTCAAATTGTGCAAAAGGTTTGTTGAAATTTCTTGGCATTTAATCCATTCAAGTGGGCGTTCTTCGCCTAAACATTTTATCGATCATCCTGCATATGCGCATAATTTTTTACTGTTTTTAGTTTTTCGAAATTCAGACGATCGTTTTAAAGACCCTCATCATTTTTGTGAACAATAGTGATGAATGAACGAAAAAATTTAAGTTATCTTGCGTTGATCATGATTAGGACATCATTATAAATAATCTTGTTATTCATTACTACTAAAGGAGCTCCATAATATAAATACGTGTCAACATTTGGTTGTTGTTTGATTTAGATTGACATAAAAAAGGCTGGAACAGATTTTTTTATTTCTAAATAAATTTTTTTTTGATTCCAGCAGTATCCGGGAATTAAAGGATTTTGGAAATGTGCGACAAATTTAAATGATTTTATTACACTTTTATTGTATATGGCAGGGTGTGCGGAGTATGGAGCAGAAAGTCGCGGAACGTGTAATTTCTAGATTAAAAAGAAATGCAAAAAGTCGTAGACCAGCATAAGGCCGAATATATCAGGACAGATTTGAGGTTTACTTCGAAGTCTTCAAGATAAGAGTTCTATATGTTAGAATTATGAGCTCTCATATTTTGACGATTTATAACTATCCTACGTTTCAACGTGAAAGACATTCGAAGGAAATATTGGGAATTACAGAAAAGTAAAAATTAAATGCACTAGGACTAGGTAAATATATTTCTGCCAAATTTTCATTTCTTCCCGCATTTTCGCAAATGTCAATTTTCAAACCAAAATTTGCGGATTTGGAAGTAAATATGGGTGGAATGTGAGAGAGAAGAATTTACTCGATGAAAATATTAATAGTTTAAGCACCATTGGGCCATCTAGCAGAGACTGGGAGCAGATTAGGTGACTGAGAATCAGGTAGGAGCTTGATATGTTAAGCTAAAAAAGAATAACGGAACATAAAAACTAACCGATACATGAAATCATGATTTTTGTCAAATCAAATGGAATCACATTGAACTAGGCTTAACATCTTTAACATTAACTAGCTAAAAAGTTGTACTGAGAAGCTGGCCCGAATAAATTCAATTCGAAAAAAAATTATTCAATATATCCACAAATAAAAACTAAAAATTTCCAAATCTTACCAGAAATTAAGCGCCGAAACTGATTTAATTTACTTGTCACTGGACGAACATAAACACTATAAAGAATGTTTAAAATGCAAGAGCTGGTATTTACACCTATTTTTCAGATTTATGTCAAATCTTAACGGTGAGAGTACAAAACTTTACTTTGTAAACTAAATTGCGATTCTCTCTTTAACCCTAAGACTCACAAATGCACCCTACAGCATAAAAAAAAAGTTTTATTGCTTTATGTTTTTATAATTATTCTCTGACACTTTTAATATGTTTTATACTAGAACAGTGGTTCTCAAGTGGTGGGGCGTAGATAGATTTGAAGGGAGACGCGGAGACATTTCAATAAACAAATATTTGTGTACTCAGTAATGCATTGTAATCATAATATTTAGTTTTTAATAAAAAAATTTATTTTTTATTTTATATTATGTGCTAAAATATGCACTTTATAGTTTCACATTTTAAATTTCTGACTTCCTGACTGAAAATATTTATTAAAAAAATTAATGTGAAATACCATTTTTTGTGTTAAATATTTTAAATTTAAAATTTAAATTTATTTTAATTTTAAAAAAATAAAATATTGAAAAGCGTATTTCTATACGCTCTTGGAAGATAATACAAATTTATTTAAAAACATCATTATTCACTTAAAATAATTTTAGATAGAAAAATATCTGCATTTGAAACTATCTAACTTAGGTCATTCTTGTCCCTTTTTTCCTACAGTTTTTTTGGTGGGTTTCCTGACTGCCTTTTACATAAACTTTGACATTAAGAATCACTTCAGAGAATGCATCTTGATTCGATTTATTAATTAATTGGTTAATTTTCGCTAGCGATATTCCAACTACAACCTCACTTAAACTTCACCATCCTAGTTTTCCTCACGAGACACTATTCAACTACTAGATAAGTTTACTAGTTTAATTTATCCTTAACACAGACTAACCAGAGTCTCCTCCAAATTAGACAGCAACTAGATATTTTCCCAGACGGGTATGATTTAATTTATAAATAGTAAACCAGTACAAAAAATGTTGTGTGAAAATCAAAGTGGGGAGGCGCGGGCTTGGCACTAATTCGAAAAGGGGGGAGCAGGACGAAAACAGTTGAGAACCGCTGTACTAGAACAAAAAATAGAATTTAGCGAAATTGGCATTTTTTTATTATGGACTCAAACATTCTTAATATTTTCTCATAATTTGCTGTATTTTAAATAGCGAGGTCTAGGGGGAAGGAGCGGCAGAAAAACTAATAGCTAAGCATATTTCTGTGGTAAAAATGAAAAATAGCCTAACTGGGCTTAAAATAGAAAATATTATAACATATACTTTAGATTATAAATATTAAACTGGTGTGAATTTTTAAATAATCTTTGGAATTATATATTATTTTAAGCGCAGTCTTTGATTTGAACATAGAGTCTTTTGGAACAGTGGTATAGTTTTTATAATGTTTCTATACAAAGCCATCAAAGTCGGCTGACAAGAAAATATAATTAAGCTGTTATTCTTTTTCAACACGGATTTAATTAAGAAACTGTATATTTGTCATATTCTCTTTTTTTCGTATTGATTTCGGTATAAGTTATTGTGGCTTTCTGAATTGATTTTGATAATTTCTGATGATTCTTTTGCGCATGCTTTTTTTTACTGTTATTGTAATGCAAATTTTCCCATAGGGTGAAGGGACCCCGTGCGGGCGGCTCTAATAACAGAAATTGTTATGTTTGCGTATGGGGCACCATGAAATAATCTACCATATATCACATATGTATATTAAAGTTTTTCGGTTTGAAAAAAAAAATTCAAACGAACCCAAATTGTATGTACTTGTTATTTATTTCAGCGCAATTCGCAAACATTCTCGGTTTCCCATTATTTGACCGAACGAACCCGGTAGAAGAGAGAAGAGGGCAAATCGTATGATCAGTTGGAATAAACAAGTGCCCCGATAAAAATTTTAAAAAGAAGTAATGTTCTGCTTAATATTGTAGAATTGTGTAGATCCAGAGGTTTTGGTTTTCAATCAGCCAGTCGGTCAGGTCAGGACTCTTAAATGGAATAATTGAAGATTATCGATTTTGAGACATAGAAAGTTTTATTTGTGGACCTGTTACTAACAATATTCATAGATTTATGATAGTTCCCTCCATAACAAGTTCATACTTATTCATAAAATCTCGTTGGTGCTAACTTCAGTTAACCAAATGACGGCATTTTGATTTCAACGCATATCAGATAACAACTTCGTGGGAAGCACGTTTGAGAATTTCGTAATGATTATGAAGACGATGGCGATGATGATGATGATTCAACAGGGGGAAGAAACAATATCTGATATTCGAGATCAACATGAACATGTAATCTCAGCGACTGAAGTATAAAAGTGATCAGCATACATTTTGACAACAAAGGAATCCTGCAGCTACACACAAATAACAATTCTAATGAAAAAAGGAATCATATGTAGAGAAAGAAGAGAATGCGAAAGACTGATCGAATGTCCTTTTCAACTTTTGATATTACAGAATTCAATAAAAACTGTACTGATATAGTAATATACATACATTCAGACGATTCATATTGTATATACAAAAAATTCAGCACATTTGATAGCAAAAGCATAAAGGCATAGAAATCTGAACGACAGGTCCTCTTTTTAAACTTGAGCCACTTGAGCAGTTCGTACGATCGACATCAACAAGGGTTGGTTAAATTCTTTCATTCTTTTCTTCTTTTCAAGTAAATGTTCTTAGTGCTTGTACAATTTTTCTTTCCATTTCTTCTTGCAAAAATTATAATGCTGGTTTGGCAAAAAAAGAAAAAAAAAAGAATTAAAAATAGGTGCATGCATATTTCTGCTTGGAACGCACACGACATTCACAAAAAGGACATACCTATCTTTATCATTATTTGCTATGAATGGTTGTGTCTGTATGTGTGTGAAAGAGTTGACAGCATCATGTTTCGATTGACACTTGCAGATTACTGATGAGTTGTTAATATTTTTCTGATTAATTGCATTCAATTCCTCGGGCATGCTTCATTTTTTACTCACATTCATATATACACTGGCGGTCACAAAAACCGCACCACCCACAAATTTCAAGAAAATCGTTTAAAATGGGACCTAAACCTGATTTTGTGTTAGTGAATGCAATTTTTTTTATTTCCGGGAACAAAATGAACAAAATTTTATTGCTTTTTAATTAAAACAAAAATATGCAAGAAATTTCTCGTTTTTGAGGGTAATAATTAAAAGTATGTAAAAATAAAAATATTTGGTATTTTTTGAAGGTGTAAACTAAGATTAATATTTGTTTCATAATAGAGTCATAAGCAAAATTGTTTAGTTTGATAGTGCCCCTCTCTTAGCCTTTCTTATGGCCGTTATTTTGAATGGCATAGAGTCGACAAGCACTTTAAGGATATCATTCGATATTTTTTAATACCAAACTTTTTCAGAACTCCAACAAGGGGTTTTTTATTCTTTGGCATGTTTTAAGCAACTTTCCGTTTCATTATATGAAAGAGGTGCTCTATTGGACTCAAATGCGCGAGCTACCTGATCATTCCCGCCAGTAAATTCTAACATCATCGAAAACATTTTGAAACTGCAAACAAATAAGAATCAATAATTGAACTTTTTAACTATTACTAAAGTTATCAAACCTTATCCATTGATAACTAACTAAACCTTGCCAATTTTGCACTATTATATGCCATTTAATGTAGCATAAGGGACCCCGGATATAGTAGGAAAAATTTATTTAAGCCATATGACTTTCTGGGAATTTGACTATTTTCGTTACACAGTTATCCTTGTATTGCTCTATAACTGAGCGACGCACGTACCGAAGATTAAATGCGCATAAAAAATTGAGCTTAATTTGCTCGATCATATAACTTTTCTCGAGTCTGTCAGAGTTTAATTGCGGTAGTTTTTAGTTCATGCCAGGCGATTTGTTTGCATCCATTTCGTCAACAACGACTTTTTGGCTGATCGTCTCCCATACAGACCGAATTTTTGTTTCTTTCTGCGTAAGATTTTGACATATATATTCACATTATAATAGGTCTTTCGCTCTGTTCCTATTGTGACTGCACTTTTGAATCGATAATTTATGATTTTCTTTCAGGTTATGCCATTTTCTCTCGTATTTGTCTTCCATAGTTTTCTTGATCCTTATGTCCTTTCAAGCGGGTACAAATTGCCCTTTTTTCCGGGATCAATCTAACAGCAGTCGAATGTAGGCATCAGATTTCTTCAGGTATTTAAATTTATGACACTCCTTGATACCTAAGAAAAAAAATTTCGACGTTTTGGTGGCGCGACAATTGTTTATACTGTGCAGTTGTTTTTGGCACTTTTTCAAAAATTCTTCTTTTCGCCAAACAAGCGCAAGTGAATACATTCTTAAAACATAAACAAGGGAATCTCCTTTACAAAAGAAGGGAAATTTGGGCTAAGTTAGGAAATATTACCGAAATTGCAGCAGTATAGCAAGTGGTGCGGTTTTTATGATCGCCAGTATATATATATATATATATACTCCTTCCGTACGCAGGAAGGATTAACTTTGATTTTAATGCCTCCAGAATGATTTACATTTTTAAAGGATAATTTTAATGAATTAACTTTTTGATAGTTTTTAACTTTTAGTAAGTATTAATTTCATCGGAGTTGGCTACATCATAGCCATACTTACGGGAAAGCCTAAGCAACACCATGATTATTATGCATGTGAAGGTGTTCATCACTGTTCTAGATTCCTAAAAATAGCTATATAAAATACTTAAAAATTGCCTCATTTTTTTCAAAAAAATAAGCTGAGCGAACTCGCAACAATTACTAAAGCCAAGTCTACATCGACTTCAACTTTCACCAAACGCTACGTTGAAACGCTGCTACAGTGATATTGGCAGGGCCTCTTTCATGTAGTCAATCGAAGATAATGAATAGAGAGTATGCTGACATACAGAAAGTGATATTTACTGGCATGTCCTTGCGCACAATTCTGCAGAGATCATAATGTTTTATATTTTTTAGAGCATAATCCAAATG
Organism: Toxonevra muliebris; assembly: GCA_963691655.1. Taxonomy (NCBI): domain Eukaryota; kingdom Metazoa; phylum Arthropoda; class Insecta; order Diptera; family Pallopteridae; genus Toxonevra; species Toxonevra muliebris. The sequence continues at coordinate 2,022,265 of OY829327.1, read as the reverse complement.
TGCACTGAAGTAAAAAAAAAAGTTGCCAGCAATTTCATTTAATTTTTCTTAATCACATAAATTAATGATTTCAAATTCAGCTATGGTTAGTTTGCTGTCTTTCTTTAATTGTTACTGTCATATCTGCTAAAATCAAACCTCAATTTCACATACTTCCTTCCATGCATGTTAATATCCAAATGATTTCCAATTCCTTTTTAATATTACAAACTCGCTTTCATGCAAATGTATTCATCAAGGGTTCTTCCAAAAACAGGATATCAAAGACCGTTTCATTAACTTCCGGTGCTCTTGTAAAAAACACAAAAACGAAAACACATACAACAATATCAACGACTCTCAAAAATCACAAAAAGCACAAAAATATTTTCAAAAAGACTCTCTACCGACAATACAACATCAACAGGAAACAACTAAAAAATCATGGTGTCAAAACGAACCGAATCATTATTCAATGCTTGTATTTTTCAATGAATGAAAATGGATCCCAGGAAACGAACTATTACACAATACGAACCCATAAAAAGTGCGCAATTACCCAAAATGAATCAGTGCAGAGGCTGAAAGGCAGAAAGAGAAAGGGCGTAAATGCAAGAAGCTAAAACATCAAATTAAAAATATATTCAGCGATTCAAAGAATTGTAGGGAGAACGTTTTTGAAGAGGGCATTTTGAGGTTTAAGCTCCAATTCGTTCTAGAAAAGGATGCTTTACACCAAAACACCGCTTCCTCCTTTGGATCCTCTATGTATACTCACTCATACATGCACTAAAATGCGGTATTTCAGCATACACATACATAGGTAGTACCTATTAGGTACCTACGTTAAATATAAACAACCTGATGTGCAGAAATCATTTTGGAAATCAAGATATGCAAATAAAAAAAGTCACTGTTTGCAAATAAAAGAAAAATGAAATAAACCAAATGTCGATAATTAAAATGAGCTGCCGATAATTAAAATGTGCATTCTAAGATTTTGGGCTTACCCAATATGATATACTGCCATATTTTTGCCATTAACACTAAATCAGGTTCGTGGCTAAAGCTGATTATCTTAAGAGTGCAGCTTAAGCGAATTTTACTAAGCGTGAAGCGAGACAAAACCTAATTGTTTTATTATTTATTATAATTTATATTTCCTATTGTTATGCACGTGCAAATCTTCTTCAATCCATATACGAAATGTTTTCGTCTTCAGTAGCGTGATCTCTGTCTACGTCTTTGACAAAAATACGTGTAGGACAGACATCACCTTCTCGTTTTGGTAATCTGCAATAAACGAGCATTTTTTCGTTATTGCTTGAAAATAATCTTTTAGTAGATGAGCAATAAGGGAAACAAATAATTGAAGTCGTTGCTTCTGAATTCGTTTTTGAAATTATATACCTGCATACATATATCTCATAGATCTATAGTACATACGTCCACTAGCGCATCCGAGGGGGGAAATGGTTTGGGTTTAAAAAACATATTTTTGAATTCGTAGCAAATATGCACTTATGTTACATTCCAATTTTTCCATTCTTAAAGGAAATTAGATTGAGTTTGGATAACTTTGTTTTTAAGCACTTTTGACTTTCATGATTCCACAGCACAAATTTAATAAAATTTATATTAATTTTACGAATTTTTATATTAGTACAACGACTGAAAAATCTAGACAGAAAAACATTTTTGAACTGCTACTGCTCTTGTTAAAAATTTAAAAGTGTTACGACCTTTTCAAACTATCACCTGGGTTTCATTATGTCAATATTTTTCGCTTTTCGCAGGCTCAACCAGCGTGGCCGTTATGAGACTAAAGTTGCAATTTGCAACCTTTTGACTAAGAGACTTTGACACGACTTTACGAAAATACCCAAAAATTGAGACTTTTTTAAAATCCATGCAACTTTTGAGACTTTTTTGCAAAAAGTGTGATATTCACATGAAATTATACGAAAAATCCATTGCCTTTAACTTGAAAGTTCGCAACACTAATTACATACATACTTTTTAGTTGCAACACTGTCGTTTTATAAGATTTTTTACAAACTTATCGCTATTTTCAAATTTGCCACACTGACTTAGAGAAAATTGTTTGGTCATTTAAAAGTTCATAAATGAAAATGAAAATTGTTTGGCCAATTAAAGCATACAATTTTTTTAAATCTGCTAGCAGACTCGAGAAAATGCAATTTTTTAGAGTTTTTTTCAAAATGGAACGGTAATCGGTTGAGCTGATTATTCGTGGCAGAATTATTTGTTGGTGTTCGACTATGCCATACAAGCAGGGAAGTCGCCGTAGCAAACACAAGCGTTTGATAGGTTTTGAATTCGGTTAGTTAGATTGGATTAAAATTAAATATTTTTTAAAATATAAAATCAATACAAAATGATAATAATAAAGAATCTAGATTTCAATAAATGTATAAACAAAATGTAGTAATAATGATAGCAAACCACGGCATTATAAAAATTTTGCTTTGTACATTAACCTTAGAAAAGCAACACTTTTTTATCTATGTAAATAACAAAAATGTTAAACATAAAAAATCAAACTTATTTATTATAAAATCACTTATTTACTTCAAAGAAAATACATTGTTTCTTATTTTTATTAAATGCAGTTAAGGCAAATCTCTTTGCGGTGCTTTTAAAAAGTAGTGGGGTGACTGGTCACCCCTGTTGCTTTTCTAAGGTTAAATGCGGAAAGCACTTATCGTCGCCTGAGAATTGATTTGGCGTATGTGTGTACAAATTCATATACCTATACGACGTTATGTAAAATTTTCAAATCTAATAAAATTTCAAATCGACAAGAAGAAAAACTTAAAGCGCGGAAAAAATATGCAATTGCAGTTGCGTATATGCGAGCATATCGTGACCGATGCAGTGAGTAAAAGAAAAATGATTCAACTACAACATATCAGCCCTATTCACGATTTGGTGGAAATGCAAAATATTTCTGCTATCACAACAAGAAATATATGCGATACGGAACAAAAATTTGCATTTGCATTGATGCAAGGCCATTTGCAATTTATAGTGAATTGGGCTATTACATATATATAAGAGATAATGATATCTAATAAATTTTTAAGTTTATAAAAGAATTCTTTTAATATGAATTATTTACCTAAGCAAATAGATTATACATCAAATCCCTATAAATGGCTATACATATGTGAGCTTATGTATATGGCATTCAGTTGGTTTAACTGTTTACACATCAAATATCTTGCGTGCCTTGCACGCATCCTTTGTTTTTTTTTTTTACTTTCAATACATCAATACATTTTTTTATATGCAAACTGCTGCGAAATGAAATAAATGTTCCTTTTATTAAAAAAAATTGGATGAGACTTTTTACTCTCAGTGACACTTTTTTTGCAACTTTTTGAAATTTATCAACGGCCACGCTGGGCTCAACCGATGAGCAGCGGTGGCGTGAGTGTTTTAAAAACGTGTATTTATGACTTTTTGATCAGGCCAACATGTTGCGCGCCGTCTATTTTTATTTAACGGTGGCTCGGTATATTTTAGATGGCAGCAAAAGTTGAAGTATAATTTTTCACATAATCATATTATAAATACATAATTCACTTCATATTATAAACTTTGTTATTCAGCTTAATCAATATATTACGGCCAACAGTTAATTGTAAAAAAAGTGGCGCTTCGAAGTTGATTGTGAACCGCGTGGTTCATAGTGACAATTAATGTATCATGCCCTTATCAAGACGCAAAATATATTTACGCAACAGTTGAAAGAATTAACATTGCAGTTGCAAATTTTTTGCTCATCGATTCCGCCTTTAAAACGCAACCAATTTCAATTAAATCTACTAATTCCTTTCTCCCTCTCTCTCTTTGCCATTGAATAGACATAGTGAAAACCAAGCATAAGGAAATGAAACTTGTTCTGTTTTGCTCTGCGTCCATTTGTCTGCTAAACCAGTGCGCAACATAACTTAAAGACTTTTGTGTGCCTTTTGTTGTTCTTTACAAAAACGATTTTTTTCAAGTCATTTCTTCTTGCTTCAAATACAATGATGTCTTTTTTTCTTTTTTTGCTCACATTTTTATTGTTCTCTACCTTTGATTTGAATTGAATTCATTTTTGCATATCGCTCATTTACTAAAAGACTGTCATAACTCAAAAAACGTGATTTTGCAGAAAACGCGATTAAAGTTTTCAATTAACTCCCACTTTGCAGAAAAAAAAGAAATCTTATAATTCTCACTCGCAGAGTATACAAGATATAAATATGAAATTTTTACACAATATGAAGCGTGATATAATGAATAATTCTGCATCATTAACTCAAAAATGACTTATGACAGTCTTTTAGTAAATCAGCGATATGTTCATCATATTTTAGTCGTTTATTCGAGGTTATTTGATTTGTTCGTGAGATAGGAATACAATCCAATTTTATGTTAGCATTCTCAAGTCTTATTTGATTACCTAATATTTCCTTAGCAGGTTTTTAATTAAGACATATGCCGGTATTTTGTTAAATTCTACACCTCATTTTTATTTATCAATTTTCGATTTATAAACCAAAAACAGAAAATAAATACTGCACCAGAGGTTTATTCTGGAGACAAAAGTTTATGGAACTCTCAGAACTTTTTAGAATTTAACTCACACATAAATTTGGGGTCTCTTATCTCAAATATAAAATCAGTTTCAAACAGTAGAACTAACTGGTCGGCACAAATTAGACTTAAAATAGCATTTATAATCAGCTATAATATTTAATATAATTTTTTGTAACCCTTTTGTCAGCAACCAGTTACCCTGGTATCTTTTCAAATTTTCATAGCGAAAATATATAAGATATATAAATTGGGTCAGACCCACGCCACTAAACGCCTCCTAAAAATGGGCATAGGATATGTATGTAGTTTATCTCCCAATGTTTTTCACATAGTCTTCCTTTGGCCAACATCCAGCATACTTGGGTATTCAAGTATATTTCAATGAAAATATTCTATGCTTTCTAAGTAGTAATTATTTATTATCTTTTATAATACATATAATTGTATACGAGTACAGTATAGATACATTTGTTGTTAAATCCACTGAATATTGAACACTTTTTTCCTTTAATCCTTGAATTTACAGAACATTGAAAATATTGCAAACTAAGTTTACTAAATTTTTCGATGTGCCTTAAAAAGATTACAATTTCTTTAAAATAGTATCACTTTCGACCAAAATTTCAAATCTAGAATAGATATACCCGTGGATTTAAGACTGCATCAAAATTTGATCAAGTTCTCTCGCTGATTTCACAATTTTTACTGCTATTTCGAATGACCATGAGTTCGTGAAATTCTTTCTTTATTTCATTCTAACGGAAAACAATCATCACGCAGAGTGTAATTTGCCAGCAAAAACGAAAAACGCTTTGGTTCCCTCTTTTGCCTTCGTCCGCCTTTGCCCTTTTTCAAAACTTCTTTACTACAACTCTGCTTTGATAGGTACGTATGTTCAGTGTTGTTCCATTTATAATTTAAAATTACTGTATAGAAAAAATAAATTACTGCTTTTTTGGTTAAATTACTGTAGGATTAAAAAATGAAATAAAACTACAATTTTTACCGAAAAACAAACTTATATTTAACATCAAAAAGAAAAAAAGTAATAAGCAGGGAGCGGATTATGAGCAATTCTCCTTTTTTTCTGCGCAATCCTACATGATGGCTGATGAAATATATTCATGTTTCAAGCTCCCTTGATTTTTTCTTTTTTTTCCATTTTTTTTTTTAATTTTGTCAGCCTTTTCCAAATAATAAATGCTTTTTTGGGGTTTTTTAATCCACTATTCCTTTTTAATGTTTTACTCTTTTTAATAGGCAAATGAAAACATTTTTTTGCTCAGTTTGTCACGGAGAAAAATGGACATAAACCGATAGAAACATTTTATGACAGTGAATTTAAAAAAAGAAGAAGATAACGATAACTTCTCATGGTGGTGGCAAAACAAATAACTTTAGGCGACCGTGCCAAAATGATGATGACGTGGGACATACTGTTGAAAAAGCTCCACAGTCCAAAATTCGAAAGCTGTTTTGAGAAATACATAAGTACAAAAAATTATGTTCAAGACGGGTATGAAGTTCTTCCAAAAATCCGGTCCGAAATTAGTGGAAAACCTAATGCATACTTTTATCTGCAACTTTATATGAACGCACCTCGCAAGTTATTTGTCCAGTATAAAACCATTTTGAGTAAACGGTAAAAAAAAAACCTTATTTAAAAATGCCAAGAACAAGAATCAGTTCAATTTTATAAATTAAATAATTTTGCTTCGACTTCTCGTTTGCGCATAGAAATCATCCGGCAAACATATAAAAAATACGCAAATGAATTTTCATACAAAATCTGACAGTTCTCTTGTGAGCTTATTAACTTATACGGATTGCAAGGCATTTGCGAGTTTAAATGAATACTCAAATTATTTTTTGAAAGTAGCAGAATTTAAAGAAAAAGTTCTAAACATAGTAAAACTTAATATTTCCAAATTACTGTATTTTTTCACTAATTGCTGTCGTACTGAACAATTATTATTTCTCCATAGTGAAATTTGTTTCTGCCTAAATGTAGGCAACGAAGACTAGGTATATCGAAATCTAAGCATTTTTTCACAGTGAAGGCTAAAATAATAAGGCGCTCGAAATCTTATCTACGCCATCTGTACATATACATATGTGCGTATGTGCATCAACTTCAAATCGATCGATAACTGTCATTCAACATTCAATTTAATATCCCTTCTCCAAAGTAGATGGCGTGCTTCAAGTGATTCATTTAATTTCAAAACATTTGCATATTGTTAGGAGGATCTTTGAATTAACTCCCAACAAGCATTTTGGATGAAGGAAGATTCTTCCACGATTCGTCGAGAAACCACATTTAATCATGGGCGATGTCGCTGTCTGATCGGCGGTGTTCCATCCTTCTGGCGATTCATGGAGCAGAATTCAGAGCTACGCGCAGAAGAAGAATCTTAAATGAATCGGCAAGGAGGATTGTAGGAGATTAATTTAGAAGATTTAAAAGCGAGCCATAAAAGGCTCACCAGTAATTTATGGATAAAATTCAGTAATTTAGATAGAAATATTAAATTTTACTACTCGGGGTTGTGAAAAATTAAATTTTTTATCGGGGTTTTTTGCGCGGTTGCTTTAAAGTAAGTACTTTTTCACAGCTTTTAGAAGACATGAACAAAATTAAAATTAAGAATCTTAAAGTTTAAATGATTATTAATTAATTAAACAGACTATAGTGCACTACGACCATTGTTGATCTTTTATGCAGTAAAAAGTTTATACGATGATGGAAACTGAGATATATGTTCCAAAAGAAGCCTTTCCCCACAATGAAGGCTGAGATAACATTTTGTTTCTACATAAATGTAGGCAATGAAAACTATGTCGAAATGAGTCTTCTTCACAGTGAAGGCTAAAATAACAAGCAAAAACGTCAAGGTCATTTGAAAAATCAAAGAACAATTTTTAGAATTTTTTGCAATTCTGTTTTTTAAATTTTCTTCTCTTCTTAATTAATTTCGCGCAGCTCTCGGGACAATAAATTTTAAAAATTTTGCCAATTTTCCTGCTGAGACTATCAGTCAACCACCTATAGGGCTCGCCCCCTATTATGTGGTTAAAGGTTCTGTTAAGTGGCTGTCCAGGGACACAATTAGGTCAGAAGGATCCACTGTGATACTACATGGTTAGACCTACAGTTTATTTATTTCTTCTATTTTCCCCTACAGTTTCTCGCAGCTTCTCAGACCCATTTTGCCATTTTCCTTGCTGAAACTGTCAGACAGTCAACAGACTGAGCATGGCCGTGCCCCTACCTAATTTTTACACTGATCTATTCTGTTTCCCCCTGAAATATATCTATCTCAGGGAGTTATTTCAAAAGTGAAGAACCGTTATCCCAAGAGGAGTTCAAGAAAAAAAATAATAATTTGGTTGAATTCACATGTTTTGAAAATAAACTTGAACTGTTCACAAAAAGAATTGAAGAAAAAAAATGTTTTTTTTTTCCAAAATTAAATCAAGTGGCTGAGTTATTTGGATAAAAATGTCATTCAGTTTGGATACACAAATGAAAAAGGTTGCTACAGAAGCAAAAACTTTTACAGAGAACAACTTTGCCTTACATATAAAAATTATAGAACTTTAAAATAATAAACTTTCTCTTAAAAAAATAAAAATCACAGCATCCGGGAACTGGCACTTTAAAAGCCCAAAATTGGAATTGAATCCCTTAATAGTAAACACTTTTTTCAAGTGCAACATATTTTTTGTGTGATTTCATGATTTTATTCAATTCTCATGTTGCAAAATAAATTAAACGTATTATTTTTCTTAAAATGTATTTTTGATATAAAGTACGATTCAGGGCATTATATGGGAAAATGGGGAGTAATCTATTGCTCGTTTTGGAGCATTTGATGAATAGTTCATGGATGATCTTAAGTACAACTGGGTTTCAAGAAAAACTAGTTATAAATCAAAAATGTATAAATACAAAATTGATCGTCGTAAATTTGAAAAATTTCCATTTTAAATAAATAATGTTTTCCCTTTCCTGAACTGCTTACTCAATTAAATTGTGATGCATTTATGCGATACGCACACAAAACGCATCAATCATATTCGCAGAAAAAGATGAGTCCCCATAATTTAAGAAACTGCATTACTTCTACTTGGGACGCTCTCATCTCAACGACGCACAATACAATATAACTTTATTAAGGAAGAAATATTTGCAAGCAATTGGTCAAGAATTAAGTTGAAAATACTAAAGAAGCAAAATTTAGCATCAACATTCACTTTTTTATTTTGAATGTGTGAAACGCAAAAACACCAACAAATTGCAGGCTATTTAGCAATGTGGTTTCCATTGTCCATTGGTTCAGTTGCAAGGCGAATTTTTATTGCACTGGATTCCTGATTTTTTATTTTAATTGCCATTCCAATGGAAAAATGCCTTTTAAGTAGCAATAAAAATTAAAAGAAGAATTACAGAATTCCACGTAACTTGATTAATATTTTATCTCGTATGCCGCATTTAAACGTTTTGAACTTATGACACTGGGTTTAGAGTTTGGAGGAATCTCTCCATTGAATCTCTTTTTGTTGTTCTTTTCCTTCTGATTTCCGAACAACCAGCCACTTTTTCCCCCATTACTTATTTTATGTTGTCTAATTATTGTAACAAAATAAAAACTAAAGAACGATATGTAAGTAAAAATTATAATCAATATCTTGGCAATAAAATATCTTATAAAAAATTCAGTCTGGAAGTCCTTTTATAGACAAACATATCCAGCTGCCAAAAAAAAGTATCTACTCAAAATAAAATAATAAAATAAGAAAGGCAAATGTTGTGAACTTCTTCAAGCTGTCACCATTGTTAAAATCGTTTCCTTTTGCATCACCCAATTTAAAGCTCTGCGTCATATTCCCCTAGTCTAGGGTGCATGCATTCTCATTGCATCTCAAAGTAGAAGATTCATAAATCAGTTTCGCATTCCAACACCATCTTGCTTAGCTTGGCTTGATCTTATCTTGTCGTCTGTACCGTTGCATTCTCTGTTTATTTTTTTCTGACTCTTCTTACTTGTTGCTTCCGCTTCTTTTTCCTTTTTTCTTAATTTTTTTACTTTTAAATTGATTTAAAATCTTTGCTCTGCTTGTTTTTTCGTTAAGGTTTCACGCTTTAATTGCCTCACTTAAGACGCAACCAAGATTAAGTTAGCCAACAGTGCAGCGACTAACTGTGTAAAAAAAAAAAACAAAAAGTGAAACACATCTAAAAAGGACAAAAAAAAAAACAATCCCACTAAATCTGAAATTTTTATTTTGTCTTAAGGTAAGAATTTTCTCTTCGATTTGGGCTGTCGTGAAAAAAAAGAGATAAAAATGTTGTGTGGTGAAGTATTTAAACCTTTGCTCTCTTAACATAAGAATTCGCATCCGTTATTCGTAAACAAAAGCTGGAATTCAGACGGCTACTTAAAAAACAACAAGTTTTCAAAACAAAAAGCATTAGTCGCTGAAGAATCTGGTCAATGCAATTTAATTAAACTAATTTTATCTGCGAAGGTTTGAAATTAGTTTCGTAGTAAAGATAGCAAACTTTAATCCTTGATTAGTAATATATTATTGTACTTTTTGTTATATTTTTGATCATGCATACACTCTCTTAATAAATATCGCTCGTTTCCTGTAAGACTCTCACAATTAAAAAAAAAAATCCGAGTTAAGTATGTATAAATAACAGTTATTTATCCCTTTATCTTGAGTATAAAACTTTGAAAAGCAATAAATTATTTTCTTAATTTACGACAGTCTTGCAGTAAACCAATATTATTTCTGGGTCTGTATAGTTTCTAAAGTGAAAAAAATTAGTTAATAAATAAAGAAAACTCGTCGGTAAGGCCCCAGTAACTGGGGCTATTTTTTTGCCGAAGAAATCTCTTTATAAAAAAACAAATATCAAAAGAGAACCAAACTACTCGTTGGTGTATGTTTTGTTATTTCTGTATGCAGATAATTCATTAGATAATTCTGAGAAATGCCGTTACTCATGTCTTCTCTTTCTCTCTCATTTGTTATTTACTCCCGCTTAAACAATGATTTTTACAACGATGAATGCAATGCTTTGTTCAATGAGCGAATTTTAAAAAACTTCCTACTCTAATATTTTGGGATTGGCTTAACCGATTTTAAATCAGATAATTTTTTGGCTAACCTACTCATCAAGCTCTTCACATTGATATATAATATGATAGTGTAGCACCTCTGGATCTCCTGGAATAAAATTGTAGTTTACACTAATGTTTGAAAAAATTGTTTTCATGCTGAAATTGAAGTTTCAGGCATCGTTAACAACTGTATCAGTTGTTGGGCATTCATTACTTTGGCACATTCTGCAGTCATGTATAAAGTTGCAGCCGTTTTATTTAAATAAACTTGTTGGATCACTTCAAGGTTTCAGGGAACTGTCTTAACCCATTTTGAACAGGTATCAAAACTCGTAAACCTTTGAAAATTTTTAAAGCATTCAAACAATTATACAAAACTTGCATATTTTTAATGGTGTAATTGACCTGCACCGAAAAAATTAGTATTCCGAGTTTAATCGCGATTTAAGCCATAAACGAAGTTGTATGAAAAAGTCTTAAATGATTTGATCATTATAAATTAGACTCCAACTTAAAAAAATAAGCCCAATTTTTCAGTACAAATAGCGAAATAAGTAATAATGAAATGGACCCACATCATTACCAGCTATCATATGAATCTAAAATTAGCCTACTTAACTTTAACCACTTATTTCTTTACTTAGCGGTCAGTGGAAAATTTTATTATTCTTAAACTTTTCATAAAATTTTAATAGCATAGGATACAAAAAGAAATATAAGCAAAAATAAAAATAAAAAAACAGTACAAAAAACTCACTCTAAAATGACGACACCAAGACGCCAAATGCAAAAGCCGACAGCAAGCAAGGACGTTCAGCGACCTTCGCTTTATTGGATTCTTCTTTTTTATCTTCACTGATCTGCTCTGGTTCTGGTTCTGGTTCCACAGATTATTTCTCCTTTTCTTTGTATATTTCACTTTGAAATGATCTCGTTTTACAAAGAGACACGAAGAATGTTCAAGATATTTGTTTTTGAGGCAGATCAGTTTGTATTCGCGTACTGGTGACGTTGTTCAAGTGGAAGTTTTTGTTTTCTTTTTAATTGGCTCACCGCAGTGGCAGAATATAAAACGCCAAAAAGTATTAAGCTGATCGATCGTTCGATGGAAATGTTTAAACTTAGTCCCTTGTTCGCCATTAAACCATATGCATAAGGATTACGTTTTATTGCTAGATTGCTACCAACACATACAGAATGCGATTGTGATTGTGTCAGTTTAGTATACTTGGAAGTGATTTTCATAAAATACGACAATAACAACAAAATCGGCAACAGCAATTTTGTCAACTGCATTATCAGGAATGCATTCATCAATTCTCAAGCAATGACGAGTTATTGCATTCAGAACAAGTGTTTCCTACAGATGACAAATTTATTTTCCACCTTTTTGTTGAGTGTAATAGATACATTTTGCTGTTTTTTATTTTTTACTTCCTTTTGCTCATACTTAATAGTGTCTTATTTGCATTCGCACTCAAGTACATTTGTATTTGTACAATTTTACGCTTTTGATCTGATTAATCTAGTTTATTTTTTGTTATTTATTCGAGATAATCTAAAAATGGGAAATTGTGAATCTGCAGTGCAATTACCATTCATCGCCTTGAGATTGAATTTTACATTAGCGCTTTACTTTTATTATTATTTTAAAGGTTGCTATACAGGTCTCAAGAAAAAGCTCAAGAAAAAATAAAATATATTACTTGAGCAATAGTAGTAGACTAGGAAATTTGACAGCAGAAAAGCTGACGTTTGTTTTGAAATCATATAGAAGGTGATAACCAGATTACAACAATTTCATCTTAGCAAAAACAACACATCTTTGTTGTTGCGTCAGATATCATAAAATGCCAAAATCAGCCATACAACAAAATGTAACAACATATTTTTGTTGTTGCAGCCATAATGGCGGCGTGAAGAGAATGTGAAAATAAAGAACTTACGTAAACAAACAATCGAAAGTAAATAATGATTTTGACAGCCTATGATATTGACCACGAAAAAAGACGAAGAATGAGTTGCTGGTAACTTCACCTGGTATAAATTCACCATGATGATTTGTAAGTTTTTTATGTTACTAAAAAAAATTAAGATTATCTTCATGTAAAAAATGAGGGCAGAAGAAGACGCTCTATCATCATGATTAAACGTTGATTTGTTTTTTGCAAAATCGAGGGCTACTTTTATCTCTTTTCTTCAAATAAATTCTAATAGATTATGTTAGATTAGTATTATATTTCTTCAGAGGTGAGAGTGAATTTAGTTGAAATTCTGAATTTTATTGAGAATCGAATCTCGTTTTTCACAGATTATATGGTTGGAGAAGAAGAAGATATTTGGTATGCGTTTTGAGAAATAGCAATGGGTGCGTTTCCCGGGTCATAATCAGAAAAGCTGATTTCGAAGTGATTAATCAAAAATCAGTAATCAGTGTTTGCGTTTTAGAAACGGCACGATGCATTCATCGACCTTTACAGTGATTCAGCAAGAACTTGGGAAGATATGGTATTTAAAATGTAATTTTCTTATTAACACGGATCCGTCCTTGGTATCAAATTGATACACTTTTCAAATACAAATTGAATCACATGCTTGATAGTTCACATGAATAACTAAATAATTAACAAAAACAAAATGTAATAAAAATTTTTTTTTTGAATAAAATGGTAGAAAGGTTTAAGTCCTGCCTCTATTGTGTATAGTTTATGAGTTATCATCATTTGAATTTGAAATATTTTGAACCAGGGCTTTGGAGCGTGGAGCTGGAGCTGTGGAGTACACTGTTTTGAACGGAGCTAGAGCTGGAGCTGCTCCGATTAGTAATTTTTCCAACTACCTATTGTTCGTTTACAATTCATTGTTTTTGAACTCTTCATTGTCATCTCCATTGCTGTAATGAAAATGGTAATTAAAATATTCCATTGCCATTAATCCTTCTGTTGGCACCACTTTTGTTTGTCACATTGATATCATCACGGTCCAGCCATACCGTCATATATTTATATTGCATTAATTTGAATTTTCAATCAAAACTGTACGAAAACACGACATATTATGTAAGAATAATGTACTGTGCAGTTATTGAAAAAAATTTGTTTTTCATTTTTAAAAAAATTTCACGTTTGAAGGGGTGTGGCACCTACCATATAACCTGAATATTTATTATGAGATATCTCAAGCACCATCTTTTGTCTGCAAATATTATTTGCGGATATCGAGCTTATACTGGAGTTTCAGATCTGAATTTGTGTTCAAATGGGCGTGGCTCCTCCCTGCAATCTTAATACTATTTTGAGCTTATCTCCGAAACCACACATATTATAGTACTGAGATTTGTGCGTGAAAATTAGTGGTACAAAGTTTAGTGTGGTATGTTTGGGCAAGTGGACACGGAAGCTCTCATACAAAGAAAATACTTTAAATGGTATATTTAAGGAACCAAAGCAAGAAGATGATAAAGGTTTTCTTTTCTATAACCATTTGTGGTTTCTAATTTTCTATTACATTTCCAATGGTCGTTTGTGTAATGGTGTGTGTTGATTCGAAACTTTTGTTTTCATAGTAAAATAAGTTTATATTTCAAAAAGAAAGGATGATAATGTTTCTATATATCTACAAACAATACGTTACTAACGCCGAAGTAAAGCAAAAATATCGGAAAAACTATGAGAAAATGCATACGGTCTGGCCAGATCGTGGTGGTACCAATAAGACAAAAATTGTAAAATCAGCAAAATCTCGCCTCCATCTCAAGACTCCGATTTTATAAATCTTTTTAGAAATAGTAATTTAAGGATATCATAGATTTTGGAGATCATATTGGTATTACAAGTAATAAAAAAATTTTCACAAAGTTAAAAAAGGTCTGGCCAGACCGTGGTGCCAATATAAGAGTTAATGGTTATGGCAAGAGAAATCATCAACGAAGCAGTTTAGTTCTTTACATATTTACAAAGATGCTTGAAATATACAATTACCAAGTGTGACGGTAAATAATTATTAATTTTTTTCAAAAGACGCCATTAGAAATAAGGGGTGGTTCACTATCTGGTTCTATTGCTATAACAGCTGCCTTCAAAACGTTATAGTTGTTGTACGAGTTAGTATCAAATTTTTTTCGTATGGTAAAGATGTCGAGTTTTGAGCTAAAATGATTTTGCGGCAAGATAACGCCTTGTCCCACTCATCTGTGTCGAAAGTTTTGAAGTCATGTACCCAAAACTTACGATTTGTTCCTTAAATTAAAATTTCAGGAAACAGTTCTCCAAATTCGAATACATAATGAGTGTTAGGGTAAATTAAGGAGCGATACATACATATGAATTTAAAATAAGAAAAAAATATTTTTATTAGGAAAACTATAAGTAGTTGGAGCTCGGAGCGGAGCACGGATCGGAGCCGGAGCTATACTTAAGAGGTTGGAACGGAGCAATCCCAAAATTTGGCTGCTCCAAAGCCCTGTTTTGAACCCTTTTTCTAAAATATAATACCGAATGAATTTTTCAAACAATATTTAAAAGAATCTTTATGAATATAATTTTTTAACTAATTAAAATAACTCAATTAGTTTTGTTTAATTTCAATTTAATTTTTATTTGATTTTCACATTTCAATTTAAGTTTCACACCTACTCACTTTGTAATATATTTTTTGGCCTATTGAGTTTTTCTTTTACAATTGAATAAATAAATAAAATACTTTTTGTAGTGATGTATATTTATTTTATACGGAACCATGTTTGCAATCGATTAATAATTGGTATATTGGTTTTTGTTCCTTATAGATTGCAGAAAACGAACGTGAGCAACCGCTGCTAACGCGCCGCTGAAGATGATGCGTGAATCGCATTGAAATGCATTCATACTTAATTTTAATTCAAATAAAATAATTTTAGGAATTTGTTTGTCTCAACAAAATTCTTGTTTTTTGTTTTTTATTTAAATTAATTTTTTCGTTTTTTGCAATCTATAAGAAACAAAAACCAATATACCAATTAAAAAAAATACTTTAGGTAATCTATGTATAAGTAGTTAAATATGTAGAAACCTAGAAAATTATTTTTAATTTTTTTGATCGATTTTATCAGGCTTAATGAATGTTTGTCAAAGTGGCCAAATGACAAAGTCACGATAGTGTATATAATTTTGAAAAAAGTTGTAAAATTTTGATGGATTTTCAGCTCTAAAATTGGTGAAGTAAATCAACATCATCACCTTTATTGCTGACTTATTGTTGTCTTACTTCAACAGATGGACTTGCACCTACCAAATTCCTAATCAAAATGGATACTCAAAGTTTCGTGAGCACGAAAAAATTTGCTGCTGGACTAATTATCAGGGGGTGGATTTTGTAAATCTAAAAACTAAGAAAAAGGCAAAATAAAAAGAAAAAGCAGGACAAATCCAAAGAAAATTGGAAGCCAGTTACGATATAAAATTTTGCATTTTATTTTATTAAGGAATGCATTCAAATGCGTTTTAAAACGAAATTTTATATTTATCGACATGTAGAAATTTATATTTTAGGTAAAAAAAATCTATCTTAGTTCGTAAAGCTAAAGGCACTAAAAAGCTTACTTATATAAAAGCAAGGTAAGCAAGGCTATCGAATTCGTACATTTTTTCATGTATGGCACGGCACACGGTGTAGCGTCTCCATACAACCGGTGGACAAAAATAGAAGGAGTAGTGGTAGGCCAATGAAATTTTGCACAGATATTTTTTAGGTAAATATTAAGAAATGTTGCGAATGTTAAATCGGTAAACGGACACGCCCACTTCCCATATAAGCTGAATCAAAAAATTAATTAAGTAATCAAAAACTTCTGAAGTAATAAACTAAAAATTTTTGTGCAGTAGCTACTGATACTGTAAGCATTTCTTAAAACAAAAATGGTCAATATTGTAAACATGGGCGTGCCACGTCCCATACAAAATAAGCGCCTAAATCAGTTTTTTGGCTCAAAATTGTCGTAGAACCCAATCTCATGCCTTGAAAATTGGAGTACGATAACAATTTATAAAAATCATCTGAATCGAAAAAGTAGGCGTGCCATATCCAATGTGATCAAAGTAATTTACGGCGTATATTAAAGCTGCAATGGTTATCTATTTTTTTTTTAATGATTTTTGTGTAATTCAATCAATTGATATAATATACATAAATAATTAGGTATTATCAAACTATTTTATTTCACTTATTAATACAATTTTTTAAATATATAAACTTATAACTTCTACTAAAATGAAATAAATTGCTTAAAATTTATTCAGTTTAATTTCCTCCTTCATAGTCTGAAGACGAATCAAATGAGAAAACAATTTCTAAATCTATATCTTGACCACTATTTTCTGGTTCTAAGAAAATGAACTGACTAATATCTTTTTCGTTCATTTGTTTTTTACTGCAAGTTATTCGTTCAGCAGAAATAAGTGGCTCAAAATATAGTAATAACCGCGCTTACAAATCCCTATTACACGCTTCTCTAGAAGTTTTTCTTGTATTTTCTACTCGGCACTTTCTATGGCACTTTCTAAACTCCTTGTGTCTTGCTTCTAAAGCATCCTCCAAAAAATACACCATCCCCCCCCCCCCCCCCCACCCCCGCCCAGTAAAATTCGTAATAGTTTTTACTGTTCAATATGAATTTATTCGTAATTTTCTATTATACCAATTTATGTATTGTTAACGAGATTATAATGACAGGCTTTTTGGTCGAAATTTTCATACGCAAATAGTTAACTATTTCATACTCTTTTCCCAAATAATAATAATATTCGGCGTTAAAAAATGTTACGTGTTTTGTAAAGTTTTTTTCGTATTTTTTTGTCTTTTGTTAATTAAGGACTATATTTTATTTTATTTAATTTAATTACTTGACTGAATGTTTTACAAATAGTATTTACTATAAATAAATAAAAATCCCCTGAAGAAGGCCTAAAATTTGCGCCGAAACGTTGGGAAAAAAGTATGAAATAGTTAACTATTTGCGTATGAAAATTTCGACCAAAAAGCCTGTCATTATAATCTCGTTTTATTTATTAGTTTCATATAAAACATTTGAAACTTCTACGAGTTTTACGGGGGTAGGATAATTTTTTTTGACAAACTTTCTTCATACTTGATCAAGATCTAATACAGAATATAGAATAATATAATAATATAGAATTTTTGAGTATTTAAAAAAAAAAATTATACGCATAAAATATATATATTTATATATGTATGGTATGCATAAGTACATACATGGGGTACAACTCAGATACCGCTTGAATTTGGTGTGTTCACATTTTTCAAAAAACTTCTTTTTTCATTCGAGGTTACGCTAGAAAATTGATTACTACGTCTGAGTATGCAAGCATATGTAGCTGAAATTTTTTTCTTATTATTGTAGACATATCTCTTGAAAGAGATAAGTAAAAATTAGAGAGGACGTTTTTGGACGATTTTTTTAAAAGCTTTTTAAACTCTGGGTTTTTTTTTTTTTTTTTGTGTGTTTTAAGATGGTGATTTTACAAGTGATGGTACTTCAAAACTAAAAATAAAAATACATCAAAACTGAGTATGCCCTTAAAGAATACTACAAATAACATTGCGAAAAAATTTTATTTCATTTTATTTAAAATAAAAATAAAAAAGTTACAGGAGTTAGAAGCGAACATACCAAAGCAGTATTTGCTGCAAAAAAAAATGTCATTGTTGCAAATGCTTGACTTTCAATACGTTTTTTTTTGGCAAAATAAAAGTAATTTCCAAAATCCTTTTAAAGTTCATCTAATTGAAGTATTTACAATTGAACTGCGTTCAAATATTATCAATATTCGAACTTGACTTTTTTGAATTGTTCCCACCTTCGTTACACTGTTACAAAGAGCAAAAAATGAAAAGACGTGGAGAGTCGATAAATAAAGTTGCAGATGCGTTTACCTTCTTCCGTTCCCAACCAATGGGCCAGCAATGACCTTGGTAACATGACGTTGAGCTTGGTCGGTCGTTTCAATAACAGAAATGAAAATAGGTTTTTCACTAATTCCTGAAAATCCATTTACCTTTATTGATGGTAAAAACCAAAAAATTGTATGTGAGGCCCAGTGCAGCGTATTCACTTAGGCTGCTCCAGCCCAAAGGAGAAAGTGGATTCTAAAGCTAACCTCTGCCATTTTCGAGTCTGTAGTCCTTGTAGTTTCCAGATACAATAAAATGCACAACTCTACGCAATAGTAAATTGCGCTTAAAAATCATATTTAGTAACAAAATCACCACAAGAATCATCCAATATGCTTAAATGAAAATGAAAGTTCAAAGTTTATAGTTCAATGCAAGAGCATCAAAAATTTATTATTACACAATTCATTTATTTTATTTTTTTTATTTTTTTTTTAATATTAAAACACAAAATAATCGCTTTATACTATGTGGCAAACAGTTCTTGCATTTTATTAATTTGTTTAAAATTAATCATTGACTTTATTATAAATACAAGTAGACTATAAATATAAATTTTTAATTTATATGTATGTATGTATGTATGTACATATTGTATATACAATATTTACATAATATTATGCAAACAATTAGACTAAAATACTACAAATACAAGTACAATAATACAAAGACTATGATGGTAAGGAAAGGAGAATAAATTAAATTAAGGTGTAGTTCATTTCATTCCGTTTTTCAATGATTTGTATTAACATTATAATATTTATTGTGTATACTTGCGGTTCTAATGATTTTAAATAAATATCAAGTCCAAGTACTTTAAATTTATTTATATTTATTTTTAGAAAGGAACAATGCAAATGCAAATAGAGAAATGAAATAAGTAAATAAATTATAAATATGGAAGCGTTAACATTTTTTTTTTTTTTCATTCAAAAAAAATAATAGTCAAAATTTTTATTTAATTTTATTAATGAATATGTGGAATGTATTTTAAATTTTTATATTCAACACCCACTTTACTCTCATTAGTCCTATTCACGATAAATTGCAAATGGTCTTGCATCATTGCAAATACAAATTTTTATTGCATATCGCATATATTTGTTGTTGTGATAACAGAAATATTTTGCATTTAGAATGATGCAAGACTATTTGCACCGAATCGTGAATAGGGCTTTTGTGAATTTCGATGAAAAATGCTGATTGTGAGAAGAGTAATTGATGAAGCTGTTCTGCGAACTTTGAAGATTTAATTTAATTTCTAGATAGTCAAATTTTTAACTTTAACTGTAATAAAATTTTATTCTAATGTAAGCCCGAGTTTGATTACGTCATTATCGCTAGGCCCCTTTTCCATTAGGCAAGTTTTCTTCCTCGATTTCGAAGTGGCAACTATTTTCATAGAGCGGAATTTCTGGAGCAATACTTTATTTTAATCAATATACAGTTTATTGAAAAGGGTAACCGTAAATGAAAGAGAGAGGGAATTATTTTGGCTATAAGAAAAACCCTAAATTGCATTAACACTCTTTCAAATAATCAAAATCGACGCGCAGCTAACTTAAATTAACAAATTAAAATAAATGTCAAAGAGCGAACGACGCCAAAGAAAACTTGCCAACACTCGTTCCCTTTAGTCTATCCTCTATCGGCTACAAACTGTACTAGCCTGCAAAAAAGTTTACCTAGTGAAAAAGGAGACAAGCCAAGGCAATGTTAAAATTTAAATTGATCTTATTTCTGGCATAGTCTGTGACGTAGAATAATCTACATTTCGCTCTAATATTTTTTCAATTCATTATCTATGTATTTTAAGTTATAGAAACTGTGCTGAAAATACATCTTTATTATAGTTTTTTCAACATCTACTTAAAAATTATCTTAAAATTTAACTTCAGTTACTATCGACATATCATTACATAGAAGTAACATCAAATCCGATTTGTTTCCTTTGCTATTATTTAAGTACTTTGCAAACTAAAAATTTATGGCAAGTAGTTTTCATCTGCATAAATCACTTAAACTATTCCATGTAGAAAGGGATAAAAAGAGGAGAGACAAGGAAAGGGAGCGAAAATAATAATAAATTAAAAACAAACGACTACAATAAATTAAATTCACAATCAACTATGAAATACTCGTAGAAGAATCATTGTGCAATGTTACTTACAGTTTCTGCTAACATGAATAATGCTATAATTAAAAATATAAATAAACTATCTACAGTACGACTTGGATCACATATTTTTCAGCTTACCTAATGGAATACAATAAAAGACAAACAAACAATATCAGTAAAAAAAACACTTAGTTTTTTGACGCAGTTGCTGGTTTACTGTGCTGCTTGCCATCCACGAACCGGAGCGGCATCGCTTCTCCAGCCACAACGCTCAACATGTTCCTCCCGCCTGGCTTCTCGTGTCTCTACTTCAATTTCAAAAATGTCAACAACGCCTTGTGAATCAAGCTGGGATTAATGGTCGAGTCGGCGGTGTAACGCACACCGCTAAAATTGCCATCGTTGTGATCGACCACGCCGTATTCGCCAACAATGAAGCCATCGTCTGTCTTCTCCTCAACACGATATTTGCGATAATTGCGTCCCTCAACGACATAGGCAACTTTGGAATCGTCGTCATCGCCACCATTACCATCGCCATTGCTGTTGCTGTTGCTTTTATTTTTATTATTGATGCTTGCATTACCACCATCATCTTCAACATCGTCATAGTTGTAATGGTCGTTTTCTGGCCTATTACCAGCGTCTACCTCCACCTCTACCTCGCCATCATCATCATCAACTTTTACACTTGCGGCATTGGCATTTGCGTTGGTGTTGTACGATGCAACACCATTATTGACTCCACTACCTCTTCCTCGTACTGTTGTTCCTCCTCCTTCCCTTGCTCCTAATCTACCAGCATAATAGTGTTGTGATGTGCGACTGCGTGTCGTTGGCTTTGCTGTTGCTGATGTTTTTGGTGTTGTCGTTGCCGCTGAGCCTAAGCCTTGCCGCACACCATGGGCTCGGCCATTTGTCATAACACTTACGGACTCTTCAATTTCGTAATTTTGCTCTGGGGTCGGCGTATACAAATCTTCAATGTGACTGCTTTCAGTGGTTGTGGACGAGCTGTAATGATGTGAGCTCTGAGATTTCTGTGAGGATGATGGTAACGATGAATGGGAATATTTGGAAACACACTTGACTAGATCTGCATTTGGACAAAAACATTAAATAAAAGGAAAAATTAGTTTAAAAAATGTGTTTAGTTCATTATAAAAATATTTGTTGTTTTGTTTTTTGTTAACTCTTTCATACCCAATGTTGCGTATACATATACACATTCACATTCACTTTTATGTGGAATAAATAAGGTGTTTGACAATTTTCACTATTAACATTATGTGTATTCGGTTCTGTTAGGTATTCTTTACATTTACTGATTGCCGAACAATTGAAATTTCTTACTTAAGTCATTTTTTTTAAGGTTTTGTCTTTGAAGTCCAGCAAAAAAACTAAGTGCAAAAGTTTTTGATAAAATCTTTTGCGCTATTTTTTGAAAAAAAGTGTTCATTTGTTACTAAACGGAAATTTTGTTTATCAAATATGTTTATAAAAAATGAGAGAATATGAAAATAAAAAAAAGTTAGAGGAATCGGTTTATCCAGTGGTTCTCTACAGCTACATAGCTCTTTTTTGAAATTTGGTGTCATGATTGTGGAAGACCTAAGTAACCATAATTTCAAAACAAAAGGTTTCTATCAAGCCCCATTAAAATTCGGGCGTGAAAGGGTTAATTACATTTACAGTACAGGTCGAACTCGAAAATGCTTAATTGTACTTCAGTTTAGTACTGTGCCATTCTCGATGGTCTTTTGTGTTACGATGCAAACGATGATTCTTGGCTGAATACTTTCTAATATCTTCTGGACTCAAGAACTTTTTACGAAAAAGTTTGTCTCCTTATTAGGGTTGCGATTTTCTTTTTATCTAACCTCGGTATAATTTGGCATAATTAAAAAATAAACTGAATTTGCACAATAGACAATATTTTATGTGTATTGATTATAAATTTTAAAAAATATCTAATTTGTTCGAAAAAAATACAACACGTACTGTAACTCGTATTCTTTATCCTATTATAATATTTAATCAGAGTTGTCAATAAAACTAAGTAGGTACTAAATAGTAAAATTTTGCCACTTTTATGAATGAATATTAGAACGATAAATCAACGAAAAACTCGGGATGTTCCGGTAGAAACGGAACGTTTGGGAACACTACTCCTAACTTCAGTCTTAGCAGGTTCTGCTCTCCCATCACTTTTGGACGTTTTGGTTTATTCAAATCTGTGTAATTCAAATCTGTGGTATCATTTTATCATTCAAAGATTTGCAGTAGCCTTGTTCAGTTTATACCACAAAAATGTTCCAGACCTATCTATTTAGTGCCCGTTCTACCGTGAAATATTTAAAGAAATCTTCATGTATATAAATCGGTTCACAAGCATCGTTTGTCTCAATTTCAAGGTCAAATAAGTATCTCTAAGCGTTAAAACATGCGAGAAGAAGATAGTACAAGTTCACACAATACTCTGAGAAAAACAAACGAAACGCAAGATGAATTCTTGACAACAAGCACGTAACAACAGAAAATGCAGACACACTTGTCAACGTCTTTCGCTGCGTCAAGCTTTAATACACACGAACGTAATCGTTGTACAGAGACTCACCTCTATTGGGTAATCCTTTGGCATTTTGATTAGAATGTGGATTCGACAATGATGAATGTTGACGTTGTGGTTGTTGTTGCTGTTGCGAGGTTGATAAAGATGACTGCACTGATGCTGTAAAAGCTGACTCTAAACACTGACGTTCTCTCGGCGAAGAGTAAGTTACAGCTGCTGGTGGAGTATTTGTAAAATCTGGATCCAAGAGATGCTTTGATGATTGCTCAGGCGCATTTAATAAATCATAAGGCAATTTATCCAAATTGAAGAGGACACGACGTGACTGAGAATTAGCGTGATGAGAGTAATGCGAACTTTGGCGCTGATGTTGATGTTGCTGCTGTTGCTGATGATGATGTTGTTGGTGTGGAGGAGGCACTGCAACAGTCGGTATAGGAGTAGGAGGAACTGTTGTGGAAGTTTGTGTTTCTCCAAAAGCGATGCGTGATACAATAGCTGGACGTCGGGAATGAGGATATATGGTTGGGTATGTGGTGGTTGTCTTCGAAGTTGGGGAAAAAGTACTCGACATGGTCGTTGATGATGTTGTTGTTGTGGTTATGGTGGTTGCTGTTGTTGGTGAATTCGGCCAATATGTTTTTGCTGGTTCGCCATAAACTTTCGACGGTTCACCATAGAATTTCGATGGTTGTCCATAGTTTTTTGCAGGCTCTGAATAGAACTTCTCTGGTTGCCCGTAGACTTTGGCAGGTTCAGAGTAAACTTTGGCAGGCTCTGAATAGAATTTCGCAGGTACTCCATACATTTTCGCAGGCACCGAATAGAATTTTGCTGGCTCTGAAATGTGCGAATGTGGATCTGTACGTGGATGCTGCGCGGAGGCTGTTATGGGCTTGAGACTCTCGTTAACATTGCGCTGTGCGTCAGCAAGTATGCCAGTGCGTTGCCAAGCGTGCAAATCATCAACATTCTGCGAAATCGAACTGTATGATATTGATCTCGATTGTGGTCCATGACTTTCTTTAGTGTCGTGATAGATCACTGTTTGAAATGGTAGCAATTTGTCTTCTACTAAACCACCAGCAGTCGCTGACTGCTCTGAGTTATTGTCATGTGTGTTGACATGAGAATGCGATGATGTTGACACTGCGTGATTTATGATATGACTTGTGGAATTTCTTCTGTTGCTGCTGCTGCCACTGCGATACGCTCTTGAACGCATTGGATCAGTTTGAACTAATGGTGCAGCTAAAACGTTATGTATGTTGGTTGAGGCACTGTTCTCAGAATCAATTTCATCCAATATATCCACTACACCTGATACACCTGATGGTGCAGCGCGTGTTTTAGAACTACGCTGTGGCATTGTCAGCGGTTCAGCTTCCTCAATGGAAAACTCACTTTTATGGGAGCGATTAATAAAGTCTACAGTGTTCAATGCTGACATTGATGGCAAAGTGGTTGTCGTCGTTGTTAAAGTTGATACCTTCGTTGGTTTGGCCGTTGTTAGTGATGAAATAATTCGCTCATGTTGCTGTTGCTGCTGTTTTCTTGAAGATGCTGATACATGCTCGTTATGCTGTAATATTTCTGAGAATTTATTAACTTGTTTTATTGTTGCTGAATCGATTAGTGTCGCTGGTCGTCGCTGGCCACCGCCACGCTTACTGGACGATGACACACTGACAGCAACGACTTTAACTTCATCGCTCGGACTTGATTTACGTTGTTGTTTGTGCTCTGATTTTGGCTTCTGTAGCGATTTCTCCTTTTTTAAATCGATTTCTCGTGCCACTGCATCGGCTATAGCATCATTATCATCATACTCTTCCAGAAATATAATCTTACTGCCCGATGTTACCAATTTCACTACTTGTTTATCCTCATCCTCATCATTGATAGTTTTTATCCTACTGTTTTGTCCTTTATTATAGTTTAAGCTTCGTTCTCCACTTATATTTCGACTAGTAGTAGCCTTCGTTGTTGAATCCTTGTGGCTCTTTGCATTCTCAACATTGTTGTCATTTTCATTTGTGGCACTATTAACTCTAACATCTACTCCGCCTCCATCTCCCATTTCATACTCATTGCTATGCAAATCGCGTTCCATGTCATCACGTTCAAGAAATAACTTGAGAAACTCATTCCCATCAATGAGTTCACTAGACGGCGGTCCTCTTGCTGGCCGCGCACAGATTGTTGGTGCTCGCGACATCATCTGCAACAAATCAACATAAGAAAAATGTAAATTAATATAAAGTATCTAGTTTTTTTATTATTAGACTGTATTATATGGAAGCACTCAAACAGTGAAAAAATCGCACATTAATCTCATAAACTATATAATAATGTTAATCGAGTTTAGATTTAAACAAACATTTTAACAGTGAAAACGATTATAACGACCTTACCGTTGTAGCTGGTCTAGGTATTTTTGAGTTTAGAACATTCTTAAAAACGTTTTTGTTTGTTTTGTTTTGTTGTTCCAAAGAGATACATCGAGTTTTACATAATGTTATCTCTTTACATTTCGAACTGAACCGATAACTGACACGAAACCTGTACTTAAAATATGGCCAGCAAAACCGAAAATTAAAACCGGTTGATCTTTATAGGGAATATCGTTATAAACGGTTTTCACTGTGCATGAAAAATATTTCTATCCTCCAGTCAAAGCTAAAAATAGATATAGATCAACAAAAATAGTAATAACAAATTTTTGCATCACTGTTGCATTGTTGCTGCCTTGGTATGACACATTCCAATTTAGTTTGTAATGGAATAAGTTTTGTGAAGTAGAACTTCCGAAACTATTAATAAATAACGCTATAAAATAAATGTAATTGCAAATTGAATAAAATCAACAAATCACCATATCAAATTGTCAACCAAAGACATAAAAAATATTTAACAAAACCAAAAAATTAAAAAAAAAGAAAAAAACTGAACAAGTTTCCACTACAAGTTGCTGAGGCTAATTAAAAAGTTATTCATTTAAAGAAACCAAATTAATAAAAAAAAGAGAAAAAATAAAGCACATTAGTGTCGAAAACACTCGAAATCACTTAATAAATGCCGCGCGCGAGATCTCTATCATTAAGATTGAAATTCGAAAATCAATTTATTGTTGTACTCGCAGTTATGCACACAGACGTATTTACATACTTATCTTGGCCATATCGTTTATCGTTTTCACGAAGTGCTAAGTTTATATTATTATAGATGCGGATATCACAATTCCAAATCAACAATGATTGTGTGCTCTCATTCTTGACACTTTGTGACCGTTTACTTGCCTTTCCCCCAATAAGAACGAAAGCTAAAGCTACTTTTGTTGAACTGTGGGGGAAGGGCAAGAGACGACTAAATAATAAAATAGGTACGTATATATTTGACGCTTAATTAATTTCAATTAAAGAAAATAAAATGAATTGTTGCCTGAGCCACTTCCGCTAAGTTGGCAGCCGTGAAAATTGTCAATTGATCGCGATTGTAGCACAATTTAAATAACAATTGAGAATGTTGTGAAAGGCTCACAATCAAATGATAAATGATGTTTATTTTTGCCTTTGCCCGAAGAACAGAAGCCTTTCAAATTAAAAGTGTTAATGTCATTTCCTACGAGCGGCAAGACAGAATTTTGACTTTGACTAGTATGCCAACGAAAATACAAACTTTTGTTTCTTGGCCTTTATATGTAAAATAATGAACACAATAAATAATTGTATAGTAACACAAAATTGGTTTACATTATATTTTTTAACAGGATTACCTTAGTAATACTCATATTCGTGCATACTTCTATTTATAAAGTTCATTGCTAATTATATATTTCTACATTGTAAACTGGCTGACTTGATGTTATTAATAGGTGCTCTTTGGAAGGAACATGCTAGAATATGCTGGCTCTCTTCTTATGAACTCTCTATTTTGTCGCACTGGGGCCAAATATTATTTTGTTTAATTATGGATTATTATTTTGCAATCCTATATACTAGACACACAATTTAAAGTCAAACTTAAAGTTCAGTCGGATGGAAATCAGCTTAAAGTTCTTATTTGGTAATATGATGTTGTTGGCTTTTGCTCCATCTAAAGTAAACTACACAAAAATTTCCCCATACTAAAAACGATTTTTAGATGTTTTCTAAAAACAAGATCTGAGTTTTTCAAACCGAGTGCATGGAATACGTAAACGCGTGTTATAGCTTTAGGACGGTATCACATTGGCAACAGCTATCGCAGAGACAAATGAGTCACACTAAGACTGTATCTCCCAATAAAACCACAGCCTAACTAAACTGAAATAAAAGAAAATTAATAAAGTCCAAATTCTATACCACGCGTTTACGCGTTCTGCGTCTTCACTCAATTAATTGCTATTGAAAATTGCTCAACTTGCAACGCGCAGAAAAAGAACGCGTGGTGTGGAATTTGAGTTTAACAATGTGGCTAGGGGCTGCAAAGTAAAAAAATGGTAGCAAAAACATACCATATTCGGCATTTTTCATTAAAATATCAATATCAAAAGAGCAAAAAACTAAGGGTGTTCCTTAATTCAGTTTTGAAGATAGAACCGAATTATCTGAATAATATTGAGGAGGAAAAGTGTAATATTTATTTTTTTTTCTTATTTCCAAATTATGGCTCGAATCCTCTTTTATATACTCTTATATATTTTATCCATTTTTATAGTTTATCTACTCTTTGATGAAAACTTTGAGGACACTGTAATTAAGTTCAAATTTGAGTTTGTGTCTCAGATTCGTTCCATTTGCACATTTGGCATATGAAGCATGCAGTTCTCGTTTTTTTTTTTTGTTATAAATTAAAGCAAAGGTAATCAAATATTTTTGACATTGTTTTTCGTTTTTTTTCTTTTGTCCTAAGGGCCTATATTATGTTTTTCATAAATGTAAGCAAAAATTCTTTTATTTTATAAAAACGAACAAACACACGCACATTGTTGGTATTTCTTTTGAATTTAAATGAATTCCTTTGAGTGGTTTTGTGCCAATGTTAAATTCCAATTGAGCAACAACTAACATGACGTGTGACGGTGTGGTTCACCTCACCACTGCCATTGTTTTGTAAGTACTTCTGCAATTTTACATTTGAAAAAGAAAACTCTGTAATTTTACCACATATGCGAAGGTGTTTTTATTTTAATTTTTGTTTTAGTTTCTATATTTTACACAAACTGTTGCCGCAGTTATTGTGTTAATGGTTGCTTAGTTGATGCTGATGTTGGTGCTCGTGCTTGGGCTGGTTGGTGTTACTATTTTGCTGGTGCCAACAATTGTTAACAGTAATCTGTTAAATATGATCTAAAAAACGCGCCCACTTAATTGCAGCGCAACAACAACAAAAAACTTAAAGCTTAACATTGTTTTTATTATATATTATTATTATTATTATTATTGCCATTGTTGTTGCTGCTATTGTTATTGGTGCACCTATATATATACATATTGCACATCGCTGGCATGCCGAACATAAATGTTTTGTTTCTTTCTTGCCAGCACCATGCAGCACCAAGCTCCAACTACTGCAACAAATTGTATCATTTTTGTTCTGCCGGATATTACTTGCGTTTATATTACATTTTCTTAATTCAATTTGACTTTTTTCCAAATGAGTATACAAATTATATTAATACTGTGCAAAACTAAGTTGCGCGTCCGTCCGTTTGTATACAAATTATATATTTTGAAATTATATTAACTATGTTGTTTCAATTTACATTAGTTTCAAAAGTTTTCAACTTTATTAATAAATAAAACTGAAACCTTATGTTGTTAGCGGTCTTTTCGAGTTTGCGTCTTAAATCTTTTGATTCATATGTTGGAGATGCATGAAAAATTATTAAATATAATAACAGGGACGAAAGCAAATGAAAGCGAGATAATGGGGAGTGTCGGGTTCACCTCATCTTCCCTATTAATTTCAATTATCTACTATATCACAGCAAGTAGAAGTTAGATCGGAGCAAACCAAAACTTAGGAACTCATTACAAAATTTGTGTAAATGTTTGTCGTTGAATATGGTCAGAAGCCTTTTCGGTTATTTTGAGAACCAGTTCCGATTTTTGAAGTGAAACTTCTTTAACGAGAGCGAATCGAAATATATAAGAAACGAAGTTAAGCTGGTGTTAGTGTTTAGCAAACAAAGTGATATGGGGATCTGCTACATACAATCAAGCAGAGGGTCGATTCCTGCTTTTTTTGCATACCACTGAACTTTCCTCTCATGTGTTATATACGTGTACTACGTAATTTCGTGCGCGGCAAAAAGTATTGAAAAATTAATATAACTTTTGCGGAGTTAATACTATTGTACTTTTATGCAACCAACACCGAAAAAAATTGTTTGAAGTTTTTTTGAGTTGATTCAACTCTTTTTGTGGTTTTAATAACTTTTTGTCAGTGTCAGAATGACTCTGAAGGCAATTTCAAATCAACTCTGCAGTTTCAACTAATATGTGTTCGATTAACTCTGAAAATGGTTAATATAACCATGGAAAAGGTAAATCAGTCAACTTTTTTCTTAGTAAATATAACTCATTTTCAAAGGTTCTATAAAAATCTACTTTTAACTCTAAACGGGGTCAACTGTACTCCAAAATAGAGTTCCATATTATTCAACTTTTCCCAAAATGTAAGATTAACTCTGAACGGAATCAAGTGTACTCTGTTTTTCCTAATGTACTGAGAGAAGAACGGAAAGATTTTCATTTCTAATTCTGTAGTTCATTGTGAAAGACGTGTGTGATTTAGGTATATAAACTTTTAATTTCTGTCACATTTGGTGTGAATAATTGTGAATTTTTTGTAACTCTATAATATGGACGATGTGAACTATACAAGTACATCTGTAATATGTGTCTTTAAATATTTAATATATTTTTGTTTATACTAAAATATCTGTGAATATCATATATTTATCTAATAAATTAATAAAAAAAAAATAATAAAAACATAAAAACCGAACTTTTTCTCAATTTTGGTTCAAGAATTTTAGTTTGTTAATCGAACTCCTTTAAGGGTTGAGACAGTATTCTAGTCTGATTTAGACCAACTCTTTTCAATGTTGCCTGAAGAATTTCACGTGGTTTACTATACTCTTTTGAAGGTTAAGGTAAAATTTTGCGGAATTGATTAAACTCCTAGTCGGAGTTCAACTAACTCTTTTTACATTTAGTTCAAGAATTTCAAGTGGTTAATTTAACTTCTTTGAGGGTTGAATCAACATTTTACGGAGTTGGTATAACTTTTTTATTATCAGCTACTTTAAGAATTTATATTCTTAATATAACTCCTTACCGGAGTTAGTATGACTCCTCAAAAGTATAACTCACTCTTCGGAGTTAAATATACTCCTTCGAGGTAAGGATTACTCTTTTTTGGTTTGGCTAAAAACCATCAACGAGAAGAGTTAGCCACTCGTGTCTTTTATAGAAACTGAAAACACAGAATACTTTCAATAAATTTTTTCTAATAATTTACAAATAAACAACAAAGTTTCACTTCAACCGTGAGTGCCTGTTTTTGTTGTTGTACTTTTTTTTTTTTGTTGGAACAGACAAAAGAAGTATTCAAGAATACAGCACTCAGAAAAGTTTTACGTCCATTGTAATATATCCTGTGTTCCCTTTTGCTATTCTTTAAATCTACCAGATTTATTAATAAATCTTAGTAGATCCTGCGTTGTTAGAGAGCTCAGGTGTTCGTCTCCCAACACTCCAGTACCAAATATGCTTACTCTGATCCGGCAGAAAGCGGGGCAGACACAAAGAGAGTGATCCGCCGTCTCTTCACATTCTTCCTCCAAACCACAGGAAGCACAGAAGGCACTAGCTCCCAGGCCAATCATATGCATATGTTTGGCCCAAGAGAAATTACCTGTATATAATCCCACCAGCTGCCTACAGCTCTTTCTGTTAAGTGATAACAGAAAGTCCGTATGACGCTTCGAGATAACAGGTAACATGGTCTTTGTCTGTCTAAAGCCCCTCAGGTCCTCCCATTTACGATTGTGGGTCAGGTCGACCCACTCATTAATGGTGGTCTTGATGGCTGTAGACGACAAAGAGAAAACCAATTTCCGAACCTTTTCTGGCCAGAAGGTCAGCAGATTCATTTCCTAAAATTCCTGAGTGTCCAGGAACCCATATCAACAGCAGACTATTGTGCTTTCCAACACAATCAAGCCTGGATTTACAATGCATAACCAGTTTAGACGTGGTTAAAGGATTAAGCAAGGATTTAAGTGCAGCCTGACTGTCACTAAATACACAGATACTCCTTTCTCTCCAACCATTATCAATAAAATTGCAAAAATTTCTGCTTGAAAAACAGAAGCATACAACCCAAGGGAGAAGTGAAGGTGCACTCCATCATTTTCAATGAAGACTCCAGAACCCGAACCGAATTCTGTTCTGGAGCCATCAGTGAAAATACGCTTACAATCAACTCCCGGCCCAGGTCCCGGCATAAACCAAGTTTGGGCCTCTGGAATTTGTATTGTATAGCGCTGTTTTAAAACTGTAATTGTTGGCATTGTATCGGATGGCATTGATAGAACTGTTAGGTCCATATCAGTACCTTCAACAATGCCACCAATATCCCAGCAAGTGTCATACCAATACCCATTGCGTTTAAGCCTACAGATGGCTTTGACAGCCTCTCCTTTAGCAAAAATATCAAGGGGTGGTAAGTTGAGCAATGCATCCAAGGATGGGCCAGGTGTTGTAGGAAAAGCTCCCGTATAGCAAATGGACACAGTCCTTTGAAGCCTGGCAAGAGCTTTCCTAACGCTGTCAACATTAAGTCTGCTCTACCAGACTATGGATGCATAGGTGATGATGGGTCGAATCATAGCCTTATAAAGCCATAACACTTTATAAGGTGATAAGCCCCATGTTTTGCCAAAAATAGCCTTGCATTGGCAAAAAGCTGCCAATGCCTTGGATACCTTTAGCTCAACATGAGAACGCCAAAGAAGTTTGGTATCTAGAATGACTCCTAGAAATTTCACTTCTTGGGATAGCTGAATAGTGATTCCCCTGAGTACTGGTAAAACGAGACCATCAATTTTCCTTCTCCTGGTGAAAAGAATACTGTACGTTGTAAGAATGTTGTACTTACTTATCAGCATATTCTAAATTTACAAAGGTTGGATTTGCTATTTTAAACTCAGATCTTTTGATGGAGCAAAAGACTGGCCTAAATTTGCTTACTGAGCTCATTTGATATTTTACTTGTTCTAAGTCTACTCAGATGTATTACGTTCATTTTATTAACAAATATCAATTGGAGTTGAAAGCTTTTGTAATACCGATATATTTTTTATATTTTATTTGTCCGCATTTGACTTGGCAGCTCTTGTTTTCTGCGCTGACATAATAACACATTTATTAATTACACCCTCTTGCCAGAAACAAAAACAAACATTGGATAAAATATAAAAAATAATGCAAAATGCAAAACAAATACAAAAATATATATGTACATACTATAGTACCTACAATAGCATACACCACTTTTATACAATTTCCATAATTTTTTCTTCATCCAAATCAACTGTGAAATTGTGTAAAAGTATGTATGTGTGTGTGTGTGTATTGGTGCTTGTTGTTTGATACACAAAGGAAAAGTTGGTTAGAATGTTGTAAGCGTAAACGCGAACGCGAGCAAGCGATCGCTCACAATAACAATTCGCAAATTATAGCCTTTTGATTTGGTAGTTTAAAATTGCTGCTGTTACAATTGCAGCAGCAGCGATTGTTGCGCATGCGCTCGACGAAAAATCGCGTGCAATTATTTTATATCTAATGAGTGTTCAATAATAAATACCAAAATGTAGCGGCGGCGCGGCGCTAGACTGCACTCAATATTAAATGAAATGAATTCTTCTTGGCCATTGCAATTGCAATTAACCAATTATATGTGAATTAGTTAAAAAGCGGTAGCAATAATACAACTAAAACAACAACAACCACAAAACAGCAATAACGCGCAACACAACACAATAATCTAATTACAATAAAAAGCATATTCGATCGCAATGCAACAAAAGTAGCAAGTGCTTGCTGACTACTGCCAACCCAAGCCCAGCACTATTAATAAGATTCTTATTAACAATCGTTAGTGAATTTTCCAAATTTATCCAATTAAACTATTTCAAAAATCGTAATAAAAATGGGAAATATATGAATTTGTATTTCAATCTGTATTTGTATCTGTCTATCTGTCTGTCTGTAAATTTTTCTACACTTACCAACAACAGAAATAGCATTAATTTCAGTAGCCAACAAAATTGCGAGTGTGTCGCCATCACGATGCTCCGCTGCTTTGCTTTGCTCTGCTCTGCCTACTATTCTACTTTTGTTGGAATCTGCTCAGCCTTGTTATCTCTTTTTTGGGTGTCTTCCTCTCTGCTTTTGCTGTTTTTTCTTTCGTTTGTATTTTTAAATTTTCCTCAAAAAAGAATAAAATAAAAACCAAATTGCTGGTTTTTAATTGGAATTGAACCGAAAACTCACTGCGTCCACGTCTGATTCACGTATGTGTCGTCGCTGTGTATGTGAGTCATAATGGAGCTGACGCTTTTGCTGCTTGCCCACCGTTACGCATTATGAGATGACGATGATATGGTGGTAGTCTCGGTGGTTTTGGTATTGTTACTGCTTCTGGTGTTGCTCGCTCTGCAAGTATTTCAATAAGAAAAAAATTATTAAATATAATCTGAATGACTGGACGAACTTTGCTTGAATGCATTTAGAAGGAAACTAATTTTTATTACATTCATGGCAATTAGACTTAAATTGAAAGCAACAACAATCAATCGAAAAATATTTCAAGAAATACTATTATGTACTAGTCCTTTGGTTTCAAATGCAGCAGAAGGCATCGATGAAACTTATCTTCTAGAACGTGCATAAAGTATTTCATTAAACTTCAATTTGAACTTCTTTACCGCTTTTTACTTGCTGATAACTGTTTCTTTTACTTATATTCTTACTTATATACTTGGATTCGTATTAACTGAAATCGAAAAATTTCGAAATTTGACAAGACTGAAACCAATACGTATATGAAAAAATCAACTTCGAGTGACACGCCATTGGCAATGGTTGCGTTCAGAAGACGCAATTTGATCCGCCACTGCTACACCACTGCTACGTCAGTGATTTGGAGCTGTTTATTCTGCACTTTGCGTCTACTAAACGGTTTGCTTATTTGATCGGAACAATTCTTGATAACTGCGATTGCTGCGAATGTGAAAATTTGATGAGAAAATTAACTTGAAGCACACAAAAATAAAAGAAGAAATTATATTCAACAACGATTTTTAAATGAAATGTTTAACTCACATTTTTATTTGCCAAAAAAATAAACTTCATAAAATCGGTCAATGTCAGCTGAACGGTCAAACTCATTCACAAGCCATTTTTTTTTAAACAGAGCAATTGGTATTCTTAAATATAAGTGCACATATATATTTTTGTATTTGTAATTATGCAACCATAAAACAAATGCAAGGAAAAGAATTGGGTGTGTGGATTAATTTATACAAATTAATATAGGTCATTATTATTTGAACTTTCGTTCTAGGCAAATGTTTCAACAATAACTAACTATGCATCCAGTATTTCAACTTCATATACAACTACATCCAAAAATCTGCCTCCACTTCCAATTTCATTCATTTCAAAATAATAATTCACTGTTTTATTTTACTTTATACTCTTTTTTGAATATCATTCAACATCAACATCAATGATTTTTAACTTTTACTTTTCATTTTGCTGAAATTCCTTAAAGAAATAAAACTTAAGATATGCCAAATTATATAATGGCATTAAATCAAATACTAAAGACGTCAGCTGTCAGTATGACAGCTGAAATAACACGAATAACAATTAAGAGAAACAATAACAAAAAACTATATGGCCAAAGTAGAAAAAGATAAAAAAAAAATCAAAAAACAAAAAAAAAACTTCCCAAAAGCCAAACAATACCTCAAAAATGTTGGCATAACTAGCAAATTTGAGAAAAAATTGCTAAAAATTAAAATAAAATGCCGCTACAAATGAGCCCCAACTATGAGAACGTGTGTTTTTTTTTTTAAATTTATTTAAAGTGTCCAAAGAGATACATCTTAGTTTAAAATAAAATTAAAAAGATTCTTGCGCTTTTAAAAAACCACTCTTAATTTTAACATGTTCTCTTAATTGGCTAGATTTGTTTAACAGTTTATTTCTATTAACTTTTCATTATAATAACTCAGACTAAATTTACTGACGTAACATGAATTTTTTTAACCGGAAATCATAAGCATAGCTTAGAAGTAAATGATCGCAAATTAAATATTCATATGATCGTATATATGTAAGAAATGTTTTTGTGTTTTTACAACAAAAAAAAAATTAATAAGAATAGATTAAAATTCTTTTCTTTTCCATTAAATTCTACATACAATATTTGTATTAATTTATAAAATAGTGGATGTTGAATTTTGTTACTGAAGTAAGACTGTAATGTTTTCTGAATTATATCGAAATATTTAATTCAGAGCCCCAGTGGCATAACAACGAAGCAAGGGACCCTGGGCTAAAAGTTTAAAGGGGGCCTTCAACTGAACCTAACCCAGCGTCTACACCTGCCAGTGTTGGCATGCCAGTTCTAAAACACTCACACTTTTCACTAATACACTCATTCTTTCTCATTGGTAGAGTTACTGGCAAGCAAATTTCGATCCCAAAGAATTTTGGCAATGATTTGACGTAAGCAGACAATATTTCACGTTTCTCCCATTTGTGAGAGAAAACAAAAACAAAGTAGAGCGGAGTGAGTCAATTGTTAGAAATGAAGTGTTCGAAATTTGGTTAGAAATGGATTGGCAGGATGTATACGTCATAAAGACAATTTTTCTGTTTTCGACAGATAATACATTTTATAATTCTCAATTGGCATGCACTGCCAGCACTGGCAGGTGTAGACGTAGTGTTATATACCCATACTGAATTAATCAAACAGAAATAAAGAAACTATTGGAAAATATAATATTGAAAACATAAATTTTATTTACGCTTCTAGCCGCTTAAAACAAATCTAATAGCGTTTTCTTTTCTCCATAAAATGTTGCATTTTTTCTGCATCGTGCGAGGGCTGTCAAATTTCGTGTTCTTTCTCTGAAAAAGAGGCAGCGTTTTCCAAAAGTATAGTGTTCTTTTCTAAAAAATGTAACACTTTTGCACTCAATTAAATGACGGGGTGAGAATGTTGCCTTGAAAATTAGCTGATTCTGACAGAGTAGCATTTTTATGTTCTTTTCTTGCACTAAAAAGGCAACATTAAAAAATTGTTGCCATTGTACGAGGCAAAAAAAATGCAACATTTTGTTTGTCAAGAAAAGAAAACGCTATAAATGAATAAAATTTTTTGATAATCTCATTTTTAGATAAATTTTTTGAACATAATCTGTGACGTGGTGGTAAATTTTAGCTTTTAATTTTACTAAAAATTATTAGTAAAAAAGGTTGTTTGTTCTATGAAAACAAGGTACTACATTTTTAATTAAAACAAATTTATTTCCCATGCCTTTTTTAAATGCAATAGAAATTCCAAAAAATGTAAAGAGACCACCTCCACAATTATAGGTTAAATTGATTGCAATTTGATACTCGATAGAGAAAATACTCAAAATACTCAAGCGTTCTTGAGTCATGCGCAAAAAACTCAAGAACTTGCCCAAAGCAACTGTAACTGGAATAGTCTGAAACAAAATTAAAGCTGTGCAAACTTCTGCAAAGCTGGTAGATAATGCAGCGGTCTCGATTATCAAAAGATTCGCTTTGTTCGCATACTAAGAATCCCAGTGCACTATGGCCCAGAAACCCGATTTGGCGGCACACAATCAAAAATTTTATGGCGGAATTTTTGGTAATGTTATTTACATATCTAATAAGAATGGGCTAAAATGGTCTAAATATCACGGGAAAAATAATTTTTGCGTGACACGCTCACGAATTTGAAATATAAGAACTGTAAATTTTTTAAACATTCTTTGAAAAGTTATTCTTTTTTTTAAAATGAAAATAATAATCAAGGTATGTACTAAAAACGTACTAAAATTTTTTTTTTAATTTTTGCAGTTACCGCGAAATAGCTGTGCAAATGTGTAAGGGTTTTTGTTGTGCAATTAACAATGGTGTTTGTGTTCTGTGGAATAGAACTAGCGATATTGTCCAGTATTGTCCAGGTTTTTAATGTGAAGTGAAAGGTGGTACTGTGTATTATAATGTGGCGTTTAAGCTTCCTGCACCTTTTGAAGAAATTTTAATTTTTCAGAATCAATTGAGATGTGGATGGAAGGTGAATGAAGGGTTAGATGTTAATGATAATGAGTAAAAATTATGGCTTTAATTCTTCTATGTACAATATATATTTATCGGATTAACAAAAGTAGTTTAAGTAACAAAAATATTTGATTACTTTTTTTATTTAGATACCTTGGAATTTTTGGGAGACCTTATGCCTCAGGGGCCCCGCTTTTGGACTGGTCATAATCCATATGAATGGAAATCGATGATTGGAAAAAATTCAAGATTTTACAAAAATTGTGAGCTACAGTAAGATTGCCATTTGACTTGAACACAAGACGGAAAAAATTGCTGCTTTATAAAATACTTGTGTCATTAAGAGTCCTAAGAGTTAGAAAAAGTATTCTTGCCAGCAAGCTACTTCGTAAGCTGACACGCAAGGCCAAGTTTCCTTTTTGTGTCGTTTGCTCTTTTAATGTATATCAAATAGAATTCTCAAGAAAATTTGCCTAGTGGAAATGCAAATGACAAAACCAAAAGAGTTTCTTCCAGAATCGAGTAAAGAAAACTTGCCTAACTTATATAATAGCTTTGAGAGATTCAGTTTTTTAAATTCGCTCGAAATACTTCATTTTTTGGATCTTCTTTGTAGCCCTATACCTATTTACTTTTTATTGGAATTTAATCTTTTTTTTCAATACGATCGCTAATTGGGTGACAATGAGTACTTACTAAGTTTCTTTTTTAGTTGCAAAAAGAATCGCATCCACAACAATTCTTCATGCGTTGATAATCTCGAAAAACCGACAGAAATTTGTTCAACGAATTTCAAGTTTATCTGCATACAAATGTCTAATTAATTATAAAATTCATAACTTATTGAAGAAGAAAAAATAAACAAAAACAAGACTACCACATAAGTTCAATGATTCTAATTGAATTTCGTGACTCATTGATGAACTCCATCCAGCCAACGATCCATGCAAACGTCTGTCTACTAGTGCAGCTTTAATATTAAAAAATATAAATTATTCATACTAAAATCGAATTGGAATCGATCATTTTTTTTATGCAAACTTCTCACAGAATAACTTTGCTTTTTGTTTTTCTTTAGTTTTTTGTTTGTTCGCGTTTTGTTTCATGAATTTTAGTTAGGTGTGAAATGCACCTTGACATTTGAAATATTTGTGGTAGTTGTTGTGTTTTTTTTATATTTTTAGATGGATTGTATTGTTAATTTTAATTTAATTTTTTGTTGTTGTACTTGTACCTACAAAGTGCTAAAAATAAATAAATTTAATTTCTTACGTGAACGTGACTAAAGTTATTCAAAAGAAATTTAATCAAATGAAGCTGCATAATAGTTGAGTTGAAATTAAATATTATCTACAAAAATATACATTTTTTTTTTAACTTTATGTATAAAAAACAAACAAAGTGAGTAAAAAAAACAATGAATGATATGATTGAATAAATTTTAGAGTTTTAGTAAAGTGAAGAATGCTTATACGACAAGGTAGACCTCCTCTCCCTATAAAAATATAAATCCTAAAACATGCCTATTTATTTAAAACGATACTTTTGGTCTGTACTTTAATTATTCAATTCGTAAAATGTAAATTTTACAGGAGGGCGTGAAATAGAATTGTTTTCCTCTAGAAACGAAATGGACTTAATACTTTATAATATGCTATTTTCACCTTTTTAAGTCCAATCATCTTATATAATAGACCACGAAATAATGCGCGATATATACAATTCTAAATAGGTGAGCCGAAAAACCGCAAAAGATTAAATTTTGGACTTCATACGAGTACGCTTTCACTCTGAGATATGGAAATATAAGCCGAAATTTTTGAATGGCCAAGTTGTCATCGTACTGACATGAGCATATAAATACTCTGCTCAGAGCTCGAAAAAAACCCCACCAGCTCTTTCTAATTTGCCACTAATTTACTTCTAACTATCTAACAGTACTTTGTTTGTAATATAAACTTCACACACTTGTATATTTCATTTAAGAATAAAACAAAAATGCTTGAGAATACTCATAACCATAAAAATTCAACACACAAGTTTTGATCTCCTTGTTTTTTTCTGGAAACTATTTTGAAAACTTTTGTGAATATCTTGTACTTTTTTTGATAGAGAGAAATAAGATTGTTATCACATTAAAGCGATCAGGAAATAGAATTAATAAGAATATGAAAAAAAGAATTGTATTTTTTCAATTGCTCAATCAATCAATTTGTAAAATGAAAAATTTTTATTTTTCATAGAGTTCACTGTACACTGATTACAAAACAAGAATTCACGACAAATGGAATTTTTTTTTTAAATATAAAATAAAATTTAAAAAACGTGGACAATAGTGGGCATAGAAGGCACATTTGTAAAATTCCCAAACCGCACCCGTTTTGCTCCCCACATGCTGACTTCAATACGTTTTCATAACTGGTAATAAAAAAAATACGGACTGTAAAACGAAAAAATAAACTAATTAACTAACTTCAATAGCGTCAAATCTGTTTCTTTGAAATACATTCGTACTATGCATGCGGGAATTTGCTTAAAATCGATTTCGCTTTCAATGCTAAAAAAGTTCAAAGAGAATAAACAAGTGGAGAATGCTAATATAGATTTTAAAAACGTTTATTGTTATTTTGAACGTAAAGCTTGTTTTATGGTTCTGCTTTAATGAACAAATTAAATAAAATAACAAAAATTATATACGTACATATCTATTAGGGATGTCGATCCCGAAACATTTTTCGACATTCAACTTTCAATCCCGGGGTTCACAAAGTGTGTGACCAGTGTATTTTGTGATAAATTTTCGGCAGGAATACCCAAAAGTTTAAATGAATATCGTATTCTTTTTTTGAGTTTTAGTGTACTTCCGTACTAATGTAAAGTGAAAAAATGAAAAATTCGGAATTTTTTATAGTTTTTCGACCCCCATCACAGAATTGAAATAGTTTTTGAAAAGTCAGGAAAAAATTCTACTTATAACATTTATAATAATAATATTTCAGTTGATTTAAACCTTCTATCACACACACACAAGCATTCGAATTCTTCTTTAATACAAATTTTAAATGGATTGGTCTATATTTTTAGAGGAGAATTTCATGACGAGTGCAATCAAAATTACTCGTTGATTAATGATACTTTTTCAAATCCAAATTTAAAATTGTGAAATCAAATCTTGTACAGAGCTAGTAAAAATCAAATATTTTAGTTTTTGGACATTTGAGATCAAATTTCGTAGAACAAAGAAAATAAAATATCACAAAATACACTGTCGCAAACTCAGTCGGAACGAATTAAATTAGAAAAAATGTTAATAAAAAAAAAAAATGTATTCTCTTGACTCAAGAACGAAGATTCTGTAAAAATAAAAAATAACAATTTAAATCCGAAAAAGTTTGTGTAGATACATACGATTCCCGAAAATCCCGGGATTTTTAAGCATAATTTTTTTAATCCGAGATTGACATCCCTATTATCTATGTATGCTCTGGTACTATGTATTTCAGGTTCTAACTTAAACGTAATTCTTTATACCAGGGTTTCTCAAACTGTGATACGTGTAACATCAGTGGTAAGTGAGGCTTCCAAAAGTGGTACGCTAGCAGATAATAGATGGCAAACGAAAGAAGCGATAGCTGAATTTTATTATAAATCTGTACTTTCGCACATTTTTTACATTTTACAATCTGTTGCATGTTTATAGGTATTTCTTATCACGCTATAGTTTTGGTGGACATAATGTACACAGAGCACCGTTTTTTTTTTAGTTCCAAGGTACGCGTTTGATCCACATTGCACATTGATGACACGCAAAAACAAAAAGCTTGAGAACTGCTGCTCTATGCATTTGATGCTAAACTGTGTATAAATTTAAGCCAAAGCTAATCAGTCGATATAGACAAATAGAAAGAAACAAATTGTTCGCTGGCCGAAAAAGCTAACAAGTACGGTGAATAAGATTTGAAACTAGATTTGAAAACAGAAGTAATGCATGAAAAAAGAAAGTTATTATTATTAACTTCTCTTGATAATTGAATATTATTATAATAGACATCAATTTATTGTTTAAAATAAAATTTTATAATATGGTAATACAAGCAAATGAAGTATTATGAAAAGCAAAGATCAAAGAATTACAATTATTATTTGTTAATATGGCCTATAAGTCAAATCTGTCAAAAGTGAAGCTAATACAATGACAACAACAATAACCATAGATTAATTTGTCAATGCACTCGTTCACTTGCCTATGCGCTCTTCTCTCGCCCTCATCGCCCTCCTCGCCCACTGCCGATGCGAATATCTGTGAATAACTGGTGACAATGAAATTGCTTGAACGATTTTTGTCATTTAGTAAACCGAAAGTGTAAAAATATTTAATGAAGGTAAAAATTTCAACTCAAGAAATAAATAAATGTTTCAACTTGGCTTAA
This sequence comes from Toxonevra muliebris, assembly GCA_963691655.1. Lineage (NCBI taxonomy): Eukaryota > Metazoa > Arthropoda > Insecta > Diptera > Pallopteridae > Toxonevra > Toxonevra muliebris. Next base: position 1,980,107 of record OY829327.1, on the reverse strand, counting down.
ATGGTTCATGCGTGCACGTGTGTATATGTATATGTATGTATGTGACTGAATGTGTAAATGCCAAAATATTGTCCTCTAATTGTTGTTGCATGGTAGGTGATTTGACAAAGCTGTCTGTACTATTTATTTCGCTTTTATCATTTTTCATATAAAGTTTAATGCACTCTTGAATATGTACATATTTCATTAATTATTATTTTAGCCTTTTTCATATCATATAAAATTTGGTCTAATTGGAATGTATGTTAAATGATAGTGTGTATTGTTATATTTTTTTTATGGATTTGAAACTTGTTTGTTGTTTGAAAAATGAGTGCAGATATTAAAAATAACACAAAATAAAAGTGCGCAAACTTGAACTGCATTCTGTCATCACAAATGGATTTTTTATCTACCAATTGCTTCACTTGAAGCACCGTTACTTGTTGTAGCCACAAGCTGATACGTGAACATAGATATGAACATCATCGGGGGGAAAAACCGGAATTGAAATTTAGTTTAACTGCACTCGCTTTAAGTTTCAAAGAAAACTTTAGCTATTGGAATCGAAGTGCGTTTTCACCTGAACACTAATTGTGAGATAATTATGAAGTTAAGATAGTTTAATAATAAATGTAAATGAAAAGACTGTGAAACAATCAAACTGAGTTGCAATAAAAACACTTTAGAGTACTCCTATAGAATAAAACCCGAATTAACATCGCAATAAGGATGGATATATCTGTGGCTGCCACAAAGGATACAGAGGGTAACAAATAAGCTTGTTAATAAACAAGGAAATAAATTGGAATTCTTTACCTGATTGACTGAAACATATCTGAAATAACCATGAGATCTGCTTTGGAATGGGAACCCAATATAGGTTCAGATTAAACGATATATTCTGTTTATGGTATCTCAAAAGCGTACAACGCAATTAAAGATATACTCTTAAAACGATCAGGCACGACGACAGAAATTTTACGGTCTTGTATTTAGATTTCTGGGCTGTCAATTATCCATTCTGTGTGTGAAGATACAAGCTTGCTAATGCCCCGCAGCTATGCCCACCCGCTGGTATTTTTATTTTTTTTAAATAATCAGTGCATTAAAAATTTATTTTTGATTTATTGCACCCTTTTAATGTTGTTCTGCCGAGTGCTTCCCTTTTGTTCAATATTTTTTGGAACGCCATTTGTCAAATTTGCTTTTCTCGTCGTAAATTATTGAAAGCCAAACACTTTCTGTGGTCGTCGTAACCTAGTGGTTAGTGTGCTTGACTACTACGCAGAGATGCTCGATTTCAAATCTTGGTACGAGAAAATACAATTTTGTCTACACCGCACAACCTCTTGGCTGGCAATGCAAACCTCCAAGAATAAAAATTGCTTATCATTTCGGCATAAAACTGGGACCTACGGTTTCCATCAGTGTATAAATACAACACACATAATATGAATGGATAAGAAAAGCTCGGTCTAGGCCCTCCATGGGCTGTTGTGCCATAATAGTAGTAGTAATATACTTTCTGAGCTTACAAGACGCAGTTGTCTACTATCACACCATAAATAACATTAAGCAAATTTTATCCTAAATCCTTTCAGGTAATAAACGGATTCCTCGAAGGAAGAAGTCTGAATCTTTTGATGTGAACTGAACCGTTCTCTAGAAAGGCAAAAAAAAAACAAATGTAAATCCGAAGGAACAATGTCTGGTAAATACAGCGGTTTAGGCAATATTTTCCAGTTTACTCCTTTGTGCAACGTGTGGCTTATCGTTGCCATACAGCAGAATTACCTTGTTGTGTAATTTGTTCAACTTCGGACGTTTTTCTCCAAAAATCAGTTAAAAGCCAATAATAGTTTCGGACGATTTCAGCAAAAGCAATCATAGCGTTCTCTATCATTCACCTCGAAATGGATTGCCGAAGTCATTCTGCACAAATTAAATTCGATGGAGCATGCTTACCGTAAATATCTATGAGCAAATCTATAGTAAATCCTTAAAAACTGTTTAAGTATAAATATGGTTGTTCGTATTTTTATATAAATAAATAATGAGTGCACTCACTTTTATTTTTTGAAAGAGAAACTTTTTGTAAAAATTAGTTTTACTGAAAAGCCGTTTTTTCGTACTTCAGTACGTAGAATTTGCATCTTCTATTTTGTTCTCGACATTTTACTCACAAAACACTTCCTCAGAAAAAATGCAATTTGTTGTCTTAATTAATAAAAAAAATTAAAATTTGATAAATTAGTCTAACTAAATATTGAACAAGATATTAATAGCAATCTTAGCCTTTCTATGCAAACAATTAAAAAACACACAATACCTGCAATTGAACATAAAAGTTTCCTGAAACTGCTTCATGTCTGTGTAAAAGAGGAGATACATATAATATTTTTTATTAGAATAAAATAAAAAACAATTTGAAACAAGTTTTTGAAAAATACTCAAAAACATTGCATGTTGCAATTGCTGCAGTGGGGCTGTGAAGCTAGGTTGGCTGTGGCTGCTGCAGTTTCTTGCCAAACAACAAACAATACTCTGTCTGACAACAGAGCAATTGTAGTTTTTGTTGTTGTTATTACTAACTACTAAAATGCCAATAACTACATTTTCTAAATATATATTATGTACAGTTTTTTTCTTTTTGTTTTTTTTTTTTTTTGATTTTCTGTCTTTCTGAATCGTTGTTGCTTTTTTCTTGTTTGTCCACCATTGCAACACGTGAGATTGCTCTTTGATTATTGTATTTAAAAATACCAACACTAACACATTAATAAAGTTATTAACCACATTTTGTAGCTGTCGTTGCAGTTGTTGTTGCCGTGGTTTCTATATGTTTCGATCAAAGTCTCTCGCCTCTTCTCACAGGTAATTACTATAAACAAAATGTTTTCATGGGGAGCGTTTTTTATTCGCGCCAGTCAATCAAACGTTTCCTTAGGAATTTACGTGTGTGATTATCAATTAAATTCATTTATTTTCTTACTATTATGTCGATCACTCAGCTCTTGGAATTATTTTTATTGTTTCTTGATTTTCCTCAAACTCAACCGCACCAAATTGCCGTGCACACTTTCCACATCAATCCATGACCTTGACGTATATTTTTGTCTTCTACCAAAAATAAATTTGTTTTGCTCTGTTTTTATTTTGGGCCAAGTAAAAAAATTAACAAAAAACAAAAGAAAAAAACCAAAGAGTTTGTGTGTGTGTGGCTGTGCGTGTGTATGTATGTATGAATGTGTGTGTGTTGTGTGCATTTGCAGCAGTCAACATACACAGTTCGTACATATCACGGCACAGCACAAATACCACAGCTCACATTTCATTTGCCCTGACCATTTTCGCCATGTTTGTTTGTTGCGTTTTCAGCTAAATCAACTTTATTACCACAATCGCAAGTTATATCCGAGTTTTTTAGTTTTTCTTAAAATGTGTTTGCTTTATTTTTGCTTCTGCATCTTTGACTTACCAATTCACCCACATTGGTGGTGGCTGCTGGTTTTTTTAATCCCAAGTATAAATTTGCCAAAAAAAAACGTTGCTTTTGTTGTTGTTTTTTGAGATTGTTGCTGCTGTCGTTTTTGTTATTATTGCAAGCTGTTATTTTAAGTCGTGTTTAAGCCGCGTTTCTTAGTCGGATTAGTCGATTTATTTTTATTTCGGGGGGCTTATATGTAAGTAAGTATCGCGGCTACTCAACGCGCAAAAGCTCAGCACACTAAGCCCAGTGTAAAGCACTGTATGCGAATATCTACAATTATTTAAGAGGCTTAGTGGTTTGGCGTTTGTGTGCAAAATTTTGCGTGTTTCTTAACTGTTCTTCACTTTGAGATCTGGCTTAAATCTGCATGTGCGCGCGTTTATATTTTCCTTTTTCTTTATTTATTTACAACTTTAGGTTTTTGTTATGTTTCTGTTTTTTGGGGGGTTTCTTTCGTTCACTTGACCAAGTTTTTATTCGATATCAACAAATTTTGAAGGGAAACAATTCTTGTTAATTCTTGCGAAATATTTAACCAAATATCAAAGAGGACGGTAGGGGGAACACACTCTGAAAACTTTTATTCAACTGACTTTTTCGAAGTGTTATCTTTTTTACTTTTTTTTTAGCTTTTTGAACTAAATGTTGCTTTACGTGATATCGCGATTACGAAACGTTTGTTAGGAATGTCCTTAAATATGTTTTCAGCTGTGTTGTTGGAATTACGTTTAAACCAAGTTTATATTTATATTCACATCAATGCTCTTCTTTTGCAATCTTGAAAACTCAACCAAACTTTATTCTTGCTGTTGATTCTGCATCAAGCTATGCCACCTTCAAAATTTTTCGTACGTTATCTTCCGTTTTGCGAAGTTTTGCGTCCGAATCGTTTCAACGTTCGCAAGTAACTGAACTGCTAAAGCGATCTGAGACTGATAGTGAACTATGTGTGCGGAGCGTTTCAAGCAACTTCAAAGCCCGACCAAAAAGCCAAATCAAACGCCATTGTAGCTTGCAGAACATAGAAGAAACAAGAAATTGTAAGCAGCTCCTACTTGTACGTACGCTCAAGCAAACTACGAGCACTCGAATATGAGAACGGCAGCTACATCAAGTCAGCTGCAATTGTTGCTACTATCAATAACAACAACAACGTAAACGAAAAACACACTCATACATACTCTTCGAATCGATACACTTTTGCCTTCGTTTTTCGTTCACTTTAAGCATACTGCGAGCATAGCTAGCTCGCTGACTCCTACTCTAGCAACTTCTTAACTTCACTCTTTTAGCCGTACTCAAGTCCACTTGTTGCATATTTGTTGGCCATTAACAGAAATGGCTAAGAATTTACTCTCACTCTTGTTTCGCAAGTTGTTTCCCCCCTAGCTACTTCATTTTTTTATTACAGACACTTTTCAAGTTGGCAAGCTTCTCTTAAACAAACTTCTCACTCTTGATTACTCTTGAGCTCTTCAAATTTGACTAGAGTTGCCTGAATGTTTTTCTGCACTTGTTTATTTACTTATTTCTGCTTTTAAAACTTTACGCTATTTCGAAGTTGCGCTCCTCTTTATTTTTATTATTGCTCGTTATTTTAGCAATTTATTTTTAATTTATTGCATGTAATGACATTCATTGCTGTCAAAATAAATGCATGTAGTTTATACATACAGTGCCGGTCATATCATTTGCAACCAATATCACTTGTACTCTAAATGATATCTTAAGTTCACTAAAATAATTTTTATCAAAAATCTTTTTTATTCAAAACAAAGTGGCATTATGTCGCAAAAGTAGTAGTTATACCTCGCAAAGAAACATGTGCAAAAGCTTAAGAAATCACAAAATTAATGAAAGCGAATCAGAAAGTGAAGCGAAAGATTGGCATGAATATGTTTAAGAAATTGGAGGGTCTGTAGGAGGATATTCAAAAGCAATAGAAGCGAGTCCGAATCGATCAGACGAAGCATTTAATAGAGCAAATACCACGTAGACATGCAACAGTGATCGCTAATAATGGACATGCAACAAAAGTTTTGAAAACTTTTTCGATTTTCCTTCAATTTTCACATTAACTTTTTCTAGTTGCAAATGACCTCTTCAATTCAGACTTTAATTTAATATAATTACTTTCTTTTTTTATTTGCAACATAATAAAAAGTGTAAGATTTTTGATAAAAATTATTTTAGTGAACTTAAGAAGTCATTTAAAGTACAAGAGATTTTTGTTGCAAATGATTTGACCGGCACTGTACATATATGAATGTACAGTGATGGGCAAAAGTGGATACATAGTTAAAAATGTTTAATAAATTTCTTGTAACTTTTGTCATTTTCATTGACAAAGAAAAAAAAAAAAGTGGATATCCTACATTAAATTGCATCATATTGTCAAATTTTACTGAATTTAATAATTTATTTTGCACTGCCTAACTCTCATCTAAAATTATTAAGAAGAAAACAAACAAAAAAGTATCATACAATAAATAAATAAATAAATAATAATATTTACTCAGAAATTCCAAATATTTACAGCATTCAAATTTTTTATTACATAATTTTTCAACAAATTTTGAAACTTTAACAAAGATTCCTGAGTTTTAATTAAATTAGGCAAGGAATTATACATTTTAATGCCCCGATAAAATAAAGAGTTTTGACTACATGATTTGGTGGCATTTGTTACACATATTTAATTTGAATTTCTTAAATTAATGATTTGGTTTGTGATTTTATATGTAATTCTATTTGTCAAGTACCGAGGTGGTTGTCCTTTATAAATAAATAATTTGCACAACACTCATTAAATTTAATTCTTTCAACATAACATCGCTTTCAGTATAGATTATAACTCTTAAAATATGTCTTAGGCACCTATTTTGAGGAACTTGTAGTCTATTTATATCTTTAACATTGGGCAAAAACAATATGGACGCACAATAAGAGAAGTGTGGTTCAATAATTGATAGGTACAAAGTCAGTTTTTGATTGTTATTCAGTTCGTTTCTAAGTCTATTTAATACATTTACTTTTTGGCCAACTTTTCTACATACATGGTTTAATTTTTTTCAAAACTAATACTAAATTCTTTTTATTCCGCGTTCATATACTTAGTTTTGTCCACACGTTTAGCACCAACAAATGATTCTGCCGCGAATAAATGTGCATACGTATTTTGTAGTCGATTTATGTATCCCAGTTGAACTTTGAATGATCGTAAGAGCAATCATTGATAGCTCCAAAACGAGCAATCAATTACACCCTATTGCTACAGAGCTCTTTGTTCAATGTTATTTTGTAACACTTTTATCTGCAACTATATTTTTCCAACTAAAAAGTATTTAATTGTATTTTGGAGTGCATGAAAATTCAACAATTAGAATAGAAGAATAGTAAAAAGTATGTAGAACGGTAGTAGCAGTTCCTTTCAATAATTCTATTCAGTGAAAATAATCTATACATTTATTAGTGTAACTACAATTTTATTCCAGAAGAACCAGAGGTGCTACACTATCATATTATATATCAATTTAAACAGCTTGACGAGTAGGTTAGCTAAAAATTATCAGATTTATCGCTGTATCCAATTCCAAAATATTAGCGTCGGAAGTTCTTTAAAATTCACTCATTGAACAAAGCATTGCATTCGTCGTTGTAAAAATCATTGCTTAAGCGGGAGTAAATAACAAATGAGAGAGAGAGAGAGAGAAGACATGAGTAACGGCATTTCTCAGAATTATCTAACGAATTATCTGCATACACAAATAACAAAACAAACACCATCGAGTAGTTTGGTTCTCTTTTGGTATTTGTTTTTTCATAGAGATTTCTTGAACTAAAAAAAAAATAGTCCCAGTTACTGGGGCCTTACCGACTAGTTGTCTTGTAATTCTCATTTACTTTACAATGTTTTCACTTATTATTAAAGGGAGAGATCACTGATGAGGAACCGTAACGGGTTTCGGAAGGATCGTCTGAACTGCTAGTTCTATGAACTTTTTGACATTCTCCTAGCATCTTTGTTCATTCAAAGCTTAATAGTTTTAAATAATTAATTTGAATATGTGAACTGTCAAATTTGGAAGATATTTGTAACAAAAATTTTTCTAAATTAAAAACAAAATAGATGAGAACAACAAGTAAGGAAATTAAATTTCAATTTTCCCATACAATTTTTCATAGCGTTCATCGAAAAGAAGAATGCCACATAAACAAACGATTAAAAATCAAATTAAATCAAATTTATAAAACATTGAATAAAAATGACCCTTCTGTATCAAAAGGTAAGATTCATTTTCAAATTGCCACATATGTATAGTGGTGGACATGAACATATTTATTTCCTTGGAAATTAGCAAAGAAAAACAAAAAAGGGTAATTCCATTAACCGGGACTTTCTATCTTCGATCACGGTTAATCGAAGTTCAAACTGTATAAGTAATACTAAATATTTATACTTACGCAATAAATAGTTGTCACTATCACAATATTAATTAGAAAGCACAATCGACGTTGCTGCCCGTTTAAGCTTCTTCTGTGACATGGATTGCGTTTGCTGCAATCTCACATCTGTAGGTAAGGCGATTGTCAAACAACGACAACAGCAGCATCAACAACGACACACAGAAAACGAAATGGTGATTAAATTCAAAGTTCGTGGCTGTGTGGTTGCATACTTTTAGGCTTTTTTATCAGAGGTTGATTATATTTTTTTTGCAAAATAATGAAACGGTTTCCAAGCAGGCTTTCAAATAATTATTAATTTTATTAATAAATTTAACATTAACTCGTCGTTAATCGTTGTAGAAGTAAAAAAAAAAAAAATATGTCATTCCACAAATCAAAAAGTGTTATTTGTGATTAATTCATATAATTTATTGAAAATATAAATTTTTTTAATTTTCTTACGTTTTCTTTAAATTTCATTATAAACTTGAAACTATTTTGCAAAAAGAAAAATGATATTCTCACATTTATTTTGACGGTAATATTTTATATTATCAATTTATTTTTAGATTCATTAAAAATCTGTAATATTTCTATATTTCTTTCTCTATTATTTAAAGTTTACTTAATTTATTAATTAAATTTTAAATGCATATAAAAATAAAATTCAAAGCTACATAATAATTGATTTTATAGGTAAATGCTTATCATTTTCGTTATTCTTATAAAATGGTTATATTTATTTTAATTACTTTTTTCCAAAATAATACAATAAAGTTAAACGAAGAATAATTACTACATATCGTTAAAATATTTATGGAAATGCGTAGTAAATCATTTATTATGTATTCAAAGTTTCTATTTTGCCTTTTCATTTTCCATAGAGATTAATTTATTTAATTATTTACAACCATTTTGCTTTATCAATTTTGTCCTCTAATTGTTGTATTACAGTGACATAATATTTTAATACTTATGGTAAAAAGAACAATGCCGGATTGCGGGTAAATAAAGCAATGACACAACTCGTTCAAACGAGGGATAGGAAGAGTCTGAGGATGCCGAGAATTGATTCACGTTTGTCTTAAATGATCTAAAAGAGCCCGATTGATATTTAGAGTTCATTAATTTAAATGGCCTGATATAGACGCATAGGGAGTTAGATCCTTTCCACATGGTATCTCAATGTTCCTGGTACCAGCAGGGATGACATTTATGTAAGTCGCTAGCAGACTTGATCTTCTTTAATTTTCATATTGAATACAAGTATTCCCAAGAATCAGGTTCAAATTAATACCAAACTATATACGAGGCTGGGGAAAAATGCCGATTACAGATATAGTCGGATAAAACTATCACTACTCCTATGTAACGGTATTACCGACCGTTAAATGTATATGACAAGGATTTTGATTGACGATGCTCCGACAACAAGAACTTTCCAATTACAAATCTTTGTTTTACAGAAATACATACTCCATACGTTACAGTGCAAGCTAGATTCGATTCTTCCAGACAAAGAGTCGAGGTGAATTTCCGAACTTTATTGATTGTTGTCAAATTTTTCATTTATTATATGCATGTATCTCAAAAGGAAAAACAAATATGTACATTAAGATTTGGGTTATTTTTAACATTTTTTTCCTTATATATGTATGCGACTATATGTACCTACTGTTATTAGTAGGTATTAATATTATGTATTATAAAAACATTAACTTAAAACATCCAATTGTCAAATTTACCTTTCCTGGGTTGCTTCCTGTATGTTTAAAAACAATATTTTTCGCGGAATGCAAAATCACAAAAAAAAAGAGAAAAATACCAAAAAGTTTTAGATTAGGATTTTAGATTTGTGTTTGAAATGCTAGCAAACTAACAACAAACGAAAAACCACTTGAACAATGCACAAGACAGAATGAACAATTGCTAAACATAATAAAGTGAAGTAGAAGGAAAAGGAGTAAAATAAATCAAAGAGTTATAGTTATACTGTCATTAATAGTTGCAATTACACGCCATTATTTGTATAAGTAACTAACACAATGTTTCTTTAAAGAAATTTATTCGATTTGGGGATATGTATTTGATTTTTGATATTTTCCTTATAAATTCTACGTTTGCCAATACAAAATAATATTTGAAATAAAAAAGAAACAATTCAATTAAGATTTACAAATTATATTTTTTATTAAGTATTTGTTTACTTTAAACTTTACTCGTTTTTGTTATATTTTTCATTGTATATATCGTACATAATTGTAATAATTACAAACAAAAAATAATGAAGGGAAACAAATAAAAATTAAAATAAAATTGCAACTCTTTTCAAAAAGAAAGAGCTTTAATTGTTACGCAAAAGGGTTGATCAAGAGAAATACAAATTAGAAAAGAAAAAAATAAGAAAATAATACATTGTTTTCGTTTTGTTTTTTAATGACGGCATGCATGCTGCATTTGCTGGGTTAAATACAGAAGATTAAACAAAACATTTTTTGTTTGGAAAAATCATGGCATATTCCTTTTAATTTATATAAAACATAATACAGTTTAATTAGTGCTAAATTGTATATATTTAAAATAGAAAAGGATTAGAATAGAATAAAGTACTGTCGTTTTAACTTAGAGTGCTGTGGATATTGCTCCTAGTTGGTCTATGGTAGAATGGATGAGTTAGGACTACAACTACAAATTATAACAATATTGCAATTAATTAAGGTTCAATTGCAAATAATAAAAAGAGTTCAAAATATCATGCTCACTTCAGGTTTTGCAAAATTCTAAAAAATATTTTACAATATCAAATTCAAATATCCTCTGATTTGCGGATAAAGTAGTATAAGATTTCTTCATTAAATTCAAATCAACAAATTGTAATGCAATTATTGCACGTTTTATATACAAATATTAAAAAAAAAAACAAATGAGAAAAGAGAGAACGGGGAGCATAGCAGCACATTAATATAAAAAGCAACACCTTTCATTTAATGCCATTTCTGAATCACACATGTACAAACTTTCTTAAAAAGCAAACAATTAAAATTAACTACAGCTGTTCAAAAAAGTTTTACGTTTTACATTTTGTTTCAGTCTCCAGCACAATTCTGCGCTACTCGCTGGAGCGTTTTTATGGTTTTGAACAGCGTTATATGTATAATAATAAGAACATAAAAATAAAACAATACATTGGAATGCAGCAAAAATTAAGTAAAAAACTATGTATGAACGTCAAACAGAGCAGGTGTTGGTGGTTTGGCTTTCAACAACTGTGGGAGGAGGCGGTAATGCTACAAGCAAGAGGGATATAAGGTTTTCAAGGATTCTATATATATATATATATATATATATATGTATTCATTCTAAACTTGCGTCACGCACTGCGCATATTTGTCCAGTTCGCCGCGTAGCGATTTCACACGATCTGTCTCTTCGCGAAGCGTTCGAACAAGCTCATCGATGGTGCGTTGTTGGGCATGAACAACCGCTTCAAGCTTTCCAACGCGTCGTTCCAATTCATGTACGCGTGAACTCTCACCGCTTGCAGATGCTGAGGATGTTGTTTTTCCAACAGTTGGAACGTTATTCTCTTGCATGGTGGTGGTGGTGCTGGTGGATGAATTTGAATTGTGATAATTATTATTCAATAATGTTGTTTTGGCCGTTGTGGAGCTAACAGATGACGTCGACGACAATGCATTGTTGCTGCTACTGGTCGCCGTCGTAATCTCTGTTAGATTAGTTGTTGCAGGTGAGGCAGATGTCTTGAGTGCTGCCCCTGGCGATATGCTACGATTGCGTATCGAAAGGCTGTTGGGTCGCGTGCGTGCATCTTCAATTATCGATGATGTGGTGGATGAAGTCAACGCATCATTGGCAAGTTTATTGCTCGTGCTTCTACTCATGATGGCATCCGTTGCAGAGGTGGCGATGAGTTCTTTTGATTTGAGCATTGAATGGTTACTGCTGTTGCTCTCTACTGTCGCAGACTGCTGCGTAATGCTTGAAGATATGGTTGAGGATTGTACTTTTGTCGTTGAGGAAGTTGAATTGCTTGTAGTTGTCGTAGTGCTTGATGATGAAATGGCACTGGCGATGACAGGGGCAGGACTGTTGCTACTTGTGCCTTTAACATCATCGGTAAGCAGCTTCGATGTACGTTCCTCCACTGAACTGCTGCTGCTGCTCGTTATAGTGCGCGGCTCAACATTCGGGGATGTTTTCTTTTTCACTTGTGACGCCTTCAATTCCTCCATCCATGGCGCTTTCTTCTTTTCCCACTGCCGAGGTTTTGGTTTCGCCAACTGATCTCCTTCCCCCATTGAGTTATCGTCTGATGAGAGTGGTTTCCCGCCTATTTCACCATCGCTCTGCTGTAAATCACCTCCACTGCCATTGCTGCCGTTAAGGTAAATCGAATCATTATTGTTACTCTCACCGATGGCATTGATGGCAGCGGATGGTGGGCGTCGCTTCGGCGCTTTTACGCGTCCCGCACGCATATCTGTGAGCATCGATAACCGTTCAACTCGATCAAAATCAGAGTCCTCCACTGCAATCGTTGCCGCACGGCGCATCATAACATTTCCACTGCTACCAGAATCAGGCAGGCCACCAGATGACATTTTGCTGCTTCCCATACCATCGGCATAGTCTTGCGAAACAGTTGTCGTCAATTTGTTTTCGACATTTTTCACTTTCTGCTTTAGCCCCGAGAGAAGATTGCCTGCAAACGAAAAACCACAATATTACTGAATTTCACCAATATTCAACTTATACTCACCAGCAACACTTGTAACAGTCGTCGATTTCTTCGAGGGAACCGTCGGCTTCTTTGTAAGTACGGGTGGCGGCGTCTTCACTTTCTCATCCATATTTTCCAAACTCTTACGCAACTCGCTACCGCCCACTGTTGAACTAAAAGTTGATGTTGTAGTTGTAATTGTATTATTGCTATGTTGCTGCGTCTGTTGTTTTCTCAAGCCCAACCGTGTGCTAGCATCCGGAGCATTCGATAAATCCAAATTTTTATTTTCCAGAGACTTACGCTGTGCAGCAACATTACCACTGGGCAGCCCAGTCTCGGAAAGTATATCGTTGAGTGAATCACGTGACCCAAAACTATCCTTACGATTAGAGCTCTGTGTAGACGAAGTGCTACCAGATTTCTTGATGAATACTTTTGATGACGTTCCCGTCGACGATGCGTTAGAAGTTGTTGCAGCCAATGTCGAAGTAGCTGCTGCTGATGCAATATTGTTTGTAGTAGATGTGACTGCAGCTCCTATTGAGGGGTTGCCTGCATTTGTAGATTTGGCAGTTCTGTGGGTTGTGTGCTGTATATCATTTAAGGGCGAAACTGAAAACGTCAGAGGAAGAAAATTGGTTAAAAGTTTTGCGAGCAAGTGCTTGAATTGAATTAACAAAAAGCTTTGTATTAACGAGCTACTTGTAAATAAATGTATCTAGGGTGTTTGTATATGAAAGTGTACAAGTTTAAGTTGTGAAGCAAAACGTTTTGAAATTATAAAGCTTAATAATACTTAAAGCTAATCAACTTTAGAAGCTTTTAATTTAAAACAATCCAAAACAAAAATGTTACAGGAAAATCCTTAGACCACTTAAGGCAAGCTAGACCATAAGGCGGTGTTATCAGTAATATTATGGAAAAGTAACTGAGTTTTCAGTTGCTAGTCTTTAAAATTAATAATTTGCAAATAATTTCAACAAAATTCTATAGTTTTGAAATTTATATAAGACACATTTTAAAAGCGATCTAAGCTTTTCCACATTACTATTTCCACAAGCTTGGAAAAATGTGTGATGTTCCTAGAAAAGAAATGACGGAACTAAACAAATAATAATCTCAAGGATCGAATTTTTCAACTCTTATTATAGCACAGTTTCTAAGTAACTAACGGTAGTTACGCTGCACCACATTTTCTACTATTGGGTTTGTTTCTATGAGAGCGTACTCCTTGGTTTAATTCATTGCGCCAATCACAAGTACGCGTTTACATTAAAAAATCTTTGTCATTCCATGCATGTCATTCTTTTTCGTTTATAACTAAAAGCAAACAAAAATATTAGTAACTAAATACATTAATAGTATAAAAACAAAAAGCTACAAAAATGCATCTAACACAATGAGGCAATGCGGGTGACATCGCCACAAGCACTGTTCAATGTACAACAAACGATAATAGCAAGACGTATAGACGTAAAAGTATAGCTAAAAATATTGAAATTCTATTTATGACTTAATGACGACACCTTAAGCTTTTTTTTGTGTTTTATTGTAAATGAAGAAATACTCGTGCAAAAGCAAATAAAATATTTTTTTAATAGCAGGCAAAAAAAAAAGAAAAAAACTAAATTCAAACATGTTAACCAAGTTAAAAACGTAATTCAATAAAATTTAATAACAATTTTTTTAAAGGTCACTTAAATAACAGCAATAACAACAATAGTAGCAACAAACTAAAATACAACAATGAACGAATTTTCAAAGGTGGCTATTCACTATGAACGAAGCGATTAAATTGAAATTCATAGCACATCATTTTACCAAATAAAATAGCTTTTTTACTTCCAAAATTCAGAGATATTCGCCGCCAAAAACGTAAATTTTGAAGCGCCATTACTGACTGACAGTGGCTGAACTGTGTGCATTATTACCACAATTGGAAAAAAAAGAATTCCTTAAAAAAAGCTTAATCCCCTTTGTCACATAAAATTGAGCTTGAAATCACCATCAGTAATGTGATGACGATGATGATGACAAATATCACACAAATATAATAATAGCGTAAAGAAGAAGCAAAAAGCAAGAGTAAAAATTATAGCAAACGCAATTTAACACACTTTCCCTATCGACCGATTGAATATTATGAAAATGTTTTAGTTATTGTTGTTGACTATGGCAGGTGCTGGTGGTTGTGGTGACGATGGTCGTATCCGCACAAAGCGCTCAGTTCATCACTACTGAAGCACATAAAAGGTAATGAAGCACCGCAATGTCTGCGATTTGCCATTTCTCATAAACTATTAAGTAAGAAAATGTTAGCGGTCAACAAAACAACAAATTCCAAGCATAATGCAAAAACACACCAAATGAAACGAATCGAAATCCAAACGAAAGAGTTAAGCAACAAACTTGCTTCGACTTTAAACTTCCAGAAACTAAACTTCACTCAAAGTGAGAAAAAAAAATGAATGTTAACAAACGCCGAAATCTCCAACTGTCAATACCGCTTAATCAAACATTTAATTGGCAGCTTGTTTACTCATTTACTCGCACGTCCAATCTACGAATTTACTTGACTGAATTTTCCGCAATCGTAAAATTCGAACAAGTTTTTTTTTTTTAATTTTTCCTTTTCTTGATTTTCAATGTTGCAGCAGCGATTGCATCGACCACGAGTACGATATTTTTCATTTAAGTACCGCGTCGAAGCCAGCCACGTTAAGTAAAAGGCGTTCGTAAAATTATTTGACACACTTGATGAGCAATAGCGACTAAAAAGCAACAATGGCAATGAATGGACGTACCACTGAATGAATGGATGGATGGTTGGCTGGCTGAATGACGATGGTTCGTTGGATTTTGTCTGATTTGGTTTTCGTTAACAGATTTCAAGCGCAATGTTCAACACGCAACGTTAAAAACCAAAACGCAAGCTTTTTCTCCAGATTTTTTTATTTCTTTGGTAGCCGTCGTCGTTGCAAAAGGTGCGAATCTAGTATGCGGAATGGCAGCAAAAGCAACACAAATAAGTATAACAAATACATACGATTACATGGGTAAACGAATGATATATGTATGTGTATTTGAATGTCTGTCTGTGATACTGTGATATTGCAACTAAACACCAAGAAATTATTTTAAACTGCCAAAACGTAAACAAAATGTAAACCTATTTGACTCATACCCTGGCTGCTTAGTTGTTGTACGCACGCAAAAGAAACCACAGCAACAGCAAAAGATAATATGAGAGAGAAACAAACGCGAAAAGTGAGTGCGAGCGCCACAGCTCACAGCTGTGATGATGTAAGACATTTTGAAAGAACAACCAATGTGGAAGTTGTTTTGTAGCGGTGGTTTTACTGTTGCGACCGCAAATATTATATGAGAGAGGAGAAAATAAAAATTCAATTATAAAATAAAATATATAAAATACGTGCACACTTCTACTCACATATACATATATATTTACATATATGTATGTAGAAAAACAAAAAAAAACCTGTTAATGCCGCCGCTAAAGCAGCGACTGCTGAATCACTGAAATGTTGAATTATTGAGGAGACGCCGAGAGGTGTTTGTGTTTATTTACAACTCAATGCAGAGTTGAAATTTAAATATATTTAACTTAATTTGAATAATATCAATATATTCGAAAAATTAATAATAATAGCCGCTCGGATTGGGAAGAAAAATTTGGAAAAAAAATTAACAGAACGATAGGTGTAGCTAGCTATCAAGGTTATCAGCTACAAACTAGAAATAAATTGATTAAAACTGTGAGTACTCATTAAACTTTAGATACCTTCTGGCGCCTAAAAGCATGCAAAATATAGTACTTGAATATCTGCAATGAACGAAAATATGAAAAGATTTCAAAACACTGTTGGATTTACTTCTACACCAAAATAAATCAATCCCGACTCCTGATCATACGGCCTGCATTATGTTTTCCCACATCATACTACACCGTTTTAAAGTTGGGCAATTCCCGTCATGTTTACTCTTTGACATTAACACCCAAGATAATAAATTAATAATATACACTGTTGAACCAAAGGCCAAACTAAGCTCTACAGCTCTTATTTTTATTAGTATAAATTAAATTAGTATAAATAGCAGTTTAATTTACGAAAAATTCAGGTATATCGCCTTAAAAAATCAAAACAAAACAAAACTTTTGAGTGAAATTTCAACATAAATCGTATTGTGAGTCAAATGCGGCAAGCTGACATGCAAAAGCTGAAATCTTAAAACTTGCGACAACGACGACGTTGTTGAATCAACAACAACAATAAAAAACCAACATTTAAACTGGTTTTTTACGAACATCAAACAAATAACAGCACAACAAACTAGGAAAAAATAAAACAACAATAAAAAATTCAGGCAGGCAGAGGTAAGCAAGTAAGCGAGCAGGAAGCCAAATCACAGGCCGCGCACGCCGCTGCCGCTGTGATTATTCTATACTCTTCTCTCTCTTCTCTTATTGCCGCATTTTCGGAGTGGTGTGGGTTAAAGTGTAAATTTTGCAATTTTATTGTTATTTTTTCCATATGTTTTCACTCCACATTCGAGCAGGTATTCTACTAAAAACCATACACATTTCATACCAAGGCCCAATTCCATACGCATTCAAAAACAAATTAACAAAATAAAATATGAAACAAATTTGTCAATAAATCGATTTTCTTCTGAAAAATTGTAAACAAAGATCTTATTGTCAAATAATCAAGTCCAAAACTTTGAACAAAACTAATTTGGCACACCAACTGGTAAAAAACAAAAGCAAAAGCAACAAAGCACTACTGGAAAAACTTGTTTACATACAAATCGTATTGATAAAGTTGGCCATTCGTGCGCCAAAGATTTCAATTGAAACTTTGGTTTCAACTTTGGATTCTGCATCTGCTTCATTGTTGTCAGATTTTTTACATATTTGTATTTACATTATAGCAAGACGTATGAAGAGGTGAAAGAGACAAAATACAAAAGAATCATGAAGTGAAGAAGAAAGTAAAAAGATAGTAAAGTAATAAATAAAAATTTACAATCAGAATGATTTATAAATGCAATTTATAGATGAAATTAAATTAGTTAATTAAGTTGATTAGTCTTTGAGTTGTTGAGATGAGTTGAAATGAGTTGAAATGAGTTGAGTAATGAAGAATAAACTAACGCTGGCTATTGTTACCCACAACCCACAAACGTGTAACCTGCAGTTGCAACATTGCAGATTTATCAATTTGGTATTTCGTTTATTTGTGCAAAGCTCATGCCATTTTTTGCAAATAATTTCATTTGATTTTCTTAAATCAATGGTGAAATATTAATGATGCAGCCATTATGTGTAGAGTTGTTTAATGTGAATGCGTTGTAATTGATTGTAGTTTGTGTGTTTGTCATTCATTTGTCATCCTCAGCCAAATGTTTTAAGTTTAAGGAATCAGTCCAGAAAACTCGTACACGCAAAAGCATTTGAGGCGTACACGCCGCAAAGCAATTAGTTCTTGATGTAAACTTTAAACAACCAACTTTGTATATGGTGTCGTTTTACAAAATGTTAAAAATTACAATGGGGATTCTCTGCATTTCTAGCTGGGCAATATTCGGAAACTGAGCTAAATCAAAATTGCCAAATCAAAATTATAATCACAGAATGAGCCTAAAAACCTATTATACAGGCGAATAAGGTATAGATAGCTATTACTAATATTATGGCACAACAGTCCATATAGAGCCAAGACCGAACTTTTTGCATCCACTAACGTTCTTCACGAATGATAGAGACCTACAGTTTGATACCGAGTTCGAAGTAAAGAGATTTTCTGAGACGATTATTTCTGTTAGAGGTTTGCCATTGCCAGCCAGAGATGCACCATCTCTGGCTGGCTGTGTAGAAAAAAAATTTTATTTTTATTCTATTTTAGATCTTTTTACCGTGCCGTAAATTGAACCCGGACACACTTCGAAGCAATCCAGCATATAAGAAGCGATCACTGATATAGTTTGTTGCATAAAATAGATACGATAAGTCGAAATATAATAAGTAAAACATAAATGGAAGTGAAAAGCTCAGTACAGTCCCCAACAAATTTTTAAAGACCACTTGAGAACGTGAGAGAAAAACCAAATTACTTTTTACATGAATGCACACGGTGCCTGGAATGCCCCTGCGTGACTAATCGGTTTCCTTTGAGTGTTTCTGACGTTTATTTTCATTTTCTTTTATTCCTTTTCGTTTCAAATGTCATTTTTACGCGAAAAAAAATAAAAAGTTGGCATTTAAGTTTTTAAAAAATCTACTTGTTTTTGATAAATAAAAATGCTCTCCTTGCTCTCTCTTGATGTAAAAAACGTGCTTAACATTCGACATGCCATTAATTGATTTATAAATTTTTTGTTCTCAATAAAGTTATTCCAAAATTTTTATGTGTGTTTGGTTCCACATATGTTTGCGAGACACATTTTTGGCTCAGAATAAAAAGAAGTTGGAAAGCCTTGTTTTAAATATTGTAAGTTTTTTTTCTGAATTATAAAGAAAGATTTCTAAAATGTATATATGGATTAACTGGCAGTCAAGGTGGGGGTCAAGGCTCTTGTTTCGAAACCCTTGGATCCGCTAGTGGGTAATAAATAACTAATGCGGCGTACAAAAAAAAAACACATTTATTTTCGACTATGTTAATGAGGCATTGATTTGACACGATATGAAAATATCCCCGAAGGGTTGAATGAATGAAAAACCACACTATATATCTAGCTGGCTATGTCCATTAAACCTTACATTCTTCATTTGGAATAGAGAATGCAATCTTCTAACCCAATCGCAATGAAATAACTTCAAAATTTTACGAAATGAAAATGAATATGACAGTTTTTAACTATTCCCGAAAATAAAACACGCCAAACTACACCCGTCCAGTACAGTTAGTTAGTTCCCTTTGCTATGTTCAAGTGCACATTTCCACATGTCTGTTCCACATATGTGTATGTAAGTGTTATTTCACTTTGTTACTCAAAATAAAATAAAAAACGAAAAACTTTAAGAAAGGATTAAAATCATTTCTCAACGTACCTTCTGGCAACAGTTTAACGAAATTATCTGGAAAAACTCCAACTTTTCCTCGCAATTCGCCCTTCCACCAGCCCTTATCGGGCAATTCCATATTGATGATTGTAATAACATCGCCAAGTTTCAGCTCCAATTCATCGTCATTTTGCGGTGCATAGGGAAATTCAACACGGCAATATTCACGTGCAGGCTTCGGTGGCAGTGTAGGTGCAATATCATCAACTGCCGGTGCAGATGCTGTGGTGGTTGCTGCTGTTATCGTGGAGCTGAGTAAATCTTCTTTGGAACTATGAAAGCTAATTCGACTCATTTTTTTTGTTGCTATTGATGTTGAGGTCGATGAAGATGATGATGTAGCTACAGTAGTAGTGGCTACAGAGGCTGGCTTTGTTGTTGTTGTCGATGATGATGCTGAAATTCCTGCTAGTGGTAGTTGTGATGGTGGCCTTTTACTAGCCAGTATCGGTGATGGTTCAATAGTAGTTACAAAATTTGATGGGAATACACCGATTTTGTTTTTTAAACGTCCACGCCACCAGCCTTCTTCAACCTAAATGCGAGAAAGTGAAAAGAAAAATTTACAAAACTTTATTATTCATACACACATTTGCAGCACAAAGTATTTTTATTTGAAGGTGAGGGTGGTGGTAGTGGTGTTGGTAAAGATTGTGTATATTGTAAACCTACCTCTCCTAGGAATTCAATGACATCACCCACGGCCAGCGACAGTTCGTCGTCATTGACTTGTGTGTAGCTGAAGATGACTTTGCAGCGGCGATTTGTTGTTGTTGACTTGTCTCTGTGCACAACCAAATTAAATTGAAATAGAGAGAAAAGAAAAACGATGAATATACAGAAAAAAGAAAATTGCGCAGAAAATTGCGTAATGACGCTTTAGGATAAAATACGAAAATTTAAGAACTTTTTGGACTTTCAAAACAAAAAAGAGAATAATTTTTCAATCTTAGATTAAACAAAAAAAATTCAAGTTGCTTAGTTTGAATATACCAACCTCATGGTGACCATGTTATCATCATTTGCATCCACTACTCGCACAAAATTATCGGGGAACATTCCAGTTTTGCCATTCGATTGTAACGTACCCTCCCACCAGCCGCCTGGCATCTGCTTAACGTTGTGAATTATAGCACCTTTAACCAGATCGATCTCATCGGGTTCCTTTGCTGTGTAATCGTATTCGACTATGGCGGAAACTGCACATTTCAGAGCATAAAATTATATAAAAAAAGAGTCAAATATGAGTAAAATTAACTGAATGAAATACATAATAAAAAAATTTACTACAAATATGAATTAAATGGGTTAATTTGCTATAACGCCATCCATGTTTACTATAATTATCGTGCATGAGATACACGTAGGATGACGATGTTGTGATGGCGTTGAAAGTATAAACAGTAAACAATAATTAAATAAGTAAAGGTTGAGTAAATAGTTGTAAAAGCGTTGAACCCATTTCAAAAATTTACCTCATCAAATGCAAGCGTAGCTTTCTCAAGTTGTTATAATTATGTTAATTTGTGGCAAAACAAACTTTAGTTGGCACACAAATTATACAACTTATTTAATTTTTAAAGGAAGCGCAACGCTTTTATACTTTGCAAAATTAGAGTGGATTTGAGTTGTTTAAAGATAAGGAGTCGCAATCAATTGCGTCATTTGGACCAATGTTTATTTAAAGATCTACCATTATTTCTATGTAGTGGCAATTTACCAGTAGAAAAGTCAAGCAGTCCTGAAGCTTAAATGCAATCGATTATATTAATCAGAAAGTAATTCTGGCCTAAAAAAAGCTTCAGTATCTCTTGACTGATATATCACAAACGGCCATCAAATGCTTGATTGCTTAACACATTTCCAATTACACACATTACAAAAAAGAATAAATAAAAGTCCTTAAAGAAATTCGGGCAGGCAGTTAAAATGCTTTCAAAGGATTATAATGCCTCTTATGGGGAAAATTCGGTTGTGCATAATTCACCGTTGATTTGTTGTGGAAAGCGTTTGTGAAAGAGCGCGAAAATTTGAGCCTCCGTGGCATCAGATGAAGACTGGACCACACAACGAAAAAGTTGGACTACGGTTGATTGGAAGAAGGTGGTCTTCTCCGACCGGTGAACGCTATAGCGACGATTGCATTAGACGTACCGTTAGGCTGGGACGCAGTCGAATGGTCTGAGGGTGTTTTTCCTTTCACGGTATTGGGCAACTGGGACTAATAAATGAAACATTAAATGCGGTTGTCTGAATTGGACCGCACTATTGAAAAAGTGTAGTATAATGAAATTTCAGCACAAACATTGCAAAACTTGAATAAAAAAAGCAGGCTCGAATAAATATTAATAAGGCGTCGTCGAGTAACTCGAAACACTCGCTAGCTCTCGAAAGTTGTAGTAGTGACCCTGTTTTCATGATTCCCACTCCAAATAATGGTATCTTTGTATTAATAAAAAAAATGTAGTTACAAACGAGGTGAATGTTCCAGTAACTGTGCCAGTCCCAGACACTGTAATTGGTAAAAATTTTGTTAATAATGTTTTTTGGTATACTTTTTTGGATCTTTCTGTCTTTTTGTTTCTTATACTAACTAACACGGACTGATATTATAAAATTTTGATTCTAAATGCGAAAATCAAAGTTTACTAAGTTATGTCTGCAATTGTGAAAATGAATATAAATATACCAAACGCCAGAAGATTATGCTTAATGGAAAACCACGACTTAGAATTAAAGAATAACATTTTATGTTTGTCTTCCAAAATTTCGGAGTTGATCCGATAGGTTATACGAAATTTTCTTGTTTCTCAATTTTCTTGGCCATACTATTTGGAATTTTTCCATCACCAGATGATGCGACGCGTTAGATTTACAACCAGAGATGGATAGGTGAAACAGGGTTCATGAATTTTTCATTCCTATTTTTAAAATTAAATTTAAAACCGTAAGGAAATGCTTATCAAAACTGCATTTTGCAGTGTTATTGATAATATTATTTAGATTTTTTATGAAAATCACATGTCATTCTATTTCTAATTTCGTCAGTATTTCCCTATTTACTCTTTTTGTAAATTTAATAGCTTTTGCCTATCCATCTTCACATAGTCAAACAGCCATAAAATCACTTGATATTTATTTACTACCTCTAAGGTGGTCGCTAACTGCCAAGGTAAACCGGTATTAGGCACCAGAGCACAAGGACATTCCGGGCAATTGTAAAATCAATGAGCTGGCAAGGCTAGCCACAACATTCCCTATTTCTCATATAATCTTATTAGCAACGTAGTGGTAATAATTACTGGGCATTGTCTGTTTGGTTAACATGTCAATAGATTACGAGCGCCCACAACCGAATTTTTTAGAAGCAAGCTACCTTGATGAGAAGAAGGAGGAAACGGCTTTTCATCTCCTTTGCAATTGCCTAGCTCTCGCCAAACGTAGTCTGGCATCTACAGGTCAACTCTTCTTCAACAATCCAGCTGATCTCGTATCTTAATTAACTTTTATTTTGATTATGCAGGTGTTACTATGTTCTTGTTTTTTAGCGAATAAGTAAAAAAAACGTTGGCACAACTGCTTTAGTTGTGCGAACGTTTGTGCATTTGTAAAACTTGCAAGATTTAATCGGGTAATTTCAGCTTATTTTTTCTTTTATTCAATAGTTATTGGGAATACCGAAAAAATTTGTATGAGTGAATTATTCCTCTTCGATAGATCTATAAATTTTTGAAAGACAGTTTTCATGTAAAAGGAAAAATGTCTGAGATATAAACAATCAGATATGAATTTTGTCCACAAAAACCGTTTTTTTCAAATTTTGGAGGTCTTGGGGCACCACATTTTTAGAAAAAAAATTCTCAGAGATTTGTATTTCCCAAGACCAGAGCTGGGCGGTTTCGATTATTTTTGTAATCTATTACACATAAAGTACCATTACTTGTAATCGTACTGAAAAATTTTTGAGTACGATTACTGTAACCGTACTTAATTTTTTTTTTGAGTACGATTACAGTATTACTTTTTCATGTTTTGAGTACAATTACTCATACGCATGCAATACCTACATATTTAAACAAAAATAAATTTTTAAGTTGCTTTTGAGACAAATGGCACTAGGTTGACGTGTCAATAACAATAACCAAATATAAAAGCAATTCATCAAAAAATCATTCGTTTTTTGATAAGTAAGTTATAAATTAATTTCCGTTCTTTAATTTAATTAATTTGTTACTGGCGCTAATCCTCACAGTTAATAGTTAATTTCGCAAACTTCAAAATTGTGGATATTCCGCATTTTCAATTTCATTAAAAAAAATTGGTTATAAATGATGTCATCTACTGATGAGCTGGACTAGTCTTCGGATGATTTTATGAGAGACCCAATTTATGTGTTTCCTTCAACATTAACCAACAGAAAACGGAAGTGTGAAGCTTCAAATGGTGCTGATAAAAGATTGAAACTTCATATAACGTTTATCTTCAGCATTAAATTTTTTAAGGATGTCGAATTTGTAAGTTTTATATTGAAATCCCATTATTTTCTCTATTTTCATTATTTTTTTTATTTTCTTCAATTTCAAACTTTGTATGTATGTACATATGTCTCCATGCAAATTTATATGCAACCGAAATAAATATTGTTTCTGAACTTCAACATATTCATACTTATGTTACCTTCAAATTTATATTTTCAAACATTTTATGAACAAATTACAAATATTTAATACAAAATTTTTTGTAATCATAAACCAAAACGAGTACTGTAATCGTACTCAAAAAATTTCGAGTACGATTACTGTAATCGTACTCAAAAAAATTTTGAGTACAAGTACATGAAGGAATCGTACTCAAAAAGTAGTCGTACTTCTACATGCCCAGCTCTTCCCAAGACAATCGAGAAATGAATTTATTGATAAATATACTCTTATAAATATATAGCTATTTTCGGGGGGCACGTGACTTATCACATTTTTTTTTTTTTGTTTTTTCAATATCAATATCGCTCGTTTGCACCAAGAGGCTGACTTCCAACACGTACTAATACAAAGTTTGTATACAATTTAACTGCTCCATTTAAACCCCATGCGTATGGAACATTGATCGACATTGCAAACACATGCTTTGCTTATTTTGCCATTATAGAACATTGTTGTTCTTTCGCTGCAAAATAAAAAATGTATACATTTTTAATAATATTATGTTGTTTTTTGAAACAAAAAGAAGAGATAATAAAATTTAACATCAACTCTCTTAGCGAGTTACTTGCAGGCGGCGTTTTTAAACGCTTTGCATTGTAAATATATTGTCAACCAGACTGTCATAAGTAAAACAAATGCCAGTTTAGTATTTAATTCTTTCATGCCCGATGTTGCCTATAGGCAACATTCACTTTGATGTGGCATAAAATAGGTGTTTAACAAATTTCTCAGTAATAATATAGGCATTCAATTCAGTTGTGTTTTCTGGTTGCCAAACATTTACAATTTCGTGCTTATGCCATTTTTTGCCTTTTTTTGTCTTTGAATTCAAGTCAAAAACCTAAGTACAAAAATAGTTCGTACATTTTTTTTCCATTAATTTAAAAAAAAAACTTTTAAATTATTACTAATCAGAAATATTTATTATAAAAAAGCTCCATAGCTATGTTTTTTTAACCTTTAATAAAGGACAAAGAAATCTATATAGGGGATAAAATTTGGTGGGATGATTGTGGAAGTACTAAGTAACTATAATTTCAGTACAAAAGATTTCTTTCAATCCCCATTAAAATTCAGGCATGAAAGGGTTAATGAACGCTCTGTCGGACTGAAATCGGTTTTATATAAATGGAAGCGGAGAGAGTGTACTAGTTTAACTATGCAATTTTGCTTGCGATAAAACGTGGTGCGACGGCGGACTGATAACATCATAGAAAAAAGAAATCAGCATAATTCACACACAATGCACAACGCACACCTTCGATGTCCGTCCCTGATAAAGTTTGGGCAATGTGAAAATTACAACAACAAAAAACCTTTGCAAAAATATAGCATATGAGGAGGTCAACCTCCGATATAAATCAATGTAATTAAGATCCACTCCTCCTTCATCACCTTTCTTGATATGGCTCCCCAATATTTACTAACTACAGGATTTTTCAGGTTTTGTATTGAGCTAGCATTCTTATAAGTTACTTATGCTACAAAATTTTTTCGCGTTCGCCTTTTGCAAGCTTTGCATCTCTGTTCCACTCATGTAAAACGAATAAGAAAGAAATAGAAATACAAAATATGTCGTTCGAAATCGTAGTGTATTAAAGCTTTCGACGATGGAACAAAAGAGAATATGAAAAAATCGTTGAGAAAAATCGGCCAAAAAATCGGTGCGTGCAAAAGCAGACCAGGTCTATATAATTTTTAATAGAATTTAAAAAAAATTGCAGCTCAACAGCATCTGCATGCGTGCACAAACCTAAATGCGGTTGCTTACAATTTTTAGTGGCAAGGCACATCAGAGAAATCGAGTACGAAGGAGCTAGCTAGCTAATTATGACAGCAATACGAAGTAGGATTAAAATTTTTTTATTTTCAAAATACGTAATCAATAATACGAAATCAGAAAAATATTTGAAGAGAAAACAAAAAATTTTTCCAATATGCAAAGAATAGAGAAACCACAATCCAAAAATGCAATTAAAAAAAGAGAACAAAACTTCTGAATAAAATTTAGTCAAATCAATTTTATACATTTTTAAGCTTTTGAATACATATATTAAAATGCACTTTTTAGTAGTACCAATCAATGAAAGTTGGAGAGCGAAGGAACATCGAAAGAATGAGCAAATGCAGCCGACAGCAAATAATGAGGCAACAAAATAAACTTTTTTAAATGTCTTTTCTGTTGTTCACACATAACTATACACAAATATATATATTGTTAAATAGCTATGTATAAGTGACAACGAAGGCAATAAACTAGTGTTATTTGGAAGCTTTTGTGTACGACTGCTGGCCATCGGAACTCCAATGATAATCCCGTTCTGGCAAATGTTTTAACTTCTACAGAATTCCATCAGTTTTCAAATTTTGATGAATTGCACAGAGATTAGTTCAAGATATTGTTATAGAGGCATAAGAAAAAGTAAAGGAAAATTTGTTCTTTTCATAGCCATGATGAATAAAATAATAAAGAAATTATGCACTTAAATTTGATTTCGATTTTGAGGTTCACTATAACCTGACAATAAAAAACGAAAACAAATAAATAGTACAGTAAAAAGTTAAACTGTTTCAAGGTGGCTAAACAGAGATTAAGAGTGGGGCAAATCAATTAATAACTTGAATGTAATTTATGAAAAAGATTATTACGATAATGATGATTCAATCTAGCGTCAGCCTAAAGAAGGAAATGGCAAGCAAAATAAGCGATGGAGAAAAAAACACTTCAGATAGATACTTGTTGTTGAACAAGTGCTAGATGGCAAGCAAGGTGAAAACAATAAGTGTAGGCGCATCATGCTCACCAACTATCGCTACAGAGCAACAATAACGATAGCAACAAAATATATTTATAAAAAAAAACAGACACACTCTTGGCTGAAAGCCCACATAAATCCTGTCCAATAACTCAAGTTTAGCTGAATTATAAGCTTTCTATGCACTTCTCAAGAAACGCGAAAACTTCACATGAAAAACACTTAAGAACACTTGAGCTAATATCCAACTTTAAAGATATACCATATAATACTAAATCTATTAAAATTTACCTGACGCAAAATGAGAAAGATAGCACTGGTTCTGGCAAGCAATAACTTAACGTCATATTATTTCAGTAACGGAAACTCCAAAGTATCCCCTGCAAGTACGACAACCATTAAAATGATCAAATTAAAGCATTTTTCAACAAGAAGAACAAAGAACTTGCAAATCGTTCTGTTGTCGTATTTCCTTGCTTACTACTTTTTTATGCTGAAGTAATAAATGAAATTTTTTCTTAAGCTTTCTTTATGAAAGCTGCATAGCAACCCATAGATAGAAAAGCATAACAGTGATCGTACGGACCCATATGTAATCTCATATTTTGAAAAGAGAATATTTTAAATAGTACAAATGTCACATTCATCACCGCGGAATGAGCCATATATTTTGTTGTTATAATTGCCTCCTTATTCTTCTACATATAAGTATACTTTGGTCTCCAAAATATACCGTTATAAAACGAGGGTTGGGTGTATATATATTTCTATAATTGGTTTAAATATTTATTTATTTATTTATTTTGTCTATGGATGTACAAAATCCTTACAGACTAGAGAAGTATAATATAAACAGTGTATTAAAGTTATGATAGACTAAAATTAAAACTAGATTATATTATTCAGGAATCTTTTGAAACAATCCTTTGACATAGAAAATTCCACTAGATGATTAACAGAGATATTATTATAATTAATTAAAGGTTCATTTAACGCATAATTAGATTTGAATGATTGAGCACTAAATAAATTGCAATGGCGCAAGTGTCTGGCAGGGATATTAAATGTTATAAACTCCAATAGAGTTGAACAATCAACATTACTGGAAATAATAACGAAAATACTAATTTACTTTTATCTGCCACTTTGATTTTCCAACTAAAAAGTATTTAATTGTATTTTGGAGTAAATGAAAATTCAACAATTGGAATGGAATTGGACGGAAAGTAATTGTAATGACAATATGAAATAATGTTGGTAGAAATAGCTACAAATTATACATAAAATATTGCATTTACATATGAAAAACGCAGAAAAATAATCTTTAAAATTTGCGAACTTTTAAAATAAGCTCCGCCACTTTATTTCTTGGGCATTTAATTACCATGTTTTTATAAAAATTATTAAGTAATTTTTTAAACAGCACTCATTTTCACAAACAAAGGGTGGCAAAGAAAAAAAAATTATTTAAAAGTTAGTAAAAAAGGTTAGTATTTTTCATGAAATATTAGTATTTCCAATAAAATGCAACAGTGTATCTTCATCAACACCATTTTATTTGAAGTGATGCAGGTTTTTTTGTCAGTAAAAAAATTTGAAGTGAAATGTGTTCATCCTCTCTTTTGCTCAGTGTTCATTTTTCAAAGCAACAACAATTGAATTGTTTGACAGCAAAACATTGATCGTGTAACATCGCCCATAGGAGAGTTTTTTATAATACTTATTTTTTCTGGCGAAACTTTTGTCGCATTTACCACAAAAATTATCCATTATAACAGGACAAACTAGTATACAAAAAGACTCAAAAAATTAGCGCCGAAATATATCGACTAGTGTAGTCCGCTATTAAAAACTGACTGCATTAAATATTGATTTAGCGTTGGCTTGAGTTTATGCCGTGAACTGCAAAATTGAAAATGAGGCATTTCAGTCCGAAGTTGGAACCAAATATAAATAGGTTATAAAAAGGTGGGTGGATGAATTGGCTAGAATTAAAGCTAAAGCTTGACTTTCGTGTTTAAAAATTATAAAGTGATGAAATGATAGAAGAAAATATCAAAAGTTAAGGTTTAAAAAATGTTTGGTCGAACCGAATAAATGTTTGGCCTGTGTAATTATTAATTTTTATTAACTTAGGTAAATTTATCTACTCTGAATTGCTGGATTCGGTTCATCGAGTACCTTCTGCACACAGCTTACAGTCTGCCATTCCAATCATGGCAAGTAAACCAAAACCTGAATCCAGAACGAGTTTAAAAGGAAAATGGGATTAATAGTTGATCAAGTAAAACAAGGGTTTTTTCCGATGTTGACATGGCTGCAGATATAACAAAAATCTACAAAGGTCTCATAAATAATTTTTTCTTAATGTTATGAGTTCTGTTGAGCACACAAGAGTTTAATGATCTCTTAGAAACCAAAAGAGATTTGTACTTGAAACACAACAATTGATACTGCATGCCTAGCTCTCTACATAAGGTACTGATTCACGGAACCGATATCATTAAGTTCTTCGATCTGCCTACCGGTAAATTAATTTTGGAATAAATTTCGTTTCAAAAAATTTGGTTACTTTAATTTTGGCCGCCAGTGTATCCATACTTACGAACAGTTTTATGCGAGCATAAAATATATCTGCAATCACTCGGTGAAAATAGAAGCAACCAGCACTTGTGCTCAATTAATGCAAATGAATTTGTTTGATGGCAAAGAAAATGCATAGACATTTATTTAATTTTTCGATTTCATTAAAAAGCAACTTTGTTGTTGTTTGTCTTAGTTATTTCAAACACTGTACAACTGTATGTATTATAAAAAAAGAGGAGACAAAAATAGTGCCTACTGTTAAAAAGTGTACATCTTGTTGTTGCTTTGACGACGTTTTAAAGAAACTGATATGAATACAATGCAAACTGAGCAGACTTTGGATTGGGTTACCATTGCATGTGGATTGCTACTGCTGATTGTTGAATATCTAATTGAAGCATGTATGGATTAAAATATTTCATTGAGTTTTATTCGTATGCAAGATTTATACAATTTCCTTGACCATGGCATTAATTTTATGTCCATTCCATCGTTTTCATTATCAAGGCAAATATAAATGAAAACTCAAATGCAAATGGATCCATAAGATACGATAAAATTTACCAACAAAGAGAAAAAGTGGAAACGCTGCTCCTGTTGTTTTCCATTTATCAAAAATATTTATGATAAAACGGATGTGTATTTGTCGTCATACTTCATGATAAAAAGTAAAACACAAAAAAGCGACCAGTCACCAGATTAATATAGTTGATGCATACATACTAATAATGTAACGGATGTTAGTGTAGCGTAGTTTAAGTATGCGGTTCCGAATAACAAAATTATGCGAATGTTTCGCATGTAACGTATGCGAATGCAAACATCCGTGGATGACTATCGCCCACCAAACTTCAATAGAGACCTACCAGCTGACGTAAATCCTGTGTGTTGCCTTCGATGTAATACACCATTTGACCACAAATTCCTTTCATACTGAAACCTTTCTCATGCATGTGCATTAGAGATGATAAATAAAATCAGTCTGTTTTGAAAAAATATATTGTTAAACGCTTACTCCGAAGCTCCACAGATTCATAAACATGCCATTGTTATTGTACGCGTTTTAAAAAGTTACGGAATTCTTTAAAAGCTTGCATGCCGAAGATTACCATATATTTTGCTCAAAACCGTACGCCGCTAGGTATTTCTATAAAACTCGAAAATAGTTTGGAGTCCAGGATCACTCCCAGATATATGACCGTATTGGAGATAGTGATTTCGGCTCCAAAAAGTTAACACTTCTTCGTTTTTGTGCAAAGTAATGAGCGTGTTTTACTAGCGTTTATGCTCTTTATATCAATTTCCCACTATTTTGAGTATTCCTCTCATAGCGTGAAAAATAGTGTCTAAGAACTTCCTGCTCTTAGTCATTATGCTATGTCATCCCTATTGTATGTATGGCACTGAAGTCAAGCGTGTCAACAGTAATGTATAAAAAGTATGTTCTTCTCCTTGTGGAGTCTAGTAATCTACGACTCCCATTTTATAGATTAACCCCCTTCAACTAAGCACTCTCATTTGGTGTGATGTTGTTTGAAATTAACCAGGTTTCACTTCCATATGTGAGGTTTGACTTGACACATGCATTGAATATTCGGATTTTTGTTCCTCTGGAAATTCGCAAACTTCTCCATATAATATAATCTTCCAAACGTAGTCTACCAGCTTGTGGGAAAGCAGACATATATCGTCTGCGAAGTCTAAAGTGGGGTATACACACATCAAATTCAGTTTCAAGCATAACCAATACATAGATAAAACAATGACGGGCGGCGTCAAGCATGCACCGACAAAATTCATTTCTCCGTAATTTTCAGCGTGTGAACATCTTTTGCCGTCGGTAAAATAATTTTGTTACAATGTTTACTCACCGAAAACCACGAAAAAATTAGCAAATGCTTGACAGATTGAGTATACATCATGAGCATCAAATATGATGAGATCGTTGACGGAACGTCAAGCAATATCAAACAGACTTTGATTTTCATCAAACACACTTCCGTGTGAAGATTTCTCACTAATACACTTAAAATGACGTAAGCGATGCTTGACCCTGTATAGTCTCTATAAGTCTTTGAGTTGGCATTTGGGACCCCATGTTATGCCACTTCTTTCAGAGCACACGTTTACCAAGACTTCGTCTAGTAATGTCGCAAAGAGAAGGGGTGAAAGTGGGCATCCTAGTTTGACTCCTGCGTTGGTGGTGAAAGGCTGGCTAGTGTTGCCATTGTGTAATGTTCACTTGTTAACAGAGTCTAAAGAGTGTATCCTGACGGAGCTTTAATTTAGCGATATGTGCATTAAGGAAACAGTATTCTGCAGGAAATTCTTTCAGTAACCTGGTATTTTCTCGGTTAGATTCAACAAAAATGTCGAAGGTTTGAAGGAGAATTCAGCGAGAAATCTTTTTTGCAAGTTATGCCTGCGAATTTCATCGAGATCTATTGGTATTGCATAAAGTATTATTAAGTACGAACTGTAACACATGTAGAATATAACAAATCATAATATAAATACAGCATATTTTTATAATCCGCTTTTACCTGCCTTAACATCAGCGTGTTGTGCTCTAGATGTGCACAATATATTTTGTTTTCGTATATATTGCAGTTAACGCAGGTAAAAACAGGTAAGAAGATACACCCAAATACAAAAAAATAAATGGAAATTCAGATTCAGTTCGTTTATGAAAATTATACATGTATGCGGGAAGAGTGGAATGAAAGAAATAGAAAAACAGTGTGCTGTACAGAGTTGGGTAGTAATGATTCCATTAGGAATTAAATTCCATCTCCATTCCAATTACAAGGAATTTGTAATTGGTACTTTTAGTTTTCAATTCCTTAGTAATGGAATTGATAAACGTTTCAATTCTTAAATTCTTAGGTAATAGAATTGAAAAAATTTTCGATTCCATTATAGGGAATTGTATTTTGTAATTAAAAATATATCAATTCCTTACAGGAATTGAAAAGGTAATAGAATAGAAAATGTAATAAATGTAAATGAAAAGAAAGGAATTTAATATTTAAGTGTAATCAATTTCGAGGAATTAAATTCCTCGAAAGTAATTGATTCCCTTTTAGTTCAATTCCAAAACAACAAAAAAAATTTTTTTCGGAAAATATTGTAAAATGCTTCTAATGAGCCGTTACGAGAGAGGTGATCCGCAATTCATACTGATTTTTCTCTGATTCTCATTTTCCAAAAAAAAATTATATTTTTTGGTCTTTAAAGTTACAGTCGTACGCATATTTTTGCAAATATATCAAAATATCCCATGAAACCACATTTTTTTTACATGGACATGAAAATAGGCCTCAAGGCCAACATTTCATATGAACAAACTTTGTTTATAACTTTTGTCGTTTCGAAGATATAACCAGTTTTATGCAGTATTTAACGTTACATTTTTTGGAAGTGAGTTTCGAGGTAGCTCTACACTATATCGAATATGAGGGATCAAGATCAAGTAAACTACTGAAATCAAAATAATACAAAAAAAAATATTTATCTTGCACTTCTAAGATCCAAAATGTCCAAAACGTTACATAGCGATTTTATTTTGAGAAACAAGAAAATATGATGCAATAAAAAACTAAAAATTGCTAGAAGGTGAAAAAACAAATATTTATTGCAAATATCATCGTTGTGTTTGTTTTTCACTGGTTTCCAAAAACCAGTCATGCAATATCACATTGTAGTGCTCTTCATCAGTCGTCACTCGCGCGGGATCTATTTTGCAAACCACTAGTTATAACACTGTAGAGCATTTCGGGTTTTTTTTCTGGGGAATTGATGAAACTTAGTTTTTCTGAAAGCTTGGGTTGTACATAGAAAAGTATTTTCTCAGTTTTCTCAGGTTGGCGATTTTAAGCGATTTTTTTTAATTTTGAAGTTGCTGTTTAAGTCTATGGTCGCGTCGGAGTAGTATCATTTAAATGCAAATATTTTTACCGTCAAAAGGTTTTTCTGGGGGTTTTCGGGTACGAGGAATCTGAATCTAAATCTGCAGTTTATTTTTACCAATAACGGCAGCTAGGGCGCGCCTTGGTGCAAAAAACATGACAAATTCTATATTTTTAGGGTTTTTCGGTCATAAAATCAGATTAAATGTACGTGATATTCATTTTTTTTATTCTTTTCATTAAGATAGACAACTTTCTAAAACACATCATTGACGTACAACCATTTCCATATCGACTGATGAAATTTAAAGCCAGCCTTGTTTTCTCGATTTTTTTTTTTTTTTTTTATAAATTCCATACAAACTACATTAATTTTTATCTAACAAATCAGTATATTGGACTTAAATTAAATACAAAAATCAGTACATTTTCCAGATATATATAAATTTTTACTTTTAATTATAAGCTCACTTTATTAACTTATTAAGGCAAGTCTGTTTCTTTCCTTCCTCTAAACAGTGAACAATAATCTTGAAGTTCTTTCAGTGAAATCAAAAAAAATTAAATTTTTTCTACAGTTGGGAATTTTACAATACCTATATTTCTGTCTAGTTTAGATCAAAATAATTAAAAATTTAATAAAAAGACCAAAAATGTTGTTAAGATTACAAAACTTAGTGCTTAAATAATGCAAAATCCAAAAATAGCTAGGCTTGCGTACCGAATTCAGAATTTTAAAATCCAAAAAAATTTGTGCATGTACTGACTAAATCAATACGTCTGGCTACTCTATGCCTGACTCAGTGGTTTCTGAGAACAGTAAATTATGTTATTATGTCGAGGACAATTTATTTAGCGAAATTGGTCTTTAACGTTACATAAGTTTGATGGCCAATACAGCGAGGAAATTGAGTTATTTTCAAAAAATGCATTTGTATCTAGAACCTAGGTCATAAGTTCTCGAAAAAAAGGAGGTCGTTTCCACTTTTTGTTTTGTTAAATTTTTCAGAAAAAACTTTTTGTAAAAAAGTCTTTAACGTTACATGAAATTTGCGTAACATTTCAAAGCCATCAGAATCAACAGAATAAAAGCAGTGGTTACAATGAAAACAAGTTACAGTGATTCAAAAAATAGATCCTAAGCGATTCAGTGACTTCTGATTTCTTTACTAAAAATGTATGCGAAGTATTTGCGATAAGAAAAAAAAATAAACACAAAAATTAAATAAAGCGATAAGATAAGAGGGTAGAAGTAACCGAAAACTTGTAAATGCTGGTGACAAAAAGAATTGAGACAAAAGCTTTTAACTTTATTTAAAACGATTAACCACAAAATAGAAGATAAGCAAACAAACGGAAGAAATCAAATCAAGGAGGTCAATAACAATAATTTATTTTATTTGAAGTAAATAGTTTGCTGTTCTTGTACTGAGTTTCTAATAGAATTACTTAAGTTGTAATTTGCGCTACTCGTATTATTTAAATTTCTTCAATCATCGCCATCATCATTATCCAAGCGACAAATTGCTTTTAACTAAGTATTTCAGAAGCAATTATACAGAGCCACCAATTTTCCGATTCATCAATTGTTGTTTAGAAATGTGACTAAGTTAGATTTCTTTTTAAATATTTTTTTGTTGACTGCTATTTTTATAATTGAAATAGCAAATGGTTATTTTCTTTCTTATTTTTATCAAATAAGTATGCAGGCAAGCATTGCGCAAGCAAATAAAATTAAATACAACAAAATACTATATGATACTTTGTGGTTGTTTTGTGTTATTCCTTTCTGATAATAATTTCAATTTCACATTCATCATCATGATTATGATGAATCATTCCAAAAACATTGTCGCAATGAAGTTGTTTGCAAATGCTTTTTGGAAAAATTTCGACTCGAAGTTGCTGCTTGCGTTTGCTGAATAAACGTACAAAGTGGAGTGGAGAGTTCATTCACGTCACGATGACCGTGACGTGAATGAATGTGTAACGTTCTGAATATACAGTATGGCCAAAAATTGCTTACACCCCGGCGTAAAAACAAGCCGTGGATGACACTTTAAAAATCTGAAAAATTAGTGTATAACTCTTATGAATATATTTATATAAAAAAACAATAAAAAAGAATAAATAAAAATGATTATTATAATGAAATTTATCATTATATTCAATTTTTGGTGTATATCTTTGAAAGTTATAATTTTTCAGAAAATTAGAACATCTGCTTACTTACTTCTCCTAACATCGGCCCATAAATTCCGTCGCAAGTTTATATTTTATGCCATCACGACTTTATTTTTCAATAATTTAGATTTTTTATTTTCTGTTTTTCATAGCTTTGTATGAATCTTGCTATTGTAGTTAATATATCCTGATGTTAGGTTTGATTTTATTCACTTACAAGCGGTAAAAATAAGGGTTGGTGGTGACTATTAATCACAATTTTGAAAATGTAATTTTGCCGATTGGAGAATAAACATTATGAGTGTAACTTTTGCCGGCAAATTGCGTCCGCCATATTGAATTTTCCAAAAAGCCAGATAGCTTGTAAAAGTAAACACTTTAAAAAAAATTATGAGCCATTACACATGTGTAGGCGTCTCTCTCAACTCTGGTCGCATGGGTGCCACCGTTGACGTGAAACGTGCCATATATATGAGACATTCTCTGTCAATGGGAGACCCCCCTGTCCGGAATTGGTTAAGGTATTTTAGGGCATTTTTTGGCTCAAATTAAAGCTTATTATCTCTAGTTTTGAATGAAACAAGGCCTTTTTTGATTTTGCGTGATGGCGGAGCAATATGGCGGCTGCAAGTCTACTACCTCACATTAAAATAATAGTTTTATCAAGCGTACGTTTACCCAAGTCATCATAAAAAAACAGATAAAGCCTTTTTTCATATATTTTTTTCCGCTGAATATGAATCCATATTAATTTCCATGGGAAATGTCACGTGTTGTCCCTAACCTCAAAAAAGGTGCAAAAAAGCTTTTTCATGTCTTACGCTTACCAAAGTTATCATAAAACGACGGGACGTTTCAACTGATGAACATGAATCTAATATTATTTTCCCCGGGAAATGTTACATGTCGTCCCTGTTTTTGCATTCAAAAGCTTTCATTTGATCCCAAACATGTCCTAAAATACCTTAACCAATTTTGGACTGGGGGGGTCCCATTGACAGAGAATGACTCATATACATAGTAGGGGTAATCGAATGTTCAGCGAATTTTTTCGAGACATCGTCCACCCCCTAGAAAGGTAGTACATTGGATGCTGATCAACTTAGCCGAAGAGTGTATGACAAAGAAATCAACTTGAGCCCCCCCCCCCCCAAGAAAAATTTTTCTTTAAATCATAACATCCATCGCGTAATTTTCCCAATTTTTCAGATTTAATTTTTCTAAAATTGCATTAGGGTGTGTGTGAACAATTTTTAGACTTACTGTTGATACGAATGTGATGGTAAAGTAATAAGTAAATAATATAACACCAAAACCTCGATTTGCTTAGTTAATTAGGCCAGAGAAAAACAACGCAAACCGAATTAATTTTTCCCGTGTACAGGTAGTAACACGGAGGTTGCGTTCCTGGAAAATGCTTTGTTTAAGCGAAATCGTGTTAAACGATACAATGAACCAGTGCAAGACTTTAAAACATCCGAAAATACATTTTTTAGTTTTTCAGACCTTTTTTAATTGAAATTATAGTTATACATACCTACATAAGAAAATAAACAAAACCATCGGCCGAACTTGGGGATTTTTCTCTTTTCTTTTGCCAAAAAATAGCAAGGCGTCTAGTTAAGCATTCTTTTACATACTCCAGTACATTTAAAAATTTAAGAAAGAAAGAACGAGAGCGACATGCATTATAGAAGGTAGCAAAACAGCTAAGCTCGCCCCGCGATGAATTAGGCACGAAACAAGCCATAGAATAAATCTTGCAAGTGAATCGTACATAATCGGCAACGCCGCGTCTTTGTCAGTATCTATATAAAAAAAAATACATTCCTCAATCCGTAACACATACAATGAAAAACAAAATAAATTTCCCAACGTTTTTGGTGCTTCTAGAAGGTATTTTTTTCTGCAATCACTAAAAAATGTATTCTCCAGGAAAAAACCGATCATAGCGACCTTTTAATTTCAATGTTTTTTCATGAAAATTTTAGGATGCCTAAATGAAGCCTTTTCTTGACTTTTTTTTGTTTGCGATACCGTTAGAACATGTCTACCTCTACAGGTAGATTTCGCTTAAAACGCACATTTTATAGTACGGCCTCGCTCTAACACGTTTCCCATTTTGCGACATATTTTCGTTTAACACGGTAAAATCCTCTTTTTAATACGATATCGGAAAAAATGGTTTTTCGAGAAATGGTAATTTAAACTAAAAGAAAAGATCGTAAATTTTCGGTGTAGGTCTCAAAAATTTTCGGTACAGATGAAAGTAGACATGTTTTATCATAATCCATCAAAAACTCGATACTGAAAAATTTAATGATAGAGCCTTAGCAAACCTTAGTTATGTATTACATTACTTTACTGAAAAGTGTCCACTTGGCTTCATTTAGACATCCTAAAATTTTCGCGAAAAAATATTGAAATTTAAAGGTCGCTTTGCTGGGTTTTTTGCCTGGAAAATAAATTTGAGAATTGGTTTTGCCCTCCGTTGTACATGTTACGGATTGAAAAATATACTGGCGTACGTAAAAGAATGTTGGGATCGACCGCTATTTTTTTAATAAAAATTTAATTTTAATAAAAAAAATTCTTGAAGATAATAGATAGTAAACAAATCGTTTAACACGATTTCGCTTAACACGGCATTTTCCAGGAACGTAACACCCATGGCTAGTGAGGTCTACCTGTACACAGGGACCTAAAATAATTGATATTTTTTGTTTAAGATTAAATTGGTTATGACAAAAATAACTACTTTTAAAAAAGTTATTTCTATATCATTATAAATCACAAATTTATTTTTTGGTCTTCCATAACCATTATAAATAAGAATTTGTTTTTTTGGTTATTCATAACCAATTAAAAAAAAGAAAATTAAAGAAAACTAATATTGTTTTTTATAATGGTTATGAAAGATTAAAAAAGTATTGGTCATTTAAAACAATTATTCGCAACAAATTTAAAAAAAATTATAATTTAATAACTATTTAGTAATTTTTTCCAATATTGGTTATAACACTTATGTCCCTGCCTGTACATATTTTAATTTAATGAAAAATCGAAATTATTCTTGATAAAAAAATAGAATTAATTTTTATTTCTTAATAAAGTAAAACTACGCAATTCGAAACGTCGCAAACCACGGCCTTGGTGTATTTTATCATTAACTTAAGCTACAAACAAAGATAGACTCAAAAGAAATCACACTCATCACTTCAAATCTGGGAGTGGCAGACAATCTTAAAGATGATTAAGGCTTGCCTGACTGCAGCACGCGTAGCTGGTAAACAAGTAATTGATAAAAGGTAGAAGGTAATGTTTTCAGTTAACCCAGTAATGCCTAGCGGTGTCATATGGCACCTTGTCGGTGAGCCGTTCCCAAGCCAGGTACAAAAACAATTTTTTTCTCAAGTTACTTTCTTGAGATACCTACTGTGGTTCCCGCCTGTCCTTAATGGGTTAAGCAGAAATGTAAAAGCAGAACCAAGTACAAAATTACGCACGTCTGACTTCATGGTTTATGATTTCATTTGAAATTTTTTTTTTGATAAATAGTTACTAATTTGAGTTATTAAATAATCTAAACAAAAAAATTAAATGGTGCTGATAAGATATCACAACAAATTTAACAATGTTTGCTAAATTTAAAGATAGAAAAAAATAGCCACTAATACAGTTTCCTTTCGAGTTTTGAAAATAAGTTCTTGATGTAACAACCACAATAAATAAGTTATGGTAAGTTAAAAATTGCAAAACGCATTAGTTATTCCAAAAAAAACTTTTGACTCAAAATCACTCAATAAAATTGATATGTTGATAAGTTGGAAATCTGTGCTGATGACCACTAAATATCTGTAAATCCCTAAGGCATTCCGACATGCAGATGAGCTAAATATTTTACTTTTAGGTTAGAATATTCTGCAATTCTGATGTGATAGAAAAAGTTTGTGGCCTTAATATCATTCAGCAATGAGCATCCATAGGAAATAGCTACTTTATTTCTTGGGTCAATAATTCGAAGGCCTGTATAGAAAATACATGAAGACTGGTTGAGGTTTTATAGCTTTATTCTGATTCTAAACTAACTTCATTCCTTATAGGAATATAACATATTTTAACTGTTAACTGTGGAGGTGGTGGTAAATTTTACCCTCTTTACTTTTTTAACTTAAAAAATTTTGCAAATTTTGTATTTATTTTAATTAAAAATGTAGAAGCTTGTTTTCAAAAAACAAATAATTATCAAGAAATCTTTTTTTACTAAAATTTTTTAGTAAAATTAAAAGTTTAAATTTACCACCACGTCACAGACTATGTCCAAAAAATTCACCTGCATAGTTAAAGGTTAATTCAATATTACAGTCATTTGGTGGTGCTGTGATGTGGCTAGTTAAAACTTAATAACGTGTAACTCAAAAGCATCTGCAAAAAGTTGACACTTACAGGCTGAGGTAAATTTTATCCTAAATGGGAGTCCTATTAGAATTTATTAAGAGTCCTAATATTTGCTGGAAATGATTGAAAAATAAAGTCGTAGAGGGCATAAAATGAATAGATGGAAATGGGTAGATTTTAAGAGAAGTAAAGCATAATGGTTCGGTCCGAAAACATTTTGAGAATGCATCGTCAATTTATTCTATCGAGAAATTGTTCATAGAGTTGTCATAAAAAAATTTTAAAAATATATAACAAAATCAATCTTAAGTTTTTTCACAAATACTTAAGGTACTATATTCCTGAATGCGGAAATTCTTGCGTTTGGCAAAGCCATTGATTTTGCGATCTCTAATAACTTTAATATAATAGCGATATTGATGAACATCAAAACTGGAACCTTAGCTATCAAGAGCGATGAACCAATAATTTCATTATTTACCATTTAGTAGCGAAAATTCAGTGCAGGCAAATTAACAGTGTAGCAAAAAATGCAGCACGAGATGGAGGCTATATTCACATTGCAAAAAATATACAAATCATTGGAAGATAAATGGCAAAACAGATAACGACTTACAAAAGCAAAACAATGAAATTAGGTACGTCAATATGTTCCCGGTAATTTTTACCAAACCGTGGTTTCAATCTTTTAATATTTCATTAAACCCACTTGAAGTTAAGCAAATAAACCAATTATTATCAGGGCACTCTTTCTACAAAGAAACGTTGGAGACAATGAAAGCATATCCGAACAACATAAATATCGCTGCCTTAATTTGCTAAAGCCCTAACACGCATTTTTTCAATTTTACAGGAGAAGCAAAAAACATTTTGGTATTTGGAATATTGCTTCGAAAAATTTGTAATTTAAACTTAAAAAAATATATTATCGTAAGTTTCCTGTGTAGGTCTCCAAAATGTTCAGTGCAGATAAAAGTGAATACGCTTGATCATAATCCATCAAAAACTCGATATTGAAAAATTTTATGTTAGGGCCTTTGCAATCAACAAAGACAACAATTTACAAAATTATTACATTACCATTCAGTAATCGATTTTTACAATTTAAAGGGAATTAAAGAATTCAAAATAGTAACACAATTTCTTTAAAAAAAAAGTATAAATCACTCCACATATAAAGTTTATTAGCCTAAAATGTCTGTAGCACATGCCTTATAGAACATTTGACCAATTCTGATTTAGTGAAATTATACTAAAATTATAGTTTCTAAAGAAACAAGAATTGGTGATGGCAATCTAAGTCTTCTACTGTCCAAATAAGTCTCTAAGTCCTGGTAAATTCTAAAGACGGAGCAACATTAAACAAAAAAAAATTTCTGTTGAAATTAAACAAACAAAAAATCTGAGTGTATTTGAGCACATATGTAATTTCACAAATAATTTCTTTGTAGGCCCATCAAAGGTATATATATACATAGCTAGATTAATAAATAACAACCTTTTCTATATGTTGGCTACACAAAAAGAAGAAAAATCTGAGTGCAAAAACAAATATTTATATACAATATAAAACAACAGAAACAACAATAATGATAGCAAAAGGGTGGGACACCAACAACAATATATTTAAAAAGCAACAACAGCAGCGGCAGCGACCCACCCTATGCAAATAGACGAACAAGAAGATAAAGCAAAAGAAATTTTTACAAATAATTTAAGCCAGTATTCGCTGAAGAGTGGCTTTAAGAAAAACTGCTTCTCAACTTTCTACTACACGCAAACCACTGCTTATTTTAACTACGAACTACCTCCACAATTATTACTCTTACTCACCTCCTTCTCCACTTCTAGTGGCGGCGACATTCATTTCGGCCTAGTGATTCGATGATGGTGGTGTAGTGATGATGATGTAGTGTGGCAACAGCACTAACGTTAATGCCGCAAGTGCTTCTCTTTCGCTTTTGTGTACTCAATATTCTAGCAAGGAAAGAATGAAAGACGTTCTTGCAAAAACAGCAATAAGTTAAAAAACCAAACGGAAAGGAAATAACAGCAAAGCAGTGAAAATATTCGTCGATTCACTGTGTTTGTGGGCAACTGTGTATCACTATGGCGCTGCTTGTGGTGGAATGAAGTATTGGTATTGGTGTGTGGTGTGGCTCGGTGGATGATTCACTCACCTCACCAAGCTTTTAATAAAACCGCAAAATGGTTTCGAATTTTATTTTGACCTTATTCGCCGTGCTTTGTACTCGTTATCGTTTACTTTTTTCTTTCTTTCCTTTTTCAGTTACACTTTAATTATTTTATGGCATTTATGAAGATTTTTAAGAAATACACACACAATTATCTTTCATTTTCGGGAAGAAATAAAGCTACAATTAATTCACATCACGGCAGTAACACAACGCAAACGTGCAACAACAACAAGAACGACGATGGCGATAAAATGTTAAGTGTTAACTTAGCCTTTTGCTCAACAGTACCAAGTGAAGTGAAGCAGTAGAAATTACCGTTTTTTTTTCTCTTGCTCAACTTTTAAATTGTAATTTTAGTTTTGCAATAGTAAATAAACGCCTTTGCTGTTGGAAATTAACACATTGCACTTATTATGATAGGAATCTGAAAAGAATTTCTCATACGCGGCTGCCAAAACTGCACTTTTCCCTCATTTTGCTTTGTTATTGATTTTCACCATTTCACACCTTTTTCTACGCTCCCTTTCGGCCTCTTTTACAATACTTAAATTCCTTTTATTTTAACACTTTCTGCTTAAATCTTTAAAACTTTGTTATATAATATTTTTTATAATTAACAATTCTATTTTATAAGGGATTATTAACGAAGGAATGCAGTTTTAGTCTTCTTTAATTTCATTTCTCATAGAAATGCACCAGTTTTTATCCGCTGCACCCAACTCAAATGACTCAAATGTCGTCTCCGCTTGTCATCAACACTGGAACTAGTTCTTGGAAGTA
Source organism: Toxonevra muliebris (assembly GCA_963691655.1). Taxonomy (NCBI): domain Eukaryota; kingdom Metazoa; phylum Arthropoda; class Insecta; order Diptera; family Pallopteridae; genus Toxonevra; species Toxonevra muliebris. The sequence goes on along the minus strand of OY829327.1, from coordinate 1,936,845 downwards.
TAGGTTCAGGGATGCAATTTTCGTACTAATCAACTGGGTTTGGACTTTACTACGATCGTACTAAATTTACTACGTTTTTCGCAAATTTTAAAATCTCTCCGTCACTTCATGAGTTAACATCAACTACGATTTTTTTCGTTTTTCAAAAATGCACACATGCCAATTATGTACATTTTTTCAAATACACACATATTTCTATCAAAAAAATATTTATTTTTTTATGTTAGGGGCATTCCTAAATTTACTACGGGAGTTTTGGTTTTCCTACGCTCTTTTCTACCATTTACTACGATATTAGATATCCAAGGTTCGAATGCTGGTAGTCAATACACAAAAGGGTTGATATTAGAAACAATGTGCAAATGTTACCTTTTTGATTCGAATATTATATATTTTTTCTACTTAATTCAAATACGCTGAACCAAGGTGTATTTGACATGGTGATAGCAGCGTCAACTCTGTTTCCTCTTCTTTAATTGATTTCTATGAAGGATCTCAAAACTGTCAAAATCGTTCACATTTTACTTGTTTTCCAAGCATCCGTTTTTGTATTTTTATCATTTCTTGATTTTTATAGCAACCAGTATGGCCAACTTTTATTTTCAAAATCCGCTAAAATGAAGGAAAAAACGCGTATTTTCTTCAATAAAATATTTTATTATTTATTATTTTCCCTATAAAAGTGTTAAACACTAATTTTTTCATATCTGTATTAAAAAAAAAATTAATTAAATACATGCATTTTTAAAGATTTTAATTCACAGCATTTCTAAATTATACAATCACAAGAAAAAATTAAATAAGATCATGGAAAAATACTATTTTATACATATTGATCACAAAGAAATATACAGAGTAATATTTTATAAGTATCACATATCGATGTCGAAGTCTATATTCTCTTCATTACTATCAGCTTCTTTTTGCCATAACACACTCTTTAATCTGAATTCAGAAGCATTATAAACACTAGTGCTGTTTATTTACGTCATCAGGTATTTAGTAGTTTTCACAAAATGAATTTTCGTATTTTAATCCATTTTTTATATGAAGTAAAAAATTTTTTGAATAGAGTAACCTACGGTTGCAAACTTTGGTTTTAAATAAGTTCATTGCTCATTTTTTCGATAAAAACACGTTGTTAGGATTATTCAGGAAATGGATTATTAGCTGAGCATTTAGTGCCTTTTAAGTTACATTTTTCCGCGTTTTAATTTTTAAAACTACGGGGAAAAAGTGATTTAGCTCTCAACGCATTTTTTCAATTTAAAAGACACTAAATGCTCTGCTAAATAATCCATTTCTTGAAAAGTCCTAAAAAAAATATTGTATTGAAACATTGTAATTTTTGTACTTCATTTTACAACATGAAAATTCAACAATGGACAGTAACCAAAATACTACCTTATGAAACAACATTGAAAATCATCTGCTTTGAAATTACCCCGCGCAAGGCGGATTTAACATGGTGGTAGCAGCATTACAACAATAACAACACGCTACTTTGTTGTTGCTAAAAATCGTAATTGTCAAAAGCACAAGAACAAATGCATGAAAAAAAAACAAAGATTTTGACAGTTAAGATTATCTTCATATAAAAAAAATAGAGAAGAAGAAGACAGAGCTGACGCTGCTATCTCCTGTTATAATTTCGACATGATTCCGCGTTTACATGCACGTGCAAGTAAACTGTTTTACGACGCGTTGTATAGTGTGTAGTATGGTTGTGCGATCGATTTTCAAGTTGGTCCAACGGTTGGATGAGAATCAAAATATTTGAATTTTTAGTGGGCGGAGTTAACGATTGTTCAACGAGTTGTATCGTTTGTAGCGAAGTTGTACAATTTCAATCGTTTTAGTTTCATAAATTTTTATTGTTTTGATGCAAATGAGTGATAAAATGTCATTAAAGGAAAATAATGAAACAACGTATAGAAGAGAATTGAAGAAAAAAAGATGAAAGCATAAGAAAAAGTAGTGTTGGCGCGGATTAAATATGTGAGCCCAGGTTATGGTATTTCGACTCAATAGAATTTCTCCATGATATAGAGTTGCCTTCTAATCCCATTCAATTCATACATTTTCCACTAGGTTGTTTGCAACACGAAGAACAAAAAAATAATGAATTGTACAACGTGTTGGAAACTGTGTATGAAAAAGCAGTTCAACTCATTATCCAACGCGTTGTACAGCAAGTTGTATCGTGTGTACCCTGCATAAGCAATGATTTTTACAACGATGAATGCAATGCTTTGTTCAATTAGTGAATTTTAAAGAACTTCCGACGCTAATATTTTGGAATTGGCTTAACCGATTTTAAATTTGAGAATTTTTGGCTAACCTACGTTAAGCTCTTTAAATTGATATATAATATGATAGTGTAGCACTTCTGGATCTTCTGGAATAAAATTGTAGTTACACTAATAAATGTATAGATGATTGACGAGATGGTTTTATTATGAGAGTTGCATGTATACAGTATGCTTTTACTACGTGGCAACTCGATACTATTAAAAGCAGCTGATGTTTGTAAACAGAAAGAATACTATAAGAAAAGCTGTTAAACTAAACTCGAAATATTTTCCTTAAAAATGATTAATTTCCGACGTCTTTTACATAGGAAATCAAACCTTTTTCCTGAAAAACTATATTTCAAAAAGCACAAAACCCCAGCATGCATGTATTTGGCAGAAACTCAATCAGCGGAACTAATCACCAAATCTCTGGAACCATATTTGCAACATACCCATTGTGATACTGTTTTGGAACTGAATCCAGGTATTGGTCTTCTTACACAGAAGCTGATTGAACGTGAAAATAGCTTCCGGAAAATTATACTCATCGAAGCATTGGAGCATTTCATGCCCTATTTGCATGATCTGCAAGCGCAAAACTCTGGACGCATACAAGTGAAGCATGGTGATATGATTGGGCTCTGGAAACTAACCTATCAGGATAAAATTGATAACGGTACACGCGTGGCGGAGTTGCTTCAAGATGTTCCAAAATGTGCACACAATGAAGGTGATAATATCTAGATAAGAATATCTCTATTTACATTTCTCGTAGCTAAATTAAATTTTGTGTTAGATACCAATATGCTGGTCCTTGGTGCTGTTGGTTCCTATAGTTTCTTTAAACATTTGGTAAACTCATTGGTATTCCAGAATAGTTTAATGAGTTATGGGCGTTGTGAAATGTTTCTTGTTGTGCCACCACCGATTTACATTGTAAGTTTTTATATTCTGGATTCATGCGGTTAAAATGTATTCAAGTTTTTCTATCATTTTACAGCATCTTACCTGCAGTAATGAAATTGGTTACATGCTTTATCGCTCTACGTCGATGCTCTTCCAAATGTTTTTCGAGTATCGCTTTATTACTCATGTGCCACGTGAACATTTCTTACCTTCACAAACAGAGTTCAATAAAGCAAAAGGCAGCAAATTAAGTAGAGTAAAATCTATAAATCCTGAATATTTGTACTTGGTGAGAATAGTACCACGCCGAAACATTTTCGATCTATGTGCTGCAGTTGATTTGCCCGCACTTTGGTACTTTGTTAAACAAAATTGTGTTAGCCGTCGCAATCGAGTCATACCTAATCTAGAGTAAGTGTGTGATTTTGCTTTGAAACTAAAATTTAAATTTAAAATTAAATTAGAAAATGGGTACCAGGCTGTGGTCCGCGACTCATAATCAATACCACAAAAAACTCTACGAAGTCAGTACAACCACTGTATTCAGATGAGGACGTTCAAAATTTGCCTAAATACTCTACTCGATGCACTACGATGTACTGCAACGATTTTTATCCAAACATGAATATATTTACTCAATTCGGTGATCTTAGTGCCAGTCAAATGTTAACGCTATTCACACAGTTTCGCCAATGGCCTGAGTATAGTGAGAGCTCATTCCTTGCTTCACTTGAAAATAGTCTACTTAAAATGGAAGCTTCGGCGGACGAGAGCATAGATGGCATTAGCATCACCGAAGAAGACGACGTTAATAGTGACATGGTGCATCTTGATAATGCTGCCGCTGATGAAGAAGGCTTGCAAGAGGAAGAAACACCAAAACGCAAGAAAAAAACCAAGACTGTAAATTAGACTAAAAAACCTTTTAATAAATTATACAGACTTTCTTAATATCCACAAGCTTCATTATTATAAATGTGACACAATTCTATTGCTTTTTTAACAATAGCATTACTGAATTTGATTCACTTTCACAAAATATATTAAGATTTGATTTCATTCACAAAATATTCATCATTATCATGCTTTAAAAAAGACATTTTCAAACTAAAATTAATTTTAACTACAGATTAGCTGATTTCAATACTATTAATTATTTAATCTCCAATATTTGCCGGGATAACTTATCTTAAGCAATTTGAATGTAACATTAATACGAATCCGAAAGCTTTCTAGAAATATGTGAAGTTTAGAAAATCTTCTTGTACAATTCCCTACAGTTTTTCCCAATGACAGGACTGCCTGCACTTCTGCAGAAGCAGCTAATCTTTTTTCAGTTTTCTTTAAATCTAATTTTTATAATCCTGTTCTTAGAGTTTAGAGCTGTGGGTGGGCTGGACTTAACCAAAGCACTCAGTCAACGAGGAGCATTGTGCTATACCCAATGATAGAACCAGTAGAAGAGAGACAGGAAAGTTATGTGGGGATAAATGGGAAGAAGAAAGGTCTAGGGTCTCTCAACCTCGAACTTCTTTGTTTCACTGATGAACCTTAGAAACTCAGGAAGAGGGAGAGTATGGACATTATTCATACTCAAGACATCACTACCCAACAGCCTTAATCTGATTTTCGCGAACGCCGGACAGCTTCATATCTTCTTCCTAAACGGATGCAAGACGCTTGATTGTCCACGAGCATCAAGAACAGTGGGCACTGACAACTGGTGGTATATCATACTGTGCCCTACATCCGCCTCGACATGCCAGACTCCATTTAATCGGAGTCTGTAGGCCCCTCACATCGCTTCTTTACGGATTTGAAGATCCAGAGGAAGCAAGTCAGGCAAGGCATTGAGGGCATCACCAGATGTAGAGGCATACGTGACAATAGGTCTCACAAAAGCAATGTATACCCAGTATACCAGGGCTGGAATCAGACCCCAAGTCTTGCCGAAAGCTCGCCTGCACTGCCAGAAAACCTTTAGTGTTCGCGAGACCTTCAGCTCGACGTGCGTCTTCCATAACAGTTTGCAATCTAAAGTTACCCCTAAATATTTAACTTCAGAAGACAATTGCAGTGTTACTCCCTTCATTGTTGGTAGTAACAGGCCATCCTTCTTGCGTTTCCTGGTGAAGAACACTAAGGTGCTTTTGCCGGGATTCACTGAAAGACCCTGCAGGTCGCACCAAACCTCGATCTTGTCCAAGACTTCTTGCATTTTGATGCACACCGTCTGTAGGGACCGTCCCGAGATTAGTACGCACACACCGTCTGTAAGCACTGTCCCGAGATTATGTCTCTCCCCGTGATAAGCAGCCGTTTGGATAGCATGGTTTGAATCCATCGAATGACGACTTCTTCAACACCAAATTGTCTGGCCGAAGAGCACATCGAGTCGAAGGTAGCGTTGTCAAAAGCCCCTTCGATATCGACAAACACTCTTAGGGTGTAGTTCCTTGCTTCCCTTGTTCAACTGTACTAACACAATCATGAAGAGCTGATTCACACGATATTCCGCTCTGATAAGCATGTTGTCGAGAATTGAGAGGGTTTTGGCTTAGAACGTTCAGCCTGTTCTCGACCCTGCGTTCCAGACTTTTAAGCAAAAACGATGTCAAGCTTATCGGTCGGAAATTTTTCGGTAGAGCGTAGTTATCCCTTCCCGGTTTAGGAATAAATACAACTTGAACCGAGCGCCAAAGACGTGGAATATATCTGAGAGCGAGACACGCCGTGAAAATCCTTTCCAGAACCTTCATAAGATTTGTCTCTCTCCGCTTTAGCATGATTGGATAAATGCCGTCGGGTCCAGGGGACTTAAAGTCATCGAATGACGAAAAGGCAAACCTTAATGTCTATTCGGTGACCATCCTAGAGGCTATAAACCAGTCGATCCTTCTGGTGGTACTGGAGCCAACCTGACCAGGAGTATTGACAGTGCTCTGAGGAGCAGCTACCTTGCAACCAGGGAAGTGCGTTGCAAAGAGTACGTCATTAACTTCTGACCTAGAGTTGGTGTAGGAACCATCGGGCTTCAGAAGTGAGTCCAGCTTAGCCGTCCGGTCCCTTTGCATAGCCTCGCCGAAGCCTTCTGATCTACCATCTGCAAAAATTTCTATAAAAGTCCAGTTTTAAATATTTCATCTTCTTCTTATAGTCCTTTTGCAGCTGACAATAGGCAGCCCAGTCCGCTTCCAATCGAAATTTAAGGGCTCGATTTAGAAGTTTCCTGGAGTTTTTCAGGAGTTTCGAAAGCTCAGCGTTTCACCAAGGGACCGCCTTACGTTGTCTACTCCTACGTTCCGGGCACACCATCTCATAGCAATCAACCAAGGTTCGCTCTAATGTATTAGAGGCTTCCTCGATTGACTCTATTGTCCGGAGTTTAGGAACAACGCGAATTCTTTCTTCGACCGGCTCACCGAATCGCGTCCAATCCTCTTTTCGAGGATTTCGACCGGCAGGAACCAATTCTAGCTCAGCTGCAAGCCGAAACTCTATGTAGCGGTGGTCCGAAAGGGAGGAATTTCTAAGAACTCGCCATCCGGTGATTTGATCAGCCACTATACTGTTTGATAGTGTCAGATCAATCAGAACCTCCTGTCTCCTACTAGTAACAAAAGTCGGGCTAGTGCCAACATTTTGAATTACCAGTCGGGATGACAGAATGAAATACAACAGCTTATTCCCCCTGAAGTTACACTTGGTGCTCCCCCAGATAGTGTTCTATTAGTCCTAAGCCGTTTGATTCCGCGTATCGTACGACTTCCATCAACTCCCTCGTAGGAGGGGGCATAGTAGAATCGTGGGGAAGCTAAGCCGCAACAACAATAGTCTCCACCATACCTCCCCCATAACGGTTCTTTATTTTAACTGCAACGAGGTGTTGACAGCAAAATTGTCTTAAAGCTGTGCAGTCAACCGCTTTTGGCACAATTATGCAAGAACGCGGACGAACCACTCCTTCACAATAAAGGACGGAACCTCACTTAACTCCTCCCAATCCGCCTAAGCGTCTGTTAAACACCCATGGTTGTTGGATTAAAATTATGTGGGGATTTATATGCAGTTTCGCATAGCTAATGCATAAGAGGGCAGTAGCCGATTTGCTGTGCTGCAAGTTAATTTGTGAGAAAGTGAACGACATAGAGTTGGTCATCATCACCTATTTCACCTTGCCTTCATCTGAATCCAGTAGCGTAACGAGTACGCGTTCCAAATTCAGATAAAGGTACATGCCGTACCTAGATCGTATGACCTTCAACGACTCCGGATCGACACCAATAACCAAACGGGCGCCGTATCCGGTGCACTAATTGTAGCCGCATTCCTAGCTCCCGTACCAGGTGTTCCGCTGGACCGCAGTCACCACGTTAGACCCACTAGTGGGCGTAAACCCACCTGCAGCTCCCACATCCATTGAAATCTTTTGGCCGTCTCTGCCTTAACTATCAGACCAATGGAAGGCATAAGCGGTGCCTGGAGAGGAACCGTCATGGTTTCCTCCAAAACTGTACCAGGATTTCTCCAACGAGTTTCGAGCCTGCATATCCATTGCTCGAGCCGCTGGCGAACCAACGGGGGAGTACCACCAGTGTGGTTGCCCCGTGCAGAGAAAATCTGGTTTATTCTCATTCTTAACGTTTTCGGCCCTATTTGATACTCTTCAAGGGAGCCACAGTTGAAGAGGAACCAGTTTTCGACTGTTCCGTTAAAGCAGGGTTAACTCGAGCAGGGTGCGGCTCTTCACCACGCACTGACGGTCCTGACTTAGTAGAGGCTAGTGAAGCTAAGCACAAACTCATGTTCGTATACCAACCCCTGTACCCTGTACCCTCTAAGGATTAGTGTCCGACCGAAACCGACTTTTTCGGCCGAAACCGAAACCGAATTTCGGCAATTTTTCTAATATTCGGCCAAAACCGAAACCGAAACTTTTTAATATATGAGTATATATCTGTGGTCACAAGGCATAACAGCATAAGTGTGTTTTTTGTATTTTACAGGAGAGCACTTCAAAGGTTCAAGTGCTAAGAGTAATCAGGTTGAGTTGCGCTATTTTTCCGCCCTAATATCTTGGAAACCACTGAACCGATAGTCATAAAATTCTGACACAATATGAAAATGGATATGAAGAGTCAAATTATGATAATAACTCGAATTCGACAAAACTCGAGTTGTGTTGTTATTGCTTGTGACCACAGATATGTTAAAAACAAAATTCAAATCATTTTAATTTTTTTTCAATTAAAACTCAAAAAAGAAAAAATCCATGTACATTCGGGCGTACCAATTTTTTTTTTTTGAAAAGTACATTGACAAAAATTCTATATTCGATTCTGATCAGCTTTGCCGAAGAAAGTATGGCAAAAAATGGATCCTACCCCCCCCCCGTAAAATTCGAAGAAGTTTCAGTACTACGTACTGTAGTTGTTTGAATAAAAATCGAAAAGTTACTTTTAATATTACTTTAACTTCTACGAATTTTACGGGGGGTAAGCTCCATTTTTTTGTCATAGAATATGGAACTCTTCTGTCGGTACTCCGAAAAAAATTCATTCATACAAATTGGTACGCCCTAATATACATACTTATATATGTATATATAAAATAACAAAAATATTATTTTAACAATAAAGAAAATATATATTAAAGGCACTAAAAAAATACATTTTGTGGTATAGGTACAAGTGAAATTCACATTTTAAATTCACATATTCAAAATTGAATAACTTTATGTTATATGCTAAAAATAAAAACAGTCCTTTGCGTACTGAAATGCAATTTACAGTAAAATTGCCATATTTTTTGCCGAAGCCGAAACTTAGCCGAAACCGTATTTTTGGCCGAAACCGTAACCGAAACCGAATATTCGGTCGGACACTAATAAGGATCCAGAAAATCTTTTTTCGTTTTGAGTTGCGTTCCCTTCACTATCCCACCTTATAACGCTCGCTGCATGCTCTATTCTGTCCCTAATGTTTATCTATGATATCGGACTTTCGGAGCGGACTTTCTTTAATATCCTTGCCAGAAATCTTCGCTATTTTCGTTTATTTCATCTTGGTCCTTATAGGGCTAATTACATTTTCTATGCTCCTATCTCCAGAGCCTTATCGGAATTCAATTCATTTCTCAAATTCTTCAGCATTAGATTTCTCTATTTATAAAATGTATTTCAAAAACTTGCTCATGTTATCTTATTCATAACGCGTTTATTCATTAGTTATCATATTGATAGTTTTGCTTATATAAGTTTTATTGTATTATTATAGTCAGTAAGGAATTTGCTCCACTGACTAAATTAAATAAATAAATAAATGACATTGAAATCATAATCGAGTTTTAGCTTTATTTGAGAGAATTTTCAACAATACTTTGGCGGGACTGACATGCCCCAGTTTCAACATATAAATAACTGTTTTTTTTTTTACATATGCAGCAATATATATAAGTGAAACCTTTAAATGACAGTATAAAATTTTATACTGCAAGGCTTTTGAGCCAAACCTTGTCTCAACTGTTGCCAATGTTATACCTCCTAAACATGTGGAAAATTTGTAAATGTAACAATGGAACGGATTAAAATGCAGTGGACAGATTCCACAACTCTAACAATGTCAGATTCTTTTGGAATCTGAGGAAAGTCCCTCAACATATACAAAAAATATTGAGTAGGTAAGAGATCACAACTCAGAAATCTAATGTAATTTCCACTTCTTTTTTATGTATTGTTTTGCTTACATTTTTTCACTTTACATTTCATTATAAGAAAATTAAAAAAAAAATATGTGTATTCTTTTTAATTACCCAAAGAAATTTTATATATATGATATATATAAAAGTTCTTACAAATATGCAATATTGGAGCATATTTATATCCGATTTTGCTTGAATTTTGAACATTACTGGGACATATAATCCCACCAAAGGTGCAAGGGTTAAATACATGTATGTGAAAAGACCCAAGTCTTATTTATAGAGTACAAAAGTTTAAATAATTTCAAAAAAAAAAAATGTTTTAACAAGAGCTTCCTTATATAAAAAGTACATAAATAATTTTAACAAATAACAATAACCAAGTCATATTCTAAAACTTTTTCATTTCTTTATTTTTGTTGTAATTTTGCACCTTTATCAGTTGTTGTTCACGTATACAACGAAAATCTGTCTCGATCGAGGCATACGACTCAACGTTGGCGTAGTGCGTAACGATGTCCCAAACTGCTCTGAATATGATTGACTCTTGGTGTTGCTCAAACGGGCTATCGGTTAACCCTCTTAAAACTGGTGTTATTCTTTTCACCAGGAGAAGGAAAATTGATGGTCTCGTTTTACCAGTACTGCGAGGAGTCACTATCAAGTCATTCTAGATACCAAACTTCTTTGGCGTTCTCATGTTGAGCTAAAGGTATCCAAGGCATTGGCAGCTTTTTGTCAATGTAAAGCTATTTTTGGCAAAACATGGGGCTTATCACCTTATAAAGTCTTATGGCTTTATAAGGCTATTATTCGACCCATCATCACTTATGCATCCATAGTCTGGTGGAGCAGACTTAATGTTGACAGCGTTAGGAAAGCTCTTGCCAGACTTCAAAGGACTGTGGCTATTAGCTGTACGGGAGCTTTTCCTACAACACCTGGCCCATCCTTAGATGCATTGCTCAACTTACCACCCCTTGACATTTTTGCTTAAACGCAATAGGTATTTGTATGACACTTGCTGGGATATTGGTGACATTATGGAAGGTACTGATATGGACCTAACAGTTCTATCAATGCCATCCGATGCAATGCCAACAATTCCAGTTTTAAAACAGCGGTATACAATACAAATTCCAGTGGCCCAAACTTGGTTTTTACCGGGACCTGGGCCTGGAGTTGATTGTAAGCGTATTTTCACTGACGGCTCCAGAACCAAATTCGGTTCGGTTCTATGGTCTTTATTGAAAATGATGGAGTGCACCTTCACTTCTCCCTTGGGTTGTATGCTTCTGTTTCTCAAGCAGAAATTTTTGCAATCATCATGCAAGGAGTATCTGTGTATTTAGTGACAGTCAGGCTGCGCTTAAATGCTTGCTTAATTCTCTAACCACGTCTAAACTGGTTATGCATTGTAAATGCAGGCTTGATTATGTTGGAAAACACAATAGCCTGCTGTTGATATGGGTTCCTGGACACTCAGGAATTTCAGGAAATGAATCGGCTGACCTTCTGGCCAGAAAGGGTTCAGAAACTGGTTTCCTGGGCCCAGAACCTGTACTCTCTTTGTTGTCTAAAGCCATCAAGACCACCATTAATGAGTGGTTCGACTTGACCCACAATCGTAAATGGGAGGACCTGAGGAGCTTTAGGCAGACAAAGACTATGATACCTGTTATCTCGAAGCGTCTAACAGACTTTCTATTATCACTTAACAGAAAGAGCTGCAGCCAGCTGGTGGGATTATATACAGGTCATTTCTTTTGGGCCAAACATTTTCATATGATTGGCCTAGGAACTAGTGCCTTCTGTGCTTCCTGTGGTTTGGAGGAAGAATGTGAAGAGACGGCGGACCACTTTCTTAGTGTCTGCCCCGATTTCTGCCAGATCAGAGTAAGCATATTTGGTACTGGAGTGTTGGGAGATGAACACCTGAGCTCTCTAACACCGCAGGATCTCCTAATATTATTAATAAATCTGGTAGATTTAAAGAATAGCAAAAGGGAACACAAGATATAGTACAATGGACGTAAAGCTTGTCTGAGTGCAGTATTCTTGAATACTTCTTTTGTCTGTTCCAAAAAAAAAAAAAAAAAACGATGTCCCATTAAAGATAACCAATGGATATTATCATCATCTGACTCGTTACTATGACGTAAGAAGGAACAATCGAAATGAACTACAATATACATTAGATATCAATTAAAAATCTTTGCATCGGAATAACAAATCTTTACTCAACGTAAGATATCCAGATTAAAACTACAAGCACAATTGTACCAAATTAAAACAAACGAAATTAATGTAGGCCTTGCGAGTGCACGGAAGCTATGTCCGCTGGAATTTGTGCTGGTGAATATTCTGTACCTAGAGGAGTTCATCATTAATGGAACGCAAAAACATTTAAATTTTAACAATACTAAATTTGTTTGTATTTATTTTACGCATTTTGTTGTGTTATATGTAAGAGTTTAACTCTTTCCATTTTAAATTATGTAAACTGGGTCTGGAAGGGTAATTTTATTATATTGTTTGCCAAATATAAAAAATATTCAAAAGTTCTTCATGATGCGCTTGGTAGCATACGTTCGATCGTATAAGTTCTTAAACACGGGAAATTTAGGCTTATGGCAATGTTCTAATTATCTTTTTCAAGAATGTGTAATATTTTTTCTAACTTGACCGATTGCTGCATCTCAAAATCATCAAGGCGTGTTTTAATCTTGTCTTCTAATTCCTTAAATCGCTGGTCAATGTGAGACTTTAGAATTGTATTCAACGATGGTGGCATATCAAAATTGGTATTGTTGTCACATATTCCAGTCGCGGCTGTTACTGTGAAGTTATTCAAATGTGATTCTGTATGAAGCATATTTTTCATTTGCTCCAGCAAATACATTCCTGTTGGACCTTCTCCTGGCTTTCCCACTGATGGCTGATATTCCATAAATGCTTTGCATTTCTCGGCACTAGGCGATAACTTTCGATTGGAACTATTGAGCAACTTCTGTACGTTGTCTAAATTAATTGCTGTAGGGAGTAGAGTTGTAATTCCATTTGGGTTTGGAGCAATTTGTAATAAAATACCATAAATACAAACTTCATCAGAAGAAGTTATGAGCTGTTAAATAAAGAATACTTAATAAATGAAATAATCACGTGCTTCCGTGTTATATATTCGTTAGTTATACCTTTAATGTAAGATCAATAATTCCAGACTTTTGTACTTCAATATCATATCGATAAAAGTGCATGGAATCTGGTTCTATTTTATCGCTATCATCAGCTATTATATGACCATAAATAGTTTCTGTATATTCTTTTTGTGGTCCTATGAAAATTTCCAATTTGGATGAGCTACAAATGACAGTCAATGATTCAATTTTGTAGCGCGGAAAAATTCGCAATTGCAGTTCACATGGCACAGTGGCTTCATCAGTATTTGATGGCTTTCCAAGTAATATAGCTCGGTCTTCACCGATTACTTCATCTAATTCTGGTCTGTAAGTAATAAAAAAAAAGTACACAAATAAATAAACATAAAAAAATTAAGTTCTGGACATAGAGCAAACTGCGATTAGAATTAGATTAGAAGTCAAAACTATCGAATAAAAGGGGGTCTCTCATCCAATACTTTTCGTTTGATTTCAGCGGAAAAATATTTTGATGAGGCGAGTTCGTAACCCAATACATTAAAGATCGTTTTGACATGTCTTAAATGGCTGTGAAGCTGTGTACCGCCTTGAGATTTAGAAACCCAAGGATGGAATATGATCTCAATGTTTCTAAGGCAGTTTTTTGACCTAGTGTCCTCCTCCACTACAACTTTAACTTAGATATCAGCTAGGCCTGAAGTGCTCACTTTAAAAAAATATCTTCATGTGTTATTTTCGTTTGTATTGCTTTAGCAAATTCAACTCCTCCTTTTCGATTCCAATTGCTCGTAGCTTTAACACTTGTATCCATTTCTTTTCAAAATAATAAACAAAAACTTGTAAACAACGAAGTAACTAAATCGACTTATTTTTACACAGTTGCTACAAATGAACACTATTCAAGTCCACAAGCATAGGATTGTATTAAAAGTATGTTGTCGTACATATATGTTGTATCACGAAAAGTCATCGTAGAATCGCTCAAAACGAGTTGCATATATGAGCCGTCAAATCAAAAAATTTTGACATACATATTTGTAATTTATTTTTTCTCGAAGTCAAATGTTATTTTTTGGGAACTTAAACAATGAAGGTCTGGAAAAGGAGGAAAACAATTTCTCCGAAACTTGAAAACTATTTTATTTTCTTATTTAATCTAAAAGATTTCACAAAGTTTGGTTCTTCTGCCTTTTTTAGCGAGTGTATAGTTATTTAGTGTTCCAGGCCAGTTTTATATTTGGAGTACCTATTATTTATGTTTTTCTGTTTATGTTTGGAAATAGGAAGAAAAAATTTATTTTCAGACATTGCGCAATTTGGCTTAAATTACACTGTTTGTTACAATTTAAAAGCAATTTTTCGGAAATAATTAATAATTCCAGCAAAGTCAGTGCCGTCCGAGAGAGTACACTCAACAGCAGGAAATACAATCATGGAAAAACAATTACTATTATTCCCTACTCTAGCAGAAAAGCTCGTAGTCTTGAGGCAGAACTTCGATTTTGTTATGTCAAAATTTCAAAGCGATCGGTGAAGAGCCTCCGAAGATTTGCGGTTTTTAACAAAAGAGCATTTACATTTTTATTTATTTAGGGTTTGTGTGAAACGGTAACTTTTTACTTGATGAAAATAGTGGTGGAAAAAAATTTCCTCTGGTGAGAAAAATTTTAATGGAGATAAAATTTTGACATTTCGAGTTGAAACAAATAAACTTTGGGTGTGCGTAAACGGTAACTTATTACTCGATGAAAATAATGGTGAAAAAAATTTCCTATGGTGCGAAAAATTTGTAATTTTGCTATGCGAAATGGAGATAAAATTTTGACAGAGAAAATCTTGACATTTCGAGTTGAAACAAATAAACTTTATAAATTTTGAGAATAAAAATATTTGAATTGTGTGTATTTTCATGTTATTATTATTGCAATGAGGAATATATTTTTGGTTTATTAATAATAATATTATTTACACAAGTAGAAAAATATTAACTAAATACAAACAGATAAAATAAATAAAACAAAAATTTAATTAATTCGATTACATCCAGATTTTGATGGAATGCATATTTTTCCCGTCCATAGCGTCCATAGCCATCCTTTTTCTATACTTAATATTTGTTTTATATGCATTAGTTATTATAATTTGCATTTTTTCTTTGAATTTGCATTATATTTATTTTTGAATTTTTTAGTAAATTGTAACTGTGTATGTTAACATACACAATGCTTATTTTGTTGTTCTACAGATTTTATCCTGAATTATCAAAATTTACAGTAGCCCTTGAGCCAGTGAAAATTTTGGCAGTTCATATTCACCTCAACAGTGTCAATATTTTCTTTTGAACTGTCAAAATTTTCTCTTCCGAGTAAAAAAATAACGGTTTTACACACACCCTTAGTATACAAAAATATTTGAATTGTGCGTATTTTCACATTATTTTTTTGCTTTATTAATTGCGATAATTATCCAAGTAGAAAAATATTGACTAAATACAAACAGATAAAAAATAAACATAACAAAAATTTAATTAATTCGTTTACATCCAGGTTTTGTTGGAATCCTCATTTTTCCTGTCCATAGTGTCCATAGCTATCCTTTTTTCTATATTTAATATTTGTTTATATGCATTAGTTATTATAATTTGCATTTTTTCTTTGAATTTGCATTATATTTAGTTATGAAATTTTTAGTAAAATGCAGGAAATGCTTATTTTGTTGTTCTAAACATTTCATCCTGAATTGAAAAATTTATATTAGCCCTTGAGCTAGTGAAAATTTTGACAGTTCATATCCACCTCAATAGTGTCAATGTTTTCTTTCGAACTGTCAAAATTTTGTTTTCCGAGTAAAAAGTTACCGTTTCACACACACCCATAGATTAACAATATTGCATATAAAAATATACTAGTAATATACTAGTTATTTTGTACCTCTTTCCAAAGTTTACCCATTTATTATTCCGTGTAATCATATATGGCCTATAAAGGCTCGATTATAAATTCCAATAAATAAATAAAAGTTACAACCTAATTTGTAAACTTGAATCAAATAATATTACAAGTCAAAGCCCATGAATATGAAAATGAACTAGAAAAAAAATAGACAAGAAGTGAAAGCCATGCAACACTCATTCTGTATGATAAGTATTACAGAGGAAGAATAAGATCAATTCACTCAAAACATTTAACGAAAGAGCGTTCATTAATTATTTTATTAAAAAAAGAGGAAACAAAGTGAGTCGAGTTTTTATGGATTCTGATTGAATCAACAAAATGCAACATTGTATTTTAATAGTTTAAATTATAACCCCAATGTTATTGAACGTACTCCTTTAGTCGCTGAATAGCGAAATTGTGGTGCATTGGCAAAATGACCTTGCTAGGTCATAGCAGAACGATATTTTTTCGTGTTATTTCAATCGATTCCGTTAGTGGTCACTGCTGCCGTGTATTTGCATCGAAATTTTTGATAAATTTGCGTAAATTTGCTGATAATTGCAACATGGCTGGAAAATATAAAATCGTTATGGTTCGTCATGGCGAATCCGAGTGGAATCAAAAAAACCTATTCTGTGGATGGTTCGATGCAAATTTGAGCGACAAGGGTAGGTGCATAAGGCTACATAATCAATTTTTTAATTAACTTTTTATTTATTTCTCTTTAAGGTAGGGAAGAGGCCAAGGCTGCTGGAAAGGCTATCAAAGATGCTGGACTTAAGTTCGACATTGCGCATACATCGGTGCTCACTCGTGCCCAAAATACTCTTGCGTCTATTCTCTGCGAATCTGGTCAAGAAAGTATTCCCGTTTGTAAGACCTGGCGTTTGAACGAACGCCACTATGGTGGTCTAACTGGTTTGAATAAAGCTGAAACCGCAGCCAAGTATGGCGAGGAACAAGTGCAAATATGGCGCCGTAGTTTCGATACACCCCCACCACCAATGGAGCCAGGCCATGCTTATTACGATACTATTGTTAAGGATGTACGTTATGCCGATGGCCCTAAGTTGGAAGAATTCCCCATGTTCGAGTCGCTGAAACTAACCATTGAACGGACACTGCCCTACTGGAACGATGTTATCATTCCACAATTAAAAGAGGGAAAAAAGATTATCATTGCAGCGCACGGCAACAGTCTACGAGGCATCGTCAAACACTTAGACAGTAAGTAAACGCTGCAGTGTTCCCAGTGTCGCAACTGCTTTAACTGTCCGTTTTTTATTATTAGATCTCTCGGATGATGCTATTATGGCTCTGAATTTGCCCACTGGAATCCCATTCGTTTATGAATTGGATGAACATTTTAAGCCAGTTGTATCAATGCAATTCCTTGGGGACGAGGAAACTGTTAAAAAGGCTATGGAAGCTGTTGCCGCACAGGGCAAAGCCAAATAGATTTATACACGCGCACACACAACCCACCTCCTATATAAATCAATAAATAGACAGAAGATTAATTTTATTTGTGCATTTCGATTTGAATTTCGAATGCTTTGTAACTTGAAGTTGCATTCGTTGTAGAATATGAATATAAATAAGGCTTGTTAAATTTATTTTTACTGTAATTTAATAGCAAATATTGATGTTATGTATGTATAAATAATTTTACGTTGGAATTAACATCAATTTCATTGCTTAAGCTGACAATTAAAACATTATTTATTCAAATGCTGTGCTTCTAAATGTTTTGCAGTAGCAATTATGCGTTCGGGGTCTGCAACGGTGGTTTTGCTTCACAGAAAACTTAATATAAATAGTTCGTTTCAAAAGAATTGATAAATGAAAACTTGCAATTCGTTTCCAATTACTTTTTGAAGTGTAAACATTATGCTCATGGTATGGCCAAATTTCAAAAATGTGTAAAATATAAATAACTAATGTCCTATATTCCCCTCTTGCTCAGACTGCAGCGCGGCATAAAAATGGTACTCTAAGGTCGATGTTACACGATCAATGTTCAAAAACACTGAGCAAACGAGAGAATGAACA
Source organism: Toxonevra muliebris (assembly GCA_963691655.1). Classification (NCBI taxonomy): domain Eukaryota; kingdom Metazoa; phylum Arthropoda; class Insecta; order Diptera; family Pallopteridae; genus Toxonevra; species Toxonevra muliebris. The sequence continues at coordinate 1,918,800 of OY829327.1, read as the reverse complement.
CTTCAAACGTTTTTGCTTACGAAAAAAACCTGCATCACTTCAAAAAAATTGGAGTTTGTTTGTGAAATTGAGCGCTGTTGAAAAAATTAATAAGGACATTCCCTTCTACGTGTAAATGTATCGAAAACAAGCAAATTCATTTCAGTCAACACATTCAGAGTTGAAGTAATTTGCTGTCTGTAATTCTGCATCAATCGTTCTTCTCCATGTCTTTGCAGGTGCCCCAACACGTCTACCATTTCCCTGAGGATTCCATCGCCATTTCCACAGGAGTAGGGATTTGGTTGGTTGTATTCCAGAGCTCCACGTTGCTGATGTGGTTAGCCCGCCATATGTTGAGAATTTGGCGCAGGCATTTGTTGGGAAAAGTTTGTAGGCGCGCGTCGATTGCGTTTGTACGGTTCCATGTCTCACAACCGTAAAATAACACTGATTTGACGTTAAAGTTATAAATGTGTAATTTGGTATTGGTGAAGATTTGTCGAGATTTCCAAATAGTTTGTAGTGTACCAAAAGCAGCTTTTGCCTTGTTAATGCGCGCTGAAATATCTTCATCTGCGCCTCTGTTTGTGGTGACCATACTTCCAAGGTAGTTGAACATTTTCATCATTGATGCCAAAAGGCGGCACGGAGTTAGCACAGTAACCGCCTTCCATCACTTTGGATTTGCTGATACTGATCTCCAGCCCAGCTGCCAAGGATTTGGTGTTAATGGCATCTAAGTTTGCTTATAAGTTTCTAGGCACATGGCTTAAGAGACATACATCGTCAACATACTCCAAATCCTCGACGTGCTTGAAAAGGGTCCACTGAATTCCGCTTCTGCCATCTAGTGCCGAATGCATTACATCGTCGATAACAAGAGTGAAGAGTATTGGGGATATTATGCAGCCCTGTCTTACACCTGTAGCAACTTCAAATGGGTTTGATAGTTTTCCGTTATGAAAAGCTGACACTTGAAATGGAAATACATGGCCTTGATTAACTTTATGAGTTTTGATGGCATTCCTCGCTTTTGAAGTATTGTCCACAGAAGACCTCTTTACACTGTCGAAGGCTTTCATGAAGTCGATAAACGCCATGTATATGGGTGTGCGGAGCTAGTAGCATTGTTCTAGGATTATACGAATCGTGTTAACAAGATCAACAAAGGAAATCAGATTTTCGAATTTTACGTCCGTGAAACGCAACCAAATCATAAAATGCAAAATTGATAACCTTTAATTCCTGGTTTTTCTTTAATTAAGGACAAGACAATAGCGGTCTGCGATCTATGGTAAATGTTCTTGTATTGTGTATTTTTCATAAATTTGATATTTGTAGTTAAATTTGATAAGTTTACAGAAACAAAACACATATGATTTTCAAATACTACAAGTATCAAAAATACAACAGTAAAACCTTTTGAAAATTGTGTATTGTATTTGTGTATTTACCCATCAGCTGATACAAAAATGCGATGGTGCCACTTATTTTGTTACTGATAGATCTTGAAGTTTTTAACATTCAAATTTATATTTTTTGATGCGTTCACAATAGTGGCTGATCACACGGGCGCAAGCATGAACGCCTGTCTGAAAAAGAGAGGTGGGAAAAATAGGTAATTAAAAAAAGGTGAGTTTCTATCTCTTTCTTACTACCTTTTTTCTACCTATCTCTTTCAGACTGGCGTTCACGCTTGCATCCGTGCAATAGAGCAACACGGCAATGACAATACATCTTTGTTGTTGCGACCATTATGGCGGGCGAAAAAAGTAAAGAAACAATCAAACATAAACAAAGTTTTGAGCACCACCGTTCCGCACCACGAAAGAAAATAGCGCCTTAAAAAACAAAAGGAATAATGAGCTGCTGATAGCTCCACCTTACATAAATTCATCATGGACGGAGCACTCTGAAATTTAAAATCAGCGGACTAACGCAGGAGTACAACACGGCAATGACAATACTTCTTCGTTGTTGCGGCTATTATGGCGGGCGAGAAAAAGTAAACAAGCAATCAATGTAAAATCATGAATAAGGGGATAGCATAGCAGAAGAATTAAGAAAGGAGATGCATTTTGACAGGTAACGGGAATTTGGACAACTTGTTTTGATACTATTCTTCTTTTTGCAGCAGCGCTTTTTATAGTTCAATTTTTAAGAGAGAATTTATAAGAAAATAATTTGCATAGGGAGAACTAGTTGGTGCTTTTTATATTATATTTTAGCTCGTAACATGTTCAAGGTATTTGCTTATAAAGAAAACAAATTTGAATAACACTTTTATACTTTTTTATTATGAATAAAACTTATAATTTAGTTTTAAGTAATAAAAGTAGTATTAATAATCTGCTACTAACTTTCTCTTTTGGTCCCATTTCAAAAAATGCATCTCTAAAATGTTCCTCTTACTTATCGAAAATTCAAAGTGGCTACTTTTTTAAAAAAAATCCATCTGCCTCTTAATAGTTTTACCATTGGGGATAGCATGGTGAAATTATGTACAAGGTGATAGCGAGATTACAACAACTTCACCTTGGTAAAAATCACATTTCTTTGTTGTTGCGTCAGATATCATAAGATGCCAAAATCAGCCGTACAACAAAATAATAACAACACATCTTTGTTGTTGCAGCGATAATGGCGGCGTGAAGAGAATGTAAAAATGGAGAGCAAATGTAAACAAACAATCAAAAGTAAACAATAATTTTGACAGCCTATGATATTGACCACGAAGAAAGAAGAAGAATGAGTTGCTGGTAACTTCACCTGGTATAAATTCACCTTGGGGGATAGCATGATTACAACAATTTCACCTTGAAAAAAGAATACATCTTTGTTGTTGCAACAATACAATAACAACACACCTTTGTTGCTGTGGCCATAATGACAATAACAACACATTTTTGTTGTAGCGACCATAATGGCGGCGTGAGGAGAATGTAAATATTTAGAACAGGCGTAAATAAACTATTAAAAGTAAACAATGATTTTGACAGCCTATGATATTGACCAAGAAAAAAAAGAAGAATGAGTTGCTGGTAACTTCACCTGGTATAAATTCACCTTGTTTATTAGTATAAAACAATTAGTACGCTTTGGCCAATATAGTACATTTTTCAGATTTGATTCAATACGAAAAAGTTGAGATCGAATACCAACCCTGAGCTAAACATCGACAAGTGCCGAAACATGTTTTCCTGTGGTTGTGAAAATTCACAGTTTGAATATTTATAAGTATTGTTTTCGTTTTAATAAATTAATACAGTTGTAAAAAGATGTTTCTCAAACCGTACAAGTTGAAGAGCAATGCTCCTTTAAAAGGATCCGATACGAAACGTCTTCGCCAGCGATTGGAAAAATCATTTCCGAATGCAGAGCCCGAACAATTGCTAGCTCTAGTTCCAGCCAAGGCAAGTGTATCTTTGGTGAAGCTGGTAACGCATAGCGGATTACAGACGAGCGTGTTTTGTGTTGACAAGTTGCCCATGTTTTTCGAAATCGAGAATGGGGAATTAGCTCCAACGTTGTATGCAATGTGGCAGGTTCCAGATTTATTACCCTATTTCACCACATTTGCTGCTGTGCTGCCGAAATTATCAAATGGCGCTGATTTGATGCTTCCCGGAGTAGTGATACATGGCACTGGTATGAACATTTACGGACGTTATAAAAAAGGGCAATTAGTGGCGATAAATTTAACTTCAAATTTATCAGCTGTCGGTGTTGGATATTTGCCACGTTCCAGTGACGACTTGTATATGTGCGGGGGACAAGGGTCTGCGGTAAAAATGCTACATTTATTTGGAGATAAGCTTTGGAGTCATGAACCGTCGCTTGTGCAACAAACTCCTAATTATAAACCTGCGGATTTGACTGATAATGATTTTCCTGCACTAGGGGCCGATTCTAAGAAAAAGGAAAAGCCAAATACAACAAGTGAAGCACCAAAAACAATTGCTGACATAGTAATGAATGCAAAGGAAGAAATTGCCCTTGAGACAGAGACACCTGCCATCACACTACCAGAATTCAAATCCTCCAATCACTATGATGAAAGTGTGGAAAAATTTGCAGCATTAGGGGAAGTAACTCCTGAACAAATTCTCAAAAATGCATTTTTGACTGCATTAAAAAATCACGGTAAATCACTGCAATTGCCTCTGCTCACGAGCAACTTTTACAGACTCTACGTTGTGCCCGAAGCAGATCAATCAATCGATTTAAAAAAAACGAAATATAAAAAACTCTCTAATTTCCTTAATGAAATGATTGAACAGGGCTTCCTTGTTGTACGTGAGGAAACAAAAGGTGTTGATAAAATTACTTCGATTGATCTTGAACACCCAGAGGTAGTAAATTTCATTACCGACTTCAAGCATCGTTCTGCATCGTCTGGTACTTCTGATAGCCAAGAGCCACAACCTTTGTTTCATTCTGAACTCACGGAGCTTTATATTGTCACTGATGCCACGGCTGCTTTTTTTACCAAAATGAACTACAAACGTGGGGAGGGCATTCCGGCAGCTCAAGTGAAAAAAATCATACGTGAATATATCAGCAAACAAAATCTTCCAATGTCGGATCCAGTCACTAAATCAATCAAGCTAGATGAGGCGTTACAAAATGTTTGTGATGATTGTAAAGAGGCAACACTTAGTAAATTGTGCATTGTAATCACTGCCAAAATGCAGCACACCTATCAAATGTGCAGTGTGAGGGATGTTGCTTCCAATAAACCAATGATACAGATGTCAATTGCAACACGTTCAGGCAATAAGAAAGTAACGCTTGTTAGTAACATTGAGTGTTATGGCATCATTGTAAATGAATTTATTAAATTATGCAAGCAAGGAGCAGCCGCTAGCACAACGATTGTAAAATTGCCAAATCAAAAGCGTGAACAACTGCAAATTCAAGGTAATCAAGTACGATTCGTTTATAATTTGCTGACTGAAACATATAAAGTGCCGCCAAAGTGTATCCTTGGTTTGGAATTAGCTAAAGATGGAAAGAAGCATAAGAAAAAGTAGATTATCATGTTTCAGACAAAAATACTTTAGACGGAGCTTTATTATTGAAGACATATCTGTGAAAAGGAAGATCTTCCATATTAATAAACCGACAATTGTACATACTATAATCTGTATAATCATACAGTAATGTTATATCATCTTTGGAATATTACAAACAAAATACCAAATTTCTTTTTATTTCGCTTAACCTAAAATTATCTTTTTTTATTATGTAAATTAGCTATTCCATCCATTGAATTGTCAACTTATTTGTTTTTAAAATAAAGTTATACTACTAATGACCAACAATAACGCCTCAATTTTTACTTGTATGATTAGTTTATAAAAACTTATGATGATCGATGTGTGAACTCGTAACCTTATGCTATCAAACCAACTGACGACATCGATAGTGGGTAGCACACTAGACTTTGGCACGGGAGTTGCATGTAGAATTCCTGTCTTGGTCTGGTGATTAATTCTCATAACCTTCTTATATTCGATATAAAGTAAATGAGAATTATTACAAAGTATACCACACTGGATATACACTATAATAAGACCTATCTTATTATATGGAGTAGTGGTCTGGTGGAAAGCCCTTGAATGCAAAGCAACGCTCAAACAATTCGAAAGGCTTCAACGTCTCATTTGTGTGGGTGTCACGGGGGCCCTGAAATCCACTTCCACCGAGTCTCTCAATATTATACTAAGCCTACACCTATAGATTTTTTTGAGAAAGGTGTGGTTTTCGAAACCGGACTCTGATTAAAAGAAAGTAATAGTTTCAGGGTTTGTTCGACTGGACACTGTAATATTAACAATATCGAACATACTTCTACAGACTATCAACAACCCTCTTTACATCTTGACCGAAGATTTATAATTAAAATTCCGTCAAAAGATTCCTGGCTTAAAAGATCTAGTGACCGGGCCAATATAACTGCGGTCTACACTGACTCCTTTAAAACTAAAGTTAGCGTAGGTGCAGCATTCTTTGTGCCTAGCACTAATACCAAAAAATCTTTCAAACTTCCCGAAAGTTGCAATGATTTTCAAGCTGAAATAGAGGCAATATATATTTATGGCTTCTGAAAACTTCGTGGGTAACGTAAATGATCTACGAATAATTATTTATTCAGATAGTCAACCTGCTCTGAAGGCCTTGGATAGTCATACTATAAAGTCTAAATCGGTAATAAAATGCTACAGCTCCCTTCAAAACCTTAGTATTCATAATAAGCTACAACTTTGCTGGGTTCCAGGACACTTTGGAATAATGGGAAATGAGGTGGCGGACAAGCTCGCTAAGCAAGGCGCAGGCCTTGAGGGAGAGCCCAGTAACATCTCGCCATCACTCCGCTTCTATTACACAGTATTCGCATTCGACAAACAACTTTACTCGACCTCTAATAGAAGATGGAGTAGCCTAAACTCCTCCCGTAAAGCTAAAATTCGCTGGCCCCAACATTCCTGTACCAAAACTGAACTTTTGCTCTCGCTGGCTCGCAAAGAATGTAGTTTACTGGTAGGCGTAATTACTTGACATTGCTTTTTGAAGTATCATGCCAAAAAGCTTGGTTTGGTGGAAAACGACCTTTGTAGGAACTGTAATGACTCTGTGACTAAGGAGACTTTGCAAAAAATTCTTTGCCATTGCCCAATACTAGCTAGGACTCTATTAAAAACGTTAGGGAAAGCATCTTTTCTTTCCTTAAATAATTAAACGAGTTTAAACATGGCTCTTCTAAAAAACTTTGCTCATAACTCGGGTACTTTCAAGTTCTGTTTGACTCAAGAGAGTTTGTGGTAACACTATGGACCTAGCGGTCTATGTGAGGCATTCGCCGCCACTTCAAACCTAATCTAACCATACAAGTACACCTCTTGGCAAGTAATGGCAAAACCATCAAGTGATAACAAATTGCCACCCCGCCGTTCGATACCGGCGTTAAACTGTAGGTTCAATCATATGGTATCACAACGGGCCGTTCTGGCATAATTGTATCCTTAGACAGCCACTTAACTTAACCGCCGAACAAAATAAAGTTTTGCGTTTGTTTAAAACATCTTGGTTTATTTAAGTACATAACTTACAAAATAATAAATATCATGACGCTAACATTAAGATATACATATTACACATATTGATAGAAAAATATACATAAGCGTATTATACATATACATATGTGCTTGTAAAATGAAATTTGATTTGTGCCTAAGTGACAATGGAACATTTTGTAAATATGAAATGGCTTTATACTTATATAACTCGTACATACATAAATGTTGCGTAATAAGCTATCAAGATTATAGCTACTTAATTATAACAAACGCCATCTGTTAACGGCTACATACAGAAAGCTTATGCTTTTAAATATCAAATTTTTGCGCCACTCCTTAGCTACCAGCAGACACCTTCATTTCGTTCCTTAACCACTGCACTATCGACTTGTAATTACGATTCATCCAGTCAACATTTATGTGAACCTGCTCAACGATTTGCTTAATAGAACGACCATTTTCCTTCAAATCACTCTTAACAAAAGTTTCCAATTCGCTCAAACAAAATTTTGAGTTCATACGTTTTGTAGCAAATTTCAAGATCATGTTTAAATTTGACATGGAAGATCCCAAGCTATAAAGATAAAATTATATTACAATTTAAGTTATGATTTAGATCAGCGGTTCTCAACTGTTTTCGTCCGGCGCCCCTTTATTCGAATTAGTGCCCATCCCGCGCTTTCCCCACTTTGATTTTCACACAACATTTTTTGCACTGGTTAACTATTTATTAATTAAATCATACACGCCTGGGAAAATATCTAGTTGCTGTCTACTTTGGAGAAGACTCTGGTTAGTCTGTGTTAAGGATAAACTAAACTAGTAAACTTATCTAGTAGTTGAAACTAGGATGGTGAAGTTTTAGTGAGGTTGTAGTTGGAATATCGCTTGCAAAAACTAACCAATTAATTTATAAATCGAATCAAGATGCATTCTTTGAAGTGGTTCTTAATGTCAAAATTTGTGTAAAAGGCAAGAAACCCACCAAAAAAACTGTAGGAAAAGAAGGAGACAAGAATGACAATAAGTTAGATAGTTTCAAATGTAGGTATTTTTCTACCTAAAATTATTTTAAGTGAATAATGATGTTCTTAAATATCTTCCAAGCGGGTATAAAAAGCGTATTTAAAATTTATTATATAATACATTTTTCAATATATTATTTTTTTTATAATTAAAAATACGTACTCGCATTAATATTTTATCACAAAAGTATACAAATAATTAATATTTTAACACAAAAAATGGTATTTCACATTCAGAAATTTAAAATGTGAACCTAAAAATTGCATATTTTAGAACATAATATAAAATAAAAGAGAAATTTTTTTATTAAAAACTAAATATTATGATTACAATACATTACTGAGTACGCAAATATTTGTTTATTGAAATATCTCCGCGCCTCCCTTCAAATCTATCTACGGCCCCCTAGGGGGCGCGCCCCACCACTTGAGAACCACTGATTTAGATGAACGGAACGGTAAAGCAAAATAGAAAACATACTATGCCTTGATTTCTTCCCAGTTATTACGTATAAAATCGAATGAAATTTGCTGGCCAATTACATTGCTTGATACTGCGGCAAATACTCGGTACACATCCTGTTTTCGTATATTATCGCCAGCGATTGAGCGCCGCAAGTATCTAAACAAAATCCATGGCTCCTTAGAGCATCCGAGTGCAGATAGTAGAAGTTCCTTTTCAGTTGAGACTGTCGCTTTCAAATATCGCTCGAAAGCAAAGTCCCATTCGGATTCGGTGCCATATTGAATAGCCGTACAATAGACGATACCTCGTAAATTTGGTGATATTCTGAAAAATTAAATGAAACATAATCATTTTTCCCTAGTAAATATTCTTACTCACGGGTTGCTTGCATCAGGATTGGGTACTTGTATCCAGTTCTGAAAGTGACGACTACTCTCTGATATGCAATCGCGATGACCCAAATGACAAGCCATATTCAATATCTCCACCCGCTTGAATAGTTTCAACATATCTTCCTTCTTGTTCGAATCGTCCTCGAATCCAACATCGTTATACACATTTGTTAGCAATTTCAATAAGTAATTCTTATAAGAGGAACATTATGTATCATATATAAAGCATATCTCAATACTGTATTATAAAAATTACCTTCAACAAATCATAATCGCCTTGATTTACAAACATTGTATCGATGAAATTGAATGCTGTTATTGCCGCCTTCCACGGCACATGATCCTCCTCATGAATCAAGTAACGAGATAAAGTCAATGACGTATTGTAGGCCAAATAGCCGCCTCTAGCTAAATTCATAACGTCATCGATTAGTTGAGCACGATTCGCGGGCGCAATTTCTCTGTAGTGTGTCGGTTGCATGAGGTGATTCGTAATTGCCTTCCAGTTGTCCAAATCATAATTGGTGCGATAATATCCCGTCTGTTGGATGTTGAATATAAACCAATCAGCAGTAGAAAGATTTCGACTTTCGATTTCGTAAACTTTGGTACGTGGCACCCAAGTAATGGGACGCGTGTTTTCAAAGTTCAACTCCTTTGCTGTCGTATACGTTATGGGTATCCACCATAAGAGATTGTCAATACTTTGATTATTATTCACAAAAACAAAACGTTCTTGTTCCAAACGAATTACATGTGAGGTGGGATGGCGCGTTACTCTCAAAACCGGATAACCCATTTGTAAGGTCCACGTATCCATGATTTCCTTTACTGTGGTCGTTTTGTCTAAAAGCCCTGAAGCTGTGGCCTCAATCGTTAGAAAACGCCAAAGATCATCTTGTTCGGCAGAATTGTAAGCCCTTTAAAATAATAACTATAATTATAACGTACTGTGTAAAGTGCAGATTACTCTTTAAACTGTTAGACTTACATTTCTCTCAAATATTTACTTAATCCACGCCGAAATACTTTTGATGTCAAAAAATGGCTCATCATTCGTATAATTGTTGAACCTTTGCCATACGAAATACGATCGAATATTTCGGATATTTCATCTGGATTAAAAACCTCTACGGAAATTCTGTGTGACGTGGACATTGCGTCCAATTGGAACACATTTTGAAGCTCGTTGACAACAAATTGATCCAATGTCCTCCATTCTGGTTCGATAGCATCCACAGTCAAATATTCCATATAGCTTGCAAAACCCTCATTCAACCAGATATCCGACCACCAGCTGGGTGTTACTAAATTGCCAAACCACTGGTGTGCCAATTCGTGACCAACAACGCTTGCGATGCGTTGTTTATTGGTTGTTGCCGATACACCTTCCTCGTAAAGCATTGTGGTTTCTCTTCAATTTAAATTGAATCATCAACATTACAAACAAAAATTAAAAACTTACAAATGAAAACTACAAAAAATACCTGTATGTTATTAAACCCCAATTTTCCATGGCCCCTGCTTGAAAATCTGGTAGCGCTATCATATCAATCTTAGGCAGCGGGAACTTAATGTCGAAATACTCTTCCAAAAATTTCAGAATCTTTGGACCTACACTTAGTGCATATTGTGCGGATTGTATGGCATCACTTCGGGCCCATACTGAAAAATTCTCATCGGAAAGATGGCTAAAATCTGATATAGCATAGGCTACCAAATATGTCGACATTGGCAATGATTCGGCAAAATGGTCCCATACATAATTCGGCAAGGTTCCACTACAAGTTAACTGATTAACAGATGTACTTAACCTTGAAATATGTATTACTTTAAACTTACTGCGCTTTTGTTGCAACAATAGGCATATTTGAAACAGTGGACATATTTCTGGGTCTAGCAATGCTTAAACTAAAATTGGCTTTGAGTGATGGTTCATCAAAGCAGGGAAAAGCTCTCCTAGCATCAGTTGCTTGAAATTGTGTTGAAGCTAGCCATCTGCAAGTACAAATGGTTATTCATCAGGAACTGCAATATGATAAAGTACACAAAGTCGAAAGCAAAAGCTGGAAAAGCTAGCAGTATATTTGCATGTAAGCACTCACCTTGTTTCATCGCCCACTTGGTATGAACTACGATAAAAACCTTGCAAGTAGTCTTGTATTAAGCCTCCAAACTTAATGCTTATCTCGTATTCAGTATCACGTATGAGTTTATCATAGAGCTCAATAATGAAAAATTGTTTTGCTTCGAGCAGGTATTGTTTACGTATACGCAAGCCATCGCCAGCTTCCGGTTTGTGAGTCGACGGCATCAGTCGACGGACGGCAACATCACTCGTTGAAATGTTATTCAACTCAGTGGCATGCATTGTGATGTTGTAGCAGTCATCAATGACAACAATATTAATTTTCACTTCTCCCATGAAGGTAAAATTGCCATCATATAAATAAGGTACGAGCGAGATATTGTATTTGATTGGTTTTATCGCACGTGGTAGGCGCACATCCCGCTCGTACTTTGGTCGTGGCTTCCCATCGGGACCTATAATAAACTCTACATCGTCATCTAGTATGTCTAGAGATGATTTTGGTGGATGCTTAATGCGAACTGTTGTGCAAACGATATCTTCCCCCGACGACGGCGTCAATTGGTCACAGGTGGCAAAATTATAAATAATAAAACTGACGGCTAGTAAGGTGCAAATGAAGAAGGCACCAATCAGAAATAATGTAGTATACGATAGCATGCAACCACGTCGTGCTGTGAACGTGGTTGTTGTTGGTGTTGTTGCTGCCATTGCTGTTGTTCGATGATTATCCATAGTGAGATTTTCACGAACATGCATATCCTTAAGTACCATCACAGGCGACTAATAAGAAATGTTTGCCTGTATTTGTGGTGTTTTTCCATATGCCAATAATTTTGAGTTGTCTAATATTTCTTATTGATCGCAATTGTTAAATATGACATCCTCGATAAAGACAGCGAAAGACCGTCATGGGAGTAATTTGAATAAGCTACAATGAAATTGAAATTAAAATTGAATTAACATTAAAATGCTAATTGAAAGGTTATCATTATCTTCTTATCTTCAAGTGAGCAATACAATAGGCAATTAATGTATTCATCCAATTGCTGTACGAGTAAATTGAGTTCTGACGCACGAAAAAATACAAAATAAAGAAGGAAGAATGTGGAGTATCGTGTAGGTTATCATTGAAAAATCACATTTAAATTGGATCCATTGTTATATTGATTTATCACCGATCTTTCATGAATTAAATATGATAAATATGGGAATATAACGTACAACTCACACGACCGCATTAAATAGGTTTCATATACTATAACTTACACATGGTATACAGAATTTAAGAAAAGTGACTGTTGGTCATTTTACTGGCAAAGCAACTACTTGGGGGCGTCAAACCAAAACGGTCTATCTAATTAATAATGGTTTCCTTTCACGGCATTACAAACTGGAGAAACATATGAAAAATTTTGGCGCAGAACAAGACAGCACATGTCCCTTTTGTCTCTGAGAAATTTGCTCGCACGGGCTTTACAGGTCCTTGCAATATCATATCCATCAATCCCTACTTAGATTCCTCTATGAGATTAGCTTATATGATGCTTCATAGTTTTGGAACTAAACTCAGGGTACGAAATGTAGACCTAATGGAAGCAGTAGGCTCTTAGGACATTTTGAAAGACTCTAAACAGGGTTTCATACCTGACTCAACTTTAAATGGAACGTTGACTACAAATACCCTTAATTTTGAAGTTGGATTCAAAATCTTTAATTAAACTTAAAGCAATTACCCCATTTCAATCTTGCTTAAATTCACCACAAAAATTTACAATAACAATGTGGTTTTCTGTGTTTTATTTAGTGAACGTGCGACATAAGAAGTAGTATTAACTATAATGTGGGCATCTATATTTGTTAGCAATGTATGCAATTTGAAATGTGCTGCACTCGTCGCCTCTTAAATGCATTTTAGAAATTGCATTGCATTAGTCAATTTTGTAGACTATACTTTTGTATAACATTTCCAGCCATCCCTCGCGATGAAACTAGAATGAATGGGTGTAACATAGTGGGTACTATCATACTAAATAGTTTCCTTGAAGCAGCTTGAAATCCATTAACTGGATTGTGGCGCATTCTATGTTTTACGACAAAAACAAACCGACAAACACATACAGCCACAGTTCTGCATACATAAATATATGCGGATATATGTATATGTGACCTTATGAATGCATGTACCTCGTATCATCTTTATGTTGCATTCATATCAACGAACGAATAATAATAATAATTGTCCCGCTGTTATCGAAACATGATGATGATGATACAGCGCCATCGGCTAATGTCGGAGTACAAAATTGGGTATTTACACATGAAGATTCAAACATATCGACATACATACGATTACACACCCAGCTAGCATTTTCGATCCCGGAAGATCCTTGCACGATTCGCCGAGAAACCCCATTTAATCGCCGGCAATGTCACGGCTCTCATTTTTAATTATAATAATTGTAATAAAACTGTTACGTTTTTCTTTTTTGTTTTTTTATTTACATTTGTATATACAACTAGTGATTTTCAGTTACATACAGTACGGCAGTAATTTATTTGTGAAAACATTAAAAAGTTTTAGTTCCGCAGAACCAATACTTTCATACAACGCACGTTGCAGGTTAATTAATTTCCCATTATTACATAATAGGAGATTAATGCTATCTTTAATATTTGTTTATGATGTTATCTGTAGTAATGTTGATTGTCCTATGTTACTTGAGCTTATCACTTTTCATGTACCAGTTAAAAATCTTTCCTATAAAAATGTATTTGCTATAAAAGCCCATAAAACTAATTATGCCTTGAATGAGCCCATTTGCGGGGCGTTAACTTAATTTAATAAAATAAATGAGTCAATAGATCTCGATTTTTCATGGTCCAAACAATGTTTTAAAAATGTATTAATTGATTATTACTCATAGTGCTAAGTTAATTTTATTTGTATCTAGTCTGTAAGAATTTCTGTTATCCATAGACAATAAATAAATATATAATAATAATAAATAACAAAAACATGCAATTTTTGCATTGAAGCTTTTTGCGCAGTTGCTTTAAAAAGCAAGGTCATACGTTGATGCCCCGAAGTACTCTCAATTTTTTAAGAGACGAGTAAAACTCAAACTGGTTTTTCTGTTATTGATATTAAATATTCTGTTTTTCTTAAAATTCATGTTTAATTTTATTTTTCAAACATGCCTAATTTTACAAAGAAAAAAAAAAATTTATTTTTTTAAAGAGTTTTTATGTTTAATGGAAGTGGTTCCTATTTGCGAAATAGCAGAAATTAAAATAATAAATTTAAAAGTTTATATGAAAATAGGAAACGGAAATAGCGGCAAGTTATATTTTCTTTGCCTAAATATAGGCATCTAAGCCTTTTTCACAGTGAAGGCTAAAATAACACGACGCACAATAAGTTGATATAAACAGTTGGCAAAAATAGAATAATGGACGGGTTTTATGAAATTTCATATCTTAGTAGATTTATGATCGCTGAGCTCAAAAATTTTATTTCGTTTTTGATGGCTCTCATCGTATTAACTACTATCGCTAAAATTTTCTTCATTTAACATAATATCTGAATTGTTAAAATTCTCAAATTCTGTATTATCACATAAAATATTGCATTGAATATGAATATTTATTGAAGATAAGGTATCTTTTCGATGCTAAAAGAGGATCTGATGATATAGGCAAATACGACATCAATTCTTTGTTTGTGTGGTCCCGCGACGTTTTTCTTGTATGCGACAAGCGCGCTCTTCGCAAGTGTTTGTGATTTGCCTCTAAAGTTTCTTCTGAAAAATGGCCTATGGTGAATAATTCTAATAAATATGCTATTTATTTGTAAACGAGGAAACTGGAAAATTTAATGTTCTTGTGGTACTTAAGTAGGTACGATATGCCCTACAATCATATCTACTTATTATTGTGATGTTGTTATTATCATAATAATAGTTTTTAAGGTAATTAAAAGCATATATATTTCTTTCTTATTTTATATCTTAAAAAAAATAATGTTTACCTTAATTAAATTGATAGAACAAAAAAAACATATTTCTACATCTTCGTAAGATTTTTTCCATTAAACTTCAGTGTTTTTCATATTTTCTACATACAAAAATAGTTTTTTTCTGAACAGTGTACAGTCTGAAAATTAGAAAATAATAGTTCCTTGATATGCACTAAAATATAAAAAACTAACCACTATTTAAAAATAAGTATTTTTGGCAATTATTTCAATGAAACACCAAAAAATAACTACTTTCTGATTTATATATTTGAAGTGAAAAGTGTCAACTTCGGAGGACTTCTGGCAGTGCAGTAATAAATTAATCAAAAAAATGGAATTGAATTTTTAATGGTGAACAAATCACCTTTCTAAAAATACTAAA
The DNA here is from genome assembly GCA_963691655.1 of Toxonevra muliebris. Classification (NCBI taxonomy): domain Eukaryota; kingdom Metazoa; phylum Arthropoda; class Insecta; order Diptera; family Pallopteridae; genus Toxonevra; species Toxonevra muliebris. Next base: position 1,903,367 of record OY829327.1, on the reverse strand, counting down.
TTCATCGATATCCCTGGTAAATAATTTTTTTGATTTTTGTGTATGAGATAAAAATTTCTTCTTTTTTTGACCAGCTCCAATTTACCTGCTGAGACTGTCAGTAAACCAACCTTATGCGCCCTAGAGGAAGTTTAGGTTATAGGTTTGGGTTAAGTGTCTGTCCAGGAACGATACACTTAGGTCAGAAGAGTTCATTGTGATACCATATGGTTGGACCTAAAGTGTAATTTTTCTTACAAAATTTTGTTTTTTACCAACAAATTCTCGCAGATATCCTCAGAGCCATTTTCCCTTGCTGAGACTGTCAGAAAGTCAACAGACTGAACATGGACTCCCTACCTATTTATTAAACTGGTCAACACTGCTTTTCCCCTGAAATTATTTTATATCTCAGGGACTTACTCTTCAAAACTGAATAACTTCTCTTTTCAAAGTCAATTTAACTAAACTACCAGTTTTCATAAACTATGATTATTTTCAAACACAATGGTTGTGTCCTGAAAAGTTTTAAAATATTACCTAAAATTCACCTTTAAATTCAATAAACGGGATTTGTGCAACACCTCCTATACAAAGTTCATCTATCAAATTTAAAGGGTAAATTTGAAGGATAGACTGCGCTCTATTGTTCAAACGTACAGTAATTTTACAAAACAATAATTTTTTTAACAGTAATTTGAAAGTTCAAATGTAACACCTCTGGATAAAACAAGCGCCACCGCAACTAAAACCACAACACGGAAAAATTGCTTGCAAATCATTTTTCAATCATCCGGTGGTTAGAGGAAATATAAAATCGCTTTTTAAACGATCACCACGAAGAGTCCTGCGGGATTAAATTTGAAGACTACGCATTGTGTTAGTGTATGTTGGTTGGTTTGGAAAGAACACTCTAGCAATTTGTTAACACTTGACGACCTCGATTGCCTAGTGGATAGTGCACTAGACTTTCATCTGGGAGGTTCGGGTTCGATTCCCGTTTTCGTCTGGTGGTTAATTTTCATTACTTTCTTATATTCACTATCAATATGAAGTGTATGAGAATTATAAGATAGTGTACAAGTACACACATTGGTTGGTAATGGCAAAACCACCAAGCCGATAAAAAATTGCCACACCGCCGTTCGGAATCGGCGTTAAACTGTAGGTCCAACTATGTGGTATCACAATGGGCCGTTCAGGCCTAAGTGTGTCTCTCGACAGCCACTCCAACCTAACCTAACACTTGGTGGTCTTTCTATTGCGTATCAAAGGTGCATTTGAGCAACTTTCATATAATTCTCGTTCACTTCAAGGTTTGAGGCATTAAGCACCAGCCCGATACGGGAATTGAACCTACTACACACGGCTATCGAGTTGTTATTTGAACTCTTCTAAAAATCAGATGAAAGAGTCTCGCGTTGATAGCGATCGTTTAATAATCTTCTAAATGCTAGCTGGGTATATGTGTATAAACATAGGTATGGATGTGTGTGTAATAACGTGCGTTTAATGTTCATTAGAATGTTTATTCAAGCATCTACCAAATATGCCTTAAGTAATTTTACGTGCGTTTCCTAAAAATATAATGCAACAAATTCCGATACGAAAACTCACAACGTCCAAATACAAAAAAAGCTCCACTCGAACTTCATATGCACTTCCGTTTCACACAAGCACACCAAAAACATTGAAGGGCGAAAACAAATAGCCAAATACCCCTTCTTGTATGTACCCTGAAATTTAATACTCATGTGCAGGCTGTTAAATTGTGAAGGGTTTCTTTGTGTGGATGTGTGTGGCATCTACAAATCTTGTAAACAGATATCAAATCACAGTTTTCAAGTATTAATATAAAAACGGAGTATGTTGAATTTGTTAAACGAGCAGGTTAATAAAAAATGAGCATTTCGCATTGTACGGAATTTAATTTGCAAAGCGACAACCACAAAAAGGAAATAACAACACCCATTCATCCTCAACCAGAATATTAATTTCCACTTGTATATTGTATGTACATACTGACGTAACTCACCATACATGCATACTTATCAACTTATAGGAGTGCATTTGTACAAAAAGAAAATGTTGCTACACCTTCCTATTTTATGAAGATTACCAAAGTATTTAAACTCTAGCAATAACTGAAAAACTCTAAAAACTATATTTTTTGTATATCTACTTTAGACTACACAAAAGCTCACAAACAATAGAAATTTTTGTCAATTTAAAAAATAAATCGTATAGAGCAATGAAATACCTAATCAAAGACCCATATATAACTTACTCACAAAAATTTGTGAATTTCGCTTTGTTTTCAAAGGAATCACTATTTTGTACAATGTTTTTCAAGAAAACACACATATATTTATTTTTATTAAAGGAAACTTAAACTTACAAATCACATATCAAAAAATTAAAAAAAAAAAAATAATGCATTTGATGGATTCATTCATTCTATAAAAAAAGTATATGAATTTTCATAAATACGTCTATTACAATAAGCTTGAATTAATAATCTAAAATAAATTAATACTTTGTATGGTAACCTCTATTGCTATGAACTGCTGCCAATCGTTGGGGCATCGATTCTACTAATTTACGGCATAATTCGGGTTAAATTTTGAGCCATTCTTCTTGCAAAACATTTGTTAGGCTGATTTTGGATGATATACGGTGTGTTCTTATACGATCCTCAAGATGCGACCATAGATTCTCGATCGGGTTCAAATCTGGGCTTTGTGGTGGCGTTATAAGTTGTTTTGTATTATGCAATATCCACATTTTGACGTCCTATGCTGTATGTTTAGGGTCATTATCTTGTTGGAACAAGAATAATTTGGCAGTAAACCCATTTTAGTGGCGCTAGCATTTAAGTTTTCCTTCAAAATATACACATACACATTTTTGCCCATTATGCCATCTATAAATTTCAAATTTCCAACACCGTGGGCGGACATACAGCCCCAAACCATACAAGAGCCACCGCCGTGCTTCACAGTTGCTTTGATATTTCACAATGGCAAGGCTTCTCCAGGTTTGCGCCACACCATACGTCGACCATCTGAGCCGAAAATGTTGAATTTACTTTCATCGCTGAATATTACGTTCTCCCAGAAGTCAATATTTTTGATTCCATAGATATTGGCAAAGGAAAGACGCTTAGTTGCATTTACTTTGGAAAGCAGTGGTTTCTTTCTTGCTTGTCGACCGTGCAAATCATTCTTTCTAAGTACTCTGTTTCATCAGACACATTTGTATGTAATTCTGTCTTGAGCTCGTCATTGATCTTTGGAGCTGAAAGATGACCTGGACGACCGTAACGCGGTTAATTTTCCATCGATTTTCGCTCTTTCATGCGTTTTATGACTGTACATATTGCGGAAGGGCACCGATCAAACATATCTGCTATATCAGTGGTTCTCAAGTGGTAGGGCGCGCCCCCCTAGGGGGGCGTAGATAAATTTGAAGGGAGGCGCGGAGATATTTCAATAAACAAATATTTGCGTACTCAGTAATGTATTGTAATCATAATATTTAGTTTTTAATAAAATAATTTCTCCTTTATTTTATATTATGTTCTAAAATATGCAATTTTTAGGCTCACATTTTAATTTTCTGACCAACCGCGAAAATATTTATTAAAAAAAATTAAATCGAATGTTAAATACCATTTTTTGTGTTAAAATATTAATTATTTGTATAGTTTTGTGACAAAATATTAATACGAGTTCGTATTTTAATTATAAAAAATAAAATATTGAAGTATTTAAAATAATAAACTTTAAATACGCTTTTTATACCCGCTTGGAAGATAATAAAAATTTTTTCAAAAACATCATTATTCACTTAAAATAATTTTAGACAGAAAAATATCTGCATTTGAAACTATCTAACTTATCGTCATTCTTGTCTCCTTCTTTTCCTACAGTTTTTTTTTTGGTGGGTTTCTTGCCTTTTGCACAAACTTTGACATTAAGAACCACTTCAAAGAATGCATCTTGATTCGATTTATAAATTAATTGGTTAGTTTTTGCTAGCGATATTCCAACTACAACCTCACTAAAACTTCACCATCCTAGTTTTCCTCACGAGAAACTATTCAGCTACTAGATAAGTTTACTAGTTTAGTTTATCCTTAACACAGACTAACCAGAGTCTCCTCCAAAGTAGACAGCAACAAGATATTTTCCCAGGCGGGTATGATTTAATTAATAAATAGTCAACCAGTGCAAAAAATGTTGTGTGATAATCAAAGTGGGGGAGGCGCGGGATTGGCACTAATTCGAAAAGGGGAGCGCAGGACGAAAACAGTTGAGAACCGCTGTGCTATATACTTGTTTGGTCGGCCTTCATTTTGTAGATGCAAAATTATTATCTTTTCAGACTCTGTAAATTCTTTGCCTCTAGACATTTTTAAACATTACACTTCAAAAATCAGTTGATAACTAAAGCGAAAGTGACTTATTACAATGCGTACACAAATTATTACGAACCGAAATATCAAAAAAAATTGTAAACAAGACTAACGGTACCGCTCAGTCGTTGATTCACATACTTTTGTGAGATCGCAATATTGTCGAAAAAGAGTTCTTTTGCTGTAACTAAATAACGGAAGATAATTTCTTGTTACTTTTTTTCTAAATTACTAAGGATATACGGCTTTACTAATATGGACGATAAACTCAATTGTGGTTATTGTTTTACAGAAAAAACATTTTGAGTTTTTGTGAAGAACAGCTAAATTCACAAACTTTTGTAAGTAAGGTATATATATATATCAGTGGCGGATACAAGAAACATTTTTGGGGGGGAAATAAAAAATAAAAATTCTCCATATGAGCTAAAACGACAAACGCGTGCTGGAACATTTTTTTTTTCTCGTTTGTGTATCGTTTTTTTTTTTTTTTGCCATATGAAAACTTACTGGTACGTTACTCATTTTGGGGAATACCTGTTCTTGTAGCGAAGCATTTCACAATTTCTATGATCTATTTCCAAGGTAAAGGATCGTGGAAAATATAACAATAGGAAACATTCAGTTTTCGATTTTAGATTGTATTCAAATTTTCTCTTTCCTATCTGGGATTTTCTTTATATCGACCCGAAATCTATAATTTTGTTTTTTTAGGTAGACTCAATTCTCTACCTGAGAATAGAACCCGTTGAACTGGTACTTGAGCCACGTATTTAAGAACCAAATCAACGAAATGATCCATTCTATTTGGACAATCCATTTGGATATTTTTTAAGAATTTAACCCCATCTGGGGATCGAACCTGAGGCAGCTGGAACTCCAGTCAAGCACTCATCCACGAAGTAACCATTGTTGAACGTCGTCGAGCTGTTTCTGAGCTAGATTGGCAGCTTCTGTAGGAGATTAATTTGACTCTATAATCGCAGTATCGTCTGGATAAATAGCTATAGTAACATCATCAATTTCAGGACTTTTAAAAATCGAATACTGCCCTGTCGTACTCTGGCGTTTACTTGACATTTGGCTGATGTTTCATCATTTACTATGACATAGAATGATAGGACTTTAATACCAAATAAAATGGAGCTGGAAGTAAATTTTTTAATTTGTATAACAGCCCTTGATGCCAAACTTTTTCGAACGCTTCTTGTATGTCCAAAAATATGGCAATATAGCAATATTTTTTGCGTTCCAGAAAGTCAGTGACAATATTCACTATGCTCAAGAGTACCGTGCTTATGACGATTGGTGATTCGGAACTATATTCTTATTTTCTTGTATTATTGGCAATCCACTACTTCGAATATTTTCGAGAACTGAGTTTTTAGGTTTATTTGGTTTAGGTATCATTATTATTTCAGCACATTTCCATAGAGAAGGAAAGTGGTTTAATGAGCAAGATTATTCCTTATTCTTATAATTGAAAATAAATCGTAATAACTAAAAACAACAATAACTAATTATGTTCACTTTTTTGCTTGTTTAAGTTATTAAATTTTTAAGTGTTTTAAAATCTTTTGGGGGAGGAAATTTCTCCCTGTATCCGCGTCTGTATATATATATCTCGAATCGAACGGAAACCACTTAATTTATTATGTCCCCTGCTCGAAAATTTTTGGGAATCTTCACAAAATAAAATAAGAATAATTTTTTTTCGTGAGGTACCGTAAAATACGTATGCATAACTACAACTCGCATTTAGATAAAAATGCAAGCACATTTGCTCAAAAGTATATTTATTGTGTCAGTGAATATTAATTATGCACATACATAGTAAACTACCACTTCATGACATACATATGTTCAGAAATGCACAAATCTAATTGAATCTCCTCATCAAATTGATCCCACTTAATTGCAACAATTAACCCAGTGACCATCATCGTCAACGTTTAATTGCATGTCTTTAGTTGAAAAATATGAGTGAGTGAGAGATTAATGTGAATTTTTTTACGAGTTCATATTACATATGAGTATACTCCGATGTTTCATTCATAAAAAAATATATATACTATTCAGAATGTGGTGCCAACCAAGGTTTGATTTCAAATATAAACATATTTCCTTTTTATAATCAGGTTAAGGTTTTTTAATGACAAACAACATTTTCTACTATTTACAAACACTTCGAATGAAATTGTTTGTCAACCCAAGGATATTTGAACCCTAACCCCTGCATTTGGCAAACTCTTAACAAACATTTACTTTCAGAAAATCTATAGGTTCATATCCAGCGCCTTATGTAGTACTCAAGTCAACTCTTGCAGTTGCAATTTTACTAAGATATTTTCGAGACAGAAGGTGACATGTCTTGAAATTTTAATGAAATTTAAATAAAGCTTTTGTGAAAATAAAATTTGGGATTAGCAAATCAAAAAAATATTTTTGCACATTGTGCCAGCCAATGAAAGTAAGCATTATTTTATAAATCTTTGTGTCTGGCTTAATAAGTTGAGCTTTACTTGATGCCCATTACATTCAAAAGAGGTCTTACCAATCAATCAGACAACACTTATTTTGTTGATCAGTCAAGAAGAATTGTGATGAGTACCGTTATTTTGAAAATGATTTGCTAAATAGTGAAAACTTCAAGTTATGGCGATGTTTAAAAGAAACACCTTTTAAATACTACAAAATTTATGTAATGTAGAATATTTAAACGGGTGCGCTGCTGCTTAGTACTCCTTTTCTTTAATCATTTTGTATTGTGCATGTTTCTATAAATGGTGATACCACACGTACTTGCTCGGATTCATTGAATTAACCAGAACCCCGATAGATTAAATAGGGGAGAGGGGCCCTAAGATGGACATAGTATTGAGATAATGCTCTAGAGCAGGGGTGACCAGCCAGAAGCTCAATTGGCACTTTTGGCTCTTTTCAAATTGTGTTTGTTGTAATGGTTCTTTTAAAATGCATGTGTTTGTTGTATTTTAATATTTTACAAAAAACACAAGAATGGTTATATTTCGAACACACATAAATTTTTGTTTGTGTTTTTTTTCTCGATCACATTTGTTGTTGTAGCCTCGTTACCGAAATCATTTCATTGCTATGAATATTTGTTGTTGCAGTCGCGCGTTAAGAATATTTTTTGAGCCTCGTTGCCGAAATCATTGCATTGCTATGAATGTTTGTTGTTGCGAATGCGCGTTAAGGATATAGGATATTTGTTTTTGTTTCTCCATAGCTGTTGCTTTCTATTTGTAAAAACAAATATTCTTGTCACATTTGGTTGTGTTGTTTGTGTCTTGTGCCAGTAGCTCAAGTGGCTCTTTACAACAAACACAGAAATGGTTGTTGACTTTATTTCGCACCGCCCGATCAGATCAGGGATCAGGATCAGTTAGTGTGTTTTATTTTTTAACTTAAATTTAAGTTTTTACATTCGTTGTAGTTGTTGTTGTTGTTGCTTGGCTCCCAAAATATTTTTGGTGGTCACCCCTGCTCTAGAGCCCAAACTAAATAAGATATCTTAAATAGGACTGTTGGCTGAGTTCAAAAGCCAGCTTCCGTTATGGTATGGGCTGGAGTTTCCGCTAATGCCAGAACCCCTCTAATATTCGTTGAAGAGGGTGTTAAAATTGACCACGTTGTTTATCGGAGCATTTTAAATGAACATGTTCTTCCCTGGGCCCAAGATACATTTGGAAATGAAAACTGGACTTTCCAGCAAGATTCTGCACCTTCCCACATGGCAAAATTAACGCAAACATGGATAAAAGACAATTTTTCTGGATTCATAACATCTCAAGAATGGCCACCATACTCCCCAGACTTGAATCCAATGGACTACTCTATTTGGAGTATTTTAGAGAGTAAGGCTTGTGCATCTCAACACCACAGTCTGGAGTCGCTGACAAATTCATTAGAGAAAGCCTGGACTGAAATTGATCAGGAAGTCCTGCGGCGAACAGTCCTACGATTTCCGGATCGATTGAAGGCATGTGTGCAGGCTAAAGGAGGTTATATTGAATGAGGTGGGGTTCAAATGAATGCTTATATATTCAGCAATGTTAACACTTAATTGTACTTAATGGAAGTACGTCCTTTTGAAAATAACTGCTGAAATGTGTGCGTCACTTTACGATTGTCACCCTGTACACCGTATGAAAGTACAATAGTTTGGGTATCTTTTAGCCACAGAGACATATTTTTATTTTGCACACAAACATTTTTTAAGTATACTTCAACATTGTTAAAAATTTCGAGTATGCATAAAGCTCGTATCTATACAGTTTTTCACGGTATTATACTATTTCTTAGACTCAAAAACCGCATACCGCCTTTTTTTTACCAAAATACCGCGTTTATACTAAGAAAAAAAATAAAATTTTTGAACGGTACGAGAGAACAATCGCATACGTGAGTATACTTTTGATAGAAGTTCAAATGTAACTTGAAATATCCATGCGTTGATTTCTATAAATACCACATAGTAAATCCGGAATTCGCTTCGTCAAATTTTTTCATATGTATATATATATATAATGGAGAACGAAGACGATTCAGCTAGTCAATTTTCATTGAAAAAATTTATACCGCGAAATATACAGTTTTTTCAATTCGATTTACAGTTTTTTAAAATTTTTTGGTGGAAATATACAGTTTTTGTTCCGAAAAAAGATACGAGCGTTAAGTATGCATAAAAAACTGTGTCTAAACATACGATAAACGATGGCAGAAAGTGCAAAAATTAGCCGATTGCATAGAAATGCCACACTATGCAATGCAGGCATTCAGAAGACAGCGGTAGGTAATCGACACTTGTTATCAGTAGCTACTCAATTACGCATTCACGTTCGTTTGCTGAATGAACAATTGAAGATCTGTGGCCATATTTTCGAATTGAAACCCTATAAACATTATTATGTTACAATGTTGTTATTAATTTTATTTTTGTTGCTGTGTTTTATATGAGAGACATCAGGGCGTATATGAATTTAACCTTAAACCCATTGCACCTATTATCTATTGCTAAAGTGATTTGTGTACTTCACGTGAATAGTGTTATTAAAAAGGATTTCCTATTCTTACGCAGTCTTAGAATGACTGGCCTGTGCTTACCTCTTAAGACTAAAAAAAGATGGATTATACAATTATTTTTACCCATAGTCTCTTATGCGGAACTCGTGTATAGCAACTTGGACTCGCAATCACTTCATAAGCTTGATGTGCTGTTCAATAATGCTACTCACTACGTTTATGGATTTGGAAAATTTGACCACATCTTGGGTGAGCTATTTCTGACTATTGTTCTGTATGTACTTACAGAAACTCATTGTACCTGTATACTTATATGACAAATTATAATTCTGCCCTTCTGCAAGAATCAGTTGCCTGATTCGCTGAATTTAAATACCTACTTGTTACAATTTGTCATCAAAACAGATATTTTGCGCCTCCGATGGCCTGAACTTTCATGGGTCACCGGGGACCCTGTGGCCCTCAATGGGATTTTTTAATGATTTTTTTCTGTACATTTTTATTTTTGTAAAAAGTAACCCTTTCTTGGCCATAATAAAACTAGAACCGATAGAGCAAAACCGAGTCCAGATTTACATTCTTCGACCCCATTTCATCGTAAAAAAGTTCTTAAAAAGTTTTTATTGAAGATCTTAGGGCCAGTTTTTCAGTGCGAGTTTAAACTCGGTTTAAACTAAGTTTGCTTAAACGTCGCTTAACTCTGATCTACGTTTAACTATAGAAGCAGTTTTTCAGTGCGAGTTTAATTTCAACTCAGTAATTGCTTTTTGTGTATGGCAACACCGAGAAATATCAAATAATTATCGATATTTTTGCTTATTTCTAAAATTAAAAAATGAATTTCAAAGAAAAAAATATTAAAAGGAGTTTTCATTTTAGCTCCGCGGAGATTTCTTTCCTACTAGAAGTTGTAGAGAAGCACAAAATAATAGAGTGCAAGCAAACGAAAAAGGCAAGTGCGGAAGAAAAGTCGAAAACATGGAACACTCTTTTGCACATGCAATGTCACACCAATTTGTTCGATTTCTAATATGCGGGCCAATAAGCTCCAGGACTCTATGCGCAGAAGACTTTGTAAGACGGAATCGTTTATAAAAACCTTTCTCTTCAAATATATGAAAATGGTTTGGCCGCGATTTTATTGTTCGAAGTCTTCTTAAAACTGTAATGTTTAAGATTTCGTATATTTCAGCATCACTCACGTTCTCTTCACCAGAAAAATTCATTTTGCTTCTTTTTTTAGATTCACACACTGATTTGAAAAAAGTAGCTGTCAAAACATATGGCAATTTAAAATAAGTTTAAGCTTCAATCAAAATTGACTGAAAAACTAGATGATGAGTTTAAACTTAGTTTTAACTAGAAACTGAGTTAAACTCGCACTGGAAAACTTGCCCATAGTAAAACTTATATTTCCAAAAAAGTAAGTAAAAATTTAAAAATATGGGAAATCATGTTTGAGTAAATAGTTTTTCCCACAACATATTAAAAATTTGGTTATTTGGACAAATTTTGTGAAAATTGTGAGCGATTTAAAATTAACAAAGAAAAGTTGCTCATAACTTTTATTTCAAAACTTACATTTTTAAGTTACCCGATAAGAGTTATGAGCAGATTTTATTTGTTTTAATACTACTACACAGAAAGTAACGTCAACTAGATAGTGACGATTATTGACATCAACTTTGTCCTGTATTATGTATATTTGAAATTGACATCGACGGCGCATATTCAATGTCTAACAAAAACATATTTATACCATATATATGGGACATTCTCTGTCAATGGGAGACCCCTACCCTGGCCAAAATTGGTTAATGTATTTTAGGGCATGTTTGGGCTCAAATTAAAGCTTTTTACCTCTAGTTTAGAATGCAACAAGGCCTTGTTTGATTTTGCATGATAGTGGACCAATATGGCGGCTGCATGTCTACCACCTCACATTAAAATAATAGTTTTATCAAGCCATCCCAAGTCATCATAAAAAAACAGATAAAGCCTTTTTTCGTATATTTTTTTCCGCTGAATATGAATCCAATATTAATTTCCATGAGAAATGTTACGTGTTGTCCCTAACCTCAAAAAAGGTCCAAAAAGGCTGTTTTTCGGGTCTTACGCTTACCAAAGTCACCATAAAACGACGGGAAAAGCTTATTTTTGTGTATTTTAAGCTGATAAACATGAATCTAATATTATTTTCACGGAAAATGTTACATGTCGTCCCTAACCTCAAAAAATTAAAAATTCCAAAAAACTTTTTTTCGTGTCTCATATGTCCCAAATCACCAGAAAACTTCCCAAAAAACTTATTCTTCATTTTTCATTCCTTAACTTGGCTGTAACATACTTCTAGCGTTACGCAGAAATAACGACGTGAACTTAGTAGGTCTTTGTTTCCTTTGCGGTGCTTCATTATTCTTCTGTATTTATAGACACCTACAGTTGCTATCAAGTTTATCGCAATTCAGCATCTGAGCTTTAGTTATTTTTTTCTTGTGCGAAACTGTAAAAGGCAGAGTATATCTTCGAGTATATTTTGGAAGTTGTTTTCTTTCTCATTTAATTTGGCGGAGCATGTGCAAAGAGTAATGGCCATAAATTTGTTGTTTTAATTCACACATATGCTCTAATTAAATTTTCAGTTGAAGAATCGGGATCCGCGGAGGGAGTATCTGGAAATGGCGTCATATATACATATATATCCAGCCAAGCATCATCACCAGCCCAAAAATATCACATTTTTTATCCATCTTATTACAATCATTGACGTATTACCATAACAGTTAGTAGTAAATTTAACAATTAAATGTGTGAGCTTTATGAGATCGAGAAGAGGAAAAGGAAGAAACAAAGTACCCAAACAAATTTTTGCTTGCGTCTGCTTAAGTTAGTTTTTTATTTTAATTGAAAGTGTTGAATGTTTTCCAGATGGCAAATTGCAGGCAGCATTTATAAGCAAATACGTACAAAAAAATAACCAAATCAACATTTTTTAACACTTTAAACTACATGCGGATAAATACATATATTTTATTCAACATCATCACTAGGTTCAAATTAATAAGCTAATAAGTTCTATGGGTGAAAAATAACATGACTTGTCTATGATTTGTTTTCATATGTATATATTTACACAGTTGTACGTACATATACATGTATGTGATTGCAAACATAAATATGTACGAATATGTACATAATTATGTATCAATATACTATCTATCCTAATACAAAAGTTTGTACCTAGTGTACTGAAAGCAATGTTCTGTGACTTCATAGTCTCAGTGATCTGCCCAAAATGCATGAATCATTTTCTTTTCTTTAATAAGAAAATACTTTATTGCATTCAAATTAGAAAAAGCAGTAAATAAACTCAAAAACTAATTTTCATTTAATATAATAACAGTACTTAAAAAATTTAAATAACTCATACACAAAAGTATATACCTATATATGTAGACAAGTATTCAACTTGAAATTAAATAAAAAGTACAAAATTAATATTTGGTTACGCCTCCTTTCTACTAAACCCCTTTCATTTCTGCAATTTTAATAGGGAATTTATTGTTCTTTCGTTATTAGTTACAATAAATATTTAGAACCTAACCTCTGGGGTCATAACATTTTTTTTTTATAAGTCAAATTTTCAATATATTGTGGGAAATAATATCACAGTGCAACAACCAAAATCGGATTGGGATGAAACCAAAAACAAATTAAAGTTGACGTCTTCCATAACTAACCATCCAAGGGATTTTTCTAGTTTAATGCGTATTTTTTTTTATTCACAGTTAAAGTTGATGAATTTAGAGCACTGTCAAATTAAAAATAAAAAGTTCAAATTTAGTAAAATAATGATTATTTCTTTCATTTTAGCTGTTTTTGATTTACATAGGAAATACGCTTGAGGGCGCTGTCATACAACATTTTCCATTTTTATGTATTTTCATAGGAAATGCAATATTTTTACTGTTTTTGGGGTTCAGAAATTTATTTTTGATGGCCGCATGAAGACTTATTGGCCTGTGACCCGTACTGACAGCAGTTAATCTTACTACATCAGTTCGGGTTCTGGTAAGTAGGTTATCGGTTCTTGCGGCACTTTAACAGGGCCAGAATTTTTTTTTGTTATTTTGCAAGTCTGTGTGGCCTCCCATCTAAGAATGGCTTGATGAAAGAAGTATTCACGTATTTCCCTCTGAGCCTCTTTAAGCGGAATGAATACCTGTTCCACTTGCAAGGGTTACTGAGAGGAGCCTTGCTTAGCAAGTGCGTCGGCGCTAACATTTCCCTCAATGTTCATATGACCTGGAACCCAAATGAGGGATGTGTTGGATATGGTTCTTTAGTCTAGTGAGGTGTGTTATATCCAAAGATTATAGGATACGGCAGGCCTCCCTAATTGCTATAACTTCTGCCTGGAAGACACAAGTCTGATATCCAAGGCAAAAAAAAATGAAGTGGTTAAATTGAAGCATAAATAGAAGTACACCGAACTTTCTTAAATTCAAAAATGAAACGAAACCATGATTCTAACGACGGCTTTCCAAATGTCTACGAAATATTCTGCTCTGCTGCTGACCTTAAAAAATTACTTTATATTATTACGGTAGAAACTAATCTTTAAGCAAATCAAAATAGCAGGCATAGACATTACTGGTCATACAATCCGTTACTTTGAGAAAACCCGCCAGAACCTTCATTTCTCCAACAACGAAAACAAGCTTGATCGTATTATTATTATTTATTATTTAGGGGAGCCCAACCAGGCAGGCACTGCGACCTAAAAGATCTTTTGTGCCATTAAGCTTGATCGTAACTCTAGTCTAATACTTTGCAGGAGCAATGACGCTGATTAAACAAGCAAGCTATCGATGAACATGATTAAATTCAAAGAAAACTGTATTATGAAACAATATATGAAAGCTGAGGCAATTAAATGGGGCATTAAGTTATGGTGTCAGTGTGTTTCTGCCGAAAAAATAATACTGTGGCTGGTCTTGGTGAAACCGGTAGTGCTTGACCTGGTAAAGAACATTTCGTGCGTTTGCTGCAAGACTGTCATAAGTCAAAAAAACTAATTTTCGAGAAAATCCTATTCAAAGAGTTCAATCAAAGAATATATAATACATAGAAGGTGCATCACGTACAAATTTATTTGTACAAAAAATTTTGTTCTATGGAGCCATAACTGCCTCCAATTTACTCTCAAAATTGAGTTGTCCTCATAAAAGCAATGAGTGGTTGAAATTATTTGTGTCTTTTTGCTGTTGCCTTGGTTAAATGAGAGGGAGAAGTTTTGTGTTTTCGTTTTTTTTTTTGGTGCTTCCAATATGAGCTGGTATTTCATTATTTAGCAGTATTTATGTATGTCAAAGATTATAAAATTCAAATTCCCAATTGTGACGCGAAAAATAGGAATTTTTCAAGTAACTTTACCAAAGTTTTTTATAAAAACTATTTATTATCTAAAAGTACATTTATTAAACTTAACTTTAACAAATTTCTTTCGAAAACATTTGAATAGAAATTGGCCTTTCTGGAAAACATGTTTCGCGGTGATCAATATTTTGCAAATCTAGATCATTTGAAATCCAAAAATGAAATGGATTTACTTTTATTATAAGATTATCTAGTGATTGATCAAAGGATTTGAAAAAATATACATATTTAACAAAATTGCCAACTGTCAACAGTTCGATTTTCACTAAAAAACGCTGATTTGAAAAAATGAATTTTTGTTTAATTTTTCCCATAAATTTTTTTTCAGCTGTAGCCTTTGGAAATATATAAGGACCAGTGAAGTTGTAATTTTCACATCAAGTTTGTTATTTTATCTAGGCGAATTTGTCATTTCAATGCAAAATAATTAATTTTACTATTTTTTGTTGATTTTCAAAGCCACCTTCCAAAATAGGATGAACTGACATCTGACCTTGAAGTCAGGTATATATTAAAATATTGTACATTGATTACTTTTGGGAAACTTTGTAAATGTACTTTTGTTGAGACGATATGAGTTAAAGTTTCAACTTTAATGTCAAGAAATTTTTTTTGAAATATTTTGTGTTTTGAAATGCAAAAAAAAAGGATTTTTTAAAAGTTATAACTGGGGGTGCCCCTTTCTAAAATAAATTTTTTTTTAAATTAATTGTGAACACTGATTGATTGTAACTTTTTATGCTTTTTCGAATACAAACAAAAAAATAATACTAAAAAATAAGTTTGCGCCGATCATAATTTTTCTTAATGGAAAAAGAAAAATCAATTAAGTGGGAAAAAACACCAAGAGAGTGCATGGGAGAGAGTAAAAGCAAAATAACTGAGTGGTTTTGCTCTTCCTCTTTACTGCGACCGCCCATACCCGCAACGAAAGCAACATATTTTGGAAAAATTTTGAGAGATGCGCCTTCTATGTATTGTATATTCTTTGGTTCAATGAAATAACACAATGAAAAAACGACAATAACTCTTCTCACGAGGAGAGTTCGTAAGATACCGTCATGAACATTAAACAGGATAAAGGGTTAAATAGCTTTTATTTCTGCATTCTTAACTCAACATTTTTTCTCTTATTCTTTGGAGACAACCAAATTTAAAGTTTTTGTTGAAGATCATATCCTATTTACTTGTAATGAAAACACTTTGTATATGAATATTGTTTTTGTATGTTTGATATTTTGATCTATTGATATTGAAGTTATAAAATTTTCAATTCATTCGTTTCTAACTTATCAACTGAAATGCATGTTTCAATAAAAACTGCATATATAAATATAAAGATCATAACAGTTTTCAATAAACTATCACTCTGTAGAACGTATTAATGACAAATAATCTTCTCAGGAGAAGAGTTTTTCAGATATCGTTATGATATGTTTACACAAGGTAAAGCATTAATTATATGTAAGTTATTTCTGCAATTTTTTTTAGATTATGACAGTTGTCGAATTATAATGTGGATCGATATCGGAAATACTTGCAAAATTTTCAAAAATGAAAAGCCAAAATGCAAAGCTTGTGCTCCAATGACATATCGGTGGTGAAATGGCTGGACAATCGAGCCGTGCACTTGGCTTCTAATTTCATCGTTCCTTTCGAAACAAATTTGGCTGTCCTCGAATGGTTACACAAACGATAAACAAAGGAATTGCGGGAATCTAATGAATAGGAAAGTATTCAAAAACAAAAAAATTTATATGATTTGTGAATCGATTAAAATTGTTTCTACTTTGAAGATCTATTATGAACACGATCGCAGGTCAATTATATTCTATTTCCGTATATGCTTCAATTTTATGGATATATTATATACAGCAAACTAAAAACAAATAACTGTATAATTTTTTGGTGGGACGTAAGCGCATCAAAAAGATAAGGCTTAATCTGTGAAGTTGTGCAGTGATTTTAGGTAAGTTTTGTTGATCTTATCTCTTTTTTTTCAAAATAATATATTTAAGCAGAAGAGAATATTTTTATATTATTTTTTTATTTGCACTTAAAATATGTTTTATTAAATTAAAAAAGAAAATCTTAAAAAAATTTAGTTTTATTTTAAGAATTTATTGTTTCTCAGGTGCCACACACTCAGTTCATTGACGGTGTAACAAAAATTATGTTCATTGACGACGGGTTAAAGGCAAATGCGGAGGTCCATAACAAAACGCAATAATTCCACTTTTTAAGTTTTTAGTTTTTTTGACTGAATTCAATTCTATATATTAAAATCTATGTAACCATTATTATAAACCATACCAAAGGTCAATAATTTAACTGTAATTCAACCCCAAAAATAATGGTTCAGACCAAAATGAAATATTTCCATGTCTATGCAATAAACAAATTCGAGATATTAGTCAATGAAAACATCATAACAACAACTTTTCATGACATATCAAATAAACAGAAAATCAAAATGGAACAAAATTTGAAATTAAAACAGCAGCTAATTGCTCAGCAAAGCTAAAGGCTAACTCTTTTAATGAAATTGTAAGAATTGAGCCTTCTTGTGTTTCGATATTGCCACGCAAGATAGACCAGCAAGGAAATAGTGCCAATGAAACAGATGATATAACTTTCGTGGATGATACAGGAATGAGAGTATAACAAAAAAGTGAATTTTTTGTAATACTTGAATGTAATAAATATCGTTATTATGATTAAAGAGTTTGTCATTTCCCTATAAAACTTATGCATTTCAAATCAAAAAGATATAATTACGATTTCATTCAAAGCAAAAAGCCATGGTAGAAATATTTAGAGGTAGATCCATTTTTTCAAAAATTGCCATTTTGAATTTTTGACAAGTAAGAGGAACATTAAATATTATTTATAATAAAAAAAGTATAAATAATGTTATTTAAATTACTTTTCTTTATTAGCAAATACCTTGAACATGTTAAGAGTTAAAAAATAATATAAAAACCATCAACTAATTCTCCCTGTGTACATGTAATACTATACAAATTATTTTCTTATAAATTCTCACTTAAAAATTTAAATAAAAAAAGAAGAATAGTATTAAAACAAATATTTTCCCAATTGTCAAAGTTCCTCTTACTTGTCAAAATGCATCTACTTTCTTAATTCTTTTGCCATGCAAAAAGCCAAAATCAAAACGCAACATCTACAGAGGATTCATAACAAAATGAAATAAATACTAGGTCCGTTCCCGTACTACAACGCGGTTGAATGCGTTCGCCCAAAACAGCCCAGAAAGCGTTCCCGTACTCAAAAAACTTGCAAATGAGAGCAGAGATGAGAGAGTAGGTCCGTTCCCGTACTAAAACGCGAGTGAACGCGTTCGCCCAGAAAGCGTTCCCGTACACAAAAACTTCCAAATAAGAGCAGAGATGAGAGTGTAATTGTCTTCTTCTTCTTGCACGAAATAGCCCGCACTTTTTCTTCGGGTAAAAATGTTAAAAATGTCAAACAATCAGCTGTTTTGATTTTGTGAAAATATATTCAAAATTTGAAATTAATAAATAAATAAAGAATTTTTAGAAAAATAAGTGTTATTTAAAATGGAAAAGGTTTAAAAGACATTTGAAAATTAATTAATAGTATATTAGTTAATTTCTAACTACATTCTCCACAAGTTAATGACGCAATTGTCTGTTCAATTTCTGACGCTGTAGAAGCTTCTGCTATTTCTGAATAATGCAAATGGTGATTGTAAACCAGAAGATTCTACAAAAGTAGTCAGGCAAACAATTTATGTTTAATTTTTTCATTATTTATTTATTTTCTTGTAAGATTTCACAATTTCTATTTTATAAAATATCACGGAAACTTTGTTTTTTGAATTTAACTGTCGTTCAAATTTGACGTTTGTTCCGCGCAAGAAAAGTTGTTTTCAGCGTTCCCATACTTTTGTGTATTTTTGTGTATCAGAGAGAGCATTTTTTGTTTACTCTCAGTTTACCAGGCTACCCAAAAAGTACGGGAACGGACCTATTATGTGACGGACCAAAATGCAACATTTCCAAATTTATTATCTAAATAACTTAAAAATTAATTGCCAGATAAATTAACTAATTTATGATTTGTATTGTTCCTAGTAAACTATTATACCATAACAACTATTTTTAACAAAATATTTTTCCTACTGACTAATTAAATTTATTCGTTTATCTAAAAAATTGTTCTGGTCTAATTATTGCGTTTTTTTATGGACCTTCTCAAATGTAAAATGTAAAAATTGGAACTTATACTTCTGTCTCGTAAAAGAAACTGTTTTGGTGAATATCACAACAAATAAGAATAAAATTTGTCAAAAAAGATTTAAGCAAATGTAAAAGAAAATTTTAATAAACGACTTGTTTATAAAGGTTAAGAAGTTAAAGAACTTGAAAAGTTGTCCCTTGAGGGCCATTGGTCACCGGTGACCCATGAAAATCAAGAATTTTAGAGACAAAAAAACTCCTTTTAAAATCAGGAATCCGTGTTCAGTTTTGTGCCATCTTATTTGTTATTCTTATGGTTCCGAAGGGGTTAAAACTTCAGCCTATTTGGAATAATTTGAACCAATTTTTCACAAATTGAAGGATTCCCAAATATTAAAAAGTTCTTTTTAAACGTATTAAAAAACGAAATCCTGACTACTCACTATAGGAGGCTGTACCTGTGGTGTTGATGGCAGTAAAAACCCTTCGAACGTCTATATATAGTTCTCGGAATTAATTAATTTCATCCTCAGACTAAAGTTTTCCGACGCCACTTGCGGACATGCAGCCCATACCATTACACTAGGTGGAATTCACTTTTAGCAATTGTATCTGGAAGCAGTTGTTTGTTATTTTTTCTGATGGCTTTCTTCCTTGAATCACCTAGTGAAATTTCAACGCTTCTCTCGAAATCTAATGGGTGGTTATGGTAATTTTTAGCCCATTGCATACCATTTCGCTTTTGGGTATTTATAAGAAAAAGTTCATCTTTATCCTGTATAAAAATTAATTAGAAAATATTCACATGTTTCAATGTAAGTGGTTACCTTGTAAAAGCCATAACCCTATTCAGGCTATTTCAGACGCATAGTTTCTTTTGAAACCAATACCTAATGTTACACTTCTTGCTATACTGATGAGTAAATTTTCCTTCCTCGCTCATTTCAATAACTAGCGCTTCCTTTTTCCTATCGCGAACAGTACTAATATGGAATACATATGTACCTACATATTTCCCAAAGTAGCCGACAAATAATTTAACGGAATTGGCATTGCCTACTTCCTTGAAAATTGTATTTAAAATGTTTAAAATGTTGAAGGGTAATACACAAATTACAACAACAAAAAACCTTTGTAAAGGAAATGACGCCTACACACACAAACCTTCATTGACTTCCTTTCTATTATTTCCTTGCTATTATTGCCCAGCTCCGTTTTTAAAGGAGCTGGTAACCCACTAACATGACGACCTCAATAGTTTAGTGGGTAGTGCACTAGATTTTCATCCGGGAGGTTAGGGTTAATTCTCATAAGCTTCGTATATTCACTATCAATATGAAGTGTATGAGAATGTATTGATTAGTAATGGCAAAACCACCAAGCTGAAAAAAAATTGTCAAACCACCGTTCGGAATCTGTAGGTCCTACTATGCAGTATCACAATGGGCCGTTCAGACCTAAGTGTGTCTCTCGACAGCCACTTCAACCTAAACTGACCTACCACTAACATCCCGGTTTTGCACATAAATTTTCATTGTTTTACTATGGTTGCTCCATAGTGTTACACAAACTATTCAGAGTCAATAAGAAGCTCGAGTTATATTTACTAATGTTCCTAGTTTAAAACCACCTGTTTTTTAATAAAGCCATTTTTATACTGGTTATGTCATTTAAGGAAGGAAATAACGTAGGGAGTGGGTCTTTAATCTAGACATAGCTAGTGTTGGGCAAATACAAAGAATGTGTTCTAAAGTTTCCTTTGTGACAGAGTGTTTACAATATCTGCATAAGTCGTTTTCCACCAAACTGAGCTTTTTAGTATGATATTTCAAAAAGCATTGTCCAATTACTACAATTTCCATTATACAAGAATGTCCTGGTACCCAGCAGAGTTGTAGCTTATTATTGGTACTGAAGATTTGAAGAGAGTTATAGCATTTATTTATTTATAGCCTTTATAGTATGGCTGTCCAAGGTCTTCAGAGCAGACTGACTGTCTGAATAAATGATTATTCGCAGATCATTCGCGTTGCGTCTATTTCTTTGGTATTACTACTGGACACAAAGAATGCTACACCTACGCTCAATTCTGTTTTGGCGGCGTCAGTGTATACGGTCGTTATGTTGGCTGGGTCACCAGACCTTTTAAGTCAGGATTCTCTTGCCGGAATTTAAATAATAAATCTTCGGTCAAGATGTAAGGAGGGCTATTGGTAATCAGTAGAAGTATGCTCGACATTGTCAACATTACAGTGTCCAAACGAACTAACCTTGAAACTATTGCATTCTTTTAATCTAAGACCGGTTTTAAAAACCAAACCTTTCACGAAAAGATCTATAGGTAATAGGTTGAGTATAATATATATGAGAAGTATCTTTATTCCAAATTTAAAGAGAATCGATTCAGCCGTTTCGGAGCCTATAAGAAACATATATATGATGCGTTCAGAGGAAAAGTGAAGCATCAAATTTACTAGAGGAAAGTTGAAATAGAAAATTTCATAATCCCAAAACGAAGGGTCGTTCTGCTTTCCATATTCTATTTGGAATCTGTGCGTAAGTTACAACTTTTCGTGCGTACTCGTCTGTATCACTCCATCATTACTCTCCATAATGAAGGAACAAATATTTGTGGAACTCGCGAAATATTTAGGTAGAGAAAAAAAAATTATACTTTTATTGAACGAAATCTGTGATATTTATATGGGAAATATAAAAACCCGATGCGCGACCTCTAAACATTGCCCCTGAATGATGTTTTAGACAAAAGCCGCAAAAAAAATCGCGCTACTCGAAAAATTCAAAGCAGTCTAATAGTGCGGACACACGAGAGTGCATTTCAAATTTAGGTCAAAATTTACGGCAAAAAACGAATTTCAAATTTGTTTTTTGACAGATAAGTTTGGAGAAGAAGAAGAGTTTTTGTGTGAATTTTGAACAAATAAAAATGTTGTCTTTCAATTGAATTTATATAACAATTATGAAAAATTTGAGGAATGTGAATGAGTCACTCTCCGACTACATTATTTTATTTTTTCGCTTAATAAATATTACAATTGCAGCAGTTATGACAACAAAATCCAAAATGTCTAGAAAAATGTAATAGATCTTAAATTTTTCCTGCTTTTTACAACCATGTGTTTGAGTTTGAGTGTAGCTAGTTAATTTCTGCATTTCAGACGCATTTCAACGAAATGTTAAATTTGCCTGAAATGCACTCTCGTGTGCCCGCACTATAATATACATATATGGACGAGTATATGAGTGAGACACACATGCGTGCCGATTATTCAAATTTTTTGATAATTGAGCTGTTGAGTGATAAACTTCACTTCTCTAAAATGCTGTGTGCCTTATGACCTATGTACAATAATATGTTACCGACGTTAAATGGTGATGGTGATATTTGTAATATGACTATTTTCTATTGTGAGAAATTTTTGTAATCACCGCAAAATTGGCGGCATTGCTGTTATAATCAATATATATGTATATGTATGTACATAAATCATGATTTAAGTACTTACTTTAATTTTTAGCTATGTACAAAGCTACACTGTTTGAAAGATAGACCGCTATTCCGAAATTGGAATGTATGTGTTAGTATGTATATTAATGGTAGGAAGAAATTTGAATTTGAATAATGTACCTATAAATTTATTTTAATGTTTTGTATTAATTATGTTTGGATTACAAATTGTTTGAATATATTTTTAGCACTATTTGCTACGACAATTATTACTGCGAATTCCTGTTCACACTTTTATAGTTAATTTAATTTCGTGTATGAGTACTAGTAGTACGAGTATAAATATATATGAATATACGAAAAGAGCGCGCGAAAACAAAAACATCCACAATTGTGGAGCTGCTGCTTATACTGATGCTGCCACTGCTGATGATGTCTGTGCTTTCTTTCTTCTTAAAACTTAATTAAATAATGTAAACAAACAACACAAATCTCAATAAATCTTTAAAAAGTGTTCGCGCCACAAAGTAAAGTGTATTAAAAAATTTTTAAGAATTTTCACAATTTTCCGTCGAAAGATAATCGCACACCCAACAAGCACAGCGGCTAAAAAGTAACTGAAAATGTAATACAAAACATCTTCTCTCTCGCCTTGTATTCGTTGTTTGTGCTGGCTGCTGATACACTTGGTTGGCTGGGGCGATATTAGGGAGCAGCATCATATCGTCGGCTCAGAGGTAAAACTCACCAAGTACAGATATACTAAAAACTCATTTTATTCGAACAATTTTAATTACCTTGTTTATAAGGAACAACTATTTTGTTTTTTTGCCATAGCAAACTCAAAACTCGACCAATAACCAGGGCTAGTTTTTTCCAACACAAAAAATGTGTGAAATATGCAGAAAACAGCACAGTTTTTGTGCAAAATACGCTTAAAAAGCATATTTTTCTTTTTCAATCTTTATTGCAATTTACAATTAAAATTTTTTTCAAATTTGTAATTTCTACGATTACGCTCAAAATAGATTTAAATGACGAAAATGAACGTTCTATATTACAAGAAGTCGTTGGACCAGTGTTGCCAGAACGACGATTTTATCGTCATTTTGACGATTTTTTGGCCCAATGACGATTTGACGATTTTTGGTGAAATATTACGATTTTTTATATTGAAAAACAACTCCAAAAAACTTTTTTGTTTTAAAATCTCTTTTGTTATTTTTATACATATAGTATATTTATAACAAAACAAAGTTTCCACACATCAAAAAAAAAACTTTAACCCCAAAAATCTTCTCAATAATAAATCAACGCTACTAAAAAACTACATAGAAAGTTGTTGAAATAGCAATTATATTATAAAGAAAAAAAAACGTTATTCTGGTTTTTTTTTAACTCAATATCCCTAAGTGATGATGTGACTAAAGTAAGTTTTCAAAAACTTTAATATTCAAAATGGCGCCATTTTACTCCAGCAATTTTAGTGAATTGGTCTTTAATAGTGAAAAGAAGATTTCTACACCGACCTTCCCCAAAATATTCTTTACCAATTTTCTTCATCCTCGACACTGTGAGAAGTACGCCCTAAAACAATCAATCTCAATCTGCTCTTGCATTACCATTTAATGACAAGTCAGGGCTTAGAGTTTAGAGTTGAAGGTGGGCTGGACTAAACAAAAGCACTCAATCCCAAGATAGAGCCAGAGAAGAGAGTAGAAAGGCAGAAAAGATATGTGAGAGGATAAATGGGAAGAAGAAAGGTCTTGGGTCTCTCAACCTCGAACTTCTTTGTTTCATTGATGAATCTTAGAAGCTCAGGAAGAGGAAGAGTGTGGACATAATTAATACTTAAGACATCACTACCCAACGGCCCTAATCTGATTCTCGCGAACACCGGACAACTACAAAGATAATGCTCCGTAGTATCGTTGTCCTCAAGATACTACTACTGCCAGCTTTTGAAGTGTTGAACCAAAGAATATATAATACATAGAAGGCGCATCACGAACAAATTTATTTGCACAAAAATTTTGTTCTATGGAGCCATAACTGCCTCCAATTTACACTCAAAGTTCAGGAATTCTCATAAAACCAATGAGTGGTTGAAATTATTTGTTTCTCTTTGCTGTTGTCTTTGTTTAATGAGAGGGAGAAGTTTTGTGTTTTCTTTTTTTTTAATTTTTTTTTTTTGTGCTTGCAATATGAGCTTGTATTTTTATTATTTAGCAGAATTTATATCGCAAAGCCGGTGTGCTTTTATGTATGGCACAGATTATAAAATTCAAATCCCCAGTTGTGACGCGAAAAAATATGCATTTTTCAAGAATTTTTCCCAGGTAAACTACTAAAGTTTTTTATAAAAACTATTTATTATCTAAAAGTACATGTATTGAACTTAACTTTAACCAATTTTAATTCAAAAATATTTAATATTTATTTCGCCTAGAAGAATTGTTTATTTTTAATCATTATTTCCTATTTTTTATCCAGATTTTCAACGAAAAAAAAGCGTTTTTTGAAATTTTGTTTTTAGAAGTCTGCCATTTTGTTATTTTTTAATAAAAATATTTAAATCTACTACCTGCTAGAATGAAAAGTCTAACAAATGATGTTCTATTTAAATTTTTTGTTTTAGATGACTTCAAGTGTCGCAATCACCCGGGCCACATACCTTTTTCTTTAGGTGTCCACTTTGGGCGTAAAAAATACTATAAAAATATCGTAAAATAAACTCCAAACTTTTTTTTTTGTACATTTAAAGATGTCAATAATAACGTAGAAAAATATTGAAATGATTGTATTTTACATCCTTAAATTTGTAAATAATAGCTGTCATCGACTTCAATAACAACGTTTTGAGAAAAACGCGTTTAAAGTTTCAACTTACTTTAATGTCAAGAAGAAATTTTTTTTTGAAATAAACAAACAGTCAAAAATTTACTCCGCATCAACTTAAAAGTTTGTAGACATATTTTTGAAAAGATATACTTTAACAAACTGCAAAAAAATGTCGATTTTTTTAAAGTTAGAAACTCTATAAAATAAATGTTTTTTTTTTAATAAATTTTGAACACCGATTAATTTAAACTTTTTCGAATACAAAAATAAAATATTACTAAAAAAATTTTGGGACAACCATAATTTTGGGTCAAAAATTGAAAAAAAAAAAATCAATTAGGTAGGAAAACAATATTGATACTCGGCAACAACGCAAAAAAAAGCAAGCACATGTACCTACATATTTTCAGCAAAAAAACCATTCATATGAAACTATACGCAGTCTCACTTGGATGCACTCTGTAACGATTTGTGAGAGCCTAAGAAAAAAAGAAACAACATGAGAGTGCATGGGAGAGAGTAAAAGCAAAAAAATGGGTGGTTTTGCTCTTCCTCTTTACTGCGACCGCCCGCACCCGAAATGAAAGCAACATATTTTGAAAAAATTTTGAGAGATGCGCCTTCTATGTATTATATATTCTTTGGTTGAACTTAATTTCCAGTGACACAATTTTGATTATGCTTTCCATGCATAAATATTTTAACACCAGATTATTTAATTCTTGTTTTTAATATCATTGATTTCAGAGAAAAAACAATATTTTTGGAAAGTAAATTTTTGCTAAAAAAGATTTTTGTATATCTTATTGCAGTAATGTTTCAAGCCTTTTTAAAATAAATAAATAAAAAAAAATAAATAAATAAAGATACTTACCTTGGCATTAACGCCAAAGAAAAATGAAAAATCCTTGTAAGCCTCATAAACCGCTCATAAATACCTGAAAGTCTGTTTTCAGGATTTGCAAATAATTCCGTTTCTTTTTATAATGAGTTTTGTAATCGAATAAAAAACGATTTGATTTTAATATTGCTGCATTGAAAGAATTAAGTTTTCTTTAGCCAGGAAAACTAAGTTTAATGTTACATTTTAAAAATTTAGGGGACGAAAACTACTTTCAGCAAACTAAATATTGACTTTAGGGAGCTACGATACGTAGATTTTGAGATAATTTTTGATAAGGTGAATGAAATTGCAGCTGAAGAAAGCTTTGGAAAGCTATTTCCAACATAAAACGAAGTGCTTCATCAAATTTTGCTTTGAAATTGATGTATTTACCCAACTCGTCCACTAATGTTGAAAGAATATTTAAACAATAAGACTCTTGAAGGGATATTATAATATAAATGAATGCAAACATATTTAAATTAAACGAATTTGAGTTTTTTTCTCATGACGATTTTTTGGTGAAAATTACGATTTTTTGTTACAATTTTGACGATTTTCGAGGTGAAGTTTCTGGCAACACTGCGTTGGACATTACTTGAATGCTGCTTACAGCTGGTGTCAATTTTTTAATGTAGTTGTCGCTAATATCAGTATGTGCAATATAGGGTCAGTGTTCCAGTAGTCGGCAGTTTAATTTTGTTTTTCTTTTTAAACTGGTATCTTTACGAATGTGAACATGGTATTGGGTTGACAAATAGACATTCTATTTCAATAAAGTTTATTATTTTAGTTTTAATTAACTTTTTTCAAAAAATTATTTTCTAAATATCACTAATTTATATATTTTATAAAATGAATCGTATTTGCCAGTAGTCAGCATGCATTTGCCAATATTTGGCATGTGATAATCCTATAGTCGGCATGACACATTTTTTGTTAAAGAAAAAATAAGATCGTAAAGAAATCAAATTTTGTATTTATATAACTGAAAGTTATTTACTTTGTTACATAATTAATATATTTATATAAGTGAGATTTTTGAAATTCTCGCTCATTTTTAAGCGCATTGATTGCATAAAATAAAAAATATTTTGTATGAATTTAGCTATTTTGGCCATTGCACTCTTTGCATACGAAATCCATTTGAATTCGTTTTATGTTAGGTTTTTGAAATCAGTGCATTTATGATGGAACTACTGAAGGCAAAAATCACATCCCACATTTTTCAATCCATCATCCTCTGCATCAGAGTTCAGATCTGCATCGTAAGTACCATATCCTTGTCTTTGTTTTATTTTTTTACCTTTTGCTGGTCTGGTTTCTTTTTCATTCTTCTTTTTTTGGCGTTCCAATTTTAATTTTTGTATAGCTTTAGCTTTAGTTATTTTTTCATTTTCCTTTGACTGCATATGCTTTCTCCACGCAATAGCAGATATAGCCTTTGGGGGCTTGATTTTCATTGTGGGTTGAGCAGAACTTGATGAGTTTGGAAAATATAGTTGCTTCGCAAAAGTTTGTGACATTGAAGTTGCGCTTGTGTTGTTTTTAATTACACAGTGATACAAAAAAAATTAAATACAATTACCTAGGAAGTGATATTTTTTTTCTTGTAGGTCTTGTCGGGTAAAACAAGAATCTGTGAGTGAAATTTGCCAAGCAACCCCAAAATCTTGATTTACGTATCTTTACGCACTTACAAGCCTGTACCTTAGTTGATTACACTGCCCTGCAAATTTCAACTTTTCTTATGCGAATAAGATGGCTTCTAGTGATTCCAAATGATCAAATATGGTGGACGAATTAAGTTGTAAGATAAAATCCATATGCATATGCACACCTCCTGCTCCAAGGGTGCATGCGAACAATTTGGCTTAGGGCTTATTTGGGAGGGCATGGTTCTGTATTTAATTTTTTATTAGCGAAGCTTGTAGCACGTCAAGGTTCAGCTCCACAATTTTTTAATTTTCTCGAAAATGTGACGTGATGATAAGTTTTTGACCACAGATTCGTGCTCAACATGAAAAATTCATTCGGAAACACTGGCAATGATCTTATTCGATAAACCCATGCAGGGCATGGTTATCAATAGATTTTTCTTAGTGGCACTACTGGAAATTGTGAAAAAATTTTGTTCCTTATGTCGGCAACCATTAAAATACGAAAATCAAATTTTTTTTTTACTACATTGATCACATTCAATACAAAATTTTAATCAATACCTACCCTCAGAAACTTTAAATTAGTCTTTTCACTAAAAAATCACTAAAAACAAGACAAGACAAGGTTCTCTGAGTTCAATTAAATCATTACAGAGAGAAAGATGAATATATTTTTAATGCAAGGCTGATCTTATTTAAATGTTTGACTGTCGTTATCATTATTTATTTATGTTTTAATTCAAAAAATGCCAACTACTGGTACATGCCCTATATAGTTTTGTGAAAAAATTTAGTTAATTTCACTAAAAAATTTTTCATGTCTGCAACACACGCTTATTGCTTTATTTAACTCCAAGAATTGAGTTTCTAGTTCTTTTTTATACTGCGCACTATGATCCACAAAATTGTTTTAATAAATGTCTGCATAAAAGTGCGGACACACGACAATGAATTTCAAGTAAATTTAGCATTTCATTGACATGCGTCTGAAATGTAGAATTTCATTTGACAGTTTTTATATGACGAATTCAAACGAAATGCACTTGAATTGCAGAAAGGAAGAGGAAAAATTTAAGATATATTACATTTTTTTAGACATTTTTAGGATTCTGTTTTCATAACTGCTGTTCTTATAATATTTAATAACTCATTACCATGGTGCCCGGACATAACGCCCAAAATCATTTTAGGCGCTATGACCGCCCTGAAAACCGGTTGAAATGGCTGTTCACACGGCCGTAAGCACAAACGGATGTCTGAGAGAGAGGTAGAAAAAACAGGAAGTTAGAAGAAGACGGGCGAGTTTCTAGTGAGTTAAGGAGTTTGTCTTTAAGGAGTCATCTTGCGATGAATAGTTGCAACACTTATACAACATACTTGTATTTCATAACTCAAATTTCTGTACACCGCCCTGTGATGGGACTTTTGCATAATTGCGCTAGATCTAACACATTTTTCCAAAAACCTTGATTTCTAATCTAGCACATGTTCTTTTTTTTAATCTTATTTTTTATTTATTTTCATTGCGTCAATTTGCAACCTTGCAATTGCAAAACTATTGTGAATGGCTATTTTATTATGTTAAATTAGTATCGTTTTTGCCATTAGCCGCGTTTTATTCACTCCTTGCTTCTATTTATGTATAACTAGCAGCGATAATTGTATGAGCAACAAAGCCGCAGAGATACCACGTATAATTATAGCTGTTATGTATACATAACAAATTGTTTAACTACTATTGTGAACTGCCATAAGTGGGCTGAAGAGACTTAACAACTTGGTCGTTTTATTAGCTGCCGAATAAAACGCTGCTATTATTAGTCATTACAAATAACTTCTTAAACATTTGCAAAACTACAGGTTTGTAGATGAAGAATTTATATTAATTTCTTAACATAAATGTAACTTAAATATCTCTTTGAGATAAAGCAAAACATTCACATTCTTTAATGTCATGTCAAATGAAATTCTGCATTTCATACTCATTTCATTGAAATGCATCTGCAATGAAGAAATTAACAAGCAACCCTCAAACGCAAGGTTATAAAAACAGCAAAAATTTAAGGTCTATTATATTTTTTTTTAGACATTTATATTAAGCGAAAAAATAAAATAATGAAGTCGGAGAGTAAATCATTGCCATTCCTCCAATTTTCGATAATTGTTACATAAATTGTTGGTGTCCAAATTCAATTGAAAGGCAACATTTCTATTTATTTTTATTTGCACAAAACACACACGAATTTGAAATTCGTTTTTTGTCGTGTGTTCATCTAAATTTAAAATGCAGAAATGCACTCTCGTGTGTCTGCACGATTTGAAGTTGGAAATAACGCTATTATAAACTTTGAGCCATGTTATTGACTTATGTTGAGTCTCAAAGTAATCTGTTAAACGTATTCAAATTAATGAATTAATGTATTTTATTTACTTTATTAATATTAATAGAATTGAATGAATTACTATTACTATTTAGATTTGTTGAATAAAATAATACAATAAAATTGATATATTTTGCTTAAATTAAAACTTATCACATTTTTCCATAATCTAGCACAAGTTTGCATCCAAATCTAGCACCGTCAAAAAATTTGTTGTCCCATCACTGACACCGCCCTTAAGAGCTGATATTCTATTGCGACCAGCAGGCCGAAAGAAGAAGCAGTATAGGATGAAGAATTATCATGGAAGTTGTGTATGTTACGGTTGGGACAACTAAATTCGAAACATTAATCGCTGAAGTTACATGCGACAAAGTTTTATGTATACTTAAGTCACGCGGTTGTCATCAACTAGTTCTGCAGTTGGGAACTGGAAGCCGTTTAAATGATGCATGTGTCGGTAACATTTGGAGCACTTACGGTATTCGAGTGGAACAGTACGACTTTAAATTTGACGCTATCCGCACCGACATCATTAATGCGAATCTTGTAATTGGGCATGCTGGTGCAGGTACTTGTATGGACATACTAAACCATGGGAAGGCAGGACTGATTGTAGCCAATGAAGAATTGATGGACAACCACCAAGTTGAATTGGCCCTACAACTAGCTGAAGAGAGTTACATTTTTTATTGCAGTGTAAAAAATTTGGGGGAACGTCTGCAGAGTCTTGAATATGCAGATTTAAAACCTTACGACCAGGCGTCGGCCTCAAGGAATATGCATAAATTTATCGGGTGCTTAAATGAAATGATGGCAAGTTGATGAAGCCAGGTTTAAAGTGAAAAATTAATTTAATAAATCTTTGGTAAATAGCAGTTTTCATTGTTTTTTTGTGCTGTAAATTTTATTTTAAAAGGGCACCTTTCGTGATTTTTTTGAGATATTTGTATATATTCAAAGTACATATACAATTTTTTTTGGCAGTAAAATAATAATTTGTAACAGATTTTAGTTTATTTTATGAGCGTCTTGCCACTGCAGTCTTCAATCGGCGGGAAAAATAGAGCTCGAAATTCTTGAATAAAACAAAAAAAATGTTTGTTATATATTTTTCTTCTGGGCGAACTAAAAAAAGCGATACAAGAGGTCGTTAGTTTTTTAGTTATCACCCCCGCCAATTCAGAAGATTCGTCAAAATAAAAACTGGGGAAAGTGCACATCAATTGCACGAGGAATCTAAGTAAAACTAACCATTGATGCGTCGTATTTTTGAAAATGTTTAGAATTGAATCCGTAACTTTGTAAAAATATTCTTGAATAGTATATCTATCGATTATGGCAATGAAAACAAAATATTTGTTTGGACCTTCTAATTCAAGACACCTTCAATTAACTCTTTGACGCCCGAATTATAATGGGGCTTAATAGAAACAGTTTGTTTTGAAATTATCGTTGCTTAGGTCTTCTACAATCAAGACACCAAATTTCTTGCTTCTAGAATGATTTGTTTGTCCTTTATTAAAGGTTAAAAAAACATAGCTATAAAGCTGTAGACAACCTTTTTCTCCAATTTTTTGATTTTCATATTCTCTTATCTTTTATAAACATATCTGATAAACAAAATTTCCCCTTAGTAATAATTAAACATATTTTTTTTTCAAAAAATAGTGCAAAAGATTTTACTACAAAATTTTATACTTAGGTTTTTTGCTGGACTTCAAAGGCAAAACATTAAAAAAAAATGACAAGCAAGAAATTTCAAATGTTCGACAACCAGCAAACGTGAAGAATACTTTACAGAACTGAATTCAAATATTATTATTAGTGAAATTTGTTAAATACCTATTTTATGCCACATTAAAGTTAATGTTGCATAAACATTGGGTATGAAAGAGTTAAAATTAAACACTTCATATTCAAAATGCCCAGCTTCAATTAAAATGTCCGTATACTGTATGGATATTTCTACTAAAAAATTCCGAAATTTTAGTTTGCCGTAGTGGCTAATTTTTATTGGAATTTGTGGCTATTTATTAAGACTTCTATATTTTGATGATACTTTAATTTTAAAAACAGGAACAGAGAAACAGTCAACAACAAGCACTTCTATATTTGATTATACAATAAGCAATGAAAAAAACAATACACTAAATTTTGCAATAATATAAATTGTAGTTGTAGTAACACAAGCCAGTAATTAATTTAATTCACACCTTAACATTTTCGCATTGAACAAAAATGCAAGTGCTTTAAATGTTTTCTTTTTAATTTCATATATGTATGTAGGATATATATATATCTATAACTTAAAAACTATGTGACCAATTTGCTTTGGCGATTTTTAATTGTAGCCTTCTATTAGTCCGTTCCAATAATTTCATATTTTCGATTAAATTTGGTGTTAAATATAATGGTTATAAGTTGACAGAAAGATTATAACATCTAGTAATACGATAAGTTTATAAATTCTTGTGTATTTTGTTTTATTAATAATTTATATTTAGTTTTTCCTTTATTCCGCTTCACCTGCTGGAGCAGCCCCACCATTTTCAATGATTGTATCAAATGCGAATGGTTGGAAGGCATAGCCTTGGCCTTGATAAAATTTGCTCTGGAATTCGACCCTAAAATATAAGAAGATATTA
The DNA here is from genome assembly GCA_963691655.1 of Toxonevra muliebris. NCBI lineage: Eukaryota > Metazoa > Arthropoda > Insecta > Diptera > Pallopteridae > Toxonevra > Toxonevra muliebris. The sequence goes on along the minus strand of OY829327.1, from coordinate 1,870,380 downwards.
TTTCAAAGAAATCGAGGAACGTCAAGTTTTATGTTTTAACCCACCAATGCAAGCGCAAAGTATGCAAAAACGCTGATAAGCCTTCCATAAGCACCAAAATGCCAACTGTCAGTATGGCCCAGAAGGCGAAAACAACTGTCAGCATTATGCCTCCAGTCCATCCTTCTTTTTTCAAACCGATGGAGAGTACCATGCTCCACAAAACTTCTGCCAATTCTGCAAGAAACATTGCGGTGAGAATGCGAATATGAAGGAAGTTCGTTTGCATGCTTGCTTGCTTCTTTTTTTACTTACGTGCATGCGCCAACGATAAGGCCCAGAGGCGTAGATAGGAAGCTGTATGCGAAACAGAACCCAGGACAAATTCAATGGTGTGAATACCTTGATGTATGGCAATTTCAGAAATTTCCTCTTCTTCGTGATGTCCACCGACACCGGCGCCTTGGCCAACCGTGCCGTTAGTCATGCCACCAACTTCAGCATCACTAGTTGCGCCAGCTATTGGTTGACGCTGTTTAATGAAACAATGTTATTAAAAATTGTGTCAAGAGGTATTTAAGTAAAACTTTCACTGCTTTATAAATTCGTTAATAAGTATATATTCATAGAAAAAACATGATAACAAAACTAACCTCCTCCTATGAGTTTGTTGGGAGTTTTTGAAAGTGTTTAATAATTTTGGATATTATTGTTATCATTGTTGAAGGAAGGGAAGAGTATAAAGTAAAAGATGATTTAATTATAAAATATTCACAAAATATTTTTTTTTTTTTGTAAACAAATGTTTGCAATGGAATGAAGAGATGAGTACTGGAAGGTGCAGATTTGAATGTGTAAACACTTTTCAACCGTTGGAATAAATATATCGTGTTCGAAATGGCTGGAAATGCCGGCATTCACTATGTGATGAACAGAGATGATAAAACATGCTAATGGATTTTTACATATTGCTACCTTAATGTTAAATTTTAAAAATTATTAAAACAATTCTCCAAAAACCGAAATGATTATTGCTTCTCCTGTAAAATTTGAAAAATGCGTCTTAGGGATTTAAAAATTAAGGTAGCGCTATGCCAACAAATCCTACAATTAACATTCTCATTTCCGATTTGGCTGAATCTTGAATATATTTTTATATTCTGTGAGAAAAGCTTGCTTGATTCTCCTGAAATTTTTTTGTGCAGCCTTTCATGAAATATGAATTTTCGAAAATTCTGATAGTTTGTAGTTTTTGATAGTACTTCTTGAAACTTTTTGAAAAATGCATCAATTTTAATTTGTGATTTTAAGTATATTTTTTGATAATGCAATACAAAAAAATATCAAGCTTTTTTACTAAAGTGTTTTCAGTTTCAATATTAAAATTTTGTTTTTAACATGAGTGTAGCGATCGATTTTTTTTTAATTCTCAAAAATATTGCTTCCGATTTCATAAATCTTGAGGTAATTCACTGGTATTAGACCAAGCACGCCGTAAATGAACAAATGTCGGAAGCAACTTTACATTCATTGCTATAACTCGTTAAATTTGCTATACAATTGCATTGAAAAATTAATTTGAACTCTTGAATATGTTAACCCTCTAGTAGGCTAATTTTTTCAGCAATAAAAAATACTATGATGACTACATATATATGTCCTTTAAGCCTGTTATACATTACGAGGATTAGTTGAGTATTTTTTTTTTGCTCGATGTGAGAAAATAGATAGTTCATTAAAAAGTCTGTAGTCCCGTTAAATGGAAAAGTAAAAAATTTTTAGCTATTCAAATTAGATAAATGTAAAATATAATCAATTCCCTACTTCCTAATGCTTTTTCAACTTCAACAAACATCTATAAATATTTTTTATTAATAATTAAAATTATTGCAAATAATTTTAATATCGCCAAAAATCATTTTTTTTTTTTTTTTTTTGTAAATTACTTGAAATCTGATCTTCAACTGGCGATAAAATTAAAACAAAACAACGCACAGAATACTGAAGCTACGCAACGTGTAGCTCTAGTATTTATCTATCGACTGAGCGGCATGAATACACATAAAAATTTCAAACTATATCAAGTGGTTGCCCGTCCCGTCGACGGTCCTACCTACAAGAGGGTTCACAACAAGCACCGTAAATTGCAAAAATAAATATTGAGCAGCTTAGAAAATAAAAAAAATGCAAAAAGTACTTGTCCACTAGGCGACTCCCTTAAGTAAAAAAAAAAAAAATATTTAAATGTGATTGATTAAATAAATTGAACATTTAGTGCAAAAATATTCATTTCTGACGTGTATAATGCCACACACAGTTTTCTTTCTTAATACAGCGCTAATGCTTATGAATACATCTTAGACAAAATCTTTAAATTACAATTACCTAATGCTTGTTTTTAGTTATTAATTAGAATTCGTTTTTCCAATGATAATCTTATCTGGTTGTCATTAGAATTGTATATTTTTAGTGATAATTACCCATGTATGCTTAGCTGTCGTACTTAACATAAACTGACACTTGGAAAATGCTAAGTTATTGAGCATTTTATGTTTTTCCAAACCGCACTTGTCTTTCAATGTTTTTTTTTTTTGTTTGTAAGCATATCTAAAGAATATTGAATAATTTCTATGTTAACCCATTTTCGTCTGCCGTTGCGTTTTCGCAACACCAACTTCAAACATTTTTAAAATAGATAAGGCTATGCGTATCCCATTTAATTATTTATTTAAATGATAATTATTTATTTAAATCTTAGCTTCACAATTTTTCTTGCAATTTTTTTTTTTTTATTACAATTTTAGACCTGCGCTTTTACTTTAATATTTCTATGTTAAAAAGGGCTTAAAAAATTATTATTATAAAAAATATTCATGTTATCTGATTGATTTTACCGTTTGGAATATTCCCGGTGTGCCGGTCGTTGCTTTTTCGCAACATGCTGCCTTTGATAACCTAGACGTTCTAAAATTTTCTCAATTAGCTAAAAGTGATCAGTGGGATCTCAATAGTCGCCACATAAAAAAATCATGAAGTTATCTCAACGATTTCGATGATTTGTTCATAATGAGCTAAGTAAAGTGCAGATAAGTAATTTATGGTAAGTATGACTGATTAATTTTTGAAATATAGATTTTCAATTACGGTTTTTAATTGTTAAGGAGGAAAGACACATTAACCAAACTTTTTTCGTTTTCTCAAAATTTTTAAACATATCATATGAGTAGTCTATGCTAAGTAAGGGAACAAAACCCGTGAGCATTACGTAGAGCGGATGATACGACCAAATGATTTTGTTTAAATTTTGCTCGCTGACGTCTTTCGATATTTTTCGAAGCCTGCAATAACATTTTAACCGATAAACGTTGGCGTTTTAGAGTTGACAAACTAAGACAATAAGTAATTATAAATTGTAATCAAATTCTAGACTAATTTTAGTTGATAGCATTAAATTTTAACTAGTGCATATTTTTATCAACTCTGGTGATGAGTGTGAATGTGAAATTGTAATGAAGCTGAAATGGGAAGTGGCTTTGTTGATGCATATAAACATGAAAATCGGTACAAAATACTTTATGATGTGGGGCTACTTTTTGTGGGAACTTACGTTTGCCAGTTTGCGAGCCTTGATAATCTTGAGCGGTTTTCCTAATAACATGACGGGAATGCACGCCAAAGCAAGTAGAAGGAAAAGTTTTTGGAAGTATTTTTGTCCGCCGAACATATATGTTTCACAGCCATAGAGTGGTTTCTTTGGAGTGTTGTTGAGAACCATGTCGATAAATGTAATCAGAATCGAAGGTGCACATGAGGCTGAATAGGGGGCTTCAGAGAAAATTTATTTCTTAGCATAATTTTCAAGGAGACAATTTCTTTCAGTTCTACTTACGTGGATTGGAAGCAGCAAATCGATTCCACTTGATAAACATTAGCAATACCAAATAGAAGAACAACAATATCAAGAAAGCTAATTGTGGAATGAACTCGTAAAGTAGAGACAAACGATTCTTGAAGTATGTGTGATTATGCAAGCTAATGGACACACCAAATATCATGTGAACAACTCCCAAAATTATTGAAATCTTCATTTTATATGAATTTTGAAAGATGATTTTGTTGGCATTAGCCACTTGCCAAATCGGATCCATGCCAAATGGGTATGGTGTGCCTGTGTAATCGTCTACTTCCGGATTTAGCTGTAAATATTGGTTCGTTAGCACCGTCGATTTATTGTAGTGCACTTCCCAATGCGAACCAAAGATATTCAACGATTTCGAAAAAATATCATTGTAAATGAGACCAGTGTACATGGAGAAAACACCCATCAGAAAAATTATATAACGGCCACCGAAAAATATATTCCAAATTTCATTATCCGTCTTTTGGGCGGCTAAACCTTTCTCTTTTCGAATCATCCATAAGCCGAAAAGTGCCATGATGGCGCCGTGACCCAAGTCGCCAAACATCACAGCGAACAAGAAAGGAAAAGTTATGATGGTGTATGGAGCTGGGTTCATTTCTCGATATGTCGCTACACCGTATGCGTCGATAAGAGCTTGAAATGCTTTAGTGAACTTATTGGTGCGATTGTATGTCGGTGGATTTTCAAATGTTTGCATCCGATTTAGAATAGGTGGCACCGATGAACCAGAACGCTCAGTGCCTCGACGCAACGCCAACTGAATGGTCTCGATATCGAGTACTGGCACCCAACATTCGGCAATCAGGCATTTTTGCGTGACATCCAGATTGAAGAGATTCAATGTATGATAGATCGCCTTGATCTTGCGCACCTTGACGAACCAGTTTTTGAGGTTTTTGGCGGCTGCGACCAGCACCCGATGGCGATGATCCTGTGTCTGTCCAAGCACTGTATTCAAATCTTCGATGCGTGTCATAACACCCATAGCCATCTCGCGTCGATCGGCAGGTGCTTCAGGGCATGGATAGAGCGTAGCACGGAAACCTTCACATATCTTTTTAACACGCGTCTTTAGTTGATCGCCTTGGAAGAAGATTATAAACACAGATTTGTATACTTGGTCACCCTACATAAATTAAAAGTAGAAACATTTACGATTTCGCACAATCAAAAATAAAAGTAATTGTACACTTACATTAGCGGGATCCTCCAGCGGTGACTCAATCATGGCCTGACGTAGGAACACATTGCCACGACAAGCACGCCACAACATGCGCTCAAAAGCAGGCAACTTTTCGCGTAGAATAACACCAGCGACGAAGCTTTTGATAAAGAAAGGAATTATGTTGCTGTTCGTTTGTTTTTGTTTTCTTCTTAATTTCATTTCACACAATTACAAAACAACAACGTTTTTCACTAATAGAAAACTAAACTCAAAAACAAATTTTGATTTCAAGAATATTGTTGTGGTATGCATGTATATAGTGTCTGATGTAAGTATGAAGGAGTTTGATGGAAGTACATTGGTGAGTTTTGATGGAAGCGCAATTTTTTTGACAAACATTTGCTGCATCTATGTGAGTAGTCGATCAAATGATTACGATTGGCGATTGCTATTATGGCGTGCATTTAAAAAAGGACAAGTAGAGGGTAGGAAGATAGATAGTTTATACAAAACAACAATTGTTAAATTGGGCGGAAGATACAAATGAGCGACATAGTCTGTAATTACAGTAACATTTGCTTGCCTATTGGCTAAAATATTAGTATTGCTACTTAATTGTAACATATGTATGTGTTTTTTGTACGAACCATGGAAGATAGTCTTCTCGCTCGTTAGATTTATCCATATGACTATGTATGGTTTAGGTGCGTATGCAGTACGAGTACGTATAGAAAGGAAGAATTAAATATTTAATAATTTTGTTTGTTATGAGTAAAAATAAAAAAGAAATTTATAGCTAATATTAAAGTGAGATAAAAATTAACTTTTTGAAAAGTTTTGGGTCTTAGCAATGCACTTTTTCCGAAGTACAGTCAACGTTCGATAACGTGAATATCCACTAACCTGAATTACCTTTTTTTTTAATTAAAAACGTTCCATCCATTGAAGTAAAATATATATTTTTTTTTAAATTTATTTCTTTACAATAAGCTAATTTATTTCTTATTTGTTTAGGGAATAATTTTTTACTTTACATTTTTGTTTAAGTAATTCTCAATTTAAAGAAATTGCTGCGATTTTTTTTTTATTTAATTTATTTTATCAATAAAATGTTCATTTTTAGACTATAGGGTAAAGTTTTTATTTGAAAAAAAATCCTTCTGTGATAAGATCATAAAGTTTCGGTAACAATCTCTTAAATGTGAACACCCTTGGTTTTTATTAGGTCACAGTGTCGAGCGTGAACACCCTTGGTTCACGCTCTTACTTACTTTTTCGGGTCATATCGGGATTCAGAAATTAAGAAAATTTCTTTAAAAATGGAATGTATAATTTCACAATGAAATAAATAAAATTAAAATAATAACGTATAAAATTCTAACGTAGTTTTAATAACAAAAAATTGAAAACTGGGTCGTATTCTCACTCTAAAACGCTTAGAAAAGATGCATCACTAGTCAGAACTTTTTTCTTTATTCATAATAAGAAAGATCCTCTTAAAATACGCTACGAAAAAGGTGCACTGCACTGTGTATTGGTTAATTATATACAAATTGGAGAACCGTATCCAGAGAAGCGATTTGGTGAAGGAGGCTATTTATAATGGAAGTGTCTGATTAATCGAATAATCAAGTTGTATCATAACTACTAGTTATGATTATGATAAAAGAATGATCTCGAAATACTTTAAGGGGAGACGTCTACTTGAAATTTTTTAAAATAATTTTTGCAATATTTTTGAAGAACGGCATTTTGAGTATGACTCCTGAAATTTCGGAGCTGACCCAATAAAATTTATTCGAGCCACACGCAACTTTAAACATAATAATAGAGTTTATACACATTTTTCTCAAAACAACGTTTTCAAAGTCTGTAATTTCTCGATCAACCTAACATTAGGTGCACATGTTTTAGATTAAATAAACTGACGGATGAATGAGGTATTTTTTGCTCATTCATTCTAAAAGAGTACACAATACACACATTTAACTTTACTTTTCTTTCTACTACATTTTTATTCTAGTATTTTGTGAATTAATTTCATTGTGAAATCTCACGATTCAAGTACGGTTCGGTTAATTAAATTCAAGTATGATTTCAAATACTTTGTTGTTCGAAACAGTTCAATTAAATGATTCACTTTTTCTATTACTTCTATATTTTTTATCTGGTTACGGCTCCGGATTAAAGCAATAATTTGTGTAAGTAATTACGTTAATATCAGATGATCACTTATACGCTATTTCTATAAAGTTATCATTTTAGTTGTACGACGGCGTTCTATCTCTCTAGGTTCCTAATAAATTAGAGAAATACGTACCCAAGTTGAACTGGACCCATAGAGTGGCCAGTCCGAACTTCATCCGTAATTAATGCACGTGTCATCGATTCGGTTGTGGTATTCAGACCACCTTCTTGCTATAAATTTAAGAAACATTTATATATAGGCATAAATATGTGATTTTTTATTTTTAATTCGGCTTACATTCTAGCAACATTTGAGATAAATTAGTAGCGTTAAAACACTCAAAAGGAAAACAGGAATATAAACGTGAATGACGATCACCAAAAAATAGCATCCGACTATTACGGAATGTGTCAAATTCTTTGCTTAATACCACTATTTCATTTTTACCAACTTAATATTTTAATTCAATTACATAAAACCCGACACCTTATAAAAGATCATATTAAGAAATTTTATTACAACAAAAAATATGTGCATTTTATATAAATTATTAAATCTAAGCGCTGATTATAATTACTATGCCTTATAGAGTATTCCGTATACGCAGACTTGACAAGCTTTGTTTACAACCTAGCGAAAAATTAGAGCGTATCATTAGAGCATTGGCACAAGATAAATAAAATCAGACGCCGAAACTGCAGAATCACTGCTCGGCAAACAATGAAGAGAAGCATATACATACTTATGTACATATATATTAAGCAAATGAAAGCAAAACACACACACACACGCACACACCAACACAAAACAAATATTATCAAGGAAGCAAAAACGAACGATGATGAACTAATATGCGAGTTTAATTTATATTATTGAATGTCTTTTGTTTTTGATTTGTGAGTTTGCTTTTGAGTTTAGTTTTTCTCCATTTTCGAACTTTTTTTCGAGAACTCAGTTTTGAATTTAAAATCTCTGTAGTAGCATAATATTTACCCAAGTTTCAAATTCTGCCCTGGCTGACTGGCACGCACTCCTTCTTCACCCAAAAGTTGGGCTTGTTCGTCTTCGTTTTGATTGTCAGCCATCTGTTTATAGCGCCAGCGTGATTTGTAAGCAGTGGTGGAAGTGTGGTAAGATTTTGTTGGTACCGTCTGGCAACACAACCGAAAACATTTTGCGGTTTGCGGGGAAGGCAGACAAAATTGTCGTGGGGATAAGGAAATTACAGGATTGGAGTTGAAGGTGGGAGTGACGGGCAATATGAGTTTGATAATTGAATAAGCAAATAAGCGGATTAAATTATTTTAACCGAAAACGAAAAAAACAAAAATAAATGATATTAAAGTCAGCAAAAAATTAAGCAAAATAGGGGAAGAAGTTGAAAAACTTAAGGTTGTGATGAAATTATATGTAAGTTTGTGAAAAAACAAGCTAAGCGCATCGAAAATATTAAGAAAATTGTTTACGTCTGTGTAAGCTGTGTTTTAAAGCTAAACTCATATTGGACTGAAGCAAAATAAACAGTATTAAAACTTGGCTAGTGATTGCGTCCATTCAGCATGTGAGTATACAGGAAGTGATTTTGTAAATGAATAATAAAAATATGTATATATGTATGTACAGTATAAAGTAGGTCTTTTTTTTTTTTTTTTTATTACCAACATTTATTATTATGAATACAACATGCTTGTTAACAATACAGCTTGTTATAAAACTAACTAGTAGCTTGCTTATAAATTACATATTAAAATCTCTTACAAAACGGTTTACATTAGTTTTTCGGCTAGGTCGTGCGTTTGAGTCGTCTTCATAGGTTTGCTGTATTGGGATTCAAATTAGTTATGTTCTTATTTTATGGCCTAGTTTGGACACAAGTTTTACAAAAATTGAACACTGTAGTTTTACATGTAGAGCTGATAAAAAAAATATTGTTACTTTGAGCTTCAATGTCCTGGAGAATGATCCTTTGAACGAATTTTGAAAGAAATTTACAGTGTGCGTGAACAAAATTGACAAAAAAAACCGAAATAAGAGCCAGTCTAATGTACTTTTAAAGGTATACTAGTCGGTAAGGCCCTAGTAACTGCTATTTTTTTTTGTTCACGAAATATTTTTATGAAAAAACAAATATCAAAAGTGAACGAAACTACTCATTGGTGTTTGTTTTGTTATTTGTGTATGCAAATAATTCGTTAGATAATTCTGAGAAATACCGTTACTAATGTCTTCTCTCTCTCTCTTTCATTTGTTATTTACTCCCGCTTAAGCAATGTTTTTTACAACGATGAATGCAATGCTTTGTTCAATGAGTGAATTTTAAAGAACTTCCGATGCTAATATTTTGGCTAAATTACTCGTCAAGCTCTTTAAATTGATATATAATTTGATATTGTAGCACTTGTGGATCTTCTGGAATAAAATTGTAGTTACACTAATTAATGTATAGATAAACTATGTACTCGTTTTTTCATAGTTCAATTCACAATAAAAGTTCCCAGGATGGGTCGGAGCAATTATCCTGCGTTACACAATCATAAGGTCATACAATAAGTGCAAGGATTTTTTTCCCCCAAAAAGTCGAAATAATATAATTAACGGTACCTACGGGCAGAATATATGCATGGGCCTTGTCCAATGAAAATAAGAAAATGATTTCTTTACTAAAATTTTACTTTGTACATACAAATGTAATTAGTGACAGCAGAAAAAACAAACAGGTATGCACACAGAAAATACGGAAATGTTTGCAGTAACATAACTAAATTAGCTACAAATTTAGTTAAAAACCCTGTTCTTAAACATGGGAAACAATCCGAAGAATTCGAGTACTTTAATAAAAATATAAGCAAACATAGAAGGCAACTGTACACAGCAAATCTACATTACTCGGCTAAATTGGTGTATTCAAGTTGTAAGCGTAATAAGTTAAACTCAATTCAATTTTTAAATATAACGATATTGATGTTATTTGTGGTATTTTTCATTATATAAATTAAATGCACATATCATTTGTAATTGAAACAGTTAATAATTTTGCTGATGTTGTGATTGGGTTTTTGTGGTGATGGTGGTTTAAGAATTTAATACTTATGAACGGTTGTTCTACGTCAACAAAGTCAAAGTTGCGGACGAAGTCAGACTTTGTCCGATTTAGGTGGAACTTGCAGAAACGAGTGTGGTATATGGTACATTGTAGCGTTTATAGTACATTATTCGTTTTGCCATATGCCCCACACTATCGTTTCTCTAAGTTTCAACTAAATCGGACCAATTCTGGCATCAATTGCAGCTTTGACGTGAAACTGCTCATATCTACAAACATATGTATCTAGGTGTCTAGGTGTATAAAAGTTTATATTGTATTAACAGCCTCCTCCAAAATAATAGTGGTAACAAAGGCTATTTCAAAGGTTTTGAAAAAAAAAATTTTAGAAATAAAGGTCCCACAAACCAAGCTGGGTATGAAAATAGGGCTGGGAAGATTATTTCGGCAAAAACCTTTCCTATGTCTATTGAGACTTTAGGACTAAGTCTTGGATCTGAAAGTTTGGTTTTGCTAAATTCTGTAAACAATCACAAAAAAATTAATTGATAATGTGAAGAAGTGTACACTTCCTCGCATTAGAAATCTTCAAAAACTTGCAGCTCCAAATCTCCAAAATATACTCCAGAATTTTGGCCAGTGTATCACTGATTGGACACAAACACAAGACTTCCCCTAGTTACCCATTTTTCTATTAATTTATTATAATAACTATTGAACCGTTGAACTTTATCTTATTGCTAGAAACATTATTTTGCATTAATTTATCATTGATTTGGTAACTTCTTTGTTTTATTTATTTTTCCTAAGCTATTTAAGTTAAGTTTTTTGGAAAAATATGATTTAGGAATTGGCTAAAAGCTGACACTTTTTGAGCAGATAAGTCCACGGAAGACTATTTGAGTTCATTTGGTTCAAGATAATTTTAAGACTGTTAGGTTCACCAGTGCAAAATCAGCATTTAGAATTTCTCTTCTCACAATAGTTATTGGGCCCATTCTTTGGATCAAGGAATACTTACAATATGTTAAAATCAATGCTCTAAAATTGCTTGCCTTAATTAAACTTGATTGAAGACAAGTGATAGAAACAAGAGTTCCAATTAATTTTTTTTTTTTTAAGCCGTTAGATAAAAACTGCTCAAAACTTCAAGCTATTATTCATATTTAAACATTATTTAACTAAATCACTAAAATATATTGTTTGGCTGATATGAAACATTTGCCTGATGTCACTACTATTATTTTGACCGTATCTGTACATAATATGTGTTTTAATATAAATAAAAGTAATTAACATTACGTGTAATATAACTTCGTATTAGACAAGAATTAAAAATATAATTAAACCGATATGGGAATTAACTTGATAAATAATAAGTAGAATTAAAAAATGATTGTTGAAAATATTCCTCCACGTCGCTTAATAGAGCTCCAGTTGTGTTGTCCAAAGGTTAATAATAAACATAACTAAGGTTAGCTTTACGAATTAGTATTAAGTGAGCCGTTGAATTGCAAAAATGGTGTAAACCAATTTTTTTTTTTTATAATTTGGATTTTTTCCACCAGGCACCTCCTCACCACCTCATTCAATTTAGGTCAAGGTTCCATAGCTTGCCAATGTTGGTTGTGCAGTGGAAAACAAATAATTTTCATAATTATCCTATTTTATACAACACTAATAAAATACCAATGTATGCTCAAAATTGGATTTTATTGACTTACACCAATTTTGCTCTCAACGGCTAAAGTATTTCTTAATTACGATAATCTAAGACGGATAGATTTATTTGTTGGTATTTTTGACAGCTTAACCGAAATATGTGCACCTACACGCAGTGCTAAAAATGTACTTACCTCATCAAAGAAAACTTGAGTTTTTCGCAAAATATGCTTCAACTCAGTTAATTCTAAGAAATTACGCTTGAGAGCTTCGGCATTTTGATTTACCTCACGCAATTCATTTTCCAATTTCTCAAAAGTGGCCTAAAAATAATGATTTTAGGACTAGTTATTGCTCAAAATATAAATGTGAAAACTCACTTCCAGATCAATCATCTCGCGGGGCTGCGGGGCTTCGGGACTGTCGCCAGTGTCCAGCATAGGAATACCATCTTTTTTTATTTCCTTTTCAAGATAACGTAATTTTCTCTCCATTTCATCACAGCGGCGAACTTCATTTACAAATTTTCGTTGAAATGCATTAACATCCGGATTAAGCTAAGGGTAGGTATATATGCAAAAATGTATGTGTGTTAATGGTAGAGAAAAAAGAAATACTTACATCGCGAAATTGAACCAATCCTAACTCCCCCAATTCTGAAACACAAGCATAAGCAGCCTCGCTTTGCAGAAACAACTGACATAATGTCATTTCCTCACTGCGAAATAGCGAGCCCATTGTTTAATGAGTGAAGTAATTGGCCGGTCTCGTCGTTAAAAATTATGTGTGTTGCTCAAAAATTCTGGAAGTAAAAAAGGAAACAAGCAAAAAAATTAAGTTCGTTTTCTTCGAGTTTTGGAACTAAGCCGCCAACAAAAGCAAAATACGTATGCATGAACACTAAGGCGCCTCAGGAGAATAAAGTTGGTGCTACCCCCTCTTTAACCCTTAAATACTAGCCATAGTTTGTAGTTAAGTTTATACTAACCATTCGTAAATTTTAAGAGTTCTTAAAACCAAAAAAGGAACATAAGGAAACAAAACAATTCATAAATTGAGACCAAATTTTTTTGGTTATCGCGCGGTCCTCTCAACAAAAAGAATCTAATTTTAATTTATCATTCGAAAAATTTACGAATTTTTAGTATTTAAGGGTTAAAAATTAACCTTCGTTTATTTTATGAAGATTCTCAAAATATTTCGGCTCTAGCGTTAAGTTGAACTAAACATTTTTCACTAGGTACTGTTAGCCAATAAAAGATCGCAAATAATACAAATTCAAAGCAATTGGAAATTTTAATGATGGCAATGATCGTCAATATAAGATTAGTGAGCGTTACCCAAACCTCTCGATTCCCCGTCGTCATAAGGAGTTGGTCTTTCTGTGACCTCAACTTTGCCTCAATTGGTTGGCTCTGACACGCTGGTTTACACATTGGTCACTCGATACTTTCATGAAAAATACCACATAAAATTCCATGGTTAGCGTACTTTACAAGTTTACACTTTTAACTCTTTCATACACAATTTTGCGTATAACAAACTTCACTTTTATGTGGCATAAATAAGGTGTTTAACAAATTTTACTATTATCGCTTTTTGTATTGGGTTCTGTTAGGTATTCTTCACGTTTGCTGATTGCCGAACATTTGAAATTAATTGCTAAAGTCATTTTTTTTAGTTTTTTCTCTTTGAAATGCAGCGAAAAACCTAAGTGCAAAAATGTTTAGTAAAATCTTTTGCACTATTTTTTAAGAAAAAATGCGTCTAACTCATTAAGTCTTAATGATGCGTATACGCGCAACAAAGAAGTATATTTTAATTCAGATGAATTCAATAATACCATTTTTGTTTGAATTTGTGACGATAAAGACGTGTGATTGAAGATTTTTTGGTTTTTAATCGGTTTGCTCTCGGACTTAATGGGTTAAGTATAACTAAGCAAAAATTTTCTTTTCCAAATATGTTTATAAGAGATAAGAGAATATGAAAATAAAAAAATTGAAGAAATCGGATAAGCCAGTGGTTGTTTACAACTCCATAGCTATTTTTTTAACCTTTAATAAATGGCAAAAAAAATCAATATAGAAGCATGAAATTTGCTGTCAATATTGTGGAAGACCTAAGTAACCAAAACAAAGGTTTCTTTAAAGCCCCATTAAAATTCGGGCGTCAAAGGATTAATGAGTACCCTTACTATATTTATACATTACTTTCTAGTATCATTATTTTTATTGTTATTTTTAATAAAAACTATTTATTAATTAATTAAGCCTGTTAATATACTATTAAGTATATTAAGAATGACTAATAGTAATAATAAAAAATCTTCATGTTGTACTAGAATATTTGAAATAATTGGAAAACTTGACGTGACGCGTAAATTGATTCTTTCACCGGTAGCCGTAGCAAGGAAACGATTTTTTGTCAGACTACATGATGTTAGAGGGTCCATAACCGATACAATACTTTACATGGTCGATTTAGACCCAGTACCCCTATTATTTTTAATAATTTAAAATTACACTATATAAGACGACTTCGATAGTCTAGTGGGTAGTGCACTAGACTTTCATCCGGGAGGTTCGGGTTCGATTCCCGTCTTCGTCTGATGGTTAATTTTTATAAGTTTCTTATATTCACTATCAATATGAAGTATATGAAAACTAGTCGGTACGGCCCCAGTAACTGGGGCTATTTTTTTGCGGAAGAAATCTCTTCTCTCTCTTTCATTTATTATTTATTCCCGCTTAAGCAATGATTTTTACAATGATGAATTCAATGCTTTGTTCAATGAGCGAATTTTAAAAAACTTTCGACTCTAATATTTTGAAATTGGCTTAACCGATTTTAAATCTGATAATTTAACTAACCTACTCGTCAAGCTCTTTAAATTGATATACATATAATATAATAGTGTAGCATTTCTGGATCTTCTGGAATAAAATTGTAGTTACACTAATAAATGTATAGAATATAAGATAGTGTACAAGTACACACCTTGGTTAATGTGGCAACTATCAGCTGTTTAATTCTGTGTATGATTGTATATCCGTTGACGAAGTATGTATTGTGTCGCCTCTCTCCTTCACTTCCTTCATGTCAGTTGTATACTTCGCTCTCACGTACACAAAGGACTCTTTGTCTCTTAAGTGTGCCTCTCGACAGTCACTCCAACCTAGTCTAAGGGCGATGTTACACGATCAATGTTTTGCTGTCAAACGGTGCAATTGTTGTTGCTTTGAAAAATGAACACTGAGCAGAAGAGAGGATGAACACATTTCACTTCAAATTTTTTTACTGTCGAAAAAAACCTGCATCACTTCAAATAAAATGGGGTTGCTGAAGATGCACTGTTGCATTTTATGGGAAAAAACTAATATTTTATGAAAAACACTAGACTTTCTACTTACTTATAAATACATTTTTTTTCTTTGCCACCTTGTTTGGCTTAGCTTATTTTAATGGTTCGCAAATTTTAAAGATTATTTTTATTATTGTTATTGTTTTTTGAGTCTTTTGAACTTTATGTAAATATCCACAAACTTAACTGCTTTTTCTGAACGATTCAAATTTTAAGTTTGGACGGTATTCGATTGAATTACATTTTTATATTGTGTAATAAAAATAATAGTTCGTTGACATTTTCACATTGTCAAATATTCCACATTTGTGACCGAAAGCGGTCACATATATTTTCAAGTCGCCTTTTCATACCCAAGGGATCTGAGTTAATTACTGTGACGCTTTCGAAAAATAAATTATTTTGCATTTTTCGATAGTTAAGAATGTATTAAATAGGTTTTGTGTTGGTTATCCCAAAAAATATTTAAACGTAATCACGTTTTTTGAAAAGGTTTCCTCACGACTGGTCGGATTTGGCCTAAATGAGTATTATTTCAGCCAACACAACATTTTTTTTAAAGTTAGATTTTTTTAATGGTCAAGATAAAAATCCCATTTTAGTTCACTGGATAATCGGAGTCCTACAGATTAATATAAGCAAGCATTTATCTGCTTCAGACAAGTGGAACTTGAGATATCGTGATCACCATTCGCTTTGGAAAACGTTAGTAGAAGACTGCCTTAAAACACTTTTTATTAGGAAAAATCAAAAATCGCTGGTCAAACGTTGAGATCTAGTAAGTACTTTCTCACAACTTCTGAAAGAGACGATCAATTTTTTTTTGTTCGTATAGATTTATTTTGTTCTGTTTTCTCTTCCAAAAGTACCCCCTTTGGTGAAAAAGCATTTTTTAATAATAACTGGTTAGCCGTTGGAGATATCGAAAAATCACTTACTACATAAAAAAAAAGCTGGAGTGATTTCCTAAAAAAATTTTAATTTTATTGTACGATAAAATGTTCTTTTTTTTAATGCAATTTTTTTACTTTTAAATTATTAGGAAATATTGTTAGGGGGGTAGGGGGCGGGGGATCGCTCTGCAACCCCAGAACTGATACCCCCACTAACAATTACTGAAGAAAAATTTCAGATAAGAATTATTATGAACTTTTAATGGATTTTTTACTCTACCGACTGGACTATTTATTGATTGCAAATATTCACTTATCAAAACAGCTAATATGAAATTTAAGGTAATGAATGAATTGAAGAAAATGAAAAAAAAAATTGGAAATTTATTTTAATTGAAAGGATCTTTCGCTTTTGTATTTGAAAAGCTCTCTCAGTGAATTGATAGTTAATTAGTAGGGACACGTTATGCGCTTTACGAAGTTTACATGTTTTCATGAAGGTCCTTAAACAGAAAATTAATTGAATACAATTTACGGAAAAGTCATTTTAAATTCTAGAGAAAATTGTTAAATTTTTTTCTGCTAAAAAAAATGCTAACAATTTTTTCTTAAAAAAATTTACATTTGAGAAACATTTACATTGTACTCCCTAAAAGTCCAAAAATCTACCAAATATAGGAAATCCCTTAATATGGCAACAGTGCTGATGAATAAGCGCGTACACAAAAATATTTTCACTCACTCATAATTTGGGGAGGGAGGAAAGGTTGGCGAAGTTATAGGACGTTGAATAGTAGATGCTATGGAGGCAAAAACAAAGCAGCGATAAAGGCAAAATGTAATCAGAAGCCGTACGAATGTGTTTATAAAATGCTGGAAAACTGTAATATATGTACATATAGTATACAATATTTATATATATATATATATATATATATATATATATATATATATATATATATATATATATACACACAAAAATATTGTACCTACACTTATAAATATACAAATGCACATGAATATAGATATATATTACTAATTGTTAAATGAGAATGCACAATATTGTAAACTTAAACGCATACAATTCAATAAATAGTACAAATACAAAAAAAATATTGAACAAAGTTTTCCGATTTTCAAATAAGATTTGCAAAATTATTTCAAGCAGGAAGGAAATCGATAATATACACAACCACGTAGTACCATACGCCCCTTCAAAAATGTTTATTTTGCTATTCCCGTTTTAATTGTATTTTTTATTAACCATAACGCGAACTACGGTTTGTAACATGATCTAACAGTGTTTTTTCTTAATTTATAAAGTTTTGTTTAAATTAAAAATATGAAAAAACTTACTCAGCTGCAAATTAAATAAAAACTCTGCTGCTGCTTCCGAACAAATATGAACTATTGTGAATGGATGTGAATAATATGAGCTGTCACTTTTCGCAACTGCATTTCACCTTTCGGATATTAAAAATTAGAAGTATTGCCAGATTGAATGAATTGAGAGGGTCCGACAAAGTGGCTAGCTTTTTTATCAGTTGAATAAAATCGTGCGAAGTTAAATAAAGTCGTAATTCCCGGCCTTTTTAGAAACTTTCTGTCTATGTCTAAAATGGGAACAGAATGTGAATTTAAGGTGACTGAGGCCGGGTCGTCGCAAAGAACAGAAACAAGTACTTTTGACTGTGCAAATGTAATGAGTTTTGGTTTTGTTGCTCTTGGTGCCAGAATCCCGGAATTCTGTTTCTATTTCTGTCGCAAATGTACTGAATTCTGTTTCCGGTTTTTGCGAAAATCCGACTTGAAGCGCTGAAATCTGTTATAATGTATCATGGCTCAATAATAAGGTTATGTCACCAGCATAGCTCTCTTCTTCACAATTTTCTCGCCTAATTATGTCGAATCAAGCAAAAAAATATGAGAGCAAAATAAATCAACTTTTCCGTCATGAATTTCACAGAAGAAAGGGATTTCCAACCCTGCATACAAAAACAAATTATACGGTCGATTTTGTTTTTCAAATAACCGTATTATTGAGCCACGTCATGGTGAAATCATGTAGAAGGTGATAGCAAGATTACAACAATTTCATCTTTGCAAAAATAACACATCCTTGTTATTGTGTCAGATATTATAAAATGTCAAAAGACCATAATGGCGGCGTGAAGAGAATATAAAAATAGAGAACAAACAATCAAAAGTAAGCAATGATTTTGACAGCCTATGATATTGACCACGGAAAAAGAAGAAGAATGAGTTGCTGGTAACTTCACCTGGTATAAATTCACCTTGCAGCAACTCATTCTTTTTCCTCTTCTTTTGTGGTCAATATCATAGGCTGTCAAAATCATTGTTTACTTTTGATTGTTTGTTTACCTTTGCTCTCCATTTCTACATTGTCTTCACGGCGCCATTATGGCCGCAACAACAAAAATGTGTTGTTATTATTTTGTTGTACGGCTGATTTTGACATTTTATGATATCTGACGCAACAACAAAGATGTGTTGTTTTTGCCAAGATGAAATTGTTGTAACCTTGCTATCACCTTCTACATGATTTCACCATGAGTTGCTGGTAACTTCAGCTGGCATAAATTCACCTTGCCTTGGTATGTATCAAGGTGAATTTATATAAGGTGGAGTTACCAGCAACTCATTCTTCTTCTTCCTTTTTATGGCGCCATTTTTTTTCGTGGTGAGGAAGTCTGGTTGTCAAAAGTTTGTTTAGGTTTTGATTGTTTGTTTACTTTTTTTCGACCGCCATAATGGCCTCAACAACAAAAATGCATTGTCATTTTTGTGTTGTACTACTGCTTTTGTCAGCTGATTTGGACATTCAAACTGCTCCGCCATTATCGCCGCAACAACAACGCCCTATTATTGTTGCCGTGGTAAACTTGTACTGCTGCTATCACCTTATATAAAATCACCTTGGTATGTATATTAAATAAAATTGATTACAATGGTTGCGTTTCTCGGACGTAAAAATCGAAAAGCCGATTTCAAAGTGATTAGCTTTTCGTCTTAGAAACGGCATGATGCTTTAGTTGTAAAATGTTTGAAAATCATTAAATTCTAGTTTGTGAAATGTTTTAATTCTCTTTTTAATAAATTCTCTTAGAAAAACATATACTACAAAAACTACAGCTAATGACAAAATGCCGAACTGAACAAAAATCAATTTATTTTTTAGAGAAAAAAGAACGCAAGCACAAAGCAAAAATGAAGCCGAAATGACAAAATTTATATTCCACCGTTCAATTTTAGTTGGAAAAGCGCAAAAATCTGTAATGTGATACTGGTGTTACTGCGCTGCTCTCGACTCAACAACATTAGGAACCACAACAACAACTCCAGCTGTCCTTGCTTCCTACAGACACCACCGTCAAAATATTCACCAAGTGCTACTAGCAACACTCCAACCAATAACACCCATACTCCCAGTCGATTCCACCTGAATCGATACCGTCCCATAAACAGCAGAGCCGTTCAAAATCCACCTGCCCCCTCGTCGACCGCAAACCCATCACTCGCATTCTCATCTTCGTTTAAAATCCTACCATGGAACTGTAACGTCTTTAGACGCGAAATAGTCGGAGTTACCGCCTACATGGCTAAGAACAACATCCAAACAGCTGCATTTCAAGAAACAAAATTGACTCCAGCAAATCCAGTCGATGTCTGTGAAATCCAGGGCATAGCAGTACGATCTGGAGAAGTAGACATAGAACTTATAAGCCTCTACGTTCCTCCAACCTGAGCGTGCCCTGCAGGATACCGACCTAATCTTCAACACCTGCTGGACGGTGATTGCCGTATAATACTGAGAGATGCAAATGCACATCACGTTAACTGGTATTCAGCATTGGGTAACGATGCAAAGGGCATTGCCGAGCAAATTGTTCGTATTAAGTCGAATGTTCTGCGTTCAGATGGCTTACCCATTACGTTTATTAAGATTGTTTTTCCCTACATTGGTAAGTACTTACTCCATTTTTTTAACATGATCATAACTACTTCCAAAATTCCAGCAATGTGGAAAACTGCTAAAATAATTCCCATCTTTTTCGTTTGATAATTTTCGTTCGATTAGTATTGTTAACACTCAAAAATTGGTCTTACCTAAACGTGAAGCATCTTCTTAGTCCACATCAATCGGTGTTTCGTAATGGGTACAGCACAACCACCATGCTCATTAGCTTAACTGCAGAAATTCGCATGAACCTTAACGTGAATAAAGTTTCCGTACTGCTTTCCTTGGGCATGTCTAAAGCATTTGATCTTGTCAACCATAATATCCTGATTCATAAACTCAAACATGATTTCTATTTCTCGAATAATGCTTGTAATCTCATTAATTCTTTTTTAACTAATCGTAAACAGTGTGTCATCTGTAATGATTACTCTTCCCCTGTATTGGTGGGATGCCTTAGTGGAGTTCCCCAGGGCTCGGTCTTGGGACCTCTACTATTTATGATGTACGTCAATGAACTAGTTGATCATTTGTGTGATAAAAATCTCAAGGTCTTCCTTTATGCTGATGACATTTACATCCTATTCGTTTCGGAGGCTGGCACTGTATCCCCAATGCAAGCTCTTATTAACAAAACTGTGGTGAAGCTACAAGGTTGGATTAAAGAAAATAAACTCATTCTCAACCTCAGCAAAACTAAAGCCATGCCCTTCAATTACCTCTGAGAGGTAGCACCCTTTTTCACCATTTCAGTTTCGAGCGCCGCTATCGAATTTGTGGACCAGTTGAGATGCCTCGGTGTCATCCTCGACTCGAAGCTTTCTTTTACTGCGCACTTAAATTCGCTCAGCTCGAAGGTGGGGTTTTCCCTTCGTAGGCTCTACAGTCTGAATTTCCATTTACCGGGAGCCCTCCCCCCCCCCTTTATTCGATTTAACAATTTGCATGTTGTTGTCCATAATTGGATACAAATTTCTGTTAAACACAATATAGATATAGGGATTTAGGTATGAAAAGACAATATAAAATCTTTTTGTTATCATTTGTCTTACTTTCAAATTATTTACTTATGTATATGTTACAGCTGTACTAAATTTTTATATTTTTACTAATTCTCTATTATATTTTTCCACTCTTTGCACACACTTTTTGTTCCCATTCTTTTTGGGTAAAGTCTGGTAAACTGAGAGTAAACGAAAAATGATACACAAAAGTACGGGAACGCACAAAACCACTTTTCTTGCACGAAACAAAACGTAAAATTTTAACGACAGTTAAATTCAAAAAACAAAGTTTTGTGATATTTAATAAAATAAAAATTGTTAAATCTTACAAGAAAATAAATAATGAAAAAATTAAGCATAAATTATTCTAGACAGGCGAATCTGTAGAATCTTCGGGTTCACAATCACCAATTGTATTATTCAGAAATGGCAGAAGATTCTACAGCGTCAGAAGTTGAACAGACAATTGCGTCATTAACTTGTGGAGAATGTAGTTAAAAATTAACTATTATACTATTAATTAATTTTCAAATGTCTTTTAAACATTTTCCATTTTAAATATCACTTATTTTTCTAAAAATTCTTTATTAATTTCAAATTTTCAATATATTTTCACAAAAGCAAAACAGCTAATTGTTTGACACTTTTAACATTTTTACCCGAAGAAAAAGTGCGGGTTATTTCGTGCAAAAAGAAGAAGACAATTACTCACTCATCTCTGCTCTCATTTGCAAGTTTTTTGAGTGCGGGAACGCTTTCTGGGCCGTTTTGGGCGAACGCGTTCACCCGCATTGTAGTACGGGAACAGAGCTACTCTTTGTAAATCACGTGAAATTCAAAGATTAATTTATAATATAAATTGAAAGATTACTGAGATTAATTATGTTTCCAAGGCAACATCCAAATGATTGTAATTTTTCTTTAGACAAGTAGTTTTAAAAAAACATGTAATTCTCAATTCAAATTCTTTTAATTTCTTTAAATACAGTTGAAAAAAATAGAAATAAGTAAATACAAAATATTCTGTATTAGGTAGAAATATGCAACTATATTTGTTAAAAAAATCATTTTTTGAGTTATCGATTACAAATCACTGTAATTTAAAAAAAAGTTTTCCCCCGTAAATCATTGGTAAGTAATATTTGAAAAATAATTAATTAAAAATTTTATTTTCTGAATCGCATTGTTTTTGGTGGAACAAAGAGTAATTCTCGACAAAAAAAAAAAATTATTAATTTAAAAAATAAAATCGTGCGATTTTTTTTTTTTTAAATTAATACATTTTTTTTGTCGGGATTTTTTGTCGAGATTTTTTGTTTGGATTGTGTCTTGTCTAGATTTTGCCTTGTCTAGATTTTGTCTTGTCTTGATTTTGTCTTGTCTGTATTCTGTCTTTCTGGATTTTGTCTTTCGGGATAGTGTCTTTCGAGATTTCATCATAAACCCCCATTTACCAACCTCTGTTAGAATCACTACTGCCCATGCCCTTCTAATGTCGACTATTAACTATGGTTTGGAGGTGTTTACTTGCACCTCCAAAGCTAATCCTGACCGTTTGCGAATAATTTTCAAAAAAATTATCAGATATGTGTTCGCGATCATGTGTCTGAATTTGTATTGAAGTTTCTTGGTTGTAGCTTTGGGGATTACGTCAGTCTAGGTTAGGTTGGAGTGGCTGTCGAGAGACACACTTAGGCCTGAACGGCCCATTGTGATACCACATAGTTGGACCTACAGTTTAACGCCGATTCCGAACGGCGGTGTGGCAATTTTTTATCGGCTTGGTGGTTTTGCCATTACCAACCAATGTGTGTACTTGTACACTATCTTATAATTCTCATACACTTCATATTGATAGTGAATATAAGAAAGTAATGAAAATTAACCACCAGACGAAGACGGGAATCGAACCCGAACCTCCCAGGTGAAAGTCTAGTGCATTATCCACTAGGCTATCGAGGTCGTCTACGTCAGTCTAAGATCAATGGTACTTTTTTCAAGGTAATCAAATTTACAACTCCACATTAACTTTATGATCTATTCAGGTTTTCTAAATCACAAGAATTTTTAAATCTGCGTATGAAAAATCATTTGTTATTGAGATGCCGAAATTCCGACCTTCAGATCCGACCACGTCCCTCTTACGATAAGTGTAATTAATAATGTCGACTTCATAACATTCAAAAAGTCGCACGTTCACAAACTTTTGTTGCTACACTCTACCCTCCCACCACTACCACCAAGGGAGAAATGATTCAGGAAGATTATCCTACAAGATGCGAAAAAAGTGATCCGGCTGGCAGGATCTCCAAGCTTCGCCCCAACTTTCCGGCAGAAGAACGCGACACAATAAGCAGACAAAATGCTGCTGATCAACGGATACCTCTGCGAAATATCTGGATGCGAAATATTGAGAAACTTGTCAATGAGCACTGCCGTAACATCTGGATACAATACCTGGAAGAATTGGAAATAGCACTCAAAAACTGTGGAGAACTATAAAAAGCCTCACACATCCAACAAAAAAGAATGACCTGGTAGCCTTTAAGACCTTTCAGACGGTTGTACATGGTCGAAGACCGCAGGTCGTCTCGTGACAAATCTCATCATGAGAACGCAAAAAGCGGCGGTGATCGAGCATGTCGGAAGACAACCAAAATATTTTGATTTTTGCCAACGGCATTTCTACATTTCGAAGCAAATGTTTTTGAGTAAACATCGCTCATCGGAATGAATTCATAGCAATTTATAAATCATTTCCAGGTTTTTCGTGGAGCGCGGGGTAAGAAAAACTCAAAATATTTTGTGTCTATATGCAAAAACAACCCGCTAAAGTTTAAAAAAAAAAACACTCTTGAAATTTGTTTAAGTTGTAAAATATTTTTCTATGAAATCACGAAGCCGCCACTGGCTTATCAGAGCCTACATCTCGTCGTCTGAGAATTGATTTAGCGTATGGGTATACGAATACGTATTATTAATCAATTGAAAACTACTTTTATAATTTAAATTTGTATTCCATTGCTTAATGGTATTATCATGTTTTTACTCTTACCTTTCATTCCATTGCTTATGTGTATTATCATGTTTTTACTCTTACCTTTTCATGTCTATGAATGCACCCAAAATGTGGCTTAACAATTGTACCAAAATATTTGACAAATAGTGGGTTAGATTTGTTTTTAAAAAAGATATAGCTTTGGGATAAAAAATAATAATTTCGGTGAGAAGGACAATGGTTTAGCTGATGCAATCCCAACAAACACATAACTTGAGTAAAAAAACAAAATAAAACAATGTGGCATTGAAATTTTTATAAAAAATATATTGACTGGATATATATGTATATATTTTTTCCTTAAGATACAAGCTAAATTTTCAGTGTGGAAAAAAACGTTTAAAAAATTATAAAAATATTTATAATACTAACGTGAATTAGTTTATGGAAAGCAGCTTCTTTCAACTAACATATTCACTTGACGACTCCGCGGATATTATTGCCAACAACGTACATTGCAGTTGCACGTCGACGACGAGCACAACCACGAACCCGAGTATTAACAGTAGCAAGAGCAAAACAAACAGCCAACGTGTGATTCCACTCACGAAGGAAATCATTATTGCTATGATGGATTTTAACGGTTCACAATCGAGTACCAGCATCTCCGATAAACCATTTTACAATACATTTTCCATAACTAGTCTGGTACGCGAGGAGGTGCAGAATATATTGCATGAACTTTCTATAACTGATCAATTTATACGCAAGGAGGAAATCGATATACTTATCGAGAGATGTCTACGCGAGAAAGTGACAGTGGATCAACAGGACAGTAAAACAACTACAGCTAGTGACGAGTCGGACACCAACCAAGAGATCGAGGTTACTGTCGAGATGCTGAACGAAAGCGATAAGAATAAGTTGATTGTAGAAAACTTTCAAATACTCGAGCAGCGTATAACGAACTTGGAGGAACGAATCTCAACGATGCTGCAGACCGTTCCGAAATTGCGGCATTTACAGGCAAAAAAATTCAAGATAAATACGGACGTTATTAGGGAAGAGTTGCGTCAATTCATGGATAGAATGGAGTTGGGTGCAAACAGCGCAAAAGAAACGGGAATTGAAGCATTGCCGAAACCGCAACAGGAACTTCAGCTAAGAGAGCAAAATGGCGATGGTAAAAATGCAGCAGCTGTAAATGTACCAGCGGATGTTAATCCATATGACGATCTATACTATGAGCAGCGGCAGAATGCATTAAATTTATTAAACTATAAAAAATCTAAAGCTACAATGGAGCTGAATCAGAGGCCATGTCTCAATCCACACATTAGACCGTTGACACCGACTACAAAACTTGCCGAACAAACCGATTTTAAATCAAAGCAAAAGTCGATGTTCATATGTAACAATGTGTGAGTGTATAATTGAAATTTTAAGTAAATTAAATGAAATTGTAAAAGAAATGAGAGGAAAAAAAATAGGAAAGGAATATTGAACATCAAAGAAGGTAGCATATACCATAACAACAAAAACCGTATTGATTATATTTTAATTAGGCTAGTAGGCTACGGTTACATGGTGACATCTTTTAACACGCTGTCGCTAATATTGAAAAGTGCATCTTCGTCTTCTGCAAAAGTGTTGATGTCAAATTTGTAACACGTTGATGTATCATCGGCAGTGTTCATGGCATTCCGATAGTTTTCTTTCTCTTCTGCCTCTGTCTCTCCAACTACAATGTGTGTTTCGGAGCTGATAAAACTTTGTTCCATTACATTTTCTATTTTAGTCTATAATTAATAAAATCAATTATTAACTCAGACAGCACTTAGGAAGACAATAAACTACTTACATTCAAAATTACCACTTCTTCACTCAGTGTAATATTATTAAGATGCAGCTTAGGTATAGCAACAAGTGGCTCTAAACGGCCCGAAGGACTGGTGCTTAAATTTTGAAAATTTAAGGAATCATTTTGAACTTTTTTCACGGCTGACATTATATTTGTGTACATTAGAGCATGATTCGTAGGATTAACGCTTATATCGACGTGCACTTGAGAATGTGCTACTTGAATGTGGTCGTTCGTATTAAGAGAAGTAATTGGTAAAAGTGTGTTGAGTCCCTCACACTTCCCAACAGTATTGTTCGTTTTCGCACCGTCAATCCACTTTTTAGGGGATGTGGTTGAGTTTGGATTAAGATCGTTTTTAAACAGATATTGCCGTTCTTTCCATTTTGTACCTAAAGCAGATAAACTATGCATAGGCACTTGATTATTCTTCGAAATATCCTTTTTTATTGTACGCAGCAATTGTACAGGATTTATGATTCTTGATTTATTCATTGTGTTTTGATCAAATGAGCTATCGCCAGGTTTCTGCTTACGTATTGAACGAGGTGGGACCACTAGCCGAAAAAAAAAAACATTTAGTTTATGTGCCGATATAAGATAAATCATATAAATTACTTAGAAAATTATTGTAAGAATCGGTTGTCTTTGCATTGAAATCACCAATCAAAGGCAGTCGAGTTGCATTCATATTACGACAGCTTTCTAGAATTTCAAGCTTAATGGGCGGAGTTGACACGAACTTCATTAAAAATGGTTTCTTATAGCTTGTTTGCGATATAACTGTACTTGCAGGCAGTGGAGGCTGCGGATTGCGGTTTGTTTTTTTCTTTAAATTAGTGTAGAGCATTTTTTGGAAGTCAGTAATTTGTGACTCTATTTGTAGCAATTCAGTCTTTAACATGGTCAACTCCATAGAGACAAATTCACTCGGGCAGAAATTTTGTTCTGCAGTGGTTAAGGAATCTTCTATAATTGCATGGATACTGTTGAAGCCACAAATCAAGGCATTAATTTTCATGGTGCCAC
This sequence comes from Toxonevra muliebris, assembly GCA_963691655.1. Classification (NCBI taxonomy): domain Eukaryota; kingdom Metazoa; phylum Arthropoda; class Insecta; order Diptera; family Pallopteridae; genus Toxonevra; species Toxonevra muliebris. Next base: position 1,843,293 of record OY829327.1, on the reverse strand, counting down.
CACATGGACTTGGAAATGATTCTAAAATAAAAAATATACGTGCTCATTTAATTTAGGCTTCGATTTTTTTCTATTGCGACTTACCACCATCCTGCTCACTGGCTATTGATTTTGGAAGTAATTCAATTTTACGTAACGTTTGATCAACTTTATCTTTGTCGTATTTAACTTCGGATTCTTTGGACTGGAATTTCTCAATCGCCTCCTTCAGTTTGCTCAGCGAGTTTTCAACTGTAACAACGTCCGCTGTGCGTTCAACGAATCGCTCATGAAAAAATTTCTGAATTTTATTTGTAAGGTCTTCTAGGAATTTATCATTTGTAAGCTGAGCAACACTCAACCCCGTTATTTCGGATATAGCATTCAGCTCGTTCGCAATAATTTGCTTTTTATCACGAAGCAATGAAATTTGCGTATCAACTTCGCTAATGTAAGCACTTGAGTATTCCTTAAAAAACTCATTCTGACGGCGCATACGCTTTAGATTCAATTCACACACTTCCCCTGTCTCCTCGTCACTGTAAAGCTGTTTTTCGCGCTGACGTATTAGCTCTTGGATGACAAATCCAACAAGATCCAGTAGAAAATTAATGAATCTCATACCACCGGGCATAACCACAAGGTATGATTTGATGTTGCTCCACTTCAGTTGATGTTTTTCATTTAAATATTTTAAGTACTCAATAGTGGATGAGCGGAATATTGATTCAGACCGCTTATCCGTAATTGGCCAGAAGAATCTCTTCTTAAACTCAGCTGGATCCAGTATGCGGAAGAGAAAGTGCATCACGTGAAAAAATGCCTGCTGGTTGGGCTTTATAAACATATCCTCATTAACACATTTTCTAAAATCCTCGGATGGTGGGAACAACAATGTTATAGCGAGTAACTTCTTATACAGCTTTTCACTCAGTTCCTTTTCTTCAGCTTTCCAAGGAGCGATAATTGTGCGGTCCATTCGAATACCGGAAATTATAAATACATTCGAAAGCTCAAACAATAACACCAAAGAAATAACAAAGCCGCCGAAAATATCAAAGGCAAAACGGATTTTTTCAAATAGATTTTCGAAGTGTCGTAATGAAGGTTGCCAGATTGTGGATTCGTTGTAGCCGAATAGTGTGCATGCCCAATAAGGTGAACGGAGATATGTGGGCAAAAAAGTTCATTAGCAGTGCACGAGTTGTCAAAAAACGTAATCGTGTTTCTTTTTAGCCCTGAGCACTCAGAGCAAACGTAATTGTGTTTCTTTTTGTGATCAGAGCACGCTCTGTGCTCAAAAGAAATTGACTGAGCAGACAGAGCACAAAAATTTTAAACAATTAGTTAGTTTTAAAATTAAACTAGAGTTGCTAGAGCGTGCTCGGTGTGCTCGTGCTCTACTCTACTCCGCGCTCTGAGTTAAAAAAGAAAAACGCCTCTTGTTCACCATTTCACATAGCTGCTACACTGTCAAAATATTTTTTTTTCAATCGTGCTTTGTCTGCTCAGTCAATTTCTTCTGAGCACATAGAGCACGCTCTGAGCACAAAAAAAAAAAACACAATTACGTGTGCTCTGAGTGCTCAGAGTTAAAAAGAAACACGATTACGTTTTTTGACAACTCGTGCTCTGCTCAGAGCTAATAAAGAAAAACGCCTATTGGTGCTCAGTGTTCGACGAACACAAAACATTTTCTCCTGTGCTCGGTCAAGGTGGTTACATTCAGCTCGTTGCAGAGTTGTTTTTTGTCAAAATATACTCGCTTGTTTAATACTATTTATATGTAATGATACTGTTTTGTAAAATAACTCTTTGCCACCTTGAATACTCGGCGTGCTCGGTGTACAATACACCGAGCATATTGTGTTCGATGTAAGAGTGAGTAAAGGCTCTCTCTTTGTGTTCGGTGCAATAACAATTTCATGGTGTTCGCCGAGCCTACTCGCAATATCAAAAAAAAGCAATGATTTTTACAACGATGAATGCAATGCTTTGTTCAATGAGTGAATTTTAAAGAGCTTCCGACTCTTATTGATATATAATATGATAGTATAGCACTTCTGGATCTTCTGTTATAAAATTGTAGTTACACTAATAAAGATTAGATTTTATCCACCTTAATTATAATATGAAAATTAATTTCAATTCCTTAATCAGTATCCTTACATATAAAATAGTAATAAACAAACGAGTATATTTTGACAAAAAACAACTCTGCTACGAGCTGAATGTAACCACTTTGACCGAGCACGGGACAAAATGTTTTATGTTCGTCGAACACCGAGCTCCAATATAACCAGGCGCTAAGGCTGTGGTAGTATTGGAAGTATGCTCGCCGAACACCATGAAATTGTTGTTGCCCGAGCACAAAGAGAGTCTTCACTCACTCTCACACCGAACACGATATGCTCGGTTTATTGCGTACTGAACACGCCGAGTATTCAGGGTAGCATTGAGTTATTTTACAATACTGTATCATTACATACAAAATAATGTTAAACAAACGAGTATATTTTGACAAAAAGCAACCCTGCAACGAGCTGAATGTAACCACCTCGACCCAGCACGGGACAAAATGTTTTATGTTCATCGAACACCAAGCACCAATAAAACCAGGCACTAAGTGTTTTACTTGGTATCGAAAATAAAGGGTCAGTATCGGATACTCCATACTCCATATTTGGAAAATATTGATTTATAAAACTGAAATATTACTATATAATATTTAAGATTGAGAGTTGTATTGCAATATTTTACAGCAATTAATAATAGCCCTATTCACGATTTGGTGCAAGTGGTCTTGCATCATTGCAAATGCAAAATATTAATGCTATCACAACAAATATATGCGACATGCAATAAAAATTTGCGTTTGCAATGATGCAAGATCATTTGCAATTCATCGTGAATAGGGTTAATATATTTCAAAATACTAATACAGAATTATTCAATATGCATATTCAAAATATTTCAGTTCTTATTGCAATATTCCAATGTATGAACATATTGCAGTACAGTATTGAAGTTCTAGAAAATATTGCCACCCATATATGTAGAATATAATTTTCATTAAAATAAAATATTTTGAACAAGCTTTAATCTGTTGATTAGTTTTCCTGCTATTATAAATTTTCTAGCGATTTATATCTAAACATAATAAATATCATATAAGTTAACACTACTCAGCAAATTACAACTTTTCTTTTACGTCAGGCAGCTCACACGCCATTTCTGTATGATTCATGGGTTTCAAGTGGAAATATCGTCTCTTTAGACGATACTTTTTTCCGATATTTTCGGTGGCATCGATACTTTTATTCGATACAAATAATGGGTAAAAGTATCGATACTATGTGGGTATCGAATCAACGCTAGGCATGCATTGTATATACCTATCATCATCTCACAAATTAAAAAAAAATGGGATTAGTGATTTCTACTTGAACGCCGACGAAATGTTTTTTTTTTTTTTTTTTTTTTTGAAGTACTCCTGAAACTAACGTTTTTGGACCGGTAGCGTGACTGGTTCAAAGTTATCTAATAGGAGCCAATTCACCCCTTCCAATGACAACTCCGTGTTGTTAAGTTACCAGTTCATTTCATACAAAAGAGTGCAACCTGGAACCGGCTCCTAAATTAAAAAACCAGTCACGTGATAAGTTCCTGGACCGGTTCATAGCGTAGTTATTTTATGGAATCCAAGAATGAATAAGACATACAAAATTTAATGATTCAATAATTTTCTTTATCATTATTTCTAAAAATAGACCATTTTAGTTTTCTAATTCGTTATTGATGTCATTATACATTTTATTTCGTTCTTTGTCTGAAGCCATATCAATATTTTTAAGCGAAGGTTTGAGAACAGTACTAATTTTGTGTACCATTCGTGGCTCAATACCGGATATATTTCTTTCAATGTACTCTCTGCCAATAGATTTCATAGTTTTAATTGTATCAGGATCTAAGGGTAGTTCAACCATATGCTTATTGAGATGAAAAAAATTGGCCAAACCAAACGAACGCTTGTGGACAACTCTGGGTTCATTACTTATATACACGTAGGTAATTATGCTTATCTCTTTACCGTTTCTTGAGTGATGAAAATAAGTATTTGTATTTTTTGAATAAAGAAATTTTTATTTGAAATACGTATCTTCGATAAAAATTAAATTCCATTTTACAATCAGACTTGAAGCTATCATCAGAGCTCGCTCTCATTAAAAGTATTAATTAAAATCGTTTTATTATATTTTATATGTATTTAATTTAACTTTACTCCAATATTACATTGAGCATTTCATTCATGAGCAAATTAACATGGTGGATGAAAAAAAAAAATTATAATTAACAAAAGAAGTTTAAAAACACAAAAGTTATAAATATAAAAAGAGCATTTATTGATTTCAAATAAAATAATAGTAATACATACAATCATGGTAAAATAAAAATAAATTTTATGCATATGTAAGGGTGGGGGAAAAATGTAATCTCAAATTAATATTGTGAAAATTACTTATTTAAAACAAAATATATCATTACTAATAAAATCTCAATTAAGAGAATTTTTGGTAAGAGAAAATGTTCCATGTAGTTTTTATGGTGGAAAGAAAATCTTACTTATTTACAAAGTTAAAAAATTAAAATTAACATGGGCAGCATTTTAAAAGTTATAAATATTGCATCAAACTACATCAAAGTAAATTGTTGCTAAGTACATAATAAACATTTTTCCGAAAATTTCATATATGTATGTACCTAGTCAAATCTAAGAAATAATTTTTAACATTTACTGTTTCTATAAATAGTATTGATCTAGCATAATTGTTTCGCTCATAAGCTAGCACTTTGGTCTTTATTTTACATATCTATACTCTAGTTGGTTTCATTGCTGTTTATACGTTTTTGCATCTTATTGCGTTTGCCGAGGATTCTCATCAGTTGCTTAGACATATAATACGGTTTCTCTAGTGTTCCGTCGTTGCGTTCACAGTCCTCCAGGAAGCATAGAAATAGTGTGTCCACAGCCATAGAGTATACACCAAAGAAGACGCTTGTTATCAGAAAGGAAGCAATAACGACAATAGTAGTTGGGACAGCATTGTAATGTAATTGAATGACGGACGGGTTTGTTATCAAAAAGTAGTAAGTAGCTGTTCCAGCAGCACCTGTCAGCAATAGTTTAGACAAGAAAAATAGAAAGTCCGTCACCTTGTCTAACGTAACTACGCGTAGGAAATTACGCATAATTAGGTTAAATGCATCCGTAGCACTGGAGCAAAAATTTTTGCCATGAATAGCGCACATGATGTATGCATTCCGATTAAGGAAGCGTAGAAATGATTCGAGTAGCCAGAAAAAGCACTTCATGCAGCAGAGAATTGCGCGTGTCACAGCGTTGTTATACTTTTTCAGTTTAGAATCAATATATTCTAGCAGTAAACGAATCATACGGCATATAGCAAGAATTAGAGAGCCAAACGCTAATGTGCCAAGGTGATAGAAGGCTGTCTGACGGAAAGCACGTGTCAGTGTGAAATATGGAACGTCTTTCTTTTTGGAGGTCCAGTACCAAGTGGCAAAAGTTGCTGCCAGGACCATGTCACTGAAGGCGGAAATGAAGAATGTCAACCAGAAAAAACCGAATACGTTGTACACAATAAACCAAGTGACTAACGGAGGGTTTTCAATCTTAACAAAGCTACAGCTTGTTTTTGAGCAGGCGACTCGCTGTGAATGTGGAAAGTCAGCATTGTAGCAATGGTGCTGAAAGAGCGTAGGTTCGCATTTATTTCCTACTTTGTAGTTCTCTACAGGATTTTCACATACGCACTTTTCGCTGGGTACTCCAGCACCACTATTGCTATCTAATTGGTGGATCATGCGGAATGAAGGCTCTCCAATGGAGCCCAAATATAAGCCCACACCAACCGCAAAAATAATGGCGCCGATAAACAAAATCCACGAAAAAATCGGAAAGAATACTGTGGACATAACACTCGAAACCGCTTTGCTACCCTCTTTCGTAAGCGCGATTGCAATATTGATCCGACTTCGCAACACAATAACCAACAGAAGGATGACTAAGAAACAGATTATGAGGAAAATGGAAAGGTAAAGCCATGTGCTCGACTCTTGCAGTATGTTCTTTACGGCGGCTTGTATATTCAAGGCATGATTTGGCACGGTAGCAGTGTCTCTCCAGAAAATATATTGTCGAATGCTGTAACAAATGCCAACGATGAGGCCAGCCAGTACACCCAGTATGGAAAACCACAAAATCGGGGAGGCCAACCACCGCATTAGGGCAATGAAAATAAGGGAAACGATTAGCGTCCCAAGTAGAGCCATTAGTATCACAAACCACGAGTTGACGATGTCTTCGACGATCATCTCTCCGACTTCTTGAGCATTATGGGTAGTCGAATTGTAAAAATGTGCAACCATATTGCCAACAAATTTAGCAAGACGTGTATCCGTTTGGCGCATTTTTTCTTTTATAACTGTCTCTCCTAACTCAGTGCGTCGGCGACATTGTACAACGGGCTCCTCTTGCAATTGCAATTTTGAGTCTCGTGGCGCCACATGCTGTTGTGCCGTGGGAACAGTCAATGCCAAAGCTTGGAATTCAGTTTCTTCGAAAATGTCTTTATAATCAGAATTGCTACCATTATTGAAGGTATCATCTGTCAATTCGCGTCGCTGTCGTTGAAGCAAAAATGCAGGAATATATTCGCATACTTGTCGTGAAAATTCCCACATACACCGATTCAAAAATGGTGCACTTTTTATGTAAAAACGGGCACATCTATTGTCAGTAATTGCACGCTCGGCATCTTGATGGTTACGTATGTTGTTTTTGTCAGCATCCGTTAGACATATTAAACGATTCTTGAGCTCCGCAAAGGAGAGGCTGTTTTTCATAGTATCCCACACAAATGACTGAGTAGGGCAACTTTCAACACACACTTGTGGAGTGGGGCACCCAGTGAGTGGAACCAGAGGATCGATACACTTTTCCAAACTAAAAAAAAACAAATACTTCTTCCCGAGCACTTGTGAGTCTATACCACATTTCTGATTGAAGGAGTCGGTTGGGACCATGAGTTTGTTCAGATCACCGTTACGTATAGCAAACTGAGCGATGAAGCCCCAACCACCAAGGAACACAAGAAATATCAGCAGACAAGGCACATCAGTACAACTTCGATTACGCCACATAGGACCATGAAAGTTGCGATCATATGGCAAAGGCTTGCCGTACTTGTTGACTAGCTCTTGGTTCTCAGCCATTACGTATTATCTCACGAAATAATTCCAAATGTGTAGTATATAGATTTTCTAGAATAGCGTGTATGCTGCAACAAGATAATTAATCTTTATTAAATAAATATTAAGTAATACTGTTTTATGATAGTTTAATTGTATACTGTCGTACTTAGCATAAACACTCAACTATTTTTTTACACAGTAGATACGTTTCTTAGAAAACCATGCAACAAAAAATCGTGTAAAAAAAAATACAAGCGACATATGGTAAATTTGAAGCGTGTTATTTCAAAATCATGTAAAAAACGTGTAAAAAAAGAGTTGGGTGTATTAGTCATCGGACATTTATAAAAAGAAGTAAGAACACTTTGTGTTTTTACAAAGCATACCTATTTTTATGTTTTTTTATAGAAGTATTGAAAGCTATTTTTAATTTCCATCAACAACTTTTAAATACGTTTTTTAATTGTTAAGGGCAAAAGGTGCGTTTACCAAACTTTCTGTAAAGTTAGATTCACTTAGTAAGTTGCTTAGTAAGCCCATTAATCAAAATTTAAGAAATTCCAGATGAGTAGTTTATGCTAAGTACGACAGTACATGAATATGACGCAAAATGGAACAAAGTAATTAAATTATGGACATAGATAACGTAATCTTGAGAAGTTAAATATCGTTTACTTATTTTTATTGCAAATGCAAATAAATTTTTTGCTCTTAAGTTACAATGAAATATGATCATATATTTTGGGCAAATTTATTTAAGTTATAAAGCCGCATTGCATTTTTAATTGTTCATTTATATTACTAAATTTGGTGTTGTAATTGTAAACTATTTAAAACTGTTCACGGGCAAATTTGCGAATGTCGCAATAACATAATTTTACTTGAGTAAAACATTGATTTACCTTGTTTCAACAATAAATCGAGGAGAAAATAAACTAGTTTCGTATTGACAAAAAAATATATGAAAAAAAGCAAAAAAAAAAAAAAATTGACGTCAGTTTTAATTTTTAGCAAGCTGCTTTAAAATTAATGTATAAATTTAGAATTAATGTCCCAAAATGTAAACAGAATTAAGTTATAAATTTGTATGAATTTAAACTTACAGAATACTGTACGTTCTCTTCAATGTCTATGACGACGCAAGCAGAACGTTGCTTTGTTCTGCTTTTGGTGTCTCTCCTCTAAATGCTAAACTATGCTATGTTTAATGTTGGTGTTGTAGATCGCGGATCACTCAACTGCGCTGAAGTAATTGCTTTAGCTGCCGTGGTAGTTTGTGTTATTGCTAAATATTTCTGCCGATGTTGTGCCAATGCTAATGCTGGCTTTCATAATGAACTCATGTCATTTTACCAAAAATAAATTCACAACGGTATGAGACAAAAAGTATCAATTCCCTGCGATGCGATACTGTATTGACAATGACTGGTTACCTGGGTCGTTCTGTTATAGCGACCCTTATCATACGTTATATTCTAAAGATTTGTTATTCATAACAAGTAAATAATTTTAATTGGAATTTGCTGTACGTATTTGAACAGGGTAGTTGCAATTTCTCTACATAACAAGTAAAACAACTACAAAAGATAAAAACTTTGTTACTTACGTATGAGGTGTCTTCAAAAATTACTGCTTGAATATTACCATTCCAACAGTGTGTGCAGCCAAGGTGCGGGCAGACGGGAGTTATTTATTTGAACAAAATTAACAAACCGCAACTGTAAAACAGAGAAAGTCAATTTAATTTTTTAAATATACCTACATATTTACAATTTCCAATTGTTAAACACACAAAGAAGTTTATGGAAAACGATGTCATCAATTGCTCAAAATAAGTCGGTTGAACACTCCGCTCTGTTCCTAGGGTAATGTTTAACTGATTTTCTTGTTTTTCTCGCATTGAAAACAGTAACAATGGAATAAAGTGAGTGAACAAAGTGAAAATTTAGAGGATTGGAGAAGAGACAACAAAGAGAAGACAACAAAAACTTGAATATGTGTAACAGCAGTGCTTTTTGAAAATTAAAACGGAAAAATAGATATTTAGCTCTCAGCTCGTTTCTTCAATTTAAAAGATACTAAATAATCCATTTCCTGAACAATCCTAACAAAATTTTTCTGTATTTCATTTTTTAACATTAAAATTCAACAATGGACAGCAACCAAAATACTACTTTATGAATCAACGTTGAATCATCTGCTTTGTAGTTCAGTGTTGCATCGAGTGAAAATAAAAACGTACTGGTTTTTAAAATTTATATAAAAAAGTAATGGTAAATTTTTATTTTAAGAAATGTACACAAAACAAAACAAAAAAAAAAGGTCACCACTTTTAAATTTATTATATACCCTACCCACATCCCATATCCCATACGAGCATAAAAAATAATAAAAAAATATAATTCGTATATGCATTTAGGCCGCGCAATTGATTGCTGCGAAAGCATACAAAAACCAATGAATCGAACGCAGCAGTGATCAATGCCGCTTTGCTCTCTATGAATTCGTAAATAAAGAAAGTGTAACAAAACAACAAAGAAAAATGTACGAATACCAAAACAAAACGGGTACCAAAAAGACGAAAACCAAAACGTACTCAGTTTGTATGAGATTATAATAGTAAAAGAATACATTTATTTTTCGTACTTTGTATTTTAGTTTGGTATTTGTACATAAGACTCTTTCTCTGTCGCACTTACATTACCCATCTTGTTTGTTTTTCCCATCTGTTTCGTATTGATGAAAGGGAAAGAAGAAAAATAATACATTGTTGGAAATATTTGGTAGCAATAAAAAAGTACTAATACCAAAAAAAAAGGATTTGTATCTAGAAACATAAAAACGTACCCTAAATGGTACGAAAGTACGCAATTGTGCAACAGTGTTGTAGTTACTAGGGATGTGCAACTGGAAAGAAATATCAGTTTTCGACTTTTCAATAAATAAGAAATTCAAAATCGGCTTTTTTCGAATTCTTGTTGCATGGAATAAAAAACAACGAAACAAGAGTTTTTTAGTATGAATTATTTATGTATGTGTATATATTTACCATATATATGAGCCCTTGCGTGTGAGTCAAAATCAGATTTTTAGAAATACATTGATTTTGTAAAAGTGCTGTTCAAAATAGGGTTCTTGTAAAATTTATTTTCCAGATTTACAGGCAGCTTTATAGAACACATGTTCAACCTATTATTTTTATTGAATGAAATGTAAAACAATTAATTTAAAGTAAATGGTTTGTTTTAAATGGCTTACATTTTATATGATGTTAGTGCAACCAACCGATTGATAAGTTTCAAAAAGTTGCAAAAAAAAAGTGTTATAGTGCGGCACACGAATGTGCATTTCGTTGAAATTTTGCATTTCAAATTTAGGTGAACACACGACAAAAAGAAATTTCAAATTTTTTTTTTTTTGACTGCTTATAAGTTTGTGCAAGTAATAATAAATAAAAATGTTGCATTTCAATTGGGTTTAGACACCAAGAATTTATATAACAATTATGGATAATCGGAGGAATGACAATGAGCTACTCTCCGACTCCATTATTTTATTTTTGGCTTTTAATAGATATTACAAGATCAGCTGTTATGAAAACAAAACAAAATGTCTAAAAAATGGTTATAGTTCTTAAATTTTTCTTGTTTTTTACAACCTTGCGTTTGAGGGTTGCTAGTTAATTTCTTCATTTCAGACGCATTTCAATAAAATGAGTCTGAAATGCAGAATTTCATTTGATACTTTTTGTATCCCAGCGTTTACACTAGACAGTTTTTCCAAGGTAGTAACAATACATACACACTTTTTCACTAATACTCTCGCACTCTTGTCACTGTCTTCGTCATTGTTTTGAATTTTCTGAACACAGTAAATGAAAATAGTAATTTGACGTCAGCCGTCGCTGATTTGGCGTTTTGGTGGAATACGACAGAAAAAAGCGAAGAAAAAATATAAAAGACTGCATAATTCGAAATAATTTTTTTTAATTTGGAGATTTTGGTAAGTGCTATTAAGATATTGTTTGTTCTTATAAAAATATAAAATATTTTATAATTTTGCAGACTACATAGAATGGAAAAGCAAACAAACAAAAAACGGAATGAAACGCTCAAATTAATTAAGCTATATCGGGAACGCGAATTGCTTTGAGTTAAGGTGGCAGGAAATGAGAAAAACTATTTTGTAAAAAATTACTCAGTGAAGAAATGACATACCAGCGAAGAAATTATTGCCAAGAAAATATGCGTGTTGTCAGTATTCGTTCAACTTTGTTATTAATGTATGCTGAAAGTAAAATTTTTACTTTCACAAATTGCAAAATCAGATAAGCTAATTTCAAAGTGTGTTTGAAACGCGTCGCTGAGTGCTTCAGATTAGCAAAGCATTAAGATCGGCGCATTCGACTACAGTCGAAGATCGAACGCAGTTCATAATAAGGGTCTTAGTCTTTTTGCTTTTCATCTTTGGGCACAAAAATACTTTTTTACTTTTCCATACCGCAAAAATATTTTTTTTAAGAAAGTTTTGTACTCGAAAAAATCTCACGCAAATACATATCAAGTTATTTTCACTTTGGAGATAGAAAATATACTAAACTGCTGTGTTCCATTAAGACGCAATGAAAAAAATAAAAGTCGGATCAAAATAAATGGAACTTTTAGCTTGCAGTGTGGTTACTACGCACCCCGTATGGGTTCCAGGTTTAAAAACTTTCCGTTATTTATTTATTTATTCAGTCAATGAACAAAGTTCTTACAGATTTATTTAAAAGCAATTTAATTAATTATAAAATAAAAATAAAATTAGTGTAATAATACACAAAATTGTAAGCTGTTGCTTGTAAATTGCCAACCTTTGTTCTTAAACTGTTATGTCTTCTGAACGGCATGATGCATCATCTGTCCAATTTTTGAGAAACAACATAATATGGTGGAAAAAATGGCAACCAAATGTCAACAGTTGTGCTGATCACGCTCTCCTCTGTTGGCCATCAGCTGTTTTTTTTTTTAACGCAACCAATGTTTGTAGTTTAGATTTAAATTTTTCTATATCTGTTACCGAAAAAAGACATCTCCATTTCATAATTAATATCGCAGTAGTTTTTTGATTTGAACATTTATGCCGGTTTACTTCCATTAAAACCCGATTAATTTTCCTTTTCGGCTCTGGATCTGCACGACAGACAGTTGTTGTTGTCATTTATTTTGGAAATATGGAAAATTGTGCTGTTTTCATGCATTTTGAATGTCACTTCAAAACACTATACTTTCGGCAAAATTTAATTTTATTCGAAAACGCCACACAACGCATTTCGTTTTTATTACTAAATACTGCATTAAATGACTACTGTGCGATGACGTTTGTTCAAAGTCGTTAAGTATGTTCAGTGAAAAACGTGTTTCACAGAAACTAAATGCCATAGTAAATGCTTCCTATGGTTGGATGTTAGCGTTTTTCTTCTTTGAAGAAAATTCATATTTGTGCATTAAATTAAATATGTAAATTGGTAATTATTCGAATTGGAAACGTTAAGAAGCCTACAATGGATGAAATAAAAGCAGAAGCGCAAATTGCAGAAGGTGAAGAGAAACGGGTTTCTATTACTAGTAGCAGTAGTGCAGCGGGGGGTAGTGCCAGTGGCACGAGTGACGAAAAAGCCGGTATATGTTATTGGTAAACAAAATAGATATACTATTAAGTAATATCATTATAATACTTTGAACACTCTTCCATTCCTCTACAGTGGCAAGGGCAGAAATCTCAATATTGTGGAGTTGTACTGTGCAAGTTGCTATCGCTGGTTCCATGAGTCCTGCATAGGATATCAACTGGGCAAACTTGTGCCTTTCATTACAAACTATGTGTTTGTTTGCAAGAATTGTTCTCCCAGCGGCTTAGAAAGTTTTCGTAAAAGCCAAGCTAGTAAGTTGACTTATGTAGTAATCATGCAGCACTGGTCGTATTGATATTAGCTGGTTCCTTTTCCAGCAATTCCTCAAATGTGTGTAACTGCTATTGCGAATATGCAACAGAATGCAACAAAAGATGGCAAAACTAAGGCACTATTCAGTAAAGATAAAGAAATCATACCATACATTGAACAGTATTGGGAGGCGATGACCACCATGCCGCGCCGTGTCACACAATCATGGTAAGCAATAGATGCGAATGTGTCGTGATAATTATTCACAATTTTAATTTTCAAATAAGGTATACTACAGTACAGCGTTCCTTGGTGAAGGAGATTAATACACTGTTCACATACGAAGAGAATGCAGATACAGGCGCCATGTTCGGTTTGATTACGCAGGACTTGACACACATTAAACCAAATTACGAGGCAATGGGTAAGGCGCTTCGTATGACCGAAGACGGTTATGCACAAGGTAAGTTGGTGCTTCTGAAATGGTGTGATTAAGTTTTTTGGTTCCATAACAATTTAGATAACTGCATAAATTCACGATATTTATTTCTTTGGCTATGGGTATACATAGTTGTCTCATAACATTAAAGCAATTTCTAGCTTTTCTTCCCAATCAAATTTGTTACAAGACAGGAGATTTATCAGCTGAGTTATGAAATGTTATTTTTTACAACATTTTATAAATTAAATTGCACAATAACCTTACTTAAGGCCAATTGCACCATAGTATAATTAAAATTATAATATTTGATATAAATTTAGGTTTGTAAACAGTGCTCATTTTTGTTTTAGTGCACTCGAACAGCATTGTTTTTTAATGTTAATAGAAAATCGGAAAATTCACAATCCAATAGATTACACAGTGTGACAAAAAAAAATTTGAATATATTTTTTTTTACTGTTGTATCTCTAGTCAAGCAGGAAAAAACTGCACACTCAGAATTTTGAATTGACCCTCAAAATCTGGACTTAGGTCCGAAAAACTAATTTTTGATAGGTCAATGCATATACTTGCCCGTAACTTTATTTTTGTTTATCGGATGAGTAAGTTTTTATATTTCATTCAAAAGAGGACATTTTTTACTATGATTATATAAATTGGTAATATATCTTAAGAAATGCCAGAGTTAGAGGGCGGAATATAACGAAAATTGAAATTTTTCATTTTGAATGGCGGTTTAAACGACCATTTTGCTTACCAGTGTATACTCAAATGTATAAATAAATAAACTATATTTAATTCTGTTTCCAACGAGTTATAAATTTTCAAAATCCGTTGAGGTTTGACTGAGATATTTGACTTCAAGAACTATATACTGGAAAAAAATTCATATATTTTTAAGTTGCTGTTTTGTATTTTTCTAGTTAGTTAGAAATTGTTTGTATAGTCAAATAAAAGAGTTAAATAAGTCAACCACACCTTAATGGATTTTGAAAATTTATACCTCGTTGGAAATAGAATTGAACGCATTTTATTTTCATATACTTTTATATATACACTGGTAAACAAAATAGTCGTTTAAAACGCCATTCAAAATGAAAAAATGTAAAAAATTGTTCGATGTTCTTTCTATTTTACCCTATAACTCCAGTAATCCTTAAGATATATTATCAATTTAGATATCATTGTAAGCAGCTAAATGTCCGTTTTTGAATAAAATATAAGAATGTACTCATCGGATAAAAAAAAAAGTTACAGGCAAGTATATGCTTTAAACTATCAAAAATGGGTTTTTCGGCCCTAAGTCTAAATTTTGAGGATCAATTAAAAATTCAGAGTATACATTTTTTCTGCTTGACTATATCTACAACTTGAGCTATGTCTCGAAGAAAGTATATTTTCACTGCCATACAGTATTATCGTTGATATGCCAATGTTTGCTCCTAAACAATGAAGTGCCGACTCGTATTCTAGCCATTTTTACACAATCGGTTCTAAAAAATTTGGTGTTGTATTTTGGTTTGGTGAGCTTTAGAGAGCGCAGTCGTGAAATGCTTCTCTGTGGCAGCGTAACCAGGAGCGAGTGTATTGCAATGTCTGTTTCTGCGTCTGCTACTTCGTTTCCTGAGATTCCAAGATGCCCTGGAACCTAAATGATTTTTGTGAGCTTCTATAGGTTTCCCAAGTGTTTAAAAAAGAATATGCCAAAAAATATGTTTTTCGCAAAATTTAGGCATTGTGTGTGTTTAGCTGTGAACCAAAATATATAGCGATAACAATCACGTTCTATGTCGCGAAGCATACTTGCATCTCGTAAATTTTTTCAATATTTTTTTATTTTTTTGCTTTTATTATGAGTTCGTTTCGTTTTTGGTTTTTGTTGAGCTATTGTGAAGTGAGGTGAGCCGTGGTGTTGTCATTGATTTTCGTTTCGTTCGTTCGTTTGCATGATATTGTCTGTTCTGTTGTGTTCGGTATATATTTTCAGCCTCAATTCACGTAGTCGCTAATATTGTTGTATTGACATCCGCGCCCACTTTCCTCTCCACTGTACCCCTTATGACCAACGATAGCGTTGCTGCTATAGTTTTTTGTGTTGTATTTATATTTTGAGTAATTTTAATATATTCGCTGTTGTTGTAATTGTATTTAGATTGTTTTATCTTGAAGCTTATTACCGGACTATTATAACACAACAACAAGCAGTATTTCGGTGGCAGAGGAGGAGGCGTACTCGTTCGTATTTACTGCATCGACATTTTTGTCGCCGTCGTGTATTTTTAAAGTATTTGTGTGTGCCCTTAATCGATTTGAACGTAGCACGTAGTTGCAAGCGTTTTAACAGTAAGCGAAGTGCATGGAAAACACCATGTCGCGTGAAGAGGAAAGTACGTAAGCGAATGATTTTATTTATTGTTTGATTGTGTGATTGATTTATGGTTGAGAATTTCTCATACACCCCTAGGAATAATGGTTAACCGAAAGTGAAGTGTATTATCTCTTGATTGTAGTAAATAGTTAGGTAATAGGTTTTCCTCTCGAAATGCCTCTATTTCGGTTTTAAATGTTGGGTCGGTCGTTTGTTAGTTTGGTTGGTTGTGCATTTCTAAAAATATCATGTGCATGTATGACCTCATTTAGTAATTCCTTAGTATGCGCTCGAAACATTTTTCTTTAATAACCACGTCCTTTTTTTTGCTGTTTAAATTTCTTTAAACTTTAGTCCCGCTCTCAAAAAATAATCGACAAAATAAACGAAAGTTCCCTGGCACTGATTCTGGACCGACTGGAAAAAAAGGTCGTCCTAGCTCTGATATAACGGCCAATGTAAAATTACCAGCTCATGGATATCCCTTGGAACATCCATTCAACAAAGATGGATACCGCTATATACTAGCAGAGCCAGATCCGCATGCCCCATTCCGGCAAGAGTTTGATGAAAGTTCGGATTGGGCAGGTAAGCCGATTCCTGGATGGTTATACCGTACTTTGGCACCCAATTGCGTTCTCTTGGCGTTGCATGATCGTGCACCACAATTGAAAATTTCTGAAGATCGCTTAGCTGTCACCGGCGAAAAAGGTTATTGCATGGTGCGAGGAACACATTGTAAGTTAAATGCTGAGGACAAATGAATCTCAATAATCACATTATCTTGATTTATATTAAGCTGTCAATCGTGGCCGCTGGTATTTCGAAATCACAGTTGAGGAGATGCCAGAGGGATCGGCAACACGCTTAGGTTGGGGGCAGGAGTATGGAAACTTACAAGCCCCACTCGGGTATGATAAGTTTGGATATTCGTGGCGGTCCCGCAAAGGTACACGCTTTCATGAAAGTCACGGCAAGCATTACAGCGATGGATATTCGGAAGGCGATACATTAGGCTTTCTAATTGACCTTCCAGAAGAGCCCGCTACAAATTACTTACCGAATACATTTAAGGATAGAGTAAGTTGAAATCAAGTTATAAGATGCTGTTTTAATTTTGAATTATCTGTATAGCCGCTTGTTAAATTTAAATCACATTTGTACTATGAAGACAAAGATAAAGTACAGGAGACCCTGAAAAACCTTCAGGTGATGTTTGGCAGTAAGATTGAGTATTTTAAAAATGGTAAGTCGCAAGGCATCGCATTTTCAGATATTTACGCTGGCTCATACTATCCAACAATATCAATTCATAAGAGTGCAACTGTGAGTGTTAATTTCGGGCCTAATTTTAAGCATTTCGATGTCTTGGCTGAAAATAGTGCAAAGGGGGTAATTATATCTGTCACATACTTGCAATGCCCCTAATACATTAATGAATTCATTTAATTGCATACACTTCATTGTCAGATGTGCGACCGTGTCGAGGAATTGATTAGTGAACAGTGCTTATCTGATTTACTGTATTTAACAGAAAATGATGGACGATTACGTTTGGATAATTTTAGTTTATAAAGAAGCTCAAAGCAAATGTTCACATAAATTTTTCATTTTAAAATATATATATATTTTCATATTAATCCCAGAACAAGAAAATCGTACTTTTTATTTTTTTACGGATAGGAATCATCTTCAACTGTTAAATACTTAAATGCGCATTTTTTGGATTCTTCTTCTCAAAATATTTAAATTTTTACAAAACTAACAAATAAAAGTCATTTTGTACACAGAGTACCTAATGCTAATGTTATTTAAATGCTTTAAATTTCGATGCACTATACGGTAAATAAATCGCATTGAATTCCTGGCGCTGATGATGAACTGCCGCCGAAATAGAACGTCCCGTGGATGGTGTTGTAGAGGTGGTTGTTGTTGTATTCAAGTTTTGTTGAAGCGGCGCTGCGAAATTGTACATACCTTGTCCTACGTTATCTCCAGAGCCCAGCGTAGAATCGGAAAGGCTGCACAGATCATTGTTACTGGTGGCTGTTGTAGTGCTAAGAGGGAATTCATGAATACGGTGCAAGTTAATCGCTGGCAAAATGATTGAACTTCGGTTATTCAAGAAGCTATTGGTTATTCTAGTTGCAGCCAATGGTTTATGCCAGCTATCCATATGTTGTGAACGTCGTCGTTGCTCTTGGTAGTGTGTGTGTGCAACCGCTGCTGATTTAGCTTGTTGTTGCTGTTGGACTTGTGTAAGTTGAACGAAACTGCGATTGTTGGTTAAGCCACGAAAGCGACGTTTTGTTTCGAGCACATTCAATATTGGTGGCATCCGCAAACGAGTGTGCGTATTCGTGACAATGGCTGAATTAGGTGGACTCTTGCGTGGCACTATGAGCAATGATTTTGGTGACCTCCTATGTAACGTCGGGGGAGCTAGCGGCGCAGAATATGCAGATGTAGATGTTGCACTTTGATCAATATGGAGAATTTGACGTCGAGCATTTGTACGTGGATGCTGTATATTTTGCCTCTGCCTTATTGGAATGGAACTTATGCAAAGCTCAACGTCCAATACCTGTTCTCGAATTACTGTTCCACTAGCTGAACTTTGCTGACGATGTTCCACAACACTGTCATTGTTAGACATATTGCGTTCATGCGTCAGTGATGGTGTTACTAGCTTCTCGTACTTATTATAGTCATCACCATCATCGTTCTCAGAATTCAAACTTAAATTTGAAATGGTTTCTACGTCGAGTGAATTGTCGTTCTGATCCATTTGAGAGCTATCGCAGCTTCGTTGCTGTTGTTGCTTCGATGACAATCCACTTGAAATCAATAGCATTGGACATTTTCTTTGCCATTCGAGAATTTCGTTGCGTAGTTCTGGCTCATTGCTTGGCAGTGATTCCTCGCCGTTTAGCATACGTTCTACACGTTCCCAATCCAATTGATTTTGTTTAATGGCATCGTCTGCCCAAGGAATTGAACTAATGGAACTGCGATCAATACTGCTGGAAGAGTAAGGAACATCTTGCAACAGAAACTCGGAGTCAGAATCATACTTGTCGTCTTCGTTAGGATCTAATCGAGTGCTTAAGCTACTATTTTCGTGTGTGTAGTAAAAATGGTTTGCGGACATTCTGTGATATTTAAAAAAAACGAATGTGAACGTGAAGAATAAGAAACCAAAAATCGATGCTGAATGATAGAATATGCCGTTCTTCTTCTTATAAATTGCTATTTACAATAAGGATACAACATTCACAAATGTCCTCAAAATATTCAAGCAAAAGCAGCTGATTGAAAAAGAGTTTATTTATATTAGAAATGCGTTGCTTAACTTTTTTTTAGCATAGAAGCGGGCTATTTATTAAGTAGCGCTTTATGCAAACAGTAATGAATAGTACTGCCTATATTTTTATATGGGAATTAAAACATACAAAGTCTAAGCACTAGACAAACACACATTAGACGTAACCGTTTTGGGAGATTTGGCTCAAATTTTGCACATGGTTTTGAAGTCAAAACCAACAATAATGGCTACAAAAAAAAAGATCCAGTGCGATTTCCGCCAGATTTGTGATTACGGAATCGTACATACGTACACTCATTATTCAACCGACATGCATATACATATAGAGCACCAATGAAAATCAGCTTTGCCAAGCAATAAAATTTGGCAGGTATCACACTGTTCTCATTTTCTTTTTGATACCTTTTCTTCTGAACTACCTAATACTTAAACTTTGTATGTTCTAAGTTGCAAAATTGCTTTATGCTCTGATTATGATAGAGGTGAACTGCCGTACTTAACCCTACGTTTAAACCACCTTTTCGTACGTCTAACCTAAACCACAAGTACAAATATAGGGGAGTGACGTCATGGTCGGGGCGCTGTCAGGGTCAGGACAACTGTCTCTTTTTATTAATGGTTTTTCTTTTCGTTAATGGTTTTTAGCCAAACCAGAAAAGAGTAATCTTTACCAGGACGAAGTATATTCAACTCCGAAGAGTGAGTTATACTTTTGAGGAGTCATATTAACTCCGGTAAGGAGTTATATTAAGAATATAAATTCTTAAAATACCTGATAATAAAAAAGTTATACCAACTTCGTAAAATGTTTATTCAACCTTCAAAGGAGTTTAATTAACCACTTGAAATTCTTGAACTAAATGTAAAAAGAGTTAGTTGAACTCTGACTAGGAATTGAATCAACTCCGCAAAATGTTACCTCAACCTTCAAAAGAGTACAATAAACCACGTGAAATTCTTCAGACACCATTGAAAAGAGTTGCTCTAACTCAGACTAGAATATTGTCGCAACCCTTAAAAGAGTTCGATTACCAAGTTAAAATTCTTGAATCAAAAGTTAAAAAAAGTTCGGTTTTTATGTTTTTATTAGTTTTTTATTAACTTATTGGATAAACACATATATGATATTCTCAGATATTTTAGTATATACAAAAATATAATAGATATATAAAGACACATATTACAGAGGTACTTGTATGACATTTAAAAATATTTGATTCCTGTACAGCATATATTGTTTGGTAACTTATATTTATGTATTGGTGGACCTTCAAACGATGATAATTTAAAAAGTATACAAAATTGGTCCGTTCAGAGTTAATCTTACATTTTGGGAAAGTTGATTTATTTTAAACTTTGTTTCGCAATACCGTTTGACTCCGTTCAGAGTTGATCGTACATTTTGTTAAAAGTTGAATTTTATTAAACAGTTTCGGGATACAGTTAACTCCGTTAAGAGTTAATAGTAGATTTTAACCACAAAAAGAATTAAATAAACTCAAAAAAACGTCAAACAACGCTTTTCTGTGTTGGTTGCATAAAAGTAGTATTAACTCTGCAAAAGTTATATTAATTCACAGAAAATGTTGTATTAACTCCGCATATTTTTTTCGATGTTATGTTAATATACAGTATTGTTTGTCCTGACGAAAGAAAAATTTTCATGCCATTTTGAGTTCAGAGCGTTAAAAACAATTAAAATTCACACAGAGGGATTTTTATTTTGATTTCAAGTCTCTTTTCCTGGTTTTCAAGTGTAGTTTTTCTTTTTTCTTTGATTTTCATGTTATTTTCAATCATATCCATTCATTTCTTATTGATTTTCTACAGCGCTCCGACCTTTACGGCAGTGTTCCGACCCTGACTACAATTTTTGTTTTTTGTGAATGTCCATAACTCCTGAACAATTAATCCAATTATATTTTAATGTTTAGCAAAAACATTGCAATTTGTGAGATCTTTTCAACTATACGCAATATTAATTCGGCATTCAACGGAAGTTATGAGTAAAAGTCAAAACATGCTCCAAACCTGACGACACTCCCCTACTTATATACAATTAGTATGGAAAAAGTTATGCATATCTATGAGTATGAGTGAATCCAAAAGTGCCTATAACGCAGAATCTAGGGCAGGGCGGAGGAGGATGGGGCAAACTCAGTTGAGTAATTTCTTCAGATTATTTGTATTAACTAACTAGTAAAATTATATAAGTAGCATGTTTTTGAGAACTAAGGGGAGGGGATATGTTTGTGTTTGTTTTTTTCTTTCCAAGTCTTATATTTTCTTGTCACGTATTTCGTTAGAAGTCCGTTGGAGGATAATTGCTCTATATTTTTATACCTTGGTCATTAGAAAAACATATGTTCTGCTTTCTCTTTTGTACCAGTATAGGTTTGGAAACTCGGCCTAGTTAGTAGTACACTACACTTTCATCCAGGAGGTTGCGTTCGATTACCGTCTTGGTCTGGTGGTTAATTCGTATAACTTATATTCACTATAGATTGACTTCATATCTTCATATCATATATGAGAATTATAAGAAAGTGTACCAAGTTTACTTTTGGTAGGAATGAGAAAACCACTAAGTAATAATAAATCGACACACCGGCGTTAAAGTCTAGGTCCTATCAGCGCCATGGCGACATGCTGACAGCATGCTAGATTCTTGTCTCTTCGATTCGGTTCGATTCCCGGCTAGAGTATGGTGGTTTCTTATCTGTTTTCCTTTTTTCTTTCATAATTTAGGACTGGTACCAAAGATCTTATAAGTCGCAGTGCCTGACTTTTGGTTTGTCTCTTGTTCCGATTTTAAACCGTGTCTTTTTGTTTTTTAGATTTTGAGATTTAGATTTTTGGGCTACAAATTCGAGTGCAGTTTTTCATTTGTAGCATTACTCTGTAATGCCATCAAATGCCATTAAGCTTTTTTGCCATTATAGTAATTGCGATATCGCGTAACCAACTATGTTGACACCTCTCGGTACTAGTGGATGCAATACTCCGTCATATAGGGTAATCCATAGTAGTGGTCCCTGTAGCATTCCGGCTATTATTCAATAGTACTTTACACCATCTGTGATATAAAGAAGTGTTCTCTTTTTGACAAAAATCTTCAGATATTAACATGAAATAACCGACAAGAGGTAAAACTATAAAAACTGGGGCAAACACAAATTAAAAATAGTTAGCACTGATTTTCCAAATGTTCCAAACACTCATACTGATTGTAATTTTGTTTGTTTGTTTTTGATCAGTTTGAAATCCAAAACATGACCCACCAGCAAAATCCGTTTTTTTTAAGAGGGCAACTGTAACACCAATTTTAGTTTGCTTAAAATTATAATTTTTTTTAAAAATATTTTTGTATATTGTTAAAGTAATAAAATACTAGTCGGCAAGGTTCCTGTAACTGGGGCTATTTTTTGTTCAAGAAATCTCTTTATGAAAAAACAAATATCCAAAGAGAATCAAACTACTCGTTGGTGTTTGTTTTGTTAGATATTTTTGAGAAATGCTGTTACTCATGTCCTCTCTCTCTCTAATTTATTATTTACTCCCGCTTAAGCCATGATTTTTACAACGACGAATGCAATGCTTTGTTCAATGAGTGAATTTTAAAGAACTTCCGACGCTACTATTTTGGAATTTGCCAAATCGATTTTAAATCTGATAATTTTTGGCTAACCTACTCGTCAAGCTCTTTAAATTGATATATAATAGTGTAATGCAGCATTTCTGGATCTTCTGGAATAAAAATGTAGTTACACTAATAGTAATGTATAAATATCTACAAAGTTTAAATACTATGTATTGCTCATTATTTCATTAAAAAAAATCTAAAAACTCGTCAAATTCAAGGGCGCTAGACCAGAAGGTCCCCTTAATCGATAGACCTGTGCCTACAGCAGGAACCACATTTAAGTATATGCAAATATTAAAAATTAAATTTTTGGGATAGTTTTATCGTATGCTCTTTTAGTTTGTCTTTTTGTATAAGAAAATGTCAAATAAAAGAACTATCAATCTATCTGTCTATCTATCTAGTTTTGAAAATAAATGTTTGTTTGTTATTTTATTTAACTATTTCAAATTAAATAAAAACTATGAGAGCTATCACAATGATCCTGGTTCGGACACACCAGAACTATAGATGTACTGAAGAAAACATTTTTTCACCCATCACTATTGGACCCCCTTGAAAGCGAAAAAAATGGAGCGCCAGTAATGGAAAATGTCGCCTTCTCTAACAATTAACGCTTCTTTCCAATATGCTTCAAGTTCTTCCTTAAAAGGTAAAAAGTTTCGCTTGCTTTTGCTGACTCTAATTGTATTAGCTCCTAATTGTTTGTTAAAAAATCACTGATTTTAGTTTCTAAGGTTGTAAATCTGTGGGTTAGTTCAAAAGTAAAAATTTAGCAAGGAAACGGAGAAAATATAACACAGACATTGCAATATACATATTTTATAATGTGAAATGGCTACAATAGCAACAATGGTAAAAAACAGCAACAATAATTATATATTTAGAACGGTAGTGGTAGTATCTTTCAATATCTCTATTCAGTGAAGATATTTGGAATCAAATCTGTAATTCTGGGTTACGATTCAAATATATAGTAGCTTATATAGAATATTGAAAGATTAAGAACTATCACTAATATCACTGATGAGGAATTGTGGCGGATTCCGAAACGGCCTTCTGATTTGCCCGTCTCTATATACATTGTTGTTGCGATGACTACATTTGTTCATTAAGCCTGTTTATATATAACTTCAAATGGTTTCACATTTTTAATTTGAAAAAAATATTTGCAAGTTTCTTCCAAATTTGGCAGTTCACGTTGCTAATTACATAATTATTAAAATTATTAGGTTTTGAATGAACAATGATGCCAGAAGAATATCAAAAAGTTCATAGAACTAGTAGATTAGACGATAGTTTCGGAACCAGCTACGATTCCTCATCAGTCATCTTTGTGATGCATTTTTAGGCCGAATAACCGAAGCCGAATATTCGGTAGGACACTACATGGTATACATCCACTTTAAGATGTACAGAGTACATCCCCAGGTTTTTCCTGCTAAGTTCCTGATATCTTGAGTGATTTAGTCGCTTTTCTCATTGTATTGGCTGCATGTTTTTTGCAAAGAAGTTTTGAGTCTAGTGGTACTCCTAGATATTTCTTGTGTAACATTAATTACCACCTTATTCAGCTTTATAGGCTTCATGAGCAGAAGTTTCCTTTTCCTAGTGAACGGCATGGATGGATTTGTGTTTAAATCTACAGACTTCTCTGCTTGAGGCTAAGCCCCCTTTGTATTATATCACAGAGTGTATCCTCATGTTTCCTTTTTGTCATAATGACAATGTCATCGCTATAACCTTGACAGGTTATACCATTGTCTGTTAAAAAAGTTTTTAATGGGTATTGTCAAATGCTTCTTAATGTCCAGGAAAATGCATATTACTGTTTCTTTGTTATCAATAGCGCCTTGGATGAAGGTAGTCAACTGATATAGAGCAGTCTCCATATATCTGTCTGCTCTGTATGCATGTTGCAAACTCGTCTCACTGAAACAAAACCCTCTTAGCCTTCTGAATCTTGTCCTTAACATGATCGTTCCAAGTTAGTTCTGGAGGTAACCCCAAGATATTTGACCTTCCTGGACATGTTAATTTCAGATCCAAAGAGTCTGAGTGGTTCTCTACTCAGGCCAACTCTTTTACGTGTGAAGAGTATGTTGTCTGACTTCCCTGCGTTGATGCTGAGGCCTTGTTCCCCGCACCATTCCTCCACCATTTTGAGTGCTCCTCTCATGATGTCGGATATGGTGTCAATGAACTTGCCACAGACAACAACCGCAATATCGTCGGCATACCCAATAGTGTGTATGCCTGACCGGTCCAGTCTTACTAGAAGAGTGTCTACAGTTACGCTCCACAAGGTGGGTGAAAGCACACCTACCTGTGGACAGCCCCTGCTAACTCTACCTCTAGTTTTGTCTCTACCATGCTGCATATTAACCGCCCTCTGCCTGAGCATGCTGTCCACCCAAGTTGTTATAATTGGATTGACACCACGCTCGGTCAGAGCTCGATGTAGCCTATCAAAGCTAATTTTATCGAAAGCACCTTCAATGTCCATGAAAGTGGCCATTGCGATGCCTCCGGAAAAATGATCCTTTTCCACTACTCTATCTAATTCGTGCAGGGCAGTCTTTGCCAGCCCTATAAGCGTGCTGGCATCTACTCAGCGGCTTATACAGTAACGAGGTACTCTCAAGACTATCGACCATTACCCGCTCCATTCTTTTCAGAAGGAACGAGGTAAGGCTGATAGGTCTAAAAGACCTTGCCTCTGTATAATCCTTCCTCCCTGGTTTTGGAAGGAAGACCACTTTGGCCTCTCTCTAATTCCTTGGGACATATCCAGTCGCTAGACAAGTGACGAAAATACTCCATAGCCTTGGTACAATGAGATCCTCCCCCCATTGTATCAATGCCGGGAATATTCCGTCTGTCCCTGATGTTTTGAACGGATCAAATGAGCGTATGGCGCTCCTTTCTCCGTCCATAGTGACGATCCTTTCAGCTTCCAGTCTGTCTTCTCTGTTCATCCCCTTCTTCAGGGGTGGCCAGCAGTCGTCAGACCTAAAGCTTCCAGGAAAGTGCACTTCCATCAGGGCTTGCAGCGATTCATCTATATTCTCTGCCATAATTCCGTCCGTTTTGTAGATCAGACCCAGTTTAGAGAATGGATCCTTCGAAACCATCTTCTGAAGCCTACAAACTTCCGAAGTAGTTTCCATACCAGAGCAGAAATCTCTCCACGACCGCCTTTTCTAGCGTCGTATGAGTTTTTTCATTTCTCTCTTCTTCGCCTTTTAATCTTCCCATGTATCCGTGCTTCCCTTTCGCATGTGTCGATTAAAGGCCTTCCTAACCTCCTTCTTTATTGACTCAAGTTCCCTACACCACCAGGGTGTTGGGTCCTTTTCGTCAACGGTAGAAGTTGGGCAGGCCACCTCGAAAGCTTTGATCATGGATAAACTGAGCTGTTTCACATGACTTTCCACCTCCAAAATGTTGCCTGGCACTTTTATAGCTTTCACAGTTAGTAGTTCCCTCAACTTCACCTCATATTTAATCGGATCTGCATTTTTGGGAGCTTTAATCTAACCGGACCTCGAACTGGATGGCTCGGTGATCCGACATGGTTAGCCTATCCACAACCCTCCAGCTCTCTAGTCTTCCCAGCATTTTCCTGCAAAACAGAGTCACATCAATGACCTCCGATCTTCTTTCGTCAATGAAGGTCGGTTCAGTTCCTCTGTTTGCAACCAGCAGATTGAGCCCTTCCACAAATTCAAGCAAACGCTCTCCTCGGTCATTGTCGTTGGTGCTACCCCACACGGTGTTATGTGAGTTAGCATCACAACCTATAATAACACGAATGTTCCTTTCCTCACAATATCTTACCAGAGCATCCATCTCTTTTGAAGGTGGAGGCTTTGTGGAATCATAAGGTAGGTACGCCGATGCGACCAAGAAGGCCCTGCACCGTCCCCGATCCTCACTACTGTAAGATCCGGAGAACAAAGGTGTGGCATTTGCACAGCAAGTACACCATGTCTCACCATTATGAAGGTCCTCCTCTTGTCATTTGCTTGAGGAAAGAACAGTGTGGCCTTCAGATCCGAGAGGCCCCTAATTCTATTATAGAGAACTCAGGGTTCTTGTAGCAAACCAATATCAATACCTCCATCCTCCATGCAACGCGTCATCATTGCTGATGCTGCCTTACTATGATGAAGATTTAGTTGACACACAACGAGGATGGTTCTTCCCTCACGGGATTCCCTACCAGCCCCGTACCAGGGGTCTCGTCAGTCCCACTATGCATCCTTCCGAAATTTAACGATGGCATGGAATTTGACGATGGATACACTTGTGACTCTCCCCGAGGAAGTGTCTTTAATGTACCGGTTCTGAGTCCGCAACCTCCGAAGGATGATATCCTTGTCCTCGTCATCATATCCGAAAGCAAAAATAATCAGCCTTTTCACATCCTTCAACGCATATAGCCGGTCAATATGCAACTTAGCCCATTCCCATAGGTTAGAGAGCTTAGCAACAGTTTGGCACAGCCATACCTTGGAAGTGGGGTTTTTGCACTTAAGTACAATCACTCCACCCTCCAACTTTGCGTTGTCTACGAATCGAATATCTCCCACTCCTTCACTAATAACTTCGAGAGATCTCAAAAGAGAGGTTCTAAAAATCTTCAAATGAGAATCTTCCAAAAGCCCATCAATGGAAGAGTCGGTGATACCCACGAGAAGATCGTTTTCCGCTACCGTGGCATAAAGATTTGCACCGCTCGACCCTGGGCTTGTTCTGGCTATCGATTTTTGCGGGTCGTCCACCAGAACTTGTCAATTCCACATCCTTCGCAGGATGTCCACCAGCAACACCGGTCGACGGAAGATCTGAGCGGCTGACAGCCATAAGACGTCCACCACTAGCTCCGCCAGCTGAAGTGCCCCCAGTAGTGAGCTCGCTCGAGATTCCGGGAGTTGCCTCCTTAAATCTTTTCTGTTCACTCACTTCCGGACACGACTCTTCACAGGACATGCTCTGAAGTTGTTCCGTTATGTTACTAACGGAAAGCTCCTGAGCAGCCACGCCAGCCGTATTACCCGCTGTTTTCCCTCGTTTCCTCCTCCGATTCTGCCTCTCCCGTTTAAGGAGATGCCTAGCCTCGGATTCGGCATCCCTAGCTGACAATGCGTTAACTGGTCCAGCTAACGACTTCACACTTTTACAAGCTCTTTCGTCCACCGAACCAGGTAAATTACCTTCCGGCTCTTTGCACCCTTCCACAGTTAAATCTTTTTAAGATTCTGCTGCTTGCGAGTTTTCCTCCTTGTCGCACCCATCCAAATGTTGCTTCAAATTTTTAAACATTTGTTCCCACGAGTCGGGGAGAAATATACAGACCAGGTGGACAGATATCCCCAGTATCCACCCTACCCAACTAAATTACAACAGGGAGGTTGCCCTGAGGGCTCACGTTAGCGACTGGGCTATTTTTGAAAAAGCAGGGCCCCCAGCCAGGTTGATCTCCGGCACGGGTCGCATAACACCTTGATCCAGCCCCATACCCCCGACCATGATAAAAATGCAGATTCACATACTGTACTATTGAGGAGTAACAAACACCTGACTCTTCACCCTTATCTTAGCTAGACACCTCCTGACAACTGACAGAACTTACTGTGGTATCTATTACCAGCCGGTACTCTCGAGGAGGGTTCAGTGGAGGATTTTTGCCGACCATAACGGATGCATACTCTATTATAGACCTAACAAAGGACAATAGCTTTTACGTACATGGATCCTTAAATTCTGAACTATTACGCCTAACAAATGCAAGAGAAGAATACACTCTTAGTATTATATAGTCAAGGTAACCAGCAAATGTGAATTTGAAATCAAACAAGATACCAAGATCCAAGATCATATTTGCAGTCTTAACACATTGGTTTGCAATTAAATACGAAGACTGGTTAAGAAAGCTTTGTGACATGTGAGCATTTGTTTAAATTTAGGGAAAGACGATTCTTGCAACACCATAAAGAGAAATTATCATATTCAGTCTGAAGTCTAACAACATCAGCATAGCACCCCACTTTCGTAAATATGTTCATATCATCGGCATATAATAAGAAATTTGAATTAATAAAGCAGATACTGACATCA
The DNA here is from genome assembly GCA_963691655.1 of Toxonevra muliebris. Taxonomy (NCBI): domain Eukaryota; kingdom Metazoa; phylum Arthropoda; class Insecta; order Diptera; family Pallopteridae; genus Toxonevra; species Toxonevra muliebris. The sequence continues at coordinate 1,814,212 of OY829327.1, read as the reverse complement.
TTTATAAATAAAGAAAAAAATAAAGGACCTAGAATGCTGACCTGTGGAACACCAGAAGTCGCGATCTATCTATAACAACAAAATTCAGAATATTTCTTAGATAAGATTTAATCCATAACAAAAATGTTAAATGAAATCCCATTTTAGCAAGTTTTGCCAATAAATTATTATGTGGGACTTTATCAAATGCTTTCGAAATATCGGTACAAATGGCATGTGGCCATTGGCAACTTGGAAGCCATGTGAGAAAGCAGAGATACAATAATTCGAGAAGACTACCAAGTTAGTGATAATGGAGCGCCCGGCAAAAAAAACCATGCTGAAACAGGGAGATAATTTGCCTAAATACAAAAGTTAATTTACTCATGACGATATGCCCAAACAGTTTAGAGATAGCAGGAAGTTTAGATATAGGCCTGTAATTAGTAATATCACATTTGTTACCACTTTTAAATACTGGAGTTATGAAACTGATATTCCATTCATCAATGAAGATACGCTTTGAAAGAGATTCATTAAACAATAGAAGAAGTGACTCAGTAATGCATGAAATACATCTTTTCAGGAAAAAAGAGGAAACACCATGGACATCAGCAGTGGCGGTACGTCCATATAAGCCCAAAAGCCGGGCTTGCCTACGAGTTGGTAACTGAAAATTTGTACAATACGTATTTACAAAATTACTACTTTTGTTTCTATTACCCTGTTTTTCAATAGCTAGTTTATGTACCAAAACAAAATGTGGATTGTATAAAATACATACAAGCATTCAGGCTATCTCGCTTATTCTAATAGGAAGTTCAATGGCTTTTGAAGTGAAACTTCTTAAAGTTTATGACAGTTATACATTTCACATACAGATGGCGCAAATGTCCAAGGAATTACATGAAGATGTCGCACACAAAAAGAGTTCGTCTGCAATTGTCAAGCCAATGAAGTAAAAAGTTTAGCGATTGAAAAATTTCATTTGCTTGTGTTTCGTTTAGTTCACAAGAAGTTTCACTTCTGCCTTGTGTTCGTTAATTTGGGTAATCCAAACTAAAAACACAAAATAATTTTTTAGTACGTGTAGTTTTAATAAAAGTAGTAGCATACCAATTTTCTACTACTATGTATGATTTTATATAGAACTCAAAACCTGGCTTTTACTTTTTTGTTTGTCATGTGGAAAGTATTAGTTCCACTTTCTTTTATTCCTATAGTTTTGCGTTATTGAGATTTTAGTAGGGTTTCGAACCGGAGATTTTTGGGTTCGTGTTTAGGTTCAGGTTCAAGCAAAAAATAAAAGTGTGTTCCGATTCAGTTTCAAATAAAAATGAAGCAAAAGGTTTTTCAAATAATAGTTTTACTTATTTACATACATCAATAGATTTAGTTACTTAGCAATTTGCATTTTTCGCTCCGTTGACATTTTTCTTATATTTGATAATTTGCAGTTTTATTAAACATTTAATAAGATATATATTAAAAGAAATTATCATTTAGATTAATAAATAATAGGTCCGTTCACGTACTTTTTGGGTAAAGTCTGGTAAACTGAAAGTAAACGAAAAATGCTCTCTGATACACAAAAATGCACAAAAGTACGGGAACGCACAAAACCACTTTTCTTGCACGAAACAAAACGTCAAATTTTAACGACAGTTAAATTCAAAAAACAAAGTTTCTGTGATATTTAATACAATAAAAATTGTTGAATTTTACAAGAAAATAAATAAATAAGGAAAAAATTAAATATAAATTGTTCGTCTGACTACTTTGGTAGAATCTTCTGGTCACAATCACCATTTGCATTATTCTTAAATAGCAGAAGCTCCTACAGCGTCAGAATTTGAACAGGCAATTACGTCATTAACTTGTGGGGAATGTAATTAAAAATTAACAAATATACTATTAATTCATTTTCAAATGTCTTTTAAATATTTTCCATTTTAAACAACACTTATTTTTCTAAAAATTCCTTATTTTTTTACTCATTTCGAATTTTCAATATATTTTCACAAAAGCAAAACAACTGATTGTTTGACACTTTTAACATTTTAACCCGAAGAAATAGTGCGGGCTATTTCGTGCAAGAAGAAGAAGAAAATTACTCTCTCATCTCTGCTCTCATTTGCAAGTTTTTTGTGAACGGGAACGCCTTCTGGGCTGTTTTGGGTGGACGCCTTCACCCGCGTTGTAGAACGGTAGCGGACCTATTATGGTTTGAAGAACAGATTCATCACCGCAGTACGAGTCAGATTCAAAATTAGCATTAAAAAACTCTGCAAAGAGATTAATAGATTGGGTCAACGATGTCGAAGTCACATCACCAAGATACAAAGATGACGGAATGGATGAGTCTGACCGTTTTGATTGAAGAAAACTCCAGAAGGATTTCGGATTGGACTTAATATTATCTTCATAACGTAGCAGATACTGGCCATAGAGAACTTTGTCAAGACTATTGAAATCCCTCATATAATACAAGTACATTAGTCTGGAATATTCTCTCCAGTAGTTATATAATGCCTATAAGTTTCTTAAGTTCTTCAGTTTTTTTAAGCCCTTAGAATACCATGGCAGTTTATGTACTTTTTTAGGAAAACGAGGTATATTTGCACAACAGATCCCGGAAATATGACTTAAGAATAAATTAAAATTATTAGAAATATCTAATCTAGAGAACGTGGTTTTCCAATCTATGTTAGCAATTAAATTGTTCAGTGATTCAAAGCCGCAACTATTATAATTAAAATTGAAAATTGCACAATCCGTTGAAGAGGAGATGCAATTATAAAATTCTAGCTCTAAGATTAATGGAATGTGATGCATAACCGAGACAGAGATCGGACTATATAACTTAAAGCTTATATCACTACTGATGAAAACCAGATCCAAGATTCTACTAAGCATATTAGAGATATTATTAATTTGAACTAGGTCGAACCCGAAAAAGCTATCAATTAAATTTATCTCATGAGGATGAGTAACATTACTAGGCATTAAAAAATTAATTTGGTCAGTGTCTGACTCCACCACGCACCTGGTACCTTTCGTACTTTTGCTAACTTGACAGCTTTAATGGTATGCATCCAGTACTGCTTCGTTTGCTTTTCCTACCATACTATCTATCTCTAAGTAGTGTTCAATCCTATTTCCTTTTCTCAGAAAGAGAGGGTTCCGTAGAAATCCGCCAATTATTGATCAGATTGCTGATTTTGTTAATACCAAGTGTATTATCTTAAACGTCGCTCCTTGTCTTTTGTTACAAAAGTAGGGGTAGTTACTACATCGTAATGTTTTCGAGGGATTTCTCGTCGACGGCAATAATTATCAGTTGTCCATTTTTAACCTTCCTCCGATAGACAACTTTCCAGATTGTGGTGTTTAGTCCCACATTTTAAACTTTAATTAGCACCAGGAGCTTTGCATTGTCCTGCCCCTCGCATCTACTGATGCGGCATCACCTGCTGTAGCATTGCAGCTGTGTCGTCATCGCTGCAGTCTATCAGCAGGTATCCCCGCATAGCTGACACCCTGACCGGGCTTGCTCGCAGCGGAGGTGCTGGCAGGAGTTTTTCCTGAAACCAGTCGTGCCTCATCGCCAGACCTGACCTTCTTCGGTTTCGGACGCTGCAGGGGTAATGTCATCATAACCCCTCTTGCGTTGCTGGCTCTGCCTTGCAACCTAGACATCTGCCCTGCGTTTCAAAGCCTTTTCTTTGGCCTCTTCAGAGGAACTTCGGGTACCATTTTATACCATTATAAAAAAAAAGTGCACTGCTTTATGCTTATCCCTTCGCCCGTGCCCTCAGCAGTTGACTTAGGTGGGAAAGTGGTGATCACTTCTTCACCTTCGGCCCTGAGTGTAGGCTCGGGACCATTGGAATACAATCGGTTACCCCTGGTTGCAAACCATCCAATGAGCACGGTGACACTTAAAACTATGTATTAGGGGTGACAAATCTTAGTGATTGCTCCTCAAAAGCTTATCTGGCATGGGTAACCTTACCAGGGAGCGATTGCTCCCCGTCAGCTTAGCCTATAAAAAAGCGAACTCGATGCGTTAATGCTGAGAGTTTTTATTTTCAATTAAAAAAACTGCATATTTCTACCATAAATTAAAAAAAAAGGTAAATCTATTTAAAAAACTGTATATTTCGCGGTATCAATTTTATTCAAAGAAAATTAACAAGGAAAGCTAATTATTCATCATCTGAATGGTCTTCTCATTCTGTAGTTGTTGTATTGTACTTGCCTTTTAAAGAAATTTGACCAAGCAATTCCGGGTTTATTATGAAGTATTTATAGAAATCAACGCATGAATATTCATTTGACGATCAGAATCGCCTTCAATGTTTCCACCTCTATCAAAAGTATACTCGCAGCGTATTGCCATTGAAAAATTTGAATTTCGAGGCGTTAAAAAATTAAATGTTTTTTCTTACTATAAACGCGGTATTTTAGAAAAAACGCGGTATGCGGTTTGTGAGTCTAAAAACAGTATAATACATTATACATACATATGTACCTAGATTTAAACTACGAATGCCAATCCCGGGATTCCTATGTCTTGTGATCCCGGGATTCGGTTTAAAAGTTGTTCTAAAAATCCCCAGATTTTCGGGATTCGTATCTATCTACACAAACTTATTTGAATTCAGATTTTTATTCTTTTTTTTATAGAATACTAGCTGGATCCGGCCACGCGTTACTTTTTTTTTTTTTTTTTTTTTTTTGTTTAAATGTTTATTTATTTATCCAATAAACGGGATACAATTTATATGGATGCTTACTGTGGCTCAGTTTGGTTAAATAGAAAAGAAATAAAAGATAAGTACACGTTTCTCTCATGTTTAATTTAACAATACCATATACATTGTCTGTGTAGATAAAGAGATTGCCTGGTTTGCCAACTCTAAAACTAAACCCCACAATTCTACAGATTGGCCCTGAGCTTTGTTGATGGTGATTGTAAACGCCAATCGAATTGGGAATCGCAATTTCTTAATTTGAAATGGCTGGATGTACCTTGGTGGCACAAAGAGTTAGCCAAACTGCGAACTGAAGATCGCAGGCTATCCAACCGGTCAAAACGAACCGGAAACTGGACGGAATATAGTAACACCCTAACAACTTATAATAAAGAAATTAGGGAAGCAAAGCGTAGTAGCTTCAGAAATTTCTGTGGAAACATAGAACAGACTACCGAGGCATCAAGGCTTTACAAAGGTGATGGCTAAAAGTAGCAGCATATCCTCTGCAAGCCTGAAAAAGGGGACGAGAGTTTTACTGAGAATGAGGAGGAGAAAATCCAACTTCTTCAAAATACTCTTTTCCCAGGTTCCTTTGCAGCAACAGGTGCAGATCGTATAGAATCAGTAGAGATAGGTGGTATATAGCAAAGGACTCTACTGAATGCCCTGAATTAAAAAGGAAAAATACCTATTTTTCCTGTATTTTTCTCCATTCAAAATTGCAAATCTCTCCATAGCCCAGTCGGTAGAGTAAAAAATGCACCAAAAGTTCATACAAATTCTTAACTTATAAAATTATCTAGCACACATAAAAAGCTTAAGCGATTTTCTAAAAAAATGATCTTAAGTAATTTTTTCGTATGTCATAGTTTTCGAGATATTCAATATTTAAGAATTGAGAAAGATGGCGAAATTGCGCAACTAAGGCTCCGTTGAAATAAAATATCTTAACAAAATTTGCAAAATTGCGATAATTATGGCAAGAATTAATGGCAGGAAATGTGATAATTTCTGTTCTTATGTACGTACTACAATTGTATGTATGGCGGACGTGTCAGCCTTGAAAATATCTACACTTTTGAGGCAACTCTGAGAATCAAACCACGCAGCATTTTCCATTTGTTTCATTTTATTCTATTTCTCATTTGGTGGGATTTCGGCAGATTTTTGCAATTTTCTTAGTGGGAGAGAAATTTATAATAGTGCAAAAATAATGGAAAATTGATTTAATTCGAATGTGAAAACTACACAACAATATAACGAAAATGTGGCATGAAGCGCGAAAACAGGAGCGCCGCATACGGGGAATGATTGTTGATTACAGGAAAAGAGCAGAACGGAGACAAGATTTTTATGAAAAGATTGTACGTAAAAATCATTATTCCGGCAATACACCTATTACATCAGTTCCTTTTTTTTACAGCAAGCAGATCCAACGCAGTTTATCCAGGTGCACGGACGTCGATGTAAAATTCATTTAGATCCGGCTGTTGCTGCAGCAGGCGATGGCGCCGCTATAATGCAAGTGATATTTCGATTAAGACCGGTTTTTTCTATCTAAAAAAAATTCGCTGCTTCTGTAAAAAAGAAGAGCAGTGATTTCTTATACCTATATTGCATTTGTTTTTATAGTAAAATTGATTATGTCTTTTGTATTTGCAGTGTGCCTTGGCAGGGACAACAGGATAATTTAATCGACCGATTTGATGTTCGCGCTCATTTAGATTATATTTCGCCTGCGACAAAAAGTAGTGACTCTACTGAGGTCATTGAACTGTCATTTGAGGAGCGTCAGTGTAATTACGAACGTTATCGTATATTAGCTCAAAATGACTTTTTAAATGTGCCAGAGGAGAAATTCTTGCATCAACTCTATCTGGAAGAGCAGTTTGGCGCAAATGCTCAGTTGGAGTTGGAACGCAATCAAAACAGGAAGAAGCAACATAAATCTGGCGCTGCCATTGGTTACTCTTATGAAGAGGTTGACTCAGCAGTTGGACCACAACCGTTTAGTCATCTGATGCACGTGCCATCTCAGAGTAACCCATTGTCAGCAGCTGGGAAATCAGAGAAGGATTCTGATTCTGACTCTGATTCCGACATGGATATGGATGTAGCCATTGATATTTCTAAATTGGATACCACGCAGGCACACGAATTAAATGCATGCGGACGTAATTACGGCATGATAAGTAATGACTTTTATTCATATCTTACAAAGGACGCTGATGAGGCTGATGCGCTGCGCATTGCGCGGGAAGAGGAACAAGAGAAAATGCTCTTGAGTGGTCGCAAGTCACGACGAGAGAGACGCGCACAGAAAGAGAGACGAATCGCCTGCCGTCCTTTTAGTCCGCCCAGCTATGCGGCTAAAGAAGATTCTACTGCCGGCAAAAAGGAGAAGGAAGAAGAAAGTGAATCAAGATCCCCGTCACCAGTAGATGTAAATGCGGGCAAAATAACGTACATTACTTCATTCGGCGGAGAAGACGAACTGCAACCACACTCGAAGATTTTAATTAATATTTCGTCGAAAGGACCACAGACTCTTGGTGAGTCTTGCGTGGGAGCAACAGCGGCTGCCACAGCCACTTCGCAAGTTACTACTTATGCTCAAAAAGTGAAGGAAAATTTGGAAAAATTAAAACAATTAAATGAGAGTTCGAAACGCACTAGATGTTCTAGTGGTTATCGCAGATCTTTTACGAGAACACGTTCGCGCAGTAATGACAGGCGACGACGAAGAAGCCGACGGCGATCACGATCGCGTTCAAAATCATATGAGTACAGCAGAAGAAGTCAAAGACGGCGAAGGAGAACCAAATCCAGATCTTTTTCCCGTCGCAAGCACTATAGATCTTCTTCATCTAGTGGAAAATCTTCGCCCAGTTATAGGTCGAACTCTAGTTCTAGTCATTACTCAAGACGGAAAAGAACATATTCATCTAATCGTAGGAGAACCCCTTCACCGGATGGCCGTCACCATCGTTGTTCGCCCAGCTTCTCAAAAATTCAGTCACATACGCAAACTCGCTCACATGCAACCGTAACTACAAATACAGCTATATTTCCACGCCTTGAGAAAAAGACTACCACAACAGCAAATGTAAAGACATCAGATGTCGGCGATGTTCCAGCCCCCGTCATACTAAGTTATCCTTTGCCAACAAGAGCAACAACAAAACCAGTTGAAAGCGCTGCTGTAGCTATAAGTGCAGTGCCAACTGCCGCTGTAGTGCAAGCTCCTACACCACCTTTGAAACGATACTATGGACGTAAACGATGCAATGATTCATCTTCAAAAAGTGAATCTGATTCAGAAATTGAAAAAGACCCCATTAAGACCCAAACTGGAGACGGAAATGATAGCGATGATCGTATGGATGTGGACACTACGTAAGTTAAGCGCAAGGAGCGTATGGTAATGTTGAGCGACATTTTTGTGATGATTAGGCAACTATTTGATTCGCATTTCATCCTTCACACTCAGGGGATAAGTATGTCGGATAGATAAGTGCAACCAAATTAGTTCTTAATTTCTTTAATTATCTTTCCATTTCCCATTCCAATTGGTTTTTCCGGTTGGTATGTATGCGTGTATACAATTTGTGAATAATCGTTATTTTTTGCAGCTCTGAACGCTCGAATCCATTGCCATCGTCATCGACTTCTGGTAAACATACTACCACTGCTCAGGCGAAAAATCCAAGTTTTTCTATTGCTTCCGAAACCAAAGTCAGTAAGAACCGTCAAAGTATTTCACTGCATCATAAAACTGGAGATAGCGAAAAAACAAAACCAAAAAAGTTCACCCAAACTAAAACAGTGATAACTGATAAATCTACGAACGAACATAGGACCGATTCCTTGCACAAAAATCCTATCGCTTTTAAACTTGTCTTTTGTTTTTTCTTTTTGTATATTTTTCGACTTGAAACCTCTTGAGTAGAAGACTGTGTTAATAGATTTTTAAAACTTGACCTTGTTTCAATGAACGAATAAATTTGAATTGATTAAAATGGCTTCTTACAGAGTTCTGGCAGCAGTCGTCTAAATCTTCGGGAGCGCCTGAAACGAAAAATGCAAAATTTACTAAACAAGCAATGTAATTGAGCTCTAGTAAAAATGAAACATATCAGGTCGATTTGGTATTTAATTTCCTCTATTCGCAGACAAAGCAGACAAACGGGCTGAAACAGAAAAGTGGGAAAGAGAACGACAATTGCAACAAGAACGTGAAGATGAGATGCGTGAACTCGCATTGAAGCTAAGACGACGGTAAGAAATGCTGTGATGCTTTTGGAACTGAATTCAATTTCATATTCCATACATTCCAGGCAACGAGAATTACGTCACAGGTATGGCACACCAAACAGCAGTAAGGCTTCGGACAGTGAGGTTTCGGAACGAATGAAATCTAATGTCACAAAACGTAGCAAATCGCGTAGTAGTGGTCGTTCCATTGCTATAGAAAAGCTACACAGTAAGCCAACTCCGCGTGGTGGCGAGTCTGAAGATTATCATCGTCATCGTGAGCACAAACAACGATCTCACAGTCGAAGTCAATCTCATCGAAATAGACGTAGCACGTCTCGACGTCGTCGACGAAGCACATCACGATCACGTCGCCCAAGTGGTCAAAGTTACGAACAACAGGGATCTCGATATGGTGGAGATAAGGTAGCTTCGCGTCATGATGATCGTGGCAGACGGTCAAGATCAAAGAATGATCGACCTCCATATAGGGATAGGGAACGCCAACGTGCAAAAGACACTAACAGAGATAGGGATAGAGAACGGTTTAGAGCAAGAGAAAGAGACCGGGATAAAGACAGAGAGAAATACCAGCGAGGTGGTAGCGGGAGTGCGGCAGCTGACAGATCTTCCTCTGCTACTTCAGTTTTTGTGGGCGCTACTGCTAGTAGCAGCAGTCGGAATAGAATTATCATATCCGCGCCACCAAAACTCAAGAAACTAGTTGACTACTGATGATAAGTGTGTTATTTTGCTAATTTTGAATTTTGTTGACACATTTTATACCTACCATTAATCCTTTTTTATAATTCTTTGTTCTGTCCTAGGGTTTAAGGTTTGATATGTTATGGAGAGGGTAAGCCTTTTGTAAGCATTTCAAATCAAATGTTAAAATCCTAAAAACATTTCAATAAAATATGTTGATTATTAAATTGCTATGTCTTAATTTGTGTGTAAAGTGGGTGATCCACTTGCTAGCTTGCACGCGCATACATCTAGTAGATTGCGATACATGTGAAATTCTGCTGGCAATTTGCGTGCAAACCAACTCGTGGATGGTTATAAATGCGCAACATTAATTTTATTTAAATTCTCGTAGTGGAATCACATTTTATAGAAGTTTATTTGAATTATGACAAGTTGTGAAAAACTAAAAGAAAAATAAGTAAATTTTCATACGATAGAACATTTCTTTTTTTGAAGTGAAACTTCTTTAGCGAGGGTAAATCGAAAATTTTGCAACGGAAGTCGCGTTGTTGTTGCACTCATACGGAACTAATAAGAAACGAAGTTATATTGTTAGTGTTTAGCGAATGAAGTGATATGGGGAGCTTCTGTATGCAATCATGCAGAGAGAAAGCGTGATTCCATATAGCTGAATTTTCTTTCCATGTGTTATATACGTGTGCTACGTTATGTTTCGGCCGATAAATGTAGATAGTATCAACAGAAAAAAAGCTTTAGAAAGTTGAAAGAAGAAGAGTGCAAAAGCTTCAAAAACAACGGTCATGTGAAAAATCGCGTTTTTGTTCCACTCATACGAAACCAGTAATAAAGGAAGTTATGTAGTAGTTAATCGGCTACATACAATCAAGCAGAGAATCGATTTCTCGTAGTTTTATCCCATGTACTTTAGAGAGAGTGCAGACATAGATGTCTCTGCTTGTTTGTATATTCTTGAACTTTCATCTCATGTATTATACATGTTTACTACGCCGTGTTTGTGCCGATAAGTGTAGAGAGTATCAACAATGGAAAAACAACAACAAAATAGACAGAAGACTGCAGAAACTTCAACAGAATGTTTTATAAATGTTTTCTAACAATTTTCTAAAAATCAACATAGTTTCACTTTTTTCTCATAATTTTTTGAAGTGAAACTTCTTTAGCGAGGGTAAATCGAAAATTTTGCAACGGAAGTCGCGTTGTTGTTGCACTCATACGAAACTAATAAGAACCGAAGTTATGCTGTCGTTAGTATTTAGCGAACGAAGTCATAGGGATCGGCTGCATACAATCATGCTGAGAGTCGACTTCTTGCAGTTTTATTTCATGTGCTTTAGTGAGAGAGCTTGATTCCATATATAAGATTTTCCTTTCATGTTGTTACGTGTGCTACATCATATTTGTGCCGATAAATGTAGAGAGTATCAACAGAAAAAAAGCTTTAGAAAGAGGAAGATTACAAAAGCTGCAATAACAACAGTCACGTGAAAAATTGCCTTTTTCATGCATTCTAACCAAACCAGTAAGAAACGAAGTTACGCAGTTGTTATTCGGATACATGCAATCAAGCAGAAAGACTTCTCGCAGTTTTATCGTATGTGTGAGATTCGATATAGAAGTCTCGGCTGAATTGCATATAACTGATTTTTCATGAGTTATATATACGTGTACTATGTCGTGTTTGTGCCGATAAGTGTAGAGTATCAACAGAGGAAAAGCAACAACAGAATAGAGAGAAGAGGACTGCAAAAACTTCAACAGAATGTTTTATAAATGTTTTCTAACAATTTTCTAATTAACAACATAGTTTCACTTCTACTGTGAGTGCTTGCAGACACAATTTTTTTGGTTGTATAAGTATATATGATAAATTCGAATAAACTGTTTTATTTTACCACGTTTATATCAACTCGCTTTCAATGGTGTCTGTCAGTCTGTTCGGTACAAATTTTGCAATCGATGAGCTAGAGACTTGAAATTTTAAATATAGTTCAGAACTGGAAGACAATGCAATATGTAGTATCTAAAATATATATAAATATAATAATATTTAAAGTATTAGCGTCGGAAGTTTTTCCATTTTTTTCATAGATCAAAGCATTGAATTCATCGTTGTTAAAATCATTGCTTTAGCGGGAGTAGAATATATGTATATGTGTATACATACACAAATTCAAAGACAAATGAGAGAGAGAACAAAAACAAACAATAACGAACTTTTCTTTTCGTTTTGTTCCGCTTACAAAGAGTATAGATTGTAAAGAGATCGCAATTTGCTCTTGCTGGAATCGAAACAAAAAATCGTAGAAACAGCAGCGACGTGCAATACCGATGGTGTGACAGCGACGGTTGTCAACACATCCAGCAGACAGAAATGTTTGAATGGATGAGTTTGACGTGTTTGATGAAGTAAATATTTAATATTTCTTTTAGTAAATAACTTTCAACATTTACAGTATTTATATATTCTTTGTATACAAACATGTAAACGTTTTGTTTTGATTTTATGAATTTTATATAAGTACTTTTAAATCTTTATCTACTGATTTCATGAAATCTAAATGCGAAGAAATATTATCACTATTTTCAACATTGTACCTAAATATATGCATGTAAATAAGTATATTTAGCTAAAATGTTAGAACTTTTCATATTTTATATTTTAATATATAAATAAATTAATCTTGTACATTTTTACATCCATAACAACAAATCTTCATACTATGTATTTGGCAAATGCCTTTATTTCATTTCTGTTTCAAAATGTAGAATCACAACGAGGTGCAATGTAAAAACAGTATTTATTGCGTACCCATTTATGTGAGAAGATATAATTTGAATTCTGTTATATTTAATGAATAGGGCTATTCGTAATCTGGGGAAAATGATCTTGCACGAGTCCAATAATTAATTGTGACATTGCTTAGACAATTAGTTTTGATTCAATGTGTCAACAATTTCAAATTCCAATTGAGTTGAAGTGACTTCAAAACCTCAATTGACTTCAAGTCGCTCCAATTTAGTGCAAATTGTCGGTTATTAACCATGACTTCAAGGTATTGCAATTAAATTGAATGCATTCTTTTACAGCTCTGGTCTTTACTTAAAATCGATTGCAAAATTTCACACATACAAGACTAAAAAGTAAAAAATAATAATTTAAATAAAAAATATTTTTAATATACCACGTTTTTAAAATGGACTAAAAAGTATAAAATAATTTCTCCTAACCCCATACAAATTCACAACCACATATAGATTTCTTATCCCATACAGATTGTCTTGAAAATTTGTAACTGTGAATTTTAGAAGGACGAAAATAATTGTATGATTTAAAACGAAAAACGTGGGACGCATATGGATAGAGATAAAATTGCTAGCCATTTAGGTGAACTATTCATCCATCAATTTCTTATTGCATGCGAACCACGTTTGTTGTTTTAAATCATACAAGTATTTTCGTCCTTCTAAAATTCACAGTTACAAATTTTCAAGACAATCTGTATGGGATAAGGAATCTATATGTGGTTGTGAATCTGTATGGGGTTAGGAGAAATTATTTTATACTTTTTAGTCCATTTTAAAAACGTGGTATATTAAAAATATTTTTTATTTAAATTATTATTTTAATTCTAAGTAAATAAGTTTTAAAAAAAGTACACAGGAGACCGTTTATTACTGTGCGAAAGTTTGAAACGGGAGGTCGAAGTACCAAATTTAAAATAAGCGTTTAATGTAAGAATTTAAACCGTATGTGTTGTTAACTGTAGCCGCAATGAGTAGCTTTGCCTGTTTGGACATCTCTTATAGATAATTATTAATGATGGATCTATATACCCATGATAAGCAAGTCATATATTATAAGGGGTAGGTTAGCTGAACCTTAAATCAGTTTTTTTTTTTTTTATTAGAGGCCTAAATTAATAGTGGGTAGCTAAAGCGTTTTTTTTTTAAATATTTGGAAGAGCATTATGGATTCGTTTTCTTTATTGGACTTTTAAAGAAATCAAGAGTTCCGACCCCCGTATGCGCAAAACGGCAAAAAAATGTAAAGAAAAAGCAAATGTACGCACCCATAAAGTTAACAGCAGACATTTACATGCAAGTTTAGGAATTAAATTATTTTCGTTACGTTAATGTTAAGTTTTTTTTTGTTTGTTTCATATGAGTATTACGTCAGCTAACATCTCTATTATTAAGGATAATTTCAATTTTAAGGTTTTAAAGGATAGATTTTTTTTAATTACTTCAATTGTGAGAATGCAACAAAAATTCGATTTTTCACATGACCAACGGTCATGTTAAAGCTTTTACAGTTTTTTTTTCTGTTGATACTCTACATTTATCTGCACAAACATGACGTAGCACACGTATATAACACATGAAAGAAAAATTCAGCTATATGGAATCAATCTCTCTCACTAAAGCACATTGAGATAAAACTGCAAGAAGTCGACTCTGCATGATTGTATGCAGCCGATCCCCATATGACTTTGTTCGCTAAACACTAACAACAGCATAACTTCGTTTCTTATTAGTTTCGTATGAGAGCAACAACAACACGACTTCCGTTGTAAAATTTTCGATTTACCCTCGCTAAAGAAGTTTCACTTCAAAAATATCATAAAATCCCAGCAGCCACGACGGTGATCAGGACGTTCAATAATGACCCCATGCGATCCACATAAAGACTCCATGTATCTAGCAAAATCATTCCTGCTCTATTTCATTATCACTACAATTCACTAGTTTTTCTCAGAAACGGTACAGTTTTTTCTTTTTGGAGAAAATACTACATATTTCGGTTTAGAGAACGTAGAAATGACTCTCAGTTTTTCTTGAAATATATTAGGTTTCAACATCCAACAAAGAAATCGAAGCTGAAGTTTTTTCACTTGTAATTCACAGTAAAATTAAACATTTTTCTAAAATTTGGCAAAAACTAATGCAAAACTAGCGCATAAATCAAGAATTTTATTAAAAAGTGTTGTATAAAGAGCTTATAGGAAATTCAATTGTCTTTCATTTGGTATAAAGTTCTTTAAAATAAATTAGCAATACCGAAGATATTGGCATGTAAATAAAAACACTTTTTTCAGAATTAAAAATAAGAAAATTTGGCAATATCTAAAATAAAACTGTACTATTTTAAGATTTTGAATTCCCTTGGGGGCGGAGGACACAAGGTAAAGTCTGTGACCGGCTCAGGAGAGTCCACATTCGATCCTTGAGCTTCTCCGTCTCAAGTCGACACAGCCTCCTTGTAGCGCCCCCTGGATAGCGATCTGACAACCGTTAGTGAGCTACCTAATGCTTGAGGCCTTAAATGAACGGTTGTGCGTCGGGCTTGGACCCCACCACGTCAAAAACAATCCCCAATGAATCCAATAAAGAAGCATCGGACAACGGACTCCCCTAATGTTGACAACCCCCGCAAACGCCCAAAGGACTGCGATTTACGGATATGCACCTAGAATGTAGATGGTAGATGTCCTCGGAAGATATAGAGCTGACATCACCGCTATACAGGAAATGCGATGGACGAGACAGGGTTGCTCCAAAAGAGAATCCTGTGACATCTACTACAGCTATAATGATTCGCGACACGAATTTGGTGTCGGTTGGGAAGAGACTGCGCCATCTTGCTTTGAGGTTCACGCCCGTGAATGAGTGCCTAGCCTTTATCCGTATGAAAGCAAAACTATACAACATCAGTCTGATTTGTGTCCATGCCCCGACGGATGAGAAGGACGAAGTGACCGAAGATGACTTCTACGAGCTCCTCGACAAAACGTATGAGCACTGCCCCCGCCACGATATTAAAATCGTGCTAGGCGACTTTAATGCAAAGGTGGGCAGGGAGAGTCTCTTTGGTCCGACGATCGGAAAATTCAGTCTCTGTGACGAAACCACCGACAACGATATGAGACTAATCAACTTTGCCGCGGCAAGAAACATGACAGTTAGCACCAGATTTCAGCATCGAGATATCCATAAGGCCACCTGGCTGCCCCCTGATCAAAATACATGTAACCAAATTGATCACGTTGTGATCGACGGAAAGCACGCTGGAAAGCATACTGGAAGAGTTGAGGTGGAAGGAGAAGCGCAAGAAACGTGAGGCAGAAAGACGTG
Organism: Toxonevra muliebris; assembly: GCA_963691655.1. Classification (NCBI taxonomy): domain Eukaryota; kingdom Metazoa; phylum Arthropoda; class Insecta; order Diptera; family Pallopteridae; genus Toxonevra; species Toxonevra muliebris. The sequence continues at coordinate 1,798,358 of OY829327.1, read as the reverse complement.
AGTGTGACAATATCGAGGTGCTTGGAGACAGGAATGAGGTTCGAAAATCCTTCGAAAAAGTAAGGCTAACGGTTTGAAAACTGGTGCCTCTTCCTGCAAGGACGAAGACGGAAATCTGATGACAGATGTCCAAGGTATTATGAGAATATGGAGGGAACAAGGTCGAGGTCTTAACAGCCATTGCTCGGCTGAAAAACAATAAGGCTGCGGGTGCAGATGGCCTGCCTGCTGAGCTGTTTAAGGCGAAGAGCTCATAAAACGCATGCGCGAGAATGGTCGAGTGAAAGCATGCCCGGTGATTGGAACCTCAGCGTACTCTGCCTAACTACCGTGGGATAAGCCTTCTTAACATCGCATATAAGGTTCTATCGAGCGTATTGTGTGAAAGATTGAAGCCCATCGTCAACAAACTGATTGAACATTATCAGTATGGCTTCAGGCCTGGTAAATATTCACATTACGCCAAGTCCTGGAAAAGACCCAAGAAAAACAGATCGACACACACCTTCTATTTGTCGATTATAAAGCCGCTTTCGACAGCACAATTAGAGATCACCTGTACGCCGCAATATCTGGTGTTGGTATCCCTGCAAAGCTCATTCGTCTTTGCAAAATGACACTGACAGACACCACTAGCGCAGTAAAAATTGGGACTGACCTCTCTGCACCATTTGATATCAAAATAAGTTTCAGACAAGGTGATTCTCTATCGTGCAACTTCTTTAATCTAATGCTTCAGAAAATAATTCTAGCTGCGTACATCGACATCTCTGGTACTACCTTTTATAAGAGTGTCATGCTGCTAGCATACGATGATGATACTGACATCATTGATACCAACGCGCGATCAGTCAGTGCAGCATTCTCCAATTTAGAAAGGAAGTCTCGTCGAGTGGACCTAATGGTGAACGAGGACAAAACGAAATACCTTGTGTCAACAAACAAAGAGTCATGGCGTCTTGGACAAAATGTTATTGTTGACAATTACAAATTCGAAGTCGTCAAGGATTTCTTTTATCTTGGATCCAGTATCAACACCAACAATAATGTCAGCCTTGAGATCAAGCGAAGAACAACTCTTGCCAACAGGTGTTACTACGGGCTCAGTACGCAATTAAGAAGCAGAGCCCTGTCTCGACGTACGAAAATAACGCTCTTCAAGTCCCTCATCCTTCCCATCCTAATGTATGGCACTGAGACGTGGACGTTGACCACCAACGATGAGAGGTCGTTGGGAGCGTTCGAGAGAAAGATACTCCGCTAGACCTATGGTTCAATGTAACTGGGCGACGTGTATCGTCTGAGATGGAATCATGAGCTGTACGCCGACATTGACATAGTCAAGCGCATAGAAATCCAGCGGCTTCGCTGGCTGGGTCATGTTGAGCGAATGAATGAAAGTGATCCGGCTAGAAGGGTGTTTTATTCGAGCCAAGAAGGTGGAACGCGCAAAAGAGGACGACCTAATCTCCGTTGGAATTTTCAAAATCAGTGCATGATTTTACCTAGGAAATGACTGTCAATTGCCATAGATAAATAAAAAACCACAAAACTTAATTAAAATATGAATTGGGTAAGGCAGACTGATAAATGGTATTCAGGTTTAAACAAAATAAAAAAAAGGTAAGAAATCGTAATTTTTCAAGATTTCAATCGCTTTGAGGCACCTCCAAAAACTTTGTATTGTAATAAAGGGCCACTCTAATATTTATATTTGTTGAATGGTTTTTCCTTAGATGTATGTGCTTGTATATAATTATAATTATATGAATTAATTAAATGCTTTTATAAGAAAATGTAGTTTTTATTATAACACTACGAAATAGTTCAAAAAACTACGTTTTTTTTTAAATTTTTTTTCAACTACGATAAAAAATTTGAAAACGGCAGCACTGTTATCAGTTTTAACATCCAAATTATTAATAGAAGTTGAAAAAATCACAATTTTAAAAGCAAATCCAACTTAGAAGTTTGCATTAAAAACGAAACGAAATTATTATAAACAAGTTATATAGCTACAAAACAAATTTGTAGCTTTATTTTTCTTTGTAATTAAATAAATGTAATTTCTTAATACCATGTAATTTCAAAATTAAGCAAATACAATATGTAGCATAAATTTACGTTTCTAGAAACAAGATTTTTACTTGCAGGAATTTTTCGCTGCCAATTCTTTACAACTAAATAATAAAATTATCTCAGTACAGTTTGTTTCGTCTAGAGTCGTCGCGATTCGTTGTTTCGTCGCTTCATCACTTTTTCATCTTTTATGCCTAAAACACAATCAAGCTTTGCGGCTGCGTGCTTTGATATGACATTTATTCGCTTTATATCGTTGTTTTTTTTTTGCCAAAAGGCTCAATATTAGTTTTTCTCAAAACACAATATTGCGTGCGTTGAGTTTTTTTTTTGCCAATTATTAAAGAAATAAAATTACAAAATTATTTAATCGATTTCAAGTTTTTTACTCTCATGGCATATGGAGGTTACTCAATCCACAAACAGCAACAAAGGTATCTGCAACAAAGACAATGGGTTCGAGAGCTCATACAAAAAATCATGCTCACGTACCAAAGAAATTAAATGTTCCTCAAAAGAATTCATTTTATTCATAACAAATCACATTCAAGTATACGTATTTTCTTTTTTCCCGATTCGCACTTTGAAAAAAAAACAACATCGAGCAACCACAACTGTTAAAAAGCGTTGAAAGTAGAGAGTAGATCTACTCGCAGCGTTTCAGCTGCGTTGATCGTATTTAGTGATGATTCGATACAAGTAAATACTCGATACTTTTCATTCGATTCAAGTACTTTTTTTACTCGATGCTATACCATAAGTATTTTACTTGGTATCGGGAAAAAGGGTCAGTATCGGATACTCGATACTTCTAAAAAAATTTATTTAAAAAACTGAAATATTGCTATACAATATTTAAAATTGAAGATCGTTTTGCAATATTTTACAGCAATCAATAATATATTTCAAAATGTTACTCCAGAATTATTCAATATCCATATTCAAAATATTTCAGTTTATATTGCAATATTCCAATGTATGAAAATGTTGCAGTTCAGTATTGAAGTTCTAGAAAATATTGCCGGCCATGCATGTAGAACATAATGTTTGTTGAAACCTTTTCATTGAAATAAAATATTTTTAACAAGCTTTATCTGTTGATTAATTTTCCTCCTATTATATTATTCTAGCGATTTGCTAATATCATATACATAAGTTAACGTGATTTCTATATGGATAATGTTTCCAGTGGAAATATCTCAAAACCATGATGTATAGCCTAAAAACTCGTGTTGAGCAGTGTAAACTGTAGGCTCAACCATGTGGTAACACAATGGGCCGTTCTGGTGTAATTTGTTTCTTTAAACGAATATTCGATACAAGTACATATTCGATACTTTTTTCCGATATTTTCGATAGCATCGATACTTTTATTCGCTACAAGTAATAAGTAAAAGTATCGATACAATGTGGGTATGGAATCAAAGCCTGAGGCCAAATTGTGTTTTGTTACGAATGAATGCATACGATTCTACTTTAAACGTCAAAGCAAAGCAGCCGCAAAGCTTAATTGTGTTTTAAGTACTAATACTACAAACTATTAACATAAAAAAAAAAACATACAAGTTTAGTGAGTACTTTTTGCCCATTTTAATTAAGTACTTTCGACATTTTTTCGATCGGCAGGAATACGGTATTTTCTCATCTTCACATTGGAATTTTTAACCATATATGTTCTTTACCCTGAGGCATATAACAATTTAAAATTATGCGCGTGCTTTCATTTCCGCTAGTGTATGCCCAAAAAAACCTCAAAATCAGGATTTTGATTTTCAAAAATCAAAATCGATTATATGTGTATCAGCAAAAATTTTTTTTTTTAATGTAATGACAATTCTAATTTTATTATAAGCGATAAAAGCGGCAACCCTATTAGGGTATTGGTGAGGGGTACCAATTTCAAGCAACTCTGTAGGCAAATTTTTTATATTTTGTTTTGCTACCGTCATTCTTTAGAGTTTAATAAGTCATTGAAATAAGTTTGAAACATTTTTTTGGTCGTGCCGATTCTGCAATGCTTGGCAGGTCCTTCTCTTTCTTCCGCACAATTTATGGTAGGGAAGTCAATTTATTCAATTCAAAAACACGAGCGATGTCATGCACGTCTTCATCAATTGAAGCTGCAATCAGAATAGCATTGACCGATGATTTGGATCCTGTGCACTTGGAAGTGGTAAACGAATCGTATATGCACAATGTCCCCAAAGGAGCGGAAACGCACTTTAAGGTGCTTGTTGTATCAGAAAAATTCAACGAGTTGCCTTTAATTAAGGTATTTTGTTTATTTGAAAATCTATAATTCCACTCAGTTTTGTTCTTGTTCACAGCGTCATCGTTTGGTTAACACAATTGTACAAAACAAGCTCTCTGGTCAATTTGTTCATGCTTTATCAATTGAAGCAAAGACACCAAAGCAATGGGAATCCACTTACACTCTAAAGCCGAGTCCAAACTGTCGCGGTGGATATGGGAAATGAATCGCAAACCTCATAAAATTTATTGCACTATTTTGGTTGTATGTAATTTGATGGATAATTAACAAAGTAACGAAAGAAAAGATAATAAAAAATAATACGTTTCCAACAAGCTTTTTTAGCCACTAGCCAACCTCCTCCTCAATGTTCGATAGCATTTCAATTTGTCTGCGGGCTGACAGAATAACATCATTTATACCGACACCATCATAGGCTGCGCCGCACAATGACACCGGCAGTTTGTACTGTTCGATGTAGCGGCGAATGTCTGCCACACGCTGTTTGTGGCCTACAGTATATTGCGGAATACATTTTTGTAGAATATGTACACGCGTCAGACGCGGTTCTTGATCGATGCCAAGTATATGCTCTACTTGCTTCAGCGCAATGTCCAACAGTTTCTTTTGGCTTGGCTTTTTACCAAAATTCTCCTCGAACCAACGTCCACCCATCATTACTGTTAAAACTGTGTTTCCCTCCATGTCAAAGCAACAACTGTCGAATATGACACCCAAAATGGGTATGCGTTCCACCGGCGGCACGAGGAATCCGAACGCCTTGATTTTCAGTATGTCTTCTGTATTGTATTGCAGATTCACTACGGCCACGTCCACATATGGAATAGACAGCAGCAACGCCGACAGCGAAGGATGCTGGTTCTTAACACAGGCAGCCAATTTGTGCGCAGGCAGTGCGGCAATAATGTGCTTGGGACTTACGTCACGCCCCTTCACGTTTATCTTGACACCGTCACGAGAAAAAGTAATTTCGCGGCATTCGGCAGATAATTGAACTCCAACATCATGATTGCGTAGGTAATCACTGAGTGTACGTGGTAGTGTTTCTAGACCATTTTGAATACGATACATACTCCATTTCTCCTCGCAGGCCTGCTCATACAATGGAGCCTGAGCAAAAATACCCGTTGATTCTGGTTCCTTCTTTTTGCTTAGAATTTTCTCAAAGAAAATACCTTTAGCTATACCGCCCCACTTCTGTTCTTTCTCAAAGAGATCATTCAGTAGAAATCGAACACTTATTTCCTTAGCATCGCCAGCACAAATACCACAGATTAACGGGCTAATGGCATATTGCGCTACTTCAGTGCCAAATCGACGTTCTACAAAATCGTAAATGGATTCGTCAGCAAATTTTAGTTTTTTGCGGCCAGTACGAAGATCATTCATCAGCAAATTGACTAGTGGCTTTGAAAAGGGGGCCATAGTTTTGAATACTCCACCTAAACTATTGGGCAGCATACACAATTCACCCTTAGCGTATATCATTCGATTGCGTGCAGCGCTATGTGTCGATGGAATCGCATCTACAGACAACTTCAGTTCTTCGATAAGCTCCAATGTATTTGCTCCTGCTATGCCCTTAGGGCGTATGGTGCGTGGCCCTATTTCAAAAATGAATCCCTTGTCATTATGCCGCTCTGTACGTATCCAGCCACCGACACGAGTCGAAGATTCATATAAGGTCACCGCCGATGGTTTACCACAGCGGCGCAACAAATAATAGGCAGCCGACAATCCGCTTAGACCACCACCCAACACTGCTGTTGTTGTCATTTGGTGTTGATGCTGTTTTTTTTTTTTAAGTTTCCACAATTTTTTTCACCAATCAAGTTTTTTCAGTTTCTTTCAAAAATCGTCGAATCATATTTAAATAGATGACACAAAAAAAGGAAAACGCAAACATAAAAACCAGTGACGGTGCGGTCTACGATATATTTGTTTACAGCGTAACATATTTAATGCAAAATGTGGGCAAAATTTATTTGATTGGCATAAATAAAAAAAAAAAAACCGTAGTAGTGGTAGAATATGAAATTTTTTCCATTACGCTTCACCTCCTGGCTGGTAATCGTTTCACTGTTCGGATGTACTTCATTATATGCTAAATCCAGAAAATTGGACAAAATACTGAAGTGATCTCAAACAAAACTTAATAGAACTTATTTAATATATTCTATTTATTTTTAAGGCGATTTACTGAAGTCAACCACTAATTGTTGGGTTCTTTGTCCCCTTCACTTTTCCATCACGCGGCAATGCAAGCTTGTTCTGGCCTGAGTGTGCCGCCGAGCAATCTCTTAGGCCCTTATTATAAACTGCGTTCGATCTTCCACTGTAGTGGAAAGCCCTGATCAGTGTCGCTGATTTTAGTGCTTTTTGAAAATTAAAACGCGGAAAAAAAGTGATTTAGCGCTCTGCACGTTTTTTCAATTTAAAATATCTTTGAAAAATCGAAGAAATTTTCATTGACTAGAAGTATCAGATGTGCCTGTATTAGTGAAAAAGTTTAAATGTATTGAGTTTCTCGCACTATTATAAGGGAAAAAATTTAACGCTTTTTTTTAAGAAAATACGCGTTTTATTCTTGATTTTAGCTGATTTTGAAAAATAAAAGTTTGCCACACTGGCCCTGATCGATCGAATTTGAGTCCGGTATCAGTGTGATGCTCTTCAAAATCCGCTAAAATGAAAGAAAAAACGATAAATTTTATTTTCCTTATAATAGTGTCTTAACATGGAAGTTGAATACCGATTTTCGTTACCCAAAATTCGATTTTCAGAAAAGTCGTTCAGACAGCATCTGATTTTTCATCTATCAATTTTTATTCCCATTTTTTGAGATCATTTACTTTTCACACTTTTTACATCTAATGTAAAACTAATGTCATCATGTTTGGCAGATACCAAAAAAAAGTACTAAATATTGTAATAGATGGAATATTGTAGTAGCGTTCTCTCAGAAACACAGAGTTACATAGCGAAAAATCATGGCCAAAAGACATTTTTCGTTGAAAATCGGCTGAAAATCAGATTTTCATTCTATGTACATAATTCGCAAATTAGAATTATAAAAACAGAAAAAGAATTTTGATGGTATGACAAACAAAACTTATGTAATGGCAACAAAATTAGTGCATACCGACAATATTCATCCATTGTCTGCATAATATGCTTTACATAATATAATTTATTGAAATGTCCGCAAGATATTTCTCTTCTGTCGTCTTACCAGAACATTCATGGCATAAATTTAAGTGGCACTTTTCAGTATTGATTAACAATTTTTATCATTCCTAATTAGGCCAAAACAAAAAATACGTTTGAAAAATAAAAAAGATATTAGTTTCTAATTTTATGTAGTGTTAAAATATTAAAATACTCATATCTCCTGAACTATTTGAGTCACCACCTCGAATAAAAAGCCAAAGAAAAGGTAATTTAGTCTTAACGGAACACAAAATTTTTAATTTTAATTTTCGGGACTATAATACGAAATTTGCAAATTAAATTTTAATGAATTAATTTAAAAAATAATTCATTTTAAAAATTAACAAAATTAAATTATAATATATTTTGTTGCCCATCTTGTTACATTTTCAACTGTACTTTATACATGCATGTCGGTAGTATAAAGACTGAGTTATGGACGATTATGTGATTCGATACAGTCAATTTCGGAGATTTCGTTCGCTCTGGCAACTCCGGTGAAAACCGTACAGGAATTTTTTTGTATCCCTTTTTATTGGGTTTGGTCTAAAATAAAACCATAAACAAAATTTAAACCAAATCTGAAAGGATGAAGTCGATCGCTCGAACGTTCAATCTGGAATGGCTGAATTGTTCTATGACGAAAATTCAATTTTCAAGGGATTTTCAGCCAAAATCGATTTGAGCACCAAAATCAAATTTTCAGCCGCCATGTGAACATACTATTAAAGTGTTAAACACAAATTTTTTTTATATATGTATTAAAAAGAAAATTAATTAAATACATGCATTTTCAAAGTTTTTAATCCACAGCATTTCAAAATTATTCACGAATTGGACGAATTTTTTGAATTACGAACTTTGGTTTTAAATAAGTTCATTGCTCATTGTTTCGATAAAAAATGTTGTTAGCATTATTCAGGAAATGGATTATTTAGCGGAGCATTTAGTATCTTTTAAATTGAAAACGTGCTAAAAACCCCGCTGACCGCTAAGTCACTATTTTCCGCGTTTTAATTTTCAAAAAGCACTAAATTTAGCCCGAAAAGCGTTGAGTTGGCCACACTGTTTGGTATTATGACGTGCTTTCCACAGAGAATAGCGTTATTGTGAATTTCGCTCATTTTGGCTTGTTCACGATAGTATATTTCATCAACTGATCGTCATTTTGAAAAATAAATACGATTTGTTTAAAAATGAAGTAGAAAAAATAAGAACAAAATAGTTATGACTACAACGAAATAATGGTTCAACGATTCATGGGAAGAGGATGAGAGCTAGATGGAACTGGCTAGAAGTAGAAAACGATTAAGTGCAGCCTTTCGAAAAAGCTTCGGCATCTACAAAATTGGTGTACAGATTTCTACAGAACTTTCGACTGTCCAAGGAGGCGTTTGTAGACTTGATGACTACTATAGATTAATTGTTGAAGCAATGCAGATGAGCAAGATCAACTCCAAACACATTAAAATTGGTAACAGTTCTATGATTTTGTGCTCAGAGGTCACTCCAACTAAGCATTGGGAATGAGAATACTCTTCGACTTGCGCAGCCCACGGTGTCTGTGGTATTATCAGAGGCTTTAGATGTCCTAGAAATTTGTATTTGCCAAAGATGAATAAAATTCAATTACACAAGCAAAAGTATATTTTGCTAATAAAAGCGGAATGCCGGGAATTATTGGTTGGTCCTAAACCACTTAGTTCTTTCTTCGCCGCCAGAACTTTTGGGGAAATACCCTTTGCAATCAGAGGATTTGCAAAGGTATCGAAGATCGAATTTTACATTCGATCTTCGATAACCAGCGAAGATCGAACGTCGAAAGCAGCTCATAATAAGGGCCTTAATCTAACGTAACCTACACTTTTTCTCCCTTTTAAACTACCCTAAGGGTGTATAATAGGTAGGATCAGGGTAGCAGATAGCATGGGTATGGTAATATGGTTATACCCACTCGAGAAATTCCGAGTGGGAAAAGTACCCACTCGGAGTGGGTTGTACAAAGAACTCCAGAAGTATAATCTACGTGTTATCGATTCGTATGAAAATATAGAAACAGTTACTAACGTTTTTTCTGACGACCTCGATAGTCTAGTGGATAGTGCACAAGACTATCATCCAGAAGGTTGCTGGTTCAATTCCCGTCCTTGGTCTGGTGGTTAATTCTCATAAACTTCTTATATTCACTATCGAAATGAAGTGAATGATAATTATAAAAAAATGTACAAGTACACGCCTTGGTTGGTAATGGAAAAAACACCGAGCTGATAAAAAATTGCCACACAGCCATTCAGAATGGGCGTTAAACTATAGGTCCAACCATCGCCACTGTGGTCTGGATACCCGAGTTCGATTGTCGGCTTGGGTATGTTCCTTATTTATCTTTCTTTCTGTCTTCCTTTCATAACTTGGGGCTTTGGTACATAGATCTTATAGGTCGTAGTGCCTGACTTTCAAGTCGTCCTTCCTTCAAATAATACTAACGTTTTGAACACTTTTTGTAATTCTACATTTGAAGAAGTTTGATGTAAAAACGTTGAAGCTGAAATCGATGAACCACAAATTCCGTATCAGCGCATAATTTCAAAACGTATGGATCAAAGTACAAGCAAAAACTTCAACTTCATACTTGGAAATATTTGAACAATTCTGTGGCAATCAGGAATAACAGTTAAACTCAAAAGTAGACTAAAAACCTGTTGCGTATTTTTCATTATAAAACTTAAAACTTTGAAAGTTCTTACATAATTATTGGAGTTGAATTAATAAAAAACTATGGAGAGTGCTAAAACTGCACAACAACATATTAAGTAATTTCATACCACAATCATCAAAACTAGCCTTATCATCCCAATCTTAAAACCTAACTCCGACAAAACACTAGCTAAATCGTACAGACCAATCTCTCTCAATTCTTGTATCTCCAAACTTCTTGACAAGATTATAGAAAACAGGCTATGGTGGTTTGTTTCCGACAAATTGTTTGATAGCCGACAAATGGGGTTCAAAAAAGGCAAGTCCACATCTGATACCCTACAATACTTAGACTATCAGATAGCCACCTGCCTATCAATTAAAGAACACCTCTCTATCATCTAATTGGACTTTGAAAAAGTCTTTGATAAAATTGGCGAACACGCCATAATAGAGCAACTACACACTTGGAAATTTAGACCAAAAATAATAAAATACATTCTGAATTTTATGACAAAAAGAAAAATCCTAGTCAAAGTTGGCAATCACCTTTTACACATTCGTCTTCTATAAAATGGCATCCCACAAGGATCCCCACTATCAGTCATATTATTTTTAATATCCTACAACAAGCTTTGTAATTTAATTTCACTACACAAAGAAATAGACTACTGTGCGTACGCCGACCACTTCTACTTAATTATAAAATTCGGTAGACAAAAAACACACAACATCAACCTTAACAATCTATTTCAAGACATTGCCATCTGGTGCAACCAATCCGGTGCATTACTCTCTACTTCAAAGTGCAAACACATCCAATTTTGCCGCAAGCGCAACTGTACTTGCAATATCTATACTAACAATATCCAATTCGAAGTAGTCCAAAACCTAAGAATTTCGGGCATAATTTTCAACAATAGATATAAATGGAACTAACACATAGAACATACAAACTTATCTCTAGCGAAACAACTGAACATTGTTAAATGCCTCTCTAGCACTAAACTCAACTGCAACACATATTCTGTTATATCAGTGATTAAGCCCTGATTATATCAAAAATTTCCTATGGACTATACATTTAAGGTTACGCTCCAAATTCAATAATCAACAAAACCAAAACTACCATCAACGCAGCAATTAGAATTGCTCTTGGGGCATTCCGATCCACCCCCATTAACAATATGCTTTTAGAGTGTAATCTCAACACATTAAAGCTAACTTTGAAAGAAAAAAGGACCAATTATGGCAATCCACCTCAGATTGGTACAGAATGATCAATACAAACAAAATATCAACAAAAGAATATCTCTCCACCAGCTACTTGGACGTTATTAAGAAGGACATCGTAACATTTTTACGACTACGCCTGGGACATACAAAATTAACCCACCAACACCTCATGAGTAACAGCCAACCAACCCCTTGCCCCTTTTGCAACACGACCTCACCTACCAACATCCTTCACCTCCTCTCATCCTGCCACCACCTCGACAACGCAAGAATGCAAATATGCAACAATGAACCGCTAACACTAATTTCAACACCAAACTTCAACAACATCCAAAACTTTATAAAATTTTTAAAAATATCCGACTTATACAACCATATATAAAAATAAATACCAGATGGGATAATAACTATAATCATACACATACACACTATATACATAAGATTAAATTAAATATACATGCCACTAACCTAGTTCTAAGTTAAGTTTAAGGCCTCAGCAGCCATAGCTCAACTCACATTAGCTTTAAATTTAAGTTTATAGTTAATTGTTAGTAAATAAAAATAAAAGTGTATGTGAATCTAAAAAAGAAGCAAAATGAATTTATCTGGTGAAGAGGACGTGAGTGATGCTGAAATGTATGAAGTCTTAAACATTACAGTTTTGAACGATTTCGTCTTACAAAGTCTTCTGCGCATAGCGTCCTGGAGCTTATTGGCCCACATATATGGAATCGAACAAATTGGCACCAAGTAATAATAATAGCACTCAATGTAATGCTTCAGGCAATAAAAAAAAAACACTCGTCATACGATATGATAACATACTTCCCCTGTAAGACAGGGTTGATGGAAACTCCAATACAGTAACAAAGTTTTTAACTTTCACTAACACAATTTCAAAATTTTATATGGTCTATTTTTAGAAATAATGATAAATGAAGACAGCATGATTGAATCATTCAATTTTGTATGTCTTACTCATTTTAGCATTGCCAAGAGACTAGTGCTAGTGCAGCAAACATTACAAGAATAAAAGAAGCCAATTTCAACGCAAATAGGTTTTGCTTTGGGCTCAGTTAGTAAGAGCTCTGTGCCCTATTTCACCAAACACAATTTACAATTACAAATTTGTGCTTGTAAATTACAATTACAAATGTGTAAAACCATTTTTCGTTTCATAAGTTACAACTCTCAAATTCACAAATTTGTAACAAGAGGCAATAAAATTTGTAAGGGAGCACTTGTAGATTACAAGTGTAAAAAAACGACGTTTCACGAAATTTTTGTATGACTTGTAAATAACCAATTTTTTTTACAAATTTGTGACACTGTTGTATGATAACATTTACCAATGAGCGAACAAAATAAAACTTTCGCAGCTTTTTTGATTTGTAGGAGTATTTCTACCTACAAATTTTCAAAATTAATTTTTTTTTTAATTCTTTTTTTTATATATACGTAAAGAAAAATAAAATCATTAAAAAATTTGGTAGACATGTTTATTAATTTTAAATTTTCTTTTAAATTAATCTACATTCTTTTGATGTTGATTAAAAACTGTAAATATAAAAACAGACTGGTAAAAGTATGACAAAAAACGAAAAATAAACGATTGTAGCCATTTTACAATCCACATATTTGTAAGTTGGTGAAATAGGCCACTGATTGACAGTCATGATGCGGAATTTCAGCCACTGGTTCGAGTCCAGAAAAATTTCATCAATAGGACAACTCAATATACTAAAGCAATAAATAATTAATAAAAAAAGGAACATTAATGGCCAATTTTTGCAAATATGTCGAAAATATCCCATTAAACCAAATTTTTTTTTTTTTTGCATTAACATGAAAATAGGCCTCAAGGCGTACATTTCATGTGAACAAACTTTTTTTTTTAACTTTTGTCGTTTCAAAGATATAACGTTAAAGACCAAAAAATTGGCTATATACGAACTATCTAGCCCGGCAGACGTTGTTCTGCCCTTTCTACGAAAAAGCGCGAAACTGAAATTTATTTAAATGAGGAAGAATGAAGCACTTGATGTTTAAAATTGAAGGTTGGTAATGACAATTCAAGCTTAAAGTTCTTAAATTCTAGATTTCAAAATGAGGCATCAAAATTGATATTTTAAAAGTATTTAACTTGCAGAACTGTTGATTGAACACAGAGAATCATTATAAATGAAAACCTCAAATCAATATTTTGATAATTAACAACAAATACATCTATTTGTAGGCTGGTTCTTGAAATATTTCATAAAGTAGTAGAAATATCAGTAGAAAAAGGAATGGAAGAAGTAGGAAAAAATTGTAGAAAAAAGTAGTGGAAAACGTAGTAGTAAAAAACAATAGAAAAAATCATTAGAAATTGTTGCATAAAAGTAGTAGAAATGGTATTGAAAAAAGTAGTAGTAAAATAGTAAGACGTAGTAAAATAAATAATACTTCCATACTAAATCTTAGTACCGTGCCATAAATAGCTACTAAGATATCCCGTAATAAAAATTCAGCTAGAAATGATTCTTGCGTTATACCCAAAAAAGTATTAGGATTGTATGACAAGTGTCACGCTCACTTTCCCAAAAGCCTTTATGAATAGCTATTCCGCATCAGGGATGCCAACTCATTTTTTCTCTCTCCCCGATAACCCTCGAGAAATTCCCCAATTTTCGATCGAAATTGACCTCAGTGAGTGTTATTTCACGGCGACCCTGAACTTCCTCGGTCCGAAACTTGGCAAATGTCTATGGTACTGGCAGATTAATAGAAACGTACTTTCTGACTCCGAAATGCTTAGCATATAAGCTTCAGCCCAGTTTTGGATATCAAAGGGATTTCTTTTAACTCAAATAAAAAATGGCAAAAATATTGTTTTGAGAAAAACGGGTTCAAAGTTTTGACTATCGGTTTTTAACATATAAAATATACTTCATCTTCTTTATGATGGCTGGTCTTAATTTGTAAGTTTACAGATTAGTCAGCAATGATTAAGAGTTAATCAGGAGGTGTTGGACGAAGGCATAGCTAAGCCTTTCTGAACGGCCGAAAGGGAAGTCGAAGAGCCGCGCGACTGTTTTGGCCTGACTGACACTCGCCGCTATAATCGTCTATATCTACGAAAGCATTTTGCGTTCTCTGAAATTTTTACAAAATACTTTCGAAATATAATACTTTTAAATAGCATACTTTTTCAAAAATCGATTTCTCCAAAGAAATATGAAGATTTTGAGACCCAAAATAATGAAATATTTCATAATATTACATAAAATTTGACAAAAAATATTCTACAGACTTTAATTACTAAAAGCTGAACAACTTCAAATTCCCCGCAAAAAACAGCTCATTCCCCGATTCTCTGCACCAAGTAAAATTCCCCGCAAGTTGGCATCGCTGTACCGCATCCTTTTGTCATAGCAAACATATTCTGGGAATATGACTTCAATCGATCAAGTCGTTCAGAAGTTACACGATTACAAACGTACTCTACGATAATTAAAAAAAAAGTTTTTAAATTTGTGGGATTGAACCTTTTTTTTTTTCAAATTAAAAACTATATATGTGGGATTTAAACCTTAGCCACAAGTGGCTGCATGCTTGCTGACTCACTAGACAATTAGGCTATAGCGTGATGAATTTTGGCAGCCACTATTTTGGAGTTTTGTTTTTCTAAACTATGCAAGTGACATTTGATTTTAATTTCTATCAATTCATTCTACTATAAATTTTCTTTTAGTCCCGAGTAAAGATGTTATCATATCAAAAACTTTAAATATTGTTTGTAAAAACTTCTGTGTTTTGCTTCCACATTTTTTTAATCCGAACCTAAATTTAACAGGTACGAAACCTTGCCTGGTAAAAGTATTTGTAATGCCCATTCCTTTTTATAAAATAATGAAATATATAATAATCACATGAGAAACACATTTCTTTAAGATAGTATATGAGCATTCCGAACTTGGAACATAATCGGAAATGAAATGTTTATGACGGGAATGTATCAATAAGAAATGAATTAACATAATAATAACAAACGGCAAGTCAGAGATGCAGCTTCAGGGTTCAATAGAAGGAGCAAAAAACAAAAACTACATACAAAAGTAACAAACCAACAAATAAACAACCAAACAATAACAGTAAAAGAAAAACTACAAACAAATCGATTCGGATATTTCATTCGGCTTAGTAACATTCCGAAAAAGCTTTTATACTTCCCGCCCTGCTTCGCATATATATACATGTGGATGTACATATATGCGACAAGAAGGAAAAATATTTCGACTTTGCTATAGCTGCATTCAGAATTGTATTCGCTTCTGATGAGAAAGGTTCGTGTGCGTGTGAACGAGTGTTAAAGAAAAAAAAAAATAGGAGATCTTATAATATACACACACAAAAAGTGAAAATTTCAATTATTTGGAAAAATCTTTTTAAAAAAGCATTTACATAAGAAAAATTCACTTAAAAACGGTATTTCGCGAGGGGTGTGTGAATCGAGAATTGATTTTTACATCTTGTTGAAATCTTTTCGATTTTCTCAAGACAAATTTTTTCTTTACATATATATACATGCATACATAAAAAATGAAAATGTACATAAATTTTGCATAATTTTTTGTTTTTGTGAAAAAGAATTTGAATCTAGTGCTTAGATCGTCATGGTATTATGAAAAGGAAACGGAAATATGAATTTTAATTGAATATGCATATATGTGTATGGGAAACTGAAATTATATTACGAAAAAAAAATTTTGTAATTAATGTGATGACGATGGCGGTGGTGTATTGATAAGTAAAGGGATTTTCCGCTGTGATACACATACGTATAAACACACACATGCTTACAACATGAAAATTTTCGTAGGAAATTTGGTGCAAGGATCCCATACAAATCGACGAGACGCAGTGGAAAGTGAGGAAACAAATCGGAACGAAACATGCGCGAGGAGACGAACGAAGATACGTATAGCGATGGCAATTGTTGGCAAAGATACAGTTGTCTTTGTAGTTGTCGTAGTCATTCGCATTCGTATATGTGTCAGCCAAGTCAGTAGGTGTGTGTGTGTGTGTGTGTATATATGAATATTTGTCTGCTTATTCGGGAGTAGTAGAGATATTATATTGTACACATATTATATATAGCTACAAAAAAGTTGAATCTCCCAATTTCCATTAAACGGACTCAATGAGAGTGAAAATTAACGAACCGATGAAGCTCGTGCAACTTATTCCATTACGATGGCAGCACCGAGCCTAAAGAAATTTAGTTGTCTTCATTCGGTTCGAGTTAGGAGTATATGAATAGAATGTTGTGTAAATATGGTGCTTGAATAAAGTTGTTCTAGTTTTCAATCGACATTATGAAAATTAAGCTTATTAGAAATTTCAACTACGTAAACATAGAGTCACATAGCCTTTACAAACTGCTTTAGTTAAGAAATGTTAAAAAGTTGTGGTTACTCATTTCGTTTTAATGATATTAAACAGTAGATACGTTTAGCTGTTGCATCGCTTATTTTGTGAAGCATTGTATAATTATTGTTTAATATCTTTGAATTGGTTACCACCAATCAAAATGTATTTACTTCTTTCTGATATTGGAAAAAATCTTTACTGAAGCAATCAGTGATGAGTGATGAGTATTGTTTGCATGGAATTCATGTCTAATAAAGCAATATATGAGTAATTTGACAGTTACTATGCGAATTGTAAACACGGAAAAAGCAACTCTGCTAAACTAAACTAAACTCTGAATAAGTATTATTCGATTTTGTTATTTAGCTTATTTGCTTATGTGCATATACACACATATATAGATATATTTATGTGTGAGTGAGCGAGTTTGCATGTGTATGTGTGCGCAGCGGGGAAACTAGGGCAGTGTGTTTTCGTTTCAAACAATGCCAGTTGCTAGTTGGTTACTTTATGCAGTACGCACATTTTCCACTTCTTTTACTTGAAGAAGAGTTTGGTTGAAATGATTATGAAAATAATAAATATTTTATGCTAATTGGCATATAGACAGTCAGCCCCCTTTGACGTTGTTCCAAATCAGTGTAAAGTTTTGTGTCGATAATACCACTCTTTGTTGTAATTTCGCTAAAAGTAAATAATGTTGATAGATGTTAAGTTAAATATGTATTTATTTTCTTTTGAAAAATAATGATAATAATGAAAAATTAAAGATAATTTAAAACTGTAGTTAAAATTAACTTGGGCACACATACACACACACATGTATTACATGTATTTGTATGAAGCTTTGAGCATTCAACAATTTTCGGAGTGAGAGCATAAAGATAAAGAACTTACAGAAATGTTTGTGAGATTGAAGGAAATAGAGAGAAATTGGCGAGGAGTTTAGGAAAGACAGCGTGTTTTCGTTTTATTTACGAATGAATTTGAAATGAAATTAAACGCGAAAGGAAGTGGTTTGTGCTTTTTCTATTTAGGTAATGATAAATAGTAAAAACAGAACATTTCTGAAATAATAACAAATGTGAGAGGGGCCAGAAGAGAAACTGTAACAGGCATGTGTGTTTTTACGAGTGCCTATATGTATGCGCATGTGAGGGTGTATGTGGAAAGAAAATAAAAGAAGTGTTTGTGAGGTTAAAGCACGCACAAAAATAAATGCCGAGGTTGCGAATTCATGAATATTTTGTACAAGTCTTTGCTCAATTTATTCATAGTAATTGTTTAATAAGAAAAGCAACGAAAATATGTGACAAAATACAAATTGATAAAAACAACAAAAGTAAAAAAAATAAGTGTATTAATTATAATTACGGAAACGAAAATATCTAAATCTGGTACGCACAAAAGCAAAAAATTACAATAAAAACCGAAATGGAAACTGGAAATTGTGCTTTTAATCAAATTATTTCAAGTTGAGAAGCAATTGCTGTTCTCTCCTCTTCTCTCTCTATGCTCTACTATTTATTGTAATTGAAAAGAAACGCGTGTTCATAATATTTTTAATCAAATATATATACATATATATATATATATATTTACATATAAAAAAACAAAGCAAAATTTATTAAAAAATAAATTTAAACATAAAACCAGCAAAAAACACCAAATGAATAGCTCATTAAAATAATACAATCGCGCAAGCATTCATCCAAACTTACAAAAATCGTATCGAATAATGTATGATTTCATAGTGTGAATGCTGGCAGCCCTGGAGTGCCTCGGTGGTTTAGCCTGTATTAGGTAAGTTTTTTATTAATTTTCGGTTAAATTGTACTTTAGTTTTAAATATCTATAGGTGCCTCATAACGGACCAATCGCTTTCTTTTAACCTGATCTAAGATATAAGTTAGGTAGGGATGAAGATGAGGCTTAAAGATGGCAGCCTTCTTTTGACAATACCTGGACAATTGTAGAGAAAGTGAAAAGCCGTTTCTGCTAAAATATTTTTTATTTATTATTTTTAAATTATTTTTTAAAATTCCCAGCCCTAGAACCTACAAGAAATTATTTTTCATCTTATCTATCGTTACGAGGGACAGTGGTATTAAAACGGTGCAATGGCATTAATTGTGATCAAAACGGGGATTGCTGTGGATCAGCTACATAAACCCACCAAGTCTTTGCAGTTACCAGGATTGTCACTACCCAACCAACAAATTCTGGAATCGCTATACACAATTGGTATTTGAATCATATGCGCCTTGGTCTACGAAAACGACCTATCGTTTGAAAATAACTTTTCGAGGAAACAGCTGTTAAAGTAAACAAATCGACCGTGATGCGCTTGCGCGTTATTATGGCAATTGTGTTATCGTATTATTTTTTAAGAGCATTTGTAAAATAAATAACAAAGCTCGCAATCTGCGGTTTGTTTATTTAAAAAGAAGGTACTTTTTTCTATCAGAATCGTGAAAATCGATTTTTCAAACTATTCCTTTTCGGAGACCAATGCAAGTATATATTTATATTTATGCCTGGAAAAATGGGATTCGTCAATATAAATCAGTCATCCGTCGAAGATATCCCACTCTCTCACTACCATCCTGCTTGGATCCGTCAGTATAGATGTATACGTGTCCCTTGTCTGGTAGCCAGATTTTTAAATTGAATTGAGAGTTTTGGAAAAAATTAAATTTAAAAAATCAGTAAGTGCACTCTAAATTATTTGTTGAAAATTTAAATTGGTTGTTTTCTAACGTTAATTATTTTTTTGCTTATTTTATGCAAAAAAAGCAAAACATTTTTAATTTTCAACACAAGTACGACAGAAACTGTTTAATTTTCTCTGTACGACAAAAAATGTTTTTTTTAGAGAATAACGTATACAAATTTGTGAAATTTGTCAATTTTCGGTTGTGCTCTTGATTTTTTTATTTACATAAAACTAGCTAACCCGGCGAATTCCGTACCGCTTGATTTATCTACAATGAATTATTTCGAGCATTCGCGATCAATAACAGATGGCTTCACATTGCACAACTTGCATTCGATATCTTTATAATTTTCTTTCAAAATAAAATAAAATACATTGAATTAAATTGAAATAAAATCGATAAGTGTTTTATTCGCATGGAGAATTAGTTTAAAAAATTTCAAGTAAATGCAGCGGTCTTTGGCAGACAACGTTATTTATTTTGCTACTCTTCGCGCATTAATTTCTTAGCGGCATAATTTCTTACTGTAAGAAAAATGTTGAAAAATTCTAAATCCACTCTAAATAAATATTCATTGGTACACAAATTACCAAAGAAGACCGTAAAAGAAGAAGCTATCGAAATCGTGAATAAAGTGAACGAATTCCAGCGAAGGCAACTTATTTCCGCAAGCGGAATTCCCAAAACACGCACTGTCATGTAAAAGATGATCATGATATGAATACCTTCCGTTTACAATTCGCACTCAATTTTATTAACAGAAAATGCCGGATTAATGCTAAGAATCAAATTAAATTGCTGCAAGTGTTTCATACACTGTGGCTCGGTCGAAAGTAATAATTGAAAAGGGACGCGTGACATGACAGTTTGCGCAATATCAAACCAGATCGTACAACCACACCACCACCTGTTACCGATCACAATTCACACAAATAACCCCTGAAAGTATACAATTTCGGTTATTCACGACTTTCAGACTTTTCCGAAGGAAATTTCCATTTTTCAGAAATTTCCGTAGTGTGTTGACCGCATTTCAAACAAATTCAACAAAAAAATCCCCGTACAAGTCTGATGATGTTCAGCCAAGTTATGCGCGTACAAACATATTACACCATCCACTTTTATATTAATACGTATATATAAGAGCGAACGAAAATCAAATAAAAAAATCGAGTTTTTGGAAACTCTAACTGCCCCTTAAAATTCTAACCCCTTAATACTTATAAATAAACGTAAAAAATATTTCTTTCGATGTTTCAATAGTTATTCTGCTATTCGAGTCGGAGGCAAATCCAACAAATCAAAGATCATAGAAATCGGTCCAGCCGTTCTTGAGTTATAAATAATGTAACTAACCCGACTTTGTTTTATATATTAAGATATGTAAGTGTAAAAAACTAATTGTGAATTTAAAAGATTACATTGTTCAACAGCCAAAAATGAGCAAAGACGACACAAGTGTACTTAGGGTAATTTGGGGTCGCTGATTCCGAATCGGACCACGGATTTTGCTCTGCTACGTCACAATTTTTTTTTTTTTTATTGACATCAACATTTTTAAAATTGAAAAAAATAAAATAAAATAAAAATGCAGTTCATATTTTTTTCATCAAAACATCCACTTTTACAAAAAAAAAATTTTCGATTTTTTTTATTTTTTAACTAAGAATTGAAAAAAAAAATTTTTTTTAATCAATTTATTTTTTCGTAATTTTTTTCATCCTCGTTACCATCGTTCACTTTTATCTCGTTGTTAGCTTAACCCAGTAATGCCTAGCGGTGCCAATTTCGCTGAGCCGTTCCTGAGCCAGGTTCAAAAATAATTTTTGAGCCTGTTAAGTTACTTTCTTGATCTATCTACTTTGTATTCTTGAACAGTTAAACCCTAAAAATTTCTTTGTGTATACCTACAAATAAATTTATATATTGTTGTTTCCTTTTTGACACGTTCACGTATTAGTTTTTGAACACATTGTAGATAAATATATAATATAAAATAAAAAACGTAAGTACCTATAGTACCTATAAGTACATAGTTTTTGACAAGAGAAAGATTTATTTTTAAATTTTAGATTTTATTCATAATCTGTCCGAAGATGTTTTATTTAGGTTCATACACGCTGGATTTCATTTTTGCACACATCACGATTCTCAAAACACTAATAGTAAAACAAATAGTTTGTACAAAAATAAAACCGGTGACAGCCTACTCCAAGCTTGCTTCGCAATTTAACAACAAAATTTAAATTAATTTTTAGGATTTAATTGATTAAGAACACATTAAATTAAAGTCAAACTTTTATACCGCTCTGCCTTTGAACGTTGCAACAACATTTTTCAGCGAAGGCGAAGGCATGGTTGTGGAGACGTAGTTTTTCAAACGCAGTGGCTTTTAAACATTCTAAAATCGGTACAAGTTATGCTGTTGTTGTTGCTTTCTTTCTCTAATTGCGTACTGAACATCTTATTCAAGTACGCCAATTGCATTCTTACATACATTTCGTCGCCTGAAAATTGATTTGGCGTATGTGTATACGTATTCGTATACGATATGTTTAAAGATCATTTTGCACTTAAGTACGTGTTTGGCCATCACTGCTTTAACCCATTAAGGACGAGCGGGAATCAAACTAGATAGATCAAGAAAATAACTTGAGAAACAAATTTTGAACCTGGCTCAGGACAAGGTGCCATATGGCACTGCTAAGCATTACTGGGTTAAGCTAACAACGAGATAAAAGTGAACGAGGATGAAAAAATTACGAAAAAAAAATTAATTAGAAAAAAAAAATTTTAAAAGGATTTTTAAGTTAAAAAATAGGAAAATCGAAAATTTTTTTTTGTAAAAATGGATGTTTTGATGAAAAAAAATATGAACTGCATTTAAAATTATTTTTTTTTTAATTTTAAAAATTTTTATGTCAATAAAAAAAATTGTGACGTAGCAGAGCAAAACGGACTACGGATTCGGACTCAGCGATCCCCCATTACCCTAAGTGCATTTGTCCCGTCTCTGCTCGTTTTCAAAAGTTTCCATTTGTAGAACAGTGTTATCATTTGGATTTATACGCACATAGAATTCAAATTGTAAAGCTTTATGAAGCGCATTTTAAAAAAGAAAAGCAACCATCTTGAACATTTTTTTCTTTGGTTGGAAAGTAAACAATGTAGAGTTGGTTCAATTTTAGACATTTTTTGTTTAGTGTTCAATAAGAAATTTTTTAAAAAGGAACGTATGCGACTATATATAGTATAGTCGATAATGTGTTGCCGGCGATTATCGTCGCAAAATTCAACAGAAATAGTTTAGAGTGTGTACTGACAAAAGCTGTACGTCTGGCTACCTTAGTTGGGCAGAACCATCCATCCATTCCTGTTATAAACTTGTTATTAAAAGGGATCCTTTGTAGAATGAAGCCCATAATCTTTGGGGATTATGCTACTCAGATTCAGTGAAATATACATAGTCAGTTAATATGGAGAGAGGTTCTTGCATTAACTCTGCTAGTTTGCTTAAATGTTTACTTGGGATTGATAGAGTAAAATTCTTAATTTAACTATACTACATTCTAATTGCTCTAGGACTCAATACAACAGATGAGAAATGGAATTGCCGTTCAATTGGTAGTTCTTACTCAGTGATTTTGGATGGATTTGTGCTGGAATTTTAATCCAGATTTTTATAGGTTTTTTTACGCTTTGCGATCAAATGTTCTTTAGTGCAAATAAAACGAAATAAAATAGACGAGCAACACTGTGATACTAATTTTTAAGTTCTTATAATTTAAAATAACTTCACAACGCACCTAATGAAGCTTAAAAATTAAGCGAAACGTTAGGCAAACAATGAAATAAAATTTATCGTCTTATTTGCATTAGAGAACACTTGACCACAAAGCCTAAAAAACCTATAAAAATTTCAATTCAGTAAATTTTTTCAAATCAATAGAAACTGGAGATGGGCGCGTGACGTGAATTTTACGTGCACACTTGTGAACGTGATATAATTTCCACGTGAAAATGCGTGAACATAAATCACGTTTAGCCATGACGTCGTTATAATTCACATTTTCTTAAAAAGCTAATTTTGTGTTTTACTATTTAAGAAAGCACTTTATTTTTATATGTATGTACTTAAATTTACACAATTAAAAAATTTTAAATTAAAGGACTGCGTGCATGAGTATGCGTGATTTTTTTTGGAAAAATATCAACGCGCGTGAACAAGCGGGAATTTCGTTTTAAATGGTAGCGCGCGTGAATATTCATGAATAATATTTGCAAAGCCGTGAGCGTCAGAAATTACTTATGCGCCCATCTCTAATAGAAACATTGAAAGTAGATTTTCTTGCTTCTGAAGTCAGAACCCTGGAAATTATCGGGTAGCTACATCCAAACAAGGTTTTGGTCTGCACGGACATTTGATGTAGATTTTGGAACGGTTGCGACCTTTATCGACAGATAAAAATACATGAGATACAGTTGCTCAAACTTTCAATACAATAAAAGAAAAACATACATAATTTAATTTATTTATGCGTTTGATTTACGGTAACCAGTAAAAACCATAAAATATTTTTGATATTACAACAGAAATTACTGCAACTTATCCGTTATTTTCTATGACAAATGGTTTATTGGTGCCCAAATTGCAATGATATTTCAGCGCTGCCACCTTTCTCCACCAAGGTAAAGTTTTCCGAAATTGTTGTCATAGAGCAGAATGCAAATTAGTGGAAAATTGAAGTAAAATAGATTGTACTCACATATGTGCTAGAAATTCATGACGGTAATGCATGAATATGCGTTAGCTAAGTAGAATGCATTTAATCAGCTATTCATTCATATGAAACCATCAAAGAATTCATTGTAAAAATGTCTTAGGTAGGGCTATGGGGGTGGAAAGAAAATGCGGCTTGACCTTGTTTCAATGCTGCAGCTTTTAAGCGTTTACAAATTTTACTGCTTTCATATGTACGTATGGATATGTCATACGACGCATGTTATAGGTAAAGATGGGTCAAAAAGGAAAACCGAGTGATTTATGTATTTCACTGCAATGAAAGAGTAGAAAAAAAGTATGAACTATGAACTGCACTTGTCATTTCGCTAACAAATTGACATATGACAATGTCTGTACAGTGTTGGCTAAAAAATTAGCACACCCACCATCTCTCTGTTTGAGAATTACTCAAGTTCATTTTATAAAAAAATAATGTTTCAATATTATTGAAAAAACAGAAAGTGGGTTGAAGTTGATATAATTATATAGTTAGAGCCACCACTGTATGCATATAACGAAATCAAATGAAATTAGAAATTAAAAATTACATTTTACCTTTTCATTTGACATGTGAGTGATGTTAATGCTTAGTTTTCACTATGTCGTATTCCTTGTCAAAAAGAGAGAAAGAGTGAATTTCCTATATGAAATTTGCCAACATCCTGGCAAATTTCATTGAATTTGACATAGTGAAAACCAGGCATAAGCGAGAAAGCTCAAATCGATTTCGTATAATGTCTTTAGGAAATTTTAATTGCGAATGTCTGGAAGTAGGATAATACCAAAAATTGGGTCACAATGACTTTTTCTTATTTCCTGCAGAGACATGTATGTATGTAGGTGTGTAGAGACATACAAAATGCATACCAAATACTAAAAGCAAAACAGACCTCCTACGAAATATATAGGTATATGGTATGTATGTGCGTTCATATGAAACCATAAAAAATCACATTAGCAAGTGTTTGAATTAATTTTTTTCCACGTATCTATGTAAATGTGTATTTAGGCCAAGACACTTAAAGTAAAAAAAAAGAAAAAAATTGGTAAAACCACAACCAACAACAACAATCAACCTATTTAAATCTATTGCTCTATTTTCCCATTTTAATTTTTCCAAATTAGTACACACGACCCATTCCATCAAATAAATTTTCTTCTTTTGCTATTTTCACATAAGTAAATAAATATTATTTATTTTATTTATTAATGATTCGATCAGAAACATCTGTTGCGAATGTTAGTAAGCAAATTGAAATATACTCTTCATTATAAATAGGCAAATGGAAGTCTATTTTTAATTGACACACAACTTGTAAATAATCTAAGAAATATTTATTAGCTTCTCATTTTGTTTGTTTATTTTTGCTTTGGTTTTTATGTTAACATTATTAATGAGAAAGAGTACAGTGGTTTTAATGGAATGTCGTACAAGGGGCCAGCAGTTCATTAAATTTTAGCTATTACATATTTATGTAAAATTCTGGAATTATAAAATATATATCTGGGATTATAAATATAAAATAGGTCATTACTCCCAATGAATCCAAAATAGATAGAAATAAGCAAAGGCAGTGGATGAATTATACAATGATGTATTAACATATTAGCCCTATTCACGATTTGGCGCAAATGGTCTTGCACCATTGCGAATGCAAAATATTACTGCTATCATAATAACAAATATATGCAATAAAAATTTGCATTTGCAATGATGCAAGACCTATAAAGCCCCACCATATATAGTTTTTAGTTAATTACATCTTTATTAAGGCGTCCACAATATTACTCACTCACTTTGATATTTTAATTAAATAAATGCATTTGAAATTATATGTGACTAATCATATATAATAGTAGGTACTTGCAAAAAAATTTCATTTAAATTAAAAAGAATGCTTGCCTTGTCCCGGAGGAAGATCTCGCACGCATTTCGTTGGCCTAAAAAATATGAATTTTTTGTTGTCATTGTTGATGACTTGATTGTTAATTGTTGCCACTGGTATTGCTGAATTATACCCGTTGGTAAAAACCACTTAGGACACATTTGCAAACATTACATCGCTACTCTTATGGTTCAAATATTACAAATTAATTTCATGGGAAAGTACCTACGAGCAAGCGCGGATCTAACGAGGGGCCCGGCCCCCTAATGATAGAATAAGAAAGATTAAGTTAGAAATTAGTTCTTTTATTAATGTTTCAACGGAATTGAAATTCATTATTAAAACGAAAACTGATGTAATTTATGCAAAGGATGACATAATGATCTTGTGAGAGCGCATCAGTTAAAAAATATATGTATTTTCCCAAAATGCATCCAGTTTACGAATCTAAGGTAAAAAATGCAAAATGTTATCCCTTTATCACGCCGTGTTGCAGATCTGTAACATACCCAATTTTTCCTTACAAAATTCCACAGGCATCTTATTTCATTTTGTTGTGTATCATAACTGATTAAGTAGAAACTGGTGCAACTATTTTATGTTATTTGAAAGGTATTGACAACTGCTAATGTAATGTATTTTGTAACCAAACAAAAAAATGCACTCACTTGACATTTTCGGTTGCAAATGAAAAAGTAATCACTTTAAAAAAGCATAGTTTACTCATATATTTATATATTTTACTGCAGGTTGCTCTTAAAATGTGATAGCTAAATTTTCAAATAATCGATATTAAGATAAATTGTGATAATTATGCACAAACAACAACAAAAATCGTGTTTTTGAATAAGTGACATAACCGCATTTTTTTAAATAAAACCTTTTTATGAAGAAATTTGCAAAAACAAAAAAATACGTGTTTGTTTATTTCTTAAGACGAATCAAACTAGGTACTAATTTTAAAAATCCATGCTTTTGTGTGATAAAGGGTTATATTTTTGCAATTTGTTCTTGTACATCTTGTATGATCACATGTAAATTAAGCCATTTTTATTGTAAATTTAGCTTTGTTATTTTACAGTTATCAATAGCAATATTATTTAACAATACAACTGTCAGTTTGCATTCAGCTACTAATCACAATGGAAGTGGCACCACCTGCAGCAAACGCAGCCAAGACAACAAAAGCAAACACCCTTCTCTCTCTGTCGCTTGTCAAATTAGATATAGATTTAACATTGGCTACAGCCACAATTGTGGTCATGTTGTCGCCAAAAAAATCGTCTCTATAAGAACATGTGTTTTTTATAATTTGACAAATGTAGTCGTGTTGCTGCCGTCGTCAATGCGTATGGTGCATTACTCGCCGCAATAGAACATTTCAAAGTTAGTCTATGGGCAACGTATATCCCTGCAATACACCCTCGCAAAAAAAATATATTCGTTGTAGTTAATTTGCCGTAGTTGTCGTGTGGCCATTTAAGAGAAATATTTTGCCAACATATGCAACAAGATTTTGGTAAAACTGGCTGATATCTACTTAGTTTATAAGCAGAATCGGATTAAGAGGTATTGACGGCCTAAGGAGTTTTAGGCGGGTAAATCAGTAAACACGAGGTTTTCAAACCCAACCCGAACCTAGTTATTTTTGAACTTGAATTCAAATTTGAACCAGGTTTGTTGAAGGGTTCGGGTTCAAACTATAGGCGACAGCCCTAGTTTAGATTGAGCCTTTTCTGAATTAAAATTTATATTGCCTTCAAAAGGATTAGGAGTCCCGCTCAGTGTTCATACATTGAGCAGAATAAACGAACATATCCCTTAAATGAACAACTGTTCAATTATTGGTGACACAAAATTGTTGCCTTATCGAGTAAATTAATAGGTAGTCCTGTTTAATAAATTTTCTTGTAGATGTAAAAATAATGGAATAGGATGAATGGGGCATGCCAGCTATTAGAGATTCCGATATTCGGCAAACACATTAGTAAAAACTGTGACTTAAATAAAGAAGATGGTATAATATCTCTGAGAAAAGTACTACAGTCCTACTATATACCCTATTTTTTTTTTTTTTTTGTTGGAACAGACAAACGAAGTATTCAAGAATACAGCACTCAGACAAGTTTTACGTCCATTGTATTATATCGCGTGTTCCTTTTTGCTATTCTTTAAATCTACCAGATTTATTAATAAATCTTAGCAGATCCTGCGGTTTTAAAGAGCTCAGGAGTTCATTTCCCAACACTCCAGTGCCAAATATGCTTACTCTGATCTGGCAGAAAGCAGGCAGACACTAAGAAAGTAGTCCGCGGTCTCTTCACATTCTTCCTCCAGACCACAGGAAGCATATAAGGCACTAGCTCCTAGGCTAATCATATGCAAATGTTTGGCCCAAGAGTTATCTTTTGGTTTAACGCTCACCATTTTATTAGGAATGAAAGATCGCATTCCTAATAAAATAATTTCTTCTACCATTTTAGCACTGTCTTCTATGTTTTTATCTAGAAAGCACAATTTCCAATTGAAGTGGTCAAAAAATTTATTAAGACCACTCCAATTTGCCTTTCCATAAAGCCACATTTATCGCTTTTGGGGCTATTGGCAAAGTGTTATGGATTCTAGAATACGGAAAGGATGCTAAAATGGTGCAATGGTCCAAATTTCCAAGAGGTGCGTGGATACTTACCTCATATTTGTCATGATGGGAAGTAAGAAACAGGTCAAGGATTATGCGATTGCCCTACGATGCACGGATGTGCTAACTTATTAAAAGTAAGATTCCTATCTGAATTTGGGCTTCTATAAAGAAAACACTTCTCTTCCTACATTTGCGTTTCAATTGCTATTGATTATTTTCCAATGATGCCCTTCTTGTTGTAGAAAAATCGTAGTTTCTTTAGCAACTAGTGAATCAACTTAAGCATAAATAGCAATAAGAATTATGTTTGATGTTTACTTATTTTTTACGTTTCTCTTGTCGTTTGCGCACTTCAACTAGTCCCATTAAGAATTCAATATGGTATTTCGCTTTCCTTTTAGCTCTGTGTGATTTTTGGTATTGCTTTCATAACAAGTTTTTAGCATTTGGCTCATTTTTTTAACTCCAGATCATCTTCATAACATGTTCTACCAATGATTTTTACGCCAAGGTGAATCAAGGAGTAGATCTAAATTTATGTATTATATTCATATTTGCTTACCCTTTCATCGTTTTTATATTTCAATATCTACATATAAGACACTCATGCATAAAGACACAACTGGTGGACTCAGGCCCGAAAAAAGAGCCCATTTGGTATAGTGCTGTAAAGTGTTAAAACCAGATTCCATAATTAGACATTATGAGCAACCATTTAAAAAAATGAATAAATGGGAACTTTAATTTTTTGTTTTCTCGGAGCTTCATACCTTTTTTTCATCCATTAAAAATACCAGTTTATTGTTTAAGGAAAGTACCTTTTCTTTGGTTAGTTTTTTGCTGAACCTATTACACTACCGAACTCTTTTTTTTCTTCCATCCCCAACCAATACAATTCTCTGCATTCATAAGGGTACCAACTGTACAATAAATATCGTGTACATTATGATAGGTAAACCTAATTCAAATGAGTTTTAAAAGGAGCAAATAAAATAAAACTCTACCCTTTCTCAATCTCTAGATCCGCCAGTGATGATGAATTTCTGTCAGCGCCAAAGACGCCGGTGCTTTTGGCTCTCATACCTCCTTATGGGCATTGCAAATAAATGTTGGTTAATTAAAACCAATCTAATGTATTCAGAGTGTGCAGGGTTATATTATCTTCCAACCAGCTTTTGAGGTGAACTTTGCATCCATTGTGCTACACTACATTGTAGGATAATAGTCACTCTTGTCCCTATTGATTTGACTCGGGACTTATACATACATTCGCTTTCATTTGGAATATAAAATTTGTCACTAGTCTTCTTTTTTCCGCTTTTTGCTTTTTGTTGGGAGCTGCACGAGTAGGAGACAAAGAGACGAGAAGAAACGAGATGAAAGAAAAGTGCTTTTCACAACTTTTCGCTCGGCCAACAACACTTGTGAAAATGAAAATTTTAATTCAGCAATTTCAGTTTCGACTGGTGTCTCGCGGTGAGCAACACACAATTTTATAGAATTAATCTTACGTTCACTGCTTTTATGTGCGGTAGTGGTAGCAGTAGCAGTGGTAGCTGTAGTTACTAATGGTAGTGATAATGCTAGTGAAGGAGATAAAGTTTTATAGAAAGTGTTTATAAGTGAATATAAACGAATCGTTTTAAAAAAATTACATTTGAGAATTTTTTTTTCGTTGGAAAAATTACAAAATTTTTTATTTTATGAATTTTTGTTTTTGGCGACGTTACAAAAATATTCTTTTCTGTTTGATCGGTCACGGTGAGCAGCCGCTGCTGTCGACTCTGTGCGCAACGTGGTGTGGCATCCTCAACGTATAATACTACGAATAGCAATAAGTATTAACGTTTTGTGTTGTTTTGCCGTTTGTCATATTAGCTGATTCTCCCTCTAATATACCCCAGTCCCACCTTCCATCTATTCCACTTATTCCACGTATCTCTTTGTGATTTTGTCAACTCTACGTGCACTTGACGCGCAAGAGCCAAACCGGCAAAAAAGCCCACTATCCACGAATGACAACGATCACAATCGTCGCGGCTATCGTTGTCATCGTCGCATGGTGATGGTGTGCCATTTCTGAGTGTTGTTGCCCCTTCGAGATCGTGCAAGAGAGAATTGCTATTAAAAACAAAAACAAGATAATTTATGTTATTTTTAAGAATCTTCTACGACAACCACATCGGCACCAACAACGCCAATAAGAAAAAATAATTAATTTTCAAAGCAAACACACACACACTCATCGATATAAATACATTAACCAAGAAAATTTGCACAAAAATTTTCATTTAGCGTTTTTGCGTATTTGCTAGTATGGGTGCGCTAGCGTGCGTGCGTGGAAATGCGACTATAAAGTATTCGAGACAAGATTCACTTGAAAAAGAATAACAATGTTAATTGCAAATATTGTAACAATGCTTAATGATGCAAGATTTGGCATTTGCGAGCATAACCTATCTATAATTTGAATGAAGTAAGCGAACAACGCCACTGGCTTGCACATCCGCAATCAAACATACGCACGCTTCATAATTTTATTTTGTTTGTAATGTTCTCTTTTCTAAAATCATTGCGGTATCAAAGGTATTTTCCTTTTCCTGTGGCCAGCTTATTTGACACTACGTTCTAGTAGTTTAAGGCAAAATAAAACCTTTTCTATGCTGAATATTTTTCACCACTGAAAATTATTTTCTGGAGGTAGAAAGTGAAATGAAAAAAAGGGAAATTTTCCAACTTGATCTGAGGATTTTTGTCAATGAGCATTCAGAAACAGAGAAATTTACGATAAAGCGAAAGTCGCGCACTTTTTGGTAAAATTTTTTTCTTTTTTCTTGTTTTCTTGTTTATTTTGCTTTAATCTATCAGAAAATAGTGTAGGATCAGGGAGAAACTGGAACTAAGATAGTGACTTCGTTGGTTGATATCTCGTATACCGGGCAAGTTATTGACATTTTTATATGAATCTTTATACATAATTTTTCTTCCTGGCATCACCTCTTGGCTGAAAATTACCAGAACTTCCTAAGGAAAGGAGTTTCATTAGAGTTGCATAACTTTATATCAATGTAAGCTGTGTTTGTTTCGCCAACTAGTTTAACTAGAGCGAGTAAAACAACCAGGTTATTAAATCTCTTCTTCGTTGTATTATCATTCACAATGAAACTTTTCAGTAGCTGGAGATAAAAAATTTTAAAAAAGATGTGTAATTGTAGTACTAATGGACGCCAGTCATTGCTGTTAACCGTCGACTTTGTTTTCAATTTTCATGAGAATTTTTAACAATAAGAAGATAAATAATTCCAAATATATATTTGATCGAGCAAAATAGCCAAGTGTTAAAAGGTATTCGATTACCAAATGTATTGAGTTTACTAAAAATTATCGATTAGTTTTTCTAAATAAATAGTATCAGCACAAAGTTTTAATTAGTTTCTTAAAAAATAAAAAGCAAAATGAACGATTCCACATTTTATTTTGTTTTTAATTTTATTTCTAACTAACTTAACTCACTTCTTTCGCTAGCAGACATTTTAATGTATTTCCCTTATGTTTTTGCCAAACTGTTCTTATTTCATTATATACGGTAACAATAGTATGTGATGGGTAACCGTCAATTTTCAACAGGGATGTTATCTAAATTTAAAATTTTCTAAATTTTCAAATTGAAGTTTTCGTGCGCTTTGTTATTTTAGCCTTCACTGTAAAAAAGGCTTAGATTTCGAAATAGTCTATTATTTTTATTATTTTAGCCTTCACAATTGAGAAACAATAATTTTACAGTAATTTTGACCCATGCACAGTACGACGGTAAGTTATATTTATACGCGTTGTTGTTGTTTTCTCATACAATTATCACTGTTAGTTATACACAACTAGAAGTGAGCTGCAAATAAATTTCTTAAATTTCTTTTTAAAAATAAATTTTTCGAGGGAAGATTGAAATCATGTGCTTTTTTTTTTCTTCAGCGAGAAGTAAAAGCATTGAAGGCCAAAAGTCAGTGCGGTACTTCTACCCGCTAAACATCTCCTCCCGTCCGACGGAAAGCTCCACCCGCAACAACCGTTAGGTATTTCATCGGGAGGTCGGTCAAGTTTGTTACCGTCCACGTTCCAAATATCTATGTCGCTCAATTAAAAGAAGCGTTTTCATCATTTTCGCTGCTGCTGCTTGAACACTGAAGCGGGGACAGTATAAAAGAACATGTCGGGCGTCTTCAATTTCGTAGGGGCAATTAGGGCAGAACGGATCGTCCTCGTGTTTAAAGCGGTGTAGATATTGTTTAAAACATCCATGCCCACTAAGTAACTGTGTCAGATAGAAATCGACTTCCCCATGTCACCCATCTATCGAGAAAAGGAATCAAGGAAAACGTCCATCTCCCTTGTGTGTGTGTAAAAAAAAAATGAATTACTCAAATTGCCCGCTTTCGCGGAGGAAAATTAAAATAGTATATAAACACTGTATTACAAAATAAATTTGTATTGTTTTTATTTAATATTTTATTTGTTCCCTTAGCAATAAGCGATATTGAAACCCGCACTCCTGTATTTAGAAAATATTTACAGTAGAATCGCGATAATTCGTACCCCCCGTTAATTCGAAAATCTCAATAATTCGTAACAAGCTGTTGGTCTCTTGAAAAAATCGCTTTAATTCGTAAAAATTCCATACATTTTGGTCCCCTCGCTAATTGGTATTTTTTTTTTTTTTTTTTAAACAAGGTTCAACCTCTTATAATTCGTAATGCAAAGCAAAATTACTACGTATGGCACTATTATTCGAAAAAAATCAATCATAGTAGATAGCTACGTTCACTTTTTTTGATGGAATTTTTTGTGTTTTTGTGGTTGACAATATGCGCGAGAAGAGCTTTAAACAACTAAAAATTACAGGCTTTTTAGAACATAGTTTATAATATAATCCAATATGTGTGCATAAATATTTCAGTTAACCATTTAATTGTATGTCCAAATAATGTTCGAAAACTCAAGTAAAATGGAAGATATGGTTTCCATTTTATTTGAGTTTTCTTCAAAATACTGATGGTGGCTGTCAATGAGTGGATTGTTACAAAGGTTATAGTAGACATTATACCCCATTGGAAAGATAATTGTAAGGATTAAGAGTCCTGGACATATTTTTTTTGAATTTATTTTACTACTTGAATGAAATATTGAAGAAATTCAACCAGATTTTGAGAGAAAATTCCGAGATGAAAGGGTTAAATAAAAATCTCGTTAAATCGAAAACCTCTGTAATTCGTAAAAAATTGCTGGTCCCTTGCGATTACGAATTATCGGAACTCTACTGTATATAATTATTCTCTGAAACCAGTGAAAATATGTACGTAGTTATAATTTGCAAAAGCATTTGATAACTCATAAAAAACGGAGATTTAAAATAACTACCAAAAAACGCCAATGTGTCTCAAAAAGTTTTTCCACGTCGCCTGAAGATGGTGTCGTAGCTTATTGAAATATTATGAGAATACACAAAAAGAATTGATAAAATTTGAAAAAGTTAGATAGAATAAATGTGATCTATATTTCATTTGTTTTGCGTTTTTATCTTACTCCCCATATGATACGGTATTTATTCACATCTATGCTTTTATTGATTTTATATTCTGGCTACATTAGTTCAAGTGACCGCCGTGGTGTAGTGATTAGTGTGTTGAACTGCTACGAGGGTTCTATACTCGGCATAATAGACACGAAATAGAAAATATAAATTTTTCTACACGGCACCATCTCTTGGCTGACAATGGCGAACCTCCAAAAGAAAAGATTTTTCCTTTGCCGTTTGGATTCGGCACTACAGACTACAGATCCTTACCATTCCTGTACAAAAATAACTCGCAACAACATGAATGAATGCGAAAAGCTGTATCTTGGCTGCAGTGCCATAACAGAAAGAGAAGAGAACTTCGATACCTGTCCTTTATAATAATTTAGTTTCCGGAAAACAGGGCGTATACGTAATATTTAATTCGTACTCAGTTGGTTTTTATTGGCTAGTGCGTTAATACAGTAGTAACATTCCAAGATGTGTTTTGTATTTGAATTAAAGTATTGCTTCGGCAAATAATGAAAATGGTTAACCCACGTTAAACAAAATGTTAAACGTAGATATTTATGAAAATAAAAAAAGTTAGGAGTGCATCTATGATTTCGTTTCGTTTTTTTAATGGAATTTTTTGTTAAACCACCCCAAATTTAATGGTTTTTGCATAGTATTCAATTATGGCCGGAGATTGGGGTTGCAGACTATTTTTCTATTTTTTTGCCCTAAGAAGAAAGATATTTCGAGACCATTTACGTAACATAGATGTGAGTGGAACCTGATAACCCATGATAACCCTATTTGATAGTTACTTAATTCATCATCGTTTCTTAATTTCAATTTGCTCTCTCAATATTATTAAGATTTTACTTGGATAGTTTCGAGTTACTCGTAGTGCTGTATGTAAATTCAATACAAAACTTAAGTTGCGCATTAAAGTGTCATTAATTTTGCAAATGATTAATAACTTGTATGGAAAATCATCAAAGTTGGTTTGATAACATAGAATCAAGTAAACTTTCTTTTGTTCTCATTTATGTAGTACAAAATGCAATAATTCAGGAATTCTAGCACATTATCCTTTTTATTTAGTAATATGTCTAAACATTTTATTTGAAATTAAATATAATAATTTATGGTTTTTATAGGGGATGTCGGGGTGTGATCAAAGCACTGTCGAATCATTGGCCGAAGATCCAACAGATTCACCATTCGATGCCGATGAATGTCTCAAAGTTCGAAAATATTGGTGTTTTCTGCTTTCCAGCATATTTACATTCCTTGCTGGATTGTTTATTGTGCTGCTATGGCGTGCATTCACATTCATTTTCTGTCGCAAAGAGGCCGACTTGGGACCGAACGATCCCAAGCAAAAAGAGCAGAAGGCATCACGCAACAAACAAGAGTTCGAAGGAACATTTATGACAGAAGCAAAAGACTGGGCTGGTGAGCTTATATCGGGTCAAACAACAACTGGTCGAATTTTGGTAAGTGTAAACATAAAAAAAAATATGTTATTTAAAGATATGTAATTTATATATTTCACATAAGTTTGCAGCCTCGTGTTAGATGCTTTGATCTAGCATGCATTATAATACCAGCAAGTTCAATGAAATACACATATAAGCCATAAACATGTATATGTGTTTATATGCATAATAGGTCCTATGTAACGATGGTTGTAAATCCAATATTGCATATAGAAAATAGGAGCATATGCGTGATTTTAATGTTATTTTTTACATATGTATTTATATTAAAATATTTAGAGTTCGCAATAAAGCAAAGTAAACAACCTTTTTCTGAATTGAGCCAAGCCAAGTTAAATTAACTTAATGGCAATTGAGTGTTCTGTGAAACTTTCGTAATTACCGGAAATATCGAGGGTTAAAAGTTTGTGTTGCGCCAATAATCATCTGCTATTGCTAATGTAAGGAAGGTAAATTGAGATGGTGGTTGAAAAACGATTCCAAAACCGTTTCAATATCTACATTTTTCACAATTAAAATGGCACACGGTGCGTTTGAACAAGTTTTAATTGAAAGGTCTTTGCATATGGAATTTCTGTTTTTATTATCGTAGTCTGACACCGTATGAACAGTTTAGACTAAAAACAAATCGCCGGGGCCCTTTAAAAAAAAACTCGTTTGAAAACCGTGGACACCCGAGTTCGACCTTTCTTTGGCCTGTAGCTCAGACCCTAAGTGAGATAGAATTTTTTAATTTTCAGCAATCTAGTTGGCCGAAAATTCGCTACAAAAATTCTTATTACAAATTTGTCCATATCTGCCGTACTTCTCTAGATACTTTGGAGAAGCTGTAGAATAAAACTGAAACAATAAAAACAAGTTACTTTTGCAACAAAATTTTTGTTTATTGGATATTGGCAACATATTTTATCTTTAAACGTGTAATGCATTAAATTCACACACGGCTTTTAATAAGTGTTGAAGATATTGCCTGCGCAACGAATGAACATTTTTTTTGCCCCTGAATCTTTGAATCTTCTTCGTATTTGTGTCAAAACTTGTCCGGTGTTGACTTAATATTGTTAGATTGTTTTGTAAAAGTTTTGAGAAAACCTCCTTCACCATCGATTCCAAATTTTAAGTGTACCTGGTCCAGTGATCAATCAAACTACCCAAATTCCTATTTTTCATATTTTTCGCCTTTGATCTTTACAAAATCGAAATTTTTAACTTCAACAAATGTGTCCAAACAGTGAATACCCATCGACAGTTGTTCTTTCAAATCCGGCTCAATTGCTCTCCTGTTACGACTTGCCAAACAAATCATTGACTCAATTCCAATGGCTGCATTTCGTGTCAAGTTGAAACTTGTCACCTTCTTCTTCATATGGTATCGTCTGTAGAAATCATAGGTATTTTCTTACGCGTTCACATTTAGCACGTTTAGATAGAATACTTGCGCTGTTCATTTCGATTTTAATACTGTTTGAAAAAAATATAATTTAAAACCAACTCACCCGCAATAGCAATAGCACTCTTTAAAGTAAAGTGCTGAGTAACGGAGTAAAAAAGTAATGTTTTACTCTAGAGCGTGAACGCATCTAAAACTGAAATAGTGCTCTCTGGAGCAAATGTCAATCAGATATTTCTCATTATTTATTGTTTTTGATTAAAAAAATGTATAGTAAAAGTGCAAAAACCTCCTTTATTAATTTTTTAATGCTTTAAAGTATATTTTGTTATTGTAGAGTAATTTTGTTTTACACTTTTACCCTGTTACTCTGTTAACCAGCACTTTACTTTAAAGGGTGAACGGGGCTTATGTTACTGATATCCAATAAATAATAAAAATTTTGTTGCAAAGTTACTTGTTTTTATTGTTTCAGTTTTTCAGTTTTTGCTACAGCTTTTCCAAAATATCTAGAGAAGTACGGCAGATAGGGAAAAATTTGTACTAAGGATTTTTGTAGAGAATTTTTTGGCCAACTAGATTACTGAAAACCAAAAAATGCTATCTCACTTAGGATATGAGCTACAGACCAAAGAAAGGTCGTACTCAGGTGTCCACGGTTTTTAGGCAATTTTTTTGTTTTTTGCCCAAAACTGTTTGTACGGTGTTAGACTACAATAATAAAAACAGAAATCCCATATGCAAAGACCTTTCAATTAAAACTTGTTCAAACGCACAGTGGGTATCGTTTTGTATTTCCTTTCCTGGAATTTTATGCGAAACGGCAAAAAATTAAATGTTTGTCGACTTCAGAGCTTTATGCAGTTTAGAAATCTATAATAAGCATAAGAGTGATATAAACAAGTTTCAATCAAAAATTTATAATTCTCACTGATTACAGAACTGTAGGCTTTTTCTAATTTCAAAATCAAATAGTTGCCCATTTTATTATTGCTATTATTATTATAGGTGGCAGGCATTGCGACCTGAAGCGTCTTTTGTGGCAGTCCGCAGTTTAAAACCCAACGAAGGCCAGCACATCTTTTGCAGAACAGGATTTCACATCATTAACCGGAAGGAATGACTTTCTAAAAATTCCCCTTCTGATCCGAGCTAGAGCTGGAAATTCACACAGAATGTGAGTTGTGGTCTCGTCATCCACCAAACATAAACAACACTCTATCTCACTGGACGATCCTATCTTATTTAGGTGATAAGTGAAAATATATTGCCCGGGCATGTAACCTACTAGCAGCCTAAGAATGGGTGCGCAGAAAGGATTGGGGCCAATGTGCATAGTCGATGAACCTTAATAAACGAGCAAACGTTGCAAAAAAGGTCTCAAAATTCTCATCCTGATCCGGTATAAGGTTGAATGTCCTTTCATGTACATTTACAATCAGAGTGGGGACTTTCCAGCAGAAAACCACTGACTTCAAGCTTTTAAAAATCACAGCAACATTTTTCAAAACAAAATTATGCACTGTAACTTATGCCAATTAAGCAACAAATTCTGTCTGCATTTCGTAGATGTTTTTTTTTTTAACCTGTTAGTATATGTATGTATATTTACACGCTGAACCCGAAACGGAATGCAGAAGTTGCCTATTATCATGTCATGTATCCTAACCCGATAATGCGATTTTCTGCCGTTTAATAAAATATATTAACAGTTTTTTTTTACTAGTTCCACTAGAACCCGGTAATATTTTCCCTTTAACCTATACTAGATACATTTTTGATACGATCCTTGAAATTCACAGAATTTTAAAAAACTTTCATCTTTTTCTGTTCGAAGCTTTGTAAGGCGGCATTAATAGAAAAGCTTTGTCTGTATATTCAAAATAGTTCAAATATACAAAATAAGTAAATAATGTGCAAATGCTTGTCTTTCTGTCGGTCTGTCCGATAGTGCCCTTATAACTCGAGAAACACATATTCGAATTTTTTTTAATTTATAAGTGTGTTCTCTGGCCAGATTTTAAAATACTTTTTATTAGGTAGCATAGCGATAACTCTAGCCAGTTTCAACTATAATTGTTTTAAACACAGCTTCGAGAAAATTTTAGGATTCAAGAATATATTTTTTTTGATTATTGTCTCCCACTCAAAGTTTTCGAACATGCGGCAAAGAGTAATTTTCAAGAGCTCGTAACTTCCGCTGTATGTAATGTAATTTAACAACATTTAGCAATCAAGAAAAAAATAAATTTTGGGAAAAAAATTTTCAAGGGCATATCTGGAAGAACCTTTTTTTATATTTTAGTATTTGGCAGGCTTAACCCTATAGTAGGCCAATTTTTTAAGCATTAAAAAGTATGAGGATTGGTTGATTTTAATGTATAAAATTTGGAAATGAAGTCGAAAATCGAATTGGAGTCATTATTTTTGCTCGAGGTGAGAAAATAGGTGGTACATCAAAAAGCTTATATTTCCTAGCACTTTTTCAACTCCAACAAACAACTGTAAATATTTTTTATTAATCATTAAAATTATCGCCAATAATTTAATATCACCCAAAAATCATAAATTACTCGAAATCTGACCTTCAACTTGCAATAAAATCAAAAAGAAACGCCACACTGGGTACTGAACGTACGCTATTCATCTATTGAATGAGCGCCATTAATACAAATAAACAAATTTTAAACGGCTTCTAAATTGTATCAATCTGTTGGAGATGGAGATGGTCCTGCCTAGTAGAGAGTTAAGAATATGTCAATGTCAGCTTAAGTTCGCCATGGGTTAATATTATTTTTTATCTTTTTCTCCTTAAATCGCAATGAAAAGGTATGAAAAGATTTAAAAAAAAGTTTGCCACGCTTTCTTGTCTTCGGAACCATTTGAATTATAATACAAGGGCATTAAAAGGCAATAAGAGGTGTGGCACCTCCCATATAACATGGAAATTCATTACAGGATATCTAGGTTATCTTAGTACTACTGGCTTATGCATAATAAGGTAGGCAAGGAAAAATTCATGTTTTTGCCCTTGCGTTTGATTCACTGGGTCAATGTAAGTCTAGCAAAGTAAACCGAACACTTCTTGTGAACTGAAAATTCTACAATAACGAGTCAGAAATGGGCAGAAATCGACTCTAGGCTTTACTACAATCGTTCGTAGATCAGTTCTTTTCCGTCTGATTTTGGCAAATAAGGACTTGATAGAAAGGTCTCAATAACATCTATCGACTGCCGTTAAACCAACAACAAAACGTTTTCCCTACAAAAACGGGCGAAAGCTTACTATTTTTCAGCACATACGGTTCAGTATTCGTAATTGAAAAACGGTTTATTGCACTGAACTCACAATGACCCAATGTATCTATTACTAGGGCAAAAACCTGAACTTTTTTCCGCCCACATTAATGTGCTTATGCATATTGAGATAAAATTAAGTATACATTTTTTTGGGTTTTTTTTTTTTAATTGAAATAACATATAAGTATTGAAAACCGACTGAAAAAAATATGGAGTATAACTTAATTATACTTCTGAACAAGGCCGTATTTAGGGGGGAGGTTTTGGGGGTTGTGATCCTTGTAAAATTAGACTTGCTTGAACCCCATTTTTTCCTAA
Source organism: Toxonevra muliebris (assembly GCA_963691655.1). Taxonomy (NCBI): domain Eukaryota; kingdom Metazoa; phylum Arthropoda; class Insecta; order Diptera; family Pallopteridae; genus Toxonevra; species Toxonevra muliebris. The sequence continues at coordinate 1,757,364 of OY829327.1, read as the reverse complement.
AATGTGACGTGATGGGAAGTTTTTGACCTCAGATTCGTTTTCAACGTGAAAAATTCTTTCACAAAAGCTCCATCTTATTAGCAAAACCCATGCAGTTTTAGGAGGCAATCTTAAAATTTAATTAATTTTTTAACGCATTATTGCTCAGAGCACCACGACTAGAAAGATCTCTTTCAATGCTGTGACTTCACGAATTTAGGGGATATAAGCCAACCTCATCCGTGTTCCTTATCATTGATGGGTCAAATTCCCAATGATGTTCATTAGAAAAAAATGAGCCTCTACTATTTTTGGTAATTTTTCTGAGGTTGGGTACATCATCAGTAGTGGGAAGTCAATGAGTTAATGAAATTATGTCCCCACGATAAAAAAAAAAAATGCATTAGAATGCACATTGAATAACATTTATTTGAAAAAATTTAATTTGATTATTCTGTGAATTTTTTGTCACTTTTGGCCATTTTTTTGAGGTTAAGATTAAAAAAAATCCGAACATTTTTCATAAAATTTTAATTTTATAAGGTCCATCAAATATATCATCGATTTAATTTATTGTATTTAAAAATCAGTTTGATAAAAATTATTTATGAATATTTTCTTCGAATGGAAGACCCCCCGGCCCCCCTCCCCCCCGAAAAAAAATTCTGGCTACGGCCCTGCTTCTGGAAATAGGGGTTTTTGCACTCCAACTTATAATAGGTCTCGTGAAAAGTATATTGAATTTTGTTTTGTTTGTCGCACAGTGTAATTTTCATTCAAATTTTTTATTTGTACCTTTTGCGCCAGTTTTCAACACAGCAGTTCTCAGTCAGCGTTTGCCGTCGCAGCTGTTTTATGTTCTCATGCGCGCTTCTGTTATTGTGCCTTAGCGTGCTGGCAATGGGCAAATGGCTCATAGCGGTCGTGAATTTATTTCTGGGCTTTTGATACGTTTGTCTTTTCATATTTCACAACATTTTCATAAGGTTTTTTTAATAGGACATGGTCAAGTGCAATATTTGTTCTTACGATGAAAGTATATACTTATTGATGTATGTGTGTGTGTTTGTGTGTGTAGAACCTGGCAATAAAATTTACCCTGCAAATAATTAATACGATACGAATTTTATGTCTGCAAAGTTGTTAATCACAAAGGGAAAAACTATATACACTTTTCCTCCAACTCTTACCCTTCCTCTTAAAATTGGGATTTTAAACACCATATATTTTTCCATAAATGGTAGATAAAAAAACACCGTTGAGAAAACTATTATACTGTTTTTGGAGAAAATGTGTCTTTTTAAAAATTATGAAAGGCCCTAGAACATTAGAATGACCTACTAGGTACATATTTCCCAAAATAACGCAAATACAGAATTTTTGTTGGCTCCGCATGGGATTGAACCACGGGTCAAATTTTTTTTTTTTTTAAATCACCGCTATATAAGCATTCCCTGTCTTATGACTACTATATATGTTTGTTTACTTTTTTGTCAAATTGTTAACATTTTAGAAGAATTTGATTACAAAATTTTTTAGGCCGTGGCAACTCTGGTTGCAACAACATGACATTCTTGTGTTTGCTGTGAACATGTTCGAGAGAATTTACCTGTACGTAATAAAAACAAACAGATCGACACGAAAAAATCCCAAAACAGACCTTTTCTATTCATACATTTTGCAGTTCCCTGTCGTCGTTCGCTCGAACAAGTACAAAGTTTCTTTTGAAATTTAGGTTGCTGCTCTTTAAAATTAAAAATTGCAAACATTTTAACGGGAATAAGCTCTAATTCAAATTAACTTTCTTCTATCAACTTCCTTAAACATGGCAAATACACTTTTCATTATCAATACTATTGTTATATTTCCATGCATGTATGTCTTTTCAAAAACCCAACAGCATAGGTTCATTCTAATGGGAGTGCATGACGAAATCTTGAAAGACACTACCACGAAAGACAAAATCTAGAAAGACAAAATCTAGAAAGACAGAATACAGACAAGAAAAAATTCAGATGAGACAGAATCCAGACAAAAAATTAAATTTTTAAAAAATCGTTGTTTCCAGTCTTAATTGATTCATAGTATTCTGGTATGTCTGCAGCTGGCACAAAGAAGGAGCTTTGAGATTTCTTACTTATAATCAAATCTCCTCATTGGGGAAATATTGGAAATAAAGTAAAAGTATTGATTCAGGGGAAAAACGTTTTATAGGCTTTAACATTTGTTTTTTCAAAGTACGAAAGAATAAGGCTGGCCTTAAGAGGAATATAATTTGTGTATGCGTGTAGGATTTTTCTAGAATAATTGTGAATATTTGCGAATAATTTGCTTGTGAATATTTATGAAAACGCATACTGGGAACGATTGGAATGTTTTTGCACTTCGTTGGCATTCTCAGTTTTTCGCGGTAGTATACTGCTTTTTAGACTCCAAAACCTCATACCGTCTTTTTTACTAAAATACTGCGTTTTAACTCTTCGAAATTCAAATTTATCAATCGAAATGCAATACGTCAGAGAGAACAATGTCAACACGTTGCGAGCAGAGTTGCCACGGCCTAAAAAATTTTGTAATCAAATTTTTCTAAAAATGTTAACAATTTGACAAAAAAGTAAACAAACATATATAGAAGTAATAAGACAGCGAATGCTTATATAGCGGTGATTTAAAAACAAATTTGACCCGTGGTTCAATCCCATGCGGAGCCAACAAAAAAAATTTTTTTTTTAAACCAGTTAAATATTTTTTTTTAAACTTTCTTGGCTCCACATGGAGGCCTAATGTAATTACAACAACAAATGATTCCATTATTTACTCATGTAGCGTTAATGTCTTGGTTCTAATGCAAAAAATTCTGTATTTGCATTATTCTGGGAAATATGTACCTAGTAGGTCATTCTAATGTTCTAGGGCCCTTCATAATTTTTAAAAAGACACATTTTCTCCAAAAACAGTATAATAGTTTTCTCAACGGTGTTTTTTTATCTGCCATTTATGGAAAAATATATGGTGTTTAAAATCCCATTTTCAAGAGGAAGGGTAAGAGTTGGAGGAAAAGTGTATATTGTTTTTCCCTTTGTGATTAACAACTTTGCATTGTGTACGCAGTAGTGATAAGCGACCCCAAATTACTATAAAACCGTTGGAAAATCTTTCGAAAATTCGGTTGAAAATTTGTGGCCCTATTTAATTTTGGAACTACTTACATTTTTCATTCGATAACTTGCAGGGATGACAACAAGTATGCATGAACATAATTAGTTCTACGCATTCTTATCGAATGAAAAAAACGAAATAATACAAAATTATGCCAATATATCAAAATTTTCTTGCAAATTTTAGTTCAAATTAAATTAAAAAAATAAAAATTAATAGAACTAAAAAAAAAAGTATACATGTGCACAACCGTAAAAAAGTAAGCAAATTTGCTTAAAAATAAGCAAAAGGGCAACCCAGGTTGCGAGTATACTTTTGATAGAAGTTGAAACATTGAAGGCGATTCTGATCGTCAAATATAACTTGAAATATCCGTGCATTGATTTCTATAAACACCTCATAACAAAGCCGGAATTGCTTCGCCAAATCTCTTCAAAGGACAAATACAATACAACAACTACAGAAGGAGATATTGAAATAGAGAACGAAGACGATTCAGATGATGGATAATTTGCTTTATTTGTTAATTTTTATTGAATAAAATTGATACAGCGAAATATACAGTTTTTCTAAATCGATTCACTGTTTTTTAAAATTTTTTGGTAGAAATGTACAGTTTTTGGTAAGAAAAAAGATACGTTATGCATGTATAATGCTCGTATATTTCTTCATATATATAACGGTTAACGGTTAATAAAAGGAAATAGCCGCCTACTCACAGAAGCAAAATGTACTATAATGTGAATTCAGCATTATGATTAATTAAAATAACTATAACTTTGATTTTGACTACCAAGCGAACGTCCCCAGGTGTCCGGCGCCGATTTTTCTGATTTTCATAAATGTAGGGGTGGAAATCTAAGAGACACGTAGGTAAGTTTGGTTATGCAGTACTGCCACAACATTGCAAAATTTGCTGAAGCAAAAACGTGGTAAAAGCGCAGATCACATACCAAGCGCGTAAATTACAAATTTGGAAGAGGTGAAAAGCTAATTCCTTTTATTAGCCATTAACCGTTATATATATGACTTATATACCTTTAGCAACCCCTAGTGAAATGTTCTGGTCAATATTTTTGTGGAATACTTTAATCCCCAAAGCTTCTTTTTAAAATAGTTTTTCATGCTCTTTTCAAAAAAGGGGTCAAAATTACCCATAAAAAGAGGGATCCTCGTAAAAATCTACTGTAAAACTTAGTCGTTAAGATTTTTCTTAGACATCAATTTATAACAATTTTTGCACTTAGTATTCAGCTCCCTTCAACCAAAAAATTAAAACTTTGGCCCACTGTAAAAAAAAAAAAACTGAGACGTGCTGGACTATAAGTTTATTTTACAAAAATGGTCTATACAACATGCCCTTTCAGGATTATAGGGTGGCTATACTGTTGCAAAAATGCTGTTGGACTGTGTAATTAATATACAGCATACTTTCGGGTTGGAATCTTTACACTTCATAGGGTGGTACGAAAGTTTGACAGACAATATATAACTTTATAAAAAATATTTATAGTTTGACAGCCATTTAAACTACATAATAGATGTATAAATATGAAGTGCGGTTTTAACTAATAGATGTTATAACTATTATGTATGGTTTGTGTCGAAGATAATTAATATGGCGTTTTAAAAAGTAGTCATTTGACAATAAGATCCCGTGTGTCATAGGTTGTGATTGTACAAACAAAATATTTCTTTTGCCCTTTCAGGATTATAAGGTGCAAAAATGCTGTTGGACTGTGTTACTATTATCTGCGCTGTGTTACTACATTGTCTTCAAAAGGATAGGGTGTCTCGCCCAGTTAATGACAAGAGAATGGAATAGGTAAACTGTTGGGGGGAAATGAGAATAGGGCATGCATACATATTGGTAAATACTTTGACTGAAATAAAGAAGATAGTATTACATAGTGCTAGAAAATTTAGTGAAGTAGAAATACCTGGGAAGTGATACTAATTTTCTTGTAGGACTTGTCGAGTAAAACAAGAATATCTGTGTGAAATGTTAAAAAACTGGTTTTGCGTACCTTTACGCACTTATAAGCTTATAACTTAGTTGATTATCAACAGATTTTCAGTTTCTTACCAAAGAAGAAAGAAACTTAGACGTTTCCAATGATATAAATTTTATTTAAGAAAACTTAAAGAATCTGTGTGTATTTATCCAGCAAACACAATTTTTTTCACTTTTTTCGCTTTTTCTCAATTTTGGCGAGATTTCTGCACACTATTTTATAAAAAAAAAACCATACTACTTGTGAATTTATTCAAAAAATATGTTTAATAACGAATATTTGTTTTTAAAAATCTGTAAGTAATTGACTGAATTATTAAACTTTTTATGAAAACAAAATTTTTACAAAAATACAATTTTTGGCCATTCAACTCAAAAATGTTTTTTTAAAGTCAACATTATCAGTTTCTCATTGAAGTGACCAACAATATTTTGAAATCATTTTGCTTATTTTTTCCTTCGAAGCGCTTTTCAATTGTACAAATTCTTGGTGAAAATGTTCGTCATGTTCATCGTTGAACTCGACCAGGTTATCTGAGAAGAAGTCCAAATGCGAACGCAGGAAATGAATTTTTATGGACATGCCCATTTCACCATACGCATTTAAAAATTTATTAATAATTGTGACATAGTCGTTGCTTCTGTGATTACCAAGGAAATTATCGCATAGCGCATCTTTGTGAAATCGCACATCTCGTGAGTCGCATCAAATAGGCCGAAAAAACGTTTTAAACATCCAGTTAGTTAAAGCTGAGGATGTTATTCTACCACCACTGCATCTAAATATACCCAAAGTTATAATTGCAAAAATATTTTTGAGGGGGGTAGAAAAGTGCTAAACTCAGATGAAACTGCCTAACTTGCTTGGCCTTAAGAAACTGCTCAACTTTATAAAATTACTAATCGATCTGAAAGAGAATCAATTACTGTACTGTGTACTTAGTGCAGATGAGTTTTCTTTACCATTCATCTTACTTATCATCCTTACAAACGTATCCTTCGTCATATTGTTGTTTCTTTATGATCACAAAAGCCACCTCAGTTTGCTGCTATCAGAATTTGGAGCTAAAAACCAAATTATTGGTTTTTGCTCGATCTCGAACTCTAGTGAGCGAATTATATTTTAATAGAAAAACTATAAATATCTCGTGCTGTAAAAAATTAAATTGATTAACGAAGGGGACAAACTAATTTTTAGTGTGATCAATATTAAGCATCTCTTGACACCCCTGAAACGATGGTGCCCCTAAACAACAACTTTAATTGCTTGTATGGAAAATTCGGCTTTAATTGGAGTGGCAATAGTGGAAACAGTGTTTTTTCGAATTGTTAACCGAAAAAACTAAAAAAGGAACAACAGCTTATGTGCATTTTTTTGGTGAGCGAGATTAGCAGCATTGAAATATTCAAGAAACCATGATAATGCTTTAAAATACTCAGTGCTCAGATCAAATTTTTTTATTCTTGGAATTATTTGCATTAATATGCATAGGATTTCATTTTGATATGGAAGCTGAAAATCGATTTTCGTTGCCTAAAATTCGATTTGATTTTTCATCTGTCAATTTTTATTTCCATTTTTTTGAGGTCATTTACTTTATTAGTATAGTACTAAATATTGTAATAGATGGAATATTGCAGTAGCATTCTCTCAATTCTCTCAGAAACACAGAGTTGCATAGCGAAAAATCATAGCCAAAAAACGTTTTTCATTAAAATCATATTCTCATTTGACAATTGTTCTATGACGAAAAGTCAATTTTCAAGGGATTTTCAGCCAAATTCGATTTTGGGCACCAAAATCATATTTTCAGCCGCCATGTGAACATTCCATAAGATAAGATTTCGAATAAATTTGTTTGAATTAAAACTCATTGAAATTAAATTTTAGTTTGTGTGTGCATATTTGTTGACTTTTACGTTGATTTGAAAACACAGTAGTTTTTATCCCCTCATTATGCATTAGATAGGAACCAAATCTGTCCGTGCTGATCGCTAGAATATTTTAGGATTCTTTATATAATAAACCAATGTTTGTTTTTTGGAGGGGGTAGCAACAAATTATTTAATGTTCACATGACTAGGGTGGCTAGCAAAAATTTTATGTAAAATACAATTTATTTTACTCCTTTATGTAGTCAATGAAGTATAAAGTGAGAAACAAAATGTGAAGCTGAAGCGTAAAGTAACAATCTGTCAAAAGTAAAATGTATACATTTTCATTGTAATCAAGCACAATGTCAAGTTGTCGCTGCCGCTGAAGCTGAAGCGCAAAATAAGAACTTTTCAACTTTGTCGCGCTTCGAGCATAACAGCTGATTGTCAAAATAAAAAAGTGGAAGAATCCACTGAATTATTTATAGAACTTGTAAAAGAATTTAATTGATTTACAATTTAAAGCGATTCCCAGACCCGGGGTATGGGAATCGCACAATTGAGACGTGAAACCGTTTTTTTTTTCTATGCTAAATAAAAAATAAATTTTATTTTACTTAAAATTTTTGCTGGCCACCTCAGTCATATGTGTAGCTAGGAAGCTTTCCCATTATGAAGCAATTTCCATGAGGCAATTATGTAACCTATGCAAGTGGTAGGTATAACGTCGATATCGACAATAATGGCAATACAAACTCATCAATTGTCTGCTTCCTTTGAAATGGAACATAATAAACAATAAACTTCCACAAATGTAAACAGAAACAGCATAAATAGAATATGGATATCTATTCCATTACGTATGTGAGTATTTTGTGCACCCTTAACCTAAAGCTAAAGCAATCCAATTAAAGCAACGAAAGCCATGGCAACCTTAATTCACCACTAATACAACCAAAAGTATCAACATAATATAAAATATAAATAAGCAGTTGCGAAGACGACGCACACCACACAGCAGAGCCGTCCACGTCATAAAACATCAGTATGTAAGTTACCAATAACAATACCACCCGTTGATGGAAAATGGATTTTTCCCTTTCAGATGCCCTCTGCCTTTAAGTGAGTTGATATATACATACGGGTGTATGTATGTAATAGATAGTAGCTAGTCGTTAGTTTTATGGTTTTCATCAATATACATACTTCCATATATTTTCTATGTAAGTTGTATAGAAAATATGCACCTTGATATATATAGTTCGCAGTAGCAGTTTCATTTTCTCTACTTCGTTGCCGTAACTACTATAAAACAGTGATGGGCCTAACTTAATACGGAAACGATGGAGCGTCCGTCGACCTGAAAACACTAAAGAACTGAGTAGGAAATCGATAAAGTGATTAGTTGGGAGAAGTCTTAACTGAAAAAAATTGCTTGGATGTATGGTGCTTGTATGTATATGTGTTTATAGGTGAGTTGCTGCATATTATAGGTAATTTACTAAAGGGGCAGGTGTGTACCTGCGTGTGTATGTATTTATTTCTTTAGTAGGTAGTTAATATTAGTTTAGGATGTTAGTTCTGGTTGGTTGAGTTTGAATGATATTACTTCTTTTTCTCTCTTATTTGTTCCATTTCATTCAACTTGGTGCTATGCTTGTTATACGTACATACAACTATGCATATACATATATTACCTTTAATGTTCATTTGTGCTTCTATTTAATAAAGTACAACCTTTACATATCGAAAACTCTAAAGCTCATTCCCTTCCGTTCGAGCATGAAAAGCTCTACCGTATATTTCGAATAAAAAAAAGGCGCTCGAGAGTAAAATCAGCACATGTCCGATGCGTTTTCAATTAAAAAGAGATAAAAAGCGGACTTTGTAAGCTTTTGGTATCGTGTGATCCACCGAATTCAACTATTCGTAAGCATTTCATACATGTGTCGCCGTGGCGTAGGGGTTAATGTGCTGGACTCCTAGGCAGGATCGCTGATAAATGCTTGGCACAAATCAAAAAAGGTCTGGTGCTTGATTCTCATAAACTTCTTATATTCACTATCGATGTGAAGTGAATGAGAAGTATAAGAAAGTGTACAAGTACACACCTTGGTTGGTAATGTCAAGACCACCTTGCTAATAAAAAATTGCCACACAACCGTTCGGAATCGGCGTTAAACTGTAGGTCCAACCATCGCCACTGTGGTCTAGTGGCAGAGTGCCAGACTCTTGTCTCTGGAGACCCGATTTCGGTTCTCGGCTGGGGTATGTCTCTTACCTATCATTCTTTCTCTCTTTCTTTTTTTCATAACTTTCGAGTCGTTCTTTCCTTCAAATAATAATACAGTAGAAAAACACGTAACTAAACACATCTGCCTATTATTTATGTAGAAAGTGTAGAAAATGCTAATGGAGTAACACCCGCGCACATCAAACGCTTTGAATGTATTAAAGGATATCTTGACATTATAATTTGCCACATAAGTATCTAAATAAGACCCAAAAGTCCTTTACTTCCTTTCTAAACATTACAAATCCAAATATACCGATCTGACAACACATTCAATGCTCCCCTGCCAAATTAAAGGGGCATGTTACAACGAAATCGTTGGTAAAGACGAGCATATTTCGTTCGGTAAATCGAAGATTTTGCAACGGAAATCGCATTGTTGTTGCCCTCATACGAAACTAATAAGAAACGAAGTTATGTTGTTGTTTGGCTGTGGTTATATTGGTTGTATTCCGAATTTGTTTTTACTTGCTACCGGCCGTAATTTATCGGCTAAGCCGTACTCACTATACAAATGAACAACAAACTACATAATATGAATTGAATAACATTAAACAGTTAAATTTTCCCATAATAGGATTGTTTAAAATATTATGTTTGACTATTTTTATATCAGCTGCCGAAACAAAAGAAAATATCGGCTACCAGCCACCGTCTAAAAATTGCCAAACCGCCGATAAATAAAAATAGACTGCGCTGGTCTTTTGAGGTAATATGTTGGCCCGAAAGAGCAGAAATACAATATGATGGAAAAAATGGCGTCGAAATGCAAACAGCTCTGCGGGGCAGAAATTCACAACAATCTACTAAGAAGACATACACGCCACAGTTCCGCAACAGCTGTACCTTCTGAATGCAACCATTGCGAGTATGCTCGGGGAGCACAATGAAATTTTTGTTGCACCGAACACGATATGCTCGGTACATTGCACACCGAGCACGCCGAGTATTCAGGGTGGCAATGAGTTATTTTATAAAATAGCATTATTACACACAAAATAGTATTAAGCAAACAAGTATATTTTGACAAAAAGCAACTCTGCAACGGGCTGAATGTAACCACCTCGACCGAGCACGGGAGAAAATGTTTTGTGTTTGTCGAACACCGAGCACCAATATAACCAGGCACTTAGTGTTTAGCGAACGAGAACATACGGGGATCGGCTACATACAATCGCAGATTTATCTTATGTTCTTTAGAGAGAGAGCTTGATTGCATATAGCCGCTTTCCTCTCATGTGTTACTGTATTCAACCTGCGCCCCCTTTTTCGAATTCTTTGTAGCCCCACGCCCCCCTCCGCCCTTCCAAAATTATGACAAAAATATACAAAAGAAAAAAATATAACAGATCTACAGAGACAAGAGATTTTTAATGTTGGCAGTATTTCGTTGTCACAACACCTAACAGCTAATCGAGTCAATACCGTATTTGTTTCAATTGTATTTTTATGGTACCAAATCAAATCAGTGCGGAGTATTTTTGTTATGTTTGTGGCGCATAAATTCTTAAAAAAGGGCAAAGTCACAACAGAATCATACACAAAGAACTTTAACAGATAATTTTATGGAATTTCGTAAAATGGGCGTTCGATTTTCGTTGAAAACCCATTTTCGATTTCCTTGTCAAAAATTATTAAAAATGGCTAAATAATATACATATTTAAAAAACTTGACCTGATAGCGGTAACACACTACGGAATCGTAATTAAAATTTATAAGCCTGCTTAATTCATATTTTAACACAAAAAATGAGATCAATATTCTTATATTATGAATCTTAAAAAGTGTTTTTTAAAAGTGGTGTTCTTCACTCTGTTTTTTTTTTTAAAACAAATTTTGACTATTTCCGCATTTTCGGGGTTATAGTTCGAAAAGGAATACGTGAAAGAAAAAATTAATTTTTTTGTTATATAAAATATTACAGAGTATGCAAATATTTATTTATTGAAATGCTTCGCGCCACCCTTCAAAAAATCTGTCTACGCCCCACCTCTTGAGGACCACTGGCGTAGAGAGTATCAACAGAAAAAGGCTTCAGAAAATAGAAAGAAGATGAGTGCAAAAGCTTCAACAACAACGGTCATGTGAAAAATAGCCTTTTTGTTGCACTCATATGAAACTAGTAAGAAACGAAGTTATGCAGTTGTTAATCGACTACATACAATCGAGCAGAGTCGACTTCTTGTAGTTTTATCTCATGTCTCTGCTTGATTGTATATGGTATACCCTAACTCTCCTCTCATTTGTTATATACGTCTACTACGTCGTGTTTGTGTCGATAAGTGTAGAGAGTACCAAAAGAAAAAAGTAACAACAAAAAAGAGAGAAGAAGACTGCAAAAACTTCAACAGAATTTGGGATAAATGAAATTTTCAAATAAAAAACAAAGTTTCACTTCTACTGTGAGTGCCTATAAACATATAATTTTCAACTTCAAACTTCGGTTGAAGTGAAAACGTCAGCACTGCTATTAATTTTTAAATAAATTGCCAAAAATTACTTCTACCAAAAGTTTCACATGCTTGTATTAGAAACCCAAAACTGGGAAAATTTGTAAAAAAAAATTGTGAAAAACTGAATTTCAGTAATTTTTAAAAAATGTTGGCCTAAAAATGGAAAATAAAATTTGACTTTCGATTGAGTTTGACAATATAAAGTCGATTATAAAAACGACGAAATTTTAAATCGAAAGTCGATCAAGATCGATATGCACATCCCTGATAGAAATATATCGAAAATTTCTCAGATAAATGCTGGCAATGTAAATTTCATGCAATGTTTCAACTTGATAAATAAAATTACCTCAGCTATAATATTAAATGCTATTAAACAGGGTTTTTAAATTGTAGAATTATATAATAGATTTGCAGGTGGCAGTGTGGCGCGATGGCTATGTAGCAGTATGACATGCCACTGTGGCACACTGTATACACTTGACATTGTCAATGATTTATTTATTCATATTAGTATTTTGGCATCGAAATGCAGGAAAATACAAACAGCTGCGAAAATGTTTATTGCAATGGAAAAGCAATAACAAAGCAGAAATGCCTACATTTTATCAAAGCAAAAATATTGATTGGATATTATGGCATTGTGTTGTAATGGCACATGCACGAGCAACACAAATATGAATATATTTATACAAATATATTGTGGCCAATTTGGGAAATATTTATTTTTAAGAGAAACTATTGAAATAATTACACTGAGCAACAGTAATTATGATCCCTAGGATTTGACAACGGTTCCGGAACCAAAGTGATTTTCTTGTTTTGTTATGTTTGAGTCAAGAGAAAATTTTTTCCAAATCGTTCATTATTTGACCTCTTAAAGTAGACTAAGTTGCAACAATATATTTTGTGATAAATTACTTATTTTCTTCCACGAAATATTGCCTGGAATGTCCAAAAATTTTAACGGATATGGATATTCTATTCTATTAGTAATAGATATATATATTTTTGGATGCTTAGATTCAGGAAGAAATTCTACTTGCAAAACTTATAGTAATAAGCTTTCCAGTTGATTTAATTCAAACATTTAATGGTCCAGATCATCCGAATTTTTCAAAAATCATTTCATTTAAAAAATGTTTAGCGTTATTTGGGTTTATGAATTACACAATTTGCACTGAAATTGTTTTTATAAGTTGCACATAATAACTTATATTACTGGTATTAATGTACAAAAGCAAGTGGCTGGCCTGATACCACCAAATGCTAATATATCACAATATACATACACTATCGCTTAGTCGGATTTTCAGATGTCTTACCATGAACAAAATAGAAAAAAACGTTCTCCTGATTGAAAAATAACAAAAACGAAACGAAGATTCTATAAAACAAATATAAATTTGAATTTTGATACGAATCCCGAGGATGCCGGAATTGAGAAGGAAAAATTCCTAGTTTTAGAACCAATCCCAAAAAAAAAAATTCTTTGGTGGAGAATTGATAGGAAGTTAGCAAGTACATGAGGTAATAATTGTTCACCATCCTTCACTGATTTTCGGTCTGGAGCTTTTCAAAATTTTCCCAAAGCATCTAGACGAACCGCACGTCTTTCGTCCGTTATCATGGTGCTTAGAATATTTTGTGAAAGCGCAATGACATCGAGCAATAGTGGCATCAACTACACTCAAGAATTTTTTTATGAGTACTTTGTCAGTCATTTAGTATTGAAGAAATGCTTCGATCGGTCTTTGACAAAACTATTACATTTTATTGCGAACCATATCGTAATAAACGTAATATTCAACTAGTACAGGTCAGCCAGCAAGCGTGATTGACAGTACCTGGGCTACGATAGTTGATGTCAGGCGGTCAACTACCTGATTTAACCGCTTTAGCAATGTCCAATTTTGCACGTTTCCATCCTGGTAAGGGCGGAAAGGTACAATGATTCGTCCCACTGACAAAAGGCAAGAAATTCATGGAACTAAACCATTTCAAATTTGGCAGCAACTTTCAGGTAATACGTCTACTAAGAAGAAACTAAAAAATCTTTATATAAATCTTGCTACAGCTGCTGAATGTCGAGTGACTTCATCCAAAATTTTATGAACGTTCAATTTCAGCTTTATAGTATAAATAATGGGCTTTATATAAAACATGAGATTGAATCACTGTGCATAGGTAACAACTGGAAGGCTTTCACAGTTTTTAAGACGAAGACCTATCGGATGTTTGAATGATCCTGGTCAGGATTTGTCTCCATCAATAAACTGAAAAAAAACTACGAAATTGAAGTTCGTTGAAGTGAAGAAGCCATATTATCCACTAAAACGATCGTCCGTGCTTGTTTTCGAAGCGCTTTTGCATGGATAAAGCTTTGCTCCTTACTTGATCTTATTGATTGACTGTGTAATTGTGTTGTCTTTTTAGCCGCCAAAATGCAATTATTTAGTACTTTGTTGCTCTGGCATTTCCACCTCATTTCGATTCTTACTCTTTTCTCGGTCTGTAACTAGCCCGGTATCATCTCGAGCTACTAGTAATTACTAGAATAACGTTTTAAAGTTTCTTTGAGAGTAAACTTTTAAAGCCATTTAATGGAAATGGAAATATTTGCTTCTTCGTTAAAATTTTGAGAGCACTTCAATGCAATTTATATATTGGGTAGTCTTACCCTATTTCTTCCCTTGTCTTGTATTGTATGCCTGTCCTAGATTCCTACGCTTCTTTCCTATATTACTTACGAACCCAGCTTGATTTATCTGCTTTTTTCCATCGACTTTGATTTTGCGATGACCAATACCTAATTCTGAAAACGTAAATAGGGCAAATTTTACTCACTAAGAATATTTTAATTTCAAAAATGCTACCAGTTTCTAGCATCTCCACTGAATTTTCACCTCTATAATGATAATTATTATTATAACACTGTGCTAGTCATAAAATGTAGCAGACGGGAGACATATAGTTCCTAACTAATTCGGGATCAAGAAATTCAGTGGTAATAACCGTTTTTTCCCCTATTAGCAGCGTTTCATACAAAATTTTTTTTTTAAGTTTTGGTTTGGGGTTATACTACGAAGTTGCATGTTCCTCTTCTTATTGCGTTGAAAATTGGTATCGAGGGGTTTTTTGGCATAAAAAAACTGAATCTGATATTTATTTTCGACATAGCTCCCATACAAAAAACCGTCAAAAAAAATATGGGAGATACCCTTATTTTACATCGAAATAAATTAAATTTTTGAACACAAAATTTTTTCCTTAAAAATTAGGTTCTAAAAGTTTTAAATCAATCCGCAAAAAAATAAGCATCCAGTTCTCATCATGAGCTATCAAACGCTACTAAACGAAAATTACACGGTCCTAAAAAAAAAAATTTTTCCAAAAATAACAAGGTTCTGCAAGTGGATTCTGATAGCACTCGGGAGAAAAAATTATACGGGTCTCTGCGTTTTAAAAGTTTACCTCAAATATTTCTGTACGCGGGCCTAAAGTTTGCCCATTTCTTACGAATTAAGTAAAATAAACCATAAGACAACTTGTTAGTTTTGCATCAAAGCTTGTTTGTATGCTCGGAAATTTGTAATAGAATTTCCCGTAGAATATTTTCCTCCAACAAATTTTACTGAACATCAAAAATCTGTAAACTTAGTTTTAGGAAACAAATCCAAATTCCAAAAATGTTTTAAAATTTTCAGCTTTTATGAGAACTGGATGCTTATTTTTTAACCAATTGTTCTGAAACTTTCAGAAACTAATTTCTTAACTTAAATGATGTGTGCAAAAATTTAATTTATTTCGATGTAAAATAAGGGTACCTCTTTGACGGTTTTTTGTATGGGAGCTACGTCTAAAATTATTTTTCTTTGCAAATAAACATCTGATGCAGTTTTTTCATGTCAAAAAACCCCTCGATACCGGAACATGTTACTTCGTAGTATATCCCCAAACTTAAAAAAAAAATTTGTATGAAACGCTGATGATAGGGGAAAAACGGTTATCACCGCTGTATTCCTTAGAAACAATATGTCTCCCGTCTGCTGCAAACCAATTTTTTTAAATTCGAGCACAGTGTTATTAATCCCACATTCTTCATTCGGATCTCAGTATTTATCCTCATCACTACCATCATCCGCATCAGTTTCACGAAACAAAACAAATAATACTAAACTGATATAAGCGTAAAACTTAAAATGCAAAGCTCACTATACCGGAATTCTGCTGAACGACGACGATATGTTCGAGTTAATTTATTTGTTGCAGCAAAGGTCATTAAGTCCAGTTAGTGATTTTTGCCTGCTACCCATACGACTCTTTGTGACGTAATGAAATTTACAAAGTTCAATACGGTTGTATGTGTTAATTTATGGGCTTAAAGAGTATTAGTATCGTAAAGAGCTCATCATGCAATGTATAACTCTATTATTATCTCAATAATGCAAAAAATTTGAATTGGTGACATCTGCTTGAACGACGACGATATATAAATTTCTTATATAACATCTCATTAAATGCTTTAAAACGCTGTTTTTTAAATTTGAAACATTTTGGTAGTTATTCCCCAGTGGCAACACTGGTTATATATGATTAATACATACATAATTACTATGGTATTGATATCGTACGCAGAATATAAGATAATGCAAACATTTTGTAAATTGTAAAGCAATATTTAAGATGTCAAATCAAGTTCAAAATAAAAATGGATAAATAGAAATATTGTACCAAAAAAAAAAAAAGGATTTGACTTGTATGTGACACATCACACTCGTCCACTTGCCCAAAACTCTTAATTTTTAGTTTCTGACATCCTCCAGAGACCAACGGATATGTGTACTCAATTTGGTTAAGATAAAGATTGGGGAAACGAATAAAGGAGAAACAAATAAACAAACTTGTTGCATTAAGTTTTATACAGTAATATTCATAGATTAATAACAAAGTTGAATACTACTGTCAACACGCATGTTTCCTTGGCAACGTATAAACGTATGCCATTTCTGCTCTGAGTAATTTTTTACAAAATAATTTTTCTCATTTTATGCCACCTTAACTCATTTACGTCTGCTGTATCCAAAAAGTTACCACAAGAAAGTGAATAATATAGTTGCATTAACAGCCTTTAAATAGAGGCACCTCTTTCTTGCAATTTTTGTTTTTTGTTTTTGCGGATACAGCAGGAACTCGGCATTCTTAGCACTTTTATTTATATTATTTGTTATACATATTGTTTTGAATATTTTATATATTTTTATTTTGTTTTCACTTTTATTTTCAAAATTTTTGAGCACAAACGAGCTAATTTTATTTTCAAACTCAAACTTCAAAACATGCCACCATCTTAAAAATGAGAGCGAAAATTTGAAGCTTTTGACACTTAATACGTTAATATGCGTGTGTAGAGGAGGCTGTCATTGCTACAAGCTCCACTTTGTTATTAATCTATGGCAATATCAACATACTTCTCCGAAATGCTAGAGTTTGGTTGCACTTATCTACAGAGCATACAATGCTTTTGTAGTGCTCCAATAGGTACCTACAAATTCCAAAAAGTCAAATAAACTGTCATTGTCTACCTGACTGAGGGGCTGTTACGTCATTTCAAATATATTGTTTTTATGGGAGATGCCACGCCCAATTGCCCAGAAATATCACATTTTGCCCAAAAACTACTACCAATATACCGCCTTCACTTTACACCCAGCGTGGCCGTTGATAAATTTCAAAAAGTTACAAAAAAAGTGTCACTGAAAAAAAAGTCTCATCCCATTCTTTTGGAATAAAAGGAACATTTATTTCATTTCGCAGCAGTTTGCAAAAAAATTTATTAATGTATTGAAATTAAAAAAAAAAGATTAATTATCTCAAGTAATTAATACATTAAGGTGCTTCACGAAAAAAAAGTTGTTGTGCACCTCCAAAAATTAACATCGGTTTATTTTATGATGATTCCCAAAATATTTCAGCTCTACCGATTACTGCTCCATTTTGAAAAAAAAACTCTAAAAAATCGCATTTTCTAGAGTCTGCTAGTCTGGATACTTATGGTATTTTCGAAAAGTCGTGTCAAAGTCTCCAAGCAGTCAAAAAGGTTGCAAATTGCAACTTTAGTCTCATAACGGCCACGCTGTTTACACCCCGTCCCCACGAGCAATAATTCAATAATTTCTATTAGAAATTTATTGTTGTTTGCCATATAAAATGAAAAAACAACTTGAAAATTGCAAAATGGCGGGCTAACGCGGTGAGTATTTGGCAGCACTGGCTGGAGTGTAGGTTCAGATTATATTGATCATATTGAAGAAAGGAATTTCATCTCAAGGCACATTAAAATAAAATTACATTTCAAAATAAAAGAGTGAAATGCTTGTTTTATTGCAATTAGCAGCAGAGTAACAATTTGTTAGTATGTTAGTGTGTGTGTTTGTTTTGACAACATGAAATTATTTTTTCCAAACAAATTTGCCGTTTTTATTCTTAATAACAAATCTTTGAATTCTTTTTGATGTATTATTAATCAATACATCCCAATATGCATTGAAAAATTATTTCTCCAATGTTGGAGAAAATTTTAGTTCTCAAAATGATTTCCAATTCCAATACTCAACTTGAGTTGAAACATTTTTCGCCTTGTCTGCTTTCAACTTGACATCAAGTAAGGTTAGGTTAGGTTGGAGTGGCTGTCGAGAGACATACTTAGGTCTAAACGGCCCATTGTGATACCACATAGTTGGACCTACAGTTTAACGGCGATTCCTAACGGTGGTGTGGCAATTTTGACATCAAGTTAAGAATCAATATTTTTCCAATGTTTGCGAAATATTATAATGCTCAAACTCTTTTCTTCATTTGAAACCAAACATTTTATTTAATGCTTTATATCAACTTGAATAGGATTTGAGTTAAATTTGAGATATTAGGTCCGTTCCCGTACTACAACGCGGGTGAACGCGTTCGCACAAAACAGCCCAGAAAGCGTTCCCGTACTCGATGAGAGCGGCGATGAGAGAGTCTTCTTCTTCTTGCACGAAATATCCCGCACTTTTTCTTCGGGTTAAAAGTGTCAAACAATCAGCTGTGAAAATATATTGAAAATTTATCCACAGAACATGAAATTTATGCAACGATTTAAACATTCCGGTTGACTCTAATAAAAATTTTTTGTTGAAAAATCCGCCTTGGTTATTTAATTTTAAATCAATTAACTGTGCTCTTAGTCAATTTAAAAAATCAATTACATCTCCTGAAATTTTTAGTTCAAAATTCTTAGAAATAAAAAACAGATTTTCAAATTACACTTTTATTTATACAGACGGATCCATAGTAAATGGTAACATTAGTTATAGCGTCACTTACTCTGATTCTGTTATAAAAACTGCTCATCTTCCTTCCACACTTCTATTTATTCAGCTGAATTAATTGCAATATACGAAGCTATAAAAATAGTACAATTTCAATCCGGGAATTTCATGATATGCACTGACTCAACACAACATAAATAACAATTCGCATTACTGCATGTTAGTAAGAGATATATTAATAGATAACTTTCCAAAAATCATAATTATGTGGATTCCAGGTCATACTCAAATAACCGGCAATGAGTACGCTGATCAGTCAGCGAAAAATGCTCATAACGCCCCTCTTACCACAACACCTAATCTTAACTTTAAGGATATACGTAACTTCGTTAAATTTCAATATGTGGATAAACATAAATCTTTGTGGAATGACTGTTCATCGTGGTATAAAACCATTAATTCTATTCAAAGCAGTATCCAACAGCTCTCTCAAATTGAAACTAAAGATGTAACAAGATTGGACCTTATTAAGATATACCGATTAAGATTTGGCCACTCTAGAATCTCACATGAACATCTTTTAAACAGAAATATCTCGCCTTTCTGTCAATACTGCATTTGTAATATGAGAATTAACACTCAACATCTACTAATGGACTGTACTTATTTCAACAATTTTAGGTCAGAAATTTTTGGTAACCAAAATCCTACTATTTTTCTCTCTGAACTTTCTTCCGTAAACATAATAAAAATTATTAAGTACTTAGAAAAAACTTCGCTGTACTATTCCATATAATAATTAATTTAATCAATTTTTCTTTATTTCCTAATGTTATTCATCTTAATTATGATTAATTTTAACAATTCCTCATATTTTCACATATTTTGTATTATATTATAGATTTTAAGAAATACTAAATTAAAATTATTCTTATCATTTAATTTTTCTACTTAAAACTTCATCGATTGTAATACTTATTTCATTATTTTAATTTACTTAAAATTTAAAACGGAAAAGTCCTTCTCGTTACTACCATACCATACAATATCATTACTTACACAAGTTAATTTCTCTTAGTTTTAAGTGCTGAAGGCCTTAGTCGCCATTGCTACTTCTATATTAGCTTATAATTTATAATTCTAAGTTAATAAATTAATAATAATAATAATAATAATAATAATACTTACATACTCATTCGGAATAATAAACTGGACAAACACAGATCTAAACAACTTAGAAATAGCAACGAGAAAACAGTTAACGAAACACAGAAAGTTACATCCAAATTCCTGCATACAAAGAATAAACATCCCACGTGCAGAAGGGGGCAGAGGACTCATAGATATCACCAACCTACACAATAGCCAAACTAACAATCTTCGAACATACTTTCACAATAACACTTGTAACTTACATCAAGCAATAGTTCTCGCAGACAAAAACTTCACACCACTTAACTTGCATAATTACAACCAACCATTTAACCTGACAACAGTACAAGAAAAGAAGGCAATATGGTCACAAAAACAACTACACGGAAAACACCTACATGCAGTGCAGAACGACAACATAGATAAGAATAACTCCTATACATGGCTAAGTAGAGGGGAACTCTATCCAGAAACAGAAGGCTTTCTAATTGCAATACAAGACCAAGTTATATCCACTAAAAACTACCTTAAATATATAATAAAAGACCCCAACATAGTCAATGACAAATGCAGGAAATGCCAAATACAAACCGAAACCATAGACCATATAATATCCGGATGCCAAGTTCTGGCCGGAACGGACTACACAGAAAGACATATTATTGCTGCAAAAATAATACACCAAGAACTAGCCACATACCTTAATCTAACCAAAAACACAGACCCATATTATACATACCAACCCATAACTATAGCAGAAAATGAAACATATAAACTATACTGGGATAGAACAATACAAACAGATAAAACCATTTTTAACAATAGACCAGATATCACACTTATAAATAAAATAACCAAAACCACATACCTAATAGAAATAAGCACGCCTAACGATACCAACATTCACAAAAAATATTGTGAAAAAATAGATAAATATAATGAACTAACACAAGAAATTAAACGAATATGGAAACAAAACACAATTAAAACAATACCATTTATAATATCGGCAACTGGTATCCTACACAAAACCTTCATTTCAAATCTAAAATTTTTAAACATAGAACCAAAGATTCATCACAAAATTCAAAAAGCTGTGATACTGAAGACCTGTAATATAGTGAGAAAGTTTTTAAATCATTAAAAATAAAAAACAAAGTAAAAATAATAGACTAAATATAAAAAAAATAATAGTGCTGACACGACTTGCAACTCGTAGTGCCGTCGTGATCAGTGAAAATGGACCCCGCCTCGCGCGGTATGCGGGGGGGAGAGTGGCGTGGGAATATAATAATAATAATATTGAAAATTTGAAACTAATAAATAAATAAAGAGTTTTTAGAAAAATTTGTTTTTTTTAAAATGGAAAATGTGTAAAAGACATTTGAAAATGTATTGACAGTATATTTGTTAATTTTTTAACTACATTCCCAACAGATTAATGACGCATGTGTCTGTTCAACTTCTGATGGTGAAGGAGCTTCTGCTATTTCTGATTTAAAATTGTTTTTTTTTTCTTTTCTTTATTCTCTAATGCCATATTAATGTATATTTACATATCTTTACAACCGTTTTGGCCAATGAAGCCTTGTAGATTGATAATAATAAATAAATAAAATAAATAAAATAAAATGCAACTGGTGATTGTGAACCAGAAGATTCTACAGAAGTAGTCAGACGAACAATTTATGTTTAATTTCTTCATTATTTGTTGATTTTCTTGTAAGATTTAACAATTTTTATTGTATTAAATATCAGAGAAACTTTGTTTTGAGTTTAACTGCCGTTACAATTTGACGTTTTGTTTCGTGCAAGCAAAGTGGTTTTGTGCGTTCCCGTATTTTTGTGCACTTTTGTCTATCACAGAGAGTATTTTTTGTTTACTCTCAGTTCACCAGACTTTACCCAAAAAGTACGGGAACAGACCTATTATTTGCAATATTTTATAAGTAGACTCGTAGAACAATACTGTTGATATCTCACAGATTCTCACAGAATTTTAATTTGTGAAAACATTTTGTGTAAATTCAATGCAATTGTAAAAATAAATATAAAAAACTGAGTGAAAGTGAAAAAAATTCGAAATAAAAATTAGATGAAAATGAATTAAAGGGAAATATTCGCTTTATACAATGTATATTTTGTATATAATTATAATTCAATTTGCGGTTTGACAGGTTGGAGAAATTCCTTTGATATCAAGTATAGAATCACAAATTTCTCAATTTGAGAACTAGGAAAATCACCATATAAAAAATGTGCCTTTTAAGTTGAGAAGACTATAATCGAACTATGGAGGTGCATTTGAGAACTAACGTTGGAGATTTGAGAAAGGTATTTGATCTCAAATGTACCTCAAGTTGATATCAAACAATAATGTATATTGGGATACTAAATGCTAAACACAAATACACTAAGATGTCTTCATTATGTCATGCTTTATTTTATGATGATTCCCGACATTTTTCGGTTCCAGCGATAAGCTGTCGTGAGGTGGATCGTTTTGACCAATTTCTAAAAATCGTCTTTTGAATGGGAACATTTTTCATTAGGTTATTTTTGGTTATTTGTTACCTAAACGATAATAGGAATTAAAAACAGATAAGGTTTTGCATCTAAAGATTTTGAAAGTTTAGTGGAAAATTGAAACCATTTCCATTATTTTATCTCTGGTAGCTCTGTGAGACACCTTAATATAGACTTGTGTACATATCCACACACGCGACATTTTTGCTTCATTCGCTTGCACACAATTGAGTTATTACGTGTTCCTTCCAGTTAGGCATGATTGACCTAGTTCTGTCAAAGTATTCTCTTTCGTCATCACCTTCCACATCACATCTCTTGCTCTCACATACCGCCCACTTTATTGTTGTTGTTGACATAGATGATGATTTCGTTGTCTCAATTGTTGTTGTGCTGCAGAGTTGCTAGCATTTGCTGTTGATGCTGCTCTGCATATCACTTGCATGATTTGTTGATGCAGTTGCATTGCTACAATAAACATGGTGCCTCACAGAAAAACATTACTTACGGCCACTTTCTATATTCCGAACGAGCAGCTTACGAATCGTTCGTGTGCATACGAAACCATACGCATTACATTTTCTGTATCTACGCATTCGTGTTCGATTTCTCTTTACGCTTCCTGCGTTTTACTTAATGTCAAATTATTTGTTATCAAATTATTTTTGTAAATAAAAATATTAAACAATGGATTTGTTGCAAGAAAAGTGCCCAGAATCGTGAAGATCGTATGATTTAACGCCTTTACACTTTTATCTCTGGGGCTACGTTGAGTCGCTGGTTTATGCCAATAAACCAACAACAATTGACCAACTGTAGCACAAAATCATTCAACCATTGCACTATGGGCCAGAAGGTCGCTTTTTCTGGCATAAAGTCGATTTTTTGTTGTTAAAATTTGCGGACAAAAATGTTATATATAGAAAGGAAATACTCGGTTAAAAAGCAAATGATCGGTTAAAAAGAAAACTTGATTAAGAAATTTCTTCACAGCAATAAAGTAACAAGCAGTTACTGGCTCATGTCGATCCCTTGTCAGCCCAAACTTCAAATGAGCCAGATTTGAGATACGCAATAAAAGAAACTATGGCTTCTCCGACAAAACCGAGTAAAAGGTTGACATCTGAGCCCCAAATCCTTTATCCCACCTAGAAGGTTTATTATTTCTATTAGAAAATAATAATTCCTACAAAATTAAGTGTTTTTAGTATTTTTGTTCTATGGGAGGTGGGTGTGGGCACAGTGAAATTATCTGTATAACAACAGAAGCGAGTGAGCGAAGTTTCATCGACATATCTGCCGTTTTTGGCTTTATGCCAAAAAAGTGGCCCATAGTGCATTGGTGAGATCTGGCCCGTCTTATGCAACAATGTCATACAAAATTGGACCTATGGGATGAAGTCCTGTAAACGAAGCTGCGGAAGTCATTTGAATGATATAATTTTTAAAACATAATGGTATTGAATGTAGTTTAATCCGCAATAAAGGTTTCCGTCATATCTCACACACAACTCTTTTTATTCAATTGTAAATTTCAGACACGCTTAATGAAAAATCCTTTATGTTATGGGCACGAAATGGTACTTTTTTCAAGCTCACAATTGCATTTCAGTCTTTCTAACTGCATGCAAGTGCAAAAAGTAAAAATGTAAAAGTGGAATCAAAAAGAGAATTGTGAAAACGTACTCGAGCACATTAAAAATTGGAGAAAAAACATATTCAAGCGAAGAAGAGATTTTAATGCATCCGAACATAAGTGCAGAAACATCAGATTATAAAAATGGCAACCCACATTCACACACACACACACTCATACTAGTGTACAATATTTCACCATTACATATCTGCAGACGAACGGTAAACAAGCGAACGGTCAAGTGGATGGACGACGAAACGTAAGGAAGGCAAACGGACCGGATGAAAGGACGCGCTTTCATTTATGCAATTTGCTTCAATTTGTTTGCTTGTCGACATCAATGAAAAAATACCTATTTCATTGCAGACTCGAACAATTGATTTATGTCACATGTATGTATGTACCAAATAGTAGATGCTTGTAGTATGAGTTCATATGTTTGTATAAAAAAGACCCACTACTCCTGTTGGAATTGGTAATTTCCATGTTAAATGCACGAAACTGATTCCACAAGAAGAGACGGGATTCGTGGCTAGTTAGTATAGGTGGTGGCTGGGACACACAAGAACTATCAATCACCACATATTTTTTGGCAACCACCTAAGCTCACACCATCACACAAGATGTTAATTCAACTTTTCAATCTTGGTCGTTTTATAATTTAGCTGCGACTCTTCGAAATAAACTCTTTGCCAAAAAGGAAATTTTTTCCTTCTTCGTTTTATTTGTGGAAAAGCTCAAAAGTTTCATAAGTTCGTATACTGAGGTGAAAAATTTTTCAATGAAGTTTTGGATAAATTTATGGATATTAAGTAGCATCTATGTACTTACTTGTCAAAGATACTCATAGAACTCGTCACAGGTTTCGTCACAATAACCGTTTTTCTATGTAAAATGATGAAACTGCTAAACATTTTATTTTATCGATGGTTAGCTCGAAGATGTGTTAAGTGCCTAATATGGAATGTACAAAGATTTCAACTCCCCCTTGAATCGCTATTTTTGGTTAGGCAGGTATTATGTTGAAGGATTGAAAAACGTAGTTAACTCACTTTCGTCTAAAAGTGGACTTAGCACATCTGTGATTTTAACCATCAATGTAAAAGTTTGATTCATAAACACTTTATAAACTTTAAGGCAAATACTATATGCTTCAAATAACAATGATTAAACCAGATCAAAATGAGCTCATATGATTTCTTTCGAGATCAACATGGTATAGCAGAGATTTCCTAAGCAAAGGTTTTAAATTTTCTTCATATAATTTTTTTTTTTTTTGGTTCTAGTTTCAAGTGGATAATAAGTTTCAAGTGAGTATTTCATGTGTAATTAAAGAAATTTTCGATTTGGGTTTGTTTTGTACAGTCTCGCTTATTCCGTACTACACTGCTTCTAAGCCTCTGAAGCATCATAACATCGCCCATTCCAAGCAAATATTGAAAGCTGATATAGCCTCCACTGGTGTAATTTTTTTCGAATTGAGCACCACATCGTTAGTTTCTTTAACGAGAGTTTCGTCATCGTCGGTACAGTATTCTTCATTTAAAACTCAAAACTGATCCAATTCAACATATTTCGTCAGCCGTATAAAATGAACGGTACTTCCCCGAACTTTATTCAGTCTAATAAAAAGGAAAAAAAGAGCAGTATTCAGAGACAAGTCAAAAATGTCGCAAGTATCGAGGTCAAAGTTTTCGAATTTCGCAAGTACTGAGTATGTAATGAAAAAAATCTTTGTGTAGCAAATACTGAGGTGTGCATGTATCGAGTATGTTAAAGAATCAAGTTTCTGCTGTATATATATTAGCTTGCCTACGAGATATATGAAATGGGCAAAGTTCAATTTTTTCTGCTCCTAGTGGATTTTCCGAAAGATTATACGAGAAAAATAAGATTAAAAAAAAAATTTAGAGGTCTCTAGTGGAAAATAGCCAGTCGGTTTTGAATCAAAGGCTTAAAAAGGTAAATAGCTTCATTCGTTGATAACTTCTAAAATATTGAATTTTGAGTAATTATTCCCAACAAAATTTTTTTAAGGATAACTAGAGCAATATTTTGTTCTTAGAAAGTTTGGATCTACAAATTAAATTTAACCATGTTTTGATCGAAAAGCTGTAAATTTTGTACAAAATTTGCATGAGAAAAATTCTTTAAACGAATTTTTTTCAATTTTTTAGGGGTGGCAAAAAAATTCTTTAAAAATGTTAATTTTTAAGAAAAATAGGTCGTCTCAAAGTAAAAAAAAATCGATTTTTTGAATTTTGAGTTTATTTATAGGTATGAGTACTGTATCTTTATACAGTAGAATCGCGATAATTCGTACCCCGTTAATTCGAAAATCTCAATAATTTGCAACAAACTGCTGGAAGAAATCACTTTAATTCGCAAAAATTCCATACATTTTAGTTATAGGAACTATATCGTCCTTATATCGTATTTTTTTTTCAGTACAAGGTCTATTTAACCTCTTATAAATCGTAATTGATTGCAATGCCATTAATGTTAAGAATCTTCAA
Organism: Toxonevra muliebris; assembly: GCA_963691655.1. Taxonomy (NCBI): domain Eukaryota; kingdom Metazoa; phylum Arthropoda; class Insecta; order Diptera; family Pallopteridae; genus Toxonevra; species Toxonevra muliebris. The sequence goes on along the minus strand of OY829327.1, from coordinate 1,730,450 downwards.
GTTTTTTGTATTCTGAGCTCGCTTAGAATTCAAGGCTTTAATTAACAGCATTTCAGATTTCTGTTCAGTTGTCCAATCTGCTGAACAGTTTTGCAAATGTTTTGTTTTGAATTTATACCTAATATTATTTCCGCATTTTACTACTTCATTTCAGGTCGTACTTGTGTTTATACTCAGTATTGCATCACTTATTATATACTTCGTGGACGCATCTAGCGAAGAAGTCGAAAGATGTCAAAAATGGAGTAATAACATTACTCAACAAATCGATCTCGCATTCAATATATTTTTTATGGTTTACTTTTTTATACGAGTAAGTTTTCGTTTTATTTTTATTTACTAAATTTAATAGTAAACTACAATTTAGTTTTGAAAAATTAATTAAATTTATTTTTTATATTTTAATTTCTTGGTTTTTTACAGTTCATAGCGGCGTCCGATAAACTTTGGTTTATGTTAGAAATGTACAGTTTTGTAGATTATTTTACAATACCCCCGTCCTTTGTATCAATATATTTAGATCGGACATGGATCGGTAAGAAATTGAACAAAAAAACAAACACAATCCAACAAAAAATGTAAAATTATTTTAAAAGCAAAAAAACTTATTCTAATACAAATAAAAGTTGTTAAGAATGAGTATAGAAAAGTGCTTAATATTTGTTGGAGAGTGCCAAAAAATTCTATCTAAATTAAAATTCCAACTCAGTTGAAAACAAATTTATTTCAATAATCGATACCTACATATATGTATATTTATTGAAGGTATCAATTGAGTTGGATGTGATTTTCACAAAACTAAAAAAGTACTCATATTTTGTTTCTATCCACCCTTCTTCCCTCTGAACTTAACTCGTATGATCTATAAATATTTATGTGATCGAAATGAATGCATGTAATGAAATTTACTCCATTCGTGCCGTCCGGAATTATATGTGATGATTGTTTGATTGATTGGCAATAATAAAAAGGTCTTCGATTTCTTCGAGCGCTACGTCTCATGACTGTTCCAGATATTTTACAATATTTAAACGTACTTAAAACATCGAGCTCGATACGTTTGGCTCAACTAGTATCAATTTTTATATCAGTATGGTTAACAGCAGCGGGCATTATTCATTTGGTAAGTATATAATTTAAAAGAATATACAATTATATTGTTCACATTATCTAGTGAATATGGAACACAATACATGTAAATGTGGCATCAGAAATTCGTAAAAAGTAAGATATTTACTTATCATTTGATTTGAATAATTCCATTAATAAAGCCAGAGCAATTTTTGAAATTGATTCACAAGGAATTTTTCATCAAATGATAAGAGAATTCAGCCCACTGTGTGTGTGCATGCTGCCACTGTTTTTTTTTTGTTTCTAGTTGTTCTTGTTGCTTTTTTGTTGTGTCCAATAGTATACTCGTAGTAAAATTAGCAAAAACAAAAATTGAAAGAAAATTAAAAAAAAAAAAGTAAATTGTGCTGATTGCAATTTTTGCATTTACTTAAAATTTAGCTGGAAAATTCTGGCGATCCGCTGGATTTTAATAATGCTCATCGATTATCCTATTGGACCTGTGTCTATTTCCTAATTGTGACCATGTCAACGGTAGGATATGGTGACGTATACTGTGAGACTGTTTTAGGTAGAACATTCTTGGTGTTCTTCCTACTCGTCGGCTTGGTAAGTTCATTATTCATAGTATTCAATTCAAATATCTATTCTCAATGCATTCGATATCTACATGGAACAATAATTTTTTTGTATTTTAGTGGCTGTTGCATTCAATACAGTTTAAGTTAACAGAAACACAAAAAACCTTGAATGACTATTCAATCTTTCTAAAAATAGATGAATATTTCTGTTTGAAATATTGGTTGATAATTTCCGGGAAAGAGAATCCTATACATGAAAAATTTGCTTTACAGTTAACCAACAAAACCGTTTCTGAATTTCTGTTTGCTCGAACTGCAGCATGCAACTAGAAGTATAATTACCAAAAACAGTTGAAATTTCATTAAAATAAATAATTTTTGGAAAAAAAACAAGAATGACACTGTGCAACAATTTTTCCTGGTCTAGAGTAACAAAACCCTAAGAGGGTTTTAAAAGTTAGATCGCTTTTAAATGTTATAGCCTTTCAAAGTTATGCTGTTTTAGTATATTTTTCAATTCTATTTTCTGTTTATATGTGATAAAAACAACAATTTGAAAATCCAAATTTTATTAAATTCTATAAATTTTTGTTAATAGTATTACTGCTTATTTTTACAAAAGTCATATAATGGATAGTTTAAACTTATTAATATGGAACACTAATATAATGTTAAAATTGTTAATGAGATTATTTGTTATTTCGCGGAATAAAGTAGTACAAAACATCAAATATCATCTATAACGATTTTTAAAAGAGGCAAACTTTGAATGCCTATATCTTTTAAGAGCGATCTAACCCCTTTTAAAGGTTTGATATTCCAGACCAGTACTATCGACCTGTGTTAGCAGATTCTCCGTTAGAAAAATGTGTTGCCCAGTGTAATCTGCCAAATTATACAGTTGCGTAAACCAACAAAAGGATAAGTTAAGCAATATTTATTTATTCTATTTTTTTGGAAAGGGCAGCAATTCAGGCGAAAACTAGGGGAGGAAAATATTCACTACTAGCTCAAAATTTTAGAATCTAAGAATATTTTTCCGCTGTACGATCTACTTACTTAATGAGTTAGTTGTGTGAATGAATTTATGATATAACAATGAGTTTTTTATTACATAACATATACTACTTACATACATATTTACCTAGTATATAATTACCCTACTGTTACATAAAATGTAATTTTCTTTAGTTGAATGGAACGCTTCATTTGCAAGATTATTGTCCTGCTCTAGATACAGCAGGACGATACCACCATCAGTAATCTCATACTTTAGTATAATTTCAAACATTCAATTCATTAGATTTCTCTCATCTCATGTTTGTTTGTGTTTGCCTATTATTAAGTTTGATTTTTTTTATCTCATTGCACAACATATGCCCTGCAAACGGCGATGATGTACATATAAAGTCAACTATAGACACCCATACCTACATATGTCTATGTAGTACAATAAAAAGAGATCAATAGTTTCTGAATAAGAGTGCACTTTTTTATTTCGTTTCGTTGTAGTTTTTCTTTTCACTAGTGAAACGAAGAAGAGCAGAATTTTTTATTTTTATTATGAATAAACTTTTCAAGTATATGTATCACTTACAGCTGGTAGAGTTTACGTTCTCCTTCGTCCCCTCCCGTTTTTAATTAAATTAACAAATGAAATTAAAAATTTAATTTGTTTTAATGCATGCATTATTTTTATATTTCAAAAATCAATCAAATTATGTTTTGAGTTTTGAACCGGAAACAAACAAACGTTAGCAAACTAGGCAAATTCTTGCCCAAAATTTAAACGCAGCTGTGCTATTTTCACTAAAGTTAGCAAACGTCTACTTTGGTTCTAGGTTAAAGCTTAATTGTTCAGTAGGTAAGGTTTCTTCCATTTTTCTTTCATATGTTCTTTATAATCGTTATTAAACAATTTGGATTACTTGCTAAAGTTTGAAGAACACAAATTAATATAAATATTAATAATACATTTTTTTATTATTTGCAATACCTGAATATTTAAAGTATCACATCTAGTAAAAGCTTTCCCCAAATGTTTGATATAAATACATCATAAGTACAGCGACCAGTTGCGGATCCAAGGAGTTGGTCATGTGGCGGTAAAGCCCAGATTTGAAAGTTTAAATTATTTGAAAATTATTGCATTGTTTACCTATAATAATATCAGACCTAAATTTTAAAAATGTCTGGATCCTCTACTGACATACATACATAAGACATAAGTACTTGTGTCCGGTTGCTTGTGTGATGCCTTAAGGATTTAAGCGACCTCTTGGAGGGTTCGTTCGCGTTTAATTTGATTAGGTTTATGTAGGGAGAAAAATTCCGATTTCCTCTTAGCAAATTAATGGAATGATTTATCCAATACAAATTTAAAATAATCGCAGTTAACTGACCTGTTTATAATAAATACATAAATTAATAATAAATTTTAGGCAATGTTTGCCAGCAGTATTCCGGAAATTATTGAACTCGTTGGTAGTGGAAATAAATATGGCGGCGAACTCAAAAGAGAGCATGGAAAGAGGTAGTCTATAAAATCCCCACAGTAATCATAAATAAATAAATACAAACACTAAAGAAGTAATATATCGATAACAGAAATATATACATATATATTATGTTTCACAAATGAAATTTTCAGAAATTAAATAGGTAGCTATTTCGGTTGTCATGATTATCAACCTAAATGAAAGGATAACATCACCTAAAGTTTCGAAATCGAGTCTTAAAGTTTTTCGCAGAATTTTCATTTCTGAAATTGTCATTTGTGAAAAAAGTTGTATAATTAAAAAATCAAAAGGAACTTAATTTCGTTGTTTCCGTTGTTTCTTTTTTCTTTTCACTTTTGTGTGTTTTAAGTGTTCGTTCGTTATTTATTTTCTTTTGCGCAATATTCATAAAAATGTAGAGAAGAAGAAAGTCAACCACATCCTTCATTGGTTGCCGTCTTCTTCTCCCTATACAGAAACGAAAAATTCAAATGCTAATTATTCACATTTTAATTAATAAACATGTATGTGATTATAAAAAGAAATAAAGATGAAACAAAGTAATTAAATTTTAAATCGCTTGTTGGCCCAAAACCATATATCAGAATCAAATCAGCTTTTAATGTTAAGAAAGAAGATTTTCAGCACTTTCTACGCTGTTTTTCTATGATTTTTTCTTTTATAATAAGAGTATTGAATCTATTTATTAGTCTGTTACCCTTTTTATTTCATAAGTTTCTTTTTGCCATTAAGTAGCTCAAGTTTTTTCATTCAACCACCACCACTACCACCACCAAAACCACCAATATCATCAAATTGTCCTTTTTCGAATAATGTTCAAAAAGTAATCTCTCAATTCACGAATTTGGCATATGTTTTCCTTTTGGTTTATTCTGTTCTGTTCCTGTTTGGTTTTATGTACAAATCAACTTTCAATTAGTTTTTTATCTTTGAGACATACATATGTACATATCTTACATGCATATGTATTAGTTTGCCCATCCAAATACATTCTTCTTCTAATAAATCATTACTCATTTGTACGATCTTTTAACGTCAATTAATTTGATGTTTGATTTTTATGTTTTCATTTTTCTTTCATAAATACATTATTGCAATGTTGTCCATTCCATTCCGAATCATCCACACATTTGATATTGTAAAATAACAAGAATTCAATACGAAAGTTTGTGGGTTATAAAATAAATAAACCGTTTAAAAAAAATATACCTACATATTATACTAGTGTTGATTCCCATTATATTTTGCAGTTAACGATACTATATTGTAGAATATATTTTTTTTTTAAATGACTTGATTAATTTTTTAATACTACTTGGTCCGTGTTTAGTATATACTACTCATCTGCAATTTTTGAAATGCCCAAACTTTTTTAAGTTTGAGGTGTTCAATGCTATGTTTAAGAATAATTGCCTTCCGTGAAGCTGCGTCCACTCAATAAATTTCTGCAGATGAGTAGTTTATGCTAAGTTCGGTAGCACACATACCTACATACTCGTATCACTGTAGATCGCTCGATCGATAAGCAACGTAAGATATTAATTAATATTGTTAGCATATTGTTTAGCAATAATTTTATTTCATATACCAATATATACATATATGCATACATTTTTATTTTAAATGTTTAAAATATTATTTTCCCTTCGTTAAGCTATTAATAAGCTGCTGCTTATCATAGCTCTCGGAAAATCTCGGTCACGCATTCTCAAAAATTCAATCAATTCATGTTGTTCCACCGATGTGAACTCTTACTAAATATTTTTTTTATTTAAACTATCACTGTAAATCTATATTCTCGTATAATATAACAAGAATATTTTAGTTTTATACTTTACTTTCAAAGATTAAAAAATATTACATACCTTACGTTGTTTAATATACTTTTTTCATTTCTTTTTTTCTTCCCTCATTCATTAATTAATAATATACGATGCGCCTAGAGATTTATTGCAAAACTTAAATTATATAGTACAAAAATGAATTATCAATCCACGAAACGAATGATCAACGAATGATATTGGCAAGAGAGCTAAATAAATATTATAGAAGTTTCGAATGATGAGAGTTTCTGCAATGATCTTTGGGTGCAGGGTCTCATTAAAACTATGCTTCAGAGAAACTTTGAAGCCAATGGTACTCGTACATATCTAATTTAGTTTTGAACTTTCTCGCTATATCTCTTTTTCTCATTTCACCTTTTTCTTCCAATTTCTCGCACTTGTGAGGTAGTTATTTATTATTATATAAATCAATTATTCTAAAAGAGAACTGGTAAAAATTAGTGTCCAGCAGTTTAGGGTTGTACATTTGATTTTTTATGGAGTAGGAGTATGTAATACTAGAAATATATTCTCCATAGTATAACTATCTACATACATAATAAAATTTTCATTCTACTCGTAACTTTATTCAGTAATATATGTATGTCTAAATAATAATAAAAATGAAATATGTGTGAATGTTTGCGTGTGTATGTGATTTCTTGAATGTATATACATACACACATATATATGTATATATATATATATATATATATATAGGAACATATACATACAAATGTGTGTATAGGCATAGGTATATAAGATACCTAGGTAAGGTAACAAAGGGTGCTTTGGGTGTTAGAAACACATACCGTACTATACTTAAAAGTTTCTCATATCAAATATTTTTCAGCGTATAAATATCATAATAAAGATACCAACGTTATATAATTGACAAAAATGTTTTAAAAAATGTGTATGTGTGTTGAATTTAGGCTGTGTTCGCTAGTTGGATACCAGAAATCACTGAACTGGCTGCCCAAAGAAGCAAATATGGTGGAACATATAGCAAGGATCCTAGAAAAAGGTACACCTATCCAGATGTACCGCAATGTACCGTACCTTTTCGCCCACACAACAACAACTGTTTTTTTTTATTACTTAAATCAAATGGTTACATTAGTTTATAATAATATTACTTTCTTTTTGTTTTAAATTTTTAATTTTTTTTATATAGATTTGCTTTATTTTATGTTTTTAGTTTTTACCTTTTTTAATATTCTTCAAATGAATTTGCATATTCAAGCATTTGATTTTTTTGCAATTCTTCAAAGGCGCAAAAATAAAAAATTTATTCAAACACGAAAAAAAGAAAAAAAAATGAAAAAAAAGAGAAATGTTTTATTGATGATGACGGACCACAGCGAAAGCAGTGGTAAGAATCAATTGGATAACATATAAGCCTACATCAATAAAATATTGGCAGCAAAATCACAATATGATTATATATATATTTTGTTACTGATTGTTTTTATTTTCCTTTTCATATTTTCGTTTTTATTCTAAATTTTTAACAAAAGAATCCCAACATTTATCAGAAAGGCATTGGTTTCTTGGCGGCATGTGTCTATGTTTAGCTTACAAATTTGGTTTTTTTTATTTAGAACAAAACTTGGATGTATATTTTAGCAACAGTTTTGAACAAACCAAAGCTACGAATAGGCTACAAAGACGATACAATATTTTTTTAACTGCAAATAAGAAAAAAAGTGTTTAAAAATTTTTCTATTGTTTGTTTACTATTTTGGAAAACACACATCACTCAAATCCTTCTGTAACAAGGTTATTTATTTATTTTTTCTTTAATTCTCATATATTTAATACTAAAACACTGAATTACTGGATTAATTAAGCGTAAGCTTGTTGGAAAATTCTAGACTAGCTTGTCCTCGTTCGTTTTGAAAATCAGAATTTCAATTGGAAGTGTCGCTGTATTTGCAAAACAAAAACAAAAACAAAAAATAATAAAAAAAACTAAATAAGTAATTGTAATAAAATATTTAATAAATATTTGTTGTTGTTTTCGTTTTTCTTCATGTTTCATTCATAATTTTTTTGAGATTTGCATGTTTTCAATAATTTCTTTGTAGTTCATACATTGTACATATACATACATACATATGTATTCTTCTTCATAATGGAGAGTAATTTGTATTTTCATCCTAAATTCATGTTGCTCACATATTGTATTTATAAATAAATAACTTACAGAAGTATTTGATTATGCGCACATAAATAATAATAAAAGAAAAATAGTAATAATAATTATTATTATTATTATTAAAGTATAGAATAATAAAACATGTTACCACAGAAATCGATGAATTTTTGAATAAAATAAAAAGGAAAATTTTTACATTTTTTTGTTGCTAAGATATGAACTTCATTAATGTTAGAAGCAAAACTATCACAGCATACAAAATTTTAAGAACTAGTATTAAATACACAAATTGCATATATACATACATATATACACTCAAAGAAATAATAATTATAATATGAATTGCTTACATAATAATTTTTGTTTTATTATTACTTTGAGTTTTTACAAAATTCTTCCTTTAAACCAATTTACCAATTTAAAAAATGCTATATTTGCATCGTTAAAAAATATCGTGCAGCATTTGTTTATTCACAAAAACATCAGCGCACCCGGTTTCTTCACACCACCCACTAAATTACCATAAAAACTCGTAACCAATATTATGATTTGTATGACATTTTTTATTCGATTCCCCAGCAAAAACAAATGAGAGCTTAAACGATCGCGCGTGCCTCTTTATTACGCTGTCAACTTCAAATTCAACTTGAAAGCTCATTTCAGTTTCTTATGAATTTTTTAATAGATATATATATATAAAAACTCAGAAGTTTGATTTCATGCAATTTCTTCATTCGTTCTCCTTTTTGTTTCTATTAATTTCTTTTCGTTACTAGTGTTAATAAAGTTTTCAATATCTTTTTTCTATTATTATAATTATAATTCACATATTTGATTTCATATTTTTCAAAACTAGCATTTTAAATTACGCTTATTTGATTTTGATTTGTTACCTCAGTCTTAATTAATTAATGTTACAAATAATTACAATGAACAAATTTTTTTAAAAACCCAAACAAGTTTCTTTTTGTTTATTTAACTGCTGTAGTTACGTTTTCAATTTCCAAGTTACATAATTACAAACAACAGTAATGATATTAAATAATAACAAATAATAATATTAATAATCTTGTTGAAATTGTTACTTTTATTGCTTGCACAGTTTTGTATGCCGCAGCCACGCATATGAAAAAAACGAAAAATCAAAATAAATATTAGAATAATTTAGCAAAATTTTATATCATCATGAAGTCATATTCAATATTATTTATTACATTCCTTATCCCTCTCCAATTAATAACATACATATATTTATACATATAGTTTCTTTTATAATGTAGTTCTTCTTTCTGTAATAATTATAATTATATTTTTTGTTTATTATGCAGAATACCCCGTATTTAAAAATGATTTTACGAGTATCATAAACGAATTTTCAGAAATGAAAAATTACTTTGACAATAACGAAAGCAAAAGCAAAAAATTCCTCGATTTTTGTTCAGAATAATTAAAGTGAATTTTTCATTAAACAAAAACAAAAACATCACACATTTGCATCTTAGCAAACTGTAATGAAAAATATTAAAAATTAGTTAGAAATTACTGTATAGTTTAAGAAGCACTGTTGACTCATAACAACAATGTTTCCTACACTGCACTACAAGTATACATATAACTTTTTCCTTTTCTGTTTCTAGGGTAAATACATTTTTTTACAATTTCCGAAAACACGTCCCCAAGAAATCGAAGCCTTGTGCAAAAATAAATATATATTATTAGAGCACTTAGTTAAAATCTGAAAACTGTTGGATTTATTACGTAATTAACTATGATGTGTTTGTTTATAAATTTTGTATTTTTGTTTTAATTATTTTTCTTTTATTTTTCTACATTTTTAAGTATTCGAACCAAACAAAACAAAAGCAGAAAAAACATAAAAATTTTTAAGAAATTTCCTCTTTGAGTTTTTTTTTCATCCATTGTGTGAAAGAGCTTAATATTTTTGTATAATCAATAATTTCTAAAGTTTTTTATTTAAATGGTATTTTGTATATAATATTAATAACATGTTTAATAATAACAGGTTCACTCGAGGATAGGGGTAACGTTGAGATGAGACAGATACAGGAACACTATGAAATTTGTGTATAAACTCTTCAAAATCGCTATTATCAAGTTTCGGTTCTTATAGTTGAAACATATATATGTGTTCTTGGGATATTATTATGTATGAGTATGGTTTATAGTTTTTTTTTGTAAGTATTATATGTACAGAAAATCACAGCTTCGGAATGATTTTTTGTTCTTTTGATATATGCATACGTATGTATTTTATGAATCTGGATTCAATGCATTCAAAAAAATTCTTCACTATCTCATTCTCATATTATTGAAAACAGGCGATTTTTGCAAGTTGTATACCTGAGATAATAGACTTGATTGGAACAAGAGCCAAATATGGGGGCACATTAAAAAATGAAAAGGGTCGAAGGTGAGAAAATCAAACAAAACCAAAACAATACAAAAATTATTATTCTTAATTAATTAACAATAAACTACAGAAAGTATATTTTTATATAAATATAATTAAAAAGAAATGTAGCAAATAAACACCAAATCAAAATGAAATTTCTGAGAATCTGAGTGTAAACAAAATTAAAAAATTAAAAGAAAAGCATATTTTTGTTGTGTGTTTCGTTTTACTTTGCTGCTCACAATCATTTTAATCGAAATTTAAAAAAACTACCAAAAAAATAAATTCAAAATCCCCAAAATCCTCACACCCCAAACAAATATAAATAAAAAAATGAATGAAATTTTATTTTGATTTTTTCAAATAATAATCTAAAACAAATATCAACAATACACATTTCTGTCATCGTTAAATCAAACTAATCAATTGATAATAAACAAACAATATTCAAATATCACAAAAACAACAATCAAATGAACATTTTCAGAAAAATCAAAGCTGCTTGCATGAAAACATCAAAAATTGGCGCTGCTCCCAAAGCCAAGCCACTCCCCCCGTACACCCTCAATATACACACCATCACAACAGTTCAAAAACATGCACCATAAATTTACATATGCTCTTCTTACCATTCACCACCAACACCCTCCCACGACAAACGCCATCAGTTTAAATTAGCACTACTATACTAACAAAACTAAAATTACACTTTAAAATTCGGCACTCATAAGCGACTCCCAAATTTAGTTCATGATCAACAAATCGAAATTAAACACGAAACATTTTTAATCAAACAAATATTTAAATAGTTAGACTTTTGATTTATCCTCTTCTTTTCGCAAGTAAATATCGTAAATTTTATTTCCTCTCCAAATTCTATCAAAACTATAATTCATAATTTGGGTTTTTCATTTAAAAATTGGCACATAAAATTAAAGATTTTTTTCTTCCTTCCGTGCATTTAAGTTAAACATTTTTTAAAACTCCGTATTCGAATTGATTCATTCCGATTGATTTCATTCGATATCATTTAATTTTGATTCCAGCAGTTTCAGAATCTTCTCATTTCTCTCATGTTGCACGCTTTGTGTTTTTGTTGTGTTCTTCTTCATTATACCTGTATTAACTATTGAAAATAATAATTACAAAATTTATTTAAAGAACTACAGTAATCATTAAATGATATTCCTATCTTTTTCATTTAAACAACTAAAAATAATATATAAAAATACAAAATTGGCGTTTGGTGTTTATTGTGTTTTTTTCGTAAAGTATTTAAATAATTGTTAGCAATATTTATTGTAAACTGATGGATTTGGATTGTCATTGTGTAAAGTCGATATTGATTTTTCGTTTGCAGTGAAATATATTTTTTAAAATTAATTTATTCATTTTAATTTTATTTGCAAAGACTACTGTTGTTATTAGTGTAGTTAATTACAGCTCTCCAGTGGGAAGGATTTGATTCTAAGGCGCACACTGTGTACGTAGAGGGCATTGTATATACATACTCACATACATGCATACTTACATATGTAGGAAACAAAAAGATTGGGACTGGGAAAATTCGACAACAAATAAAACAATTCACCCATATTGACAATCTTAATCAAAAATTAGAACAATCTGTTAAAAGGATAAATTTTATACAAAGTTGGATGGTTCTAGTAGAAAAGCAACGGAAAACGTTTCAAGAAAGTCATTTATTTATTATTAAAACTACATGGCCCTATCCACGATAAATTGCAAATGGTTTTGTATCATTGCAAATGCAAATTTTTTTGCATATCGCATATATTTGTTATTGTGATAGCAGAAATATTTTGTATTTGCAACGATGCAAGACTATTTGCTCTACATCATGAATAGGGCTAATGATTCTTTTCTCTTTTATTCATCAGAGTTTTTCCTTAAATATAGACATTGACTTCACTATATTTCGGGTTAGATGTTTCCTTTACACCTTTACGAAAGTTGAACTTTGGCCGGTTTGACCGTTCACTTTGTTTGTATATTTTCTTTTGCACAATGTTTACTGCCGAAAATAGGAAAAAACGAGCTTCTTTCCTCATAATTTTAATTTGTTTTTTCTTTTTCATATCAACTATTTCTTTTTAATGGTTATGCCAGTAAAAATAATAATGCAAACTTATCCAAAGAAAGTAACTTTGTCAGTGTTGTAGTGTGTAATCGTTTCTCATTCTTCATTTGAAATTGTGTAAATGTGATTATTGCCATTATCTATTTTTTAAAGTTCTTTTTGAACTATTATTTTGCTTTAATTAATTATCATCCACTTCATAAAAAATCTAGAATATCTTTGGTTTCAAAATCAAAATTACTTTTCCAACTGAAACTTCTATTATTTTTGAAATATTACCAAGTAGGGTTTTGTTTTTGTTTTGTTTTTTTCTTTTTTTTGGTATAAGGTTTTCAGATTTTTGCACAAAGAAGATTCTGTTCTTTCGTAGCGCTATAACTATGTATATAAATATAAAAAATTAAAGTCTATGAATTTTGAATACGAATGTTTGTATGTAGGACTAATAGTACGAGAAGTTTTGTATTTTACTGGGTATGAAAACGTGTTTTAGAAAGTCTGTTTTTGTGTGTGGCTGCTCTCAATACCATATATTTAATTTATTTAAGTAATTTTTTTCTTATTTTTAAAGAAGATTTTTGTGTGCTTTTGTAATTTCGTGTATAAATTTCAACTGGAGTCATTACCAAATTCTGATATTGTGAGAAAGACTCTGTTCGCACAGACCGAAACTCATGGCAACAATTTGTAGTTATTCGACGTCGTGTAAGAGAATAGAAACTAAAATGTATGAAAGCTCAAGAACCGTCCCCGTAAAGTAAGCTACACCACCCACTATCTTACCTGTTGTCGATGAATAACTTGAGAAAGAGAAGAAGTTTTGAGACCTTACATTAGAACGTAAAGAATTATTGTAAATAGAGATTGTAAGATTTCTATTAAAATAGCGTACAGATTAAAAAAGTATCCTTATTGTTTTCTTAGGTATACATTTATTTATCGTATCCACCTCTACTCTCTCTCCTTTATTTAAACACTTATTTTTCGTTTTTATTTCTCACATTCTCATATTTCTGAGTAAATCCGTATTTACATACATATACTTATACAACCAACATATAAATTGGTCAAAATTAATAATTTTGTAAATATAAATTTGAAAAAGAAGAAAATTGCTAAATGAAGAAAATGCACTAGAAATATTGCAATTCCGAACAAAAAGAAGAAAAAATGTAAAAGCTAAGAAATGCGTGGCCAGGCATAAATCGTAATTCTTTTATCAGCAAACATTTCTGTTTTTTATATTTTCACATTTTGCTATGAAATTTGACACGAATTTTTACTTAGTTATTAAAGCTTTGAAATCACAAATCTTTGTAGAAGTGTAAAGAAAACAGTACACAGTACATAGCTAAAAAAAAACACATACACAACATTAAGAGAAACCAGAAAAAAATCAGTAGTTCATATGTGCAAAATAAATGTTAACCACACAAAAAAGTAGTTTCGACTTCATGAAATCATTCTCTCCATCCCACCAACGAAGCTCACGACCATAACCATTATCACCAACAGCATCAAAAACTATATGTATTTATTAGAGATTGTAATGACCTAAGTGCTTTACATGCGCATAGGCAAAAAAGAAACTTAAAGATGATCATGTTCCCGCTCCCACTACCTATGAAACAACTCACCAATTGTCAATTCCCAAACTTGTACATACATATATACAATTCACATAGTATTCATTTCATACTCATTGACACCCACCAGTTTTCAATACTCCTGTTGTTTTTAATTATTTCATTTTGTTTTCAAATCATGCATGTGGTTTGAAGTTGAGCATGTGCAGCACATTATTATTGCCTTAAGCCGAAAGTTATGTAGATCTATGCCAGCATCCAATAAAAAGTTGATTCTGCAAGTGGAACGGAATTAGTAGATTTAAAAACTTAAAAGTGTAGTAAATGTTTTTCTTTTTAATTTTACACAGTTGCAACAATTTCATAATATAAAATAAAAGTGTAGTGCATGTGTAGATGTATTGTGAAGAATTGGTACGCAATTAATAAAAAAAAAAAACAATAATCGGAAATAATTGGTCTCGTGTAAATTGTTTAAAGAATCGCTACTGTTTTAATAGCATACTGATTAGTACTCTCCAGCATCTGAAAGAGAAAATTACTGAAAGTAATTTGGAATGTAAAATATGGGCAGACAATTAAATGAAATGTATACGATGAAAAAGCTAATAGCTCTATATTAACAAGAGTACATGAGGTTAGGTGGTGAACGCCCCACATAGACCAGCAAGGTCAATGGTGTTACCAAAACTCTCTAGAATCAATGAGAACTCCGAACAGCTTCCAGCCAGTGTGGGGCAAGTTGCCTACTTTAAGTATATCATATGATTTGTTTACTTTCAGCAGTTTTTCGTTTCCATACGGAAGTCTGAACAGCAACCTTCATAATTGTTCGACACAACTATATGAAAAGAGAGAAACATGCATGATCGCAATTCTCTTTTGAACCTGCGTTATTATATGTGTGTTATTATATGTTGAAATGAATAAGCATCTCTGCTTGTTTTTTGTGAGTCTAATCATTTTATCTTCTTTATTCGGTTTTCGCTCAAAGTCCCCTTTTCCACTTTTCTTCTATTACCTATCTTATTTATTTATTTACTTTAGTAAAAAGCTTTCACAACCGCAATGACAGACAAAGTAAAAGCAGAATTGCCCAAGAAATCTTGCTGTGTGGAAAAGCAATTGGCAAGTCCAAAAGAGAGTAGGAAATTGGCCGACAAGAAAACTTGGCATATGGCAACAAGGGGACTTACACAATGAGGCTAGTCTCATGCAACTAGTGTTACGTCAATACGAGTAAATATTTATACTTTTTTCGAGTACTGAACACTTTTTGTACTATTTATTTTCAAAAGAGTAATCACTTGATACGAGAACGTACAGACTTGCAACTCAAATTGATTGTAGAGTTACAAAATGAAAAATTTTGTCAATATGAAAGCAATTTTGAATACTTAACAAACCAATTCTGCGATACATAAAGGCAAAGTGTGGAAAATAATATACTTTATTTTAAGCTATGGTTATAGGCCAATGGGCTTTATTGTTATTGAAAATAAGCTGGCTATGTTTTTTTAAGTACTTTTTTTAGTGACAACTTGGTGCTTATTTTTCATGTAATAATGGGAAGTTTATCCTTAATATTAATTATTTTTATTCTTCTTTTTTGGAAACCAAGCATTCATCTTAAGATTCTAATCGCCTCGGTGGCCTAGTAGTAGAGTGCTCGATTTGCGTTCCAGCTCCCTTAGGTTCAATTCCCAGACGGTGTATAATTTCTATAATAAATATTGAATCTGGTAATAACTATAATATGAAATCCATATCCGCATTCGCAATAACATTCCAATTTGCGAATGTCAGCTTTTGACATTTGTATCCGAAATGAAATCCGTTACATCACTAATGCACATATGTAAATGAAATGTGAATGTGTATATGTGTTTAATCTCATCTTTCTTCGATATTTTTTATTTTGATTGAAAGAAATGGAATGAATATGATACCAGTAAATATGGATACTTTTGTTCAAGTACTTTAAATGAGTACAGGAATCGAGAAATCATGGTATCGGCGTAACACTACATGTAACTCGTAAAAATGTAGAGAGGAGGGAGGCAGTTTGCGTAACTCGCAAACTGCGCAAGTGTGCAAGTTTACGTGCTTGTTTGCAACCCTGTGATGGCAAACAGCAGTTAATAATCAAATAGGCTGATACAAAAGAAATAAAAATGAGAAAATAAGTCAAAAAGGAAGAAAAATGTTAAATATCTCTGTACTACAAAATGCAAACAATTGTATAAACTAATGAATATATGAGGAGGAACGGAGAGGATTTTATGGAAAAGCTGATAATTATGAAAAAAATTAAATACATAAGTAGAATTCGTTTTTTCTATTAATTGCGTCTTTTCTGTAATACATAACTATGAAATTAATTTTTGTGTTGTATAAAATCTTTAATTTTTTTTTTTAATTTAAATTTTTAGGCTTTAACGTATTGTAATTAAATATGGGGTAGCAGACTAAATATTTGCATTTTGTAACTGTAAAATAATTATCTAAATTAATATCTCCATTTTTTTATTTAGATTTTTTGTTTGTACAAAAAATGAATTTCAAAAAAATATAACAAATAAATTCTTTATTATTTTGCAAAATATAAATTTATAAAAACATCAAAACTTTACACGACACATTGACACACATACATACGTACAAACACACATATGTATATAAAACTTTATAACGTATTGCATTAACCCAGACTATCATTCATAAAAAAAAAAAAACAAACCGCATGCAAAACTATAAATAGTTCTATTTTTTATTTTAATTTTACAAAAATTGTTTTCATTTCTTTGCATATTAAATGACTGAAAAATAAGATTATTTATAGATTGAAACTGATACATACGAAGCTCTGTCGGCAAATACAAACACACACGCGCACACACACACATACTTACATATTCTTATATACATACATACATTCGCACATACTTTCACCGTGCATCGATTGCAGTCATTTTATCCATCTTAAACTCACGCCACTACTCCCTCAACTCACAACTGACAACTCTACTACACAACAACTCAATAAAAATAGTGTATAGATTTGCATTTTATAAATATCTATCATACATTGTGTTGCGCTTAAGTATTTCTAATTGTATATTTAAGATAAACATAAACACATATTAACCTACTCACCACCTATATATACATACATAAATACAATACATGAACATATTTGTATACGTACGTACATACATATGTATACTCATAGATTATCATTTTCTGTTTAACTAATGTAATATTCCTTATATTTTAATCTGCGTTATTGAATGAACTTCTACTCCATTGCAATACATGCAATGTCCTGCACACACATACACACACGCAAATAACCTTGGACTGCGTCGTGTGGCTCTTGTGATAATTAAACATACCGATTTTCTCCATTGGATACCGTTTGCTTACTGACTGGATAAAAATAACATGTATACATAGACACATTGTGGTATGCGGACATATAACCTACGAGTCGGTGTCTCATTTCCTAAAGGATTTTCTGCACGAAGATAGAGAGGATGTGGACGTTGAAGTCGTATTCCTACATCGGTGAGTTTCAAAAACTTATTTACATCTTTGTGTGTATTCTCTTCTTTTTTTTATTTCCTTTGAATTTTAGTATTGTATGTGTGAGTACGTTTCTATTTTTGGTTTTATCTTTGTTCCATACTGCTATAAAAACTAAAACCCCTAATTACATTAATGAGAAATTGGTACCAATATATTTTGGAGATATTGTAAGCAAATATTTTTCCATCAGATTACAATTGTTCGAACTAACTAAACTGCCATTCGGTAATTCGGATTCAATTTAAACTCAAATTAGAGAATACTGTAATTTCTAAAATAATAATTTATAATGGTAGAGTAATTTCCGAATATTGTTGAACTTGCATTGGAGAGCTTTTCAACTTTAATGCTTTTGTCTACGTCTATATAGCCTGATCCAAGGTGACTTTTTTGTTTGGGCTGTTGTTAAAATAGCTATTTCGTCAAAAAAAACTAGTTCAGGGTAATGTTACAAATTCACAATACAAACCACGAAAATCAAAGGGTCTCGCGAGGCTGCCAAATTCGAATTCATAATATTATCCATGGAAAAGTACGGCTTGCAATATATTCTTTTTTTTAAATCAAGATGAAAATACTTCTAAACTTAAGCTTACTACTTAAAATATTAGGTCGTTACAAAGAAAAACAATTAGGCACGTATATATGCATTAAATTATTTAGTTTTATTTTAGTAGGTACATATATATTTCTATAATATATATATATATATATACATTCACTGGCGGATCCAAGAGGGTATTTTGAAGTTAAACCCTCCACCCCCCGCCCCCCTTGCATTTACACATTTTGATTGTTGTTCGTTCATGAAGCAAAAAACAAATTTAAAGAGGCAACAAAATTAAACTCGTACTTAGAAAATCTCTGGATCCGCTAGTGAATACACTCATATATATTTTTATTGAAAATGTTAATCTAATGTTAATACAACAACAACGAAATCACAAGTAATTAATAAAATGAAACCAATATGTAAACATATGATAGCAAGGAGCCTGATCTGGAGCTAGAAGGATTGCTGAAGCGTCACTACACGACTGTGGCGTTTTTTCAAGGAACCATGATGAACGCAGTCGACTTGGAGCGAGTCAAGGTACACAATATACTCACAGACAAATGCCATACAATAGATACATAACCAACCATACTCTCGTAATTACTCGTACTTGTACTCGTACTATTCATTCAAAAACTGAACTTGAAAAATGAATAAGCCAATGAAATGAACCAAAAATGTATGAACACCTCCTTTGCTCTCCGCTTAATACCGTATAGACAGATTGTGGTATGGTACGCAGCCAAATGATATTGTGCAAAAATTCTTCCATTTTCGCTAGACTAAAGTGCAACAATAAATTCTTGTACATTCGCTGAGTTCGCAGCCGAAACACATAAAAATTAAACGCCGCAGCTGCTTTCAAATTAGATAATGCCCAGTTTTTACTATATATTCTTTTCTAACTTTCTTCTTCCCGTCGATACCACAACCAGCAACCAACCACCACCAAACAACACCACCGCCACCACCACCACAATTGAGCATTGTTTATGCAATTTTACATTTTCATGAAAAAAACAATTGGTTTTTTGTTTGAATTATTTGTTTTAAAATATATTTGATTAACGTTTATTTATTTATAATTATTTTGTGTAAAATTTTCATGCAATTCCGCTTTGATTATGTTTAAAATTCGATTAGTAATTTAAAAATTTATATTTATTACATTATATTATTTTTCTGGAGGTTGTTATGTGCTTTATGGTTTATTCTTTTAATGCTTCAACGGAATGACCTTTTTCATTTAGTATTGTCGTGTTTGGAAATTTTCGAAACTTCTTTTTAATCAATTTTGAAATAATAGCGTTTTATTTTTTCTTTTAGCAAATTTCTCTTAAATAGTTTAAACGTTCAATTTCACTTTTCAACTGAATTTATTCAAATTTCAACTACATATATATTTTTAATAGACAATTATTTATCTTTCTTACAAATTTCGTAGTGTTTTTTAGCCTAAAGTGAATTGAATAGCTATTATTCTTTTTTTCCGAGTATTAGTTAAGCAATATGCACATTTATAAACACATACTTAGAACATAAGAAAAAATTAACTATCCCATTGTTATGTACTATAAGTTAAGCATTTTATTTGCAAGTGGACATGATATCCCAAGCAGGTTTTGTTTTTAAAGATTTTTAAAGATATGATTTCCTTCAACTCCTGTTAAAGAATAAGGAAGAATCATAGTTTGTGGGACGTCAAAAAATCTGGTTTTAAGACCATGAACTAACATCTATTTAACTTTAATCAAAGTCTTTTCTTTTTGGAATCGGTATTATCATGTCTGCTGATTTTAATAAAAATACATTTTTTAAATATTGTATAGAAATAATAGTTATAGTAGGTATATGGATATGATTATTGCAATAGCATTTAAGTATTTCATTAATATAATCGTACTTTGAATAAATTTAGTATAGATCGTTCTATAAGTATGTGAATATACCTAAATATCTTTTAAATACACAAATAATGCCATTTGCCATTTGCAAAAAGAATATTATTCGTTACTCGCCGCCCAGTTAAGTTTTGATTTAAATTTTTTTAACCATTTATGATCTTATGCTATGAAATTGTCAATGATAAAATTAATTATATTTATATTTTTACTTTTCTTCCTTATTCCATCATTTTTTGTTATGTGTGAACAAAACAATCATAATTTGTAAATATGAAATATGCAATGATTTTAAACTACCCAAAATGATAAATACAAAAATATTCCGTATCCATAATCCAAAAAAATCCAAAAAATCGAATATCAATTGCCAACATTGGATATTTTGCATATTCTTTTAAACGAAAAACAATAAATGCACTGGACCACGCCTACAATTCTGTTCGTGCTCGTAACACTATTCTGTTTGAAATTATCGTACTTTACTTCCTAAATTCAAAAGTAAACCACCCGATTTGGAACTAGAAGGTTTATTCAAACGCCATTTTACCACGGTGGAATTCTTCCAAGGAACCATTATGAATCCAATTGATCTACAGAGGGTTAAGGTAAAAATTATTGTGTTTCTGATTTTTAACTTTATTTTTTCGTTTTGTTTTACTATTTTCGTTCGTTTCGTTTTAATGTAAACTATTAACATCTAAATGTAAATTGACTATTTCATTTTTCGTTTATTATAAATACATACATATTTAATTACACTCACACACATACACTCAGCCTCACTCTCGTATTTTATTTATTGTGAATGTCTGTCAATCAATTAAATCAGTGTGAAGTTTTTGTAAATTATCATTTCAATACATATGGAAGAGTCTATCGTACACAAAAAACGTTTATCCCATTTTTGTAATACTGAGAAAGAACACGAAAATCAATTTTTTTGAAGCTGAATGTAGACGTAGTTTCAAAATATGCTTCTTTCTATTATTTTTTTTCTTAACGGGGAAGCACCCTTTTGTATATGACAGACTCGTTTGTGGTATGTATCTTTTAACATTTCCAAAGCATTTTATATTTTCCGCCGTTTTCGTAATATTTTTTTAATATTTTTTATTTTTGTTTTGATACATTCAATGCAGTGGAAGAAAATTAAATTTAACAAACTGAATCGATCACCTATTAATCTGTATTACACAAACACACACACACTAATTCTTACAATTATATCCTAAGGACTAAAGTTAAACCATTCCGCTGTAAATGTGATTTGTGGTGTTTATCAGCAATTATTGTAATCCATCATCAGCTTTCATTTTTAAGTGTAATTACAATATTCTTATATGTAATAAGTATCTTTAATTTTTACAATTTGTATTATCAGAAAAATCACACACGGCCGTTTCTTCGCTATTTGTCAATTCTGCGATCCAGAATCAGACTCGATTTCGTAATATGCATTTAGTATTGTTCCATTTCAAAGGTGATATTACCAGGGACGGAAAATAACTGTTATAAATTTTTTTGTGATGGAAAAAGTTGCCCAAAATTAAAAAAATTTTATAAAAATTGCTTTATAATAATTATGAGCAAGAACAATTTTATTTGTTGCCGATAACTATCATTTCATAAGAAATATTTTTTACGTTGATAAATAAGTATTATGAATAAGAATAATTTTTTACGTTGCCGGCAACTTTTATTCTGTAAGAAATATTTTTTACGTTACGGTTTTTACGTCATACAAATTTTGAGTGAAAAATATTTTTCTCATTGCCAGAAAACTTTTATTGAAAACAATTTTTTGTTTACGTTGTTGTATATTAATTTTAAGAGCGAACAAATTGTTTTACAAGGAGGGCCATTTAAAGTGGAAACTTCTGGCAACCCTATACCTTTTGACAGCGCTGTCAGATCGACATAATGACATGAGTACCTCACCTCACACAGCTCGATTTTACTCCGCCGGACTTTTTCCTCTGGGGCTAGTTGTAATCCAAGGCTTATATCAACAAGCCAAGGATCCTAGACGAACTTTAGGCTAACATCCGCCAGGAAATATCCGACAAATTGGCCGAATCATTGGCCAAAACGATGGGAAATGCGGAAAAAGCAATATCGTTGTCTAAAAATTAGCTGGAACAAATCTTTAACTTAAATAAATGATTATCCAAATGAACAACAAAAAAATGTTTTTTTAAAGATTTTTTTTTCAGAATCAAATGCTTCCCTACCCTGTATTTCAATTTATTGTAATAATTTTTTTATATACAAGGAGGAAGCATCGGAAGCCAATGGTAGTGTGAAATTTCAACTCACTGAACCACCTCGATGCCAGAACGGTGTAACCGTACGGCAGGAGGCCGTTGTGAGCATTAAAACTAAAGCGCAAGTCAATTGTCATTCTGTCAAAATGTCTGCCTCTTTCTTACCCGATATTTATCCTCACCTGCAACGTAAAAATTATTTCTTATAAAATAAAAACTACTGGCAACGTAAAAAATAACTTTCATTTGTAATACTTATCAAGCAACGAAATCAATATTTCTTATAAAATAAAAGTTACCGGCAACGTAAATAATAATTTTCTTTCGTAATACTTATCAAGTAACGTAAAACATATTTCTTAGTAAATAATAATTATAGCCAACGAAAAATATTTATGTTATGTTGTAATAGTTATATTGCAACATTTTTCATGAAAAACTTATAACTGTTACGTCCCTGGATATTACGCTTCCAGGGCGAGGATCATTGTATATAAATAAATAAGCTATATCGATGCATTAAGGGAGAATATACATCTAGAAGAGCGAAAATAGCCAATTTTTGTAAATTTTTTTAAGGAGCCTATACAATGTTGGCCGAGTATTTGAGTAGTCTTTCAACTGCCGCAAAAAAGAGGTCCAAATGAGAGTGGTCTCGGTGACCACTCTCATTTCATCTGTAGTCTTGTTCATAGGAGATTTTCAAAACATTTTTAATTTGACAAAATGGCGTTTGAACGTAAAGTAGTGAGTTTTAGACAAAAGTTTGTTACTATTTTGCCGATAAAAAAAAATAAGCCACGATTAGATAATTATGAATATAGTAACCACAAAAAATTTTAGGTCAATCGGTTCAGTGATTGTCAATATATTTTGGTCACCCATTTGAAAAACATAGTTTCGAGAAAAACGCTCATCAAGATATTCTTTCTTCGAATTTTTTCTTGAAATTTTCGCCAGACATTCTTAAGGCCTAAAGTTTCAAGAAAACACCAAAATTTAAAAATAGGTTTTTTTTCCACTCTAGGTGTATATTCCCCCTTAAAAGAATATATTAAATATTATTAATTTGATGCCGTGAATTTGGTAGTGAATTTCTGAACAGCTGCAACTTGTTTTTTCCTCAAAGAAATTAAAGAACGGCTCTGAAATTATCTTCCATCTGCAAAAGAGCTGGCCATAACATTTCATAATCAATTCCCGCCATACTTGAATGTTCATAGAAAATAAAAGTAAAAAGGATTTGGTATAATTCTTATATTAAATACAAGATATTTTAAAATTGTTCACTTCACCCTAATATGTACATACTTATCTACATATATGTATGTATGTATGTTTATGTATTCATCAGTGTAATAATTATAAATGTATGTATATTGTGCAACTATAGAGAATAAAGTAAAGTAAAACTGATATCGGGAGCGAATAACGCAGGCCATGAAATTTCTCTAAAATACTAACATGAGGTAATATAATCTTAACCGTTAAAAATTTGTTATTTTTGGGTAATTTTAAGCTTCACTCGGACTTTCCTTTATTAATATTTTGAAAAGCAAATATTTCAAATCAAATATTTAATACAAGTGATTAACTTTACCACTACTTACTTTTTTAATATTATTGTAGATTAAGAGTATAACTTAATTATGTTGAAATGAAAAAGAAAAAAATTATTTAAATAATTTCTTAACAATTTGCCTGTAACTGCATGACGGGGCTGTTTTGAGCTGAATTCAATTTTCAATTTAGTTTTATTTAAAATTTTTTGCTTGCAAGAATTATTTTTTGTTTTGCATGATAAATAATATCGTAAAGGTTTCTTCAAATGTAATAAGCACATGGAACAAATTTAAATATGGAAAGCGTGACGTAATCGAGACGTCCCATTATGCAATAAAATCATCTCGTGGGTATCATGAGGATATCGATCGATATCAGGACTTTAATATTCAATAAAGTTTTATAAATTTATTACATTTAAAGTTGCATACATACAGATGTATGCATGGATGTGTGTATATATATTGTTATCATTATAATTGTTAAATGAAATTATTTGTTTTTGAGAGCCTTTTGCAAATTTCGCTGAAACTTTCTTTGTATTTGCTTTTACCTATTATTGCTCTTTCGATTCAATTCTTGCTCTTGTTTTTTGTTTTTGTAATAAACTGTTTCTATTGCATACACATATAATTTGAGTATTTTAAAATTGCCAAAAATGCTTTCAACTTTTGATTTTAAAAACATTTCTATACTTCAAAGTACCCTTCCCCATATTCCATCATCATTTTTGCTTATGTATTCAACGTAAATTTATATATACTCGTACATGTTCACCACCAATGTCGCATACTGTCATTAACAACAACAAAAAATCTTAACAACTTTTATCGCATTCCATGCAAATAGTAAAAAAAGAAGAACAATAAAAACCATAATTAATGACGTTATTATGAGAAGCAACCAAAAGGTTTTTGTGTTCAGACACCTAGAAGACACACACACACAAACACACCCACACCCACATTTTACATTTATGCGTACATGCAAAGCATAAATATAGATAATCTACATATTTACATGTTAAACTGACATCTATCTACAATTACACATACATATGTACCTACACATGAAATATTGACCACTAATTTTGCAATCACCCTTCACATTCACTCATTTTATTCCTAATGACATGCCATCATCACCACAAACATATTGCCATCGTTGAATTCGAGCATGATTTTCTAATCTAAGTTAATTAATAAACACCTTTACTTCCAACACAAAAGGTTCATGAAGCTGATGCCTGCTTAGTGCTCGCCAACAAATATTGCCAAGACCCCGATGCCGAAGATGCTGCCAATATTATGCGAGTAATCTCAATCAAAAACTATAGCGACGACATTCGAGTTATCATTCAACTTATGCAATATCACAACAAGGTAAGTTACAAGTATAATTGTATCGTATTGAATTTTAAGCCTAAAGATATTTATTTGCATGTCTGTGCATGTAACAGGCGTATTTACTCAATATTCCTTCATGGGATTGGAAGCAAGGAGATGACGTCATTTGTCTAGCCGAACTCAAATTAGGCTTCATTGCTCAAAGTTGTTTGGCGCCTGGTTTTTCTACTATGATGGCGAATCTATTTGCTATGCGCTCGTTTAAAACAGTAAGTATGCACAAACCTGACCAATATTAATAGCTTTATAAAAACCAACTAAAAAAATGAAATATGTCACCGAAAAAAACGATAACTCCATGAGGCTATAAAGTCATGAGAAAAGAAAAAGAATCCCTCAGGAAACAAGGTATCCTTAAGTCGGAAT
Organism: Toxonevra muliebris; assembly: GCA_963691655.1. Classification (NCBI taxonomy): domain Eukaryota; kingdom Metazoa; phylum Arthropoda; class Insecta; order Diptera; family Pallopteridae; genus Toxonevra; species Toxonevra muliebris. The sequence goes on along the minus strand of OY829327.1, from coordinate 1,704,548 downwards.
AGAAACCCACAACTTTTTTATATATTTGTCTATAATTATTGTATAATTTTGCAATTAAATTTTTTAGTTATTTCGTTAAATTGAAAAGAGAAATGAAATTACCCAAAATACAATACATACTATGTATACTATCTCTACTATATAGTCGCCAGACATGCAGTCTTGGACAAATGATTATCTCCGCGGCACTGGCATGGAAATGTACACTGAAACATTGAGTCCCACCTTCATTGGAATACCATTTGCTCAGGCCACTGAGTAAGTTTGCTTTCAGGTTCAGATCGGAAGCCTTTGTTTTTTTTGCGGCGAGCGCCAGGCCGTCAAATATGTACACACGTTGTTTACAAGAGATACATTCAAACACATTCACACAAATACAAAAACATTAACACACTCCACACACACTTACACACAGAAAAGCATCCATTAATGTTTAAATGTTGATTTAATTCTTGATGTTTCTCTTGTACTCTCTATACCATAAGTATTTTCGATGTATTATTCAAGATTTTTATTTTTATTTAATTCTCATCACATTAAAACAATAAAAATAAAATATGAAATATAAAATTTTTTGGCAACAAGATAATGCAAATTTTTCTTTACTGTGTATTCAGATTATTTCTAAATGTTGAATTGCCTTGAATGTTGTAAGACAAAAATTCTTAATTTCCGTTTCAAAATTTATTTAGTTGTCGCATTTTTACATATGTATAGCAAGCGTCGGGAATATAAAGAAGATATATTCTTTTAAACTTAAGCATTTTTAGAGGAGAGGGGGCTGCCAAACCCTGGTACTAGCTATAGGAAGCTATAGATAGTGGAAGTGGATTGGGATTTTTAAGAGATTTTTTTTAAAATTTATTTTTCATCAATTTCCTTAAATTAAGTATTAAATTAAGGTTTTTAATTTAATACTTAATTAAAACATTTTGAATGCAATATGTTATTACATTTACCAAATTCGAAACTGTATTCTGCTACGCCTATAAACTCATTGATTGTAGAAAAGTTCAAACTAACTCTTAGATAAATCATTCAGATGATATCGTTCCCAGATTAAAAGAGAAAAATCATCAAAGTTGATCGCGTAAAAAGGCACCAGTCGCCGGAAATGTGTTAAGGGGGTTTTATAGCGAAAGCGTATAACGGTCTGAGATAGATGAAGCGTTGCTTCGTTCCTTCAAAAAAAATTTAGTTATCATCGCAATAAATAATATATTTATCGGGAAGTGAGATTCAATTGGATCCGCTAGTGTATGCAGCTAGAGATCTCCGCACTCTATGAGTGCCACTGATTATATTTAGGTACATAAACAACCCAACAACTCGTTCAGAATCAGTACCTATCCCGGGTGTTGTCCGGCCTGCATACGAACTACAAACAGCAACCACTGAACTTGGCATTCTCGTCTTCCCACATTTTCCTGACGTTTGCTAGTATATTAGTAAATCTTTTAAGTTTCACTAAATTTTAATTTGTTTTAGTTATGAAAGTATTTTCGATGAAAAAATTTAAGTACGATTCATATTTGTGCCACACTTACTACCAATCACTACACACAAAACACTGGCAGATTTTGCATTCTATCCAAAGTGCCCCATGACATAAACACTAAGGATATACAGTACCAATGACCAACCATCTTGTGAGGATATCCTTTGTGCTTTTTGCTTTTGGTCGGGCATTTTCATCAACGTGTTGACATTTCATATTCAATGAATATGTGCAATTTTCATATTCTGCTAGAAAAATATCTCTGCTTTTTATAATTTTGCTTACAATACTTTACTTTGTAATTGTTTTATGTTTTGAAAATGTCGAAGCTTGAAATGTGTTTGCTATGAGCAGATAAAAATGCTATGAAAATATTAAATGGAATGAAAGTGTACAAAACTCCTGCGAGAAATTCCCAATGAACTTGTTATGAACGTTGTAAGCTTCAGTACCTGAACTTTCATAATATTCCTGTTAGATTTTTCGTAAGGCCTCTAAATACCAAATACCTAATTACATAAATGTATATATTTACATTAAATCTAATAAACATTATGCACTGAACGAACATGCATTAACCCTTCATATCTCTTGCAAAGCAGCAAACCACCAAATGAGTATGAACTCATGCACATTTTCACTCAAAGTAATATTACATTTTCGTGTTTTTTTCATATCGTATGTCGTATTTTTTTGTACTAAATCCAAACCACAAACAAATCATTTTTAACTTTCAGTCACCAGATACTCAGGCCTGGCAAAATGATTATCTTCAAGGTACAGGGTGTGAGATGTACACCGAAACCCTTTCACCTTCATTTACCGGCATGACATTCCCACAAGCCAGCGAGTAAGACCCTATGAGCAACGAATTTACAATAACTACATTAAAATATTATAGCATTGCAAATAGCGTAACAAATAAAGTTTAACATAGTTACATATATTTTTTCTTAATTAAATAAACATATTAACAACTAATTAAGACGTAACAAACGTCTTGGGGATGTCCACATCAAAAACTCGCCTATTATTACTAATACATACATACTGGCATTCATACATACATATGTATTTGTACTTGTACACTGATTGTTGATGTGATGCTTGAGCAGGGCGCTAGTTTTGAAGTGGAAAACCTCAGTTAACAGTTTTTTAATGGAATGAAATTAAATTATAGTCTTGTATTTGATTTTTTTGTACTAGATATCTTTTTTCTCTATTATCCCAATACAAATAAATAATTAACACACAAATAACTTTTTTCTTATGATGATTGAACCTTTTATATTGACCACACCTCAACCATCACTATCTCCACCACCACCACCACCACCACCACCGCTACCAAACACCTCCACCCCCACCACCATTACCATCACCACCCTCACTACCATCTCATCTCAGTCCTTAATACGAACTACATTTGTAAAAAAAGGCAGTATTTTTAATCCTCCTCAAATGAAGGTCATACTAGATTGATTCCAAAAGCGAGTGCTCAGCAAAATTTTGCTCCTAACACTAAAGCAAACAATAACAACAACAACATTAATCACACAATTAGTTGCATGCTCTTTCTATGTTTTCTTCGAACTAATCAATCAAGCAACCAACCAACAACATGCACACGACAAATTCTAGATCCTTTATATATTTTTTGTACGCAATTTTATATATTTTTATATAGTATATATATATATATATATATGTATATCTGCCTATGTATCCATCTCACTTTCATTGTCTATCGTTGGCATGTAAATATTTTTTTACGAAACCTTCTTCAATGCTTAATGAATTATTGTATAATTTGTTTATTTAAATGAAACACTATGAGAACTGCTTTATTTGTTTTTAGTTTTACAAAAGACACAACACTGTTTAGTCATATACACCAGTTTTGAGTTTTAAGTGAATTATGTGTGATTTTGGGTTCCGCCCTTTCGATTGTATCCATTCTCGGTGCTCCCAAGAAAACTAGAATCCGCTTGGAAATTGATTCTTATATTCATATAATGGAACTTGATTTACTTCAAATTTGTCAATTTTGTCATTTTGTAAAAATATATGTAAATTTAACGATAAATTCCTCAAAAACGAGAGAGAAAAATTAAAAATTAAAAACCAAAGACGTGCCTGAATGAAATGTGAGTTTTTGGACTTTATGTTGCAAATATCCTTAATTTTTAAAGGAATCTCTTGTTTTTCATATCGAATTAGTTTTTTCGTTCTCACATTGTAATGCCATAATTGCTTTTATTTTGTTTTATAAATGTTTAGTGATTTATTTGAATAAAATTTCGTTGCGCACTAAATGCATGTTTTATTTATTTATTTTTATGGTATAATCAGACAAGTCAATAGTTATAAAGCTATATAAATTTGGTTTGTTTTTAATCGTTTTCATTTCTGCTACTATGCCACTCCAACAGGCTGTGCTTTTCAAAACTGAAATTGCTTTTATTGGCCATTGAGATCAAGGGCGCTGAAGAAGGACAAGACAGTAAAATATCAATAAACCCACGTGGAGCGAAAATTCAAGCGAATACTCAAGGATTTTTCATAGCGCAGAGCGCAGATGAAGTTAAACGGTGAGTAGCTATCTCAAAATTCAAAGAAATGTCTCTTCGAGATGGAAATGATGTAACCAATGGTCTTTTTTTATAAATACATGTGAAAATTATGTATGACTAACATTTTTTCTTTTGAAATCATCTACAGAGCGTGGTTCTATTGCAAAGCCTGCCATGAAGACATTAAAGATGAAACGCTCATCAAGAAATGCAAATGCAAAAATTGTAAGCATACCCTTTCAAATTTATTTAACATTTACAAATATTTTTAGTTTTAATTTTTTAATAATTTAATTATTTATTTTTAATTGATTTTTAAGTAAGAAAATTTTGTTTAAAATTTATTTCTAAATATATACCTACGTAAATAAGTTTTGAAAGAGAAAATACAAAAACAAAAACAAAAAAAAACCATTGTGGCAAAATTTAAAGCAAAGTTTTCGCTGACTTATTTGATTGCATTCTTCTTACATACATGCATAGGTATTTAATATTTACATTATACTAAGTAGTAGTTACTATTAATACTGAATTATGAAACTGAAGTTTATATTAATTTACATACATATATTAAATATTTTTTCTAAATATCTTTATTGTTTATATATTACCATGTTGGCGTGGCCTTGCTCTACGTTATCTCTCTACCTACCTACAAATTGTTGTAACTACATTACCTTAAAAACTGATCAAATCAAAAACAAAAACATTGAAATTATTGCAAAAAAAAACAATATTTAAAACTTAAAAAAACAATAATGGAAAACCGTACAAAAAACATAAATGAACTCATTATGAAAATCAATTCAAATTTTTGTTAAACAGTGACAGTACAGCCAAGGAACAAATTTGATGATTTAGGTAAATCATACTATTATACAAAGCTAACCTTAAAATAATAAAAATATCTAATAATGAACCAAAACCAATACAAGCAAAATCGAAAATACATATGCTCAAAGTCTTTTCAACATGATTTTGTCTAAGTACTCCTCCTGTGAATGTTGTTTCCTTACACTTTGTTCATCATTTTATTTCCCTTTTATTTATTTTTCTTTTCTGTGAGAAATCCTTCCCTTCTTCGAAAATGTGAATATTTTCATTTTGTATGAATTTTAATATTCTATTACTAATTTGTACTACTAACAAATGAATTTCAGTTTCCACTTTTTTTTCAGTTAAATTTTAAGAGGAAATTTACTTCTAATTTAATTGCAATTTTAAATTACCTTTTGTTGAGACTTTTATTAAATTTATCTACATATATTATTGTGTAATTTTCACTGACTTTACTTTATTTTGAACTGAACCACGCCGTATATTCCATTTGATTTTTAAAAATGATTTTACATATTTTACTCTCAGTTTATCGAAATTATGTGCATCATGTACAACAATATGTGTTTCCAAAATATATTCTGCATTTGTGTTGGTCTGCTTGTCCGTCTGTTTCTTTTTAACCCACGCAATACTTGATCAACAGTAAAACTTACTTAAATATAGTGTTACTGGTACTGACACTGGGATCGTGAATTGGTCACGTGGTTTTAAGTTGTTGTGAGAAGGAATCTTGCAGAAGGAATCTGGGCGACCGTCAAACACCATACGCCAATCTAAACTCCATAGAAGTAGGATCAATGGTAAAATGTCTAATGAAAGTTGGACTTATGCAAGTACTGTAAGTCCATGAAGATTAGATTTTATTTAGGTCGGAGTGCATTCCCCAACAATAATAAAAGTATCAAATCAATATCCTTCGCCTATCACATTCAAAAAAAGTTTTACTTTAACGTGCTTTGCTTATATAATTTTTTTGAGCAGCTTAGCCTATTTTACTAGGATTTGAGCATTTATATAAAGCCCTTAAAATTTTTTTGATTTGGTTCATAATTTCGAAGACTAGAGAGTAAAAATTTGTATTTTGTTCCTACTTAATGAAATAAAATTAATTCACGAATGAAACATTTCATTCTGCTTAATTTGTTTTGAATGTTCGAAAGAAGTAACAAAATAACTGTCATCCACTGCATTTAGATCAATATAAATATTTCTGATTTCAATTATCCTTTATTCAAATAAAATTCTACTAAAGATTTTGTTGTTTCCTTTTTATCCTGCAACTCTGGTTTATTTTTGACGTTTGTTTTGTTTTTTTTTTTTTCCTTTTTGATGGAGAAATTCCGAAATGGCTTATTCTTCTTCTTCCGTATCCTTTGAGTTTTTTGTAAATATGTTTGTGCGATATGCATCCTGAATTTTAAATTATATCAATTCCAATCTAATAATTATAATAAAAAATCATTTTTTTTTAAATACATACTAAACTTTTATTAAAAATACAAAAGTAAATACTTTCAAATAGTGCGAGTAAACTCACCTCAGGGTTTTCCAATTTCTGTTCTTTAATTATGATTTTTATACTAGTTAGTATGTTTGACAATTTATGAAATAAAATTATGTATATTTCCAAAACAGAAAAAGAATTGTCAAATTTACAAATTAGAAAATTATTTTAATTAGAGCTGCAAATCAATGGAAGTGTGTGCTCCAAATCTCCTCATCTCCACTTTTTTATGGTGATGATCATGTATTGAACTCCCTGCCTGCATTTTATTTCTTAAAAATATTTACAATTAAAATTCTAATTTCCACCACACACATAATAATTTTCTTTCGCACACACAGATACAACCGCTTATTTTCGTGCGCTCCTTCCTTCGGGGAGCACACAGCGTACAATTGATTCTTAATATTTAAAAGTTTTGATTTGTAATTATGAAAATTTATTTTAATTTTTGAATTGAAAGAAGCAAAGTCGTAGTTTAATTTTAAGTATATACACTATAATTAAAACGGAAAAAACAAAGTATGTATATTAATTTTTGATTCGCATCACCATCTACCATAAACAAAATTGAGAATCAATTTACCATATTTAGTTCTTCCATTCAAAGATTTCCCTCGATTATAATCCAGTTTATTACAATTTTTCTTTTACAATATATGTATATGGTACTGTGCACAATGATTGCTATATATATATTTTTCATTTTCAATGTTTTTCAAAGAAAAGTGCATGGACCTGCACAATCTCAGTCAATCTCAATCTATATTTTCTAATATATACATACATTAATTGCGATCACAAGTATTTAAAACGATTTTAGTAGCCACAAAAGTTTTCTTTAGCATTCTATAATTTATATATCTACATATATACATATACATACATATTCTACAACCCTTTAGACTTAAGTGGTATTTATTATATTACCTACTAATAAGAATATTTTTTATGCATATTCAAATATCGCGCTCTAACTACAAAGCGGCATAACTCACAATTGAAAATTTTGGATGCATATTTGGTGTAATGGCAAATTGTTTTCGTAAAATAAATTTATACATTTTTTTATCGTTGCCTAAAAAATGTTCAATTTCGAGTTGTGTCGCTTTTGCATTTAGTGTGCGATATGGAAGCGAGATTTGGTAGAAGTTTATCTGAAATTATTTACTTAAAACGTGATCACTACCGTGATCTTTTCTTTTTCAATTTTATTTTGATCATTTCTACTTAAAATTTTATTTTACCAAATCTCGAATGACATACTAAATGTAAGCATTTTAGATATGGACAGAGCTTGTTATATTTTTGCAGGGGTGTATTTTTAGGACTTAGGATTCATCGCATAAATTTGTAAATAAGTTAGTATGCATTGTTAATGGAATTCGAACATAGAAAAAAGATAGTTTACTCTATCGTAGTGACCATTATTGTCACTAATGTACATACAAGTAATTTAGAGTTTGCCTCATCACCAATTAGACTAACTACAATTAGAAAGGTTTTTATTAATTAACAGTAACGAGTTTAAAAGAGGTTGAAAAGCTCTCATTGCCAAATGCTGATAATTTATTTGTTTTTTTCTTGTGGTTACTAAAAATTCCGCTCCGTGCATAAATTAATCGCATTAACTTAAAGTTAAACCGAAAAATTAATTAAGAGTTGTGTTTGTTTGTAGCTTAACTTCAACTATAGTCAATTACTTAAATCGTAATCTCATAATATGATTAAAATAATGATTAAAATACACAACGTAATGCGAAAGTTATTCCGCAATCTATAACAAAATGTTTATGAGTAATTATTATCATAAATATTTTGATTACGATCACAAGTAGTGGTAATTTTTAAGTAATTGGTTACTAAATAATCAATACACAGCTCTGATATAAATTAAGATGAAAGTAGTTAGAAAGTTGCTGCAATTTCTTTTGAGAGTATCGCGAGTGGAATGGCTTATATAATATGCATTTCTTTAAATATAAGTACATGCGTACATTCAAATTATATACATGTTTGTATGTACATATGTATGTATCTGTGCGCTATGTGTATGTATAAGGCTGTAAGTTTATCATTGGTCTCATTTGAAAGTATCTAATCTACAAAATTCTGCAATTTACTAAAACAAAAATAAACAAAAAATTATATAATTTTCAATTGAGCAAACACACACACTCACAAATAATCACACTGCAATTCGAGCGACGTTATTGTGAAATGTGAACAATTTTACAGATGTGGGCATGATTATGATGCAAACTGGAATGGTGAATCAAGGCATTACCTCGGCCATTAACCAAATGGAGGGTACGAATGAAAATACCTATAAATAATTTCATTTTTTTCCAACATAAAAAAATATATAAATGTACTTATGTAAATGAAGCAATATTTCTATTCTATTAAAATGCAAAACTGATTTTTTATGGCTGCTGAACAATTAATTGCGTTTTATTAATTCCTTTTGCTAACAAAACTTATATAAAATTTAATTCAATTAATAAGAAAAAAACAAAAAAAAAACAAAAAAACACATATTCCCAGTAATATTTGAGTAATTGAGGACCCTTAAGAATTGAAAAGTATTTATTTTATAAGAGATTTGTTTGTTATATTGTTAAAATTAATGATGCGCTCGCAGTAGGATTAAGTGAAGTTGATATTTAGAGTAAAATTCATTTGAAGATTTAAGAATAAAGGATTGAAGCTTCACCACACCATTACGAGTTGCCAACCAGCTCCTTGTCTCACCACTGACATTTGCGGCGAAGATTGAAAAAATGTAACTGAAGTAGCTCGTCCTTCTTTAACCATAAGAAGCGAATCTGAAAAATGTCCTGCTCCCACGACATTAAGTGGGTCGTCGTCTGGTGTGATGGGTCAAAAAATCGAAAATTTTTTTTAGTTACAAGCACAGCAGTCATGCATACTTGAACTTTCAAACACGTTTCTCTCAAAACTTCATTTTTCGAAATGGCTGTCACGATATCTTCAAAGCTAATGAACCGATTGTGCTCGAATCTTTAGTTCTAGCCCGAACCAGGATTAATGTGATATCTGTCCGTTTTTTTCAAGTTGAAATGGTAAAAGAAAACAGTGGAAATCAAATATTTATTTTCAAAACTTAATTCTTTTTCCGGCTGTAGCCACAGGTCTACCGATTACATCGGGTGTCGTTCCATAGGAATATAGCCTTTTTAATTGTTTATTTTGGTGTGAACGATTTTTAAGCGATTCTTGAAATGTTAACTGCTGCCACACCACACGGCCACTTCTGGTATACCGCCACAGAGTGTAGCTGGCGAAGCCACAAACAAACGATTAAACAACCAATTTATTTATAAAATCTTGTCATAGTGTGTAAAGAAAAAATCTTTGCGCGATGAGTACTAGTTTCAAATGTAATGACATGAAACGTAAAATCAAAGATCATGATTTTGAAATCGTACCTATATTAGGCACAAAAACCCATTTTGCGATTGGCATTGGCATTAATTCCATTGATCAGGATCTTTGGGATTATGTTATGAGCTCAATGAATACCAATTTAACTGCAAAGAATTAACAATTTTTTCAAACGAATGTACGAATTTGGTATTGTTAGAAAAAATTGCAAGGGGAAACCAAAGGGATCTACATATGTACGTAGGAGCATAAATGTAACTATTGAGTACTCAATAAAAAATGTTAAACAAATAATAATAATGCAAATGGAAATAAATAACTAAATTATCAACAACTAATACAAATGCATATTATTCGTATGTAGTGCTGTTAAAAATTGCCCCGAAATAAAAACTGAATTTTCTCAAGATTAAGATCATTGAAATATTATATTAGCTTTACTAATTTTGACCTTTGTTCATTGTATTAAAAATTATTAACATGTTTCGTTAATTCAATAAGCTACTTCCTTTGGTTTTAATTTTATGTCTCTTCAATTTCTATTTTTCGTATACTTTTTCTCTATTATCGATTGTTTATGTAGTTTTCATATACGATTCTATCGAATTCTTTATATTAATATTTTTATTATTATACTTTTTTGTTTCTTATTTTCTTTTATTTTTTACTTTTTAAAGAAACAAACTATCATTATCTTCATTTACCTTTTCACACAATCCTATAAAATTTATTTTTATGACCAAAACAGTGGCCACCTTCAGGAAAGGCGTCCGAGCCGTACAAATGGTAGGACGTGCAAGTACGTATAAATTCCAATACGCATTATTCCCCATTACCACCATATACCATAACCAAATCAAAAATCGAAAAAATCAGAAACGATCAGATACAAATACGTTACGCCTACTTATTAACAACTAACTCTGTAAACGAAATATTGAATAACTACAACAACAACAATTGCAACAGCAAAAATAACTATCAAATTATCTACTGCCACCTCACACCACAGCTATATATATATAAATCTATAACACACACACACACACAAACACACACACATATATATTTCCTACATACTCGTACTACATTAACCTAAAAAAGTAATCAAACTCAAGGTTTTACATCAAAATACACTCTCGGTCCATCAATCAATCAAACAATTTTTCAATATTTTTGAGTATCTTCTATTTTTCATTATTATATTTTGTGTGTAGTACTTAACTATTTAAAAGCAACAGTGGTTTTTTAGACTTTTCATATGGAGTTGAAGTGTTAAAGTGTTCTACTGTTTTTTTTTTTTTGTCTCTGTCAAGTAATACATACAGATATATAAATGTTAATTTTTTATATAAATACTACATACTGCTATTACTTCTACCACTCACTTCTACTAACTCGTACAGTGTACCTTTTCATTTTATATATTGTATCTTAATCGTCGTCATCATCGTCTTCGTTGTCGTACCGTAACCAAATATAAGTTTAAATCATTTTTCATTTATTTATATTTTGATGTTGCATCACTGTTTAATAAACATACATACATGTTTGTACTTATACATACACTAAATGTCCATTACTATTTATGTATAATTTGAATTATCATCACGTTTACCTCGATGGCGTTTCATTTCCTTCCTTCTACAATATGAATTTTATCTTCCTTGTGCCGAGACCCAGCTATTTCAGTTGGGGGGGTATTATAATTAAATGCTAAAAACTAGAGGCAAAAGTAAAATCTTAAGAAACGGGGTTTCTTTCACTATCAATACCTATTTGTATATCAATCTGTTGAAACCGGCAATGAAAAAAATTGTTGTTGCCCAAAATCGGTAGGGCGGTATTATATTGGCGACAGTTGTCGCTGTGGAGACAGAATATGTTTTGTTACCTATACAAAATGAAAAAATAAAAAAAAGAAAGAGAGAGATTTTTTTCACTATTTTATTTATTAAAAAAAAGGCGAATATGGTAAGTTTTTGCTACAATTTTTTCTACTCTGCAGGCTAGTGCCTGCACACATTTATTTATTATCTTTTATTTTAGTTTGTTTGTTTTCTGTATTTATTGTTTGTGTTACATCAGCATTCGACACTCAAAATAATACATTAGTTGTATTAAAAAGTATTAAAAAAGAGTACTGCAACACTTGTTGATTCAGTGTTATATACCATTGGACAAAAGCAAACAGACCACATTTGTCTCTGCGACAACTGCTGACAATGTGATACCGCCATAAACCGCTGTCGGGTTTAATTTAAAACTGTTTTTGGGGATTTTCGAGGGCACTGCTTTCAAATTTAAATTCCACATTCGAAAAGAAAAAAGGGCGGGCCGGAGCTCACTGATGGGCCAACTTCACAAAAAATTTAGTTCTGTGTGTTTATCCGAATTCTCGATAGCACTTTATCTTAAGTCAATTTTAATTTGTAAAATTAAACAAAATTTGGATATACTACCCCATTAAAAAACCATCCGAGAAGACTGACAGGCTTTTATTTCTTTTCTGTGATTTTCCCCCCATCCTAACCAGGTTCATTTAAACTAAAGAAATCACCAAAGCGGCAAAGGCTAACATTACATTCACATTATATAATTTTTTATTCGAAATATAAAATTAAATAATATTCTTTATATTATATACTTTCCATCTCATTGTTCATTACATCAAAACAAACAATCAAAACAAACTCACCATGTATATATATGTATGTACTTAATACCAATAAACCAAAATGATGATGGGATGTGTTCGTTCTTTTTATGTGTGTGTGTTGAATTGTAGAAGACGATGAATACTCCCTGTCAAGTAAGTCAATTTTTTGAGAAATATGATGTACCAAACTTATGTACTTACATACATACGATTTCTTCATTGTCATTTTGCTTAAATAGCGAAATTTCTTTGATCTTTATTGCATTTATAGACGGATAAAATTTTTTAGTTTTCTTTAGTTTTTTTACCATTTGTTCTTTTCTCACATTTCTCGTCATTTATGTTGTTTTCTTGTAATATTGTTAGTTTTATTCTAGAATCAATATCAGTAAAATATCATAAGATCACATTAAATAAATCTTGTGTTTCTGAAAATGTGAAGTTATATACAGTAGGCTCTCGGTCTGTATAAACGTGCATATATGTAAAACACATCAAAGTTTTGACTTTTGAAATTTAAAAATATCAAAAATGAAAAATTTACTATGCACGATTGTATGTACATCGAAAGATTGCTGTATATACGTAATCAATATACATAACTACACTAAAGTATTATAAAATGAATTTTGTAAAGAGCAGCAAAAGCAATAATTAAAATAAATATGCTTCAAACATACCTCACTAAAATCAATAAAAAAAACTTCACGGAGCACACAGTCATAACTAAAATATTGGTTCGATCTTCGTAAATCTGTAGATCGATCTCGTTGTGCAGTCATCACGTATTTGATAATCGGAATCCAATAAACATAAATGCCGAAGCCCTTCACAGTCAGAAAAAGAATTGAGCTTAACACAAATTCAGTGCAGTTAAATTGTTGTACAAGCAAAAGTTAAAACCGAAAAACGAAAACCAAATCGAAACCAATTTAGAAGTAGTTTAAAAATCTTTGTTTGGCCTTTTAGTACATAAATATTTGCAAAAGTTATTATCAAGTAGCTGGAAAGTATTTAGCAATTTTGTGTATTGTAGTTGTAATAGTAAATACGTTTTCTTCCCCAAAAAGAAAAAAAAAAAACAAAATTAGTTTTCTCAAATGGGTCAAAGTTGAAGGTGAATTTAAAAGTTTAAAAGTAAATAAATAAGAATTAAATAGTAATTTTAATATAAATCAAAAATAAAACCGCTTTTACTATGAAATACAAACATATATTGTAAATTGTACACTTATTTTGCATGTCTATACAAATGCACCTCTTGCTACACTCCACCTTTTCCCACCTCCCAAAAAGTAGTTAATTAATGTACTATATTTGTTGCACACTGTATGCTCTACAAAAGATGTGTTTGAATCGCTTAGTAATTTATGTGTATGTTGCATGCCTCAAATACTTTCAAATTTGTAGTTGTAGATTCTTGCAAAAATAAAAAATAATTTTAATACCAAAAACAAAACATGCTTCGATATTGAGCAAAAGATTCTTTATTCCCACCAAAAAAACCAAAAAAAAAACTTTTCCCGTCCATTCCACAAAAGTTATATTTTCTAAAACTGTTTTATTTCTATTTTTGTTTAGAGAAACTTGGAGTCGAGTGTTTTGGACATAAAAATTTAATAATCGGGGGGCAATGCTCAAAATTGATTATATAATCTTAAACATGTGCGTTCTAGGTTATGTTATGTTGGAGTACATAGGTTGAGGTCAACAGACCCAATAAGTCAATTTAAAAAGTTCTGAACTATTCTTAAGTCATCCATTACTTTTATCAGAGTCATGAAGTCTTAAAAAATCTGTTGTTTCTGAACTGGAAGCGATAATTTTAAAGTTTTGAGCAGTCGTGCAGGAGACGATGGATAGTCTCGGTTTCTTCATTGCGACTGCCATTTTTCGTTTAAATTTAACAGGGAATTTATTGCTCACGTCTGAATAATTAGAGTTTTCTTTCATAAAATATAGTATGGAAACTAGTAGTCCTTAGATTTTTCACAAGTAATGTTTCAATTATATTTCTCTAACTGTATTCCAATAACAAACCTCTGTAGATGAATTCTTAAAGATATTCTTACCAATTGGCTATCTATCTTGGCTATTTGAAATAGCACAATCTTTGTCTACCAAATATAAATATTTCATGTCTCAAAAGACTTTTGACATAAACCCAAATATTGTATTTAATTGTGATTTTATGTACCGAACTTAATTTAAAAATAATTTCTTTGTTTTAATTAAAAAATACGATTTTCACCTTCCTATCCTCCTTTAATTATACTTTCGTATACTTTTTTTTTTCTTGACACAAACTCCTTACAAAAAAATTCAATTATTTTTACACCAACTAAAAAAAACTAATTTGAGTCTGGAGTTGAGAGTGCCTCTGATCATTGAAATATCTTACAGATGATCACCATCCCGCACCCACATTTACGCCACCAGAACTACCCAAGCGGGTGCATGTGCGTGGATCCGTATCGGGTAAACTATGCATACTACATATAATAAATTTTAAATATATTGTTTTTTTATAATTTTTCTTGTTTGAATGTGATTTCCAAATACTTAAGAAATGAAAGGATTTTTTGAACATGCGCCACAAAACGTTGAACATGTAAATTGACATAAAAGATAAAGTAAATGGACAACAATTTTATTTCTTTTGGTCAGGCGCTTCATATTTGGTTTCACAATTCTAAGCAATTCGTTGATTAATGCCCAGTAAATATTTCCATTAAATTCAATTCGTTTACATTTGTAAACCAATTTATATTAAGCTACAGGTTCGAGCTCTTATTTAATTTAAGTTTAAGTAATTCAATAGAAATATTTCCTGAGGAAAAAACGCACAATTAGACATAAATTTCATTTAATTTCGTTTTTTCAAAATGATTTATTTATTTATGCATTTATTTTTTATTTATTGTATCTTTCTTGCTTTTTACAACACATCTTTTGTTTAATTTAACATTCCAATTGGAGTCCTTTGATGAGACGAACAAAAATAAATTAGTGATGGAAAAACAAAGAACATATCTAAAGCATGTTTTCAATTTGTGCAGTACGAGGAATCGCACTCGTTGCTAAAGATTAAAAACTTTTTGTAGAAAACTCAACTTGAAAAAACCTACCTACTTCAACCTATACTCGTAAATGTTTTGACTCCTTACTTGCATTTCATTTAGTTTCATGATTTCAACACTTAATTTATATCTAAATCAAAAATTATTTGCTAACCTCGTAATTTTTTATATACATACATACATACATACATACTAACTATTTATAATTTTCATAAACAATGTTCTCAGTGTATTTGAAATGAGTTGCTTCTTAAAATGCTTGTTTCTTAATGTTTATGTCAGTATTTGTTGTGCTATTTTATTATGATACTAAAATTATGATTTTTACTTCACTCTTGTCTCAAAATTTTTAATCAGTAAACTCTAACTATCGCTTACTACTCTCTTACTTACCTACTTACTTACTTAACTACTAACTTTGTAATACGCTATACATAAACGCAATAAACTGTTCGATGTGAAAAGCAAAAAAAAATAAAGGTTATTCGAGCGCGGACGCGATTTGTTTCAAGCGATATTCCCGCGTACAAAATGTTTAAAAAAGTACCTTTCTGCTAAGCAATTTTAAATCTAATCTAATACTTAATAACTCGGAAATATTTTTGTGAACAGCTAATTAATTTGTAATCATCCTTTCATTTTCTCCAACTGATTATATAGGTGACATAACACGTGACCGAGAAGATATCAATCGTAAGTATTCCATTTCACCATAGTTTCAAACGTATAATTCTCATTCTCATTAGTAACTAATAACCTAATCTACATCTACGATTTCATTTGCAGTTATTAATCGCAACGGACGTCGACCTAACGGTACGGGAAATGGTAGCACTGGACTGCATATGAACTCCATTGCCGCTAAACAAGTAAACAAAGTTAAACCGACGGTCAATATCAACCGGCAGCAAATCGAGGGGCAGGTCATATCACCATCACAGTATAATAGGTAAGTGTCCAAATCCTTAGCCATAGAAGAACAGCTCCCTTACGTAGAAAACGAGCAAATAAGGAATTACCGGAATTACCGTATTTATGAAGGGCCTAGTTTGGGATTTTATTTAAAGCTTCTGCAGTGAAATCTCAATTGAAAAGTTGCTCATAAATTTCAGTAGGTATTGAAACCCGAAAATATTTGTAATATAAGTGAGAAGGACGGCCTTTTATGTGTTTATCTTCAAAATGTTCACATTATTCAATCATTTTCCGACTCAGTCTCTATTTTCATTTTAATCTTATTCGTGACTAACAAGTGATGTAAAATATTTAAAAAAATACAAAAAATCTTAATAAAAATTTTGTTTCAGGCCTCCAGAGACCGATGCTAACCCATATGCGGGCTATCAACTTGCTTACGAAGTTAAAAAGCTCATGTAATGCGTCCATACTTTTTTTCCTAATTTTCGTACCTACTTATCACTACTACTACAACAATTTCTATTGTAATTTGTCATGTCGATGTGTGTGTGTGTTACTTTTTTCACTTGCCTTGTCTCATATATATGTGTACTTGTATTTGTAATTGTTGCTGTGTTTATTGAACTTTCAATTTCTTGCACTTTTTTAAAACGATAATAATCTACAATTACATATTATTACGTATATTATACATACATAATCCGCATCTACATAAATAATTAATATATATTTATACTCGTACCTGCATACATACTTACATACATACATACATACATATGTACGTATAAAACAATTATTTGAGTAAAATACTACACTTTCTACACTTCACTTTCCTATTATTTGTTGTTGTTTTCTTGTCTATTTTTCTTTTCTATCGCTTCGAACACTTTGTAAACAACAAAACTCGTATTGTGCACTTCTCTTTCGCATAATTTATTAAATTCTCATAAATACAAAACACATCATATTTTTGACTAGTTAGGGCAGATAAAAGAGGGAGGAAAACAGTTCTCTGATGCTCATACCCAAGTTGTTAAATGATTCCAAATGAACTGAAATTAAACTTCCATTTCCAATACTTTGACCAATGACGGACAAACTCACGTTTCATAAATCCTTTCTGGGTTCAAAGCAAAACACAAACAAGCGAGAATTTAAGAGATAACTGATAATTTTTTCAAAAAGGGTCTTTGATTAGACCACAATACAAGATATACAATAAAATCACACCAATGCAACCCTAAAAGGCACACAACACCACCACTCTCAATTGCCACTAACATTATAACAACCACCAATCACATACATATGTATTATCAGTATGGTCTGTTGCAACACTTCTTCTTAAATCATCTTTTAATTCTAAATTATTCATGTTAGCATTTGTACTTATTATAAATATACATACATACATACAAACATTTTTCTACTAACATATGTGTACTTTTAGTTTTGTTAGTAAACTCTTAAGAGGTTTCGGTTTCATAATTTTGCAGCACTTCGCTTTTGGGGATTTTCATTTTATTAGTAAAACTTAAAACTCTACTAATTGTTTACATCAATTTGCACTTTGATTATTTATTTATTATAAATATATATTTCTAATTTGACAACTTATTTAACATTTACAAGTAAAACAAAGCATTCTATTCATTTCGTATGATTAAAAAGGCAATAATTAGTAGATAATTTTTATATCAATATATGAATCTATATATACATATCTATATATATATATATATATATATATATATATATATATATATATATATATATATATATATATATATATAAATGTATTTGTGTAGCTCGATATTATGCAAAAATTTAAATAATAAGAATTTTCTCGTTGTAAGCACATGTACCAAGTACACTTAGTGAACTTTTTTGCATTTTGATGTAGCAATTTATCACAACTACTATAAATTTACATTTACATACATACATATCGCTGCCTTAATTTGCTAAGGCCCTAACAACAAATTTTTCAATAGCGAGTTTTTGATGGATTATGATAAATCGTATCCACTTTCATCTGTACCGAAAATTTTAGAGACCTACACCGGAAGCTTACGACATTTTCTTTTAAATTAAATTACAAACTCTTGAAGCAGTACTCCAAATATCAAAACGTTTTTTGCTTCTCCTGTAAACTTTGAAAAATGCGTGTTAGGGCTTCAGCAAATTAAGGCTGCGATATGTACTTACTTTGTTTGATGGGGATCCACTTACACACGATTATATCTCTATTCGATCTCTATATGACAACTCAGGCCAACAAGTCGCAGTTCTGGTACTGGCACACAAAATCAAAATGGCGGTGTTTCGCTTCCGGCGGGCATTGCGGATGATCAATCTAAAGATTTCGATTTTGAGAAAACCGAAATGAAATACGATTCGACCGGAATGTTCCATTGGAGTCCGGCGAAAAATTTAGAAGACTGTATATTGGTAAAGAGAAGTTCTCAGTCTTAGTTCGATTCGGTTCTCTCTTTTTAAATGTTCATATTTGTTGTGTATTTTCAGGATCGCAATCAAGCGGCAATGACCGTTCTAAATGGTCATGTTGTCGTATGCCTCTTTGCCGATCCAGATTCACCATTGATCGGATTGCGTAATCTGGTAATGCCGCTGCGTGCATCCAATTTTCATTATCATGAGCTGAAACACGTTGTAATTGTTGGCTCCGTCGATTATATACGGCGCGAATGGAAGATGTTGCAGAATTTGCCCAAGATATCGGTACTGAATGGCTCGCCGTTGAGCCGCGCCGATTTGCGTGCCGTTAACGTAAATCTGTGCGACATGTGCTGTATTCTATCGGCAAAAGTTCCTAGCAACGATGATCCAACACTTGCGGACAAGGAAGCAATTCTCGCTTCTCTCAACATCAAAGCGATGACGTTCGATGACACGATCGGCGTGTTAAGTCAACGTGGCCCCGAATTCGACAATCTGAGCGCGACGGCTGGCAGCCCAATTGTGCTGCAGCGGCGTGGCTCAGTGTATGGTGCAAATGTGCCCATGATAACAGGTAAACTGCATTGCACTAAGTCGGCTCTGTTTGCGAACAACCAAAGCGCCGCTGGAAGATGGCTGGCTGGCCATAGGAGTTAATTTATACTTATTTATGTTTAATTTTAGTTAAAGGTTGATTTCATTTAAATGTACATATTTAATTTTTGAGCATATGTATTTGGAGCATATTACAACAGAAAATGTTATCAGCGTTAAATGAGAATACGCTATCATTTCTCAAACTATTTCTGTTGGAAAATGCCCCTTTTTTGAGTTTGCGCCAGCCGGCCCTCTTCGCTTAATATGATGATAGTTATTTTATCAGACTGTCGCTTAAGCCCTTGTCCTTAAAGCGTAAAAATGTTTTGGTTGTTGTTTTAAGAACTGGTCAACGATAGTAACGTGCAGTTTCTCGACCAAGACGACGACGATGATCCAGATACAGAATTATATCTGACACAGCCGTTCGCTTGCGGCACAGCATTCGCCGTTAGTGTTTTAGATTCACTGATGTCGACGGTAAATTGCATTTGTTTTTTTTAGAAACATTCCAACATTTTCGATTTTATTGTATTGTCGTTTGTGAACTTTTTATGTAGACGTACTTTAATCAAAACGCTTTAACGCTGATACGCTCACTGATCACGGGTGGAGCAACACCAGAGCTAGAGCTTATATTGGCAGAAGGTGCAGGCCTTAGAGGTGGCTACAGTACCGTTGACAGCTTGAGCAATCGCGACAGGTGCGTTGGTTTCTTATTAGCTTTTCGTTGATTTAAAGTTTCACAATTCATGCCGGTAAACATATGTATTTTTTATTCGTTGTGCAGATGTCGCGTTGGTCAAATATCTCTTTATGACGGACCTTTGGCACAATTTGGAGAATGTGGCAAATATGGCGACTTATTTGTAGCTGCTTTAAAATCTTACGGCATGCTCTGCATCGGATTGTATAGATTTCGTGATACTAGCTCGAGTTGTGACGCAAGCAGCAAACGATATGTAATAACAAACCCACCCGATGATTTTTCACTACTGCCAACAGATCAGGTAAAAACTACTAATTTATTTTAATATCGCTTCTGTTAACATACCATATTTGTTTGCACGCTACAGGTATTCGTTTTAATGCAATTCGATCCGGGCTTGGAGTATAAACCGGCGGCCGTACGTGCGCCAACTGGCGGGCGGAATGCCAACACACAGGGCTCCGGGGTCGGTGGGGGCGGTTCAAATAAGGATGATAACTCTTGATTGTTACTGTGTAGCGCCTTAACTGATGGTCCTTACTCGTACATTTGAACGATGGAGTATACAACGCTCGTGTACAAAATAACGCATTTCTACCAAATTACAATAGGAAAACTTATACAAAAATTCTTCAAAATACTAAAACATCGATTGAATCGCTAAAATTACAATATATACATATATATATATGTACCAAAAAATATAACCGTACACACATCTACCTATAACAAAAAAAAAATAAAAAACAACAAAAAACAAAAATCAATATTGAAATATTAGCAGCTAATTTCATTAATAATGAGAGAAGAAAAGCGTTATTTTGTACTTTTATATTTGCACAGACATTTGGCCTATAACCGTGCGCGCATGTCCTGTTTAACAATCAAAGGATGTGCATTTTTATATATACAACCGCAAGTGTCTTTGCAAATATAAACAAATTATTAATATACAAATCCATCGTTCATTTTGTTAAAAGATTGCTTCCCACACCATTCCGTATGCCTTTTTAGAACCTTGATGACATTTTTTCTTACTACTTACTTTTAGCTTAACTTCTTCCTTTTTATAATTTGATCAATTAACTTTTATTTCCCGAATAAATTACATTAATCATTAAATAAACTACATGTAAGTTTATATTAAGTAAACAATAACAAACCTTTATGTTCTAGAATAATAAGTTTTTAAGTTACATTATTTATAATTTTTACTATTTTTACGCACCATTGCACCACCCAACATCCCTGTAGATCTTACTGTGTTTATATTTTTTCGTAAAAATAAAGAAATAAAAAGAGATTTTGTTTCCAACTTTTAATTTTATTTTCTTTATTATTTAACTTGCCTTCCGCCGCCTCAATATTTGCATTTCTATTTTTGTATGTATGTAGAATACGATTAGAAAAAAAAATATTTCGTAGAACAGTACAATCAAAAAATCAGTTAATTTACGGATAAATTTCATTTCATTGATGGCGGAAAGGGAAGGTATGTACTTATGCATAGATTATCTATATACAAGTATTTGAAAAATCTGTGCACTTATCATAATTTATTTTTATTCGAACGCCATGTAAGATTGGTACATAAAAAGTTCTGGAAATTTCCACATGTTTACTAAAAAATTTAGTGCGCATTCAAAAAGCTAAGCAATATTTCTTTATCCAAAATTAAAGCCAATTGTTGAATTCGATGTAAATTATTGAATGCATATACATACAACATATAGATATTTTGGTAATCTGGGTTTGCGCATACATATGCACCTATATATGTATATATATATCGATTGGAATAACTATGCAAAATTTTTCACACATGAAGAAATTATCTGATTTCGAGTATTTCATTGGAACTACATAAAGCCTACTTCGAATACTATTGAATACTATTGTACGAGTAATTAGGCCAACATTTTAGTCAAACAAGTTGAAAAGATTCACCACACTATTCTATTTCATTAATTTTTGTTTCATTATAATTTTTATTTTTGTTTTATCAATTTAAATTAAATATTTTATCATTTCATATCTTTTTCATGGAACTAAGCATTGCATATAAAAGTACCGAATGTACGAAACGAAAATAATGAAGTTTTTCATATTCATAAAAATTCATCTTAATGGTGTGACGTAAGCAATTGGGAAACATTAGTGAGGTAAGCTACACATTAAACCTTGAAACTATACTTTATCAACAACAATCAACATTCGAGTTCAAAAAATAAACAAACAAGCAACCAAAAAAAAAAATCGAAAAAAAACAAAAAAGCAAAATAGAAGCAAATTTTTATCTCAGATTCACTTAAATTCAATACTCACAAATAGTTAAAGAGGATAAGCTTCGAGAATACTGCTTTGTTACATATTCTAAAGAAAAAATAAGAGAAGAACCTATGATATTTCTATTCCATAAAATATGAGCATTTTTCTCATAAAACAATAACTGAAACAAATAACTGATTTTGCATCGAAAAGCATTGACAAACAAACAGTGACATTTCGCTAGCTTACAAACCTTAAAACTTTACGACATTGTATCAAACGTTGTGCGTGCAAATATATTACAATACTAAGCACTTTACCAAAAAAAAAAAAAAAAAACTTTCCACGCTTAGGTCTAACTAAAAGAAACCAAAAATTAGTATATGCATATGTAAATAATACGCATATTGTGCTTAGCCAAAAAACTATTCATCTCTTTTAGACTGCAACAAACTTCAAAAATGATACAAAATTTGCCGTGCGGCCATCTTTAAAATTTCTCCACTGTGAGGTTTTTCTAACCTGAATATGTGGCGATTATTATTTTCTATGGCTTTAGAATTCGAAGTTATACAGATTTTAATGAAATGCCCAACTGTCACTGTGATGAGTTTTGTCACTATCGTAATTGTACGAAATTGGTGGGTTTCTTTCAAGTTTGAAAACTTTTGCAAATTATTGTTAGGGCAGCACTGGCAAGCACAGTGAAATTTCAAGTTATTAAGAAGCATCTCATTGCACAGAAAAAGTAGAAAAGAAATCGAAAAGAAAGCTATTACTTTACTTGTTACTGAATAAACTTTCTTTTCCATCTATTTTCAAACAAAAATACTTACAAGAAATCATTACAATTTCAAACACTCATAATGCGAATATTGTAAATATTTTGTAAATAATAATAAATTATCGTAATATTTATTTAATTATGAGCGTCTTTGTTTTTAATTCAATGGAAATTTTGTCATCGCTTGCGAATTATTAGAAACCACATAAGTCATTAATAAAATAGAAAAACAAAAACGAAAACACTGCCAAAGCGATTAAAAATTAACACGTCATTTTTAATACAAAAATAATAAATGCATCATAGCAGTTTTCAATTCAAAACAAAACAAACATAATAGAAAAAATATGCCAAAAGCTATTTTCGAAAAATATCGAATGCCGAATTCTATTCAAAAACTAGTTAACGGTCCTAATACCTTCCTTCTCTACGTACACTAAAGAGAGGAAATGAAACCCAAAGGCATACAGCCTTAAACCTGAAAGAGTTCTAGACCCGCACCACTTTATATTTTCCAACATTAGCTTAGTTGCAAGAAAACCATACACCAACTACATATACACACACACACACACACACACGCACACATCAATTGTGCGATGACCTTTTTGTGGAGCGCCTTCATCGAAACACATAGAAACTTTCCAAATTCAGCAAAAAATATTTACATTCATATCCATTGTTTTCAATTATTTGAAATTTTGTATTTTTAAATAGAAATTATTAGGATGATAAAAACGAATTCGAGCTTTTAAAAAATAATTATATGTAAATTACGTACAGACATAAGAGCAAATTTAATTACAATTAAAAACAAAAAGACACGAACTATTATTTGTAGCAAAATGAATAAACAGAAATTTAAAGATCCGAAATGTCGTAAAAATATCAAAAACTTATCTAGAATTTAGAGAAAGATGAAAACAATTAGGAAAAGATTGTGAATATTATGCGCCTTCAAAGTTATTTAGATGTGAAAAGCAAAGAAAAAGCAAACAAACAAAAATAAACCTTAATCAGTTTAAAATTATAGAAACATAGCATACAAACTAAACCTTGAAAGTTAATAAATGTAAAAACTATATAGATCCAGTCATACACTCACACGTAGCATAAAAATTCAAATGTTTCAATCTAAACCAAAAATAAAAGAGAAAAGCATAACATAAAAATTAGTTTTAAATTAAGTCACGATAATTAAAAATAAGTTTTCAAATTAAAACAAAAAGTTAAACATAATTTAAAAAATAATAAAATAATAAAATAAAGAAGAATAACAAAAACTCTCGATGTTGTGAAACTTGATGAAATCACGTTTACGATATTAAAAAGAAATAATCGAATGGAGAATACGCAGGTAGATTGCGATGTTCATATGCGAAAGTAAAGAAAATAATAAAACGTTCTTAACGCCGAAACGTAAATTTAGACAAAATCATTTTTAGAAAAATAATAAAATTAAAAAGAGACACACACACAAAAAAAACATTCAATACAAAGGAATTATATACTAATTAATAGTTAAATAGTAAATGTGAAGCTGCGCAGCATTTTAATGTATGGTATGTAGTTAGACAATATTTTATTTTCTATTTCTGTTGTAGTTTCATTTTGTTATTCATCAAGTAAAAGAGAGCAACGTTTGCAGCTAAAAACCAAAGAATTATTTAAGAAATAATAATAAATTTACATAGCATAAAGAAAGAAATTAGTAAAATACAATCTATTTTTATTGATATTAATAATAATGATATAATTAAAAAGGAAAGGTTTTTACATATTATTTCGCAGCACTAAAATAAAAATCGATAATTAATTAATTAAAACATACAAAAATAACCAAAATTGCAATTAAATTCTGTTTTTACTCGCTATTTATATATTGATAAATATTTAACGGTAGGCTCACTGCATAAACAAAAAAACTAATATTTACTTACAAAACAATAGTTTAATAAATTATAACATTTTTATTAAAGTAATGAAATAAAAATTAAATAAGTAATAAAAACACAAAATAATATTTTAAAAACTTGTCTAAAACAAAAAAACTAAACCAAAATGATAAACGTAATACAAAAATGATAAAAACGTGAAACAAAAATGATGTTGTTAATGTTTAAAAACTTGTTAAAATAATATTTCAAATAAAATATGCAGAAAAAAAAAAACATTTTGATTCGATTTTTCTCTTGAGTTAGTCTGGAACTAAAGCTCAATCTGGGTGAGCTAAATTAATTCTCTATTTAGTTAAATAATGAGGAAACATGTAAAAAACGTTGGAGCTCGTTTCAGGGAAACATGTTTCAATGAAGTGAATACCTATTCATTCAACTTCTACATATTCACATAAATAAGTGAGGAGATGAAGCAGGAGTTTTGCATAACATGTAAGTTTTGCTAATTTCTCAATGTTTTTTTTTTTATTTTTTTATTTATCTTAATAACAAATTAGTAAAATTTCTCTTTAAAATGCCAATCATACATTTATGATTCCAAAATATTACAAAAAATTTCAAAGTCTTTTTCAACAGCAATTTGTAATCGAGCTATGCATAACTCACACTTAATTAATTTTCGAAATTGTAAATTTCGTAAGGCCTTTAACAATAATTAATTGTATAACATTTCTAATTTGGAGGCACTTTCCATTGTGTACGCGCTTTCTTACTTATGTAGACAAATGTGTACGTGTGTACACACACATTAGGAATCTTGATACCGAAATACTTTCCGGGATTCATATTTTAATCTCGGGATGAATAGTATTATCTAATTCGCAAATTCAGTAGTAAATTTACATGCAATGTAAATTATTGTTGTAAAAATTATGATTTTTAATTTTACTATTTCAAATTGGTTGCTTTACTATTAATGTAAATTGTTTTTATTTACCAACTGTTTCAATAGTCAATCAATAATATTAATATTTTTGGAATATTTGGAGTTGTTGCGGCTAATAAATTTAGAAAAGAAAAATCGTAGGTTTTCTACATATATTTTGTTGTTGCTTACTTACTTTTATGCTAGTAATGTATTTTTTCCTTCTTGCCAAGACGGTAACCAAAGACAAATTACTGAATTTTTAATTGATTACTGAATTTTCACTTTACAGATTTTGCTGTATTTCTACAGTAAATATTCTTGCCATACAACTTTTACAGTTAAAATAATTTTGTTTTAAACAAAATCTGCGGTTAATTTATTGTAAAATGGTTAATTTCGAATTTACTATTTGAGTTGGTTAATTTTACCATATTTTAGGTTGAACCGATTCTCACATATTCGTCTAGATATGTCTACAAATTTCGTTGTGTGTTTAAAATAAAAACTGTAAAATTATTATTATTATTGATAAGATTCAATGTGGTTAACTTTTTTCCACCAATATACATACAGACGAACTAAAATGTTCGTCATGATAGTTTTTAGGAGACTATGAAAAATTAAATCTAGATGTTAATTTTCAGAGTCATGACTTAATTTCATGTCAATTTCGTTATTTGAAGTTATATATAAACAGGTTAATGAACAAATGTAATCATCACAACAAGAATGTATATAGAGACGGGCAAATCAGACGGCCGTTTCGGAATCCGCCACAATTCCTCATCAGTGATCTTAGTAATAGTTCTTAGTCTTTCAATATCCTATATAAGCTACTAATATTTGAAATCATAACCCAGAATTACAGATTTGATTCCAAATATCTTCACTAAATAGAGATATTGAAAGAAACTACCACTACCGTTCTATATACTTATGTTGTTGGCTTTTTCCAATTGTAGCTAGTCTGAATAACCGTTCGTTATTTGAAAGTCTAGTACATGAGAGAGTGTGTGTGTTTGTGAGAAAATGATTCTAGGTGTCATTTTTTCTGAACGGGCCCCATTCGATCAGTTCATGATAGTTTTTTAGGAGACTATGCAAATTAAATCTAGATGTTAATTTTCAAAGTCATGACTTAAGCTCATGTCAAATTCGTTATTTGAAGTTATATATAAACAGATTAATGAACAAATGTAGTCATCAGAACAACAATGTATATATATGTATATATATGTTCGTTATCAAGATAAAATTTCCGTACGCAAAAATATGAGGCCAATCCGAATCCCCAGAGATGGTTCCGACACCCTCCCCCTTTCCAAAGTTTTCCTAAGGAAAATTAAATAAAACTTATAGTTTTCGAAGGAAGAATCTATTTAATTAATGTTTTTTTTTAAATTAATTATAAAAACCATAGGACGAAACATTAAATACCCTGTAACAGGGACAAAAATTAATGAACAAATTTCCAAATCCTACACAATTGTTAGTGTCTAATAACGTAATAGAGCAATCGGTGAGTCTTATCGTACTCAATAATTAAAATAAATAAGTGTTAAAATGAAAAGAAAGGAAAGTGCCAGTAATAGAAAATTTAGCGTTCTCGAACAATCTATAAGCTATTTCAAACGAGCAAGCAAACGGAGCAAATATAACACAGAAACTGCAATATACCAATTTGTTTATTTGTATGTGTAAATAATTCTCAATAAGAGGTTTACATTGCCATTCTGTAATAAAATTTGTTATAAAAAAAAACTTCGATCATTTTGCCAAAGATGCTTCTTTAGGTCAAATAGCCGAAGAACAGAAACCGAATATTCGATCGGACACTACTAATAGAGTTGATGCTAAATTTTATTTTTCTTTTAACGCCGGAAAAAATTCAGGATTCCGGTTTTCTGTTGCATTTACGGCTGCAGAAACGAACTCGTAGTAGGGTCCTGAAATCGCTTTTTATGCCATTAACAGTACGAGATGGTAGTCGGGAATCAACACAGGAACACAAACCAACATTGAAAAGCAGCCATCTTAAACATTTAATAATCTTTTTTAACTGAAAAAATCAAGGAAAAAGTACAATTTTCTGACAATAATCAAAACTGAATGAACTGGACGCAGATTTCCTTGGATAACAATCTCTCTGAGCTATGTGGGTACGATTCCCAGATCCCGAGATCAGACTTTTAAATATCGTTAACCTGGGATTGCGAATAAAGCCCTTATGTTATGTAATGATACGCATCCACAAAATATTGAATAAATATTTTATTATCTTTTAACATTAATAATTCAATTGTAATTCATATATACTACCAGTGCCACAACAAGATCTACATTTTTCTGCACTATTAAATTCGAATTCGACAGTGCAACAGCAGAGTCGAGTGGAGTATTAGTGATAGCACCCGTCATGCGATCGTGATAGACGTAAAACAAAGGGCAGCAAGAAATGCGCTACAAGAGCAGAAGGTCCAACAAACTGGATGGAAAAGGAAGGCGTTGGACTAGGAAGCATTTATAGTTATCTGGAGTGACGTATCAATTGACGACGAATCAGCAGCAAACAAGGCTGGACAGATAGCCAAACTGATGAGTGAGGCTCGCGACGCATCAATGCCAAGACGTACAAAAGCAAACTTCAGAATATCTGTTTACTCCAACCCCAACTTCGAAGCATTACAGAAGGAACACAAAATGGCCAGGGAAACCCTCAAGGTGGCGATAAATACTAGCAAAACCAGGTGTTTTAGAGGGATGCCAAAAGTAGCTCTCAGGGCGGCAGTGAAAGCCAGACTAGACGTTTTGTGGAGCAATACAATGCCCGCTTGGAGGAAGGAGTTTTTCTCGGCTCGACAGGTGGCTCTTATATGACACAGATGATGGGGTCAATAAATATAAGGTAAGCTCTGTACTGGGGCCAACACTATGGTACAACGGCGTTCTCAAACCTCTCTGCAGGAGCAACGTTAGTGGATACGCAGATGGTATTGCATTGGTGGCAGTATCGCAGAGACTGGAAGATTTGCAGTTAGTCTGCAATGGAGCAATCTCCAGAGTTTGACGATGGTTAAACGCGGCTGAATTGGAGTTGGCAGGCCATAAAAATGGAAGTCGTGCTTTTGAGCACAAGAAAGAAAAGAGAGCAGCTAGAAACGAGTGTGGGAGAGCATACCATAATATCTAAACCTCTCATCCGATATCTAAGAGAGCTCATTGACACTAGAATGTCTTTTACGGACCATCTTGCAGCGGTCAGGAGCTAAACGGCGAAAATAAAAGGCGCACTAACGCCCATAATGCCAAACGTTGAAGGGCCTCGTGCGAGCAGAAGGAAGTTTTTGTTCACAGTGGTGGACTCTGTGGTGTTATACGCAGCTGCTCATAGGCATAAATGCTACAGAGCTCAAGAGGCTTTATAATAAAGCAGAAGAAAGATCCACGGGAATATTGAAAATGGAGGAACGTCAACGATCTATATCGGAGTGGCAGTAGCGCTGGGAATGCTCCACAAAAATATTGGTGTCAGCGTAGGCACGGCGATGTGGGTTCTTACATCACGCAGCTGCTAAGCGGCCATGGGTGGTTTAAGGATTACCTGCATAGATTCGAACATGACAATAACCCATACTGCTCAACATGTCCGAATGAAAATGAGTGGGAGGAGCTGAAGCAAGCATTTGGCAGGACACCAACACTGGAGAATTTTACCACACGAATGTGCGAATCGGTGGGAAAATGGATGATGACATGCACAGTGGCTGTGCGGATTATGATCAAGCTACGCGCCACTGAAAGAGAGAGGAGAACAGAACACAGAAACGCGAAGCAATACTTACGGGTAGATCCGAGAGGGAGGAGCCGAAGGAGGTGGTTTTAGTCGGTAGGAATCCGACATACTAAATTTAGTTGTTGTTGCGTTACAAAGAATGCAGCTTTACCCTGAAGAGGGTCGAAATTAATGCAAAAGTAAAACAAAATTAGCCATCAGAAATTTCGTATGCAGTGAACTTGCTAATGTTCGTCGAATCGACGAGCACCACCAACTATTTTACATTTTTCTCTTAACTCACTGCATAGATCAAAATGTAAAATATGCAATAATTAATTGAATAAAATTAAAATTGATGTTTTATTTTGATTTTTAAAAAATCAGGGTATTAAAATGAATTGATTTCATTACTTTTCTGTAAGCACTGCTTAAAAATTGACTTTTCCGAATCGACGAGCATTAGCTCTAAATCTTTAATATTTGGCGCTTTTCTATACAAAATTTTTTTCCAAGGGATTTTGAAATTTTGTCAAATAGTATAATAGCACCCTTGGTTACCAAGAAAAATATTGCGTAATTTATGCCGAAGTACAAGGCGTATGTGTAGGAGGATGTTAGAACAAGAAGTGAACTGAATTACGGATAAAGAGACTGCGGAAAAGTTCTTTTTAAACGCAACTGAGAGACGAAAAGCGGAAAAAGAGACAGTTGGTTGAGTGAATTGAGAGTAGAGGCAAGACACGAACGTCAAGTGTAAAATGTCAAAATTAAAACTAGAAATCCTAATATAATAATGTTAATCCTAATATAATAATAAAATTAGATGCTACTAATAAAATGTTAATAAACTAAGGTTAATAATAAAATCTTTGTATGGAAAAAGCATGTGGTATCCATGCAAGCATGTGGTATCCATAAATGCAATGGCCACTTTCATTGGCTTAAGCGACTATTCACACTGGCGCAAGCATGAACGCCTGTCTGAAAGAGAGAGGAAGAAAAAATAGGTAGTTAGAAAAAGACTGGCAAATTTCTATCTCTTTGTTATTACCTATTATTTCTATCTCTCACTTTCAGACAGTCACTCATGCTTGCGCCCGTGTGAACAGCCACTAACAATTTCTGCTTAAATCCCCACAATATTATTTAACAAAAAGTGGCAAGAATAGATATTTAAAAGATATACACATTTTAAAAGTCACAAATTTCTTACCGCGTATACTAAATATTTTACTTTAGTTATCGAAACCTGATACAGCAGGTATCGAGAATATTTCTGTGGATACTTGAGTAACTACTCGTTACTTTTCATTCGTATATTATCGAACTATTTTATTACCTTTATATTTGGATAATTTTAAAAATAAATACATATATGTAATTTTTGCTAAAGTATTTCAGATCTTCATTGTGACAGCAGAATATGAAAATAGGGTGCTAAAAACCAATTAAAATGAAAAAAATATTTAAATTTGTGAAAACTGGATGCGCTACTCCGAAAACCATGATTTTTAAGGATGGTTTACAATAGGTTTGGGACTTTGTATGGAAAAAGCATTTAACTTACATATAAAAGATTTTCAGATATCCATATCTATGTAAAAAATGCCGCTAAAGCGAATGGCGTACCCACTTTTTGCAATTTTTTGGCGACATTTGTCAAAGGTGAACTTGATTGTACTCGACATGGGTTCACTAAAAGTTAATTTACTAGTTCAAATATAACTCAATTTGAAAAATGTATGTACTTTAAATTATCTAAATTGAATTACCTACAATCCTACGTACTTTAATTTTAAAAAATTACCGCTATATTCAAAATCCTAACGGGTGAATTTAAAAATTCGTAAAAAAAAAGTGCTAAATGGCCACTTTAGGCGCTAGGGGTGGCTTAGGGTTCAGTTGTATCAAAAAACTGGGTAAGCCATTCGCTTTAGCGGCATACATAGATATGGATATCTGAAAATCTTTTATATGTAAGTTAAATGCTTTTTCCATACAAAATCCCAAACCTATTGTAAAACATCCTTAAAAATCACGGTTTTCGGAGTAGCGCATCCAGTTTTCACAAATTAAAATTTTTTTTTTCATTTTAATTGGTTTTTAGCACCCTATTTTCATATTCTGCTGTCACAATGAAGATCTGAAATACTTTAGCAAAAAAGCCATCTAATATACATATTTAAGTTTCATAACACTATGCAGATTTTTAGAAAATCATTCCGGTATTTTAAAACTTTTTTTAAAAAATTCGTTGGGATGTGAACAATTTTTGGGCATACTGTACCTACTTGAATATAATATGAAAGTATTATTGTCTATGTGTGATTTCTATACTTTTTGAGCTTGCTTTATATTTGCGTGCTTTATGTACAAGTGGAAGGCATATGCACAAGAATGTATGTGCTATTTACAAGTCTAACCATAAAAGCAATGACCACTTTCATCGTTTTCCAAAGACATGTGCTCACACATTCTTCCAATTGTATCTTTCGTTCGTTGCGCAGAAAGTTGTTGGTTGTTGGTGTTGTTCGATACACTGTTGTTTGTTAGCTGGCATTTAGAGGTATTGTTTAATTCTGGCAATGAAATTTCTTTCAGTTGACTTTGAAATTTCCAACAATACTGACACTAACTATCTGTCCGAAGCAAAGCGAAGTGCGGGTTTCATATACATATACGTGTATCTATATATATGTAGCTATTTTTTTCATCAAATCTGTATACAGCGTGTTTTAAAGTGATTTACTTTTGGAGGAAAAATATTCTTTATATTCATTGCAAATAGAGGAAAAACATTAGTATTAAGTGTCATGAAGTTGATTGATGTGATTATTTATCTCATTGCAATTTTAATCTTTCTTTACCTTTTACTGGATTAACTTTTCTTCGGGACTTTATTTCTATCTCTCGCACACACACACATACACCATTTATCCTGCATCAAACAGGTCTTTAGTCTAAAGTTCAACAATAATAATGAAGGTAAGAAAATGGAATAAGTTTCATTGTTACAGACCAAATATGTCAATAAAGTTGTCACTTTGATGCGATAGTCATTTCATCTTGTCTTGTTGATTTAACAATGTATTCACTACAGGCATACCTTCTTCACTTGCAGTTTTGCCACTACTGTTATTATTGTTGTTGGCTTGTGCTCTAGCACATTTTCTCCAACACAAGTTCATACATACATACAAATGTAGGCAAGTGCATATTCATACGCTGCATTCTACTAGTCGCATCTACTTTTTACCGATCTCACTCGCAACAGTCGTAACAGTGGATAGTGAGAGCAAACACAATTACAAACGCATTCATCGTTTCTCCTAAATGTGCAGTGAGCGTGTAATATGTTGTTACCGCTAGGTTTGCAAAACAAAAACCAAAGAAGATGGTAATCATTAGCTATTTTCCACAAATGGTGATTTTCAAGTTAGTGGTTTGTTGCAAATCACATAAAATATATTTATTTTTTTGTTTAAAATGCGTGCAACAAATTACGGTTTTTATAGAAGAGGTAAAAAATGAAAAGTACAAACTTTCGTTAATATTAAATTTAGACGTTTGTCGCACATAGAAACAAAAACATCGATGTAAAAGAGTAAAGTAACAGAGTTAAGTATCATTCTTTGTTAATAGGTGTATATTGTTGCATAGTTTTTAATTATAAATTTCTAATATTTAAATAGTTTTTCAAAGAACTTTAGAAGACATTAATGACATTTATAGTTCAAATGGATAATGGTTAGGCGTTACTTTGCAGCTTTAAAATCAATAGTCTTGCATGAAGCATAAATATAGCGATTTGGAAACGCTCGAAACCGTGAACTAATAAAAACCAAGGGTGTTCACGTTTAAGAGATTGTTCACGTTTGCGATTGTTAAAAATAAAATAACGGAAACTTTATGATCTTACCACAGAATTATCTTCACCTTATATATTACCTTTTCTCTTAAGTTCTTGTAGTAGACATATCTAGAGGACTCCCGAAATTATTAAAATCATGAACATTTATTCACAATCTCTAAGAAATTTTGTTGACGTTTTAGAGCTTTCACTTTTGTTCACGATTTAGAATAGTCAATGGAGAAAAAACTTGTTCACGTTAGTGAATGTTTGCGTTAGTGGATGTTGAACGTTGACTGTATTTCGAAGCTAAAACAGTCTAGGTTAGGTTGAAGTGGTTTTCTAGGGACACACTTAGGCCTGTACGGCCCATTGTGATACCAAATGGTTGGACCTAACGCAGTTGCGTTGCCTCCAGTGGAAGAACGACCTAAAAGTTTCTTATTTTAAAATTTAATTTCAATATCGCTTGCGAACTTGGGCGTTTATTTTCAGCCCCCAAATATACCCTTCGGTCTGGTGGGAGCAATTTGAACCAGGAATTTGAATACATTTATACATTTAAAGCCAATTGAAAATGATACATAAATCTCTATACCATAGACATACAGAATGGTGTGAAACTTTACTCTAAAGTTAATGTGAATGTTAAATTTCTCGAATTTTCCAAGTCGCTGAATACAACGCTTATCAGGGAAAACGGAATAAGAAAAGCTGTTGAAGGAATTATCTTCGGAAAATTTGCCGCACAACGTTAAACACTCTACTCTATACATTTTTATATGGTCTAGCTAGACCAATCAGTCTTAAATATGGATCTGCTTGAGGGTAAAATTTTCAGATTTACAGAAAAATTGCTTCCAATGTGTTTGACATACCATTTAGTTAGCAACCCCTTTTTCAAACTTTTTCAATTGTTTCAAATGCAGAAAAATTTGAAAAAGAAAATGTAACTAAATAAAATCATTTGAAAGATAGTTAAATAATAATACTATGTAATAGGTATTATAATCCTTAGGTTTTGACGACCGTTTCGGAAAATAGATTGAAAATATACGTGTTTCGGCGTTTTTGTGGGAGTGTACTTTTATTTCCATACAACCAGTCCGCAGACATTGAAAACGAAATTCGCCGTCTTGAAGCTCAAATTTGCACTTATTTGTATGCGATATAACACGAAAACTATATAATATTGGGTTGTATGGAAACAAAATACGCTCCCACAGAAACGCCGAGATATTTTTTCAATCTACTTTTCGAAACCTTCGTCAAATTTTCCTGATTTTGTTTCACCGTGTAATATATACATAAACTTAAAGCAACGGTATAAAATAAATGAAAGTTTAGAGTCAAATGAGAGTTTAGAGAATGTGTTCCTTTAAAATGTAAGGATGATAATGAAAGTCGAGTACAGATCGGACTACACAAATAATTCAAATATATGCATATATGGCAAGTGGGGGTAACGTGACAATTGGCATTAATTTTGTTTGTATGACAACTAGATATCTGTCAAGTTGTTAATACATATGCTTAATATAATGGCTCATTTCTCTGAAGACTGTATAACTGTTCACGCACAATTTGTTTTTTTTTCGTGAAAAAGTGTAAATTTTCTTCGAGTGCTGTATTTGGTTGTAAATTTAATAGTTGTTTTACGCTTTTATTTAGGTAAATATATCCAAAATATTGGTTTTTCTTTTATCTATCGAAATGTACAATGGTTTTTAACGATTTTCAACATGTTTCGATGACATGTAACATTTTATCTAAAGTGCCGTTTTGGGTTAATGTGGCCTGCATTTAAGGGGGTAACGTAGCAAATTATTATTATTATTTACTCATTGATTTTCTAAAAAAAGCCTTTTGGGCTTGTCTGTGGGAAATATCTTAAATATAACAGTTTACATTTTTGTAATAATTATTTAGATATTTATAAGCATTTAAAAATTCGTACAAATATTATAATTATGGGAGATAAATATTTATATTGATTTTAAAATGTGTTTCCTTATTAGGTGCTTTCGATTCGTGGTATTGGGTAAGTTGACCAAGTTTGTAGGTAATTCGTTTAAAATGTCATCGAAGATGAGCCTCCTGGTGCTCAGATTGAAGTTTACACTTCTGAATCTGCGAATGCGTCCACATCTAGAGCCAAGCCATCTAAGTGCACCAGTAATAGCATCTTTAAATAAAATTGGTCCGTTGCATAAAAGCACACCAACTAAAAACCAGCCGAAAGGCGATGAAGAGTTTGATTTTGACTTCTGCTTATAAAAGAGCTAAAGGAATTAACAACGAAAAAACACCATCAGCAACGAAAAAATACCAGTGAATAGTGTTGAAAAGACAAATACACAGTGAAAACCGGTTAAAAAGATTAGTATTTTATCATCAGAAGTGGATTTCTTAATAAATTGTTTGGGGCCGATGCCCAAAAACTAAATCGTTTCAATTCAATAAAAGTGAAGTTCATTTAAAATGTGCCAACGAGAGATGGGCGCGCCAGTACTTTTTGGCTCACGCTCACGTATGCTCACGGCTTTGAAAATTCTACTCACGCATGCTCACGCACGTCCGAATTTTTATAAAATTTTTCCAAACAATTTTACGCATGTTCACGCACGCAGTCTTTTTGTGGTTAAATTTTTATTTATGTAAATAAAAAATAAAGTACTTATATTAATAATATGCATATATAAATAATGCATTTTTCAACTAGGTATTTACGCGTTTTTATTTAAAAATAAAATTTGGTCCACTTTTTCACTGAGTATTCGGGTTATTAGCACCAAAAATAGGTATTTAAGAAATTGTAAATTATAACGACGTCATTGTCAAAAGTTACTTAACTCAAGCATTTTCACGTCGAAACTATGTCACGCTCATGCATGTTCACGTAGAAATTATGAAAATCAAATCACGCTCACACATGATCACGTGAGTGCGTGTTCACGCGTGTCACCTAAAATTCATGTCACGTGCCCATCTCAAGTGCCAACAGTATTCTATCTCTAATTCAAACTCCCGAAAATCCGAATGCACATTTTCAAATACATTTGGTATATATATATAGCCCGAACTGGTTGTATCTTTACTTGCACTTTAAATTTTCGTATACCTACTTTTTGAAAAAGAATAGCATCATTTCTTTTTGGTCTTTTTTTTTAGAATATTTATGCTCTTATGCCTTAAACACAATTGCGCCAGACGACGGGAAATCCGCAGACGAGTACACGCTATCAAAATTACAACGTGTTTAATGGTATGAAATGTCACCGAGTTACGGCGGTAACGAATTTTTGGCCGACAGCTGCCCATCGACTTAGATTTAATCCAATTTTCCCTGTCGAGTCTCGACCTCACGGTAAAATCTGGTAAACTGAAATTAAACAAAAAATACTTTATGTGATAAGCAAAAATGGAACGGAAACACAAAAAAAAACACTTTTCTTGCACGAAACAACACGTCAAATTGTAACGACAGTTACATTAAAAAAAGTGTCTGTGATATTTAATAAAATAAAAATTGTTAAATCTTACAAGAAAATAAATAAATAATGGAAAAATTAAACATAAATTGCTCGCCTAACTACTTCTGTAGAATCTTCTGGTTCACAATCACCATTTGAATTATTCAGAAATAGCAGAAGCTGCTACAGCATCAAAAGTTGAACAGGCTTTTGCGTCATTGATCTGTGGAGAATGTTGTTAAAAATCACCAAATATACAATTAATACATTTTCAAATGTCTTTTTAAATTACACTTATATTTCCAAAAAGTCTTTATTGTTTTAATTACAAATTTTCAATAAATTTTCACAAAAACAAAACAGCTGATTGACACTTTTAACATTTTTACCCGAAGAAAAAGTTCGAGATATTTCGTCCAAGAAGAAGAAAACAATTATTCTCTCTTCTCATTTACAAGTTTTTTGAGTACGGTTACGCTTTCTGGGCTATTTTAGGCGAGAGCGTTCACTAGGATGTAGCAAAAATAAGAAAATATCCCAAAATAGCATTAGCTATATACTTGCAGAATGATCCCGTGATCACGAACTAACCAAAGAAACGGTTTTTAAATGGCGGTAACCACTGCCAGTGTGACAAATAAGGGTTTTTAAGGGTCTAAGGTATGGATAAAACATAAAAAATACCCTATAACAATTCAAAAGTAAATAAAATTCTGTAAATTTTGAGCCATATTTGATCCAAATTGGTAAAGTGGTTCTCTCGAAATACCCATTCAAACTTTGAAAATTTTGATTTTTTTCAATTTTTGAATTTAAGTTTTTCTCTGATATCAACAAAATAAGATTGTCTTCCTTTACTCATTGTGAAGGTTTTGAATTTTGCTAACAATACTTTTGTAGCTGATGATGGCAATGGTTGATTCTTGCCAATTTTTTTTCAATCGTTGTCGCAATAGATTTGAAAAGTCTTTCTCAAAAAGTCCTTTTTGTCATACTGGCAGTGGTTACCGTCATTTAAATACCGTTTCTTTAATTAATTCGTGATCACGGGATCATTCTGCAATGTATTTTTCCGGAAAATGCGTTCACCCACGTTGTAGTACGGGAACAGACCTATTATTTGAATTCATGATGGTAAGAATTTTATTATTCGAACTAGTCTGTCAATGGAGATGTTCATAAACAAAAGACTTTACTTCCTCGCAAGCAAAATGATTTAACTTAACAAATAATTATCTTGTAAAAAGAAAATGGAAGCTGATTACTGCCATCTGTGGATCGTCGCAATTGTGTTTACTCGCAAATATTTTACGATTTCATGGATCATGGATCACTATCCGTCAGCGGAATGGTGTTTACGGCATTACTCTGTTTTTTATCCATAGAGTAGTTGTGAGTTTATGACAGAGTTTATGTCGGCGGATAATTTGTAGAAATATTGCAAGACGAGTATTTGAAATAATGCCTTCTCTTGTACAAGACGTGGTAAAAGCTAAAAAAAAAAGACAAAAAAATAGCATTCATTCACATTTTTTTCTTTAAGTGAGGAACAGAATGTGAAGCTGAAGCGTGAAGTAACAATCTGTCAAAAGTAAAATGTATTGTGTAATCAAACACAATGTGAAGTTGTCACTGCCGCTGAAGCTGAAGATGAAGCGCAAAATAAGAACTTTTCAACTTTGTTGCGCTTCAAGCATAACAAATGATTGTCAAAATAAAAAAATGGAAGAATGCACTAAATTATATATAGAACTTGTAAAAGAATTTAATTGGTTTACAATTTAAAGCACTTTGATTGCAAAAATGTGTAGAAAAATATGATTGTGTGTGTTTCCAATTAAAATAAACATGAGCTTCAGAGGTGCATATTCTGTTAACATTTTTCTTTGTCGCGTTTCATTGTTTGCTACGCTACATTCTGCGCTTTAGCAGCGTGCTTCAAGCTTCACATTCTGTTCCAGCCTTTAATAGAATTACGTTTTGCTGTACCGTGCAACAATTGTGTAAATCACTTTTTACTAAAAATTTAATTTTTCTTAAATAAAATTTAAAATTCTATTTAACTTTTTTCTACCAAATAAGTAATTACTTAATTAATGAAGATTTGAAAACATAAAAGGTTTTTCCCAAATCAGGTTATTAGCAACATGACATATCTTTGATTTCATAGTTTTAGTAAATTTTTCAAGTTCCTACTATTTTTTATTTGAAAAGTGTACCCAACGCGAAAGAGTATGATTTCCTCTCCGTATCAGAAGTTTTAAGTTTTTATCAGATATATTTCTGCTGGCAAAAACTTGAAGTGTTAAATTTGCTTTCAAAGGAAATGTGAATATTTGTTCGCTTCAATTTTGTTCTCGTATATTTACTTTTGCCTGAGAGAATTTTTCTTTTTCGCTCGTATTTGATACTTGCAGATTTTATTCCAAAAAGTAAGCGAACAGACCTACTTAATATAATATAATTCAGAAATCAATTTACGATAGATACAAAAAATATATAAACATAAAAAAATTTATGAAAATCAAAATATCAGAACTAGACAAACATACTTTGGATAAGAACACGAAATTTATTACAAAATATTTAATTAATTGTTTATTATTTAACTTGAATAAACTTATCGAAAGAAAGCAAGAAACCAAATTATTGAATGCTAATGAAATAGACAATTATATTGATTACAAATGAAATTTTGAACAAAAAACATATGAGGATTTTAATTAAATTGCTCCGCACGTAATGTTTGATTATAATTTCACCTTGCTTCAACTTCGAGTTTAACTAAGTAGCGTACGACCACATCCGATGTAGTTTTTTGTAACTAATAATATACCTACTCTTACGAATGCTATGTATCTATCTAGTAAATTGTTCGACCATCAAACTCGATGAATGACAAATAGTGGTAAACAAACGGTGAAATTAAATAGTATTAAATCAGCCACCACCAAAATGACTGCATACTAACCGAGACAGACCAAAGTGTTTTTAATAAGCGCCAATTTCAATGACACGAATTACATACAGCAAAGCTAGCAAATACCACTTTACGTTTATATGCGAACAGCCCGGTCTTTCACGGACGGTGGTGAATCAAATTGATCAGAAACTACAAGTATAAGCTCAATAATAATTATTAGGCTTTTCACTTTCATTGTATACACGATTAACTGAAAAATTATTTGCGTTTTCTTTTGTACTTGAGCCTTCGACTAACGGTCAACAATGAAATTAGCCTGAAAGTATGTTTGAAGACTATCAAGTACTTACTTAAGCTTACCAACCATTTAAAGAAATATAAGCACGTACAATGCATAAATAACTATGTACCTAGCAAGTACAATAAAACGTTTTATTAGAAAATAATTAATGTAAAGTGAAATGTGGTAAGATTTTTAGTTTAAATTAGCTAATTGAATTGAGAAGAAAAAAATATTATTAAGAAGAAATTTAGAAACCGTCAGTTTATTTGTCTTTCTGCTTGACTGTCGCTTTCAATGCTTCTGTCACATTCTCCACATTAGAGATTACTTAAATTGTGATTAAGTAATTAGCTTATTTAGTTGTTATTGTTGGAAGGCATCGGTTAACCTTTTATCACGCCGTGTTGCACATCTGTAACACATCCAATTTCTTACAAAATTTTGTATTCCTTGGTTGTGTATCATAACTGATTAAGTAGAAACTGGTGCGACTATTTTATGTTATTTAAAAGGTATTGACAACTGCTAACGTAATGTATTTTGTAACCAAAACAATAAAATGCACACACTTGACATTTTCGGTTGCAAATGAAAAAGTAATCACTTTAAAAAAGCATAGTTTACTCATATATTTATATATTTTACTGCAGTTTTTTCTAAAAATGTGATAGTTAAATTTTCAAATAATCGATATTAATTGATAAATAGTGATAATTATGCACAAACAAAAACAACAAAAATCGTACTTTTGAATAAGTGACATAACCAAATTTTTTGAAATACAACTTTTTTATAAACAAATATGCAAAAACAAAAAAATACGAGTTTGTTTATTTCTTAATGCGTATCGAACTAAGTACTAAATTTCAAAATCCATAATCTTTCGTGATAAAGGGTTAAAATTTACGTTTTATGAAAATCGCATTTATCAAAAACATGGTTCAGCCATACTTTTTAAACGGAACTTAAGTGAATGTTTTAAAAATTAAACTTAACTCTATCAAAATACTTCCAACCAATTTTGAAATATTTAATTTCTTTCGATAGCCACTTCGCGTTCTTCTTAGCCTTAGTGTCATTGTCATGCTGGCATCGTGTGAACCTCCCGCCTCTAAACGTCCTTTGATTTTCAATAATTGGCCTCCAAAAAATGGCAAACAAATTGCACATGGACGTAATCCAGGAGGTAAACAAAGGACGTTTGTTGTTCAAATACGTAGCGATCAACCTGTTCCATTGGTGCTAAAAGGACGTCCTGGTTATGCTCATCCACATGCAGCTCATCTTCATCATGCTCCTCCTGCACATCTGCGTGGAACTCGTCCGTTAAAATTGACAGCACCTGTATATCTCAAACCGGGAACCGGCTTGTCGAAAGCGATTCAACGGAAGCCACTAAAAATTAAATTGGTAAATTCAAAGCCAAAATCAAAGCCAGCGGTAAGCTATGAGAAACCTTTTAAATACGAAAAGCCATCACCAGCAGCCTCATATTCATCTTTTGGAGCTGAGGCACAAAAGTTGCCGGTAATTTACATACGTCAATAAACACACATACATATCCACATACGATACGTCATATCGCTATCAATTGATCTTTCTTCATTTCAGTTGTTGGAAACACATAGCAATTTCATCTCTGATCATTTTGCGCCGATCCATACAATACCTGCCCCGAATCTAGGTTTGCCCGATAACCATCTTCACCAAGAAGAAAACTACCTGCCACCAAAACCACAACCCTACCACCAATCGCTATACAACGCCAATGGCAACCAATATCAAGTTTTTGAGGAAAATACCAATGATCAAACTGTACTTGATCCCCTATCAGGTTCACAGAAACTCTTTGCACCCGATCCAGATCCTTCACTTCCTACATCCAAAATTCGCCCAGCCTCTGACCCATTTAATCAGCCTAGCAACGGTAAGCCTTTGCCTATAGATGTTCAAACCAACTATCTGCTCCCCGCCCAACCACTAATTCAGATTCTTGGTGCACAAGAGTCCGTTCCAGAGATCTATCCAATTCAATTCACTCAACAAGCCCAATTGCAACCGATTGTAACAGCCAATGTTGCTGCTGTCCAGTCTCCACCTATTCCTATTTACAACCCGACGTATCTCGTCACACAATCAAACAATCTATACACACAGCATAAGCAACACTTGTTTAATCCAAGCACCAGCATTGTTGACGTAGGCTATGTGAACGCAGATTTAACCCAAGAAGTTGCTAGCAATGGGCAAATATTGCAGGCTGCCAAAGACTCTCATAATAATATACATCCTGTGCTCGATAGTGCGCCCCAATTTGCTGCCTTAATAGCAGCTCCCGCATTGGGAGAGGAACATGCGTTGGAGACTGCTCATTTCCATTTGCCAAATGTCGCCGCTACGCCTACGGGTCCTGAAGGGGGATTTGTCGTGTCAAACTATTATGGCAATGCGCAAGACTCTTCTCAG
Organism: Toxonevra muliebris; assembly: GCA_963691655.1. Lineage (NCBI taxonomy): Eukaryota > Metazoa > Arthropoda > Insecta > Diptera > Pallopteridae > Toxonevra > Toxonevra muliebris. Next base: position 1,661,654 of record OY829327.1, on the reverse strand, counting down.
TTGCTTCAGGCATATGCAGAAGAAGAGGCACAACGCCAACATTTAGAGATAGAACAAAGCACGATTGAATTGCAGAAGCTGCAACAAGAACAGGAGCAACAGTTGTTATTACAACAGCAGCAAAACCACTTGCTCGAAGTGCAACAGGATCATTTCCAACAGCAACAACAACTGCAGTTGCACTTGCAGCAAGAGGAACAACAGCAACAGTTTCACCAGCAACTGCCACCATATCAACAACAACAGCTGCGCTTGCAACAACAACAGCAATCAAAACATCAACAACAAATCGTCAACGTAGATCCCGCTGCTGCTGCATTCGAGGAGCATCAACGTTTAGTGAAACAACAACTGGGCGATGATACACCGTTGAGAATTTTCGTTCCAGACGACGACACGGATGGAGTAAGGGCTTTACTTGATATTTAAAATCAATTTTTATAAAATAAAATTTTATTTTACTTCTTTCTATAGCAACGTCTACAGAAGCGATCGGACAATATAAAGAAAGGCACCGTTGAAGATGCGAATACAGGATCCGACAGCAATGGCGAAGATCACTTTGAGGTATCCTCATCAGTGGAAGTGTCCAATGAGAATCAGCACGATGGTGCTGAGAATGTAGCCCGTAAATGAAGTCAAACTTAGGAAATTCATGTGAATAGTGTTTTAAGCATTCGAACATTTTTATATAATTTTTCGTATTTCATGAATAATAAATTATTTATTTGTTTTAATTTGAGAATTTATTTGGCTGTATTTAAAGTTTAAAGCCTCTTTACGCTAGATCTGTTCGGGTACACAACAACCATTACTAGTTTTACTATTTTTACTATAAATCCATTCACTTTCGCAAAAACAATAGTAAAAAAGAGCAAAACAGGAGAGTAAATTGTCTTCCCTCCGTAATACATTTCTACTAGTAAAAATAGCAAGTAAAGAAAACAGCTGTTTGATCGCCAAACCGTTAAAGTAATTTTTCGTTTTTTCAAATATTTTTCAGAATTTGTTAAAAAAAAGATCCGTTCCCGTACTTTACCGCGGGTGCACGAATTTACTTAAAAACAGCCCAAAAGCGTTCCCGTCAAAACGTATTTAACAGGGTGAAGTCATCTCTGAGAACTCTCTCATTTTATTTGAAGAGTCAAATTTTGTAGTTTCAAAATAGTGCAAAACAAAAAATACGCCTTGCGCCTTGGTGCAAAATGTAAATAAACAGAAATTGGTTGTGTATTAACGAACACAAGACAGAAGTGAAACCAAGGCGGATTTAACATGGTGGTATCAGCACTACAACAAGTACAACGTAACAATAACAACACGCTACTTTGTTGTTGCTAAAAATCGTAATTGTCAAAAACACAGGAACAAAACAACAACAACAAAATTTTGACAGTTAAGATTATTTTTATATAAAAAAAACTAGAGAAGAAGAAGACAGAGCTGACGCTGCTATCACCATGTTATTTGCTTGTGTTTCGTTTAGTTCACAAGAAGTTTCACTTCTGCCTTGTGTTCGTTAATATACAACCAATTTTTAGTAAAGAATATCGTAAAGCTTATAATATGAAGAGTGATGAGAACCGTACGATGCTTTGCACTTAAATGAACAAATGGCCTTATGATAACTAAAGTAGGTAACAAAAATGTTCGTTTCGAGTGTATCCAACCCCCTCGCGAAAGTCGCATCTATTGTCGTTCCCGATCGTGTTGTAGGTTCTTTGGCATTATTCGCCATTCGCAACATTATTTTTTATCTTGAAAAAAAATTTCGCAAGGGCTGCGCGTCATCGTGATCAAAGTTGACATTTAAATCACCGCTCAGTATCATTGGTATCGTATGCTTATCAGTTTTCATTACTTTGGCAACGTGTGGAGTATACACGGTTAAAGATTCATACAAAAAGTCGATGATGTCTTGTATTTTCGTATTAGGAGAGATATAAACCGCGATTATAAGTATACTTTACCCATAATTCGTTAAGACATCGTGATGCACAAAGGTTAGCGTAATTTGATGTAAAAGCAAAAATATTCTGCGTCGACCTTACGCTCATTTCAATGTTAGACGTTACAATATGCACTGGATCATCATGTTTGTGATAAATTGCAACTCCACCTGCCCAAGCAGAAGGTCTTTTGACATGAACAACACAGTTGAAGTTAGGTATGTCAACGTTATCGTCATCATTTAAGTTTCTGATAGCAATAGTATGTGAGATCGCTGAAATACTGTTTGTTTCAAGTCAGGAGCATGAGCATGAAATCAGAAACAACTGTAGTGATGATGCGTAACGCGTTAAGAGAAAGACGTTCAAATTCACGCTGCAAGGAAACCATTTTGGAAGTAGTGTGTCGTCCGTGGTAAAACGTGTTATTATTATGAGTCGAGACAATGTACAAGCCTCGAATAGATGTGACTCGAGAAAGAGCAACGTAAAGTAGCTGTTGCGTGTGTGTTTTTTCATATTCATACACAATTTCCTCGAACGTACCTCCCTGTGATTTGTGAATAGTAATGGCACACGCAGAAACCAATGGGAAATGATTGCGCTTAGCAGAAATTGTTTTGTTGTTATTGAGTGATATCGTTGATGTCCGCCTGTCTATGGGAACCGCTGTCTGTGGAATATTAATAGCTGCAATATAAGATGCATCTTTTTTTCAAATTTTATTCCTGTTTTGGATGAATTAGAAAAATCTAGGCAAACGCGGGTTACTTGACCTTCAATATTTCGTTCAATGTGAACGAGCTTCCCCATAGCGCCATTTGCTAGCCGTCTGATACGTCAACATTAGTTGTAATGACGTACGGATTTTGTAGGACAGACATTTTATTTAATTTTTGTCTAACAAAGTTTTGTTGTTCCACACTTGAACATCCCACGTAAACATCAGTTGCAACGGAAGTGTGCTTGTGTTCGGCTAAATTCAAAATTTCATTGTTGTATGCTGAAACCGAATTATTTCTGAGAAAAAGGCGTATTCCATTGGGGCATAGAACATCTGCTTCCTGTTTTGTAAAAATTCGCGATTCTAGCAGTACTAATTCATCCGCAGTCAAGATTTGTCCGTTTCCAATCTTCATCAATATTGTTGAGAATGCCTCATCTGCCTGCCCCATAACTTGCGTCAACTCGTAAAACTTTAGACCCCGCCATAATACGGGCCCAACTATTCGTTGTCTTTGCTGTTTGAAGATGGGGGTAGCTCTGACAGGAGGTAGCTGCCTTAAGTCTCCTATGAGAAAGACATCCAAGCCCCCGAAACTCGTGTTAAAATTTCCAGTGATTTGTTTCAATCGTGAATCAATTTGAGTAAGTAACTCGGCACCGATCATACTGGCTTTATCAATGATGAGTACCTTCACGAATTTGAAAAGAGCACGATATTGATGCGCAACTTCAATCGAGAAAGGCAGTAATTTAGACTGCGAAATTTTCAAAGCCGTATGGAAAGTTGTACCGCCGATTGCCACAGCAGCTTTTCCTTTAGAAGCACACGTTTTATACGCATTGCAGTAACCATCCGTGTTTGAGAAGCGATTGTAAATTTCCATGATGAGCTTTATTACAAATGTCTTACCACATCCTGCCGGACCTAACGAATCGACAGCAGGTTGAAATGTGATATCCTCGCGAGCAAGTGTACTTGAAGGTTCCGGTATAATTGGAACTTCACTGCGGACCATTGAAGGTCCTTGTGAATGTACGACTGACGCATGTTGTTTGCAGAATTTATATTATTGTCGTCATGAGGATCTTGGTTCACTGAAGTGGTGCTTGTATTTTGTGGATTGTCTGGCTGAGAATCAGTTTCCTGTGTGTAGTCCATGATATCCAAAAAATTATGAATGGAATCATAAAATACGAAAAGGCAGTATCTGTACTATCATAGTATCTGAAAATGTCATTAAATATTGATTAGTCAATGTAATAGACATATTATTCAATATTGAATGTTTGATATTTGTTTTATATTATTTTCAATATTATTTCGAAAAATTTAAATTAAGTTAAAACCTGAACCTTTTTATTCTCATCTATCACTTTTTTTTATTTTTTGCAAATATATTTTGTTTACTTCGTTTTGTACAAAAGCTTTTTTGTTTTTGTGGTTATTCTGTCACTAGGTTCGTTCCCGTACTTTTTGGGTAAATCTGGTAAACTGAGAGTAAACGAAAAACGCTCTCTCTGATACACAAAAATGCACAAAAGTACGGGAACGCACAAAACCACTTTTCTTGCACGAAACAAAACGTTAAATTTTAACGACAGTTAAATTCCAAAAACAAAGTTTCTGTGATATTTAATAAAATAAAAATTGTTAAATCTTACAAGAAAATAAATAAATAATGAAAACATTTTTAGCCTGTCTACTTTTGCAGAATCTTCTGGTTCACAATCACCATTTGCATTATTCGGATATGGCAGAAGCTTCTACAGCGTTGGAAGTTGAACAGACAATTGCGTCAATAACTTGTGGAGAATGTAGTTAAAAATTAACTAATATACTATTAAATAATTTTCAAATGTCTCTGCTCTCATTTGCAAGTTTTTTGAGTACAGGAACGCTTTCTGGGCTGTTTTGGGCGAACGCGTTTACCGCGTTGTAGTACGGGAACGGAGCTACTATTGAAAGCTTTCAAATGCCAGTTTAAGAAAAAAATGGCAAACAGCTGATTAAATGCATATGCAGAGTTGCATTGGTTATGCTTTACGAAAGTACTTAAAAGACTATCAATTATCTCTGCGCGTGTTTCTACTTTTGTCGATATTTAAAATTGAGAACAAGACCATTTAATATTTGTGCAAAGATTTTTAAACGACAAAAATTGCTTGCTATTGAGAAAGAATCAATGGTCCACACACAGTTCAAGCACGTCTCGTTTCGGACACCGGTGAAGAAGCAGGCCCACCGATTGATTTGCCAGCAGGCGTGACTGTCGAACAACTAGAACTCATATGCAATGCGCTGCTGAAGAATGAAGAATCAACACCTTACCTATTATTTTATTCAATCGCTAAATTTTTTCTTCATTGGCTTGTGTTTTTTAATTTCATTTGCTTGTGTTTCGTTTAGTTCACAAGAAGTTTCACTTCTGCCTTGTATTCGTTAATACACAACTAATTTTTTTTTTGGGATTAATGCTAGTACAAAAATTGCAACTCTGTACCGGTAATTTCGATGACAATTGTAGCGAACTCTTTTTGTGTGCGACATCTTCATGTAATTCCTTAGACATTTGCGCCATCTGTATGTGAAATGTATAACTGTCATAAACTTTAATATGGCGACGCTACACATCTCAGCGGTAAATAGAAGCACTAGAATAGCGCTAAACAAGTGCTTGATTGCAAGCACTTAAGTGCACTACAAGCACATGTGTTCTATATAAATTTTAACATTGCATGTCCTAGAAGACAAGCACTTGTTTAGTGCAGTACTTTTAGCGCTAAACAAGCGCAAGAAAGAATGCGTTAGATAGGTACTTCCACTCATTCATTCGCTGCTTCGTGCTTACTTTAGTTGAGAAAGAGAGAAAAATTATCGTGTATCGATTCATGCATTCATAATTTTTCATTGCTGCGTCATTTTATTTTATTCTTTTCTTTTGCTTTTTCGTTTTCGATATATATATATATACATATATAATTATATTTTTATTTATTTTTTATAAAACAATTGCAAAAAAGAAATAAAATAAAACAAACACACTTTTCGTGAAATTTCACAACCACTTTACTTAGTGATGATTCGATACAAGTAAAAACTCGATACTTTTCATTCGATTCCAGTCCTTTTTTACTCTATGCTATAACATAAGTATTTTACTTGGTATCGGAAAAAAGGGTCTCGATACTTTTGGAAAATATTTATTTAAAAAACTGAAATATTGCTATACAGTATTTAAAATTGTATATCATTTTACAATATTTTACAGCAATCAATAATATATTTAAAAATGCTACTGCAGAATTATTCAAAATATTTCAGTCCATATTGCAATATTTCAATATATGACAATATTGCAGTACAGTATTGAAGTTCTAAAAAAATATTTCCGGCCATGCATGTAGAACATAATGTTTATTGAAACCTTTTCATTAAAATAAAATATTTTTAACAAGCTTTAATCTGTTGATTAGTTTTCCTTCTATTATAAATTTTCTAGCGATTTGCTAAATTAAATTAATGTCATTTCTATATGATTCACGTGTTTCCAGTGGAAATATCTCAAAACCATGATTTATAGGGGAAAAACTCGTGTTGAGTAGTATAAACTGTAGGCTCAACCATGTTGTATCACAATGAGCCGTTCTGGCCTGAATGTTTTCATTGACAGGCACTTAAAAAAATAGTAATTTGTCTCTTTAAACGAGTATTCGATACAAGTACGTATTCGATACTTTTTTCCGATATTTTCGGTAGCATCGATACTTTTATTTGAAACAAGTAATGAGTAAAAATATCGATACTATGTGGGCATCGAATCAACACTAACTTTACTTCGCTGTTGCGTGAAAACTAACTCTCTTCGTTTCTCGCTCAGTCAACATATCGTAGCGTCTCACTGAATGATACTCGTTTTTATTACTCAATAGAAAACTAAATTTGTTGTTCGCATGGTTGCTTTGCAATTTCTTTCTGCCATAGGCGTGTGTTTGTGTGTGTAATTAATATGTTATATTGAAATAAAACTATTTATGAATCGTTTATTATATAGTTTGCTCGTGAATTCAATTACGGAATATTGATATTTAGCCTCTCATGCACATTGCTCGACAAAATTATGTCGCATTGCAAACTTAAGCGCGACGTCACATCCGGTTGGTTTTACTCTAGGATCAAGAGAAAAGAAGTTTCACTTCAAAAAGTACTGCTAAAATTCAAATTTTTAATATTCACAACGGAAGCTGTTTTTGACACTATAACTTTTACTCTCTGAAATGATTTCACCCTGCTAAATATGCTTTGGTTCCCGTAATCAAAAAAAACTTGCAAATGGGAACGGAGATGAGAAAGTAATTAGGTCTGTTCCCGTAGTTTTTGGGTAAAGTTTGGTAAACTGAGAGTAAACAAAATTTCCAACTTACCTAAGTACAAAATTAAATAGGTAAATTTTATGAAAAACCATAATACTTAAACAAAATTGATACAGTACATGTGACAAAAGTTAAAAGAATTAATTAATTAAATATTGTCTATTGTCCGGTGTTATACACTAGTCCGTTTTCATGATTGTAATGAAAAATTAAAATTTTGTCATTTAAGACTAGTTGTCCCGATTCATGTAGATCATGAATGTATGTAATCTTTGTGTATTTACCACTTATCAGATTTGGGCAATGTATGATATCCCTAATTTTAATAAGTTCAGAGTTTATGCATTGGTTGAAAAAATTATAATGTATGTACGCCACAAAGCTATCCATTCTCGCACACTTTGCTGCGGAATATATTCCAGAGATTTTACCATATTTATATGAACCAATGTCTGTTTTAGTATTTGTGGTGGAACGGAGGCAACCACTTTCAAACGTTCTCATTAATTCCATCTGATGTGAACTAACAAAGGGTTGTAAACACCAAACAGGGGCAGCATATGTAAGTATGGGTCGTATATATAATTTATAAATATCAGTCTTAATTCTCGTGTTTATGTAACGGTTAGTTAAATACGATTAATTGCACATTTAGCTTTTCGAGCCTTATTAATTCTTATAGTCACATTTTTGGTAAATCTACCATTTGTTTGGAATTGCACTTCCAATAATCGGATGTCTTTTGAGTGTGGGATAGCTTCACCACCCAGTTTTATACACATGCCACGACATTACTTTCTAAAATAAGCACTGTTATCGTAAACCTGACCCATAATATTGATGGATTCCGTTTTAGAAACATTGAGTATGAGTTTCCATTTGTTAAGATAGGCTAGTAGTTCATTTAAATAAACGTTTAAGAAATTGTGTGCTATCTTGGGTCGATTATGTGTAATAGGAATCGTCGTGTCGTCTGCAAACAGAGTAAGTTTAACGTTATTATTAATAGGAATATCATACATAAACAAATTGAATAAAATTGGTGATAATACTGAACCCTGGGGGTGCCGAAAGGCATGTCGTGCCAATCCGAAATTTTATTGTTAATTCGAACCGCAAATCGTCTTGAGTTCAATGATGATCTGATAATTCTAGTTATGAAAGTGTTAACATTTAGTTTCATCATTTTATGAATGAGACCGATATGCCATACAGTGTCAAAAGCCGCCTTTAAGTCCAAGGCCACAATTGATGTGATCATTTTATTACAATATTAAGGCCGTTTATAATATCATTCTGAATTTTGCATAAAGCGTGTTCAGTTGAATGCCCGGGTAAAAAACCAAACTGATTTGAAGAATATCAAGTGAATCAATATGTGACCAAATACGAACAGCAATAATCTTCTCAAATATCTTGGCTATGCATAGCAGTTGAGAAATAGGTCTCCAGTTTGAAATGATTGTTGAATCTTTACCAGGCTTGGTATAGCCGTGATGAGTGCCATCTTCCAAGAGTGGGGAAAATATGCAATGGAAAGGAGATGGTTGAATAAAATCGTTAAGAAGAGTATAATACCCGGAGAGAATTGTTTAATTATGAAAAAAGATAAATCGTCAGAGCCAGTCGACTTTTTATTAAGCCTAGTTTTGATGATATTATTGACCCCTTCAACCGAAGTAATAAAGAGTCCGCTGGTCCTCAAGTAATAAAGAGATTAATTTATTCAGGTCTTCATTGCTACGAATAACCGGAGTTATATTATGATTAAATGTGACGACTTGATTAATGTTTGTGAGATGTTCAATGTCAGATTTGACTTTATTATCGATAATGGAATTATTATGAACTGTTAATAGATGGTTATTTGCAAACTGTTGAGCTAAATCATTTGCAATATTATTACCACCAGCAATAGCATTTGTTTTATTTTCGTCAGTGAATAAGCAACCGGAAATATTGGGTTTAACTTTGTGACCAGTAATTCGTTTTATGGCTTTAAAAGCATCGCGGCTATCAGTAACACTGTCAAAAATGTTAAAGTAAAAATTAACGGTATCAAACTGAACAGCATTTTTTATCATGCCCTTTAATAATGATATTTGCTTTAGGATCTGAATTCTTGTGAAATATTGTACAGTATTACCAATACGCTGGAGTTTTCTTGATAAAGTTTTACATATCTTTTGCATGGCCTTTATTCTTGATTCTGTGATTCGATACAGCCAATTTCGGAGATTTGGTTCGCTCTGGCAACTCCGGTGAAAACTGTACCAGAATTTTTTGTATACCTTTTGGTTGGGTTTGGTCTAAAATAAAGCCATAGGCAAAATTTAAGACAAATCTGAAAGGATGAAGTCTATCGCTCGTTACGTTTAATCTGGAATGGCTGAATTAATACATTTTCAAATATTTTTTGAAAATTTTCCATTTTAAATAACACTTATTTTTCCAAAAATCTTTTATTTATTTATAAATTTCAAATTTTCAATATTTTTTCACAAAAGGAAAACAGCTGATAAGCACAAAACAGCTAATTGTTTGATACTTTTACCATTTTTACCCGAAGAAAAAGTGCGGGCTGTTTCGTGCAAGAAGAAGAAGACAATTACTCTCTCATCTCCGCTCTCATTTGCAAATTTTCTTTGTACGGGAACGCTTTTGGGCTGTTTTGGGTAAATTCGTGTACCCGCGGTAAAGCACGGGAACGGACCTATTTTATAACAAATTCCGAAAAATAATAGACAAAACGATAAATTGCTTTGACAGTTTGGCGGTCAAACATCTGTTTTCTTCTGGATTTCTAGTAAAAATAGTAATAGTATTCGATAGTTTCCGAAACTATCGAATACTTTCGAACTTTTCAATTTCCTGATAAGAATATAATACTATGTTTCCACTGAGCCGAAATTGCGTGGTTTCGACTATTTTCGTGGTTTCGGCTGAAACTGCGTTGAAATTCTCAATTTTGGCATATAAAAATATGTGAAGCGAAACCACGGAAATGAGGGAGTTTGAACGAAACCGTCAAACGAAACCAACTGAACCAATGTGAACGATTGCAGTTTTGTTCGAAACCATTTGCCGAAACTACGCAATTTCGGCTCAATGGGAACATGGTATAAAAAAGAAATGTGTAACACATGTAAATGTGTAAAGTAGAAAAGTGAAATTCGTTTTCTTAACGCCAACTAGGGTAGCCAGATTTTTGACCCGCGAAATTAGTACATTAGATGTTGTGAATAAGTGAAAATCAGTACAGTTTTTATGCTTTTATTATCTAGTAATTTCAATGTCATATAGTGATATAAACGATCTGAAACTTTTTCTCCGATTTTGTGTATTCCTTTTTCATGATCAACAGACAATGTTGATTACGTATTAAGAGAATTGTGAGAGCTAAGGACAATAATCAAATTCAATTAATAACAAATTCCTTTCACTCATTTAAAAACTTAAGACTGGAACAGAATGTGAAGCGTGAAGTACGCAGCTGAAGCACAAAGTGTAGCGCACCAAACAATGAAACGCGACAAAGAAAAATGTGAGCAGAATGTGCACCTCTGAAGCTAATGTTTATTGTAGTTGGAAACACCTAATCATATTTTTCTCCACATTTTTGCAATCAAAGTGCTTTAAATTGTAAACCAATTAATTTTTTTTACAGGTTCTATAAATAATTCAGTGCATTCTTGAACTTTTTTATTTTGACAATCATTTGTTATGCTTGAAGCGCGACAAAGTTGAAAAGTTCTTATTTTGCGCTTCAGCTTCAGTGGCAGTGACAACTTCACATTGTATTTGATTATAATGGAAATGTATACATTTTACTTTTGACAGATTGTTACTTCACACTTCAGCTTCAGATTCTGTTCCTCACTTTACGTTAATCGACTTTTCTTCAAGCAAATATTACTTTTCTCCTCTCGATAGCAGCAACGCGTATGTATTTTATTTTGTGAACAATCAGAAAAGAAACAAACAGGGTGAGACTGTTTGCAAAAGATTTTAAGATCATTAAGGTTAAGCACAAAAATTGTTAAGATATTAATTTGAAAAAATCAGTACAAAATACAAAAATCAGTATAGTTTCGTACTATTTTAGAGATTTCAAAAAATCAGTATTTAAAAAATCAGTACGTCTGGCTACCCTAACGCCAACTGGCAATGTGTTTTTTTTTTAATTTCGCCAATTTAAGCAAATTAATTTTTATTGGTAGACTTTTGCAGTTAAAGAATAGAATGAAAAATTTTTTAATAAGAAATAAAAGAAAATATATGTTTTTATCTGCAGTCTTTGTGAGTAAATATTAGTATTCACAAATTTTGCACGTAGAACTACTTCTTGTTTGGAAGGTATTTGGGTTTTCATATTTATTATGAATCTCGGTTGTGAAAACAATTGTATTATCTTTTTATTTGCACACATTACAGAAGAGGCTTCAAAGCCATTATGGAATGCGTAACTAAACACTTTTGTAAAGCTAGTCTTGTGGTGAAATAGAAACGAACTTGTCTTATAAATGACAAAACACATTAATAATAAACTGCTAGACATATATATAATTTATGTATTTTAAATTTTCTTGTACTAGTTACTGTATTAATTACCAATAAAAATTCTTCATAGTTGGAAAACCACTGAGATTATTTATGTAAAAATGCCACACAAATTACACAAAGGATTTATTTTTGAAAAACCCTCAAAACTATAATTTTTATGAAAGTTCGATACTAACGATAGTACCCCTTGATAGTATCACAAACTATCGATATTCGAATCTATCGATAGTTTTCCATCTCTAAGAGGCATCAGCTACTTCTGAATAATGCAAATGGCGATGAAGATTCTTCAGAAGTAGTCAGGCGTATAATTAATGTTTAATTTTTTCATTATTTATTTATTTTCTTGGAAGATTTAAAATTTTAATATCTTCGACAATTTTTTTTTCTTAAAATTAGCTGCCGCTACAATTTGACGTTTTGCTTCGTGCAAGAAAAGCGTTTTTTTGTTCCCGTACTTTTTCGAAGTACAATACAAGGTACAATTCGCACATTTTAGGTAAAATTTGCCATTAGCCAAACTAAATTTAACAATTTATTACAAACAAATTAAAAATTATTTTGTAATAAGTACCTACTTAAATTTAACTTGCCTGTACAGTATTACTCACAGCTCTGATATTGCTGTTTATAAAGGGAAAAATATTGCAAAATAATTTTCCAAAGTCATAAGAAGATTTTTGAAATTTAGCAAAAATTTTATGAAATGTAAACTTCTTATGACTTTGAACCTATTAATAAACAATATCTGATTTCAAAAATGGAATTTGCATTGGGTATGTTTCCTTTTATAAACAGTAATAACAGAGCTCTGAGCTTCGAAACTAATCTTGGCTAAAAATGTTTGAAAAATCGAAAATTATGATAAAAATTTCGGAACTTTCTTTAGATATTATCAGATTTAAAAATTTTGTTTCCCCTTGTGTTCATCTAGATGTTTAAACCTAATTTAACAACTGCTGTTATTTCTATACAAACAATTTTATTTATTTTATGGAATATGATCAATGAGAATGAATGATAATAGTTATATAACGAGTATTGTTTTCATGTTTTGGTTACTTTTTTTAATTGTTAACTTTTAAATTAAAATTAAATATCTTACAAAAACCAATGAAGTATATTATTTTAGGTAAATTCAAGCTCATTTAGGTACAACTTTTTTGGTAAATTAGGTACAATTTTAAATTTGGAAATTTCATCACTTCTTAGTACTAGAAAAAAGTATTGAGTACTTACTCGTAATTACTTGTTTCGGACTAAAGGCTCTGGCACATAAAGTCCTGACAACTACTATAAAATTCACAACGTATATCTTAAAGTAACTCAAGAAGTTAAGCAACTCTCAACTTAACAATATTTTCCAGAACTTCAATACGGTAGTGCAATATGTTCATATATTGGAATTTTCCAATATGAACTAAAATATTTTGAATATGCATATTGAATAATTCTGCAGCAGCATTTTGAAATATATTATTAATTGGTGTAAAATATTGCAATACGACTCATAATCTTAAGTATTATATAGCAATATTTTAGTTTTATAAATCAATGTTTTCCAAAAGTATCGAGCATCTGATACTGACCCTTTTTTTACACCAAGTGAAATACTTATGGTGTGGCATCGAGTAAAAAAGTACTTGAATCGAATGAAAAGTATAGAGTATTTACTTGTATCGAATCATCACTACTGGCATGTGAGGGCGAAGGGAAAGAAACCTCGGAACAGTGATGCCACTTTAAAACATATAAATTGCACAAAAATTACACAAATTTAGTTAAAAAAAGCACTTGAATCGAATGAAAAGAATCGAGTATTTACTTGTATCGAAGGGAAGGAAACCTCTGAATAGTGTTGCCACTTTAAAATTTATAAATTGTACAAAAACTACATAAATTTGGTTAAAATATGTAATATCAGGTTTTTTTTGGTTTCTTTCAGTCTGAATTTTAATTTATTTTCATTGATATGTATAATGTAATATTAATTTTAAAACATTTTGTACCTTATTTCCAACGTTTATCCATTTATTATTCTGTGTAATCATATATGGCCTTTAAAGGCTCGATTATAAATTAATCTAATAAATAAATAAAAAATAAAATAGTTCAAAAGCATTTTTTTTATCTTTTCAAGAACATATACGAATTATAACATTGACTTGATATGTCAGTACTACATAGTTATTTTATGAGTTGTCGAAAAAAAGTGGACTAATTAAAATTCTGTTTGAATATTAATTTATCTTCGTTCTATAAAGCTGGACATTCATTAAAAATAATTAAAATTTTTCCTTTTTTCGAAAGTTCAAGGAAAAGGGATGAGATGTAATGAGATCTTTAGCGAATCTTGTTTTTTTTTCAAGCATTAGATTAAAAAAAAAACTAACTCGCCATTAATAACAATCGCCAGTTGTTCTTGAAGAATACGCAGGAGCAAAACATTTTTCTTAGTAACTTTGTAAACTTGTTCCAATTAATGCAGTCGAAAATCAGATACCGAAATTTCTTTAAAATTGGCGATTTTCTTGCTTGAAGACACAAAAATAATTTATTATACTAGCTCAACCATTGAATATGAAGTAAATTAAAGGAACGGTGTGATCTTATAACAAAAGGTATGTAATGATGTTATTAGTGATGTTAATCGTTAAATTGAAATTAAAAAATAAATTATTCAACAAAGCACTAGCCGTTATAAAATCTTCATGTCGTTGCTCCCTGAATTAAACATCTAATTGGTGAAAATAATTTTCGTTCCCCAAATTTTTAAATTGTGACATCAAACTTTGTAATGAATTGACTTCTTTTGAAACACACTGTCAAATTTCATATAAATTCCACGTTTTAATGAAGGCCCTAATTAATTTTTCTTTCCAAAAATGTTGCTTTGTCTCTGAAATCAATGTTATTAACATCATGAGTTTAATACTCTGGTCTTAAAATATTTGTGCATGGAAATCATAATCAAAATTGTATCACTAGAAATCAAGTTCCTTCAAAAGATGTACCAGTTCCTGACGAGAAAATCTTAATAGGTAATGTTTACATTATCTCATAGTAGATGCAATATGTATTGAAATGTGTTCATAATGATGAAGAAAGCTTTTTTAATGATCATCACCAAGCCTTGGCTTGTCATCAAATGGTAATGCAAAAGCAGATTAAGGTTGGTTGTTTTAGAGCACACTTTTCACAGTATCGAGGAATAAAGACAATTGGTAAATAAACTTAGTCTAGATCGGTGTAGAAATCTTATCTATTGAAAACCAATTCAATAAAATTTTTAATATTTAAGTTCTTGGAAATTTACTTTTGTCACATCACACTATCACTTAGTAGTATTGAGTTGAAAAAATAGTCAGAGCCACGTTTCTTTCTTTATAATATGGTATAAGTAGTTGCTATTTCAACAGCTTTCTTTGCAGCCTTTTAGTAGGGTTAAAATAAATTCAAACCTGTCTATTATTGAGAAAATTTTTTGGGGCTAAAGTATTTTTTGGTGTGTTAAAAGACATTTTTGTGATATACTATATGTATAAAAATGGTAGAGGAGATTTTAAAACAAAAAAGTTTTTATGTAGTTGAGGTTGATCTAGGTGACTGTGGAATCATGAGCCTAAATGTGCTTAAGTGTGCTTTCAAGCAGAAGGCTGCCACTCCAACCTAACCTGTGGTTCATCTAAAAAATCGTAATTTTTCGAAAAAAATCGTCAAATCGTCATTGGGTCAAAAAGTCGTCAAAATGACGTTAAAATCGTCGTTCTGGCAACGCTGGTTGTAAAGAGTACTATTTTCAAAACAAAAGTATTAGTTTTAACCCTAAATAATACGGAAGTAGGCAGTTGTGCAGCAGTGATTGCATATTGTATTTCTGTTTTGTAGCACGCTCTCGGTAATATTCTCATCTAAACAATTTGGAGAAAGATTTTGATACTATTTTTGGAAATTAAATATAATAGTTAAATATGATTATCCCAATTCGTTGTTTTACATGCGGTAAAGTAATTGGCAACAAGTGGGAATCATATTTAGGTTTGCTGCAAGCTGAATACACAGAAGGGTGATTTAATATATTATTTGTGTCCTCAGACCATTTTCATATTTATTTTCCTTCAATTTCTAGAGATGCTCTCGACGCATTGGGGTTAAAACGTTATTGCTGTCGTCGGATGTTGTTGGGGCACGTGGATTTGATTGAAAAGTTGTTGAACTACGCGCCATTGGAGAAATAAAGTTTCTCTAATGCAGTTAATTCTTAAATGTGGCTTTAATGTAATGTAGTTCTAATAAAAAAATAAGTAAAAATAAGTAATGTTAAAAAAGTAGTAAACTTTATTTCGCAACTAACTGATGCTTCAATAAACAAGTGAAAGGCAGAATTGTCACGTTTGGGGATGAGTTTTCAGATTTGGAAGATTGCACCCATTTATATCTACCGCAATGGCCGTCGGCGACGACCTACAATTTGTCCATGAACCATGGTTGTCCACTGAGGCGGCGTGTTAAAATATCGCAACCATTCTCAGTTACCAACAGTGTTTGCTCGAACTGCGCCGAGTAAAGACCATCAGCAGTGACTGCTGTCCAATCGTCAGGCCATTGTTCGCTCTTGGCAACACCCTCCGAAATCATAGGTTCAATAGTGAAGCAGTGTCCGGCTTTCATTACGCCTACAGCAGAATTTTCTACAATGATTAAATCAAGCATTATTAACAAATTATCTTTTCGAATGGAAAACCTACAAGAGGTTTGCTTTACACACTTGCATAATGTGGAACATTAGGTGCTGTGTGGAAGAGGCGATGTATGCCATGACCACAATAGCTTTTTACAACACTGAAACCATTCGGAGCCACATGCTTTTGAATTACATTTCCAATCTCGCGATATTTTACACCAGGTCTAAGAATAAAAGTATGAGTGCAATTTACGAATGCGTTTTTCGACCCGCTTGATGGGTTTTAAACTTACCTCACCAACTCAATAGCCTTACTAAGTGCTTCATACGTCACCTTCACTAATTTTTTATGCTTCTCAGACACATTGCCTACGAAAAAAGTTTCATTGAGGTCGCCATGAAAACCATGATGATAAATCGTCACATCGATATTGCAAATATCGCCATCTTTCAGCTGACGCATATCAGGAATACCGTGGCAAATCACCTCATTCACAGAGGTACAACACGACTTTGGGAAATTGTAGTAGTTAAGAGGTGAGGGATAACAATCCCTTTCGATTGAAGCTTCGTGAACCAGACGGTCAAGTTCGTCAGTAGTTACGCCCACTTCTACAGCTTGACCGGCCGCATCAAGGCATTCACGCCCCAGACGACCAGCCACTCGCATTGCTTCAATCTCGTCATCGTCCAACACCTTTATGGAGGTGTTACCGCGCATTGCCTCTTCAGATGCCGCGCGACCCGCTGGGTGATCAGCATAGTCGGGACGCTGAATATGTTCAGGTACATGGCGTTTCGGCGTTTGCGACGAAGGACGCAATGTTCCAGTGAAGCGATAATGGGGCCATGGATTGAAACCCGAAACATCATTGTTTAACTGGGGTTTGCCGGATCCTTCTGCAAATTTAAACAAAATCGTAATGCTTTAAAATGCAATTCATTGAAGTCAACGGCTTGACATTCACCTGCTAACGCGTGAATAACTTTATGCTCTTTCCAAAACCCCTTGAAACATGGTTGAGAGCAGAAGAACGAGCCCGGAATACGTAACTTCAGGCAAGTAGGACACTGCAAAGTTGCATCTTTTCCACAACCCGGTGTCTCACATTTGTTCGCCATTTAGTTAATTAATTTTATATTTTTCTTACAACTTTAACCTTAATTTTGCCTAAAAAGTAGTTCTCTCTAGCAAAGGAACTTTTTTTTTATCAACGAAAGAAGGATGGAAAGAGAAATGTCAGATGAAATTGACATTAGAGGTTATATATTTTTACAAAAGCGGAACATGGCGAAATTATAAGTAGCGTTGGTAGTAAACCAGCAATGCGAGTTGTATGCATGCGAGCCGCTTAACATAGAGCTCTATGCCGGTAAATGCCTGGTTATATTGGTGCTCGGTGTTCGACGAACACAAAACATTTTCTCCCGTGTTTGGTCAAGGTGGTTACATTCATAGATTAATAACAAAGTCCTCTGTCCTCTGTTTAGTATTATTTTGTATGTCATAATACTATTTTGTAAAATAGCTCATTGCCACCCTGAATACTCGGCGTGCTCGGTGTGCAACACATCGAGCCAGGACTGCCAACTCTTTTTTCCCCATTCCCCCATTTTCCAATTTTTTCTCCCCCTTTAATGTCAAATTCCCTCAATTTTGAATAAATTTTTTCTTTAAATAATTGTTAAACAAATAAAGTTGACACCATAATAGTAGTTGACAGCCTATTTCTAAAAGCACTTTTGTTTATATTAACTTGGGAAAAAACTTGTTCTACAGTAGGAAAAAACTTGCTCTAATGAGGTAAAGGAAAAATGTGCCACACAAATTTTGTTAACAAAGGGTAAAATGGCTTATCTTTCGTTTTTCATATTTGAAATTTCAGACCAATACTCAATAGTGCTGGATACATTTATCTCTATAGTTTTTAGTGAACTACATTTGTAATCGATAGTAATAATTTCCGATTCGGATATAACATATGGAAAAAGACGCACCAAAGGTACAATAGCATTGTAAGTACGTGAAATTGACGTACCAAAACGCTTGGACACGTAAACTTAATTTTGGATCGCAGAATCTAGGGGTAAACTAAGCTTTTAAAGATTAGGTCAAAATCAAGAAATATGTCATTTTTAAGTTTTTCAAGCAATTTTTTTTATATTTTAAGGAAAAGACGTCTTTTGAAATGACTTTATTTATTGTTTATTTGTCAAAATTCAAATCTAACAATGATGGCGGCTATTTTTAAGTAGATAAAATTCAGTTATTTTTTATTTGTGGCATTATTAAATTTAAGTTTTTGCGTTTTCCGTAATTTTTTCGAATTAAATTCAACCCAAAACATTGTTTTAAAATTCCCCCACACATTGGAGTCATTCCCCCATTGCACCGAGCATATTATGTTCGGTGTGAAAGTGAGCAAAGATTATCTCTTTGTGTTCGGTGCCACAACAATTTCATGGCCCAGAGGTTATCATCACCGGGACCGAATTATCTCTCGACTGCCTTGCCTATAGGTAATATTATTGTATTACTCTTACAAAACTGCTTGTAATTACACTTCCCATAAGAAAAAGCAAGATAGCAATGTTGATTATTAATCAACAAATTAAAAATTCTTTGAAAGCAAAGTAAAATTCTACAAGAATTAAGGGATTTCCCAGGATAAAAAATTCTCGCAATATATATAGTTTTAAAATTGGTTAATCCAGAAAAATACAAAAAACATGGTCAGTTTACTATATTATGCAATAAATTTAAATTTTTTTTTTTTTGGTTTTTGAAAAATTGTAAAAAATAAATTTTTTTTTTTTTATCTCATTTTAATCACTCTATGTACAAACTACAAAAGTCGATTAAATATATATTCTTATAAGAATTGTTTCGAGTAAAATCAACTCAATAGATTGATATTGAAGTATAATTGTTTAAAATTGGGAATAAGATTAAGCCCAATGTAATTAAAAAATGTTCAGTTTTTACAGCCGATTAGGTCAATTGCAAAAGCCTAAATATCATCACTGATTGTGTGAACTTAAAAAAATGAAATTTGTTTGACAGCTCTAACGTTTTAAACTGACTGCCATTCTGTTTTCTCTGGCATTGATGTTTTTGGTTACAATTTGATTTCACAAGTTTTTGTTTTGAGAATGGAGGAATCCGTAGAACTTGTTTCGTCTACTCGAAAATACCCATTCAAGTACATGAGAATGGAAGATACGACGATATTGGACACGATTGAAGGGAGATTCCCCTGCAGGATATGCAATAGAAGCCGTAAATTTTTCTGCTACCATTGCTATATACCTGTAGGCAGCTTAGATAAAATTGTACCGAGTGTGAATATTCCAGTTTATATCGACATAATAAAACATAAAAAAGAAATAGATGGCAAAAGTACAGCAGCTCACGCGGCAATTATAGCTAGGGATCACATTCGAATCCATACCTATCCTGACATACCGGATTACTCGCAAGAAGAAAATGTGGTACTAATATTTCCAGGTGCTACTAGTCTCACTGTGCCTCAACTTTTTGATCGTAAAGTTAGGCTAAACACTGACAAGAACTACGGTTTGCCCAAAGGACACAACATAGGTACCATGTTGCGTCGACGCGTAGAAGAGTTAATCGAGGAGGATGAGGAGACAAACAAAGGCAATTGTGTGTACACATGGTCAAATTTGCCGATACGTCGTGCTGTTTTTATAGACAGTACATGGAATCAGAGTCGCGGTATTTATAAAGACAAGCGTGTGCGCTGTCTTCGGCCAGTGATTCTGCAAAATCGTTACTCCCAGTTTTGGCGGCATCAACGTGGTAGTCCGCGATGGTATCTTGCAACAGTGGAGGCAATACATCAGTTCCTGCTTGAAGTGCATGTAAATGCTTTTGGATTAAATCCGCACTACCGTGGTCTGGATAATTTAGAAATATCCAAAGGGTTTTACGACACAGTACGTTTGGTTTACAATGCCGAGCCAGAGCAAATAGGTCGTGAAGCTCCATACAATGGACAATATGACAACTTGCTATTTTTCTTTGCGAACATGTATGATTTAATACACAAATACTATGACCACAATGAGCTCAAATCTTACCGTAGACCTATTTAAGCCGAAACTATAGTCATTAAATCCATTAAGAAGTTGTTGTATTTGCTACTATTGTAAATAAAAATAATTTGCAAATTTTACCACAAGGACTTAAATTTCTAGGAATGGAATAAGTTTTTCTCGTTCTTTAATATCTTCTTATTTTTTCTTCTTCTTCCCTTCATCTCCGCCGCTACTGCAAGAGTGTTCTGGGCGAGGTTTTTGCCAATTTAATGTGCGACGTCTGTATATGGGCCAAGGTGGAATTGTAAGCTAATTCAAGAAAAGATAAATAAATAGAAGTTCACAGAGCAAGTTTAGAATGATGAGAAATACCAGCGATGCTAAAAGAAATCCTGCCCCTAATATATAAACGGTTTGCGAAAATTGCTGTATGATAGCACCCCAAATAAGTCCAACTATGCCGAACAAGGTAATGATGAAGCGAGAGAGTTTCTCAGCCTTATGCTGGCCTTCATAGTCCTTTTGAAAAACAAGATCTATATTTCATTTCAATGTTAATTTTTATTTGTAATTACCATATGTGTTTGAATATTCAACATTATGATGTAAATAATTTTATTTCACGTAGTCAAATTTCTTGTATTCTTTTCATAAAATACTATTCACAATACACCAGCGATGTTTGCGACTCGTTTGTCGCAACACGTCAATGATTTTTATATAGTGTTGCATTTTATTACCCTAAATATTTAAAATTTAAGTCTTTCAGTAATTGCTGCCAGATCTACAAATTTCTCAGTAGAAATACTGATTTTTTAAATGATTTGCAGAAAATACCGATTTTTATACTGGTTATTGTTCAGCTACCCAAAGCTCCCAAAGAACTGTAGCTCCAAATGATGATGATCAGGGTTGCCGTTTTGCTTATTTGTAAGCAAATTTGCTTAATTTTACTTACTCATTTTGTTTATTTTTTTTTAATTTAATTTGAACTAAAATTTGCAAACAAATTTTTGGTATATTGGCATAATTTTTTTATCACTCCCTTTATTTCATGTATAGTTGGTGTCATCCCTGCAAGTTATCAAATGAAAAATGTACCAAAGTCGTACCAAAATTACATAGGGCCACAAATTTTCAACCAAATTTTCGAAAAACTATATACACTTTTCCTCCAACTCATACCCTTCTTCTTAAAAATGGGATTTTAAACCCCCTTTTTCCATAAATGGCAGATAAAGAAACACCGTTGAGAAAACTATTATACTGTTTTTGGAGAAAATGTGTCTTGTTAAAAATTATGAAGGGTGCTAGAACATTAGAATGACCTACTAGGCACCAATTTCCCTAGAATAATGCAAATACAGAAGTTTTGCATTAGAACCAAGCCATTAACACAACATAAGTAAATAATGGAATCGTTTGCTTTTGTAATTACATTTGGCTTCCATGTGAAACCAAGAAAGTTTAAAGAAAAATGTTTAACTGGTTTAAAAAAAAAAATTTTGTTGGCATTCCCTGTCTTATTACTACTATATATGTTTGCTTACTTTTTTGTCAAATTGTTAACATTTTTAGAAGAATTGATTCCAAAATTTTTTAGGCCGTGGCAACCCTGATGATGATGTGAAAAATACTGTTTTATTTTTTTGTATTAATTAACAAACATTTTTTTAATGCATAAAATCAACGTTCTACCATTAAGCCATTTGTTGTGGGGAAGACACTGATTTCTACTGATTCTTTTCCAAATACAAGTACTCGGATATACTGAATTTTGGCGGGCAGCGAGCATCTGGCAGCACTGATTCAGGGTTCGGACCTTGGAAACTATATAGGGTACGTGATATTGGTTGTGTTTCCCGGGTGCAAATCAGAAAAGCTGATTTCGAAGTGAATAATCAGTAATCAGTGCTTGCGTCTTAGAAACGGAATGATGCATTAGCTGTAAAATTTTTGAAAATTATTAAATTCTAGTTTGTAAAATGTTTTAATTTCCTTATAAAAATATATTATATAATTTTTGGATGATTTCGAGCTTGTGTCGAGTTTGTCAACTGTCAAAATTTTGAGAAATCATGCTGACCTAAAAAATCATCAAAATTATATGATTATAAAAATGACGTCCGCTTTGCTAATCAGACGCATTCAGCGACGCGTTTCTAACACACTTTGAAAGCAGCTTTCCTGATTTAGCAGCCGGGAAACACACCCACTGTTATAGGGATGTGCAAATCGATATCGACTTTAATCGCAATTGAATTTTAATCGACTTTTAGCACAAAATTTCAACTTTTTATGATCGACTTTAAATTGCCAAACTTGATTGAAAGTAGACTCTTAGTGTTGAGTTTTTTTAAAACTACCAATTCAGTTCTCATTACCAATTTTTCCAACTGTGGATTTGTAGTACAGCTTTATGTACCAGTAATTTTAGACATTTTATTTTAAAATAGTTCTAAAATAGTATGCACAGCCAGAAAAATACTTACCTCGTTTGAAGAAAAACGGCTATCAAATTGTGGAAAAATTTCAATTTGTAGAAATTGCGTTTTTCAAATGAATAATATTTTATTTCAATATGAGAAATTGTATATAATTTAGGTAAAATTTTCCTCAGTTTGAAGAATGATTTTCCATAAATTGAAGACGATTTACTACCTTTTTAGAAAAAAAAATCCTCAATTTATGGAATATTTTGTACAGTGTGGTTTTAATTAAATGGCATAGATTTTTACTTGTATTCACTTATTATTTTATTTTTAATAAGTATTAAGCAGGGTTCAGAAAAATACACACACTGAATAAAAATCCCGTACATAAATGTAAACAAACACAGTTTAGAGCAACCAACGCATATTTTTATTTTCATATCAATTTTGTGTGTATCCAAACTTTGTTCGGTGTCATACACGATTGTGTACATATGTGTATCGTTTTAATATTTGGTTTCGTTCGCATATATCGGTAGTTCACGTATGGTGCGATCGAACATACACAAACCACACACAGGTCGGTGAACAACAATACTTTACATTCGTGAGTGACTAAAAATGAATACGTTCTTCGTTCGCGAACGGGAAAAGCGGTGTCAAAATTCAAAAGAAAAACAAAGCGTACGCGATTGTCTGCTAAGGCCAAAAGAGTAAAGCTAGTTTTTTGTGTATACTAAAATTTTGTATGGAGAACATTTTTGGTATATTCGTCTCTTTCTTACATTTTCTACGCAACTAAATTTGTAAAAATGAAGAAATAACTTAGGCTGATGTTACACGGTCAATGTTTTGCTGTCAATGTTTTCTGTTTTTACTCTCTTTTCATCGTTTTGTTTGATGCACTGTTAGGGCGATGTTACACGATCAATGTTTTGCTGTCAATGTTTTATGTTTTACTCTCTTTTCATCGTTTTGTTTGATGCCCTGTTACACTATCAGTTTTTTGCTGAATGTTATTTTTTAATACTTTTATCTGCAACTATGTTTTTCCAACAAAAAGGTATTTAATTGTGTTTTGGAGTGGATGAAAATTCAACAATTGGAATGGAATTGGATGGAAAATAATTATAATGACAATATGAGATAATGTCAGTGGAAATAGCAAGAAATTATACAAAAAATATTGCATTTATAAATGAAAAACACAGAAAAATAATCTTTAAAATTTGCGAACTATTAAAATAAGCTCCGCCACTTTGTTGCTTGGCCATTGAATTACCATGTTTTTATACAAATTATTAAGTAATTTTTTAAACAGTACACATTTTTACAAACAAACAAAAGCCAAATAACGCAAAGGGTGGCAAAGAAAAAAAATGTATTTATAAGTTAGTAAAAATTCTAGTATTTTTCATAAAATATTTTCCCATACAATGCAACAGTGCATCTTCAGCAACTCCATTTTATTTGAAGTGATGCAGGTTTTTTCGACAGTAAAACAATTTGAAGTGAAATGTGTTCATCCTCTCTTCTGCTCAGTGTTCATTTTTCAAAGCAACAACAATTGCATTGTTTAACAGCAAAACATTGATCGTGTAACATCGCCCTTACTTCAAATTGAACACCATGGTTGCATGAGAGGAGCACATTTTTCTTTATTTTGAGGAAAATTTACTTATACAAGAGAAATTTTCGTGGATTCAAATTAAGGAATTGTTTTCTTTGTTTTAGAGATGGGTATTTTTCTGGGTGCATCTTTAGCCTACTGTGTATTATTATACTTCACACATCCACAGGCTATCCCATGGCAGAAGAATTAAGATGGTAGATGCATTTTGACAAGTAAGAGGAACTTTGACAATTGGGAAATCATTTGTTTTGATACTATTCTTTCTAAAAGTTTTAACAGCCTTGTATTTTCATGGTCCAATTTTTAAGTGAGAATTTATAGGAAAATAATTTGCATAGTATTGCATGTACATAGGGAGAAATAGTTTCTGCTTTTTATATTACTTAACATGTTCAAGGTATTTGCTAATAAAGAAAACAAATTAAATAACATTATTTATATTTTTTATTGTAAATAAAATTTATAATGTAGTACTAGGTAATAAAAGTAGAATTAATAATCTACTATTAACTATCTTTTTTGTGCCCATTTAAAAAAATGCAGCTCTAAAATGTTCCTCTTACTTCTACCACGGGCTAACTCATTCACTCGCACAAAATTCACATACGAAGACGAATAATAAATGTCAAATAATACCGCCGGAATAAGTAAAAAGACGATGAACGGAACAATAGCAGGGGGCGGGGGGAGAGAGGGATGGGCTGGTTGCACTAAGGTCATATAAGCTGTATGCCATTTAAAACAAACCATTTACTTTAAATTACTTATTTTATATTCCACTTCATAAAAATAATAGGTTGGTGTTTTATAAAGCTGTCTATAAATCTGGAAAAAAAAAATTTACAAGACCCCTATTTTGAACAGCACTTCTACAAAACCAATGTATTTCTAAAAATCTGATTTTGACTCGCACGCAACGGCTTATATCGCTCATTTACTAAAAGACTGTCATAAGTCAAAAAACACGATTTTTGGGTTAATGATGCAGAATTATTCATTATGTCACGCTTCATATTGTGCAAAAATTTCATATTAATATCTTGTATACTCTGCGCGTGAGAATTATAAGATTTCTTATTTTTTCTGCAAAGTGGGAGTCAATTGAAAACTTTAAACGCATTTTCTGCAAAATCGCGTTTTTTGAGTTATGACGGTCTTTTAGTAAATGAGCGATAAATTGTCAATAATTGTGAAATGTGTGAAAATTTGAAAAAAGTCGATTAATCGATATTTATGAACTTAAAAAATCGATTAATCGACTTTGCTGGATTTACTGAGTGCTTGAGTGAGCCAGAACGAGAAGCATGGGAAGCATTTGCAGATGTTGTTCACAATTTTCTGGGAAATCATTCCCAATTCATCGACGTAATGTTGTTAAAATACAATACAATCGGTAAGTTTGATTTGCGGTGAATTGAAAATTAATTAGGAGGTCTATAACAAAACACAATAATTCCACTTTTAAGATTTCAGTTTTTTTTTTACTTTATTAAATTCTACATGTTGAAATCTATGTTGCCATTATTATAAATTATATCAATGGTCATTAATTTTTCTTTATTTCTATTCCAAAAATTATGATCCAGACCAAAATGAAACATTTCCAATATATATACTGCTGACTTCAATTAAATTTATTCATTATCTAAAAAGTTGTTGGAGTGGACTTACTGCGTTTATATGGATGTTATAATGATAAATAAATTTAATTCCGAAAATTCAGGTGAGAATGTGCTAACCCAAAATGTATTTTTTATTCAGCTATTTGAACTTCTTTCCATCAAATCTGGGTGCAGAAAGTAGCGAACAGGACGAACGGTTCACACCTAGATATGGCTGAAATCAGAAGATGATATCAAGTTTTCTGGGATGACGGCATGATGGGAGATTACTGCTGGTTCCTGATCAGAGAAGATTCGACAGCGAAAAATTAAAAAAGTTCAAATGGGGGCTCATAATTTTCTACAGCAGAATGAATTTTGAAAAAATTCCGAATTTTCGGGAATATTTTATTTTTACTCAATTACTGATTACTTTGTCATTTTTTATCCGATTGCTATCACTTTATGCTTCTTGTTTTGAAATGAATTGGTCTATCTACTAAAAAAAATAAAACTTCAGATTTTGTGATTACTTGCTCGATGAAAGCTATAATTAATGAGATATTTGCCTGTAAGACAGTAACCTGAAAAATCGCCACTTTGCCATATTTCGAAAAATTAACTATGCTTTTACGGCGTTGCTCATTAATTTTTTTTACAAGCCGAGTGCCGTTGGCAGCAATGGCTGGTTGATATTTCCCAACATGATAATTAGCACGCCGATTTTCAATTCCAGTACGTGAGATGGTATCCCTGGCAGATCAAGTAAATTCAAAATTTCTGTTGGATAATTAACCGCTTTATCTGATTCCTCAACAGTGTCGACGGACTTGTACGCAGTGATGTTACACGTTCACTAATTAATGTATTGTACAGTAATTTTGACCCCTGTACAGTACGACAGTAATTTGGAAATATTAAGTTTTACTATGCTCAAAACTTTTTTTGGTAAAACTGTTTTAAATTCTACTATTTTCAAAGAATAACATCTGTAAACAAAATACATAAGTAAAACATTTCAAAAACATTGCTTTTCTTATTTATAACACTTATTGTGTTTTGGTCTTCTATTCCAAAAATGGTGGGAAAGTATTTACGAGGTGTCAACGTATGACCACCGACCAAGGTAGCCGTCAAGAAAAACGTTGCATATGCGTTTACCTTTTTTTAAATTTCTACATCCAAAATACACCAACTTCTGTTCTTAACCAATGGGCCAGCATTAACCTTGGTTACATGACGTCCAGCTTTGTCGGTCGTTTGAATCAATGAAAATAGAGTTTTTACTAATTTGTAACCAAATTTTTAAAAGAACTTCACTGCTATGACTGCTATGGTCTTTAATATATTTTTTTCTACTGTAAACTCATTGGAAAGTTTCTTCTTTATGTATTTCTCAAAACAGCTTTAAATTTTGGACTATGGAGCTTTTTCAACAGTATTTCCACGTCAGCATCATGTTTGCTGGGTTGCCGAAAAATTCAGTAGTAATTTGAAAATATATATGTAACAACACTGCTTGTATGTGACAGCCTAGCTTTGAATGAGACTAAATAATATTAGCTCTGTTCACGTGCTTTTCAATGAAAAACTTTCAGAGAGAGAGTAAATTAAAGATTAAGGAAAAAATTGTCATAAAGAGAAACTATCAGAAAAAGTAAATGAACAGAAAACTATTAAAAACTTTCAATTAAACAGCTGATCCGTTGTCAACTTTAAGAGCAAAAAAATATGCAGTTTATAATTTAATTTAATTAATTTAAAAAGTTATTTGTTAAAATCATTTCGGGTGGCACACTGGCATTCACAAATATTTGCATTTTCAACATCATAAATTCACTTGAACAAATTTTGACAGTTGTTTTTTTTCGGCAGCTGAAAACTTGTGAAAGTAAAAATTGTTCTTTCAGAAACTTTAAACTACTTTTTGCTCTCTAACATTCTTACCCTCTCGTTTTTCTCTCTCGTTGAAAGTTTTTCGTGTACGTGAACACTTTTCCAGTGAAAACTATAAACAATTGTTAACAATTTTTTGTACGTGAATAGACCAATTAAGTTCGTATATGTCTTTGTTTTTGGCGGCAAGAATAGCTCGTTCACTCAGCCAATCGTAATTCTTTTAATTGGGTTGAATATTGGTAAATACTTTTATTTACATGCAAAAATATCCGTTGGCAACGTTTTCATGGTGTCGTCTCTCTCCTTCATTTCTTGCATGCCATTCTCATCAACAGATGACGCGCTCATTGCGGTAAGATGTGTTACTTTTACGACCAACTGATGGCGCTGTTTTTACAAACTTGTTTTTATCTATACAGACATGGCAAAGTAGGGGATAATACAAAAATTACGAAAACAAAAAACTATTACGAAGGATATGGCCATGTGAGCGTGTCAGTCTTCGATCAAAATCTAATTATTGCACTAATCATTCATATCATTTACATGGGCAGTTTCAATCCCACTTGTTTAATGATGTTAACATTCTTTTCAGCTAATCCTATCAACATCCCATCTTAACACACAAACCTTCAACATTTTTCTTGCTATGGCTATCTAATAACCACACCCAGAAAAATACCAATCTCTAAAACAAAGAAAAAGTTTCCTCAATTTGAATCCACGAAAATTTTGGTTCTGCCTACCAATTGCAATAAAATCCCAAATTTTAATGAAATTGTTAAAACTAAAATTAAAGGAAAGTAAGATAAAAAAGTAAGTAAAATGCAAGAAAATAGTCCTGACAACGCGTCGCTGTATAAAATTTTAACTCAATAGCTTTTACGAATTACTTTGTCTATTGTTAACACAAATGTGCATGGAACAATGGACGTTTCCATAAACCTGTTTCTTCTAAAATTTAGTCGCATCAGCATATAAAAATTCAAGCACCATTTGGCTACGAAACAAAAGTATCAGAATACCATAAAGGGACAAATTACCTTATTTAGAATACACTAAGGTGGCATCATTAAACTTACATATTATTTGTGCATAGAAAATGTAAGAAAGAGAAGAATATACCAAAAATGTCCTGCATACCAAATTTTGGTGTACACAAAAAACTAGCTTTACTCTTTTGAACTTAGCAGACAATAGCGTATGCTTTGGTTTTCTTTTGAATTTTTTATTCGGCGTCTCTATTTCAAGCGAAGCGGTTGTGTTTGTGGATGTTGATATAATTTGTGAAAAAAATGTATATATATTTTGAATAAAAAAACAAAATATATTCGAAAGAAATAAATTTCATTAAACTTCAATTTAATTTATAATTTTTTGATGGCCATCAGGATCTTTTGATCATTTCAAGTCGACGACGCCTGTAGTGTATGTAAAAATGCGTATAAATGTAAACCTTAATAATTATTAAAAATAAAATAATAAATGAATACAAGTAAAATAACATAATTTCTATGCCTTTTAATTAAAACAACATTGTAGAAAATATTCCATAAATTGAGGATTTTTTTCTAAAAAGGTAGTAAATTCACTTCAATTTATGGAAAATTATTCCTCAAACTGAGGAAAATTTTACCTAAATTATATACAATTTCTCATACTGAAATAAAATATTATTCATTTTTGAAAACGCAACGCAATTTCTACAAATTGATGACATATTTCTTTAATTTATGTAAAACTTCCTTCTTTCAAAGAAATTTTTCTCTAAAATAAAGAAAAAATATTTCCTCAATTCAAAGAAATTTTGTATATCTAAATGAGGAAACCGATTCTATGGCGCCAAATCATTCCCAATTTTTCTCAATTTGATAGCCGTTTTTCTTCAAACGAGGTAAGTATTTCTCTGGGTGTATGAATAAGTAAAATAATTTTTCATCCATTTAGATTTATTGCAAATATTTCTTTAAAAAAAAACACAATTTCACACAACCAAATGACAGTATGCTAATTTCGAAAATTTTTTTTTACATTTCGAAGTTGTCAATACTGATTTTCAAATTCGTACGAAAGTCAGAACATCTAAATCACTTTCATATGAAAATGAATTTCGTTTTCGTATTCGCACAAAAATCAGAACAGGGCCCTAAGAGTGGTCATTGGTGCCCAACCTGAGACCTAACAAAAATTCAAGTTCCAGTCTGAAGGTAATAATGTGCATGCAAATCAAACGTACCCCTAGTATCATTCTAAGGTAGCTTGACCTAATTAACCGAATTAATCAGCCAAATATTTTAGCAAATGAGGAAAATGCTAGTCTGTGTAAAGCTGACAGTAGTATTGAAGAAATCCTTAGATTTAAATTCGTCAACTGGTTTGGGAAACGTGCCTGGTAGACGCATGATTTTTTGTATGAGCTCTCGGACCCATTGTCTTTGTTGCACAGACCTTTGATGCTGTTTGAAAATTTAATATCCACCATATGCCATGAGAGCAAAAAGTCTCCAAGATCGAGTAATATCGTAAAAACATCGTCCAAGCTGCAAAAATTAAATAAGATCAAAAAAATAGCAAATTTTTTAAGCTGCAGTCTTTTCAGTTTTCATTTCAAGAAAATGGACAATACATGGTCAGAAAGGATTATTTTCCCCCTTTCAAACTAAAAAGTTGCAAATCGGATAAAAATTAAAGAAGTTATAAGCGATTGCTCACATGAACCTTCCCAAAAACGGGTTTCTTCCATACCATTTCTTCTTAGCGTTACTAGGCCTACAACTTGTACCATGTCTCCATAAAAGTGCCTGCAGTTTTTTATTTGTCAAACAGTGGTATTAATTTTAAGCATATGCCACTGCTCACTTTTTTGCAGCAAATGCCTGGTTTTCACTACGACAAACTCAATCAAATTTGCCAGCATGTTGACCTCTTTAGTAACTTTTGGAGTTTATCTGGAGAATGAATTAAAATACATGCGCAATAATTTCTAAAAACAATTTTTTGGTGTTATCGCATACCGTTTGGCACAAATTTTTGAACACAGCAATATATTTGTTATATAAAAATTCGAAAATAAAAAAAAAAATCCTTTTTTTAGTTTGTGGCTTAAAATATTTGCACAACATGCTTTGCGAGTTAAAAATAACTATTACTATATGGTAGTTGCCATTTTTCCATTCGTATTTATACGTATCGATAAAGAAAACTTTAGACAGTAAGATCAGATGTTTATTTTAAATGGCGAAAGTAAAATGAAGTGGTTGGTGACTGCAGTGACCAGTGGGTATTTAAGGGTTAAAGAAACTATTTGAAATTAACTTCAAATAAACTTCCCCTTAACTTGGCAAATGCCCAAAGCAATTAAATACAACATTTCATGACAATCCGTTGCGAAATATAGAAACCTATTACGACTAAACGCTAAACAGCGCTCTATTTTATACCCAAATTTGAAAATCGAAAATCGCATAACATATTTAAATTTGTTAAAAAAAAAATTTTAATGTGTTTTATCTAAATACAAATATTAAATAATAAATACGCAAAACATTTAATATTATAATGTGCACGAAATTTTATTTGTAATTATGCAAGATTCACTTTAAGGTTGACTAATGGAAAACGT
Source organism: Toxonevra muliebris (assembly GCA_963691655.1). Classification (NCBI taxonomy): domain Eukaryota; kingdom Metazoa; phylum Arthropoda; class Insecta; order Diptera; family Pallopteridae; genus Toxonevra; species Toxonevra muliebris. The sequence goes on along the minus strand of OY829327.1, from coordinate 1,630,112 downwards.
ATTTTGCTTCCAAATTTCGAAAAATAAAAGTTACAACATATATATACATGTAAATATAACCAGGGGTGAAAAAACTTTACATTTCAGTTTTTCAATAAAATGTTCAAATAATTATACACAATCGAGGAATCGTTTGAGATATCACCTTTTTGGATTTTCATTAATGCAACAATACAAAATTCATTCCGGACAACATACATAAAAAAAATTACATAATTGCAACAATCGTCACAATTTCATTAAATTATTATAACTTGGAACTTCTGGTGTCTTCGATCAGATCTTTTAATGTTCGTCGTCCGTGAGCTCCAGAAATTGTGTACAAATATCACGACTGCTTTCGCCCTTATGATTAAAACAAAACTTGTAATAATGACCATCAGCACAAATAGCTTGAGAAGAAATAATAAAAAATAATTTATATTCGGTGCATAATTTCAGAGTCACAATACAATCAAACTCACCAATAACCGATTTGTTATCCGGACCAAAGGCGCAAATGCATGGCGGCTCATGCGGTATCGAAAATTTAACGAAACTCCATTGACTTGAAAAATATTTCGGTATTATGGACAAAGAAGATGTTTCCTTAGACTTATCTTCTAAATTGAATACATGTATTGTGCCATGATCCGAAGAAACGACCACCATTGTTGATTGATGGTTAAAATTAATGCAGTAAATATTTGCCTTGAGAACATATGCATTAGAACAATATAAAATAAATTAGGTACATATTGTAGGACTACCAGAACGACCAATGTGAAAAATTTGTGTTGTAGTAAAAACCGATTTAAATGCCCTAAAACGGGACATTAGAGTTAAATGATTTTAATATTGAGACACAAGAGCCAGTTCAAGCGCAGATCCAGCTTTCCATTTTTGGGACTCAATTACTGCGTTAACATTTTATTTATACAAAAGTAATAAAATCATAAATGAAAATACAACATAAAAACACAGCACTAATAACGAGGCCATCGGTTGACGTTAAAATTTTATTGCGTTAGGTTGCGTTGTATGAGCGTCCGCAGAGACATAGGAGCGTTTAGACAAAAAATCCCATGGTAGAAGTTCTGGCAAACGTGCATAGCTTAGATAGATCAAGGTTGACCAAGGCTTTTTCATGTTCAAAAAATAGTAAACGTTCGTTTAATATTAATTATACTTGGTAGTCGGGATAGTCTAATTAAAGCAAAGTCATATTCCAAAAATGGTACTAATTGGATTACTACCACGCCCACCTACCATCAAACACTTAAATTGCAATAACTTTTTAAATATCTGTTGCATAATGACGGAATTTGGTGTGTAGATCTATAAGAACTTCCTTGTTCAATGACGAAAAAATAGGTGTGCTGCCACGCCTACTTAAGAAAATTGCTAAAATGTTAGAAAGAGAAGCTCCATAAGAATGAAACAGAACATGTTAATTTATAAAGCAGTTTTCCTATCCTTCAATATAATAAACTGCCACATGCTACTTAAAAAACTCCAAAATTAGGAGTATGGAACTTAGATGGAGGATTCTTGTGTTCACAAAAAGTGTGCTTCTTTTTCTTTTAAACAACTTTTCTATAGACACCAAATACCATAAAACTTAAATTAAAAATGTTCTGGTACAGTCTTAATAAAGTCACTTTCATGATTTCATGTACCGTTATATCAAGAACCTGAAGTGGTGGAGCAAAATGGTCTTCAGATTCGAGCTCAGCGGCCCCAAATGCTATTAAGAAAGTGCAAGACAAAATTTCATCTAAAAAGTAGTCTTGTATTTTTTGTCTTTGTGATTTGCTCTGATAACATGAGAAGAGGAACGATCAGTGCCCTATTTCACCAAATACAATTTACAATTACAAATTTGTGCTTGTGAATTACAATTACAAATGTGTAAAACCATTTTTCGTTTCATAAGTTACAACTCTCAAATTCACAAATTTGTATTAAGAGGCAACAAAAATTGTAAGAGAGCACTTGTACATTACAAGTGTAAAAAAAAATGACGTTTCACCAAATTTTCGTATGACTTGTAAATAACCAATTTTTTATACAAATTTGCGATAACATTTACCAATGAGCGAACAAATTAAAATTTTCGCGGCTTCTTTGATTAAGAAGTATTTCTACCTAAAAATTTTCAAATTAATTATTTTTAAAACTCTTTTTTTTATATATATATATATACATAAAGAAAAATAAAATCATTTTAAAAGGGCATAGCCGGGTTTCCATATCAGAAATGCCCCCAAACCGAATCAAGTTTTGCATGGACCCTTTTGAAGCACTTGATTTAAGAATGATTTGGGTAAATTGTCATACCATTATTTGCAATTTTTAATGAGTAATGGCGGATTTTGTAAATTTCGTTTTTCGCGTTTTTCAGCCTAAGTAGTCATAGGAAAAATCTGAAAAAATTCACAGTGATTTTTCGGTTTTGGAGACATTTTTGGAATTTCTTCGCTTATTTTCTTATGCGAAACTCGCGATGCCAGATACCACGAAAAGGTTATAACTTGGTATATATTATAGATATCATCATGAAATTTAGTGTACCTATAAACATTATTATTGCCATATATCATTGAAAGATCAGATTATTACCACGCCCACCTCCCATATGTGCGAAATTTTTAAAATACTATAACTTGAAACCCATTGCAGATATAGTGATGAAATTACATATGCTGGTAAATATTAACATATTCATATATCAAGGTAAAAATTATCACGATTGGAATGTTACTACGCCTACCTCTCATACATGTGAGATTTTAAAAATACTTAATAAAAAAAAATTAAAATATCAGTATTTTGTGGTTATATTAATATAAGACGTATACGTGATTATGGTACAATAGTTCTAATTTTTGGCATGACTTATGTCCAAGATAATATATGGTATATTAGCACATGATTATATCTATAATGGGTTCAAAGTTATTGCATTTGCAAAATTTCACATTCATTTATATTGGAGGTAGCCGTTGCAATTGTCCGATTAAAAAGTTTTTCATACAGAGTGAATAAGGCTAACTCCGTATACTGTATACCTGACTGAAAGAGAGAGGTAGTTAGAAAAAGACAAGCGAGTTTCTACCTCTTTCTTACTACCTATTTTGTTTTACCTCTCTCTTTTAGACAAGGGTTCATGCTTGCGCCCGTGTGAACAGTCACTAACTTCATGTCGTCAATAGTTTCGATGATTTCGATTCTCAGTTAATGGGCTGCGTAAATCAACATATCGATGGTCATACGTTGACCCCTCGTATGTAGTTTTTCACCACTTTTGGAAGAGACGACAAAAAAAAAAGCAATAAAAGTACATATAGAATATGTAAAACTGGGTTTTAAATCATTTTAAATAAGAAAAAAATATTTTTGGAATTATTTTTTTTTTTTTTAAACTTATTTTTATATTTTTCATAGAAATTTATTGCGTTATTGTCTTGTCTTCCAAAAGTGGTAAAAAGTCCTTACTAAAAGACTGTCATAAGTCAAAAAATGTTGGTGCTGGCTGTTTGTGTAATACTATTTTGAATGTAATGATACTGTTTTGTAAAATAACTCATTGCTACCCTGAATGCTCGGCGTGCTCGGTGATCATTTCACCCAGCATATCGTGTTCGTTGAGAGAGTGAATAAAGATTCTCAAATTGTGTTCGGTGCAAAAACATTTTCATGGTGTTCGCCGGACAAAATCTGAACATAACCACAGCTTAACAAAGACAGTACTTATTGGCAGTTGTCTAAGCCATCTACTATTTTCTATTCTATTCCTTTCTATATTTGGGCCCTTTCCCAATACTCCTTTTTTTTATTTCTATTTCTTCCTTTTTCTCTCCTTACTCTATTTTCACCGCTCTATTCTGTTCTTTTCTTTATCCTTATTTTTATTCTTATGAATATCTCTCAAGTGCCGGTCGCTAATTTTCCACATTTTTATTACCAATTTGTATAATTTCATTTTTCATTTTCCTCCCAATAAACTTTATAAAGTAATTTCAAACCGAATCCTCAATCGTGTTTTCATTTCAAAAATCTATAGTTCTACAAATATAATTCACCGCCGAATTATACAGCAGTGATGCCAGATTTGGTCGATTTAGAAAAATAAAACGCAAAGAATGATTGTTTTTGTGCCTAGTGCATTTTCTTTAAATTTCAAAGATACTGACAAGAAGGCATATGTTTTTTTTTTGAAAATGCAATAAAACTGTTGTATTACTGTGATTGCTAATCGCTATGTACGCACTTGCACTTTATTTTGTATGAGTGACATGCCGCAAAAAAGTGACTCGTTACAGATCTCTGGTGCGAATGGTATATGTCAAAGCTGTAAAAGTATGATATCAGTTGAGAGTATAAGCCCCAAATGAATCACAGGTTACGATTGCAGTTATTGAATCACTCTTTACGATAGCAATTATTGATTAACATATTTGACTCCAGAACACAATGCGTTAGATATCTCTTGTTACTGATTGGTTATTTATTCAGTAGTCACTTTTGGAAGGATTCCAGATAATGAATTCCATTCTTGAAGTCATGGGAATGCAACTCTTATGACTGTTTTGAAGTCACTTGAATAAACTTCGAGTAACTTGAAGTCACAACAACATACTTTATTAAACTCCAAATTGTGTCAAATTAGGTTAACTCAAAAAGAGCAAAAACAAGCACATTTGTGATTTTGGTAGCCACCCGTCGAAATGCATTTATGTACGTTAAGGCGAATCGATTTATCTGGACGGTTTTTAACGCTATATCTGTCATGAATGTTCTGAAAGGTCTTAAAAAGAAAAAAAATTTGATGTGTATATTTTTAAACTTGGTCATCATTCATTTTCGCTTTCCCGATAGCGTTTGAAAATTTAAAATTACAATTTTAAAAAAGATATTAATAAATTAGGGGGTTCCTGCAAACGCGTAAGCACCTCGCAAAAAGCAGAAACCAGCTTGCAAATCACTGGTAAAATTTGTATGAAAAATTTCTTGCACAAACCAGATAAGTTTGCGCTATGAATTCACTGCGCTAACACATCGTATGCAACCCTGTAAAACTCATAGCTGATTTAATTAGCTCAAAGTTTAAACAATTTTATGAATTGTGTCGTACAGAGTTATTTTACTTTTTCCTTCCTCTTTTTGACTAATATTTCCCATTTTTGCTTCTTTTGTATTAGCCTATATGCGATTGCGTAATTTAAACGTTTGTCAAAAAGAGCGTTCCCGCAAACAAGCTTGTAAACTTGCACACTTGCGCAGTTTGCGAGTTACGCGTTTGCAGGAATCCCCTAAGTATTATTACTTAATCTATATTTAAAGCTCGCAAATGAGCTCACGCAGCAATGTTTGAGTTGCAGCTATTATACTCCGTAATTTTATGTTATTAGACGCTGGAATACATAAAAAACTGAGTTGCAATACATTTGACGTTTAATTCGTGTTTTTGCTTTTATGAAAATTGGTGGAGTTAAATGCGGCCATTTTAAATATTACAGTTTTTTGAAAAATACTTTTTTCACATCGTAATTTTAAGCTTAAAAAAATCAGAACCACATTTTCTCTCTTCATAATATAACTTTTATTTCAACAAACTTTCTATGTAGCTTTTTACTATAATAACGTAAAAACAAATTTAGACAGTTTTAAATTTTTTCTTTGTGTTTGGAAACTTACTTTTGTGATACACTTTATTGAATGTTCAGAAAATGTATTAATATTCAGTTCCTTTTGGACTTTGTTCACACACCACAAATAGATTTATAAGAATTGTTAGCTTTTTAAATTGGTGATGGCGATATAATCTCTCAGGAATCGGGCCAAGTCAGTCTTTGAAGAAGAGAGCTTAAGGAGCTTCACAAAAAAAAAAAAAAACGACAAAGAATGTGGTTGTTCTAAATCAGATCATTGACAATGGATTCCAATTTCCAATGTATGTAAGCCAAAACGAAAAAAAATGTAGCTGACAGATCTGAAGGTTAGCTAGAGAGACGGTTAATCAAAATTCTACTGCATGAAAGTAGAAGCGAAGCGCTACACAAAAAAAAAAAAAAAAAAACAAACAAAACTTTGCATTTTTTAATTTTTAAAGGTCATCGTTAAATTGAAAATTAAGACTAAATTTAAAAATATTTATACCAAATTTTTCCCCTGATCAAGCCTTTTTAGAAAATTCAGAACGGATTTGAAAAAAAAAAAAAAATCGATCCGCTCTAATGTGCATGGTACATATTCGCTGCCTTAATTTGCTAAAGCCCTAACACGCAATTTTCCAATTTTACAGGGGAAGCAAACAACATTTTGTTATTCTAGAATTTGTAATTTAAACTCAAATAACAGATCGTAAGTTTTCGGTGTCTAAAAAATTGTCGGTACAGACGAAAGTAGGCACGCTTTATCATATTGAAAAATGTTATCTTAGGGCCTTAGCAAATTAAGGTAGCGATATATGGTTAGAATACTTCATTGTTATATTTACCTGGTTACTGCCTCGACGCAATTCTGTAACTTTTTTCCCATTATCAGTGTCAAAAATGCGTATCAATGTACCTTTCTCGCTGGCGGTGGCCAAGCGTGTACCTTGCAAATTGAGTGCAATACAACTAATTGCAGCCTCATGAGCAACCACTTCTAAAGGGGCACGTTCAGTATTTGCCAAGTCTACAATCTACAAGAGTTTGTAAAATTAAAATCCCACTCACTCATTTTGCCTAGTATGCGTATTGATTTAAAGGAACCTACCTGTACGTGCCCAGTTTTTCTGCCAGGATAAGCAAGTAAACTTTTATTGCTGTGGGGACACAACACACATAGTCCATTTAGATTAGCGCTAGATTCAAAGACATGCAGCTGCTGTGGTTGCTGTGTGAAGGTAAAAACTTTAATAACACCTTCCAAAGCGACAACAATGCGATCACGACGCAAGCGCACTGCTTTCACGGGTTGATTAAAGTCTAAAGAAATAGCTGGGGCTTTCTTTAGATCATCCCAAACGATTACTTTGTTGGGTGGATAAAGTGGACGGATACCACCACCTACTAACGCCAAATAGTTGCAGCGAAAGAGCATTTCGACATGACTAAGACCACCTTCTTGAAATGACTGTCGTTCTTTTTCCTTAAGCGGATCGCAGTTGTAAACACGAAATCCAGAATCAGTTGCACAAGCGAAACACCCTACAAGAAATTGATAATATATTCAATACTAGTTCTTAAGCAGAAGGAACTTACCTTGATCCTGGTTGAAGCCAACGTAGAGTAGACCATTGCCGTAAGGATTTATCTCTACCAAATTCATTCTTTGATTATTCACTGTTTTTCGTAAAACTTTTATCTAGTATATTTATTTACATATATTTTCTGCTTTTTTCAGAAGATATTTTTTTCACTTCGTTTATTTCTTCTGGTACACCACTTTACATAGATAAAGACAGTAAGAGTACACTCGAAATTATCAAAAATGATGCGAGCTCATCCCAAGTAATTTGATTGTTTTTCAATTTTACGTTTTTGTATTTTCATATTTTACTTTGGCGTAAAAATATTTTCGGCTTTACTTTCTTTATTAATCGAGTCGATTATTTTGCACAGTTGTATAGTATAGTATGCAATTTGTACTCTTTAGTACAGAGCAATGTCGGAAGAGGAAATTACGATGGGCATTTATGCTTCACACACAAATGCGGAGTTGACAATCGTGTTTACACATTTCATCAGCATGACCGTCATCTTTTGAAGGAACAGTGAAAATGAACCACAATTGTCACATAAATTTTTTTGAAAACGAAACAAAACGATCATCTTTGCACCAAGTTTTATGTTTGAAAGTCGATTTTCGGCGAATATTTTCTTTCTCCTTCCAGCCACCTAGTTTTCTACCGCTATCTGTTACTTAATCTTTCTAATTTGCAGTCGTGTAACCAGCGTCTTTCAGTTCGGTGCAACAACAACTTCATGGTGTTCGCCGAGCATACTCGCAATATAACCACAGCCGCCGCGATGTGCATTTTAATTCTGACAGCAGGCACCTGTCGACCTCTTTATTGTTGTACGATGCAATTGTGTTTTATGCTTAATGCATATTTTGACCTACAAAAATCCACAAATTTAACTGTTACACAACTTGTCCCATGCAACTCGTAAAAATGTAGAGAACAGGGGCTAGATAGAATTTCTCGGGCAGCCTCTCTCTTTTAGACAGGCGTTCATGCTTGCGACCGTGTGAACAGCCACTTTGTCAATAAATCATTGCCGATTATTTTGTATCGGCTAGGAACTCTTAGCTTATATTGTCCCAAAGTGTAGTTTTCGTTCTTGCATACATGCAACCTTGCATTAGTATTGTGTCAATTTTCTCGGTTTGCTGCGCTGTTGGCTTTTTTTAATTTTCATAGTTTATTTTTTTGATTTAATACATTTTTTTATTAGTTAAATTAGAAAAATATTGCAGTAAAATGTGTATCAAACAATATGAAATAAAATTTAAATAGTTTAAATTTCAAAATCAGTTGCTTAAGTTAAATTTTTACATTAAATGATTTCTAATTTGGACAAAAAAAAATAAAAAAAATCGGGACCTCCGCCTTCTAGAAACGCGTTTTAGAACTTGTGGATGAGAGACGTGAGTGCTCGGTTTTGGCGGTGGAAAAGAGACAAGTGTGGAAGATTGCAAGAGTGCGTCGACGACGAAGATTACTATCGTCTGTGGAAGGGAGGGAAGAAACGAGACAGAACAGGATCATACGACGGCAGTGATTGTGTTAGACAAGTTTGCGAATTAAAATTAAAATTTATAGAACAACAAGATATAGTGAGCTATCATTGCAGAAGGGAAGTTTACTTGCAATCTTAATGACTTATTAGAGCGATTTTGGCTGTAGCATAGACATAGGTAGAATAATTGAAATTGACAGACGGAAGGGTCGAGACGGGTGCGTATTTTGAAAACAATTTTACTTTTGAAAAGAAGAGAGATGCTACGTTTTCTAAGTCGTCGTAAAGTGCGTAGCAACTATGTGGAAAGTGGCGGTGGTGGTGGTAGACCTACAGTTGGTGGCGGAGCAGGAGGCATTGGCCCAACTACCAGCGGGGGAACTAGTTCACAAATTAAGCCACAACGTATAGCTGTCAACAAAAACAAAATCGACTGTCGCGTCATTTTATTGGATAATACTGACCTTTCTATCGAACTTTCGGTGAGTGGATTTGAATTTTTCCATTCCTGTGGCTGGGGGTAGAGATTATTCGATACAAGTAAATACGAGTAAATACTCGATACTTTTCATTGGATTAAAGTACTTTTTTTTACTCGATACCAAGCCATAAGTATTTAACTTGGTTTTGAAAGAAAAGGGTCAATATCGGATACTCGATACTTTTGGAAAACATTTATTTACAAAACTGAATTATTACTATACAATATATAAGATTGTGAGTCGTATTGCAATATTTTACAGCAATTATATTTCAAAATGGTATTGCAACATTTTCAAATCATAATCGTGCTGCAGAATTATTCATACTCATATGGCAATATTCCAATGTATGAAAATGGACTGCAATAGTCCAGTATTGAAGCTCTAGAAAATATTGCCGCCCATGTATGTAGAATATACCTAATGTATATTGAAACCTTTTCAATAAAATAAAATATTTTTAACAAGTTAATATCTCTGGTCTGGCCAGACCGTATCACATAAAACTTTGTGCCACTCCGTCTTTTTTTCACACGCATGTTTCCTGGACCATGGCGTTGTCAACTAACGCCTTTGCACCAAATCTATAATATGTGTGGTTTCGGAGATATATTCAAAATAGCATTAAGATTGCATGGGAGGTGTCACGCCTATTTGAATTTTTGAATTTTTTTAAAAACTAAAAACATATATTTTTTTTCAAAAAATGTACATCTAAGTACATTATTCTTACATAATATGTAGTGTTTTCGTACAGTTTTTATTCAAAATTCAAATAAATGCAGTATAAATATATGACGGTCTGGCTGGACCGTGGTGGTAGCAATGTGACAAACAAAAGTGGTGCCAACAGAAGGGTTAAACGAGTATTCGATACAAGTACATATTCGATACTTTTTCCAGATATTTTCGGTGGCATCGATACTTTTATTCGATATAAATAATGGGTAAAAGTATCGAAATTATGCGGGTATCGAACCAACACTATGTGGGGGTATAATATTGACTGTATGAATGTAAAGTTACAAATTAAAAACTGCGTTTCAAAAAATTCAATATATTTTTACCAATAACTTTTTTTAAAATTAAATCAAATTGAGAAACTTTTCCGTAGTAGGCTTGTATGAAGTGGATGAGAATTAGAAGAACGTGTACAAGTACACAAATTGGTTGGTAATGGCAAAATCACCGAACTGATAAAAAATTGCCACATAGCCGTTCGGAATCGGCGTTAAGCTGTAGGTCCAATCATCGCCACTGTGGTCTAGTGGCAGAGTGCCAGACTCTTGTCTCTGGAGACCCAAGTTCGATTCTCGGCTTGGGTATGTTTCTTATTTATCTTTCTTTCTCTCTTTCATAACTTGGGGCTTTGGTACAATAGATCTTATAAGTCGCAGTGCCTGACTTTCGAGTCGTCCTTCTTTCAAATAATCAATAATAATACAATAACTAGCACAAAAAAATTGAAAGTACATAAATTATATATATGGCGAGCAGTTTACTATTAATGTGTTTTGCCATTTATAAGACAAGTTTGCTTTTCGTTTACCACAAGATCAGCTTTACTAAAAATACAATCTGATTCCACGGAAGTTGCTGGTAAATAAAAGTGTTTCGTCATGCATTCCATAATGGGTTTGAAATCTTCTCCTGCAATAGGTTTAAAAACTTACCTTTTCTTTTATTCTTTATTTTTTTACTGCAAAAATCTACTAACAAAAATTAATTTGCTTAATTTTTTTTTAGATTCTTAGCAGGAAATTGAAAAGTTCGATAGTTTAGGAAACTATCGATAGCCCACGATAGTCATGGACTATCGATACTATCGATATTCCCATTGATAGTTTTCCACTTCTACTCCATAACTTGTGTTTGCGTGCGGCTGCAGTAACTGCGGACGATGTGCACTGTGAAAGGCAAAGCCAATGCATTCGATCACTTTTATGTTAAAGTTTTTGATTTAATCAAGTGATTTACTAAAATAAAAATGGAAGATTTGGACTTTTTAATGGATGTAATGTTTGCCGTAATGGAGGTTTTGCATAAAACTACAACGGCTACAGCGGCTCTAGGTACGTCACTGAGTACAGTGATGGGTTATTTCGTTTTCAGCCTGTAATAATGGCAAGTGCGTGGTTATATTAGTCTTCGCTAGTGCTCTTGATATCCGTCGGGTAATACCCGCACACACAAATGCGCGGGTACACAAAAATGCGGATATCATCCAATCTCACGGGTACCAGGACACTTCAGTTAATCAGTACCTGAAAATTGTGCGGGTACCCGAGAATCACGGGTAATACTTGAAATCGTGTAGCCAAAAATTCCTTGGCTTATACATTCAATTCTTTTTTAAATATGCTAGCTAAATAAAGTAATTAAAATATGGCGCTACCATATTTAGGGATTGCTACTACTAATAGTTTGTCTACAACTATTTCCTATTTTTTTCCTATTCCGTTCAGGTGTTTGCTGGGTACAACCCGTAAACGGGTATCAAAAAGGTATTGTTCGCTGTTCGACGAACACAAAACATATTTTCTTGAGCTCGGTCGAGGTGGGTTAGGTTGTGGTTATATTGGGAGTATGCTCGGCGTTGTAGTAGTTGAACTGGCCATTACATTTTCCGCCGACCGGCGTGATAAGCCGTTAAGTGAATTTCAGTGAGCTTGTATGTTTGATGACCCTGACTACTTTCATGCTTTGGGAAAAGAAGAAAAGTTTTTCACCAGGCATCACAGCAAAGAAGGAGGTAATACGGAACAATCGCTATACTACAAGAACATTCTTTTTTCAAACCAGCCCCGTGGATTTATCACCATCATAATGTACCGATCTATACTGCAACTATAGCAAAATCCTGTATTCAAGGGCAGCCTGTGGAACTATTGCCATGGCGACTGTATTCTCCGGACCTCCAAAAGTATACGAAAACGGAAGACATGCTTTGCCTGTCTCTTATGCTGCTGCCGCCTCTACAAATGTTTCGGAAATTGGGGGCTCTCATTCAAATTCACAATGGGAAACTGTTCGTACCGGAAACCCTCATCTACAAAATAGAAGGCAAGATGTCGTTTTGGATCTTAATCAAAACTCTGGTTTGGACGTTATCGTTACGAAAAAGTGGATACATTTATCCTTCTTTAAACCAACTGTGTCTGAAGAAAATATTATCTCTTATGTAGTCAATAATTCGAACATAAAAAGCCAACACCTTGAGTGCCGTAAACTTGTTAAGAAGGATGTCGATTTACAGAATCTAAGAAGAATAACATTTAAGTTGGGTGTTACTGATGCATTCCTGGATGAGCTCATGAAACCATCGCTTTGGCCAGCTAATGTGAAAGTAATGCCTTTTCGTTTTTTTCCACGAAGGGATTAACGCGCCACAAACACATAAGTGTCAAAATTAATATACATAAGTCTATCACCCAGGCTGTTTCATCGATATCACATCCTGATTCTCCGCCTAAAATTTACATCCAAAAAGGACAGGGATGCCATCAAGACTGGTTGTTACAGAGGTGGGGGTGTTCTTATCGCGGTTAACCGTACGTTCACAGCATTTTGCCCTTAATAACTGAGATATGCTGTTGGATCAATTGTGTGTGTCCTTACATGGAAGCTCAGGTCAACTATTCGTATGTGTGTCATACATTCCGCCTCTTAGCGCTGATGATTTATATTAAGCGCATGTGGACAATATAACTCACCTATCTTTTAACTCTGTTGGGGACAATCATCATCTTTGCGTACTGGGCGATTTTAACCTGTGCAAAATTGCTTGGTCTCTTATAACCAATGATAATATACTTATTTCCAGTAATGTAAATAAGCAGCATGAAATATATCTTATTGATAGTTTTTTAGTTTAGATCTTATGCAAATCAATAATTTTGTAAACAGACTTAATAGAATTTTATATCTCATCTTTATCAGTGGTAATATTGATTATAAGTTGACTGAATGTACTTCTCCTATATCTGAACCGGATATGCATCATATCCCACTTATTTTAGAGATCAACTTTTATAAATTCTAAAGAATTCCGGCATTAAACGTCAAAACGAGTTTTAATTATAGTCTGGCGATTGGTCTCATCTAAATAGTAAACTTAACAATATCAATTGGGGAAATATGTTCAATCAACTGGTTGTTATAAATTGCTATAATTTGTTCTTGTCTAAGGCTTTAGATATATTCAAAGAAAATATTCCACTCAGGACTAAGAAAGTACACAGATTACCTTGGTATACTACTGGTCTTAAAAAGTTAAAAAACCTGAGGAATAAATTCTACAAAATTTACAAAACAACTAATAGTGCTGATGCTTTATATGCTGATGCTGATACGCTATATGAAAGAAATTAATTGCCTCGATAAATTTGTATCCAAACAATATATTTTACAATGTGAAAGTGGTATAAAAAGGAATCCTAAATCATTTTGGAATTTTATTTAATCCAAAAAGTCTTCCTCTTTCATTCCTGCATCAATGTTTTATAAAGGTAAAAGGTCAAATACGGCTGCTGCAAACCTCTGATTTCTTTGTCTCAAATTTTGATCCGAATGTGGATGTCGTTGATAATTCTGTATGTGCTAATATTGAATCATCTATTGATTTTGGCTCACTTACTCTTACTGATGAGGATGTAGTCAATGGTATAATTAAACTTAAATTATCTACTAAATTGGACAATGATGGCATGTCGTCATTCTTAATTAAAAACTACATGTCATCTCTGTCTTCTCCAATCAAGTTAATCTTCAACAAATCTCTACATACGGGTGTGTTTATTGATAAATTTAAAGTTTCTTTTATTACCCCAATTCATAAAAGTGGAAATAAGAATGATGTTCTTAATTATAGACCAATCTCAAAGCTTTCAACAATTTCTAAACTTTTTGAGTGCGAAGTTAAGGACAAATTATATTTTGCAGTAAAGAACGTAATTAGTACTTGCCAGCAAGGTCGCTCTACGGTAACCAATTTAGCCGTCTTTTCTGACTACTGTTTTAAGTCATTTGATTTGGGTGTGCAAGTAGATACTGTACACACCGATTTTTCTAAAGCCTTTGGCTTTCATTCTACTTTTCTTAACTGGATTAAATCCTATCTTAACCATCGATATTCTTCTGTACTGGTGGATAATGTTAAATCGTATTTTTTCAAAGCAACCTCTGGTCTGCCACAAGGTAGCATTTTGGGCCTTTTACTTTTTAATTTATTTATCAATGATATTTGTCTTTTTTTTATCAACACAAAATTTGGCTTGTATGCTGATGATTTAAAAATCTTTGGACATTTGTAGCCTACAGTCTGATCTTAACAATGTAGTCCTATGGTGTGACAAAAATCTTCTATATCTCAATCTAAACAAGTGCTTTTTTGTAATATTTTCTAAATTTCGGTGTTCTCTTAATTTATCATATAAACTTGCTGATTCGAAGTTGAAGTTTTTATATTATGCTTGTTCTCTGCTGGCTTTTGTGAGACGTAATAGTAAAATGTTAACTGATCCGTATACGATAAAGCTTCTCTATACGACTTTTGTTCGTTCCAGGTGAGAATATGCCTCTTTTATATGGAATCCATTTTATGCTACTCACATTAATGGAATAGAACGGATACAAAAAAAATGTATTAAATTTGCTTTACGTTCTCTTAATTTTTCTCAGCCTTTACCTTCCTACAACGCGTATTGCTTACTTATAGATTTAAATTCTCTTGAGTGCAGAAGAACTGTGCAATCCTTGACCTTTAGAACCGGTACCATCAGTGGTAAAATAAATTGTTCTGTTTTGCTAGAACGCATTGGTTTTAATGTTCCTTCAAGGAAATTGCGTCATGCTGACTTATTTAATGTTGGATTGCAAAGAACAAACTATGCGCTCAATGAGCCGATCACGAGAGCTCTTCTTGAATTTAATAGAATTAGTCTTACAAATATTTCTTTAAGCTAGAGAAACTTAAATCAATGCTATATTCTATTCTGAATTAATTTTATTTATTGAATTGTTAATTAAATCAAGGATTGTTTTATTTATTTATATGCATTCATTAGTTTATTGTTATATTTCCTATGTTGATTTGCATATATGCATACTTCTTTTTTTATTTTAAGTTTTTATCTATTAGTCTGTAAGGATCTGTCATTCCATAGACTGAATTAAACTAAACTAAACAATTTGAATATTTAATAATAGCTGATAGACGCTATCAAGACAGCGTGGACAGAAGTCAACTCACAAACACGATGAAATACAAATTAAAGATCACAAACAAAACAAAAACAAATTTGAAATAAACCTCAATGTTGCATAATTAATTTTTTAGGTACATTTTTAATTTTTCTTATAAATAAAATAGTTCTTTTCCAAAGAGACAACATTGATCATATAGGGGAGCATGAAATGTAAAAATATAGCAGGAGAAAAGATTATTGAGACCACCTGTTATTATTGCATCATGACCAAGACAGGAAGCGAACCCGAACCTCCCGGGTAAAAGTCTAGTACACTACCCACTATATTATCGAGGTCAATAGCTTTTATGGCTCCGGAGATCATTCGTTACAGACAAATGATTATATATGGACCAATCCATGCCAACAAATCCTGCAATCAACATTCTCATTTCCGATTTGCCGCAAACTTGAATATGTTTTAATATTCTGTGTGAAAAGCTTAATTTATTATTTTGAAATTGTGAGTCAAGATTCTCTCTTTGTGTTCGGAGCAAAAACAATTTCGCAGTGTTCGCCGAGCATACTCGCAATATAACCACAGCCTTAGTGCCTGATTATATTGGTGCTCGGTGTTCGAGGAACACAAAACATTTTCTCTCGTGCTCGGTCGACCTCGTAGCAAAGTTGCTTTTTGTCAAAATATACTCGTTTGTTTAATACTATTTTGTTTTTTGTTTTTCAAAATCCGCTAAAATGAAGAATAAAACGCGTATTTTCTTAAAAAAAAACATTACATTTTTTCCTTATAAAAGTGCAAGAAAACTCAATACAATGCTACTTTTAGCCAATGAGGATTTCTTAGAGTTTTAGAATATATTCTCAACTAACAGCAGTTTTCTTACACGTATGTGTAAACGCGGGGTAATTACAAAGCAGATGATTTTCAACGTTGTTTTAATGTTGTAAAATGAAGTACAAAAATTACAATGTTTCAATACAAAATTTTGTTAGGATTATTCAGGAAATGGATTATTTAGCAGATTATTTAGTGCCCTTTAAATAAAAAAAACGCGTTAAAAAACGTGTTGAGCGCTAAATCACTTTTTTTCCACGTTTTAATTTTCAAAAAGCACTAAATTTAGCGGGAAAAGCGCTGAGTTGGCCACGCTGCCGACCATATTGTGTTCGGTGTGAGAGTGAGTAAAGACTCTCACTTTGTGTTCGGTGCAACAACAATTTCATTTGTTTTCTCTTTGAGAGAAATGCTATGAACAGGGCTGCATATACGCTTGTATATTTTGTTTGCATTATAATATTGCGACTTGCAAATAATTTTCCATCCAAATTTGTTGTTTCAATTTACGGCGATGTAAACTTATGGGGTATATGTAACGCTCGTATCTATACAGTTTTTCGCGGTAGTATACAGTTTTTTCAACTCCAAAACCGCATACCGCCTTTTTTACCAAAATACCGCGTTTATACTAAGAACAAAATATAAAATTTTTGAACGCTAGGAAATTCAAATTTATCAATCGCAATGTAAAACGTCTGGGAGAACAATGGCAACTCGTTGCGAGTATACTTTTGAAAGAAGTGGAAACATTGAAGGCGATTCTTATCGTCAAATTTCATTTGAAATATGCATGCGTTCATTTCTATAAATGCCTCATAGCAAAGCCGGGATCGCTTTGTCAAATTTCTTGCAAGCACAAATTCTATTTAACTACAGAAGGAGATATGAAAATGGAGAACGAAGACGATTTAGATGATGGATAAATTGCTTTCCTTGTTAATTTTCATTGGAAAAAATTCATACCGCGAAATATACAGTTTTTTTCAAATCGATTTACAGTTTTTAAACATTTTTGGAAGAAATATACAGTTTTTGGTCCGAAAAAAGATACGAGCGTTAGGTATACGGCATTTGCGTCGAATTTACGTCATTGTTTGAATACGCATATTGATAGTGTAAATAAAATTTTAAAAGTATTATAAGCCTTTTTACTAAAGCTTTTTTAATAAAACTTGAAATCTTGTTTTTCAACATATGTGTATCGATCGATATTTTTTTTAATTTTCAAAAATACTAGTTTCGATTCCATAAATTTTAAGCCTGAGGTAAACGATTCCTTCTATATTTTTCAGTTTTCAAAATTTATGAAACCTATTTTTTTCATTAAAATTATTGATAGGTATTGGAGACTGATTTAACAATTTAAATGTATTCAATAGAAGACAACTGTGTGCTGGTACTTAGTTCAAGGAGATCACTAATCTCGAATCCAGCCTCTTGATTGGAGAGCGAATCTTTTCCCAAAAACTTTGAAAAAGAGCAATTTAGTAATATTAACCCAGATATGGGGCTGTTCACATATTACGTAACGCAATTTTCGACCAATTTTGACCCCTCCCCCTGGTCGTAACACATCGTAACAAAACAAAGCAATTTTTTCAAATGCCATTTTGTGCACAATAAGCAAATGGAATAACTAAGAAAGAAACTAACATGAATATGCTAATAAGGATTATGTAAATTTATATAAAATGTCAGTTAAAGAAAATGTATTAACAATTATTTGGGAATATTTGTATGAGAATAATTTATTTTACAGAAAAAAGCCATGGGTAGCTTTCTATACGAGCAGGTGTTTTATGCTCTGGATATAATTGAAAAGGATTATTTTGGACTACAATTCATGGATGCGAATCATGTAAAGCACTGGCTGGACCCAACCAAACCGATTAAAAAACAAGTTAAAAGTATGTTTTAGTTTCATTTAAGTGATCAATTTCCTATTTTATGTTCCATTTCTCTTCTTTGTGTATAGTTGGTCCACCATATACTTTTCGGCTGAAAGTGAAGTTCTACTCCTCGGAGCCGAATACTTTGCGTGAAGAATTGACGCGTTATTTATTTTTTTTGCAACTGAAGCAGGATTTGCTGGAGGGCCGACTCGATTGCCCAGATGACAAAGCATCCGAGTTGTGTGCCCTTGCGTTACAATGTTTGCATCAAATTCATCGTTTGCAAAAATTAATTTTACTTCATTATTATTCTTTTCTTTTTCTTTTAGCTGAACTAGGTGACTACGATGACCTAGTTCATTCTGCAGCAACAGTATCCGAATTTCGTTTCGTACCGGACCAAACGGAAGAATTGGAAATAAGCATATTGGAAGAGTACAATACTTGCCGTGGTTTGACGCCGGCGCAAGCCGAAACCGCTTATTTGAACAAAGCCAAATGGTTGGATATGTATGGCGTGGATATGCATACTGTCTTGGTGAATAACACTTTATGTGTTAAAGAAACAATAATTTTTATTAATTTTTAACACACCACAGGGTAAAGATGGTTGTGAATATCATTTGGGACTAACACCGACTGGAATTTTGGTATTTGAACGTGATCAAAAAATTGGTCTTTTCTTTTGGCCAAAAATAAGTAAATTGGATTTTAAAAAGAAAAAGCTAACTCTCATTGTTATTGAAGATGATGATGAAGGGCGAGAGCAAGAACACACCTTTGTCTTTCGGTTATACAATGAGAAAGCTTGTAAGCATTTGTGGAAATGTGCCGTTGAACATCACACTTTCTTCCGATTACGCGCCCCTGTAAAAGGACCATCAGCGCGTCAAAATTTCTTTCGCATGGGTTCACGCTTTCGCTATTCTGGGCGTACAGAATTCCAGACCACTCAACAGAGTCGGGCCCGTCGTACTGTGCAATTCGAACGTCGCCCTTCACAGCGTTTTGCGAGCCGTCAATCGCACTTGTTGCGTGAGCGTCAAAAGGCGTCACAAGAAGCTGCTGCATCCGCAGTGGCTTCTGTGAATGCACGGGCGGCTGCTGCAGCAGCTGCTGCTGCTGCTGCTTCCGTATCATCGGCCAATGAATCAATAGCTAACACGACTTTAGATTCATTGTTATCCTCATCTGCTGCAGATCAACATCAATTGAGCATGAGTACAATTACACCATCACTTTCGATTCAAACTGTTATACACAATTCAGAAATAATTGACGATTCTATGTGTGCAGCCTCTATGAAGTCGAATTCAAGTGCTGAAGATCATGGATACAGCAAAATTGGTTCATTTGGCAAGGCAGGATTAACTGTTAAGTATGTTATTCTCTCTCTTTATTAAGTTATTGCAACATGACTTGATCATTCTGCCTCAACAGATTGGATACAGATTCTACTGGTGGCGTTCTAAATACAACTCCTTATGCTCCGAACACTACAAAGAATTTTGAAGAAACAAATCCATTTAGAAACAATTCCTCACATCATGGTTCTTTTGGAAAGGCCTCTATAAGCTCAGGCTTCAGGTAAATTCACCTACATTTTACATATGCTACACTTTTTTCATTTCAATTCTAGAAAATTAATAATTTGTGTCCAATAGTTTAATTTATTTTCAGTAAAAAGCAAATAAGCTTACAAATTTGCTACACGACATCCATTTGGCAAAATAATGCATTCATTAAAATCACATTTGTCTGTGAAAATATATTTTTTTTTGGCTTAAATCCAAATTTAAATTTATGTAATTTAAAGCAATTACATGTCGTGGAGCTCATTTGTATACTTTTTATTTTCTTCTCTGCTCTCTCTATGTTGTATAATTTAAAATGGTCGCTTTGTCCACATTGTACATTATCTTGTTCATTATGTATGCAAATGTCTTAGTGTACATATCGCACGTTTTCTGCAAGACTGTCATAAGCGAAAAGAAAACAATTTTTGAGAAAATACCCTACCGGCGAGTCAGCTAACTATTAATGCACTTTAATCTATTTCGCAGCTAGAGGTGGTTGATACTTGGATTATTTTTAATGGAGCCAACTGACTATTTTAATATTGCGATGTACTAGGCAGTAGTCATGACTTTTCAACTAACTTACAGTTAGTTGCTTAGAAGTTAGTTAGTTAATTTATAGTTAGCTATAAACTTAATACATATAGCTATAATATACAATTTATAATTAATATATCTTAAAATTTTTTAAATTTAATAAAAAGCATTACATTATATAGTTTATTTCGCTTGCACCTCTCACATTGATAATAATATTTACCCTTTTCTAATTTAGTTGCAAACTTTAACCTCACTTAACGGCACGCACGAAATTGAGCACTGATTTTGATTTTACAAAGCACAAAAGGAAAAAAAATCAAACAACAGTTAAATGCTCTTTAAACAGAGATGAGAAAATATGTCAAAAACAACAAATTCACTACACAGAATATGTATGCATTGACTTTGGGGAAGTTCTGCATTACATTGTAGTTAGCTTATAGTTAGGTCATAAAAGTTAACTAGAAGTGTGCTATTTTCGTAGTCGACTACTGAATTGCTTATATGGTAGCATTCAAAGTTTTCAATGAATTACCACGACACACGCTTTAACGTTACATACTCTCACGAGGAGAGTTCATAAAATATCTTTATCATAAAGCGTTATTTAACGGTTATTTCTGTATACTTTATATTCAAATTTTGTTTTTTTTTTTTTTGTTTTTTTACGACATTACCACTGTCTTGCAGCAAACGTTCGATATTTACTATCTATGTATTTGTTATTGTTTTTGTTGATTGTAACTACTACTAATTATGAAAATGTTGTCTCGTTGTGCAGCATTAAGAGTGCCTTATCGGATAAAGATAAAGAGCTAGATTCATTACTTAAATCCATTGTTAAAGATCCATCCCCATCTATACTAGCAACAGAAGCTATAAATGATGCTAACAGTATCAGGTAGAGTAATAAAAAAACAAAAATTAATTGCATATTATTATGTGTTAGTTCATAGTTTAATATGTTTCCTTTGAATTGAATTTTTCATTATTTTAATAAATTTTGGTTTTACATTGTATCTAGAGTGACGATCAACAAAACATTTGATATGGAACACAATACGGAAACATTGAAACGTCTTTCGAATTCGGATAAGCCAAATAATCAAGTTAAGCTAGCGAATGTTGGTGGCGGAGCATTACCTCCGGGACATATTAAGTGTAATATATTGAAAGCACGCGTTGAGGAGGAGCTCGGTGCGAATGCAAATTCTAATGCCAATGCAAAACTGACTAATCAAATGTTTGTGCCAGCAGCGTCGTCATCCATCAGTTCGAATAGCAATAACAATTCCATACATCATAGCGATGGCCCAGATTCACTTAATGCCACCTATATATCGGTGGTAAGCATTTGAACTACACATTCACAATGTTTTTATTTAAAGGCTTGTTGTGTGTTTATTGTCTCATTGTTGCTTGAAATATTTTTCATTTACATTTTTCTGTTTGTTTGTTTATTTGTTTTTATGTACTTTTACGTTTTATGTTGAAAACACAAAACCATCAAATGACAAATTGGTTAATCAGGGTGGCGACAAATTAACACTTAGCATTACTGAACAAAAGCCCACTATCACAACCACTAATGTTTCTACTACCGGCATTGCTGGTACTGGAGGCAGCAACAGTAGCAGTTTCTTTGGTATTGTTGGCGCTACTTGCATTTCTCCAACCACCTCTTCCACTTTATCCACATCGCCATTTACAAACGCTACGTTCATTTCTGATTTTAATACTAACAATTCCAATACCCCCACGGCATCCATCATCACATCCGCTCCAAATACATCCAACAGCAATGCAGTAGCAACCACTTCTGAATCATCTTCATCGTTAATGTCATTTGGTACATCTACAACTCCGAACACTGCCAAAACCACTACTACAATAACTACTATTGATAATATTGCCATGCCCTCCTCGGCTACAGTTACAACACCACCAACGTCACCTACTTATATGAGTACCACCATGCCCACTTTGACTACATCGGCCGCTGAAATGCTGATTAATGAAATATTTATAAATAATATTATCAACAATAATTTAAAGCCTAAAAGCGGCAGTCGCGAGGAAAAATCTGCTGCTGTTGCCGCTACCACCAGCACTGACACGCCTCCTTCTGTGGGCACTTTACTTTTTTCAACGTTGAGTGAACATGAGCGGAAGCAAAATCAACTCCAATCCAAGGAGGACCAACAGCTTCATAAATATGACAAAAAGAATATTTCAAACGAAGTAAATCGCGAAAAAAAGGTTTGTCTTTTGTTTGTTTAGTTGTACTGGCTCCTTCATTCATTGTTACTATTTTGTTTCTTTTGCGTTCTATTTTGTTTTGATTTCCTATACTTCTCACTTTGTAATATTTGTACAAATATTTATTTTATTTGCAGCATTCCAATAATCATGCTACTCACATTCCGTCTAACAATGATATGGTTTCACCTTGGTTGGTGTCATCGGAAGTTGTGTCCGCACCCAAGGGTAAGGAACCGACAATAATACGAAAATCAGTTATAACAACGCAATTGTAATTGTTTGCTATTGCTAAAGATTGTAAAGTAATTGTGAAATCCATTATTTTATTCCATTATTTCTATACTCCTACATATTATTACAATTATTTACAATTATAATTATTTATTGAAAATGTGCATTTTCCTCATCGAAATATGTATACATATGTATCTTTATAACAAAAATTATAAAAAACGAAATGAAAAACGAAAATATTGCATTTGATGCAAATGAAACACCGAAACGAATAGTTTTGTGCCTTACTGTAAATTGTATAAGAACAATTTATAAATGTATTCGAAGTGAGATATGTCTTCCTCAGTGTCTTATTATGATTTTATTAATATGCAAACGTGTATTGGCGATCAAAAGAATATGCTAATGTATCTTTTCTTTCTATTATAAATTTTGGTCGCCACTGCAAAGTACGAAGAATAAAGCTGAAAATATCAAACATTAAGACTCATCTTTAAAATGACAACTAAAATAGAAAATGCATATGTCGTCATCATTTAGAGAGGCCATAATTGGCATTTCAGTTTTTTGCTCCTGCAAAGCAAAAAAAAACTTTCTAAAATGCAAAAATATATTGTTTTAAATATTTTTCAAATGCAGTACTATCCAATTTAATTCTGTAATGAAATTTAATTTAATTTTATTTTTAAAAAAATTATTTTACTTTTTAATTCTTTTGCAAAAAAAAAAAAAACAAAAATGTTATTTAGGACCTTTCTAAATAATGATGACGATATGTACATTAGTTTCGTATGTGATAAACATTGACAATGAACAAAGAATGCAAACATTTATCCCATTGAATGCAATGCGTAAACAATTTTATATAAGAATATCGTGTATTCATTCATTGGTGAAGTGGATTTCTTACTTTTCATTATTTGGTACAAATGATAAAAGTGCCATGCTTTTTTTTACTATGCAGCAGGCAGGCAGCTTATTTCCTTTTTCTCTCTTTTCTTTTGCTATTAACACAGAAAATACGACGAGAACTTAGGTTTACTATTGAAACTATATTAATTCCATTTTAAACGAAATTTATATACCTAATATTTTTATTCCCACAAATATTTCAATTTTTTTTTGTTTTTTGTATTAGCAAATAAGTTTAATTTCGATTAATAACTGTATTTATTCAAAATAAGTATTATTTTTATATTCGTAAGCATTCTTTACTCTATTTTGTTATTCTTGCAACCAAGAATCGTATGTCTTCTGTGTGTGAAGCATTCGATCACAACCGCAAATTAATAAATTAATTCCCGACAATATTGTACTTATATACTCGTACATTTTTATATTAATAAGTTGAATATATAGATATTAAATATGTATGTATAATTTATTTACATTAACAAATCTTAAATACATGAATGTACTTAAATAAAAAAATTAAAAAAATTGTGTTTGCGTTTTGCTGTTTATAATTTTGAATGAATTTACTCAAAAATTCATAGATTCCAGAGACGTAACAACTAAGCAAGGGGCCTAGAGCCAACTGAACTTTATATATATTAATTAATTAATCAAAGAAAAATGAAGAAACTATTGGAAATTATAATGAACAAAAAGTTATTCAGGCTTTCAGCGGTGCAAAACAAATCTAAATGAATACGATTTTTTAAGAAACTTATTTTTATAATTGTTTCTTACGAACTTTTGTTTCCGCAAAGCTGTCGATGATGTTATCGAAACAATTCCTTCAATTGTGTGGAGAGAATACTCAAATTACTCAAGCGTTCTTGAGTCATGCTATTGCGCAAATAATTTTTTATTAGTTTCGTTTTAGAAAACGAACGTTCGGCCGAAGCAACTGTAACTAAAATAGTCTAAAAGAAAATTAAAATTGTTCAAACTTCTGAAAAGCTGGCAAACTTCTCAAAAAATTCGCTTTGCGCAAAAACTAATTAGCCCAGTGATACAATTTTGATAACAAAAACGCGTCTGCCAACTTTTAATTTGATGGTTTGTAATTTTGGGGCCCCCTATGCCAAACCGGCTATCGTTACGCCACATACCTACCCGTTTTTTGTAAATATTGCCATACTTGCCTTCCTTTCGCATTTTCTTTAAATGGCTTTGAATTATATTAAGCAAAGTAAGTGAAAGTGAAAAGAAATATAAAAATTGAGGAAAATTGGCACCAACAATAATAATAAACAAATTTAGACCCGAAGCCCTTAACAGACTTGTCATTTATTGACAAATTTATAACCAGTATATAAGTTGCCTATTTCTCATGGACCTCGGTTCTTTTATGGTCGGTCCATTTCATCAGTTTTCTCCTATATTTTTATTGTTATTACTTATCGTTAAGGATGCAGCAGTGTTTGTGTTGAGCGACAAGCACATCTGGTTTAACATACATACATATGTTCATAGGTAGGTAGCATAATTGGTATGAAAATATTTATAAAATTAGCTTTGCTATTCGGCCCTGGCGAAGTTCGGATAATACGAAAATTACAACAACAAAAATATTACTATTCATATCGCTTACATTAGTAGTTCTACTCTCACTTGTTCAGTAGTGCATCTTGAAATTCAAACCTTCATCACTTTCTTTTCTATGGCTCCCCACCAATACTTCCTTCACAAACAAACTTTCATTGTCTGCCTTGTTTTTTTGTCATACTATAAACTGCTCATGTGAATTTGGAAAAATTCTGAAATAGTTTTCTGTTCGCAAATACATAAACACATTCTAATGTTTTTTTCAGTACTTACTTATACTTAGATATTTTCCTACGTTGCCATTTATTAAACTACCCGTGAAGAAAGATTCACCCAGTAAATCTCCGATATGTCGCAAAATTCAATAATAATAAAAATAAAAATGCAGATAAGGAATTAATGCTAAGTACGAAAGTATTGCTTCCCACATACAGTGTTTCAAGTATTTTGCTTGCACGGGAAGTGCCACGACCACTTGTCCAAAAACTACCATATTCCGCTAACTACTACTAACATATACCATCTTTAATTACAATTTCTTTTTATGGTCCCAAAAAGGACCATATCCATCCTGACCAATCGCCATATCAACAACCAATATATCGCTTTTACGCATAAACTGTCATTGTCCCGGATATACTGTTTCAAGTATTTGTTTTGCATGCAAAAGCATCACGTTCACTACTGATAACCAAAGTTCTCAATACTTGGCACAAACAAAATTTTGGGAATATACCGCATTAAAAATCTGGGCTTTGGAGCAGCCAAATTTTCATTGCTCCAGCTCCAGCTCCGGTCAAAACAGTGTGCTCCACAGCGCCTTGCTCCAGCTCCACGCTCCGCTCCAAAGCCCTGTTAAAAATCATCAGGGTTGCATGAGAGATACTACACCCTTTAACCAAGTCTACCCATATTTTTCCACAGGATTCCATTGACTAATAATACTTTCATACCAAATCTTAGTACTGTACCAAAAATGGTTTCTGAGATATCCTATAATGAAAATTCATAAAACTTTTCAATACCACCTAAATTTTTCTCGTTGCATAGTTTTGTTAATCAAGGTCCCTGCTATATTGTAATTGGCCCTGGAGATGTACTCGAAAAACATCGCTTTTAGACGAAGAAATTAGTTGCTTACGACTGTCAAATAAAGTGACAAGAGGGGAATAGCTACCTCTTTCGTCTCATCCCCCTCTCCAACACAATTTGACAGTTGCAAGCAAATAGTTTCCTCGTCTAAAATGAAACAAAATCGAAAATGGTTTCATGTCATTAGCAATCTATTTTCTAAGATTTAGACTTCTACTAACGTGTAGGGAATTGTGTTCAGTTTTCAATGTCATCAAAAACTTAATATAATTTGGATAAAATTGGTTTATTGCATTTTTTTCTTTGTAGCTTGGCATTGAGAAAATATTTATGATTTAAATCAGTGGATGATGTACGGGCACGTACCAAATGAGTATACATACATATGTATGTATATATGTGGCTGTATATTGTATCTAAATTTAGAAACATATGGAAATGCAAGGAGAGTCGTTTCTGCTGCAGCTAAATAAAATACTAATATTTTATAGAATTATCGCTATCTCCATCCACCCATTCATCTATTCATATGCTCAGAGGTGATGGTTTAGATATTTTTAGAGATATGAAACGATCGAGTAGCAAGTGGAGAGAGCAACAATTCAACTTGACAATAGGGTGAAATTTGTTGAGTTTTCTTTTTTTTTTGGAAAATCTACATCTACATAATCACATTCGCATATATGTATTCACGCATACAAATGCATATTGAAACTGATCGGCCATGTATGTATCTTGAGTGTTTGTGGGAGGGGGCGGAATGGTGGTTTAGTAATGTTGTGTCTATGCATGTGTGAGCGTCTATGGAATCCTAATTAGGTGATTTCGCTGAAAAAATACTGCGAAATAATAATTGTTCTAATTATTGTTTTTGGTTTTAGTTGATTTTTGTTTTCTTACAAATAAATATATTTTCTAAAGTAATTAAGTTTTTCTTTCATTTCCTTCGCAATTTTTGAAATAGTAAACAACAATAAAATAAAAATAGATTAGATATAACTTTTTTTGTGTTTTGGTATATTTAAAAAGATGTTGTTTTTATTTTCTTCTTTTTTCATTAATCTCTCAATTTTCTTTTTAGTTTTTTTCTTTTCTCTATTTTTCTCGCATAATTCTAGAGTTCAAGTTTTCTTTTATATTCAATGTTTTTATTATAATTACAAAAAAATTATAATGGTTTTCTTGTTTGATGGTGTTGTTGTTGTGTTGATATTAGGTTGTTGTTTTTTCTTATTAAAAAAATGGTTAAAATAAAATTATTTAAATTTATAATAAAATAGTAAAAGTTATTAAGAAAGTAGTAATAGCAGTGGTACGCAACGGAGCATTGAGTTTCGCCAGTTTGAATAGCCCCAAGGGGGTGATGCTGCTGGTACTGATGAAGCATTTGCACCGTTAAGTACAAACTTTTGGGTGTTGTTGTTGTTGCAATTGCAGTGAATAACTTAGAAGCACTTGCGGTGAACAATGCCTGGGCCGGATTCGTCGTATTCCTGTTTGGAGATCCACATCTGTTGGAAGGTGGAAAGGGAGGCCAAGATGGAGCCACCGATCCATACGGAGTATTTACGCTCTGGTGGTGCAATGATCTTGATTTTGATGGTTGATGGAGCCAAGGCAGTGATTTCCTTTTGCATACGATCTGCAATACCTGGGTACATGGTGGTGCCACCAGACATGACAATGTTGGCGTACAAGTCCTTACGGATATCGACGTCGCACTTCATGATGGAGTTGTAGACAGTTTCGTGAATACCGCACGATTCCATACCCAAGAATGAAGGTTGGAAGAGGGATTCTGGGCAACGGAAACGTTCATTACCAATGGTGATCACTTGACCATCGGGAAGTTCATAAGACTTCTCCAATGAGGTGGAGGCAGCAGCGGTGGCCATTTCTTGTTCAAAGTCCAAAGCGACATAGCACAATTTTTCCTTGATGTCACGTACGATTTCACGTTCAGCGGTGGTGGTGAATGAGTAGCCACGTTCAGTCAAGATCTTCATGAGGTAGTCGGTCAAATCGCGACCAGCCAAATCCAAACGGAGGATGGCATGGGGCAAGGCATAACCTTCATAGATTGGCACGGTGTGGGAAACACCATCACCAGAATCCAAAACGATACCGGTGGTACGACCGGAAGCGTACAAGGAGAGAACGGCTTGGATAGCAACATACATGGCTGGGGCATTGAAAGTTTCGAACATGATTTGGGTCATCTTCTCGCGATTAGCCTTTGGATTCAATGGAGCTTCAGTCAAGAGAACTGGGTGCTCCTCTGGTGCGACACGCAATTCATTGTAGAAAGTGTGATGCCAGATCTTTTCCATATCATCCCAGTTGGTGATGATACCGTGTTCAATGGGGTATTTTAAGGTCAAGATACCTCTCTTCGATTGAGCTTCATCACCGACATAGGAGTCCTTTTGTCCCATACCGACCATGACACCTTGATGACGTGGACGACCAACAATGGATGGGAAGACGGCACGTGGTGCATCATCACCAGCAAAACCGGCCTTGCACATACCGGAACCGTTATCAACGACTAAAGCTGCAACCTCATCGTCACACATTTTGAATTTTTTGTGTTGTTACTGCAACGTGCAAGAGAAAGAGGGAAATTCAATGATTAACTAATTTGCAAAATCACAATTAAAAATTAATGTTAGAATATTTTAATGAATGGATAATGACACGTTTGGAGTTATATTCGTTAAAAATGTTTGTACTCAGCAAATGGTATATCGACCTGAATTTAATCTGTTTAGGTTGCGATGCTACATTTTGAAAAAATTCTTCTTCACACAGTTTTAATTTAATATCGCAGTGTTTCAAACCCGAAATTAATTCAATGACACTTTTAAAACTGAAGAAGGGTATCAAATAGTTTAATTTAAAAATTTTGTGTCTCCGTTTCAGATTCACTGGCAATTTGCTGTTTATGAGATATGAAGAGATTTAACATATTAGATTTCGTTTTAGAAATACATTCAAAATAAATCCAAATGTACTCATATATTCCTCCATCTATTGGAAGATGCTAAAAATAGTTCATCTATTTGATGATGAGAGATCAGATTCCATATGAGTCATGGAAATTGTCTGCATGTGGTAGAAATTAAAAACAAGAGTACATATATTTTTCAATATTTAGAGATGTTAAAAAAATTTCCATAATGCATGTAATTGCTTCGACGCTTGAGAATTGAGTTCTTTGAATTGCGTCGATCACTGGTAATCCTTGGATTTGATATTAATGTTGTGATATATCCAAATTCTCGTTTGTATTAAATATTTTAACTTTTCACTTTTCCATTATTGCTTTTGAATATTTTTAACAATTTTTAATTAAAATACAACACTGATACAGAAAACAATATATTTCTATATGTAGGTAGATATAAATTTTTACCAACCGTTTCAACAAAAAAGAAAACTAAGAGACTAAATCAACACTTTCGCTGTAGAACTGCGAGTGCCTGCTGGATTTCCACGTACTAATATTTATACCATCTGTAAGATTTCAATATTTGAAAATATTAAAAATTCTAAGTTTTCACCACACATGGATACCTCGCACGCACACAAACTAACATTAAAGGTAAAGATGCGCGCGCGCAGGCGGAACTCTATATCGAAGGAGAAAATATTTTCATATTTTTCATATTATAGAAAAGTAAAAAAAAAAAAACTAAAAGTATGTATCTTTGGTGATGGGAGCACAATCGATCGAGATACTCTCTCACATATACAATCGCGCGCTCATGCACACATATGCATATTTATAAACACTGATGCAGACATCATATTTTTTATTTTTTAAATATCCTCTAGATACAAATAAATATTCAAATATTTACACTCACTCGACTCGTACGTTTTGTACATTTTTACTCTTCCGAGTGCGTGGTATTGTTATTTGTTTTTGCGGGGAATTTTCTTTATTCTTTATTGCAAAGAAGCAACATTGCTGTGATGTCTCATCCCATACATGGATTGGGTGGAAAATCTCATTTTGTACCGAGAACAACTGCACAAAACTATAAGAATTGTAGGTAGGCAACGGAAAAAATTATTTTTATTTTTAACAAAATCTCTTCATATACAAATCTACAACATGCCGAAGAAAACGAAAAGAGGAGGAAGTGAAGGAATAAAATATAATCGGGATAGTTAGTCTTGAAATGTTTGCAAAATATTTAAAATTTCTTCTAGGAAATGCATTTCAATGTAAAATGTTTGTATAAATTTTAAACTGAAACATGTGAGATAATGATCAAAGTGCATTTCTTAAGTTAAAATGCTACTTAATTGCGAAGTCTAGTCTTAAAAAACTAGTTTTTAATTTTTATTTTTTTTTTATTCAAACGATCAAAATGTATGAAGGGAAGAAGCCCCTCGTATCTATGATCCGCTAGTGAATAATAGAAATTTATTTACTCTGAGTTAGGAGCATTCAACTCCAGGGGAAGGAGCTTTTCAGCCAGTCTTTTTGAGGAGTGCCTTGAGTTTAAGTACGTGCTTTACAGAAAAGGAGCTGATTTCTCGGAAAAAGTAACGTATGTCAGTGTGCGGTGTGTATTTGGAGAAGTATATGGATTCTATAGAAACACATGCCAACAGTAGCACATACATACATAGCTATTCATATCATGGAGTATCACACAAATATATGATTTTATAATATGTAGGTATTTTAGTAAATTTTTGTTTTTTTTTTTTTTGTCAAAAATAGCATTTTTGAGTTGCGATCTTTACACGAATAAGTGTCTATCTATGTGTATATGAGATTTTTTCTCATAATTTTTGGCATAGAGAATTATTCTGGATCTGATAATCGTTATTTCTTCGCATTTGTCTACTTATATACTTACATATGTATATTCGAACAATAACAATTAGAGGATATCGTACAGGCAGAAATGATACCAAAATAACAAACGCCAATACTGACCTCGATTTATTCTGTTCTCAGATTTAGCTTCAGAATGAAAATCGAGCGTAGGAAGTATAAATATTGTCATTAAACTTACGCAAATATATTTGTATGCACGAGACTATTCTCCCACAAAGACATACATATATACGTACACATGCACACATGTATTCATTTACATATGTATCTCATATATGCGGTTTTGTAGTTTCAACGACGTTATATATACAAATGAGTTTATCTACAGCATCATCATTAATTGAAAAACTGTTTACTAATTGCTTATGAATGTGTATATTTAATAATAAACACAATTTTCTGATACAGTTTTTTTGTGAAAGCTTTAATTAAAAATATGCCGCACTTGCATACTTTTGTCTTTTAATTATCAAAATTTTTATTTATTTTAAATTTCAAACATACATGCATACATAAGCATTTTGAATTCTTTCAATCAGCTAAACAAGATGCGCACCTTTTAAGGATGCGTTCACCTTTGCATTTTTTGCAACACATGCTGCAGACACTTAAACTTATTTACATGTGTATGTATGCAACAAAATTATGATGTGCTGCATTTTAGACTCAATTTTAATTATTTTTATTCGAAATTATGTGCCAAAAAATATTTTTTAATAAATTTAGCAACAACGTCAGCAATGAAGTCCAACGAATTTGCATACCTACTTAAGACATAGAAAGCGTTAATATGTTCATATTGGAATCGATGCTGCTGCACCTTTGTACGTGCATAATCGTAAATATACTCATACGTATATGTATGAGTATTAGTGATGTAACGGATGCCAGTTTAGCGGATGCGTATGTGAACACCAAAAGTATGCGGATGCGAACGTGTAAGAAAAATTAAAAAACAAATTTTTTATAATTTTACAACTGCCATGCACTTTACTCAGAAAAAGATACAAAATATAATTTTGTTTTATAGCTCTTTTCAGATTTCTGAAGAAAATATTTCGATCAAATTTATTCATTAAAGCGCCTAGAGTCCCATCTAAAAAAAATTGGTCTATTTCAGTGACCATGTGAGTGATTGGGCTATTGAAAGTGACCGATAACTTTCGGTATTTTTACATCTTTATTCCTTAGACCCGGTTTCCGTGTCCATCTAAAAGATATATTTTATTGAATGTGCAAAGTTTAGAATAATATTAATTTTTGTTTTCCAAAACATGAAAACGAAATGCCAACAAATTTGTTTCAACGAAGAAAACAAAGCAGAATTCGCGAGTACGATAAAGTCTGCACTTGCAAATTTTAATTTTTTCTTCCCTCTCTCCTCTCGCCTACAAAGTCGAGAGTTTGCCTGTGGAAACCGGGAATTACACCATTGTCTTAAACTATTACACTTATCAACTCTAGAGAGCAGAAGAGTAATGAGTATCTCGAACCATTGTACAAGCTTTCCAGCCTTGGTTAAATTATGTGCTTGCCGAACTAATTATGTCCAGAATGACACTTTTTGTTGTTTGTGCAATGACTTTAACCATCAACATGGCTTACCCGATTCTCAAATTTATATAAGAATACTATTTGGAAATTTTTGAATGAATAACCAGCTGATGATTTTTTTAATCTGCAGCTATTGTTTGAAAACCATTTGATTATTTTATTTTTCTTCACTCAAACAAGTGGCCCGTTATACAGAACAGTCCGGGCAGTGTCTTTCAGGCACCAATCCGTTCGCTATGCAGATGCGCCCCTCGGTCTGCTGGGATTCGTCGAAAAAAGTAAATAAAAACAAGGAAAAGGCTTGGAAGAGAACCGAGACCTACGGTATTTGAATGTTGATGGCGTTCAGAAGCAATGAAGTAATACAGTCTATCATAGCACAAAGAAAGCGATCGCTTAGAAAGCTCGTAATCCATCGAGTGTAGTTTTTTCCGATCTCATTCGTAATCAAAACTTATATCTCATGTATTCTTATGAGGACAAACACATTTTACGTATTAATCTATACATTTGTTAGTGTAACTACATTTTTATTCCAGAAGATCCAGAAGTGCTACACTATCATATTATATATCAATTTAAAGAGCTTGACGAGTAGGTTAGCCAAAAATTATCAGATTTAAAATCGGAAGCTCTTTAGAATTCACTCATTGAACAAAGCATTGCATTCATCTTTGTGAGAATCATTGCTTAAGCGGGAGTAAATAACAAATGAGAGAGAGAGAGAAGACATGAGTAACGGCATTTCTCAGAATTATCTAACGAATTATCTGCATACACAAATAATAAAACTAACACCAACGAGTAGTTTGTTTCTCTTTAGATATTTGTTTTTTCATAAAGAGATTTCTTGAACCTAGAAAATGGCCCCAGTTACTGGGGTCTTACATTTATGAGTAATCAGCTTTTCTTTCCACTGGTACACCGCACACTGGTCGCTACCATAGGCCAAAAATAAAAAAATCGAAGTCAAAAGTTTGGTACCAAATCTATCATCCCTATTTCCTATAAGCTTGTCAAAAGTATAGTATTTTTTGTTTTATTATAGCCGCACTCTGTAAGAATAGCTTCAAAAGAGAGAGAGAGCATGTAATTAGTTGGTTCTTGCAGTGTGAGCAGGTTGAAAGCGAAGTGCAACTTTTAAAAATTAAAAAATATATAAATCAATTTTGCATTGAAATAAATCAAAATGTATATTGAACCCGATGCGCCTGAACTGGATTTAATTCAAAGGTTCTTGCATATGAAAATTTCTTCCTGATTTTGAATTAGTAGTGTTCCCTGATCATTAAAATCTAAAAACTAAAAAAATCCGCGGAGGGCTTTTTGAGAAAAGCGACGTTGAATATTTCTGTTTTTGAAATGTATAGAGATTCTCTAGAAGACGATATTGATATGTCGAATTTTGTTATTTTCACTGCGTAAAATAAAATTCACTGTGCAATATAAAATATATTTTTAGTTTAGAAAATACTAGTAAAGGCACGTTTGTTCACTACTTATAAAAAGTGAAAATTTGAATCATTTTTGGAATTTAGGCTTACTAAAAAAAAGTTTACAGATTTTTGTTGTTCAGTGACCTATAGTAAAATTTGATGGGCAACAGATTTCTTGAGCATAGTAACCCTCTATCAACCCTCGTAATGGGTCAAAAAACTGACTTTTCTCAAAAAGGGTAGGAAAGGTTCATAATGGTGGGCGCCAAAGGCTTAATATGTTTTAAGAAAATATTCTACGGAAGGTTAGGTTAGGTCGGAGAAAGCACACTTAAACACAGAGTAATACTATAAATTGCTGAACATACAAACAAGCTTTGATGCAAAACTAAAAAGGTGTCTTATGGTTTATTACATTTAATCTGTTATTATTATTATTATTTGAAAGAAGGACGACTCGAAAGTCAGGCACTGCGACCTATAAAATCTATTGTACCAAAACCCCAAGAAAGAAAGGAAGGTAGAGAGAAAGAAAGATAGATAAGAAACATACCCAAGCCGAGAATCGAACTCAGGTTTCCAGAGATAAGAGTCTGGCTCTCTGCCACTAGACCACAGTGGCGATGGTAGGACCTACAGTTTAACGCCGGTTCCGAACGGCTGTGTGGCAACTTTTTATCAGCTCGGTGGTTTTGCCATTACCAACCAAGGTGTGTACTTGTACACATTCTTATAATTCTCATCCACTTTATATCGATAGTGAATATAAGAAGTTTATGAGAATTAAGCACCAGACTAAGACGGGAATCAAACCCGCAACCTTCTGGATAGTGCACTATCCACTAGACAATCGAGGTCGTCATTTAATCTGTTAGAAATGGGCAAACTTTGGGCCCGCGTAAAAAGAAAATTAGATGTAACTTTTAAAACGTCGAAACATGCATAATTTTTTTTCTCGAGTTCTATCAGAATTTCACTTTTAGAACCTTGTTATTTTTTTGTATGTTAAACTGTGTAATTACTCAAAAACTATTTGTCCAATCAAGTTTATATTGGCATATATTTTTATGACTCATATGGATGAACCTTTGGCCGACTAAAAATTCTTAAATAAACATGTTTTTGGCTGGGTCAAAGTTTGAAATTTTTTCTGAAAAAATCTTTAATTTTTTGGGTTACTCCAACATTCATATTAAGAAAATTGTTAAAATTTGTGCAAAGAGTGAGTTTTATAAATAAAAGACTCATAATTGCAGTTAAATTAGCACTGAGACATCACGCCACATCGTTGGGCCCTTTTTGAAATATGACAATTTACACTGTAGAAGGCCTTTAGCATTTTTTTTAAGAAGGTCTTTAACGTATCGATAGACACAAGCTGTGAACTCGCTTATTATTTATTACAAAATGGCAAAATATGTAGAGTTGTAGGAAATACAGTTGAACCTCGATTATGCGTGTTGCTCGGGACCGGGTTAATTGCGGAAAATCGAAAATCCCGGTTAGAAGAGATTATATATAAACATTTATAAATTTTACTATTTTTAATTATTTTGGACATGAACATGTGAATTTATATCTATTAACATACATACTTATGCATATAGATATCTTATTAAATATTTATTTAAAAATTTCTTATAAGGTAGTTTGTTTTGTCTCTTTAGCTTTTGATTGCTCTTTGAGTAAATGAGTTTGTATGCGATACACTTCGTGTACTTTGTCTGGCTCTGAAGTACTTGGACAATTGCAGTTTTTAAAGAATCCTAACAGAACACTACTAGCCCCTATTACCTGAGCCAATACGGGTGTTGCTTCTGTATTTGATCCTTAGGAATTAGAGTCAATCTAATATTTTTGGTTTGATGAACCACGATTTCGTCTTCAAATACAATAGCGAATAGTGTGACAACAACGTCGCACTTTCACTTTGAGATAGCATCAGTCGTACATCCAGGCGGTATTACTATATCTGGTTGTATCTCAACAAGGCTATTTGGAGCACCTTCATCGTCTTAAGACAGTGTCCTACGAAATCGCGGCTGTCTACAAAGTTGTCTTGACGTTCAAAAATTTAACGAATTCACATTTATTATTTGAACTAACCAATTTCTCAACAACCATTTTAGGGTAATGACATTCGAAGCTTCGAATTACTCCTTGATCCTTGAAATCTGATACGCAACTTATTAAATAAAAATAAAAAGAGCAATCGCCGAATTTAATATGTACATTACACGGAAAAATAAACACATACATGTGCTTCACGGATAATAGAGGTAAATCACGTTTAATAGAGGTTTAAAATGAACCACTCAGCATTCGGGCTAAAAGATGTTACCGGTTGATGGAGGTCATGGTAATCGAGGTTTAACTGTATCTAAAATCACTGAGAAAGAAAGTATCATAATATACAAATGCATATGCAATACGTATACATATATTTGGACATTCTTGCCTTCCCTGATATTCAACTATGATATGAGTTTATAGGTTGTGTCGAGTTTAAACATCAAACCAAATGCTGGCATTTTCTGCAATTGTTTCGATTATCATTATTTTCTTTTCAAAAATGTTCTCTCAGCGCGCATGTATGTTCTATTTAAATACCAAAAATATAGACCGAGAAACGAAATTTGTGTATTTGAGATTGGTGAGTGTATACACCTTTTTATTTTTGGAATCGGAAGATTGTTGTTGTGCAATAGAATTGTATTTTCAGTATTTTGTAGGTAGAGGTATGTATGTTTAATTGCCCACGCAATATTTATTTTATTGAATTTTTCAATATTTTAGTATCTTTCGAACGGAAGAAAAGGAAAGAAGAACGAAACTTATTTCTCTGGTGAATGCTGAATTTTCGAAACTTTTTTTTCAATTTTTTGTTTATCATCTCGATGTACTAATGAGTTTATTTAACGTTGTCAGTCGCTATTCTGGTGTCACAAAATAGCGCGAAGCTAGAATACTGAAATAAGAACAAGTGAAATATAAAGCTACACTGGTTTTTGCTCCTTATTTATCTTTGTATTTAACGAAATTAAAAAGAATATTTTTGGGCGATGAAATACAGACGGTGCTTTAAGTGCTAGGGAGCTCTCTTTCATAAAATTAAGTTAAGAAATCAAATTGAGAAACACTGAACTTGAAAATCTACACCACTGCAAAACGAGATTTTCAACAATTCCAACTTTAGTTTGAAACAATTCGCCTGTGTTTTAGTGATATATAAAGAGCCATATACCAGAAATAATTTGCTCTTTATTTCAGAAAGACTGCCGTGAATTTATACAAAATGTTTACTTGGAAATATAGGTTGGAATGTATTCATTATCGAAATTTTTTATGTAATTGTTTCAAAATTTTCAAACGTGTTCTCCGACGCATTACCATCCAGAAGACACAACATTCCAATAAAAATACAAATAATGCAAATGACAGCAATATGGCACTGAATACAAAACTTCCGCCCACTTGTGCTAATGTCAAACTTTTGAATGGCTCCTCTTTGATACGATGTATCTCCTCGTAAATCTTGCGCTTCATATCCAAGTCTCGTGCCCATTTCTGCATGTGACCCGATTCTATTATGTGCTGAATGACCGGATTTATTTTATGCAATAAATGAAATTTTTTCGGCAACAGCATTGTCACCAAATACACATATAAATTCTCATCGCGATTGAAACAATAGAGTTGGTCACGTGGTATACGAGGATTAAAAAAAGAGTGTTGACGCGAAACAGCCACAGCAATCTTCTCATCAGTGGCCGCATTACTTAGGCATTCTTCAATGTTGTAGCACATTTGGAATTTTTCGCGTATATACTTGAAAACCTGTTTTAAGGGGAAGAAGCGAATATATTGATTATATGTAATTTGTAATCATATTTCAGTTTTAATTTACCTCTCCGTCCTTATTGAGGTGGCGTACATTCTCGACACTGCCAGTCACTGTCATTCGGTTGCGATAAATCTCCTCTAAATGACTTATTTGATATGAACTTTTTGGGGTTGTCAGTGTACTGACAAGGAAACTTTGATAGATATTACTAAACATGAGACCCATGAAAAATGCAGTGCCGAAAGATAATTTTAGTGTTAGTGGTATGTTACGCATGGGCAACGATTGGGTAAGGACTATGCCAAGTATACGTAATGTGATCCCAAAATATCCGTTTAATGATGAACGTAAATGAAGCATTTTCTGTGTAAATAGTATATTCACAGATGTAGTTAGAACGAAAGTAAGCGTTAGTGCCCATGTGCTCATTTTGAAACTTTCCAAAAAATTGAATAGATTATATTTGCGCTTGGCCTTAGCAACACACCAAGTCAAATCATCTTGATGATATGGAATTGTACTGGAAACAAATTGACTAATACTTGGGTCTTCATCGATGCCACCAATTACCATTTCGATATCACTGAAAATGTTGTCATTTTAGTGATAAATACCGTAGCTGAAAATCATATTTAAAGATAATTACCCATCGATAAGCTGTTGAAAGAGATGATATAAATTGTTACTTTCAATTTGTAAATCGATGCTTATGTGCAAACGTTCGCCTATGGTTTTAACCATTTGGTATTCAATACCGGTCAGTTTAATTTCTGGTTCACTATCATCATCACCATCATCATCAGCACCATCATCATCATCATTGTCTCCATCATCATTATCGCCATCAACATTGTCTGCACTCCCTTCGAATGACGGTTCGTCATTTGCAAAGTTATCTCCCTCTCCTGGGTCACTAACATCAGTAAATATATATGGCTCCCAGGGTCTGTATGCGGCTGTTAAAGGACACCCGCTTAAGTCCTTCGGAAACTTATCCAAAAACAGTGCACGATAGAGCTCTTGTAAGTAAACTTTTGGTGCATTGGATGAATTGTTTGATTCTTTATTATATTTTTGTGATCTGGCGGCACGCTCAACCATGTTGAAAATTTTATCATTACCAATTACTTCTGCAGTTTGGGCCTTGTGTTCACTATTAGCTTCCCTTCTATCTTTGTTTTCATAACCCTGACTATTCTTCTTCGATTGTGGTACATCTTTATTTATTGAGTTTTTTTCATTGTCAGTTTCATCCGAAGTTTGGGACTTGCCTTCAATGCCAGTTCCCTTTTCGCCATGGGTTTCGTGGGACTTATCTTCATTACTAGAGTAATGTTCATTGCCAGTTTCATCTGGAATGTTCTCATCCTTTTCATCACTGTTGTCATTAGTATTTTCTTTACTAGCTTCTATTTTATCGTCATTTTCATTAAAAGTTAGAGGTTTATTTTCATTGCTAGATATTTCTTCATCAGTTTGTTTTGTTTTATTTTTATCATTTATATTATAACCGGCGCCTTCAGTTCCATTATTTACTTCATCATACTCATTGATATCATCTTCCAATTCATTTATGACTTCATCTCCATCTTCTTGTCTTTCTTCTTCATAATCGTCTTCATCGTCATTCTTTTCAGCTTCCTGATAGTCGCAGATATCCAGTGTTTCAATAGCAATCACACGGTTACCACAATTATTATCTGGATGATAAGGAAACACTGTCTTCCCGTAATAGAAACCATTCTCTTCATTCTGACCAATCACATTGACATTGTAGATTTTCTTATTCATAAAACTTAACAATATCTCTACCATGAGTTCGGTCATTTCTTCATCGGTCTCTTCCACCGATAACAGATACACTACGAATTGTGCAAGTGGATTCCAATTTACTGTTGTCTTCCAGTCTTCAAAAATATCCTCCAAATCTTCATCTTCCAGATTCTCCACTATAGCGAAATAACACTGTGGTTTTTCATGCAGTATCATAGACGGAGTAGCCGAGTCCTGATGTGCATTCTTTATAACTATTGTCCATGGAAAGTTTACATCTTTATGAATAGCGGCCAATAAGTTTTGCTGAACGTGTAAAGACGCCGACGTTATGCTCATTGAGAGTATGGAACCGGAAAGAGTTTCGCCAGAATGGAAATATTTACTCAGTAAAGCTAGTGTGCAAACTACTTGTGAACGATCTTCATCGGGAACTTTTATTAAATTCATACCAAATCCATTTATATAATTTGGAAATAGTACTATAAAGGGAAATATAAGTAAGCACAGAAATTTTAAAATTGACATATTCGGCAACGAAAGTATTGGAAGACTGAAACAATGTGACAATATGAATTCGTGTACATAATTTGTTCTTCCTTTATTTGAAAAGGTCGTGTGTACAAGTTAAATCAAAAAATCCTTAGAGAATCTTATCAATTCCACAAAAAGTAATTATGAAACATTAACATTCATATTTCTTTCTATGGGCGTAGAGGAGTAAAATTATTTAAGGTTCAAAAAGAACGAAATAATTAATTTTGATATAACGCAGTCTTAGAAGATTAAATAATTCAAAAAACTACTTGAAAATCAATGACCTTGAAAATCTACACCACTGAAAAATTATATTTCAAAATTTCAACTTTAGATTCAACAATTTGTCAGCTGGTTTAGCTTACTCTTTATTGTAAAAAGCCTGCGACGAATTTGTACAAAATGTTTCCTTGAAAATAGAGGTTGGTCTTTATCCATTATCGAAATTTCTATGCAATAGATTGGCAGATTAACAATAACAAAACTTAAATCCATTTTAACTCTACAATCACTTATCAAATTCGTAAATTTAGCAAGGGAAACTGCAACGGCACCCCTTTGCCCCACTGTTGCGCCCATGCTTCCATACAAAATACAGTGGAAACAACACTAGTCAGAATAAATCGACGCTGATTTTTATCTAATTAAATAAATACGTATTTTTTACAAAATTAATAAAAGCTTTTGATGAGTATTTTTGGATGTAAGGCGTATGTGTGTGGACTATATACGAAACCCCGCTTAGTCGCAAAGACTTTTATTACCTTTGGGCTAGCAATGGCAAACCTTAAAAAGTAATAATGCCATGAAAAAAAGCTTCGGATTCGGCATAAAACAAAAATAGATAGGACAAACTTAGCCTTGCCCTAAACATATTCTCGTACCACTGTTTATAACCTTTTATTCTTAGAAAATTAATAAAAAAAAATATGGCACACAAAGTACAGAACACAATATTCGGAAGCAATTTAAAAGTTAAAGCAGAAATTATACCGGAAAAGAAACAAATTATTCAAAATTTGCTGAATTGTGTCATTTTTGATTACTTTATTTTATTTACTAGCAATTTCCATGCTGCATACATACAAAAAAACAAAAATTAAAAAACATAAAAAGGTAGAACTCAAAATATATTATTATAATCCAATTTAATTGATTTCAATCTGAAATGGCATGGCTATCATGCCTAAATAGGTATGTGTCATACTGCAATATTCGTACCATGCATACATATTATTGAAAATAGCATATAATACTCACAGAAATACGTATACATATATGCATATTTAACTACCACCTTGGTGGATTTAATCACACATGATACAATAAAATGGTAGGTATCGATAGCCGCCATTAAAGGTGCCATTGTGGTTCTTTTTGTTTTTGCAATAGTGGCGGCGACGCTCTCGGCTCTTATTTGTTCATACATAGTTGCATACCATACCGTAAGTGCTGTAAATACGACCACTCCTTTTATTATTCCAATTTTTTACTTTTAAATAATTGTAGGTATGTAACTATGCAACTTACGATTAGGAAAGTGTTGCAGCACACCCTAATTACTGTTGAGCCAAAAATTACCTTTAGAAAGGGCATTTTATAAAGTAAGAACAGCTATGTGCATAAAGTGGTTTAAATTGGCAAAAGGCACAAAGAAACATAGCTCTATGGGTCAATTCGGTTAAAGTGCTTCTCTATGAACGGATAGACATTTTAACCCAACAGGAAAACATCTTTTGACTTGCAGATTAAATGCCGATTATTTAAAGTAATTTACAAAGCATACGAGTTATGCAGCCAGACATAAAACCTTTCATTAAAACTATTTACAAGTAGGTACTGTGTAAAATTCACTCATTCATATCTTTCAGCTTTTTCCTGTACTGCTATACAACGTAGCTCAGTTTTGTATCGAGCTATTGTCTAATCACAAGGTCGAAGCTATAAATTTTCTACAAAATTTCAAATGCTCGCCAGCAGTGTTCTTGCTTTGCAATAGCAAAAACTGGCTACACATGTTTGGGCGTAGTATGGAGTGTATTTCAGTTAGCGGAGTCAATTCCAAAGACTTTGTGCATAGTAATAATAACAAAGAGCGAAACGGTGCAACAGCTGTAGACTGTTTAACCCACAATTCAACAATAACAACACAATGCAGCAGAAATAAACCATTGAAACCGCTTAGCTCTGAATTCGTTCAATCTTTTTTATCTGTTATATTTTTTTTGGTAAGCGGTGTTTAGACTTTTACCATGAAAAGCATTTAGTTGCCGTAAGTACATCGAAATTGAAAATTTCGTAAACCTTTTTTTTTTTTTGGTTATAGTTTGTTAAATGGTCAACTAACCTCCTTCCCTCTCAATAATACATGTAGCGGATCTAAGAGGGGCGATAAGAGCCCGTAAACATATAGCAACAAGAGTAACATAATTTACAATATGCATATAAAAGAATTTAGTAAAACAAACAATGTAAATCGATCGAGCCACAATATAGTCTCATACAACATTTAAAGCTAGAACAAAGCAAAAAAAGATTAATACATATTTATATATGCATGATAATATGACTTCGTGCAATGTGACATTATGGCCAGTTATTTTTATTTTTTAATTTGTGAACTGGAATTCACGATTGTTGACAGTTCACATCCTTTCAATTATTATTTTTTTGCCATTGTTCAAATCACAGAAAGACAACGTGAGGTCTGCATGTTTTTAGAAGCAAGACAGTTACATATGTGTGCAAAATCAGCTAAAACCAAGTGATGGAAGAAACAAAGCATGCCACCCTCCACAGTTCCTTTAACTCATAAACTGAATTGGTATACAGCCAAAAAATGAAATACATAAA
The DNA here is from genome assembly GCA_963691655.1 of Toxonevra muliebris. NCBI lineage: Eukaryota > Metazoa > Arthropoda > Insecta > Diptera > Pallopteridae > Toxonevra > Toxonevra muliebris. The sequence continues at coordinate 1,586,927 of OY829327.1, read as the reverse complement.
GAGGAAATCAAATATGGGGCGGTACAACAAAAAGTCTCATTTTCATAGTTAATTTTCGGCAACCAAAAATGACTAATTAAAAGTACATATTTAGGGTTGGGCTCAATATCCCTGAAAACAAAATCCCCAAACCAAAATCCCTAAAGCAAAATCCCCAAACACATAATCCAATCAAGCCCCAAGCACAAAATTAACATTGCCTATTTGTTTAAAAATTCAGGGCTTTTGTAAATATGAAGGATGAGAGATCCCTCTTTCTTAACATATGCTTAAGTACTCAAAATCGTAGTTCATATTAAGATTCCAAGTATGTTTAAGATTTAACCCATTCTTGTCGATGTTGCCTATAGGCAACATTCACTTTACTAGTAATAATATATGCGTTCAGTTGTGTTGGGTATTCTTCACGTTTTCTGGTTGCCGAACATTTGTTTATAAAGGAAAAAAGAATGTGAAAATAAAAAAAATTTAAGGTTATCCAGTGGTTATCTAAAGCTCCATGACTATGCTTTTTTAACCTTTCATAAAGGACAAACAATCATATACAGAGGTGTCATGATTGTGGATTGCATTAAATCTTTCAATTATGGGGTTATGGGCTTTTTTAAAACAATCGTTATTTTAAAAATAAAATATTGGATTTTTAATAAAATAGGTATATTCTAATTGGTACAATTTATATATGTATTTGTATCTGGAGGTGAATGAGGGTAAAAGGTTTAAGTAAGATCAGCTGAAATACATGCTTGTATTTCCGGTTTATGTTGAGGAGATCTTGTGGCTTTCGCTTTTTCATTAAATTTAACAAATATTTGCACTAGTGTGGGTGGAACACATTAAGTTTATCATTCGAATATGCAATCATATCTGTTTTCGGTTTGGACTACTCTCAATCGATTGAAATTAATTATATAGTAACTAATTATAGATACATATATTGTACATATATATTTCCATACACATACTTACCATGTACGTACATGTACATGAGTTATATGTATATCGATGGTTTTATTTTATATCTCAGTTACAAAATATCTAAAGTATTTTCCTTACAAGGCATTGAGGAATTCAAATCCAGTGCGAATACCACACACCAATAGCATAATAGTTTGCAGAATGCCACCGGGCGAGTTTTTTATAATTCCTTCTACACCACATTAACACCAATTCAGATTATAGATATAAGCGTAGCTAAAATGTATAAATTTCCAAATGTAGCTATGCCATTTTCTGAACTCTTTATCGACTAGAGATGGGCGCGTGATGTGAATTTTACGTGACACGCGTGAACATAACATAATTTCCACGTGAGCATGCGTGATTTAATTTCTCTAACTATCAAGTGAACATACATGAGCGTGAGTGAGTCCAAAACCATAACGTGGCCATCTTTATTATCGACTACTATATGAAATTGAATGAATTTTTTTTAATTATGGAATGTCTTAGAAATCATTTAGTAGATTAGTGGGCGTGAAACTTGATTCAGAAACTTTTGTTGACAAAACCACGTTACAAAAAAAATGTGGGGGAGGGACTGATAAAGAGGGTGTGGCACTTTCCATATAACCTAAATTTTCATTATGGGATATCTCAGGAACCATTTATGGGACGATACTAAGATTTGGTGTTCAAATATGTCAATGTGGGTGGGCTTGAGTTAGTGGGTGTAATTCAGTGTATTTCCTAATTATTTGTGGTACAGTATATTTGGTTGCCAGCGGAATGCTGCAAGAAAACATAAATGGGCAAGAGAAAGAGGGCGTGACACCTCCTATGTAACGGAAATGCTTGAAACATCATATGTGGGGGCAACAGCCAGGAAGACAATGGAAGTTTGTGCAGGTTTGAAGCTGATGAAGGTTTATATGTTAAGATGGTATGTGGATAGTATTAACTGAGAAGAATGTTTACTTTATTGGACAAGTAACAGTGGAACTACCCATGTAAAGGATATGAATTATACGTGCAACAATTAGATTTAGACCGGAGATTACTACGCTGCTATGGTCATTTCTTTTGTAAACGTAGCCCAGCTAGTTTTATATAATTTCTATTTTCAATTCATTTTGCCATCTACGAGTATGTATCTATTTTGTTTTATGTTAACTTAAGCACTGATATGTCATATGGCATATATTTCTTTTTAATTATAATTAAAATAACTTCTAACAATTACAGAAGCCAAAAACACTTAAAGGTTATTTTACACAACAAAATTAAATGAAATATTCAATTAAATATAATTGTGATTTTTGTCTGTGAATGCATGAAATAGTTCCAAGTCATCATTCCAATCATTCGTTGCTACGTTCGTATATCTTAAGCACATTTTGCAATTAATCTTTATGTTTTTGGCGAAAAGCAAAAGCCATAGAAAAAACGTTGTTACCTATTTTGCAATTACCAAACCTAATGATCGCTTTAGCACATGAAATAATTTAATAATTTTGGAGCAATTCGTTTGTGATTTTAGCATTGAGTAAATGAAATTTGAAATGTCATCAGTGGCGGTATCGGTTTGGATATGAAGTGTATGGAACAAACTAATTATTCATAATATGAACTGGAGGTAATTTACCGCTTATTACACTGGTCAACACACAAAAAGGGTTCGAAAACCACAATGCAGTTTTTATAGATTTCTAATCGCTGAACCGGAGCCGTTCACACATTAAGTAACGCGCGAGGGGATTGGACGATTTGTTACGAAGTTTCACATGGGGGAGGGAGGGGTCATCAACTGAGTTACGTAATGTCGATTTTATACGAGATGAGTTCAAAATTACAATAGCTGATAAAATGAAATTTTTTCATTATGGATTTTTTTCGAATTCGAAAATCAAAGCTTAAATTTTTTGTATCGATTAGTTAGATGAGATATTGCAATTTTTAAATTTTTTCAACTTTTTTACACTTTAAAAATCTCATTTCGTGCTATAAATGTCCGCTCGTTCTTGATACCAAATGAAAAGTATTAAGATGGCAAACATATTCAATTGAATTTTTAATTGGTTAACTGATTCAAAAGATATCGATGAAAATAGGATAATTTTTTAAGAAAATCTAATTTCAATTGCTGATGATTTTGGAGTCACGGAAAAATATTAAAAATTAATAAAAAACGTCTGATTTTTCTTTATCTACTTAAAGCTAAAACTTTCATGCAAAAAAATAAGATCAACCAGAGAAAAAGCGGACAGAAAATTAACAAAGTTATGGGCGATTGAGTGAATCTACGTTTTTTATGATTAAATAGTTGTGGCTCATGATTTGTCTTCGGCTCCTTTTTGGATTCGTTTCTCTTGTGAGGAACCATACGTAGTCTCCCAACATTGCTTCATCCCAAAACCCACTCAGTGGTTTTAATTTGGTGGTCAAATCTCTTGCCGTGTTCGTCACTTACGTCACCAAGATTGTTCGGAATGAAATTCAAATGCAAGTGTAAAAAATGGATTTTCTGAGACAAATTTTCGCTTGTCAGAAATAAATAAAATGGTAAAAAGAATACAATAGGAATTGAGCAGGAATAAAGTGAAATTTAATTGCCTCGTAGCTAGGGCTTTTATTGTTCCCAAGGAAACTAAATAAGTTGAAAAATCTGTGCTTTTCAAATATTTTTTATATGTGGACTATTGAAGACGTCTTCCTTGACTTTTGCTGTAGAAAGCGGCGAGAAAGGTTCGTAAATAAGAGAATTGTTGGCTTTCCTTGTTTAAGAACTTCAAAAAATTTATAATGATGCCAAGTTTAATGTTAAACGCTTTCTTGACAAGAGGCATGTATATAATGTTGTCTTTGCCCACTGTGGCGTTCCCCTTTCTAGCTGCTCCGGTTTTTCCGTTGGCAGCTCGAGATCTCTCACAAAGCAAGAGCTACAATAAAGCTAAAATTGATGCTGCATGGCAGTTAATTCCTGAGAAGCTTAGCGCTATAGGCCCTTGGTGGAGAATCTATTATAATTGTGAACACTGCAATTTAAGAATATATATTTAAATTTTAGGTTCGGGGGGACTTAAGATTTAACCAAAAAGAAAATAGCCGATAACCACGCACACTTTATAACTTATAACGCAAGAAAGCTGCAAATTTAATTGTTGGGGGAACCGCGATTGTTCTATAAGACGGCTTCATATGAGATGCAATTCCATCGATAATATTTTAGAGTACTTCTTTGTTTGTGTGGAAATTTTCTACAAACCTATAAATAATATTGATTTCTGAAATATCCAAAAATCAGCCAAATTTTGGCTAATTTTTTATTGTTCATTGTATTTGTTTTTCTTTTTTTATGCAATTTTTTAACTTTTAAATTATTAGAAAATTTAAATTATCAATAAAAGATATGAGAACAGAAAAGAATTTGTTTGAGCTATATATTCAATTGGTTTGTTTTTTTTTTTATTTTTAGGAAACAATAAAAATTAGCCAAAATTTGGCTGATTTTAAAATTGCAAAATGTAAATGTTTTTGTTTCTAACTTTTCAGCATTTTCAGAAGTAATGTCTGGAACTAAAATATAATAAATTTGTAACATATAGTGAAACCAGTTATTTTTATTAGGCCTGCAAATAGTTAAAGTAGGAAAAAACCAGCAGGCAACTATAATAAATTGATATGTTTATAGTATACTAAAAACAGTTCGTAGTCAATGAAAATAGCAGAGAACGCTGTACTTTATTACCCCTTTCAAACCCCATTTTTTTTCCTAGCTTATTTGGTTTTCGAGAAATTCAATTTTTCCTTTAGGGTCCGCGAAAAAATTCAAATAAACAAAGATGCGCCCGCATCCACAGTACATCCAAAGTACAAAGTTTACAATGTTTTAAATATTGAATATCTCGAAAACTATGACATATACGAAAAAATTAATTAATACCTTTTTTTTAGGAAATCACTTAAGCTTCTTTTGTGTGGCAGGTAACTTTTTGATATCTCAGACAGTTAACCAGTTATTAGTAAAAAAGGCTTTTTTCACCAAAGAGGGGTTTTGGGGGGGGGGGGGGTCGCTCTGCAATCTCAGAACTGATTTTTGTAGGTTTTCCATCTACCATACCCCCACTAGCAATTACTGAAGAAAAATCTCACATAAGAATTATTATGATGAAAATCTTTATAATGACTGGACTATATACATATCGTCGCCTGAGGATTGATTTGGCGTATAGGTATACGAATTTGTATACACATACGCCAAATCAATTCTCAGGCGACGATATGTGCATTTAAAAATTTATTTTAAAGGAAATAATATGAATAATATGCCATTATATTATAAATTTTCAATTTCGAGTTTTGTCACTTTTGTAGGTAGGGTGCGATGTGTTTAGAATGACTAACTATTTCACAAACATTGCAATTTTCATTTTCTATCTTCTCCGCTTTCCCGTTACTTTTTCTCTAAACGTAAGCAACTTATAGATTTAACAGTGTTTTAAACAAACTAGTTGTGAATATATTTAAATTAAAAAATGGCATTGAAAATAACTTATAAAATTCTGATTTGAACAGTTGCAAAACACAATTTTTGAGAGCATTATATATAGAGGAGCTGGGGGCTGTGTTGTGGGAAGAAAAGTGTGGAAAGTAAAAAAAAATAATTGTTTCGTTCCGTTCTCGAAATTAAATGCCGGTGTATAACTTATAACTTCTTAAGACCATAAAAAAAGAGTATTTGGAGCTAAAGTTTAAACGAAATTTCTGAACAATTTGATAATATGGAAAAAGCTCTTCACTTGTTTCTATTTCTGCATATAATTAAAATATTTTATTTTAAAAAAGTGTAATGTTTGCAAAAAAGTCGATTTCATTTCAAAACACTATTATTTATTAAGAAATTTTCATTAAATTTAAATTAAAATAAGGTTGTTAGTTTCTAAAGTGAAAGAAAGTCAAAAAAATTAAGAAAACTGCAATATCTCAAATACTGTTCCATAAAAAAAATTTGAACCTTAATTTTAGAGTTCAGCGGGAAAAAATCCGTAAAAAAAATCATCTCTCTCTTATTAAAAGTTCACTTTCAGTGTTATTAACCCGTTATCTCTCAGAATAAAATACGCCAACCAAAATGGCCAAAATTTTAATAACTTAAAAAAAATTCCTAAATAACTTAAATTAAACTTTTGGCTGTGATCTTTCAACTGGTGTTTTAGATAGGGCATGTGGCATTCATATTTTGATAAAAAAATGTTTTGTATCGATATTATCCTAGAGTGTCCATTTGGCAACACATAAAAACAACTGGACTAAACTGAATTAAACAATCATAAATTTAAAAGACAAATGTTCATAACATATAGTGCAATAGTGCAAGCAAATCTATAAGTATTATATATTGCATTTGGATGTTTGAGAACAAACCAAATTTATTGTTACCATATGGACATAGGAAATAATGGGTTAATGTAGAAAACTTAAACAAGTAATATTTGAATATTTTATAAGCTATTTTAATGATGGACATTAAATGAAATGATTTAAAATGGCGAAATATAATTTTGCTACGTTAAAAGGGGAAGGGGGGTGGTGCGTTTTTTACGTTGCGTTACGACCAGAGGGAGTGGTCAAAAATTGCGTTACGTAGATGAGAACGGCCCCACACGCACTTGATCGTGACGTCAGGCTTTCGAGAAAACTAGGTTCAAAAAGTTTTTTAATCCCGTTTTTGGGCACTTTAGAAAATCCTCATATAATTTGTCATTGATTTTTATTTATCCAATACCAAACTAGGGTCTAAGAGTATTAAAATTGAAAAATCAATTTTTAACGGCAACAGTGCTACACATTCATTCTATACGAGAATATTCTGTAGCTAAAGGTTCGGGCTTTAATTTAAACTCTTTTACGCGTTTCTATTATCAGCCACATTTGATTAAGTGTCCAAAAACGAATTGCGGTTCTTGAATCAGACAAAAAGTTTTTGCTTGTCGACCAGTGTTATGTGTATGCATACATATGTATGTAGGTATTTATGCATGTTTTATTTGTAAATAAGCCGTTATGGATTTCATTCAACATTATTTTTGATATATTTATTTAGTAAATCGCATGCCAATTTAATTCCGTTAGTTAACACACCTATGTTCGTCATAAGAAAATGTAGGTGTGGTGGTGGTAGTGGTAGCGCTTTAGTAGTTGTGGGTGGGAATTACTTAAACTATTTGACCGAATCAGAAAAAGAGCACGAGCAATACAAAGTACGCGAATATTAGATCATGCAGTTAGTCCTACAAGAGTACCCTACATTGGTCATTTACATTTCTCATAAGAGAATACAATTACCACTCAGAATATAATTACAATTGAAGTTGGAATTTCGTCACTAGAATTTTTTCAGACAATATAGAAAATATAAAAGATAAAAGTTGTCACAATAAATTCCATTGTTGTGTCGTAATAACAATAGTGATTATCAAACAAGACATGATGCTCTTGACTTGATGGTAATAAAAGATAAATCTATAACAATTTTGTCCTAGCCAAGATGCTGCGACGACATATGGAGAGAATATTCAATGGATAGGGCTACCATTAGTTTCTAAAACCAATTCCGGACGCTAAAAGAAACAATAGGTTTGTACAAGAATTCAACAAGAAACTGATTCCTTGGTCGCACACAAAAGAACATCCGCTGGTGTTACTTCTAAGGCTCATGTCATCAATGCTGGAGTGCCGCAGGGTTCGGTCCTCTCACCGAACCTTTTCCTTATCTTCATAAATGGCCTTCAGTCATTGACAAATAACATACAATAAAATTTTGTATGTTATCTCACAAACGAGTTTCCCAACCTCCTATCAACCCCATTGTTATGGGTGGGGTAGTTATTGCGGAGTCAGTGACTCTTGATGTTCTAGGCATGTCGATACAATGTGAAGTTCGTTGGAACAATCATATTTTTGACGTGGTGAAAGAAGCAACCAAGTGTCTCGGCTTTCCAAAGCGGTGTTAGACTCTAACTGATCTCCGCATGACCTAGACTACCTATATCCATCACAAAATGGAGTATAATTCGCACCTATGGACAGGAGCTTCACGAACCCAACTGGAGCTCCTGGACTGTATTCAACATCGAGTGATAAGACTAATAGGAGACAGTAGGGTTTCCAGCTCTATTCAGTCCTTGAAACATCGTTAAAACGTGGCCGGCATGACTCTATTCTATCATTATTTTCATGGTGGACGTTCTGCGGAAATGCGCGATTTGATTTCATCAGTTCGATTGCCCTCTAGAGCTACGCGAATCGCGAGTGGAATCCACTACTCCCTCTTTCCTCCTCCCATTAACCTATCATCCTTTTCAAATCAACACAATGCTTTGCATTCATAGCGGCTTTATCCCTGTGTATTGTCTTTAATATTAAAAAAAAATGTATTTGTTCGGTCAGTGTGTATTGCATCAAAAATCTGAAAAATGTTCACCTATGGACTTGGGCACTTTTGATATCTACCGACTCAATTACTTTAAAAGCTAATCTATTTATTGATGTGTAAATTTGTATCGCTTTAACATCCATACCAATGTCCAAACGTACATCTCTACTGGATTTAAAACAACCAATTTGCTTCTCTAATTTATTGCACGCCACCTGTGTTAAAATTTAGTCACTATACAGTAAAGTAATATGTACAAATAGACCACTGGACAAAATTCACTTCCGGATTAATTCCAGACAAAGTTGTAAATTCCATACTGTCCGGGCGAATCCCGGACGTATGGTAGCCCTAACCATCGATGTCTTAAATTGTTTAAAGATACATCCCTAGTTCCGAATCACTTCACATTATAAATAATGACTTATTCAAATCATAAGGCAGAGTGTCATCTGAACTTCGGCCAAGACGACAATATTTTTTGTAATTGCTTTATTTTCACATACAGCAACTAATGCAAACATAGAAACATTACATATATTACATACATAGTTTAGACATTAAACAAGTATACATTTGCATATTGTATTTTTTCACAGAGATGTGGTATGAAGATATCATGCCAAAATTAACCACGAAACATAAAATCCGAACCGACAGACTCACTCACAATACTTTGCACGACTTTTATGTTAAGTTATGGCGATGTGAAGGCATGAGGTATGAAGGTGGAAGTTGGCAGGTTACTGTAGACATAAGAGTGTGAATCTAAATTTTCCCGCGTTTGCTCTGCATTCATTCACACCAACAAATTGTAGCATATATTTTGTTATTATGGAAGCAGCCCTGAGGGTATGAGGTCGGCATCATATGGAGTTCACGCAAAAGTTGTATTTTGTCTATATTTTTGCAAATAAGCTTAAAATCGTTACTAAAAATATGAAATTACCTTTTGGGTGTTTGTTTAGTTGAAGTGTCTTCAAATTTTTCAGCAAGTTTATTGCCAGTTCAGCTTAGGTACCAACGACAATTTTGGTGAATTTATTTAATAGTTTTATTTTAAAACAAACCTTGAATTGCGCTTACAGCGGGTTACGAAATTAACGAGCGTTTTATTATACATTTTATTGTTACACATTATAAAGCCAATTGATAAAACATTTTTTCATTTTGTCTTTTTGGTGATTTAAATTGTGTGTGAAACGAAAATAAATTCAAAATAAAAAAGCTACAGTGGCGAGCATAGAAATAGGGAATTTCCACCGCGTAAATTTATATCAGATTTCTATATTTGATTTTTTTGTTGCTGCTCATTTTAAAGCCAATACTTTAAGTTTAAAGTTTGCATTAAAAATTTTCTAATGGGTATACAGCAATGACCGCTTGCTATCATATTGATTCAAAGCCACATTTTCCTCTACCAATTAGTTTAATGCATTTTTCAAATTTTACTTTAATACTGAATTTGAGAATTGGCGAAAAATGTGTGCAACTTGTTTTCGAAATAAAATAAATATTTATATACTTAGGCCTGTATGGCTACAATCGGTATTACCACCCTACGTTTGCATATAACTAAAATTATTTAATTTAATTAAATTTAACTGATCCTAGCGACTCTTTAATTAACTGAGTGCTTTGAAATTGAACAGTCCTAAGCTTAAGTTGTAGGCTTTAAATTGATCTAGAACAAATAATTATAGGCGGTTCGAATATAAATTTATGCGATCTAATTTTTATTCCTATTTCTATCCTCGCCACTCTTGCACTTTGTATTTATGCACTCCCACATAAATTTCGTTATTTAAATAATTCTACTTGTTGAGAAAGATTCACACAGATTTCGATTTCCTAATTAACTATACGTTAATTAATTTACTAACATTAACTGATTTATGTGTCATCTAAGTTTTTTTCTATTTATTAAACAAAATGCGCAGTACTTGAATTTAAGATTAATTCAAAGAATCTTGTTCTATTGTACTCATTGTCCCATATAGTGAATTTATCACTTATTAGTTTAAAGCTGATAACTACTGATTTTACTTCTTTATTGAGTCAAGTGCTGATTCATTGATTAGGTTTACAAATAAACAGATTGTGAGCAAGGGCGGATTAAGGATTTCACATAGAGGGGCCAAACATTTTTAAAGTGCAATTAAAAGAGCTCCAATACTCCAATACCAAACGCAATTCATAAGCTGGAACAGAAACTTTCTATACATAAAACCTGAAATCAAATTTAAACTCACTTATTTACAGTCAGGGGTAGAGTAAATGCTTTTGAGTTCAAGTAGTAATTATTATTTTTACAGGACTTTGTCTTCTTTTTAAAATCTAATTAGTTTAGAAGTTTGGAAAGGGAACAACCCCATATTTTAAAAAAATGGTCGCCGTAGCGTGTGGTTAGTGTGTTGGACTCTTACGCAGGGATGACCATCCGAACCCACTATGACGGACTTGATCCGTTTTCAGATTACCTGATTTTATACATTTTTTTTTTTTGGTCTGTTGTGAATTTTTTGCTTTATTACCTAGGTACATTTATTGATTCACTCTGTTGTTAAAATACTATTATTAAATCCTTTTTTCCTTAACTTAGGCAGGAAGCTTCTTCGTTTACTTCTTATAACCATTTTTTTCACTTAAATATATGTGTCTCATTTTATGCGTTCAAAAGGTTCCGCGAAGAGGCTTAACTTAAAATGCGAAAAAACTCGACATTGTCTTCACCAGCCCACACCATGTCTCACCTTCGGCACGGTAACAAAATGGCGTCTGCAGCGAACGTTTGAATATTGATTGCGACTTGAACACGATGACATTCACCACATATTTTTTATTTTTCGGAAATGAAAAACAATAATTGGTAATAAAACTTTTCATAAATTTTCTTATTTTGAAAGAAAATAATATAAAGATTTAAATAAGGAATTATTTTACAGTTGATAATTTGTTTATGTTTCATTCTGCTGCATGGAAAAATAGAAGTAGGTTGAAGTCGACGACTGCGGTAGTAGGGATGGGTAACGCAATGCGAATTCTTGCAGAGTTGAGTTGTGCTGCGCCAAAAACATTTTAGAGTTGTAAATTTGGAAATCGTCAAGGGGAGACGGCGCCCTTGGGCCTCCTTGGATCAGCGTTAGGTTGTGTGCACGTTATGCGAGTATAATAGGTATCTGTGGTACATTACACATATACACATGTATGCACGAATATATATCTATTTCAATTTCATGCAATTTGAAATTGCATTTCCATTCAAAAACTTTTTGCGAAGTTGGGCACTGTTAAAAGTCACGCATGCGCATATCCATAACAGTGTACATTTCTCAATTTCTAATATTGCCTTTACTTTCATTTTTTGTCTTGTACAAAAAAATGTGACAATCTCCAAATTGTTGTTCCATGTAGGTGCACGTGCCTCCCTGCCCTCATATCTATCAAATTCAATACTTTCACTTTCCTTTAGTTTCGCATTGGGAAGAAATAATGAAATGTATTCATTTGCTAGGTTTTGACGTAAATTTGTAATCTGATATAACCAATCGTCTTATATATATATATATATGAGTATGTACACATATGTACATACGTACTTTAAGTGATTGCACATACCATACTTATACTTATTTACTATAAAAGGGCTATTTTGATGTGGTTAAAATAATTATTTTGGTGATAAAAATAACAAATCGGTATTATAAATCCCTGTTACCTGTTAAGGTTACAAAAATTTTAACCTGTCAATAAGCAGGCAATAAGCTAGTGACAGGTGTTTTGTAGTTTCAATTAAAAAGTAAAGTTAAAATTAAATAAAATTAATTAAATTTAGTTTAAGTAAGCCAAATGAGGTTGAAATCTTACACTGTAAAAACAATCGCAAAAATACTTACTTTTCTCTTGACATTTTATACTTTGTTACATAGTTGCGTGAATGCCAGTGCAAAATTGCAACAAATTTTTTGTAACGAAATCCTTAGAATAGGTCTGTTAAATACTTGATTAAATAATCACCTTCAGATGCCAGATATTCATTCGGTAGATTTTGGGATATACAAACATACCATACATTAAGGTATCAAAAGTGCCATAAATCTTAATTAATTTTATGAAAATTTTCGAAATATTTCTGCTCTAATGATAAGCTTTCGTGAGTTGTATCGTTTTGAAAAACTTTTAAAAATCGTCTTTGCATCGCGATAGAAAAAATTCCATTATATATTCTGGGTTCAAAATAAGAAATTATTTGGGAGAAAACATTTTCCTACAGGATTTCCGATTTACATATGGTACAGCCGACATTAAAATTATTCGCTATCAATTGTTCAGTGGAATAGAACATTTCTCACCTGCTCGTTATAAGTTAATACAGAAATTCGTCTAGTCCTTCAGAGCTTCTCCTCCTACAGTACCTGATCACACTATTAGAAAACTATGGCAATAGAGAATAAATTCGACTTTCAGGCAAATTAAAAAGTAAAATTTTGAATTCAATGTTGCTTTTTTATTCGATTTGTTTATATTTTTTATGTGTTGTGCAGGAAGTAAGGACCGCAATTAGTTGCGCCAGCGCCAGTTCCAGACAAACTGTGTTGCAATCGCAATGCGTTAGAGGACGAATGAATGTCTATGGTAAAAGTGTAATTTTTTGGGATTGCGGGTAGCGTTTTACAAACTCTGTTGCTTTTATATGATGCGACATAAAGCAGGAAAACTTCCTGTAAGACCCTGAGGTATTGGTTCCTTACTCGTCTTAAAAAAACGAGCAAAATAACGGTAAACTAAATTTTTTTCTATTAATCAAAGAATATCGAATGTATCGAGCAATAACTTAATGCAAAAATTAAAAAAAACTTTGAGTCCATACATATATGTACTTTTTCAGCGAAGAGGATAACGAACAAGAGTCTTAACAACTTGTTCGTTCGCACATGTTAAACTAGCTAGCGATTAAAACGCAGCTATTGATGATTTTTCCCATTTTCAATGTCAATTTAAATGATTTATGAAAATCTTCCCTGATTGATTATGCAAAGGGTGTCGGTCTAAAAGTAGCCAGGATAGTTTGACTTTGTTTAATAAATTAAACTTCTTACCAAACTGAATAAATTTGTTTGTATTATGGTATGTTGTTAAAAAAGAGTCCCACAATGAAAGCATGAACCAGTTTTATATCTATTACCTTTTATGTATTTAAAATACAAATTTTTTTTTAAGTTACAATTTCTATGAGGTTGACAAAGTGTGCGTGAATGCTTCAGCAATTCACATAACTTGGAATGGTGATCAGTAAAATTATCCAAATTGTGAGTGTTTAAGCTGGTGCTTCGGTGCAATGAAGGAGCAATTCTAATTTAAAACAAGTGCATTAAGTTTTACAAGTGCATACAGCCGAACTTAGATAAGTGGAAAGCAGATAAGTTGTAAAACTCTTTGAGTGTAATTTATTTTCTGATCCCTCCACTTTTAGCATGCAAAAACAATTTAAGTTGAATTACTGAATGTGGATAAGAAAAATTGATTCTCGGCAAAACTTTGTAAAATAAATATATAGAGTCATACAAATCGCTGCCTTGATTTGCTAAAGCACCCATTTTTCAAACTTTACAGGAGAATGAAAAAACATCTTGGTATTTGGAGTATTGCTTCGAGAATTCGTAATTTAAACTAAAAGCAAAGATCGTAAGTTTTCGGTACAGATAAAAGTGGACACGCTATTGAAAATTTTAACGTTAGGGACTTTGCAAATTAAGGCAGCGATATGCACATTCGTTAATAAATAAAAATAAAGTTTAATCGAATGACCATAATTTATTGTGTTTAAATAAACCTCTTTAAATCGTAAAAATTATTTGAACCCGCATAAGTGTAAGCAATGATAAGTGGAAAACCTGCTAAAGTTAAAGAAAAACGGCCGGTCCCTCGTAAGTCCACTTATCCAAGTTCGACTGCATATGCAAATCAAATTGTAGTGTTGTCGTTATTGTTGTTATCATAAACATTTATGGTAATTCGATTCAATTCATAACTGCATTTGGCCCATTTACAAGCGCTCAGCCAATTCGCTACAATCACTCATAACTTGAAAATTTTACAGTGTGCTACAAAATTATGTTTAAGATTTTAGCTTTTCTTACTTTTTTTTTCTTAATTGAAAAAATTGATGATTTTTGAATGATTTAAAATCAGACGGATTGTAATTATAATGACATACGTTCACTAACCTTTATATTTATTGAGACCAAAAACCGAAACATAAACCCATCCAACTTATCATTTGTATCAACATGTGAAAAGTCAAATTTTATAAGAGAATCAAACCTCCATCTCTGCCTCTGCCTCTATACCGTCATGTAAATCTCTCGAAAATACCAAAACCCAAAAACAAAAATTGAATAGCAGAGCGTAGCAAGTTTTCTTGCTTCAAAGTACATAAAACTGAAACTCAAATTGCATTTACGCTATGCTGCCAATTCTGTCTACGAGTTGTATATACATTCCATCCACATCTTGGATTAAAACTTGAGCGGTGTGTCTGCTACCAAACAGTCGCTTCGTGGATATTGTGCTACACTGACGGTCTGGTCTACTTTTTTTTTTGCTATCTGCGGTGTGTGAAAATTGGCTAGAAAAACCATTCGTCAGTTATTGTATCAAGCGCAAAACAAAAAAAAACAAAAAAAAACCAAAACAGAAAGAAGTGGCAAATGATGATAACAATGTGTTGAGAAAGAGTTATTCTGCAGTTTATGTGAAATATTCAAAGCCATCGCCTGTTAGCAGTTTAATTGAATTAAAATATATTAAAAAAAAAAAATGATTGTTATCATAATAGTACAATAAACAAAATTTTAATATTTTGAAAATACTAATTGCGCTAGTTCACAGTGGTCACCGTCACCGAAATTATTTATAAACTGCAATTATTAATTCATTCAACGCACTTCAACGTACGAGTATATGAAATTTAACGCTACGATATTGTGAAGCTTTCATGTAAAAAAATAGTTCAACACTATTTTTAAGGGTAATTACAAAATGTTTCACATTGGAGTTAGTGGCGGCCTGATGAGGTAGAAAATGGTGTATATATGAATGTGTGCATTATTTTGGAATATTGAAATTATATAAATTATACAAATACGACACAATCGACAAAATCTACGATATAGCAACGGCAAATGTTCCTTACTACTTAATTAAGAATAACTTAAAAAATAAAACAATAAACAAAATAAAATATATTTCCCAAGAAAATTAATATTTCATAAATATTGTCAGATTTTTGATTGTCTTAGGTCCAGTATTCAATATCACCTCCACTACCTTTGATCACGGCCGATTCTGCATAACTTGAAAGGATAGGAAACAACCTGAGTCCTATCTCTCAACTGGTTGTCAATTGGAATATGAGTACATGAAAAGAAACTTTTCTTAACATTGGTTTTAAAATAGCGAATAGGAAAACTTTTGAGAATTATGTTAAAAGTAATATTGAAGCATATTAAATCAAAATTGGAGGATTGAAAGTCCAGCCAGATCCGAACATTTTATACATATTAGCTAATATAATTGCCCAACTACACTCGATCTACTGATGGTAATTATTATGCATTGTCAATAGTTAGAAAAATGGAAAAGAATTAAGAGGTTATACACAGTTAGAGTTTTCAAAAGATTAATTTTTTTAAATCGATTTTCATAATGTACATATATTTAAGTATATTCTCTGAAAATTTCATATCGATCCGTCACGTAATTTTTAAGTTACATGCATATTTGTAAAGGCAAATTCACTATGTGTGAAGAACTTTTAAAACTTTGAACGCGTTTCTCTCAAAAATGTGTTTTCAAAGTCGGTGAGCAAGATTTCTCAAAAACGGCTCAACCGATCTGTCGCAAATTTTACACAAGCTTTATAAATATATTTTTTAGTAATTGATCGAAGATCGATAAATATTTATCATTTTATAAATAGTTTAAGGCCAACATTTTCATCAAAAATCAAAATTTTTTTTTTAAATCTGCCATTTTGTTAAAAATGGATATTTAGATTATTCCTTCGATCAATTACTAGATAATACTATACATCTTTTGGTTTTTTAATTTTGGATGATCCGATCTAGAGATAGCGTGCTCACCGCAAGACGCTTTTTTTATAGGACCTCCGGAGAGCATCTACAGGAGCTTTAAAAATTCTTATTTAAAAAAACCATCAAATTTTAATAAAGTTAAAAAATTAAAATTCAGAAAAATGTTTGAAAAATTTATTTTTTTTGACCTCTTAATTGCGTATAACCTCTTAAAAATAAATACAATTCAAATATATAGCTTTCCATCCAGTTCTTTTGTTTTTTTTTTTTTTGAAGAAAAATGCGTTTCATTTATTATAAATATGTAATTTGTAAACAATACACAGTTTTGTTGTTAATATTAGATTATGAGATATTTATATATATATGATTGATTATAATCTCGTGAAGTCGGACCTGTTTTACTCCGATTATAATCCGATTTATTGAATTATAAATTTTTCGTGTTGTCTTAAGGACAACTTTTTAAGTATTTTATTATGAGTGATTTTCTAGATTTACTAATGTGGTATGTTTAATAGTTCATCCAAAGACCTGGGATGAACCCCTTACCTGTAGGTCCATGCTCCCCCGAAATTCTGCGAATTCTAGAATTTCCCTATAGATAAAAAATGCTATATTTAAATACGAAATGGCTTTGTTTTCCAATCAAAAATGCAATAACGCCATAATTTTTAACAGACGAAGGGGAAATAGCGCCATTTTAGTGTAAAGTCTCTTTTCGTTGCAAAAAGGAAGAAACAAAATTCAAAAAAAAAAAAAAAAAGAACAGGAAAATTTGCGTTTATATTTGAAGAGCAAGCATACAAAAACCGATAAATCCATATTTTGTAGTTTTGAGATATTTGCAAATAACTTGCACAGCGGAATCCGTTAAAAATTTAACAACTGTTGCAACTAAATTAATCAGAATGTGGGTCGCACATTCTGATCCCGAAATTTTGTGGTTGTAATATTTTGGTTTTTATTTTGATTGTTTGGCTTTATCGGTTTTTGTTTGAATTTAAAATGTGTTTCTTGGTAAATAGTTTTTTAAGAGACAACATATACGGCATCTTAATAAGTCTTACCGTTCTGGAGATATTGAGGGTCGGGTTACCTACAGTGTCGGGTTCACGTCATCCAGTTTTCATCAATAAAATTATGTCACTTAATGTGTATTTCGTTACAATTATTTCTACTACAGAAATTAGGAATCGGAGCAATAGAGCGTCAGTCTGCTCCACAGCTCCGCTCCAAAGTCCTGATTTTTCTCTCGGAGGTTTCCCATTGCCAGTCAAGAAGAGGTGCTGTGTAGAAAATTTTTTATTTTTGGCTGTGCCGAGCAATGAACCGGGACATTCCGCTTAGCAAGTACAGCACATTAACCACTAGGCTACAGTAACCACAACTGGGCCAAATTTGAATAAGCATCTCGCTAAATTCTGTGGTATCATAACTATTAAATATGTAATGAATGCACCATTTTAATGAGAGCAATAAATTTATAAATAGCACTCACTCGCCAAGCAAAAGTGTCACATACTTCATCACTCCGCCACCGGGAAGGTCGACAACTGCAGCCGCTTTATAGCCAGCGACTATTTGATGTATTAATTGATCTTTTTCAAAGTATAAATTAATCGTAAGTTATCAGCAGTAGCAATAATAACAACATCAACATCAAACACGAAACAAACTCTGTGTGTGTTTTGTGATTGTTAACGTGTGCCAATGCTTATATCATTAAACGCAAATCGTAAACAAATTACTATACGAATTAATCAAAGTGCCTATATGCTTGTAAACAATTATATGCAAAAAATAAATATTTAAGCACCTAAATGTAGGTATGAGTTACACATTAAGGTGCCTCACGACAAAAAATTTTACGCTACCCCCTCCTAAAAATTTATTTGTAATTGAGACCTCTAAAAATTTAAGAATGGCAGGCGACTCCTGTACGGAGATGCGGGGCTAAGTTGACTATATGCTCCGCCTATATGTCGCTAGGATAGCTAAAATGAGCCAATTTAATAAATTTTAATGTTAAAATATTGTTCCTATCTCTATTTCTATTATAAGCACTGCTTTCTTCACCGTTAAAATCATGGGATGTGAGAGCCATTTATTTTTTTGTAATTTTTTTTATAACCTTTGAGGTACAAACTATTTTTATTATAAGTTTAAAAGACTTTGATCTTTTATTCATATCTAAACATTATATAAATGTACCAAAACAAAATATTGTTTGCGTGATACACAGAGCCGTGCGATTGCTATCACCATTCAGTTTCTTATGAATACATTTAAATAGTCCGCATAATTTTAATCGTTGTTCGGTCGTACTTTACATTAAATTGCAAAGTAAATCATTGCATTCAAAATCAGTAGTTCTTCTTTACAGTGCAATTCTGATGTACATAGATACAATTGTTACCACAGTTAAAATCAGGGTTTCCATTTTGCTTATTTGTAAGCAAATTAGCTTACTTTTTTTACGGTTGTGCACACGTGTACTTTTTGCTTAATTTGTTTATTTCTGGCATGGTATATTGGCATACTGGCGCCATCTTGCAAGTATCTAGTAATGTTAGTAGTACCAAAATTATCGTCTCTGCGTACGATTACGTTCATCGAAAAAAAGTTCTTGGTTGGGCAGCTACAAATTGTGAAATTCTTGAGTCCACCGACTTTTCTATTGAAATTTTGAAATCATAGTTTAGTTACTTTCTGTGTTTTTTTTATATCGAAAAATATATTTTTCCAGCTATCTTTATTACATTGAAATCAATATAACGGGTTTTCGGGTCGAGAAATCCGAATATGGCATTAGTTTGCTTTTATAGTTGATTCTAAAGGGCGCCACCGTACAAAATTTTCTTAAAACTCGTTGTTTTTGTAGGATTTTTTCTGTAAAATATTACAAATTGATACTGAAAAATCGGGATGATTTTTTTTGTCGTAGACTTTTCGGCTAAGTTGATCAGCATCAAAAATACTATCTTTCTAGGGGGTAGCTAATATCTCGAAAACCACCCCTTATATATATAAATCTCATACATTTGTTTACTTTTTTTTTTTTAAATGTTGACTTTTTTAGATGAATTTGATTACAAAATTTTTTAGGCCGTGGCGATTCTGGTCACAATTGAACACTTTGGTGACGAAAGCAACTAATCAGTATTTTTAATTCCTGTTACCGTAACAAAGGTTACAAAAATGGTAACCTGTTAATAAGGAGGTGACAGCTTATTTGCATACATATTTAAAAAAACGTTAATTAAATTTGTTTTAAAACTTTTATTACACCCTTAGTTGCCCAGACGGAATCATTTTGACTCTTATACCGGTAAAATATAAAATATTATGGTATTATGAAAGTCAATTCAATAAATACGATAGCAAAACATTAATTTGGCAGGCAATATTTATCAAAAAGTTACAAATTCATTTTTTAAAGGTAAACAAAATTGAAATTCATGATAGTTTTTTAGGAGACTATGAAAATTAAATCTAGAGGTTAATTTTCAAAGTCATGACTTAAGTTCATGTCAATTTCGTTATTTGAAGTTATATATAAACAGGCTTAATGAACAAATGTAGTCATCACAACAACAATGTATAAAATTGAAATTCATTTAGTAATAACATAAATTCAGTTATTTTCATATTTTCCATCGGGTTTCGAAGTAATTCCACCCTTACATTGGTAAAATATTCGTTTTTTTTCATTTTAATACTTTTTTTGTAACTTACTTTTTTTATAAATATATATTTGAAATAAAAATGAACGAAAAATTTAAATAATGAAGTTTAACAGTCAATGAAAGTCTTTCAAAATATCTTTGTTCTATTCACCTTTTAAAATAAATAAGAGTCACGAAACAATCTTTCGAAAAAATAATTTAAAAAAAAATAAAGCACGACTAAAGACAATCAAGGAGTCCAAATAACTCCATTCCGCATTCTAGTATTTAAAAGTCAAGTGAAGTTGAAATCGCGATTGAATAAGGATTATTGCTCGTACAGAGCAGGGAAATATTGTGAACAAGCGTGTACGTGCTCGATCACTCAATGTACGACTTGAACCCATCGGTTATGGAAAAGCGCGCATGCGGTACAATTATTACCGAAAGAAAAATTTCGTACGGGATCTATACTCTCTGCATTTCCTTACTCCCTTTACTGCTGCATTCGAAGTCGTTGATGAACGATTCGAGTTGTCAGCTGGGATTAGCACGATGGAATCTTCTCAGTTAGAACTTAAAGCCAAGAAACTTGTCGATTTTAATCCTCAAGATTTAGAAGTTGATTTAGCCAACGAATTTATGCATCTTGCAACGTTTTGGAAGCTATTGATGGGAATTACTCTTTTTATCGTATAACTTTACAAAATAATTTTCATTTCATATTTTTCAATGCCGAAATAGTTCTTCGCTATTATAGCTTATCGATGATGGTGATGAACTGCATTGGGGAAAGATCTTTTTCAAAACTAAAGATCATTTTTATTTTTGTATTTTATTGAAATATTAATTAAAGTTAATTACATTTCATACTATTACAGTTAGTAAAATACTAACAAAAAGTCTAAAGATCATGTAAAACAGATTGCGAACGACTATGGAACAAGGTTGATGGACCAGTCTGATGCTCTAATGCTCCTTAGTGTGGAGAGTGAAATTCTTCGCCATTTAAGTTTTGATGATCTGATAACTACTTTTGTAAATAAAAAAATGCGTAAAGCTCCTCTAGTTTAGAACTCCAAAGTGTTTAGAAGTAAGCCTCAATTCAGCGAGAAATTCTACTAGAAACCTTAAGCAGATTTAAGCATTCTGTCAACCAATCAGGATATCTGAGTTTCTCAATAACGAAGAACTTACAAAATATTTTTTGATTAGAATTTAATGGCGAGTGCAAAAAAATGCCATAATTTTCAAATTTCCTTTCGCGATGTTTATTGAAAGACCATAAACATTCCGTTTTTTTATATTTTGCCGTTGCCACTTTTGCAATTCGAAAGCTCCCTAATGTTTTAAAAATAAAGGTTGTTCACAGAGCGCATAAAGCTCATCTATTTTAAGTTGCATATGATGTCCATTTAAGTTTTTGATAAAAACAATGTTAACTTGAAAGAAATAAAAATTTGAACTCCAATAAGTTTGTGCAGTTAAATACGAATTTTGAAAATTTATTCTCTTCAACCATAAAATTTCCGAATCAAATTCTAGAGTAATTCCCGGAATTCGAGATTCCGGGGTTGACATCTCTAGTATACACATTATATGAACATTTCAAATGATTGAGAACTACGAGTAAGACAAAATATTAAGTTTTCTAGTTTATCAATATGAAAAACAATGGTGAGACTTTAAAATAAAATTACTTTAAATTTGTAAAATCAATGTAGAAAATTTAGTGGCACCCCAATTTCAATCATCTAAATTCTACTGAAACTATTTTTTAATTTGTAAGTCGAATGCTGGTAGAAGGCGAAATCTTTCATGGTTCATTGAAACCAATTAAGCCCCTAAAAGTATGAGTACAACAATAACAATTTGCTTTGCCTCATAACTTTGCTATTACATGGCCTAGCGTGAAAGCAGCAACATTACAAAAACCATACACACCAGTAGCAAAGAATTTTCAACCATAGTTTGTTAAATTTGCTGTTTAGGTTGATATGCAAATTATTATATTTAACTACGTAGTCTGAACGTTTTGTTTACTATTTTTTTCTTTTATGAGGAAGAGATATTATGGTTTGATGGCAATTAAATTTGTATAATTTAAGGGTATATGAAAAAGAAAAACAATTATGTATACTAAGGTGTCTCATTAAAAAAAGTTGAGTTTACCCCTCCTAAAAATTAACCTTGGCTTATTTTATCTCTAGCTATAAGTTGTTGTTGTAAAATAGATCGTTGTGAAGGAACCTCTATAAATAATCTTTTTGTATTGACCAAATAAAAAGTCAAAAGTAATAGGAATCCAAATGAAAGTTTAGATAATTTTCGCAATTTTATTCATACGATTGCAAAGCATAGCCAAAAGCAGCCTAACAAAAATTCTCCTATACATAATAAATAACTATGGTTAATTCTTAGAAGGAGGCAGTAACGCTTTTGTTTATCGGATTTAAGACACCTTAATGTAGGTATACATATTTAAAATGCTTCTCCTTACACCTAAAGCATTAATAAAGCGAATAGCATTATAGAAAATTGTTTGGTTTTTTGAGGTATTGGTTAGATAGGTATAGAAGTAAATTCACACTCAATTAAATGTTAAATTCTGCGGCTAGACTTAGTTATTTTTTCCTGCAGTGCTGTACTAAGGCCTTGGTGCTTGAGTTGAGTTGTTTTTTTGTTTGTTTTGGATTTGCGTGTAAATCGACTTATTATATTTTTCTTTGGTTTGGCGTGTTGGTTGATTGGTTTCTTGTATCTAAAAGGGGAACGGGTTTGAAGGTAGGGTGATGCTGAATTTACGTTTACTAAATTTTCGTTGTGTGTCTACATTTTTGTGTATGTAGAATAGATGTGGTTAAAGTGCTTTAGTTCCATGCCTAGCACGCACGTTAGTATCCTCAGTACCACACTCCGTAGTAACTTACGCAACTTTGAATAATTTTAAAATAATTTTACACAAAATGAACAAAATTCATTAGAAACTCATACGATTCGGTTTAAAGCTTTAAAAATATTTATCTCTGTCTTCTGACACTTGTTTTTCAACCAAAAAAAAAAATAACGCACTTTGAGTTGAGTTGAATATGAAAGCGTTACGGTTAAGCGATTACTTTGAATGCCCGATTTACTGAATACTTGAACCATGATTATTCAAATGTAAGCCATAATGTGACATAAGTCACATACAATTTACTAGAAATTGTAGTTGTAATGCTCACATTAAGCACATTAAGTGGCAGTCTTATGAGTTCCTGAAGCGTGTGAGCACGTGCTACCACAGATTCACTACATACTTAGTAAATAGATTGGCTTTAGTGTGTGGTCGACCAAAAGTTTCATAAATTGTTGTTAATAAATAAGGAGAAAGTATGAAATGCATGCGTATGTCATATGAGGCTATTTAAAGAAAAACGTAGAATTTTCACATTGAAAAAAACTTTAAAAAAATTATATACAAAACATATTATGTTGTAGATTGCATAACGGTTGAAATATTTGCGAATCCAAAGTTTTTGGTTGAATTGTTAGTATTTTATTTTATAAATTTCATTATAATAAAGAGAAATTATTTAACGAAAATGAGAATAAAATTGGAGGGTTCAAATAGGTCATGTAAAGACATTATTGATATTTATAGGTAGATAGCACCAGAAATAGATTATTTTTAAATGATTTCCTAGAACAGCAAGCTAAAATGTCAATACTGGGCAAAATAGAATTCATTACTGAGATCGTTCAGAGCATTGGAAGATAAACAATGCCGATTACGGAAGTGAAATTGAATGCACAGGTACCGGGAGGGCGAATAGAAATACTAGCAATGGCGGAGATTTAATTTGGGTTTGCATTAAATCTCGTATGAAAAAACTGCCTTAAATCCAATATAAAAATAAAATGCGTCCTTTCATAAGCATTTATGCCGTCCTTTACGGCAGTTTTTTGGTGTCACCATTAACGGGTCATAGCGGATTCTAACTCGTAACCTTAGGTATCCTAGTCCAACACTTTGCCGCTCGGCTATCTATAAGATGTTTCTTAAGCACATAAGTGCATAAGGCTAAAATTGAAGAAATTGTCGTATGGAAAAAAACATCAATTACTTATGTAACTTGTACAGCTCGATATTTTGACATAATAGAGTGCATTTACTTATTCCTAGTTTTACTCTAATCAATTCCTATAATGTCACATATTTAATTTGACTTTGTTTAATTAAGTTAAATATAATTTTTCCTTACTGACTAGAAATTAATATAAGTATCAAAAATGTTCTAAAAATAAAGAATATAAATTATAAATAAAAAGATTCAACATGACTTTCGAAGACTCAACATAATTGCTAAGAATTGAGAAATTCACATTGCATTGTTTTTACTTTGTTACATTCAAGAAAGACCCCCGTAATTGGAACATATATTAGATAGTTCGTTTTAAGAGCTGATGTATAAAATGATACATATATACGTAATAGCACAGATGACGAGAAGCTACATTTCAGCTAATTTTTTCAAGCAGCATTGGGCAATCGATATTTCCCCAGATTAGGTCATGCACAACCACGAGAGAATATACAACTCTTCTACTCTCAAAAGACTTCAAACTTATAAGTAAACACTGAGCATTGTATGCGGCCGGATTACAAAATGCAGAGATTTCCTTGGAATTCTTTCCATACGTGCAGAGCGCGTGTTGTAGAAAGGATTCCAAATTAATAAAAAATTTTATGCGTAATAATTTCATAATAATCTTTTGACACAAGATAATTGACGATGATGATTTGCGAAAGTAAACATTGTGTCAAACAAAACACTCAAGTCTAGAAACTCCTTCACCGACTAGATGATCTCAGGCTAGATGATCTCACAAATCTCATACTGAAACATTTTTTGAGAGTCAAATTAAAAATCAATTTGTTTGGGTGACATCAATCAACTGAGCGATTTATGTTCAATTGTAGTAAAAAAGTATCAGTCATATTATTGATTAAGTATGTGATACTTAGGGTTTTAAATCATTAACGTAAAGCAAATAATAATGAATAAATATCATTAAAGAACAAGGAACAAGAGAGTAGGCAATGTACGGTTATGACGCTTTCAAAGTAGCAAACCCTTTTATGAAGTGGATATCTAAACTTGCATGTTTTGCAATTAATATATTACTATAGAGCAGTAGTGTCAAAAGCTTTAAGAAATCAGTATAAATTGAACGAACCTGAAATTCTTCGGTGAAAACTGTTACATTAGAAATACTTGATATCACAGTAATAAATCTATGTTGGTAAGGAGTGCAAAAAATGTTTTCTCCTTCACAACCCTTTCCATAAGCTTGGAATTGGTTGATAGTTTGGATATCGGTGTAATATAAACAATCTGCCATTTATCAATTATCTTGAGATTAAAGAAACGTTATTGGAGCATACGTCATTGTACGCCATGCAAGAAGGTGTATTGAAGCAAACTCGTTTAGATCGACCGAAATTCCAAAATGATTTTGCTCAAGCCGTAGTATATATTGATTATAAAAAATTTTATCTTAAACATGAAACTCCCATGTAAAATGCTCGTATTGATAATTATATTCAGTTTTATTAATTGTTGTATGGAGCTTGTAAAGTTTACATATTTCTTTGATTTTCAGCTTATTCAGGTTATCAGAGAGTTCATGAACAAATAAATAGTGGCGGTAAAAATAAAAAAGCAGCGATTTAGCTTATTTGTCCATTACAAACCTC
Organism: Toxonevra muliebris; assembly: GCA_963691655.1. Taxonomy (NCBI): domain Eukaryota; kingdom Metazoa; phylum Arthropoda; class Insecta; order Diptera; family Pallopteridae; genus Toxonevra; species Toxonevra muliebris. The sequence continues at coordinate 1,561,049 of OY829327.1, read as the reverse complement.
CTTGAATATCGTTAAAGTTATTTGAAAATGAGAGACTGATATGGATACTCATTTACAAAATAGCATTATAAGGAAGCTGACCAAAGGTGTTGTTACTAGTGGCGCGGCTACAGTTATTAGCAGTTGTTAATATTGACCAAAATAACAAAAATGGTTTTTTATCACTTATACATTGTAAGTTACTTACTGACTATTTTAAACTAACACACTCACAAAATAGCTTCCCTAAATGATAAACATTTTATTTACGAGAATAGCAATTTTCTATCATTTTAACAAAATATGCTCTGAAGAAATTTTCTCAAGTTTGAGGAGAATACTCTTTGCTGATGGTAAATGTAAAAATTTCATGTCTACAAAAATAATACGCATTTTTCTTGAATCGCGAAAATTTTAAATACTTAGAAGAGAATAACTTGGAAATTTGACAAAATTTTCTCTGAAAGAGAAAAAATGTTTATTAAAATTGTAGAAATGGGAACGCGCGCCATGGCGTCACTCATGGCGTTGCTTGGGAAATATAGTTAGCAGTTAAGATGAATTTAAATTTCAGCGACAATTTTTATGAAAATCCTTTATATTTGGTTGAATATGAAACGGAAAGTAAAAAAAGAATTGAAACCGAGTTTTAATAGAGGTTAGGAAGGTTTTATGCAGAAATGTTAAAAGAACATAGCTATGGAGTTGTAGACAGCCATTGGATAACCCTTTTTCTCTAGTTTTTTTATACTAATATTCTTTCCCCTTTTGTAAACATTTTTCATAAAAACATTTCCGCTTAGTAATGGTTTTTTGAAAAAAATAGTGCAAAAAATTTTAAGAAAAATTTTTGCGCTCAGGTTTTTGACAAAATTTTATTTTTATTTGAAGAAATATTTCTCTCCTTCAGACAAAAAGCTCATACTATCTGAGAAAACATTTCTTTATTGTAAGGAGAAATTATACTGAAATGGTAGATAATTTTTTTCTTTTCAAAGAATTTTTTGGATAAATCTGTGCCATTTTTCTCCCAAGCTGTTACCGTTTTTTTCTGAGTGCACAAAATCTTTGCAAAAATTAATTATGGATTCTGATAAAGGAATAACTAAATGCAACTAACTGTCAACACAAAATTGGCAATTATCTACAACTATATCTTTCTTGTTATATTTTGTTGTGTGCTCGCGTTGTGTAACCTCATATTAGTGCCGTCGTCGATTCAGTAAGCTAAAGTGTTAAATAGGAATGTATCAGCATCGTTCACAAAAACAAAGAAACAATAACAGCAACAGCAATCACCATAACTCGCTCACTTGCGAGATCGGGCTTGGCTAATTCAATGCTTACCCAGCTAGCATTGAGAAGATTATTGAACGATTGCGATCAATGTGCGATTAACGCGGTACTCTAACATCTGATTGTTAAAAGAGCTAAACTAACGAATTTTACTCCTGCAGAAGCGGTATTTTGTATTCTCTTTTATTTATTGTTTCGTTTTTCTATACATCTTTGCTCGTCTTTTAATTGTCTGTGTTGTGTGCCTTAGTTGCGGTGGTGTTCTTAATAATAATTAAATAACTACTATTTGATTTGTGTCTAAAACAACAAAATAATAAAAGATGTAAAAATTAAGAACGAAAGAAAGTTTCCAAGGCAATGCATTTCTAGATGAGACCGGAGAAAAAGAATCCGCCTTTCTTTCAAATATATATATATATATATAGGTTCTGCTCATTATTATTCAATTTTGCTGGAATGCGGTATCTTTATCTGGAATGAAATCTAAATGAATTAAGTGAAATTCGTAATTATCGATATAAAAAAAATCTTATCAATGAAAATTATCAATTTGCAAATAAATAAAAATAACAAGGAAGTTTTTCATAGCACACTTTTAGGCATAAAAGCTAATCTTCTTCGCTATCCTTTTACGGTTTGCCAAAAACTCTTTCAAGCGAATCTTCTATACCCCTCCTTGGCGATTTATTTAAGATTCTTCTTGGCGCGCCATAGGAGGTTCTTCTCCGTGAATCGCCAAAATGACACGGTTGCTTCCGAAGCATGGAACTTTTGCGATTAGACAGCGACCGGCGATGTTTAAATAACGTCGAAGGATCTTGCGGGATTGAAAATAATAGCTAGGTAAAGCCACGCAGTATCCACTGGCCGTGGTTGTTATTGCCAATATTGTACATTGTAACGGTACGATTACATTGCTATATGTATTTGTGTGAAGTGTGATCCAATTTCCATATCGATGTATGTATTGCAAACTCATATGCATGTAGATGTGTCGCTGGTCGATGAATTGAAATCTGGTTAGAAGAAAGCGCAGTGGCAAGTTGCACCACTGATATCACGGTTTGAATTATAATTATAATATAAAAATATTTATTTTTTTATTCTTTAAAGACTGCTTCTAAGTTTATTAAAAAAATTAACATATTTCTGTTTTGGTTTTCTTTATACGTTGTGAGACACAATTGAGTATTTGATTTTAAACGATTTTTTACATATTCCGCAATCTAGTATGTCCCAAATACAATTTGGAAATAACAATTAATTACGCTTGACCAATTCACAAGCTTTTATTTAGCCCGAATTCTCCTAGCGTATAGGGGCACGCAGACAGATTACAGCCAAAGTAAAATTTACTTAGGACTATTTTAAAAAGTTATTTTCTGAGAGAATTCGGATTAAAAAAATAAAATATGTTATTGGTATAGAAAATCGAAAGATATTTAGTTTTTTTAATTTCCTGAAATTGGTATTTCTAGACATACGTGGTTGAGGAATAGAGATAGCGATGTGTACATGTCCATATATATGTATCTTTGCAGATTGTGACAAGGCATTGGGATTGGTGGTGTAGCGCATAAGCTGCTATTGTTTTTGTTTCTATCAATAAATCATAATGGCTAGAGGAATGCAACGAGTATATGCTGCCCCACAGATAAATGCAACAGCAATGATGGTGTTGCATATGTTGCTGTCTTCATTCGTGTTCGTGAACTTGGCCGGCGCCGGTGCAGGGGAGGCCTCGTTACAAACTGTTAAACAGTGGAAGTTATTCACATATAATTTCCAGCCTCGCGCTCCAGTTGACGATGCAAACTTTTACAATCCATCGAATGTGCTCGCTACTGGCATTGCCATTGGATACGATCGCATATTCATCGCAACGCCAAAGCTATTTTCTGGTGTATCGTCCACGGTGAACTTCGTGTCGAAAGCGGAATTTGGTGATTCGCCGGTATTGCAGGTTTGTTTTAATAGTAGTATACATAATATGCTTATACAATAAATATGTATTTATATTATTTTTTCTGTTAGGCGTATCCGGACTGGTCTTTCTCCACCACAGCGCGCAAAGACTTCAACTGCAGTGACCTTGTGTTGATTTCCGTATATCGCATGCGCATCGATTCCTGTAATCGCTTGTGGGTATTAGACGCTGGTGTCTCTCGGTCCCTGGAAGATTATGAGATTACGTGCCCACCGAAAATATTAATTATTGACCTCAACACAGACCAGGTAGTGAGACGTGTCGATTTTCCTGCTGAAATCTTGCGGGGTGAATCATTATTCACGAATCTCATTGTGGATGAGACAACATCCAAGACCGGAAAATGTGATGATGTCTTCGCATACATATCAGACACTGTGGAGCCAGGTGAGTGGTACGATACGGTGATTTAATTTGAAAGCAATTGAGCGATGATTTGCGCAATCGCACATTAAGCTCTGAAGGTTAGCAGCGGCACATCAACAACTAGATTTTTTTTAGCACGCTGCCACATAGCGCACAGTAAATGCAATGAGGAATGTAATTAGTTATTATGAGTGTTTGGTGTGATTTATTAATGCTGTTCGGTATTATTTTAATTCATTACACGCATACAAGCACATACATATATACTCGTACAAGCCATCATCAATATTTAAAAAGGCCCTAAATGACATTTTCGGTTTTTTTTTACAGGAGAAGCAAAAAACTTTCTAAAATACTAAAACATATACTTTTAAATGCAGTTCAGGTACGTATAAAACCACCAACAAATTCAATTCTAAAATTAAATAAAGACATATTTTATTTTTAATTACATGATTCTTTGCTTCCCCTGTAAAAAAAATAAAACAACATTTAATTTAGAGCCATTCTAAATATTGATGACGAAGCGCATATACTTATGTGCACATATCGAGCCATGATCGCAATATTTTTAATAATTTTTTCGTCAAAAATTAACTTTAGCACTGCAGGGAAAGTTGGTACCTTTTCATTTTCCATATTGTCTTTTAATTTACGATAATCATGGGTCGATATTTCCGAAATGTAAATTTTACAATTTTGAGTGGACCCGCCATGAAATTAGAATAACTTCAAATTTCTTCTAGTTTTGAATGAAAACGTTGTAAGTTTTAACGGTTTTGAAAATATGTTGTTGAACTTTTTTTTGAGAACTGTTTTTAATGGCAAATTTAGGTAGTTTAACCTTAATAGAGATATTTATTCTTCTTTTTATTGAAAACCAAACTTTTGTTTTTGGAGGCATTACAGTAAAAATCAGTGTTCACCTTGACCTTCTGTGATTTTTAATTTGAAACTCCTGGTGGGTTGTTTCGATTTCCTTTGTCTCTATTTTAACCCATTACTATGTCTCTATTTTAACCCATTATGTTACAGGATGTGAAACAACCAATTTACCCCAACGCACAGCCATATTAAGGTAAGGTATTAAGTTGGTAGGGTCAAGTGCGGCCGGGTCCCCTTGTACCCGGTCTTTCCAACGGAGATTTGTTCGTCCTCTTTTGCGCGTTCTTCCGTTCGCTCAACATAGTAATTTTTTAGAAATATTTATAAAAAATTTCAAAATTAGACTTTTAGTGCTTTTAATTTTTTAGTATTGTATAAATTTCAATGAGCATAATTAGATTAATTATTTGCTAATAGTTTTCATATTCATATATCTATATAGGAATTATAGTTTATGACAGTGAACGCGATGTTACTTGGCGTGTTTCACATCCGGCCATGTATCCAGACCCTGACTTTGCGCAATCGGAGATTCTGAATGATCGCTTCATATTGATGGATGGCGTAGTGGGTTTAACATTCGATGCTAAAACAGGGACAGTTTATTTCCAACCTTTGGCTACTGATCGGTAAATTTAATCTTAAAAGTTAAAAATTGTTGTTTATAATATATTTTTGATTCGTTTCCGTTTTGCAGTATCTTCTCTGTGGCAAAAGATGTTTTGCGTGCCGGTCCATTAGCACAAAATGAAATATTACAAGTTAAACTTGTGGGTAAGAAATCATCGCAAGGCATCGGCTTAGCAGTTTCCCCTGTCGATAGCAGTCTTATATTCAGTCCACTGTCAGAGACTGCAATTGCATCGTGGAATCCTACCACAAACAGCCAATCTGTGCTCGCTTACGATCGTGAGCGTTTGCAATTTGTCGCTGACATCACCTCATCGCCTTTTGAGACAGGGGTTGTATATGCAGTATCATCCAAGTTCCACCGCTTTTTCTTGAAAAATCTCAACAAAAATGAAGTTAATAATAGAATTTTACGTATTGAACTTCCCGCCGCAACTCCCTCACATGGGTTCGTACCAATTGCCTCAAATTTCGCTGCTTCTCCATTCAAATCCATTGTCCCACCATTAAATTTTGGGAATTTTTATCAATCGAACGCTCTTGAAAAGACTCATCTGGAACACCCATCACAAAGGCCATCCAATTATTTTAGAAGCTCTTCAGGTGGTATCTCATCACAACATCCATACAGCTATGAACCAGTGGGCGTAATAAATTACTCCATTCGAAACCCATTTACAGCACTCAACCAAGGAGAATCATTTCCACCCAGCAAAGAGCAACGGAATAACGAAATTAATCATCTACCACAACAGCTATCTTTTTTGGATAGTTTGACCGATATTTCGGTTTCTGCCACCGTGACCTCGCCATCATCACCGCCGTCATTGCCAAATCCGTCATATAAACATACACACATTCTGCATTCGGGTCCGCCGTCCTTAAGCAGCGGCTATTATTTTGGTCGAGAATTACGTAGCATAAAGTCACATGAGGCAATACCATAGGTAACGGCTTCCTCTTCTTCATCACAGTAAAGCTGCCGGCCATTCGCTACTACTTAAAACTATATGTACCTTAGATGCAGTTATTTATATACTTTAAGTTGTACAGGTGTTGTAAATAAACTTTTATCTCTTTCTGTATTGTAAATAAATTATGTATAATGTACATGAATATTCCAAGTGAATGTTTTGTATATTGCATGCGCAATGAAATTAGTAAAATTTAATAAATTCATTAAATCGTACTTTAAAATATCCACAATGTCTATTAGTAGTATTTGCACGCTTATAGGTTAGAGTGGCTGTACTATAGTAGGATATACTTGGGCTGTTTCCACAGCTACCATAATTTTTATTGGTTCTTTGTGGATTATTAAACTTCTGAATTCCTGATGCAAGCAGATTCAAGGTACGTTATATAGTTGAAGAAGAGTTGGCCTAAGGATGCTAGTCTATGGGCGACGACCGTGACTATTGCGAGAAAGTGCAAAGTAGTTTCTTCCTCTTCCCCCTCATCGAGGCAGTCCCTGCAGAAATCGTTTGCCTGCAGTCCTAATCTACTGGCATGTCTACCAATCAGAAAATGCCCAATGATTATTTCTATAATGTTTACAACACTGTTTTTTACCCATCTCCAAAGTGGATGGTGCCCAAATTTTTTTTCTGTCAAAAGTTATAGAGGCTTGAAGTTGAAATTCTGACCAAAACCTTTTCCCACCAAACTTGAGTAAAGTGAGTAATGAACAGGGTGATCGCTTTCACCAAGACCTAAATTAATTGAATTTCAGTATCAAGGTTAATGGATAGCTAGCCGATTATTGTTAGATGATCATTACAGACACCAATCCCAAAATACACGATAGACAAAATGTAAACACTACTTAATTCTCTGTTTAGTTAAAAGCAATGCTATGTATTAAAATTATTGAAATCATTGTTTTTTATTCCTGTTTCTAGCTCCCAAACTAGAGTTCGGAAATCAATCGCTGAGTACTTAATGTTTGCGCAAGAATTTACGCTATCGACTCCTAAAAATTCAGCTTTGGGATATTTTGTTTTCAGCACTTAAATAAAAAAATAGGTAATTCGCAAAAAAAAAGAAAAAGTTTTTTGTTCAGAATTTCAACTTCGAATCTCCATAACTTTGACAGAAATGGAATACAAAAATGAATTAATACTTAAATTAACGATAATTTAATCGTGTTTTAGAAAAAATATAGATGCTTTACTTTTCATTTTGAATAAATGGAAATTTTAATAAGAATGGCAGGCCATGCCCGAAAAATCAAAAAATTGGAAGATATATTTTGATTATTTTCATTTACTTACATGAATCTATCGGATGCTCGTAAAGATAGAATTCTATAGGATGCGATTGCGCTATAAAAGCAATTCCAATGTATGCGTTCTTCTGCGCCATATTCTTGGCCGAAGCCGAAGATTATAAGCATTTCGTTTTATCATAAATTTTACTACAGATTGGCAGTGAAAACTTCTTACTTGGAATATTTATACAAATAAAAAAATGAAACCATTTCACGATATAAAATATGTATATTGCAATGTCTGTGTTATATTTTCTCCGTTTACTTGTTCAATTTTTACTTTTGAACTAACCCACAGATTTAAAACCTTATAAACTGAAATCAGTGATTTTTTTAAGAAACAACCTGCAGGAGCTAATACAATTAGAGTCAGCAGAAGCAAGCGAAACTTGTTTACCTTTTAACCCTTCTGTTACATTAAGAAAAAAATCACACTTGTGATATTAAGGTCACGGAATGACCTGGCCAGTGTTTTATATGCATATCGTATGAAAATTTTAAATTTGAGATTTAAATTTTAACATTTATTAGTTGTACTGATTATTAATAAGTTTAATACTGTTTACATACTTATATATAAGTATATATTTACTATGTGGACTCAAGGAAATAGCTTGTATACACTGTAATCGCCGTAAGGGGTTTTGGATACGCAGGTTTTTTGCAAATAGTGCAGCACTCGTACGTTTTATGGCAAATCCAGCTAAATAAACTGCGCAAGTTGATTAATTTTTCTCTTCTTCAGAGCAGCGCCTGCCGAAGTGCTAGACTCTTGTGTTTCTGCTCGAATATTTCGCCCAATTTCTGCCGACAATTGAGTTCTTGGCTAACATTTTTTATGTCGAATCACTTCCTGATGTGCGATATGAAGCATAGATCGAATATCTCATATATGTAGGAAATCCAAGACGTCCTTGAATTACGTTTTCTACCCTGGCCCTAGCATTACTGGGTCCAGTCGGTTCCGTTGATCACTCAATATCTTTATCCTTCGATTAGTACATGGGAATGCTGCTATAATTTGCTGATAGTGCTCCAACAACACTTTCTTCGTCACCACTCTTTATATAGTCGACAGAAGATTCGTTGCCCGCAAACTTTTTCACTAAATATCGCACCCAAACGTCACTACACTCATTAATATCCTTGTCTTCTTTTGGCTTTCTGTCAAAGGATGAGGCCGCTGCGACAAAATACAGTCAGTACGCTAATCTCAAGCGAAAAAAGTCTAATAACAAATTTAAAATACTTACTGAAACTAGTTATCTTTGCATTTTATAAAAAGTAATAATTATCTTATTATTTACGCAAAAAAAAAACACAAAAAAGGCGGGAACCGCACATTTGACGTATAAAAGAGGTATAGGTCACTGAATGACCTTATGGTACACACACGTAAGTTTTGATATTGCCACTTACTTTAAAAAACAAAAAGCTTCTTTTTACACTTTTTCGGAGGGTTTCCCCTCGGTGCTGGAATTCACAAAGGGAAATCTCAAAATTATGTTTATTTTAGGAAATATTGGCAAATTAAGTAAAAAAAGGTCACGAGATGACCTTAATGTCACAGAAGGGTTAAGGAAGAACTTGAAGCGTATTGGAAAGAAGCGTTAATTGTTAGAGAAGGCGACATTTTCCATTACTGGCGCTCGCCTTTTTTTCGTTTTCAACGGGGTCCAATGGTACAGTACATCTATAGCAGTGGTCGGCAAAATTTAAAATGAGATTGTATTGGTGAGCGCAGAGTAATTGCCATACACTGTATAAAAATAAACCTAAAAGCCGTCACATGACAAATAAAAAACTTAAAAAACTTAAACAAAGGTATGCTTCCAATGCATGTGCTCTATGGTCTGAACAACGACTAATTGCAAGAGCGTAAGAATGCGTGTGATGAGCGTACTGCTCGTTTGAGTAAGGTTTGCCGACCACTGATCTATAGTTCCAGTCTATTCGAACCAGGATAGCTCTAATAGTTTTTTATTTAAGTTGAAATAGTTAAATAAAAGGACAAAAATCAAGCATTTATTTCCAAAACTAGATAGATAGCTCTTTTACTTGACATGCAGAATCATCGACCAACTTTTTTTAGACATAGGTGTCGTTGAACGACAGTTACATCGACATATACATATGTAGTCTATGTAACTGAAATAATATTTAGTTATTTAGTGCTACTGGTCAACTTTTTTTTGAGGTACCTATTATTTATGTTTTTCTGTATATGTTTGCAAATACATAGGTAGAAAAAATTTACTTTCAGATTTTTATTTTTTTATATTTAAAAAATCCTTCGGTCTTCGGCTGAAGTTTAGAAGAGTGGCCGAAGTTCGGCTTCGGCTACGGCTTAAAAAGCACCTTCGGTCGGACTCTAATCTCCACGGCTCTTTAGTGCTCTTCTTTTGGCAGTAGATTATTGCTATGTATATGTGCTCCAAAGCAGAGCGAAAAAAGGAACTAAACTAAGATTTCCGAGTGTAAAAAAGAGAATTAATTTAGTGGCTGCGAGTTCTATTTGCATATGGCTCATTCCATTCCAAATCGTCCAGTTAAAACAATTTTCGTTCTACTTTTGCAAAAAAATGTAAAAAAAGCCGTTTCGTCCAAAAATTTGGTTTGAAAAAGTTTTTCACTTTTTGTTTAGAATATAATTAATTAATTATAAACAATTAGGATGCGTAACAGATCGATTTTTGTGACAATTTTAAAAAAATTCAGAGGTACAAAAGAAAAAATAAGTAACTCGTTATTTCTCAACATGAACAGATCGTATGAATTTGAACGAAAATTTTTTTAACTGGACGAATTGAGTGGAATGGACCTTATATTTCGTTTTGTTGTTGGGTAATAAATATAATACAATCCAAAACGAAACGAGTGGATATAAACTGCGCTTCCACAGATTCGCATCAAATTGCTCTATCTTTGGGACGGTACTATGTTTGCTCTGTGACACAGTGATTACCTGAGGATAATAGAAAAATTTACCTTATGAAATTTTATTTGAATACATAATAATTACTTATGTAAGTATGTTGTGTTTTGAGCTCCTTGGATGAATGTTTGTAAAAGAAAGATTTCATTTTTTGAAATTGTACTAATCTTAGCAGCTGTTTCCACTCCTTAGTTTTGATAGAAATTAATTTCTATATGTACATTGTACATATGTATGTGTGATACATACATACTCGTATTTACAATTATTATAATTACAGGCGACAAGTTCGCAGCAATTTGTTACGATTAAAGACGATTAGACTGTTTAAAAAAAAGTAACTCGTGTTAATTGTGATTGACAATAATTTTAATATGGAATTATGTATGCTTGCAGTAGCAGTAAATAATAAATAATTTATTTAAAATAAAGGTGCAAATATTACGTGTGCTCATCTGATTTATTTTAAAAGTAACTACTAGCAAAAATTGCTGGTTTTTTTTTCAAATTTTGGAAAATGCTTTCTGTGATTAGAGATGAACACTGCCTCGGGTTGGGCTTTCCTACGTTAGATTTCCTACCGTATACCTAATGTGCTTGCAAGGGTCATACACACACACAGATTGCCCAATATACTGATGTGTCTTCCTACTTTATTTTTTCGTATTGACTCGGGTTTCTGAGAAATTGAAAAAGACAGTCTGTAAAGAATTTAGCGTAAGAAATTAGAAAGTTTGACCCTAACACTCCTTTAAAAAAAAAAAATGAAAGCTCTGCAAAGTTTTTGATTTATTCAAAATTATTAATAATATAAGACGACTAGTCGGTAAGGCCCCAGTAACTGGTTCTATTTTTTTTAGGTTCAAGAAATATCTTTATGAAAAAACAAATATCAAAAGAGAGCCAAACTACTCGTTAGTGTTTGTTATTTGCAGTGTGGACAACTCAGCGCTTTTCCCGCTGATTTTAGTGCTTTTTGAAAATTAAAACGCGGAAAAAAGTGACTTAGCGCGTTTTTTCAATTTGAAATCTCTTCGTAAAATCGAAGAAATTTTCATTGACTAGTAGTATCAGATGTATGCCTGTATTAGTGAAAAAGTTTAAATGTATTGAGTTTTCTCGTACTTTTATAAGGAAAAAAATTTAACGCTTTTTTTAAGAAAATACGCGTTTTGAAAAACAAAAGTTGGTCACACTCGTTATTTGTGTATGCAAATAATTCGTTAGATAATTCTGAGAAATGCCGTTACTCGTGTCTTCTCTCTCTCTCTCATTTGTTATTTACTCCCGCTTAAGCAATGATTTTTACAACGTTGAATGCAATGCTAATATTTTGGAATTGTCTTAACCGATTTCAAATCTGGCTAACCTACTCGTCAAGCTCTTTAAATTGATATATAATATATCGTAGCACTTCTGGATCTTCTAGAATAAAATTGTAGTTACGCTAATAAATGTATAGATTATAATTATGATTAACATCAACATATTAAAAAACAAAAAAAATAAATAGATTCAAAACATAGTAACAATGTAGTTAAACATTATAAAGTTGCAATTGAAAAGTAAATTACAATATACTTTTATCTTAAAAAATTAATAGAGATATTTTCATTGAAATTTAAAAAAAAAAATTGGTCCAAAAAAAGTACAAAAGCTAAATAAATGAATTTAAATGAGATTATTTCCAAAACCTGAATTCTTTGCTAACACGAAAACAATAATGTAGTATTTTTAGGAGATTTTGTTTACTTGTTATTATTGTTTACATCCATTTTTTTAACTTTTTTTTAAACACTTTTAGACAATGAAAAAAGAAGAAATTTCCTAGCTTCTTGACTGTTTTTTTTTTACAAAAGTAATATATTCCGTTTATACATTCTACAATCTTTAAAAAGTGAAAAACATTTAGGTTATGTAATATTTGTATATACATATGTATACACTAGGTATGTTAATACCGAAATGCTAAAATGTCGGGATCTCGTAATTTGGTTTAAAAATGATTCCAAAAATCCCGGGATTGAAAAGAGAAATACCAGGAATTTTTAGATTCGTATAAATCTACATACATTTATTGGAATTTAAATTTGTATTATTTTTTTATAGAATCTTCCTTCTTGAGTCAAAAGAATATAATTTTTGTCAAAAGTTTTTATAATTCGTTAATGGTAAGACCCTCAAAAGCCAGCCAAGTGTGTGACAGTGTAGTTTGTGATACATTATTTTCTTTGTTCTACGAAATTTTTACTCAAATGTCCGAAAATTTAACTGGGAGTCATATCAACTTACATTAAATGAATTTTGTACCATCTTTGATTTAAAAATTTTAGGGCGCCTTTGGCTGATGTTACACGGTCAAGGTTTTGCTGTCAATGTTTTTTGTTTTTACTCTCTTTTCATCGTTTTGTTTGATGCCCTGTTACACTATCAGTTTTTTGCTGAATGTTAATTTTTAATACTTTTATCTACAACTATTTTTTTCCAACTAAAAATTATTTAATTGTATTTTGAAGTGAATGAAAATTCAACAATTAAATTGGATTGGATGGAAAATAATTATAATGACAATATGAGATAATGTTGGTGGAAATAGCAACAAATTGTACAAAAAAAAGATTGCATTTATATATGAAAAATGCAGAAAAATAATCTTTAAAATTTGCGAACTAAGCTCCGCCATTTTGTTACTTGACCATTGAATTACCATGTTTTTATAAAAATTATTAAGTATTTTTTTAAACAGCACATTTTCACAAACAAACAAAAGCCAAACAACGCAAAGGGTGGCAAAGAAAAAAAAAATTATTTAAAAGTTAGTAAAAAGTCTAGTATTTTTCATAAAATATTAGTATTTCCAATAAAATGCAACAGTGTATCTTCAGCAACCCCATTTTATTTGAAGTGATGCAGTTTTTTTTCGTCAGTAAAAAAATTTGAAGTGAAATGTGTTCATCCTCTCTTTTGCTCAGTGTTCATTTTTCAAAGCAACAACAATTTCATTGTTTGACAGCAAAACATTGATCGTGTAACATCGCCCTTTGGATTGCAGCATTGTAAACTGAACAATGTGAAAAAATCTGTATTCTTTATGGTCTTCCAAAAGCATTGCAAAAGGAAATTTTTAAATTTGTGGGAGTAATTTTTTTGCACTTTGCATGAAATCTCTTCACAAATATGTGAACTCATGTATTTCTTTCCATTTGAAATTGGTAATAAATTTTGAAGAAATCGAAAGTTTTCATGAATGGTTAAATGATTAACTGACGGCTTAAGTCAACCGAAAAGCTATTTTATAAATGATGTAGGTAGCGGGTCGAAAAACTTCACATTAATCCGGAAACACACCAAAAACTTAAACTAAAAAATTTTACATGAAGAGCGCGTAAAATTCATATCTTATAAAAAAAAAACACATTAAATTTTTCCACATTCTTGCCAAAATTTTGCATAACAAAGAAAATGATTTATCACAAAATACACCATAACAAACTTAGTAGGCTTCAAACGATCAAACAATGAACGATTTGAATTTTATTGATAATTTTCCAGTTTTTATTTTATATTTGATGAAATTATCAATCCCGATATCCCGGGATCGAATACCGAAAAATCGATCCCGAACGACTACCTTAGTATACATACAAATGGCAGTTTTGTGATGAGTCGGAACGGCGAAGTAGAAGAGATTTCCAGGTCAATTTTTACTCTTGGAGTTTTGTCATTTATGCCTACGCTTGGGAAAGGACTTAAAAAAGGTCACTACAGAACATACGTGTATACAAACATATGCACAAATACATACATGTGAATATACACGTGAATCATTATTCAAGTATGCTCACACAAAATTCTCAATTTTTCTATTTCCTTATTTTGTTTTCTTATCAATAAGCCATAAAGCTAAACTCAAATAAAAATAGTTTATTTATTTGTGACTACATATTGCTTGTCTTCACTCTTACTAGAAACGATATCTTTTAATTTTTTTTTTATGATCACAACAAAGTAATCTTCATATTTCATTGAGTTTAAAGGCAGAATGTTTCAAAACACACAAATTACAACAGCAGCAGATTAAAGCAGGGACACCGCAGTGAAACTGGGAGAGGAAATGAAGAATATTTCATTCTCGTCTCATCTCTATTTAGTGGTGGATGGTGGGTTGGATTCACAGTCTTTGCGCAAACGTTGAAATAACCATTTCGAAATAGTTTCTCTTCGCGATCGCACGAACCTCAACTTTCGCATAAGCGTATCGCGCCTTAATTTAAAAGTGATTTTTCTTCCAGAGGTAATATAGTTTGCATATAATCAAAGATTTACGTAAATATAGTCTGAATTAATTATGACTCTAGTTAAAAATATTTGAGTAAATATTTACAAATTTCTGTTAGAAATCAGTGACAATGAGCGCGGAGTAATTTTTTAAATAACTTATTTTGAATTTTTTGTTCTACGAGATATGAATTCTTAAAAACATCACGTAGTTGAGATTATTTTTGACCTTGCCATAACATTTGTAAAAAGGAGATATCGTTAGTTGTTGGTTACTACACCGATTAATGGGTAAAATAAAGTGAGTTAAAGTGTATTTAAAATAAATCTTCATATTGTGTATACTGAGAATCGGGCGCTTAAATCATCTATAATCTTTCATTCAAAATAGCATATTTGAACAAATGGATATTTTGTTTGCTTTCTTTTTTATAACAATAAATAATAGGTATAGTTCCTACCCATTGCGTTGTACACATTTAGTTGCAAGTTTACTTCAATACATTCAAGTTTAGTGCTGATAAATAATAAATTGAGATATAAAAAAAAAAATAACAATAAAATAGCATAACCTAATTATTTTGCTCATCACTTTCTTGTAGCCAACGGTCTATAGAACTAAGACGCAATGAAGTTGATATTACTTTCATTATGCGTTTCCTTAACTGTACAATGTATAATAGCTGGAAAGGATCGGAATTGCCTCGAAGTAATCCACCAATGGAATCTACTTCAATATGGTTTTCCAACTGTAAGAGATCGAGAACAGGCTGTGGCCAATGGTAATCTAGTTCCGAGCAACGGCGTGCCCATAGATGTGCAACCGCACTACTACAGTTCGTATAATTTACATATAATATTCAGGCATGACCTGAAATCCACTTTCGATCATATTAATTAATTTTAAGTACGTTAGAAAGTGGATTTCAGAAAATTCCTGTTGATAAGAGATTGAAGTTGGTTGATTTTGATTTTTTTACATTTATGTAGATCATGGTCGGTCTAGAACTTTCGTCACTATACCCAGATTCCAGACAGGTATCCCATATACTTTGGCCACTGTATCAGAAACTGAAGGCATAAACAATTATCCACTTTTAAAAGCATATCCCAGCTATAATTTCCATAACAGTCATGGCAGTAATTGTGATCAGATCACGTCTGCGTTTAGAGTTGCTGTAAGTCAAATGGTCGATTTATTTACAACAAATAATTTAGCCGGCTGGATTTATTATCGAATAAGAATCTCTGAATTTGAAATCTACTTATGCATGCGTTTCAAACTAATATTGAATGGTTTTCATGTTTAGATTACTGAATGCAATCAAATGTGGGTAATTGATTCTGGGGTAATTGGTGGAGTGCAGCATTGTTCACCACAATTATTACTTTTTGATTTGAATACCGATCAACTGATACATCGGTATCGTTTCAATACAAGCGTCTATGTGCCTGTAGCTTCACTTTTAATTACACCAATTGTGGATGTACATGATCCGGCCCCAGGTGGCCGCTGCCAACGAGCTATGATTTATATTGTAAGTTAAGAATTTAAAACGCTAACAGTGCTAACTTCTGACGTTCTTAGGCTGATGTAACACATCATGGGCTTATAGTATACGATTACCGACAAAATGCTGCTTGGCGTGTTGAAAACAAATTTATGTATCCAGATCCTGATTTCGGAACGCATACAGTTGCCGGTGAAAGTTTCACATTAATGGATGGCATCTTCGCTCTGAGCACTGATAAACGCAATCTCTATTTTCATCCATTGGCTAGTATTAGTGAATATGCAGTACCATTGAATATTTTAGACAATCGCACCATTTGGGAAAGTAGCACGGATGCAATGGAAAGCCAATTCCAACCTTTGGGCACACGCATTAGCGAATGTGCAGCTCAAGCAATCGATAGTCGTAAAAATCTCTACTGTGTTACATTAAACCCCATTAAATTGATCAATTGGAATGTGGCTACATCGTATAAGCCAAAGCATATCCGTGAAATACCAGCCAACCCACAACTGATACAGTTTGTCAGTGGCATGAAGGTAGTGCGCAATCCAGTCGGTGTCGAGGAATTGTGGATGATGTCGAATCGATTTCAAGTAAAAGCATAAATAATTAAAATAATTCAAATTATATGTGATCAGTGCTCAAATTTTAAATATTTGCAGAAAATTGCTGCTGGAACTCAAAATCCTGCCGAGGTGAATTTCCGCGTGCTGAAACTTTCAATTGATAATATACAAAATTCACCCATACAACCAGATTTGAATAACAAATTGATATTCAGTTCTTAAAACGCTGAACAAACATGAAGCTCTAATATAATTATACTTTTAAATAGATAATGATCCCAATAAAATTCTATTGTTTTGGGTAAAAACATATTTTATGAAATATTTGCATATACAACTACGCAGTTTCAATCCAGATATGCCCAGTAAACTATATGTAGATTGAATATATTCTCAATTCATCACAATCAAACATTTCTGATGTGTATTAAATGTAGGACACTGGGTATATCAGGGTTAACAAAACATTTGTTTTCTTTTTTAAGTTGTCCAATATTTTAGACAAACCAATGAAGCATTAAACTGATTTACTATTAATGTATATATGTACATACGTGTAAGTAATATATACAAGTATATTATATGTATATACAATACTCGTAATTATCAAAAATACTAAAAAATAACAAATCTCGTTTTTTTTCTCGAATTTCGAATCAAGCGTGCAGTCAATTCAATATTTTTTATTAACATCCTAAACGAGTTTGTGAAAGTTCGTGTTGTGGTTGCGGCGACTGATTTCAATTTGATATATTTCAAATTGATCATTAAATTTTGCTATCTTGCTTGCGGTCTACTTGTTAGACAGGTTCTTGTTCCTTTATGAATTAGTGCCACTAAATTTAAAGAGATCTACTGTTGATGAAAGTGTTAATGATAACTATAACAAACAAATACTTCATCTTGCATAGAACTGTTGTATATATATTTTGAGCTTTGTATGCGGCACTTCATTAATTCTGCTGACAGACTCAGGTGGTTGGTAGGTACTATTTGTTTACATATACAGGCTTAATGATCATGTGCGACCTAGATATAAAACTTTTTATTAAGTTATCAACACCGCGGTATAGCATGAAGTAAATACGAAGGAGAGAAAAGGAACTAAAGCCTGAAAGATATGATATTTGATTTTAAGAATAGGTGATAAACTGATAATTGTGTTGACGCTGTGATATGTATAGGGTGCGTGAACTTCGGCAAGGCCAACGACAGCGGCATTTACTAGCTTTTAACATTTTGCGATTCGAATAAATAGACCAGTCGTCGATCGGGAGACGAATTTTAAATGATGATTTAATTATAGTGATCTTCTTTTTTTTATTTTTTATTGGTGAATGTACCAATAAAAATTATTTAAAAAAAAATAAGCGTTGTGACAAACCTGTCTGTGGAAAGTACAAAAAAACAAAAAGAAAGAACGATACAAATACATATTTTGAATATGATACAAAATAACGACTAAGCTAAGAACAAAAATTATTATGATAATTTTGTCAGTTGGATTTTGTATGGCGACAAGAAAACATTTCATATCGAAAATCGAAAGCATAAAATTAAAGAAATAACTAAGTGACAACACTAAATAATATACATGCACGTTATATTTACATCTTAAATATTTACAAAAAAAATATGTAAGTGAAACTGAATACATATGTGTATACGGTGAAGGATGACAAAAATCTGTCAGTTTCTGTAAAATTAAAAAATATGAAAGAAAAATTAGGCTTATATGTATATACATATATAGTTTTATAAATCATAAAAAAAAGTTCATAAAAAAAAAACAAAACAAAATTTACTTCAATAACAACATAACGATAAATTCAGAAGCATAACAAAAAATTAACTTGCCAAAAGTCTTCATACATATTTAGCACGAGCAATAATATTTTACGCCACTTTCAATATTTAGTGGGTCCTCCTTGGGCGTCTAGTAACTATTATGTTTTTGTTTGTTTATTTACTATCATTCCCATTACGTTAAAAAATCAAACACACTCATGAAAAGAATTAAAGGAACACCTAATTTTCAGCGAAAAATTGACACAGGAAAAAAATAAAAAATTAAAGCTAAAAGTCTCATCTTTATGATCCTTTAAAGTTACTTACTAAAGGCAAGATCGAAGGATTATACGAGAGGTAAGGCGAAGTCGTACATTGAGTGATTTTGCTTTATAGCGTAGTTTGCTAATTTCTTGTTTTAACACTTAAACTTAGTAAAACTTTTCGACGCAGTTTCTTTGCAGTTTCTCAACGGATTTTAGAAAACCAAAGTGCATTTTAAAGGGCATGAGTTCTTCTTTCAGTTGTAAATACTGCAAATTCAATAAACAATTCTGAGGTTATGTTTGTTAACATTAAACTTAAAGGACAATTTTTTTGAATTTCACATTTTTGCTTTTTCTGTTAATTCAGTATTATTGATCAAAAAAGTTAAATTGTTAATTATTGTTTCAGAATCTTATAATAGAAAGTTTAAGTTGGCTTTTAAATTTCCTCGCTATGATAATCTAGGATAAAGTTATTCGACTTTTAACTTTGGTAAAAAATATAGTAGGAAAAAGAATAAAAAACCATTTTGAAGGTAAGCAAAATGAACTTCAAGATTCATCCACTTCGAATCTCAGAAAAACATTTTCCTACTCCGTACATTGCGATAAACTGTGGATTTTTTCTGTTCTACAATAAAATGAGATTTTTTGCTTTAATTTTTCGCTGAGATACATCGATTTTTAAATTGCCTATTTTTCGCTGAAAATTAGGTGTTCCTTTAATTCTTTCCATGAGTGTACTTGTACTACAGACCCGTGCTTTAATCCCATGTGGTAGCTTCACCAATAGTTTTTATTTTTAAATCATTTTTTTTTTAATTTTGTTGGCTCCATATGGGCCATTACAACAACAAGTGGATTGGGTGGATTGGTTCTAATGCAAAAAATTTGGTTTTTGCATTATTCTGGGAAATGAGGTCATTCCAATGTTCTAGGACCCCTTAAAATTTTTAACAAGAAATATTTTTCCAAAGATAGTATAATAGTTTTCTCAACTTTTTTTATAGGCCATTTATCGAAAAAGGGGGTTTAAACCCCCATTTTCAAGAAGAAGGGTAGGAGATGGAGGGAAAATGTGTATACAGAAATTGTTTAGCTAAACAAATTTTTTAATAGCCCCCGAAGACCCCATTTTGCCGACTTCAGGTCCATATTATGGGAGAATTAGACTGGCGGTCACAAAAACCGCACCATTTGCAATACTGTTGCAATTCCAGAAATATTTCCTAACTTTGCCCAAATTTCCCTTCCTTTGTAAAGGAAATTCTCTTGTTTATGTTTTAATAATGTATTTAAGTGGAATGTACCATTTTTTATTGCGCTTGTTTGGAGAAAAGAAGAATTTTTGAAAAAGTGTCAAAAACAACTACAAAGTATAAACAATTGTCGCGCCACCAAAACGTCGAAATTATTGTACTTAGGTATCAAGGAGTGTCATAAGGTTAAATACCTGAAGAAATCTGATGCCTACATTCGACTGCTTTTGGACTGATCAAAAAGGGGTTGAAATCTTTAAAAATAGCGTTTTTGGACATTTTTAAAAAATTGTAGAGCTGAACCCTGACGTGCTACAAACTTTGCTAATGTTAGAAATTAAAGCTTACACCATACCCCTAAGTCAAATTGTTCGCATGCGCCCTTATATCTGACTAGGTTTTTAGGATGTTAGCGTAGATTCCCCCAAAACAGCGTGACTTTTTAAGTTTTTCCACCGTAGTGTCCTCCACAAACAGAGGGAGGGGGACAGTATTCCTTGTCTTCCCTATCTACGCTACTGGCTACAACGATTAATCGATATATTTTGCAATATAGTATGAGGAGTTATTAGGTTTGATTACATTCTTTAGATTTACTACGTATGTTATGTAACTCTAACTGAATTATCGCCTTTGCTTAAATTATATGCACATAAGCAGAATGGTAATGAGTTCTAGCTGAAATACCCGTTTTTACTGCATTTATAATATATGTGTATGTATATCCCAATATCGAAAAATGATATAGTATGGAAGCTGTATTTTGTTTTCTTTTAGGTATTCGACAAAAATATATTTATCGTTGTTCCTTTTGATAATAACAATTAACACTGTGCTGTCGGGGTCATATCAAAGCGGCCTTTATCAACCACAACAGCAACAAAGTCAACATCATCACCGCCATCAAAATTCTTGGAGTAATCAACAATCTTGGGGTAATAATTACAAGCATTCGAAGAAACAATATAAAGAGCTTGTGAAAGTGTACGAGGCGAAAAATTTGGAGTTTGCTTTTCCAACCGAAAACGAGAGGAGGACAACGCTGAAAAATGGCAACTATGATCCAGACAGTCCGATTCCCATCGATGTGGATGTGTATTATCCACGTAAAGTCCCAAACATATAAGCAAATATATATATCCAGTTTTTAACTATTACATTTTTAAGCACGTGGAGAAGATGCGAAAATATTCCTAACTATTCCACGTTTTGGCAAGGGAGTACCATATTCGCTGGCATATCTGACGAATGTGAAGAGACCAAATGGGTCGGAAATACAACCGTACCCAAGCTACAACTGGCATAAGACGCATGGATTGGATTGTGATGGTCTGACATCGGTTTATCGAGTTCAGGTGTGTAAGAATAGCTAGCGTATATTAAAAAAAACAATTGTTCCAATTGTTCCAATTGTTCCACCTATATATTTCAGATTGATTCATGTGGTCAGATGTGGATATTGGATAGCGGTGAAATCGAATTTGTTCAACATTGTGCACCTCAAATTGTTGTCATTGATTTGGCCACTGATCAACTGGTACACCGTTATCGTCTACCCAAGGCAATGTATAAGGAAAAAATCAGTCGTTTTGTTACACCACTAGTGGATATTGCTGATCCTGGCCCAAATGGTGAATGCAAAGAAGCTTTCGTATATATGGCAGATCCGACAGGTGTGGGAATTGTCGTGTATGATGTAATTCACAAGCAATCTTGGCGTGTTGAAAATAAATACACATATCCAGATCCTGATTTTGGTACACATACAGTAGCCGGTGAGAGTTTCGAGTTGCTAGATGGTTCGCTAGGCCTCGCTGTCACTCCAAGGGTTCACGATCTAAAGCGCTTTCTCTATTTCCACTCGCTATCGAATGACTTGGAAGTATCAGTCCCATTGGATGTAATAAATAACTCAACGCTGTGGACGAAAGGCATTTCATCGGCATTAGACGAATTTATACCAATGGGCAAGCGAAATATACAGTGTGCCGCCTCTGCAATGACAGAGAAAGGTTTTCTCTTGTGTGGATTTTTGGATCCGATTGGTATTTTCGGCTGGAACATTCGTACTCCATATACGAATAGTAATCGCGTTTTGCTAGCAGAAAATCCAACGACATTACAGTTTGTAAGTGGCATAAAAGTAATAAAAAATCCAGCCGGAAAGGAGGAAGTTTGGATGTTATCAAATCGTTTGCAAAAAGCGTTTACCGGGACGATCGACTTTAAAGAGTTAAATTATCGCATACAGAGATGTGGTGTGGACGAACTGTTACTGGCTAAAAGTTGTAGGCCATAGGTGGACGGGCACATTTTTAATTGCATATCCACCCATGAGTTGTTTATTCTAAATATGATATAAAATTTCAAAGCAATAAAAAAGATGCAAAATTTCATAGAATATTATTTATATAAAAATTAACTTGAATACTTAGAAGCAAATTTTTTTTTTTTTTTTTTTTTTTTTGGAACCAAATGTTTATTTACTTATTTTGAGTAAGTATGTATGTGTGTATAAGGTTTTAAAAAGTATTTTCTAAAATACGAACATCTTCAACAATATGTAGACAATAGGCGCTTTGTTATTTGATTAATGCTTACCTTTAACATATTTTTACATTTCTTTTGTAATTTATTCAAGATTTTTATAGTTTTGATAAACAAAAAACCAAGTCAATAAACAATGTACGAGTGCGTAAATATGTAAATGCAATAAAAAGGTAATTCACCTTTTTCTCGTCATATCTTTGAAATAAAATTCGTATCTCTTTGATTTTATGAGTCTGAGTAGAACGACTTTGTTAATTTAACTCTCTAGAAAGAAGACCGCATGCTTGAATTTCACAAAATTTTGCACTTTTACTCCATATCGCATATCGATCAGGCCATTCAACAGACAAATAATATAGTCCTCCGACTTGTTTTCAACTACACACAAATTGTTCTCATTCATACAAATAGGTACCTTAAATAAAATGTTTAACTCTCAGAGTTTCAGTGTTCAATCGGATACCTGCTGCTGGCTGCTGGCTCCTGACTACAAACTGCTGACCTGACAGAAAAGAAAATGACTGTTTTCGCTTTTAGCCACTACTTTCTCAATACATTGAGTATTGAGTGGATTTTAATGCGGTGCTGATGGTGATGTTAGTGTTGGTGGATGCTAGTGTACGATCACAGAACTCCAGACAAGTGTTTGATCTTTGACTTCGTTATGTTATTGAGAGGAAAGACTTCTGTGTTGATAATGGAAATAAGGTTGGTATGCACTTGAGTAAAAGAGTTTTGTTGTTGTTATAGTTTTTGTAGTGTGTGTGAAGTAGGTACACAGAGAAGAGCACAGCATACAAGTAAATATGTAGTTAATTAGACCTTGTTAGCGCCTTGCGCAGTTTATTTCGATAACTTATGTTCGTAAAGTGTTTTTGTCTTCAATCTGGAAAGAATCTGCATCTCAATGCATGAGGATTACTTCGGGTTTGATGTACAAACTCGTAAATATGTACATGTGTTTGTATATATAAAAATAAAAGGTTTAACATGCCCGACATTTAGTTGATTTAAGGAGTTGCTGTAGAACGCACGGTCGGTGTCTGTGGTATTTTTATGTTTTCGTTTTATAAGTGAATATAAGAAAAAGTTAACAATCATGTGGAATTCAAAGTACTTTATTGTTTTGCTGTTACTGCTATTTATATTTCTGACTGGCTTAGATAGTAAGAGGCAAAAACAAATCATACATAAAAAAGAGTTTGTAACCTTGCACGAATGGACCACATTGCGGATGACATTTCCTACGAATGCACATTTAAAAGCGGCCATTCGAAGCGGACATTATGATAGGAGTAAACCACTTCCAGTTGATGTTGATGTTGAATATGGAGGTGCTTGTCAATATTGATGTGGTGGTGTAAGGATCGATTAAAGTGTTTTTTTTTTTAATGTTTTTTACAGACGACGGTTATCATCGTACTTTCTTGACAATTCCACGCTTGAGTAACGGTGTCCCCTATACTCTAGCAGCAATTGCAGATAGTGATAATACAACCTTAATGAACCCAAAGGTTGTACCATATCCGAATTACGAGTGGCACTCAAGTTATGGTCGAAACTGCAGCGGTATAACATCAGCCATAAGGACTTATGTAAGCGTTACTTCATATCCTCATGCCATCCATGATTTATTTAGACATATACTGAATGCTTTAAACTTATATACATATTCGAATCGATTATTACATGAAGTTAATAAAGATTTTGATTTTTTATTCTCAGATTGATGAATGCTGGCGTTTGTGGATCGTCGATTCGGGTCAAATAAACTCCATGCAATATTGTGCGCCACAAATTTTAGCCTTTGATCTGGTCACTGATAAATTGGTACACCGCTTTACTTTTCATAAAGATCTGTATACACCAGGTGTTTCCGTCTTCACTGCTCTCGTTGTAGATGTTGGTGAAGCTGACCCTAGAAATGAATGCCGTGATGCGTTTGTTTATATAGCTGATCCCTGGGGATATGGATTGATTGTATATGATGCGCTAAGTAGCAAGTCCTGGCGCATTGAACATGAACTCATGCGACCAGATAAGAATTTAGTAAAATTGAATTCAGCCAATGATGGAATATTTACAGTGAGCATAAGTCCAAAAGCAACTTTGAAAGGTGCGTTTGAAAAGAATACATTAAAAAAGTGTTTTATGAATCCATTCTTTAATTTATTTCAGAGCGCCAATTATATTTTCATTCTTTGAATAGCTTTAAGGAGATCAGCATACCTTTACATATAATAAAAAATGTTTCCATCTGGTTAGATGCTAGTCGCGTACAAATAGGCATGGATGCATTTAACGTAATTGGTAATCGAGGAACACAATGTGAATCGGAATCGATGGATAGTGCTGGTAATTTATATTGTAGTTTGATTAGCTCAAACGCGCTAATCAACTGGAAACAAGGTACTGAGTACAATGCGGACAACCTCAAGGTGAGCACCATAAATTGGATTTGAGATGTTCTCTAACACCGGCTTGTTCTACAGGTGGTAGCTTACAATCCAGAACAATTAAAGTTTGTAACTGGGTTGAAAATAAATAGAAACTCGGCCGAAGAAGATGAAATATGGGCTTTAAGTAATGATCCTAAAGTGAGTTAGCATGATTTCACTGTGTTGTGAAATATAAGTTACATACATTAATTTTCTGATTTTAAAATTTTAGCTCTTTATTGGCGGGCGAGTAAAACCGGGAGAAATAAAATTTCAAATTGTCGGTTGCCGCACTAAAAATTTACTTAACAATGAACGCTGCTCAGTGGGCGCCGTGAAAGAATGATTGGTTAATCAATACAAATTATATTTAAATTACATAAATATGTTATAGTAACATTATATAAAAATAACACAAAAATGCTTTACTGTATTCTTTGTAATTTACTTTGAAATATTATCCCAAAAGTATGCAGTGCATTTTCGCTAGATGGCGCGTTGTGGGAAATAAAGTCACAATAGAGCTAAAAATATTTGACAGTTTCGCTGGCATAGAAACGTCAATTTTGCTGTGACAGACACGTAAAGCATTAATTTTTCTTTTCGGGTAATTTTATATATTTTCACATTCCCCATAAGTATATGCTTGAAACAATTATATTACAAAATGACAAACTTACAACGTTGGCTAATGTACGCGGGACTCCTTGCCGTACCATACTTTGCTATAACAACTGGAAAGATTCAGTCACCGGCATTAATCAAGTGGAAATTTGAAATTCAATTGCTGCCGATTATTTTCGTGATCCTGTTTGGTGTAAGAAGTTATTTGTAATTAACAAAAAATTAAGGTGACAATTTAACCTTAATTTATATTTTAATTCCAGGTTTATGTAGCGGTCACTGTTTTGTATCGCACCTTTACCTTCAACGATTGCCCAGAAGCGGCAAAAGAATTGCAGGAGCAAATTCAAGAGGCACGACAAGACTTAATTGCAAAGGGATTTAAATTTCGAGATTAATAATTAAATTTAATTAAACTAATACTAGTAATCAAAACTAAAGGATTAAAAGCAGAAACATTGTGATATGTGCGGTATGCAATAAAATCGTTCCATTTCTACCCAAATACAAAATCTTGCACTAATTAGGCATAAATAGGAAATTGAATCTTAATGCTTAAAGCATTAAGATCCTACAGTTTTAGGCTTAGAAAAATGTTTAAGCATTTTGTTATAAAAACTTGTCAGAAGGCCCATGCAAAACGTAAGCAAATTTTAATATTTTCCAGAAGCAATGAGATTTGATATGAGAAGCCGAATCAATTAAAATAGAAAACATTAGTTGACAAGCATAAGGCCATTGATAAGATGAGGAGACTTGATTAAATTGCAAACCATATTTCTTCCTAAAATTATATTTGGAGATTGAACTAAAACTGTGGGAACTTATTAAGGAGTTACGTGCACTTGGAGGTGTGGAAAAACATTTCCAAAATTTTTTTTCAAACTGTTATGTAGATATGCCCAGTGACATATGTAGGTCATTTCAGAAATGTATGATTTTGATTAAATGATAATATATTCAATCAAAATAAAAACTTTTTGAAGTTTACTAGAAATAGGCCATTGGGCATATCTAAGTTAATGCATAATATCAAATTTGTACACTATATTCTACGTAACATTGGCGAGAATTTCAAAAAAATATTTATTTTGTACCAAGTTATCAATTCGATTGTGATCCTCTCTCTCCTAATAGTGCTTTGCGGTGATTGGTTTATCTAAAATCAATTCCCAAAAAAAGTTGCTAGCTTGATAGTTTTTTTTAAGCCAGATCAACGGCTTTTTTTTTTGCTCAAATTTCATAAAATGGTGGGATTTTGAGGGAGAAATTGTTTATAAAAAATAGAGGTTTTGGTTAAAACAAAAGAATCTTTCGATCAAGCTTAAGTTGTAAACGCCTAGAATATATAATTTACATCTAAATCCAAATAGTAGTTTTTAAAACATCGTGATCATCGTATCGGAAACGTAGTTTTGAAAAAAAAAAAGTTTTTAAAGTTCTGCTATCGGTGGCGTAACAACGAAGCAAGGAACCATTTTTCAGCCCTCAACTGAACCTTATATATACATTCTGAATTAATCAAACAGAAATAAAGAATCTATTCAAAAATAAAATGAGCATAAATTTTATACACGCTTCTATCGGTTTAAAACAAATTTAAATGAGTAAATTTTTTTGATGATCTCATTTTTAGAATTGTTTCTTGCGAACTTTTGTTTCGACAAAGATGTCGATAATATTATCTGCAATTTGATGTTCGATAGAGAGTTCACACGTAGACCTCGCTTAACACGTACTTCTTATAGTACGACCTTGCTCGTTTAACACGGAAAAATATTTTTTGGTCTTTATGTTGTTTGATTTATACACATACATGTATGTATGTATACATTTATACATACATTAGACTGCACACAAAAAAATCAGTGAAATTTTTAGAATGCACTTTGTGAAAAAGTATCCTTCAGTTAGAGATCCTAAAATTTTCTCCAAAAAATATTGAAATTTAAAGTTCGCTAGGCTGAGTTTTTTAATTTTTAAGAGGTTGGAGAAAAAAAAAATCTCTGCTAGAAGCACCAGGAACGCTGGGAAATTTGTTTTCGCCTTCGTTGTATGAATGTGTTATGGATTGGAAAGCTAAACTAGACGTGTTGCCAGTTTATAGCGCAAAACCAAGAGAAAAATCCCCAAGTTTAGGGGATCGATCGATGTTTTTTTGTTTACTTATGTGCTTACAACTATAATCTCATTGTAAGATCTTGGAATGTAACCCCCTTTTTGTATTGGTTCCTTGTATCGTTTAACACGATTTCCCTTAACACGGCATTTTCCAGGAACGTAACCCCGTGTTAAGCGAGGTCTACCTGTACTCAAATTACTCAAGCGTTCTTAAGTCATACTATTGAGAAAATCATTTTTTATTAGTTTCATACATGGAAAGCTAGCAGATAAAGCAGCGTTCTCGATTATCAAAGATTCGCCTTGTGCACATACTAATTAACCTAGTGATACAATATGGGCATTGAACATTCGCTCTAAAAACATCACAAAATTTTGAAATCAAATACATGACTGCCAACTTTTAATTTGACGGTTTATAATTTTAGGGGCCCGTATGCCCGGGGCCTCTGATAACCTACCCCCAGAACCGACTATTGTTACGCCACTGTCTGCTGTCTATGAATAGTAAAAGGGGTAGTATAAGGAGATTGATTATAAGATCGAACAGAAAATTTTATCGCTATAAATTTAATCAAAACCGTGGAATGAAATAAAAAGTTTAAATATGTTTGTTTTGGGTTTATTTTACCAAAATGGATACAGTTTCAATCGCAATGTTTTTTATAAACTTTAAAATTACTTATTTGCATGTAAATATGAAATGAAAATATGAACCGGATGAATGAGTTTTATTAAATTGTTATGAAATTAAATTCTACTTAATACTTTTAATTTGGTAGGGTTAAATACTCAAATACACAGAGAATACTAGAAAATTACGTGTTAATGATATATAACATGCAAAATGTTCCAATTTCATATATTCATACGAGCTTGTGATCACATGCATGGTCAGAAATATTTGCAAATATGATAGGAACAACTTATCCAACAAAAATTTCAACAAATCGCATGACAATCAAGTATAGATAGCATTTCTACTCAATTTTATCAACTCATCAACACCAGAAATTACAAAATTTCGAGGAGGACAAAATCAGAATTAATTGAGAATTATTAATTCAGCTCAGTTAATAGTAGATACCAGAGCCACCAGCTGCTGAAGACTTGTATAAATATGCATATTAATGCATGATGCTATTGATTCAGCAGTCAATTTAATAACCAAAGTAATGAATTCAAAAGTTTTACTTTCACACACACAGACACGTACGCATACATGCTTAAAAGCATTAAATGCATCTAGAAACTAGATGCTTTCAGTTGCTGTTTTGAGCCCAACCCATACACAAACACACAGATAAAAACATTTCCAACCAGTTCTAAATTGGAAAACGAAAACAAAACCGACACCAACATCGACACCGAACAAACAACGAAGCTAGAAGTTGAATCCCAAACCACAATTCAGAATTAACAGTGTTTTGATAGTTTAGTTCGCGTTAAGGCGTCGTCCGGCTCGAAACACGTTTTACGCTCAGCAATTGTTCATTTACTTGGATAAATTGAATACATTTATATTGTCATTTTATTTCCTATTGTTTTCATTTAACAATTAAGTGCTGTTGTGAATAATTTTCAACGTCATCGTCTGCAATTGGTAGGTGCATACTAAGTTACAACTCATTGCTGTGGCAATTGCGTGATAATTGCTACGTATTCCCTTTTGCAAACCAACCGCAACCGAATTGTGAATAACTAATTACAATTAAAATTTATATTTAAAAAAAATTATACACATTTTCTTTCTTGATATTTGAAGAATACTAAGAAATAATCAAGATGACTCAGAAGGTATTTGGATTTATGTTGGTGTTTGTTGCAGCTGCCAGCGCCGTAAAGGTGAGGTCGCATTTTCTTTTCATTTGCTTATTATGTGGTACTTTTAAGTTCAGCAAAAAAAAATGTAATTGCATTTGCAGTTTAGAACATTCCAAAAAAAGCAGCTCACTGTGTCACGGTTATATAAAATGGGCGTCTTATTTCATTTCTCTAGAAGTAACGTACTTCTCGTTTTATGTACACAGGTATTTATATATTGTGTACACAGTATATGCTAATATGGTAACAGAGAGGGCCAAAATACTCGAAAGAAAAATAAACAAAAACTTGAAAAATTTTAATTTAGTTAGCATCGGGCTAGTGTTTGCAGTAGCAACATATATTGTTGCTGATGTTGTTTGCTACTGTTGGAGGAGGTACATGCCATAATTCAATGACCGTATTTTAATTATGGAAGTTGGATGTTGTGACAAAGGTTCAGTAATTATCTGCGCTTGGGTAGAATTTCGGGTGAACCAAAGTGCAATGAACTTTTTTGGTTGGAGTTTTTGTTAATGCTGGTTCACTTTATTATCGTTGTGTTTTAATTTATTTCTGATGCGTAATAGAGAAACCTGTTTTCACTCAAACCGTCGACACTGAAGACGAACCTTTGTATAGGTATTTACACATATGTGTATGCAGTGGCGGATCTCTGGGGTGTTTTCTGGATCAAAATGTCCATTTAAATGTTGTTGGCCAGCCAAAAAATAAAATATTGTGCTCACGTATTCAAAATCATTGTAATTATGCTTATGCAAATGCTTACGTCAAGTGCATCGAATATATTTTTAT
The DNA here is from genome assembly GCA_963691655.1 of Toxonevra muliebris. NCBI lineage: Eukaryota > Metazoa > Arthropoda > Insecta > Diptera > Pallopteridae > Toxonevra > Toxonevra muliebris. The sequence continues at coordinate 1,530,673 of OY829327.1, read as the reverse complement.
TATTCTGGTTGTTAACTTGCTCTCTCCACATCTTGATCTCTGATATGAATCCATTTTCGGAACAGTTCGGGATACTTTCATAATTGAAAAATTTAAGTGGCTGTAAAATACGTTTCTGTTACAATGCTAATTTTCATAAATAAAGAAGGTGAAAATTAATGAGCGGAGTGGCCAGTTTATTGCCATGCCCACCTTCCCATACCAATGCAAAATTTAAAAGCTTTTAAAAACTTCACAGACTTAATATTGAAGATGTTATGATCGATAAACTACCACGGCTATATATCTTGTATCACGCATCTTTAAGTTTCTGTTCTCACGGTTGCAAGCATGAACGCCTGTCTGAAAGAAAGACGTAGAAAAAATAGGTAGTTGGAAAAAGACGGGCGATTTCTATCTCTTTCTTACTACCTATTTTTTCTACCTCTCTCTTTCAGTTTCAAGCGTTCGTACTTGCGCCCATGTGAACAGCCATTTAGGGATTATGAGTTTTCGCCAATCTAAATGAAACCGATTTAATTTATTATCATCCTAATCTCATATTTTAGGGTTATTTTATTTCCCATGATGTTCGAGATATTTTGTGGTAGAGTATTGCGTTATATGTATATAGTTGCATATGCATATGTGGAAAAATTTTTTTGATAATTTTTAAACAATATATAAGGTTATAGTTGGCAAATAGTTCCAGTTTGACTATTTGGGCCAAATAGTTTTATGTCGCGCGGAAAAGATTAAAAGATAAATCTTTCTACAAAAGACTACACTATTCAACGCAAAATTTGCGTCAGGCACCTCATACATTATTTCTATATAATTCTTGGGCTCTAATAACGAAGGCGTACGTCAAATTTGTCACCAGTATTTCACGTAGTTTACGAGATATCCTTTTTGCAAAATCGGAAGTAAAAAAATAAAACCGAATGGAAAAAAATTACACTAATTACCTATAAAAGGGTTCAAATTTTATATACGAGTAGTTATTTCTGCCTTAGCTCATCAACTTTTTGAATTAAATAGACTTTAGCACAACAGATTTGTGACTTTGAAGATGAGTTATGTCTTATTATCCTAAATTTGACAGAAAAAAATACGTAAAACTAGCTTCAAACCCCCCATGATAAAATCATAAATAACTTTTTTATTTTGAAAGTAATTTATATAACAATAAATACGAAAATTAAATTCAGACTTACTGCAAAATCATTAAAAGAAGTATGCATTTTCCGATTCATATGAAATTAGCACTGAAAACTGTAACAATAAAAAATAAAAAATATGGTCGATAGCCGCCCGCTTTCGGACGCCTGAGTTAAAAAGAAATATCGAAAATAAACTGCTCGCACGAAAAAACCCCCAAGCACCAAGTGCCTTGAAAATTCTATTTAAACCGAACATTTTTGAGTTATTGCGTATACAGACAAGCGCTTTAATGTGCACGTTAAATTTCCCAATGCAATGCGATTCATATTGTGAATTATTCGTTAATAAGAACTCACTCAAGGTATTGTACGATAATTAAGATCCTTTTGAAAGCAAATAAGAAAGGAGTAGTATGTAATCCATTGGATAAAAAAATGCCTTTCAACGCTTCCAAAGAAGCACATTATAGTTACTTCAGGCACATATGTTACGGTGTCTGAGTGGATACAATAAATATTGTAACTATAGATTTTTGTTTTTAAATTTTTTCGGTTTCATGTTGGAATATCAATTAGTTTTTTCCGGTTTTTTTGTTAGAAACTGACATCATGTACGTACGTCTCTCTTTTGTGCCAAATATAGCGATGAGGACAAGTAGAATTTCGAGTAATTCATTAAAAATTTAATTAATAATAATTTATTAATACTTCAATTTTTTTTGCATTCAGTTAAATTTGTAAAAAATTAGCTGGTTTCAGTAAATACTGTTCGGGTTGTTTTTAAATACATACTTACAAATATATGTATCATCATAAAGTTTTTGGGTTATTGGTGTTACGTCGTGTATTTTTCAGACCCAGAAACTAAAGTAGTCATTTCCTATGCAGTTTTTAACATTGAAACAGAAATGGCACTGAGTCAAGAAATTCCACCCTTTTTGGTATAAATCCATTTCGAGCAGTTGCAACAACCAAAATAAATTGAGATTAATACATAAATATAGGTAGGGATCCCATAGAAATACTAGTAATTTTTCGCTTTAAAACCCTTAAAAAATTTAATTCGAAATTCTGACGAACATTTTTTTTTAAATTTCCAAATGTTTTGATGCAATTTTTATTCATAAGGCACTTTTATGTATGTACTCATATAATATTGATTGAATATCTTAAGGTTCAATTATAACAGAGGTGACGTAATGTTATCCAATGTCACTTTGGCAGTGGTTATTTTAAAATTTTGCTCAGCGAATTTCATGAAATTTTTGTTGCACCGTAATGCCTGTAACGTGGATTTCTGTAAAACTTTGGATTTCTACGTCACTGCAGCATAACCACGAGTTGAAGGTCACGTGTCTATGATCAGCTGATTTGCGTTCTCACTTGAATGTCTAAGAAACTCTGAGTTTGATTTGACTTTTCTTTTAGGAGAAGAGTTTTTATTTACATTTTTAAAAGCTTTTCCCACATAAATATCGTTTTGTTCATAGTGAAATTATATTTTACGATAACTTAGAAATGCAAAATAATTATTTTGAAATTAAGCTCATATACACCGTTTGGGATTTGAATCCGAGGCGGCTGGAGGTGGGCGGAATTAAATTCTTTCATTGTTGAATTGTTTTTCGGATGTTTAAGGTTATAAAGGAATGGCAAAACTTTGAAATTCAATTGTAAATAATTGAAATATTTTCACTTGTGCTATTAGAAGGTGCCTTCCAATCGTCTAAGAATTGTAACACTCATTTCTAGAGTGAATTAAAAATGACATGGCGTTGATATACAACATTTTTGGAAATCGCGTAATATAAACACAGCAAGGGGTTTTGGGTTGTTTGCTTGTTTGTAAAAATACCAATTAACAATTACGCACGATTTGTAATTGGTAATAACTATTTTGCTTTAAATCTGTAGCACTCTTTTCGGATCGTACAACTTGAATAAGAAATTTTTCCAATACAAAAGATAAAAAAAAAATTACTTTTCGCAGCTGCTGCTTAAAATTCCATCGGAAAAGTGCTATTCTTAAAACTAATTTAAAAGCTGAATTATATACTTACTAAATGAATATTCCTAAAAATAAATAAAAAAAAATTGATTTCATACCCATCATCCAGGAATAAATTTTATTTAATTTTTTTTTTTACAAATTTAGTCAATAGCCAACTCTTTTAGAGAGAATTTTTGCTTACTCTCCCAAATTTTGTATCGTACTAATTTTTGCTGGTTGAGTGTTATTTTAAAGTGCAAGAGTTTACTGCCAAAATATTCATACTACTATATACATACATATATACTAGAGATGTCTATCCCGGTTTCGTAGGATTTGCTTTAAAATTAGGCTAACAAATTCGGGATTATTGGGATTCGTATGTAACTACACAAACTTATTGCGATTCACATTTGTATTTTTGTTATATGATTTTCGTTTTGACTTTTGCTATTTTTGAGTCAAGAGTCAAAATTTTTTCTAACACATTCATGGTACGACCTTTAGGTCGACTAATTTTGTGACAGTGCATTTTGTGATATAATATTTTCTTTTCTCTACGAAATTATAATTCAAAAGCCTACAAATTTAAATGGGCATCATATAAAACTTAGAATTGATGAATTTTAAGCGATATGATACAACTATTGTTTTCAAAATTGTAGAATGTTTTCAGATTGCAAAATTGCAAACTGAAAAATTTGGAAAAAACTGTTTTTATGGTTTTTCGACACGCATCGCGAATTCATTTTTTGGACACCGTATGAAATTTTGCTCCAGAAATATGTGCAGTAGCAAACTTTTTTGGACAGTGATAAGAACCATTCGACAATTAATTAATAGGTCCGTTCCCGTACTTCAATGCGGGTGAACGCGTTCGCCCAAAACAGCCCATAAAGCGTTCCCGTACTCAAAAAACTTGCAAATAAGAGCGGAGATGAGAGATTAAATGTCTTCTTCTTCTTCTTGCACGGAAAAGCCCACACTTTTTCTTCAGGTAAAAATGTTAAAAGTGTCAAACAATCAGCTGTTTTGCTTTTGTGAAAATATATTGAAAATTTGAAATTAATAAATAAATAAAGAATTTTTGGAAAAATTAGTGTTATTTAAAATGGAAAATGGTAATGTAGGAGTTTCTGCTATTTCTGAAAAATGCAAATGGTGATTGTAAACTAGAAGATTCTACAGAAGTACAGAAGCGAACAATTTATGTTTAATTTTTTTCATTATTTATTTATTTTCTTGTAAGATTTAACAATTTTTAATGTATTAAATGTCACCGAAACTTTGTTTTTTGAATTTAACTGTCGTTACAATTTGACGTTTTGTTTCGTGCAAGAAAAGTGGTTTGTGCATTTTTGTCCATCACAAAGAGTATTTTTTGTTTACTCTCAGTTTAGCAGACTTTCCACAAAAAGTACGGAAACAGACCTATTATACAATACAATGTTGATAGATTTTAAAATTTCAAACAATAGACGATTTGGAAAACATTTTCTTTCGATTCAAATTTAACAAAACACGAAACGCGTTTTGGTTTAAATACTATAATTGCAAAAGTGCGCTATTTTAATCTGCATACATATTATGAAATAAATTTTAATTTATGCTATGTATATCTAAACAACTGGATAAGGTTAGAAGAGGTTCAGGTCCACCTATACTGGGTACCTAGACATATGGCTATTTCAGGTAACTGCAATGCCGACGAGTTAGCTAAACAGGGCACGCAGCTTACCGATATATCACCTTACTGCTCCATTGGTGCCCTCTTACGTCTATTAAACTGGCCATTAAGCACAACTACCTTAAGGAAGCAAAAATATCCTGGTTAGCGGAGCATTCTTGTGGTATTACCAGGCTAACATGGACCACTATGGACAATAGACGGACAAGACAGCTACTCAACCTTAGCAGAAACTCCATCAGCACTACGATTTCGGTGCTCACGAGACATGCTGCAAGACTAGGACTGCCATTCAATGACTTCTGTCGGGGCTGCGGCTCCGAGGAGGAAGAAGGAACAGTCCTCCATTTCATGTGCTGATGCCCATCTCTGGCCAGGAGGAGACTAAAACTCCTGGGTTCACCTTTCTTCACTAGTCTGTCCGAGCTATCATCCATAAATATTAAGGAAATAGCCAGAATCAATATGGAATCCTCTTGGTTCTCCAATCCGTAAATGGGGGAGTCGCGCCGTACTGTGATATCACAATGAGCCTATATGTGCTTAAGTGTGCTTTCAAGCAGAAGGCTGCCACTCCAACCTAACCTAACCTATGTATATCTAGAATCTTAATAATAATTTTAAAGTTTTTTTTATATTTAATGTAAACATCAATCCCGAAATTGAAGTTTGAATCTCGAATCCCGAAGAATTTCGGTATCAAAATCTCCAACACGTACATACGTATGTGAATAGCTATTGCATCGCAGAAGAATGACCATTGCAATGAATAACAATGCCTTTCTTTTTCAACTTTTCTCCTTTGTCTCATATTTTCTACTTCCCCTTTTAGCCGTTATTTAACACATGCGAACGGTGATAATGAATATGCAAATTTCTATTCACAGGTTCCGCTAACAATCTACTATGAGTCTCTGTGTCCTGACAGTGCAAAGTTCATCAACGAGCAAGTCTTTCCCGCTGTGAAAAGTGAATTGAAGGACTACGTTGACATCACATGGGTGCCATATGGAAAATCTCAGGTTTGTTGGTTGCTTCTTTTTGTGTATCTGTGTATACGCAACCAATGTTTTGTTCTGTTTTTCACATTTTTGTGGTTATTGTATTTTGCATAATTATTCTGCTTTACATTTGAATATGTGAAGTTCTCCACATTAGGCTCTGATGTTACTTTCACATGCCATCATGGCCCGAACGAATGTTATGGCAACAAAGTTCATGCTTGCGCAATTGAACACATTCAAGCCAATTCATACCAAACTGAGTTCACACGGGAGTCGCTGACATTGGACTTTATCAATTGTATGATGAAGGCTGGCAAGAATTTCCCTGATAATGTTTATCCTGGTGCACGTTGGTAAGTATTAAACATTTTGTTGGTTTACATCCACCTACATAGTGTTTTTGATTTTTTTTAGTGCACGTGACAATCAAATTAGCACCTGGGAGAATATTCAGCAATGTGCCAACAGCACCGAAGGTAGCCAACTCTTGAAAAAACACGGCGAAACCACTAATCAGTTCCAGAACCCATTGCTCAGCGTACCAACTGTGGTTTTCAAGCAGGTAAATTCAATTTTATAGGAGTATTTTTTTATTTTTATTACAATGATTATTTACAATCAATTTTACAGCAATATGATGCAAATGTGAACGAACGTGCCATGGTTAACTTCCTTGGAACTATTTGCAAATATGTGCAGCAGCCTTTGCCAAAGATCTGCGCTGCTCAGAATGCCGCCGTAAGCTTTTCATTTCCACCATTCTTGGGTCTCTTGGTCTATGCTTTGTTTAGACTCTTCTAAGCGTCTTTTTAAAGTGGCCCTGCTTGGGCCCGTTTTGCTCAGTCTTCCTCAAAGTCTGTTTAATCAATCGATGCTAATCGTCACTAAACTCTACCATTTTAATTTGCTATCTTCATAAAACTGATTAATGGGTTAAGTTGGACAATTTAAAGGCTAACAATAAAGTTGACATAGTAAATTGTATTTATGTTTCTTAATTTTAGAAGAACTAACTCCGTCCATTGCGTAATTTTCCACACACAGTCCATATTCTTAAAGCGACGCAAAACTTAATTTACACACAAATTATTTACCTTTGTATTGTACAATGACATAGTCTCAAATAAATCTTAAATATATATAAACAAACATACAACAACCATCAGTTATAATTTTTTGTAATTTATAATTTGAACATTTATAGGGCATTAAACAATGAAATTTACGGTCAGGAATTTGCTGCAGTGGCAAATAATGAAATAAGTTCCAAAACTGAATATGAATTAGTTTGTATGTCCCAATCAAATCTTAATTTTAACTTATTCCATTATATTGAATACATGGAAGCAGAGGCGTACCGAGCTCAGATTTTTTAAGGGAATGAAAAGCCGAAAATAAATTTATTTTATTATTTATTTTTTTTTTTAAGGTCATGACAATACTGGCTAACGCTACGTTTGACGCTCCAATTTAGATATGACTGTTGCTCCGATGACATGACGACAAGATAGCGTCTGCAGCAAATGCTGTCGTGTTGACTGCGACTGGTTACATTTCATTTTGTCGCATTGTCGCAGTGTTTCAGTCAATGTGTTTGCTTTCACAAGAATACATGCGATCTAAATGTTGTTGCAATGTTGCTGTGGCATCCTTCGTGTTCGGTGCATGTAAACAAGCGAATGAAGACATGCGGTTATTGTAATTACAGAGCCCATAAGATGACATTTAGAGATCCTACGTCGGTGCAGGTGGAAGAGGTAGAAACTCGCCTGTGTCTACCTATTTTTTACCTCTCTCTTTCAGACAGGCGTTCATGTTTGCGCCCGTGCGAACAGACACTGTAAAACACTAAAACACTAAGAAATATTAGCTGTGTTTTATTCGCCAGTCTCTTTTTCGTTACAATGTAATTCACAATGAAACTGCTCAGCAGCTAGAGCTGAAACATTTTAATGGATCTCAGTTATTGCGGTCAATCGCAGGCATTGTTTTTAGTTTTTACTCTTTATAAGAATATTTAACGATGATTTTAACTTATTTTCACCGCCAGACATTTCAAATATTTTCCTTTTCTGTTTTTTGCCAAACTGTCATTGTTTCGCTATTAGTAGTTCACAATAGAATTTGATGTAGTTAAACAACTTGTTAAGTATACATAACAGCTATAATTATACGTGTTATCTCTGACGCTTTGTTGTTGTTTTCCCATACAATTATCCATGGCAGAAAAATTAAGAAGGTAAATGCATTTTGACAAGTAAGAGGAACTTTGACAATTGGGAAAACATTTGTTTTGATACTATTCTCTTTTTGCAACAGCGTTGTATTATTATAGTTCAGTTTTTAAGGGAGAATTTATAAGAAAATAATTTGCACAGTATTGTATGTACATAGAGAGAATTAGTAGCTGCTTTTTATATTATTTTTTAACTCTTAACATGTTCAAGGTATTTGCTAATAAAGAAAACAAATTTAAGTAACATTATTTATGCTTTTTTATTATAAATAAAATTGATAAAAGTAGTATTAATAATATACTACTAACTCTTTCTTTTGTACCGATTTCAAAAAATGCACCTCTAAAATGTTAATCTTACTTGTCAAAAATTCAAAATGACTACGTTTTGAAAAAATGGATCTACCTCTAAATACTTCTACCTTGCAATTATCGCTGCTAGTTATACATAACTAGAAGCAAGTGGCGAATAAAACGCAGTTATTGTTTGCATGTTATGAATCATTCCCTTTTCGACACTGCTTTTTCAATGATCGTAGCTGTGCATACATATTTAATTTTTGTAATTGACGTATTTATTTAAATTGAATAAATTAAACTTTTAAATGTACAAGGGGAAGGTTGTTTCATTGAGTCAGTTTTTTGGAAAATTTTGTTAATACACAAAAAAAATAGTAAAATTTTGTTTAAAAATATTTAAAAAAAAAATGTTTAATTTCTTGGCAATTTCATATACTGTTTGTTCAAATCGAGTTTCTAGTTTCCAAGATATTTGTAATTATGTGGGCAAACTTTTTTGGTTCTTATAAAAAAATTCAACTGGCGATATCTCCGAAACCACAGCATAGAATTAAAAATGGAATTGATTTTCGGGCTCAAATACTAATTTTACATAGGAATTGGTAGTGTTATTTTTAAGAGATTTCTTAAAGAAAATCGGGACGGTTGGCAACCGTGTTATCATATCATATCTTATAAATTCTCACTTCAAAATTTAACTATGAAAATACAACGCTGTTGCAAAAAGAAGAATAGTATCAAAACAAATATTTTCCCAATAGTCAAAGTTTCTCTTACTTGTCAAAATGCATCTACCTTCTTAATTCTTCTGGAGGTAACTAATGGCAAGATAAATAATACAATGAACGTAAATAATTTTTTTTTTAATATTTTAAAACTTTAAATGCGTTTTCCCCGAAACGCTGTTTTTTGAAAGTAGTGGGCGTGATAACTACCACACATCGATCGTCCGATTCACTTCGTTTATTATATGCATATTCTTAATAAGATTTTGATAACTTTTTGAGTAATAGTATAAAAAAATTATATTTTTAAATAAAACTTACAATAATGTTAAAGCGTGACTATTTTCTTTTTTTCAAAAGTCCCTCTCGTAGCTCTCGCAAATGAAAAATAGTAAGTGATCTACGCTTCAGCATGTAGCCCCCATATATAAATTAATTTTTGTTCTTATCTGATTACTTATTTTATTTAAAAATAAAAAATAAAAAAGAATTAAAACAGTTGTTCAAACAAATTCTTTACACTTATTGAACTTTTATGGACAGAGAAACATAAATATATGACGACCCTGTAACAAAAAAAGATCCATAAAACTCCTACTCATGTTGTTAGATCAAATTTGAGTTTTTTAATCTCTATGGGCGGAAACTTTTTAAGCATAAATGTTTTGAATCCCTGCACATGGCAGAGAATATTTTAAATTTGTCTGAAAAATAAAGTGGTCAGATTAACTTTAATCCTTAAATACCAACTGGGCACTGCTATTTTAAATAAATATCTGATCTTACTGTCTAAAGTTTTCTTTATCGATACATATAAATACGAATGGGAAACTGACAACTGTCGTATAGTTATAGTTATTTTTAACTCGAAAAGTAAGTTTTGCAAAAACTAAAAATAAAGTTTTTTTATTTTCGAATTTTTATATAAAAATTATATTGCCGTGATAAAAAATTTATCCCAAACGGTATGGGATAACAACAAATAATTGTTTTTTAAAATGTTTGTATTACATATATATTTTAATTTATTCTCAAGATAATCCCCAAAGGTTATTACAGAGGTCAACCATGTAAATCAAAATTACGGCACCTTAAACTAATTTATTTGAAAACACGTAGAACCAACGTTGTTCGGAATCACAAATACTACCTTTGGGTATGTTGTTTTTAATTGAAATCGGACGTATTGGGCGTTTAACGGTTAAGGAAAAAACTTTATAAATCCCAAAAAAAAAAATATTGATAAGCAAGCTCGACTAACAGAAACCGAAAAAATGAAAAAGGGCAAGCACCAAGTGCGTGGTTAGGCTGTAGTTATGTTCAGATTTTGCTCAGCGAACACCATGAAATTGTTGTTGCATCGAACACAAAGAAAATCTTTACTCACTCTCTCAACGAACACGATATGCTGCGTGAAATGAACACCGAGCACGCCGAACATTCAGGGTGGCAATGAGTTATTTTACAAAACAGTATCATTGCATACAAAGCATACAAAATAGTATTACACAAAGGAGAACATTTCGACCAAAAGCAAAGTCATAATCCTATTTAAAGAAAAGTATGACATGTGTGAGTGAAGTATCATATTTGAATGTGAAGAAATAAAATAGAAATATATTTCTTTAAATTAAAATGCCTTTTGGAAGTAAAAAGGTAAAATATATATTAGCTGCTTTATGGGGGAAAGAAAGAAGAATTAAAGTCCTATAATATTTTCATTTTTGTCGTATTGTCTCAAAAACAATTTTATAACTGTTGCTGATTGATACACTGGGCCAATGCAAATCTAGCACCATAAACCATTTTTCAATGGCGAACACTCCTGGAAATTCTACTATTATATATATTAGGTCCGTATAGAGCATCAGAAAATTAAATATGTGTCTTTGTGGGTAAAATTTACTCGCTGTCTTTTCTTGAAAGGGAAAAATAAAACCAACAACAAAAGGGTTTCCCCAGAAAAACTGTTTTTTGTCGAAAAACTTAAAATTTTTTCAGAAAGTTAATTTTATGATATTTGACTTATAGGTAATAGAAATTTTGCTAAGCGAATACCATAAAATCGTTGTTGCACCAAACACAAAGCGAGAGTCATTACTATAGAAATGTGATGTGTTCGTCGAACAGCGGACACCAATATAATCATTAGGGCTAACTAAAATATGGAAGAAAAACTCCCGAAATATGTATGCATATATGGACGAAAAACTCATGAAATATGGATAGCAAATATAATTTGCTTTAAAAAGTTCAAGTAGAGTTTTATTGAAATTTATTACAATGAACAACAACTCTTTTTTAAGTTTCCATATTTCATTCTAAAGGATAAAACCTTTTATCACAACGTTGACAAGACATTAGGGGCCGTTCACATATTACGTAACGCAATTTTCGACCGATTTTGACCCTCCCCTGGTCGTAACACATCGTAACAAAACGTTATAGTATAAAATTGACGTTACGTAACGCAGTTGATGACCTTTGGTAGAAATATACAGTTTTTTGGTCCAAAAAAGATACGAGCGTTATACATGAATGTTATCACACGATAAATTCGCATTTCTCGTGGATTAGCCTTTATGTAAAAGCTTTTTAGTTTTTTTAAACAATAATTGATCGGTCAGAAAAGAAAATCAATAAAAAATGGAAAGAATTAATATTTAGTGTGTCCAATCCTAGCTTCCAGCTTCATCTTAAGGTTTTTTGGCATAGATTTTACTAACAATTTGTAAGTGTTAATCCATTTTTCTAAATCTCGTTTGGCAGATGGACCACAAATCCGCAATCGGATTGAAGTCCGGAAAATTGCCAGGCCAGTCTAAAATTCCCAGCTTTCTTTGTTCAAAGCATGCGTCAACATTTTGTTCGCTAGTCCGACGATAAGCAATTTTCAGCAGCCAGACAAACACCCAAAGAAACAAATGTTTTGGGGAGGCTTCCTTTTTTAAGTCCAGGATCCTTCGTACCTATAAAAGGTATGATGAACAGCGAAAATGGCATACCAGTTTTGCAAGATCGAATGTTCCTTGAACTCCCAAAGATAAATTTGGGAGGCCCGACTTTTTAACAAGACCTGACACCCTGCCATATAGCACATCCAAGATTGTAGAAATATTCATCACTGACCGTGGAGTAATCATTTTGGATTGGCCTGGTATCCAGAAAGATGGATTGCACAACCAAAATCAGGCTAATCGAATTAGTGAAGGAAGTGCGGTACCGGGATAAGAAAATCTATAACACCTGCAAATTTTTAGTAGAATCTATGCCAAAGCACATTGACCCGAAAACGCACCACTAAAAGTGTGATTTTTATAGATTTTTATCCGATAAATTATATTGGCAATGGAATTATTATGTTAGTTCCATACGCCTTTCAGAATTATTGTTGATTTTTTTTGAGTCCACAGGTTATATCGACACACTTCCACGCCCATTACAGTAGGGCTTGTTTAAAATTTTTGCCAATTTTGAATTTTTTTAATTTTGAATTTTAAAAGATAAAAAAATAATACTAAACATTTTTTTAAATTGTAAAACCTTGTAAATAGTTGGTTCGATTGTTTATCTTTTAATCGGGAAAAGAAAGTGTGAAGATCGGTTCAGTTGTTCATCCGTAATGTTTCCGTGAAACTGTGTGGTGCGAAAACGCACCATTGTCAATAGACGAGCTATTTTGTTAAAGCAGTCACTTCATAGTTACAGTTAAAGGAAAATAATATAAGTTTTTAATTATATTTTAGCGCATATTTAGCCGTATAACCGAAAAACTTTTTTTATTACGATAAAATATATGCAGTTATTTTTATTGCAAGGAATGAAAATGCAAAGATTTGTTTTTTGTTTATTCTATTTCTTATTTTTTGATTTTAGTGTTAATCGAATAGATTTTAAAGTTATCGAAAATGCTATAAGCCGAAATCCCTCTTGGACTATAAAAAGCCGCTAATGTCTAAATTTGATTTTTGAGTTTCAGTTACTGAATTTATTCTTCTAACCGACAATGTTGCTTGTGGAGGAGAAGTCATCAACAATGTCATTCGACTTGGCCGTGTCATCCATTGTGTTGCTGAGGGACCAGGTTCCCGTAGGAGATGCAAGCACAGCCACAATCATACAACATACATATGCACAAAATGCAATGCATCATTTTTTTCAAAATGCTTCCAAGACAAACAATAGTTTTAAGATCACTCAATTTTTTTAACGTTTTTTTTTTGTCAAAAATAAAAATTACAAATTATTTTTTTTACCTTGAATTAACTGCGTACTTACTAAAAATACATGTTAAAACAATTACAATTACAAATTTAATGATTTTTTCAGTCCGAAAATAAAAACACTAACTTGTAAACTTTCCCCAAAAGTTCGAGTTCACGTTAACTGACGTTTTTGCACCACTTTGCCACGCCTATACCTAGGCAGATACGAAAAAAATTTTTTTTTCGTGTTTGATCATTCCTATATCTTCCCTTAAACGGAAATTGAAATATTCTCAGTATTTCTATGCTTGTCAATTAACGGGTTAAAATGATGCTTCCAGCATGGGTGGACACATGAAACAATAATTCTTCCGATTTGTCAGTGCTTTTATTTTTTATATGCATTAAACGCATTTCAAAAAAAAATTTGTACAAGGGTGTAGCTGTAGTGTATTTGTTATAAAATTATGTTATGAGTGTGGCTCATAACTTCCGTTGAATGCCCAATTTTTATTAATGTTACATATTGTTGAAAAGATCTCACAAATTGCAATGTTTTAGCTTAACATTAAAATATAATTGGATTAATAGTTCAGGAGTTTTATTTACAAAAAACCTAAATTTTAGTCAGGTACTGTAGAAAATCAATTAGAAATGAAGGAGTATGATTGATTGTTTCGAATCCGATTGCAAGCATTGTTCCGACCTTGACAACACAAGTCATTTAGAGTCGCATCATTTACAGCATATTCGCATGATGCAAACACCATGAAATGCAACATATTTCCACTTCTTAAACCTTATCGAATAATTTAAGTTATCTTACTTTGATGTTTGCATGCTATTTTTTAAATGAATCCAATTTTTCTGGTACTGTTAAAAATTTTTGTTACTCTTCTTTTAACACGCGGCCACGTAACACTTATATACACTTGCCTCTCTGAACTCGAGGTGACATGAAAAGTTAGCTCTCATCATGACAAACAATACTGTATATTAACTTAACCGACGCTAGTGAGATATAACGGAGAAAACGACACTGTTCCGACTCTGACAGCGCCCTGACCATGACAACACTCCCCTACTAATAATCTTTGGTTTAGGCAAAAAACTCCGGCCGTTTTCTGCCAAATAACAGAAGCCGAAGCCAAATATTGAGACCACCACTAGTTAATACCAGAATAATAAAAATGCAATCAAAGCAAATATGCCCCTTTCATTCAAATTAATTTTACCTCTGCTTGCGTTCTAAGATTCATTTTAAAGTCTACCTTAGATATAACAATCCTAGTCAACTTTAATAAAAGTTAATTTAACTATATACTATTAGACTGGCCCTTATTTGAAAAGTTATGCCGAATTCCACTCCCCGGGGCTTATTTTGTGAGGTTACTGGAAAAACTAATCCAGGGAAAATTTCAGCTCAATGAAAGAATTTTTAAGCTATCCCTGGCCCTTCAAAGTTTTGTAATTTTTGTTTTTTTGCCAAAATTTTCCATTGTATACACCCTAGTGCATAAATGATACACCCTAATACAAAATATTTTTCTTACACTAAACTACATTCAATTCTGTTTCCAAAAAACTATAAATTCTCAAAATCCATTGAGGTGTGGCTGACCAACAAGTTATTTTTTCTGGATTAATTTTTCCAGTATCCTCACAAAATAAGCCCCGGGGATCGGGTTTCGGAGCAATTTTAAAATCGTCCATACAACGAAGGGCCAGTCTAATATGCTATGGTATAGATACATGTGACAAATGTGTTTCTTCGTCGTCAAGTCTATTCATATTAATATGAGTGTAAAGAAAAATAATTTAAGTACATGAAAATGACGACAGAAAACAGCTAAAACAACTGTTTATCACAGATAAACATAATCGAAGTCATTATCAACACCATCATTCTATAATATTCCATTTACTCCTCACTTAAGACAAGACTGGAGCAGCGCGGAGATGAGCGGAGTGTTGCAGCTACAGCTGTTTATCTACAAAATTTTCTCTAATGATAAAATTCTCCATCAAAATATCTCAATAACTATGAATAAATATCATTTAATCTCTTCCTATCTTGGAATATATTGGCTGCATGTATGTGTGCTTTAACTAAATTTCTACCTCAGCAGCAGCTGTCGTAATTACCTTTTTGAACTGAACAAAACAAATTAAAAAAAAAGTGTATAACTAAGTATATATGTAAGTGTATATAAATATATGAAAATAAAAAATAACTCTCTGTGTCAAGCAGCTTATTTGGATTATGAAATCGCGTCATAATTACAGGCAATTTTGCTATGATTGCAGCTGAATTACTGCTATTATTATTCGCCGATAAATGTTGTATTTAAGGTGAACAACAAGCTGATAACAATCCGAAAGAAACTATTAAAGATAGGAGGACGAGACTAAACGCTAGGAATATGGAGCCTATACGAGACTAGTTTTTGAAGCAAAACTTTTTTGCTAATTACGATAAATGTTGATTTATTGTACTCATTTGCATAAGTTAATGATATGTCATTTTAAAGTTTGCATATGTACCTCCTGAGGGTCCCTACATGCTTAACCAATGAAATTAAAGATTTTTTTCAATCAATTTCTCCTCCAATGGCACCTCTCTTCCACTTGATATTTAACCTTTGACATCATGCACACATAAAAGTTCATATATTTGTTAGTATGTATGTATATGAGATATCACGAAAATAAAATGCTCAAAGTAAAAAATATAAAACTAAAAGAACAAAATTTTAACCTTTGGCATCAGGCCTACGCGTGGCTCATCTCGCACTCCCATCGAACGCCTACTCAATCCGTGAATGGCTCTCCCTCCCACCTCCCTATGTATAGACACCAGAAATCAGCAAACGAATGTGAACGAAATACTTTTTTGAACACAATCGCCAACACTCGGAAAAGCTTTTTGCTTGTGATTGGTTGAATAGCCAGAATCCTTTTCATTGTTGCTGTTATCGTTGCGTTTATCGTCGTCAATTGACGAAGTATAAATTTTGCGACATTCACATTGAACGTCCCATTCAAAATTTGGCAGTTGTTGTTAACACAAGAAACCAAAAGGAAGTGAAAGGAAGCAAACAGGAGCAGCACAGCACTAACCGGAAGTGTCGAGTTAAAATTTGTTAGTGTAAAAAGTAACGGTAATTTTAATTTAAATAACGTTGAGAAGTGAAAGTTTCAGTGAAAGCCAAAAATAAATTGCATTAAAATCCTTACTGCCGACATCCATTAAAGGAGAAAAGACATTTAGATATTTCAACGAAATAACGTTTTAATAATTAAGCACTTTTCAATTTACAATTAGCAAATATCCCCAAGACGTGTAAGTATGTTTTCATCTCAATGAAATTATAATTAAATATCTATGATTTTATCAATAACAAAAAAGAGCTTCTACTTCGTGTATCTTTCAAATTATCAACTCAATTCATATCTGCAGGATATTTGCACAAGTAGAGCCATCACCAACTCAAGCCAATTAAGATTTTTTGAATAATGTTCAACTATTTATGTGGCATCATGTGCATTTTTTATAATAAAGCTTCATTTTCTACTTCTTTCCCTTTCCGCCTCGTCCCTTTGATTACGCGCGGCGCAAGCAATTTCCGCTGCTTTTAACTTTTAAAACGGCCAGCATTTTTTTTTTTATAAATATTTTTTCATTTATTGTTTTGTTTGTTTTACTTCGTTACTGAATAAATGGTGGATGTGCAAGGCGGACAGTCATCCAGAAAAAATGATAGCGCGAACCTTCTTAAGCGTAAAATTTATAACCTTTCGTCAAAGTTCTTTGAGTATATTGTGCCTTCAGGTTATTGATTTTAATATTCAGCATTTTCGTTATTTATTAATTTAATTAGTTGTGAAATTCAAACAAACATTAGGCGTTTATACGCATTTGATCCCTGCAATGTTTCAAATAATCTCTTTGATATTTTATTAAATACACAATCACACAAGCATATCAAAATATGTGAAACTATTTAAGCCAACTCAAGCACAAAATTTTCATTTTTAATATGCATAAAACTTTCTTAAGGGCCCGCAAAGTGTTTTTATGATATTTCCAAAAGAGAGTGTAAATTAATTTATTAATTTTTGTTGTGATGTTCATCAGAAACCATTGGATTTAGAATAAAAATTAGTGATTCAACATATTCGGTCAATAAAACGTTGACTTATCGTTAAGGAAACTATTGATTCTGAGTTAATGACGTCTAATGGTACGAATTTTTAGATGCTATGAAATGTGCAAAAGTGAGCTAGTGCAGCGACTAACAGACAAATAGACTGACTGATATGCACCTTGCACATACTGCAATATATTTTCAATAATAATATTTTTACGACATGAAAACATAAATTTCTTTCTGGGTCAAGAGGAGCAGATAAACTAATTAGAGCGTACGCGTGCACCCGCTATTTATTTACTGCTGCTGCTGCTGTTGTCTCCACCTCAATCTTCTTCATCTCTCTACCCACAAATAATATGCATTCATTGCCTTTGCTTCTCTAATCAATTGGCAGTTGTGCCTATGCAGCATAGGAAAATTCATATTAAGGTTCAACATTCTTATCGCTAATGATTAAGTAAGTCATTATTTTGTGTGTTGTAAAAATGCAAATAGAACATATTTATGTATTTGTAAAATATTACTATAGAGTGCGAGACAGAAAAATATCCGTATATTACTAATAAATTGAATTGAATGCGACCCGACGCATAATCGAATTGTTGGCCCTATGATATTTTAAATATTTTCGAAGTTTAGATTTTTGTGTTATTTTTTTAACTTTAAAGCCGCATTTATTATGAAGCATTTGACTTAACTGCATGCTTTATAAAATTTCAATCTCATAAATGAATAAATCTGACTTTGTGTTATAACCAAGAACCTAACTCGACTTAAGAGAGGAAAATTTCTTTTACATATATTTTTGGTTATAAATGCAAAACTGGTGAGAAATTTAAGTATTTTTTAGAATTATAAAGTATCGTTTTATGAATGGTCCTTTGAGCATAGAGTCTTTTGAAACAGTCTTTAATATTTCTAAAGCTATAAAAATCGACTGACACAAAAATAGATTTAGGCTGTTTTTCATTTTTACCACAGAATTTTATAAAATTTTATGTAGTTCGATAGTTTTAACCAAAATTGGATCATTGAACATTAAAAAGCCGCATTAAAAAGTTAAAATTTTTAAGTTTTTTCATAAACAAAAAATCGAATTCAATAAACCCAATCGCATCAAACGATTTCTAATCGCGGTAACCTCAAAATCGCACATAATCTCCACCAGAGAACTATTGAAACAATCGTTTTAAGTCTTGAAAATGAAATGAATTAAAAATGGCGCCTACACGCAGTGGTGTAGAACACTTGTTTCACCATCAAAAATATAAAATAGTCACACTTAAAAAAACTCAACAAGTTTCGTCTAATAAATTAATGTACTATTATCAAAAAATGGTTAAATGTTCAAGAATATGCAGATAAAAAATGAAGTGAATAGGTCGAATATATGAAAAATGAAGTGAATAGGCCGTCATCACGTCCACCACTTTGAAAAACATCGGATACAGTCAGATACAGGATTCGTTGTGGACTAAAAGATGTACCTTGCAAAATATGAAATATTTGAAATCAAAACTACATTATTAGCCAAATTAGCTAAATTTACCCTATTTATAGGCTAATATGTGTGCAGTGAATTTCGTGCTAGATCGAAAAACAATCGATCGGTGTTTCGGTCGGAAACAGGCGATTTGCGCGGTGCAAAATTTCTACGTAAACAAATATTAAATGAAATGATTTATAATAAAAAGTTTTGCTTACAACTTTCCAGATGCACTGTTACGAGATATAAAATGCACATACACATTGTATGTGTGAGTTTCTGTGACTGCTCCTCGCTTATTCTCATATGCTCGTTGTCTAAATTGAAAAATATTTAGGAGTTGTAAAAATTGTTAAAATAACTTCTGGTTTTTGTTTGTTGTTTGAATGTTTGTTGAACAAATGAATTACCATAGCAACAACAAATAAACAGCAATAACATTTAAAAAAGTTTTTCCTTGCTTGGATGCATAATTTGCATGGAATAAACGATGTTTGGATTCTGGTGCTTTGATATTTAGAAAACAAAGGCAAGTGATTTTTCCTCAATACGTTATTGCTAAGGGATTTTCATTTGCTATCCCAACCGATAGTTAAGCAGCTGTCAAGGCACTCAAATCTTGATAAACAAATACGCTTGGCTTACATAACCGGGTTTTGATTCTATGGGTCCCGAGGCATGTTGCGGTTGAAGGGGATGAAACTAGCAAAGAAAGGAGCATCAACTCCTTTCGCAGCTCCAGAGTCATTCTACGAAATGAGGAAAGGAACCTTCTCTGTATTAGTTAGGAAATTATACTGGGAAAACGGACCCGGGTTACAACTTTGAAAGCACTTTTAGGAACATAAAACTTAAAATGCCTTAAGGAATGTATGAATTTATCAAATAATGGTTAAAAATCATTACAGGAATTACATATGATGGCTCGTTTAGATTTTGCAGGGAAGATAGGGAGCCTGCGAAGCCTTTCATAGGACAGTGTGGCACACTTATGTATATTCGTAAGAGAATCAGGGTCGCCACCAAATACCAAAAGTTAATTTAAAATGTTAAGGTGTGGATAAATACCGCTGGAATACAGGGAAAATATAACATGAACCAAAGTATGCTTTCTAATCTAATTCGAGGTCGCTGAACACGAAAATCACATTCATTTTTTTCTATGGGTAAGTTTTCGAGATATGACAAAATAACAGTTTTTCAGGTTACAGTTTCACTTGCAGGCTAATATCTCATTACCTATAGCTTTTACTGATCTGAGTTATATGTTATAGGAAATATAATTAAATTACGCGGTTAATACTGCTAAGTTTTTTGAAATCGGATTATAAATGAAGTTTTATTTTTTTAATCGATAGACCATTTCATTACAAAAAATTTAAGTATAAATCTATAGCAAACGGATTAAAAATGACAAAGTAATCAAGGATTACTTTCTCGAAAACTCGAAATTTTTCTCAAAATTCGTTCTGGTCTAGAAAATGATTAGCCACAACTTGAACTTTTGCAATTTTTCGCTGTCGGGTCTTCTGTGATCAAGAACCAGCAGTAGTCTGCCATCATGCCCCTATTCCTGCCCTGCTCGTCACTTTCTGCCCCCAGATTTGATGGAAAGAAATCGAAATGGTTGAATAAAAATTGCATCTTAGGAGGCACCTGAATTTTCGGAATTGACCGTTGGCTACGTTTTCCCAAATTAGCATTCATGCAAATATAACACGTTTGTAATTAAATAAATGTGAAAAATTAAGCCTTGCCATTACACTCCACATTTGGTAAATATTTTTTGTTGGGAACGCCCATGTGCACCAAATGTTCATTGACCAAACAGATGAACTTTTCTGACAGTAAACAAATAAATGATGCACAAATGTGTGGGAAAAGTGGTAAACAATTTGTTATTTTTTATAAAAAAAAACAGATGAACGATCGTAAAACATGCGGCTGGTCGAGCTCTCATCTTCGCTGATTGCGCGCTGATAAATGCAATAGCAATTTTATTTGCTATTCCATAAATATTTTTTAATAATAATAATACTCTTCAGCTTATCAGCAGCAAAAATAACTTTATTAACGAACCAATCGGCCTGAAAATAGCATCAGCTCCAATTGCTGATGGTTGCTTTATGCGGACACCTACCAAAACCCCAACAGTATGTTTATTTAACTGTCTGACTATTTTCACATGCGTTTGTTTGTTTGCTTTTTGGCATATGTAGAGGGGCTAATAAATTAATAGCGCCAGCAGCTACCACAATCTCGACCAGGATTAAACCGCAAATAACCCCTGATCACACACATTTATACAAACATACATATCTCAAAATAGTATAAAGCAAAAGAGATCCAAAAAGACGAAGACGAGTTGAGGCGCCTCATTAAAGCGTTTGAGCTGAAAGAGAGCAGGTTTTTACTAGCCAATAATTTTTGTAGTAGGTAGTCCCAACCCATTTTCAAAAATCTCTCATTATTGAACTGATATAGAAATTATAGTTCTCATCCTACTCTCACAATCTCGAATAATTTTTTTTTCATTTTGTAAGCAGCCATGAGTGCAATTCAGTAATAATATACGATCATTCCATCGGAAACATTCAAAAATGTAAATCAAAACTTTTAACAAACGGAGATTCACTGTGCTCACGATCTCAAATATTTTTAGAATTTTTTTTGTGCTTCAGTGGCGGTGTTCGTTCGTAGTGTGTAAGCTTAAAGTTATAGCACAAAAATTTTGCTGCTTTAGAAATAATTTACAAAAAAATTATAGGTACATATGTACCTGTATATAAAAAGAACAACTGAGCTCAGCACTTCATATCCCATAATTAAAAATAATAATAAAAATAGAAAAATAATTAATAACGAAAATTATCTGTGATTATTGAGTACCTTTGAAGCAAAAAACACGTTAGTGAGCAATTTTAGTTTTAATTAGAAGGCTGTCGTACATTAAACACTTCTTGAATTGACCAGTCCCAGATTTCTGGATTTACTTAATACCACGATCCTTTTCACAAATAAATAGGTAAGCCAGTAATAATATTATCCGGTTGCTATCTAGTTCTCTAGCAAATTCATACAACTTGTGTTCCAATTAATATGATTATTAGTTTTCTAATTATTACAATATTTTTTTCAATTTTGTGATAACGCGTAATTGAGAAAACAATAAGTGAACAAGTTTATAAAAACATTAACAATCAATAGATATTTAAGTTTTTGACTTAGAAGTTTGAATGCTCTTATTTCAGTCATCGCAACATTTCCACATCTTAAAATTATAAGAAATTTTTCAATCTACACCATAATATTAGGATATTCCCATTCATTCCCCAAGAATTTGTGAATAGCCTTTAAATTATACTTTTAACATTAAAACAAAATTTTTTTCCGTTGTTGGCTTATCGTACTTCAGAAGTATGACTTCCTATTAGGGTTCCTAGGTGTAAATTATTAAATAAATTGGATTAATTATGTAATTATGTATGTAAATAAGAGTCCAATAAACAAATTTCATGAACAAACTATATAAACAAATAAGTAACTTCTGACCAGTGTTTTAAAGCAAATTAAAATCTTCAAATTAATTAAAGAGAATAGTTTTCAGATTTGCATACTGATTGTTAGTTCCATTAGTGGAGATTCAATAAATAATTAGAAGTATAAAAAAAAATGTCAAAAACCAAACAAATCCGCAAAAAAAAAAATTAAAATGAATAGGGCCTGATTCAGGAATATCACACCAAGTATCATATCTCATATAAGAGAAATATATTTATTGGACTCTTAGCTACAACTTTGCTATAGATACTTCAACAGTGGATGAGTTTTTGACCAAAAACTGATGATGTAAATTTTTTAAAAATCCACTGAATTATAAAAACTTCCTAAGTCAATAAAATACGCTTGGTTGGCATCTTTGAAAAACCCAGAAAGGAGTTTACTAGGCTATAATAGTGCTTTAACCCATCATAACCAAGTCTTAAACTGGCAACCAGTGTTGTACTGTTTACTTAGTTATACATACACATACATATTTTCAACGCCTGAGAATTGGTTTGTACATTTCCTAGATACCTAGGTTTGCCGGTTGTTGACTCGAATGTGTAAAGTCGAATAGTCCATAAATTGGACAAAACTCCCCAAGGCAAAATCCTATAACCACAACTGGTTAAATTTACATAAATTACTAAGAGGTAAAATTTCCATATTTCAACTTTTATTCTTTTTTATTGTTCAGCAATTAACCAAATGAAATTATATTTACAGAAAGTTTGGTAAGCCTACCTTTTGTCCAATTTATTGATTTAAAAAACAGTAGAATGGCTCAAGTTTACTTTTAAGTAAAAGTATAAATTACTTGATTCTAATACCAACCTCTAATATGTAGATAAGTATAATAGTTGATGGATATTTAATAAAGTCTTGCAAAAAGGTATATAATCGGCTAATAATACTTGAAATAAGAGCGCATATGAAAATGGCAATAAACATCTCTGCACTTTCTAGATAATTTAAGAGTAGTATATGCTAAGTTTTGCAGTATAATAACCACATAACGTACAAGTACACATCTTGGTTGGTAATGGCAAAACTACCGAGCTGATAAAAAATTGCCACACCGCCGTTCGGAATCAACGTTAAACTGTAGGTCCAACTATGTGGTAAATGGTCGTTCACTCTAACCTAACGTAACCTAAATACAAAAAATTACTTGGAAAAATTTATGTTTTACAATTAAATGCACTACATACATATATACATGGTACATACATCATTTGCAAATAGACAATTCAGTACATTGGTTAAATGTTTAATTGAACAATGCGTTTTAGCTTGAGAAAAACTTAATTATAATATCGACGAAATTATAAAATTATCTACAAATAAAATCATAATGTAATGTAAAAGTGAATCATGATATGAAACAGCAATTTATCATTGAGGTTAAATGCTTTCTGTGGAATGCACATCACGTATAAATGGAAATTAGCTTCAAAAGTTTATGGAATTTGCTATCTATGCACCCAGATACATACATACATACATACCAACAGTAAACATAAATAAATATGCATAAAGTAAAACAATTAGATTACACCTACTGTGGTTGGCCTATCGAAATGTCTATCATCATCACATTACACCGGGCCACTGTCCGTCGCCTGCAAATAAACCTCAAGAATTGACTTTGAAAACTTTGATTTCGTCACGTTTGTTTCAAACACAACTTTTAATCCTTATTTGAATACTTTTGAACTTCTACCGTACTCATCACATTGAATTCCTTCTTCAACCACATGTATACATAAGTATTTTATGTAGCTATATATGTACGAATATATACATCCATATGTATTTATGTATAAATTAGTAAGTATTTGATCTATTATAGTAAATATGTTCATTGGGAATTTCAATTTCGCACACAGATTTTGTTGTATAGCTCTAAGTGCATTGATGTTGCTTTTGGTAATTAAGTTTAGTTTGTATTCATCTGTGGTACATAATATGTTTATTATTTAATATTCCCTTTGGCATTACTCTTTTCTATTCAATTTAGTTGTTTTGTATGCTTTGGTATATACATACACATACTTAGTATTCAACCTGTTGAACTGCAAATTTTTAAAATACTTGTGAATACTAACTCCATAGATAATTAAGTTTTGTGTGATTCTAATTTACGTATCTCACTCAGAAAATTTTGAAAAACTTGTTTGTAGGTATGTATGTACTATATATACAAAGCTTTAAAGTAAAAGTTAACCTTGGTCGAGTTTTTCGCTCTCGGATCCATTTATGTTATGCGTGTTATTTTTGAACACGAAAGGGAGCTCGAATCTTTTCTAGAGCAATTTTTACTCTTAGACTACTCATATCACTAACGCCTCTCTGCACAGTGAGTCATTTCGATTTCATTGTACACTATCATACAATTATGTAAGTTTTTGTGATTTCGAAAACTCGACATTGTTGAATCTCTATTCGACGATATCTAAAAATAGAAAGAGTTTTCACACAGCATTGCCATTGCCTACAGCCAAATCGAATAAGAGACACGCCCCCTCTTAATCCAATCATTATAAAAATAATACCGAAAAATGCAATGGCGCATATTCATAGTCATATTTAGTATCAGCTTAAGATTTACTTATCCGGAGAACTACATACGTCCGCATCAATAAAAATATCCAACAAGAAATGTAGTACACATAATGGCGGATCATTTCAGAAATAGAAAGGGATATACTATTCTCTAAATTTACAGGTTCGTGTTTCTAATACATTAGATTGTTTACGATACCGACGGTAAAATTCCGTTACTTAAGTTCGATGTCAAGTTTGGTTGATATTGTATGATATTTATTATTGTAATGTGAAAAGTTTTCGGACTTTTGCTTATATTTTTTTTTTTTTGCACCAGTTGTAAACTGATTTCTTAAATCATCTTACTAAAGCTGTATTTTCTTAGCCAAGGTTAATCCAGAAGTAAATTAAAACTTATGTTTTACATTTATATTTACTTTTTCTTTGATTCCTTTTTATTCCATAAAAATATCTATAAATTCGCAGTCTTTAAATATGAAAGTTGTGATGGGGTATGAAAATTTTTTCTGCAGGGATATTTGATGTGCAATTTAAAAGATAAATATATAAAACTAAAAAAAATACAGCAATTTTTGGGATTTTTAGAAAACTATTCACGGCTTGTTTTGAACATTCGTTGGGAAGTGAAAAAGTTTTTGATGGATATTTATGTGCATAAAAGAATCAACTTTTAGTCTCAAAGGGGGATTAACACCCGAAACCGCCCCTTGCGGTCCCCTCTGATGTAATGTTTTGACTGAATATTGTTCTGTTTTTAATTTCGTCAATTCTGCGAACGTATGCAAGATAGTTGACACAAAAAAGTTATATTTTGTTATTTGTAATTACTTTCCACACGCCATTACACTTCAAATAATAAGAAAGCCATAAATTACCAAAAACAAGATTTTGATATACGTTTAAGATGCGTTTTATTCGCCAGCTAGTTTAACATGTGCGAATAAAACGATCACGCTGTTAAGTCTCTTCTTCATTATATGTATTGTAATTCACAATGAAACTGCTCAGCAACTGCTTCCAGCCATTGCGGTCAATAGTGGGCATTGTTTTTAATTTTTCCTCTTTATAAGAATATTTAACGATGATTTTTTGCATATTTTCGCCGGCTTTTCGGAGGATGTTTTAGAAGCAAGATACACGGAGTTTAGAAATTGTCGATTCGAAAATACAAGAAAAACTTCTAGAGAATCGTCTAATAAGGACTTGTTAGCGCTTTTATTGCTATCTTCTGAGCCACTTATTTCTGGTAAACGAATAACGTGCAGTAAAAAACAAAAGAACGAAAAAAATATTAGTCTTAGAACCAGAAAATAGTGGTCAAGAAATAGATTTAGAAATTCTTTTCTCATCTGATTCGTCGTCAGACAATGAAGGAGGAATTGAAAACGAATAAATTTTAAGTAATTTATTTCATTATAGTAGAAATTATAAGTTTATATATTTATATATTTAAAAAATTGTATTAATGAGTGAAATAAAATAGTTTGATAATACCTAATTATTTATGTATGGTATATTACATCAATTGAATGAACTACACAAAAATCATTAAAAAAATAAGGATAATCATTGCAGCTTTAATATATACCGTAAAATACTTTGACTATATTGGAGATGCCACGCCTACTTTTTCGATTTAGATAATTTTTATAAATTTTTATCGTACCCCAATTTTCAAGGCATAAGATTTGAGTCAAAAAACTGATTTAGGTGCGTGCTTGTTTTGAAAGGGATGTGCTACTCCCATATTTCTAATCTTGTCCATTTTTGTTTTAAAAAATGCTTACAGTATCAGTAGCTACTGCGTTACTTCAAAAATTTTTGAGATATTGTAATTTTTTGATTCAGCTTATATGGGAAGTGGGCGTGTCCGTTAACCGATTTAATTGAAATTCGCATTATTTTTTAATATTTACCTAAAAATATCTGTGCAAAATTTCATTGGCCTGCCACTACTCCTTTTATTTTTGTCCACCGGTTTTATGGAGACGCTACACTGTGCGATCCAGCAAACAATTGTACAGCCCCGAGCTGTTAAGTACTGTTGATAGTCGTGTTTTACAACAAATTGACGATTAACAGCTGGTATCTATTCCTTATTAGCTGCCAAGAGCTGTTATCTGTCTTCAATACCGACTTAAGGCGGTTAACATGAGTAAAATTAAATCTTATGGAAAAATCATATTTCCCACAAATTTAAAAGTATAATATTTTCGGTCCATCTTTAAAAAAACTCTTTCTACTTTCCATGACACATTAAATTTAACCAGTATTGTTACCTGACAATAATTGTTCAAAATAGCAAGCTATAAAGCTATATAGCTAGTTATCTGTATAACGTGCAATAAATTATCTAATTTATCATGTTTGTTGGGGATTCTAAAATCCACTTACTTTGTTGGTTACCATTAGAGGATATTTTTTCTCTTAGGAGAAGAGAAATAATATGAAAGTAAATGTCACCTCTGCTCTAAAATTTTGTTGTTTTTCTTACTTTGTCGGATATCGTATATCTTTCACTTAGAAGGTTTCAATGATGGTAAGAAATTCCTGCCCGCCTATTATTGCTAATGGTAAATTTCCTATAGAGACGCTGTCATATTTACTAGAGTTTTCAACCATATACAATCGATTCGAGTTCTGATTGCAATATATTTTGTTTATTTATAGAAACTATGAAATCTTCAATATCGTTCCTTTTGGTGGTCATTTGCGCAGTTGTTTTGGCGGCACAACAAAGCCAAGCTAAGAGTAAGTTTGGTTTTTATATATTTTAATAATTTTAATTATATGTGCATGAAAATAGGGTTTAATATCAGCATACAGCCTAAATAACAATACCGCGTCCTGGCAGTAAAGCAGTGCCGGTTT
Source organism: Toxonevra muliebris (assembly GCA_963691655.1). Classification (NCBI taxonomy): domain Eukaryota; kingdom Metazoa; phylum Arthropoda; class Insecta; order Diptera; family Pallopteridae; genus Toxonevra; species Toxonevra muliebris. The sequence continues at coordinate 1,502,762 of OY829327.1, read as the reverse complement.
GCAGTGGTTCTCGTGTTAGCTCCATTTCTAAATTTGCTGGCAGTGAACAGCTGATATTGTTTTATTGCCGCTGCCACGACGCTTTTTTGTAATTTAGGCTTTATACACAAATTAACACACTGTAAAAATTGACTATTGTTACACGCTTTGAGTATACAACATTCATGTGAAAGTACAAGATATAGTGTAAATGTAAAGTCCGTATATTAGTAGCTGGTTCTCGGCTCAATTGCAGAATTTCAAAGTTAGTGAAAACTAAATATTCTAAAAAATCATTCTATATATAAGATATCATTGAAAGATAATGAAAGAGAACAATCCACAGATTCTTGACCAAGGCCATGTAAAAATATTTTTAAATTCTATTTGAGTATCGAACCCAGGCACATCGTAGTAGTCCAGCATATAACTCCTAAGTCACAGCGACCACAGTGTAAAAAGCACTTGAAAACTAATTACACTTAACTTCACAACAAAAATGATATACAATAATTGGGCAAACTAAAGACAAAAGTCACAAATAAATTTACATAAATTTCCTTAAGAGTAGAGCGAGCATCAAGTTGCGCAATTTTAAAGCGAATGCCATCTCAGGGATTCTATTGCTAATAAAAGGATATCAAAATATTCCTGAGACGCGTAGAAAATTTAATACTATCAAATGAAAATGAAAACAAAACTATAAACACTTTTCCCACAAATAAGTACAAACTCTGCTAATAAGAAGAAGAAGTGGTTCCTACCTAGTCGTTATCGTAAATAGCAATTCAGTTGCAACAGCAGCAACACGTGAAATAATGAACATACGAGTACTGTTGTTTTTTTTGCTGCTTATCTAAAGGATACATACGACAGTACAACTGCCAATTTATTTACATAGCTGCGGCGGATGTTGTCGTTGTGGATGTGTGAATGTGGATACGGATGCGAAATGTTTTACACGTTTAGTTGAGCGCGATTGTTTTTGTTGTTTTTATATTTTTCAATGATATCTTTTTCACATTCAATTTGCAGCAAAATTGAGTTGACGACGCTTTTAACTTGCAGAGTCAAATGCATAAAAACAAGACTGTACACACACTACGATTCAAGTAGCAAATTCTTTAACTCTTCTTGATCAAATTATTTATGGACCATGAAATTGATACTACTTGACTTATCGAAAAGCTCCCTGCTGCAAACTTTACATGTTACATTTGTTTTGGAGACTCCACTGAACCTTAAAAATTAGGAATTTTGACATTTTATATTAAAGTTACTTAGCCCATTTCTGCCAACAAAATGTTCGTTGTACATTTATTTGTTTGTATTACGGAAACTCATCCTATTTTACGTTAATTATCGTCCTCTTTTGCAATTAAAATTATTACAGTTGCTGCTTTGTAAAGTAAGTAAGAGAACAAAAAAGTTTCAAATGAAAAATTACGTTGCTCGCTTTGAGAAGACAGCCAAGTCTGCCCGTTCAACCGTCCAAGTGCTCAACAACTCATATAAACAAAGCAAAACTTTCGCGTTGATAAGAATGTATTTTTTAAATTTTAAATTATTTACAAACATTCTTACTCATATTCGGCCTCACTCTAACCGCAAATATAAGTAACTAATGTTGGTAAAAAAGCAAGGGCACATATTAAATTAAAATTAAATTAAATGAATTTCCAAAATTATTTAAGAGTTGTTATAATACATACTCGCATCTGCATTTTCTCAAAGTAATCAAGGTTTCTAAAATTTAAGACTTCAAACCTCCCTCTTCTCATCCTCCTGTAATTTGCCTTAGAGAACCATATCTCCTTCACGAGCCAGTCAAATGAAAATATAAAATGCATCCTTTTATTATAAGAACAAATCCCGTGAGTGCGCTTATTCGGTTTTATATGAAACTGGTTAAGTTTACCTTCTTCAATGTGTAGGCGTTACCATAAACCAATGTGCCATGTTTCTCATATGTGCCGTGAATGCTGATAACCAAAAATATAAAACAAAAACAAAAAACACAAACAAATAAAAATGGTCAAAGCGGTTATCAAAAAGTCTCTAGGGCATTAAACGAATTAAGAATGAACACATTCAAAACAAATTTTTATAAAGCTTCCAAGTTTAAATAGGTAGCAAAACAGAATACTTTTCACGCATGCAGAAATAACGTAATCAAGAAACCTGTAAATCAGTCAAACATGTAAATACAATAAAGTCAAAAAAATTTTTACTTTTTAATGAGAGTAATGTCTTCAGCAATTGAGGAAGAAAAAACTGTTTTAATGTTGGTACAAATTGCTATTTCCACCAAAAATTTCCTCGAGATTTAAATGATTGTTTTACCCACACGATTTTTTACTTGTTTGAATCTCTTCTAGCAACTCTTTTCATATTGACCATCGGGAACGAATCACCCTGTATGCACATACATATATCACTTCCATTCACTAAGTATATTCAATTCACTCATCTCATCAATAAATGATGTTTAAAGTTAAATACAGGAAATTATTATTATCATTTTATTTGCTCAAAGAAAATGCAATGGTTTTGATAAATGCTTCTATTACATATTAATTAGAATGAACGTATATCTCACCTCTTTACAGAAGGATGCAATGCATATGGACATGCTTGTTATGGTGGGCATGGTAAACGTTCCTTGGGGTCTTTAATAGGCGGTGGAGGTGCAAGTGCAGGAAATGCTGGCGGCAGTGAACAAGAACCAGAAGCTATTCTACAAATGTTTCCGAATGATGTTCCTGTTTTACATGACGGCGAATTGGATAATTATCCAAGATATCGTTTAATCAAAATTATGAAATCTTGGGTAAGTTAAATCCAACCAACTTAAAGGTGAAAAGTCAAGTGAATAATTAATTTAACTGTATATTTACTTAAGTCTTGCAAATGAAAGCAAGACAAGAGCTTTTTGATCTATGAGCAAAAATAAAGTTGAAAAATATTCATAAAAGCCTCATATACTGCTGCTACTGCTGTAGACATAATGCTTATGATTTTTTAGTGCAACTTCCTGCTTTCTAGAAATCTAATTACAAGCATCACTAATAAAAAGCCTTTGACATAGGCAAAGCAAAACGTCGGCCCTTTTTGTTGAAAAATAAGGCTACTTAAAGCTTTTACATTCTTTATATTTTTGTTTAATTTTGTTATTTTTTACGTTGTCTTTACAGTTTAATGGCCATCCCAAGAGACCATCGGAGCGGATGGGGGAAATAGATTATCCCGTTTCTGGTGAAAACTTCAATAGGGAAAACGGCAACTCTTTCAACTAAATGACTCAGAGAATACATGGCACAATTATATATGTATATGCAATCGAATTGTAAAACAAAAAACCAACATTAAACAACAAATCACCAGAACAGCAACAATTTTTTTAGGAAAGTCATATTTTACGTTCAATAAAATATATGCCGTATTGTTTGTACAAGTAAATAAATATTTAAACACTAAACAGAAATACATTTTTCTTCTAAACTGTGAAATACAAAAATCGTTTTTCAATACCAACTGAAATTTTTTGGGCTGGAAAATTTCAGTGGTTCACACATACGCAATTCAGGCACACTCAATCGCTATGAAAACACTTCACTCCGATCCTGACCTGATAGCAATTTGATAACATTTGCCAGTAATATTATATTTAATTTCAAAAATTTGAGGAAAGCAAAAGACTATAAATTATTTTGTAAATTTTAATAAATTATTAACAAAAATAAATTAAATAAATCAAACATAATTCTAATAGAACGTGTGTACATATGAACGTACCAGTGCTATATATATTTTTGATGTTTCCATATCATATGTGTAAATTTGTATTTAGCTTGTACACAAACATTTATATACTTGTATGTATGCCACAAAATTTGTTAAATTATTACAGCAAATTGGATTAAACAACATTCAAATAAAAAAACCAAATTATTTTAATTCATCCAAATTATAAAATTACAAAACTCACAAAATAATAGCAAAAAAAAAAACAAAAAACAATTAAACTTTTAATCAAATAAACTAAAAATAATAAAAATTTTCAAATGTTTTTTATTCTTCATGGAGCCACTGATAAACTGGCCTAAAAGGTAATACTATGAGAGAGGTAGCTGCGTTTTGGAACGGTAAAACTCCAGAGAATATGTTTGTTTAATGCTTTCTTAACTATTTTAGATGTGGAGACTTATTTAAAGTGATTAGGCATATGGTTGCAAAGTATGAAAAATTATGAAGAAATACTTTTTCCAAATTTAGAGCTCATGAGCAAGTTCTAAAACTACAGTAATCGGCATGAGACTTTTTACATCAAATCGAATATTTTTAGCCCATGCTAACTAGAATTTGTGTTCGGAAATTTTTTCTTATATGTATATTGGGCGATTATCCTAACGAACTTACATCTACACAGCAACAAACTCCTGACTGAATAAGGGTGTGCACGCACAGACGCGACTTTGTCGCAGCGTTTTAGGCGCTTCAAAATCTCATAGGGCGATGTTATGATGACAGTCAAATGATCGACGGTCACGTCACTTTTTACACTCTTCCTTTGATTTTTCAACTCTGTGTCCAAAGTGTTTAATGCAGACGGTCATTTGATCGTCGGTCACTAGTACGTTTTTGTATAGTTTTAGTACTTCTTGGTACTATTTTATTAGGAATTCATAGTTATTAAAACAGTAACATTTGGTTTATACTATCAACACTTTGTGAAATAAATTAATACAATTTTTAATAAAAAATAAATAAAAATGAACAATATTGGCATTGGTTTATAAGCGCTAAACTTTGCATATGCAAAAAAAATTAAATTTTGGAGGGATAATCACCAGACTGGGATTTAGTGAATAAATTTCGCTCTTCACTACTTTTAGTGCCAATGTGGTAGTGGTAGTGGAAATAAAAATTAACTACCACTAAACCCTTACTGGTAGTGGAAATAAAAATCAACTACCACTAAACATTTAGTGGTAGTGGAAATAAAATTGAACTACCACAAAACGTTTAGTGGTAGTGGAAATAAAAATCAACTAGCACTAAACGTTTAGTAGGAGTGGAAATAAAAATGAACTACCACTAGACCTTTAGGTTAGGTTAGGTTTGGAAAGCGTGCGCGAATGTATATATATATATGATATAATTGTCCATTGTGATATCCCTCATTTAATTGCCCGGATGAGGCACGTCTCTAACCACGGTTTCCGTCAGCAGTCCAGGTAATGTCTTTATTGAACCATTTGGTTCTCCGGATGAAGGTAAGAAGATCCGATAGTTCCACTTTCGTTATCTCGGTTAGACTATTGAAAAAGCGCGACCCCAAACATTGGAGTCTGCTCATCTGCAGCCTTGGACATTGACATTGAAAGTTAAGAATCGATTCTGTCTCTTCTTCATCATGACAACATCTACACAGTCCGCTCGTTGGAATGCGCCACCGTTGAAGCATTGTTATGACTCCTGTGAGCAGACGTACTGCAGATTTGTTGTGCCCTAAGAGGACATTTGTCCTCTTTCTATCTAACCTTGGCCACAAGGCCCGTGAAACTATACAGTCATCTAGGTTAGTCCAAGCGTCATTTGACACCGCTATGGTGTACTCGTCTATTTTCCTAAATAGTTCACACATCGGAGATTGTATAGAGCTATCCGCCTCGTTAATGTCCATTTCAGAGCCCCTTCTGGCAATTTCATCTGCTATTTCGTTCCCTTCAATATTGCTATGTCCAGGAACCCAGCAGAGAGTGACCTTGTGGTGCTCAATGGCCATCAGTGAAGCACGACAGTTCTTTACAATCTTCGATTTAACTATTTTGGATTCTATTGCCTTCATTGCAGCCTACCACTAGACCTTTAGTGGTAGTGGAAATAAAATCTCACTATCACTAAACGTTTAGTGGTAGTGGAAATCGAAACCAACTACCACTAAACTAGTGGAAATTATTCCCCAATACCACTTAACGTTTAGTTATAAGGAGAGAGAGCTCAATTGGCGACTTAGTGGAAGTTAAAACTGTATTTCACTAAGTTGAACTCGTACAATATAGATTGTCGTCCCAAAGCCTTATATAAATTTTTACAGCATTTGAAACTAATAAACCTCTCTCATATCTAAACCCTTTAAACCCAAAAAGTCCAATCTGTAAAATTATGAAAACAACATCAAATAGTGTATATTTCGTCATCTAAAATCCAAAAAGTAGTAATTACACATCTTATTTCTTTACAGGAGAAGCAAAAAACATTGTAAAATGAAAAGTATTATAGATTTAAGAAGAATGTAATTGTGAAAGTTTAGTATCACTAATTAGTTACTCAAAGATATTCAAATATTTTGTTTTCTTTTTACTTCAAGTGTGTAAATACTTCAATTTGCTTAATTAATTCCTGTACTTGTAATTACGGCCTTTTGGAGTTACGTAGTAAAACCATTATTTTTTGGCGTAGAAGTTCGAAATTTTGCAGGAACGCGTAATTTGAGCAAGTGCATCATAATTAATCAAAAAGTCGATTTTGAAAATTTGTTTAGTTATGGCTTTTTGGATTTTAGATGACGATATGTACTACTAACTGTTGTTGTTTTCCAATATAGAAGTCGTTCACAGACCAATGTGATCAATTTCATTTTCTATTTATTCCATGTGTTTGTACTTAACCACTTGTTTAATACTTAACTTTGAAAACAATAGAAAAATAATAATACTTAAGTAATATGGTAAAACAATTTATGGAAAATGAAAAAAATATATTTTTTTCATCGAAATTGCACTTTCTACAAAATATTTAGTATAAGAAAAAGGTTAATATATTCATTCATTCAAACATTTATGCATTTTTTTACAATGCATTTTAATTTGACCTTCAATTAAACTCTCTACACACTTGTAGTGGGGAATAATTTCCACTAGTTTAGTGGTAGTTGGTTTCGATTTCCACTACCACTAAACGTTTAGTGATAGTGAGATTTTATTTCCACTACCACTAAAGGTTTAGTGGTAGTTGAATTTTATATTCACTACCACTAAACGTTTAGTGTTAGCAGTCAAAATTTAGTGATTAGATCCCTATTCTGACAAACACAGACAAGTTATATATATAAAATATATTTTTCTGAATTAAACTATAACTATTAAAAAACGTATATTTTTATATATTTACGTAAATTTTTTTTATTTCGTGAAAAACTAGGAAAATAAACAAATGTAAGTGTTGCTATTAAGCATTTTTTCTTGTTTTTGCATACATTTTTACCAAAAGTGTACTATTTTGCTCCTAAAAGTGAATTATTGCTAATAATCAAAATCCAAATCATTCGGTGACCGTGGTGGTCAAATTTTACTCTCCCGCTCTCTCTCCCAACTCAGCGCTTTTCCCGCTAAATTTAGTGCTAAATAATCTTAACAAAATTTTAATTGAAACATTGGAATTTTTTATTTCATTTTACAACACAAACATTCAAGTAAACTGCTGTAAGTTGAGAATATGTATTATCTTCGAAAAATCAAAGAAATTTTCATTGGGTAGAAGTAGCAAATGTGTTCGTGTATTAGTGAAAAAGTTTAAATGTATTGAGAAAAAAATTTAGCGCTTTGTTCTTCATTTTAGCGGATTTTGAGAAATAAAAGTTGGCCACACTGGCAACAACAACTCGTGCCCATGATGTGACCCTCTGCATAACAGCGCATATACTTGGAAATCGCACGTTACCTCGCACTAGTACGATTTTGTTGCTCTGAAGTCGTAACAGCTGTTTTACTTTTTTTATATATTTTCTGCGCAAAAAATTAAAAAAGATTCACTTTTTGTTTTAAAATAAAATAAAATGTGATGTTTCCGCACATTATCTATCAACTTTTCCCTATCGAACATTTTTCAATAATTTCCTATCACAAAAGAAATGAAAAAAAAGAAAAAACGCGGTGAGCTGCGTCTTCAGCGCGACAAAACAAAAAATGGTTATGTTCGAAAAACGCTCTGCGACATTGACGCGCCTGTGCGTGGCTGCTCATATAATGTGTTGCTGCGACAAAGTCGCGCCGACAGAAATTTTCCAAAAAAAAGTTTTCTCATAGTGCGGACAAACGAGGTTGCATTTCGTTGAAATTCTGCGTTTCAAATTTAGGGCACACAATTTTTAATTCGTCTGAAATTGGTTGTTGACAACCTCTTATAATTTGTAATGCAAAGCTAAATTCTATGGAACTATGATTCGAAACAAATCAATCATTGTAGATAGCTACGTTCACTTTTTTATGGAATTTTTTGTGTTTTTCGTGGTTGACAAGATACGCGAGAAGAGCTTTAAACTACAAAACCGTTAATTCGTATTTTTCTTATTTTAACCTCGTTAACCCTGGGATTGCATATCCCAATAATGTTCGAAAATACGGATGCTGGCTGTCAATGAGTGGATTGTATGCATGCAGTGTCATCGCCGTAAATTGGCTTTCTTGCACATATAATTTTTAAATTTATTTTAATACTTGCATAAAATATTGAAGAAACTCAGCAAGATATTGGGAAAAACTCGGGGGAGAAAGGGTTAAATCGAAATCTCGTTAAATCGGAAACATCTGTAATTTGTGAAAAATTGCTGGTCCCTTGCGATTACGAATTATCGGGATTCAAAAAAAACTAAAACAAGATAATGGAAAGAGTATTTTATACACTTCGATCACAAAAAAATATACAAAGTAATAATTTATAACTATCACATATCGATGTTGAAGTCTATATTCTCTTCATTGCTATCAGCTTCTTCAGGCCATGACACACTTTTTAGTCTGAATTCAGAAGCATTATAAACACAAATGCTGTTTATTTACGTCATCAAGCATTTTGTAGTTTTCACAAAATGAATTTTCCATTTTTTATATGAAGTAAAGAATTTTTTGAATTGAGTGACTTACAGTTACGAACTTGAGTTTTAAATAAGTTCATTGCTCATTGTTTCGATAAAAAATGTTGTTAAGATTATTCAGGAAATGGATTATTTCGCCGAGCATTTAGTGTCTTTTAAATTGAATAAAAAACACGTTAAAAAACCCGCTGACCGCTAAATCACTTTGTTTTCCTCGTTTTAATTTTCAAAAAGCACTAAATTTAGTGGGAAAAGCGCTGAGTTGGTCACACTGCACCTTATACATGATTTCACCATATTTAATACCATTTGGCACACGCTCTCAATAACATAATGGGGTGCAAATCAGAAAAGCTGATTTCGATATGATCAATCACAAATCAGTAATCAGTGTTTGCGTCTTAGAAACCGTTTCTTCAACTCCAAAACCGCATACCGCCTTTTTTTTACCAAAATACCGTGTTTATACTAAGAAACGCTAGGAAATTCAAATTTATCAATCGCAATGCAAAACGTCTGAGAGAACAATGGCAATTCGTTGTGAGTATACTTTTGAAAGAAGTGGGAACATTGAAAGCGATTTTATCGTCAAATGTAACTTCCAATATCCATGCGTTGATTTCTATAAATACCTCATAGCAAAGCCGGAATTGCTTCATCAAATTTCATCAAAGCACAAATGGAGAACAAGAACGATTTAGATGATGGATAAATTGCTTTCCTTGTTAATTTTCATTGAAAAAAATTCATACCGCGAAATATACAGTTTTTTTCAAATAGATTTATAGTTTTTTAAAAATTTTTGGTAGAAATATACAGTTTTTGGTCCGAAAAAAGATACGAGCGTTACGCATGATGCATGAGTTGTAAAATTTTTGAAAACCATTAAATTCTGGTTTGTGAAATGTTTTAATTTCCTGCTAAAAACATATTTATATATTTTTTGGATGATTTCGAACTTGTGTCGAGTATGTGAACTGTCAAAGTTTTGAGAAATCATGCTAACCTGAAAAAACAGAAAAATAATATGTTTACATAAATGGCGTCCACTTAGCTAATCAGAAGCACTCAGCACACGAGAAACGCACCCAATGTAAATAGGGCACTTTTGGGCGATAAATTTAGGGAGAATATGTGCTTTTTTAAACTAATCTGGCCACATTGTAACCGAGAAGCAAATTTGACAGTTTTGTATTTGTTTCTGTCATGTTTTCCGCGTGTTTTTTTTGGTTCTCACTCCGTAGTTTTAAATAGAAAATATAAAAGAATTAGACTTCAATTTGAAGGTATAACATGTCGAATATTAGTGAAAATCCAAAAAAGCACTCTAGTAAAATCTTCCGTCGTAATCGTGCGCTTGGTTATGTTAGCAATCAAGTGCCCGCCCTAGTTCGATACATTCGACGAAGGAAAGATAACTTAATAACTACATGTATAGGTCGGTCGTTCCAAGTGTACACAGCAAGCCATTTCCGCTTGTTGCATGTTAGTGGAGTGCATCCAGATGAAATCACCGCGATGGCAGGGGATCGTATCCACACCTACACTGCGAGTGACAAATGCATCTATGCATGGCGCTCAGGTAAGCACATTAGGCACGTGTACCGCGGTCATAAACGAAACGTGCATTTGTTGCTGCCTTTCTCCAGTCATTTGATAGCGGTAGACGAAGCCAATGTGCTCAAAGTGTGGGATATTGGCAGTGAGGAAGTATACCTGGAGATTCCTTTTAATGCGGAGGAGTTTTGTGTTTCTGCATTGGCACATCCACCAACCTATTTAAACAAGATAGTACTTGGGTCGAAACAAGGGCCTCTCAAGATCTGGAATATAAAAGAAAATCGCATGGTTTACACATTTACAGGGCATGCTAGTCGGGTGACTTGCATTCAACCCGCACCCGCACTCGATGTTGTCGCTGTCGGCCATCATGATGGACTGATTTTGTTACTGAATCTGAAGTTCAATGAAATACTGATGAATTTCAAACAGGACTGGGGTTACGTTTCGCAAATAACCTTCCGGACTGATGGACCACCTATTATGGCTACTGCCAGCCACAACGGAAACATTGCGTTTTGGAATTTGGAAGAGCGTAAGGTATACTTTAACAGTGCGAATATTCATTATTTGTGCGATACTAAATTACTTGTTTTTAGATTGCAAGTCAGCTTCAGGCCCACGAGGAAGCCGTTTCTACCGCTATTTGCTTTCCTAATGAGCCACTTTTATTTAGTACTTCTCCAGATAATTCTATGAAATTGTGGATATTTGATATGCTTGATGGTGGAGCACGTATACTGCGCACACGTGAAGGCCACACAGCGCCGCCACTTTGCATTCGCTATCACGGCGGCAATGGAGTTTCAATTATGTCTTCAGGCGAGGACAGTTCTTTGCGTGTTTTCAGCACCGTTTCGGAAACACTGAACAAAAGCATGGGAAAGGCCAGCTATAACCGGAAAGCGTCTAAGAAAAAAAGTAAGTCCACATTCACTGTATGCGTTCACAACTAAAAAAAATCACTAAATTGTTTGTGTTTTTATAGATCGCTTTCAGGAAGATGCACATCGTATGCCACCGATTGTTGAATTTACCAGCGAAACAACACGCGAAAAGGAATGGGACAATATTGCTGCTATACACAGCGGCATTATTCAGACTACAACGTGGTCCTTTCATAAAAATAAGATGGGAGAGCATCGACTGGTGCCACGACAATTTCAAAATAAACATCGCACTGACTTTACAACAGAAACGACGTGCTTGACTTTAACACATTGCGGCAATTTTGTCATTGTCGGTAAGAACTTCGGTGGCAATTCCAGCATTGATCTAAGCTCTAATTGTTTTGAAAATATAGGTTATTCCAGCGGCGATGTGGAACGTTTTAACATACAATCAGGCATCCATCGTGCAAGCTATGGCAAACCAAACGCACACAAGGCTGCCGTGAGAGGCGTTACGAGCGATAATTTAAATCAGTTTGTTGTTTCTGGCTGCAGCGCAGGACTATTAAAGTTTTGGCCCTTCAAGCTAAATGGTAACCAAAATTTTCAATTAAAACAAAAAAACAATCGTACTCATAAATTATCTTACAGTTGCTCAGCCTACTGGCACTTTAAAACTATTGGACGGTGTCGCTATTATGCGTGCTCATCGTGAAAGCGCCATGATTGCTGTTGCGCTAATTAACTTTTCTATCTACATCATCGATTCAGACACCAAGGTGATTGTGCGAAAGTTCCAAGGGCACTCAGCTAAAATAAACGACATTGCATTTAGCCCAGATAGTCGCTGGCTAATCTCAGCTGCAATGGACTCCACTATCAAAGTGTGGGACATTCCCTCTTCCTATATGATTGATCACTTCAAAGTGGAACGCCCTTGTGTTTCGCTAACCATGTCACCAACTGGTGATTTCCTAGCAACAGCGCATGTTAACTATTTGGGTATATATTTGTGGGCGAATAAAATGCTTTTTAATCAGATATCATTGCGTTCCATAAATCCGTATGACGAAGCACCTTACGTTTGTCTGCCATCAAATGCCAGCGATGAACTTAACTTAGGTGAAGCATTAGAGGAAATGTCAATAGATGTAGATGACGATGAAGAGATTGACTTAAAATACGAGAGTCCATTGCAGCTAACCAACGAATTGATCAGTATGTCCGGTTTAGCTGCATCGCGTTGGCAGAATTTACTTGATTTAGATGTGATAAAAAAGCGTAACAAACCCAAAGCTCCACCCAAAGTACCAAAACAAGTTCCATTTTTCTTACCAACAATTGTTGGACTCGAAATGAAATTTGATTTGACAACCGCCGCGGTAGATGATGAGGGCTCACGAGTGTTCAAACCCTCAACACTGAGCAACTTGACAATTTACGGTAAAATGTTGGAGGAAACCTCAATCAGTGCTGACTATGAAAAGTGTGTCAAGCACTTAAAACAACTAGGGCCATCAATGATTGATTTCGAAATTAAATCATTGCATCCTTTTGGTGGCGGATCGTACTTGGCAATGGAACAATTTATAAAGACAATCGCGTACATGTTCTCGACAAATGCAAATTTTGAACTGGCGCAATCTTATTTGAGCGTTTTTTTGCGTGCTCACGGCATGGACTTGTTTGAGTCACCCGAAATTGTTGCTGCAATTAAAAGCGTGCATTCAGCACAAGAAAAAAGCTGGGAGAGAATTGAGCAAAAGCTCCTTTTTGGAATGGGCGTGGTCGCAGCATTAAGAAATTTTGTACACTAACAACTTAAGAATAAATTTTTGTAACACTCGTATTTTTACTTGAATTCTCCCCACATGAACACAAACCTTAGTTGGTTGCACTTTTGGCGAAAAAAAATTTGGTACTTAAATATGAACACAAAAGCGCATAATCATAGTCACAAATAAACAATACTTCAGCTAAACTACACTTTAATGCCACACATTCCTTACGGCATTAAAGTATAGTTTATTTTCAACTATGATTTTGCGCCATAATATTTAGCAAAAATCATTCATGGTAAACAGCATTTGTAATGCTGGTTAGATCGTAATAAATTTATTTTCCAATATCGTTGAAACTTTGTATCGAAACGTCATAATTAAAGATATCGATATACCATATATAATGTATTATTTATTACAATTAATTCTAAGACTAGTATTAATATAAGACTAGTCGTTTTCAGCTCCATATATAATACAATAATCATCAAATTCTTCATACCAGAAAATTAACGAAATGAGGCTAAAGAGGAGCTATTATTGATAAGAGATTTTCAAGTAATTGAAATGACTCATGCACGCCTTCCTTATTTTTAAGAACAATCAGCACACAGAATTACCCGCAAAGCGTTGTTGAATAGGAAATGGAGATAGGTGTTAGCTAGAAATGAGCTCGGGATCCCAGATGATGAAATGAGATGAAAATTTAATAGAAATCACTTCAAAACAATTCAACTTATTTTTGTTTATGGAAGCAGTCTATACTACCCCATGCAATTGTTAAAAATTTCAATATTTTTAAAAATATTGAGAAATTTTGAAAGAACTTGAAAATCGAATTCAAGTACGGTTACGGGAGCCTTTTCAAGTAGCAGTTCCATAATACTGAGTACCAGTAGGAGTCTCAATAGTAGATCTTACAGGTCTGCTTGTATATATCGTTCATTTACTAAACGACTGTCATAAGTCAAAAAACACTATTTTTGAGTTGATGATGTAGAATTATTCATTATGTCACGCTTCATATTGTGTACAAATTTCATATTAATATCTTGTATACTCTGCGCGTGAGAATTATAAGACTTCTTCTTTTTTCTGCAAAGTAGAAGGCAATTGAAAACTTTAAACGCGTTTTCTGCAAAATCGCGTTTTTTGAGTTATGACAGTCTTTTAGTAAATGAGCGATATGTAGTTTGTTTACTCATATAAAATTGACGATTGCTATTGATTGTGAAATCAACCACTATGTTAGATTCACATTACTCTAAAGATAAAACAAATTTTCTTATATTTATAGCATAATTATAATTTATTATTTAATTTTCCATTAAACTAACCATTAAAGTGTTATTTAGTTCCTTTTGAATTTCTAATGTGTGTATTCTATATAGAGCGAGTACAGAGGCAAATGCACGATTCGTCTAATTATTTTTTGTTTTCATTATTATTTGGGTTTTTATATTGGCTGAATATTAATTTAAGTTATTTAAATTTGATAGCAATATTATTAATAATCAGTAATCAACCGCCAAAAAATTGAATAACGAGGACAACGACGATGACGACGACGAAAATAGGAGTGGTGGCGTCATTCGCGACGTCTTTTGTAATTGTATTGGTGACGTTCAATTGGAGTTATTGGCGCCTGATTGAATATTTTAATAAATTCTGCTTTGTGTGGGAAGGGGATGTTTACAAGTGTTTAATTAAAAATGGTGACGTCTCATGGTATAGCGCTTAACTCGATGTACACTGCTGTATTCTAGGTCCTTCCTCATATCCACGTTCATCCTCTTCGTAAGCCATACGTTGTTGGTTCTGTTGCCGACGCTGCTTTGGATCAAATTCTTCCAGAGCTACAGTTTCAGCATCGATTGGAATGGTTACCTCTGGCCTGGCTGGCAAGCACTGCTCCAGAGTGGGAATCACCGACACCGGAATAGTATGGGGGAAAATTACTTCAAATTGTATTATCAATCGACCTTTCTCCAACGGATTCTTGTACAATGGCATACCCTCATCCATTACACACTTGGTCATCTCATGTTTAATCACCTCTCCTGGAGGCGATGTGATCACCAAGTCGCGATCATCCAATGTTTTTATCACTCGTTGAAATCCACATAGCGCTTCCACTAACTGAATTGGCATTTTCATCATAAGGTCTGTACCGGCATGCACAAAAGTCGAGTGCTCCTTCTCGTCCAACATTATAATAATGTCACCCGGCTGAGATTCTGGCTCATGATCACCTTCCCCCGTAAATATAATCTTCTGCCCATCCCGCATACCTTTTTCGATGTGCACTTCAAGTACTTTACGTTCACGCACAGTTTTTCGTCCATTACATTGCTTGCAACGATCCTTTTCCGATATCATTTCACCCGTACCCATACATTTGCGACACACCTGCTCAATATGCTGTACTAGTCCAGGACTGATTTGATGTACGCGTGTCTCTACACCACTACCACGGCACTGCATGCACTTTTCTATAGCACCCTTCTTGCCACCACGTCCTTCACACTTGTCACATATAACATTCTTCTGCAGAGCTAGTTTGCGTGTTGCGCCATTGTACAGCTCTTCCAACTGGACAGACATTTGATGAACAACATCTTTTCCTCTACGCTCGCGACGTCGACCACCGCCACCGCCAAAACCGGCACCGAAGAACTTCTCAAAGAAGTCCATTGGATTACGGAAATCGCCAGTATCGGCGCCACCCTTTTTGATTGCTGCTTCGCCTCCTTCGTCGTAAATCTGACGCTTTTCCGTATCAGAGAGCACTTCATACGCCTGCGATATAGCTTTGAATTTCTCGCCTTCATTTGGGTTCTTATCTGGATGGTATTTGAGAGCAAGTTTTCTGTATGCCTTCTTCAGCTCATCGGCTGATGCGTTCGGCTTTACACCCAGCAAATCGTAATAACCAGTTTCTTTAACCATTATGTTCTACGAAGGGCGGTGATGGTTCACAGATGAAAATGATGACAAATATGAGCTGTTAAAATAAAATACGAAAAGGCAAACTTATGTTAAATGCTTGAAAAGAAAATATGTATATTTTCCAAATTTAATAATTTTGCCAATATTAAAATCTGTAGTACAATATATGGAATACTCTTTACCATCTATATGTAAGCATTTTAATACTACTTCGAAACAACTTTTTCCTACTTTTTAAATGCAACACTGAAACAATGAGGCAACATGAAACAATAGAGAAAGAGAAGACGATAGGAAGGAAAATATATTCAGCTGGGCGACTGAGAAGAACCGTATACAAAAGCCAGCATAGAAAAGTAGAATTTTCCATCGATTTCCATATGACCAGCTAATGTGACCCATACATTATATTGAATTAATATTGCAAAGCGCAAAATCAAAATGCCAATTCATGAAATATTTCTGGTGAAATGTAGTGGATAAAAATTTTCAAGCTAATTTAACAAAATAAAATCAAATGGCGTCTAGCAGAAAAATGTACAACAGCAGCACGGCAGGTGGCAGGATATACAATACCTCAGGTAGCACAAAATAGCAAAAATTTTCGGGTATCGATTTTTTTTTTTATCGCTTCACGTTTTTAATAAATCTGTCGTCTCGATATATGTATGTATATATATTGAAAACACGATGGTTTTTACACCAACACAAATGTTGAAGTATACAAAGAATTTTCGAGAAAAAATAATGAATTTTGCAAAATGTCGTCTCTAAAGAAAATTTCTTTAACCTCAAGCTGCGTTGCTTTATGCTGCTGTTCATTATAATTACATAAAAAAAATTCAAACATATTTTTTTTTTGCTAATCTCACAATGACGTTGTAAATTCTCCATTTCTTTTGAAGATAAATTCGAAGATACGAGATAGAACGAAAAATTTAAAACAAAATTACCTTCTAGAAAAACTGCTGAAAGCTTTCTCTTGTATAATGCGCAAAAAATAGTTTAAATGTGAAAAATTTTTATTTCCAAATCGTCGTTCTCGAGTTGCTTTGCTTTTTTCGTTGCTTCCGTCTGATTCACTGCACTTTTTTTATTTGTGCTAATTAAAATGGAAAAGCTCCTATTTTGTTTTGTCTCAATACCTTATATTTTCCAATAACTTATAATCCTCTTTCTTTAGTAAATTTAAATGTACTATAATTTTTATAATGAACTCACTACAGAGAAACGTGGTTTCACAGGCAGACAATGCAATGACGTCCGTCTCGCAGAAATTTTGTTATACGAATGCTTTTTTTCAGCTAAACGAAAACGGAACCCGAATGAATTTTCTAGAATCAAGCATTTACACTCGGTTGTTTTATAATGGACTATTTGGAAATGCACCCTGGCCTAAAAAGAATTTCACACCAAATATTTTCTCAACGAAGTTGTCAACTATGTATGTCGACAAGACAATCACCAACTTCAACTCTTTTGGCTATTTCTCAAAATCCTGTTAAAGATTATAAGATTTTTAACTAAAAAATTACATTGTGCGGAAATTTAATTGCCCCTCAATTATTTGTCACAGTGTGGCCAGCTCAATACTTTTCCCGCTAAATTTAGTGCTTTTTGAAAATTAAAACGAGGAAAACAAAGTGATTTAGCGGTCAGCGGGTTTTTTAACGTGTTTTTTATTCAATTTAAAAGACACTAAATGCTCGGCAAAATAATCCATTTCCTGAATAATCTTAACAACATTTTTTATCGAAACAATGAGCAATGAACTTATTTAAAACCAAAGTTCGTAACTGTAAGTCACTCAATTCAAAAAATTCTTTACTTCATATAAAAAATGGAAAATTCATTTTGTGAAAACTACAGAATACTTGATGACGTAAATAAACAGCATTTGTGTTTATAATGCTTCTAAATTTAGACTAAAGAGCGTGTTATGGCCAGAAGAAGCTGATAATAATGAAGTGAATATAGACTTCGACATCGATATGTGATAGTTATAAATTATTACTCTGTATACTTTTTTGTGGTCAAAGTTTATAAAATACTCTTTTTCCATTATCTTATTTTAGTTTTTCTTGTGATTGTATAACTTAGAAATGCTGTGAATCAAAAACTTTAGAGTTGCATGTATTTAATTAATTTTCTTTTTAATACAGCAGAATCCTGATAATTCGTAATCGCAAGTGACCAGCAATTTTTTACAAATTACAGAGGTTTCCGATTTAACGAGATTTCGATTTAACCCTTTCTCCCCCGAGTTTTTCCCCAATATCTTGCTGAGTTTCTTCAATATTTTATGCAAGTATTAAAATAAATTTAAAAATTATATGTGCAAGATTCTTAATACTTACAGTTATCCTTAAGTTTTCCAATAGGACATAATGTCTGCTATAACCTTTGTAACCAGGAATTATAGCAAAGCCAATTTATGGCGATGACGCTGCATGCATATAATCCACTCACTGACAGCCAGCATCCGTATTTTCGAACATTATTGGGATATGCAATCCCAGGGTTAACGAGGTTAAAATAAGAAAAATACGAATTAACGGTTTTGTAGTTTAAGGCTCTTCTCACGTCTTGTCAACCACGAAAAACACAAAAAATTCCATAAAAAAGTGAACGTAGCTATCTACAATGATTGATTTTTTTCGAATCATAGTTCCATAGAATTTTGCTTTGCATTACAAATTATAAGAGGTTGTCAACAACCAATTTCGATTTATAAGAGGTTAAACAGCCCTTGTATTGAAAAAAATACGAATTAGCGAGGGGACCAATATGTGTAGAGTTTTTGTGAATGAAGGTATTTCAAGGTATCAGCAGTTTGTTACGAATTATTGAGATTTTCGAATTAACTGGGTACGAATTATCGCGATTCTACTGTATATAAAAAAATTGTGTTTAACACTTTTATAAGGAAAAAATTTAGCGCTTTTTTAAAGAAAAAATTTTACTTTGCAAACTTTTATATGTTTCCTTTTGCTCTTTGCGTAAGCGCTTCCACATACGATGAATGGAAATAAATAAATAAATACATGCATGCCCCTGCATTAAAACCAATAGACTCTATATCTTGCAGAATATTTAGAATAATCTCAGGAGCGGTGTCAAACATATCAAATAATTTTTTTTCCCATTTTTTAGAGTTTAGTTTGTGAAATTTGTTTTGTTAAATGAATTTAATAAATTAAAACACAAAAAGGTCCGAAAGTAGCTTTTTCTTGTATAAAACAGAAACAAAGTTAATTAATTTATTTTGCGTACAGAAATATGTTCATAACTGTGATAAAAAACAATTAAAAAGGCTGCCAAAGAATGCCGAAATGCAACAAAAATGGGCAGCAATTTGTGACTTAAAAGTAAAATAATATTTTTATTTGCTCAGCGCTCTTCACCTCTGAGGACTATTAACAAATAGAAGAAATCAGAAACTTATGTATATAAAAATAGTTCAATTCGTTTCGGACCATCGTTTGACAATTGTTTGTTTGTATAGTTTACAAATATACCCATATACTAAATACACAAATAAACAATTTCGAAATAGACTGTCTCTCTTTGATTACGGAATTCAAATTCATTGTGAAGGTAGGTTACTGCCAATATAGAAGTATTACATATATGGTGAAACTATTTTCTAATAGTTGATGTTTGTGATTCGTCGACATTTCTGATGAAGCTACGCCTATTGTTGCTGAAAATAAGCATTTCAAACCAAAAAAATATATATCCAAAAATTTCAGTTTCATTGTTGCAATATTTAAAATCTTTCTTTAATTTATTTTAAAAAAAAGAAAATGTATGCGGTCGCGGTAAAAAAAATAGGTAGTGAGAAAAAGATCGAAAATTTCGAGTGCAAGAACTTCTGATTTAGCTCTTAATCAGGCTTATGTGAAAGTTTTTATACACTAAACTACAAAAAAAATTTAGTTGAGATCACATACCTATAAAATTAAAAGTTAAATGAATGTAGATTATATTCAATCACGACGTTAAAGTGTAACTTTCAAAACATAGTTTTGAGATAATCGCATTTTAAACATTGTAATAATGTGATGTTTCATGGGGTGGAAACCTGTTGTTTGTTAAATAGGCTTAAGCGGCAAGAAATTGAAATTACATTGAAAAGAGAGGTTAAAAATACATTCGATTCAGTCATAACCTAAAAATTGTCATTTTGGAAGTTACGACTAGGGATGTGCAACTGGAAAGAAAAATCGATTATCGACTTTTGGATTCATCAGAAATTCAAAGTCGATTAATCGACTTTTTAAGTTCATAAAATCGGTTAATCGACTTTTTTCGAATTTTTGTTGCATGGATTCAAAAAAAAAACGAAACGAAAGAATTTTGATATGAGTTACTTATGTATGTGTATTTATTTACAATATATTTACATTTTTTTTTTTAATTTTTATTGAATGGAATATAAAAAAGTAATTTACAGTAAAGGGTTTGTTTTAAACGGCATACAATTTATATGACCTTAGTGCCATACATTTATACCTACATTCACGCATGCATACATATGTCAGAACTGGTCGTACGATGGTTCGATACATTCGCAGTTTTGTTGCTCTATTGAGAATACTGGATTTAAACTGTTTAATGTGAGCGTACAGACACTTGTTGGCAGCCTTTTTTTGCTGTTGTGTAACTTTGGTCACCGCTGCTGGAAAAAGTAATACCCAGATATTTAAAGTGTTGCACAGTTTCAAAGTTATAGCACCCCATTCGAAGACTATCCAAGTTGTGCTGTTTTCTTGTTTTTATCATGAACTCAGTTTTCTCTTCATTGACATGGAGCCCAACCAGTTTTGCAAGCTCGTCCAATTTAAGGAAGGCCTCCTTTAAACTATCAATGCTCCTTGCTATTATTGCTATATCGTCAGCATATGCTCAGATTTGTGTGGACTTATAAAAGACCGTGCCTTTAGGATCGACTTCCTTAATAGCATAGTGCAACATTAGATTAAACACCAAGGTAGATAACGCGTCGCCTTGCTTCACTCCTGTTGTTATTTCAAACTCTTCTTACACTTTCCCTTGTATAAGGATCTTTGCTTTGGTGTTATGCAGAGTCAGCATTATTAGTCGAGTAAGCTTTGCGGGTGCAACAAGCACACGTAGAACTGCAGGGATTTTCTTTCTGTCTATAGAGTCGAACGCTTGTCAAAAAACTATAAACAGGCAGAAATATCATAGTAATATTCATGGCTTCGCTCAAAAATTTGGCTGAGCGTGAAGCTTTGGTCGATAGTTGTTTTTCCTTCGGGTATCATATTCATGATAAAATACAAAAATGGGTAAAATCGGATAAGTTCCACGCCCACTTCCCATATAATCTAATTTCGAAATGCTTATATCTTTTAAAGTATCATATCATTTATTCGATAATTTTAATTATAGCAAAAGCTGTTCATATATAGTTAATTTGGATATATATATATATATGAAATGATATTGTGACCTCTAAAATCTCATAAGAAATCCAGGAGCGAGATTTTAGGAGTCACGGCCACCCGACCCCTAACCCCCTTTCCCTATTACTTTCATCGTCTCTTTATTTATTCCGGCGGTATTATTTGATATTATTCGTCTTCATATGCGAATATTGTGCGAGTAAATGGAATAGCCTATGAATGTGTGAAGTATAATAATACACAGTAGACTAAACAGGAAGAAAATTATTTAAGAACTATTAATTTTGGAATAAAATGTCAAAAATTACTAGTACCTAAGCAGCACATGCATGTACTACAAATCCACAGTTGGAAAAATTTTGTAAAATTTAAAATAAAAGTGAGAACTGAATTGGCAGTTATAAAAAAATTTTCACTAGAAGTCGAAAGTAAAAGTCGACTTTCGATCAAGTTTGGCAATTCAAAGTCGATCATAAAAAGTTTAAAGTAGATTAAGAATCGATTTCGATTTGCACATCCCTAGTTACGACACTTATATTCCATATTTGTTTTTTTGTACTTTGCAAGCACTTCTCCCTAATTTGTAGTACAAAATGTATGTACATGATAAAATTTTGACAGATAAACAACGCTGACGCTCCAATTTAGGTATGGCTATAAGTAGCACCGCAGTAAGAATTTTTCACAAGTATAAAAATTCTAAATTGTACCTTAAATGCTTCAGTAGGGCCGAAAGTACCTTCAGGATAAAAAAAGGGCAAAAAGGTACAAATAACCAAAAATATCAACACTGTCTGATACCACTGTGAATATGGTAAGGCTGATGTTACCCGGTCAATGTTTTCTGTTTTTACTCTCTTTTCATCGTTTTGTTTGATGCCCTGTTACACTATCAGTTTTTTGCTGAATGTTATTTTTTAATACTTTTATCTGCAACTATGTTTTTCCAACTAAAAAGTATTTAATTGTATTTTAAAGTGAATAAAAATTCAACAATTGGAATGGAATTGGATGGAAAATAATTATAATGATAATATGAGATAATGTTGGTAGAAATAGCAACAAACTATACAAAAAAAAAAGATTGCATTTATATCTGAAAAACGCAGAAAAATAATCTTTAAAATTTGCGAACTATTAACATAAACTCCGTCACTTTGTTACTTGGCCATTGAATTACCATGTTTTCATAAAAATTATTAAGTATTTTTTTAAACAGCACTCATTTTCACAAACAAACAAAAGCCAAACAATGCAAAGGGTGGCAAAGAAAAAAAAATTATTTAAAAGTTAGTAAAAAGTCTAGTATTTTTCATAAAATATTAGTTTCAAATAAAATGCAACAGTGTATCTTCAGCAACCCCACTTTATTTGAAGTGATGCAGGTTTTTTTCGTCAGTGTTCATCCTCTCTTTTGCTCAGTGTTCATTTTTCAAAGCAACAACAATTTCATTGTTTGACAGCAAAACATTGATCGTGTAACATCGCCCTAACATCGCCTTAACGCTTTTACTTGATGAGGGTGCACCGCGGTAAATTTAGCCGCAAGGTGAATTTCGTACTATCGACAGTAATTTTTCTTATAGCAAAAAATAAAAAAGTGATTGTTTTCTAATGATATTGAAATATATTTTAAGCATTTACTTTTAAATCTTATGCTAATATGATTAGTAGTTTAAAAACATAAATAGTTTGCGGCCACTTTGCCACTGCCCGCCCTCAGTTCGCATAATTGTAATGGTTTTTAACGTTTTTTTTTTTGCCCAATTACGTACTCTTCTTAAACATAGCAATTTTTTATGTTAGGCTGTGGTTATATTGGGAGTGTAGTCAGCGAACACCACAAAATTCTTGCTGCAACGGCAGTGTTGCCATATTTTTTTGGAGTAAAATTGTAAAAAGGAAAAACAAAAACTGTATTTTGGAAAAAAAACTGTAACTTATAAAAACGAAAAAAACGAAACTAAAATTTTTAATTTGATAAGTTTCTCAGTCGCTTGCCCATCATTCCATCACACATTCAAAATTGAATAGGTCCAATAATATAATAGTTTCCGCATGTTTGGGAGATGCTATGCTTTCTTGAATGGGGCTGATATTTTAAATCCTATAACTTCTGGGAAACCTAATACAAAAATGATGCAAAATTTGGAAAAAAAAGTTCGCTCATTACGCGTGATTCGGAAATAAAAAACAAAAGAACATACAAATTTTGTATTAATATTAAACCAGTTCTTATAACGCTTTCAACCAAAAAAAAAAATATAAGGTATTTGATTTGCGTTATTTATCATAACGATAACAACAATCAGCCATTAGACTGTTTTTGTTCGAAAAAAATTGCGTTTAACTGGTGTCAGATTCTACTCGCAAAAATGTGCTAGCAAAAATGCTACACGATATGCTCGGTGTATTGTACACCGAGCACGCCGAGTATTCAGAGTGGCAATAAGTTGTTTTACAAAACAGTATCATTACATATAAAATAGTATTAAGCAAACGAGTATATTTTGACAAAAAACAACTCTGCAATGAGCTGAATGTAACCACCTTGACCGAGCACGGGAGAAAATGTTTTGCGTTCGTCGAACACCGAGCACCAATATAACCAAGCGCGAAGACTGCATGCCGACTGAAAAAACTGTAATTTACAGATAAATCTGCCAATATAGCAACGCTGCTCACCGAACACAAAAACAGAGTCTTTGCTCTCTCTCGCACCGTACACCGAGTATTCAGGATGGCAATGAGTTATTTTACAAAACAGTATCGTTACATAAAAAATAGTATTAAGCAAACGAGTATATTTTGACAAAAAGTAACTTTGCAACGAACTGAATGTAACCACCTCGACCGAGCACGGGAGAAAATGTTTTGTTTTCGTCGAACACAGAGCACCAGTATAACCTGGCACTTAGGGAAATATCGAAATTTACTACGGAAATTTTGGGATTGCTGCGCTTTTTTCTATCATTTACTACGATATTAGATTTCCAAAGTCCGAACCCTGTTAGTCTGTGCTAGTTTCTTAGTGATAGTTCGATATTTACGGAGAAGAACCTCTCAATTTTAGAATGAATCCAAATCTCTTTCTCGATTTTTACGCAATATTTTTCAACGACAAAATATGGTTAAACTCATAAAAATCAGTAGCACAAAATTGCAAATACCTAATTTGTGTGACAGAAATTGTCATTTGTTTTTTGAAACTATTTAAATTCTCATGTTTTTTTTTTCCATCCTACAATCTTTGTTTTTCACTTTCAATATTTTAGTAACGCAGCTGTGGGTATCTATTTTCGATATTCGCCTCTATTGGGAATAGGTACTATGGTAATCAGAGTTGCCACGGCCTAAAAAAAATTTTAATCAAATTCTTTTAAAAAAGTCAACAATTTGAAAAAAAAAGTAAAATATATAGTAGTAATAATATAAGGAATGTTTATATATAAGGGGTGATCGAATTTTTTCGAGACATAGGGTATCCCCTAGAATGATAGTGTATTTGATGTAAATCACCTTGAATCCCCCGATTTTTAAATAAATTCTCTAGAATTAATTGTAAAAACAATGAATATAATTAGTGTTACTCATTCTTATCGAATGAAAAAAACAAAATAAAGGGAGTAATAAAAAAATTATGCCAATATGTTAACCTTCTCTTGCTCTTCTCCTGAACTTAGTTCAATATTTAAAAAAATAAACAAAATGAGAAAAGGTACACGTAACACGTGGCTATAAAAAAAGGAAGCATATTTGCTTAGAAATACGCAAAACGGCAACCCTGATGCTAATGCACTTTTTTGCAACATTAAAAAAAAAACAGAGAAAACTGAGAGGATTTTATTGAAACTTTGACGAGATGATGCCCTACAGCTGATTATAAATCATAGCTTTTTCTTATGGAAAGTGAAATTATAGGTAGTTTTGTAAAAAGGTCTCATTTTAAGAAGAATCTTATTTATAAGTTTGGAAAAAATTGCTTGAAATATATTTCGTAAGATGAGGCACGTACAGTTTTTGGCGCGTACAGTATTGGTGCAAAATAATAATGTCGAAGAAGCTTGTCGGTTACTTAACCGCATTTTGGGCAAAGAAGAAATATTTGACCAATTCCGACGCACGCGTTACTACGAAAAACCATACCAAGTAAGCTGCAGCAACCATATTTTTAAATGAGTAACTTGGTGCATTAATTTCTTTGATAGGTACGAAGGCGTGTAAATTTTGAGAAGTGCAAAGCTATATATAATGAAGACATGAATCGTAAAATTCAATTTGTGCTGCGGAAGAACCGTGTCGAGCCGTTTCCGGGTTGCAGTTAGATTTAGAAAGTTTTGTCCACAGAATATGTATTGCGATAAATAAACACAAAGTTTTTAACTAAAGTCATATACATACATATGTATATAGAATATTCTTTTGCGTTGCCTACGAGCATAAAAAATAAAATATCGAAAATCACAACCGAAGCTGAAGTGCATAAACTACCCTTTTAAGCGCATCGAAGCTCGTTAAGCTTTATGTATGCCCACTCCGAAAAAGTTACAGTAGAGCACTGCTGTTAGTTTGTGAGTATTTAACTGCCAACTGCTGTAGTCAGAGTCTACTTAACTTTCGACCAGTGCAGACGTGCGTCTCGGCTTCCGAATTTTTTCCTAAAGGTAATACACTTTACTTCATATATAAGCAACAGGAAAAGTTTAGTTGCTTCCCATCTATCCAGAGACATTTGGTTTATTTTAACACGGTAACATGGAAATGCGATTCTATTGCTCAATCCATTATTAAATCATATCAAACCGCAAATACAAATACATACGTTATATAATTAATAGAAAAAGTGATACATATTTATGCAGAATTTTCGATTTTTGTTGTTCCCGTTCGCGGGTAAATATTTATGATGTTTAAGTAGGGATTGCAATGGTGCAATATACATACGTAATACAAGTATATTCATCTGTCAAATAACATTACGATATTGTGTCTCAAACTCTACCTGCCTTTTATTTTGCGATGTGCTCTACAATGACGTCGTGTTTTGCTTTTAACCGTGCCACTGCCTCATGATTTCAATTTAATTTGTTGTAATATCGATTTGTTGATGTTTTGCATGCTATTATTAGCCAAGTATTCACACACATACATATGTACGTGTATATATACATATGTATATGCTTACCTTATTCTTTGAATCGATTAACACAAACAGGCTATCCACAGCCTCATACATGCCAAAGTAGAATTTTAAAAACGTTTTCCTTTTCATGCCACAGTTTTTGTTTTTTTTCTTATTGCTTTTGTATGTCCTTGATAGGGTAAATCCTTTGGCTTTTGTTCAAATTTGTTGTTGTTTATGCATGCAATCTAAAAGGAATTTGCATCTATTGTAATTTACATTATATATGTTTTGTAAAATAGTTGCTGTTTAAGGAAGTAAAAAACAAAATGTTTACAAAACTAATGCATAATTAAAAAACAGAAAAAAGTGATTTTAAGGCCTGAAATCTACTACCTTCTAAACCAATCCGCCAATCTCAAGTTATCGAGACAATCTCTGTTTATGATGATTCTTGTACAACAACTAGAAGGGATACTTTTGTAATATTTTAACTTCATAACTTGTATGGCCAATTTTAGAGATGGAACGCTCAGGCAAGTTTTAAACATTAATACTGCTAGGCTAAGCAGTTGTTTCTCCTTAAGCGCGAAGAAACCAAATAACGTATTTTTGATACTTGTTGTAAAGTACTTGTACTTAGTTGTAAAGTTAAGGAGCTTCACTGATGCTCCATTATATTAGGGCTCCAAGACTATTTAGTCAGATCGCAAAACTTTGTCAATGTATTAAGTTGGACATTACAGGTCCCTCTTATTCCACCTAGATTGGTAAACGTTTTATACAGAATAATGCCTTCCTCTCTGAAAAGAATAAAGAAAATTGGTTTCCTGACCATATTTAAGGGAGCTAGAACTTGTTCCGATGAGATACATTTGAGCCGTTGTGTGCAAAAGTGGTATAAGTCAGTTTTTTTTATTATTTGGATTTTCGCCTTCAGGCAATAATTTTGGCCTTATTTAGTTTCCTACATCTAGGTTGAACATGTTTACTATAAAGCAGCCTGTACATCGGGAAAATAAATTTTATAAGAGCCCTATTTTGCACAGCACTTATACAAAACCAAAGTATTTTCGAAAATCGGATACTTTTGCACGCAACGGCTTATATATTCAGCTAGGATCCATGTCTAGTCAGTGTATAGGCCTGTGCATTTCTACTTACATTCCTATGGCTAAGAACACAGATGAGTGTTAATGTTTGTTTGTTCTAGCATAACACTGCCTCTCTTACAATCTGGTGCTAACTCAATACTGACCAAGCGGGCTCTTCCCTAATCGCATATTGATTACTAGAAAATCAGTATATAAGAACTAATTATTTTCATATTTTTGGGGGTTTTCATGGCTCCACTTTTCATCTGAATCGTTTTGTGGCTAAATATCGGAATGACTTATATCACACTGGTAACAGTTATCGTTTCTCCATATAAAACAAATTTTGTTTCTTATGCGACTAGAGATTGTTGCTGCATTTTTGTCGAATGGAACTCTTTGCCGTCTGATTTCATTTTCTTTGTACAGAAGCTGTTGGATTCGCGTACTGCAAATGTTAATTGGAGAGTTCACTGCAAAAACTAATCAACTTATATTTTCAGAAATGCTAATTGACTTCAATCTCATTTTTTTGTTTAAATAAATGTTCTATTATAAAAAACTAACTAGCTTGTTCTTTATTGTTTTCAACCCGTTCTTTACTTTTCGAATTCAAGGATAACCAGTGTCACCAATTGAGAACCTCTTGCTTAATGGAACAATTTCGCCTGCTTGAAACGCCAGCCTAACCCGGCTGATTAAAGTACATATAAAAACCTGAAGTGCCATACATTATTTAAAAATTAATTACATCTTTGTAAATCCATGTTTTCTTGTGGTCCATGTAGCATAATGGTTAATGTGTTAGACTGCTTCACAGGGTGCCTGGGTTCAATGTTCGGCACAGTTAAAAATTAAAATTTTTCTACACGGTATCATTTCTTTGCTGAGAATGGCAAGCGTCCAAGAGGATTCTGCATATAACTGTACTGTATAAAACTTAATATTCGTGCACTAATATAACTCATACAACACGAATCCATGCGGAAGGAAAGATTGGTTTAGGCTCTCCATGGGCAGTTGTGCCATAAAAGAACAAGGGACATTCATGTTTTTATTTTTTTAATATTAAAAAATGAAATTTTGATGTTTTTATTTGTTTTTTTTTATTGATATAAGCATTGCAACTAGAAAGTTATATTTTTTAAAACTAACGAATTTCATTGGATTGAAAAGACCAAAAATGGACAATAAATTACAAATTTTGACCGTTTTTTTACCAAAAAATAAAAAACGACAGTCAGTCATTTTCGGCCAAATTTTGTCTTTTCATTTTTAACTGCGACAACTGTTTGTGTGATTTGGGCCTATTGAACTTGATTTAACATGCCTTGAAGGTTAAAATGAAACTGCGTTACTGCGTGCTCACCAATGTGCGGTATTGTTTAGTTCCCCTTAAAATATACTACGATACAATGCTCATAAATTTTGTGTTAATTTCTTTTTTGATTGTTTGGTTCATTATAGTTCGATTTGATTCAAAATGTTTCTGCAAAATTTGTTCGCAGTAATTTGTGCAGTATACAGTGTTCAGTATATTGGAATAAATGCATACCCTACGATCAACATGCAACGTTTATTTGGTAAGTATTTTCGTTATAATATTTTTAATGTAAATAGATAAGTTACACTCCATAGATAACAAAGATCCCTTCCATTTGTGTATAAAAATAACTCACACAACCTGAATGGATGTAAAAAACTAGGTCTAGGCCCTTCATGGCCTATTGTATCATTATAGTAGTAGTAGTATACATTTTCTGAAAACAAGTTTGTAAACTCAGGGTCTTTAAAAGCGCTGGAAAAAATTCAGTGATTCCAAAAATTTTCCCCTTGTAAAGCTCTTTGAGAAAGCGGAATAATTCATAATGAATCCTGCAGATTCCGAAATGGCCATCTGGTTTGCCTGTCTTTATATACACTTGTTGTTTTGACTGCAAACGCTCATTAAGCATGTTAAATATCATTTGTTACTTTTTCGTAATTGTTTAATTGATCAAATAAAGAAAGAATATTAAATTTTACATTTGACATTTTTTACAGCGACGCACAGTGCTCCGTTTCCATACAAGCGAGGGACAAAAATAAAAGGAGTTGTCAGAATTTAATGAAATTTCGTTTCTTAATAAATAATAGTTTAATAATAAATAAATAATAGGTTTTTTTGTAAGCCTTACGCTTTTTAAGAAAACCGTACTTTTTGCTGATTTTTCCCTGTTTTAGGCAATTAAAGTCGGCCAATTGTATGTTTCATGAATTGAAAGATAATTTTAAAATATTTTTTCTTATATATACGAGAAATGATTTAACGCCATATTTCTCGAATAAATTTTATAATTCTATTTTTTTATTTTATCGTTCAACGAAGCGATCTCGTAGGCGATGCGTAGACGTGGCCTCCTTGTTCTCGAATGTTCTACTCATTTCTAATTTTTTCTTTCCCTTTACATGCTTCAGCGCCACCTTCCGTCATTCTCGCATCAGCTACGATTCCGCTCAAGCATGGCCAACGCTTGACGTCAAACTTATAATTCCCCTTATATCTCCCTTGTACTACGACATATATAATTATATGCAGAAATCGAAACAATTGAAGACCTTTTTTCATAATAACAAGTTGCTCCGAAATGTCGTTTAAACTTTGGCTCTAAATGGCCTTTTTTATGGTCTTAAGAAGTTATAAGTTCTACCGCGGCATTTTTTTCGAGAACGGATTTAGGATGATTTTTACTGTTCTTCTCACAACACAACCTCCAGCTCCCCTATATATAACTCACCTATAGCAACTGTTCAAATCAGAATTTTATAAGTTATTTTCAATGCCATTTTATAATTAAATTTTTTAATTTTTAAAAACACTGTTAAATATAATTTACTAACGTTTAGCGAGAAAGTAACGGGAAAGCGAAGAAGATAGAAAACGAAAACAGCAATGTTTATCAAATAGTTAGTCATTCTGAACACATCGCACCCTAACAACAAATAATGGCATATTATTTTCTATAAAATAAAATTTTAAATTAAATTTTAAATGTACATATAAGTAAGTAAAAAACCTTTTTTACCGTTTCCTGAAAAAATTGAAATTTTGAGTTGAGTCACTTTTGTTGTTAGGGTACGGCACACAGTGTAGCATCTCCATACAACCAGTGGACAAAAATAGAAAGAGTAGTGGTAGGCCAATAAAATTTAGGTAAATATTAAAAAATGTTGTGAATTGCAACTAAATCGGTTAACGGACACGCTGAATCAAAAAATTACAATATCTCAAAAACTTTTGAAGTAATAAACTTGAATTTTTGTGCAGTGGCTACTGATACTATAAGCATTTCTTAAAACAAAAATGGTCAAGATTAGAAATATGGGCTTGGCTCGTCCCATACAAAATAAGTGCCTAAATCAGTTTTTTGGCTCAAAATTGTCGTAGAACCCAATCTCATGCCTTGAAAATTGGAGTACGACAACAATTTGTAAAAATTACCTAAATCGAAAAAGTAGGCGTAGCATCTCCAATATAGTCAAAGAATTTTACAGTATAAATTAAAGCTGCGATGATTATCTATATTTTTTATGATTTTTGTGTAATTCATTCAAATGATGTAATATACATAAATAATTAAGTATTATCAAACTATTTTATTTTATTCATTAATACAATTTTTTGCTTAAAATTTATTCGCTTTCATTTCCTCCTTCATAGTCTGACGATGAATCTGATGAGAAAACAATTTATAAATCTGTATCTTGACCACTATTTTCTGGTTCTAAGAAAATGAACTGACTAATATCTTTTTCGTTCATATGTTTTTTACTGCAAGTTATTCCTTTAGCAGAAATAGGTGGTTCAGAAGTTAGTAATAACCGAGCTAACAAATCCCTATTACACGCTTCTCTAGGAGTTTTTCTTGAATTTTCTAATCGACACTTTCTAAACTCCTTGTGTCTCGCTTTTAAAGCATCCTCCGAAAGAAAAAGAAACCCCCCGTAAAATTCGTAAAAGTTTCTTCTATTCTACATGAATTTATTCGTTTTATTTATTAGTTTCATATAAAACATTTGAAACTTCTTTTTTCATTCGAGGTTCCGCTAGAAAATTGATTACTACGTTTGAATATGCAAGCATATGCAGCTGAAATTTTTTTCTTATTATTGTAAAGATATCTCTTGAAAGAAATAAGTAAAAATTAGAGAGGACGTTTTTGGACGATTTTTTAAAAGCTCTTTAAACTTTGGGGTTTTTTTTATGTTTTAAGATGGTGATTTTTTAAGTAATGGTACTTCAAAACGAAAAACGAAAATACATCAAAACTGGGTATGCCCTTAAAGAATAGTACAAATAACATTGGGAAAAATTTGCATTATATTTAAAACAAAAATAAAAAAGTTACAGGAGTTAGAAGTGAGACTACCAAAGTAGTATTTGCTACAAAAAATGTCATTGTTGCAAATGTTTGGCTTTTTTTGGCAAAATAAAAGTAATTTTCAAAATTTTTAAGCTCATCTAATTGAAGTATTTACAATTGAACTGCATTCAAATATCAATATTCGAACTTGACTTTTTTGAATTGTTTCCACCTTCGTTACACTGTGCGGCATGTCATCAAAATCATTGCGTTCATTGATATTAACATTGCACCTACTTGTCGATAATAATTTTACAAAAAAATAAAATAAAAAGAAGAATGCAAGTAAACAGTTTTTTGCGGAAAAAAGCGGATATCGATATTAAACGACACTGTATTTACTTTTTAGGGAATACGAAGGAATCGTTTTTTATTTACTTTTGGTAAAATTTTATATATTTTGCAGAAAAAAAATTTTCTGTCAAACAATATATAACATTTTTGTTTTTTATTATTTCGCAATGAAATGATAAACAAATTTTTGTTTTGTCTTTTATCTTTTAAATAAAAGTTAATTTGTTATATTACAGCTAGAAATGAATTTTTGGCGATTTTTTCAGTAACTACTAACGAATGCAATCTATGCAGATGATCTTTTTAGCACAAAAATGTTGTAGTTTGAAGTGCTGCAGCACCCATAGAAATAATTTAAATTTTTAAAATGCTATTGTTTTCTCTTATTTGGACAATTTCCTTTAAAACGATACCGAATATTTTGTGTTTATTTTTTATGAATTTTTTGATTTTTGTTCAACGATGGAGCACTGTACGACTGTCTGAAACATAAAATATTGTAAAATATGATAAGGCCGTTTAAGTGTTGTTTATCAGGCTTAATTAAACGTTTTTTTTTTTTTATCGAAATGACTAAGTGACTAAGTTGCAAGAGTGTATAAAGAGCAGGTAATTCATACTTCCGTTTCGGAACCCGTCACGATTCATCAACAGTGATCTTTCTGATGGTTCTTACTAGTATTTCAATATAAGTGTAATATTTGGAAACGTTACCGATAATTACAAGGCTTTTGTTTTCAAGTATTTCTTTGTACTTATTTTCTCATTGCAACTAGATATTTAACAGTTACTTAATGCTTTGTCTAGTTGTAGAAATGAGAGAGAGATCGTGTTATATTACACTGAAAAATGATTTAGGTATCATTTTCGACGCGCTATTGTAATTTAGGCTTTAGGTCTGTTCGCGTACAAAAAAGTTGTGCAAATTTGACCAAAAGGATTTCATTTACCCAAAAAAAACTTGAAAGTAGAGAGAAAATGAAAGAGTAAAGTGACAGTTCGTTGGGAGAGAACTTGCAATTTTTCACTGGATAAATTTTTATTTGTAAGAATTTGCAATTAAGAAAAATATAAATTAATTTTATAGGTATATAAATAACTTAATGTATCTTAAACAAATGTTGATCCTTTTTTGGCACACACGCAATTAAATCTTTGTTGCTTTTTATTTAATTTTTATATTGCTATTAATTATTTGTTGAATTTTTAAGCTCTTCATTTCGCAGTTTTAAAAATTGTTTGGAGTACTTACATATTTAGATTTTTTAGCACCTAAAAATCCGGTCTCTAGTTATAACAATTGTCTGGACACCTACGTCACATAGACAATTTTTTCTTCCTTTTGCTGCCTTTTATCAAATCTGTATTGGCTACTTAAAGGAGTTCTATATTTTTTTTTTTTTTGATTTTCCAACTGTATAGTTTGTCATGCAATGTTTTAAATTCATCGTAGTTTAGATTCTAGATAGATAGAGGAAAAAAAGAACGGTCAGTACAGGCCGCAGCAATGCAAACTTAACCTTTAAATCGATTTTTCTCAAAACAGCTCTTTCCAGATGATGCATGTCGTTTAAGAAAAACGACTTTCGCCCTTTTTTTCAAACTTTACAAGATTCCATTCTATGTCAGTAACTATATCAGTAACCAACTAAGCTAAAATATAGATGAATTACAAACAGTAATTCATCTATGAAGTCCGAAAATAACTAAATTTTGTCCTCGTTTTGTTTAGAAAAAGTGAAATTTTTCACCTAAAACAATAATTCTAATTAGAACGATAGCCACTAATATATTGAATATTGTATAAAAAACACCAGATAGAAAAAACTTTTCTTAATTTCAAGTGTTAAAATCTGAAATTACCTAGTGGGCCATATATGGTTCGTTGGGCAGTATCAAGTAAAATAGAAATGCATAACTTTTTTTTAATGTGAAAAACGTATTTTTCACATAAAAATGGCAATAGCTTTTGACAGCTGGCGTTTTCTAATACCGTTATATATGCGCACGCATCAATACAGAAAGCTGCAATCTACGAAACCCATATTGTGGTTTGGATGTTGGACGTAAGATGGCGCCACTATTGCCGTTCAAAGTGGTGGGACCATATATGGCAGTATGAGCAGGGAAGGGTTAAATTTTTAGTTTACATCACTGCTGCCGGCAGAGTGATTACCCTCAGAGTGATTCATTCATTCATACTTGATGGAAATTGTGTTTCTTTGTTTGTGGGATGATTGAACCTACTTATACATATCTATACCGCAAGGCAAACTGCATAATTAGAAGGTCAATTTGAAATATGGGATTTAAACTTATTTGGATTTAAGCCAAGATTGATGTGGGCGAAGTACACATTAATTAAATGCAATCATTACAAATTATTTACATTAATTTTCTTTTGTGCAACTTTTTACAAAAAAAAATACAATAACTTTAGTTATACTACATGCATAAATTAATACATAAATATTAAATAATATTTCTCATTGCAGGTACCGGTGTTGATGGAAATAGGCACAAAAAAAGTGGTTCTGACTTCGCACTCCCGCAGGTAACTATTACTTTTTCAATACTATTTGCCGCGTACGAAATGACGTAGTACACGTATATAACACATGAGAGGAAAGTTCAGTTATGTGCAAAAAAAAAACAGAAACGTCGGCTCTTTCACCAAAGCACTTGAGATAAAATTTGAAAAGTCGACTCTCTGCTTGATTGTATGTGGCCGATCCCCATATCACTTCGTTAAATCCGTAAATCCGTAAAAATCCAGTCTCTAGGTATAAGTATAACACCAAGCTTCATTATTATGGTTGTAACGAAAATACTTATACCGAAAACGAAAAAATGTAAAGCTTTGTTTTTGCGAAACCGGAAGTGGGAACGCATACTTTTACAACACATCCAGCTTGATTTTGATATCATTATGATTTTATTAAAGAGGTGTGAATCGTCACGAGAAACAATTTCAAGGTTAACAATCATTTTCCTGTTCTCTCTATTACAAATCACTACGTCGAAAAAACCCAACGCAACCGAACTTTCACTAGCATACCATAAATGCTCCTGATTTTGTTGATAGCAACGTCTACTTTAGACATATTGCAGTAATTTTGTTGATAGCAACGTCTACTGTAGTCATATTGCAGTAATTGTTTCAGAAAATGTGTCATTTTGTAGCACATAAATAGTTGGGTATAATAGCATTAAATTACAAAAGTGAACAAGTCTAGGCAGTTAATTTTTTGGTTTTTTGTCAATGGTGTGCAAGCTGTCTTCAGATATTGCCCTGAATATATTCTTAATGTAAGCTCGGCTTGTTCTCGATGGTATATAAAATGTGAAACCGCGACGAGGAACTCCGCTTAAAAATGTTATTGTTAAGCGTACCAATTCTATGCACCCACCTCTTGGCTCAAAAATTGTCGCTCAACATTGGTGTAGTGAAATAAATGCTTCATAAGCGTCAATAAGTTTGGCAAAAACTCTTCTGGAATATGGTCAATAATTGCAACAAAGAAAAAAATTCCATGTTTTTAAACGTTTCGACCAATTTTGACAAATAACAAGGGCAAAATCAATACCCATTTCTACCCAGTAATATGATATATGCATATCTAGCTAATTTTTAAAATTTTGTGATTTTTTTTAATTGAATGTTGCTCTGACCCGTATCGTTGTTTAATATGTAAAAGGGACGCGTATTCGAAAGAGCATAATTCCAATTTCGAGAAAATTTAGGTGCCCAAAATTAGACATTTACATATGTTCAAATTTCATAAAAAAAATATTTTTAGGCAAATACTGCACATCCACCAAAAATGGTAAATATGAAAAAAATCTATTTCGGGTATTCGTTTACCCATCATAGAAAAAATAACTAAAAATCGTCGGAGTAAATTTAGAAAAATCTTTAGCTCATGACTATTTAGGGGATTACATAATATAATTTCGAATTTCCATAAGGTTTTGAACTTCACTAATACATATGCATATACATAATTATAAATGTTCTTCTTCAGACTGATTCTGATGTTTTGGAATTGGAGTACTTAAAAAATGGCAAAAATAATAAAGGAGATGCTGACGATATTGTGGATGGGCAACATCCCTATCACCACTTTCAACAAGATTCGATGAAAGGCACATCAGTAAATCATGCCGGTTTATTGTTGCCAGATCCTGAAATCTCTCTAGAATCGACTGCCGAAACTATAAAGACGACACCAGTGACACCTATATTGATGATGGTAGCACCTGGAAGCGACACAGTTGGGCAGCGAGAACATGAACAGGACAAAACTGGACATGATGGAGAAGGACAACATCGACCTCCAATGCTGCCTCATAATGATGGTGGGAAGATGCCAGCCGGAAGTCAACCCCACGAGATCTTAACATCGGGCGCTAACAGTCCTGCAGCACCATCGTTAACTAAGGTAAGTAAGTTTACAACAGCAGAAGATAATCCTTGAAAAAATCAATAAAAATGGAGTCCGATTTACAGGGGTTTATTGACGATATCGATAGTCTAGTGGGTAGTGCACTAGACTTTCACCAGGGAGGTTGCTGGTTCGATTCCCATCTTGGGGTCCAACCACCGCCTTGGTAGTCTAGTGACAGCGCGCTATCTATCCTTCTTTCTTTCATAATGACTTTAGGGTCGTCCCATTTTCCGGTTTTCAACAGGGGGGCTTAATTAAAATGTACAGATTTTTTTAAACATCTATGCATTATTTTACTATGCAATACATTACTAACCATCTATAAAAACATTTCGATTGCTTGAATTACAACAGCCTTTTTATGGAGCTGCACGCTTAGCGTTTGGTCAAAATCCTGAAGTTCTTCCCACGTCTTCTTCAACTACTACATCTACCACAACAACAACTTCTTCAATATCCCACACTTCATTGACAAATGAAGGACCTGCTGAGCCATCAATTTTTGCTGAATATGAAGCAAATACAACAGTATCCAATCCAACAACAATAATAGCTTCCTCCGAATTAAGTCTTGGTGATTCCTTGTCACCGAATCCGTTGGGCGCAAACAATCTCGACCAAGTCGAAGTTTCAACTCAAGGTTTAAGCAAAAATACCGATTCGGATATAAAGGAGAAAATTGTCGGCGGCGAGGAAATTGAAGCCGATAAATCTAAAGCATCGAAATCATCAACTGCGAGGCGATCAGTTACAATAATGCCCCAAAAGGTTCTTATGTATTTTATTGCTGATTGATTGCATTGACAATAGCTTAGTCTGACTTGAAATTGGTATACTTATAATTGAAATACAAGTAGAAAGCTAAAGCACATTACAAATAAAGTTGCTATTGTATATAAATTGGTAATACGTATTAAAATTTTTTTAAAAAAAACACGTACGCACTGAAAACAACCACAATCATTAACTCCCAACCACAAATTTATGCATGAAAATTCCGTAATAAAATATTTGTCCATCCAACGTAACATAACAAGACTTATTCTCTCAATTTGGTATGTAGACAGCAGAGAGCCTGCTAAGACATCGTGATGGGCAATATTCATCTTTTGATATGGCACAGTACATCTTTTGGACAGGTGATGAGGCTGGAGTGGCACGCGCCGTTGAAGAATTCATTGAACAGGGTTTGGTAAGTTGTAGTGTAGAAGTTAATGTACAAAATGTGTATAAGCTTATTAGTTGCAGATGACACGCGAGAACGCCTTGAAGTTCTTACGAGATATTCGTCTTGGTATTGAGTATTTACAGCGATCATACTCAAATCGAGTTTTCCCTGAGGAAATACGTCAAAATAACGTAAAGGTATGTGACAACAGATTAAGGCGCAACTAATGATATAGTAATATAATTAACATGTTTTACAGAAGAGCTATCCAACACTACCTCCAACATCGCAACCAACCACTTCCACTACAACAACAACTACCGAAAAACCATTTCCATATGCACATTTACAACAAACATCGGGGCAAGGTATAACAAGCTTAGGAAAATCACTCGACAGTGTTTCTATGTGGAATAAATTACAGGAATTGAATAACGACGAAAGGCGAGGTGAATTATAACATTATGAGTACCTGCATACGTACTTAACAAACCTAACAAATTTTTTTATAAATAAGATTTGTCTGACTATGATGAAACTGCTGGCAGAGCTAAAATAGCTGGGTTCCTTTATACAGAATATACTTTGGAAGAGATATTATATAAGCTCGCCAAGGTGGGCGTTAATCAAAGCTACATACATGCATACAAATGTACATACTTATTCGATTACTCTCATAAATTCTAGGTCATGTTCACACAATCCTTGGCACATGGCTCTGATGAAGCTCAACAAGAACTGCGGAAGCTCACCGATTTCTTGGAACGGGAGGGAAATCTCGGAGTAATTCCAATTGATCTGCAAAAGAAAGTATTGCGTACGTTTGTCAAATACATACTACACCTAATACACCTAATTCGATCATAATTTATTTATTTCAATTTATGTTCACAGATGTTTTACTTCGCGCACTCTCCGATACTTTGAGTGAGCATCCGGAATTATTGCCGGCCGCTCGTTTAAATCTTGCTAGTCCATACAATAGGCTTCCACTGCATACATCTTATGGATTGGAAAATTAAAGTTGTGCTAACAGTTACAACTAATGAAGTAACCCCTAAGACTAAAACGATTTTAAATCTCCCTAAATATATATTCAAACATTACAATAACCTACATACATACATATATACGGGTATATGTGTATACATACATATTTATAAGTACTGAAAGAGCATTGAAAGAGCGAGCATTTCATTTGAGATGAGGTGTGATACTACTGATAAAGGAGCAAATTAAGAGAATAATTGTGTATTTCCCCAAAATATTGTAAAGATGAATATATTTTTACAATCATACATATATTTATATAAAATAATATGTATGCATATTGTCTAGTAGTTACCAGAACTACGAATGTATACCTTGAGGTTTTTTGGAGAAAGTTATTCAAATTTCCACAGTAGATTTAAGATTACAAGGTAAAGAATGGGAAGCCTTCTATCCAAATTTTACTTAAATCAATATAGACTAATTTAGGATTTCGTGAAAGTTTTAAATCAATTGATATTTACAAAAGCAAGCGCATTCGTGGGCCCGGTAGTCATCCGACGGTATGACCCAGTTCTGATTTTTAATTGTCTCCAGAACAAGAGATTGTTTGGCATTTTTCTAATACATACTTAGTAAGTAAAAAATATTGTGAAAAATAAAATTGACCAGCCGTATCAGTAAAAACAGGATTGAATGCACTAGTATTTATTGTACGCATATATGCACGCATTTTCACTATTACAACCTAATTTAGCAGAGTTTATTTGAACTCAGACTTGAATGCATGGTGAAATACATATTCACAAAAATATTTCCGATACAGAATTAAAATTTATAATGTTAATTTCAGAGTAAACTATAATAATCCTTTGTTTTAGATCAAAGTTATTATTGTCGGGGGTTTAGAGTAATCTGTCTGCTTTACGTATAGATATATCGATTTAGTTGTTGAAAAAGTTCATGCAGTCGTAGTGATTGTTACAAAATATAGTGATATATCGAAGGAACTTATTTATCTATTATCAGACTTGATGTTATGAGCTTGTATAATTTTATTATTAACTGATGGTTTTGCATATGTGTATTCAATTGTTATACCAAATAACGCATATATATGTATATTTTTTTCTGAGAACGATAAACAATATAATACATAATCATTATGGTAAACATTGTCCATTTTACGTGTTATGTATCCATATTAATGTATCTACTACAAATGCTATAAATAAAACTTGTTTTAATCGTAACATAGAAACTACTATGTTATTTTTTCTTCCGCAATATTGGTCAGATTGCGGTGGTGGGAGTATGCTTGTTTAAATTAGACATTTTGAAAAAGAAATAGCTTCTACTGAATGTTTTGAATTATGGGTTATGGTTATTACCCATTTAAGCCAAAAAATACAAAGAACCGTGCAGCATAAAAAAACAAAATACCTTTTAGAAAGTGAATGGAGCTTTCACTTTCTTTGAGAAAATATTAACCATTTCGTTGTTTTTGGCTATTATAATGTACAAAAAAATGTTCATATTTCATTACTTCTCATTTCAAACCTATCGGGAATTTTATAAATAAAAAATTATTTTTTAAATCATGCATGTTTTTTCTCTTTAAAATTTAAGTTTGATTAAAAACGGGAGTCCTGTACTTTTTATTAAGAAGTGAAGGTACAAAGCTTAGAATTTTGAGCAGGTATATATATTTTTTTTAAATTATAATAGTTTAAAACAAAAGTTAAAATTCCATTTCATAATACAAAATAAATAACTTAGAAAAAAAAGTTGTTAAAAAAAATTGTTTTACATTCTTAAAGAAATTGTACATTATAGTGTACAAATTCACGCAACTCTAATATACAATAAATAATTTGGTTACTAATGTGTACAAAAGACGTGAAAGGTTGATGATTTTTGAATTATTTCCAGCAGGTATTAAAAAATTGTGATGATGTTGATTTGTTTTTGAATAAAATAGTTCAACAAACAAGGTTCTGAATACGGATTCTGGTAGAACTCGGGGAAAAAATTATATGGGTCTCAGCGTTTTAAAGGTTTAAGTTTGATCATTTCTAATATATATATATATATATATGTATATATATATATATATATATATATATAATAAACCATAAGATAACTTGTTGGTTTTGCATCAGAGCTTGTTTGTATGTTCAGCAGTTTATAGTAGAATTTTCCTCCGATATATTAACCCTTTGGCACTCACCATTATGGGTCTTTTGTCTTTTTCGAAAAACTTTATTTTTTGACCCATTACGAGAGTTGATAGAGGGTTAATACGTTCAAAGAATA
Organism: Toxonevra muliebris; assembly: GCA_963691655.1. Lineage (NCBI taxonomy): Eukaryota > Metazoa > Arthropoda > Insecta > Diptera > Pallopteridae > Toxonevra > Toxonevra muliebris. Next base: position 1,461,458 of record OY829327.1, on the reverse strand, counting down.
TGTTGCCCATGAAATTTTACTATAGGTCATTGAACAACAAAAATCTGTATACTTGACTTAAAGTAAAAATAAACCCAATTTCCAAAAATGTTTCAAATTTTCACCTTTTATACGCAGTGAACAAGTGTTTCTTTAAAAGTATTTTCTAAGCTAACAATTTATTTTACATTGCAAAATAAATTTTAATTGTTTTTTCTATAAAAAAATTAAAAATTTATATTTTTTTCTCGAAGTTTTACTTACTATGCATGAACATTTTGGTCATTATAATGTACAAAATTCCAAAAGCTCTACAGCCTTTCCCAAAAACTTCTTCAAATTTTTTTTGGTTTTTATTCTTAATAAAGTTCGAATCTACGAGTCAAAAACTACAAACAATTTGTTTATCCCCAAAGAAAAAAGTTGAGAAGAAAGGGTTAAATGGATTGTGCAAATGTGTAATTACCTATTCGTTTAGAGGAGAAAAATGAAAAGAAAACAGAAAACCGCTTATTGCTGAGTTGTACAACTAGTTTGCACAGTTTGTTCAACCAAATCGTAGCGCAAAATTGTCTGGTTTGTGGATGAATTATTATATTTATTTACGCATTTGATATCAATAAAACAAAAAAAAAAGTAAATAGTATTTTAACTGATAGGATGAGAGTAAATATAAGCTATGCACAAAGTGCGAACAAAAATGAGTTAGAAATATTTACGCGCAAGAATTAATTGCTTGGGGTAAAAATTATAGCCATTTTCACCCGCACTGTTGAGTATCTCGTTTACATAGGTATTTTCGTTTTTCGATTTAAAGCTTATATGTATATAATATAATATGTATTAAGGATGTCATTAGGGATCGACTTTTCTGGATTAAAATTTGAGTCCCTGTATTCCGAGATGAGTCCCGAGATTGATAGTTTTATCAGATATAAAATAAAAACTGAAAAATTAAAAAGACTCAATCAGTATGAAACCAAAACGCGTTTCGTGATTTGATATCTTTGGGTCGAGAGAAATGGTTTTCCAAACCGTTCATTGTTTGATCGCTTAAAGCAGACAAAGTTTGTGACGGTGTATTTTGATAAATTATTTTCTTTGTTTTACGAAATTTTGTCAGAAATAGCCAATAGATCAAATGGATATGGTATTCTTCTTTTAAAATATGAATTTTACTCTGTGTGTAAAAACTTTTATTATAAGTTGTACTGTGTATTATAAACATTTTAGCTCACGGTATGGGCAAAATTTCAAATGTGTAAAACGTAAGAATAACTGTAACATAAGATAACTGTAACGTCCAATTTCCTTCTCGCTCACACGTTTGATAGGTTTTGCATTCGGTTAATTAGATTGGATTAAAATTAAATATTTTTTAAAATTTAAAAACAATATAAAATGATAAGTAATAAAGAATCTAGGTTTTAATAAATGTATAAACGAAATGTAGAGATAATGATAGCAAACCACGGCATTATAAAAATGTTGCTTTGTACATTAACCTTAGAAAGGCAACACTTGTATGTAAATAGTCAGCGGTCACCCCTGTTGCTTAAATGCGGAAAGCACTTTTGTAAAATTTGCACATCTAATAAAATTTCAAATCGACAGGAAGACGAACTTAAAGCGCGGAAAAAAGGATGCAATTGCAGCTGCGTATATGCGAGCATATTGTGCCCGATGCATTGAGTAAAAGAAAAATAATGCAACTTCAACATATGAGCCCTATTCACGATTTGGTGCAAATGCAAAATATTTCTGCTATCACAACAAATATATGAGATATAGAACAAAAATTTGCATTTGCAATGATGCAAGACCATTTGCAATAATGATATCTAATAAATTTTTAAGTTTATAAAAGAATTGTTTTAATTTGAATTATCTACCTAAGCATATAGATTATACATAAAATCCCTAAATATGCTTATACATATGTGAGCTTATGTATATGGCATTCAGTTGGCTTAACTGTTTTCACATCAAATATCTTGCGTGCCTTGCACGCATCCATTTTTTTATAGGTTTTCTAACCCCTACTTATAACATTTATAATAACAGCTTTTCGGTTGATTTAAGCCTTGTGCCAATCATTTAACCATCAACACAACCATTCGAATTTTTCTGAATTTATTACTTTCAAATGGAAAAATATATATGAAATGCTTAATGGTTTACTGAAAAAATAGCTATTTCGTGCAATCCAAAAGCACCTAAAAATTGTTAAATCAAAGGCTGCACAGAGCGCGTAGAATTCATCTATTTTAAGTTGATACGATGTCCATTTAAATTTTTGAACATTTGAAAATAATGTATAACAGAATACAATGGGTGTTTTCCTGGGTGCAAATCAGAAAAGATGATTTCGAAGTGAATAAGCAAAAATCAGTAATCAGTGTTTGCGTCTTAGAAACGAGAAATGAGAGCAGAGATAAGAGATTGTCTTCTTCTTACACGAAATAGCCCGCATTTTGTCTTCGGGTAAAAATGTTAAATGTATCAAACAATCAGCTGTTTTGTATTCATCAGCTGTTTTGCTTTTGTGAAAATTTGAAATTAATAAATAAATAAACAATTTTTAGAAAAATAAGTGTTAATTAAAATGGAGAATGTTTAAAAAACATGTGAAAATGTATTAACAGTACATTTGTTAATTTTTAACTACATTCCCCACAGATTAATTACGCAAGTGTCTATTCAACTTCTGATGTAGGAGCTTCTGCTATTTCTGAATAATTCAAATGGTGATTATGAACCAGAAGATTCTACAGAAGTAGTAAGGCGAACAATTCATGTTTAATTTTTTCATTATTTATTTATTTTCTTGTAAGATTTAAAAATTTTTATTGTATCAAATATCACAGAAACTTTGTTTTTTGAAATCAACTGTCGTTACAATTTGACGTTTTGTTTCATGCAAGAAAAGTGGTTTCGTTCGTTTCTGTACTTTTGCGCATTTTTGTCTATCACAGAGAGTATTTTTGTTTACTCTCAGTTTACCAGACTTTTTCCAAAAAGTACAGGGACAAAACTATTATTTTTCTGATTTTTCAGGTCAACATGATTTCTTAAAACTTTGACAGTTGACAAACTCGACACAAGTTCGAAATCATCCATAATTATATTTTTAGAAGGAAATTAAAACATTTCACAAATTAGAATTTAATCAATATTTAGAATAACGCCGTTTCTAAGACGCAAACACTGATTACTGATTTTTGATCACTTCGAAGTCCGCCTTTTTGTATTTTGCACCCGCTCGAAAGTTTTCTTCTTTTTTTCTAAAGAAAATCGCATTTAAAGCTTTCAATGATCTACCACTCCGCAATAAAGACAAAAAAAAAACGTTTATAAGATATCGTTATGATTTTTTTACACAATATCATTTCTGCATCCTTAGACCATTTTTTTTTCTTTCTGGATTCGGAAAGTCTAAGTGCAAAAGAGCGATATGTGTAAAACTAAATTAAAAGCTCTTGCACTCGAAGTTTTCTTCCGGATTTTATATGTAGTTTCGGAATTAAAAAAAAAAAAAATTAAAAAATCGGTCACTTTACCACATTCTTATTCATTGTGATAAAGTGACTTTTCTTAAAAATCTAACTACAGATTTTTTATTTTTGTTTTGAATAATGCTGAAGCTAAGTTTATTTAAAATCTGAAAAGAAATTTCGAGTGCGAGAACTTCCGAATTCGTTTTTTATCAGGCTTATGTGAACATTTTTATACACTAAACTATACAAAAAGTTAATTGAGATCACATACTAAAGTATGTATATATAAGATCAAAAATTAAATGAATGTAGATTACATTCAATCATGACGTTACAAAAATTATGTAAATTTCATATCGCCCCATGAGAATAGAAGTGTCGTAACTTTCAAAACATTGTTTTGAGATAATCGCATTTCAAACATTGTAATGGTGTGATGTTTCATGGGGTGGAAAACTATTGTTGGCTAAATAGCGCTGGAAGTTTCGACAGTGTTCCATTGAAAATAGCGGTTAGATTCAATCATAACCTGGAAATGCAGTCATTTTGGAGGTTACGACACTTCTATTCTCATGGTGCGATATTTTTTTGTACTTTACAAGCAGTTCTTCTCCCAAAGTGGCTGTTCACTCGGGAGCTAGGATGAACGCCTGACTGAATGAGAGAGGTAGAAAAAATAGGTAGTTAGAAAAATACAGGCGAGTTTCTATCTCTTTATTACTACCTATTTTTTCTTCCTTTCTCTTTCAGATTGGCGTTCAATCTTCCGTCCATGTGAACAGCCACTAATTTGTAGTACAAAATGTATGTGCATGAGAAAATTTTAACAATTTAGGTATGGCTGTAAGTAGAACCGCAGTAAGACACATAGTCCCCTTTTTTTCACAAGCGTAAAAATTATAAATTGTACCTAAATGCTTCGGTACAGCTAAAATATCAAGACTGGTTCACGGACATCTGCTATTGTAGCGAGAACCTTTGCTTTCGACGGGATTTTTTAAATGAACGTACACTTGCAGGTAGTTTTCGCAATTTTCGAAAATTATCGGAGTTAATATGTATTCTCTACTTGCAGCAGTTTCAGTGTTGATATTTCAATTTTTTTTAAAAGGCCTAAATTATGTAAAAATTGTACCTTTTTGAGTCCGATTGTACCTAAAAGAGGAATTTTCCGACACGACACATTTTATGTAATTTTATTTTTACGTTTTGACGTAAAAATATACATTTCTTCATATGCATGAAATAAAGCAGCACGACAACTAAAACCGTGACAATTGTTCAAAAATTACAAATTATCAATTCTGCTTAATTTTAAAAACCCAATAATTGGAAACTGAAATTTAGTAGTACTTAATTAAATACTTGAGTATTTTTTTGTTTCAAATAATGCTGAAGCTAAGTTCAAGACAAAAATTTAATAGTTTTAATTCTATAGTGATAACGAATTAACATGGTTTTTATGACAAAGCTATCTTGTAGAAAGTCGAGTACATGAAATAAAATGAAAATGGTGAACGATTTTTGAAGAGTTTTCTTTTGCTATGGGTCCATTACCGACCTCTAAGGCATCTCAAAGAGGAAAAGGGCTCTAAAAGCGTTGCCAGAACGACGATTTTACCGTCATTTTGATGATTTTTTGGCGCAATGACGATTTGACGATTTATGTTGAAAAATTTTTTTGTTTGAAAATCTGTTCTGCCATTTTTATACATATAAATAGTACATATATCACAAAATAAGGTCCCCACACACCAAAAAAAACTTTAGCTCCAAAAATATTCTCAATAATAGCTACTACTTTTTTTTTTTTTTTGTTTAAATGTTTATTTATTTATCCAATAAACGGGATACAATTTATATGGATGCTTAGTTAACTTATCTAAGTACAAAATTAAATAGGTACATTTCTGTTCATGGGTATAATATTAAAAAAGGTAAAAAACAATGAAAAACCATAATACTTGAACAAAATTGATACGGTGCATGTGACAAAAGTGAAAAGAATTAATTAATTAAATATTGTCTATTGCCCGGTGTTATACACTAGTCCGTTTTCATGATTGTATCTAGTGTAAAAAATTAAAATTTTGTCATTTAAGACCAGTTGTCCCGATTCATGTAGATCATGAATGTATGTCATCTTTGTGTATTTACCACTTATCTGATTTGGGCAATGTATGATATCCCTAATTTTAATAAGTGATACATAGTATAATGTGGCAAAAGTAAGTTTTCAAAAATTTTAATATTCAAAATTGCCACATTTTAATCCAACAACTTTAGTGAATTCGTCTTCAGTAGTGAAAAAAAGATTTTTACACCGTTCTTTTCCAAACTATTCTTTACCAATTTTCTTTAATCCTCGGCACTTTGAGAACTGCGTTCTAAAACAATCAATTTCAATCTGCTCTTGCATTACCATTTATTGACCAGTCAGGGCTTAGTGATGATCACTAAAAAAAAGCTTTTTTCATCATTATTCATTTCTATACTTTTTTAGGTAGTTTGATGCACAATGATTGCATTTAAGATAATGAAAATATTACCTATTCAGCTTTTCTCTTCAGGAACTGGGACGTCTTTTGAAGGAATAAAGAATAGGTATATTTGCGTTGAACTTGATTTCCAGTGATACAATTTTGATAATGGTTTCTATGCATAAATATTTTAAAACCAGAGTATTTAACTCTTGATGTTATTAACATTGATTTCAGAGGCAACACAATATTTTTGGAAAGTAAAGATATTTACCTTGGCGTTAACACTAATTAAAAAAAATCCTTGTAAGCCTCATAAACCGCATAACATGTGTAAACTTGTCAAAATTTATATGAAAGGTGACCGTGTGTTTATGCAATTTACAAGGTTTACAAGGCTTTTCCACGTTTTGATGAAAACTCTTAATGTGTTGCAAAATATCTGAAAGTTTGTTTTCAGAATTTGTAAATAATGGCACTTTTTTTTATAATGAGTTGTGTAATCAAATAAAAAACAATTTGATTTTAATCATGCTGCATTGAAAGAATTAAGTTTTCTTTAGCCAGGAAAACTAATTTCAAATGAAATCAATTTATTACAAAATTTAATGTCACATTTTAAAAATTTAGGGGACGAAAATTAATTTCAGCAACTATTTAGATATTGACTTTAGGGATAATATAAATGAAATTACAGTTGAAGAAAACTTTGGAGAGCTATCTTCAACATAAAACGTGGTAATTCATCCATTCCATTGTCAAATTTTATTTTTTTTATAACTCTTCCGCAAATGTTGAAAGACTATTTTCAAAAGTCGATTTATGTAAATAAAACTAAGTGCCGAAATCGCAATTCAATCTGTTATCTGTATCTGTAAACAATTTTGATTTTTTCTCTCATGACGATTTTTTTGTGAACATGACGATTTTTTCTTACAATTTTGACGATTTTTGAAGTGAAGTTTCTGACAACACTGATTAGAAACTGAAGGGAAAAGCTGAATAGGTAAAGTTTTCATCAACACAATGTCCCATCAAAATTTCTAAAATGGTGTTAAAATATGTTCGATATAATGAAAGAAGCATTTTCTAATGATCATCCCTAAGCCCTGACTCGTCATCAAACGGTAATGCAAGGGCGAATTGAAAAAGCATTTTTAGGAGCACGCTGGCCACAGTATTATGGAATAAAGGAAAATGGTGGATAAAGGTTTATGGCAAAATAGTCCCAAACGATGCAAAAATCTTGTTTTCAATATAGAAGAGACATTACCTAAAATTGTTAGCGGAACTTAGTTTTATCGTCACTTAGTAATATTAATTTTAAAAGATCAGAACTGTTTTTTTTTTCTTTATAATATTATTGCTATTTCAACAACATGCAGCTTTATAATGCTGTAAAAATAAATTTAGATTTATCTATTATTGCGAAGATATTTGGTGATTTTTTTTTTGTTTTTTTTTTTTTTAATTTTGAGTGTACATACAGTCCGGTTTTTTTCCACAAATTTAAAAATTCCAAACTGTACTTAAAATGCTTCGGTAGGGCCGAAGTGCCTCGAAGATGAAAGAGGGTGGAAAAAGGTACGATTACACCTAAAATATCAACACTGAGCAGTTTACTTCCACGTTTGTACTAGGGATGTGCAAATCGGCTTCGACCTTAATCGAAACTGATTTTTAATCGACTTTTGGCACAAAATTTCAACTTTTTATATATATGTACTAGTGATTTTTGACATTTTATTTTAAAATAGTTCTAAAATAGTTTCACTCTTCAGCCCACTGTGTATTATTATACTTGACACATCCATGGGCTATCCCATGGCAGAAGAATGATGGTAGACACATTTTGACAAGTGAGAGGAACTTTGACAATTGGGAAATCATTTGTTTTGATACCATTCTTCTTTTTGCAACAGTGTTGTATTTTCATGGTTCATAGTATTGCATGTACATAGGGAGAATTAGTTTCTGGTTTTTGTATTATTTATCCACTCTTAACATGTTCAAGGGTATTTGCTAATAAAGAAAACAACTTAAATAACATTATTTACATATTTTATTATAGAAGGGATCAGCTGCGAGCACTAAGGTCATATAAACTGTATGCCATTTAAAACAAACCACAAAGGCTTATATATTGTAAATAAATACACATATATAAATAATTAATATTAAAATTCTCTTGTTTCGTTTTTTTTATTACATACAACAAAAATTCGTAAAAAGTCAATTAACCGATTTTTATTAATCGACTTTGAATTTGTGATCAATTCAAAAGTCGAAAATCAATTTTCCCTAGTTTGGACGTACGGTAATGTTGCGCAAAAACGTATGCAATTGTACTTTGTATAAAATTATCTGCTTACATGAATACCCTTAATATGTTTTAGGTTTGTTCAGGAGTTCGAAGGGAAGAAGATAAATGGATGTCAAATTTGTTGTCAAGATCATATGTTTACACTTGTTTATGAACTAAAATACTTTTTGCACTTATTCTTTAAACTTATTACACAAATAAAAAAAAAAATCGTGTAATCGTTAACTTTCACGCAATGAATACCGACAATTCCTCAATGGTTTTGGACCCAGATCTGGCAAATCAGCTTTTTGATTCGGGTGCGATCCTTATTATAGCCGGTGTGCCAGTAGGAACGGAATTCGGTATTGATCTGTGCTCCTATACGATTGGAGAAAATTTCCGTGGTGTGAAGATGATTCCCCCAGGACCGCATTATGTGTGGTGTTCTTCGCAAGGACCTTATGGCGATGCAGCACCCCGTGTTGGATTTGTATATTACTTTCAAAGTAGCGAGATTGTTGTGCGGGAGTGGGATAACGCAAATGAAGAGTTGCGAAAACGAAGAATAGACGAACCAGATCTGGAGAAAAAGCGGATTCGCGAAAATCTACTTGAGTTAGATCGTTTCTTAGCAGCCTATGACTTTCGTTATGTTGGGCCATGGAAACAACTTACGGACGCAGTCACAGAGTCAACGATTGAGCGGTGCCGCCCTGCACTGGGAACAATACGTACAAATATAGAACTGCAATCCTGTCCAGATTCGGAGCGTCCACGTGGTGAGTTGAAAGCGCTGCAGCAACAAAGTACTAAGTTGATGGTGGATGAAAATGATTTGTTGCCCAACCTGAAACCCATAGAGGGTACAACGCCTCGTTTTACGGCATTGCCGGCACGAGTGCCAAAAGATGCAAAACCGGGTGATGTGTCGCGTCATTGCATGGATTGTGTGGCAGCGTTAGATACACTCATAAATGCCTTTGTGAGTACAGATGCATTAGTTGAAGAAATTCAATTAGCATATGTGTTCTTTCTCGTTGGTTATTCCGTGGAATCTTTGGCACAATGGCGAAAAATATTAAATTTATTATCACATTCGGAGAAAGCAATAGGAAAGTATAAATTGCTATACATGAAATATAGCGAAGTGTTGGCGCATCAGCTGCCGTATTTACCAGAAGAGCTATTGGAGCCATCCCAACGCAATACAGTATACAAAGATGTGCGCTCTTTACTCATAAATCTGAATTTGAGTGGACTGAGTCTCAGCGCTGAGCGCCTGTCTCAAAAGTTGCTGAAGTCGCTGCATTGGGAATTTGTGGGTCTTCTGGACGAGGACCCTGAAGATATGCCGGTTGTAGTTGAAGAAATTAAAGAATAGAATTGTAATTCCATTTATAATTTTGGGTATACATTTATTTTACTGGTAGTTTTTAAGTATGGTAAGAACCACATTAATACATAAACTGTAAATTTTAAATGATGTTATATGGATTCATTTTGATTTCCGCAATAATTGAATGAGTTATATGAATGAGTTATACCTGAATAATAATAACCCACACTTTTAATTAATATTTTAACAGCAATTATTTTAAATAAGAATCGAGTTTCAAGACCCTGAAATTTAAATTATTTATCCTTTTTGACTTCTTCTGCGTCCACTATTTTAATCTCTTTTGTGTTGATTTCGTTGGTCAGTTTTGTTTTTTCTTGGCTGCATTCTTTAGAATCCTTCTCGCCCTCTTCATTTAGATCGACAGCATACTGGGCCGCTAACTCTTCTAAGCGTTTTTGATTATTTTGCAAATATCCTGGTAACCAAAATATTGTCTGAACCATTCTGAAAAAAGTGTACATACACATATAACAATACATTTTTCAACTTGCTGAATACACTTGGATAAACTTACTTGATTAAAATATATCCTGACAAAGCCAACAATAGACAAGTACAGGATGTCTTCACCATGCTCCAATAGTCTACTACCACTTGTTGATGTTTCATTTTAATTTTCGATTTCTATTTAAATATATTTCATGAAATAAATGAACGTAAAAGTATGTAAAAATCAGGACGCTGTAAATTCAATTGTACTACTACTAAAGCGATTTGCTGAAGTTAATCAACTGCGTCATTTGTTTTGGTATGAACTGCCAACATTTGGTAGCTGTGGCAATATATAACGAGTTGCATACATATACATATCAAATTTCTTACGTGTCTTTTTTGTGTGTTTGTCCAAGTTACACATGCGCCGAAAATCAATAAACCAAACAAACTCAGCATATGCAATCATACTCATTGAATTTGCTCCACTGTATTCAAAAACCCACTAACTTCTAATATTGTAGAGAAATATCCTGAGTTTGGGCTTCGATTGCATTAACCCCTTCCGTATCGCTTATTTGAAATTTTTATAGATATCGATAAAAATTGGAATATTAGTCAATAAAAATGTGGGAATGACAAATATGTAAACTTTTCTAAACAAGGGCATCTGAGCCTGTAAGAAAAGGACGCGCACATATGTGTGGGTTGGTACTTGGGATGCCAATCAATCCCGGTAGCGGAACGGTTTTATATAAATGCAACGTGGCATTTAATTTTATGATTAAAGAAGTAGCGAAAAAGGTCCACTTTGAGCAATCTTTTATTTCCTAACCTAGTCGAAAGAATTAAGCAGCGTAGAATAATTTGTCAGACGTGTTTTCTTTTTTACTTAATCCAAATAATATTCATGAACTTAAATATGACTTTTATTGTTATTAAACAAAAGCTTTAGAATATTCTCTTTAAATTAGAAAATGTGCCTTATTGCAAAACCAATATATGAAGCAGTATATGCAGATCACAAAATTTATTCAACAGAAAATTTTATAGTTTATGTATTAATGATGGTGGTGATAGGTGTTATTAGCTCCAAAAATATTCTAATCACTTTTTAACAATTTAACCAACAAGTGTTAAAGCAGAAACGTTTTTCTCGCCAGCAGGCTTTATATGCAATAAGTTTAGGTCAAGATAGGACAAAACGTTTAGATGCATTCATATTTACTCAATAAAATAAATAATGGATAGGAATGCACGTTTTTTCTTTCTACCTCAACAATGTCAGCCTATTGAATACCCTGCTGTCTCAATATTCTAAGTTGACCTCAAAACAAGTGATATATAAATATTTTTTTGAAATAATATGTGCGCTCTTTTATATAACGCACACTAACTAGAAAAGGCGTACAATTCGAAATTGAAAATTTTTCAGGAAGCGATAAAAAAAGTTTGTCTGTTTGCCTAGGGAAGCATATAATAACATGTTTTGAATAAGTACCTATAGATGCATAACAATATGTGTTTCTTTTCATTAAAAAGCATCCATAGGTAAGCAAACACATTTTTTTACAGTTCCCTGAAAAACTTTTAATTTTTGTGTCATTTCAGTTGTGCTCCTTTTGTAGTTCGTACGCTATATATAAAATATGGGGGATGTTATCTCAAGGGAACCCACTTGTAAAATGGTCAGACTTAAACTTGAATAAGGTTTAGTTCTATTCTATCCTTTCTTTTGACCAAAATAAAATTAAAATTAACCTCTTTGAAAGAAATATGATCGAAACGCTTGAACAAAATTTTTTTAATTAGTTACATGGATCCGAAACAGGCTGTTTAAACAAAATGCCAAAATTCTACCCCCACCAAGTCGGCGAGTTTTTGATCGATCTCGTTCAAATTTGGTGTGGTAACTACTACCTAATAGGACTAAACTTAGTTCAAGTTTGAGCCCGATCGATTTTACAAGTGAGTTCCCTTGAGATGAAATCGCCCATACACAGTGTGGCCAACTCAGCGCTTTTCCCGCTAAATTTAGTGCTTTTTGAAAATTAAAACGCGGAAAGAAAGACATCAAAATTACAAAATAAATTAAAACACTAATTCGTTTTTTTATCGAACGAGTTTCAGTATTACAGGAGTCCTTCATAATAATTACTTTCGTAGTACGTCTGTTACTTTGAGGCTTCGGCCACTGTTAGTTTCTTCCCGGTAAACTAGGTATACATATTTATTTTTATATATGCCGAGAAGTACATAGCATAAATATAATGTTACCAGTTGTTGTTTCATTTCCTGTCATTAAATGCAACGAGACCCTAAATCAAGGGAAAACTGTTAAATTGCTTTGCTTACTATCATTATACCAAATGATTGTACAAGTGAGTAAGATGATTTTTTCATTTAAAGCGTATTCACACATGATTTAACTAAATGATTAATTAGTCAATGACAGCGAAATGATTAATGATTTCAATTTTACAATCTTTAGTCAAATTTGCTATTCAATGAATGCAATCGCAAAATACTATTCATTGAATGTGACTTCAGCGATTTAAAATCGCAGTTGATTGCAGTCTTATAGTGTGTAGTTTTATAGTAAAACAATAAAAATGTGTGCGTGAAAGCGCACCTCCAAGATGGGGTAGAAAGAGTGGGCGTGACATGGCGAAGAATGGGGTCCCTTAAAACGAGCAAACCGATTAAAATGGCATATGTGCTCAACAATAGCAAGAAAGGCTATGAATGTTTGTGTGTAAAGGTGGTATATTGGAAGGCAGTGGTTTTTGGGAAGCCATAGCAATAATGATGAAGGTTTGTTGAGATGATTGCATTAACTGAGAAGAAGTTTGTCACTATTGAACAAGTGGAAGTGGAAAAACCCATGTAAACGATGTGACTGATAAATGCAACCCATAAAAATTTAATAACTGCAGATCAACAATTTAATTTTTGCGTGTTGCGCTACCTTCGTAATAGTTTAAAAAAAAACGGAACACTATCTGGTGGGGAAAAATTCTGGTTTTCACTTCATAAAGTCCTTTACTTAATTGCCTTACCAACAAGTCCTTATTTGTTAAAGCCAGTCTTTTTTGTTTTTAATTTTGTTGTTTATTACACTGCGCAACAATATATTGACCTAATTTTACTAATCGAAAGGAAAAGAAAATATATAAATTTTTTAGGTAAAATACGTAGAAAGTCGTTTCTTCCTCTGTTTTCGTTCAATATCGTAAAAATAGATGGATTTAAGGCTTTGCCACGTTCTGAGATCATAGAATAAATACATTTTTCTCACATATACAAATCGAATTTCTACTCCAAGTTTTTGAATAAACTTGCAATTTTGGCCAAAGAAGACCAATTAGGAGAAGAGATATGACTTTTCTTACACCTTTTCCTATAATAGATTCTCAGATTATACATCGAGAAATGCACGGTTATTTCCCAAAATCAAAGAAAACGCCAATTCATGAGCAGAAAAACCGACCAACTTCAACAGGCTGTAACGAACGCCCTTCTTCTTGTTTTTAAGTAAATAAATAAAAATAAAATAAATAATAAAACTGTCAGCTGAGATGTACGTGCTAACGGCGAGACAGGTAACATTTTTTTTATGTCTATTTTTAGTATTTTTAGGAAGTTCTGTAAAAATCTTTACTTGAGCGGGAGTAGAGTATATCGCTCATTTACTAAAAAACTGTCATAACTCAAAAAACGCGATTTTGCAGAAAACGCGTTCAAAGTTTTCAATTGACTTCCACTTTGCAGAAAAAAGAAGAAATCTTATAATTCTCACGCGCAGAGTATACAAGATATTAATATGAAATACGAAGCGTGACATAATGAATAATTCTGCATCATTAACTCAAAAATCGTGTTTTTTGACTTATGACAGTCTTTTAGTAAATGAGCGATATGTATATGTGTATAAGATGGCTTATTTGCTCCATACATTTTGCTAAAGTATTTCAGATCTTAATTGTGACAGCAGAATATGAAAATAGGGTGCTAAAAACTAATTTGTGAAAACTTGATGCGGCTAAAGCGAATTTTTTGTACAAATTTTTAAATTCAACCGTTAGGGTTTTGAAGATAGCGGTAATTTTTTTATAATTAAAGTACATAAAATTGTAGGTAATTTAATTTAGTTTATTTAAAAATCAAGTTAATCTTTGACAAATTTCGACAAAAAATTGCAAAAAAACAAAGCAGACGTTGAAAAAATTGCATTAAATTAATGAAACTTACCAATTAAGAAGTAACTACTAACTTTTAAAATGTTTTCCATACTTAATCGCTTGCGTCAAAATTGTGGATTTATATCAATATGTAATACAGGTGTCCCCGTATAACACGATTATTAGGTTCCAAAAAAGCATCGTGTTGTGAGAATTCATGTTATACGGAACAAGGAACCAGTATAAAAAGCGGAGTTAGGCTCCAAGAATTTAGAAATCTGCCGTATTATATACGAAATCGTACAAAAATAGGGTTATGTAGTACAAGTAGTACAAAAATAGGGCTGTCACATGCAGGGGCATTCATTTGCTTTATGTATATTTTAACTTTTTGTACGGTTTGATACATTTTCTCTCTTTTATTAATAAATTAAAGTTTTTAATTTTGATTGTAAAAAGGTAAAAAATCAGAAAGTAAGTATATTGATTTTATAGAAAAAATTTTTAATAATAAGCACTTAACAGATAATTTGTTGGAAGATTTAAAGAAAAAATTTGAATCTAACAAGCAAAAATAACAATGAAACTAGAACACAGAGTGAACTGGAATTTGATAAATTTAGCAAATAAAAATTAGAGTTGTAGTTAAATAGCTTATTAACAAATTTAAAAAGCGATTTGGATTTCCAAGTTATTTTCACTAATCATGTTATACCAGGGATTCAGCTATTTGCAAATCGTTTTGGAAGAAAATCCTGCTATAGTGTCATCGTGTTATATGGGGATTTCTGCTATCAACAAATCGCGTTGGAGCGATATCGTGCTCTACGACTGCCGTGTTGTACGTGGGAAACCTGTACATATGATACTGCAAACAGACGAAAATAAAGAATACAAATTTCCACGATAAGACAATTTTTTCAACTCCTGCCTTGTTTTTTCGTGCAATTTTTGGACGACATTTGTCAAAGGTGAACTTGATTGTACTCGACATGGGTTCACTAAAAGTTAATTTACTAGTTCAAATATAACTCGACTTGAAAAATTTTTGTTTTTTAAATAAACTAAATTACCTACAATTCTATGTACTTTAATTATAAAAAAATTACCGCTATCCTCAAAACCTCAACGGTTGAATTTAAAACTTTGTACAAAAAAGTGCTAAATAGTCACTTTAGGCACTAGGGGTGGCTTTGGGTTCAGTTGTATCAAAAAACTGGGTACGCCATTCGCTTTAGCGGCATTTTTTACATAGATATGGATATCTGAAAATCTGTTATATGCAAGTTAAATGCTTTTTCCATACAAAATCCCAAACCTATTGTAAAACATCCTTAAGAATAACGGTTTTCAGAGTAGCGCATCCAGTTTTCACAAATTTAAATTTTGTTTTTCATTTTAATTGGTTTTTAACACCCTATTTTCATATTCTGCTGTCGCAATTAAGATCTGAAATACTTTAGCAAAATAAGCCATCTAATGTGTATACATACCAGCGATGCCAACTTGTGGGGAATTCCCCGATTTGCGGGAAATCGGGGAATGAGCTGTTTTTTTGCGGGTAATTTGAAATCGTTCAGCTTTTAGTAATTAAAGTCTGAAGAATATTTTTTGTCAAATTTTATGTAATGCAAAACATTTAACTTATGAAATACTTTATATTTTGGGTCAGATGTCAAAATCAGCCGAATAACAAAATAATAACAACACACTTTTGTTGTTGAGACCATAATGGCGGCGTAAAGAGGATGTAAAAATGGAGAACAAACGTAAACAAAACAATCAAAATTAAACAATGATTTTGACAGCCTATGATGTTGACCACGAAAAAAGGAGAAGAATGAGTTGCTGGTAACTTCACCTGGTATAAATTCACCTTGAACAATAACGAACTTTTTCTTTTCGTCGCAATTCACTCTTGCTGGAATCGAAACAAGAAATCGTAGAAGTCAGCAACGAGGTGCAATACCGATGGTGTGACAGCGACGGTTGTCGACACATCCAGCGGACAAAAATGTATGAATGGATGAGTTTGACATGTTTGATAAAGCAAATATTTAACATTTATTTTGGAAAATAACATTCAACAATTACAGTATTTACATATTCTTTATATACAAATATGAAAACGTTTGGTTGCGGTTTTGCATATTTCACATAAGTATTTTTGAATCTTTTTCTACTGATTTTATGAATTGTTATTACTATTTTCAACATTTTACCCAAATATATGTAAATAAGTATATTTAGGTAAAATGTTGAAATATTTTAGTTGAATATATTTAGCTAAAATGTTGCAATTTTTTCATACAAAAATTGTTTTTTTTTTACATGTTATCGTAGCAGCGATATATAAAATTTAACATGTATAAGAGAATGAATACTGCACCTCATGTTAAAATCTGATTGTAACTGAAAACCAAAGCAAAGAATAAGAGGAAGAGATGTGTGTTTTTGTTGTTTTCCCGATAGTTGACGAAAATAAGCCATTACATAATTTCAAATTTTATATTTTCAATCGTTTTTACATTGTGCAACGCTTATGGATAGAGGTAAAATTGGTAGCGGTTTAAGTGAACTATTCATCTGTCAATTTCGTTTTTCGCTTTTCGTTTTAAATCATTCAAATATTTTCAGACCTACTAAAACTCGCAATTACATATTTTCAGGACAATCTGTATGGGGTTATAAATATGTATGGGGCTAGGAGAAATTATTTTATGCTTTTTAGTCCGTTTTAAAAACGTGGTATATTAACATTTTTTTTATTTAAATTATTTTATTAAATAAGTAGTGTTTAAATACTAAATTAATGCTAAATAATACTACTACAAAGAAATAAAATAAAATTTTGGTTATCACGATAGCATACAAAAGCATAAGCAACATATCGTCGTCGTTCAAGCAGAAATCACTAAGTCCGAAATAATTTTTTTAGTTGGATCCGTATCAGTGCTGCCGTTTTGAAAATTTTAAGGGGGGAATTTTTCCTTTTAAGAGGAGGATTTTGCTTCACAGGGGAGGAATTTTTCAAAATGTCTTACAAGTTTTCAAATAAGTATTACTTAGAATCTAGAGTCTTAGATAATTGCAAACAGTTGCACTAATGTATAGAAATTTTATTAGAAAAAAATACATTTTTTTATTCACAGCTGTTACAACTTCAGTCATACTTAAAGCTAAAAAATTTATGAAAATAAAACAAATTCATATAAAAACCAAATATACCTTCTTTGGAAACAAACGGTAGTATCAGTAAATAATAATAAAAAAAAGCAATAATGATTAAAAAACTACAACAAACTTATCTTCTTTCTTCTCAAAATCGGGTAAAAAAGTAGAAAAAAAAAGTATTTGTGGTACCAGCTTAATCAAAGGTACCTAGAATTAGTTTCAATTGAGAAACAATTATATTTGCCGCTATGCTTCTATGTGGAAAACTTAAAATTGCGCCAATAAATTTTTCCAGTTTTGAAAGCATTTTTTCTTTTAAAGCATTCTTTAAATGAACAATTCCACAACAAAATTCTTCCAGTTCCAAATCTAATATATATATATATAAATTCATTACTAATTTATTGATATTTATTAAATATGCAAACTTACTTTTACTCGGTTTTTCTACTATTGATTTCAATTGTCAAAAATTACAAGCATTAACACAAAGACAAGCAAAAACTTCTGGAAAAGGAAAACGAACTTTTGAATTTTGACAGTAATCCAGCGATAAATAAAGTAGAGCTAGTCATAGTAACAAATATTTCACAGACAGAAACTAAAATAACGCAACAGAACATATTAAGTTTGATTTACGTTTACAACCAAAAATTGAAGAATACAACCCAAAAATTGAAGAATATGAAATAGGAGGATTTTTTCCGATTGGGGAGGACAGGAGGATTGAGATTTGAGCGGAGTACGAATACTACGATCGGAGTATCTTCGGCAGTACTGATCCGTATTAATTAGCTTCTATAATTAGAATGACATAATAATTTTAATTTTTGATAATGCAGTTAAAACCGTATACTTATGTGTGTATCAATCTGTTAACTTTAAAAGATTTGCTAGTGCTCGTAGCGCACCATGCACTGCATAAACTAACTTCATCTCAGAAATTAAAAAAATGGACTTAGTGAATCTGCCAGAATGACGACGATATATTCTGCCAAAATGTTAGTTCTCACTGTTGTAGACACAATAACAACATATGCATATCGCTGCCTTAATGTGCTAAGGCCCTAACATCAAATTTTTCAATATCGAGTTTTTGATGGATTATGATAAAACGTGCCCACTTTCGTCTGCACCGAAAACTTACAATGTTTTCTTTTAGTTTAAATTCAAAATTCTCGAAGCAGTACTCTAAATAACAAAATGTTTTTTGCTTCTCCTGTAAAATTTGAAAAATGCGTGTTAGGGCCTTAGCAAATTAAGGCAGCTATATATTCTACTAATATAAAGCTGCTGATTACAGCGATTTCAAGTCCAAACTGATCTGTGCAATGCCTAAGCATAAGCAAACATATATCCTGCCAAAATATGAGTTTTCATTGTTGTAGAAAGATGCAGGATACGTCTGCGATGAATCTTCTTAATGCAGCCTGTTGACTCTCAAAGTCCAATGTAAAGTATGTATACAAAAGCTATACACCTGTTTAGATTTCCCAAAATAACATTTGTTGAAAATGCATATTTCTAGGAATATCCTAAAATACATAGTTTCTAACTTATTAAAAATGAATCTCAGTGACGCTGAAAAAAAAACATTATAAAATTGCACTAGAATATTTATCAACTTTGGCACCAAATTACTAGTCTGATATGTGGGATAGGTTCTTATAAAAGCGAATATCAATTAAAAAAATTATTGTAAAATTCGAGATTGATTTTTCCCTCTTGCTCATATGAAATCGTCCACTGTGCGTCGTGAGGTATGCACCACAATACGGTAGTTCCGAATACGATGAAAAATGCGAATGGTTTGTGGATCGAGTATTAAATTAAAGGTGAAACACTTTTGCTCTACAGTGTATGTATCTACATATGTACATATACTAGCTTTATTTCCGGTAAATCACAACTCATTCGTTGGTACTAGCTAATATCATAAATAACTATGAAATCAGAAATTGAGAATCTTTTCAGATATTGAAACTTAAGTTTTGTATGATTTAGTGGCACCCCTGACGCAGGCTTTGCTAAAAAATGTGAAAATCTTATCAGAGAGAAATAAATTTTCACACTTAAAATTTTTTATTTATTATGGCTAGTGATTAAACACTAGGTGGGCTTGTGGGTGTCAGATAAATGAAACTCCTGGTATGGTATAAAAGAGACTAGATATTTTATTGCAAAGGTTAGTGACAAAATGAATCGTGTCATATTTACACTTGTAGCAGTCGTCGTAGCAGCAGCTGGATATGTTGCTGCTGCTGATAGACCTATATCAGATTGTGGTGAGCGTATTCTCGCTGATGGTTATCCAATGGAAAGGCATAAAGTGACCACAGACGATGGTTATATCCTAACAATGCATCGCATTCCTTACTCGTCGAAAACTGGAAATAATGGAAAACGTCCGGTTGCATTTCTAATGCATGGTATGTTAAGTTCTTCGTCTGATTGGGTTCTAATGGGCCCAAATAAGGCTATTGCCTACATACTCTCGGATGCGGGTTATGATGTTTGGATGGGAAATGCTCGTGGCAACACTTACTCAAAGAAGCACAAAGTGTGGCCAACATATTTGCAAATTTTCTGGAACTTCAGTTGGCACGAAATTGGTATTTACGATGTTCCTGCAATGATTGACTATGTGCTCAAACTGACTGGGGATTCCAAACTGCAATATGTCGGACACTCACAAGGCACCACCGTTTATTTGGTAATGATGTCGGAAAAGCCTTCCTACAATAATAAAATTAAGTCGGCGCATTTGTTAGGCCCCGCAGCCTATATGGGTAACATGAAAAGCCCACTAACCAGAGCGTTTGCACCCATTATGGGGCAACCCAATGCGATGGTTGAGTTAGTCGGTTCTATGGAGTTTATGCCAAGCAATAAATTTAAACAAAATTTAGGTATTGAAATGTGTCAATCAACTTCGCCATTTATTGAAATGTGTTCCAATGAGATTTTCCTTATTGGAGGTTATGACTCCGAGCAGCTGGATGTGGTAAGCGATATATTAAAGATTCAATTATGTATATCTGTGGACTTTTGACAAAACAATTTTTCTCTGCATTTTGACTCGTTTTTGCTACTTTTAACCCCAAGTTTCTTGGATTAGGGACTAGATGTATATTTAGATAGGAGAAACAAAAGTATGTAGAATTTAAAAGGAAAGATGAAATGTTATTGTTTTGTTAAAAGCCCACATACATATATGCAGTTTTTCTTTTACCTAATAAATACAATTGAATACTTGCATGTATAGGAATTGCTCGAGCACATTAAAGCAACCTCACCAGCTGGCGCATCTGTGAATCAAAACATACATTTTTGCCAGGAACATAACTCCAAGAAATTCCGCAAATTCGATTACAGTGTCATACGCAATCCATACGAGTACAACGGCAGCTTGAGTCCACCAAATTACAAAATCCAAAATGCCAAAGCTCCAGTTATGTTGTATTATGGCGCTAATGATTGGATGTGCGATGTCAACGATGTACGCAAATTGCGCGATGAATTGCCAAATATGAAACTGGATTACTTGGTGCCTTTCCCTAAATGGGCTCATTTAGATTTCATCTGGGGCACTGAAGCTAAGAAGTATGTCTATGATGAGGTGCTAAAACAAATGTCACAATATGAATAAAATCTGATCACCTTTGGTAGAAAGTGAATATAAAAATTGAGTTAAAATTTTGGGTTTCAGAAAAGATTTTGTGCCCATGTTCGGGCGATTTTAAATACACTACAGATATCGAAATGTGGTCCAAATGCTATGAGAATGACATTTTTGCTGGCAGTTAGCACACAGGGGGCATTGTGTTGATTGCGGAAGGAAGATAGGTGAATCGCTAACTTTTGTTCTGGATTATATTTTTTAATATTTAATAACACGAGCCTCTAGTAAAACCCACGCTTTTCACGTTGAAACAATCAGACCTATATATATATCAACGTGAAAAGCGTGAGTTTTACTAGAGACTCGCGTAGCTCTAGAAAAATTGTTTTTATTAAATCATTTAAGTGTCACCTAAGGTATGAGCATTATGGTTCCATTTTTCAGTGAATACTGACATTGGTTTTCCTGTAGAACGATTTCGACAAAAACTGTGTTAACGGTCATTAAAAGTGAAAGCTTTTATGCTTCCTATGGCCTAAACCAAATTGCGATGGGGCGGTAATTCGCAGGATCCGTAGTCTTGACTTTTACAAGTGTCAGGCTGAGCGTCATCCAACAAGACGGAAATCCACCAGTAGCTTATGAAAAGCTGAAAAGATTGCCTATTTTTTCATTATGGAAAAAGTTCGCAAAAGTTGGTCAGGAAAAAAAAAACAATTATTTTCTTTTATCTTTCTTTTTTTTATGCCTGTAAAAGTGCAATAAAGTTGTTGGTTTTTCAGCGGTGTGAGTTGGCGCATTATCGTGTTGTAAGAAAACGATACAGTCCCCTTGTTTCTAGTTTTGCCACAAATTAATGTGTGGTAAGTTATTTTCTGTATACCACTCAGCAGTTCCGTCTGAGCAGTTTACAGAGGAATAGCAGCTGCAATTTTCAAGTCCAGTTCATTAGCTATCATTGGAGGCATGGTAGTTCTATTTATCGAGCAAGTGACGAGAAGGCCACCTGTATAAAGAATTGAAGTAGACAAAACCGGCTTGTTCTTTACTCTTTTCACGAAAGACCATAAGTTCTTACTATCCCTATAGAACCATTCCCCAGACTTTGTCTCTAGTCTCGCTCTTTTAAGAAACTTTTGATGGCTTAAAATATAATTATAGTTAAAAAAAATTTGCTGCGTACGAATTAAAAAAAAAAAAAAAATTCATGTAAATATCTCAAAAACTTTAAACTTGTATTTATACATATTTCTTTTTATTTAATACATATGTATTACTAAAAGTATAAAGGCTAAAACACATTTCAGCTGAAAACTAATAAAAACAATTTCATAATAAATAAAATAAAATTCAGATACATATATGCATAATTTTATCCTTTCTGTAAGACCAGAGCTTAGCCCCAAAAATATAAGTCATCATTTACGGAGCATACATTACATATATCCGAACAATATGGCTATTTACAATTCTGCTTAGTTTAGGTATAATTGATTAAATTGCATATCTTTATGCAAACTTATATATTTATGTGCTCTACTTAGGTACTTGCTAGTTACCAATAATAATATTATAATATTAACGCAATACTATGTCTAAACATTTAAATCATCGTCGTCAATTCATTTATCAATCAATCAATAAACAAAAACTTAAGTACATTACACATGATTGAACTGAATAAAGTCATCAACCAACTATCAATAAAGACAATAACTAATTATTTAATTTATTACTTGAATTTGTATTTGCACATATGAATGTATGCACATAAGGAACATGCATACAATCATACATAAATATGTACCAACAAAATATGAATGTATTATTTAGATGCATACTGCAGTATTTTTATTTCATTAAAATTATCACTGGTCCTATAATTATCAGAATTTTGGTAGTTAGGACTAAATTATTAATAATAATGACTTTCAAGAGCTTTTCGACAAATACCATCCACCGATACGACCGCACTATTAATAGGTATATTGTTTTTAATTTCAGTACACATTATTAAACGCGCATCAGCGTTCAACCAACACAAGTGGGCCTGAGTTTAGACTCAAGTAGGTGGTATTTGAAGACAGCTCATTTTATAGCTGCTGTCAGGGACGCAATTTTGAGATTTAGTTTGAATTCGAAATAATAAAATATTTCTTCAGCACTTGTTAAATATCAATTAGACTATGTAGAATGTTGAACCTGATTATAGTATCCATTATTTGGGGAGGGAGAGAACGCATCAAATCCTATGTGAATATATCACGACTCAAACTAGAAGTAGCAATAGCAGCAGCACTTTTTGAGTAGCGTGGCGATGATACTCCCCTTATAGAAGAGGACTGATTGACGTCGCCTACTCTAGCGCAACCTTTTTTCTGCTGCTTCGATGACGACTGCGTTTGTGCATAATTTAATAAACGTCATTTTTTCGTACTGAAATTTGGCTTTGGCAACGCGTTGATGAAGGCCGTGTGCGCGGGCATTGCGGGAGCTATGAATCCCAAATCAGGTATGAGTGATATACTTGGAGATACTTTAGCCGAACCTATCGGGAATTGATTGGAATGATGATGAGTAGTAACATTTGGACGGTAAGGAGGTTGTGGTGGCACAGCGGTTGAAAAATCTTGCATAACATGAATTTGTTGCTGTAATTGTAATTGCTGCTGTTGCTCCTGCAACCGTTGTTGGTAATTATTCAGGTACTGATTGTTGTTGTTATTGTGATTGTTGCTGCTGACGCTGTTGTCATTGCGGATATAATTATTTGGTGAAACATTCGTATGACTTTGATGATAGAAACTCATTGGATTGTTATAGAAATTTGCGTTTTGCCACGCTGCGCTATTGAATTGCGGCATGTGGGAAGAGGACGTAGCAGCACGAAATTGTGGTGTTACAGCAGCGTGGGCATAAGCGGTGGAAGGAGCACTTGAAATAAAATCACTCCATTCATCCTCATTGGAATTGTTGATAGCGTTAATTTCCCCGTCACGATTCGATTTCCGCGCAGGCGAGGGTAATTCCTGGTGGCGATGCTGCGCTAAACGAGGAGTAACAGCTTGGAATAAATTATTGTTGTTTAATAGTTTTGGAATTGCCGCAGTGCTGTTGCTGTTACTGTAGCTACTTGTGGTTGTTGCTACAGATACGGAAACAAAATCCGACCAGTAATCATCATCATTTGAAGTGTTCGCTGTAGAATTTTGTTCTTTTTGTGCAATTGCTGCACTTATGGACAATGAGTTTTGCAGATATGGCATCTGCCCACCACAACCACCATTGTGAGTTGGTGTGGATGTTCGCGACGCACTCTGCGGCGTCACGTCTTTATTTTTTACAGTAGCCTTTGGCTGTGGAAATAGTTCCTCGATACGCGCCAACTCTTCCGGATTTATGCTCGCTGCTGAATTGCCCCACTCAATTTTAGGTTTGGCAGCTGACGGGCTGCTTTCTAGCAATATAGCTTGCGGCAATAAAATAGCAGGACTCAGTATCATTTTGTCGACAATAGTTGGTGAACATGTGCGACTATTTATTGATGCGATTGCATCCTTAGTTTTGGTCACAGTGATTGGTAGTGCAGCAGGAGGCACCGCTAAACTATTTACAGCACTGGTACTCTGAGTAGTCAGCGGTGGCACGGATTGAAACTCGGAAAAGTCATCCTCGTATGTCGCTGCCGTATCATCTGGTAAAGTGTCCTCATTTTCAATCATAGTCTCTGTACTCACGATTGGTGGTGTCTCCTTCAACAGATCTGCCCCCTTATTCGATCTGTTATAAAACTCTAATCCAAATTTTGGATTATACTCAACATCTCTATACTCTTTTTTCACAACCGTCTCATCAATAATGATGCCAGCTGCTGCAATTTCGTAATCAAAATCAATAGGCTCTGTCTTTGTTGTTACTCCGCCGCCGACAACCACTGGCGCTGGATCGCTAACTCGTATTGTTTTTGTCATTGAACTTTCACTCTTTGGTGGAGTATAAATGTGTGTTTCCTTTAATGGACCGGCATATGTGGATGTTGTTACCACTTCATCATCATCATCGTCATCATTGCCAATAGTTATATGCGCATTTGAAAATACAGACGGACCGTAGTTGCTGCCGAATCCAAAGCCAATATCCTCTTTTGTTAATGCTGCTGAACTTTCGATAGTTCCCGTCGACGCTGAAATGTTACTGTTGATGCCGCCTGTTGCACTTATGTTAGTAGCTTCTGCTAGATTCGGCTTTAAATCAACTTGGTGGCTGATGCTGTCTGTTGGAACATTTGCCGGTATCGTTGTTTCTGCTGTTGTAATAGAAACTCCTGATGCCGCTGTTGAGGTGTCATCGACACTGGCATCGATGTCTTGGCCACCACCGATGCTGCAGCTGCCGCTGTACAATGCATCGGTTGAATATGACGATGATTGTTTTTGCTGCTGTTGCTGTGATGTAGCATCGGATGCATTAGACTCTCCAGACTGCGACGTGTGAATCGCTTCAACTTCTCGCGAGTTTGCTGTGTCCTCTTTGGAGGTCCCTAAATTTAAGAAAGAGACATTTGAATTAAGGTTGGTCTTGTTACACAATACATGCGCTCACGCTTCATAGATAATAGTTGGGAATATTAACATGCAAGAACATGCAACAAAAATTATGGCATTTAGCAATCATAACTAATTAAGAAATTAATTAATTTTAGATGTGCGTCAATGTGTACATTATGCAAAGCTCCAAGTTAAAGATATGTTTAAATAAAATCTTGCCGTGCTTGAAATAAAATTGTGCACCCTTCACGTACACAATACCCTAAAATTTATGTTCTTGCCCAAATAGATCAGCTGAATAACATTGATATCTACATATCTAATAAGGTATAATTTTGCTCAATACAGCAACAAAAAATATTGACCATCTTACGAGCCATGGGCGTAAAACTGACGATAAAAATACAATAAAACATAAACATAAACTTTTAAACGCCTTTATTTTTTTAAAGGAAACAAGTTCGGGAAATCCAGCGTGAGGTTTATTACTCTATACCAGAGTAGGCCAGCACCTTGCACGCATAGAGATCAGCTGTTTCGATTTCCACATGTTCATATGTATACGACGAAAGCATTTAGTTGATATGAGGGTACGTGGATGAAAAATTTTTGTATGGGGAATTAATCCTACATACGCTTTAATTGCGTGGATATCTATCCCTTTGCACTATATTACCAATTATGTATGTTGTCAAGTTTTGTTTACAAAATACTTAAATACATAAACAGGGACGCACGTTTCTTTTGTCACTGCGATAATTATCCTACCAGCGTGCGTTAGAGATCGATGGTGCAAGCACAAAAAACTGTTCACATGAAATCTCTTTGCACAAATGCATACACGAAATGTAGTAAATCTAGTGTGCCCATCACTGGTGTACACTAGATGGCTTATTTGTTCCATACATTTCGCTAAAGTATTTCAGATCTTCCTTGCGACAGCAGAATATGAAAATAGGGTGCTAAAAACCAAACAAAATGAAAAAAAAAATTTTAAATTCAGTTGTATCAACTGGGTACGCCATTCGCTTAAGCGGCCTATTTTACATAGAGCTAGATATCTGAAATTCATTTATGTGCAAAATAAATATTTTTCCCATACAAGATCCCAAACCCATTGTTAAACATCCTTTTAAATCACGCTTTTCGAGGTTGCGCATCCAGTTTTCGAAAATTTAAAATTTTTTTTCATTTTGTTTGGTTTTTAGCACCCTATTTTCATATTCTGCTGTCGCAAGGAAGATCTGAAATACTTTAGCAAAATAAGCCATCTACTGTACACAAATATTTTCGATTTATCTTGGTCGTTTCCATGACCTTCAAATTGATGCACAGTGTTATTTATATTGTTTTAGTATGACAGTCAAGATAACAAGCAACATGAAGAAAGCGGACACACACAACATAGATGAAAAACGCATATTTCTGCGAAATTAGTTAGATTAGATTTCGTATGGTAGAAAATATGAAACATATCCCGTGACGAACATTATTCATTGTTCGCTTGTTCATTGACTTAAATTTAGGTACATACATATGTATGTGTATAAAATCCTTTTTCGAAAACTACTTTTATTCTGGTTGCAAGAGTAATAAAACTGTTAACAGAAAACAATAACATAAAAAGAAAAGAAAACTCAATAATTTAAATAGTTTTTTTTTCTAGAGATAAATATCGACGGTTGGCTGCCAGAACCACGAATGTGTGTGTGTGTTTTTTTTTTTTTTCTTTTTTTTTTTAACAAATCCCATTTGGGACTTCGTAATCACAAATTCAAAATCTTTCATAAAGGCGTTGGTTTTGTGAAAGTATAAATTAGTAGGCTCGTATGTCATTTTAAGAACGTTCAAACATTAATATCGACAAGTTTGCGTTACATTCGTGGTTCTGGTAGTTTCCGACGGCGATATGTAGAGTATGTACAACGACTACAACAACAAAACTTACTACAATCCATAAATTGGTTGATTGTCAACAAACGATTATAACCGAGGAGAGGATTCGTATTAACAACGGCATTGGTACAAGTAGATGCAGATTGAGTTGTTGTTTCAATTAAAGTTGATATTGAGTTATGGTTGTTGTTGGTGGTTGTGGTTTCAAAATGGTGATTTTCAATAAGTAGTAAATTGTGATTAGTAGTAATAGTTGGAATGTTTGATAGCAAATTAGTATTAGTAGTAGAAGAGATGGCAGTGGTTTTGTTGGTGGTGATATTGTAGTGATTGCAAGCGATACCATCAAGTGACAGCAACGTACAGTTAAAATTGCAAGTGTTGGTGGAAGAAGCAATAGCGGCATTTATATTATTAGCAGCGTGTTGTTGTTGATATAAATTTGTAATTTTATGGTGAATTCCGTCATTGGAAGAGTTTGCGTGAGAGAATGTGGTGCGTAGTGGGGACCCAGAAGACAGAATACCAAGAATGTCACCCGAGGTTTTGGTGGTTGCCGAATGAGATGATTTTGTTGATATTATGGATGAGGTAGAGACGGCAGCAGCGGTGACATCAATTAAAGGTCGCGTGTTTTGAGCAGAAATATTCGTAGAATTTGATGATGCGTTTGTTGTTTTATTGGTCGTTGTTGTTGATGATGCCGATGATGTTGATTTTCCCAGCGTTGCACATGGATAGGAGGAGGAACAACAGGAGGAGGAATCAAGATTTATGTTATCAAGATTAGCCACCACCACTAGTTGGTCTAGGTCCAATAGTAAAGTGTGAACATGTGATGCTAGACACAATTCATCATCAGTTATATCAGATCATAAATGTGAGAATTGATAAAAATAAATGTGTTTTCTCAAATGAAAAGCAGAACAACAATGACAATTAAATAAAATTAAAAAAATAAGTAAATAAAATCAATAGAAACTCAAGTCCATTTCACATTTTTAAAGACAAGTTTTCCGCCTCGATTGTAAATTTTCATAACTGAAACCGGGGAAAAATAATTTACAGCTAAATAAAATATTCGTCAAAATAAAAGCGATAGAAATATTTTTTATTAAATTATAAACGAAAATTGAGTGTAAATTAAATCGTATTATATTTATACTAGTCGGTAAGGCACCAGTAACTGGGGCTATTTTTTTCCGAAAGAAACCTTTTATGAAAAAACAAATATCAAAAGAGGACCAAACTACTCGTTGGTGTTTGTTTTGTTATTTGTGTATGCAGATAATTCGTCAGGCTGTGGTTATATTGCGAGTATACTCGGCGAACACCATGAAATTGTTGTTGCACCGAACACAAAGAGAGAGTCTGTACTCACTCTCACACCGAACAAGATATGCTCGGTGTATTGTACACCGAGCACGCCGAGTATTCAGCGTGGCAATGAGTTATTTTAAAAAACAGTATCATTACATATAAAATAGTATTAACAAACGCAGACGATCACGATCACATCATCGGCACGAGTTGTTGTTGCTTCAATATAAAATGAAAAATTGAGAGAGATAGCAAGAGAGTAAAATTTGATCGACACGATCACCAAATGATTTGGCTGTCGATGCCGAATCAAGAGATCAAACCAGTGTTACCTTTGTGAAATTATTCAGAATAATTGTCTTTTAGGAGCAAAATAGTTCACTTTTGTTGAACATGTATGCAAAAAGGAAATTAAACTGCTTAATAGCAACACTCGTCATTCTTTACATTCTCGTTTACACATAAAAGTTAATTTGTAAGTATTTTCTCAACACTTTTCTGGTCTTATCATGCCAAAATATTACTTTTTTGGCATATATGTTAGCAAATTTTAGCGCTTCTAATCCAATGTCAATATTGCCCATTTTTATTTGTTTGCTATCAAGAAATTCGAGTATTAACAAAACAAATCTTTATTATCATACATATTTACACTGATAATCTAATTAGCTTAGGCTTTTTGTTGCTCTACTAGTTGTTTGCGTAGGCTTTTTCTATTTTACTCCCCCAAAGGTTTTGAATATAGTTTGGGTCAACTATATCTCTACTAGTTGTTTGCGTAGGCTTTTTCTATTTTACTCCCCCAAAGGTTTTCAATATAGTTTGGGTCAAATGAGCTAGTAGGTCAGCTACGAAAACTAACACAATTCTCACTAAACCACGAAATTTTTGTCCTGGTCAGATGGGTGGTGGCATTGTACTATCGGAAACCCTCTTTTTCCTCCAAATGCCTCAGGTATTTTTACTCAAACCGATTTTACTAGACAGACGCTTATTTTCTTTAAGACATCCGGGCATTCTTTAAAGAAACCGGGACTAATCTTCGTTTTCTTTTTGTAACTCTCAGTAAAATACAAATATTTTCTGAAATTGTATAAAAAATGATGAAAAATTGTTGATAAATTAATTAATAGTGCATAAACCGAGAATCAAACATCAAGTAAGCAATGCCTACCTAGCTTCCTTATTCATCTCACTGTGTGGCACTCAGAGTGAAGATGATGAATAATAAAATCAATATGTTTTACGCTTTAAAGTCAAACAATTGTAATATTAAATATTTCTTCGAATTTAGAGTAGGAATAGTGTTTGGATACGAAAAGAATTGTGCTTGCAATTTATACATGCCCTTGTGGACTTGCCGGTGCAATAATGTACCTTGCAATTTAAACATGTACATGAACAGGCATCGTTGTATTTGTCACTTGTCCGTCTATTTATTTAAAGTGTGCAAAAGCACTAAATTTTAGTTTTCTGATTAGAAAATAAGGATTATAAAATGGATAAATATTTTGCGTATATATTTATCTTAGGAGAGAAATTTATTTATTTAACACACTAAACGTCATAATGACTAAAATAAATAAATATAAGTGATGCAGCAATTACGTTTGGGTGCGCTAGAGCTAGAGTAATCTCGACCGCATTAAAAACGAGCAGATGAAGAGCAATCCAATACAATCAAGCATTGATGACTGTCCCGATTGGAGATATCGCAAGAGGCCTTCAGCACAGATACAGAAAGAATATGGTTTTTGGTACATATATATATATACGATTTTCGCCGTGGTTTTATAAAATAAGGACACATCGTTTTAATGTATGCAAAGCTGCACTTGAGAGATCAAATATTATGGTATTGTAAAAAAAAAATCAGTAATTGATAATGCGTTAATAAATTGTCCCATGTGATATACAAAGCAAACAAAAACCCGTAAAAACAGAAGCGCCACGTAATAATCAATAAATTAAAGATAACTGTGTTGAAATGTTCTTTGATGATAAACCCATAATGTAAGCAAATATCGTGCGGCTTGAATGAACATCGCACGCAACTAAGCACAGCGGACAGTTTCACAAAGGCATAAACAAAATAACACTATGAAATAAATTAATAAATTAAAAGAATAGAATTTGAGTTACTCCTAAAGCAAAGAATATAACAAAAAAAAAAGTTCAATCAATAATAATCAAAAAATGGCAAATTTAAACATGTCCGTGTGTTGGTTACTTTTTGAATAGCGTTTTTTTGGTTTTCTGTTTTGTTATTGCAATTAATTTAGCAAAAGAACAAGTGGTGTGTCTGAATTGATGCGAAACGAATATTTGAGTTCTTACCGTCTAAAGGATTAACCAAACCGGAACTGTTCCAATCAAACTCAACAGCTGGAACTTCTGCCTTTGATGCAGTAAGTGATGTCGTTGCTAGGGATGTTGCATTTGTGTCTTCACATGAGACTTGATTCATACTGGAATGTGGTCCAACTGCCGAAAATATAGTACTACCCGCTGCTATTGATTGCGATTTCATTGGTTGCAAAGGATTAAAACTAAGATTAGCAGCAAAACGTGGCATTGATGAATTCCATTTTTCTCCAAAAAGCTTAAACCAATTAAAATACAAATTGATATAAAATTTTTGATGTACGTTGCAGTTTGGTCAGTTCCCAACTTACAATGTTTCTGGAATCGATTCCGAGTGATTTTATAAGTGAATGACGCATTTCGGAATTAATCCACTGATATCCCAAAGCTTTTGCTGAATCAATAGAATCAAGATGTAACTTGGCACATAATGATTCTGGCTGCTCAACAGTACGCTCTTCGTTTCTGTTTTCCATCTCATTTGTTTGGGGAAACATCATATCTAAAAGAAGTTTCATTCGCTCGTTCAGATTGCTTGAGTTTACATTTAGTAGTTGATTTGAGAGTGGGGCTGTTCCTGCCTTTGAGGAGAATGAGGACATAGGTATAATTGCAGTATTAACAGTCGGAACTTGCGTTGAAATTGAGGCCTCAGCGAAGTCACCAAAATCGTCATCATCATCCTCGTGATTAGCATTTATGTTATTGTCCTTTGTATCGAAATCGATTACTGGTGATTGCTTGGTAGCTTCAATGGACATACCCTGAGCAATTGCAATTTGATTTTGAGGATGTGTCTTACCTGGCGCCGCATTAAAGTTTTGAAACTCATCGAAATCATCGTCATTCTCAATGACTTTAATCTCGAGTTGTGTAACGATAGTATTGGCACCAATTGCTTGAGGTAACTGCTGCGCTTCAGTATTCAAATTTTCAGATGTAAAATTGTTAAACTGACTGAAATCAGCATTGAACTCGGTCTGAGAATGATCTAAAGATTTTAACGATGACATAGAGGTAGATTCTAAAAGGGACTCCCTTCCAAATGTATCAGCAATCATTTTTCCTGATTCCTTTTTCAAACTTGTGGAATCATCATCATTGTCTTCATTGCAAAGATGAGCAGACAATAGATTATTACCATTCTGTTGTGATATATTGTTGTTGGATTCATTCCCAACTGTATGTATTGCAAAGAAATCCTCCGAATTTTCATCCAATATAAGATTTTTGCATTTTTTCGGAGAACGTCGTTCATCGTCACTGCTATCATCAGCAATGTCTTCCATCACTACCATACTGCTTCTGTTGCACTTTTCTACACTACACTCCTTCGAAAATGCGAATGTTTCTTGTGAAACTGCACATTCTGTTGATGATTCTTTGGTTTTGTTCTCATCACAGTAAGCAATTGAATTTACTTGAGCAGGTTTGCATAATTCATCTGCATCTTCATCACAATCACTGAATTTTTCAACATCATCTGATGCAAGTGACAACGAAAGTGGTGTTACTGTTGGTGTCTGTTTTCCGCTATTATTAAGACTTAAACTATCCAGTTTCAATGAAGGCAAACTGGGAGAGCTACAACAATCAAAATTCAATTCTAATTCATTATTTCCTTCATATTTGCTGTCCTCTTCTGTGATAGTTTCAACTAAATCTTTGGTTGATGAGTCATCACTCTTGGGTTTCAAGCATAATGTGGAATTAGACATGGCTGACGTGGCTTTGATTTCTACATCGAAATTAAATGTTTCTATTGGGTTTGTACACGTTGCTGTTAATATTGCTGCATTTTCTAAGTTGGCAACTTCAGTTTTGGCATCTGTTTCAAGTATCGACGGAACAGTTAAATTTATGTTTGTTGTCGTCAGAATACTGCAGTGGTCAGCTACACTAGGTGGTAAATCCGTAAATCCAGTTCTTGTCGAAGAGCTGAGTTCATGTGGTAGAGGTCTGTGCAGCATCGATGAATCTAATGAAGAAACATATTAGTTAACCATATTTTCTCTTGCTGTGTTAATACTATACCATCGTCATTTGTATTGTCACTACCACCAGTAGCTAAAGCATAATCTCCAAATTCATCATTGTCGTACAAAGTGAGTGCAGGAGGCAAACCGGGATCATCATCTTCCTCTCCGAAGTCAATCGGAGGCGGAGTACTGGATAGTAGTGGTGGAATCGAAGGAATGTTTGCCATTTTAGCTCAAAACAATGTAACCACGGTTTTAAGAATGTTGGGTGGGAGACAATTAAAACTCGTTTCTGTGTAGTAGTGGACACTGCTGAAACTATTACTAGCGAATGGTAGGAGAACAAGCGCAGCTTATGACGGTTGCAACGGCAGCAGTAACTAAATTATATACGAAATTAATTACCTCATCTCAAAATCAGCACAGTTCAGGCGTAGCCTTGAAAATATAATTGTGAAGGATGGAAATCGAGAAATGAGATGCTAAAACTTATAATTAAAAATCGTGATCGTAATCTCACCTTTTATTTTTTACTGTGTTGTATCTTTTTCTTTTAGAATCTTGGGTAGCAGTTGGCTAAAATTTTTTCTGTACTCATTTCCACTACCTCCCTTCTGGTTGGCAATTCTCTTTTCACTTTTCTTATCGGAATTTTCTTGATAGAGTTGGCAAAAATTTAAAAAAACCTACTTTTGCAAACACACAATACGTAAAAACCTTCACAAATTATTTACTAGATCATTTCCCCAAAAATTTTCACAGATTTTTCTTTAGCAATTGCTAATTTTTTTCTTTTTTTTGTAAAATTCCAGCAATCACAAAATTTACAACACACCAATAACTTTCAACAACCATCAATTCAGCAATTCCGCTATTCAAAATAAGTGATTTACAAAGGTAAAAAATAGTCCGCACAGTTGCATTTTATAGAACATTTACACTAGGCGAAGAACGGAGAAATGCTCGTTCGTTTATCGTACGGTGAACAAACATGTGTTTGTGATACAAACCACGGGAGTAATGTTTGCCTAATGTAGTCGTTTGACATGGCCGAACGGACGAGATTTCTCTCCGCACATTTGGCGTCAGTTCGAACATAGGTGAACACTTTGTTGGTTTGTATTTTTACTACTACTGCTATTATGGCACAACAGCTCATGGAGAGCCAAGGCCGAGCTTTTCGCATCCATTAATGCTGTGTGAGTTAATATTTATACATGAATGGAAGGCACCTACAGTTTTATGCCGAATCCGAACGGCGAAGTGAAAAGTTTTTCATAGGCATTTTTTACTCTTAGAGGTTTGCCATTGCCAGCCAAGAGGTGATGCTGTGTAGAAAAATTTTTATTTTCTTTATTTATTTTTGAGCGTTTTTGTCAAGCCAACTAACACATGTATAGGTATAGATAAATATTTGATGCCTAACGCCTGTGTTTGGTTAGAGTGGTTGTTAAGAGACACACGGTCCATTGAGATACCACATAATTGGACCTACAATTTAACGTCGATTCCGGTGTGGCAATTTTTTATCAGCTTGATGGTTTTGCTATTACCAACCAAGGTGTGTACTTGTACATTTTCTTATAATACTCATACACTTCATATTGATAGTGAATATAAGAAGGTCATAAGAACTAACCACCAGACTAAGACGGGAATCGAACCCGAACCTCCCGGGTGAAAGTCTAGTGTACTACTTACTAGACTACCTAGGACGTCTTATGCCTGTGTTTACGTCGACTGATTTTGGCATTTAACACATTACCATAGACCACATGAGACGACACTGCGAGAGACCCTTCAGCGAGATCTCAGCTTGTATGGTATAGTCGATCTGAATAAATAATTCTGCCACGAATAAATGTGCATACGTACTGCATATGGGTGAGTAAATTGAGGTAAACATACCGAGTTAATCTGAAGTGCTCTCTCCTATATATATGTACAAACACCGCTCGTATTTTAATTTGCACCCCTCTTTTCTCTTAAGCTAATACCAGAATTGGCGCAATGACTAATTTACGCGGCGTAAAAACGTTGTCATATTTAAAAAG
Organism: Toxonevra muliebris; assembly: GCA_963691655.1. Taxonomy (NCBI): domain Eukaryota; kingdom Metazoa; phylum Arthropoda; class Insecta; order Diptera; family Pallopteridae; genus Toxonevra; species Toxonevra muliebris. Next base: position 1,426,229 of record OY829327.1, on the reverse strand, counting down.
CTCATGATCCTATTAGATGGAACAGAATAGCAACTGTCGAAGATTTTACGCCGACTTGGCGTTTTTATGATAACAGAGTTTTTACGCCGCATAAATTTGTTGATACGCTACGACTCTATTTATTTCAAATTCGTTTTTTGACAGATCATAAGTTTGGAGAAAAAGAATATTTTTTGTGTGTTTTTTGTGCAAATAAAAATAAATAAAAATATTGCCTTCCAATTGGATTTGGACACCAAGAATTTATATAACAATTATGGAAAATTGGAGGAATGTCAATGAGTTACTCTACGACTTTTTTCACTTAATAAATATTACAAGAGCAGCTGTTATGAAAACAAAATCCAAAATGTCTAAAAAAATGTAATAGATCTTAAATTTTTCTGCTTTTTACAACTTTGCATTTGAGGGCGGCTAGTTCTTTATTTTAAATACATTTCAATGGAATGAGTCTGAAATGCAGAATGTCATTTGACAATTTTTGTATGACAAAATTGTGCATTTCAGAGGCATTTCAACGAAATGTTAAATTTGGTTGAAATACACTTTAGTGTGTCCGCACAATTACACATTTTTTAAATTTGCCCATACCGTGAGCTAAGAGGTTTCACATCAAAAACTAGCAAAGTACAAAAACGGTATTTATTTACTTCAAATAAGACCGAACAATACATGTATATGGGACATTCTGTCAATGGGAGACCCCCTCCTGTCTAAAATTGGTTAAGGTATTTAAGGGCATGTTTGGGCTGAAATGAAAGCTTATTATCTCTTGTTTCGAATGCAACAAGGCCTATTTTGATTTTGCATGATGGCGGACCAATATGGCGGCTGCAAGTCTACCACCTCACCTTAAAATAATAGTGTTATGAAGCGTACCCAAGTCATCATAAAAAAACAGATAAAGCCTTTTTTCGTATATTTCTTTTCGCTGAATATGAATCTAATATTATTTTTCACGGGAAAAACTTGGCTTACTTTTAGCGTTACCCAGAAACAACGACATGAACTTAGTAAGTCTCTGATTCCTTTGCGGTGCTTTATTAGAGTGAAAACAAAATTAATAATGAAGAAAAAGTTTTTGGGGAGTTTTCTGGTGATTTGGGACACGTGGGACACGAAAAAAAGTTTTTTGGAATTTTTCATTTTTTGAGGTAACATTTCCCGTGGAAAAAAATATTAGCTTCATATTCAGCAAAAAAAAAAAAATAAAAATATACGAGAAAAGGCTTTATCTGTTTTGATGATGACTTGGGCAACGTACGCTTGATAAAACTATTATTTTAAGGTGTGGTGGTAGACTTGCAGCCGCCATATTGGTCCGCCATCATGCAAAATCAAAATAGGCCTTGTTGCATTCGAAACAAGAGATAATAAGCTTTCATTTGAGCCCAAACATGCCCTAAAATACCTTAACCAATTTTGGACAGGGGGGTCTCCCATTGGCAGAGAATGTCCCATGTATATATTATTATATCAAGAATAATAACACAGAATTCCAGCTAATGTTCATAAGATCTTTGTGCATGGAGCTGCATTTGCTAAACAAATACTTTTGTCAATCGGTATAATGTCTGAAAAAGGTCAAATAAATGACTAGTTCAGTTTTTTGCTAAAAATTCACCAGGCCAAATTTAATTAAGATTGTTCATCGCGTTTTCCAGCTAATGCCCAAGGTCTCTTATTAGATCTCTCTGGGACTCTAATTGTGTGATTGAAATAAACTTAAAGTTATGTGTTTGACAAGGCGTTCTCTGTATAAAATTTCAGTAATGTCTACCTAGTTTCGGCATCCATCCCACTGTAAGCCGTACGCTATAGAAGTAACGTTCTTTCCACATTTTAGGTTTCTAGGCCGAGTGGTTTGTGCTAACCATTGATAGGTCAGTTAGCCAGCCAGGTTACTTTCATTTATATATACCTATAAATTGTAGAATTTAGACGAAAACTCATTGCACGTAAGACTTCATAAGTGTTTTCTTCAAATGATATTTTCAGACACCAACGCGGGTTAAGCAGGATTCGCCATTTTGTGTTTTAAGCACGAGTTTTTTATATATGTCGTATGAAATCAAACGCGTTTTTGTAAAATTTTTCATGGATAGTTTATTTTGTTAAAAAATATACTTAAAGTATAGTTTTTTGTATTAGTTTCTTTTTTTCTTACTTTCAAATTGATTTCTTAAATTTGTTTTAACTAAAATAATTGGCCATTGTTTTGACTTTTATATTTTATTACATTTGCATGTAATCATATCTATCAATATAATAAATCAATTGATTTTTCTATTTTTTGTTCAGCGTGCATTATTTTTTTTTTTAACAATTCAGGATAGTTTATATTTAGTTTTGAATATAAATTAAATGTTATTTGTTCTCAATTCGTTTATTTTGTTGCAATTTTTTGTTCATTGTTTAATATTTTCTTCTCATTTTTCGTCAATTAAATTTCTTCTTCAATCATTCGATTTTTAATTTGATTTTGTGTACCTATAGTCAAAAATTACATTAAGTCAATATTTTTATCTAAGTAAATCTAAGAAAACATCGTGTGATTTTACTCCATGTCGGAAAATATGCTTTTCTTGTGTATTTGGCCACACCGAGCATTATGGCGGTTTTAATTTCTTCAATTTTCATTTAGGTTAAAATAGTAAGTCACTTGCATGGAGTGTTTATAGTTTCCGAGCTATATTATTCAAAGAAAAATATTTTCTACGAAGGTAATTGATTAGTTTTTCTGACAGTTGTTATTAAAAATATACGGAATTTTTACAATTTTCTGGTATATTTCTAAAAAAAAATGTTGTTTATTAAGGAATAATTTTTTCGAAAAGGTTGGACTTAAATGGCTTTGACCTTTAGTGACCCCAACTACTTTTCGATGGGGAATAATTTTCTCACAGACTTTATGGTTGATTTCGCGACCGTTTACCCAGTATGGTTATATTTCGAATAATAAAAGCACCCTAAAGGGTGAGTAAGGGGTGATGGTGGAATGTTGCAGTTTTAGTAAATTGTTTTTGCTTTTCATAATAAACAACTTTCTCTTAGTCATGAAGTTAAAATAAAAAAAAAAAATATTGGTCCCGTATTTATCAAATTTGTGGGCCTCGGTAGCAGGAATCCAGGCCATGATACAAAAAATCTGATTCCAGGATCAGAATGAACGACCTGCCACTATGGAATCTGTCAGTCTCCATTTGATTGCATAATTTTTAAGCTGAGTACCCACTATGATTTACCCTTAGGGCTGAAAAGCAGTTAAATTGAAGAATTTCCTAAGATTCTGTTTTTGAAAATTTAATCGGAAAGTCTCAAAATTTTTTAAAATATAGCGCCATGTGACAAAAAAAAAATATGTGAATATATTTATTTCAAAGGTTGCACGTGTTGTAGGTCTAGTCAAGCAGAAAAAAACTACATACTCAGAATTTTGAATTGACCCTCAAACTTGCCCGTAACTTTATTTTTATTTATCCGATGAGTAAGTTTTTATATGTAATTTAAAAGAGAATATTTAGCTGTTTATTTGGCTAATTTACGGGCAAGTATAAGCTTCAACCTATCAAAGAAGGGTTTTTTTTGTCTTAAGTCCAGATTTTGAGGGTCAATTCAAAATTTTGAGTATACAGTGTTTTTCTGATACCTACCGTTTGAGCTATATCTCGAGGAAAGTATATTTTCACTATCGCATAGTGCAATTTGCATGCCTTTTTTCATACACACTGGCTCAAGTTTTTCTATGTTTCCACTGAGCCGAAATTGTGTGGTTTCGGCTGAAACTGCGTTGAAATACTCAATTTCAGCCTATCAAAATATGTCAAACGAAACTACGGAAATGAGGTGGTTTTAACGAAAAATAAATAAGTAAATAAACCGCATTCGAAACCGAACAAAAATCCAATGCAATCCTGAATGTGTTGACTGAAATGAATGAATTTGCTCTGACATTTCTATACAGACATTTATAATTTTCTTTGCGTACAACTTGACTAATGTGGAGAAACGAAAATATAAAAAATTAAACTTGTCGAGCGGGAAGAGGAGCTCATAGCCGAGGTATGGGCAGAAAAGATGGAGGAGGTGTGTAATAGTGCGGACACTCGAGAGTGAATTTCGTTGAAATTCTGCATTTCAAATTCAGGTGGACACACGACAAAAAAAGAATTACCATTGGGTAATTGGATAGGTCATGGAAGTTATCCATAATGTTTTGAACAAGAGGGCGTGGAATCTTCTATTCAAATGATATACTTGAAACTGCATATCGCTCATTTACTAAAAGACGCGATTTTGCGGAAAACGCGTTTAAAGTTTTTAATTAACTCCCACTTTGCAGAAAAAATCTTATAATTCTCAGGCGCAGAGTATACAAGATATTAATATGAAATTTGTACACATTATCAAGCGTTATATAATGAATAATTCTGCAACATTAACTCAAAAATCGTGTTTTTGACTTAGTAAATGAGCGATATGTGGATAAACCTAGCAAGGAATAAAATGAAATTTTGTTTCTGAGAGTGAGATATTAGTAGTACAAATGAAAAAGAGTTAATAAACAGAGTGCTGTGCTTATGAAGTTATATTTCCTCTCTGGGAATTTAAGTACATATGCATATGTACATTCGGGTGGCCATTTAATGTGTGGATAAAAATTTTGAACGTGTATTGTCGGTCTCACGGTCTAAAAATATTCGTTTCGATAAAAAACTAAGAAATATAAAGTTTCATGCCAATTGCAGAAAATTCAGAGGTCCCTCACAAGCCCTAAAGTTGAGAAAAGTGTTTTTCGGCATTTTTCGCATTATAAAGCGATAAAAATAATTTAAATCACTCCAAAAATCTAAAATAGCTAAGTTACTATTAAAATAACATTTTTTATGTACTTTCACCTTTCATTTTATTGCTAATAAAAAACAATTATCTCTCTGTAAAAGAGAAAACAATTATTAAATTTTTATTTTTCATGTAACACTGTGTGACAGTGAAAATATACTTTCCACGAGACATAGCTCAAATTATAGGCATAATCAAGCAGACAAAAACTGCCTACTCAGAGTTTTGAATTGACCCTCAAAATCTTTTACCCTCTTTTAGTGCCGAAAAGCCTATTCTTGATAGGTTAAAGGATATACCGTAACTTTATTTTTATTTATCCCAGGAGTAGGTTTTTATATATCATTCAAAATAAGACATTTAGCTGCTTAGAACGATATAAAAATATATCTAAGAGATACCGGAATTAGAGGGCAAAAAGTACGGAAAATTTGACATGTTTTTACATTTTATCATTTTGAATAGCGTTTTAAACTACTATTTTGTTTACCAGTGTACATAGAAAAGTATATGAGAATAAACTACGTTCTATTTTGTTTCCAACAAGCTATAACTTTTCATAATCCATTTATGTTTGGCTGAATTATTTAATTTTTTTATTTGGCCACAAAAAATTTCAATACGTAGGTATATGTGTAAATATTTGTATCCGAGTCATACTCCAACTATTTAAGAATACATAACAGCAACTATCTAATTCAAAACTAAATGGATTTTAAAAATTTATAGCTGGTTGGAAACAGAATTAAATGCAGTTTATTTCTATTTTCTTTTATTTATACACTGGTCAACAAAAAATATAAAATTTTTTCAATATCCCGTATATTTTTCCTTCCAACTCCGGTATTCCTTCAGATATATTAGATATATTACCAATTTGCATATCGCTATAAGCAAGTAAATATCCTCTTTTAGATTACATATAAAAACTTCCTCATAGGATAAATAAAAATAAAGTTACGTGCAAGTATATGCTCCAACCTATCAAAAATGAGCTTTTCGGCCTTAAGTCCAGATTTTGAAGGTTAATTCAAAATTCTGAGTATGCACATGTGTTACATGAAAAATAAAAATAAAATAATTTTTTCTCCTTTACAGAGAGATAATTGCCTTTTATTAGCAATGAAATGATAAATAATAGACGTAGAAAAATGTTAAGCCCGTTTTGGAAAGAAAAAAGGTTAATTTTATAGTAACTTAGCTATTTTAGATTTTTAGAGTGATTTAAATTATTTTTACCGCTTTTTAATAAGAAAAATACTGAAAAACACTTTTCTCAACTTTAAGGCTCGTGAGGGACCTCTAAATTTTCTGCGATCGGCATGAAACTTTATATTTCTTAACTTTTTATCGAATCGAATATTTTTAGACCGTGAGACAAAGAAAAAACCAACTTTTGCAAAAAATGGCCACCCTAATGTACATATATGTACTTACATTAATAAATATTTTTATATTTGTGTTGTTGGTGAGTAATAGTAGTAAAACTAAGCACAGCACTTTCACTTCCGAGGGTTTTGTTTTTTTTGTTTTTCAGTTTCGCTTATATTAATTTATAGTTTAATTAATTCTATTTAATTGTTTGCTGATTTTTTGTCGATACTATTGTGTGATGTATTTTACTTTTAAAATGTATTCTACATGATTGCTTCAGTGAAAAATATTTGATCATTTTTTATTTAAGTCATAATAATATCATTTCAGCATTTTTTCGTTTACTCTCAGACATACAACGAAGATGTATTTTATTCATCAATCTTAATTTTATTTACAATTTATACAAAAAATTAAGGAAAGCTTTTTTTCAATATCAACCTGAAAAATGCATTCATAAAAACATAATCTAAACACATCATTAAAAACATTTACAATAAATTTTTGCAACATACTTCTGCTTGTTTAGCCATCCTCATAATTTACACAATTAATTGACACAATGATATTTAAATTATTTTAAAATAAAATACACATTTATTTTTGTATGTATTTATGCGGATATTTACTATATATTTTACACTTATATTTATAAACTATAAATCACAAAAATAGTTTCGAAGACATTGGAAATACATATATAATAGTAGCTGAAAGTACCTTTCTTCCAAACCAAGCCACAGTAGTAGATAAAATACTTTTAAAATTTTTTGCTATGTTTATTGGAGTATTGCTGCCACATTTTTAAAGGGCATTTTTGGAAATAAACCATTTCATATTCGAAAGTAGTGAAGTCAAGTAGAGTAAAAACTGAATTGGTTTGTGTTATAAATAACTATTTTATGTTCATCAACATTTGCGTAGAGAAGAGTATTTAAAATTATTGCTAAATTCTGACAGGCATATAAATATTGTACTAAACGTTTATATAAAAATACCAAATGCGATCAGACTCTTATTGGATACACTGTAGTTGATGTACACAGATAGTTGGCAGTGGCATCCAAACTTTTCAGAACATTGCAACCGGTAGATGAAGTAATGCTTTGGGGCAGTGAGTGGCGGGCGAAAAGGCGAAAATCAGCGCTTGCATTGAGGAGTGAAGAAATGTGCGCTGCTTACTAAAACTGCGCGAATAGTTTTGATTTTTTCACTTTAGCTCTTAACTAACTAACCAAATTCTCCACATCGGAGACCATCACTTCTAAATCAGATGGCAGTTCGCGTTCTATATCTACTGTCGGAGCAGCTGGGTACGGTAGAGGAGGCGGATGATAATTATGTGCAAGTTGACGTATCGAATTCGAACGCTGAGCAGAAGAAGATGATGTTGTATTTGATGTTGGTTGAGTAGCGCCGCTCCGACTTCGACGATGATCTGTATGCGAGCTGTTACTGTTACCGCTACCATGACTACTATTTGTGTTGAAGTTGGCAGCAGTTATCGTTGCAGATACGGGAAAATTATTAATACTTGCAGGCGTATTATTGCTGCTGAGGCTGGCGCGTGGTATATTGCTGAAACTGGCGCGTGAAGAGCGCTGAGCGGGATATGGTGGCAGTTGCTGTTGGCTACTAATACTTGCGGAATTTGCCGCTGCGGTAGCGGTTGCGGAGACGGCAGTGATTGATAATTGTTGTGGTTGAGTTTGATGAGCCATACTGCTAGAGCTACGTCGTAATAGCTGCTGATGTTGGGAATTGTGCTGCTTCGCACTGACGGAGGCAGCAGCGGCTGCTGTGGAATAGTTACTATCATCTTGTAGTGGTTTTTGACCTGGCATATTCGATGATGAGCTGTCGCGTCGCAGATGCATGTTCGAGCTGCTGCTGCTACGCCTTGTTTGTTGTAAGTTAGGCGGTGGTGGATCCTTGCCGTTTTTTGATATACTTGATTTCAAATTGAGACTGCTACGTTTCTTGGACTTGGCCAAGTTAGTTTGACTGGAGTTAATGAGATTTTGAGTGCTGCCAAAATTACGACTTAGATTGGTTTGAGAGTTTGTTTCGCTAAGTTTGCGTGAGCTGCGATTGGGTTGTGCGGTGACTGCGAAGGGATTATTTGCAGACAGCGAATTCGAGCGGCTGTAACTATGTGGGCGCTGTGATTGCGATTGCGACGCAGCTGCTACCTCCAAGTTGGTTTTGCTTAAGCTATGACTTATTTTATTAGTCTTTGTAGCAGCAGCAGATACTTTATCTGAAGAATGTTCGCCACTGTTGCTTATTGAACGCCCTCCTCCCTCATCGTCACCCTGCGTATATTGCATATTCTCATAGAATGGATTTTCCAACTTGGACACCGACTTTGGGTTGAGAGTTTCGTAATTCGGTTCGTTAAATGTAAGAATTTGATTGTCTTCGGTGTCGTTGTTGCTTAGAAGTAACAGAGCGGTGCGTTTAGTTTTTTCACCGTTGGAACTCTTACTGCCATAGCTAATTTGATTGTTGCTCGAACGTTTATTTTCAGTACCTCCAACGCCAGCACGTGATTGGCGTTTCAATTTATTTACTGCGCCACTGCCTCCTATCACGTGAGTCTTAACCTTGGTGTTCTTGGAGAGTCGTAGTGAAAACTTAAACGGTGGTTTGTAGACTACTTGCAACTTCACTTTCTCATTGGAAAGATTGCCCATTGATTTGGTTTTCTGTGGCGATTTTTGGACCAAGCGTTCAGGAGTCGATTGCGATTTGCTCATTACCTTACGCACTTTGGAGGAATGTTCGATATGTGAAAGCGGTTGCGCAACTATGGGTGACTCTAGCAACCACTTTTGCACTTTGCCAAATGTATTCGTATGCGTAGCGGCTGCAGATCCTGCAGTTGTTTGCGCGTTTCGCGATGAGTAATCGATGATTTCTTTGTTGCTGTGCTTCTTGAACTTCTTTGTTTTTTTCGAATCACTGGTGAAAGATTTCTCATTAACGTTTGCAGTGGTCCCGCCAACTCCCGCTACTGTTGTCATTGTGGTTGCTACTGTTGTTGTGTGTGCTCCTAAGTTATCGCCTGCAATGCGGTTCTTTTTGCTGCGTACAGGTTTCTTCACGTCCGCACTTGTCGCTGCTGAAGCTGCAGCTGCTGCTGTTGCTGTTGTCGTTGCTATGGCTGTTGTTTGCGAAGTGACTTTACTTCCTCGACTGTAAATATACTTTACTCCGGCTTTAGTTGCCTTGTTGCCGCTACTGTTTTTCAATTTGTTACCACTGTTGTTGCTGCTGTTCTTGTTGCTTCGTTCGCCGCGTACTTTTTTCTTGAATGGAACTTTTGTACGGATGGCCGTATGTACGATTACGCCGTTGTTGTCGTCGGGTAGCCGCACGGTTTCGGTGGTGGCGCTGTGTATGATTGTCACCGATTTTAGTTTCAGATTGGAGCGTTTCGCCAGTAGTTTCGTGCTGAGGATCTGTGATTGCAGGGAAAAGGAGGATGAAAAGAAAAGAACATTTTTGTTATTAAGAATTTAAATTTTAAATGTTATGTTCCCATCGAATCAATCTACCAACAAAATGAATATCTCTGAGTATACAACTACAAGTAAAAAATAATTTTTATGTATGATCTTGGAAGAATATGAATTCCAATTTTGTCTAGCTTTACAGTGATATAGAGAGAAATCTGACAAGAACTTACTCGATTCACGCATTGTAATTTTCTCTTCGTATTCATCGTTCAACATTTTCGTAACGAATTTCATAATCTTTGGATTTTTAAAGAAAGCACAATTAGATTGGGACGTTTTTCAACAGCCAAACTTTAAGTTAACTACCACAAATATTTTTGTCAAGATGTGTCAAGCTTCTTTCTGTGTATTACTTACGAAATGTGCATTAATTCCAAAGAAGCTGATTCGATCAAAATTGGGAGGTTGAACCTTTTTCTTATAATTTATTGGAATCAGCCACTTTAAATTTATTAAAACATACATAGCGAACATTGGTTCCACAGGCCTGCGGAAGTGAGAGTGGTTGCTATGTGATTTTTTGTATGCTGAATCCGAATCGGGTAGACCAAAAGGGCAGAAATATCCGCGGGAAGCAAGAAGGTATATACAATTCACATTTCGTATGCTGTATGGGGATTGATGCTCTAATTTAGAATAAACCTAAATCTTTTGAAAATCACGATTTTTTCACTTTTATGTTAAATCTCAAAGTCCTGACGTGATGGTGCTATCATGTTCCAATTCAGCGTACAAACTACATTGGTAACCACTGTTTGTTCGCAATTCTATGAAACATAGTGGGGTTGCGTTTTTAGATCGCCACTGTACGAAAAAAGAGCAAATAACTGATAATTGTTACAAAATACAATAGCCATACAACTTTTCATATAACAGGAATTGTCATGGCTGTTTTCATTGCCGTTGTAGTTTGCGAACGGATAAGCAATGTATAGTGACGATCTGGCAATCAGTGTGCTATATATATATTTTGGAAATAATTTTGCCTTTCAGATCAATAAGCTACTTTTCTATCCATATTTACCAATAGAACAAATACTCCAACTGCAGCTAACGCAACTGTGTACCAATTGTGCTGTATCCACTTTTTGAATGTTGCAATGCTTTCCTCTGATAGTAGCAATTTTCGAAGAGTTGCCAATGGACCCGAAGGGTCAACTTCTCGGCACTTTTGAAAGACATCACAATATCTGAAGAAAAAATTAAGCAAAATACAGTAAAGTTAGAATGATTTCAATAACATGCATTTTTGCAATAATAAAGTCATTTTCTAAAGTGCAATTAACCCAACTCTGTAATTAACGTGCAGTATCTGCACGTAGGAGCAATGAGCAAACTGCAGGTTACTTACCCATTGTAATCGTTGCATGGTGTTCCTGGCTTTGCATACATATCGGGCACATCAAATGGTGGCTCATTCCACTCGAATGAGCTGCGACATGGATTGCCTTCGCCTGGCAACTTGCAGCATAGCTCACATGATTTGATTTTATCATCATTTGGCCCTGGGATGCATTGACAGGACTCGAGCCCATATGCTAGACATATACTGCCCGTACAGTCGCCCATATAACAGACAAACTCCTTGTTGCATATAGTTTTATTTGGCTTGTTAACCGATGGTGGGCACTGTGGCATACGCCCATCACAGAAACTAGGATCACGACAGCCGTTATCATCACGACACTTATCGCCAAATTTCAGCTTACAGTCGGTGGTGCAGCACGGGCCCTGCGATGGGCTGCACATGGAACGTGGTGTCAACGTGCAGGGTTTCTCATCAATGCGCGGATGACGTGACATAGGAAAGCAGCACAAGTCTTTGCAATCCTCCTCCCACCCGCAATCGCATTGTTCACCAGGTTCAACAACACCATTGCCACAAATCGATGTTTGTGGTTCAGTGAAGCAACCTTTAGTACTGCGCGCCTTCGCATTTAAAACCGGTTCAATGGATTTCAATGAGCACGGCGAAAATTTGTTATTGTTCTTTTTATCGCCCGATGTGGCGCGCGCAAACATAATATAGTTGCCATCTTCTCCTCCTGGAGTGCATTGTTCAGGATCATGCTGCACAGATGAAGATACAAATTAATTGATCATGTAATAACTAAAAGCGATTCCGATTTCATTATGTCGCTACAATGGCAGCACGTGCAATTTTGTCTGACAAAACCAAATTCACATTTGTGTGCGCTCTTTATTGAATGTGCGCTCAAAAAAATGTAGAATCAGAGATTTCGGAATGATGCAGATGCATATCGTGCACACGCAGCGAACTGTAAGTAATTGCATTAAGAGCGTCGCTGCGCACGCCGAATTCGAATAGTCAAGTAATTTTTAGTATTCTTTCTAATTACTTCCAGCTCATTTGAGTTGCAAACAACACTTCAAAATCAATGTATGTTAGCAGCAGAAGTTTGGAATAACTCTATGAATACCATATGTATTTAAACACATATCGCTACCTTATTTTGTTAAAGCCCTAACAACAAATTTTTTAAAATCGAGTCTTTGATGCATTACGACAAATTTTCCGCAACTCCGCGAAAACTTCTCTAAAAAATTTCATTTTTAAATGCGACAGTTTTTCAAGTAACTATTTTAAATGGAAGTTTTTAAGCTGAATTAGAATTTTCAAAAAATTTTCGACTTTGCTTATTTTCAATTACTTCGAGAGCTTTTTCATTTGTTCATGGTTATTTATTCAACTTTATGAAATTATTATTTTTATTTCAAATTATAGCTTCGGAAGTATAGCTTAGGCCACCAGGAAAAATGAGCCAAGCCGCCGCAACCTATACTGCTCCAACATCTTAGCAAAAAGTGGTTATTTTAAACTAGAAATATGTATTTTAGTCTCTATGTAATTTGTTTAAAAAAAAATTTAAACTCTTTTAAAAAAAAAAACATTTTTTTAATTTTGATTTTACATTTTTAAATATTATTTAAATAAATTAAACAAGATATTTTCAAAAGTATGACATAATTAATAAAAAATACTTTTGAGACCAAAATTAAAAAAGAGAGAGTGCAAAAAAGGAAACCAAACTATCTTATCTTCAAAAAAGTATGTAGGTAATCCTACCCAGGTAAGAAAGAAAAATGTGATGGAAAGCATACTACAAATTCAAACTTAAGGAACGATATATTTTTTCGGGGGATGAACACTAGGCCGCGTGACATTTGCATTTTGAAAATGAATTAAGACCGCAAAACCGAAATGACTTTAGCCCGCGCGGTCTAATTTCATTTCTCCCTCTCTCTCCCTTATACCCCCTGATCGCTTCTACGTTTGGCATGTCTAAGTACTCTCTCTTTCTTTCCACTATTGTTTTTTTTCGTCATTGTTATTTTTCGAAAGTAATAACAAATTATAAACACAAAAAATTGTAGATTTTCTACCACTGAGGGGCGAGGCCTAGCTAGTATTTATAAATAATAACAAGCTTTACACAGACTGACTTTAACGAAAAAAATGTAATGCCGGTGGCAAACTTTTTCCATTCATGCATAATCGCTGATGAATAACTGATGATGTGTTAATTCGTGCCATATCTTTAGTTTTTACGAATAAATGCCAATTGGCTAAGGTAAATATCTCTTCTTTCGTTACAAATTTATTATTACTTTTTATCATTATTTAACACATACTGTTAAACAAAATGGAATAAAACACGAATTACAGTGAAAACTCTCTTAAGCGAAAAATCTTTAAAAAATTTTTAAAATCAAGTGTTATTGGACAATAAAATGTTCCATTTTTTTTCCTCGTACGAGAGTTGTCAAATTACATGGGGAAATGTAACTTTTTTGTGCTTTATTGTGAATAACGGGATGAGAATGTTGCCCCGCAAACCAGCTCATTGTGACAGTTTCTCGGTGCTTAAGCTTTCTTAATTTTTTGCGGCAAATATTTTTTTATTGAAAGCACATGAAATTGAGCAAATATTTTTTATTAAAACAAGGTTCAGGCTTTATACATATAAGTGGATATTTTTTTTCGAGCTATTGCATCTAATAGAATAAAAAGTAAACTTCCTGCAATTTTATTTGAACGGTATCAGTTTCACATTATTTGTGCATTTTTATTTATTTTTTGCTCGCATTTTGTGAAATGAATTTAAAAAAAAAAATTTCGCTGCATACTTACAGGTGAGCCAAAATTATGTCCAATTTCATGGGCTAGCGTTACATGAGACACAGCTGGTGGCACATGTTTGCCGTAATTCAGTAGGGTGACAATACCAGTGTTCAAAGATTTTAATGATCCACGATAGTGCTGAAAGTAAGAAGAAGCGAATGACTAATGGTTAATTAAATAAAAACAATTTAAAATTAGAATATTACAATGTTTATCGTGATTTAAGCATTATTTTTGTAAACTTTTGGAAAGAATATAAAGAAAATCCATACTAGCATTTATGGACACATAAATCGTACAAAAGAGAGACGGTAATGTACTACACATATAAAACATACCTACATATTGTTGTTGTTAGTCACACGATTAAAAGACTTTCATTTGGTATTGGTGCTGTTGATTTTGATAATTCTACAAATTGGGCGAGAGTGAATGATTGCTATAAATGTAGGTACTGGCTTCACACAAAAAAAAAAAATATTAAGCAATAATAACAGCAACAACAATACTGAGTCAAACAAGACTTACAAGAAGGAATTCGTAGTAACAATAGGAAAAAGATTTTAACCATACGCACACATGCATACTCTTATATACATAAATGTGTGTATGAATGCACATATGTGTGTACCAATGGTAGGTAGAATGTGCTAAGCACTTGCTTAGTAAAACAAATCATATTCGCATTGCGTTTTACGCATTAAGTACTTATGCAACTGTATACACGCATACATAATGGCACATAAGTATCTTCTTAATTATAGAAGAAGGTTTAATTCATGGAGTTTTTGGAGAAAATATTATATACAGCCTGCTGAAACTGACCGTGATGAACATTACTGGACAAACTGGACAATGATTCAAAAGATTAACTGGTTCCGTAACTAAGTAAGGAAGGAAGGGATGTCAACAGGAGGTACAACTTATGAAGCCAGGGCCACATGGCAACATTCTGATAACATTCCATCCCAAACAGATAAGAATTTTTTCTATGAGATTACCTCAGAAATGACGGCTGTTAAATTTTATTTCAGTATTTCCTTAAAAAGGTATTAAACAGCAAATTGGAAAGTTACTTATGTGGCACCCTGTATGCACACTAAAACGTATTTGGTTAATGCACTCGAGTGCATGCACATGAATGGCCACACTTCTCCCTTTTCCAATCTCTTTTTGCATTTCTTTTTCTCTTTCTCTGTTCATCAGTGTGCGTGTGTGCATGTATGATATACATACAACTGGGTCATTTATTTTGTATCGATTTCCGTTTCCTTTCGTCCTTTCGACATGCCATCAATTGCTCGTAATGTCAAAAATGCCAATTGAACGACAGTCGAGCAACGCACTAACAAATGTAAACGAATGAATTATGACAAGAACGAAAGCTCGTTGTTTATTCAAAAGGATATTTCATTTTCGCTGCCTATATTTCTAGATTCTGAAGCACGCTGAATCGATTGATTTCTTTGAAAATTTCGATGCAGTGCGTCAGTTAGGGAGCGCAGTGACTATTCGCAGAATTCCTTTTCAAAACTATGAATCATTTAATCTGTTTTTTTTTGTTTATTAAATGAAATAAGTAAAGAAAAATGTAGCTGTAATTTTCCTATTTATTTTTTTTTCGTTGATTCAATGAGTTTGAGTAACTATAAAAGCTTCAAATTTTCTCTTTTCAAAAGAACAGCCTTAAGTGAAGTGTTGTAATCTATAGAACATTCTCCTTGTAATTTACAGAAATTATTTAATTTAAATTTACATCTAATTCAAAAAACTATAAGTGATTCAAATTTTATATTCGATTAAATTTTTCTGTAAGTATTTGCGAATCGAGCAGCCGTCGTTGACGTGCTAAATATCATAAGAAGCAAGACGAAAATGCACGCCTCAGGTGCATTTAGAAAACTTTCTACGTAATTTTTCTCGCGCTCATTAAATAATAACATTCATTATAATGGAATCGCGAGCGAGAACAGCATATTTCCGTTTCCACTTTGCGAATTGCGCTGAATTACGGCCCGCAAAAAAAAAAAAAAAAACACATTGTCAATTAACCGAAAATTTATAGAATAAATATTCTATATATAAATATTAAGTATAATTTATACACACTACAAACGCGACAAATTAAACCAATTCATGAACTCCAATAAAGTTTTTTGAAGAATGAAGTGCGAAAGTGGAGAGAGATTTTGTTTATTTAAAATTTAATTTAATTTGCATTATATGAACATAACTACACCCAGAAAAATACCCATCTCTAAAACAAAGAAAAAGTTTCCTCAATTTGAATCCACGAAAATTTCTCTGGTTTATGTAAATTTTCCTCAAAATGAAGAAAATGTGTTAATTTCAATTTGGAGTAAGTTATTTCTTCAGTTTTGGAAATTTAGTTGCGGTGCTACCCACCAATTGCAATAAAATTCCAAATTTTAATGAAATTGTTAAAACTAAAATTAAAGGAAAGTAAGATAAAAAAGTAAGTGAAATACACCCAGAGAAATACTTACCTCGTTTGAAGAAAAACGGCTATCAAATTGAGGAAAAATGGGAATGATTTGGCGCCATAGAAACGGTTTCCTCATTTAGATATACAAAATTTCTTTGAATTAAGAAAATATTTTTTCTTTATTTTAGAGAAAATTGTCTTTGAAAGAAGGAAGTTTTCTATAAATTAAAGAAATATGTCTTCAATTTGTAGAAATTGCGTTTTTCAAATGAATAACATTTTATTTCAATATGAGAAATTGTATATAATTTAGGTAAAATTTTCCTCAGTTTGAGGAATAATTTTCCATAAATTGAAGTTACTACCTTTTTAGAAAAAAAAATCCTCAATTTATGGAATATTTTCTACAATGTTGCTTTAATTAAAAGGCATAGAAATCATATTTTTTTTACTTGTATTCATTTATTATTTTATTTTTAATAAGTATTAAGGTTTACATTCATACGTATTTTTACATACACTACAGGCGTCGAAATGATCAAAAGATCCTTATAGCCATCAAAAAATTATAAGTTGAAGTTTATTGAAATTTATATCTTTTCAATATACTTTATTTTTTTTTCACAATATATACATATTTTTTTTCACAAATTATATCAACAGCCACAAACACAACCGCTTCGCTTGAAATAGAGACGCCGACTAAAAAATTCAAAAGAAAAACAAAGCATACGCGATTGTCTGCTAAGGCCAAAATAGTAAAGCTAGTTTTTTGTGTATACCAAAATTTTGTATGGAGAACATTTTTGGTATATTCGTCTCTTTCTTACATTTTACATTTACACTAAGAGCGTCGGGATAATTAGAGCACCACTTCCTTAGCACTAAGTTTCCTTTAGAGAGCAGGTGTGTTGTCTGTCGACGAATTTCAACAGCCTCTTCAGCGGTGTCCGCGCCTGAAATGAGATCGTCAACGTAAAAATCTCTACGTAGTATTTTTGCGCCTAAATGAAACGATTTCTCTTCATCAAGCGCCAATTGATGCATGGCACGAATTGCCAGGAATGCAGCAGGTTTAGTACCGTACGTGACAGTGTCGAGAGTGAATATCTGTATTTTGCCGTTGGGATTATCTCTCCACAAAATGCATTGTAGAAAATTGTCGGGGTGCGATACACGCACGCAGCGGTACATTTTACAAATGTCACCAGTCAAAGCAACCTTGAAAAATCTAAAACGTAAAATCGTATTGAAGAGTGTCCGGTTGTTGTTTTCGCGGAGCCATCGAACACCACTCTAAGTTTGGTGGTTGTGCTGTCAGCTTTATGCACACAATGATGAGGCAGAAAGTAAGTTGATATGCCTGGCTCCATCTTTGCTAGCGACATGTGCTTAAGCTCAGCGTACTCCTTTAGAAATGCTACATATTCCTGTTTCAAATTAGGATTGCGATGTAATTTTTT
Organism: Toxonevra muliebris; assembly: GCA_963691655.1. Classification (NCBI taxonomy): domain Eukaryota; kingdom Metazoa; phylum Arthropoda; class Insecta; order Diptera; family Pallopteridae; genus Toxonevra; species Toxonevra muliebris. Next base: position 1,408,439 of record OY829327.1, on the reverse strand, counting down.
TTCTAAATTTTTAAAACGTTGCAAGGCGGTTGTATAGGATTCACCAAGAGCACCGAGATTATGTTTAAGTGGAAGCCGAACGAAGTATTCACCAGACTTTAAACGGGAGTGGTTTTGTTGAAAATGTTGCTCGCACTCGATTTCTTCTCGCGTGGAAGGAGAGGTAGATGAGCATAACTCGATTTCTTAAAATTGTCCAAGCGTTGCTTCCTGCTCAATAGGCGTTTCAATGACAGCCAACGAAGATGACTTGGTGTATGAATGCAAGCCGCCACCAGAGGCAACCCAACCAAGTCTTGTTTTTTGCAGAATCGGCAAATTGCTCGCCAAGCGAATTTGACCAACGCATATGAGCTCAAAAAAGAGAGAGACACCTACCAAAATGTCGATGCGCTGTGATTTGAAGAAAAGCGGATCGGCCAGCTTTATGTTGTGCGGAATGTTCCATCCTGATCGAAGTTTGGCTGATAGTCTGTTATCGTGTTGGTTACAATAGCCGAGAACGCAAAGGAATAATCGCCTGCCTGCGATTGTGCAACGACATCAACAGACTTGTTGGCTACGAAATTGGATTTACCTATGCCGGATATTTGCGTACTAGCCTTTTTCGTTTTTAATTGCAATTGGTGCGCCAAACGCGCAGTCACGAAATTTATCTGCGAAGCAGAGTCGAGGAGTCCGCGGTGTGCTACGAAGCACCCTGTGCGATTTTTGATGAGAACGATAGCGGTAGCAAGCAGTACGAAGTTTTTCTGAGACGAATTTGAAATTTCGCGCTGAGGGCTTGACGACCATGTTGAGAGGAGTGACGATTGAGATGTTGGCACTCTAGGTGATGAGGTTCCGGGGGGCACTGAAAGTGAAGCAGTGCCCATGTGGAGTAGCGAGTGATGTTTTGATGAACACTGGCGACAATGTCCAGACTTGCAATTTTGCAATGAATGCCCCTTGCGTAAGCAGTTGAGGCACAAATTCAGACGTTTTGCTTCCTTGTAGCGCAAAGTAGGAGAAAGGTTACCGAATTGGGTACAATTGTATATAAAATGTTCGCGCGAATCGCAAAACAAGCACGTGGGTGCATTGGACGATGCTACAAGTGCATGCCGAGAGTGAGAACCAGCAATTCTTTTTCCAGACGTTTGTAATGTCACGGTTGCCTCCAAATTCTCGAGCATGCGGCACCTTTTTCCGAGGAATGATGCCATAGACGACCAAGCTGGCAAAATGTGAATTGGAAGATCTTCCTCCCATTTGGTCTGGGACTTAATATCGAGCTTGTGTGAAATAAGATGAATAAGCAGCCCATCTGCGAGTTGCTCTCTTGTGCCCATCGTTTGTAGAGCACGCAAATGAGCGTTGACCTTGTCGGATAGCTCACGGAGGCTAACTGCGGAGCCACTATCAACTACCTTCAGATCAAAGATTTGTTTTATATGGGTCTGAAAGTTGAGAAGCTTGTTATCGAAACGTGTTTTCAAAAGTTCTAAAGCCTTATCATAGTTTGCATCGCTTGGCTCGAGGGAGCTTATGATATCTAACGCTGACCCTTTCAAGCTCGAGCGAAGGTGTTGGAATTTTTCGATTTTGCTTAACTCGGCGCTATCATTTATAACGGTACTAAACATAGCGAAAAAATCAGGCCACTCGGTGTAAGCGCCGCTGAACTTAGGAATTTGCAGTTCAGGAAGACGCTTGCGCTGCGAAATAAAAAATGATGAAGCGGCGTCATCCAACGGTAATTGACGAACAGTTGACGAGTGACTGGGCTCGGCCTTTTGATAAGCATTTATCGCGCGTGTTAGCTTCACCTTATCCTCAATATATATGGCAATGAATGATGAGCGCATGTCGATGTCGAGTTCGCTGTCATCTTCTGCTTCTAAGTACGATTGCACGCCTTCGAAGTTTTTGTGCATGCGCTCGAGCAATTCGAGACGAACGGAGAGATCGGCCTCATCGAACTCTTGTAGCGCCAGCAGGGTTAATTTATTTTTAAAGGCAATGAGTTGCCTTTCGATGGAAATAATTTTCTTTTTATAAATCTCGAAGGTTTTTGTAGGATTAGCGTGGGCTCCGGCATCTGCGTTGGTAGCGGGTTCAAAGAGATTCGATAGCATTACGGTTATGTGTATAAATCATATAATCGAATGGCGAATAAAAAAAACGGTAACCGCGAAGTGCCGTAATCTTATGTACAAGACGCGAATTATGTATTACGCAGATCGAAACTACGAGAAGTTTTTATTAAATAAATTTTAAAGAAAGTTAAACGAAAATGATTATATTTTTTGTTACGTGAATCGAGAAATTAACGAATTTAAACCTCGATCACGTCGGGGTCACCAAATGTTTTGCGCTGGCAAGCTTTTTTACCAGCGGGTGCGAAAAAAGTACCGAACGCGATGAATTCTCCTGTGCAACAGAACTAAATTTTATTTCAGCAAAAGTAATGTTAGCTTAGTACAGTATAAAAAGATAAATTAGCATCCCATTAGGAAATAGCAAAAAGATACAATTCAGTGAGCGTAAGTACAGTAATTAAACTAGGGAGAGCACGGTAGTGCATATGAATAAGACATAAGTGAGAGACATTTATTCCATCTCCAAACAGCTATAAAGATCTTTTGATCATTTCAAAGCGACGACGTCTGTAGTGTATGTAAAAATACGTATGAATGTAAACCTTAGTACTTATTAAAAATAAAATAATAAATGTATGCAAGTAAAAAAAAATATGATTTCTATGCCTTTTAATTAAAGCAACATTGTAGAAAATATTCCATAAATTGAGGATTTTTTTCTAAAAAGGTAGTAAATTTACTTCAATTTATGGAAAAATATTCCTCAAATTGAAGAAAGTTTTACCTAAATTATATACAATTTCTCATAATGAAATAAAATATTATTCATTTGAAAAACGCAATTTCTACAAATTGAAGACATATTTCTTTAATTTATGGAAAATTCCTTCTTTCAAAGAAATTTTGCTCTAAAATAAAGAAAAAATATTTTCTCAATTCAAAGAAATTTTGTATATCTAAATGAGGAAACCGTTTCTATGGCGCCAAATCATTCCCATTTTTCCTTAATTTGATAGCCGTTTTTCTTCAAACGAGGTAAGTATTTCTATGGGTGTAGCCAACAACGAGAAAGTTCACTAAAAGTGTTAATAATTGTTTGAACTACCCAGAGAAAGCATGAAGTAATAGAGAGATAGAGAGAGAGAGAGAGAGAAAGAGAGAAAAAGGGTGAAGGCAACAAGCCGGTGATGAAAAAGTAGGTATAATTGTATCTTTTTTCGATTTTTTCTAACTACATGGTACATTAGATACAGTTGGCACATCTTAGGTACAATTTGTCATTGGCCAAAAAAAATTTAACACTTAATTATAAGAAAATATTTTGTAATAAGTACAGTCTTTTCAACAAGAGCGTGTTTGGCTTCATTGTACGAACAACTTTAAGTATCAAGTTGAACTTTATTTTTAACATTCAACATTTCATTGCAGGAGTGGGCTATTGAACATATAGATAATGATTGGGACAATGTGGTCTTTAGGTTAGGTTGGTTAGGTTGGAGTGGCTGTCAAGAGACACACTTGGGCCTGAACGGCCCATTGTTGGACATAGAGTTTAACGCCGATTCCGAACAGACGAATCTTTTTTATGGACGGCAGGTACCATAAAACGTGCATTGTTTATTAAGGGCAGTAAGATGGTTCTGAGATTAGTTAAGCATCCAGGAAAAGCTTATGTTTGGGGATGCTTTTGAAAACAGAGTTTCGACAGGATAATCATATTTACGAGAAATTTGGATATCCAGTACATAATCTATTTATACCAGCATAGGACTCTTATCTTCTTCCAATAACTGGTTTGGGAAAAGAAGTCGAAATTAATGGCTTTAAGAGGGCAGGGCCCTAAACATCAAAGTCGCTTGTGCAGTAAGTGAAAAGAGGAAAATTGGATAAGAATTTTGGACTGCGCCTCTCAATCTTCAGATGCTAACCACATTGAAAATTTCTAAGCAATTATTAAGCTTAAGGTGAGTAGAAAAAATGCTAAGAGCATTGCCCAATTGAAACGTTTGCCGCAATCGTACGCCGAAAAACTAGAGATACTTAATATGACCCCGCGTTACCACGAAATTACTCAAAATTTTGGTAACTGGACAATATATTGATATGTCAGCGCATTGGACAAAGAAACGCTTAAAAATAATGAGGAATTTTTTTTTTTAATTGGGGCATTTTTGAAGGACTTAGTTCGAACACGCTCTTGTTGAAAATACTGTAAGTACCAACTTAAATTTAACTTCCTTGCACTGTATTGCTATACACCAATCTATAACCAATCAGTGGCAGTAACCAACTCGTTTGAACCTACCAGAAAATCCAGAAATCGTGGAGCAAACCACCACTTCAAACAAACAAACTGTATTGCTTAACGCTCACGTATGCTCACGTGGAAATTATGTTACGTGCGTGCGTGTTCACGCGTGTCACATAAAATTCATATCACGCGCCCTTCTCTGATTGGGAGTCAAAAGTGAGGATAGTATTAGAAGTTGTGGCACAGATGTTAACGGTAAACGTTGCAATTCTTTTGTCAATATTTTGTAAAAATTTAAATGATTAACTTAATGATTATACTCAAAATAAGTTATTGGAAGTTATTTTTAAAAATTCCTCTAAAACTCGCTACACAAAGCTAACGAAAAATATTTCAGAGCATGTGTATTTAAGTGAAAATATTTGAACCCTTATGTTAATTCCCATGTCTCATGTCTGGTCAGCCACATTTCACCTTTATAATATTTCCCAGCAAGAATAAGAAGTCGAAATGCAAACAAAGTTTGCAGTGTTATTTTCTACTAAATAGCTTATAAAAATAAATATGGTCCTATCTTCTATCATTCTTTTTCTAGAGACAAAGATATTATTATTATTATTGAATAGGTAGTGTGTTAGAATTAATGCCGCATATCTTGAAAGGCCTCAGGAGCTCATTTCCAAGGTAAAACGTTCTACGCCTTGTGGCGGGCGTTTATTCGCATAGCAGCTGTTATAAGAAAACTGCATATATCGCACACTAACTGCCAGAGAGGGATTACATTAAATACTTATGAATCCATCTGGTGTGTTTTATAAAGTAGATATATTTGTCTCTAAAAAGGAAAGGGTTGAAGATAGGATTATGATTATTTGTGTGCATGTACAATCCCAGAACTGATTTTTGTGGTTTTTCCATCTATCATACCCCTACTAACAATTACTGAAGAAAAATTTCAGATAAGAATTATTATGAACTTTTGGTGGATTTTTTACTCTACCGACTGGACTAATTACGCATGAAAAAAAAAGTACTCGTAATATAGAATATCTTATTTTTTAAACGTTCGTTACTGGACCACTGTATCTTGAATTGAATTTTTGAAGAAATAACCGAAAAATAAATGCTCGATTAAAAGACCAAAAAATCCACATTTAAATCGGTAATATTTTCATTTGTATCCGCTTGGTGCACTCCGGCATGTATGTACATACAAAGAAAAAAGTTATATAAAAATACAAAGGAAAAAAAAAACGAAATTGCAATTCGTAGTAACTACAGTCATTGCTGTAGTTGTACTACATTGTGGACATTTTGATGCTGGGGCGAAGCTGAGGCGTTCGCTCGTTTACTACTGTCATTAAAATTATTCGCATTGCTCGTGAGCATCCACACTTGCATGGACGTAGGAGAGAAAGGGGCAAGAGATTATTTTTTAAATAAACTCAACTAATACATAACTTTGAAAAATGTTATGGTTTCCTCCCCAAATTTGATATATGTAAAAAAAAGTCTATCCTTTGGAGCCACTAAACAGTTGAGTTTGAGATTAATATGGTGCATACCCAGTAACCAAGAAATTGTACACCAGAAACGTTTTCTTTACTGAAGTATACCCTGTTCCTTTCTACTTTTATATTCATAAAAATAATATTGAAGGGGTTTGAGAAAATTAATTATTTTATAACATAAATTTTTAGTTTAAAAAATATCGTCATGAAAGCTTGCGAGCGTAACTCACCATTTTTTTTTTTTTTTTTTAAACGACGAATGCCAGCGGATCCTCGTCCCGCCCAATACGACCGTGGGGCGCATTCGTGACCGCACGGATCGGTGACCGATACAACCAGTCCGGACTGCGTTGCATTAAACGAACACGATGGGATCAAGCGCGATTGAGATCGTCAAAAACAGCTACAGATTTGGCTTATCAACAGCTGCATTAAAAATATATTACTAATTTAAGTGATATAGAACAGATTTTTTAATAATATAAAGAGGAGTACAAAAATCTACTAACATATAGAGGTTATTAAAATCATTGCACATACAGCGAACAGGATCAAAAAGTGCATAATTTGTTTTGCATATGCTTAACTTGATAGGTAAGAAGTTTCTGGAAACGCGATTTGGAACATTTATGATTATTTCATTTAATAGAAATGGAGAAACGTTTGAACGTAAAACAATCGTTCAACATGACTCTTCTACTTTCAAGTGAAGGCAAATCAATTAATTTTAAGCGATCTTTGTAAGGAGGAAGATTTGTCAAGGGGTTCCAGTTCAAACTACGTAAAGTTAACAAAAGAAACTGTTTTTGAACAGACTCTAACTTATCTATGTAACATTTGTATTGTAGACACCAAACATTTGAAGCATATTCCAAGATAGGTCGGACTAGTGATATAAACAGAGTTTTAGTTATAAAAGGATCATTCCTACGCTTCTTTTCCGAAACTTTAAACGCGATTATCTAGAAAGTTTTTTTTTTAATGAGTTAAAAATTAATGCACATAAGTATTCAAAAAGTATTTGACCGATCAAGTTTATATTTTGCATACGTTTTAATTTTTACCTCTGACCGACTAAAAATTAAATTTTAGAAATATAGCCATTTTTATAAAAATTATCATTTTTTCGAAATGAAAAGTAGAGCATCTATATCTTTTCAAAATTAAATTATCTTTTTTTGCGAATTATCTATTATTTTGCCATTATCAAGTGCTGAAAACGAAATATCCCATTGCTGAATTTATGAATCGATAGCGTGAATTCTTGCGCAAAATTTAAGTGCTCAGCGATGGGTTTCCGAACTTTTGTTTGGAAGCTAGAAACAAAAAACTACGATTTCATTAATTTTAATGCATAACATTGCTCTTAATTAAACAAAGAATTTAGTAGTATTCACATTTTGTCTGTAGTGTGTTTTGGGATTGGTGTGTTTAATGGTCATCCAAAAATAATCGGCTAGCATTTCCTCATTCCATAAACCTTGATCCCATGACTCAGTGCCTCGAAGATAAAGTCAGGCATTTTCGTTGGGCCACAAATACGGAAGCTGATGAAGGATGACCAATTTGCAAAGCTTTTACCAACTGAAGTTTGGAAATCTTTCCAAGAAATTGTTAAAGATTTTCTAGGAAAGTCAATAGCCAATAACTATGAAAGCATTGTAAAAAGATTGCTTAACGATTTCGAAGATGTTGGTGGTAATATGTCGTTGAAGATGCATTTCCTCCATTCTCATCTAAACTTTTTTCCACCAAACTTGGGTGAAGTGAGTGATGAACAAGGTGAACGGTTTTACCAAGACATAAAATCCAGGTTTATGGACTCAAGAAATGCTAGTCGATTATTGTTAAATGATTATTAGAGACATCAATCCCAAAATACACAACAGACAAAATGTAAAAACTACTGAATTCTTTGTTTAATTAAAAGAAATGTTATGCATTAAAATTAATGAAATCGTTTTTGTTTCTAGCTCCCAAACTAGAGTTCGGAAACCCATCGCTGAGCACTTAAATTCTGCGCAAGAGTTCGCGCTATCGATTCATAAATTCAGCAATGGGATATTTCATTTTCAGCACTTAATAATGGCAAAAAAATAGATAATTCGCAAAAAAGAGCGTTTTTTGGTCAGAATTTCAACTTCGAATCTCTATAACTTTTGACAATAATGGAAATGGAAGATTATTTAATTGCCTTTTTTAAAAGATATAGATGCTCTACTTTTATTTCGAAAAAATCGTAATTTTTATAAAAATGGCGACCCATGTCCGGAAAATCAAAAAAATTGGCTATATCTCGAAAGCCTGAGTTGCCGTGACAGAACTGATGGCAGATTCGGATCCAGCGGTCCAAAAAATATTAAGAACCATCCACTTTGGAGATGGGTATTGCAATTTTTTTCATTTTGTTATATAGTGTTGTTAAAAAAAACATGTTTTTTGGCTGAGTAAAATTTTGAAATCAAGTTTTTAGTTCTGAGGTCTCCCAATCAGCCAATTATTATTATTTTTTCATCATCGTAGGTTCATCCATTGCCTAAATTTTTATACTAATTATAGTTTTTGCAGAGACTGTTTCAGATAATCCTACGAGGTGCTGGAATGTGCACAGCATACGGTCTTCCTTAAGTTTCAGGACGACTCGTTATATCTCCGCTGTTTTTAATTTATTCAAAGAATTAAACTTGTTTTAAAACTGCCATTATACAATAAAAAGACCAATGACCCCGAAAGATATTTAAGAAAAAAATCCTGAAAATCGACTAAGAATTTGCGTTTTACATATGAATCCCTCCTTAAGAAATTCTTTATGTAAAGTTTGTGCTGATTATCCGAAAATTGAGGTTTTGGCTCCAGCAATAGAAAATACTCTAACTTAAAAACAATAAAAATGCGTTTGAAGAATAATAATAATCAACTCAACTTTTTGCAAATTACTTTAAATTTTCTATTCTTTCAAGATTGGATCTTTTGATATGCTTGCATAATTGCTGAGCAGCTAAGGCAAAACTATCGCTGGGTATGTGTATAAATGTGGGTGTGTTTGCATGTGTATGTGCGAGTGCCTATATTTTCATAGCCTCCCAATAGTGTTAAGTTGCTATAAAAAATGTCACTTCAACGAAATACATACTGTCGAAAGTGGAAATGTTTTCCCATTTTTATATGTGTTGTTTCTATTGTTGTTGCTTTCCAAGTAAAGCATAAAGCTTTTTTCTCTTCCTTTTGCTTTTAGTTCTGTTGTATTTATACCATTATTGTTCTTTCAACGTGTGCCCTGTAAAGAATGTGTATGCTCGGAGTGGTGAGGCCATTGTGAATTGCAATGAATTTTCAAAATTACAATTGGAAATTTTTCAAGTCTGTGAGAAGAAAAAAACTTTTCCTTCCGTTTGGATATACGTAAAAGCGGAGGAAAGAAGATAGCAGAGTCGAGTAGGAGAGGCGTTTGAGTGGGAGTAAGAACATTACACATTGAATAGCAATTTTTATACTAAATAAAAATTTATATTACTCATACTACGTGTTGCACTAAAATTGCATATTTCACAAAGAAAAAAATACATTTAATATTATGAATCTGGTATTTCCATTCCCTGTCTGTAGGTATCCGTGTTTGTGCTCTCAATTGTCCATTCCATAAATAATAATAACATTTGTGAGAGATCATTGACAGCAATTGTAATTGACAGATTTGCTGTTTGAGAACTTGCGCATGTGTGCATTATTCTATATATGTGCATCCGTAGGGATTTCGATAATGTAATATCCCAAACAAGAAAACACAGTATTTTCTTCAATATTTCTTCTTTTTTTTGCAATACAGTCTTCTTTAAAGCTAGATATACTTGGTTCAGCGATATTCTCATTTTCCAAAAAAAATATCATTTGTCAAATTCCGCAAGCCATTTCTTCAAGCTTCGAAAAAGGAAATGAATAAATCAAGCAATTTTGCCGTTGCAACTGCGATTGAGTGTTATTTTGATTTTACCGTTATTTTTACTTTTAAATGAAGGTATTTCAATCACTACATATTAACAAAAATTTTTCTATATTTCCAGAAATACAAAAGTTGTTCAAAACAAACGACTGTAACAAATAAACCACTTTTTAGTTTTGGCGTAAATTTCTACCGTTGTTTGTTGAAGGGCTGCAGTCATCAAAATTAAACACTTTTGGCAATTCGTAGCGACATTTGCGGCGGCTATCTAATTACCCTACGCTTTTCGAACATTACATGGCGTAAAATTTTTTCAACTCCTGCTTTGTTTTTTGTGCAATTTTTTGACATTTGTCAAAGGTGAACCTAATTGTACTCGACATGGGTTCACTAAAAGATAATTTACTAGCTGAAATATAACTCGAATTTAATAAATTTTTACATTTTAAATAATACTACGTACTTTAATTTTAAAAAAATTACCGCTATCTGGAAAATCCTAATGGGTGAATTTAAAAATTGATAAAAAAAAAAGTGACAAATGGTCGCTTTAGGCGCTAACGGTGGCTTTCTGTTTTGTTTTATTAAAAAACTGGGTGCGCCATTCGCTTAAGCGGCCTGTTTTACATAGAAATAGATACCTGAAATTCTTTTATGTGCAAAATAAATATTTTTTCCATACAAGACCCAAACGTTGTAAAACATCCTTTTAAATCACGCTTTTCGGAGTAGCGCATCCAGTTTTCTCAAATTTAAATCATTTTTTTATTTTCATTGGTCTTTAGCACCCTATTTTCATATTCTGCTGTCACATTTATTTTGTATTTTTCGCAAACAGAAAAACTCATTTTCACGAGCACAAGAACAAGTAATTCGAATTCCATGGTTCCTTTTTGATTAGAAAAAGTCCGTCATGGTTGCACTCATGTGAGCATGACCGTCCTGCCCATGACTTTCGTGCTTGCGCCCGTGTGAGCAGCCTCTACGAGATTAAGCGAGTTAGCGCGAGCATGTTATGATAACATACGATTTTGAATATTTAAAAGCCTCGTAAAAGCTAACGCGAGGAACTACGACATCATTAATCACAGTAATTAATTGAAAATCTGCCGTCATTTTCAAACAATAGTAATTGCTTTATTTATTTTTCTAAAAATTAAGTTTTAGCTTCCTGAATAAAACGATCAATGGCTTTTCGGATAAATATATAATATCAATTCTTAGCCTGCAACTCTGCAAAATTTATTACGTGTAAATACCATCTTCAATTAGATATTTCGGAGGAGAAAAGAATCCCAAAAATGGAAAGCAGGTGTTTCTCAATATATATTATCAATATATGTAGACCACATTACTTACATTAATATTTGCCCTTCATTTATTAAAAATCTCATTGTTTACAAAAATGTTAGTTAAATCTCAACTGTTAGAAAGTAGAGTAACACAATTTAAATACCTTAAACGAAAACAGTTTTTCAGTTCGAAGATAAAAAATAAAAAATATGTGCGTAGAAAAAATTATTTATTTCACTTTACATCGTCCTTCTTTGTTCCCAATTAACGACACAAATCGAGGCCTTGGTGTATTCTCAATGGTGACTAGTGGCGGTTCTAGGATTTGGGTTTGGGGGGAGGAAGGAGGCTGATTTTACTAAATTAAGAGATAAATATCAGATTCACCATTGACCAAAACCCAGACCTAGACCAAAAACTAGTGCAAAAATTTTATCAAATACAGGTCAAAAATTAAAAGATAACTAGAACAAAACTGAGACCAAAATTCATACTAAAATCGGATAGAAATTTAGGCGGAAATTTCGACCAAAATAAAATTTAAATACTTTTTCAGATCGAAATTCAAACCAAGAAAAGAACCAAATTCAGATAAAAATCTAGATCAAAATGAGACTAAATTCAGATCAAAATCTTGATTATGACTTTTCTGATGGATTTATATTGTTAAATAATCTATTTTGAGAAAAAAATTTGAAGGAAATTTTAATTCCCTTTGAGAAAAAATTTTGATGAGACAATTTGATACATCTCTATTTTTTGAGTCATTTTTGGTCGAAGCAAAAACCCGAAAAAAAAAAATTAAATCATGATAACAGTTGATTTGGATAGTACTTTAAACGAATTTTTAAAATATATATTCATATCACTCTTAGCATCGATATCATTATTAATATTGGCATGGTGGTGAGTTTACAACTCACAACTCCATAACAAAACACTTAATTTTTATGAAAAATTAAATACGTTCTTTAAGCCTGTTATACTTACATTACTTAACATGTAAATCTATCTTAATTTCACCAAAAAACCAATACGTTTTAAATTTTATCTGGTTAAAAAAAAAACAACTTTCAGACCACGAATCGGACCAGAAATGTATTTTACAGGAGAGCACTTCAAAGGTTCAAGTGCTAAGAGTAATCAGGTTGAGTTGGGCTATTTTTCCGCCCTAATATCTCGTAAACCACAGAACCGATAGTCATAAAATTCTGAAACAATATGAAAACGTATATTATTATGATAATAACTCGAATTCGACAAAACTCGAGTTGTGTTGTTATTGCTTGTGACCACAGATATGTTAAAAACAAAATTAAAATTATTTTAATTTTTTTTTAAATTAAAACTCAAAAAAAAAAAATAAAAAAAATATGTACGCGGATTTTTCTACGTTCTATATTCGATTCTGATCAACTTTGCCGAAGAAAGTATGGCAAAAAAATGGATCCTACCCCCCCGTAAAATTCGAAGAAGTTTCAGTACTACGTACTGTAGTTGTTTGAATAAAAATCGATAGTTACTTTTAATATTACATTAACTTCTACGAATTTTATGGGGGGTAAGCTCCATTTTTTTGTCATAGAATATGGAACTCTTCTGTCGGTACTCCGAAAAAAATTCATCCATACAAATTGGTACGCCCTAATATACGTACTTATATATGTATGTATAAAATAACAAAAATCTTATTTTAACAATATAGAAAATACATATTAAAGGCACTAAAAAAAATACATTTTGTGGTATAGGTACAAATGAAATTCACATTTTTATTTTAATATTCAAAATTGAATAACTTTATTTTATATGCTAAAAATAAAAACAGTCCTTTGCGTACTGAAATGCATTTTACAGTAAAATTTATAAAGTTTCGGTTTCGGCCAAATATTCGGCCATATTTTTGCCGAAACCGAAACTTAGCCGAAACCGTATTTATGGCCGAAATCATAACCGAAACCGAATATTCAGTCGGACACTAATTATTATTATCAAATAAAATATAATATTAAATAATATTTTAAATCCTAAGGTTATTCGTTTGTTGAAAGTATATACTTTTCACTGCTGATGGCTTTTTTTTTTTGGAAAAATCTAAATATTTTTAGTTTCTCAAAAATGACTGTTTACTATAAGATTGTCGGGTTCTGGGGGCCGGACTTCAGCCCCTATAGCCCGCCCTCTCTGAATACGCTACTGATGGTGACGTTGACGGAAATTTGCTGTAAGTAGATAACGCATTTTTGTTATGAAGAAAATAATAAAAGATATAATATATAAAAAAATCAATGCTGGCGCTCCCGAAGGTATTGCACATACAGCATAAACAACAGCAAACAACCGAACTTGAATGCTTACATGGATGGTCACTATTCTGTCACAAAATTCGCACGCATATAAGCATGTTAATGTGTACGACGATATTGTGTGCTATGAGAGAAGTTTGTTCATTTATGCTGAGACTTTATCATAGCTTTTATTGTGGCTGCGGGATAACAGAAAGAAGAAAGAAAGCGATAATGTATATATTTCAGCTTATTTCACTTTATCGCATCTTTTTTTGGTTACCTTGGATGGCTGGGAAATCCAGTTTTTCGATATGTAGAAAACAGTTTGCTTTCTTCCACCCACAACTCACCGAATGTGAATCGCAAATATACTACTTAATGCTGTTTAATGAGATGTTCGCTATCCATTTGTGCTATTACATTAATGTAAAAATTCTTAAAATGAATTCGAAAAACTTTTATTTCGGAAACAAATGTTGCAAATTCAGGCTGCATGACACTGCATGGAAATGTCGTCAATTGTTTGTTTAATAAAATGTAAATAATGACAATCGCATTTCAATTTCAAAATTTTCGTAAGTAAAAATAAATACTCTATCAGGGTAACGCCTTATTTCATGTTTTCAATATCTTTTTAAAATAATATTTCTGCAAAAAAACCCACAATATTTGTCCTTTATAAAAAAAGGACTCTCAGACTTCAAAATCGTAAACAAAAATGGTTTTCATCGTCTTTATAAGTAAATAGCATAACACAATTAGATTTTTTCGAGAAATTTACTTACAATTTCTATGCTCATAAGAAAATGAAAGCATTATTAGGAAAATGTCTCACATATCCAAGCATACACATTCTACTCACTCAAAAGACAGCAACATAAACATTCATAACGCTCATGTACAAATACGAGCGAACGCATACGCGCTGCGGTTCCTTTTTAATTGCCGCCGGAAATGAAATTAAAATTGCAAGAAATTGCAAGAACTACCCAGTTGCACAAACAGTGAGTACTCCTCCAACGATTAATGATTTCATTACTCCAAAAGGAAGGATAAACGAGCAACTCCAATACAGCAACAAAATTTTTGAATTTCACTAACACAATTTCATAATTTTATATGGTCTATTTTACCACGTTTATATCAACTCGCTTTCAATGGTGTCTGTCTGTCAGTCTGTTCGGTACAAATTTTGCAATCGATTTTAAACTAACTTCCCGATGAGCTAGAGACTTGAAATTTTAAATATAGTTCAGAACTGGAAGACAATGCAATATGAAGTATCTAAAATATATATAAATATAATAATATTTAAAATAATAGCGTAGGAAGTTTTTCCATTTTTTTCATAGATCAAAGCATTGAATTCATCGTTGTTATAATCATTGCTTTAGCGGGAGTAGAATATATGTATATGTGTATACATACACAAATTCAAAGACAAATGAGAGAGAGAACAAAAACAAACAATAAATCGAAACAAAAAATCGTAGAAACAGCAGCGACGTGCAATACCGATGGTGTGACAGCGACGGTTGTCAACACATCCAGCAGACAGAAATGTTTGAATGGATGAGTTTGACGTGTTTGATGAAGCAAATATTTAACATTTCTTTTAGCAAATAACTTTCAACATTTACAGTATTTATATATTCTTTATATGCAAATATGTAAACGTTTTGTTTTGATTTTATGAATTTTATATAAGTACTTTTAAATCTTTTTCTACTGATTTCATGAAATCAAAATGCGAAGAAATATTATCACTGTTTTCAACATTGTACCTAAATAATATGTATGTAAATGTTAGAACTTTTCATATTTTATATTTTAATATATAAATAAATTATTCTTCTTGTACATTTTTACATCCATAACAACAAATCTTCTTCTTACTATGTATTTGGCAAATGCCTTTATTTCATTTCTGTTTCAAAAAGTAGAATCACAACGAGGTGCAATGTAAAAACAGTATTTATTGCGTACCCATTTATATGAGAAGATATAATTTGAATTCTGTTATATTTAATGAATAGGGCTATTCGTAATCTGGGGAAAATGATTTTGCACGAGTCCAATAATTAATTGTGACATTGCTTAGACAATTGGTTTTGATTCAATGTGTCAACAATTTCAAATTCCAATTGAGTTGAAGTGACTTCAAAACCTCAATTGACTTCAAGTCGCTCCAATTTAGTGCAAATTGTCGGTTATTAACCATGACTTCAAGGTATTGCAATTAAATTGAATGCATTCTTTTATAGCTCTGGTCTTTACTTAAAATCGATTTCAAAATTTCACACACACAAGACTAAAAAGTAAAAAATAATAATTTAAATAAAAAATATTTTTAATATACCACGTTTTTAAAATGGACTAAAAAGTATAAAATAATTTCTCCTAAACCCATACAGATTCACAACCACATATAGATTCCTTATCCCATACAGATTGTCTTGAAAATTTGTAACTGTGAATTTTAGTAGGACGAAAATACTTGTATGATTTAAAACGAAAAACGTGGGACGCATATGGATAGAGATAAAATTGCTAGCCATTTAGGTGAACTATTCATCCATCAATTTCCTATTGCATGCGAACCACGTTTGTTGTTTTAAATCATACAAGTATTTTCGTCCTACTAAAACTCACAGTTACAAATTTTGAAGACAATCTGTATGGGATAAGGAATCTATATGTGGTTGTGAATCTGTATGGGGTTAGGACAAATTATTTTATACTTTTTAGTCCATTTTAAAAACGTGGTATATTAAAAATATTTTTTATTTAAATTATTTTTAGAAATAATGATAAACAAAGACAGCCTGATTGAGTAGTTCAAATTTGTATATCTTACTTTCTCTTGCCCAGTTCACTCTTTAGGGTTAGGTAGGGTACAAACTGCCCCACTTTTTGCATATTTTTTTATGCATAGTGTGAAAAGTTGAAATTACTTATAGTCACACAGTTTAATATTTTATTTACAGTTTCTTATTCTGCTGGTAATGATATAAACCAAAAAAATTTCTGTGCAACTGGTGTTTTTATTTTTTTATAATCGTGTGCATCAAAGAGTTAAAAATCAGTGACTAGTACTAGAATCAGTACTAGAAAGTAATCGATTGCTCGCTTTGGATCGCTCAATGATTAATCTTACGATCATCCAAAGTTCAACTGGGATGTATATGTGTGTATATAAGGCAGGCAAGCAAACATTTATTAATGTGGGCAAATGTGAAATCATTGTTTGAAATTATTTTCAATTGTGTGAGAAAAAAACTGAATATCATTATCACATTGCTTAATTATTCATTAATGCGTGCGGCATGGCATACATACATATACATTCGTAAATAAATACATGTACAGAGTACAGTAGCGTATCGAAGGAGGCGAATGGTTAGAGGAGATAAAGGAAACTATTTGAAAGAAGAAAACCACCCCTTGGCTTCCACAACCTCTGGATCGACTAATGGGAAAATATAATTAATCCACAATGTCTTCTGTTTTCGTGTTTGTGTGTGTGCAGAGTTTCCAATTCTGTATTTAAAATCAATTTAAATTATTCATTGTGTTGCAATCTGACGGAAAAGGATTTAAATATTGTTTCCTTTTCTTTTTTGTTGCACAACAGTTTTTGTTGCTGTTGCTGCATTTGTTGCTTTCATCAATTTCAGTACAACAACAAAATAGTATATAAACAAATGATGAGAAATGAATGAACGAGTAAATAAATGAAATCAATGAGAAACAACGGAGAGTGATTGAGAGATGAGAATGGTAATTTAATTATAATTAATAACAAACAATGCAAGGCGAAAGGTAAATAATATATTTTATAAGGGCAGAGGAGGAGCAGCAGTGCAGTCCCTAATAATTAATTATTATTAAGATGTATAGTATGTACACATATTTAAAGTAGAATTTAGAAAATCGTATACTTACTCCATTTTTCTCACAAACACCGCCAGCATTCTTCAAATCACCTGTCCATGCCAGACCCAAGGTACCCATTTCAAAGTCACGATAGGTAAACATGTACGCCAGACAAAAGGCATCGTAGTCCTCCTCTGTAAAAATATATTTAGCATTCACAAAAATAGTTCATTATACTTCTATTAGAAACAATCTTAGTTATTTTTAGTAAAATATATTCTTTATTTGGCTGCAAGTATAAAACTTAGATTTTCTACACTCGAACTAAATGAATGCCAGAAAGGACAAGGAAAATAGTAGTCAAAACTTTTAAACATTTTTTAATCTCAGCCAAAAACTACTGCCACTACAACAAAAAATATAACAACATGCAGATATCGCACACACGCACGTTTGCATATACACACATAATACTCGTATCAAGCCTTAAATACTTGTGTGAAACCTTGCAAAATCTCAGTCAGCACGTACACATGACTATGTGTATGTGTGGTTGAGAAATGCATGCATTCTAGTATTTATATAAATTTTTTTATGCATATACCAGTACATATACATTAGGGATGTCAGTCTCGGTATACCGGAAAACCCGGATTTGCTTCAAAAATTGGCTCAAAAATTCCAGCATTAAGAAAATTAAAAAAAAAACTTTGGCATTTTCTGAAAAAGTGATCAGCTGTCTTCTCCACACTCTTCTTCCGTACTGCAAGCAGCACAGAAACCACTATTTTTCAAACCAATAGCACTTTTCAACATGAAGTTCTCGTAAACCACATGAAATACAGGCCGTACTTGCCATAATTTATTCAACCCAAACTATTTTTTTTTTTTTAATTTTTTAGCTTCTAACGGTATTTCTTAAATACAAGCATCAGAAGTGCAAGTTATATTGTAAAGAGCGTGAAAGTGTATTTAATTTTTGGCAATAAAAATCTAAATAAAAAAGGCTCTAAATCCCATTAAACAAAATGAAAGTTGAAAAATTAAGTATTAACTTTATGTGGTAAAATTCTTACAACTCGTGGTGTGATTTTTTCAAAATAATAGTTTTTACGAAGAACCTTTTTTTGTATTTCTTGTAGTTTAATTTTAATTTCATATGGATTTTTAGTAACTTTCCCCACCGAATCCCCTCATCATATTTTTTAATACAATGAATGAATGAACAAGGAAATATAATATTAATTTTTTTTTTTATCTTTTATATTGCTGGTTGTTTTATCAATGCGTGTTTTCACGTATGCACATTTTTTAAACCAGGTGGTAAAAAATGGATAAAATTTCACGCAATGCAATAAAAATTTTTGAAAATTTTTTTGTGTCTTCTGTAAAATTTTAAAAAGGTGACTAAGCTCTTAGCAAAAGGGGTGTCACCCCGCCCATTTTTAAAGAAAGTCATATTTTTAAAGTTTGAAAAAAAAACACAATGTTTATATAGCAATGGTCTCTAATTTTTGAGTTTTTTTATAACAAAAGTGGATCTTAGAGGGTTGTGACCATGCCCATTTTTACACAAAACCATATTTACCTTACCAAAAACTTATTCTAAAAATTTCAGATCGATATCTCTATTCTAACTATTTTTGTCGCTCTCTCCCATACATATTCAACTACTGTGCTTCGTGATTAGGACCCGCAACTTGTATATCGTCGTCGTTCAAGTAGAAATCACTAAGTCCAAATTATTTTTTTTAGTTGGATCCGTATCAATTAGCTTCTATATTTCGAAAGACAAAATAAATTCGATTTTCGATGATGCAGTTAAAACGAATACTTATGTGAGTATCAATCTGTTAACTTTTTAAGTTTTGCCAGTGCTCGTAGCGCATCATGCTCAGCATAAATTAACTTTATCTCAGAAATTAAAAAAATGGACTTAGTGGATTCTGTTAGCCCTCTAGTTCTCAAATTTTTGATTGATTTAAAAAAGATTGGGATTGGTAAATTTTGATGTAAAAATCATAAATTTTATTTCAGAACCCTAAAAAATGTAATGGGCGTGGTTTTATGAAGCTGGAAAGGTTGATTGCCTAAAAGTATTTGTTGTTGAATAAACTTTTTATCAATTTGTTTTAAGTAATAAAATATTTTGTATAAATAACTTAAATTCCTAGCTACTCAAGGCTAGTCTTTTTATTTGGCTAGTATAACGGGAAGTATTTTTTTTTATTTTTTTAATTTTTTTATTTTTATCTCAAATTCAATCAAAATAATTAATTTTCCTGTTTTCACAAATATTTTACTTTGACCGTCGCGAACGTTTATAATACGTATCATATCTCATAACTGATGCATTTTTTAAAAGCTAGGGAAACTCCATACACGATATGATAAAAAGTAACAACAAAAAACTATTAGTGTGGCAATTACACCCGTTTTGATGAAGGCTGTTTAGAGGTATACTTGGGAACTAGAGGGTTAAGTGTTAAAAGAAAATTTGCTTAAGGCTTTGATGTCAAGTGGCATGCACAACCTCTCGATTCCTCCCACTTACGATAGTGAGCTAAATCCACCCACAATTGGTGATCTGACATAAATTGCGTTTTTGATAACACTCTCACTTTTTCTTGTACAATATAATTTTTATTTAATAATTTTAATTAGTACACAAATATTTGATACTCATGCACCACTATACAAACTTATTGTTTTATATGACATTTGTTTCGTGATTTCCTGTCTGTAAGTCAACAGAAAATGTTGCGAATCGTTCATTGTTTGACCTCTCAAAGACGAATAAGTTTATAATAGCGTATTTTGTGATATATTATTTTTTTGTTCTCCATGTAAAAAATTAATTTTTTATGGCTGCACTCGGCATGAAATTCGGTACACTATTCACTAGTTAATTATAGAATATACTCGAATTTTCGTAAATTTTATATTATTTTTGCCAACTTGAAATTTGTAAGTAATGTTGAAAAAATCGCATGTTCTGGGCGACTAGAAAGTTGACAGAAAGCTTAAATCAAAACTTATTACTAGAAATGGTCTAAGTAAAGTTTTTCATTGAATCCAGAAAAATTATTTAATCGTTGTAGAAATCTTCCCTCGCAGAAATAGGCGATGCAGGTCTGAAAACTACATCATACTTTACATCGATTCGGAAATACCCTATGATTGTGAAACGAAATCTAAAAATGAATAGAATATTTTTGAACATTTTAGCCAAAGAAAATATTAGCGCCATCCACGATATTGTGCAAATGGTCTTGCATTATTGCAAATGCAAAATATTTCTTCTTGGTAGGCAACGGCAAAACCACCAAGTAATAACACAATGGACCGTTCTGGCCTAGGTGTGTCCCTGGGCAACCACTTAAGCCAACCATTAGTCCCGAAAAGCGTTTCGGGATCCATATCTCTATTGCGATTATGTGTGACGAATGTCGAATTGCCGTAGAATAAGAAAATCGATATCATTGCCATTGCTGCTGCTGAAAATGACTGGTTTCGATTTCTAGATGGTAATGACGATCGCGACGACGAGGTTATACTTGAAAATGAATTTCACAGATTAAATTTCATTATCAGATTGCATGTATGTGCTTGTGCGATGGGCGGACGAGGCAATGCAAAAGAAAATCATCAAAAGTTTTCAATGAGAAAAATTGCAGTTGCATTTGCAACATGGAATAGAATACAAATTCGAATAATCGCGTTTTATGTATTGCACAATATTGTAGAACATACAAACGCTCGACTATGACAGCTTTGAATTTAAATATTCCTTTTTATTTAAAAACAATATTGTGTAAAATAAATTCACATTACATAGACATATGCACATTAAAATGTATCGAGACCCATACAAAAAAGGGGGTCTAAAATTAACCTCAGTTTCGTTTTATTAAACGATCAAGCTCGTAACAGCTTATAGCTAGAGACGAAATATTTTTTAGGGAGTTTCATTAAATAACTCATGAAAACGTCATGATTTTTAGGATTTTTAGAGTGGCGACAACTTTGTTTTTGTGTGGGGCTTGAGGCGTCTTAATGTGCATACAATGGCACTCATTGCCAATGCACAAAATATTTGCATGCATTTATAAGTCACACAAACACACATACATTTATACATGCATTCAACCATATATAATGTGTATATGCTTTTATTGCAAATGTATAAATATGATTGCAATAGTGTAAATGCGCTTATACATGCACGTTTGTGTGAGTGTGTATGTGAACGAATATTTTCTCAATGCAAAATTGTGCTGTAACACGCTCAAATTGCATTGAAACGTGAAAACGGCTTTCATGCTATGTAGCTCTCCTCAAATTGAGAAAAGAAAGAGGAGGTAACGGCTTGAAAAGAACTTTCGTTGCTAATGCAACCCTGGCATTGCATCGTAGCTGTGGTATGGAAATGAGTTCACGTTATGCTAGCATTGCAAAGAGGGTGAAAGTTTTTGAAAATAATACTTTTGAATTTGAATTCATTTTCGTAACGGATTAAATTTGCATTTACATTAGTTGCGTTGCGTTGAGCGCAATATGCGCGGGAACAGCGTGGGGTAGCGTAAATGACGTCGGCGAAAAATTTAATAGCAAAACAACCACAACAACAACAAAAGTAACTGAAAATTGAAACCGAAATCAAGAGCGAAAAAAGTTTTCCCAAAACCGATTTCCACAGTGATTTTATCTAAATTGAAAATGAAATGCAAATGATTTTCAATAACAAACTAAAAGAAGAAGCAATACATGCTCAACAAAGAACAGGACAAGCAGTTTTAACACATTTATGGTGCCAAAAATTACAAAAATAAATCATAGCCACCCTTCCTTCGTTTCATTCAATTGATTAAAGAGGTCTGTGAATGAAGAATCAGCGAATTTACTGGGGCCTACCGTGCTGTTATGCAATATTTTAAATATAACTTGGAAAAAAAAAAACTAGCTTAATTTTTGTTTCACAGTGTCCTGTTATAAATGAATCACAAATTTCGAACTTACCCGAGAATAATTCCAGAAATTTTTCCACACCATAATTACCAGGAAATCGATATGCAGGATCCTTGACTGCATTCATGTTGTGCACCTTAATGCGCTTGATCATGAATGTGATGTTATCGGGTTTGCCATCATTATTGAAATCTGTAAAAAAAAGAAGAAGTTTTCAACATTTCACTTCATATTGATTCAATTCGTGCGATTGAAAATTTATTTTCGAAAAATGTATGCATGCGTTTCAAATAATTCTTACTTACCCGTATTCTTGTAGATTGAATTGGCGCGCTGCACATGCCTCGTAATTGCCTCAATGCTTGCTTCATCTGATCCCATCTTCTGGAAGAAGGTGTGGTCCGCCTGCAGATATAGCATGCATGTAATTTTGCGATCATACATGGAACGCGATGAACCGCTGCCACTACCAGCTGACGTATCGTGGACGGTATCTTGGCCACGCCCACTCAACAAATTTGTCATCAACATGCTATTAAAATTTGGATTGTGTGGATTTGGTGCCATTATTATCTCAGGATTGTAATTGTTGACAATAATGTTTGGCTTTTTGGTGGCTCCATTCTTAGTTATGATCTCGACGTGCGTTTTATGGCTGGGTCGGTCATTGCCACCGTTCCCACCGACAAACATTGTCGTCCAGTTTGTATTGAAGAAGTTATTCGCATAGTTATTGTTATGGTTGTTGTTGTTGCTGTTGTTATCACTGGAGTC
This sequence comes from Toxonevra muliebris, assembly GCA_963691655.1. NCBI lineage: Eukaryota > Metazoa > Arthropoda > Insecta > Diptera > Pallopteridae > Toxonevra > Toxonevra muliebris. The sequence continues at coordinate 1,385,457 of OY829327.1, read as the reverse complement.
ATCCAGCTGATCATTATACATTCGATGACTGCTATTGTTGTTATTGTTTTTGTTGTGTGTGCTAACAATAATGTTTTTGTGTTTCGTATAAGTTTTTCTCACGTTATTATTATTATTGTTGTTGTTGTTATTGCCACCATCATCAGCACTGTTCGGATTATAATTATTCACAATAATATTTCGATTACGTGTAGATTTGGTTGCTGTAGTTGATGTTGCCACCAGGGATGGTGTGAAACTTTCTCTTTCCCTTTCCGCGCCTACATTAACATTGCTACCTCCAGCAGCATTTCGCCATGTGATCACAGTTGATTGTTGCACTTTATTTCTTTCCTGTTGATTAGTTTTTGTTCTTGTTTTGTCATCATCGCTACCAACACTAATACCACCGTGATCTGTATTGTGCGTAAATATACTAAAATCATCATTGTAGGGCACATCCAAATCTAATGGCAGCGGAGGATCTTGATTGACATTGTCAGATGCCGAAAACTATAGAAGAGAAAAACCAGATCAAAGAAAGAATGAGAATAATGGCATCAAGCTCAACAAAATACTAATTCACATTAAAGATTGAATGCTGAACGCAATAAATTTGGGTCTGTAGACTGTGAAAAATACTGCTCTCACAAAAAACCAGAAGCCCGAAAACTGAAAATGCTGAATTCAATTAAAAATTGTTTAACACAAAACTTTTATTCCTTCTACTATTGTGTGAAATCACATTTTTTCTTGATTTCCAACTAGATATGTACATACACATACACACACATTTTTGTCTACTCGACAAAACATAAATGACATTTTAATTGGATTTGTTTTCAGCAGCAACCGAGAAACCCCAATAAGAAAGGAAAGAGGGAAGTGTGCAACCTACGACCTCATCGCTTGATCCCCATACGAGAAGGACGACGAAATTCTCATTTTGTGCTTTACAACATACATTTGCAGTAGGGCAAAAGTTTTTTACTCGACCACGACCACTAATTTGGAACACTATTCTTCATCTCTCCACAACCTGTTTTCTGCTTCTTCTCCACAGAAATTGACAATGAAAGAAAAACAATAAGGAATGAAAACGAGGAAAAGCAGCTCAAGTAGCATGGCTGCCAACTAAGCAAAGCCGACCTATGATGAGGCAAAAATACCACAGAGGAGAAGAAGAGGAGCGAAAGAAGAAGGAATGCGGCTTATTTTGGAATCACAATCGTCGTCAGTAGCAGCAAACTTGGTAACAATATACAGTAGCCCACAAAAGTAACTGTATATTTTTCATTTTATTTGTTGTCAATACTCAAGCTGTAGCGGTTTGCAGCTACAGCTTCGTCGGAAAGGTAAAAAAATTTTCACAAAATATAATCAATTAATTAAGATGCTTACTGATAACTTTTGGCTGGGAATGGAAAACTTCTTAAATATAAATTGCCAGACCCTAATCTCAGACATTCAGGTTCAGTATGAATCAGATTATAGGTTAGAGCAAGGGGAAACCAGCTAGTATTTATGAACTTTTATTTAAATATGATAAGATCACATTTGGTACGAAAAGTATTTGCATTAATGTGTAGTTCCTTGGAAGTGGAGTGGGGTGGATTGGTTTCGCTTACGCTTTGCGTAGCTCTGGAAAATTCACGAACGGATGGAGCAAAATTTGACGCTGCCATTATACGTTTAAAGTCACATAAAAAACAAAAGTAAGTGCCTGCACTCGCATCGGAATGTGTCCGGTGTTTATTTCATTACGTGTCGGGTCATTTGTTACATCCCAACAAGCAACAACATTTGGAATTATGTAAATTACAAACTTGTCGAACGTAAGTTATAGGGTAAGCGTAAAGGAACGTTAAACGTAAGTTTTCGAAAACGTTCCAGTTCCAAAATGCAGGAATATTTAAAAATTAGTAGATTATAGAGTAAAAATAAATATACATTTAATATGACCAACTTTTTATCACAATCTTTAATATTAAATATTTGTTTAATTAACCCTTCCACTTATGTTATATTTCACACAGTTCACTTTGGGTACTCTGTTTTTTGTATGAAAGATTGTCAAAATAACGTTTGACGTTGAACAAACTTTTTTAAACGCATGAGAGTGTAAACATTTGTGAAATGTTGGCGAACGTAAACGTTTCTTAAATCTTTATATAACATTTATGTTTTTTCCAAATGTGCAAGTGAGACACTTGCAATAATTGTAAGTGCTATGCAACTAACACTAGTACTGGAACTACTCTTACAAAAAAGAATAACATATTCTATAATCTGTTGAGAGTATGAGTATATAGTAAGAGTACTAATCGTCTTATCCGACCCTAATGCTTCATAGCAAAGTACTCGTCAATCATTGAAAATCGCATCAATCATTGAACTACTCGAGACACTGACGTATTTTTCTTGCAAAATGTCATGGTTTTTTTCGAGTTTACGCTCTTCTCTTATTGCTGTATAGAGAGTAAGAGAATAGCTGCACTCCAATGAGAATAAGAGTTATAGATTTTTGTGTAGTTTGTGTTCATTGTTACCATATTGTATTGAAAGATATATCTATAATTTATAGTTTTGCTTAGACAGATTGTAAGTGCAATAAGGATATTGTCTATTCACTCCACTATAAAATTTTTTACAGGCGCAAGTAAAGATCAAAAACTTTTTTAGACTGTTCCATAAATATAATAGACCTGGAAGTTCTATTCTCTCCGATGAGATTTATCACTCTATATCGAATACGATCCGGAAGCTCGAGTTGAGAGATTTTGCCGATTTTATTGTGAGTTACTGTGTATGTACAAAAGCATATGCATCAACGTTTGACCTCGATGCAGTTAATGTTGCAAATATGTTGTAATCGAAGCTACCAACAATAACAACAAGAATAAGTGTGTGTGTTGCCAATATGGCAGTGATGAATGCCAACGAGGCGTATAGTAGACAAGACCACACAAAATGTATACTGACCAGCGATGCCAACTTGCGGGGAATTCCCCGATGTGCGGGGAATTTTACTGGGTGCGGGGAATCGGGGAATGAGCTGTTTTTTGCGGGAAATTTTAATTCGTTCAGCTTTTAGTCATAAAAGTCTGTAGAATATTTTTTGTCAATTTTATGTAATGCAAAACGTTTAACTTACGCAAAATTTCATATTTTGGGTCTTAAAATCCCCGTCTTTTCTTAAGTGGGCCCTGCGATTTATTGGTTTGGAGAAATCGATTGTTAAAAAAGTGTGCTATTTGAAAGTATTATGTTTCGAAAGTATTTTGTGAAAATTACAGAGACGCGGAGTGCTTTCGTAGATATAGACGATTATAGCGTCGAGTGTCAGTCAGGCCAAAATAGTCGCGCGGCTCTTCGACTTCCCTTTCGACCGTTCAGAAGTCCAGCACCTCCTGATTAATAACTCTTAATCCTTGCTGACTAATCTGTTGACTTACAAATTACGATCAGCCATCACAAAGAAAATTTAATATATTTTATATGTTAAAAACCGATAATTAAAACTTTAAACCTGTTTTTCTCAAAACAAGGTTTTTGCCATTTTTTATTTGAGTCAAAAGAGAGCCCATGCCTTCTCCTGTGAGAACTTTGATATCCAAAAATAACTCGAAACACACCATCTCGTTCAAATTTGATGTGGCAACTACCACCCAAAAGGATTAAACTTTATGCAAGCTTGAGTCGGATCGATTTTGAAACTGGGTTCCCTGGAAGTGAAATCTCCCATGTGCCAAAAGAATTCCAGAGTCAGAAAGTACATTCCTATTAATCTATCAATTACCATTGGTTAAGTTTTGGACCGAGAAAATTCAGGGTCGCCTTAATATAACACTTATTGAGGTAAATTTTAGGTAATTTTACGTTTCTGCAAAATGCTTATATGGTGCTGTTATAATATGAAATTATATCGATGAGGGGAATTCGATCGAAAATCGAAAATCGGGGAATTTCTCGAGGGCTATCGGGGAGAAAGAAAAAATGAGTTGGCATCCCTGATACTGACACACATCAAACACATTTTCATAATGTTGCAACAACAAAATGGCCGTCATTCGAAATCTTTGGGACTGCTCAAGAAGGAAAGAGAACATGTGCAAGATACTTTTAAATGTTGCATTTCACATTCACATTGTTGGACTCCACATTTTCGTCTGTTGGTGGTGTGTGGCACGTATGGAAGTATGCATGTGGCAGTTGCCAGACAATTTCTCAAATCAATGAACAAAGTTGCAACAAAATGATTATTGTTGAGCAAATTTGGTGCATCCTTTCTACTTAGTAAGAGTTATATAATGCATTCTATTATAAATAATATTTCAACAGTTTGGGATTGAATTTGAGAAACTCAGATTTTACACTAACAAAATGTTTTTACTACTTATACAATACAACAACATTTGTATATTTTTCATATACTTGTATAAACGTTTTTATTAGTGATGCAACGGACGTCGGCATTCGGATGCGTTACATGCGAAAAATTCGCATAGTTTTCACATTCGCATTCGCCATTTTTTGGCTTTTGGCAAAAAAATAAAATATAATTTACCACTACATGTATTTTAAGTGAATCCAAATGTTTCCTTAAACAATCTGGAATTAACTATTATATCAAATTCCACATTCGCATCCGCTAAATTAACATCCGTTACGTCCCTAGTTTTTAAGTATCTATTTACTATGTTTGGAAGAAATAACTTTACAAATATCTTCAATGTCCCAATTTTCACATAAACATATAAATTTGTGTATATGTATGTGTGTACATGGGCTGTTTTTGGAGTTGTGTGAAAATCGGAAATTAACTGTCAATCAATTCGGGCGCACATAATAACGGAAACTACACTAGACGTCGGTGTTGCAGCAGTAAAATGAATGGATATGCGCGGAGCACAGTGGGCGAAATAATTGAAATTTGTTTTGCGAAAGAGCTTTGAGTTTATCTCTAAAGATATTTAAAAAATAATATGGAAATTCGAAATGTAATGTATCTCATCAACTATATCCAGTGCATATTAGTACTCTTTAAAGATTTTCAATAATTGTAAGAATCTCAAAAGTTTTTTAATTGCGAAAAATGCAGTTTAATATACCGTGCGCCTTGGCAAAGCGTAACGCAAACATGCAGCATTTTTCACCGCTACATCAGTATGCACAGGCACACACAAACACATAGTAAAGAATCAGAATTTTTGAAAAAGGATGTCATTGTCCTGTCATTGACAATAATTGGCAGATTTCGCATGTCACACAGTGCCAAGTTATGTAGGGAAACATAGACATAGAATGGAATAATATTGTATAATTCGAGTTAAAGGCACAAATCGATGGCAGTTGAAAAAGGATTCGGAGAAGGACAGAAGGGGCAGTGTTTACTAGTGAAGAAGATAATAATCTAATGTTTTAGGAGGGTTGAGGCTGGAAAGTGTGTGCCACTCAATTGTGAAATGACAGAGACAAAAAATGTGTAAATGCAACTTCAAAAGACTAGACGATATGCAAAATATATGAATAACTTGTTGATGATAAAAGCCGCAAAACGAGGGATAGTGCCGAAGGAATGTTTGGCATCTACAACCTACAAAATAGGTGCGTGCAATTGCATTCGTATGATTTCTAGTTGATCTTACCTCATCTGGCAGCCAACGTTTTCGACGGCTGAACGTTTGCGCTTCCGAAATATTTATATTATGCTTATGCTGGAAGTCAGCACTATGCTGATGCAACATGCTGCGTCGCAGTCGCTCACTTGCGCAATGCTCTGGTTCTGTCAATGTCGTCGACACTGAATTGCGGTTGGGTTTTGTGTTTACATCGCTGACTTTATATACAATGCTGTGTACGCCAGACTTGGGCAAGTCAAGTGAATATCGATGCGAGGGCTCCACATAGTAGTGCTCGGTGCTGGTTTCGATTGTTCCATCGAGCAGATTGTCATGGGTGAGAATGGCGTGCACATGCGAGTTTTCATCGTCTGCAAAAAGAAAAAGTAAATAAAATAAGTTGTAATCAAAACATAGTCCTTTTCTCTCTATTGCATTCCTAATTTTAATATATGATTATGTGTTTCCAGCAAAAACTTAACTCATAATTTATACCACATATGGTTGACGGAGAGAGGAAGAATAGCAATACACACGGTGAAACCGCAACAACTTTTGCAATAACCTCTTCTTTATGATATTTTTACCCTTCATACTACATCTCAAAACAAAAAGGAAAATATATTTTTTACAATAACAAAAGTTTGCTTCCATTTTTTAAGCAAAATCGTTTGAAAGACCCACTAACTAACAAGGGCAGAATAAAATGTTGCTGGTGTTTCTTCGCATTCCACAAACAACAAAAAGTAAAGAAGTAGCAAAATTTTAGCTTAACAATAAAAAGAAAAAAAAAAAAACATTGCATCAAACGCAACCACAACGCTCGCTGCACTCGCTGCTTCAAGTCGGAACAACTGAATTTTTTGCATTAAATCAATTTGACAGAAATAAAAATAAAGAAAGGAAAACAGAAAGGAGAAGGTAGCAATAACAACAACAGCCTATTTCTCACTCCCACTTCAACCTCTAATAATTTTATTTACTTTTGTTTCAGTGTTAGTGTTTGCTGTATGCCGCCTCGAAAAGAAAATACTATCAGGATCATGTCGTGGAACTGTCCTGGCTACAAAGGAAAAATCGATCGAAAGATTTATATTTCACCGAACGAGTGCAACAAAATGCGGTTCCCTCGAACCAAATTGGTTGCATACAATATTAGAGCAATATTAAGTAGAAAATATATTGAACTTGTTACGGATTGGTTTTTGTACAGTGCACGCTCTGCAAAAAGAAAGTAAAACTTTAAAAAATATAGTCAGGGGATAAGAAAATAAGAAAGAGATGAGAAAATAAGCTTATAAATGAAAATGTGTGAAAAATGCCATGGATTGCCGCCTTCTGCCCAATCGATAGCATAGTAATAAATTAAAATTACAGTTTTTTACGTTTACAATGAACTATCTTTAAATAATCAAATTTCTGAAATTATATTTACTATTTATGAGCCTTGAATTTGAATTTGAATGCTGCCGCCGCGTTCCTCTCTCTTAAATCCGTAGTTTTAAAAAGGTTGGTGTGAGTTCAGCTGCAGCATTAAATGCAGGATTCAATGTAGCAGAGAAATTGAAGTAGTCTGAACATAAATTGCCCTTAATTAAGACAAATATGCTGTTGTATCTGTTAGTCCTTACATATGCATGTATGTATGTATAACAGAGTGGAGATTATCGTGAACACCCTAATGAATACTTGCTTTTAACATTTGAACATAAAGCAAACATGCGCCAAATTCGAAAAGCAGCGCAGACTATATTGTTGCATGCCCTAAATAGTCATCAGCCAAAGTTTCATCGAAATCGATTAACGCTATTTGCTATCACATTTTAAAAACTTGTTTTATTTACAATGCCGATTTCTAACAATTTTTAGTTACTTTTTCTTTGACGGGTGAGCGAATACCCGGATTATATTTTGTTCGCGTTTATCATTTCTGCCGGATGTGCAGTATTTGTCTAAATAAATAAATCAGAAATTTTCTCTGAATTCAGTAACGTCATAATGATGATATATGGATAAAATGGTATTCAAAAATGAAAAGCATAAATAAAATCAGTTCGAGTATTCATTCACCCGTCATAGAAAAAATAACTAAAAATGGGCGAAATAAATTATATTTTCAAACTGTGATAGCATAAAAGCATAATGAACCGCGACATGAACCTGCGTGGATTTTTTTATGGCAAACAAGCAGTGAAAAAATATCACCCTTTTTACTTGTAGATTAAACGAAAAATTACTTTTGTCCTAAGTGGATGAATGGATGAAAACCACTGAACAGCTTTGCTATTATGCCCGTCTTGTGGCGATTCCCGGCCATTTACATTTTTGTTGTAGTAAGTTTTTGTACAGTGGCTATTTCTATGCCTTTTTTTGCAGTCTTTGACAAATTCGCTTTTGATATTCACAATTCAGCATCTAGATTTGCTGAAGGTCAGGAGGTCTTTCATTCAAACTGAACCCAAACGATTTGATGCTTCGAACTTCGGAATTAAGCTACGAAAATCTACTGAAAATAGGTCAGTTAAGTAGCAAATATAAGAACAAGATATAGGTTAAGTAACAAGCAAGAAAAAGATTCTTACTACAGCTGCCAATAAAGGGAATAAACTAATTGGTGCATTAAAAATATAACTTAATTTCAATGAGATAATAGTTAGTAACATGTTTGTTTGTTTATGTGTGTGTTCTTTCTCGATTTCTGGAGTTGAACTCTTCTAAACCGAGGGTCATAACGTTGAAGTGTAAAAACGGATTGTCCAACAAGAAAATTTACGTACACACTCGCAGCAGAGCGCTGTAAAAGTCTTACTTGAACCCTACTACGCTCCAATTAGAGAATACTTTCCAGCAACCTAATAATAGCTGTGTTTTATTCACCAGTGAGTTTAAAATGTGCGAATAAAAAGACCAAGTGGTTAAGTCTCTTTTTCGTTGTAATGTTATTCACAATGAAACTGCTCAGCAGCTAGAGCTGAAAAATTTTAATGGATCCCAGTCATTGCGTTCAATCGCGGGCATTGTTTTTAGTTTTTACTCTTTATAGGAATATTTAACGATGATTTCAACTTATTTTCACTGCCAGACATTTCAAATATTTTATTATTTTGATTTTTGTCAAACTGTCATGATTCTTGTTTCGCTATTAGCAGTTCACAATAGAATTTGATGTAGTTAAACAATTGGTTAAGTATACATAACAGCTATAATTACACGTATTATCTCTGCCGCTTTGTTTTGTTGTTTCCCCATACAATTATTGCTGCTAGTTTTACATAACTAAAAGCAAGTGGCGAATAAAACGCAGCTAATATAGCGCGTACATAGCTCTCATAAAAAGATATTCGAATTCCTCATAAGATATGGGCTCATAGGAAAGCTATAAACTTTCGCTTTTAATCGAAGGACATCACAATAGGCCGCAGTGATCGGAAAAACTAAAATAATAATATATAGTAAAATTTTCCGTAGAATCCGAATATCCTAATAATTTTGTTTGATTGGCAAAATTAAAAAAAATGCACTCTTGAGAGCACATACTTCACATAAATGCCTGTAAAAACTTTATAGGTTAGGTTAGTTTGGAGTGGCTTTCTAGAGACCCACATAGGCCTGAACGGCCACACGGACCTACAGTTTAACGCCGGTTCCGAATGGCAGTGTGGCAATTCGCTATCACTTGTTGGGTTTGCCATTGCCTACCAAGAAATGAACTTGTACACTTTTCCATACTTCTCAATTACTTCATATCGATAGTGAGTACAAGAAGGTTTTGATAATTAGCCTCCAGACCCAGACGGGAATCGAACATCGAAGCTGCAACCTTCCTGGCGAAAGTCGTGCGCATAAGATTAGATTACAATAAATTGGTGAAACACGCCAAGTAAATAAGTTTAAGCAAACTGTTTGAGGTCAATATGAATAAAAAACATTTTTGTTGAAATCGGTAAATAATTAATAGTTAGTTACAAAAATAAAAATATTTTCTTGTGTTGGTTAAAAATTTATTGCATAACTTTAGGCTGATTCCATAAGCATATTCGTCTGTTATTTATTTTTGATTTTTTTGGTACTTCCTATGTGCATTGCATGGAATTGTGAGTTTTACGTTCACGTTACATAAATTCCGGTAGCAAAAGGGCAAATTTAAAAACAAAAACTTTAACAAATATTAGCATATGTATAGTAAACATGTGTTTCGTTCTTTAGAGCAAGCAGGCAGGCAATATGCACAATAAAATGGCGCGGTATGGAGGTAATATGCTCACTTCCGTATACGAATGTATATGTGTGTACATAGTTGCGTAAGTGTGTGTGTGAGCTTGAGTGTACCGGTATGTTTTAAGCCCTTTGTTTCGTGTTGTTTCTGCTCTCGTTTGCTCGTTGTTGTTTTTTTAAGTTAAGTTAATAAAGTTTATTTGTTGTACGTGTTGCTAACGCGAAAATGTTATTTCGTGAAGCGCTTTATTAAAAACCAAACCAAGCCAAACCAAAGCCAGCAAAGAATTTGCGAAGATTTGTTTGTATTGCGAGGATTTTTTCGCTCTGCTTACATGCATGCTTCTTTCGTTAAATGATATTGCAAACAAGCTTGAAATTGTTTATGCACAATGACGATGAGTTAAATGTTGAATGAAATAAGAGCGAGAGAGAGAGGGCTTCCTTTGGAAAGCAAACAACTATGCTTCTTTGAGGGCATGTAGTGTTCTAATAAAATTTGTTTTTCTTTTATGACTTTTATGAAGCATTTTGTATTTTTCGCACAAATTAATAATTAACTCTTATGTTTATGTCACTGTAGTGAAAACGAAATATTCGATCATTTGATATAAAGTATTAAAGTAATGAGATAAAAAAAGCGAAGCGAAGCGAAATCAACAACGGAAGACATTAAATATATTTATTGTTGTGTGTGCATAACCTTCCAATTTGTATGAGAATATTTTAAATGAATTTAATAATATTTATAGCAATAATAATAAATGAAAAGTTGTTACTGCTTCCAACAAAAGCAACACGTTGGATCAACAACTACAAGTACAACTACAGGGGCAGGGGCAGCAAAACATCTATTTTTCTGGTAGACCTCTCATTCACTCTCATTTATAAACATACATACATACTTTTACACAGCTCGGAGCATACACAATAGAATAGAATCCTTGCAATTACAATACACCAAGTGTTGTTTAGAATGAAAATTACAACTACGATGCAGTGGGAAGAGGTGGTGGTAGCCGTGCAAAATAATAGCAAAGTGGAGGAAAAAAGGATATAAACAAATTGTGTGTAGTGCATAAGGAGTGCGGATATTTGTGAGTTTATACTTGTGTTTATCATTTTATTGAATGGGCGGTTTGGGTATGTACATTTATATTTTTATTTTGCGTACTTAAATTGTGCAATCCGGAAACCGGATGTTCCACTTATGTATGTATGTGTATGCCCTCTTGACTAATGCACGAGTGAGCGATGCTAGTTTGTTCGTTTATTTGCTGATGTATGTATGTGTGCTGCTTTTTTGTTGTAATTTAAAAAAATTATTTACGCTTTTATTAAAGCGATAGAAAGTCCTGCATTTCTCAAATAAATCAAAACGGAATTATATATACATCAGATTTTCTTATTATATTTTTTGTGTGACAACCAAAATGGTACCTTGCACATGGATTACTGTATAAATGCATTTAAACCACCTACGCATCTCCTGAAATCGGAATTCAAATCAAAAGCGCAGATTAAAAATGGATTTCTGATTTGTGTGTGTGTGTGTATGCATGATGATTTTTATAATAGCTTCAAAGTAATTGGGACTTCTTCCGCAAAAAGGTCAATTTTGGACATCGATTTTACATTTTATTTTGTTTCATATTTCAAACACAACTTTTTGAATCTACACCTCACCTATTTATTTAACACTGAGGTATGCTCTTCTATTTTTTTTTTACAAATCCAGTCACGTTTTCACAAGCATTTGGAAAAAAGTAGGCTCAAGGGTAGAGAAAGTAGGCAACGAAGAAAAATGAATTAGTATAATTGCCACTCATATTTCTTCATCCATTTTCTTCATAAAGGATTCGTAGTTCTTGAGAAAGCATCTACTACGAAATGAGTTTATCTGAAGGCCTCTCCTCCCTCTCAACACACATCGAATTGTCGCCTTGCATTCAAGCTAAAATAATTAATTAATGTTAAACTTGCCACTTTTCTTAGTTTTTGCTCATTCCTTTTTCTAGACAACATAATTTTTTAACTGTTTCCATAGTTACATTCTCGGTCGTTGCGAAAGTGTATGAAAAGGAAAATGAAAATGAAGAAAAATTGTGCAATTTCTTATTTAATCGATGGCATGTTCAACTAGATCAAATTGACATTAATGGACATTGAACATTATGGCACACGTGCAGTCGCAACCATAGCAACTGTGACACATTGGCGGTAGTAGTAGCTGCACTACTACCGCATAACATTACACAGCACATGCAGTGCGAGGTAAAAAGGATGCGCAAGGCAAAATGAGATATTGCAACATAAGCTCAATTAATTTGTTGGTGATTACATTTTAAAGGACGCGGAACTTGAGTGAGTGGAGTGCAGCATTTAAGTTATGTTCAAACAATGATATGTATACGACGAGGGTGCTGACGATATCGATGATGACGATTGAAAAACTTTTGCTACCGAAACTAATTCTGATTTGTAGTTACCAGGCAAGCTAAGGTCACAGAGACATGACTGGGTGGTAAAGTATAGTAGAAGTTTAAGAAAATACTGCAATTTATCAATAAATATCTTTCCAACTAAAAGGTCTTAACAAAAATTTAATAAATAGAATAAAAAATAAGTGTAAAATTTATTGCTGCAAAGCACAACATTTTTTTGTATGTTCTCCGTCGGTCCATTCGATTTTTTACACTTTACATTTACTTATTGGTTCTTTTCTTTTTCTCTATTTTCCTTCTTTATAGAATTTATTTTGAATTAAGAAGCGCATATCCTTTTCCCCTTAGGTTTTCCTTATACAATAAGGATTTATTTGACACAAGCAAGAATTTTTGCCACAATGCTAAAGGCTAAATGAGAAGAAATCCTTTTGCTGCAACATTGATGTACATATATAGTTTTGTCTACGTCGGTTGCTGTTGCCTGACAGTGTGTAACAAATTCAAAGCGGAGCACATTTAGTAGTTGTAATACTAACAACATTATCCTTTAGCAGGTTACGACAAAGTTGTAACATGCAGCGCCAGAGCAACAGCAAATATCAAAGCAACAATTGAAAAGAACTATGATATATTTTTTTTTTTTTTTTTTTTTGCGAAAAAGTAAAGGGTAAAATGTAGATAAATAATACATAAACGTAAGTATTGTATTAAAACAAAGTTAAATTATCTTCCTATACTTTTTGTGTAAGTCAACATTCAAAGGACTCTTCAGTTGAACTTCTTATCTCGAAGAAGTATATTAATTCAGTCAGGCTGTCCACCCGTGCTTCCGCCTATCTGTCTGCTGTGCGCCAATATATTTAAGTGATTAATTTTTAAATTCTGCGTTATTTAACTAACTTAAAGTTTGGACCAAAATTTCCATGCAATAAAAACAACATCACAGTAATCAGATTGTAGTGTGTGTGTATGTAAACATTTAAAGAAAAGTTAAATAAAACATGTAAATCACAACTTTCAAACAATAAAAATTTTAATCTGTCTTATTTTCTTTCGAAAATAGATATAACGATTTAATCTTAATTAAAATATTTTTTTAATGAACTTTTCAATTACGTTTATCTCTCAAAAGAAAAATTCTTTTCTTTTTTTGCCTTGAATATGTGCTTTAATTCCTGAATCTAACCTCATTTGATGAAAAACTTCATTCTGTGCTGAATCCCTGAATGCAAATTCCTTTTTTGTTTATATTTTATTTTTTGGTTCTTTTGGAAAAATGTTTCTCGAGCTCTTAAGTATGCCTGTTTAAAACAGTTTAGCATAAATGCCAAGTTCTAGTTTTGTGCATATTGATGTTGGTGATGCACGACGGCGATGACGAGGACTATGATGACTACGGGAAACAGGATTAATTTTAGAAAGGGCGACAGCAATACCACTGAGCAAAAAACCAGCTGTCAAATTTTCAAGGAAGCAAGCAATAGTTAGTGGGAGTTAATATTTTCGAATATATTGAATGAAAGAGTTATTGATTCTCCTCGGTATTAATCCGGTTATAAAATAATAGAAAATTTCAGACCAAAGCCTCGAATTGTGGTGTCCTGATTAGCGCTCTTCTTAAATATATGCATGTCTTTTTTATTAATAGCACAGCACTTTTCGGACATGGAGTTTACCATGTGGAACGAAAAGGGTATATACCCAGGATCCTAGCTGGATTTTACCAGGTCAACCAAATTAAGCGGTTTTAACCATTAAAGTTCGCGTTCTTAGTTTTTAAAAAAAACAAATCTAAAATATGAAAAAGGGGGATTAAAGTTAAATCTGTCGCAAAGTGTAATAATCTACTTTTTCCATTAAATATTTTATGCTGGTGCCATTTCAATAAACTGGGATGAAATATATGTGTATATAGGAAGAATTATTTAAAACTGCGTCGATTTTCATAGCTCCCAATAAATGGCACGAAACGAGGCTTGGGTATATTATAAATTGGAGCCGGTATATAGGCTCAGTACGTTCTCATTAGACAGTCGGGCTTCCTGGTAAATCGCGAATTTTAATTTCTTTTCCCAAATTTTGGTTTCAAATATGTGTAAGTAATTTGTCATTCGAACGCGCCATAGCGTATTGCCTTTAAAAGGTTTACTCCCCGTTTACATATTTCCAAATTGCATGAGCGAACCAAATATTATATCATTACTCAGCACTGAGCAGATACTTAAATGAGAAAGAGAGTGTCTACGCTTTACTCCTACTACACACATTTTCTTCTTCCCATCCTTGTTTTCGCTCCTCCTCCTCTCTTTTCCTTTTCAATGCATCTCTACAGTACAAATAGAATTGAGATTCTATCAAATTGTCGTCAGTTTTTGGCGTTGCTGTTGGAGGAAAAGGCTCTTAAAGCTCTTAGCAAGTAGCATTTTCGATGCAAATTTATTCATATTAAATTTGGAGCGTGTTTAAAAAACACTCAAACAAAATTTTCTAAAGTGGGTTAGGCAGAATATGTAAAAAAATAAGTAAGTCGTGCAATATTATTGCAAGCATTGCAAAAACTCAAACAACAAAAAATTTGCTCAAAGTATTTTGCTTGAAAGTAAAATCGAACTGGTGCTTCTTTTATTTGGAAACATGCATCACGTCGCTTGAGGCGATGACGTACAGTGCAGCATCGTTTACATACAACTGATGGATAAAAATAGAAGTTATTGAAGAACAATGAAATTCGGCGCAATCATTTATGAAATAAATATTAGCAAATGAGATTGGAAAAATCAACCATTTTCTTTCCCAATAGTCGTAAAAATACGCAAATACAGTAAACGCTATACCATATAGCATTGAAACAAAAAGGTACTGTTCCTGAAAAAAAAATTGATTTTAAAAACCATCCAGAAATCTTAAGAAGTCGGAATTCTTAAGTGGCCCAAGAACAAACTACTTAAGAATTCCGAATTTTTCAGATTTCTGGACGGTTTTTAAAATTAATTTTTTTCGGGCTATGTAGCTGTTGCATTTATCAATTATTTTTTTAAGGTTCATAGTCGTTTTAAATAATTATAGGCGTAAAATATTTTAGAAATATATACATAGTACATATGTAACACACATTTCATTTCTTATACAACTTAATGGAGTAGATAAAGCTGTTCCATTTTGCGCATGCGCAGCTCCATTTATTGGATTTCCCCAACAACAATAATACCGCACATTGTATGATCGAAAAGAACAGTGCGCAACAATCAAACCATCAAGCATGCATTTTAGATACAACAACTTCTATATTGTAATGCAGCTCTGTCATGTTCTAATGCATTTGAGCAACAACAACACGTATGGTGCACTCCTACAACAACTTATAATGCAATGGGAAAACAACAATTTCTTGAGTTAGAAGAAATTTAACACTTAAAGAAGGAAGTAAAATTCCTATAATATTTATAAATTGTTACGAAGCAGAAAATAAAGCGAGTCGCTGCTATAAAAAACAAAAAGGTTTCATTAATTTACATAAATATACGTTGCGTTCTACACAGTAGCATTTTATTAGGCAAAATCAATAAAAGCGAGAAGAACAATCGACCAAAAATTAATTCCAAACCTACTCAGATTTGACTTAATCTTAAGATTTTACAAGTCAAAAATTGCTTAAGTTTTCTGGACCATTAAGATTTCCGAACTTAAGAATTCCGAATGTCCACTGTATATATATTCTAGAAAAATTATCAAAATCGAACGAAAAGGAATGGACTTTCTGTCAACAAATTAACAGCCTAAATCATTTTATATTAAGTAACGGCGAAGGTTTATATGATACTACGAGTTTCTAATTACAGCGGCATTTCCCATGCAGACCTTATCATTTTTGGATATATCACTGGAACCGTTTACAGAATAGTACTGCAATTTCGTATAAGGAAGTTGGCTGACAATGCCAAATTCAATTTGTAGTTTTTAAAAACTTTTAAAATCGATTTTTCTTAAATTTTCTGATAAATTTATTTGAAAAACATGAATGCCTTATTAAGTTTTTGTATACATTCTGTCAAATAAGTACCCGGAAATTCTCATTTTAAATTTTCCCTCTGAGAATATTTCAAAAAAATGAGCCGAAACCGAAATCGCAACGCACACAAAAGGTTGACTTGTTCTTAATGATGCCGTAACCAAACTAAATGACACATAGCAATAAAAATTCACAGAATAGTGGTTGACAGTTGTGCCAACCTGGGGAACAAATTTTTTTGAAATATTCTCAGAGGGAAAATTTAAAATGAGAATTTCCGGGTACTTATTTGACAGAATGTACCTGCAATCGTTGATATACGGTAAATTTGAGTTTCACCACTTAAAAAGAGAGAGAGAAAAAGTTATCCAGAATCATTCGGCCTTCCCTAATATGTATGCATTAATTTTGACAAAGTCTATTTTGTATTCAATAGGGGTTCTAAAACTTTCTTGGGAGGTTTATTCGAGATTTGTGGCAGTTATAGGCAATAGTTTCCTAAGTATCGAAGACGAGCCCATATTAGACAACTACAGCTTCCTCTTCTTCGTTACATAACGTAAGGGCGATGGGGTCATATATACCAAAGCCTTGATTTGCGTCGTTTCGAATTGCATCGTTAAAAATTCATGGTTTCTAAGTTGCGTCGTTACCCTAGTATGAATTAAAAATTTGCTTTATTCTGACACCAGTCAAAAAACAACTTGAAATATATACAAAGAAAAAGTTATTTGAATTCGCATCGTTTCGAATTGCGTCGTCGTTTTCTGGTCCCAATTAATGATGTAAATCGTGGCTTTGGTGTATTTCAAAAAGTTAAATAAGATATATATTTAAATTTTTGGGCATTCCAGTTCAGAATTTTGTAGGACAAAGAAAATAATAAATGTCACGGAATATATTGTCTCAAACTTAGGCGGGTTTAAGAGGTCAAACAATGATCGATTTGCAAAAGTGCGCCCATTTAATAATATAAATATTAATTTATGTTATATCTTGAATCTTATCAATAATTTTTCAGTATCAATTTCATATTTGATGAAACTATTAATTTCGGCATCCTGGAATTAAACTTTGAGTGTTTCGGGATCAATACCCCTAATATGCACGTATATGTACCGGTATTTGAATTTATTTTCCATACGGTCGGCATTTCAACAGTTGCATGTATTTAAAATAAACACCAAATGTAAATTTTGATGTCAAATTCAAGCCAAGGCAAGAAAGACAACGTTTCGCACGTTCCGCACACTGTGCACAACTAAAGGAACTTCAAAGTGTTAACCAAGTTATACAATTTTCAAAATGAGATTTAAGTTTCAGGACAATGAGCTTACACAGATTACTTTTCGATGATTCAATGTGAGAGAAGGCAAGGACAAAGTCACAAAGGAAAGGAAATGTCGTTGTTTTTACCTTGCAAATATAAAACGCTTTTAAATAAATCTCTCTCAACTTTGTCTTTTGGGATTAAATGAGTAATTAAAATAGAATGAGTAGAAATTCTATACGAAAAATCTGATGCTGATATAAAAATCACTTTTAAAATTTACCAATAAACCAAACCGAATCTTTCCAGCATAATCTGCCTAAAATGAATATTCATCATCCATGGCGGCAGTGAAAGCCCATACAAAACTCCTTTCGTTGTTACTTTTTATCTAGATGTATGTAAATGTGTGAGTGTGTGTATGTGAGAGAATTTTCTTACGCTCGCTGAATTGCATTGGTAAAGCACAACAAAAAGAAAAACAATGAAAAGCAAGTAGGCAAGCAGTAAGCACCAAGGAGGCTACGGAGAACGAGCGCCAAAAAACAAACAAAGTATTTTATTACAACATTTAAAATTAATGAAGATCATGAATATTGCATGTTCAATTTACTACTACATACACAACATCATCATGAACATGAACACGGATAGCGTAAAAACGATAGCAGATTGAAGCGAGTGGGCAATTGCCAGACTCTATACGCTTGCACGGAGGAAGAATGTATATATGTTTGTAGCATTGTAGAATGCAAGGGTGGGATTAAAAGTAGGAGAAGAATGGAACAGGTTGTTACACCAAACTACAACAACCAACGACAGCACGAAGGAAAATGAATACACTTAGGCGTGCATTAATTTAAATTTAAATTACCTTCCAAATACATAACAACACATATACCTGCATGCATACACATTAAGGTGGGTCGAATTGTATAGGAGGAATTTTACCTATATCGGTTATGCAATTTTTTTTTATTTTTAATTTTTTAAGGATCAGTTAAAATTTAAACACAAATTGAGAACATTTTTAAAAGAAATATTATGTTTGATATTTTGGCATATTTATAGTTTTCGGTTTAGTTATGGAACAAAAACTGATGAGGACAATTTTTTAAAAATTCTAGGCCAATAGCCAATAAAATTCGCTTTGCCAATACTTCGCTAATACCAGTGTGGGGTTTACTTGGCTATGATAGTTCTTTTTCCCATCATAGCCAAGTCTCAAACCGGCAACCAGTGTTGCACTGTGTAATTAGTTCTTATCAAACATCATTCGATTTCCATCCTTGGAATAAAAGTTATTTAACCCTCTAGTAGGCAGGACCGTCTCCAGACGGGCAACGGCTTCATACAATTTAAAATATGTTTAAAACTTTTTTATGTGTATTCATGCCGCTCAGCACATTGCGTACTCTGTGCGCTGTTTCGTTTTAATTCTATCGTCAGTTGAAGATCAGATTTTGAGTAATTTATGAAAAAAAAATAATTTTTGGTGATATTAAAATTATAAGGGATAATTTTAAAAAATGAAAAAAAATATATATATTTATAGTTGTTTGTTGGAGTTAAAAAAGGTATTAGGAATTAGGGATTTGATTATATTTTACATTTATGCAATTCGAATACATAATAATTTTTTAATTTCCCATTTATCGGGACTACAAGCATTTTGATGGACTCCTATTTTTTCACTTCAAGCAAAAATAAAGATTCCAATTTGATTTTCAACTTTATTTTCGAGTTTTATGCATTAAAATCGAGCAATCTTCATATCTTCTATTGCTGAAAAAATCGGCCTACTAGACGGTTAAGATTATAAACATTTTGTTTAATGTGTTTGTCAAAACTTATCAGTAAAAATTTTATCTGGACAAATTTTTGAAAGTTCACAATTCAAATTTTGGATAAAAAATAATGAAATCAATGAATAATGATTTTTGAGTAGAAGGCGTAAAATTTGGTTTTTATTGTAATATAAGGGTTAAGGCTTCTATTTAATTATGGCAGTAAACAAATATAAAAATTCGAAATCGTCTATGGTAAACATGATATATTTGCTTCAGCAATGTGGAACAACTTTATCGCATAGCCGATATAGGGGGAAAAAAGTTTGACCAGCCTTAATACACGAAGGTACATATACATATGTAAATATATATATATATATACATATATATATATATATGTAAATATATATATAGTACTAGGGCAAATACTCTACGGTCTGCCCTGTTTCTTCCATCTGCCTGCCTGCCTGGCTGTCTGTCTATCTATCTGTGCACCGAACATCATAATCTCACTTGCACTTTAGATGAGGAAAAACATCGTTGTTGTCAGTGAACAGTATGTAAAATTTAATAAATTTATAACAAAATAATGCGAAATGGAAGATAATAAGAAACTGGTTTATTTATGAGTGGAATTATTATGAAAATAAATATTACAATAATTATTAACCCTTATGTGAGCTCCCATGTCTTCCCAAGTATATTTCAATTTTTATTTATTTATTAACGGTTTTTTTTATGAAAGCGAGGTCAAACTTCATGATATTTATTTTTTTTAAAATGATTTTTCCTCATTTTTTCTATTTATAAATTTTTTTTTACTCCATAACGAAAATGTGATTTTCTTATGTAAATATTTGTCAACGCTGAGAAACATAATATCTCGAAAACTATAAATAATCCACAAAATATATTTTTTTTTTTTTGCAATATTTTTCCAATTACAGAGGATGAAAAATAAATTAGCCACTTTTTTGAAAGAATATTAATCTTAAAATATATTTGCTTGGTTAAAACTTGATGACAATTTCAATTAGAGTTTTGAGAAATTTAAAATAATTTCGATTGGATGTTTTAATTGGGATATTTTCCAACGTATTAATTTTGATTCGAACAAAAAAGAGAATCCAGATTTGAACAAACTAAAAACGAATCGAAACTGTTGCGAGTGCGCGGTAAATTTTTTTTTAAGCAATTAACCCCATCCGGGAATCGAACCTGGCAACTGGAGCTCCAGTCTGGCACTCCTTCACCAGGCCAACGGTGACTTATTTTAATCATCCGGTTAGATGAGAGAGTTCTGCTTGTATTGCTTTACAGTGGAGTCAACATATGAGTTAAATAAAATAAAAATATTAAAATTTTCCAAATTGTGAGATTTTTCTTTCACTAAATATGCATTATTTTTACATTTTCTATACTGTGAGTATCAATGTAATAATTGTGAGTATATGCTTGCATATAAGTGTATTTTTGGCATTTGTATGTGTGTATGCGTGTGTATACATGTGTCGCATACATATTTCATTATGTTTACGCCATAAAGTAAATAAGGCACAACTACATACAAAGATGCATGTACACAGCAAGGAAAGAAAATATGAGCGCATCAATGACACACGTAAAAGTAAGTAATCCTCTTTAAATGAACAGGATTACACCTCTACACATGCAAATACACACACACGCACATATGTACTCTCGTATATGTATGCACATACACGAAAAAGCATATAAAGACTTATTTGCTACTAAAAATACATGTGTATAGGTGATTTGCCAAAAAATTCAACAACAGTTTCTTAAGAGTTTTAGAGAGGAAGGGAGACTTAGTTATATAATGTCATCATACACACAAGCAAATTTTGTTAGTCAGGCATGATATTGTGTAATACAATTTATACAGAAACAAACAAAAATGATTTAAAAATTTTTAAAGTGTTTATATTTATTTGGTAGAAAATTAAAGGAAGTCAACAGCACACAGTGGAAGGAATGTCGAAACTAAGTGGATATTGCTTATCTGATGAGTTTCCTCTCTGAGGTCCCTCATAGTCTCAAGCCGTTCTGTGGTGTACGATAGAATAGAAATTCGTGCTCATACATTCTCTTCAGTTCACTGTCTTCTTAGGTATCGTCTTAATAAGTTGGGTATATCACGATGCAACTTCTGTCGACAATGGAATGAAGACATGGTAATAGCTGAATACGTGCTATGCGAATGCCCGGCTTTACGCTTTACCTCGGAAATGAACTGTTGAGATCATCCGAAATATGCGGCATAAAATCGAACGCGCTTTTTATATTTAACAGTAGTCATGATTTGATATTGCAAAGGATCCAGAAAATAACAACTATAGTAGCATTGCATTTTAGCCAATTTAATAGTAATAGGGTTCCAGGGGTTGAGTAAGAAAATTTCTGAAAGAGTGAAATTTGTCAAATTGTGCGCATCAAAATTTAATTAAAATATTCCGGGTTTACTTTGAGGTATATTTTTTAAAACTGATCTTGCCATGAAAACTACAACCTTTTACCTTTCGAATGAGGCAAAAATAATATTTTTGATCGAATAACAATGAACTTGTCCACATTCGCAGGAAACGTGATGTTTCTAGCGTTGCTGTGACCACGTTTAGTAAAGCTTGAGTTTTATTGGACTACCTGTTTTTGGACCATATGTCTAGATAAATTTATTTGTTATCCCACTGTGCGCCAGTTTGTACGGCATTTTGAGTGCTTTTGTGTACTTACTTAAAGTATATTTTTGCTAGTGTATAAAATGTATATATGTATGTGCGTTCACACATACATACATGCATATATACATACAAACATACCTGTGTTTACATACTCATTGTATAAACACAAACCAAAAATTCGTATGCTGCTGATTGAGCTGGATTGAATGACGTATGCGTTGTAAGTTGGAGCAAGAGATGGAGCAAATTTTTCGTATCTACAGCACAATTTGTGTGCTTCATCAAAGTTTACGTCTACCTTGCTTTGTATATGGGAATTGCAACCATTATCATCATCGTCGGGCAAGGATTTCACAACAACAACAATTTTGTTCACCTTGTTTTGAAGTATTTTCATGAAAATAACACAAAAAGAATCAAACAAAAAAAATATGATGATGACGATGATGATTATTTTCATTGTATTGGCATCTCTTCAACCTTCAAATCATTCTGGATTAAACTACACGAAGCTTAAACTGAGCGCATCAATAGAAATTCGCATCGTTGATTTAAGCATCCTAACGTTGGCTTGTGTTGCGTTGCGATGACTGGCATCTTTTGGGTGCCATCAGCGCTATCAGACGTGCACCCACCCACCAGCCATCATTAGGGGAGTGTGCGGAAGTTCTTTAACATTTTTTTTTTCACTTTGATAAATTCTATCGCTGTTAATGTTCATATGTATACTTAGAAATTTTCGACATTTCAATTCCTTCGATAGAATTGTATCAACAAACGCGTGCAGGTGATTTTTGGAACTTTTTCTTTAAGAAACGGAAATACATAGATAAATAAATTTTGAAAAATTTACAAAATCCTGAATCGATGAAGATTACTCTACGTATACTATATATATATGTATATATTTATTTATATAACTAGAACTGAATAATAATAAAATGTAAGGGCAAGTATCTAAATAAATACTTTCTTAAGGAGTCAAACTCAGCCGCATACCTCCGCAATAACAACTTACACCTTAAAAGCGCGTTATAACTTAGAAAGTATTTGTTGCAGCAATTAAATATTAATTTTCCACAGTTATACCTTAAAGTCAATTTATAAAAAAGCCTCTAAGTTAATGCCGTTCCTTTAAGAATGTTTAGTACAATTATCCTCATAACTAGTGAAGTAGTTTATTCATGCTATAACCTCCTATCCTAATTGAATCATTTGAGCATCACTCATTCTCATGCATGTGCCCGTTTCATGCTATTTTTGGTTTTTTACTTACATATATGTTGACATTTCTTATTAGCTCTACAAAAATCGTGCACATTACGATACACAAAAACACGACTGCTAGACCAAGCAGATAGAGCAGGCCAGGAGTTGTCGTCGGTCTTCTCGGTCTTCTTTGAAATTAATTAATATTTATTTTGTCTGCAGCAATTTTCAGATTTGAAAAAGTTTTGGGTCCTTCCATATGCTATTTTTATTTCTGATTCCTTATGCCCTCTTTTCCATTGCTTTGCTCTATTTCTCTATGATGATGTTGATGATGGTGTGCTAATGAAAATTTTACTCACAGCTTTAAGTTAAATGTAAACAACCCCTCCTCCCTCTCCCTCCATCCCCGTTCGTTCAGTAACTAATGTTTTTGTTTTCTTTGTAGCTGTTGCTTTTTTTAGTTTCACAGTTTTTATTTTCGTCTTCGTCATACTACATCAACATTGACTTTTATTTAATTTTAGTTTGTAGTAAAAGTCCTTGAGTGGAAATAGTTGGCGCTATCATTTGTCTATGTCGACAGAGCAATTTTCAGCGTTGTGTCAATGTGTGTGTATGGTGTGTGGTTGCACGTTTGTTGGGATGTTACGTACATTTACCGAAAACAACTGACAGAACAAATGTCAACCCTGTTGACGTCGTATGTTGTGAGACTGCAAAAGGTGTAAACGAAGTAGAGTAAATTCGCACATACCTGCACAGAATAGGAAATTTAATTAAATTTTTGGAATTTCCATTGCTAATAATCTAGAGCGTTTTGTGCCGAAGAAGAAAAACATAGCCAGCAAATTCAAAATTTGTTATACATAGTAAAATTAAATAACTTTAAGGCTAACGAAGAATTCAATCTTAGAATTAACTGAATCTGAACAAAGAAATTTTTTAGTTTCGTATCAGATCATAGTAGAAAACCCAACATTTTCAATCATTTATGGCATGAGAAGATTGCTCAAGATAGCTTAATTGTTTCCTTTATTCTCAAAACCAAAGCTCAATGAAGTGAGTCCTCACTCTACAAAAATAATTCCGACTTGCATGCGAATTGTACGTGAATAGTGCCAAGTTATTCAAATTAATGCAACAAATATAAGGATTGAATATTTGTTTTCTAATTTAAGTTGATCAGAGAAGCAATCTCAATCCGATCAGAGGATTAATTAAGTAATTATGCCTTTATGCCTTTCGTATTTCGCAACTTTTTGTTTGACTCTGTGCGGATGATGTGTTTGCGAGTATACCATACACACCCACTACATGTATTGATTGTGCGTTTCTCTCTCTGCATAGGTATATGTATATGGGTATGTGCGGCATGCAAACACAATTACTTTTGACACCCACACATAATGAAAATGGTCAACAAAAAGGAGGCGCAAAACACAAAACCACACATACACGTACACACCTCACACATGCATACATATGTACATACATTTATGCTGGGAATATTCTGAAATATTTCAAACACAATAACAAAAACCTCAGCAATTACAATGGAATATAGGACAGCGTAGACACAAAAAGACAGTAAAGGCAGCAGACAAACAAGAAAAAGCTCGTAAACAAAAAAGAGTTTAAATGTAATACCATATATGTAGGCTCACTCAGCAAAATATTTTACATTATAACAAAAATTAAGGAAAGAAATAATTGATGTAGGTCAAAAGGTTCTCTAAAGCAAAGAAAAGAAGTAGGAGAGAAGCAGGTAAAAGGAAAGGAATAGAACATAATAGCTGTGACAACAACAAGCCCCCTATTTCGATGCAATTAAATCTGGAGCACAATTAAGTGGACAATTATGTTGAGTGTGAAAAGCGCAACGTTTGCTTGCTTTACTCTAAAATTAAGGGGCAAGGGGAAAAGGCAGTCGGAGTTGGAATAAGAGCGAGAACGAGTGGGTAGTGGGTGAAGCAGAAAATTACGCGTCGTGTGGAAAGACGCAACGTTTTTATTGCTTCCAACAGCGTTTATGCATTGCTGTGTTCTACTTGATTCTCCTTGGCAGCTCTTGCATATGCAAGTGTCGCAGTCTCCTGAATCCCAGAAGAATGACGTCTTATTATATGCCAACAGAAAATCTGTATGAAAAGAACAATGTAAGGAGCTCCTTTTTCGAGTAGATAAGCAAACACACACAAAAGTCTCATAGACCACACATTGCTGCAACAGCATCAAGTTGCTTCAATTCAGCATCATGTCAAATGTGGAGCAAGTGTATTTACTGTTTCTTTCGTTCCTCTAGGTGCTTTTGTCACTGGCTCTGTTTGCCTAATTGAAAGTGTGCTCATCTTCATCATCGTCATCTGCTTTTCCGTCTTATGCTTATGAACATGTATGCTTATGTAATGCACACATGTTGTTGTCACTTGATGTGTCACACATAAATATATTTAAGATGTTGCCACTCGATGCTGTTTTGTTGCTATCATGTTGCATATTACTTAAAACTGTCAGCAACGATTCTTTTGATACATTTTAAATATTGGCAACGATTGTCTTTGAATGTTTTTTGTGTATATTCGTTTGCATGACAAATGATGAAAAGATTTTCTCTCTGTCAAAATAATTAGAAACCTCGTCAAGCTCCTATTGGGAATGGACATGGATGTACCATATTTCAAAGAGACTCCACAATTTTATGGAGCATGTGATTGCTATTGCTGCATTAATCATTTTTACAAACATGGACACTTTAATATCTCGAAGTTGAAAACTGCCCGCGCATTTCTAAACCTGTCAGAAAAAAACAACAAAATAAGTTATTATGGAAATTATGCAAATCACGACGACAGAAAAGTTAAGTCTCTTTCATTCGGTGTAATGATGCCTTTTCAAAACCTGCCTATGCTTCACTTACAATATTACTACACTTGTACATAATTCCTTGTAGTCAGATTTACTGTAGAGGGGGAGGAAAGTTTGTGCTCGTTGTATTTCTACAAGACCACCATGGGAAATTCAATTTATCATTTTTGTGATATTTAATTGGCTGAGAAACTACTGCTCCTACTCATCCAAGGAGCGGTAGAGAAAGCGTGCCTAGTCCAGTTCATTGTCTACACACCTTAAGTATTTTTTGATTGTTGGCTTTACTTTGAATTTTTATAAAAACATAAAATTTTGAAAAGCCAAAAAAAAAAAGACAGCAACAACATACTTATCTCTATCTCCATTCTCGCTTTCTATTTTCCATAGTCGAAATATAAACACCATGTTCTTGGCAACTTCAATATTCAACTCCGATACACACACATACATGTCAAGCATACACAGATAGAAACAATCTTGCCGCTGTTTAAGAGTGCTATTACACGCTGCATGGTTACTCAAGCATTTCGTTGCTGCATGGCCATGCAACTATAAAGCCAACAACGAAAAATTGCAAATCGAACAATAAACCTTAAGTAACTAGTAGAAATTGAAGCAAAAGCAAATAGAAAGAAGCAGAAGAAAATGGCATACTATGGAATATTGTATTTGGCAAAGCACAGCTGCTGCTTCGCTGCAGTCACTAGTAAAGTACCAATGGTAGACATGCGCCGCTGTGTGGCAAACAGCATCAACAGAATCCAGAATGTACTAAACGTGATAAAACTTTAATTCAAATAATAAATAATAATTGCAGTGCCAGAGCCACAGTCGCAGCTGAGCTAGAAAGCCACGTTGAATTTTACGAGATTTCTTGTGAAATCATTCAAGTGTCTATTACAAAGCCCAGCTGCTGTAATCAGATTTGTTTGAAAAATGCTGCCAGCTCATACATTTAAGAAAAGTAAAAGAATTGCATGCAGAGCAGCAACAGTAGAATAGCATCACTCCCAGAATGCATTTACAATTCAGCATGAGGAATAAATTTGCATGCGTTTTTTGTTTTCTTGTTGAGAGAAAAGCGTTTCCAATCAATTGAATTACAGCATACAGCAATTCAATTCAGAAACTTCGTTATGCAGAATTTCAAATATACAAGTATGACATACATTTGTGTAAAGGTCGTTGTGGTGGTACATATGTATGTATGTATGTATGTATGTATGTATGTATGTAGGTATGTATGTATGTATGTATGTATGTATGTATGTATGTATGTATGTATGTATGTATGTATGTATGTATGTATGTATGTATGTATGTATGTATGTATGTATGTATGTATGTATGTATGTATGTATGTATGTGTGTATGTATGTATATACAAATATATGTCCATTAAAGCGCATAAAGAAGATAGGTTATTGTTAGACCCTTCTAAAAATTAATCGGTTTATTTTATTACCGTTCCTGAGCTGGATAGTTTTGTAAAAACTGAACAATCTTTTTCTGTAGTCTACTTTTGGCCGAATAAAAGCTTACCAATAATGCAGAAAAATGATAAGGTTCTGCATCAAAATAGTTGAAAAATCTGCAAACAACTTTAACAAAAAATTACGGTATTATTTTAATTTTCATAGAAATCATACAAAAAGCATCACTAAAATTACTGCACAAAAATTCAATGTCTCTCTCGAGTCTGTTAGCAGATTTCAAAAAATCTATTATTTGTGGACTTTTATTTGGGCAACAGCACCCTACAGAAAAATATCCCCATAAAAAAGTAGATTTTAGAGTATTTTCATAACGATCCAGCTCATGAACGGTAATCGCTATAACCCAAATATTTTGCGAATCATCATAAAATAAACCAAGGTTGATTCTTTGAGGGGTACAACAAATCCTTTTTTTGTATGGGGCTCGATGCATTTTAATGTGGATGAGATTGTGTTTCTATGTGTCTATGTGTTAATATCACAACTGCAAACATACGAGTTGATTAGAAACAGAGATCCCGCAATACTTTTCGGTCTTATGGATTTTTGGGACTCAAGTATAAAATACAATTTTAAAAATAATTCATTAAATTCAAAATCTAATGTAAATTATTATTGAAAAGTGCAATCATAGAATGGAAACCAAGCCGGGTCTTTTGTTGTATTATATATCCTTTGAGCCTAGAAAAAAATCTCCTTTAGATCTCACAAAGCCGATTAACTTTCTGACAGTGGATTTTGTGATATATATTTTTTGTTTGTTCTACGAATTTTTGACGGCCCAAATTTCACTTTACACTTCTGCAATTTAAAAACCCTTTACAGATTTAAAAACTAAGGTATTTTTATAACGAAATCTTAGAGCAAATCCCGGGATACTGGAATAAACATCGCTAGTGCGGATGCACATATGTACATACATATATACATATCTGGCTAAATATATGTATGTAGTGGAAAACCAAAAGTCAATTTAGTTTAAGAAATTAATTAAATGGAGCACAAGTATCAAATACTTTATCATATGCTGATTCAAATTCGAATTTCCTTCTCCGCTCAATGCAATAAATTTCACACATACACACAACTGTTATTTGACTTGGATAGCTTTAGTGTTGACGCTGACGATGATGTCGATGATGATTGGAGGTTGCCACTGTCGATTTGACAATAATGAACGCAACACACTGGCATAACTATGCTGTTTACTCGCCTGGCTAATTCATAGTGAATGCGTGTGAATGTAGTGTAACTTAAATTTTAGCAATCACAATAACTGCAGTGTCAGCGTGACACCCTGTATGTTGTTTGTATGCAATAGAATGTGGTAAAGTTCAAATATGTAACTCAGTTAAAAGTTGCTATGCGGTTAAGGGGTTAAGTTAAGTTTTAAGCATTTCATTTTCAGAATAAAAAATAAATTTTTCTGTAGTTTTATTTCTATTTATATGGTATATGGTATCAGCATGGTAAAAATTGCACAAATATAGTCGTACTTCTCTATAACGAACTTATCTTCAACGAAGCTCTCCTTCCTTACAACGAATCTTTCTTTACGCATATCAATTAAATCTCTTTTTGAGAAAAAAGTAAAATATATTTAGAGGATCAAATTGAAAATTATTTTATTTAAAATTAAAAAAATATAATTTTATCATTTCTGGTATAACGAATTTTCTATATAACGATTCGCTCTATGAAAGTTTGACTGTAATTCAATGAAGTTAAATTTAGATTATCCGTAATTCTTTTAATCGGTAACATCTATTAACCGTTCAATTTAACACTTTTTTGTTTCTCTTTTACCACTATTAATAGTGATCAACTCTATTATTTGTGGTGGAAAAAATACTATTGGTTAGTAATTCCCATACATATTCGGGAAACCTCATTATCCATAATAATTCGGTTAATCGAAGTTCAACTGTTCAAGTAATACGCTTCTCTGAAGCTTCAATTGAATTACTTAAGTTTGTAATTTGATTTTGAAAAGAAGCATTTGGAGCGAAACTTCATAACTTCACAGCCAAAACGGTTGAGACAACATATAAAATGCTCCAATTGATTTTTATTTATTTCCTTAATCCTAAATGTGATATAAATTTAGCTTTTTCAATCTGTAATTTCTCCATAAGTTTGACTAAGGAATGCGCAGCTTATGTTAAATTTTAAAATTAACCTCAATATATTCAAGAATATTGTCGCTTACCTTCTAATGAACCTGTATAAATCCTTGAGATGTCATAGTCCATTGTCCCCAGTGTGTTTTCGATTTGAACATCGCCAGCAAACACTGACAGCGGATCCTGACGCAGCACCAAACGAAACTCTCTGTAAAAGAAATATAGTTTTTTTTGGTTGAAAATTGAAATTGCATAATGAATCACAAAATGCAATTGCATTAGTTGGAAAATTAAAATAGGAATGAAAGTAAACGAAGAAAGTTTTTCAAAAGAAAGGAGAAGTGATATATATGTATGTATGTAGTTACATATGAGGGAATGGCAAAAGTGATGGCAAACTGACAGGCGGACTGATAAACAGACGAACGAATGAATGAATTGATAGGTATGTTTGTGTAAAGTCAGCCACTACTCGAGCTGAAGATTCCAATTAAAACCAACAAACACATAGGTACACATACATAAATATGTATGCTACATATGTGAAATGTGAAACAGATACACACAGAGTTGTAGAAGTGAATACAGAGGCGTACTCGTAATTTTGCATTTACACCAGCGAACAGTGACTCATGTAAGTGACACCTTACCTATTACTTCAATACACCCTGAAATATTTTTCAAGCCAAGTTTGCAATGCATAATTTTTATAATAAAGATCAATTACACAATGACCTGATCTCATATTCCTCTGACGCAAAAAAGCTGCACTAGAAATTCCAATCAAATAACATTTTTTCAAGACCTCAACATCAAACTGCATTTGAAATTTTAATCTATTTTCTGCTAGAATTTTAATTCTTCATTTCAATAACTACTTATGTAAGAATCAAGAAAAACACATGCTTAACAAATTCTCAGGCTAGCGCATACCTCGTAGAGAAATCTCTTCCATTACTTGAAATTACCTCCTCCTATGCTTCCTCCTATACTAACGCCGAGTTTTTCTTCCTTTGGCTTGTAAAATGTAAATAAACCCGCTGTACACTGAACACAGTTGACCGCATTTGTCCTGATACTAAATATTTTGTTTACATGCTTTTCTTTCTACCTAAGTATTCTCCAACAATCTGATATCGATAAGATAGTGTCGTTCTTCAGATTATTTGCCCAAGGGAAAGTGTATAAAACAGAGAGGAGGTGAAAGTGCAATAATACTTGAAATTGCATTTAGTGTTGTCGCTGCTGCTTTTTCTGCTGCCTTCTAGAGCGTGCTGCATTGATGGCGCATATTATCCTTTGGATGAGATGTTGGTGTGCTTCTGATTCTACTTTACCTCTTGCCTCAGGCAGCATTGCAATTTGAAACAGCTTTCTTTTTTGCATTCCTTTTTTTGTTGCAATTTTTTGAGATTTTACGTTGCAACTTAAAAAACAAATTTTTTGCAATAATTTGCATGACTTGAGAATAGTCTGTCCGCAAATGTTGGGAGTAAAAAGGCAACAAGTTTATATTTTGTTGTACATAGGAATACTTTTTCCTTATATTTTCACACCATTCACATTGATTCTTTAATTTTCGTTAGCTTGTTGTTCTCATTTTTATTTTTAATGAACTCAATGTTACTCATTACCCCCAAAAAATTTAACAATTTCGTTTTGTTTTGCACTCTTTTTTTATATTTTTCTTGTCTGGTGTACCGACCTAATTTTCAAGGTTATTTTTATCATAACAAAATAAAATACAATCATTTAAATTTTTTAGGTGCTACTATTGACATCAAAATAACAAAATTTCAGACTACCAAAATTTTTTTTTTAAAAAATCGCGCTTTTTTTTTTTGTTGAAAATAGGGGGTATAAAATGGGAAATAATGATTAAAAATAAACAACTCTACTGCCTGTGAGAGCCATTGTCGTGTAGAATAACGTATTGACGCCCGAATTATAATGAGGCTTGATAGAAACTTTTTGTTTGCAAATTATGGTTACTTAGGTTTTCCACAATCATGACACCGAATTTCATGCATCTATATTGATTGGTTTTTCCTTTATTCAAGGTTAAAAAAAAATAGCTATGGAGTTGTAGACAACCATTGGATAATCCGGTTCTTCCAATTTTCTAATTTTCATACTTCTTTATCTTTTATAAACATATTTGATAAAAAAAAATTACCGCTTAGTAACAATCAAACGCATTTTTTCTAAAAATATTGCAAAAGATTTTACTAAAAATTTTTGTACTTAGGTTTTTTGATGGACTTCACAGACAAAACATTAAAAAAATGACTTAACCCTCTAGTTCCCAAATTTTTAATTGATTAAAAAAATATCGGAATTGATTAATATTGGCATAAAAATCATGAACTGATTTAAAAACCCAAAAAAAAAAACTAATGGGCATGGTTTTATGAAGTGGGAAAGGTTTAATGCATAAAATTATTTGTTGTTGAATGAGCACTTTATCAATTTGTTTTAAGTAATTAAATATTTTATATAAAAATTCTAATTCCCAGCTATTTTTTTTATCTGGATAGTATGACGGGAAGTATTTTTTTTATTTTTTTCACTTTTACTTCAAATACAATCAAACTAATTAATTTTCCTATTTTTTAAAAATTTTTTAATTTGACTGTCGTTAACTTCTGTAATACGCATCATAACTCATAACTGATGCATTTTTTTAAAAGCTTGGGAAATTCCCTAAACGATATTGTAAAATGTAGCAACAGAAAACTGTTATGGTGGCAATTCCATCCCTTTTGATGAAGCCAGTCTAGAGGCGGTCTTCGGAACTAAAGGGTTAAGCAAATATTCGGCAATCAATAAACGTGAAGAATACCAGAAAGAACCGAATACAAATATCATTAATAGCAAAATTCTTTAAATACCTGATTTATGCCACATAAAAGTGAATGTTGCATATAAGCAACATTGGGTATGAAAGAGATAAAATCTCAGATCATCTCAGATCAACCCGCTTGATAGAATTTTTCAGGCCCCTGGGCCGATCAAAAAAACGTTGTTTCAAGAAAAACGCTTTTAGTGTGGCTTACAGCTCAAAATTATGAGGCGCTCTCGACTTTGAGCTATAACTTCGATAATATTTTGTATTTGACGATGGATTATGTGGGAATTTTCGAAAAGTCATAGACGTTAAACGCAATTTATACATTTTATAAAAATCAATATTCTGTACTTCTCACTTTGAATGTTGTAATATTCCAAAATAAACGTTTTTAAATGAGACTGAGAAAAGAGTCTTAAAGTAGTGAGAAAAAGAGTCATAAAGTAGTACAGTTAACGGAGGGTTTAAATCCTAAACCTTTCCCTTGGATCCGCTTGTGGACATAGGTATACATAATAGCGGATCCTAGGGGGATTTGAGAAGGATGTATCATACATTTTGATTTTTGTTTATGAACCAGAAAACAAATATTGAGAAATCTCTGGATCCGCTAGTGGGTATTATTATATTAAAAATTGAATGATTAGTAAAGTTCCTTAAGAAACTTAGCAAACATGATCACAAAACATATGTAGTCAAGAAAGTTTATGTGCGAATGCGGATGCAGCTGCGAATATAAAAACTATGCGTATGCAAATGCAAACACCCGTTACAGCACTAGTATGTATATTGTATATACATATACAGTATGCAACAAAATTGAGGAAATGAAGGGGCATTTTGGGGACATGAAAAAAGGCCAAAAATTCAAAAGTATCAGTATAGAAAAGTTTTTTCAGATTCAGATGAACAAAAGTGAAAACAAATTTTTGAAGTCAGATAACTCCTTCCGTGCCCAAAAGGGTCTTGAAAATACCGAAATCTCGAAATTATGATTTTTCAAAATTTTTGAACAAAAGTTTTTTCAAATTTCACAGCTCTTTTATTACTATTTATTATTTTAATTTATTATATAATGCGAAAAGAATTTTTGAAATCGAATAATATTTATTGGTGTAGAAAGAGGTTCAAATTTCAGAAGTTTCGACCATTGTTTTTTTATTTTTCAAACAATTTTTGCTGAATTTTTTAAAACTTACCAGCTTTGTACATCTTGCTGCACCAATAAATATTATCCGATTTCAAAAATTTTTGCATTATATTTGCACACTCAAGGAGAAATAAAAGAGGTGCGAAATTTGAAAAAACTTTTGGTCAAAAAATTATTAAAAATCATAATTTATTGTCGAAGTTTCGGTATTTTCAAGACCATTTTGGAACCGGAAGGAGTTATCTGATTTCAAAAATTTGTTTCCACTTTTGTTCATTTGGATCTGAAAAAACTTTACTATGCTGCCACTTTTTAATTTGATGCCATTTTTGGCCTTTTTTCATGTCCCAAAAATGTCCCATCATTTGCTCAATTTTGCTACATACTGTATGTGCAAATGCAACAAACAAAAGAAAATTCAACGTGACGCTTGGACAAGAAAATTACAAATCGATTTTCTTCTACTTGATGACTACGATTATATATTTTTGGGTTGTTTCTCATGTTGTTGCTGCATGCTTACATACATAAGTATGTAAGTATGTGAAACTAATATTGTACCATGTGAACAGCAATGTTGTTGAATTATGTTTAATTTTATGTGAGACATATGTTACATGTTTCGAGACTGCCACTTCGCTTGCCACACTTGCTGCTGCTTAGCTGCAACACGTTTCTGCATAATTTGTTTTAAAGGCTTTTTCCATGTTCTTGTTTTCTGCTAAGCGAATTTCAAATGTCAAAAACATGAAGAAAAATAACAACAGCACCAGTAACAGCAAAAACAACAATTTCTCAAATTGTTAGAATATTTTCCATGTTGTGTGAGTTCGTTCATTTTTCCTTGTGATTATTTCGTTCTGTTTTGCATGTTTTGTGTTTGTTTTTTGTATTTGCTTAAGAACAGCAGCCAGTAGTAAATATGACAAGAGCCTTAATCGCTCGCTGTCGTTGTCGGTATAGTAAACTAGTTTTGGGGCAACCTTTGCGATAGCAAAATGGCATTTTTTAACTAGTGTCCCTGGTGAGCTACTTGACTTTTATTCTTTTCTTCTTACTTTTTGGTTTGGTTGTTTTTTCCGTAGTATGTTGAAATGTAGAAAATCCAGTCCTGCAAATGAACTTGCCTCGCTGGAGTGCGCCATCGCTTCTATACATCGCCATCGCTTCTATACAATATTAAACGCAAATAAACTGCGCGCCGTTCAGCTTCCACACGAGCAGCAGTCTTGTAGCAACGGGAGTAAGCTCAGCTCAAACGGTAAACCAAGAAACTTCCTTTCAATCAGTTTGCACAACTTCTTTCTTTATATTTGGGAAGGGTTTGGTTTCTCTCCTTGCCTATCTCCCTTGCCAATTTCTTGTTAGCTTACACTATTGTTTTCTACGATTTTCATTTTTTCTTTTTCTTCCAATTTTTCATTCGTGCTTTTTTGTCCCTAGTGCATTTTTGTTTTCAATTCATTGGCATTGTTTGTAAATATTAGTTTTCAACAAGGATAATGCTGTCCTTCGTGTTTGTGAGTTGAGTTCAAAACTTTGATATTTTATTTTCCCTAAATATTTTCCATCGTGATTTTCTTGATTTGTTGGTAACTTTCGATTGCTTCGTATTTTGGTATAGTTTTGTTAGTCTGATGGGTAAATAGAGTTTTGCATTTTTAACTCAAAATCAAAACAAAAAAACAGAACAAAATAAACAGAAAGCAAAACTTGATAAAGCTCAGTGGTATATTTCTTTTTTTATTACTTTCAAAAGGTAAAAGTTTTGACTTTGACAAGGATTCGAAGGAATTGAAGGCAACTGAAAAATTAAAAGTCAACTTGAAGTGAATGAAAGAATTGAGTAAATCATTTTAATAATTGCAATCTTATCACGCTCACATACATATTTAAAGTACTAGCAGAGTTTCGAAAGCAACTTCCGATTAAATTTTTCAAACACGCAAGTATTTATTCGCATGTTTGGACCTAGATATTTTTATCCTTCGCTGACCACAACTACTTTTCGATGGGGAACATTTTTCAGCAAAACCCTATGATAGGTTTCACGTTCGTTCACCCGGTATAGTGATATTTCGAATAGTGCCTTCATATAACACCCAAAAGGGCGGGTAAGGGAAGTTGATGGGGTGTTTTTATCTAAATAATTTTTTGCCCCCTCTACGATAAACAACTTTCTCTTGGGTTTCGGCCCCATACCGGGGATCCCAGAAGTGATAGAGAAAATCTGAGTACCCGAATAATTCTTAAAATTCTTATTGTAAAATTATTGCACAGTCAATTTGGGTTTTTCATGAAATATTTTTCTTTTTTCATCAATTTGAAAACAATTTGATGAAATCCGGTCCCAAAAATCCCATCGCAAAAAGCTTGCTAAAGCCATGCTTGAAGGAACAACTTCAAACCCTACATTTATGAAACGCATCTTAACGGGTAACGATATGTGGGCTTGTGCGTGTGATATGCAAACAATTCAACAAACTTTGGAATTACGGTTTGATGATAACATGAAATCACAAAGGTATATTAGTACTACCTTACAGCGATCAATATATTTTCATTCCCATTACGCGGGATTTTTAAATGAACAATTTCCCGTATTTCTTTGACAGAATGCATTATTTCCTATATTCAATTAACGACCAATTAATTTAATTTTTCAGCGAACTACCTACATATACGAATCTGGGCATTTTCCGTAGGACTAATCTGTATATCATCATTTTTATTATTGGATTATTACATGCCAAAATTGAAACGAGCAAGTAAATTTTGTAACCATCCCAGGTCGAACCGTAATAAGCGGCAGTTTTAATTGTTCGTCTTACTCACAAAGAAAGGAGAACCATAGAACAACGTTTGCTCGCAATAAATTATTACTTATTTGCTACACTAACACATTCAAAGCAATTTGATTGTGCGTAATCGATTAACAGCCAAATACAAAACCAAAATCTCATTATCCTTATTAAACGACGGCAAGGAGGGCAAGGAGGAAAATAAGTGAAAGACAACTGAAAAACGGAAACAATCAAATTTTAATGATGCAAATGGCGAGAACAGCCTAAACAATAATAACCGAACAGAACCCGAGAGCTGCCATTTCAGTATCATACAAAAATTTAATCCAAACATTGCTGTAAGCTCTTAACGCTTCTTGCACTCACATGTCCATAAACACAAACACACACACACACACATGAACACCAGAACAGAAAGGATAAAAACTCGAGTCCTGCATTCATATTAAAATTTAAAGTAGAAAAAGTTCCAACGAAGGATGCTGAAAGGCAAACGTCTGTAAATTAATTACATCCTTAAACATTTAACAGTCGCGCCACCGTCGCCCTTTTTCCTTTCTTCGTTCTACATCCTGCTTTTTTACTCACAACTGAAAATACAAAATAGTTGAAAGCATTTTCA
The DNA here is from genome assembly GCA_963691655.1 of Toxonevra muliebris. Lineage (NCBI taxonomy): Eukaryota > Metazoa > Arthropoda > Insecta > Diptera > Pallopteridae > Toxonevra > Toxonevra muliebris. Next base: position 1,348,301 of record OY829327.1, on the reverse strand, counting down.
GTCATGGTGGAAATTTCTTTACCACTAAGTTTTTCTAAATGTTGCCAACAATTTGCTCTTTTCAGGGTGAGCGGCGGTTAAATATTTTGGGGTTCTTAGAGCATGACCGCCTTTCTGCTGGCCGTTGGCCGACCAAACTAAGAATATTCTCGTTAATAATTTAATACATTAAATAAAATTTATTCTTTTAATTGCAAAAGAGGGAGGTGAGTATGAGCATAGAGAACTAGTCTCTCTGATGGTCTCTGTCTATGAATTTAAGATATGTCACAATAAAACATATCCTGATTGTAGGGTAAAAGAAACTAAATTTAATATCTTTACAAGGATAATACTTGTATTCTTAGTTGTAGCCACATTTAGTTCTTTTCCGTTTTTACTCCTTAGCCTTTGATGATTCAAAGCGCTCATTATCATTTCAGTAGGCTAATAAACTTTTTTGGCGTGGGTTTTGGTTATTCTGCAAATATTATTAAAGTCAGAAAAGTGTATCTGGTTCATTTACGTTTACAGTTTGCTACGCAAAAGCTCCTTTTTTTCGCTTGTGCTTAATGGACAAACGCTTTCAATCAAAGTCTAATTTAAAGTTTGTGAGAATGAAATTTACGCACCCTCGTCAAAAATTAAGTAAACAAACGAAAAATAAAACAATTACCTATTTAAATAAATTTACTTTTTCAATATTCGCACTTGGTGCATAACTTTTATTTATTTATTCTTTATATTTTTCAATGTCGAGTGTTCGTAGTGAATGAAAATGTTTAAGGAGAGAAGGAGCTTGTGCGGAGAGGAAGTTGGGAAGATAACCCCCTATAGAGTTTGTATCTATCTTGCGATAAAAACTTTTACCCTTGGCCTAAAAGCACACGAATGTGTACAAACATCAAAACCACGGCAGCAACATCTTAATTAAATGAAATTACTTTACGCAGCCGACTTGCTTGCATGTATACGGTTGCATTGTGAAGAATCGAAAAAAAACTCACTAAAACGAAAGATTTTTATGTCCATAACTTCAACTGGATTGTGTTACAGAAATGTTAACTAAAGAGTTGTGAGTCTCTTTTACGCTTATTATTTACCTAACAAATAGAACTTGTGCCGATGTTGTCAGGATGACAGTCATCAGTTCAAAAATTTGCATTCCCCATAACTCCTACTGTATAACGGTTCAAGGAAGAAGCTTCTTGGGTTATTTACATTGATTCAAAAGCTGTTTTTGAAACGTTCAAGTTACAGAGCACTACATACAATTTTTACATAAAATTTTTTCAATTAGTATCAAATAAAATTTCCCGAAAATTTGCCAAATATTTAATTGGCATTTTTGCCAATTCGAACAAAATCGAATTTCCGCTTTGATATAAACCGAAAGTATTCACTGTTATGTTTATGTTTTTCTTAAGTATTGTTTTTGTTCTCATCTTTTATTCTTTGTTTTACTTGAGGCACAAATTTACCAATGGCAAATAAAATTGTAATATTTTTACATGTTGAAGCAAATACAGGAAATGCGGAAAATTGAAATACAAATAAAAAATTTAAAAAATTTATATATATGTATACTGGGAAGATTATTGATTAATATTGTTGTTTTCCTGCAATTGCTGTTTGCCCAGCTCACTTGCTTACCTGTCGTGTGCAAAAAAATTCAGCCTAATGGTGTGGGCGGGTCCATATTCACCCGCATTTAAATCTCGTTTCCGGCGATGACGTTTCTGTTCAATATGCTTCTGATGCGCGGCGTGGAGGTGCACTCGATCAAAATTCGCCGCTTCCCAATGCTTGATGTAAGGTGTGAGTCTTTGTGTGTGCCCTGGAATGAAAAAATAAAAATATGTAAACATTTTTTAATTTATTTGTTTTTGCTTTCATTGAAATTCAATTTGATTAAATCTTTTTCGGTTTTCTTCTACAGTTTCCTTTGTGTGCCTTAAGCCAAGTTTAACTCATATTTAAATATGCAATGAATCCCTTCATTTCTTGTACAGTAGTCTGTCGATAAAAATTTGAACATATGAAAGCAATGATAGAAAAGAGGCTGCTGTGCATAAATAATTCTACATTCACTCATCAAATTGTTATTATTTCGTAAAATATTGCATGGCAATCATATTCTTCTCAAGAGGCAATACATATGTATATGTATATGTGCGCACATACACAGACACTCTCACAAATTTCTAATATTTTCAGCCTCGGGATATTTTTCGATTAAATTAGTAAGTTTAGCAGCATGCATACAAAAGAATATTTACTTTCCTGTTTTTATTTGTTTGAATTTATTGCTAACCATTAAGTAATCAAAAGAATTTGCAGGAAATCCCTTTTTAAGTAAATATGGCTAGGGGAAAATGAAAAGATAATCGAATAAGAGTATTGAATATAATTGAACTATGCATGCGTAGTCAAATCAACAGATACAGAGACAAAGTGGAGAAAAAAAATTTCAAAAACCAAGAGAGGACCCAGTCAAAGATCTCGATTGGTTTGGTATTATAAATGGGCGTGAATATTGACCGATTTTTATAGTTATTATATCAAGTGTCCTATTGATCGGCTATTCTAGAAATATGTAAACAAAAACGTGACAATTTCAAAATCTTTAAAATAATTTAATGCACGTAATTCCATCAACAATCTTCAAAGCCCATCATATTGGAAAACAGACGATTATATTAGTATAGGATAGGTATAGGTACCACCCCACTTGGTTGCAATAGGAAACGAGTATGCAAAACTTAGTTGGGATTGTCTAAGAACTACTTGTAATCGCTCAAGAGGCAAGGAAGTACATCGCTTGCTTTTCTGGCCACGAAAAGGTTCAAATTTGTTTCTATAAAACAAAACTTCTGCGAAACAGATGATACTTATTAACCTGTAGCACAACAACAATAACTGTGTATTTCAAATAAGTTTACATTGACCATTACAAACAACTTCCTTACTAATAGACAGACAGACAAACAGATGCGAGCGAAACATTTTATATGTTTGTTGCATTCCACGTAATTCATATGGCATTTCGATTTTGCATCCACAGGTGGTGCGAAAAAATTTTTTTGGAATTATATATTAGCAAATGAAGAACAATGAAGCAAACATAAAAAATACATTCACGACCACGTGTGCGTGTGTGTCAGTGACATTTATCAAGACCTGCTTCCAACGAACTTTTAGGGTAGTTACGTACTTTTCCGTTTACAATCGTCGGTCGTAATGAAAACCTACACATTTGTCAAAATGGCAAATTCACTAAGCGTGACATTTTCATGCTCACTGTCAGAAACTGACAATGAAAAAATAAGTTTAAATAATAAAGAAAAGATACAGCAACAAAATAAAAGGCAGCGAAGATATCATACTCAGTATCGAGAAATGAATGAGGAATTCGCAACGTGAATTATTAAAAAGTATAAATATAAAATTCATTCAATAAAATGTCAGCAGCACTGACGAAGCAACAATTTTGAGGTCATTATCAAAAACAGCAGCATCAACAACAGCTCAGGCAACACAAGGCGGTCAACGATCTCCATTGGGAACGAGAACGAAGCGTATGTCTTGCAGTCCGTAGAATTCCTAATGTCATACATGTTTGGGGGTAACAAACGAACTTTGCCATTTTTAAAATATTTTAAATAGTAAAAAAATTCGCAGCAAACGAATTTTTGCAGCTGCTTGCAAAGTCGAAAGCTTAAAACCAAATTGTTTATTGTTTTTTTTTCAAATAATAAAAGAAGAGATTATGAAAACATAAATGCTTCTTGCTAAGTACTTGTAATATAAAGGCCAAATCCCATGCGATGAAAAAACAAAAATAAAAACTGTTGTTGATGTAACCACATCAAAAACGAATGTCTGAACCGAAACACGAAGCAAGAACTTTTCACGTTTGCAAGAAAAACCCATTTTTATAAATAAAGTAAATTCTAAACCACATGAGGAATTTTCTAGTAAAATAAAATTCAATTCACTCACACACATAAATTTACACATACGAGTATAAACTTCATATCCCTTCAATAAAAAGAAGCGTACCAAATATTTTGTATACAAGCAAGCACACAAACAAACATATACCGAACACATATGTACTTGCGTACATACATATGTAAGTATGTTTAAACTTGTGTGTTAACGTAAAATATTGCGTTGCCAAGTGTAGAAGTGAGAGACAGAAGGAGAGAGAGAGAGAGAGGAACAAAATACTTTTCGATGTTTTATTTGCATTTAAAGGCAAATACTCGTAGCAGGCAAAAGTTACGAATACGCACAGTTGGCTCAGGTTCGCACATTATTGCGAAAGGAGCATGAGAGAGTATGCGTGTGCGAATATGAATTGTAAATGTTGAATAAAACGGAAGTAATTTTTATATCTAGAACCAAGTATATACGTTTATCCTTACGTTTCTCAACCTATTCATGCTTCCCTGTATCATTACTTAGTCTCATCAGTAAATATGAATGAATTTATTTTAAGAAAAAGTATTTCACAACAGCAACAAATAAACAAGATATAACTTGTAATATTTGTAGCTAAAGTACATTTCTAAAATGCTGAAGTAACTCTTGATCTCCAGAACTCACTCATTCAAAAAAGAATAAAAATCAGTCTCATAGGCCTGATATTTTTCCTGCTAGGTTTGGATGTTAGAATTTGTATCTAATACTAACTAAGCAGAGTCGATTCGTTTTGTTTGTTTCAAAATTCGAACCGATTTGATATTGGCTGCGAATAAGACAAAATCTTGCTGCTTCCGCTACTACAGTTATGTTTTCCGATTGCGTTACATGACCTTGATAGTTTACTTTTGCAAAAACGTCAAAACGTGGCCAAGAAAGTTTAGCTTCGAAAAGCCATAGTCGCCAAACAAATTTTTTGAAATTTCTCCCTTTGTGTAAAAAAATTACCACTTTTGAATTTCATCAATTTTATTTGTTGTTGCTAATAACAATTCTAATAAAGATGAATTACTAATTGCATTTAAATTAATGAGATATTTTTTACCCTGGAGGTGTTGAAAAGCCTTGCTTCCGTAATGGAAAGAAACTTTCCAAGCCCTGCTCCATCATCGTTTGCTTTCAAATTGGCCATCGGGATTGAATCACCCTGTATACTAAACACAAATTTTAGATATGCCAAAATTTAAAAACTAGTGTTGCTGGTGTTTCCTATTTTTATTTCATGCAAAATTTTTTTTTAGAATTTCAATACTAATGCAATAAAAATTTTTAAATGAACATTTACTTGTTTAAGTAAATGCGAATAATTTCACGGAATAAAAGAAAATTCCTTGAAAATATTGTCAGTTCCATTTTAAAATTGTTTTGCCTCCGTGATTTTGAAAATTTTCCAATTTTCCACACCAATGACACAAACACCACACACATGCAAATGTATGTTGATGTGTACTTTGCAGCATTGTTGGATTTAAATAGTGAGACGATTGCAATTTATTATGAAAATGCGGTTTAACATTTCCATTTCGGAAAATATTGAAAATATTAATTTTCATTTTCCAAAATTTTGAATTAACATTTATCTTAAATGCAAATAATAAATTTATGTATATAGTTTAGTCATTACTTGTTGTATTGGAAACATTGAAAATATTGGCGTATATCACAATTAAAATTTCTTCATTGACAACAATAGTAAAAAACAGAATATTGGTCACATTGTCACTTTACATGTGCGACGTGGTAAATTTTTAGTCATTTTTTTGTTTTCACTTCGAGGCAAATTGGCAACACTAGTGTATAACGTATACAGATAGATCTCGCTTAACACGGGGGTTACGTTTTTGGAAAATGCCGTGTTAAACGATACAAGAAATCAGTGCAAAAACGGGGATTACGTTCCAAGATCTCAAAAGACACCCAAACATAATTTTTTTAATTGAAATTATAGTTATAAATACATAAGAAAATAAAAAACACATCGATCGATCCCATAAACTTGGAGATTTTTCTCTTTTTTCTCTTGTTTTTGCCCCAAAAACTGGCGAAGCTTCTAGTTCAGCGTTCTTTTACGTACGCCAGCACACTCTTCAATCCATAACATATATAGGAAAGGTAAATCCAATTTCCCAGCGTTCCTGGTTCTTCTAGAAGGTATTTTTTATGCAACCGCTTAAAAATTTATTTTCCAGGTAAAAAACTGACCCTAACGACCTTTAAATTCCAAAGTTTTTTGTGAAAATTTTAGGATGTCTAAATGAAGCCAACTGGACACTTTTCCGCAAAGAGCACTTAAAATATTTCACCGATTTTTTTTGTTTGATTTCTTTAACTCTATGATGTAAGATTGCTTAAGTAGACTTCAAATAACTCGGATATGACATTATTAAAGATTCCACCTCCACCACAAAGGTCACAACATCCCATCCTCCTGGACGGTGTTTGGGATAAACTAAGTATGAAACAATGCTATATAATTTTAACTGTGGAAAGCTTACGGGGGTATCTGGGTTAATATTTTCGAAGGAGACATCACTAAATTGACTCAAAAGGAAACGCTATTCAAGAAATAACATACAAAAAAGCAACAAACGGAAAGACAAAATCTATATAGATAATTTACAAATGCATTCCCAAAATGTGAAAATCGTTTCAATTCATTAAATGCTTGGCTGGCTTTGGTTGTTATTTACTATAACTCAAAGTTCGTTGAAATATTGCTCCAAACAATAATAATAACAAGAAATTGCCAATCATTAATCACCATGTTAATCGCCATGCTGACCTCAACTAAAGTACTCTTTCCCGAAAAACAAAAGCACAGCAAACTGCACCGATAACCCAGACCTAGACCCATTTCTACCGGCGTGTGTTATATCTTAAAGCACCGCAATAAACACGTGATTTGAATAAAAAAACATGCACGCACACAGCCACACACACAACCAGATAATTAATATACATTCATACATATATCCATAGTATATGCAATGCATATAATTTTCTTTTACTGCTCCGACTTCTTCTTGAGTGAGTAAGCAAAAGAGTTCATTTGCCATCAACACCACTATCGGCGGCATCGACCATAATTTATCAAATTAAACTTTTAACCTCAACGGCAAATGGCAACTTAAACCAACCCACAATCGGCATAACGAGGCGAAACGTTACAAATATTTAACTATACTATATATACACACATTCATTCATTCAGTTATTCATTCACAAGCCTAAGCATACTCATCCTAGCAATTGCCAATTGAATCGAAAACTTCAAACCAACTTGAAACTTCAGACACGGAAGTTAAATATCCGTCTAACCCTATCGACGTAAAACATTTTCCATTTCCTCTTACACACGCATAGCAATAACATCACGAAATCATCAGCATAACTAAAAACATCCTGTTAGCACAAAGCAACAACAGTAAGCAAGCACCACTACATGGCTAACATTAGGGGAATTGTGGGGAAGAGGTAAATTGTATTATTGCACGTTTAACGACACTTTTAAACTGGAACGGGATGATGTGCTCTCTTCCTCGATCTCTATATGTGCAAATATCCTACGTGGAACAGGCTTAGTTAGCCTTTTTGATTAAACTGCTCACAAATCTTTGATATCAGTACGAAAAAGATAAAGTCGGATACACATACTTAGATAGAGATGAGATATAACCGGCGAGCAAAAATTGTGGGAAATTAACAAATTTATTTTTCTTTCAAATGCCTCAGAATGAATGTGAATAGCATTAGACTGACGGTAGCAATATGATGAGAACAACATAAGTATGTATGTACATAAAAACGGATTGAAATGAAAGCAATATCCTTGAGGGCATTACAAAACAACTCAATTGGAATGAAGTCTAGATATATTTATTATAAAATCACCATTTATATAGGGGTGCAAAGGAACAGACGAAATTAAGAATGGATCCACACACATAGTTGGGTTAAAGTTTTGATTGAAGAGGTTTTATCTACAGATAAATTACCACATTGCACACTGGGGCGAAATTCAAAGAAGCTATTCAAAACATGAATAAAAGTATATGAAACTCAGTGCTTGAGCGTTTTCTTGAGCTCGCTGATTATAAATTCGTTATAACATTTTCAAAAAAACGAAATCGTATTTACATTCTGATATCAAATGTTTAGCTTTAGCGCTGCAATAAAGTGACAATGAACAGGTTTGAGTTAGCGATACTGAATGATATCTCAATAAACTGCCTTATCAACATAGTATGTACTAAAACTGGCTCTAATTAATTTTTAAAAGTTATACATATTATTTTAGAAGTTTTATTTCTGAGGTTTGGCCAGCTTTTTGGGCTTTCCAGTGTGCATTGTGAGAAGGTGAGAATAAAGGTAGATTCAGTGACGGTACGTCCATATAAGCCCAAAAGCCGGGCTTGCCTAAGAATTGTTAACTGAAAATTTGTTCAATATGTACTTACAAAGTTATTACTTTTGTTTTAACTGAAAGAATAATTTTCTAATTTTTAAAAATTTTTATCTGTATTACCCTGTTTTTCAATAGCTCGTATATGTACTAATAAAAAATTAAATGTGGATTATATAAAAAACATCAAGTTGGCTTTTACGAGGCTTTTAAAATTTAAAAATGTATGTTTTCATAACATGCTATCTCGCTTATTCTTATAGGAAGTTCAATAGCTTTTTAGTAGTATTTTCTACTACTATATATGATTTTATATAGAGCTTAAAAGCTGGCTTTCAGTTTTTGTTTGGCATTTGGAAAGTATTTACTCCACTTTCTTTTACTCCTTTTTTTTGCGCCATTAGTTTTTAGCAGAGTTTCGAACCGGTTAAATTTGGGTTCGTGTTCAGGTTCAGGTTCAAGCAAAAAATAACAGTGTGTTCCGGTTCAGGTTCAAATAAAAATGAAGCAAAACAAGGTTTTTCAAATAATAGTTTTACTTATTTACATCCATACATTTAGTTACTTTGCAATTTAGATTTTTTCATTCCGTTTACATTTTCTTATATTAAGAGAAGTTATCGTTTAGTTTAAAAAATAGTATATCATTCAAAGTCCAAAAATGTCCTTTCTACGTTCACCTCCTGAATTTATATGCTCATTTTGTATTTTTAATGTCAATATTTTAGCAAAAACGTTGGTAAAGTCCAAATAGAGCTCCCATATTCCTTCTTCAATGCTTCAATCGGGATCTAGAGCATTGCATCCTTATTGTCAATTTTAGCCTTTTTGGTTTGGTAAAAAAAATGCACTGGGCTTGCCTCATCAGTAAATGCTAGGCACGCCACTGGGTAGATTGATTATCTTACATAAGGAAAGGATTAACTAGGACATTCTATTTTCTGTATATGTGTGGTATATACTAATTTTTATAAATTCCGAATAGAAAGCAGTCTCAGTTTATTTTGAAGCTGAATTTCAGTTAGAGTTTTTTTTTTTTTTTAAAAAAGATAATGTCATGGAAAATGCTAACAAAAAAAAGAAGTAGTATCGTTTTCTTAAAACAGAAACTGATTAAAAACTCTGACCTTACAATTTGCAAGTGAAAGAAACTCATCACCGAACGAAATATTGCAGCGAAAAGAACGCAGCCATCTTCGTTTACAAATTTATTATTATGGTTATAATGATGGCCATTATCATAGAACCATGCTCTGGCATGTTAAATCAAAATTTTTTGGTTTTTGCTGAGTTTACAACTCATACACACGCACAAAAGCACAAACATGACTAAATTGCATGTAAGCCAAGTTTATCATTAATAAACGCATGCTCTATGTATGTGGTATGTTATATTAACTCTTTACAATCAGGCAGCAACTGAATAAACGTTTACTTCTTTTTTTGTCATACACACACACTCATACACTTCACGCACATATGCACTCGTATATGCATGTGATTTGCAAGCAAGCGTGTATGTACCCAAGGGGTTGCTGACAAACCAACTCGCTTTAAGAGCAAAATATTAATATTGCTTTGTATTGTTTCCAACGTTAATTTATTTCCAAACAGCAAAAGTTGGCGAACGAACGAAAAACAGTTTAACCTTAAAGATTTTTATTTTAGTGATGGTGATATGCATCAGATGGTGATGCTGCCTCACGAAAAAATAGGTAAATGAAGCTTGGTTTATTTTTTTAAGATTAAATTAAAAATCTTTTCCAATGGAACATTTTTGTTTTGGTACTTTTAGTCTTTATTTGGTCACACATAATAAAAAATGGAAAATAATTAAATTTTGCATCATAATATTTGAAAATTTTAGTGATGGTATTTTCAGCGATCTCTCTGAAATTTTGTTTTTTGTATGGGGACTTGAGTATAGGTTAATTTTTTATTTATTTGTGTGTGAGTTAAAATTATGAATAATTTTGTTTGCTTGTATTAAATATTTTATTTATTTATTTTAATTATAACGTAATCCTAGCACAACAATTAAATATTTTATTTTATAGTGCTAGTCACAATTTTTTATTAAACTTTTCTTAACGCATTAAGGACGAGCGGTAACCAAAGTAGATAGATGAAGAAAGGAACTTAAGAAAAGAATTGTGTTTGAACCTGGCTCAGGAATGGCGCAGCGACAAGGTGTCATATGGCACCGCTAGAAATTATGGGTCAATAAATCAGATTCCCTGAGGGTGGCTTTAAATATGTTGAAATGAATATGAAGAAATGAAAATTAAAGTTTTTCTTTACTTTTTTTAATCAACTAAATGACGTAAAGATCTCAGAAAACCCTTTTAGATAGCTTTTTCCCCGTTGGGTATGTGTATATGTTGGTACGAGAGTGTGAGTGCTTGAAATGTACTCAAAGCAAACGTTTTCAACATCGCATTAAGAATTTTGCGCTCTTTGTTTATCATCCCATGTCTACTACTTTTCAGCACGAGAGGGTAATTATGCTGAAATGCATTGCTCTTCACAAGTGGTACTTTATTTTGCCAAATGATATCATTGTTGTTGTTATCATTGCAAGCAAATTTGGTTACAATTGCATGCTTAATTGTCTTAAAAACAATCCAAAATCTAAATGTAATGAAACTATTTTTGTTATTGTTATTATGATGCATTTTTGCAACTGCAAATGCAACTGTACCTGTTGCAGTTATGACATATTTTTCGCGGGCAATTGTTGCAGCTCTCAAGCTATCCATTGTGATACCGCCGACACATGTATGCAATCTCATGCAATCAAACACATGCGATATTTCACTTTGCCCCACTTCACCCCAATTTACATTTTGTTTTGTCATTTTTTAAATTTTAGGCCATAGTATGTTGCTGCAACAAAAAGTTATTGCTGCAAGCAAGCAGCTAATGCTTGTAAAATTTCCTTTTATTGTTCTATTATCAGTGCAATTAATACAATTCAATAATCAATTTGATTTTTTCGTTTCACATGCCTCTACTATTTACCTCAACTATCCAACGATAACTAGGTGAAAATCACACTTGCAGGGAAATTTTTCATTTACGCCCCATGGGCGAATATGTACAGTGGTGGTTGCCTACTTAGCACACGTTGTTTTTGACTTATTTGGAAAGTAACGGGATTTTAATGCAAAGCAAGAACAAACGAAATCGTCTCCACTGTATGGAACTCGGCACGAAGTATTTATTCAGTACATCTCAATGGAAATTATTGGATAAATCTTTATGTACACTTATATTTTTTTAGTGAAAATGTTTGTGAAAAAATAATCCAGACTATAGCAAGTCTATAAACTTAGAAGCCGCACTTCATTACCAAAATGTTCATAACTAACTTCCTTCCTATATGAAGTTAGTAACTTTTTTTTTAATTTACTCAGTGATGTTTCAATACCCAAGTGATTGGGATTGTTTACTTAAATTGTTAATAACTTGAGGAAAGTACATTTTTACAACAACAACCACATAAATTTAACTAAAACTATCATTTAGCTTCATTTAAAAATAAAAATCATTTAATTATTTTTATTCGTTTCCGAGATATAAATAAATAAAACATTCGATAAGTAAATTTTCAATTCGCAGTTATTTGCGAAATATGAGGGGGGAGGACTTTAAATGTATTTGTTATTTTAGAAATCCGGGAAAACAAGTAAATAAAAATGTAGATGGAAAATACTTGGGCTTGGCTTTTTTCGAAATATGTACTTTGTTTTCCATCTCTTTTTGATACTAACGTTTTTATGATTCTCTGAGAAGCTTCAAATAATTCATTTATTTTAATCATACATGCAACAAAAAAAAATTAAATAAAAAAATTTTCAGGTCTCGGCAAGAAAATAATCTATGAAAATATTTTCTTCATTCAAAACTCGACTTTGGACTAAACTTTAATAAATTGAATTTAAAGTACTGTTGAATGTTATAAAAATGTTGGGAGAAACTCACACTTATCCTTTTTCCGTAATTATAGCCGCAATCTTCCACTGTGCGTCGTTGGCGTTGCAGTCAAAACATCCGTGGTCGTGAAATTCAAATTGAACCATTTTTAGAGACTCCAACCAAAGCAACAACAATGACGAATTTTTTTTTTTGTTGCCTTCTGTTATTTCAAATTTCAAACGACGACGAAAAAATGTAATAAATATTTTATGTGGGATAATCCAATGAGTCACACAGTGTCGTAGTGATATCGGGCAAACAGCTTAGGCAAATATGTCGAGAGAAAAAGAATGAGAAAGAGGAGAGGGAGGTCGAAGGAGAGCGGGGAGTTCACTTGGCTGTGTGCGCTTTGACGCTCGAGTTGGCGAGCATGGGTGCGACATACTTAAGCCACTCGAGGGATTTTTCTTCATTTTTATATTTTGTGATACACATTTTTATTCTTACTTTTATTTTGTTTTGTCTGGAGTCAAATTTAAAATGAGAGTTTAAGTGAGTTTTTAAATCAGCACACACACACACACAAGTGTATGTGTATGAACGTGTGCTCACAATAGCGTATATTACAGTTATTTCAATTTTGGTTGAGGATGAGAAAACTGCTGCCAAGTGTGCGACATGAAAAATCCATTTCCATTTAAAATTCTTTGTAGGAAAAATAACATCAGTATATAAAATTTTTAAGGGATCCTTGCGCTTATCCATACATATACAATATATGCACACATATGTATGTGCAATGTTCATATATGGCAATGTCGGTGGAATGATGGTAACAAATTTATGTATTCTTTTATAATGGTGCGAAAGTGATTGAGTGCAGAATGTTTTGATTTTTCGGTGCATGGTAAAAAGTTCAACAACAGCAGTAAAGTTAAAAATAAAAACAGTAAAATTTAATAAAAATGGCTTTGTTGATGGAAAATATTTATTTCCAAATTAAGTTCCTTATTGTCATCGTGGCCAAAACTCAACATCTACTCACTTTTATAAACAGGGTGATGCCAATGTGCCAACGTTTGCTGTTCATGTACTTTTGGCGATGGTGGGTGGGGCGTCGTGCTGCTATTGCACAATGTACAACTGCACAAATGCAACAGTATCACCTTGATGATGCATGCCACAGTTTAAGGCATGGTATCAACAATGTCGCCGTTTGGCACTTAAAGTGGTGGCATCAACATCACAACCAAGGAAGCGGAAGCATGCAAGAGCGGAAGTTGTTTCTATAATTTCTGTATAAATACTTGTGGTATGTTTTCACATACTTTTCTTTTTTCTTCATGTTGCACTGCATTAAGGACGAAAAAAAATATATACCCAATTGCCGTCAATAATGTCAATAAATAAAAGACAAAATTAATACAAAATAAAAAAAAAGGATTGTTATTGTCTCACAATTGAGTCATCAGCCTGGGCGATCAAGTGCTGCTGCAGATTTAAAGTAATTATTACTACAGCAGCCAGAACCTCGCACTAGCCACAAACAGGGCAAACAATCGTTGTTGCTGTTGTTGCTACTGTAACTTATGACGATGTTGACGATGATATTGATGATTATTTTAATGATGTTTTTGATAAACTTTTCGCATAATGTTGTCGTTATTAATGATGTAATAATATCATGCTGCTCTGCTCGTGAAATTCATTATTTATGCCAATAAATTGACTGCAAAAGCAAAAAACAATTTGCGGAAGATTTTTATGTTGCATGTTGATTTTGAACCTACAACAATGTGCAAATTAAAGAAAGTTACTAAGCTCAATGATTTACCAAACATTTTAAAGTTACATCTGAGCATCTGTCGAATTTTTACCCTATTCCAAGCACTTCGGCACACTGTCATTTCCAATTACAATCAGTGAATCAATCGACAACTTAACAGTTAATTTGGAACATAAAAATTATAAAATGCTTTCCATATAAAATAACGAGAAATTCACAAAAACAAACATTTTTCCCATTATTGGCAATTGAATGATTTAGAAATGCATGTTTGTTTATTATCTGCAGCATGCCACTGTTGAGAAGCGTTGAACATGTTAGCATTTCAATCAGCCAGCAGCAGCATATATGTACATGCATGCAGTTACTAGTAAATAATGTACTTCTGCATACCAACAACTGCATACTACCTACATATATGTATCTAACCACCAATATAAAGTGCTCATGCTAAAGCAGCAACTGCCACTGAGCTGCTAGTAGTCTTTAGTCGTTAGCCCGTTCTCAAGCTGAATGAAAGACAGACAAGGAAGACCGTATATTTAAACGACTGCAGCAGCAGTAACAACAAAAGCAACATAGCTGCATGACCCCATTATTGTTTTTAGTGAATCACGTTGATTTTGTTAGACCGACATGCTACTGCTGCTGCTGCTGTTGCTGCTGCTCCTACTGTGATGTGCCCCAATGTTGATGCTGTGGCATTCACCACAAGTGAAAGCATTCTTCCTTTCCTTTTATTCCTACTTTATTATTTGCCTTTTGAGGATTCTTTGAATTGTTTTGCTTCTCTCGTTGTACAAAAATGTTTGCCAGTTAGAAAAAACAATGTTGGTGTTCGTGTTCTTGTGTGTGTGCTGCTATGATACTGTGGGGGACACGGATGGGAACAGAGCCATGATGGAGTTGAAGATGTATTCCAATTCCTGCCGCTCGCAGAAAACTTTGCAGCTACATTTCAAAACAATTATGATGTAGTGGTGAGGGATTCTTTTTTTTTTTGTGGATTGACGAAAAAATATAAATTGAAAATAAATGCTGCAAAGTAGCAATAAAATAAAAGTTAAGAATCCAGAACATTTTCTTAATCACAGCTAGAGAAGAAATCTTAGTAATTTTTGTTTTGTTAATTAATATGAACTTTACTTAGTTTGCAATTGGAAGAGAGACAACAACTTCACATTTCTTATTTCTATCTAATTACTTCTCATTTCTAATACAAATATTTCATATTTGTGTGGACAACTTTTTTTTAAATATTTTTACTTTACCTACCTACCTGTAACTGTAGTTTGCATATCGAAAACCTAAATCCGTATAGATCTACTACTCTAGTAAAATATCTTTATCTATTACTCAATATCTAAAAAATTAAACTAAAACCTTTATTTCTGTCCTAAAGAAAAGATAATTTGTTTTTTTAATATCACAATTTTATTTAATTAGTTTTAATTAGAGAAGAAGTAGGAGTGAAAGCAAAATACAATTACTCTGCAGAAAAAAAAAAATTTTCGCCCACATATGCACAGATAATTTTTTTAAATAATTAAAGTTATTTACTTTATTTCTAGTTGAGTTGAAGTGATTTGGCAAAGTACACTAAATACTACAAGCACGAATCCAGTATAGAATTACGAGTCAATTGACAACTTGAACAAAATATTAAATGTTGAAGCATAAGTAGCAGCAACTAAAAAAAAAAAAAAAAAACAAATATTCGAGAAAACTGCATTTAAAGATTTTAAACTACTCTGTAGAACACAATAACGAGATACCGTTATGATTACACAAAAAAAAAAATAAATATTTAAATCGAAATTTTTCTTCTTTTTTTTGGAGAAAATCATATTTAAAGTTATCAATAATCTACCACTCCGTAGAACCCAATAAAGACAATAATCTTTTCACGAGAAAAGTTTATAAGATACCGTTATGATTTTTACAGGAGGTAGAGAATTAAATAAGAGTTAGTTCTGTATCCTCGACTTTTTTTTTTGTTTTTTTTTGGATTACGACAGTCTTGCAGCAAACGAGCGATATGACAACATCACATAAACTTGTGTGGATTAAAAAAAACTGCAACGCTAATAAACTTAATACTAATTGGTAAGGCCTGGGAAACTGGGCCGATTTTATTTTTGAGGAAGAAATATCTTTATGAAACAAACAAACAAAATAAAAAGGAGAATCAAGTAGGTGTTTGTAAATTTGTCGTTAAACTTGAATAACATTCTCTTTATGAAAAACCCAAATTTCAAAAGAGAACCAAACTACTCGTTGGTGTATGCATATCGCTCGTATCTAAACAGTTTTCGCGGAAGTATACTGTTTTTTTTTACTCCAAAACCGCATACCGCCTTTTTTTACAAAAATACCGCGTTTATACAAAGAAAAAAATATAAAATTTATCAACCGCAACGCAAATTTTACTTCAAATATCCATGCGTTGCTTCTATAGTTACCTCATGGCAAAGCTGTAATCGCTATGTCAAATTTATTCAATACACCTAGAGAAGGAGATCTTGAAATGGAGATCGAAGACGATTCAGACGATGGATTAACTGCCTTCCTTGTTAATTTTCATTGAAAAAAATTTATACCGCCAAATATACAATTATTTTTATCGAATTACTGTTTTTTAAAAATTTTTGGTAGAAATATATAGTTTTTGGTCCGAAAAAAGTTAAGAGCGTTAGGTATGCAGATAATTCATTAGATAATGCTGAGAGATGCCATTACTCATGTCTTCTCTAGCTCTCGTTTAAGCAATGATTTTTGCTTAAGCAATGATTTTTACAACGATGAATATAATGCTTTGTTCATTGAGCGAATTTTAAGAAACTTCCGACGCTAATATTTTGGAATTGGCTTAATCGATTTTAAATCTGATAATTTTTGGCTAACCTACTCGTCAAGCTCTTTAAATCTTTGATATTTAATAGTGTAACACTTCTGGATCTTCTGGAATAAGGATGTAGTTATACTAATAAATGCATAGATAAGAGCCTGCTCTTTTAGAACTGCTTCATAACTGGTGAATCAGTAGTTCCTCACTGGGATACATGCATATATATACGCACATAAGCTTTGTGTGCGGCATAATGTTCTGTTTGCTCTTAATTAGCGCGTGACATTTACGGTAATTTACACAGCCACATGCACAAACATACACCCATATACACTCACACTCTCACTACACTGTGCCTACATGTTTTTAAATGGTTTTCGTTTTAAAGAGTAAAAATTTGAAATGAATATGAATTTTCTATACTTTCTTTTCTTAGCGAATTTCGCAAGCATATGAGACAGAAAATCAAACTTGGTCTTTGTTTATTGACAAAAAAAATTCAAAATATGTTAATAAATTGTTGACCTTATTTTATATTGAATTATATTTTACATATACATACATATGTATTTATTGTATTCTCAAAATGAATTTTTTAACTTTCTCCAAGCTGTTCGTCCAAGTGATATGTTTGCTCTGCATTTAAAAGGCAAAAGTCAGCGGCAATGTTACCGAGTTTCCGCCACCGAGTTGTCGGAACGCAGTCTGGGAAAGTTAAGTGAAGATATATAGCATACATACTATATTGTATATATAATCGTAGAGTTTTGTGTGTATGTCATCGTGTAACTTTTGAACGACTGGACCGATTGAAGTCATATTTCCAGAATATATTTTCTTAGGCGGGAGGATGGATCATAGCTATTCATAATGGCTTTTAGTAAAGTGGGCGTGGCACCTCCGATACATTCCTAATAGTTTTTTGGGTATATCTCAAGAACCATTTATATCACAGTACAGGAATTTGGTACATTAATGAGAATTGACAATGCCATGCTACAACAAAAATATAGGTGGGATTGACAAAGGGGGTGTGGCACCTTCCGTATAACCTGAATTTCCATTATGAGATACATATCATAGGAGCCATTTATGGTACGGTATTAAAATTTGAATTCTTTCAGTTTCCCATTTTTCATTTTCTACTAATATTTCTACTACTAATTCTACTACTATTTCTACTTCTATTTTCTATTAGTTTTAGCCTTCTTTTTTCTACAATTTTTTATTATTTTCTAATAATTTTTCAACCAATATTTTCTACTACTATTTTACTACTTTTCTAATACATTTTCTCTATCTTTTTTTTTTATTTTGCACCACTACTTTCTTCTATTTTTTTACTACAATTTGTACTACTTTTTTACAATTTTTTCTACTACTATTTTTTATTATTATTTCTACCACTCCTTCTACTCCATTTTTTACTATTTTTGTACTACTACGTTTAACTATTTTTCTACTACTTTTTTATTACTTTTTTGCAACAATTTTTAATATAATTTGCTTCTACTTTTTTACTGCTATTTTCTACTACTTTTTCTATTCCTTTTTCTACTATTATTTCTACTACATTATGAAATATCTTAAAACCCTCGGTGATAATACAATCAAAAAATTTAATTTTCCGGTCGTTCAGACGCAATGTAAACTTTCATTTCTAAAATTTAATTATCATAATATTGATTTGAGATTTTCATTTATAATGATTCTCTGTTTTTAATGTACAGTTCTGCAAGTAAAATACTTTTGAAAATTCAATTGTGTCAACAATGACACACATTTTCAAGTCTGGGATTGTTTTTTGAAATTCAATGGGAGTCTGAATTGTCTTTACGAATGTTCAATTTTAAATGTCATGTACTTCATCCTTTTTTAATTTTCGCGCTTTTTCGCAGAAAAGGCAGAACAACGTTTGCCGGGTCAGCTAGTACTATATATGTATATTCTTATTCGATCAACGACCAAAAAATAATACCTTAATTTAATTCATTTATCCCAGTGTAGTAGCCCGAATTAAATACGCCACAAACAAAAATGTCTTAAAAATGTATTAGCCAAAAAGGGAAAATTCATGTTCAAGTTTCTGTTTATATCTTTGCCAAATATATATACATATGTATATGTATATAAAATTAAATTAATTAGCAGCGTTTTTCAATGCGTCAACAGCTTCGTGGTGGTTCCATAAAGCGATTGTGTGGGTTTATCAATTAAAGACATACGCGTTTGTTACTCGCTCATAAATAAAGGACAAACAAGGCATTTATTTATAAGAGTGCATTTAACTTTTTCTAAACTTTGTGTAAAAATGCATTATTCATCGCTGTAGTGCAACTCCTGTTGCTCTATTTCCATACACTCCCAAGCCGCTCTCTTTTAGTGTGAATGTATGTTAATGTGCACTTGGAAGATGAAGTTAACTTGTCACACTATTTTGTAATTATCCTGCACACTAAACACGCAAGTTCCCTCCAGCACAACCCTCCCTCATTTTCTATTTTGCCTTGAATGCATTAAAGGCAAGTGATAAACTGCCTAGATGAGAAGGGGGCGTGGGGCTGCGAGTGGTTGGGAGTGCATTGCATAGAATTGCAATAATTACACCACAATTAATGCAATAAAAGTTTCTTTAAGCGTTTTCTCACTTGGAAAAACTTTTTCTGCTAATGCGCGCAAAAGTGCAGTGTTGCATTTTTTTGCTCCGTGACAGGCGAAAAAAACTGAAAAAGAGAAGAAGAATTAAGGATGTGTAAAACTATTTTGAATTTATTAAAGCAGAAAATTCATTTTCTTTTTATTGTTGTGACTGTAGAAGTTTATGTTTTACGAGAGTGGAAAACGCAAAAAGAAAACACAAAAATTAATAACTGATTTGATACAAATACACACATACTCCCAGGTGCAAAAGCACAGAGTTGCATTCAATTATGTTTGTGCTGTAATTATATTTTTCGTTACGTTTCGAGCATTTTTTTTAAACTTTTTTCATAATCGCGCAGCAACGACGACAACAAGAAAATGACCACGAATGAAAAAAGTTGGTAGCAACAACAATCTGTACGCAAATGTGCTACAATAACCGAAAGGTAATAACCTTTGTTGTTGTTGTGGTCGTTGTTGTTATAAGTATGCTCAATATTTACAGCAGACATTTCGTAAATTATCCACGAAAATAATGAAAGCAGTTTTTTATTCATTTTCTTTAAAAATTAAGCACAAAAGAAAAAATTTGTTTAAACAATAAAAATGCGCGCGCACGAGTACTAACAAAAGCGAGCGGCAGACCGACGGACACAGCTATGCTGTATTGGGTGCAGCAGCTGAAGTGGCAGCAATTGCTGCTCTTTGTACGCCAATTTTATGCTCTAATTGCAACATTAAAATTATGATTTACCACTTAAATGATGGCAATTTATGAAGTACGCTACGCTACGAAATGGTATGGCAGAGATTTTCAGAAGGTACGTGGTGCGATATGGCAACTCTCTGCTTGCTGTTTTGCTCGATGTCACTGTTGATGGGTGTTGATTAGCGACACATTTTCATCAACTTTGTGGCGATATTCAAAAATGAATACGTTACATAGCAAAATTATGAGTAGGTTGAAATGTGAAATTTTGTACAGGGAAAAAATTTTCAAAATCGCTTAAGTTTACCATAAAAACATTTTCGAGAAATTCAGATTCTTACTTTTCTTGCAGTCCATTTGATGTGGCTTTAACAAAACTGCAAAAATATTTAGAAAATACAAAGGAAAACAAAGCTAAAGTTGAAATAAGCCAATTTCTATGGCGTGCGGCTATTTTAGGGGTCCTAACAGCGCAAAAGCAATGGCTAGGCTTAAGTCGAAAAAGTTCAATGCAGACTTAACTACTTGGTCGTTTTATTGGCACATGTTTAAATAGTTGGCGACTAAAATGCAACTAAATGCTGTGTGACTTGCTGTGCGCTGTAAAACTTGAAAAAGAACAAACAATAGTTAAGAATAAATAATATAATCGATTCGTTGTGGCTCGTACTCACTCCCTCACTCACTTAAAATTTAGCTTTTTAAATATTTTAAGTATTCATTAATAATACAATTTATGGTTAACTTTAAAGCTAAAATATTTTTGGGTTGTTGTATTTGTTATGATATTGGAGCCATTTTTATGCAAAAAAGGGAGTGTTATCATGGGAGTTGATCTGATTATTTATACGAAAATTCATTGCTTTTGAAATTTTAAACGCATTTTCCCCAAAACGTTGTTTTCTCAAGAACCGTTCTAACAATCAAGCTGAAATTTTCACATATAGTTAATAAACTGACGGATGAAATAAATTTCCGATGACCACATTTAATAAAAATTCATAGTTTATTTTAGAATTTATCTCTCAACATTTGTTTTTTAAGTTTCCACAGCCGGCATTTGGTCAAAAAATAATTTTTTCAAAAAAGTTTAATTCACCCGCCAGATTCATTAATTACCCGACAAAAGTTTTTCTTTCTTTAATTTATGATGGGTTTTTCTCAAGTTTTGTGGTGAAAACTCCATTAAAAACGAACTGGAACGTTTATAACTCCAACATGAATCAATTTTTTCAAATCACCTAATTCTAAACGCTCTTCAATTAGTAAAGTTGAGAAGTTTTTTTTGAAATTTTTTTCCCCAGGACTGAGTTTAAAAATGAATAAAAAATTAGAAAGAACTGTGGTTTCATCGTAATTTTATAATTATTTTAAAGGGAACAAAGTGGTAAATTTTTCGGCAATATTATTGGAAATTTTTCCAGCACCAGGTGGTGCGAAGCGTTAGATTTTATCAAGACTCAATTTTGCAGTGTTTTCAATAATATCGCGGGTACTTTTTAGGAAAATCACATGCCTGTCTTTTTCTCCACTCCACCATTATCTGCCTTGTTCACTCTTTTTGTAAATTTAATCGCTTCTAACGAGCCAAATTGGTTGTGGAAAAACTGAAAATATACTATCTAATGCTTTTTATTATCTTACAAATAAATATAATTTCACAAGGGTTCGATAATTATTTATATTTTTCAGGACGAAAACTTCAGATCAAAAACAGTTATCAACCTAGAAAAACTGTGAATACGGGATTGCTCACATACTTTTTTTGAAGCCGAAGTTAAGCCCCATGTCAAAGACAAAGAATTAAATTTGGTAGCACAGTGTAATCACATTTACGCAAGGCTGTGAGAAGCTTGCGAGAGGCAACAATTCTTGCCAGCGTTGTGTCATTTTGTAACTGTCGCGGTGGCTGTTGTTGCAGCAGCCGGCGACGCAATCATACTGCGGAATAAAAGGAAACACAAAAATATAAAACGAAAACAAGTCACTCGAACGAAAATTTGACTTAACTGCGACTGACTTAACTTTTGTTTCATTAATTTTACGCAGTTGTCGTTGGCAGAACCTGCACGCTGCTTATTATGACAGCAAGTGACAAACGTTAGCGTGGGTGTGAAACTGTCACTTGTGAAAAAAAAAAATTATGACTGTTTATTTTGTTTCCGTTGTTTCTTTATTTTTTTAATAAAGTTCACAAAAAAAAAAAATTGCGTAAACTTTTCAAATCGCAAATGAATTTGCAAATATTTCAACAATCGAAATGAGGAAAAAATAAATAAGAAAGTAAAAAAAAAAAACACAGACAAAAGTTGCCCACAGCAATTGTCTTTTCAACAAGCGAAAAATCACTTTAAAACATTCCCATTACAAGTGTCTTGGAGTGATGGGATGGCGAAGCACTGAAGAAAGGGAGCCCACTCATAGCAGCCACAGCCCTCGACAATTTTTGAGTCTCTCTGTTTGTTGTTGTGATTTATTGTGAAGTTCAGTTCCGAAAGTGTATCAGTCTCGTGGAAAAGCGGCGAGGAACACCATACCAACACCTCCACCAGTGGCACCAGGTTTGAGCTGTAGGGTTAAGCTGAGTACTTAGCATAAACTACTCATTAAACATTTGGAAAGTACTGAAGCTTTGTGAATCTTTTTACATATATCCAAAGATTGCACTGGAATACAAAATTTCAATCTTAAAATATAACATGTTTTCTAAACTAATTCGAGGTCAATGAACACGAAAATTTTCTACAGCAGAATGAAGTTGGAGAACAATTTCGAACATTCTAGAATATTTTCTTGATTCGTGGTTCATGTTATATTTTCACTGTAATCCAGTGTTATTTGCCTTTTCATGTTTTTTAAAGTATGATAAAAAACTTATCATTTGAAACATACATTTTACAGGGTAGATGAGTATTTTATGCTAAGTAAGCGTAAGTAAAGGTTTTAATCAGGGACCCACAATAACAATCTCTTATTTTAAGACAAAAAAACAAAAAAGCGATTAGAAATACAATGATAATTACCGCAATAAAAATTGTTTAGGTGCGATACCAATATCGCAAAAAATAGTCAATATGGTCAAAAAAAAAAAAAAAATATTCGTTCTCATAATGGTTATTTTTAACAATCATTTTAAAGGATTAAAATATAATGGGTATCTGTAACTTTTTAAAAATGCCCAAACTCAAAATTTTTAGAAACTTTAGATGAGTAGTTTATGCTAAGTAAGTCGCTATGCTGCCAATGACGAAATTTGAGTCTTTTTTATCATTTCATAGTTGCATGCAAATTAAATTTTTGGCCGTTTTTATTGTTGTTGTTACGTTTTACATTTATTTATTGGGGCTACGTGTGCGCAATATTGATGGCCACTATACCCTCTCTCGTCAAGAGTGAGTAATCTCATTGAACTTATGCAATATTGTATATAGGAATATTAACAAAAGCAACAACAGAAATTATTGTATTGTTGCGAATTGAGAGATTGAGGGAGAGGAGAGAAAAGAGGGGAGGTTATGAACTAGTTTTGATAATGTCGATATTGCAAAAAAAATATTTCAATTGAAATTATATAAGTGTAATTGAAATTTTAATTTGATTCGTAATCGTTCCTTGAACTGACTACTTTAATTAAGTTACTGGGGGTAGAAGGAATCCTGATCCTGAGAAAAAATAACTCTTCTCCCGAAGAAAGTTTATAACAATTAAGAATTAAATCAGTTAGAAATAACTTAAGCCGATTTTTGCTTTTTTTTCGAATTGTGGCAGTCTTGTACACGCCTGCCGTTTCGAAAAATGTTTGTTAGTTAATTTTAATAATCTGAAGATCTTACATCAACTTTTGTCTCTTTTCCATATCAACTAATTTTAAATTTTTTCAGCCTTACCCAGCGTCTACACCTGCCAGTGCTGGCATGCCAGCACTAACACACTCCCACTTTTTCACTAATGTACTCACATTTTTTTCACTGCCAGAGTCACTGGCAAGCATATTTCGATGCCAATGAATTGACGTAAGCAGGCAATATTTGACGTTTCTGCAAATTTGTGAGAGAAAACAAAAACAAAGTAGAGCAGAGCGAGCAAATTGTTAGAAATGAAGTGTCTGATATTTAGTTGGAAATGAATTGGCATGATAATTGGCAGAACGCCTACATCACAAACACAATTTTTCTGTTTTTTGACGGATAATACGTATTCTCAATTGGCATGCCAGCACTGGCAGGTGTAGACGCAGTGCTAGATGCTCACAATCAGCTGTTTTTATTAACTTGCAAATTGTTGCAAGTCGATTCGCGTACTTTTTGTGATATTTTTGTTTTCGTCACCGAATACTTTCTCACTCTCTTAAATTTGGTTGTTTGGAAATTTGTGCTGAAAATGTACGCAAACAGATCGTTGTATAAAGAATCCTACGAGGTTGGATTTAGTAAGCATTAAAATCTACTTTTCTCTAATGAGAATACGAAATAATAATCTTAAAAACATTTTCAAATTAAATATTTTTTTTCTTTTTCTCTATTTGCTAATAAACTAGTTAAATATGTGAAACCTTAAAAGTAGGTATGATTAAAACTTATTTTGTTTGTTTTATCAATGAATCGTGCAAAGTAATGAGTCGATACAAGTAAATACGGGGTTATTCTCGATACTTTTCGTTCAATTCAAGTATTTTTTCACTCGGTACTACACCACAAGTATTTTACTGGGCATCAGAAGTTCATTACATTTACGAAACTGGAGTATTGCCGTACAATATTTTACAGTAAATAGCAGTATTCACGATCTAGTGCAAATGACCTTGCATCGTTGCAAATGCAAAATATTTCTGCTATCACAACAAGATGTAATATGTAATAAAAATTTGAATTAGCAACAATGCAAAACCATTTGCACCAGATAGTGAATACACCTAATATGGTATATTCTAAAATACTTAGGTATAGATATCGAACAGTATTTAAAAAAAAAATCTTAAAAATGTTTGAAAATATTGCTGTATACAGTCGATATAGTACTCGTAAATATTTGGGAATATTGCAATATGAACTGAAATATATTTAATATGTATTTTGAAAAATGCTGCAGAGCGAGTATAGTGTAAACATATACAAATGTTTTCATTAAAGTAAATTAATTTTAATCTGCTGATTAGTTTTCCAGCAATTTGTATCTAAACATAACAAATGGGTTGGGGTTGAAGTTCTGGAGGTACAAATGTGTTCTTGTGTAATCTAATCCAAACATATCTGGTATTTGTTTTTACATTCAAAGATTTAATGAACTGACGTAATTATGGGTCAATCTGAGCTGCTTGTACCTTAAGCACCTCTGTATATTAGACAAGACTCTAAGTTCCATATTAAGTCGTCGCAATCCAATTACCAAGAACTTTTAACTACATAACGTTGCTGCTGACAATAACAGCAACAATATAATTCAAACAGGAACAAGAGTTTTGCATACACTTTGTCATGGCGTAATATTTATAAATTTGTATTTAAAAAAAAAAAATAGCACAAGAAAATACTCGCCTAACGATGAAGAGGACTCAAGTTGCAAGCAAACGGATGTTAAGACTGACTGGCTGCTGGTACTTCTACTATGAACCGAAGATCATTCCACTCTGCTGCTGCTATTCCAAAAATTTTCTTCACTCAAAAAGAAATGCGAAGAAGAGTGTATTAACCCTCTAACCCGTAAGGCCGCCCTGAGGCAGCCGTCTTTCTATTTTAATTAACCCTCAAATGCATAAGTCCGCCTCAAGGCGGATTGGCATATATATTTAAATTAAGTCCCGATATAAATTTATTTTAAATCAGGGGCTAACCCCGAGTCTTTTTGTTAGTTTTTCAAGTGATTTTCTGAAAGCTGCTTTGTTCTAGCAACAGCAGTTCAAAAGTTGTGGTTATTTTAAATTGAAGAGTCAGGCATTTTGCCCATGAAAATGAAGTGTTTTTTTTTTGCAGTTATGTTTTGTTTAAGTTAAAGTGAAAATAAGTGAAAAAAATTCTGGTAAGTAAGATTCAACATTATTATAGAATATTCAATAAAAATTGTGGAGGTTTGTGTATTGTATAAGTGATAAATAAGCGCTTACAGTTAAACCGCCTCAATACAGACCTATGCATTGCACATGACAAAAATCAGCTGCTACTTATGCATACAATTTGCAATTTATTTAGGAAAAATGCAGAATTAGAAGGAAAAACGCAGAGTTAATGTACCTAAGATGACAAAAAAGAAATTGAGGATTAGCAACGCCAAGTTATCTAAAAACAACAATTTTTATAAAACAAACCAAAAAAAAAAAAAAAAAAAAAATGCATGTATTTGAGGGTTAATGGACAAGTGCAAATTTATTTTTTAGGTAAGTTTTTTATAAAAATCTAAAAAGAAATATTTCTAAATCTCCTCATATACTGTCGTATAATCATAATTTCATATAATTTTGTATGAAAAATTTGAATTTATGACAAGTGAGAGGATAAGACACCTTGTGAATTGCCCAAATATATCCTTTCTTTTTTCTCACTTAACTGCTAAACTCAAAAACTAATCAAAAAATGGACTTCATATTCATTTTTCTTTCATCAATATTAACTGGAAACAAAAATTCTGGTGTTTGTTTTATTATTATTTCTACCTTGCGGTCTAGAGGGTTAACCTTCGCATTCATTTACCATCGGACTGTGGTATACTCCTATTATTTTATTTTTTTAAAGGTCTTCTGTAAACTTGCTCATTCCCAAAATTATCATATTATTAAAAAATAATGATTTAAAATAAGAACAAATTCCAAAAATACAATATTTTGAACTTTTGTGAGGTATGGTGCACCCCAGTGGTAGGTGCGAAGGTTAAATATATGCGAAATAGTAAACAACAAAAAAGTAGAAAAACGAAATAGAAAAATTAGAAAAATAAAAATATGAAATTTTATACCATACATTTGTCTGAAATGTTCATCGTTGCCGATGCTTCTTTTTTTACTCGAACTAGGACTCAAAAATCCTTACTACACTTAACCACTACTTAAAATGTCGTAGGCGTAGTCTGGAATTCTTTTTCGTACTTTCTTATTTTATTTTATGTATCTCATCTCCTCAGAACAGAGGCATAATTCGTAGTTAGAATACGCTTTTGCCTGACCACTGGCAGAACGAGAGAATGTGAAATTTGTAGAACGCGTTTTCAAAAGGTAAAGGAGGCAAACAAAAACAGAGGGAGGAGAGAGAAACGGAAGATAGAATGCAAAACATTGCGTTGTAATAAATGGCAGATTATTGTTAGTAGCCAGCGACTGTAGTCTTTTATTTTTTGAATTCAAAGAGAAACGAAATTGTGAAACATTTTGAGCGAACCGACAGGACAAACATTTATTCTTTATATTTCTTCCACTACATTGAAGATGGTGGTGATTGGGCGAGCTGTGGCGCGAAAATAACATGAAACTGAGTAGCTCTACACGAGAAAGAACAATCTTATTTTTGCACAACTACAACATTACCAACAACAGCAACAGATATTGCGGAAAACGTCAAGCGTTGCTGACTTAATTTGCTTGCACAGTAACCGCATAGACACATAGAAGAAAAGTGATTGATAAATATCCCAAGATGCTTAAAGGAGGAGTGTGAAGCACGTTTTGTATTTCACGTATTTAACACGTTTGTGCGCCATGTGATGGTAAATCAGTCTGTGTGCGTGTATCTGTTGTAAAATTCTAGTATTAAAAATATCAAGGATAAAACTAAAATTCTATTTGCAAGTGAAAGAATGCCTGCATGAGTCACCGTATACGGAAGGACCAGCATCAGGGAAAGCTCTCGCGGTATATGACGCTCAGTGCAATGAGATGATTGTGTGATGGCAGCAAGAATTTCTAAGAACAAAATTAAAATCTATTGCATAAATAAACGAAATAAGAAAAAGTCACAAAAAAATTTAATTTAAAATGAAAAAAAAGTATTTGCACAAGGCGGAAACTTTCGATACATAATTACTTTTTTTGAATTTCACTGTAAGTCAGTATTACGAAATTCAATTGAATTAATTTCGAATCTTATTTTAAAGTTTTATACTATTTTTAATGGTTTATAATGAAAGAGCATCTGCCCCTGCCTTCTCACATATCTTCGCTTCGTCACATTGTCATTTTGTCGTACCTTGTTTCAATGCGTTTATGAAATATGAATAACCGAAAACGCATAGAGTAAGGTTAAATGTTGCTCGTATTATGCAAATTAACAAATAAACCCAGAAAGCAACAACAACGACAAAAAACTAGGCCAACAAAAATATCGCACAATGTGAACAATTCGAGACAAAATATCGCACAATGTGAACAATTCGGAGGAGCGACGGGGAATGGGGAGCGAGAGCGAACAAATATCAATAAAAAAGCGATAATAGTCTCTTGCCAATTTTGGAGAAAATGAAAATGAATGTGAAATTGACCCGAATTGCTGTTTTTGATTGGGATTGAATGAATTCGCTGCGCATTTTCCAATAAAACCAGACACACACACACACGTACGCAATTGCACACATATACATATGCAATGCATATAGGTATTGCAATATTTTGCATTACTAACGAACATCAACAGCATACGCGAGAGGGCGGCATGGAGTAGTGCAGAATTCAATTGCATTTTCACTTTACAAAAAGCGAATTGGACCTTTTTTGTTTATTTATTCATATATGTAGACGCACACAAACACACACACACTCGTACAATATAATATTATTCAAATAAAATGTATATGTGCGTGTAAACAACACTTATCGGTGGAACCCCAACACAACTGCTGCATTGAACAAAAAGCGCAAAATATTCGCAAACAGGCCAAATGAAAACCACTTGAATCGCTTGACTGATTTTTAATTGAAAATTGGATGAAAAAAGTTAAAAATTCAGTACAATTACATGTACATATGTATGCATGTATGTGTATTGAAATGTTGCTGCTGCTGCTGTTGCTGCATCCCACTTTGTTGTTTTCAATTTTGTCGCACGTTCCATACAACTCCATTGCCAATTTACTACGCATTCATACTCAATTTTACACTCGATCACGCCTCATCGATGGCAGGTTAAATCAATAATTTCGATATAGCTATGACCATAAAACAATAACAAATTACTTCATAGCAGGTACAAAAACAACAAAACTTTCACTCTCATTTTGTATAAGAAACCTCAAATGAAATCTATTATCCTTTTTATAAGCTTCAAAACAAAAATCATAAACAAGCATTTCTTTCGCTTCGCAATCGCTATATGTATTGAGATGTGATAGTGGGGAAACGCCTTCATTTAACCCATTCCCTTACGTAAAAAATAAAATTTTACATTTGCACCATAGAAATAAAGAATTTCTACATGAACTTAAACTCAGTGAGGTCAATACTTCCGTACTTACTATCTTTTAATGGTTTTTCTCAAAAACAATTTGCTAAATTATAACCCCAAAACACTCCTCCCTTCCCCCTAGGGTTCGTCAGTGTACGTGGCATAGAAAAGCGAAAAATATTTTGAGTTCATATTGCAGGAAAACAAACGCGCATGAAGTCCTATGTTGTTACTCGCTTCGTTCGCTCTTTGTTTCTGACAGCTCATAGCAAATTTTACACTCACGCTCTCCTAATTAATTATACCAAATTTGCATACACTTCTATTGCTGTTCCTGCTTCATTTTCATCAACTTTTTAAGTAAAAAGCTGCAAAAGTTTCCTCACATAAAATTTCAGCAACAAATTCATTCCTTAAGCACCTGTCTTATGCTCTTCGTCATGAAGTTGGAGTAGTTGAACTTGCATATTAGAGTTTCGATTCCTCGCTCTGTATTCAGATCTATGTTAATTTGTTTTTCGATATTGTTCCAAAATCCCTTCATCAATTCCCCCGTTCACACTTTTACGCAAACGCTTTTAAAATGCTACTCAATTATTTATGCTCAAAGTCTCTGTAAGTTGCAAGTTTATTGTTCTTTTCTTGTCGAATGGAGTGGAGGGTGTTAGGCGGGCGGGAGTTGGCACAAAGTAAAGCACTATTCTTTGTAAGTTAAACTAGCATAACTTTAATCTTTCCAACTTTAATTGTTGCTTCAGCTGTTGCCAATATAGTCTTCAGCATCATCTTTGTTATCATCATTATCATCATCGCATCACTTCTTCTTCATCTTCTTGTACTAATTTATTAATTAAATAAACCTTTTTTTCTTAATCTTAGTATTAACAAAGCAATACCTTCCTACTACTGCTTCATCAACTTAACGTCATTGAAATTCCTCGCATCACCCTTCCACACATACGTCTACTTCCTTTCCCCTTCCTTACCCTTTCGTTTTTAATTCTTTATGTACACCTGCTTCTTCTGATATTGTGAAAGTCTGTCTGTTTGTTTGTGTGTTGTATATGTTGACTTTTGTCGAATTTTCCTCGATTATCATAAAGTCACGTGAGTTTTGTGGCTGTTTGATGCTTTATCTGCTTCTCCTTTAAGTTTGTTTGTGTGGGTAGGAATGAATTAAGAAAGTTATTTATACGTTCGAAGTGTATCTGCATGTATGTGCATGAGAGGGTAGATTTGGGACTATTAGCTCATTTAACATGATTGAGTTATTTTCAGAAATTATGATAATCTAATTTAATTTTGGCTCATTTCAGAAGTAACTTTAAAAACCATACAAACTCTTTACTGCATTAAAATTATTTACCAACTTAACTTTGCTTTTGCAATGTTGTATATGTAGATATATTAAAGTGCCTTACGGAATGCATAAAAAACATTTTATTTGATAAAAATTTTAACGATTTCAATTGCACTAGCTTACAGCCAAAATTACCAATGAACACCACTATCCAATTCCCATGTAAAGTTGGTCGCTGAGCTCGAAAATCAACTCCATTTGGTTTTGCAGATAACGTTATAATTTGCTCTGTTTTGTATTGAGAGAAATTGTTAAAAATTGACAACTCCAGAAATTCTAAGGATTCTTCCATTGTAGTATATTATACAACACTTCATCGCTTACTTAATATGAAAAAGTAATACGAAGAGGCGAACAATAACAACACTAAATAACCAGTTTCTTGACAACAGCTACGCAAAACGACGAATATTATGTAAAACTGAAAGCTAAATTATTTTGCTGTGGGACCTTTTTAGGCCTTTTATATTTTCTAAGTGTTACCTGCAGCACAACTTTCGATTTATATACAGTATGATGAAGTAATTTTTTCAATCAGCTGATTGAAAACACTCTTCGGCCCATCAGCACCAATAGAAATCTCATACCAAAAAACCAAAAAAAAAAGGTAGAGGGAGAAAATATTAAGACCCTCACCTTAGGTGGGGGTGTGTACATCCATACCCCGGTATTGAAATTTTCATCCCGAATCACGAAGTGCATCAAGACCATAAGTTGTTTAATAATTCGCTTGCTCGGTTGTCTGTTCTGGTCGCAACACCAACAAGTCAACGGAAGACTGTTGCATGTAATACAACAACAGCAACAATCAGCATCCTTAATTTGCATGAAAAGTTTCTTTTTTCTATAGACGACAAAGGACTCATACATCCTGCTGCTGAGTGGATGATGGAAAAATGCCACCAACTAAACTAAAAAAAACTGACGTAGAAAGAAAACAAATTACATCAAGCTGAGAAATACATAGGTACAACTTGAACAATGTTGTTAGTAGAACACACATATGCATGCATGCACGCACACATTAGCATTTGTTCTACATGCATCCATACATACACATATGCAAATACAATGATTTATGCAACAACACGTGTAGATAATATTGTAATCGCGGTATTCCATCAGTGAATGGAACTGCAAGCAGCAAAGGCATGTTACATGCACACATGCTCCCAACCAAGCTCCGTCTCTCTCCTTCCTACCGCTATACGTGCCTATACTTCATTCTGTCTCCCTAACAAAAAAGTTACCTAAACGCACTCAGTCTAGTACGGAAAATGCAAAATAAAAGTTGGCGGTGATGCTATTGTTGTTTTTGTTGTCGGATGATGCTGTTGGTGTTGCAATTTGCAAAGTTTCTTTTTGCTGTTGTTCTGTTCAGCGTCGTGCAAAAAATGCATTAATGTCACTACTATGAGTGGAAATTGAGTGCAAAACATGAGAAGAACTTCATTGATGTACTTGACGTTGGCGTTGACGTTGCGGCTGCTGTCGTATTGTTGTTGTGCTATTGTGCTATATTGCAATGCCAATGCCAGGTGGCGTGTTTGTGTACCAATGTTAAGAGTGAAAAAATGCTGCATTAGAGCGCTTCATTTGTTGCTGGCTGTCTTCTGGTATTGTAGCAACATAAAGTTTGATGTCGATGATGAGAAAAATTTAACAATAAAAACACCAGCAGCAGGACCAAACTGCGCACAGCTACGCAAATAACGAAAACTAGAAACACTCCAGTTTTGTCCATTCTGTTGGCACGAACGAATGGATGAAATGGATGAAAAGAAAAAAGTGGCCAAAGTTTAAATTATAAACTTAAATTTATTTCCACTCCTATGCCGTGACCCAATTTGTGGCTGCTTTCCCTTTTTATTTTTTATTAAGTAGAAGCATGCAATCTCATTATTCCCGCATCAATCAAGTGTATTGTCCTTTTCGAAATGTTGTTTTCAAAATAAATATAAAATGTAAATTTAAATTTGAAATTGTGAAAGAAACGGCAATGGAGCCAAAGCCAAAACCAATACAAATTTTTTATTTTTTAAGCTGTGTGGTTACGTTTTTTTTTTTGTGGCAGATGTTGCCATATACACCAAAAAAACCATAACCACAAATCAAATGTAGCTGGCAAATCTATCGCAAGTAAAACAGAAATTCGGTGAACATGGGATTCTCTACACACGCACTTCCCTAGAACTATGGAAAATCGAACTTTTTAAGGAGAAATTCGGTAGCAAGCAAATCAAGGAAGCCCAAAAGCAAATCAAGGAAGGCCAAAAGTCCAAATCGAGGAAGCCCAAAAAGCCCATTTGTAGCATAATAGACGCGAAACTTGAATATTCTTGTATGGAGTCTGTATCTTATTCTCGAGTATTTCAAAGAATATCTAATAGATAAAAGAAAGGTTAAAAACGATTCTTCTGATAGTTAAAGACCTTGTTACCCTTAAGTTAAATTTACTACATGCACGCTATCTTTTAAGTGTAGGGCATACGAAAGCTTTAGAATTCAGACTATTACTTTTCAATTAAAATAATAATCGAAAAACAAAAATATGAAGAAGAGTGAGGGGTATTGTGGGATTTTGAGGATAAAGAAGCAAACACGAAATGATTTTTTAAACGCCATAATTGTTAAGCAATCAGAAAAAAGTAATAAATTCAAAACAAAAGTGGACATTAGTCGCCCACAGCCTTTAAAGTCATTTTTCGTACACGTGTGTCGTAAAACCGACAACAAACCACAGCCGTAACAGCAACAACAGCAACAAAAGGGGCCGCCATCGTATTCAATGAAATGTCTTCAACACACTATTTTAATTGCATAATTATGATTTAAGAGCGTCGCAGTGCAACATTTTGCCACATTATTATTACCTATTATTATTACATATTTCGCACTCACTACGTACATACCTACTTCCATTTGCACTACGATTGCAATATTACTATTTTATGTGTGCATGTATGCACTAGCGGATCCAAGGGGGTGGTGCGGCTTTGGGGTCAAAACCATCCCCTCACTGATACATACATTTTGATTGTTAGTCACGAATCAAGAGTAAATTCAAGGGGACGAAAAAATTAAACTTTCCTCTATCCCCTCCCCCCTGCCGTTCGAAACCCATGGAAGTGTGTTTGTATAGCGTTAAATGGTACGAAAGAACAGCATTACACCCAATTTCTTTGTATATTATAAATAATATTTAGGTACTATTACTACTTTTTTCCTTTCCATTATTACTACACTTGTTCATGTTTTTATGCAATGTGCATGTTATGGATGTATTGCAGTTTGGGGTTTTGTAGTTATAGCCACAGAATTGTATAGATCCGCATTAGCAAGTGTTTCTATTTTCGCTTCTCTCCTTTTTCATAAAACACAAATATTTGTATATGTATGTGTATGATTAAAAGGTGTGTTGGTGGTGTGTATTTGCTGGAATAATTATAAAAATCAACATCTTTACCTTCCATCGCATTTCACCCTCTTGATTAACTTATACTGCTCTCCTCTGTATTTGAGGCAAGTGTGCTCGTTGCTCGTAATTGCACTTTCTGCTTTAATATTTTGTGCGGAAGCACGTTCTATAATAAACGTCTGTCTGCACACATTCTAAATCCGTAATAAGAATGAATTGCAACAGCAGGCAGCTGCAACACCGAACGTTACATTTCGCTAGTTAGGTGCTAAAGCGCAAAAACCTTACACGGAAATTTGAGAGAATTTTTTTTAATAATAAACTATTTTTTCTTTCTTATCGACGAATTGCAACGCACCCTCTTTCGGCATAATACAACAGAGAGGCACATACCCATAAAGCACAGATCGGACTGCATTGCAATTGCGCTTATCCCACTTAGTATTCAATACAACTGCAGATAAAAAATCATCAGTTGTTTATTTATTTAGTACAATAAGTCCAAAAAATCGGAAATGCCAAATAGAATCTCTACATATTTCACGAAAGGAATCATTTTGAGCACAGTTGGTCCTGCATAACCTAAGTTTGATAGGGGAAAAAATCGTGCACGCCTCTAAGAATATAGAGATGAAAAAATAAGCTTAAAAAAAATATATTGAGCATTGTTTTTCTGTTTATAAATATCAGTAGATGTATAAGGTTTCTTTATGCAAGGAGAAGAAATTGTTTTTGTGTAGCAATTTTGTTTGGGTAGCAATTATATTGAGGACTTCAGATTGGTGATGCATACTCTCGAATAGGGTCTAACAACTGAAGTGAATAGCGTTTTTGTTTTGCTGAATTAACGCTTTACTAGGAGCGTATGATGACGTCCAAATCAAATCAACATTACATGACTCAGTTTCCGGGTTGGGGTTTCCGGAAAAGCTTCTCCAGTAGCGAGATTATTTTGCTTTCATAACCTCATCATATCCTTAATATCTGTCACCAGATTTCTGAATTCATCCTTGCAGTGAGAGACGCGGTGTTCAAACCATTAGCCAGGCGTGTTATTTATTCCAATCTCATTCCTGTCAACAAATATCTCGACATCATCGCGCTCACATCTTTTTGCCTACTTTTTCCTGCACCTTAAAACATCCTGTAAACTGCGTTTTATGCTTTAGTAGGTAGCATCGTGATACTTTTGGTCCACACTCCTCCGTCGGCAGTGATAACCTAGCACCCCTTCGGCTGCCATGTTTCTCTAAATAGGTGAATCAAAGGGAATATCGGACCTGAATAAAATGATGCTGAGACCTAGTTTTTTTAACTATGATTTATTAACCCTAATAGCTAATGTAATTTGACATCGGTTCGACGAAATCAAATTTTTAAGTAGTAAACACTGCTTAAAAAAGAAAAGTTAAGCAATACAATTCATTTTAATACACCGATTCTTTAAATATCTAAATAAAACACCAGCTTTGACTTTATTCATTTAATTATTGCATATTTCACATTTTGATATATACAGTGAGGTAAGGGAAAAATGGGAAATAGTAGTGTGAGTTATCTAGGGTTAATACAACGCTTCAAGGATATTGGTGTCCAGCCTCGCTATAGCATAGCGTTTAACTGGGTATCCTAAAATGACATAGAAGCTTTAGGTTCTCAAAAGATTTGGAAAAAAGTTACATATTTAGTTACTGCAATTTTAGATGTACTTGCTTCCTATAAAATATTGCAGAGTTTTTTTTGTGTTTTGACGTTTCACAACTTTATTATTTCATTGTCGTTCCAGCATCGAATTCGATAAAAACGCACGAACAAAAATATTAAAACATGTGCAAACGTGCAGAAAATGCAATTTCACAAATACGTACGAGTGAATGCATGTAGATGCAATAACAACAACAACAAATGCGGTAACAATAACGACCTTGGTTGTTGCATAGTTGCATCAGGTGCATCTATTGTTGTTCAACATGTCACTATACGAGCGCTAGGTACTAGCGGACCCAAAGGGGGCTTTTGTGGTTAAAGGGACGAAAAATTAAAGAAATCCCTGGATCCGCTAGTACATGTAGGTATGTCCATGTGGTTTTATGGGTGTTGTCAACAATGATATGAATGTGTTGGGTGATGATGACGGGTGCTGAAGGATGTTGTTACAGTATGTTGTGTTGCCAGCTTGTTAAAAATTGATATTGATGATGACGACGAAAATGAACAAACGTAGTACAATGTGCATTTCAGTGCCACCATACAACCTTGCAGTCTGCCAGTCCCGCACTTCGAGGCCAGTGACTAAAACAACAACGTGTTTATATTTGTTCGAACGTACGCAGTTTTGTTTTACGCGTACATAGCACGAAAGCAATAACAGTAATATAAGCAACCAATATATATAACCTACTGAAACGAAAGAGATGAATGGATGTTCATGTACATCACAACCATAGTAACTGTAATAATAACTTCCGTTGCTGGCGCTGCGCTATAGATACACAAGTATGCAATATATAGTCAAAATAATATGGATATCTGTTTCTTTTTCCGCTTCACATTTAAAATAAACCGTCGAGCGTACTTACTCTCCATCACTCTCTACACTGCTACAAATTTGGTAATTGCTTTCTAAATCAAATTTTATGTTTCATTCAAGACAACAATAGCGACAAGAAACAATTGACACTTTAACAACTAACACACCACCGCTTACCTGAAACACAACCTCAATCAATATTCTTTCACTTTTGTTGTTTTTCTTAATATATGTATATCTGTTGGTATCAACCAACAAAAAACAACAATAGCACCCGAAAAATTATTGTCTTACGTACGGAAATGTGCGTCCTTTCCACCTCTGAGGTAATGACGAACCCTACACGCCCCTTTTTGACCAAAAGCAAATCTACAGTTACTTTATGTAATATTTACCCTTTTTCTTTTTCCTGATATTTTGTACGTGCACCTACATAAATTTATATCTCTATTCATGAGCATTGTTTGTTAGCTCTGCTTGGCCGAGGGAGTAAATATTAATATGTATAAATATTTGTAGGTAATTTTTCGCTTTTCCAAACCCGAGAAAAGTCAAAGAACCTAATGAAGCTTTAAGGCTGCCCTAAACATATATAGATTCACCTTGTTGTGTTTCCAAAATAATTATATTCGCATTATTGGGTATTGCTTCCGAAACTGATAAATTGAGTGTGATAAATTGTTATTTGAGAACGAATATGTAAAGATGCATTAATTCATGGAGTAGATAGTAGTATCCCAGAGAAGGGCAACGTAGAATATGGAATTGTTCTCGTTTTTCTTTCACTCTCCACTGTCCTCTAGCAAAAGGGCTTCAAAGTTCATCAATATGTAAATCCCTACGTCTGTCCAGTTGCGTCGACCGAGGATTGATTTTGATTCAATCAAAATGCAAACTTCTTGAAGTGTGCTACATATGGGTCATTGCGCATATCTGGGTTAACATTGTGTGGATGCGAGCTGTTCGACTAATTCATATTAATTTTTCGGGAGTAATTTTAAAAAATTTCCTAAAACGGGTTAAGCTAGAGGATTTTATAGGATACGAATTTCTCGCAGGATATAGTCTGAAACCAGGATCATCGTGCGAAATACAGGAAACAGGGTCACTTTACCAATATACTAGTAAATATATAAAGAAACTCATGCACATAAGCACTTACAAATACGTCAGTTCAATTTGGTCTGCTGCTTCATGCTCATTTTCGGATATGCTTATGTATGCACATGAGGCTGGAATGAAAACTACATCTTTTAAACTGTTCATTACATAGGCAATCGGGATGCAGAATTTTCTACCGTGTCAGGATTTTGAGAAATCTTAACTCAAAAGTGCGAAAAGACCGATTTTGGCCATTTTCTGGCATTTGTAGAATCTAGAAACTGGTAAACTTCCCCTCACCCCCCTCCCTGCTCCCTAGGATTCGTTTGTGATAAAGTGTAGGTATACGAATGCAAAAAGACGACATGACGACAATGAGGATATGACGCATCAAGAAACGGAAGTTGTTCCAGCGCGCAATGCCCACTCACACACACACACAAGGAAGTATTGTACGAACATATATTTTTGAAAATAGAAACAACAACAAATTGATGTCTCTATATTTCTCTAAATCATATTGTTCATATTACTTATTGAAGGAATTTTGTTTGTCAAAATCATTGAAAAATTCAAGTGATGAGAACGCACTATTGCATATGCAGCGTAAGTTCCAAAAAGTGCATTAACTTCGCAAAATTTTGTGAGTGCACGAATCTTGCAATAGGTTTTGTTCCTTGAACGCTTATCAATCTATGGTAAATATTATTCAAGTGAGTCATTTTTAACTCAGCATTCTGGTGATATTTAATTATCTAAAACAAATAACCGTCTCCACCGGAATAAATAAAAAAATAGAGAAATGTGAATGTGGGTGTGGGAAAAAATTGTACTTTTTAGTTTTGTATGTAATCTGAAAATATCTACCTTCCTTAATTCCATATCCGCCTGTTTTTATTAAGTAATTTTCAAACGGTAACTGCTCCTTGTTTTTACTTTTTTCTCTTTCTCGTGCATGTATTTTTTTGCTGTTTGCAACATGCAACACATTGTATATGTTATATGAGAGAGAGCGAGGAGAGAGCACACCTATAATAAATTATCAAGCAACTACAG
Organism: Toxonevra muliebris; assembly: GCA_963691655.1. Lineage (NCBI taxonomy): Eukaryota > Metazoa > Arthropoda > Insecta > Diptera > Pallopteridae > Toxonevra > Toxonevra muliebris. Next base: position 1,309,205 of record OY829327.1, on the reverse strand, counting down.
CAACAGCAACAGTGGCATAAGCAATAATTTAAATGCATTTTAATATAATGCATGTCCTTACATTATCCTGTTGCATGTTGCCAACTTTGCTCGTTCACAAGCACGAGTGCAGATATTCTTTCTAAAAGGGAATGCTATTTCATTTTGTTGTAAGTATCGTATATGCTATTATTTATAGCTGTTGCTATTGTTGTTGTTGCTGTTAGTGCCCCACTGTCATTATTGTGTTGGTTGTTGTTTATATTTTTTTATAAGCTGTCAAGCACGGCAATTAGTTTCATTTATTCACACGACGTAAAGGGGCAAGGAAAAAGCGTGTCATTTTAAGAAGAAGGCACACAAAATGAAGAAGAAAAATAGTGAACAACAAAAACAATAACGACGAAAAATGAAAACAAAATGCCGTTGGCAAATATTTTCCTCTTATTTCTTTGTATGGATTTTATGTAGGTAGAAGGACGAAAGGAAAGAATAACATTTCACTAGGAGCAAGAACGGAAAAAGGGAGCAGCCGATAGCACATTAGTCAAGTTTAGTACCCGTTCGTACACTACTATGTAGTAATGTAGCAAAGCAGACGTTACTGGCATTTTTTGTTTGTTTCCCTTGTTGCTGACTTTTTGCCTCTATGTATGTTGTTGTTACTGATGTTTTTGTAAGCACCATATTTAGGACACATACATACATACATAGTAAAGGATATGCATGTAGACGACGTTGGTGAAAGTAGTTTTTCTTGTAATGTGACAGTTTGTGAGACTTATTAAATTTAATGTAGTGCCTCCCTTAGCCAGTTATTCCAGCGAAAAATTCACCTTATTCCAAATTTTTTAATTTTCATACATTTACACGTACTTCCCTGTTCTCTGGAATTCCAGTGTTTTTCTTCCCCTTGTAGCCATCAATTAACCTAACCTAATTTATTCTTGTAAGGAGTTAGTTGTTGCAGCATTCTCAAAATAAATAAACACTATGGGACTAACGAGCATTTACCGTCTCAAAATTATTTTATTTTCTTGTTTCAATCCGCCATATCTACAGGAACTTTAAGTTTTCCTAAAATAATGTCGCTCAAGTAGTTTTGCAAAGAACTTCTGAACATATTCATTATAACCATAATAATAAAAGGTTATAGTTTTAACTTTTTAAAAGAGAGAAAAAATTAGACGAAATTGATTGTTGCTTCCTATTAAAGTGTGATGCATTTTGAAATACATAAACAAACACAAGTTTTTACAAAGGTGAAAAGCTTTTTAATCCTTTGACGCCCGAATCATAATGGGGCTTGAGAGAAACCTTTTGTTGTGAAATTATGGTTACTTAGGTCTTCCACAATCATGACACCAAATTTCTTGCTTCTACATCGATTTGTTTGTCCTTTATTAAATGTTACAAAACATAGCTATGAAGCTGTATACAACCACTGGATAACTCATTTTCTCCAATTTTTTGATTTTCATATTCTCTTATCTTTTATAAACATAACTGATAAAAAAAATGTCCGGTTAGTAGTAATTTAATGCTTTATTTTTCAAAAAAATAGTGCAAAAGATTTTACTAAAAATTTTTACACTCAGGTTTTTTGCTGCACTTCAAAGACAAAACAGTAAAAAAAAATTCTTAAGCAAGAAATTTCAAATATTCGGCAATTAGAAAACGTGAAGAATACCTAACAGAACCGAATACAAATAGCGTTAATAGTAATATCTGTTAAACATTTTATTTATGCTGCATAAAAGTGAATGTTGCTTATACGCAACATTGGTTATGAAAGTGTTAAGAGCAATACCTTTATTTAAAAGTAAAAAATTGTGATTTTTAAACATTTTTTGGCCTATGTTCTTCAAAAACCTGATGTGATCGAAATATTTTGAAGCTCTCTTAGTTTTCAAATATAATTTTCATTGTGTAAAATTATTTGAAAACCAAATTCCTTTATTTTTCTTTTAGACTTTCAATGTGTTATATCTTACCAGCCAAGCGAGAGTGTGAGGAATCTCTCAAAAAACTTAAATTCAATAAAGAGCTAAAGGACCGACTAAATATTAAATCTATTTTTGAAGTCCAAGTAGAATTATAGAGAACCCGGTTAAAAGGCGGAAATTTGTGATTATTCTGATATTTATGAAGCGCACACTTTATGTTAGAGCCTATAAACTGTAGCTGAAACATGGACACATATGTAAATGTGTATATTTGTGTATGTACACTCTCATACTTAACTAGAATTATGAAGTGCAAAAATTTTATAAAAAAAAATAAATATTTTAATAAATATTTTACGAAATACTTTTATAATATTTTTTCTGTTTCTTTTGCTGACTATTCACAAACAATTCCTACCATATTCAGAAAAATGTTATACTTGGAGAAAACTTTTGCGTTGTTGAATTTTCGCTTGTTTATTTTAATGTCTCTGCTCTTCTATTAAGCATTTACCATATGTACGTATATTTTCTGTTCGTTCGTAATTTTTTGTGTGCTGCTGTATCTATATATGTATGTATGTAGAAATGTATCCTTGAAGCCAATGAAAAAATTCCGTGATTCATGTCGTGGCTTTATTTTATTGCCAGATACACACATCCTTATACACATACATACATGCCCATTTATATTTGTATATAACACACACATGTATAATATTCATATACACGTAGAAGTGGCAAAAGTATAGCGGAAAAACCAAACGCGAGTCTGCAGGGTATATCCTTGTAGTAATGGTTTTCCCCATTTTCCACCATTAGGGTTTTTCCTACTTTGCTTTCCCTCTTCTTTTCTTTTCCATGCTTTGCTTTGTGGCACTTTTCGGTTTTGCTGTTTATTTATTTACTTAGATTATTTCAGGATTTTTTTATTTGTATTTTTGTTATCATTGTTGCTATTGTTGTTTTTTATTTTTTTTGTTTATGCCAAATTGTTTTGTTTACCTTTTTTGTTAGAAATATTGTCTTTTGTTGTAACAATAGAGGACAACGACACTTCAGGTAAATAAACCCGCAAAGAAAATTGCAATTTGAAAAGAACTTATAATAAATTATATGAGAGAGAGAGCAACACTTATTACTTACTCAACTTGTGCTCATTTGTATATGTGCTTTTATTTGACATTTGTTTTTTAAACCCATTGAAACGATTTTAATTTGTTAAATCCAAGTCCGAGTGAGTGTTCTCTATCATTCTTATTCATTTTCTTTCTCCACTGACTTTGATACTCATTCAAACAGACACGGTGATAGATAGAAAAATAGATACCTGTACGCATTACAAGTATCGATGCCACTTAAATATTTGAACAAAAGTATCAACATCTACTAGTAAATAACGTACTATGTTTGGGCTCAAATGAAAGTTATTATCTCTAGTTTCGAATGCAACAAGGCCTTTTTTGATTTTGCATGATGGCGGACCAATATGGCGGCTGCAAGTCTACCACCTCACCTTAAAATAATAGTTTTATCAAGCGTACGTTTACCCAAGTCATCATTAAAAAAACAGTTCAAGACTTTTTTCGTATATTTTTTTTGGCTAGGGACAGACATATATTGCCGTTTAAAGTGATTCGCTAACAAGGACACAGGACAATGACATCGAAAGTTCTGAAAGAAAAACCTTATAGCATTAGCTGACACGTTACAAAGCAACAACAAACAAGCTCAGAAAATCGAATCATTCTTCCACATTAGGCTAATATTTCATGAAAAAAAAATCAGTTAATTTTTATTTTCAAATTTTACATTCCTCAGCTCAACTCAACTTTACACTACTCAACCCAAACGCACTGGACTCAACTCGACTCGTTTCAATGAGTGTAGACCCTTTTGGAAATATTAAATCCTAAATGTCACTACAAAAAGAATTTTCCATTTTGTATCCTTTTTACAAAACTCAAGGATATTTGGATTTGCATAGAAAAATAGACACACTTCAATATTATGTATATTTATACATGTACTTATGTGATATTTATTTGGATAAGTGTGTGTATGTGTGCAAACTTTGAAATATTTAGATTCGTATTCGTATTGCTACATTAGAAATCAACAAATTGAAATATGTTGCTACTGTTTAGCATTAGTTTCTTTGCTACATTTTCTTCTTGTACATACATACATATATAACATAGTAAGTTCTGACCTGAAAACTGCAAACGTACAAATTCAACATTGGACTCTTTATTTCTTTCGTTCTTTCTTTTCTTTCCGCTTTTAATGTCAGCGCCTGCAACGCTTGTACGTGGGAGTGTGTGTATTTCCATTTTCTGCTTTTTCCCCGAAAAGTATTCTTGAATTTCAATTTCACTGAAATATTATATTCATTTTGGATTTTGCCCCACTAGAGCATTAGTTATTTGAACCCTTTTCTCCGTCTCCCCATCTCCTATTTACACTGAACCCTAACCACAAGTCGGAAAAGTGTAGAGTCAGAATGCAAAGGTGTGTCTGTGCAGGAAAGTAATATGATTCAGTATTGAGTAGAAAAATTATAACAAAAAATGTGCTAAATTAAGAAATGCTGTATTCAAATAATGAATGCATTTGGTAATTATTATGTACCACTTTAGTGCACACACGTAATTGAAATGAAATTTTTACGATTGCCATTTAATTATTTTCTTCGCTTTCGACGTGGTATTTTTAAAGCATTGCATTACATTCTGAAATTAATAAACACTTAAACTATACTTGGATACACAAAAAAAAAAAAACTTTTGAGTACACACTTTAATAAGGTACAAATACAAAAGCAAAATCATTTAAAAAGTAATTTGCTCTGGGCAGAAGTTACACAAAACAAAATAAAATAAAAGTGATGATACACTAATTATGAGAAGAAACATTTCAAACTCGTAATGAGCATAAGAAATACTCGCACATAAACACAATCACACACACATGCTTTGTTACCATTTCCGGTCCCGACCACTGCAGTGTATATAAAGCAGAGGTCCTAGCGATAAAAGAGGTAGCCGTTTACTTAGGTAGGTAAAAAACATTATAAATATATACTCGGACAGCCAGGCGGCTATAAGATCAATGAATTCGGTGGCACTAAAATCAAAGGTTGCTCAGGAATGCCTTGCAGCCCTAAATGATATTAGCGCCGTTTTCAGGGTACGCCTAATATGGGGTCCTGGGCATAAGAACAATGAAGGTAACTGCAGGGCGGATGAGTTGGTCAGACAGGGTACTAACCCTCCCCTGTGAACGGACAGACGCAATATTGGCATACCTATTGCCACTTGTAAACTGAAGAATAGGGTCGGGCATGAGGCCAATAGGTCTGGGGCAGACGAAAACACTTGCTTTACGACTAAGCTAATGTGGCCGAAAATGGACAGAGCGAAATCGAGAGAGCTGCTCAGCCTTCCGAGAGAGGACATCTCTAAGGTTGTGTTTTGTATAACTGGTCATTGGCTATTTGGCAGGCATGCTCTCAGATTGGGAATATTCTCTCATGAATTCTGCAGAAGTTGCAGGGACGAGGAAGAGGAAGAACAGTTAAACACTTCTTCTGTAAGTGCTCAGCTCTAGCTAGAAGCAGAGCGGGTTTTCTAGGCAAATATGCTTGTCATTCTCTTACGGAAGTATCAGGCGCTAAGATTAAACAAATCCTGCGCTTTATTAGAGCTTCGCAATGGTTTCAAAAATAAGTAATGGATGAGGTTTCCGTGTCGCGCAGTGGTATCACAATGGACCCGTTTGCGGTCTAAGCACTATAAGTTGGTCATTCAGACTGACTGCCCCATAACCTAACCTAACCTAACCTAACCTAACCTACCATTTCCAGTGCTCCATTCATACACTCACAGCCACACACACAAATTCACGCTTAAGACCTCACGTTTTCACAGACTCGGGTTTTTATTTTTGCGCTCCTAGTGATATAACGGATGTCTCCATTTGCATTCGATACATGCGAAACATTCCCATCCGCATTCGCAGTTTTTTTTTGCGAATGCATAACGAAGGTTTAAATTGGGTAAACTGCGCCCACACAAATTTTTTCAATTATGTTTGTGAACATGTTTGTTAAAGTTTTTATGCAACAGCCCATGGAGGACGTAGACCGAGCTTTTCGCATCCATTCAACATGAATGTGAGTTATATTTATTCAATAATAGATTTCAAGTTGCTAAAAATATTTTCTTAAAGAATCCTGAACTAACTATAATATGAAATTTCAATCATTAGAAAATCATTCCCGGATCACTTTCTAATATTTGTGATATACCCATGGCATTCAAACCTTGTTTATTAGCAAGGGATAGAGCATTCAATCACCTTCGTGGAAATTTTGCACGAACTTGAGTTAACCAATCCAGCTTTTTACTGTGCTGGCGGTGAGATTTCTGCCGACCTTACATCTGTGATTTTACTATTGCTGTTTGCCCCCCATTTTTACCTGATCTTCCTGAACTTCCTCCCTCACATATATTTTAAAAATATACAAAGTTATAACCGTCTGGCGGGTTTATTTGTATGGGTGTAGGCGTTGCAATGATCAATGGTGAACATTTTTGACGTAGTGAAGAAAGCCATTGACATGTACTTAATTTCAGAATTCAGACCTTTCTAAGGAATCTCAAGCCTTTTAACTTTTAACATGAGTAATTCACCGTCTTTCCATTCTTTATCATACTTTTTGACGTCTTATCACAACATTTTGTAAAGGTTGAAGAAAATTATATTCTAGAAATCAAAATCAAAACGTAGACTTCCAAATTACTTACTATGAAATAAATTTTAAATGACCATAAATTTTTGTAAATTTTTGGCTCTAACACCAAATAGGCATTTATATAGTAATATCTTTCCGCCCCTAAGAATATCTCATAAAAATGCGCATGTCTTTAGGTAGAAACGAAATACATTGCAAGCTAAACATTTACAAAATTAATTACAAAATTTTATAGAAACTCCGGTGTTTCAAAATAATGAATACGTACACAACTTTCGAGTTTATATATATATATATATATATATATGTGTGTGTGTGTGAGAAAGAGACAGAGAGAGAGAGGGCGCGTTCGTTTACAGCGGAAACCACTAGATTTTCTATTTATGCAATACAGACTTACGAAAATGTGGCAAATGATATAAACAATTCTAAACAAAATTTACACAACAGGCGGGCAACAATTTTCAACGATGATTTCCTTTATGCCGCCAACACCATGGCAACGTTTTCAGTTTAACGTTTGCGAACATGGACACAGATGGATACGGACAAAGCTATTCAATGTAATGTAACCGCAGCTGAAAGTAAAAATAAAAATGAAAAAAAAAAAAAATAAGAGGAGCAAGATGAAAAATAAAAAGAAGTTACGCTGAAGGAAATTTTCATTTTATAAATTTCATGTTGCACGCAATGTTCCTAAGAAATACTTCCGCCCGTCGCAAATATTTTTTGTTCAATTTTAATTTGCGCAAGATACATAAATCGAACAATATATGAGTATGTGCATTAGGGAAGCCCAAAAATTTAAGGTTCCTTTGATTTTCTAGGGCTGGGCATAAAAAGTTTTCTCGACTTATCGGCCGTAAATATTAAGTATATTAGACATACAAACTACGGGATCTAGTGGCACGAAAATCAAATAATTTTTTTCCATACAATTGTGGGCACCTTTAATGTACATAGATAAAAATCGAAGGAAGATTACTCTATGATTCTAACTGTGGGTTATGGCTAGGACTATGAAGCTACTGATTTATGGTATGTGGCTGATTGGCGTTCAATGGGCAACAAAAGGCTTTGTTTATAATAAATTCATTACGTTTTTGACGCAGTGGATTCGGCAAACTTGAGTTTTACCTTATTCTATAATGTCAGAAAATTTGCAGTTTTTCAAGAAGTCCAGCAAAGGTACTGAATGCGCTGATCAATAGTATTTTTATTGTTTTTTAAACAATTATGTCATCTGCAACTGAGTCCTGAGAGCTCATTTCTGGCATTATGCATTTTGGCTTCCTTACTTGTTCACGTATAGTCAAGGCCAAAAAACCTTCTACTCGAATTATTTACTCCAGCATTAGATTGATTAAACCTCACGACAAGGAATCACTCCGCCGGAAGCCTCGTTTGGTATCTAATGATACGAAGAAGTCAGTTCCAATTTGCACTGTACCGATGATGCCAGTCAATGTCATATTCCAAAGCATAAAAACTAGTTAAATTACAAGATATTTGAGTAAAGCAAATACAGGCAGTAAAATAATAAGGGTCCTCATTTAAACACGAAGACTGGAGAAACTCGAAAACTTTCGGGTTTTCGCGCTGGTTTTCATGAAGGCACCATTTGACCAACACCAAAACCAGAGTGCAAATCAGCGGTTTAACAGTTGCGATTAGGGTTCCATTGTAGTATTTTGCGAACAGGGTTGTTTTTTCAAACGCAAAGAAAAGCGCAATGGAAAAAAGTAAGAATTGTATTTAAAGAAAATATATATTGAACAAGTTTGTAATGTTTACGTTTGGAAAATCATCGTATTTCCAATAGAGAAACATTACATATAAGAATGGTTAATTTACATATTTTTTAAGAATTCACGTAATTAATATGACAAATTTGAAAAAAAAATTTAAGCTTCCATAAATAATTCAATATTAACCAACAAAATTGCCTCGAAAACTTTTCCATACAAAATTTGACAGTTCATTTCCGAGGCTTGCAAACTTTCGAGGTATACGCGTTTTCATTTGCATTTTCGCGCTTAGATGAGGATCCTTAATGTGTCGAAAGGGCGAACTCTTTCCTAGAAATTGTTAAAATATTCATTTTCTACATAAATGAAAAACTTTAAAAGGTTATTGAATCAAATTTATTAGAAGCTTTAATTTATGTTTAGTTCAAAGCAAAAAGTAAATCAGGAAGACAACCAACTAACTGCAAATCAAAAATGAAGAAGATGAAATTTCCACACAAAAAAATTAATAATTTTCAATTCCCAATTAAGGAGAAAATGTACAATTAAAATTAAAAAATAACATATCAACAGGAAACAGAAAAATGATGTTCAATGTTCACTCAACTTTTATCTTGCAACATTTTTATATTTCGCACAATTCAGTCGTGTTCATTCATCATGTCTGTCTGAATTTCAGGGATGAACGTTCCCTCCATCCCATTGTAGACAACATGGCGCTATTATCCCCGAAGTTTTGAAACGCCGCCACTTTCGACACGAGAATTACAGCATAACCATCGCGTTAATCAGAAAATTTTATATTAAAGCAACACCAACAACCACAGCAAAATATTCAACAAAAAAGGAAGCAACACAAAAAAAAATTCATTCAACATAAATCGCTTCATTAGAAATTTTAAATGTGAGCGCCTAATATGGCAAAGGAAGCGGAAACAAGCGAATCGGGGAGAAAACATCATCAAATCCTGCGCGACTATAGTTGCTGCTGTTGTTGTTATTCACTGCCCTGTCCACGATGCGCGAAAATTTCAGTTGATTTAAAATTTTAATTAAGGCAAATTTTCCCGCTGACCTCGCATGCTTTTATGGTTTATACGTGAATGTGTCTGTTTGCCTGGGTGAATGGTACAAAGTGAAGAGCGAAAGTGAAACTGAATCTGTATGTGAGTGTGAACAGGAACGGGAAAATTTGTTGGGTCAGAGAATCAACAACTTCAGCAACAACATCAGAGCAAATAACTTGATTCAAGGATGAGGAGCAGCAACATTGATAGGCAAATATGCATGTGTGCACTAACGGATCCAAGGGGGATTTTATTTCTAAGCCCCCTCCCCCTTAGTCCGCTAATGACTGTACATATTGTAACCGCTTGTACTTTGAATCGCGATTCATATGTCGAAAACGTTAAAATCACCACCCTGGTTCCGCCAGTGCATATGTGTATGTGTTTCCGAATTTCATTTCATACATGCATATAGATGTATGTATGAGTATACATATACCCATGTATGTGTATTTGTGTTGTGCACTGAACTATGAATTGAGAGCAAACAAATAAATTCCGAAATTAACTGCAACACCAGTAAAAGCAACAACGAAGCAGCGACGTGCCGTGTGCCGGTCAACGAGCGATAAGCAAATATTTGTATGTGTATATCCCCTATTGGAAAGCAAACCGTTTCCTGAACCTGTAACGTGACTAGTTCTTTAATTTAGAAATTTCACACTTTTACTTGAAATACTTTAATAGGAATACAAATTTATAGTGCGGTGTCAAGACAGTGTGAAGCTCAGATGATTAACGAATGCGTGCACAAGACCAAGAAGGATTCCAGGTTCAAACACACAAACCCGAGGCATTCGTTTTTTTGTTTTTTTTTTAACCCTCTAGCAGGCCCAACTTTTTCAGCATTGAAAAATATGAAGTTTGGTTAATTTTAATGTATAAAACTCGAAAATCAAGTCGAAAATTGAATTAGAGTCATTATTTTTGCTGAAGCGAAAAATAGGTGGTCAATCAAAAAGCTTTCGGCCTATCGGGCCAATGAAAAAGTTAAAAATTATTATGTATTCAAATTGCATAAATGTAAAATATAATTAATTTCCTATTTCCTAATACTTTTTCAACTCCAAAACACAACTATAAAAATATTTTTTTAATGATTAAAATTATCGCAAATTATTTTAATATAACTCAAAATAATTTTTTTCGTTAATTAATTGAAATTTGACCTACAACTGACGATAGAATCAAACCGAAACAACGCACAGAGGACTGAAGCAGAGTACGCAACGTGTAGCTCCGGTATTCATCTATTCACTGAGTGGTATGAATACACATAAAAAGTTTTGGAACGTCTTTCAAATTGTATCAAGCGGTTACCCGCCTTTTGGCGGTCCTGCCTGCTGGAGGGTTAATCATCAAAAGAATTTATCGCATTTACATTTTTTGTCAGACTGATGGAAATGTTAAAGAGTACGTAAAACAAAAATGGATTGACCCTCTCTACTATATAGCATATGAATTTTCCTATGTGTGTGTATTTAACTATTTGGGTTTCGAGTCAAAAGTTAAAGATAAACAAAACTCTAATGATTACATATTGGATTGATTACCAAAGTTAATGGGGAGCGCACACACACGCCCAATACTCCAAAGATATTTAAATCGTCCTGCAGAATGAGAAAAATTTAGCTACATCGAATAATCATTCAAAATGTCTTTGATTCAATTTTAAAATATTGTATTAATCTTTAATTTTTGTTAAACCAGCAAGAAAAAACAATTTATTAATTGCAAATTCCTAATTGTTATCTTTGTTTTCTTAAATAAAAGAATTTCATATATGCACTGAGAGAAAAAAGTGTGGGTGTCTCAGTATAAAAATTTAGCGGGACTGAATTCACGATTAAAACCAGAGAGTGAATCTGTCCTCCTTTAATGGAATATTAATTAAAGGCATACAAGCAGGAGCGATTTTGCAGCCAGTATACATTAAAAAGTCGCTGTTTCAAAACGAAAGTTTACTATTTTTCCGAATTGATTTGCTTTGTATTTGTTTACTCTTCATGGGAACACTGTATAAATCAACAAGAATCGTGATAGCATTTAGGTCTAAAATCTTATTATTAATCTGTTCTCTATTCAGACTTTATGCAAGGCATAGTATGCAGCTCTTAGTTATTGAAAATGAAACCAAATTCGACAAAAAAAACACTACACCAGTGAGCTTCACCAAATGTTGTCAGATTTTCAGTGTACGCTGTTTGTATTTGCAGTCATGGCATGGCAACCGTTGATGTTGATATGTGTATGTGTGTTTCAATGAAACAACCACTCTACACTCGGCTCCACGTTGCCAACGTATCCATCTCTTCAACTAACCACCCTGCTACGCTGAGTACGACAAAAGCATTGGTAACCACTTGAAAAAGCTTACAACACTCTTACAAATTAATTCACCCTTTTTTGTTTTCCTTCTTTCTTTCGTGTTACCTGAAGAACAGGTTCTTTTTCGTCATGTCGAGGTTAAGGTAGGTACTTAATTAAATTTTACAAATGAATGATTTCAAAGTTAAGGAATAGCCGTACGAACGATGTTGCTGGCATTATTGTTGTTGCTTGTTTGTGCTTATATTTCATAATAATATATGGGCATTTACAGAAAAAAGTCAACCGTGGCTGAAAAACACCCGATAATGAAGTGAAATATTCAAATTTTCTTATATGACAGTATTGATAGTTCATCTCAATTTTGATACAAAAAAAATAAAAATGGCAGCAAAAAATTCATTTTTCTCCAACTTTGTTTTTACCAAATTCAATAAGTCTTTCTCTTGCATGACAATGGACTAAATTAAGAGATATGTTGTAACCAATAGAGTGTTGGCAGTCGCAAATTATTCAAATCCTATGGCCCTTATTATGAACTGCGTTCGATCTTCGACTGCAATCGAATGCTTTGATCGAACGTTTTTGAGTTTGGTATTATGATGTGCTTTCGACAGAGAATAGCGTTATTGTGAATTTCGCTCATTTTGGCTTGTTCACGATAGTATATTTCTATCAGCTGATCGTCATTTTGAGAAAATAAATACGATTTGTTTAAAAATGAAGTAGAAAAAATAAGGACAAAATAGTTATGAGTACAACGAAATAATGGTTTAACTGAAGTACCCTTTGCAATCAACAATGACACAAGCTTTCCAACAATGACACAAGTTTCTATAACTGCAATGTGTTGCTCACCACTTTAAACCTGCAAAAAATTTACAAGAACTGTTTAAAATTAGTTTTTAGTCCTCAAAAAGCAAAAAGAAATATCAAAACACTTAAATTTTTAACAATTATTACTCGGCATGCACCGTATAGAAAGCAAAATTGCGTTCGACAGAAATTTCGATGCGCAACGAAAATTTCGCCAAGGTTGCACTGCTCGTAATACGAATTTTACATTCGATATTCGATCTTCGATAACCAGTGAAGACCGAACGTCAAAAGCAGCTCATAATAAGGGCCTATATCTTAAATAGGATCGTTTTAGAGAGAACAATAAATGTACAAAAATTCTTTAAGCTTTTAAATTTTGTCGTAATTACTAATAATGAAAAGAAATAATTTAAATTTCATTTAATATGATTTTCTATGCAGAAAGTAGAGGACACAATACCAAGATGATAGTTTTTGAAACTTTGTAAAAAAATGCTCTGCTGCTGCTTACTCATTTTATTTTGTACCAATATTTACATAAAAACTTTTTGTCAGTGTTTGAAGGCATTATATTATTCAGAATATTGAATTCTAATTTATTCCTTAATTTGTTTTTTATTAGCTTCAAGTCAAATAATTTTCTTTCAGCAGCAGCTGAGCTATGAGAAAGGCTCATTAAAATGAAAATAAATTTAGTTGCCAAAAAATTGCTAAGTCTGAACAATTTTCTAATTTTTAAAATATTTCGAAAATATTTTTACAATTCTTAAGCTAACTTTGTATTGTACCAAAGCAACATCCGTAAAGAAAAGTTCAAAATGTTGTAGAGGTTCCTTGGAGTCCGAAAAAAGAGTAAAACTATTACCAGAATTATATATGGGAGAAGAAATAAGCGTGCGATCTTCCGGCAGGAAGAAAACCGTCATATTTGATGGATAAATAACTGAGAAGCGCTTTATATGCTTTGACCATTTGATTCAGAACCTTAAAGAATGCTCGAGCGGCTTCAATCCATCTTTATTTATCGTTTTTTTAACGACTGATATCTTGACACTAATCACTCGACCTTGCCCGATTTTACACATAAATATAGCACTCCTCTTGAAAGTTGCGTCCGTGGCCATGGAAATGCCCATATGCATGTTTGTTGTTGTAATTGGTCGATGATTGTCATGTTGTTTGTTGCAAAAAAAAAAAAAAGTACTGAATAAATGATTTAATGGAATTTGAATAAGATTAAGGTGACCATCATCCCATCACACACTAAAAATTTTTGCAAAGCATGCAATAATAAAATTGTGTTTCGTTTAGTTCACAAGAAGTTTCACTTCTGCCTTGTGTTCGCTAATACACAATTTAGTTTTTTATATTTGACTTTTTAGAAAAAAAAACGATAAAAAACCCTAAAAAAGGCCTTGCTCCCTATTGCATTTTGTACTCCTTTTTAACAGTGCATGTCCTAGGGCATGGAGTACTCGTTTTATCATCCAAAAGGAGTAATAAAGGACGACATGATTACGAGCATGGGCTCACTTGCATCTCGTAGAAAAACAAAACTCAAAAATATTTGCAGCCAAATTCATGACGCCATAGACCAGTTGTCTAAAATGCCAGTAAGCACGCAAGCACTTTTGTGTGCCAAGGTTTAAATCCCACAAAATTTTGTTTTACTTTTTTTTTTATTATAATGTTTTTTCATTTTGTTCATTCTTTTCTTTTATATTATTTTACTATTATCGTTTTATAATTTTGTTATTTTCTTGCGTTGCCTTTTTCCAGGCTCGAACCTGTGGCAGAAAAATCCGCATCGCAATTACCAACTGAGCCACATAAGCAAATTTATTTTAGTTGAATTTGGTTTCTTTTACTCTTACAATGTTTCCAGTACTAATTACTGTTTTTTAACTCTTTGATGCACACGATTTTAAAGAAAATAAAAACACCGGTTGTAAAGAATTTTTTTGGTTTATATCATTGTCAATCGAATGAGAAACTGTAAATAAAATATTAAACTGTGTAACAAGTAATTTCAAGTTTTCGAGGTGGGTTAAAATATATCACACCATGCATAAGAAATATGGAAAAGTTGGGACCGTTTTTACACTACCTAACCCTAAAGAGTTAACTAGGAAAGAGAGAGTAAGATACACAAATTTGAACTACTCAATCAGGCTGTCTTTGTTTATCATTATTTCTAAAAATAGACCATATAAAATTATGAAATTGTGTTAGTGAAATCCAAAAATTTTGTTATTGTATTGGAGTTGCTCGTTTATTTCTCCTTTTGGAGTAATGAAATCATTAATCATTTGAGGAGTACTCACTATTTGTGCAACTGGGTAAGTACGAATTTCTTTGTTGTTTGTATTCACGCGATTCATTGAGTAGCTGGCTGTGAATCAGTGTTGCTGCTTGTTTCAATTTGACTTGAGCTGTAGCGTCATTGTTTGCTTTGAGTACTTTCTTGCCAAATACACAAACTTGCCCTACCTGCACTTATTAACACGAGAGCATGGTTCTCATCCTGTGCTCATACGCCAAGCAGCTGTTGACTTTTGTTTCCGATATTGTTGTTGTTTTTAGCCAATTTCACTTTGCTGCAATTGATTTGAAATAATTGAAAAGCCAAAAAGTTTCGTTTCAGAAGTGGGTGTAGCTTAACGCAGCTCGACTCAATGGGAGCAAACGAACAATAATAATACTAACAACAACAAATAAAGTTTCATCATACAAAAAATAATGTTTTTTTTCTCGATTTTGGAAGTTCCAGCACACAACCTTAGTGATTGAAGGAAACTGAGTCGTGAAGCTGGAACTTCAAGACTAATTGAAATTTCTTCCTATTTTTGGCTGCTCATAATAATGCCGCGACGTCGGCGATCATTAAGTTTTTAATCTTCACTAGCTCATTCGTTCATATAGAAGACAAAAAGTAATTTGTTAATTAGTGAGCAGTGAAAAAAAACCTTCGTTATCCTCATCATCATCATCATCAAAAATCGTAGTACCTAATTGTAGTCAAGGTGATTGCACACACCATTGGAGAATTTACTGATGCCATATTGTTCGGTGAGTACTATAGTGGCAAAATAGTGGAAAGAGGAGAGAAGAGAAAGAAAAACAGTTGACTGCTTATTTAAAATGCTAATTAATTAGTAGATTGGTACAAAATGCAAGCAAGTGGAAAATTGATTATGCACACATCTACATAGGTACATTTCAAATCATTCACATTTATATTTATCGGCGCAACAACAACAAAATCTCGAATACGATACAAATTGATTTCAATTTGATTTGATTTTCATTTGATTTGATTTCAAGTCTCAACTGTTTGTTCTAAATATGAAGCATGCATGAATGAAGTAAATTTTTAATTGCTTGATCGAACAAAGTTGCAGGAAAAATTAAAAAAGCTGCAAGTTTTGAATGTTTATAAATTTTCGATTTATCAAATTTACATATAAGAATTTTTCATTTACTTACGCAAAAAACTAAACATACATATTTATTTGTGTTTGTGATTTCATATTTTTATTAGTAAAATAATTATCTAGATATTAATTGCATTTTCAGATATCTCTTGATTTTATTTTAAACATGTCAGGATTGTTAAAAAAATTATAACTCGCAAATGCAAAAAAAAACCAACATCGAAACAGCATACGATGCAAATTGTAGTGTGTAGAATATTTTTTTTTCTTCTCAGTACTGGCAGCACCTTGTTGTTGTA
This sequence comes from Toxonevra muliebris, assembly GCA_963691655.1. Classification (NCBI taxonomy): domain Eukaryota; kingdom Metazoa; phylum Arthropoda; class Insecta; order Diptera; family Pallopteridae; genus Toxonevra; species Toxonevra muliebris. Next base: position 1,292,829 of record OY829327.1, on the reverse strand, counting down.
TAATGACCAGGGTTGCCGTTTTGCTTATTTGTAAGCAAATTTGTTTATTTATTTGTTTTTTATTTAATTTGAACTAAAATTTGCAAGAAAATTTAGATATATAGGCAGAATTTTTTTATTACTCCCTTTATTTCGTTTTTTTCATTCGATAAGAATGGGCAGCACTAATTATGTTCATGCATACTTGGTGTCAAACCTCCAAGTTATCGAATGAAAAATTTAAGTAGTACCAAAATTACATAGGGCAACAAATTTTCAACCAAATTTTCGAGAGATTTTCCAACAGTTTTATACTAATTTGGGGTCGCTGATCACGACTGTGTACACAGTTTTTCTCCATCACATCTAGTTCTTCCACAATGATTTGAGGCCGGAGAAATGGGATCTTCAGGGACTATTAAGAAATTTGTTTATTTCAGCAGATACGAATTTTATGTCTGATGCAAAGTTGTTAATCACAAAGAGATAAACAATATACACTTTTCCTTCAACTCTCACCCTTCCTCTTGAAAATGGGGTTCTAAACCCCCTTTTTCCATAAATGGCTGATAAAAAAACAACATTGAGAAAACTATTATACTGTTTTTGGAGAAAATATTCTTTGTTAAAAATTATGAAGGGTTCTAAAACATTACAATGACCTACTATGTAGATATTTCCCAGAATAATGCAAATACAGAATTTTTGCATTAGAACCAAGCCATTAACACTACATAAGTAAATAATGGAATCGTTTGTTGTTGTAATTACATTAGGCTTCCATGTGGTGCCAAGAAAGTTTAAAAAAAAATATTTAACTGGTTGAAAAAAACAAAATTTTGTAGGCTCCGAATGGGATTGAAGCATTCCCTGTCTTATTACTACTATATATGTTTGTTTACTTTGCCACAAGTAGCAACCCTGATCATGACTAAGGAGTGAGATCGAAAAAATCTTAACATATATAAAATTCAATAATTTTTAAACGGTTGATCTTAGAGTTTTGATTTTTTTTATTTAATTGATAATATTTTACAAAGCCTTCCATTAGAGATTTGATAGTTGTTTCAGACACCTTTTTGGAACAGTTTACCCATCTCCTTTTAAAATCTTCAAAATATTTGGTACACCTTCTTTTCATAAGAGCCCAATATCTCCCCACTGGTCTTAGCTCCGGACAATTTGGAGAATTGGCCTTTCTTGGTACAAAAACTGTGCTGTTACTTTGGTATCACTCCAGAGCTTTCTTGCCGTAGTGACATGATGCCAAATCGGGCCAAAAATATGTGGACACATTGTGCTATCTTATGAAAGGAACAAGTCTTTTTTCAAACGTTCTTTGATGTATATTTCGGTATTTATAGAGCCCACTGTAACAAATGACTTGTTTCTTTTGTCGCAACTGCATATAGCTTGCCATACCAGGAATTTTTTGGGAAATTGTACCTGCTTTTGGATTCTAAATTGTTCTTCGACATATCCTCGAGCATCAGCATCATAAAAATTTTGACTCGGAAGCTGCATAAAATCTGCCAGTACATACGTTTCGTCGTCCATTACACAACATGAATATTTTTTATGAAATTCGATTTTAATTTCCGAGCCCTACTTTTGGCGTATAAATTTTTTGCAGCATTCCTGTCTGGAACTTTTTGGACTTTGTATGTTTTCAAACCTGCATTGGTAATAATTTTAAGACGTACTGCTTTTTCTTCACTCATTTTGATCAAACTCACTATAAACAACATGTTTGTCATTAAAAATAACAACTGACATTTTTCTCAAAGATAAGTAGATCAAAGAAATTTTTAAATTTACACCCAAAAAAAATTATTAGGCAAAACGTGTGTTAAGATTTTCTCAATCTCACTCCTTATTTCTAAAACAAACCTCGCGATCACTTTTCGTGCTTTTGCGCACGCGCGCACGCTATACAGAGCAAACACAAAAACAACGAAAGATTTAAAATGTGAGGAAAACTGGAAAACGAAAGAATTTCATAAAATTAATGCTTGAGGCAGAGAAGACTTAAAAATATATTTGATATAAATAAATAAATATATAAAAAAATCAAAATTTCCACTAGAAACTCATTTTTCGAATTGACAACTCGACTCATTCAGTTTTTTTTTATTGTTTTTCCCCCAATCAGAATGGCACCTCAAAGCGACATTGACCTTAGAACAAAGTGCCAAATGGGAATGCTACTTTGTATTGAGGATTTTTTGATTGCTTTAAGCCAAATACAGAATTTAAAAGCTCGCATTTAATGAATGAAGATTAATCTACCTATTCGGACGGCGCAAGCAGTAAAGAATCACAAAAGGCAGCAAAATTAACCGGGCGTTATAATAAAATTTGATTTTCGTTTCTACTTTATTATCGTGTCTTCTTATTATTTATTATTTTTAGTAATTCTGCTACTTTCGTAGTATTTTTTTATTTATCTAAAACAACTTTTTGTTAAGCTATAGATTGTTGGGTTTATTTGGGCTATAAAACAGTGCTGAACACCTAATATACACGTTTTTACGTGTGCTCGTTTGCAAGTCGGAATATTTACGTATTCGAATTTAGACTTTGAAATATTCTATGACATAATCTTATGATGAAAAGTTTAAAAATTATTACGTTGTAGAATTTGCAAAAAACATAACAAAGAAAATTTATTTGGGGTAAAATATAATACAGTGGGCGCTCGGAATTCTTAAGTAGTTTGTTCTGGGGTTACTTAAGAAAACCGGATTCATATGATTTGTTGACTGTTTTCAACAAAAGTACGTTTTTATAACAATAATACATTCCAGTTGAATTTATTAATTATTTTTCGAAGCATCATAGTCGTTTTAAATAATTATGATCGGAAAACGTTTGAGAAATACATATGTAACATACATTTCATTTCATATACATAAATGTACGTTGTACATAGTAGCATTTTATTAGGTAAAAGCACTGACGAAAAGTCAAATCTTAAGATTTTAGGAAGTTACGTACAGGTCAAAAATTGCTTAAGTTTTCTGGACAATTAAGATTTCTTAACTTAAGAATTCCGAGCGTCCACTGTATAAGCAATAAAAAAGCAGATGGAAAGCTAATTTCAGACAAGGTCCAATTTGAGGGTTTTCCAAACAACCGCTCCTTGATCTCATCCAGTTCATATACCCTGTACACCACCAAGTGTGCAGGGTATAATAACAACAATTCTTTAAGACAAAAAAGTTTCCATGTTCGCACCGTTCTTTATTTAGCTATAGTTATGACATTAACATTTTGTTCTAGTATTCACTTCACGTTCATCATTGGACAATGTTGTCTTATTGTTATAAAAATGGCCACCTTATATGTGTATGAAAAAGAATTATCTTGAATTTTGAACAACGAAGCTCTTTGTAGCTCTTTGTGAGTCTACACCACACTACACTACACTACACTCCATTGCACCATAGTAATGCACTGCACTCAAATTATGTATATTCATTCACTTTGGCATAAAATATTTTAAGCGTTGTTGTTGCTGTCTGTTTGCTGTGACATGTTGCATATTTTTATTATTTTATTTTACGATACGAAGAACATTGAGTAACAAACAGTGTGCATCAAGGAGAAAATTCCATCATTTTATTTCAAGGAAATCTAAAATCTTCTGTTATTCATTGAAATACAAAACAATAAACTGCAACATAATTGTTGCTTCTCCTTCAATTCAAAAGCTATTAAGTATGCTGCTTATAAGCTAAAAAAAAACGGGGGGGCTTTGAATACCAACTGGAATGGAATTTGACTGAGTTTTTAGGTTTTTAACAATATATGCAGTTTTTGATTCGTGGATTAGACATTCAACAAATACTAATGAATTGATCATCAAAGCTTAGGAGTGGTTTTCAGAAGGTGGGAAGATGACTGAAAACCTGGTTGATTCCAGGTTATTGTATGAATCACGTCAACTTTATTAATTAATTTAGTGTTCACTAGAAAACCTAAAAAGAGCTTTGCCTTTTATACATCTTTGTTGTACGAACTAACAACACTTTTGTAAATAGCTTGTAGCGCTATTAATACAAAAATAACAAGGTTGCGTCTACATGTTTTCGCTGAGAAGATAGAACAACACTTTTATAGAGTGCTACCGCTTCCGGTTCGTTTTATTATCATATTTCCAAGTGTATTGTATATGCAATTATAGAAATTATAGCAAAAACTTGAAATGAATTTAATTACAATACGAAGCTTCATACTAGATTCGAGCGTACTTGAAAGCGCATTTAGTTGTGCAGCAGATAAATTTCAAATAAATGTAATATTAAAGAAAAATTATTTACGCTTTAATTTTGGCCTTGACCATCACATCAGCATGAACATGAATGGAAAACGTAAAAGCATCATCATTAAAACAACAAAAGCAAAACGAGGAATAAGTTTGTTTTTCCATTTGCAAAAAATAAAAATACTAACAATATGTATATATGTATGTTTGTATGATGAATATAGTGTTACCAACTGCACTGATTTAATCAGTATCACACAAATCTTCAGGTCCATATATTGAGTATAGAAATTCTTGTTTTTATTGTCATAACCGTTATTTTCTATACTATTAATAATTTGGTAAAGTTCGTATGCATGATTTAATAAATAATTTCAGTATGAACATAAGCTATGTTTCAGTTCACTTGCTGGCGAAAAAAATCGTTTCTTAGTCAAACGACTACAAAATCATCTTTGTTTTATAAGGTTTTATATGGACCAGACTACAGTTTTTTCTCTTTTTCAAACCAAAATATTTAATAAACGCGTTATTTCCAAGCCGATAATCTTTTTATTTTATTTAGGTCACACTCAAAAGAGGAAACTCAAACGAAAAACGAAAGTAGGAGTTAATGGCGTGTGTTTTTTTTTGTTTTGCGAAACGGTCGCCTCAAACAACGTTGTAAGCGCCCATTGAATCAAAAGACCAGGTTCCAGATAATTCTACGAGGTGTTGTAGTGTGCCTCGCTCCGCCATTTTAAGTTATTTTTAAGAAATAAATTTGTTTTGAAACTAAAATTATACTATAAAAAGTACCTAGACCCCGAAAAAACATTCCGTACTCTGCAAAAAAAATCCTGAAAAAATTCATTTAAACACACTGGAATTTTTCAATCTTTATTTTATAAAGCAGAGTGGCGGTAAACACAAACGAACTGCTGACGCAAAGATCTCGTGAGAGATATTTCAAAGCATTCCAAAAGCAGTGTAAAAAGGAGTGCTGTTTTTCCAATAACATGCAATGTTGAAAACATTATGGTGTGTCAGATGGAGAGTCAGCACCTACAGCTGACTTGTCAACACTTCGAAGGACCTTTTGGAGTACTTTTTCTCCATCGGGAAGGAAAATAATGATGAAAGTTGTGAGTAAGTTAGAGCAATTGTTGAAAGTTTGTTTGTGAAGGCGGTATGTTGGTAGAAGTCAGTTATTGGGTAAACATAACCATAGCAGAAAGGTGATGAAGGTTTATATGCTAAGATGGAATGTTGTTAGTATTAACTGAAAATAATTTAGGCAAGTGCCACTGGAAAAATGTGCGTGAAATCGGAAAATCGGGAGCGGTTCCTCTTTTAAAAACTGAATTTTCATTATGAAATATATTAGAAACCATCTATCATACGGTACAAAGATTTATTACCAGTTTGGAACGTTTGTATGTTAAGACCGGATGTTGACACCTTTTTTACTTATTTGTTATCGTTTACCAACTCTGCAAAGTTCAAAGTTCTTTTCTCGCTTTTTAGGAAGATGCAAATGCTTTAAATGTAGGCTGCAGAGTTTGCTTGAAGACTTTTCATGGGATATGTTAAATAATTTGCAAAATTTTTTCAGGGATAAAAGTGTTTATACAAATGGCACACAAGGAAGGCAAAGGGTCAACGGTGACAATCTATTGTTATTTATATTCTTCAAATTGACATGAAATATAAAAGTTATTAAAGTAAACTTTAATGCTGGTTATGTTAAATGATAAATTTAAATCCAAATCTACCAACTATAACGCACATTTTGTGGTAGTGAGTGAGGGTGAGTTTTTTAACTTGAAACTTTCAAATATTTCGAATAATAAGCACTGGACGAAAAAATGCAAAAACACGTTAATGCTAAAATTAGTCCCTCTTGCCCCTCCTTGTAGCGATTTAGTAATTTTTTTCCACACACTCTATGTACACGACGTATTGGTTTTGATTAAGGGGTTTTTGTACCGCTAAAAGTTTTAAATTGCATAAATCACACTCTGCTAGTATAACTTATGGAAAATTTTTTTAAAAAATCATCAAAATTGGGTGGTAGCCACCCCTACCTCCAATATAATTTTCTTGCTTAAAAGCTTAAAAAATATACTTACCTTGGTTAAGAAAAACCCTATCTATATTTTCCCTAAATCTGTTTTTTTTGCAGATTCTATTGGGCCTTATCTACTTAACTGTATCAGAAGCTGCCACAAAATCTTATTAAGAAAAAATGCTGGCTAGTGCTTTTCTAAACTAAGGTAACGATTAGTATGTATACAAAAGTGATAGATAACAAATTACTTTTTTTGGTGCTCATAATGTCGAAGGAGAATGAATGATGCTTAAATGTTAAATGCGAAATCTTGTTCTCTACTATGCATTTCCAACCAATTAAATAACCGAAAGTTTGTGGCGTACGTGCAATAAAATTAAAAAAAAAACTGAATAATTCGAATCTTTTGTCTACTTTCCACCTACAATTTGAAAAATTTATATCTTCTCTTGAGATCAGAGTTACTGAGGTTTCACTGTATGTTCACAATATTAGATTAGACAGCACTGGGCTACTTCACACTTAAAATGGCGAGATTGTCATAAAAATCCAAAACTAAAAAAGTGAAGAACGAAACAAAACAACAACAACAAAAACAACAAAAAACACTAGAAACTCATTAAAAAAGTTGTACGGCAAAAATGGCGTACAATATGGCGTCGTCGATATCGCGATGTATTTTCTCCAATCTGAAACCTAATCACAATACGAAATGGAAGACATTAGTTGAGCTAAGCTAATAACAAAATAATTAGTAAAATTTCCGATTAAAAGCAACAATTTATTTTTTATTTCTTCTTTGTTGTTTCTTCTTTGAATTTATGTATGTATCTCATTTTAGCAAATTTACTTTCCTTGTCGTTTTTGTTGCTGTTGCTGCTATTGTCATTTTTGGCAACACATTATGTGGCGACATTAATTCAATTTCTACGATTGTCGCTTGTCTCTCTAAATTAGGCGTCAAGTCGTTTTTTGTTTCGAAATGCCGAAAAGATTTTTGTATTTCACTTTCATTGTCTTGAAAAAAAAAAACACCACAAAAGTTTAAATGCCACTGGAAGAAAAATGAAGCATATTTGGTAGTTTGTGTCTACTGGTGAGGAGGGAATAATTCAAAGAAATTATGCAATAGCATTTATGAACTGTTACAATATAATTGCAATTATTGCCATTTTTAATTTTCACATTCCTTAAAATTCGCAGTTGAATTTCATCTTAGTACGAAATATTGATAAAGCAATAAATAAATGTTATCAGGCATACTGTCATACTGCTTGCGCGTGGGACTACAGTCTTGGTCTGGTGGTTAGTTCTCATAAACTTCTTATATTCACTATCGGTATGAAGTGTATAAGAATTATATGAAAGTTTACAAGTAGAAATCCGGAGACCCGAATTCGGTGCTCGGCTAGGGTATGGTTTTTTATCTATTCTTATTTCTCTCTTCCTGTCTTTCTTTTATAACTTGGGGCTTTGGTACAATAGATCTTATAGGTCGCAGTGACTGAATTTGGGGTCATCCCATCCTTCAAATAATAATATTAATAATAATAAGACAGTAGTGGAGAAAAGTCGTGGTGTGCGGGAAAAGACTATCTCAATCAAATGGTTCAGTCCTGCTGGAATTCAACGTCTACTGAATTATGAAATTTCAGAACTAAGTTGGACTTTGCAGAAGTATATATATATCCCGAATCTCCCAATCAATTTTTAGTTTTATCAAAAAAAATTAATTAATTATGGCAGAGAAACAAGATATCGCACAAATTAATGTTTATTTCAAGAAATGTGTATATGTATTAGAAAGGCGGACTTTTGGACATTTTTTCCAAATCGTCCTTAAAACCGACTAAGTTTGCGATAATGGCAAAAATTCAAAATTCGAATAACTCGCTTTGACTCCAAAAGTATATGGACTTATTCTTCATAGATTCCCTCACTATGTGTTATACATAACGTTCGTATCTCTTTTCAGACCAAAAACTGTATATTTCTACCAAAAATTAAAAAAAAAAAACAGTATTTGATTTGAAAAACTGTATATTTTGCGGTATTAATTTTATTCAACGAAAATCAACAAGGAAAGCATATTAATCTGGATCGTCTTCGTTTGCACTTCTGTAGCTATTGTATTATATTTGTCCTTTGAAGGAAAAATGGTAAATTTTTGTTTGCTTGGCGGCTTTGACTTTCTCTTTGTTATGCATTACCTAAATTAACTAAAACATGGAACAGTAGTCAAGACTTTGAAAAATTAACGTTAAGATTTAATTTTCATAGTCTACTAAAAATATAATAAATTGATTAAATGGGGCCTGATTCACAAAAATGACAATTAGAATAATTTTTCTACAAACACACACACACTCATGTACTAGACTTTCAATAGCGAACGGTTATGCTGACTAGTTACAATGAAAAGACACAACAAATAAACAAATAAAATAAGTATACAGAACGGTAGTGGTAGTTTTCTTTCAATATCTATATTCAGTGAAGATATTTGGAATCAAATCTGCAATTCAGGGTTACGATTTCAAATATTAGTAGCATATATAGAATATTGAAAGATTAAGAACTATCACTAAGATCACTGATGAGGAATCGTGGCGGATTCCGAAACGGCCGTCTGGTTATACGTTCCTTAAGCCCATTATACATTACCTAAAGTCTTCCAAGAAGTTAATTGATTATTATTACCCTGTCTGGCGTTTTTTATGGTATGTATATGAATTTCAACCTATACATTTTGTTTTTAGAATCTCGGGTAAATTCGGGTTAAGTCGAACCAAGTTATTTAAAAAAAATTACATATGTACGTTGTGTTTGAATAAATTTGTTATAGAGGAATTCGTTATACATGACATTTCATAATCATATCTACAATGTATTGTATACCAATTTATACCCTCTTTGCGGTTTCATTTGTATGAGAAGTGGGTATGGTAATAGTCAAGTAGTGATTGCCAACCATTGGGTAGGGTCTAATTGTCTAGGTAATTGAACTAAATTTCAGTATTTTTGCCAGCCAAAAATGGATTTGGCCTCATAGTATTGTATTTTATTGAAAATTTGTATAGAGCACGTAAAACTGATCTATTTTAAATTGAATATGATGTCTATTTAAATTTTGGGAGATTTGAGGTAAAATTTTATAGAACAAAGAAATTTATATACCACAAAATACAAACTTAGTTGGCTTTTCAGAGGTTTTCATCAAGGAATTGGAAAAAAATTTACGAAAAAATGTTCTCTTGACTCAAGGAAAACCAAATAAGAAACGAAGATTATATAAAACAAAAAAATCTGAATTTCAAGAATTTTTTCTTTTCACTGCACAACTGTTGTTGAATAGGAAATGGAGGTACACTGGTGGTGTACACAAGTAAAGAGTATTTAGGTACTCGATACCAAGCTATAAAGTAATCATCGAATTCAATATATATTATTGTTGTATTAAAAAAGAACAGATTCTTAATGTACTAACGTTTTCTTTTTAAATAAATAAAATAAAATAAATAAATAAAAAAAAAAATAGTAGTAATTAATACGCATACAAGCATATAAATATTAAGTATCGAATTCTTGCTCGAAAAGTACAGAGTACTATAGATAGCAAGGCGCTATTAAGGGGAATTAGAGGCAATCAGATGCATGAAAAAATAGATATTTTATTTTCATTTTTTTTTTTATTTAAAGTACAATTCATGATTTTTTTTTTATTTAGGCAATCAACACTCAGGGGGTACCCCTATGAATGCAAAGCATTGCGTTGATTGAGGAATGAAGATAGATTAGTGGTAGGAGGAAAGAGGGAGAAAAAGTTGTGAACGTTTGTTTTAAATTTGGAAATGTCGTAAAAGTCAGGAAAAACTGTTGCAGGGAGCTTATTCCATTTACGCGCGGTACGGCAGAGAAAAAAAACTATCTCTGTAATGCGTGGTGCGTTGGGGTACCATATCCACGTGGAATGCGTGACTACCGCTTGCAGTTCGAGTAGTTCTGGTGAACACATGAACTGGTGGAATCAAATTCCGTATCTCAGCGGAACATTTATCATGAAAATACCGGTAGAACAGAGTCACACAAGCCACGTTTCTACGGTGTTCCAAGGATTCAATAGAGCTGGAAACCCTATTAGCTCCTATTAGCTTTATCGCCCGATGTTGAATACGGTCCAGGAACTCTAGTTGCGTTCGTGAAGCTCCTGCCCATAGGTGCGAATTATACTCCATTTTGGGGCGGATATAGGTGGTATAGATCATGCGGAGATCAGACGGAGTGAAGTATTTCTTACACCGCTTTAGAAAGTCGAGGCACTTGGCTGCTTCTTTCGACACATCAAAAATATGATTATTCCAACGAACGTCACATTGGATGGACATGCCCAGAACATCAAGAGTTTCTGACTCCGCAATAATAACCCCACCCATAACCAGGGGGTTAACAGAGGGTTGGGGCACTCGTTTGTGGGATAACAAACAACATTGGGTCTTACGCGCGTTGAATTCAACTCTGTTCGTGAGACCCAACTCGTAGATTGATTGGAGATCATTATTAAAGCTTACTTCTTAAAAAATAAGAAAATGTTGGTCACTGAAAATGCACTTATGGAAAATCGCTTGTTTATAAAAAAAAAAAAAAAAATTATGTCTACAATATTCTATATAAATCTTATAAAAACGTATTTAAGTTTCACGATTTTTACCGTCAATAGCAAGAGGGTTCTACGGTTAATACAGGATATCTTCAAAACTTTTCATAATATTTTCAAAATATCATATGTACTTTATAAAAATGAAAGCAAAAAAAAATTAATATTTATTTATTTTATTTAATTATGTGTCTAAAATTATGGACGAACTCTTGCGAGTGGAAATTTAGTAACGCTAGTATGGGTGCCAGGCCACACAGGTATCTAAAGTAACGAGATGAACAGCATGGAGCGGAAGGGACCACATTTTTTATTAAACATGAAATGGAACTGAGGTACTACACAACGACTATTGGCGGGTTGTCGAAGTTGTTTATTGACTCTCCACTGCGAAAGTGTGATTTGTAGACTTCGTCTCCGTTACAGTCAACAATTTGCTGATGAAAACTAGTATAAAGGAATCGAGTCAATATGATGCAGAACATTTCATCTGTGAATAACCTTCCTGCTCTCGGACGAGATACACTACTCTGACCGGATGTACTACTAGGCAGACATTTCTGGATAAAAGAAGATTTGTTCAACCTTTATCTAACCAAGGCTACACAATTTTGCAAAAGAATTTGGTAGATTTTAGGCTATATACAAAATCTATATAGTTGTCAATGTTGAAATTTTTAAGAGTACTCACCTGGTAATTTCAGTGGTGTTGGACTTGCCATAAACTCTTTGTGAACCATCAATAGGACAATGGCCAGAATAATCCAATTCATATTTATAACTTATGTTTACAAAAATATGTTTATAATATTTGATGTTTGAAGCAGTAGCACAACTTTTCGGCAGGAAGCAGCAATTGCTTTAATGCTGCTGCTGCTGTCGTTGGCAGGTAAAATTCTGAGAGATATTTTCGGTAAAATGATGATCGATTTTTAACTGTTAATGCGCCGTCGAAATACAAAAGTAACTTGTCCTGAAATTGATAGCAACATTTTTTTGTTATATTGTAGAAATACAACGACGGCATAACACGCGTTTTATTTCGACGACTAAAATTGTATGACTTTACATTATCATTTTCATATTCCAACTATTATTACAATTAATTACACATCTAGAACACGATTACTTTATAGCTAACACTGATGCTAATTAATGACAAGTAAAACATTTGCAACAATGATGAGTGCATATTTTTCAATATTCTAGCATAGATTTGCATATGCATATGAATATTTTATATTTGTGATTAAATTCAATTATCATTTTAGGTAAGAAAATAAAATTAATTTTTTGATTTTTTGCTTTCCGGGTTTTTTATTTTTAATTAATACTAATGAATTTTGATTTTTTTTAGAATCGCGCACGAAGTGAACTATTATCCGTCAAAAATTATGTTGCGGTCGTTGTTTTGCTGCAATGAGAAATGTAAGAAATATTAGAAAAAAAATTATCAAAATTAGTAACAGTTTCGGATTGTAAGTGAATAAAATAATTCACAAATGCCGTTAAAAAAACAGCGACGTCTAAAATACTGATCTGAAATAAGTAAATTATTACGTACATTTGTCCAGAAGCAATTAAATAAATTGCAACAGTAAAAGAAGGAATTAACAGTAGATAAACATTAAGTAGAAAAAATTTTACAAATACTTCTAAGCCATTGTTGCAAGTATTTGCAGCAACACTATGGGTCCTCATCTAAGCGCGGAAATGCCTCGAAATCGCGAAAACCTCGAAAGTTTGCAAGCCTCGAAAATGAACTGTCACCTCGAAAGTTTTCGAGGCAATTTTGCCTCCATAAACCATTCTTATTTGTAATGTTTCTATATTGCAAATACAATTTCCTAACGTTAACATTACAAACTTGCTCAAGACTTTCTCCCTTTAATTTCAGATCAAAATATTAAATATATGGCATATATATGGGACATTCTCCGTCAACGGGAGACCCCCTGTCCAAAATTGGTTAAAGTATTTTATGGCATGTTTGGGCTCAAATGAAAGTCCAAAGCCTTTAGTTGCGAATGCAACAAGGCTTTTTTTTTGATTTGGCATGATGGCGGACCAATTCGTTGAATATAAATCTATTATTATTTTTCACGGGAAATGTTACGTGCTGTCCCTAACCTCAAAAAATAAAAAATCTCAAAAAACAGTTTTTCGTGTCTCATGTGTCCCAAGTCATCAGACATGCAGTTCTCACTTTTTTCCATTGCCTTTTTTCTTTGCGTTTAAAACAACAACCCTGTTCGCAAAATACTGCAACGGAACCCTAATCACAACTGTCAAACCGCTGATTTGCACTCTGGTTTTCGTGTTGTCAAATGGTGCCTTCATGTGAGCTAGCGCGAAAACTCGAAAGTTTTCGAGTTTTTCAAGTCTTCGAGTTTAAATTAGAAAGAACCCTTAGTATTTTTTGTGTGGAAGCTAATAAAGCCGAACCCAACCAGCTTGTTGCATAGCGTAAACTTCTAACTGAAACAAGCAAACAGCAAAAGAATAATTCAAGAATACTGCACTCAGACAAGTTTTACGTCCATTGTACTATATCCTGTGTTCCTTTTTGCTATTTTTTAAATCTACCAAATTTATTAATAAATCTTAGCAGATCCGGCGGTGTTAAGGAGCTCAAGTGTTCGTCTCCTAACACTCCAGTGCCCAATATGTTTACTCTGATCTGGCAGAAAGCGGGCGGGGCAAACACTAAGAAAGTGGTCTGCCGTCTCTTCACATTCTTTCTCCAAACCATATATTCTAATGTTTGGCCCAAGAGAAGTAACCTGTGTATAGTCCCACCAGCCGCCTACAGATCTTTCTTTCTAAAGATTTAAGAGCAGCCTAACTGTCACTAAATACACAGATACTCCTTTCTCTCCAACCATTATCAATTACATGGTCCATTGTCTTGATGATTGCAAAAATTTCTGCTTGAAAAACAGAAGCGTACAACCCAAGAGAGAAGTGAAGGTGGACTCCATCATTTTCAATGAAGACTCCAGAACCCGAACCGAATTCTGTTTTGGAGCCGTCAGTGAAAACAATAAACTTCCGGCCCAGGTCCCGGCAAAAACCAAGTCTGGGCGTCTGGAATTTGTATTGTATAACGTTGTTTTAAAACTGGAATTGTTGACATTGTATCGGATGACATTGATAGAACTGTTAGGTCCATGTCAGTATTTTCAGCAATGTCACCAATATCTCAGCAAGTGTCATACCAATACCCATTGCGTTTAAGCCTGCAGATTGCTTTGACAGCCTCTCCGTTAACAAAAATATCAAGGAGTGGTAAGTTGAGCAATGCTTTCAAGGATGGGCCAGGTGTTATAGGAAAAGCTCCCGTACAACAATTGGCCACAGTCCTTTGAAGTCTGGTAAGAGCTTTCCTAACGCTATTAACATTAAGTCTGCTCCACCAGACTATGGATGAATAGGTGATCATGAGTTTAATCATAGTCTTATAAAGCCATTAGACTTTATAAGGTGATAGACCCTATGTTTTGACAAAAATAGCCCTGCATTGACAAAAAGCTTCCAGTACCTTTAGCTCAACATGAGAACGCCATAGAAGTTTGTTATCTAGAATGACTGCTAGATATTTTACTTCTTGGGATAGCTGAACAGTGATTCCTCTGAGTACTGGTAAAACGAGACCAACAATTTTCCTTCTCCTGATAAAAAGAATAACACCAGTTTGAAGGGGGTCAGCCGATAGCCCGTTCGAGCAACACTAAGAGTCAATCATATTCAGAGCAGTTTGGGCCTTCCTACAAACATATCCGACCGATTAGCCCGTGATTAAGCAGGCAACGTCATCAGCATAGGCCTGTGTGTAGATACCCGACTTATTTAGGGAAACATGCGACTCCCAGCAGACTCCATAGCAGTGGAGAGAGTACGCCCCCTTGGGGACATTTTCTATTCACGATACAAGTCACGGATTGACCAGAATCAGCTTGAACCATAAGTCTATGTGGCAGCATTAAGCGTATTCAGTTAACAAGAACCGGATCCACTCCATGCTGACCTGTTGCATTGCACATACCGTCAAAAGTTGCGTTGTCGAAAGCTCCCTCAATATCAACAAAAATATCCGACCTACCAGATTTTGCAGGGCCGTCTCACAATATTTTCCACATTGGTAAACATGCTGATGAAGCAGGATTAACATACACACATATCGACCTGTTTCTACGTTAACCTTGAAACCACGGCCTAAAAAATTTTGTAATCAAATTCATCTAAAAAATCAACAATTTGAAAACAAAGTAAACAAACATATATAGTAATAATAAGACAAGGAATGCTTATATATATGTATATATAAGGGGTGATCGAATTTTTTCGAGACATCGACAACCCCCTAGAAAGATGATATATTTGATGCTGATCAGCTTAGCCGAAGAGTGTATGACAAAGAAATCAACCTGAGTCCCCCGGTTTTTAAATAACAATTTGCAACCTTTTATAAAAGAAAACCTACAAAAACAATGAGTTTTAAGAACATTTTGTAAGGTGGCGCCCTCTAGAATCGATTGTAAAAGCAAACAATGCCATATTCGGATTCGTCAACCCGAAAAACCGTTATATTGACTTCAATGCCATAAAGATAGCTGAAAAAATATATTTTTATTTTATATTTTATAATTTCAAAAGTTCAATCGAAAAAATCGGGGGACTCATTTTCAATAAACGTAATCGAACGCAGAGATGATAACACAGTGCAACAAGATTTTCCAACGGGTTTATAGTTATTTTAGGTCGATGATCACGACTGCGTACTCTTTGCGCTTATCAACTTTGCTGCAGACATCACATTCTTGTCTGCTGAAATAAACAAATTTCTTAATAGCGCCTGAATACCCTATTTTTACGACTTCAGGTCCATATTGTGGGAGAACTAGATGTGATGGAGAAAAACTATATACGTAGTCGTGATCATCGACCTCAAATTGAAAAATCACTCGAAAATTTCATTGAAAATTAGTGCCACTGTGTAATTTTAGTACTGCTTACATTTTTCATTCGATAACTTGCTTGAACATAATTAGTGTTACCCAATCTTTTCGAATGAAAAAAACTAAATAAAGGTAGTCATAAAAAAATTATGCCAATATATAAAAATTTTCTTGTAAATATTAGTTCAAATTATATTTTTTAAAAAAGTAAACAAAAAAAAATTGCACATGTGCACAACCGTAAAAAAAGTAAGCAAATTTGCTTACAAATAAGAAAAACGGCAACCATGCTCGTAACTACATTATCTTCAAAATTAAATTTTTAGTTCTTAATAGTGAAAAAATGACAGAATCTAAAGGAAAACCAAAAAAAAAACGTTAATTCGATTGCCTATGGCTTATTAATATCTTAAAGATACTCAAAAATGATAGAATACAAGATTGCGCACTAGTCTGCATTTCAGACTGATTTCGTTAAAATGCGTCTGAAATGAAGAAAGTAACTAACAACCCTCAAATGCAAGGTTGTAAAAAACAGGAAAATTTTAAGATCTATTACATTTTTTTTTAGACATTTTGGGTGTTGCTTTCATAACAGCTGCTCTTGAAATATTTATTAAGTGAAAAAATAAGATAATGAAGTTAGAGAGTAACTCATTGCCATTCCTCCCATTATCCATAATTGTTATATAAATTCTTGGTGTCCAAGTCCAATTGAAAGACAACATTTTTATTTATTTTTATTTACACAAAACACACACAAATATTCTTCTTCTTGTCCAAACTTATAAGCAGTCAAAAAACGAATTTGAAATTCCTTTTTGTCGTATGATAACCTAAATTTAAAATGCAAAACTTTAATGAAATGCATACTCGTGTGTCCGCACTATTAACCACGTCTCGATTCTGTGATAGTGCGTGTAAGTGATTACCGAAATCGTTACGCAAGGTAGAGTTTTAGAGCCTTCAGTGAGTGTTACATCGGAACCGATGATATATTAATATATGATGAAATTACAGTTAGTTGTAAAAGCTGCAAATTTTTGTTGTGTCTGTAACAAACTTGAAATTGCCAGTCAGCTGTTTTTTATTATTGAATATTGTCGCGATGCCCAAACAAATTGGCAAATATTTTCATATCACTCTGTCTTTTATTTATTTGCTTTATAATGTTGCGCCTACAATTTATAACTTAGTAATAGGATTTTAGCGTAGCAGTTTTTGCCAGGGCTGTTGTTGCAGTAGCAGTTGTAGCAAAAATAGGCTATGATAAGGATACACCTGTATTGTATAAATACAACCATTTGTATTTTATTTCGTTCGCGTCTACGCCATACTCCCTGGTTTTGCTTTTTCACACAGCAATATTTCTTTGACCTTGTGTAACATTCTTTTTTTTACATAAACTGTTTTTTGAAAAATGGAAAAGTAATCGTAAATAAAAGAAAATCAATAGCTGTTATTTTGGAAAATAAATACGTTAAAAAAGCAAAATCAATGTGACATCAACCTAAATTGGCAAATAAGAAAAAATCTTTTCAACTACTTCACTTTCGTCTTTCGTCAACATACTTACCGACAAGAAAATGTTCATAGTGGAAAAGAGGGTTTTATACAATAAGAGACAATTACGGGTTTTGAAGTTTTTTTTCATTTGATTTTCAAGTAATTTCATCTGGCAGCACTGAGCTTATGTGCGAATATGAGAGAAACAAGAAAAACGAGAGAAGCGAGTAACAAGTCTGAATTCAAGTACGAGAAAAAAATGAAAACATAGACAACAAAAAATTATTAAATGTAGGAGTAAGCCAAAGTGAAGAAAATGTAAAAGAAGAAGAAGAAAAAGCAGCTGGTTTAATATTTCTCAGCGAAGCTACCAATCTGAGAGTGTAGCAGACACAAAACATACAAATACATGCGCAGTATCAATATCAGCTATAATTAAGCTCGAAATTCAAGCTGATGGTACTGTCGAGATTTGTGTGAAGGTCCCAAGTGCTGCGAATTGTTCACCATGATTTTCAGTATAATTGGTATTTTGTTAGAAAACTATTTTTTGTTTTTTGTTTTTCCAAATTTTGTTAACACGTTTGCACACAAAAAGGGCAAACTATTAGAGAATGCCAAATTCTGGCATTTGCACTGAGAAATGAGTAATCATCAGCCAGCAACCCCACACTAACATACACACACACACATGTAAAATCAAAAGCATTTGAACATCTCCAACCAGTTTCGCATCAAATTTATAATTTGAATAATGGCGAAGAAAAAAGAACTCAAACGTGAAGATAATTAGGAACATGAACATTGTGTGTTTTAAGAAAAAATAGCCACTACTGAATTCAGACCAAGATCTGGGAAAGAAACGCTGATTTGCTAATGCGTGAATTCTACAAATTTTAGGTAGTACTTCTAAAGTTCGCATTTTCAAGCTAACTCTCAAACTCTTAACTCATTTTGTAAAGAATTACGTGTAACTTTGAAATAAAGTCGTAATGTACACAATGTAAAAGTAAGACCGTTAATGGGAATTTAAAAGATTTGAAAAATATCATAATCAATCAAATTTAGAACTGGAATTAAAAATCGTTTGTTGAATTTCCAAAGATGTTTGCTTTTATGAGACACGATTGCTAAATAATTGAGAAATCAATTTAATTTAAAATTAAACTAGGTACATATCTGTGATTTTTCCAAAAATTCTCAAATAATGAAAGTCGGTGCAATATTTTTAAAAATGTTTTTTCACGTTTAAGAGTTTTCTAATTTTGTTCCCTTACATAGTTGTTCAATGATAGAGAAGAGTGTTCACGTTATCACGAGTTCACTGTATGTTTGTGTGTACTTGCATAAAAGAAAATAATTGCAAGCGTCAGTTTCATTTAATAACAGATTTATTACAAGACATCATCATCTGCAACTTCCTCATATTCGTAGATTTTTTTCTTGTTTTAATGTTATTATTTTTTTTGGCTTACGATTCTTTTGCTGTTGCTGTTTGTTGTTGACGAAGGTGAACCACTCATACTCTCTCTTACACACACACACAAACATACACGCGAGCGTACATATGCATGCATGTACACAAAAGCCGTAGCAACGCAATTAGTTGAGTTCAGTTTACTGTATCTAACAGATACTCTGATACTACATACTACAATATTATGGCCAACATCCGTGGACTTACAGCAAAGTGTTTGAGCTGCTTGCTATTGCGTTGCTATTGGCTTTGCTGTTGTTGTCTTGTGGTGGGTATTAATTCGATTTTACTTTAGCAACTTCACATTTTTATTGTTTTCTACTTTACCTATTTTCATATTCGTCTTCTTTTACTGCTCGTTCTATTTTACATTCCACTCTCTCACTTCTAACATGGGTATTTAAAAGTTTATATTTGTGTGTTTCAAATGAAGGCTCATATTAACTGGTAACGCTGATATTTTTCATTTTAGTTTTTTCTTTCTCAATTTCATTCATTCTCTTTCTCATTTGGTATAAAAATCAATTTATTGCATCGGAGGCATACAAAATTGGACTCAAATCTGCATCATACTATATATATTCAAATTAAAATCTCAAGCACCTCACCTCATCAAAACACAACAACAAAGAAAAACTTAGCGAATTTTGAAAACACAAGTTGCCATTTGAGCCCCTCAAACACACACACACACATAGCACGGTTTTAAATGAGAATTCACCTTATTTATTGGAGATTCTTGATGTAGTAGTTGATGCTGCCGCTGCCGCGCGTCAAAGAAACCTGTTTTGCACAATTTTTTCACTTAGCTTTTTCTTCTTTTTGCTTCTTAGCACAATTTTCACATTTTCTTCTTTTGCGAATAAAACTTTGTTTCTTTTTTTTTGGAAATTGGCTTTTTGACAGAGCCAAAATGGCATTCAAATGCAATTTGTTGATTTTCTTTTAATTAATTAATTATTGCACGATTTTTTATTATTACATACTTAAAATATTACATACTTTAAATGAAAAAATCACTTGAAAAATTATTACTACCAAAATTTACAAAATCCGTACCACAACACAAACCACACTAACTCAAATCTGGCCATCGACTAACTTACAAAATTAAAATTTTATTTACATTTCTGCCCGCCATATCTCTAGCCACAAAACCGACTTGACAACACTGAGAAAAGTTCAAAAACCGAATCGAAACTTTATGGGAGAGGGAGAGAGCTTTTTCGTCTTCTCGCGCAGAGTTAAAAGTAAAAGAGAAATGGCTTGAATTTGGCATTTAATACAGGGGCTCTTACCAACATATTAGGTCTGTTCCAGACTATTCTATAGAATCTGTAGAATCTTCTGATTTACAATCACCATTTTCATTTTTCAGAAATAGCTGAAGCTCTTACAACATCAGAAGTTAAACAGCCACTTGCGTCATTAATCTGTTGAGAATGTAATTAAAAATTAAATATACTATTAATACATTTTCAAATGTCTTTTAAACATTTTTCACAAAATTTTCTAAAAATTCTTTATTTATACATTAATTTCAAATTTGCAATATATTTTCACAAAAACAAAACAGCTGATTGTTTGACACTATTAACATTTTTACCCGAAGAAAAAGTGCGGGCTATTTCGAGCAAGAAGAAGAAGACAATTACTTTCTCATCTCCGCTCCCATTTGTAGGTTTTTTGAGTAAGGCAACGCTTTCTGGGCTGTTTTGGGCAAACGCGTTCAACCTCGTTGTTGTACGGGAACGGACCTAGTGTCAGTGTTGCCATATTTTTTTGGGCAAAAACTGTAAAAAGTAAAACCGAAAACTGTATTTTGGAAAAAAAAATGTAACTTATAAAAACAAAAAAAAAATTGAATTTTCAATATTTTATTACTCAGTCAATTTAATATTTATGAACTTAATTTTTTTTTTAATATGATACTACATTATTACAGAGTATAGAAAAAAAATTTTTTTTTTTCTTCATTCATCTTTCCTCCAGAGGGCGTCTTAGTCGGCACCTACAAAAATAGGTCCATGGCGGACCGTCTGAAACAAAAAAATCAAACGGAATTGTTTAATATACATCTCGTTACGCAGGAATCAACCAGATTTAATGTAAAAAGCAAAAAAAAAAAGAATTCAAGTTTTAAAAACAAAAGTGTCGAAAAAGTACCTGTTTTTTAGATGTTTTTCTCTATAAAACCTAAAATACAAGCAAACAAGTGTAAAAACTTGTCAAAATTTATATGAAATTTGACAGTAAGGTTAAGTCTTTACAAGGTTTACGAAGCATTCACGAGTGTACAAGAATATGACATAAATTTTAATGTTTTTAATACTTGTTGTTGTTTTTCTGTACTAACCAGTGATTTCTTTTATTTAGTTAATTAATTTAATTTTTTTTTTTACTTCGAAATCGAACATTTTTTATTACATTTTCTCAAATTTTTTCCAAGTATAAAAGCGATATTCTTTCCGATTCTCGGAAAAAATCGATTTTATAAAATCGTCTAAATCAGACAAGCTTTACGTCCATTGTACTATATCCTGTGTTCCCTTTT
The DNA here is from genome assembly GCA_963691655.1 of Toxonevra muliebris. Lineage (NCBI taxonomy): Eukaryota > Metazoa > Arthropoda > Insecta > Diptera > Pallopteridae > Toxonevra > Toxonevra muliebris. The sequence goes on along the minus strand of OY829327.1, from coordinate 1,271,384 downwards.
GCTATTCTTTAAATCTACCAGATTTATTAATAGATCTTAGCAGATCCTGCGGTGTTAGAGAGCTCCGGTGTTCGTCTCCCAACACTCCAGTACCAAATATGCTTACTCTGATCTGGCACAAAGCGGGGCAGACACTAAGAAAGTGGTCCGCCGTCTCTTCACATTCTTCCTCCAAACCACAGGAAGCACAGAAGGCACTAGCTCCTAGGCCAATCATATGCAAATGTTTGGCCCAAGAGAAATGACCAGCTGCCTGCAGCTCTTTCTGTTAAGTGATAACAGAAAGTCTGTTAGACGCTTCGAGATAACATAACATAGTCTTTGTCTGCCTAAAGCCCCTCAGGTCCTCCCATTTACGATTGTGGTTCAAGTCGACCCACTCATTAATGGTGGTTTTGATGGCTGTAGATGACAAAGAGAGTACAGGTTCTGGGTCCAGGAAACCAGTTTCTGAACCCTTTTTGGCCAGAAGGTCAGTCGATTTATTTCCTGAAATTCCTGAGTGTCCAGGAACCCATATCAACAGCAGGCAATTGTATTTTCCGACACAATCAAGCCTGGATTTACAATGAATAACCAGTTTAGTCGTGGTTAGAGGATTAAGCAAGGATTTAAGCGCAGCCTGACTGTCACTGAATACACAGATACTCCTTTCTCTCCAACCATTATCAATAATATGGTCCATTGCCTTGATGATTGCAAAAATTTCTGCTTGAAAAACAGAAGCATACAACCCAAGGGAGAAGTGATGGTGCACTCCATCATTTTCAATAAAGACCCCAGAACCCGAACTGAATTCTGTTCTGGAGCCGTCAGAGAAAATACGCTTGCAAAAACCAAGTTTGGGCCTCTAGAATTTGTATTGTATAGCGCTGTTTTAAAACTGGAATTGTTGGAATTGTATCGGATGTCATTGATAGATATCAGTACCTTCAACAATGTCACCAATATCCCAGCAAGTGTCATACCAATACCCATTGCGTTTAAGCCTACAGATGGCTTTGACAGCCTCTCCTTTGGCAAAAATGTCAAGGGGTGGTAAGTTGAGCAATGCATCCAAGGATGGGCCAGGTGTTGTAGGAAAAGCTTCGGTACAGCAAATGGCCACAGCCCTTTGAAGTCTGGCAAGATCTTTCCTAACGCTGTCAACATTAAGTCTGCTCCACCAGACTATGGATGCATAGGTGATTATGGGTCGAATCATAGCCTTATAAAGCCATAAGACTTTATAAGGTGATAAGCCCCATGTTTTGCCAAAAATAGCCTTACATTGACAAAAAGCTGTCAATGCCTTCGATACCTTTAGCTCAACATGAGAACGCCAAAGAAGTTTGGTATCTAGAATGACTCCTAGATATTTCATTTCTTGGGATAGCTAAATAGTGATTCCTCGGAGTACTGGTAAAACGAGACCATCAATTTTCCTTCTCTTGATGAAAAGAATAACACCAGTTTTAAGTGGGTTAACTGATAGCCCGTTTGAGCAACGTCAGCGTCATAATATGAGGAAAGTGTTTTTCTGAAAAACTGTCAGTTTTTTTAGTTTTGTACGCAGATTCGAATTATTTTGAATAAATAATGGTTGCGTTCAGAAAATGACCTCTGCTCAGCAACTGAAGTTGAGCTGAAGTATCAGAAAAATAATACGCTCAATTAAATGACGGCTGCTCAATATAATTTGTGTCGATCATAGAGTGATCAATTTGCGTTCATAAGATTCACAGGTAGCAGTGGCAGAAACTACACAAATTTTTTATGCCATAAATTAGGCGCTAACGGGTTAATGTCCTATTAATTTTAAAATAAAATGCAAAACTTACCAGTTGTACTTGAATAAATTTGTAAAAAAAACAGTGGGAAACTGAATTTGGTTAGTGCTTAAAAAATTTGAATTTTGCAAGAATTTTTTAAGAAATGGTGCATAATCGTTCCGAGAATAGTCTCTCATGCTTATCTCAAATTCATCAAATTTTGGATTTGTTACACTTTGGAACTGAGGTATCGATATAATCTTTCCAATCACCATAGTTAAATATGGCTTAATCTATCCGACGAAGATTACCCACAACGTGTGCAAAAATTCACTGCGTGTTTACAATTAATAAATAGATATCTGCTATAAGAAATTACAGTTTTTAAACTTAACTTATTATAGTATTTAAATAAAGGCATAGGTTAGGTAGTACTGTCTGGCCAAAGCCACGCATAAACCTTTAGGTCCTTAGCGATATCAGATAAGAGCCTTATAGGAATTATTTAGCGAGTGTACACATTATTTAAGATACGATCGTGGTTAGTAAATCTTTGAAGGCAGCTCACCCCCAGTTTAGCGACCTTGCTCAGACCCTCAAACTGTGGAGGTTCTAAGTACGTTAATCGAGTCTCAGCGAGCGCGGAACAGAAACAAAGGAGATGCTCTAGAGCAGAGGTTCTCAAGCTTCCGTTTTGCGTACCATCAATGTACAATGTGTATCAAACGCGTACAACAGTTTGCCGTTTATTATCTGCAAGCGTGCCATCTTTAGAGGCTTCACATACCACAGTTTGAGAAACCCTGCTATAGAATTTCCTTTTTATCCTGCTCCATACATTTCTTGCACCTGTAATTATCAGTTAATTTTAGTTTAAATACGTTCTTGTCCACCAAACAATGGCCAGTTAGTACGCCAACTACTGTTCTGCAGATTTTGCACATCTCTCGCTGTAGAGGCCACACATGACTTTAGCGATTTTGCATGTGGCTATATTTCTCTACCTAGCTTTCGCCTTCTTCCCCATGTGTGTTTTCAGGTTACAATTTGCTACCGGAAGGGGCATCAGTACTTCACTGGTTTGGCCTTAAATTTGGCAGCTTAGCTCAGCTTTTCATGATTTTGCCGACAATCTCATTTCCCTCCATGCCTTTGTGACTAGACACCCTATAGATACACAATCTACGTTTGGTAGTCAGTTTCTCTTTGGGTGATGTCTAGTGTGGTGTCAACGCCTTCATAGCTGATTGTCTATTTATATATATGTTTATTGTTAAGTTGATCGTGACATCGCTGCATGCAAGCTCCGCAGCCTTCCATCGGCAAATATTTCTTCCTAGAATATGCTTACAACTATTCGTTCATTTGCCGTTTTCCTTCTTGATAAGGTTGGGCATGGTTGGGAGCTTCGATATTAGTTTTCTTAACCTCGCCACTTCCCAAAATGAATTATTGCTAATAATTTTACAATGTAACCCTGTTTCGATCTCATGATTCGGCATCAAAAGCCAAATCCATGGTGAAATCATGTATAATAGTGCGGACACACGAGAGAGCATAAGTATACGGGTTTGGACATCAACAATTTATAAAACAATTATGGATAATTGGAGGAATGGCAATGAGTTACGCTTCCACTATTTTATTTTTTCACTTAATAAATATAACAAGATCAAGATGTTATGAAAACAAAATCTAAAATGTCTGAAAAATGTAAAGATCTTAAATTTTTCCTGTTTTTTACAACCTTGTGTTTTAGGGATGCTTGTTACTTTCTTCATTTCAGACGGATTTCAACGAAATGAGTCTGAAATGCAGAAATTCATTTGGCACTTTTTGTATGGCGAAATTCTGCATTTCAGAAGCATTTCAACGAAATATTAAATTTATCTGAAATGCACTCTCGCGAGTCCGCATTATAAGGTGATAGCAAGATTACAACAATTTCACTTTGGCAAAAACAACACATCTTTGTTGTTGCGTCAGAAATCATAAAATGCAAAAATTAGCCGTACAACAAAAAACTTACAACACATCTTTGTTGTTGCGGCTATAATGGCTGCATGGAGAGAATAAAAAAATGGAGAGCAAACATAAACAAACAGTCAAAAATAAACAATGATTTTGACAGCCAATGCCATGGCGAAATTATAACAGGTGACAGCAGCGTCAGTTCTTTCTTCTTCTTCTCTAATTTTTTTTATATGAAGATAATTTCAACTGTCAAAATCTTTGTTTTGTTTGTTTTCCATGCATTTGTTCTTGTGTTTTTGACAATTACGATTTTTAGCAACAACAAAGTAGCGTGTTGTTATTGTTACGTTGTACTTGTTGTAGTGCTGCTATCACCATGTTAAATCCGCCTTGGCCAATGCTATTGACCTCAAAGAAAGAAGAAGAGTGAGTAGCTGGTAACTTCAACCAGTGTGGCCAACTCAAAACTTTTCCCGATAAATTTTGAAAATTAAAACACAGAAATAAAGTGAGTTAGCGGTCAGCGGGTGATGACGTAAATAAACCGCACTAATGTTTCAGACTAAAGAGTGTGTTATGGCCAGAAGAAGCGATAGTAATAAAGAGAATATAGACTTCGACATCAATATGTGATAGTTATAAATTATTACTCTGTATATTTTTTTGTGATCAAAGTGTATAAAATACTCCTTTTCCATTATGTTATTTTAGTTTTTCTTGTGATTATATAATTTAATAATGCTGTGGATTAAAAACTTAAAAAATACATATATTTAATATTTTCTTTTTAATACAGCAGAATCCCATTAATTCGTAATTGCCAGGCACCAGCAAGTTTTTACGAATTACAGAGGTTTTCGACTTAACCCTTTCACCCTCTGACTTAGTTTCTTCTATAATTTATGCATATATTAAAATAAATTTAAAAAAGTAATGTGTCCAGGACTCTTAATCCTTACAGTTATCCTTAAGTTTTCCAATGGGACATAATGTCTGCTATAACCTTTGTAACCAGGAATTATAGCAAAGCCAATTTACGGTGATAACACTGCATGCATACAATCCACTCATTGACAGCCAGCATCAGTCTGAACATAACCACAACCTAATTGCACTTTCCATAATCTGCTGTAGGACATCATCTTGTTAAAATTTCACAATAATCCTCTCCCGCAATTATTTTCTCATAGGTACGTGCTCGTTCGCCGTATTGCGAACGAACGAGGCCTAATGTAAACGAGCAGTCCTATTCAGGGATCGGACTTTACTGCAATCGTAGTAAATTTACCACGTTTTCTTTTGCTTGATGAACTTGGCAAAGAAAAAAAGGCACAGCTATTTGTAAAAATAGCTTAAACAAATGCAAAAAAAATTCCACAAACAAAAAAATTCCATAAGAAAAAGTAGAAAAAGTATGTAAAAATCAGAGGTGTGCATCTACCGGTAGCAGTAAAGAAGCTGCTCAGTTTAAATGATTGCAATGAGTTTTTAATGTTTTTTCCGATTTTATGAACTTTTTTTAAATATCCATATTTTTATATAAAAAAAAATATTTTTTTATATTACATAAATTTCTGAATTAACTACGGAAATTTTGGTTTGCTAAGTTTTTTTGTATCATTTACTACGATATTAGATTTTCAAGGTCCGAATCCTGGTCCTATTCCCAAAAAGTGATGCCAAGTTTCTAATACCTTTCTAGTACCTTTTTCAACCCTGCTGAAAATCACACTGCTCTATCACATTATTCGTTTCTTTCTTTTTTCACCTCATTGCCTATAAACTAAGCATTGTTTCTATAGTCATCTCTGTTGCGTGAGTGGAATGTGGAATCGACAAAGAACAACAACAAATTACGAAAAGTTGGGAAAGGAAAAGTGAAGAAGGAGAAACATATTTGTGGAAGCAGCAGCAAAAAAATAAAATGTAATAAAAGCGCCACAAAAATTGTAATAAAATAAAAATAAATAATTTAATTGTGTAGTTGCGTGTGCGATTTTTTATATTTGCTTCCGCATATAGTGAAATTTTTGTGAGAATTCTAAAAACTAACAAAAAGTGCGACGGTAAGCAGTTGAAGAGTTTGTGAAGCGTCGCCTCCGTTCGCTTCTATATTAAAATTGGCCGCACATTTTTCATCTTCACAAAAAAAAAAAATTCTTCAAAGCTGAACATTTTCTCAATCAATAAATTTTAAAAACAAACATTTCTTTACCCTTTTCTATATTCTATTCTAGTAATTAAGTTGTTATCTGCTACGAAGAAGCATAGGAGATCTTGCGTTTCCACTTTTTCCCTTGCTCTGCTGCAGTTGCGGTTATCATAAAGCGCCACATCTCAGCTATTTATAAGCGCGCGAAACTGTTGTCGACTGCTTCAAAAATGGTACGTCGCCGCACGCGCCCCCCTAAATCTGCTTCGGAAGAACCTCCGCGATTTACTGGTGTTGGTAGTGGCGTGACGGCTAACGGTGGTGGCCCACTCGAGGACCAATATTTTTCGAGCCCAAAAAGAAAAGATTGTAAAATTGATAATGACACGCCGGAAGACCTGTCCACTTTGTACGAAGAGGATACGGAGCATTTGACAGCCAATAAATGCAAATCATCAGGCAAAGCTAAAGGTGAACGTAATAGCATCTCTGGCAGAATAATCGGTAGGTTTTTGTTTAGTATCTAATATCCAAATTAATATGCGAAATAAAAGGGGTCAGTTATTCTTATATAAGCAACTTCTTAATTTGTAAATTTGGTTAATTTGAAATTTCATATGTGGTTTTTGATATATCTTGATATTCATCTTGCTTTTGTCGAAAATTTCAGAATCATACACCAAAATCTCTTATTTACGTTTTTGCAACCTTCTCTACATAATGCGAATACAGTTTTACCAAACAAAAAAAAGAAAATGTTTGTTATTTTTTATGTATTTTTCTAATAAAAATTACGTCTACCCAAATTTCAGGGATTCCTCTCGCTACAAGATCGCAAACTAGGACGATCGAAAACTTCTTCAAAGCGAATACTGCTGCTAAAAACTCAAAATTAAGTTTAATCGCTGAAGAGAAAAAGGCAGGCGCTGCCTTTGTGGACTTGTTGACATCTTCGCAGGTCGTCAGTGGTAATGACGAGCACGAAACGGTCAACTCCGTATCGCATCAGCAGCACGAAGTTTCTTCTATGCATCCCGATTTCGTTTTTGACCTTAGTGAAGACACTAACGACTCTGACGACACTGAATTTTCAGATGAGGCAGTCGCTGGCGCACATGCCATTGATTTTTGCACTCATCGTGCACCACTTCGAGACAGTTATTCTTCGCGCAGCAGCACCACAGACAATATATTCCTGCAAGAACCGGTGCTTACACTCAATGTGGACAAAACCCTCAATCAGGCATCTTCAATAAAAATAAATAAAACAATTGAAGCCGAACCAGTTTTTTCATCCCCACCATCACTGTCAGCAGTTGCACTTAACGGCCGATTCCATCAAGTTTCGTTGAATGGTTCGTCGTCATTCAAACACGATTCGTTCGGTTTCGAATCAAAACCTGTGGCTGTGGAAATGAATAGAGCTTGTGGTGCTAGAGATGTCAATCTGTTGCCGGAGAAAGACAACGACAATAGTTCGTGTGACAGCGGCGTTGCATTTACTAGTTCAACGGATAATAACAATTCACCGCCACTCGCTCACGCTATCGTTTGTGCTGAAGAAACAATTATGGTTGTTAATAACACCAGCGGCGTTGTTGGGAACAACACGCAGACGCGTCGCCGCAAGCCGGCTACGCCACATCGCATAGTGTGCCCTTCACCGATGAAGTCGGCAACTCGCGTAGTTTCACCAGCTGCAGGTATCATCTCACCGTCAGCACGAAAAAATGTTGCCTCAAAGGAGCAGTTATCGCCGCGAAAATCTCCTCGACATATGGCAGCGGCAGCTAGTTCCAAAACACGAAGAAGACTGAATACGCAGAAAGAACAAACGCCTTACAATCAGACAGCCACTTCTGAAAGAGAAGAGAATGACATGCAAAACAGTTGCAAGCAGGTTAGATGTAGTTTAATTGATGTTATTTCTTAATATTTAAAATTGCCCCATTCTCATTCCTATAGAATGGCTATATTGACCATGACATTGTCGTTATTGATCAGGATGAAGATTTAGAGGATGTTGCCGACATTAAATTCTGTGGAATTTCAACAAACATTACTGGCCTCACTGCCACAAATAACATAAACTCCAAGTCGATTCTTTCAGCTAAGGATCCCACTGCCCATGAAAATTCAACCAATAATAATATCCATATTCAAATAGCCAAAAGTCAGACGACCAAAACATCGAAGTCATCGTCTATCAACACCAAAACGCATCAACCAAAGATCAACCAGCCGCTGGCTGCAACAAATGGTAATCGTCAGCTTACCGAATTCTTTCCGGTGCGGCGTAGTGTTCGCAAAACTAAAAGTGAAGTTCATCTAGAAGCTATGCGTAATCTTCAACAATGCGTACTCGAAGAGCGTGCCGAAGGTCTCAAAATTGCTTACTTTGAAGGTAAGGGCCGCGGCATCATTGCCGATAGACATTTTCACCGCAACGAATTCGTTGTCGAATATGTGGGGGATCTCATTTCCGTCACTGAGGCAACCGAGCGTGAAAAACGATATACACTGGACGAGAATGCGGGGTGCTACATGTATTATTTCAAACACCAAAATCGGAATTATTGCATTGACGCCACCGCAGACACAGGCAAATTGGGACGTCTGGTGAACCATTCACGCAAAGGGAACCTCACCACCAATGTAATTTTAGTGAGGAATCGTCCACATTTGATACTTCTCGCCAATCAGGACATAAAGCCAGGAGAGGAGCTAACCTACGATTATGGCGACCGATCGAAGTTGTCTCTACAACATCATCCATGGCTGGCTTCCTAATTGAAAGATTGACTGGTAATTTGCATCATTAGCACTACCATAATACCACAAGACAAATGACTTGCAAGACAAGTCAACACAAATAAAACGAAGTGGGTTAGAATGAATGAAATGGAACCGAATCGATAGATTGAAAAATTTGTTTTTATTGACCACAAATGCGTATTCGTAATTATAATAATTATTATTAATATTATAGCAAATTAAATCTACTCTAAATTTTAAGTAATTTTTTTTAAGCAAGCGCCTTATTTGTTGCCGCTTAATTAACAGAAGAGCAACGAATTTAGCGCGCATAATCATTGCAAAGAAGGTTCTGCATACCTAAATTATTATGATATCGATAAAGAAAGCAAAACATATAAATACATTTTCAATTGTTAAAAGCCTTTGTTAGTTGTAAGCCAAACGTTTAAATTTTTGTAGCGCAGCTGTGTACTTTCCTCCAGCCCACATCTGTGGCGAATACTTCTTTATACTACATACAGAAAGTTCAACGACAGCGAACTATGAATATCAATAAAACTAAGTATGTCTGAGCGAAATAGGAAAATTTGGGAAAAAGCTGTTTGAAGTGATGAGAGTAAATTTATTATCCAAAACATTTTTTTTCAAAAAAGGTAGTGGCAAATTCTTATACTGAAATATAAAGAGAGTGGCTCACCAAACCATGAATTAAATATTCAATGCAATAATAGTTTTCTTTTGTTTTGGTGAATGTTGTGTCTGGAATCCACAATTTTTTTCCCGTGAAATACTTTCAAATTCACACAAAATCGAAAAATGAACGAGGAGAACATCAAATGGAGGATATATATTTAACCCTCGTCTGCACTTAGTTGTAGTTCAATTATTTTTTCTCACATTTTATTCTTTTTGTAATTTTTAGGGTAGTAGTGATGGATTATGTTTCGCGATTGCTTTTCTGTGCGCTTGTATCTGAGTGACCCCAGAAAAGATTAGCTTTATCAAGTATTCGTATTCTCACATACCCAAATATTTGGATCCCAGTCGAAAATAGATCGATACAACAAAGGAAAATTTAATGGCGTCTGAAAACTTTTTGAGATTATACATGACAAATAAAGTAAATCAGTGGCGTAAATAAGATAGGGTGAGATACATTGAAATAAAATTACTGGGTTAATCTTAAGGCATTGCACTGAAAAATCTTGGAGAAAATGAAAGTTACACATATTTTGCTGTCGCTATGAAAAGCCAATATACTTGTAGTTGTATCGTTTAATCATGAGAGGCAAAAGGTTTCAGCAATTATCAGAATATGGTTTTAAAATTGATGTGTATTTGTTTTTAGTAATTCACAAGAATAGAATCAACACATTTATTTGAATTTTTTTTAATAATCTTCAATGCAATACACCAATCACACAACATTTTATAAAGAACTAAGCTTATATTTTAGATATACACACACTCTCGCACTCACACAAAATCATAAATACAATATATACCCCATAAAACTTAATCCCGGAAGATCAGCATGAGACGTGACGCGCGCCTCCCGTTTGTATGGCCTTATTGAAAGCGTGTTTCGTTATTTGCTTTTATAAATGTTGGCCTTGCAATATGTTTTGACGCTTTTTACTTTTATAACTGCAAAAGGGTACCGAAAAAACATTTTGAAAAAGGGAAATGAATAAGAAAAGCACGTGAAGTTGTTTGATTTACTCATTACAGTCGTAAACGAAAATGTACAATATTAAGTAGTAAAAGTAAAATAAACATTTAACTCCAATATTTGCTAAAGCTAACGCAAAACGTGTTTGTTTCTAAGGTTAAAAATAATTTAATTTTAAATTGTAATATTTAATTCATTATCGTTTTATTCCTAATTAAACAACATATTCATTTTTAAATCATTCAAAAGTAAAAATACTAGTTGTAAGGAGAAATAAATTAGAATAATAAAAAGTTACATAAATAATGCACTAAATTCACAAAAATGTATGGAGTTTGTTATTTAAGCTTTTCGAAAAATAAGGAATTGTTCGTTATCTTATTGAGCAAAAAAGCTAACGCATCTGTTAAAGAATCAGTAAGGCCACCTTGTGGTCTAGATTTTTCAAAAAATTTATTTTTTATTTTATATTTCAAAAGTATAGGTTTTTAAAAGTATACTGTATCAATATTTCCAGTATTTCGACTTCTACAGCCTATTTAGCAGGTGAGCGCACAAGCAGATAAAAGGGCAGACTGAAGTTTAAACTCATTTATCTCGAAACTATATTTTTCTGCACGGTGGGAGACAAAAAACAAAAAGTACTCGACCGTTTCGTCTCTAATTTTACTATATTATTCAGTAAACCAGTGCTTATCGCAGGAACTAAAAAAAACTTTCTACGTTGAATACTTCTTACTTTTTACATACAAAAAGTAATGAAAAAACGGTCTGTTTTCGTAACGTAAGTTTCAACAACGCGCCATTTTGTTAATTTTTTTTTCATTTTAGTTCCTGCTATAACTACACTCATACTGAATGTAATTTTTTTTTTGTTTTAGATCAGTGGAAAATCCAAAACATGACCCATCAGCAAGATCCGTTTTTTTTTTTGAAGAGGGCAACTGTAGCACCAATTTTAGTTTACTTAAAATTATAATTTTTTTAAATATTTTTATATTTTTGTTAAAGTAATAAAATATATCTACAAAGTTCAAATACTATTCCTCATTATTTCATTAAAAAAAAATCCTAAAAACTCGTCAAACTCAAAGGCGCTAGACCAAAAGGTCCCCTTAAGGAGCTGTAAGTACAAATAAATGCCTACATTATTCTTTGAAGGATCACTTACATTGCATTAGTCCCTGCAGTGGCTGTACCTGCACAACTAGAGAGAGTTTAAGAAGAATGTCAACGAGTTCCGATGTTACCGACGATCATACAAATAATTTTGTAGCCAACACTTATCGTAAAGCAAATTGCTAGGTTTTTATTTTTTTTTATTTTTTGTATATGCAAAATGGGTGCGATCTAATTCATTTTCAACCTTCAATAAAATCGATATTAATGTTTTTCGAATACTTACAAAAACTTCACAATAAAGTAGCTGTAGTTGGTTCTCGACGGTTTTATTGCCCGCAATGTGACAATGGCCTGGTATCCAACAAAGGTGGCTTTGTTATGTGTAGACAAGCACTCGAAATTATTGAAAAGCGCTTGAAGGAGTTTCGAAGAAAAGCTGCACAATGAGGATACCTTGAGAGCCGCCTGGCTGGAAAAATAATCTGCCTTTTATTTTTAGCTCATCTCTCAAAGACACCAGAGACCGACAAGTCATTGTAGCTAAAAACAACTTATAGGTTTTATACTATAATAAAAAGAAATAATTTTTTAGGAAGTCGTCAGAGTTTTCTACAGGCCCAGAAAGCCCTAGTCACTTTCGTGAAGACATTTTTTATATGAGTATTTCAATTAAGTCCTTTGACTTGTGTGCTACCCAATCACTTGATTTCTTTAGATTACTTAATTATATTGCCTTGAATAGATAACTGAGCAAGGTTCAATATGTATCGTGCAGCGAAGTCCTGTGGTACATTAAATAATTTAAAACCAATTGGTGAGCGGATTTCAATACTTTAGTAATGTTTGAACCAAACTTTCCATTGTTAGCATCATTGATCATCCGATGGCTTTATAACCAGGCTCATTCAGCTTAGTTAGAAAATCAGTGATTGCAAAAAACGCTTAATAATTTTAAAATTTAATTCAATACTCTAACGTAGTAATAGATCTGATCTAACATTACCATAAAGCAGTTCAGAAGGTGAGTAATATGTTTATTTTGAACCCAAGGAAAAATTAGTTCTATACATTTTTTGGTTAGAGTTTTTCGAAATTTTCATATCAGCGAGACTAAGACTTTCTTCTTGCCAACAGTCAGATCAAATGTAAGATCAAACATTCACTAAGAACTTAGTTTTATTTTCATTAGTTTCTCTTATAAATAGTCTTAAAATTTATTTAGAAGCTGGTTTAAGGGAACCGATACATTGAAAATACCAAAAAAGCATGAATTTCAAGAATTTTTTTCAGGCGGAAATAATAAATCTACACTTTTGTTACTTTGCTATTTTTAAACATGGTTTAAGCTAAACAATTTTATTTCGTTTTTACAAATAATTTAAATAACAATGGCTGGAAGTATCGAGCCTTTACAGCGGGTCCACATGGGAGTTGCAGGAAATGTAGCTCCTTCTGCATTAATCTGAAATATTTAATGTTTTATATATATAGCTTCTGTGTGAACTTAAAAAAAACTGGAAAAAATTTAAATTCAAAAAGTTGTACGAGTTTAAAAAAGTCGATTTTTTAATATTTTCTTTTTGAATATTTTTGGAATTTGCCTATAACACCATTACCTTCTATGTGAACTTAATTGTTTTGTAAAATAACTTAAAACAAGTATTTTTTAATTGCATTAAGATCGTTTAAATATTGTAGTTTTTAAATCGTTTAAAGTTTCGGTGAGTAGAAAATGGATAGTATAACACATTATGTATTATGTGCCATAACTTTCTTATATTCGAAATTTCTTTCTGAAACTTTTAGCGAATATTCTTAAAATGCTATATTAACATTTTAGGACATGCTTTCTTTAAAAGTAACTCTACATTAAGCCCCTCGCGACTCATAAGAGAATGGCAGTCAAAGTATACAGTTTTTGCAGTTGCATGTAAATTTTAATAAATCCTCTTATTAATCTTTCGCAGTAATGTGATGTCATTTTGAATTCACAACATATCTGTGGCAACAATAAGTACACCATCACCAACAGACGACATTGTAGTCATTGTCGTAAGTTCAAGTAATTTTGAAATTGTGTAATGAATTGCTTTAAATAAAGAACATAACTAACTAAGTACTCTATTACACACTGTATAAAGCACGAGCCACGCAAAGGTGAAGAATTTCATATTTTTTTGCGGTAAATGATTAACTATATCGAGAAACGGATACATAACTTTGATTTTGTAACTTTTATTATTTAAGCTTTATTGAAGCAGTCTTGAAAAACATATATACACAGAAAACAAAACCAGCTTAAATTAGTATCTGATGCTTAATCTAAGTTCTTAAACAATTGCATAAAGATAAAGAAATTTAAAGCTACAAGTATACGTTTTGAGCTAATGAAAACAACATGTATGAGTGTGAAAAAAATATGTAATAAATACAAATCATTCGTAAATTATCATCAAGTTTCGATGGTAATTCTTTGTGCATGCACTTAAGATATTCGCATTTGGCTATGTTTTTAAGCATTTATTTACATTTCACATGTACATAATATTTACTTATCGACTATTTATTTAGTACTCATTTTAGCAGGAATGTTAGTTAGTTTTTTTTTGTTTTTGTAAAAATTGTAAGTTCTAATAAATATATCAAAATTTCAGCTAAAGAACATCGAAAAATAAATTTATAACATTTTATAAAATAAGTAACTGTTGGCAAAATCCATTTGAATATTTGAAAATTGGTACGAATTTTAACATTTATTGAGCAGAAAGAGTTTTTGGCAATATGCCGAAATTCAAACGCAGTTGTTCCAGCAACATGAATGTTATAATTGTATGTGGCCCGAGGCGTAGGAATGCCGGCACGTATCCCTTGAAGAAACCGAGTGGACCTAGGCGTGCGGTGTAGATTGTTATATCCCAGAGGCCTTTAAATTCTCCTGGTTTTGCGTTCATTGAACGTGTTTTCAGTACGTCAAGCGGTTGCGTGAGGGTTGTAGCAATAGCACCAGCTGCTAGGGAGGCTGTGAAGTGGGTACGCAGATCATCATTGAAGTAAGGAGTATTTAAGAGCATCGATTTAACCTGAATGGAAAGTATTTAATAAAGTGCTATGAGCCATGAGTTAACGTACCTGATCGTAGAATGCAATTTGTCCAATGGTCATCAGAACGCCTCTGCCTGTGGCGGTAGTGGCACCAGAGAATAAACGTTTGAATCCCTCGTGTCTATAGACTTTGATGAGTCCATCAATGGCATTTTTATAGCTAAAGTAGTTCAATGAATGCATTAATGTCAAGTTTACCTTGAGGACAGTGATTAACTTACTTTCTTCTCTGATCCGGTGGTAATTTAACATCGTTTTGCATGCGTACATTCACCATATCAGCAGGCGTTCCGACAATTCCACCTTGTTTTGGAAATATTTAATATTGTAAAAACATTCGTATACAGAAATCATTTTTTGGTGAAAATAAAACTCAATACCTATTGTGCCGGCTAGGCCAGCCAGAGCGATTTTGCCAAGGAATGTGTCCGTGTTGATTGTAGATTTTCCCACTTCGTAGATACCGAATCGTGTCATTGAGTAAGTCATCTGGCGTAGCACGGAAGCGGAAAGCCCATTGTAAAAAGCAAGAACTCCTGTTTAAAAATAAATTGAATTGGAAAAGTTGAACTTGGTGTAAATGTGGAAATTTTAAAGCCTTACCTTGTTCCCGAGCAATTTTAACCACCAATTGTGCGACAGACATTTTGCCCTGTTGTGTTTGAAGCGTTACTTTAATCAGATCAAGAGGATGTGTGCAGCAGGCAGCACCCGCGCTGGCAATACCACCAAAGTACCAGTACCCTTGACGCTTTGAGTTAATATTTACAGTGGACATTTTGAGGGATTGTTGTTTTTGTGAGATTTGAGTTTGAATGGAATTTTTAGTTCTGGAATACAAACAAAACATACAAATTTTAGATTATTGGAGATCATGATGCTGGGCTGTATTTATACAATAACTAAGTAAAGCTCCTCACAAAAAATTATCACCTTCACTGGAATGCTTGAGATTTTGGACGGTCGTAATTGGTGCTCTTTCCTATTCCCGAGTATTTTTTTTAAATTCCCATATTTGTGAATTCCAACATTTTTTTATATGACTATATTTTATTGCATTACCATACAGTATTTTCTTCGTTTCACTTTTCAAGGATACTACGCCCACGCATACTTGCACTCACTTCCCTGCGATTCTTCAGTTATTCGTTGTCAACACAGCTGTGCGAAAGGATAGAGTTACTACTATTTTCATCACTTGCTACTAGTACTTAGTTAGCACCTTTTCTTAATAGTGCAAGGAGCGTCAAATATCAGTACAAAGACGAAAAGAAACAAAAATAATTGCTTTCTAGAAAAAATTTCGAGATAGTCGACGAAATTCTTGGATTATGTAGAACATAATATGTTTCCAGACAGACAGAATTTGTGCCTTTTTAATTTGTTCTAAAGGCAACAATGGGAAAGCTGTTTTATTTTCACGGAAAAAGCTTTCAATGTTAAGCTTTAGTTTGACACTAAAAATTTTGACAGCTAAAAATCATATGTTTTTCGTATAAACTCAGCGCCTTTTTAATTTAATTGATGAAAGACAATAACAGAAGTTAATAATAATTGAGAAATACTTTTATATAATAGTGAGAATATTCTGAGGACATTTCGCGTTTTTGGTAAGAATTACTTTCATACTTTCTAAATTTTTTGGGTTTGTCATGGATCGGAAACAAGAGGTCTAGTTAGTTCTAGCGTAGGGGGGCACGTATGTAACATAGATTGTAGTCCAGATTTGAGTAATGATACAATTAAGAAATAAAATAACAAAAAAAGGTAATTTTTATGTTATTTTTCATATCACATTCATGCTGTCGCTAAAAAATAAATCAACGGAATAATAAAAAAATCGAAACGCAACCCCTAGTACTTGTTATATTCATCTAGACTACGGTTGAACCCAGACAAATAATATACCTATTCAAGGAGAATTTAATAACTAAGTTTAGCTTATGTATATGTATAAAGTTTGCTTAAAATTAATGAAAAACAATGTAAGTAAACCAAACCAACGTGCATAAGTGTAACTACAGCTGAACGACTAAGCCTGTAATTAGATTGGCAACTGTCATAATGGTAAATGATTTTCTAAAAGTATCTCTACAGATGCGAAGGTCATAAAGAAAGAAAGTAGAACTCGACCTCAAAAACCCCCGGTATCTACTTTGTACTTTTTTGGGAGTGGCTCTGGTGCAAGATCTGACCCCTCGAAATACTCCACAGTCTTATTGATTGGCTCATGCATTCCATAATTGGTTCTGTGATTTACTTGAGGCACTGAGAAATTTAGTTTAGCTAAAAGCGGATGGCAATGTATTCTTCCACTAATAATATCATGAGAAAAATTCCACAAGAGATAGTACGCCGCTAAAGTATAAAGTTCAAGAATAAGCATCTATATATTTATATCCAAACTACACTGCAATACTCTAAAATGGATCTAACAAACGAAGTAAAAAGTATTTTTAAGACAAGAATCGTTTAAGTCCCTTGTATTTCGCTTTACGAGCCCTAGAGTTTTATTGCATTTGGATCTAAGGATGTATGAGATTCTGCTAAGTTCAATATTACCAATTGAGTAGCAGTAGGTAGAGTGAGCAATCTTTTTACTAAATGTCATGCAAGTGCATTTCTGAATATTCAGCAGTAAATGATTGTCTAAACACCAATTATTATTTTTGATACCATTTTAAAGAACTCGGAAATCACGACTACGTGTAATTAGTCTTGCAATTTTGAAGTAGTCTGCGTAAGATAGAAAGAGGGTATTAGTAACAGTGATGGTATATATATAATTTAAAAATAAATTAAAAGCAAGGGACCAGAGCAGAGGCGACAGAGAGAGAATCCGAGTGATATCCACAGAATTTCACAAGTTGCGACCTCCCAGATAAGTAGTTTTTGATCCAATGTACGCAATTTTCCGCAAATCCAATTTTAATTAGTTTTTTACATAAAATATTAATATTTAGCCCATCAAATGCTGTGGAAATATCAATAAAAGCGACATCTATTTGATGGCCAGATTCGATAACGTTTATTAAAATCATGGCCAGGCCATGTTTTTATCAAGCAATTTCGGAATAGCAGACATTATGTCAATTCCACGATAATTTTCAATAACAATTTTATCACCCTTCTCATAAATTGGTAGAATGTAGGAAGCTTTGCATATATCCAGAACTATGGCATAGTAAAGGGAACCATTGAAAAACTGCTTAAAATAGAAGCTAAAGAAGAAAAGCAATTTTTTTAAAAAATAGGTTCCAAGACCGTTAGGACCCGGGCTACTATTCGCATTTCTCAATTAATGTGATTTCCTCAATGTCAAAAGCAATTTGGTTCAATTTACGACTTTCTTTGCTATATGTCAATTGCCGAGAGATCGAAATAATAGAGATATCCTGATGATTAACGCATCTTATTAATATGACCAAAGAATGATTTGGATCGTCTCGAATGGAGTTGATATAATTGGCATATAAAAATTTGTTGAGATTGTCAAATTCTTTACGGCTATGAGCAAAGTCATGATAATCTGAGGTTCTACCAGAGACTTTAAATTTATTGTGTAGTTTATTCCACCGGTAGTGAAGGCAACTCACGAGTAGACCAAGGGAATCCGAATCTAGTATGTGAAACATTTTCAGACACATGTTACTCACAAACACGGTTGCCACTTTGGTACAATTCTACCAAAACTGGTAAATTTTTTCCATTTTTCTGTGCATGGTGCATGTTTTTAAAATTTGGTACATTCTGTGGGCAAAGTTAGCTTTTATAGCAATTAAGAATTGCAAACATAATTTCAAAATACTTTAGAGATTAGAAAATTGTTCAGACTTAGCAATTTTTTGGCAAAAAGTAAGTTGTATTAAAATTGGAGTAGACGAAATATGCTTTGAAGAATTAACTAAAATTATATTCATTTTAATGAGCAGCCTTCAACTGCTGCTGATAGAAAGTTTTTTGCCTTGTGTCTAATAAAAAGCAAATTAAATTCTTAATAATAAAATGCTTTCAAAAACTGGCAAAAAGTTTTTAATAAAGTTATTTATTCCATTTAAAAAAAATTGGTACATATTGGTACAAAATAAAATGAGTAAGTGGCAACCGCGCTCACAAATTTCATAAATTATTTCATAAAATTTGTCAAAAGTAGCAATACTTCAAATGATCATAACTCAAAAACTTTTTTTCTGCGTGGTGAAAATATTTACAATTTAAGCACCAGGACATAGGAACTATTCTGCGAATGAATCAACTTAAACTTCAATTGGACAAAACCTCCTTTACTTGGAGCAGCTCAACAATAACTGAAACAAATACAGGCAATAACACAGAGTCGCTTAAGTCGAGATAAGCGAAAATTGAGTTATACTATTATTATTTATACCTAATATATATATATATATATATATATATTATATATACCTAATATTTCCATTTATTAAAAGCTACTTTTCTGTCTTATTCGAATGGTTGAAAAAGGCTTAGAACCCATGTTAAATAATTATTCATAATCACATGCCTCGGCGGCCTAACAAGATTTCGACATAAAACTGCGATTTTCCTTATAGATATAAGCTACTCTGTCTTATTGCCACAGATATTTACAAATATATAATAGTTGAATATGTATCTTTCGCCCATCCACATGTTCCAAGTCAAATCAATCAAGTCAAAATCCCTATATGGACATTTTTATTACCACAACAAGAAGTGTTCCAAGCCACAAATTATTCAGTGCTGCCCCATAGGCTACAAGCCAAAAAAACAACAAAACTACTTTTTGAAGTGAAACTTCTTTAGCGGGGCTGTGAATCGAAAAAATGCAACGGAAATTAGTTTTCATTGCAATCATACGAAGCTAATAAGAAACGAATTTATGCTGTTGTTAGTGATTGGTCACAGGGGGGTCGGCTTCATACAATACATCAGTTTTTATCTTATGTGCTTTAGTGAGAGAGCTTAATTCCTTTCCTCCCATGTGTTATATACGTGTACTACATCGTGTTTGTGCCGATAAGTACAGAGAGTATCAAAAAAAAAAAAAAAAAATAACTTCAGAAAATAGAAAGAAGAAGAGGGCTAAAATTTGGCTTTTATTGTCCTACTCGTCACTTAGGATCTAGAAGTCTTTTTTATGAACCTTATCATAGAGTAAACTACTGTCGCAATGAGCCTAAAACGCGTTGTTAAAGGGAAGTAAATGAAGTCTGCAGCTTCTTAGATTTTTATAATCATTCAAATAGATGTAAATTTAAATATCTGTTAATTATGACACTGCAATTTCCAAGTTAATACTTAATTAAGTAAGCATTTAGAATGTCTAGTAGTCTATAAGAGCATGTACACTGATGAAATTGAAATAAATAAATAATTGTTTTTATATAATTTTCAAATAAACAACAAAATTTCACTTCGACTGTGAATGCTTGCAGACACATAATTTTTATTTTTTTATTTAAGTGATATTTAACAGGCTTAATGAACGTTTATATTCAATATATATAGTTTATTTTTTAATATAATTGAAGACTACTGAATTTTGACTACTGAAAATTCACTTTTGAATACAATAATTTAGAAGTATACTGACAGCGGATCCATAAATTTTCTTAAAATTTGCTTGGTTCAAAAAAATTATAAAATGAATTAAAAAATCTAAAGACCTTTTTCTGAGTTAAGTTACTACAATGAAGTAGCAAAATTATTATAAACTTTTCTTCTACATTTGCTTTCGTATTCGCATATGTCAGCTTTTGATATTCGCTTTCACATCCGCTAAACTTATATTCGATCGCTAGTATTGAAGTCGCATTTTTCGGAAAGAAAAATAAAAACAATTTTAACTTTACCTTGGAAATCCTAATGTTTCTTTCCGGCAGTGTATTGTCAAGAGCATACACGTTAAATTTTTAAAAAATTCCATGTAGTTAAGATTCTGCTGTGGAAAAACCAAGCAAACAAAAACTTTAAACTGATTTTTCTTGAAACGGTATTGTCTTCCTGACGTAGGTGATTTAGAAAAACTACTGATGCGATTCTTTTAAAACAATATGTATCAGTAGCTATCATCCCACCCAGAGTTATAATTTTAAGTTAGATTTGATGAAAAAATATAGTTATTTTCGGACTTCAGATTTTAACTTTTTTGTTTGTAATACTAATATTTTTTTAACTTAAAATGACAATTGTAGTTAGAGCGATGGTTACTAATTCTGGTAAATTTTGAAAATCAAATCCCACCAATAATTTTCTATAAATCAACTGCACCAGATAGAAAATATCATTTAAAAAAATCGATTAAAAGCTCATAAGATAGAACTGTAGGCGCAAAATTGTCTTTTTTTGTTTTGGCATTGAATATTTCTAGAAACAATTATTAGATTGCAGGAAGAACGATTATTCAGTTAGTATAGTATTAGCTATAATATGCCAAATGTTAATCTGAACAATTAGCTGTTAACATTGATTTCTGGAAGACACAATCTACGAATTTTTTATGTGAACGAATAATTTTCATCATAAATAATACGCACCAAATTCATGTCTGTATAAAATGTATACAGAATTTCATGTTTCTTTACAAATTTATTTCGTGAATATATCCAAATTATTTGATTATTTTCTGTTCACAATATTTCTTGTTGAAGAACTCAATGTCACTCCGTTTACACGTTTCTCATTCCTCGGAAATTCAGCAGATAAAAAAAATTGTTATTGCGTTATGTAAACAATAAAAATATCAATAAATTCAAAACAAAAAAAGAACAAAGAAAAACACTACAACATTAATTTAACATTTTGACCCTCGATACCCTTTGAAATTGCTCAGATAATGTACTTTGGTGAGATACATACATATATCGCTGATAAATTGTTATATTATTTTGCCACTTTCCTAATCACTTATGTATACACATACATGTTAATGAATTTATTAAATTATTTTACTACCAATTATACGTACCTATACACGCTCACACACATTTTTCGCTTATCACAATAAAATGTCTCTCGAATAAACACTATTGAATAAATTATTCTTTTATTTTCAGAACAAATATTATTCGCCACGTGCTGTTTTCTTTTTCTATTTTTTAATAACAACAAAATATATAAACAGCAATTAATTCATATGTGCGACTCTGCCGTACACCTCCGGCATCCGCATAGTGAATCTTGTGATCAAAGTGTTATATTTTTATTTAATAAATAAAAGATTTAGCATCATAAAACACATACTGTTGAATTGAAAATCGAAGTTCAACCGAAAACCATTAAATCCAAACAAAAATAAAAACAATGCGCTACAATAACAAAAATTCGGAATCGTAATGTATGATCCGCAGCTCTAACGGGTTTTGAATGTTTGGTGGATTCCGTTGTATAGTTTTTGTTTTGAAAATACCGCAGAACTTAAAAAATTTGGATTTATTGGGTTTTGCTTGCCGACTCCTCGTATATACCCATGAATATGTCGTGTACTGTGTGTGTGGTCAATGTCAAAAGTATAAGTGAAAACATAATTTTACCGTTTTGGACACTCCCCCATTACTTATACAATGTATGTATATCCATTCATATATTTTCCCCTGGAACAAATGTTGCCAAGCAATCATTTTGATAAATGTTCCAAATAGTATGCTCGTGTCTGGCTTGCTGCCAAAGAATTGATAGGGAAAAATAACTTCCGAAACTGATAAGCGTGTCGTGTTTATTGTCGATTTGACAAGAATTTGCAGTGCGATTAAAATGATGTGATCAGACATGAATCATGCCATATCTACAAAGCTGTTGCATTAGTTTGAGAAACAAATATATTTAATTTTCAGATTTTTAGATGTCTTTAAAAAGCGCTTGTCTTTAACAAGTTTAAGGTGCTAAAGGCAAATACAAAAAAGCTGATTTTTGTATTGTGTAAATTAGTGATAGTGTTTAATTTAAGTACTTATTTTCACGATGTTACAGTGAAACATGTAAACTTTTCAATTGACTTAGTGAAAGACATTGAACAAAACAAGGGTACAAATTTATAGAAAAAAATGTGGTGAACCGGGTTTTTGGACCAGACCTACTACCTGTAACCTGAAAAGTTCATTCAATTTTGGCGGAGTTTACATCTGCAAGAAAATTACTTCATGTTGCTCTCAAAAAGTCATTTGAGCTGTTGAGGTAAACAAAAACATAAGAAAAATGTTGTGGTTTTTCGTTCAAAGCAATGTACTCTCAAAAAGACTTTCTAAAAGAAATTGCAATTTTTTGCAGATGTAAATAAACTCCGCCTTTGAAAAGTAAAGAAATTTTTCAGGCCTTTTTTTTATTTGGAATTCTAATTTATAAATTTGGCGCTACAACGCATTCGTGATTACTGATCATGCAAGCTGATGATACTTGCCACATCTAGTTTTCCATGCGTGCCACAAATTCAATTTTCTATTGCAAAACATATAGCATGACCTCTGCCTATTAATTTCAGTATTTTGGTTATGAGATCTATATAGCATATAGTCGCTGGAAATACGCGATTTTTGTCTATTGCTGCTTTATTGTATACCAAGTTAAAAACACTCTATTTTTTTCAATACAGCTTTCAAAAATTTTACATTTCATTGCAAATGATATGTTAAAGCAAAAGCTACACAACTAATTTACTTTACGTACATTGCTTTGAACTTGAATTTTACCTTGATATTTTTGTCTCAGCTGATCCGCTGTATTGCCGCTGTTGTACTGCTGCTTTCTTCGAAATAGTTAATTCTTAAAGTTATTGCAAATGTGGAATGAAGAACACAAAAAGTTCAGTTTTACGGCAGGGTAAATTAAATTTAGTTAATTTACTAAAATGCGAGGTAAACTGCTAAATTAGGAGCTCATTACGCGCGCGTTTTTCTTTGCTGTTTCGAGTGAAAACGACTAGAAGTGGGAGAGAGCAAGCGAAGCGATCGATAGACGTGGTTTGACTTGCCACAACTTACTAAACTAATGCGAATAATTGCACACTGCCATTAGTGCGGCACACATGGTGAGGTTCGGTTCTATTAGTAATTCGATTGTTGTGGAATGGAAAGCTTTTTTCAACAATCACGCATAACCAACAGCGGTACGAGAGTAGGAGAAAGCGGACAATTCTACCTCCCCACATTTATGTGTGTGGGCATATGGTGACTGGCATTTTATTTCGTTTTATTAGTGAGTGAGATTCTATTGTAAGATACAAATAAGATCACTTGTCATATTCAACGTGTTATAACTAAACTAATAAAAAGCTTTTGCTCATATTTGTTTTGATAGGCTTTTGATATGTTTGATTGTAAACATTGCAGTTGAACTCGTTGCTATCACAACCGCGCAACAATTATTATATTCGTGACGTAGTCAATTTGACGCTGTAAGTTAAATCCTCTTCCTTCTCTTTCCTCTTTGACGATATTGTTTCTAAGTAAGAAATAATGCACAAAAAGTTTTATTTCCCTATTTATAAGAATATCGTGTTCGTTTTGTGATGATGAAAACTTATTAAATTTTGTAGCCATATTTGTATAAATGAAAAATTAAATAAATGTATACATATTTGCATTAATGTGTTTCACGTAGTGGAAATTGAATTGAAGTGCACATTCAACAATGTTCGTGCCGCAGCTAAGTGAATAGTCTTGTGTTATAAAGAAAAAGTTATGGTCGGTCATCTCTTAATCTAAAAAATCAGTTCCAACTATTTCGTTTTCCCATTGCCGTACCAGTATTGGCTATATTAAAATGTTCAAAACATCGATGTTGTCCTACACTAAACTTAATTTTGAAATTTCTATATCGGTAATAGAGTTCGAAAATGCTGAGTACTCGAAAAATCACCGTCGGGGGATTTCTCCAATACAATTGCAAATGAAACAATTCGTTGTAAGCTTAAAAGAAAATCACAATTATCAAAATTATCATCATTTCTTGATTAACTAAGTACCTTTTGAGGCTGGAAGTTTATCAATATATTTTCAATGCAAAAAAACACTCATAAATATCAGGAATCGTTTGTGAAATACATATGTCAATTGCCATTATGTAAATTTTAATTATTCTGTTCAAAGTGACAAACAACACTTGAAACAATTTTCGATTTTGCAATTAATTGCATTTGCATTTACATTTTTATACATACATATGTGCATACATATATACTAGTATATATGTACATCCATACAGTTACGGTCATTCATTTTATAAATATATTTTGTTGGTCATACTTTCCCAATGATATATTCGTATTTATATGGTCCATCAGAGAATTAAATAGAATAAAATATATTAATAAAAATATAAAGCAACTAGGGCAAAATAGGTCCCGCAAAGCATTGAAAAAGCTGAGGTCTAAGGCCAACGCGACATAGTCAAACTATTAGAAGATCCCAAAGCTATATTTAAAATTTATTAAAAAAACAGCGGAATCACAATATTAAAATAGTAAATTACGCAGTACTGTTATTACGGATGAAAGTCACATCAAACTGGTTGAAGCAGCCTCGTTTGGCTCCTTGTTATTCCTTATATGTCTCTTGCATTAGCACATGAACCAGTACAAGAAAAGGAGTTGGTTATTCTAGCACTTCAAGCAGAACAACAACGTAGAAGCAGTACAAAACGCTAGTCCAGAAGTTAGTGATTACTCGCTTATATTTGCGTTAAGACTGACTTTTATTAAATATAAATGTGTTGTTTAAATACTAAATTAATGCTAAATAATAATACTACAACCAAATAAAATGTTGGTTCTCACGATAGCATACAAAAGTATAAGCAACAGATATTCTGCCAAAATATAAATATGTGCCAATATTTGCATATATTCTACTAATATAAAGGTGCTGATAATCGCGATTTCAAGCCCAAGTTGACTTGTGCAATGACATTGGAGTATTTCAGTCTCAAAGAATCATATGACCGTTTGCTAGACTGCATATATTATTATTGTTGTTGTTGTCGCCTATGCGTATTGCATGCTAACATGACTGCATATGTACATATTTTTATTATTATTATTAAAAAGTTTCGTACTATGTTACATGTTTTCAGGATTATCGCTTTTTGAATATTGTGATGAATTATCGGCTCTATTTTAAATTTGTTTAGTTCGTGGTATTTTTGTAATTTGTCATTATATTTTGTGTGTATGGTGTTATCGTTGGGTACACTGATTTATACTAGGTAAGTGATTTTCTGTATTTTATCTATTATTGTAATATCTGGTCTATTGAACATTATTGTTTGATCTGTGTGGATCGTGCTATCCCATAGAATTTTAATGATATCACTTTCTAGTATGGGCTTGTATATATAATAAGGTTCTGTTTTATCTATTAGGTTATGTAAATATTTGTGCTATTTATTGGTGTATAATTTTTGCGACTATATTATGTCTGTCAGTGTATTGTGTACCTGCGAGTATTTGGCATTGTTTTTTTTTTTTAATATAATCGGCTGCTGGAAGTTTTCAGTATTTTACCATTAAATCTTTTAGATTTTCATAATTTTTTTAAACTTTACTGTCTAAATAGTATCTATTTTGTTGTCAAACTTAATTTACATACATACATGAATTATGCAATACAAGAAGAAAACTGGCTTTATTTTATTGCCCGTAACTGTATATTTGAAAATGTATGTACATATATTTGCATATACACATTTTGTAATTGTGTGGCTTTTGGTCAATATTGTTATTGTATTAAGCACACAAACGAGTATGCACTTACTTTTGTACATATATACATACATAAATACTTTCATACCCAGCCAGCAACAAAGCGAGCTCGAAGCTCGTATTAGAAAACATTTGAAAACCAATTGATTCAATTCAATTCAAATTAAAATTTTTAAAATTACGATGACAAAATTATTTTCTTTATATGGATTTAGTAGATTTTAATGAAACTTGATATCTAAGGATTTTTGAGGTGGTTGATTACGAATCTGACATTAGATTTTCTAACTGGTTTTGAAAATAAATTATGAATCGTAATGAAGCTTGGTATCCAGGAGTTTTGGTAGACACTGATTACGAATCCAATATCAGATTTTTAAAATTCAAAATGGCGGATCCAATATGGCTACGGTGACTATAAACATAAAAGAAAAGTACAAAGTTGTTTAAATAAGTCTGTTTTTTTATTAAACATAGTATTATTCACTCTTAACCTCCACCTGCTTTTATATAATCAGAGATGTTCCCTCGACAACAGAATTTTCTCACAGAAACAATAATGATATACAAAATTATATTTCTACAATAAAGCAATGCTTAAGTGTTCAAAAATATAGTAAAGTAAAAATCGACAGTAATAATTTTGAATAAAAAACACCGTTACAATAACTTGAAAAACTATTAAGACATTTCTCGGCAAAATGCTGTTCATCTAGTGATATAGTAGTTTTTTCGTACTAAACAAGGACAAGGCGTTTTTCATATAGTTATTTCAGGCAACAAATTTTGAACAATTTTACAATAATATGCTCAATTTAATAAAGGAAGAAAAGGGAAACTTGCACTTGACTTTTTTCGAACTTATAAAGAAATATGTGGAACTTTTTTTATAGCTCTAGTTAAAGTAAATATTTCAATATTTTTCAAAATATATCAGTATATTCTATCTTTAGCACATAAAATTGTCATTTTAATAATAATTGCAAATTAAACCATTTACCTGATGCTTGAAACTATGTAAAGAAAAGCTTAAAACTGCCAATTTAAAAGAATTGTCGAGTGTACTAGCTTTTCAATTCTTCATATGCAATTTAACATAAAGATAAAGTGAAAAGATAATTCGACAAAAAACTTATGGATTGATTGTACATTGGTATATAGAAGATATTAAGCGCACTAGTGGTTACATTTGAAAAAATATTTTTTTCTATTTTTGTCGTCGTAATTTGGCTATTCGTCCCAATGTATTAAGAAAGCGATAGAAACTCGCCTGTCTTTTTTCAACTACCTATTTTTTCTACCTCTCTATTTCAGACAGTCGTTCATGCTTGTGCCCGTGTGAACAGCCAAGCAGCCACAATTGTCATAAGTAACAGTACAGTGACAATAACGAAAAGAGAATTTGAAATGCAACTGAGTTCCTTTATTTTGTTTCATTTTCTTGATGTTTTCTCTGTCGTATAGTTTTGTGTGATTCGAGAATAACCATTTTAAAAGTGAAAATACCATATACCAATCGAAGAAAGTGAGTCTTTAAATAGCACAATAGAGACAATATTGACTACCGCAACACCATCAACAAACATCGTCAACGATTACGCAAAGATCATAAACGAACTCGTCAACGAACTCGTAAACGAATTTATTTGGTTCGTCAACAATAGTTAGTTAGCAAAGCACCAGCTGTGTTTCTTTTGTTGCTTTAAAAAATGTGTGTATAGGGAATTAATCCTATATACGCTTAGATCGCGGGGATATCTATCCCTGCGATGAAATTAAACTGGAGTAAAAAAAGTTGGACCGAGTCATAATTTTTAATTTTAACAATTAGCGGTTACTTGTACTAATAGCTACTATTTAACTTAATGTCAATGTAGAAGTAGGCAAATAAGAAGAAATCAGAAAGTAGCAAAACCAAACAAAAGAATTTGTATAAGCAACAGGAATCCGCGTTTCTTTTGTCACTGCGATGATTATCTTATATGCACAACATGTTTGTCGATGTTTTTGTCGTTTTCGAAGCCGTTAACGATAAATTTGCTGGTTCGGCATGTAGGCATGTATTTAATTTTATTTATGTAATAAATAAATAAAATTGTTGAAAATTGGCTTCTGTGGTGTGCTTTAATTTTGTGCAAATTTTCAATTTGCATCTCAATTACAATAATATTTACCGATTTACACTTTTTTAATTAAAAACGTATCGTGCACATACACATGCACACATTGACACACATAATTAAACAATTATAAAACATACAAACAACGATGAAAACATTCGAATGGTCATCCATGGGAAAATAAGAGATTATGAGGAAAGTGAGGCTGAGGAGAGATATAAATTTCCACAAAACTCTTAATTTATATCAGCGTTGGCCAAGCATATCCGGCGTGCAAAAGAGCATATGAGATTTCACACGTATAGCGCTCATTTCCATAAAAACCCTATGAGGATATATATGGATATAACTGAAATGTTTGTATGTTAGATATAAGTGACTCAAACTTGAAGATGAATACACTGTAGTGATTTTTCCAATTTGCCACTTTGACATGAACTATGCAAACTAAACGAATAGACTTCATTTTAATAATCTCTAAAACATAATAATAAGAATTAGGCGCGATTAAGAATACTGACACGACTAACCTAGATGACTGTATAGTTTCACGGGCCTTGTGGCCAAGGTTAGATAGGGAGAGGACAAATGTCCTTTTAGGACACAACAAATCTGCAGTACGTCTGCTCACAGGAGTCATAACTGGAAATTGTGCTATTGCACCAATGCTTCAACCAGTGGCGTGCCCAGCACTTACAGATGAGGTAAGCCCAGTGAATTTTTTTTCTAAGCCAAAAAGGCTAAAATTGGAAATCAGGATGGAATTTGACTTTTGATGTGTTAGAGAGCCTGTTGGAATATGGTGGGAGCATCAAAAAACTGAGCTTCCTTTATTGTTTGAAGCTTTACAAATAATCTTACCAGTTCCAACCACACAAGTGAACGTAGAAAGGACATTTTCTGGACTAAAATTGATATTGGCTCCGCAAAGACATTTTTGTGTTATATTTACTATAAGTATAAAAATGGCAGAAGAGATTTTAAAACAAAAAAGTTTTAATGCAGTTGTTGTTGATCTAAAAAATTGTCATTTTTCAACAAAAATCGTCAAATCGCCATTGGGTCAAAAAATCGTCAAAATGACATTAAAATCGTTGTTCTGGCAACGCTGATCACAGATGTCTCTGATGAAGAATCGTATCGTAGCGTATCGTCACTTTGACAAACATTCATTAAGCCTGATAAATACCAATCAAACAAAATAAAGACGTTAATACATATTAGGTCTGTTTACCTCTTTTTACTTTAAAAGCTTTCCCGTATATAAAAATGTGGTAAGTGAGAGAGGCAATGAGAGTGTAAATGATTTCCCCTCTGTGTCAGAAGTTTAAAGTTTTTACCCGAGAATTTTCTGCTGGCAAAAACTTGAAAAGTGTCAAACTGTTTAACAAATGCCAAATTATCAGCTGACAAAAACTACCAAATATAAAATAATAAAATTAATTATTGTGAGAAACAAATAAATTTACAAAATCGAATTGGCAAAACAATTCCCAAGGGTTTTGTGAATGTTTTTTTGATTGAAATTATTTTAAATTAT
This sequence comes from Toxonevra muliebris, assembly GCA_963691655.1. NCBI lineage: Eukaryota > Metazoa > Arthropoda > Insecta > Diptera > Pallopteridae > Toxonevra > Toxonevra muliebris. Next base: position 1,241,502 of record OY829327.1, on the reverse strand, counting down.
TTAAGTTTCTTTTGTTTTTGTTTGCAATATTTCTTTAAAAGCAAAAATTTGTCATAAACAACTTTTTTTGGTTTTACGCGTTCCCGTACTTTTTCCAATTTTTGTCTCTCACTTTTCTATTTGCTCGTATTTGACACTTTTTAAAGTTTTAGTCCAAAAGTAAGGGGGCAGACCTATTAAAGTAGGTTTTTTGTTAGATTGTTTAGGCTTACAAAAATTGTTTCAATTTTAATTTTAATTTTACGTGTTATAGTCACACGAGAGTGCATTGCGTTGAAATTCGGCATTTCAAATTTAGGTAGACAAACAACAAAGAAGGAATTTCAAATTCGTTTTTGATTGAAAAGAAGAATTTTTGTGTGAATTTTTGCAAATAAAAATAAGTATACGGATTTGGACACCAAGAATTTATATAACAATTATGGATAATTGGAGGAATGACAATGAGTTACTCTCTGACTCCATTATTTTATTTTTTCACTTAATAAGTGTTACAAGAGCAGCTGTTATGAATACAAAATCCAAAATGTTTAATAAACGTAATAAATCTTAATTTTTTCTGTTTTTTACAACCTTGTATTTGAGGGTTGATAGTTACTTTCTTCATTTCAGACGCATTTCAACGAAATGAGTCTGACATGCAGAATTTCACTTGGCAGTTTTTGTATGGCGGAATTCCACATTTCAGACGAATTTCAACGAATTTAAATTAAATTAAATTTGTTTGAAATGCACTCTCGTGTGTCCGCACTATTATGGCTGGAGAATGATTATAAGTTAATTGGTCGGAGCTTTCAAATAAGGGGACACCAATACACATTATCCGATTTAGAAAAATAATTTTGCATTATATTTAGATTTGTAAGGAGCAATAACAGAACTGTAGAATTTACAAAATTGTTGGCAGTGTAAACATTTTGCGAGTACTTGCGCGTAAACTTAAAACAAATGAACACCAGCATTGTCAGACTATTCCGAATAAGAAAAATTATTATTATAATTATATTATGAATTCGCAACTCTGCAATTTCGTAAAATTGAGTTCGTTTTAATTTTGACAGCGGGACCCCGTCAGCAGATTTCCCGTGGTCCGTCACAATTGCGATTAAGGCATAGATATTCAAGCATACACGCAATTCGTAATTCAAGAAATTCAATAGCAACGGCAACCCTAAACGAGTTTGAAATGAGTTAGGTAGTTTTTGCCATTATCGTCATTAGTAAACTGATAAACATTCTACAATAAACGGACGGTCATGTGTCTTAACTAGAGATTAGAGAATTAACTGGTTGCTGAGCGCTGAGCATTTTTGAATGAAGAAATAAGCTTTAAGCTGTTTATTCTTTCATGCATATATAGCAAAATACCCTACCATGAAGCTAAAACGCCCCATTGCTGATAGTTTTTATTATCCACATATTTATATTTTTTCTCATTATTCTTATTTTAGGTACTAATACTCGAGATTCTCTATTTCAGTGAACATATTTATTGCTATACAAACAATCTGCTATACTTTCGAGTTTTCAAAAGTGTAGGGCAATGGAAAGTTTAACACTATCGCCGCCATTCCCTCAGTCACAAATCGAAAATTATTTGATTTTATTGCTCATATTTTGTGCTTTTTTCACATGTGCATAATTATAATTAACTACTAAAATTTTCATTGAAATTTATTTTTATTTTATTTCACATTGACTTTTAAATGTTATTTTATATATATTTGTTTATAAAATTTTCAAACTGAAACTCAAATTCTTTTTGTTATTTAGTTTTAGTGCTTTTGCATCTTTTTTTGTAATTTGCTCTTTCGTTTGCTTGAAAATCTTCTTGTTCGGTTTTTTGTTGCCGGCATCCAGCCTGGCCCATTAGCTCAGTTGGTTAGAGCGTCGTGCTAATAACGCGAAGGTCGCGGGTTCGATCCCCTCATGGGCCAACTTTTTTCGGCTTCCATTTAAATTTTTCCTACTTTTTTCTTGCTTTATGCTTCTATATCCTTCTGCACATCCACACGCATTTTAACACTTATATTGTAGGCACACCTCTATCAATGTTTGGGATTGTGCGAAATTGTTTACTTTTGTTCGATTTTCATTGAAACTCATATGTGGAAGTGAGTAGAAGGAAGAGTTTTATTGTTGTTATTGTAATGATACAACAACAAATGGCAACATATCGATGACGATAATCCATAAATGAAGGAGTCAAAAAATGAGAAACACTTGATTCTACGTATAAGTTTCTATATTTGTGGATATGTGGATGGACAATGTTTACTGAGCTTGAATTTAAGTTAAAATATTTAGAATGCTCTATCAGTTCATCGCATGTTGAGGAAGAGGAAGGAAGAAGAATGTTTATTTTTTGAATTAAAACAATTGGGGAAAGGTTTCCTTATTGAATTTGAATCCTCGAAAGTTGTCGGAATATGTTGGCGTTTTATTAGTGGCAATAAATGGAGCACACACACAAAAAACTTCTGTTAGTTAGTTAGAAAAAAGCAACAAAAATAATACAACAAAGTCGTGTAAAAAACGCAGTGATTGCATCTAAACAACTTCAAAATTCATAATGTGAATAATAGTGAAAATTTCGAGCTGTCATACTTAATTTAGAATAATATCAAGGCAACAATGGTAATGCAATAACCATACCTTGGCACAAAAATAGCAACCATTTTAACCTCTCATGGAAATTTCACACTTGCAACTATTTCGATACCCTCTCGTAAAAATGTATTAAGCGATATTTTCAAAATATTTCAGGAAATGAAAAAACTTTCTGCTCAATAGTTTATTACAATGTGCAACACATTTTTCTACACATTTGTCTTTTGTTAATTAAAGACTATATTTTATTTTATTATATTAATTACTTGACTGAATGTTTTACAAATAGTATTTACTATAAATAGATAAAAATCCCCTGAAGAAGGCCTAAAATTTGCGCCGAAACGTTGGGAAAAAAGTATGAAATAGTTAACTATTTGCGTATAAAAATCAATTTGTTTAGACAATTGATTTTGATAAAATCAACTAATGGATATATTAAATAACACATATATTAAAATTGACTTCACATCCCATTTGATTCCAATTGACTCCAATTGACACCAATTGACTTTAAATCCCCAATTGACTCCAATTGACTTCAACTGACTCCAATTGACGTCACATACAAATTGACTGCAAAAGACTCCAAGTGACTTCAAGGCAGTCATGATTTTGAAGTCATAAGATTTGCAGTCTCATGGTTTAAAAAAATGATTGAATTCCCTTGTCTCTAAAAAATACCTTTCTAAATGAATAACCAATCGGCGACTCCAAAAAAGACTTTCAACTGCATTTTATATCCTGGAGTCAAATATGTTATTCAGTAACTGCAATCATGAATTTTCGGTTATTAACTGTGACTTCAAGGTATTGCAATTAAATTGATTGCATTCTTTAACAGCTCTGCTGTCAACCACAGTGCCAAATTTTATTACTCTAGCACAATTATTTTAAGAAATAAACCGTATAACGAGGGTTCACCTGTGTAACGAGTAGTTTATTAGAAATTTCTTGTGGGAGAACAATTAAGAATTTCTTAACAATTCTTACGCCATTTTGTTCGTTTACTATATAATATTTTACATAATTTTTGTTAATAGCGTAATCAAATTAATGTGTCTCTGATAGGGTCTGCAACGGGACCTCCCCAGAATGGCAGTGCCAAATGGTGTGCAAGATACAGAACCCATCATTCGTTTGAAAGAGTATCTCGTTATTTGTATTGACGTAGACCACAATTATTACTGTTCTCTCGCTTTTTGACATTTGAGCCATTGAGTGGAAAAGTGGTAAAGTAATTTTTTTATAATTTGCATTTTCGCCAAAATAACCAGAATAACTTTAACCTCATTCAGTATCGTGCGAAAAGTGGTGCAAGTCTAGGTTCAATCATGTCCAGTGACACCATTTAAAAAGAATCCATTGGGACAAAAACGTATTTTACTTTTAATCGCTAAGAATTATGCTATGTTGACTGTCACGGGCTGGTCATGGGCACGAGTTGTTTCAATATAAAATGAAAAATTGACAGCGAGGGAGTAAAATTTGACCAAATGATTATTATAATTTGTTGAAGGCGTTCCTTGTGGCACATATCTACCACAACACCACAAATATTTTTTCCACTAATTTTTATTAAAAAACTACAACAAATTAACTTAAATTAACCAAACACACTTCTTGTTAACGTTTAGATTTTTGACAATTATTTTTTTCTGCAGCTGAAAATCCTAGCAAGTAAAAACTGTACTAGTAGAAACTTGCAGTTACTTTTTCTCTTTCTCTTCCACTTTTTTTCGTTCTCGTTTCTCTTTTTTCGTTGCAAATTTTTCAAGTACGTGAGCACTTTACTGATGCCTGGTTTTCACTATGTCAAATTCAATCAAATTTGCCAGCATGTTGGCAAATTTCATATGGGAAATTCTCTCTTTGACGGCAAATATGACCTGGTGAAAACCAAGCATAAAAGAAACAATTTGTAAAACGGACCTATTGTGAAATTATTCACAATAATCTGTTTATGGGGTTTAAAAAATAGTAGACTTTTGGTGGAGAATGCCAGTAAATTTAATTAAAACTTTTTAATATCATTACTTTTGCTTGCAGTTTTGTGTTGCTCGCAAAAGAATTGAATAAAAATATATACCTAAATATAAAGGTACAAATAAAAAATGACGTAAAAAGTATTAACCTTAGAAGGCTAGAAGACTAGTTATCCCACTACTTGATAAAAGCACCACAAAAAATTTGAATTAAATAAGTGGTTTTATAATAAATAAGTTTGATTTTTTCTGTTTAAGAATGTTGTTATATACGCAGTCAAAAAATGTGTTGTCCTTCTAAGGTTAAATGCAAACAAAATGTGTACTAGTGATCGCGGATCATATGACCGCCAGCATAACATATTTTGCAAGGTGAATTTATACAAGGTGGTGTTACTAGCAACTCACGCCTCTTTCCCCTTCAAAAGCATAAAGGATAAACATTGGATACAAACTTGTTGCATTCAATTTTATGTAGTAGAAAAACGAATGAAATCTACAAATGAACGCTACGTCGTATTCATTAAGAAGTCAGACAAGTTATATTTTCCATGTATCTACAAAAATGATTAAATGGCTGTTCCCATAAATTAAACACATTAAGAACCATAAACGAGCATAATTAAAATTGGTTAATTATGCAATGAAAATTATAATAATAACTGCAGGTACTGCTGCAGACATTTTAAAATAAATTTCATAATTCCCCGTTTGTGCATGTGTCTTCGTACCTCTGCTTCTCCTCTTTCTTTCTCTACATTGGGGGCCATTTGTTTGTAATTTTTGTTGGATACAGTCAAGGTCATTTCTAATAAATCCACAAGAGCATTTGAAAGAAGCAACTTGTCTTTTTGTAATATTTATCTGTATGTATGTATGTGTATGTAAACGACATCTGGTTGCTGTTCATACTTTTTACTTCAGCTTTTTCATTCTGCTCTTTTATACATACTTGAGTATTTCACTCTTATAACTTCTTTCGATTTCTATTTCAAAAATATATGCAAAGCAGCCGTTGTCTGACTTAACCCTTAAATACCCGCTGGTCACTGCAGTGATCAACCACTTCAGCAGCTTCCAGTGCCGCCATTTTACGTTCACCATTTAATATAAACATCTGATTTCACTGACAAAGGTTTTCCTTATCAACACGTACAAATAAGAATGAATAAATATCAACTGTTGTATAGTTATTTTTATAACGAAAAGCATGTTTTGCAAAAATTTTAAACCACATATTGAAAAAGAGATTTTTTTGTTTTCGAATTTTTATACAACAAATATATTACCTTGATAAAAAATTTGTGTTACGGTAAGGGATAACACCAAATAATTATTATTAAAAATAATTTATTCTCCAGATAATACTCAAAGATTACTGCAGTGGCCAACCATGTAAACTTATTTATTTTAAGACTCGTAGAGCAAACTTTGTTTGGAATCACAAATACCACCATTAAGTATGGTTTCAATTGAAATCAGACGTACTGGACGTTTAAGGGTTAAGTTATAAGTGACCTCTGACCTATCTGTTCTAGCACTAAAAGTGTAAGAAGAATTAAAAAAACGTATAATTATTAATGAAAGGTAATAAAAATGGCAAATTTATGATGCATATTGCTTCTGGCATAATTAAGTTATGTGCGCCAGTTTCTCATTCTTGCCTCTGTCACTAGCTGGGTATAACCAAAATTGTATATATCGTCATCAATATTTAGAAAGGCCCAAAATGACATTTTTATTTCACATATTGTTTTAAATATTTTTTAAAAGCAGTTTATGCGCCATATACTTGATATCACTTTTTTGGTTTTCTATATAAAAAAACCAAAATGCCATTTAGGGCCTTTCTAAACATTGATAACAATATAGTATATAGTTTACCTGTTAATGACAAATACAAGCGGGCTTAAAATTTTAAGCTCAATATATGGCGAATTCGTCTCGTTTGTCATTGAAAGACTGTTGTATCAAGATTTTCCTGTAGTTGTAAATTAAATAGATAATTTTAGTATTTTATATTGAATGCACAACATCCCTTCTTGTTTAAACATGTAAATTAATAGATACACTTAAAATTAGTACTTTCTTTGAATTTAATAAAAGTAACATTTTTATTTTTAGAGTCTTTCCCGTCCTCGTGTGAAAACGCAATATGGCCGCTTCTATTTTATTCGCTTGTGGCTTGAATGAGCAAAAGTTACCACCATTTGTTCACATTAGCGAGGAGTCGGATGTCGACGGCAGTTTTCTGATTAGCGCCATTTTGGGCCAACGTCTGCGCATCTCCAACGCTGGCACGCTGCTGGTTTGCCTGCAGCACAACTACCAGCATTATTTCAATGCTGGCATGCGTCTTGGTTACAATGCCAACATCTTTCTTGGCAAAACGTTGAACGTTGTTGATCCAATGAGTGAAATTGCACGCGATTGGACCGACTCAAAGTGGTTAAATGATGAACAGTCGGTGACTACATTGCTACTGAATGCGATTCGCGAGCAAATTGCTGCAAATTTCACAAATCGCATTAACACCACAATTTTAATTGACAATTTATCAATTCTATACAATTTGGGCGCTAGCAAAGAATCAGTGCTGCAAATGTGTTATGAGCTGGCAGCTCTTCCGACGGCATACGAGAATCTAACTGTCATCACAAAGATGAACAACTGTGAATTTTACTCGCAAGTTGACAAAAATGTTGGCAAACTTGGTACAATGCGTATACGAGTGGTGAAATTGAAAAGTGGCGCTTTTCGTGAAGTTGATGGGAAACTAATGATCGAGCGAGATGACTGGTCTAGTGGCTCCTGCAACGAGAATTTCAAGGACGTTTTATACAAAGTCAATGATCGAAACGTTAAGATTTTCAGTCCGGGAGAGATCGGCGTTAAAATTTGAAAAGCACGAGTACCAATTAAAGCTGTAACTTGCAAAGAATTAGATTTCGTAATAAACTTTATATATATATACCATTTTATATGAAATACTAAAAGAACAAAAATTTTGATTTGAATTGGAATACGTATATTCTTGTGTTTGGTATATTTTAATTTACTTAATTACAGAAACTTTTGAAAGTGGAACGCATTTAGTGGCACTACGGAAAATCTGAAATTGTTCTGAAATCTGCAAATCTGAAAATAGTAAAATATACAAAATTACAAAACTTACTTGGTTGCCACAACAACCGATTATCGGTTTTAGCCACCGCAAGTAAGGCCAAGTTTAGTCAAGCCCCCTGTGCCTGGTCTTTCCAACGAAAACCATCTTCTTCGTGTTCTACCACCGTGCCTCTAATATAATTCTCTCTTAGCCAGATCGTTTTTTGTTTCATTCCTTCAACAAGGCCCAGCGAACGAAGCTGCCAGTGTCGGCATATAAATTATGCAATTCATGGTTCCTTCTACGATACATGTCACCCAGGCATATTGGACTATAGATCTTGCTAAGTATCTTCCCCTGGAATGATCCCAACAGTCTCTCATCGTTGGTCGCCATTATCCACTTTTCGCACCATGCAGTAGGACTTATAGTACTATTTTTATCGGTCTGCTTTTCAATTTCAGTACATGTTGGCCAGAGTTATTTTTCACTTGACCCTTGATGGCATTTAAGACGCCACACAGTGCTCCGTTTCCATACAACCGAGGGGCAAAAATAAAAGGAGTTGTCAGAATTTAATGAAATTTCGTTTTTTAATAAATAATAGGGTCCTGATTTCAAAAATGAAATCGGTTTTTTTTTGTAAGCCTTACGCTTTTTAAGAAAACATAACTTTTTGCCGATATTACCCTGTTTTAGGCGATTTTTCCCTGTTGTTTCATGAATCGAAAGACAATTTTAAAATATTTTTTCTTATACATAATTATATTCAGAAATAGAAACATTTGAAGAGCTTTTTCCACATTATCAAGTTGTTTAAATTTATCATGCCGTTTAAACTTTGGCTCCAAATGCCTTTTTTTGTGGTCTTAAGAAGTTATAAGTTATACTGCAGCATTTTTTTATAGATTTAAGATGATTTTCACTATATAATTTATTGCAGTTTCCTAAAAAATATTTTTTTTTGGTTTCCACACTGTTCTTCCCACAACATATCCCCCAGCTCCCCTATATATAACTCCCTTATTGCAACTGTTCAAATCAGAATTTTATAAGTTATTTTCAATGCCGTTTTTAAATTAAATTTTTTAATTTTTTAAAACACTCTTAAATATAGTTTACTTACGTTAAGCGAAAACGTAACGGGAAAGCGAAGAAGATAGAAAATATGAAATAGTTAGTCATTCTGAACACATCGCACCCTAACAACAAAAGAGACAACTCAAAATTGAAAATTTATTATATAATGGCATATTATTTTCCATAAAATAAATTTTTAAATGCACATAAAAGTAAGTAAAAACCTTTTTTTTACCGTTTCCTGAAAAAATTTTGAGTTGTGTCACTTTTGTTGTTAGGGTACGGCATGTCATCAAAATCATTGCACCTACTTATCGATAATAATTTTGTAAAAAAAAAAAAAAATAAGAAGAATGCAAATAAACATTTTTTTTCTTAGTTATATGGTAAAATGTTCCTTTGCCTTTGAAAATTTACAAGAGTTTTTGTAATTATTTTACAGTTTAAGGTACTTTAGGTGCACTTTTAACTTTTTGCCAAACTAACTTTAAAAACGGAAACACGTCTATTTTTCTTGAATGTTACTATACAAGTGGTTTTATTTTCATTCCTTAACTTAGAACTAACATTTTGATTACAATTCAGCAAACGGATTTTTAGGTGAAATTCAAAGTATTATTAAGCAAACGGTAAGTATGAAGAATTATTAAAGAAAAGTGAAATTAAATATACAGGGTAAGTATTCAGGTAAGTATTAAGGTGAGTATTAAGGTTAGTATTAAGGTAAGTATTAAAGTGAGTATTAAAGTAAGTATTAAAGTAAGTATTTCAGGTGATAATATGACGAAACACCGGCCACGTTGACAGGCTCTATGGCTTCAATGTTCATTTGGTAGAACCGCCAGCTTGTGGATTGGCCGTTTTATAACTCCTGTTGTCGTTCGTACGTCTGCTACTCTGACCTTGCCATCTTGGCCTGTTATTGTAGCAGTTATTCTGCCTAGGACCCACTGTTGTGACGGCACGTTGTCTTCGTGAACGACGACGAGATCGCCGACAACGACGTTGTGCTGTGGATGCAGCCACTTGTTGCGTTGCTGTAGGCTCACTAGGTAGTCTCTCGACCACCCCCGCCAAAACTGTTGCTTGAGAAAGCAAACAAGTTGCCATCTGGCGAAGCAAGTCATTGGAGTGTTTGGTAGTTGTTCTGGTGGCAGCGTTCGTAGAGGACCCCCAATTAAGAGGTGTGCTGGGGTTAACGCCTGACCGTCGTTTGGGTCTTGGCTTAGTGGAGCGATTGGCCTTGAATTGAGTACGGCTTCCACTTCTATGAGCACTGTATTTAGCTCTTCGATCGTTAGCAGTGCGTTTCCGATCGTGCGCATCAGCAGATTTTTCATCGACTTCACTGCTGCTTCCCATAGCCCTCCGAAGTGGGGCGCTCTCGGTGGTATGAATTTGAAAAGGACCCCCTCTTGAGCGGTGAACCTCTGAACCGAGTCCTGACTGTTGAGAAACGCTGCTGCCAGATCCTGCAGCTTCCTCTGTGCTCCTACGAAATTTGTTGCGTTGTCGCAGTATAGCTTCTCGGGCATCCCTCGGCGTCCAAAGAACCTTTTGAGAGCAAAAATGAAACAATCAGAAGATAAGTCACTTACTAATTCTAAATGGACTGCTTTAGAAGTGAAACAAACGAACACTGCTATATAAGTTTTTACAGGTGGTCGACCGCGAATTTTTAACGAGGTATACACGGGACCACAGAAATCTACACCACTTATTAAAAATGGGCGTAGAGCCCGAAGCCTGTCGGCTGGTAAATTACCCATAATTTGAGTCATTAGCTTGGGCTTATACCGAAAACAGTGAATGCAGTTTCGAACGATTTTTCTACAGGATTCTTGAGCGTTTACTAGCCACAGTTTTTCTCTAAGAAGCGCTACCAATGCCTTTGGTCCAGCATGATGATTTCGAAAATGTAGATAACGTAAATATGTTTTTATAAAGTGCGAATCTTTTGTTAAAAGGAGTGGGAATTTGGCATCGTAAGGAATTGGTGCGTTTAAAAGACGACCACCTACTCGAAGAAGTCTAAACGATAAATTGTCTTTCGAAAATTCATGCAAAAACGGATTGAGTTTTTGCAAATTTGGAAGAAGTGCGGTGTTTTTAGACAATTTCTTAATTTCATGTTCGAATTCTGTGTGTTGAATAATTTGAACGATTTTCAAGAAACTCAAGTTCATTTCTTGAGCACTTGGTATGGTGTCGAACTCTACTATTTTGTTTTTTGATTTTCTAATAAATCTTAAAACATATGACAATACTCTTAGCATTTTATTATGTGAGGAGAATTTTTCCGTATGTGCTATTAAACTATTTTTCGGAGTTTCAACTGCGACGAAAGTGAAACAATTTTTTCTTTTTTCAAGAGCTTCGTTTTCTGGCGAGAGTTCGAAGTGAGAATTTTTTGGCCACTCTGCGGGGTCTTCTAAGAGGAAACGTGGGCCGGTGAACCATATGGACTTGTTGATTTCATCCACATCGCAGCCTCGAGACACGATATCCGCAGGGTTTTGCTTCGTAGGCACATGTTGCCATGAAGCCTTCTGTGTCCACTCTTGGATTTCGGACACTCTGTTTGAGACGAAAATAGAAAGCATTGATGGATGTGTTTGTATCCAATGCAACGTAATTTCAGAGTCTGTCCAAAACTTTATTGCGTCTATTGTAAAATTCATCATTGGCTCTATTCGTGACCATAATTTGGCCAGAAGATGCGCTGCACAGAGCTCTAACCGTGGTAAAGATTTCGTCTTCAAGGGAGCTACTTTTGACTTAGCAGTCAATAATGTGCAATTGATACCGTCAGCATTTTGACTGCGCACATAAATACAACAGCCATATGCTCTCATAGAGGCATCGGAAAACCCATGAATCTGACAACTGGCATCTGAAGAAGTGTAAACAAATCGGGGTATTGTTATCAGCGATAACTGACTCAGATTTGTTTTGAAGTTTTGCCAGCTTGTTTCAAGGCGCAATGGAATTGACTCATCCCAATCTAGTTTTTGAATCCAAAGCTCTTGTAATAAGATTTTAGCTCTGGTAACTATAGGAGAGAGCAATCCAAGAGGATCAAACAGACGTGAAGAAACCGATAAAATATTTCTTTTTGTAGCTCGTAAATCGTGAAAACTTTCATCGAGAACAAAACGAAACAAGTCTTCTTTTGGTAGCCAATGGATTCCCAGAGTTTTCGTGGAATCTGAATCATTGAATTGAAGTGATTTCTCAGAACTCTCACTGTTAGCTAAATCTGGGTGGTTTGAAAACCATTTTGCCAACGATAATCCTGCCGTTTTCAATATATCTATTACCTCACTTCTAATTTGCTTCAGAGTTTCAAGATTATCGGCACCAGTTAACAAGTCATCGACATAAAAATCTCTCGAAATTACTTTTGACCCAAGTGGGTATGAGTCTTTGTTGCTATCACTCAGCATTTGAAGACACCTGATTGCTAAAAATGGAGCGGGTGAAGTTCCATAAGTAACAGTGTTCAAACGGAATAATTGTATTGGGTCTGAATGATGCTGACGCCACACTATGAGCTGAAAATTCCTATCATCTTTATGTATCATAATCTGCCTATACATTTTGGTCACATCTGCTGTAATGGCATACTTATGCAATCGAAAACGGAGAAGAGTAGAATATAGCTCCTCTTGAATGGTAGGGCCAACCATTAAGATGTCGTTCAACGCAACTTGTGATGATGTACGACACGAAGCGTCGAAAACAACACGCAATTTTGTTGTGGTACTTTGTGGTCTTAGGACACACTGATGCGGAATGACGTAGTGTGGTGAACTTAAAATTTTGTTGTCGATTTGAGACATATGTCCTAAAGAGATATATTCTCTCATGAAATCTAGATACATGTTTTTAACTTCTGGATTTTTATCTAGTTTCTTCTCTAGATAACGAAAACGTCGCTCTGCGGTATCATACGATGAACCGAGAGTTTTTGGGTCAGACTTGAAAGGCAGTCTGACTTCGAAACGACCAGACGGCAATAATTTAGCATGTTTAACAAAATGTTCTTCACATTGTTGTTGCTCTGGCGTTAATTTGTTTTTGTTTGACTCTGACGGAATTTCCTCTAAAGCCCAAAACTTTTGAACCGTAGAGTCAATTAACGAAAAATCTTCAGATTGGCACAAAATACTACTTATTTGAGAGTGAGGATAATTATTGATACTATATTTCCCTGACACAATCCAACCGAGAAGCGTTTTTTGAAGAGTTGGGTGCTCGGGGCTAGGTTTAATCTGGCCCACAGCGAGAAGATCGAAAAATGTTTCGGCACCCAATAACAAATCAATTTTTTGAGGTTTATGAAAACCAGGATCAGCCAGTTCGATATTTGAAGGGATGTTCCAACCACTTGTATTTATTGTATGATCTGGTTGGTAAGCTGATATTGTTCGTAATACCCAAAAGCTAGCAGAAAACTCATAATTATTTAAGCGTGATTTTACAAATGCGTTTAATTTAGATCGAACTGTAGTATTTGCTTTTCCGATGCCTACTACGTTTAAGCATCGTTCTTCTTTCCTTATACGCAACCTTTGAGCTAACTCTTCTGTCATAAAGTTGACTTGAGAACCAGAATCTAGCAATGTGCGTGCTAACACATAGTCACCGGACTTGCTTTTGACTTTGACTATTGCTGTACCCAAAATCACATGATTAGCCATATTTGAAACATGCATTGCATGAGATGTCGATGGCAGATTTTGCGTTTGCACATTCTCAAATGTAACTGGGTATTGATGCAGCAATGTATGATGTGATCGATTACATGTTCGACATCTACTTGATTTGCATTTCGACACTGTGTGACCCTTTCGAAGGCAATTGATACACAATGACGAAGATTTTGCAAATTCAAATCTTTGGTGCACAGATAATGCAAGGAAGGACGGACAACCGGTAATGTAATGATCAGATGAATTACAATGTAGACACGTCGGCTGTCGTGATTTTGTGGCTGTAAACGAGGATTTCGGATTTCTATTATGATTATCCTGTTTAGCCCTATTTTGGGAGATGGCAATCCTAGGCTTTGAAGTGGAAGCTTCTTCAGCGGAAATATGCTGATATCGTTTGTTAAGAGCGGCTTCACACTCATACCATAATGGTAATTTATCATAATCCAAGTTTTCTTCCCACTTGGACCGTGTTATGGAATCAACTTTCGACATTACAATGTGGATTATGATCGCATTTGTAATATTTTTCTCATCACCCAATGACAGCAAAGAATCATAAACTGCTGAAACTGTATCGATCATATTACGCAGGGAAATGGCTGAAGGCTTTGAAATTTCAGGCAATTCGAAAAGTTTCGATATTGTATCGAAAAATATCAGACATTTATTGTCATAAACTTTTTTAAGGCTTGCTAGTGCCTTCGGGTAATTTTCTTCCGAAATTTGAAAAGCTCTCACTGTGCCTAACGCTTCTCCGGACAGACATGAAATTAAATGATTAAATTTCTCAATGTTTGGAATTGTATGGTCATTGTGCACAAGACTCTCAAAAAGGCTCATAAAATTCTTGAATTCTGAATATTTGCCTTTGAATTTCGGCAATGACATTTTTGGAAGTCGAGAGCTGTGTGATGAACAGAAAGAAGCTTCAGGAATACTAGTAGGTGGTGGTGGTCGAATATTCAAAATGGATCTTATTGAAGATTTTGTTTCTACAATAAGATCCTCTATTTCTCCACGGGCATTATCTTCCTCATCAATATCTTCTATCTGAGACTGACAATCCATCAGCTTGGCGCTGTATTGATTTACCATGTCAAGACGGCACTCTAACTCGGTTGGGTCAAAAGAGACCGTTTTTTCTTTTATTGCCTTTCGAATTCTACGAATATTATTTCTTGACAACGTTCTTTGCCTTTTCAAAGCAGTAAGCTCTTCTGCTTTGCTTGGGGTAATTTGTGCTCTTGGCATGATTTAAAAAAAATTTAATTGCTGATAAAATGATATTAATTTTGTATGCGAGAAACAAATTTTGATCCACTGTTCTATCTCTAGTTGGGTACACTTTGGAAAAGAAATCACAAAATAAAACGAAAACAATAACTCTAATATGTCCAACGAAACCGAAAATACGGATCATAGAGTGTAAATTTTGTGATACTCCAATAAAAGCTAATTTAATTATTAGCTAAGTGTATTATTTTATACGAAAGCGAGAAAGTGAATTTTAGTAGCGAATGACCAAAATTTTACGACAAAATTATCAAAAAAAAATCGAAATCAAAATTTAAAAATTGTATAAATTAAGTTTTTTATACCGAAAAGCGTTATATACTTTTACTTTTATTAATTCTTATATACGTATGTGTATACTGGATATATACCAATTTTATTAAATGCACTTCAATTCCTAACCCACTGTCCTATCTTTGTTTCACTTCTAAAGTTGCTATGTTTATATTTAATATGTGTATATATAAATAGACATGCATATAAGAATGTGATTACAAAGAGATACCAAAAATTGAGAGTAAGAATGTTGTTATGGTTGTTGTACCAATGATGTACAATTTAACAGCAATTATTTTTGGAATACAAAGGACTCTCAATTGTTAGCACTCTATACCTCGGTTGTAGTTTGTTCTGGTTCAGAGCCAGCATTAACTTCCCTCTGGCTGTCGATGTTCATTTATCCAAAATGATGTTAGCAGAGAAAAATATTAGCTGCAGCGGTAGCGGTACAGATGTACGGACAGCAACGGATGTTGATAACTTTTGCAAATTTTTACGGGAACAGGTGAGTACAGCAACGGAACGGTAAGTACAGCAACGGAATGGTAAGTACAGCAACGGAATGGTAAGTACAGCAACGGAGCGGTAAGTACAGCAACGGAGCGGTAAGTACAGCAACGGAGCGGTAAGTACAGCAACGGAATGTAACGGATATGATACCGGTTACATAAATTGGCGGCAACTTTTTTCAGCACTACACTTGATAGTTGTACCTTTTTTATTTATATTTATTTCTTTTTTGGTATCCTTAAAAGTATAATTTTAGTTTCTTATATTATTTTGCTGATATTGCGCTTTTAGTCCCACTGTTCAATACCGGTAGTATTTACAACTGCACTTTTTCGAATTGCACTATGTAGTATATGTATATATGTTTGGCTATTATTAACCTTTGTGTGGTTTTTATTTTATTTTTTTTTTTTGCTTTGTACTTTATGTTTTCGCTTTATGTTTTAGTATGTATGTATTAAACTATATTTAGTATGTATATATCGCGACTTGTACGTTTTTCATACGCGAGTTTGGCAAAAAATGTATTTTTTTTTTTTTTTTTTTTTTTTTTTTTTTTTTTTTTTTTTTTTTGATATTGTCTGGTTATATGTTAATATTTCAATAATTTATTGAGTATTCTTTAATTGTTTTGTACAAAGATTTCGCACTATGCATATATGTATGTGTGTGTTGGTTGATAGTTAACGAGAAGCTTTATATGCATATGATTATGTTTTACAGTACTTATATACAATTTGCGGCACTGTTAGGCATGCATATTATTTTAGTTAACATACATATGCATTTACACTTTTACTCAAATTTATGAATTTTAAAATCTATATTTGTGTCACTTAGCACTTCTTATAATTATTTTTTTTTTTTTTTTATTTGTGAGAAACTTTAATGCACTAGTCCCTGCTCGGGCGCCATGAAAATTTACAAGAGTTTTTGTAATTATTTTACAGTTTAAGGTACTTTAGGTGCACTTTTAACTTTTTGCCAAACTAACTTTAAAAACGGAAACACGTCTATTTTTCTTGAATGTTACTATACAAGTGGTTTTATTTTCATTCCTTAACTTAGAACTAACATTTTGATTACAATTCAGCAAACGGATTTTTAGGTGAAATTCAAAGTATTATTAAGCAAACGGTAAGTATGAAGAATTATTAAAGAAAAGTGAAATTAAATATACAGGGTAAGTATTCAGGTAAGTATTAAGGTGAGTATTAAGGTTAGTATTAAGGTAAGTATTAAAGTGAGTATTAAAGTAAGTATTAAAGTAAGTATTTCAGGTGATAATATGACGAAACAGCCTTACATAATTACATGCGGAATAAGAAAAAAATGCCCTCATAGGCATTAACAAAAAAGGATTTAAAAAAGTGGAGAAGATTTTACGTTTTCCTAATAATTAAAGGTCGATATTAAATGGCACTATATTTACTTATTAGGGAATACGAAGGAATCGTTTTTTATCGACTTTTAAAAATGGTAAAATTTTATATATTTTGCAGAAAAAAGAAATTTCTGTTTAACAATATATAACATTTTTGTTTTTTATTATTTCGCAATGAAATCATAAACATAATTTTGTTTTGTCTTTTATCTTTTAAATAAAATTCAATTTGTTATATTACAGCTAGAAATGCATTTTTGGCGATTTTTTCAGTAACTACTAACTAGTGTCCGACCGAAACCGACTTTCGGCCATTTTTCTAATATTCGGCCAAACCGAAACCGAAACTTTTTAATATATATGTATATATCTGTGGTCACAAGGCATAACAGCATAAGTGTGTTTTTTGTATTTTACAGGAGAGCACTTCAAAGGTTCAATTGCTAAGAGTATTCAGGTTGAGGTGCTATTTTTCCGCCCTAATATCTCGTAAACCACTGAACCGATAGTCATAAAAATCTGACACTATATGAAAACGGATATGAAGATTCAAATTATGATAACTCGAATTCGACAAAACTCGAGTTGTGTTGTTATTGCTTGTGATCACAGATATGTTAAAAACAAAATTCGAATGATTTTAATTTTTTTTTTAATTAAAACTCAAAAAAAAAAAAAGAAAGTATCGAAAAAGTTTCAGTACTTTGTACTGTAGTTGTTTGAATAAAAATCGATAGTTACTTTTAATATTACTTTAACTTCTACGGGGTTAAGCTCCATTTTTTTGTCATAGAATATGGAACTCTTCTGTCGGTACTCCGAAAAAAATTCATCCATACAAATTGGTACGCCCTAATATACGTACTTATATATGTATGTATAAAATAACAAAAATCTTATTTTAACAATATAGAAAATACATATTAAAGGCACTAAAAAAATACATTTTGTGGTATAGGTACAAATGAAATTCACATTTTTATTTTAATATTCAAAATTGAATAACTTTATGTTATATGCTACAAATAAAAACAGTCCTTTGCGTACTGAAATGCAATTTACAGTAAAATTTATAAAGTTTCGGTTTCGGCCAAATATTCGGGCATATTTTTTGCCGAAACCGAAACTTAGCCGAAACCGTATTTTTGGCCGAAACCGTAACCGAAACCGAATATTCGGTCGGACACTACTACTAACGAATGCAATCTATGCAGGTAGCACAAAAAATGTTGGAGTTTGAAGTGCTGCGGCACCCACAAAATTGATTTAATTGTTTAAAATGTTATTGTTTTCTCTTATTTGGACAATTCCCTTTAAAATGATACAAAATATTTTGGGTTTCTTTTTAATTTTTTGATTTTTGTCCAAAGACGGAGCACTGTGAACCGTGACTCTTTGCATGGCGACCCAAAGTATTTCGTTTTGTCTTCTGTCACTCCTAAACCCACTCGACGAGATTCCATTTCCAGGTAGGAGAATACTGCGCTGACTGCTCGCAGCCAATGATGCCAAAGAAGTCCCGCGGTACGAAATCACCTTGTCTGAAATCTCGTTTGGCATCAAATGATGCGGATAGATCATTAGTTCCCAAATTTTTGATTAATTTAAAAAGATTACGATTGATAAATTTTAATGTAAAAAGCATAAATCTAACCTCAAAACCCAAAAAAATTTTATGAAGCCGGAAAGGTCGAATAATATTTTGTATAGAAAATTCAAATTCCTAGCTTGTTTGACTGGAAGTATTTTATTTATTTTTTTTCTTTATCTCAAATTCAATCAAAATAATTAATTTTCCGGTTTTTCACTAATTTATGACTTTGACTATAGCTAACGTCTGTAATACGAACTATAATTCATTGATTAATGATAAAATATTAAGGTGGTAATTACACTCGTTTCGATGAAGGCTGTTTAGAGATACGCTTGGGAACTAGAGGGTTAAGACCTCGTTATAGCAGAGCTGAAAACAAGATAATTCGGGATATTGGTGAGATAAAGCATCAGTTATGTCGAAATGTTATTGGAAATTTCAACAAATATATAGTGCCCGCCAGAGATGCCGTGGTCAGCATTTGAATGAGATTGTTTTCCAGACATAATTCCCATGTCTTTACTTTACATTCATAACAATAAACTTGTGAAAGCCATCCGATCGGAATGGATCAGGCTTCAAAAATGAAATATGAAAATTTTAGGGTGAACATCATTTATGCACATACAGTACTTTACAAATCAAAAGAAACAAGTCTAGGCATACCATCCTTAATATGTTTTATGATTTTGTTAATTTTTATTTAAAAGAATTGAATTTAATTCGTTCTTAAATGATAAAATTATATAATGAAAAACTTAAAAATTAGAAAAAATTTCTAAAAAAAAAATATTTTAAAAATATCACAGAATGTGCATTTAAGGCTGTGCATTTGCTTTACAATTACTTTACAATTAAATTTTTATACTATTTGTTACGATATTTCTTATTTTTATTTTTATAGCCGCACATCTGCGCTTGGTGAATGTGCCCTTAGTTGCAATTTCTCACATTTATTACGTATCTATCCCAGCTCAACCCTGATTTGGAAGTGATAGCCACCCACTCTACATTTCGTGGTCCCGAAGTATGTTTCATGGAGTTAAGCTGGGATCGCAGTGACAACCATTAGCGATATTAACCTTTCTTCTCTCTCCCCGCTAATCAATCTTTAACCAAATTTAATGTGAGTTTCGAGGCGTTTTCATGTCTAAATATTTCACAAAGTGACAATTTCCATTATGGCTGAGGAAGCATTTGGGTTTCCAAAGTTTTCTTATGGATCAGGTGGTCAATATTTCTATTTATTTCATGAAAAGGATAAAGACCATGAACAAACTACTTTAGGATAATCAAAACTGATTTCACAGAGTAATGTTTTAGCCGTTTTTGATTCGTCTAATAAGGGACTTGTTGTATGAATTAGTTCAACTGAGTTTCGACTCATTTATCCTTTCTTCAAAAGTCTTCTATTCCCATAAGTCCCCCCCTTGGATCCGCTAGTGCACATGTAATCAATTTTTTCTACCGCAAACTTTGCCTCTTTATGCTCGTTGTCCAATATTGTCTCATAGAGATAATCTCAGACACAAGTTAAAGGAAATCAAAAAAAAAAAAAAGAAAAAAGCATTAATTCCTGTTGCTCTACTGTTTTTCATAGCGTGTGTCCCTGGAGGTGAAATCTCATACCAGCTGTGGTAGGAAGTGTTTGTTGCCTTCATTGAAGTTGCTTTTGATTTCATTTCGTGCTTGTCTAAGCGTTTTTGTTTGCAAGTGGAATGGTGTTGGTTGGGCAAAGTAATTTAAGTAATTTAAGCAGTAACATAAAGGTAAGTGACACTTTTCAAGCTTTAAAATGTTGAGTTCGAATGGATTTTTTTTATATTAAACTTTTTATAGGGAGGAACACTGAAATTTTTGCTATCGGCATCATCTTTACTGAAAATCTGTTTTCATTGCTTTGTTTGTGAAGTTTTCAAAGGTTTAATTAAAAATATAAAAGTCATCTAAGCCATCAAACACATAAATATGTTAAACCTGCAAGTAAAGGGAAGGGGAAGAGGTTTTTAAAAACACGCTTCACTTTTTATTTGTGTACTTTGCTGCCTTTTTCAATTTGATTGATAGCAAATTGATTGTTAAACTTTTTTTGAATATGTGCTGCCCTGTGCTTTTTTTTTTTGAAATGCAGCTCGCACCGGATTTACGAAGAGTATCCAATTGTTCTCAAATACATGTATCTACTGGCAGCTATAAGTTACAAAGGCATATAAAAAATAGAATTAAATTGGAACAGAACAAAATGTTTTACTATTTTACGTTTCCCATTTGCCTTCCTGCCTGATTGCCTGCGGATCCACTTGGGATTTCAGAAACATCACTACAATGTTTTATTACCAAGAGCGTTTGGAAAAAAAAAAAATAAAACTATAGGTAATAAAATGAGAATATTTACAATATTCGCCTACAAGTAAGTAAGCAAACCCCTAACCCCTATGGTGCCTATTTCCGTTAACGAAAGCGGTGCTGCTCCATTTCAATTGCGTTGGCGTTTCTGCGTTTGCCATGTAACTGCGCTGCCTCCATCGAATCGTTTCGAATTTCGGCAATTGAAACTGCATGCAACTACTTTGTAAAAGTAAAATGGACTTTGTTTTGATGTTTTAATTGGATTTGCAAAGTTTTTTTTTCAAATATTGTCAATTGGAAAACAATGATGTGCTCTCTATGTGGCACAGATAAACTTAAAGCGAATTCGGAAAGAGAACTTAGGAGCTTTTTCGAAGTATTGTGTATTCGATTCTGTTCGGAATTCGTAATGTCTGAAATCATAATGCGATTGAATGGGATTCAGTGCTGGTCCGCGGCGGGTGTTTATTATGAATATCTTCGCCGTACAAACTATTTATCTTTATTTAACCCTAGATGACACTTCTTATTTTCTATACATTAAGGTGCATCTTCGTTGAATCGACGACGCCTTTTTTAACTCGATGCCAATTGCTCCCTATATAAAAAATTTGGTTTTATTATTTGGCCAATTCTCAAGCTGTCACATACTGTCGTATAATCATAAAAGGTCTGTTCTCGTACAAAAAACTGAAAAGTGCTGACGTACTCGAAAAACTTTCAACGGGAGAGAAAAAAGTAGTTGAAAGTTTCTGAAAGTAAAATTTTTACTTCCACAAATTTTCAGCTGCCGAAAAAAAAGAACTGTCAAATATCAAAACGTCAGCAATAATTTTGGTTGAGCGGGAATCAAAGTAGATAGATCAAGGAAGCAACTTGAGAAAAAAGTTGTTTTTGAACCTGGCTCAGGAACAGCTCAGCGGCAAGGTGCCATATGGCACCGCTAAGCATTACTGAGTTAAATTTGTAAAAGTCAATTTGTGGCTTGGAAGTATTTGTGAATGCGAGTGTGCCACACGAAATGACTTCAACAAATTACTCTCTAAATTTATGAAATTAAATTATAAACTGCACAATTTTTTTTCACGCTCTAAATTAATTGTCAAAATAATGGATCAGCTGTTTAATTGAAAGTTTTTAATGTTTTCTGTTCACGTACTTTTTTAGAAACGTACTTTGCATACCCTAAGCGCTTCGAACACGTGGATGGGTGGGTGCTGGAAGAGCTGATTAAAGTATGCTGCCATTTTGTTATCCATTGCGTTGTCAGAGAAAAAGTATTTATTTTATATTTAACTTTCCCTTAAACTAGTGATGAAAAGTCAAAAATGAGTAACTAAAGAACGGAATACACGATGCAATTGCTGTACTGATTTGTATTGTAGCAATATTTTGAACACACACGATGCAATAATTGTTTGCGATGACGAAATCTGGCAGATAGTTTTACAGCCTTTATATACAACTGAACGCACTCCTACCGAAACTCAGTAGACGAAACAGAATGTGTAAACCGGGTATGCCAACTTGTGGGGAATTTAGTTAGTCATGGGGGATTGGAAAATTAGATAATTTTTGTGGGGAACTGAACATTACATATGCTGAAATATGCATAAAATTCAATTGTACTATCTTTCCATTTAGTATTTAATTTAATATACGATTAATACCTCCTACGATTAATACGTAGGAGTTAACTATATTAATCGCTGCATTTTTAGAACAATTTAAATACAGAAAAACGATTTATTACGGTCACAAAAATTTAAGAGTAATTTTGTAAATTTATTACGTAACCATTAACTTTTTTCAATATTTGTAATTTTTATTAATTTTTTTTTATTATTCTTTAAGATTTTAATACTTAGAACTATTTACATGCTCGTTGTGATAAAATGTGTAAAACATAAGTGTTGAAACACCAACCTTATACGATTATATCTCATATGAGAAACTCGGATAGCGTAAAGCGACTTTAAGTATTCAAAATATATCTACAAAAATTTAGAGCTGGTAGCGAAATGCGACTAGACTTTGTGCCCATTTAAAAAATGTATTTCTTATTAATTGCATGTACATAGATCGAAATTTTTTAAAATCAAATCCCTTGGAATGATTTCATTATGCACATTTGAGTCTAGTCGCATCGCCTTAAAACAGATTTATGTCGTTTTTCATAGTAATAAATGCAAAATTATTCGTAAATGAAAATAACACTAAAAAGAAGTATTATCACCAACATCACCAACAGTAACGGTAACAACAAGCTAAAACAGTGTTGACAACAGCAACAAAATTTATACGTACATACATATATACACACTTCTTTATCCTGACTTGATGACGAATTAAGCCATTTTAAGAAGCTCTGAGGGTGGTGCTTCTACTGCTGCCATTTCATGTGCCGCGTCGATACTTCAGCTGCATTGAATTTTGAATAATTTTGTCGTATGTTTCATACAGAGGCGATTGAGATGGATGCCAATGATTGAGAAAATTTCATCGCTGCCATTTGGTTCACATTGGAAACATTTTGTGCCTCGTATAAATTATGTGGAAATGGGTTTAGCCTTCTTATAGCTTTTTTTCTTACAGAATAAATAAATTTGGCTATGTAGTCAAGTCGAGTTGAGTGTGTGTTTTGTATATGTGTGTTAATAATGAACCGAAGAAGATTTTTAAGCCTTATTGATTTCTTATTTTGTTGGCTTTGTTTATGTTTGCGGGTGTAAATATCTTAAATGGTCGTAATTTTCGTTTCAGAAGCTTAACTCACAGTTTTTTGCTTACATAAACACAATTTTATTTCATTTGAATGTTGATAAATATATTTACATGCATACATACTGATGTAAACTGAATCCGAGTGCTCCGCAGAAAAAATATAGTAAGGAAAGTTACATCCAAAGAAACATTAAAAAATAGCCCAAAAATGGCGTCCAATTAAAAAGTAGGGACATAGTATAGTTTCTTCAGATCCAGATGAACAAAAGTAGGAACAAATCTTTGAAAATACCGAAATTTCGACAATAAATTATAATTTTTCAAAATTTCAAGTTTCATAGCGTTTTTATTTCTCCTTGAGTGTACGAACATAATCCAAAACGAATTTGAAATCGGATAACGTATGCGGAATGAAATACGAACTGACGCATCAACAGTAACAAAAACTTTAATTCATGTTTTACAAACTTAAAGTTAATAATGGTTAATGTACATAACTTAAACTAATTTTACAAAAAATATTCATAACCACATCGGTTAGCCTTTCTTATATTTTGAGGCACCTTACGCATTGCCTCCTGAATTCCCTCTGTATAAATTTTAGCTAGCTCTCTTCTAATTTTTGTGATTAGGCAGCCCACATTTTTTGGTTTATAACCCTTTCCATAAACATTTCTTTTTAAATTTGCCCAAAAAGTCTCAATGGGTCTTAGCTGTGGAACGTTTGGAGGATTTTGCAGCTTTGGTACAAATTCTATATTTAAATTTTTTAAAGCAGACTGGGTGGTTTTGGCATAATGAGCAGACACCAAATCAGGCCAAAATATTGTTTTGTCATTCTTATGATATTTATTGATAAAATTTTTCAGAACAGGAAGACATTTATTAATATATACATTGGCGTTTACAGCCAAGCCCGATTTTATGAACACAGGCTCGCTGATACCACACTCACTTATCGCCAGCCACAATAAAACTTTTTTGGGAACTTTGTTTTGGTAATACTAGTTACATTATCAGGTGGTTTAGTATTACGAAGCTTGAAATAATATTTTGGAGTCCATTCATGGCCCTCCACAGTAAAATAACTCTCATCATCCATTATGCAAATGTAAGGTGAATTTGCAGCAAACAAATTTTGGGACAGACCACGTAATCGATGTTTAATTATCGCCGACTGGTTTTCAGAGACGGTTGGAACAGTTTTTTTTGCACATTTGATGATTCCCATGTCTGATATATATTTTTTTATAGTTTTGTCGTCGACATTATACTTTATAAGTCATGACTTTGAAAATTAACCTCTAGATTTAATTTTCATAGTCTCCTAAAAAAAAATTATACTTTTTCGCCAACGCACGATATGACTTCGCCGACTGACCCACAATTTCTGCCTTTAATTTAGCACGAGTTTGGCTGCTCTGCAAAGCACATTTTTTACCGGATCCGCGTTTTCTTTCAATCGATTCTCCACTCCTGAAAGCTTTAATAGTTTTATAAATAAAAGTTTTTTTGAATTGCATTTCTGAAAAATGACGAAATATCTCATATTTAGTTTTTAGTGGATTATTTTTACAAAATTTACAAATCAATTTGCGACGTTCTAACTCCGTCAATGACATGTTTGCGACTATTTGTTATCTATCGAACTGATCTCTAGTCGAATAATTGCAGGAATAGTACCGTTAGTTCTCTCAAATTTTGTTTTGCTATTGCTATTTGTTTTGCATTTGAAATGATGATTGGAAATCAGTTCATATTTCATTCCGCATACTTTAATATTTATTGGTGCAGCAACAAGCTTTGTACTTGTAAGTTTTCAAAAATTTTTTCTTTTGTGGCACCAATAAAAATTATCCGATTTCAAAAATTCTTTTTGCGGTATATTTGTACACTCAAGGAAAAATAAAAAAGTGGAATTTGAAAAAATTTTACGCCAAAAAATTTTGATAATCATAATTTCTTTACGAAATTTCAGTACTATCAAGACCCTTTTGGAACCTGAAGATATCTGATTTCAAAAGTTTTTGGCTTTTTTTAATTTCCCAAAAATGTCCCTTCATTTGCTCAATTTTGTTACATACTGTATATCCATTTCCCGCTAGCCTACCGAAAATTCGAAAGTCACTGGTCGATTTTTCGACCACTGACATGAAATGAGTTAAAATTGCTCAAATCGAATAAATTTTCGAATTTTTTTTTCAAATGTTCTTTTTTGTTTCTTAATGTATTCTGGTCGATGCATTAGTTTTCATTTAAGTTATATTAAATAGATAGTAAAAAAAACTAACCCAATTTGTGCTTTGGGGGCCCCAAATCGTCCAATATTGAAAATGAAATATCTTAAAAACAAGAGCTAACCTAGAAAAACGGCTGGCTTCATTGGATTAAGCATACTTGAACTAGGTTTACCACCTGGGTGCTCCGGTTGTCATGAAAAAAGTCTCCGATTCGAGCGCAGTTCTATTAACATTGAAAACGAACTTTTTCCGGAAAAAATCGTAAATTAAAGTTAAAATAAATTGTACTTACATATACATACGAGTTTAAAAAATTAAGTCTGACCGACACCTCTGTGCGCTTAGCGTATGCCGCACTTTTCGTAAAGTGTCGAAAGATCCAGCAAAAAGTAGATTTTAGACTTTTTTTTAAACTATCCAGCTCACATCCGAGGTTAGAAAAGTACAACACCAACTTTAATTCATGATGCACTTTAATGAGCATACATATATATGTATATGATAGTGCTCACAACTGCCACAAAGCAAAACTCTCGTCGCTGATTCTAAATATATAGGGGAAAACGAGGTGAAAGCGACACCCTTTTATATTTTATCTCATAAATTTTTTAAATAAAGATGTAATTCAATACTTCTAGTATTGTTTGGTAGTGCATGAAATATCTCAATTTTTTCCTATGTCAACCTTTGATTTATGTCTTACCGTTTCTTCGTCATAATCATTTTTCTGAAAGTGAAAATATAGAGCTAACCCGACTCTTCCTGAGGTTATTTTGACACCCACCCCTTTCCAAAGTTTAAATACACGTATAAACACGTAAACTTACTCCCAAATTACATATAAATTTTGTCAAGTTTACACTCTTTTCGGGTTTACGAAGCATTTACGAGTTCATAGGAATCCGCTTATTAATTATGAAAAATAAAACATAGGAAAACATGAATTTATGTAATTCAATTTAATACAGGTCAGGTTCTCCTTTTCTACACTAATTTTAAATTATTGCATTTAAAAAAATTTAATAATTTTTAATTTAACTGATCATTAATCAAAACTGGTTACCGCTTTTTGGCATTAAATGTTATTGTTACTTAAAGATTAACCAACATTTATTTTGCATCTGACGAAACATTAAATACCTTGTAACATGGAGAAAAATAAATGAAAAAATGTTTAATTCCTAACAAATTGTTAGTGATTAATATCGCGTCCAACAATACATATAGCACCTTGGTGAGTCTTTTCATTCTCGAAATTATGGACGGTGTCGGGTTCACCTCTTTTTCGCCTACATATAATTAAATTTTTAAAATAAAAAATGTTTATATAGAGTTATTGAGCATAGTATATTCACAAAAAAGTCTGCAACTTGTTCGTTTCCAGTGTCGTCTACGGACGGCCACTTCTTCTCCTCCTTTGGTTATTACATGAAACAGCGTGGTATCTCATTGGTGACTTCGCAAAACGTGTGGTATATACATCCATTTGCGTTTCAATATATTATAACAAGCGATTGGAGACGGTTCTAGGCTACCCTATTATCAGGATTCATCTTAACCTTCTCAGGATTTTGGTACATATATGTGTGCATAGCATACGTCTAAACCTGGACATCTAAAAAATTCATGAATAGTCTTTTTGTGGGCTCCTAAACACGAAAACCAATCAATCCCGATTTTTTCCTACCACGGAGAGGCTGAAACATCTATTGAAAAATTGTGCATTGGAAATGTAAGCTTGCTATATTTAGGTCCGAATTTATGTAATAGCCATTATGATTGTAAAATGCAGTTGTAGCCAGTACCAATTCACTTTTTTACAATTGAGTACAGTTTGTTTTGCAACTACTATGCAATGTGCACAGTGTCAAGTTATACTCGATTCTCGAAACCGCAAAAATCTTAACTCATGTTGAAATTCAATTTGCCGGTGTTGGTTTTTAACATCACTGATTCACCTTAAAGCTAAAACAAGTTTTCTTACTCAATCATATTTTAAGAATCCGTACAGGTTTCAGTTATGCGTTGTATTTTTATAGCATTGAGGAAAGATCGCTTCGTTTAAGTCAAGGGTGTTTCAACAAGAGTTGCAGTGTTCGTTTTTTAAATAAAACTCACAAATTTTGCGAAAAAAAACAAAAATCTTTATTTTTCAGATAATAAAGACTTGGAAAATTATACGTGGATGGCACTGTACTGCCCTTTTCTCAAAATTTTTAACGACTTTTTGACATAAAGCTGGCTCCACTTCAGCTATGGCAGCACTAATGTTGACTCGAATCGTTTGAGGATCGTTGGCATAAACTTTACTTTTAACAGCCAAACGGCGTCAAATCACATGATCTTGATGGCCAATTGTTGTCGCCAAAGCGTGAAATCATACGGTCTTTAAATTTGGAACGCAATAAGTCGACAGATTCCCTTGAAGTATTGCTCGTTGAAATGAAAAATGAAGATCTTTGGTTAAAATTCGATGCACAGTTGCCGTAGAAAAGTGCAATTGCTGTGCACGCTGCCGAGGCTATCCGTGATACTTTCACTGACAGAAGCAAAATATTTTCTGCATGATGGCTTCATGTCTTGTACTGACCCGCTGGACTCGAATTTCTGCAATATATGGTATACCGTATATTCCATTCGCTTGGCGTGTGATTCCGTGGAAAATCTGTGCGTTTTTTACGCATTGTGGCCGCAAAATGACGTGAATCTTCGTAGTAAAATTTGAATCATATGAATTTGTTCTTTCACCGTGTAGCTCTCCATGGTAAATTCCCCACGTTTATAGAGCACACTTGTCAAATCTGGCGTTAATACGATGGCACCTGTCAAAGTTACTAAAGTTACTGGTCCTAGTAAGTTTATGTAACGTTTGAACTGTATATATGGTTACCCACACTGGCGGATCAAGAGGCTTCCTAAGGGTAGGGTTTTAAATTTTACGTTATTTTAAAATTTTTTTTTTAATATGCCAAAAATATATGAGATTTTCGCCAGTATGCTTTTCATGGATTTCGGTCTTAGTCTATGAACTTGATTCTTTTTATACTATGCATATAACAAGTTACTTTGTTGTGCAACTATGTAGTTTTTTATTTTACTATGGGTATGAAGGTACGTATCTCCACGAAGATATCATAAATAGGGAAGTGGTGGTTGGCAAAGTTGGCTAAATAACAAGAAGAAAAACAAATAATTTGGGACTACATGTAGCTTTAGTAGCCAGCTCTTCCTCCCTTTCATTCTCTTGCATATTATGAAAATGATTTCATGAAAAATGAGTGAAAAATTGTTGTAAATGACACAAAAGAGAAAATCAAAAATCATGTCATGTGCGAAATTTAATCACATCATTACGATACAGAAAATATGGGCATCATCTACATTGGAACTATCAAGGAAAGCGAAAAGAAGAGATGAATGATGCGACAGTGCGTGGTGGTTAGGAGCAAAAGGATATAAGAAAAATTGCTTGTCCTTGTAAATAAACATTAGTTTGATGCAAAAAATTTTTCATGCACATACGCACACAGCCACACACGTATGCACTTATGTATGTGAATTGCTCTGCTTGGCACGTGATTGGACAAATGATTTGGCATCAGAGGCCAGCGAACGAGTTGAGCATTTGTCTCAAGTCTAGCGCTCTGAAAAACATGAGAAAAGGGCAATAACATATTGTAATTATACTAAATTAATAAATTAAGCCATTAGAGTTTCCTTTTGGATGGCAATCACTTAATTTTATTTTGTGGTGAAGCTTTAAGATGGACTGAGCTCTTTTTATAGGAGCGAGCTCTGTACATTTGAAATTTCTTAGGCTGTGCACGCGTGCTTCTCTTTGTCCCACGCTGATTTAAATCTTTAAACTGATGTGTAGCAAACTCTATTTTATATATATCAGGTTAGAAAGTAGAGTAGCAATGAGAACTAATTTGGCGTTGACATCAATGCGATGCTTTGACAATAACAGCGACCCAAAGACCTTGTTGACGTGCGGCTGCCTCATTATTGTCCATGGCAACAACATGTTATAGAATATATTACAAGGATAGGCAAGCTTTTTTCCAATTGTCGCCTGAAGTTGTCGTACCAGAATATTCACTTACAAATACAATTTCAATTCTAGGTTCTTTGGAAAGTTACTTGAAGGGAAATTTGTGTTATGTATGTACTTTTCTTTTTAATAGGACATAATCATTCAGACATAGCTTCGAATTGATATTCCAAATATTTTTTTTATTTTTGTCTAAGGGGGCGAACTTTCCCACTTATGCGTGTGAGTGTGTGAGTCTGTTGTTTGCAGCACGTGTAAAGAGGACACCAGAGATTCAATATTGCAAGAGTACTTCCGGTTTCTGGCTGAGAAAAACTATCAGCCTTAATAATTTGAAAGAGATTTACATTGAAAGATTGAACGATTGATGAACTTCTCACTGTGTGTGTGTGTGTAAAGATATTAAATTGAATTTCTTCCCTCGCTGCTTTTATTTATTTATGCATGAAAATAAACAAACAATTTTTATTCTTAATATTATATCTTCGTTATTAGAGAAATAAAGTGATAAAGCGTGCAGCAGCTCGTGTTTATGTGTGCGTGTGCCATTGCTTTTATAAAAATACATACATACGCACAATAATATAAAACATATAAAAACATATAAAAATAAACAAAATCGTAATCGTAAAATCGAAATTTATTCATATTTTTACACAAATTTTACAAAACCGTAAACACCGCAAAATGAAGAAATATTTATAATATAGAAAAGGGTAAAAATTTATTTGTACATGCAGAAAAATTATAGAAGTGTTTTCTTTTTTCTTAACACATTGACACAAAATTACACATACCTACGCATACGCTGGTATGCACACACTTGCGGCCACATAAAGACAAGTTGTATAGCGTCAATATAATCAAAATTCATAAAACGTGAGTCGAAAGGACTTCGCCACATGCCTTCCAATCGAAATGGATTACAATTTAAAGTGGTTATAGCGAAATACTTACATACATACATATATATATACATATATACATCCAAATTAGATAGATCCTCCTTGAAGCAGAACATTTTTAAAATGTACTAAAATTGCAGATACTAAACATCACTAACTAGTTATTCTCCTAGTTCACTTGTGCCAAACGGTTTATATTTAAAAAGGATGCTTTTGCCATCATCACACAGTCACTCCACCATCACGTCCCTACGCACAGTGTAACAGTGTTAGTCAAAAACCAATTTTGTTCAAATTTTAGTTCACTTAACAGTTGAAAGTTAAAATTTGTTTCATTTATAAAATTATGCAAAGAAAATCATATTATTGTGGGCGTTCAAACAGAAGCAATTAAGTGCCAGTGTTTTCATTTCTAAATTGATGTACTGGCATGGACCACTATTAACACTGACAAAACTCACAAGTCCACAGATTAATATGTGTATATATATTTTGTATCATACTGCGACAAGAAGAAGCTACCACTCTTACTTGGATGTGATGCTAACGCCTATAGCGAGGTTTGGGGAACCACAAATACCAGCCGAAGAGGTGGTTGCATACTTGAATTTATCCTTAGTAATAAATTAGAAATCATTAATACAGGAAACACATCAACATTTGTAACTAGCGCATAAAGAGGTCCTAGACATAACTGTAGGAAATACTCTGATAAGCAAGCTGGTCAGGAACTGGGTGTTTTTTGAAAACCTGAGCTTAAATGCAACTCAACTTGTCGTTGGGTACCAATATCAGTAACTAAATAGAGCTAGAAACAATGGTAGAAAACTGCAAAAAAATAATTATTATATTGTCCAATTAGTAAAATAATACCTAAATTGAGAACAATACTTTGCAGGTTATATAAAAGCTCCCTAACCACTTATAACAAAATGATTTGGAAAGCTAAGCGAGATAGCTTAAGAAATTTCTATGGAAATATAGAAATATCAAAAATTTATAAGGTAAAAAAAATTATAAGGTAGTAATAGCAGCATATTCTCTGATCGATCAGAGTAAGCATATTTGGTACTGGAGTGTTGGGAGACGAAAACCTGAGCTCTCTAACACCGCAGGATCTGCTAAGATTTATTAATAAATCTGGTAGATTTAAAGAATAGCAAAAGGGAACACAGGATATAGTACAATGTCTGTTACAACAAAACAAAAAAAAATATTCTCTGCAAACTTGAACAAGAGAGATGGAAGTTTTGTTGATACTAACTTCCCAGGTTCCTTCGCAACAACAGATGTAGAGAATATAGATCCATTAGGTGGAATTACTAGAGATAAGTGGAATTTCACGAAGGAAATATGCTCACAGCCTAGATTAAATTGGGCGGTTAGTACCTATAAACCACTGAAATCAGCTAGAATTGAGAGCATTATTCCGCCTCTCTTCATAGGAGCCTTAACTTCCTTCGTTGGCAAAGAACCATTCTGCGGAATGTGAAAAAGAAGCTTCTCTTTATTACTTCACATAGTTAGGAAAGAGGAAACATTTTAGGTTAAACTATCACCTAACAAATCAGGGAATTAGATCTAATGACTTGTTTAGATTTTTCAAGAAAGATACGGAGTCTGCGAAGCACATCGTGGGACAGTGTTCCGCACTTATGCATATTCATGAAAGGAATCTGGGTCACTATCAAATATCAAAAGCTAATCTAAACTCCATAGAAGTAGAATCAATCCTTAAACTTCCATCGGAGGCTGCAATAGATCTTACAGATCGCAGTGAATCCCGGAGGAAGTTTTATATATCTTGATAGGAAGAAGTTTATAATAGAAAAAATCAGCACATAATTTCACACCATTTGCAACTTTTTGTCCATCAAAATTCAATAATTTGTAGCTTCGTTATTTCGAAAAATATCTAAATTTCTAAATACCGCATAGATTTTTTTTTGTTGGAACTGCAAAAGAGTATTACTATTAAAGAGAATACAGCAATCAGACAAGTTTTACGTCTATTTTACTATATCCAGTGTTCCCTTTTGCTATCTTAGCAGATCCTGCGGTGTTAAAGAGCTCAGGTGTTCGTCTCCCAACACTCCAGTGCCCAATATGTTTACTCTGATCTGGCAGAAAGCGGGCGGGGCAAACACTAAGAAAGTGGTCTGCCGTCTCTTCACATTCTTTCTCCAAACCACATATTCAAATGTTTGGCCCAAGAGAAGTTACCTGTGTATAGTCCCACCAGTCGCTTACAGATCTTTCTTTCTAAAGATTTAAGAGCAGCCTAACTGTCACTAAATACACAGATACTCCTTTCTCTCCAACTATTATCAATGACGTGATCCATTGCCTTGATGATTGCAAAAATTTCTGCTTGAAAACAGAAGCATACAACCCAAGAGAGAAGTGAAGGTGCACTCCATCATTTTGAATGAAGACCCCAGAACCCGAACCGAATTCTGTTTTGAAACCGTCAGTGAAAATGGGCTTTCAATCAACTCCCGGCCCAGGTCCCGGCAAAAACCAAGTTTGGGCCTCTGGAATTTGTATTGTATAGCGCTGTTTTAAAACAGATGGCTTTGACAGCCCCTCCTTCAGCAAAAAATATCAAGGGGTCTGGCAAGAGCTTTCCTAACGCTGCCAACATTAAGTCTGCTCCATCAGACTATGGATGCATAGTTGATGATGGGTTCAATCATAGCCTTATAAAGCCAAAAGATTTTATGAGGTAATTGACAAAAAGCTGCCAGCGCACTGGATACCTTTAGCTCAACATGAGAACGCCATAGAAATTTATTATCTTGAATGACTACTACATATTTCATTTCATGGGATAACTGAATAGTGATTCCTCTGAGTCTGGTAAAATGAGACCAACAATTTTTCTTCTCCTGGTGATAAGAATAACACCAGTTTGAAGAGGCTCAGCCGATAGCCCGTTCAAGCAACACCAAGTCCCATACCCGACCGATGGGCCCGTGATTAAGCAGGCAACATCATCAGCATAGGCCTATATGTAGATACCCGACTCATTTAGGGAAACAACCAGAGAGTCAACCAGCAGACACCACAGCAGTGGAGAGAGTACGCCCTCTTGGGGACATCCTCTGTTCACACCGCAAGTCACGGATTGACCACAATCAGCTTGACCCACATGGTAATTATATTTCTATATCTGTTCTTGTACTGACGAATTTATTGGGCACTCGAAAAGGTGGTGAAGAATTTATCAGTTTTGGTTTTGGTCTATTTTGTAGATTTAACCTTTTATTACAAATTCGTAAAATGTATTTAGTTGACAACCGTAAATTTTTTATTAAGAAACATTTCACTTTCTCAATCGAAAATTTTAATAATTTTGATGGGACTGATAAATTAATAAAAAAAAACATTTTTTGAGTCCGTAATTTTTCTGACATATTTTACAAGAAAAAATGGTTAATAAATTTTTTAAATGATTTGTTTTTTATTCACACTGAAATTTTTAGAGAATACTATTGCAATACAATACTTTTCAATAGGGTTTTTCTAAAAAGTCGATTTTTCGACCCCTGAAAGTGTATTGTTAAGTTATTCGACTTTGAGTAATTGTTGCAGCCACCAGATGACATTGTTTATGTATATGCCAAATGATCAAGTTACTGCTATGATAGAGAAACTTTTGAATAATATGAAAAATGAATCTGATAATCTTATGACCATATTCTTTTTCTATATATTTTTTTGAATGCCAACTTGATTGTCCAAAAAGTTTTCAAAATTGATTGACATTATTATACCTTACAAGCTCTGCAAAGGGTATACTGGGTTTGAACGAGTAACGGTTGTTTGCATTGTTCATAATTAAACGACAAGTTTATTTAGCGATATCTTTTAAGTGGGCGTGATATTTCTCTTACAAGTGAACATTTTCTAAAGTGATATCAAAGTCATTAGTTATTGTTTTTAGAATTTGCGTAGGGGATATTAAACTTTGCCACGCCTCAACTTCGCCTTAATTCTAGTTCCATATTATTTTGATGGAGATTTATTTGTGGTCGAGTTTCGATGTGGCTACAATTTACGACTTTCATATTTGTAAAAAAATATAAAAAAAAAATTTAATTGATTTTAAAAAATAATTTTTGTTGACTCCACTTGAAATCAATTAAATAATTTTTTTTGGTTTCACCTCGTAATTTTTAACAAGAAACATTTTCTCCGTAAACAGTATAATAGTTTTCTTAACGGTTTCTGTTTTATCGGCCATTTATTGAAAAAGGAGGCTAAAAACCCCATTTTCAAGAGGAAGGATAAGAGCTGGAGGAAAAGTACATACATAAAAATTGTTTATTCCTTTGTGCTGAACAACTTTGCTTCAGACATCAAACTCGTATCTGTTGAAATAAAAAAAAATTCTTAACAGCCTCTGAAGACCCCATTTTTCTGACTACAGGTCCATATTGTAAGAAAACTAGATGTGATGGAGAAAAACTGAGGACGCAGTCGTGATAATTACTATAAAACCGTTGGAAAATCTTGCGCATAAGACAAAAGTTGAAAATTTGTTGCACTGTGTTATCATTGCTCTACTTCCAACTTGTTCTATTTTTGACCAATCATTGTATGCAGATGCCACGCTGTGCAACGTTTCGTCCTGTTTGCGTTTACGCTTTGGTATCATGATTTGACTCAATGACGTTGCCGCTTTTCTTGGCTCTCATCTTCAGACAAGAATAAAATAAAAGGAGAGATTATTGACCCACGATTCAAGTTCAAATAAAAACTTGAATGCTTTTGAGAGGATTTTGTTTTGGTTTAGGGAGCAAAAAAAAAAATGGAATAATAGAATAAAAATAATATGTATATAGAACGAAGACTCGAATTTACAGTCAAATGTATACATATACATGCACACATATACATGCACACATGCATACACACACATTTGCGTATTTATTAAGAGAGAAAATATAGCGATGTCTGCCAATGTACTTCATTTGATTACGTCTGGCCGGACGCTATTGCAATATGTATATCAATTTTTATTTTAATATTGTGAATCCATTCTCATCTCAGCAACAAATATAACAGCATGCTAACTCAATCTGCTAGCATAATATCTAACCATTTTCGTCATTTTTTTTGTTAACACTAAGCAACTAAGTAGCAGTCAACAAATTATCACTAGAGAAGTCATGGTCCATCTTTATCGTAAGTATTTGAATAGTTCATAAGAAGGCTTTAAATGATATTTTTCATTTTTTTGCATTGAGAAAAGTTAGAAGTAGATTTCTGCACCAAATAAATATTTGGATACAAATATTATTTTTTAACGAATTGCAAAATGGTTTCAATAATTTCTTTAGTATAACTTTTTATGTTAGTGTGATTACATTTTGTAATTATTTCAAATAATAAATATTTTGCCATATTTTCATATGAAAATAAATAATAAAATGTTTACATGACGTATGAGTGATTTTAATTGCCAAAATAATCTGTGTTTTCTCTATTTTGTTTACCATAAATTTGAGGTTTTTGAGCATGAGCCCAGAGAAATACAATTTTTGCTTTTGTGATAACCAAAAAAGAAATGTCACAAACATAAATTTTTGAAAGTTTTTCTATAAGAAGATTTACACAGAATAAAATAAATTGTATACCAAGTTAAACTTAATAAACTTTGTGTGAAATGTGCACATGACAAAAGTTTCAAAATCACGTTCAATGAAGCATATACATACATACATACGAAGAATACTTGTATACGTATGAAGCGTATGAAGAGTAGGAGGTTAATTTGAGGGTGTGATTGGAATAAAGGAACGGGTTGAGTAGTGGAAGTGAAAACGTGCTCAATAAGCTTAAAATGCTCAACTGATACCAAAGAAGCCAAAGGCCAATTCAAACAGCAGTAAGTTAAGTTTTTAGCGGAAATTCGCAAAAAAAGTGGACAACAACAAAAAACTAAAGCAAATGAATAGCACAAACGTACGAAGGCCAATAGATCGATGAGGTCAAATGATGTATACGACGTTCACTAAACCTGTTATACATTACTTAAAATTAAAACTAGACATGAACAGTAGTCAAGACTTTGAAAAATAACCATTAGAATTAATTTTCATAGTCAATACCTGCATTCTAGTTTAAAATTAATTCTTATAAAATTAAGGATATTTTCTAGTGCATTAAATTCTCTGGTTTTACTCTTCCATTAATAGTCTATTGATGGAAGACGGAAGCTATATTTATAGCGTAAGCAAAATAAGCTAAAATAGTAGAGTAAAATAAATACGAGTTATAAGAATTAGTTATTTGCTATTAGTTTTAGATCTAATTTTTTCTGGCAGTGCGCTTTGCCGCACACTCCGTCATGTAGCAGAACTGCAACTAATGTGTCAAATTACATATTCATATATGTAAATATGAGAAAACTTAAAATTAATTACAAAAGTTACGCACGCACTTTGTTTTTCTTTAAAAGTCTTTTCTACTTACCTTTGAATTGGTTTAGTTGCTCTAAATCTATTTGGAATAAAAAGCAAATTAACATAATTCAATAACAGAGTAAAGCTTATATTTTTTTTTTTTTTAATTTATTTATTGTTTTTGTTTTCACATATCAATAGTTTTCAATCAACAATTTACTCGAAAATAAACAAAGTTATAGAATCTACTTATAATAACACAATTTCTAAAAAAAAAAATGCTGGCTCGTGCATTTTTGTTTAAATGTATGAGCTACTGACACACTGTTTCAAGTGATTAGTCCAAAGCTTCACTCAATTTTTTATTTGGAGGTTATAACATTAAAAATTATGCATTCAAACTTATTTGTTGTAGTAGGTACTCATAATGTCTGGGCAAAAAGGCATAACAGCAATAATTTAATTAATATAGAATTCCCAGTACTTTGGTATTCTTTTCATTGTTCAAGTATAACTGAGAAATACTGTTTACCTTTTCCCAGAGATGATTCTTTTTTCTTTGATTTAAATATAAATATTTACAAAATTCTCATACTTAAAGTTAATTCTATCTTACTAAGAATAACATTATTCATTGAACGTACTATCACTTTATGTTCTATATAAACTATCGTATTTTTTATATCCTAGAAATTAAAAATTCGCGCGTGAAGCAGCAAAAAAATAGCATTGACTATTGCTGTAGTGGTAGAAGCGAACAGTGAAGACGCACACTCCCATACGCACGTTCGTAGTTCTACTATGAGGTCAATAAAACCAGAGACTACCTCTCACAGCAGGGCGTAGAACTTTCTTCTCATCTTTTTATCCACAATACTGTGAAAGATTCACGACACCAGCTATGTGGAATGGAGCTTTCGTCATTTCATTTTCATTTTATTTCTCATTGCGTGTGTGTGCTGCAACATTTTGGCTCTGTTTTGCTCCAATTTGTCGTTTGTTCGTTATTCATTCATCACATTCAAAATCTTTTTGGTTGCTGGTCAAACGAACGACGAAGCCCCAACAAAAAAGTGATTTTGTGTAATGCTGATAAAGTTGTTTGAGATTTCTGCTTTATGTGTGTGCAAGAGTATGTCTGTTTGTTTGTATGTTTCAATTTACGATTTGACATTTTATAGTGTGCAGTTTGGCTCATCGTTCGACATTTGTTCACAAGTTTGTTTTGGCTTTTGTTTATTCTTTGTTGGTTTAATAAAAAGAAAAGCTTACATATTTTCATTCTTCTTTGGCATATTGATGTGTGTGTGTGTGTATTAGAGTGGCCCTTAGACGTATGAGTGAAATTTTTTGCTTCCTTATCCCCCACACCCCTAATTTTGTTTCTTTATGTTAAAAATGTAAACTGTAAAAGATTCAGGCAAAAATATTTTTATTTAATCTCGCCTTTTCGTACTCTAAGTTTACATCCAAATTGGGTTGAATTGCTTACCAGTGATATTAAATGCAAAAGTTCATAAAGTATAAATGCATATACAAATATGCATATGTAAAATATGTAAAGGATTATGTTTTAAATGTTTGCCACCAAACAATAAAACAAAAGTTACGAAATTCGTAAGCCAAGTAAAAGTTTTATTTTTAGGCGGTCTTCCAATATTGATACAAAATAGATGGCAAAAGCCATTTATTGTTTAAAGATGTACGTATTTCGACCTCACCATCAAGTACATTAAAGAATTTATTGGCATAGAAACTCTATGTATAAATAATTCTAGTAAAATGTTTCATCATAGTTTCATGCATGGATAATACAGCTGAAGCCATTAGGCACAATTTGCAGTTCTAAAATGATTCATCAATTCGAGGATATCGATAAGAATACTGCAACAGTTGCTTCCAATAAATTCTTAAACGACTTAAGAACTGCAGTCTTTGCATTTTTGGCAAACAAAATTCAGCGAGAATGAGAGAATGTACAATTATCTAGCACGCGTGGAGAAAAATTTAGTATCGGATTTTCCCATGTTGATAACGAAAAACAACCATATTAATATATACACTTGTTAATAATTATCTACATTTAAAACACGTTGTAATCGAGCTCAAAAGAATATACCCAGGATACGACCGAAAATTATTATCCATACCTTACGAACGCAAATATATTCGGTTGTTTGATTTACTTAAAAAATACATGCATT
The DNA here is from genome assembly GCA_963691655.1 of Toxonevra muliebris. Classification (NCBI taxonomy): domain Eukaryota; kingdom Metazoa; phylum Arthropoda; class Insecta; order Diptera; family Pallopteridae; genus Toxonevra; species Toxonevra muliebris. Next base: position 1,202,057 of record OY829327.1, on the reverse strand, counting down.
CTTCGCACAATTTGGTCTAAACAAAAACAATAGAGTTTAGACAAACAAATCAGTAACCTATTACCAACATATTTTGAAACCGAAGAGCTGAAAATTGAATATTTTTACCTGAATGCATTTTTAGTATACATATATGTAGAAACAAAATTAGGTGACCTAGGGGAAAAAGCTTAGAATTTAAGGACCACTCTAGTGTGTGTATATGTGTGTATGTTGCAGACGTTCTTTAAGATTTTCGCTTGTTGTCTGTTGCTGCTTCAATATTTTATTGGTATACGCATTGGAGGAGAGGAGGTTTGGTGTTAACGAAATACGACATTGAGAAAATGGAAAACAGATTGCTCATCATAAAACCAAATACGTGTGTATACATATGTATGCACTCGTAGGTATATACATAATAAAGATAAGACATCTTGGCATTTTTTGCTGTAGATGTGTATGTGTATATAACTGTGTCAAATTCAATCATTCAAATGCTAGGGGGCTGTAATTGTAATTATTTTTCTATTTCGATGCGACAGCACAACCATTTTTTCAATTCTGTGTTTCTAAACGGAATGTTCAACTTCAACTTTTCGTTTTTATTCTTGATATCCTCAAAGTTTGTAATTATGATAGTCTCATAATGCTTTTGGAGCCGTTGTCAATGATGTGGTATAGCGTAAACCCCCGCCCCCATTCTGCACAGAGAGCTCTGAATCTAAAGCGGACTCCTTTGTCTCAGCGGCGGAATATGCAGCTATTTTCATGAGGGCCGTCATTGGTGTAGGTGTGGCCGCCGATGATGACTCATGTTGTTTTCTTTTGCCTTTGCTACCAACTACCATCGATGATGACGGCGACTCTTTGGCCATTGAGAACTTTTTGCGCGGTCGCCAACGGAATTTTTCTGTAAGAGTGTCCAGTGCTTTGTTTGGATTTCGTGAATGCGTCTTCATCTCCGTTGCTTTTACGCTGCTCAACTCTCTCACGTGACGAATTTGTGGTTTTGTAGCGCCAGTGCCGCCGTATTCACTTGACGTCGCTGCAAGTGGAATGTGCCCCATGCCAGGTAAATGTGTTCGCATCAGCTCTACACGTGGGCTTGATTGCGGCACAAATGCATCCCTATCGCGTCTGTTTAAAATGCGGGAAAGTTTTAGCCGCGATCGCGAAGGCTGCACTGTGCTTAGCTCAGCAATTGTGTTCATTGGCTGAATGGGCTGTGTGGCCACCATTGTGGCTGTCATGATATGCGGTGCAACAGGTTTTGTGAATAATTCAGTCTCGGTACAGTCCTCAGAGTAGCGGTGACTCATCTCAATTGAGTTGCCGTCACCGCCACCAACACTGCCACCACCCAATTCCTGTGAGTTTAATGATAGACAATCAGCATCTGTGGCTGAATGCTTCATCATGTCAATGGATGTTAAATCGCCGCCACCACCTCGCCTTTTATCTGCAAGACGATAGATAGTGGCGCTGGACGAGTGTGGCGGATGGTAGTGGCTACCTACGCCTCCCATTTCTGCCTCAAGCAATGAATTGGCATCCCCAACAGATGATAATTGTGAGATTTGTGTTTGCAGGATGCGATGCTGGTCCGTCGATCCATTGGATCCTCGATTTGTGCTGTTACTATTCGTTGTTGCAGCAAAGATATCGGTTTTACTTAATGGCGGCCCTACCATCAGTCCAGTCGACTGCGATCCTATGGAGATACAGCGGTTCCGATGCGATGAACGGCAACTGCTATTGCCTCCGCCGCCTCCGCCGCTGCTGATCGTTGTTGTCGTTGTGGTGCGTATGCTATCCTGCAGAGAAAGATGATGGCTTGGGTCACGACATTGCAATTGCACAACTCGATATGAGTTGAAGTGATCGAGAAGAGCATTGTTATTCACCGTTGTATGCAGCCTCATCGAACCATTCTGCCGCAAGAGGGCGCTGTAGTTGTGGCTTTGCGTCTGGTAATGGTTTGCAAGTCCAAAGTGTCGAGCGAGCGTCACCTAAAATGTTACGAGAAGCCAGAACAGCAACAACAGAAAAACACAAAATAAATAGGAAGAGCAACCAAGTAACCACAAAGCAATTGGAACAAAAAGAAGTTAAGAAGAAGAGAAATAAAAATAGAAACATGTGTTAGTTACGTAAGAAATTCTGGTTACTGTAGAAACACTGCCCACGCCCACACCACCTTACCTTGAATGCGTCTCGGAACTTATGACTCATTATGTTGTAGAGCAGCGGATTGATGCAAGTGGACAGGAAGTACAAAACGCCGGATGTGCAATCGAGTATGTGGAAAATATCTTTGAAGACTTTTGATTCAATACCCGCAGTAGAGCCGTACACAGCCATTAAACGTTGGGCATGAAAAGGTGCCCAGCACAGGAAGAATGCAACAGCAACAGCAACTACGATAGAAATAGAGAGAACAAATGAAACATCTAAGGTTAAAACTCAATAACACGCTTTTCAGACGCAACTTGTTTCTTGTGCTCTTCAAAAAAAAGGTCCAATTTGTGTGTTTGTATGAGACAAACTCCCTTTGCTGTCGGAAAACGCACAACGCCTTGAAAATTGAGCTACTTTCAATTTTTACTCTCGCTCAAAACGGCAAGTGTTGCGATGGCAAAAAACTGACAAAATTGTTAGAGATGTTATAAATCTTGTGACAATGGTCGCATTCACGAGCACCCAACTGCTGGCAACAGTTTTTGATTTTGGTTCTGAATGCACAAAATCACTTTGTACTACGGCTAAGCGGACACTATTTTAAGTAGCGAAAATTTTCTAGGCTACTTTCTCAAATCATTCTGATTGATAATTCTAAACAGCTGTACATATGTGCAAATATGTGTTTGTAAAAGTTTATCCTCAATAAAAATTATAAAAATGAAGCATGTAGAGACTATGTTTTAGATTGCATTGCAGACGTGATATTTTTATATTTTGTTTTATTACTTAAAAATTTTATGAACAGTGGGAAATGACAGATAACAGCTGACTTGTCACTTAATTTTGTTATTTTTGTAAAAACCCATTCACAGGCGTAGCGATTACCGTTGTCAATGTAATATGTACTTTTCCAGCACATATTGGCAAGAACCGAATTCAAGAGAGTGAAAAAGTATCACAAAGATCACTGATGAGGAATCGTGCTGGATTCCCAAACGGGCGTCTGATTTGTCTGTCATATATACACTATTGCGACTTAGCCACTTTGACAGAAAGGACGTATCATTAAGCCTAATAAACAGCATTTTCAACTTTTAAGTATGTAGCAATGAAGTAAAGTCAAACTATAAAATATATACATTTCGAAAAAAACGATTACAAATTATTAAGTTTTTTTTTTTTAATGTGGGAAGTTAAGATATTTAATGCACTACGATAAAAAGTATTGAACGATACTAAAAGTATTGAATCATGTCTTTATATAAAAATTTTAATAGGCAAAATATAAAAGGGGGAAAAAGGGTAAGTACAAAAAAAAAAATTGAAACCAAAAGCTAAATTTAAAATAAAAAAGTTTTTATTTTGAACTTAGGCAGTTTTGATATTATTAAAGAAAAAGCTTCCAAACTTAAATTGCACAGAAAAAATTTCACAAAAAAAAAAAACATTTTTTATTTATATTGAAAGCTGTGAAGGCTCAGTTCAAATGTCAGTCAAATGTTGTTATTCGATTAGCTTAGAGGGACTTAGGCAAATTTTATTTTCACGCATACCATATGACGACTTTGGGAAATTTGAAAAAATTTCAGCGATTTTGATTTGTGACTCGAATATAATACAAAAGTAAAAATTTTAATTCTTATTTATTTTGTAAGTATTTGAAAGCTAAGTATTTTATGGAAACCCTCCTGCCTGGCCAGACGTTTATATTAACTTTATTTTTAGTCTTAACCGTTATACAGCGATATATGGTATTGTACATCATAGTTCGCGCTAACACGCGCATAGCAGAGGCGTCTGGCGAAGTTTTATTATGGCGATTATCGATTGTGGTGGTAAGGAAAGAAAGAAAAAATACCACCTCTTATCTGGTAATAGCAAATTTCCTCGAGTAAAAATTGGCTAAACAAATTTACACTTCGCCTTTCGGATTCGGCATAAAAAAATCGAAAAGTTCGGTCTCGAGCCGTTTTATATATGAATTATTTTACTAAATCAGCCAGACGAGATCTGTTCTGCTTACAGTGGAATCCACATAAGTGTTAAATCCGCCAAATGTGTAAATGGCTGTAGGTCTGTGCGTGTGTGTAGGTTAGTAAGACATGTGCGTGTATTTCAGTTTTGACTTTCTTTACTGAAATTTATCGGCACTTTTTGGCATTGGCATTTCATTCCAAAACTTCAAGGGCAGACAAAAGACATTTCATCAAAAAAAAGTTAAATTGTTTCAAATAAATTAGGTTTACGAAAGTGAAGAAGAGGAAGAAGAAGCAATATATGTAGTACATAGAAGACTAGATGAAAATGGCGCAGAAGAACTTTTAGTCGATAATGTAATAATGTAAAATGAGCAACATATTGTGATGTTCCCGTACATACATACGAACGATCCAATGAGTGAATACATTCACTGTTCGTAAGAGTGGATGGATTTAATTTGTTTTATTTTGTTTTTAATTTTGAAAATTTGGATAAATTTTGAAAAAGAGAGGGGCGTGTTATAATGTTGTCGAAGTTCTTGGATTGAAACCCTTTTCTGAATAGTCCATGAATACAGAGGTACTAAGGAATTCTCCTGTAAGACGATCCAGCCTAACGTGAATACATTACATTAGTTACGCTTTTGACTTCTTAATTGAAATATTCTAAAGCAATTTTAAACATCATGGGCTCGTATGCTCATATGAGCAAACATAATGTTCTTGTTGTTGCTGCTGATGTGGTTGCATCGTTCAATTATATATTCCAAATGTCTCAAGGCAAAAGTACGAAAGAAAAATCATACTGCCTTACGCCTTTACAATCTGCGCCTTTGTCTCCTCCTTACGCCATTTTCAATTTGTTTCAACGAATTTTTGAGAATGTCTGCCCAAGGTGTTTCAACCCCAATGAGTCCTTCTTGTAATATATATCTCTTCGAAAACATATTTGTGGGTGTGCGTATACCAATGCATATGTGTGGGTATGTTTGCGTGGAAATATGTAATTTCCATGCTTGACTGTGCAATCTGTTTACTTTATGTTGTCGTCGTATGTGTTTGCGTTTGTTTGTCATTTCAGGCATTGCAAACGTTTTAGGCTTTACCAATAACAATAATAACAAATTTTATGCCACGGATGAGTTTTCTACCCCTTCCCCATCCTCAATTTAATTGTATTGTAAAAAAAAGTGATTTCGCTGAAAAGTCTGACATTAATTGATTTGAATTTCTGATGACGCTGAAAACAAAACTGCAAATATTTGCGCACAGCTAAAAAATATTTAAAAAAAGGCAGCATCGGTTGTTTGCTAGTTTGAGCTAGTTTGCTTAGCGATTTAATTTATTTAAGTGTTTCCTAATTTATTTTAATCCTTTGAAAATTTCGTAAGTTTTAAATTTGTTTGCGTTTGCCATTCGCTCACTTCACACAAGCAAACGGATTTTCATTTTACTGCATGCGTTTCGAAATTTAACCGCAGAGCGAAGGATTAGAAAGAAACATCTGAAACTGCAGCGCATCCGCGTTCTATAATAATTCCGGATTCAAAATCTAAGTGTGCAATTAAAATTTACCAAAATGGCAACGCGCACGTATTGCATTGAGATTATTGTAATTACTTAAGTTAAAGCGGTAGCAATTATAGTAACGCGTGTTGTCTGCAAATAATGTAAATTTTCGAGTGTTTATATTGCCATTTTAAATTCCAAACAGTCTAGTAAATTACTATTTCATATGAGCTCCATTTAACTAGCATCAACAACACAATTACGACTATTTACATTTTAAATTAGTTGGATAAAAACTTGCGTGCAAAATTTTACTATTTTAATACAACGAAATCAAAAGTTTTTATTATGAATATTTCAGAGTAGAAGTTCATATTGCAAGTGGAGAAGAGCGTAGCAGTTTTGGAAAGTGTTGAAGTGTTGGAAAGAGTTTGATCAAAAGAAACGCTCCGTCTATTAGGGCAAATTTAATATATGTATCCAATCGTCATAGACGAATGGAAAGCGCTTACAGTTTCATGGCCAATCTGAGCAGCGAAGTGGAAAACATTTCTTAAGAAATTTTTACCCCTGGGAGTTGCTGTTTCCAGCGGTGGTATTGGTTACAAAAATTTAGATTTTGTTTCGTTTTTGATTTTCACTTGTGTATGTATACGTGTTATTGTCTGTGTGGTATTCCACTTTCTACGGAAACAAAAACAATAACAACAGCAACATACATATATGCACATACATACATTCATGTGTTATAATAAAAATGCTTGTTAAGTAAATATTTTTCCTTGGAATCTTAGTACCTACTGCCAGTTAAAGTGGAGCTGCATGCAGCTGACATGCAGTTAGTGTGGGAAAATCTTGTTCCAATTTAGAATTTTGAATTTTTTTTGCCGAAAATTCATATTTTTCAAGTACCTACAAATTTATATTGTCTAAGGAAAAAAGGGTTTCTTTATTTTTCAATTTTGTGCAGAAAGACTTTCGTCCTCATTTCAACCGCAGTTTTTCGCCACTTACTTACCTAACATTCTAACAACGCGACTTTGAGCACTGATGCCACGATGCACGTCGTAGCTGCGTCTTGGCACCGTCTGCAGCAATCTACTCCGCTTCAATTTCATTCCGATCAGCACGTATAGCACACAAATCGCTGTCATCGGCCCGCCGAAGAAAATAAAACCGGAAACGGCAAAAACGTGTGCAACAAAATCATTTTTCATCTGAAAAAATTAAGCTTATTTCGTGAAATCGAAAATAATATAGAAATATAATGTAATTTAGGTCAAACCGATTAAAGTGACATTGCTCATGCGCAAACTAATTTAATGAGAACATAAGTAGAAACTGAGATGATTTTAAAAGAGTAGTACAAGAGTAGTAGTTGTGGGGCGCCATCTTGTCACAATTATAGTGTCTACTCGTGCAAGATTTTCCTTTGCGAGCGTAGGAATCGACATAACTCTTTTAGATTAACTGCTCCAAAAAATTTGAATACAAATTAAGATTCATACCACACAACTCAAGGATTAAAATATAAATAAATAAACGTTTCGAGCTGCATGGTTTGGCATCCATTGAGAAAGTCAGACCTGTGATTAAAAACAAGCAGTAGTTTCCTATGTATATTTGAGTCCTGAATCTGAATGGGTGCCTAAGCCGAACGTTTCTCATTGTGTGAGTTATATTTGTAAATGAATGGAATCATGTAAATGCCGAATCCGAACGGCAAAGTGAAAATCATTTCCTCGCCAATTTTTATTCTTCGAGGTTTGACATTGCCAATTAATTTTTGGTCACTATATAAACACAATACCATGACAACAACTACTGGAATTACGATACACGCCAGGATTTCGAGAAATCTCTCAATTACATTGCTTGTATTCAATCATTTAAAACCTTGTAAGGCTGTGTTATTACTAGGGAGCGCAAAAAGGCAAAATACAATTTATAATCTCTAGCTTTTTGAAGTGAAACTTCTTTTCTTTTGTCCTAGAGTAAAGCCAATCGGATGTGACGTCGCGCGTAAGTTTGCAATGCGACATAATTTTGTCGAGCAATGTGCTTCGTTTAGTTCACAAGAAGTTTCACTTCTGCCTTGTGTTCGTTAATACACAATTTATTTTTTTTTTTTTTAAAGTCCGACATTTTGGTAATTTTCAAAATTTTGCAAGACCCCTTAGTACCGTTAGTACCTCGGCAACTGGATTGCCAATAACGAGATGTTTTCGTTTCAGACGACTGAGGCTGCTGTATCCTACACACCGTTTGTCATTTGGGGAGTCATTTTGGGGAGGTCGCGTTTCAGACCCTATGAGAGAAACCTGAGTTTAATATACTTTGATAAACGAATAAAATGGCGTAAGAGTTGTTAAGAAATCTTTAGTAGTTGCCCCACAAGAAATTCCTGAACCCCCTCAAACCGTAATATTGATTTGGAATAAAATTGTTTACCTAGGCTAACTATGCATCTTCTAAGAAAGCTATTGCGTGTTTGCTGGGTTCCTTTTATGTTCACTGACAGTATCAATGAATTGAATTGATTATGTTTGATTAAGAAAAAAAAAACACTTACCGTACATGAAGCGCCGCCACTCTGTGGCATCACTGAAAATTGCATCGCTTGCGGCAGTGCGAGGAGCAACGCCGTCATCCATATCGCAAATATGAATTTAATAGCACGCGACAATTTTGACATCGTGTGTTGCCTGCAATTGGAAAATGAGAAAAGGGTGTCACTTAATTCGAGAGGAAAGTGGGTACTAGATTACATATGAGAAAAGTTTTACTGAAGGAAGATTTTTTAATTTAAGTTGAGCGAGGAAAAGTGTTGCTTGCGTGTGTTGAAAATGATACCACTGAAAATTTATGCAAACACTTACCGTACTCGTAAGTAGAGGAAAGTAGTGAACATTTTGTTATTCGAAGCAAAAAAAAGTAGATATTTATTTCAATAAAAACTGTGAAACTAAAAAACTGTGCGAGGCAAAAAATATATACAAATACAATAAATTCAAATAAAAATTTTCTGTTATTGTTTGGCGAGAAACTTTTATGCATAAAACTGGAAAATTAACCACGTTGGAAATTCTTCCATAAATTACAAAAACACCTAAATATTCTACCTCTTTTACAGTATTATTTACCTGCCTGAATGAATGTATGTAAAAAGCTACAATAAAAACTAAAGTTGAAAAGAGAGTTGGGAGAGTATTAAAAAATTATTAATATGTTGGACCCGAGTGAGAATCTGTGAATATCGTGAATGTCAGTCTGCATAGCTTGACACAAATTTGTGTAATGATGTATTTTGCCTCTGGGTAGGCTCTTTACTTAGTTCGAGTTCATGATTACAAGTGGGTGTGGCACCTACCACACAAATCTTAAGCTTTATGAGCATATCTTTGTAACTATTTGTAGTACAGTACTACAATTTTGTACAAGGAAGTTGGTTGAGAATGAAATGCTACTGTGGGTGGGATTGGAAAGGGGGTGTAGCACCTCGCACGTAAGCTGAAAAGACATTAGTGTGTTGGACAGCTATGCAAAGAGGAAGGGTTCAATGCTCGGTAACTAAAAATAGAAAATAAAAAATTCTCTACACGGCACGACCACTTGGCCTTGGACAACCTTTTTTTTTTGTTTTATTACGTTAATGATATGACCTTAAGCAATAAGACATACTTAGTGTTGCAACTAGTAAAATAATTATAACTAACAAACAATTTTCTTCGAAGGATATGTGTAAGTAAACTAATTCATCTTACATATTTCCAATAAGGGTTAAACTTTTATCGAGCGAGATCACTTGGCTTGGAGCGCTTTAACCGGCGAAAACGGCTTTCATCATGAAGTAGTACATCAGCTTCTTCATTTATGTGGTTTTCCAACCTTGACTGGTGTGCCTTTGCACAATGTTTAATTTTGTCTTCAACCATTTCAACACCTAGGTCACGGTGAAGGTGTCGATTTCTTACGTACCATGGAGCATTGACTATAGTCCTTAGTACAGTGTTTTGGAAGCGTTGGATAATTTGGGCGTTTGTTTTGCTTGTGAACTTGTGAACCATATGTCCAAACAGGTTGCAATATTTGCTTGTAAGTTAATAATTTATTTGATATTTAAAGAGTGCAGTGTCTGTCTAAGAGCCATTTAATTGATCTGAATTTTAGGTTAAGCTCACTTTTTTTCTTTTTGACGTGCTCATTCCAGTGAAGTTTCGCATCTAACGTCATACCTAAGTATTTCGCATTATTTAAATTCCATCCATGTACAACGGTAGGTAGCGAATTCTTTTATTGGTAAAAGTGATGTGTGTAGATTTCAAGTTGTTTAACTTTATTTTCCATTTTTTCGCCCAAAGTGCAACCTTGTTGATAGCCCTCTGTAAGCATTTAATGGATTCTTCTTCTTCAGGACAACCTCTTGCCTAAGAAAATTTTTGGACGTTGCTATTCGAGTCCGGTATAAAACTTTAGGTCCCTTTCATATAACTCACACAACATCAATGGATGCGAAAAGTTCGGTCTAGGCTATTTGTGTGTGTCAGTGGGATATTAGTGGTAGTTATTGAAAAAATATGTTTTTTTGTTTGATGGGTGTGGTACCTCCCACGAGTAGTTCCACTTGCAAAACAATGTAAGTGGAACTACTCGTGCAAATTATATGAATGCAAAGTACAATAATTAAAGTAATATTTTGCGTGCAATTTGTTGTTGTAATTTTCGAATTACTCAAACTTTGACAGGGTTGGAAAAGGCAGAGTCGCAAGGCAATCCTATCCAGCTAGTATCTTATAAAGTACCAAAAAAAGTATTTCTTATTAATTCATAATTCAATACTTACCGAAACGGATGACAGATGGCGATGTAGCGTTCTACTGTGAATGCAGTTATTGTCAACACGGTTGCATTGGCAGCGGTTTCCGCTACTACACTCTCCATGATGCAGACCACATCCGTAAATGAATAAGAGTTGGGATACCAAAAATTATATAAATCTTGGGGTACACCTGAAAAACATCAATTTTAATAAATAAATTAGTAGATTATATTTAAACCGTGAATTCTAAAAAAACTAGCACACTTCATCTTATACAGTCACTCATTCCAGCTCATGCAAATGTTAAAAAAGTTTTCATCATGAGTTTTTTTTAGTTACAATGGTTTTTGTTTTATAAATTGGCATTCAATTTCAGTCAATAAGACATTTATTCTCTGATTAGAGTTTTTATGCTTTAAACCAGGGGTGAACAGCCAGAAGCTCAATTGGCTAGTCACTGTTGTTGTTATTGTGATAGTTGTTATTGTTATTGCTTGGCTCCCAAAATATTTTTGTTGGTCACCCCTGCTTTAAACCATACAAATGTGTAGCAAAACTTTCTTGTTACATAAGTCGAGACGTAGTCGAAGTGAAAATTAATTTTTAAATACTTCGACTAAAGAATCTTTCAAATTTTTATTACAGAAAATCGTTGAAGCCAATGAGTGTATAATGGCATAATGGCCAGCTACACTGAGAGCATGAAGCCCAACTGTGAAAACTGATGCTGCGTTAGCATGATACCGAAGCTAATTGTATGAATGCAAGATACATATTGATACACTTTTCTGAATCACTTTAACATGGCATCTGAAACATTATGGTTATTTGTAAAATGTTGTAAAGAAAAGGAAAAACGAATCTTCGGTAGAGCGATGAAAGATTGCGTTTAAGAAACACTTAAACGCATGAGTTAATCTTCAGCTGGACAAGGTCTGCATATAATGTTATAAGATTTTATAAATAAGACAAATATTAATACATTTATTAGCTTAAACTTTTAAACTATTGTGGTCACATTTCCATAATTAATTTTTTTTATATTCATAGTAGTTGTAGTTTATAACTCATTAACTTTAACTGTTCTAGAAACCCTAACTAAATTTTCATAAACATTAGCGAAATCAAATAGTATTGTTTTCTTGTAACAACCAAATTTTGACAGCAAAATTGTGACTACACAAGCAAAACAAAGCCCCTGTGGAGTTATTTAAAACACTAGTGCACAGAAAATTCATCAGCCCTGATTATCTACACGGTAAGCAACACCAAGCAATCTCCTGTGACAGTGAATATAGACGCAGTAATTTACATTAAACCGTGAAGCCTCGAATGACCCATATATAATTAGATTAAGAATTGGATTACGAATAAAGTGAAATCAAACGAGTAACGACAGTGATTGTAACGGCCCCTGAAATCTGCTGAGCCTACCCCAGCCTCCTCTTGTTAATCTCTTAAAAATTAATTGCATTCGTGTGAAATATTGCCCCATCTAATAGTTTTAATCTAGTAATTTATTATACGGAGAACTGGAAGCGGTTTCTCCAGATATTCCCAAGGCATTTGACGGAGTGTGCCATGAAACACTATTGGTGGGGTTGGTAATAACTTCACTCTATGGATTACGAGTTCTTTTAATGTGTTGTGATAGAAGATATTACTTCGGAAAACCGTTTGATCATCCCCCTAACCTTTTCCTCGTCTTCATCAATGACTTTCTGTCTTTGGCGAATAACAGTATATTCTCGTTTATGGATAACAGCACCATTTGCTATTCATACACCTGTCCAAATCGCCCTAGCTCGATGGAGTATGAGAAAAAAAGGCGTGTTGTGAATGACACATTCAGCGATGAACTCAAACTGATTTCCGAGTGGGGTCACGCAAACTGAGTTGAGTTAATGGACGTAAGACCCAGTGTTGTCAATTATTCCATAACCGAGCTCTCAAATCACCTCATTAACCCCCTGGTTATGTGTGGGGTGAATATTGCAAAATCAGTGGTTCTTGATGCTCTAGGCATGACTATTCATCGAAAGACCCTCTCTGTAAAGTATCGTAAAAACTTTTTCACTTTTTCATAATTTCTTGGGAATAACATTTTTCAAACGATATTTATTTTAATTCTTTTAGTTTTTGTTGTTTCAAATGTTTGTTAAAACTCGGATTATACGTAATCCACACGCCCAAATATTTATATTTCTTGATGGTTTCAAGCGTCTGTCTTTTTACTTTAAGCTCTGTTTACTGTCTCTTGTCCTCTTTAGCGTCAGTGTCTGATCGTTTCTTTTTTTGCGCCATCTTTGTCCCCTGTCATTGTAATGAAGTCACACGTGTTGCATGCCTTATTGGTCTACCAGTTTGGCAATTTCAAGAGTTCGTTCAAAATTTTATCGCCTTCTTCTCCATTAAACATATTACAGACATAATTTTTCCTTGTCGTACCTCGCGTTTATGGAATAAGCTCCTTGCAAATATTTTCCTTGGCAATTATGCCCCATCCAAATTTAAGGCAAATATTCACAGATATTTCTCCTTCTTTCGTCTCCCAGAAAACAAACTTCCTTCTCCACTTCCTTCTCTACTTTACTTATTTAATGGAATCTCTGAATTATATTTTTTATTTGAAAAATTTAGGTTAGATTGGAGCGGCTGCCTAGAGATACACTCGACTGGGCCTGAATGGCTCATTGTGATACCACATAGTGGACTTACAGTTTAACGCCGATTTCGAACGGCGGTGTGGCAACTTTTTTATCGGCTTGGTGGTATTGCCATTACCAACCAAGGTGTGTACTTGTACACTATCTTATAATTCTCATATACTTTATATTGATAGTAAATATAAGAAAGTTATGAAAATTAACCACCAGACAAAGACGGGAATCGAACCCGAACCTCGTGGATGAAAGTCTAGTGCACTACTCATTAGACTATCGAGGTCGTCTTGAAAAATGAAAATTGGAAGTGAGAGCGACAACAGCACAAGCCAAAATTCTTATAGAAATGATAAATTTGCACATTCCATTTTAATTAGGTTTACTCACTCGTAAAGTCTCAAAACAATTTGAGCTTATTACAGAATAAAATGTAATAAAGAGACAAGATCGAATAAAAATTTATTTTATTTTGTCATAAAATAAAAAGAGAGACTGTGAAAGCATTTTCATAATATTTTCCTACACCAATTAAAATTCGTATTCATAAAGAATGCAGCAGTATCGCAGTACAATAACACACATGCAAAGAATTATTCATTAAATTCAATAAAATGTAATTGGACACTTTGATGCTGCCGAAACACTGAAATCGCAATAAAAATGAATTACGAGTTGCTCATACGACACGTTGGCCACAGGCACGGATTTGGGTTTTTAAAGCGCATACATTTAGATACTCGTACATAGGATATGAGAGCAATAAAATATGACTTATTCTTTGGTAGTTATGGAGACATTCATTTCAGCAAATTCTTATCTTCGAGTGTAATGACGTGAAACCATTCCAAGATGGAACCAAACAGCAGATAGTTGTTTTGATGTAATGAAATAAAAAGCAGCGCAAATTACTACACGCATAAACATTCTCATATACATGCATACATGTGTGTACATGTGTGCGGTTCATTGTTTGGATTAGCGACGATAACATTGCCGCCATTTAAGCGTCTGGAGCACTTTCTTTCTTCGTTGTTTTGATGCGATATTAACGTGAAGTAGCTGAGTACTTTTGAATTTGATTGCGGCATTTGTTTTAATTTCATAAGATTAAATATGTAGGTGTGATTGGCTATTATATTGATTGTGTTTTTATAAAGAGATGGTTTTGGGTGTTTATTGTTATTTATATTAAATTGAATCCATTTCAAGGTTTTACAAATTGTCGCACTTACCCGATACCAGAAGTATTAAATCCGAAACAGCCAAGTTGAATAAATAAAAATTTGTTGCTGTATGCATGAATTTATTTCGTGAGATTACAATGCATGTGATTAAATTTCCCAACACGCCCGCTACAAATATTAGCGAATATAAGATGGTGACGATTGCCAGCAGCGACATTGGAACACGTTCATCTGCCAGAGCCGACGTTGGGGTACCAGCAAAAGTGCCATTGCTAAGCAAACTAGTGAGATTCTCAAGTGAAATATTGAGTTCCTGGCTTAGGTTACTCATCAACATATCACTCAACTGCTCCATGCCGGCGATGTAATCTCGTAGGTCGTCTGTAGATAATGACAACGATGATTGGTTAATTGCGTAATTGCTTTCGAATGGCTCAGGGATCACAGCTGTTCCTCCAGCCACACTCGAGGCCGCTACTGCTGCAAAACTATTGTAATACATTATGTGATTTATATATCTGCTTCTTAAATAAATCTGCTTCTTAACATTGTTTCCTTTCCATGCCTCATATGCGTTTCATTGCATAAAATAATTCACAATTCTATATTTTTATTCGTTTTCTCACATTCATTTCGATGAAATCAATTGCAAAGATTTTTCTAATCTTTCAATTAAATATATAATACATTATTAATGTCTTAGTTGGAATAAACACAGTTAATTGAAATCTGAAATAAGAAGGAATAAAAGATTTAATTAATATTTAAAACATGTTTTTGTTTTGTAGAACATAGATTAGTTGATAGTTCACATATGTATGAGGTAATCTCTAAACCAATGAAAGGCAAACCATCTATATGTAAGGCATTGTAAAAACTTTTAAACGCTTAACCACAGTTTTGTAGTCCGATGTCCGGAAGCCACTGTACTGATTAATGGCTAAAAAATAATACTGAACTCTTAAATTGCTTCGAAATAAAAAGAGATAAGCTCAACACCTTCATACTTACAAAGTCCACACATCTGCACCCTCATGAACAATGTACATGTGTATTTCGTTTCCTTTACAAATTCACACATACACGCCTACTCATATATTAACACGCGCACACTTTACAATAACAACAGTTGACATTTTCGCAGGATAAACCCATAATTTGTGCTAAAGTTGACAGCCTGCAATGTTAATAAATTGTCGAGAGAGCATCGTTTTGCCTTTTTCGTCGGCAACAGAGCAACCACAGCAAAAAGGCTACTGCTACTCGCAAATAAAGGTGAAACGTACTCAGGTAGCGACATTTCTTCAGCTGTCTAGGAATTCATTCACTAACATCAACAAAAACGTTGAATTTATTTTACATAGAAATAACCTCCCTCAACCAGCTTGGAAGTTAATGCTATAAATTTGAATGCTGACATGCCGCCAGTGTGTATGAGGTGCAGGGCAGAGGTAAACAATAAGATAAACCTTTAAACACTAAACGGAAGTTCATGTTTGGCGAGAAAATAAGTTTTCGCAAACATACAAAAAAATGGCAAAAATAAATGTATATTGTAAAAACGAATACCGCGACAATAACTAAAACAGCAGCAACAAACATAAGCAATTGACATTATAGCGAAGCAAATAAAAAGCGCCTAAATGTACAATACAAGAAGAAGTTTTGTAATATTTTGCCCTCAATAGCAAAACACATACAACGATAACAAACGTGTTATTGTTTTTGTTGCTGGTTTTTATTTATTGTATATTGTTGGTTGGAGGTTTCCTAAAGATTTACACCTTGTGGTGCTGCAACGAACAGAGTAAGAAAGCCGCAAAAATAACTCAGAGCAAAAGCACACTTGTTCATCGTTTCATCTGTTGTTGTATTTGTGGTATAGTAGGTATCACTAAGGAAGGTGGCATTGAAAGGAATTTTGAGCCAAAACGAAAGACTAACGCGAATGCAGTAAATAAGAGTCACACGCAGAGTTTTGTTCTTTCGAACTAGAAGTGTACTATATTTATGTATGGAACTTCATGCTTAAATGGGATTTTGTGTCTGTTTGTTTGTGAGAAGTTACTTAAGAATATATGTACCATTGAATTAATTAGAGGAAACCCTCGATTACTAAGTGCAGTTTAAATTTCCCATAATAATTATAAACTGATATCTTTATAAACTATCTTAACCCTCAGCTAGTCCTATAACCCACACGAAGATTGCTATTTGCCTGTGGTGCAAATAAATCACTCTTTTGAGTCACATCAATTATGTTTGCCGTAGTATAAAATAAGATTAATTGACTTAACCGCCTCATAAGCTTTCTGCAAATTACTCAAACACCTCCCTCACCCACTTCAGCTAGGCATTCCCGCTGTGAGCCATGAAGGCATACATAAAAAACAATTGGAGCATAAGTTAAACTCCACTCAAAGATGTTAGTTGATGAAGCCAACACGCAGAAAAAATTCTTTCAGCTTAGTACTAATAAACTCTCCAGCCGTTAGCAAACAACAACAACTACTAGCAACAGAAAAAGCAAAAGTTGCAATAGAAGGCGCGATGAGTTGCCATGCTAAAGTGAGTGCAAAGTACTTGAGGATGTTGTATGGAATGTAAGAGCATGAGTGAGCGTAAACTGAAAAACCTTTTCCTGTGTGAAATATAGAGTAATTACATATTAAAAGCATTTTTTAGAAACTTATTTAAGAAAGTTTGCGTCTAATGTGTCTACTAAACTCAATAATAATGTTAAAGCTATGCAATGTATTTCAGCGCGGTTTCACTAGATTGGTTTTCTGATTCAAACCTAAAGGATTGAAAAAAGGCAAATCCTGAACACGTTACTATGTTAATTCCAAATAGGCATATTATATATATCAATATTTGTACTGATTGTTTGCAAATCATTGATTGATTCATTGATAAATTAATTACTCTAATTCATGATGTTTGGGTACAACTTGTTATAAAATAAAACATATAAATGCAATGAACTCAAATGTATTTAATTTAAACCTATAAAATATTTCCAAAAATATCGAGTAAATAAAGTGCTTCAATCGAATGGAAAATATTGAGCACGTGCTCATTATCCGGTGTTGCCATAATGAAATACTGACTAAATATGACCAGGTTCCACTTTAGAAATTTGTTATACTTACTTTAACAATTATTTAAACAATTATTTAAGTAATTAACAAATATTTTGTTTTCCTGACTCATCTTCACAATGCATTCATTTTGTACCTTATTATTATTTCTAGTTATGGTTGACAAAGAATTGACTTTGTCTTTCAAATTTAATTATTCGTAGCATTTTTTTTAAAATTGCTATCACAATATCAACAACAACAAATGGCATGGAAATTTACTCAAACACTTATAATGCTCTTGAAATTATTTTTTATATCAGTGCAAATATAAAATACAAATGCAAATAATGAAAAAACGTGTCTGAAGAAGGAAATTGCAATGAAAATCATTTTTACATTTACATTAGGACTTTTTCAAATGTTAAATAAAATTCCTGAAATCAAATCGAAGTATATTGAATTCAAATCTTTAATCTATTGTATTTTTAGATTTAAATGGAAATCAAAACAAATTCTTTAAATTGTTGCAGCTATCTATGTATAATACTTATGCAGACAAATATATATTATGTGGACATCCATGTATACATACAAAAACGAATCTATATAAAAATTTATTATCCTAATAAATTTTGCCTCCATCTCTTTTTCTACAGTCTGTATTAATAGTAGCATTTTTGTCAACGTGAATGAAGTTTTCGAATACTTGAGAGCATCATTTTTATTTTATTTATGGTAATTGTAAATAAATTTATGGCAAATTTACTCAAAACGAATACACACATATATGTAGTTATAATCGAATACCCAACAGGAATTTCATTACTGAAGCCATAGTTGCTTTTAGTATATATATATATATATATTTGTTGTTGTGATAGGAGAAATATTTTGCATTTGCAATGATGCAAGACTATTTGCACCAAATCGTGAATCGGGTTATTATCTTAATTGCATATTTTAATAAAGCTTGCAATTTTAGCAATTTTATTTGAAAAATTGCCATAATATACAGTCGAGCTGAAAGCCCTGGCAGCTATTCTGTTATTTTAAGTTATAAGATTTTATATTTTATAATTAACTATGTAAAGAAAATAACATATTTTTTCACGTTTGGATTACTCGTAATGCAAAAACCTAAAGAAATCGAAAAAAATATTAAGTTTGCAGTATAAAAACATGTTAATTAAACCTCTAAGTTAAATCAAATTATTGTATAAAGGAAATAACTCTTTTTTTTTAATTTTTCCGACACTTGCTTCTTATTTTACGATTATTTTGCATTATAAATTTTTGATATTAAAAATCTCTAATTTAAGTCAATAATTGTTTATGCACCTTGAAAACGAAAAAAAAAAAAAACATAGAAACACATTAAGTAAGTTTGGAATTTTACTTTAAAGAAGAACAAAGAACTGCAAAATTTCAATAAATCGACGAGAAATACATTCCTTCATAAATTTCGAGCCAATGCGTGCGAGTTTGACATTTGTATATATCAAATAAAAACAGCTGATGCTGGATTGGAAATGGAATGGTAATTCTATTTTCATCTGCTCGGATAGCCAGGCGGCCATCAAAGCAGGTATCTTGGGTAACGAGATGGCTGATATGCTAGCCAGAAAAGGATCAACAATAATTTTTACTGGCCCACAACCCGCCATTGGATGAAACCCTTCATTCTTTAATCATGAAATGCAGATACGGTTGCGTCAATTGCACTTCGACTATTGGCGGGGACTGGATTCTTGTCGACAGTCGAAGTTGTTGATTGACTCTTCTAGACAAGGCAGATCTAAGTATCTGTTAAGTCGGCGTAGGTGTGACTTAAGACTTATTGTTGGACTTGTCAAAGGTTTCGCCACAGTCAACGATTTCCTGCGCAAAATCGGGGTCAAGGAATCGAGCCTATGTGATGGGTATCTCGAAGATGATGAAATGGCAGAACATTTCATTTGTGAATGCCCTGCTTTCTCTTGGATAAGAAGTGCTACACTGGATAAACATTTCTTAACTATAATGGACCTGGTCAACCTTGATCTGTCTGAGCTATGCAAATTTGCGAAAGCTTCTGGCAGATTCAAGACCATTGACCAAGCTGCAGACTAAAAAAGTTAGAAGAGTGTCTCCCTTCGGGACAGAGTACAATGGGCTCTTAAGCCTACGTGCTCTCCGCTTTACGTGGACTCTATCAATACAGTACAATATTTCAAATAAATAGCATGAAGTTCCACTGACCCAAATAACGCTTCAATATTAATGATATTTAAAAAGGAAGCGGGACTGCCGGATGTGTAGATATATCAAGTATGGCAAATCTGTTTTGTGCAGCAAATAGCAATAAAATATTAACAAATCGTATGTATATTGATTTGATTAAACCAAAACGACAGCGGCAAAATAAAAAACAATATCATCATATGAGTTCAGTGATAAAAGAAAGAAAGTAATATATCACTAGCGCTTATCGTCGTTGAAACCGTAAAACCGTGTAAAGGACATTCCACTTCAATATTGAATTGTCGTATACATCATATAACTCTTATGACAATACAATAAATCAATATTCAAATGAAATATCATGCGCGGTTTTGCAGCTTCATCATGTGACGTTATGTGAGTTGATGCCACAATCCGCAATTCAATTGAATATTGTACATGTGAGGGTATGATGTATGTACCATAGGAAGTAGGCCACTAAAACTAAACTGAGACGCAGAATAACATCAGCGAATAAAAGACGAAATAATCATAAATAATTTTGCAGCAAAAAGTTTTATCATTATCGCAATGTTCGCATCATTAGAGCCATTTGAATGATTGACTTTGTTGTTCAAGGGAGCCATGAACAGAATTGTGCGCAATAGCTTCAGCAGGAAGTAGTTCTGCTTACTTTTGTTATCACTTTTTTCTGGTATCGCCATCATCATCAGTAATGACGAAACCATATCCAATGCAATGAAATTAAAAAAATGTGAACATGATGAAGTAAATAATAAAAAAAAAAACAGTGGCGACGGGATGGCAAAAAGTTTATTATCAACAACACAAGGTTTTTTTCGATCATTTAAAAATTTCCTAGTAGACAAATATTGGAACTTGCGTTGAACTTTTCGAATTGGAATTTTTTTTGCACAGTTACCACCAATACCGAAATAATGAATTTATTCTCTATATGGAACCAGAAGTAATCAAAAGAACAATGGCAAATCATCTTGTTATACTATTTTTAAAGTTTTTTATGCTTGCGATTCGTTTTTGCTTTCTTTGAGTTTATTTTTATATAAACTTTATGTGCAAGTCATAAATAAATACACTTCGTTTGCATTAATTTAAGGCACACGCTTACATACACACTTATACACATATGTACATATATTTGTACAAGTTTCCATGTATGTAAGAGTGTAGTGCTTTCAAACTACCTATATTCAAATAAGAAATCGGAAGGGAATTTATTATTGCAGTTAGTTCAAAATTGTTCAAGGTTAATGCATTTAATTTAATTTATGCGACGAGTCGTGAGCGATCAACCTGCTGCCGAACATAGTCTTCTACCGTTCAATTAAATTATCGATTTAAATTTTAATTAAGTATGTACTTAGCATATATGATATATTATGATTATAAGCTCGACCAGCATTCAAAGAAAATCACATTTCTTCATTAATCCAGTGATGCTAGATTATAAAACTAATTTTCCTCAAGATGTTGCAGAAAATCTGCAGTTTTGGTACTTTTAGATTTTAGATGGTATAATTACTAATCTTGAATATATGTTCCTTAGACAGTTTTTATTGACTTGCATTCATGGCTGATATAATATTTCAGTACTTGAACGAACTCAATAAAAAATTAAAAGATCGGAATGAAATTTGGCAGACGCCGTTACTACGAGGGTCACTACCAATTACCATAAGACCAACCAGATAATATGATAATTTTTTGATTTGAAATTCTTGTGCTACCAATGCTCAAACTTCTATAGAAGAAATTTCACTAAAAATTTGCCAAAAATTTAATTAAAATTATGTGGCAAAAAAAAAGCTATTAAACAGGGTGATTTTTTTGTGGTACCCGACGTTAAACTTGGAACAACGCTATCAAATCGTCAGCTCACAGCTCATGTAATAAACTCTAGTCCAGTAGACATTTTCAAAATCAGTCGTCTGTTACGTTAATGCAACGTTCGCACAGACCAAAATATCGTTTGAAAAAAGAGCTAACACCGAAGTCACCGTTTCTGACTTTTTCGTGTGGGGATACTTCATAAGTCAAGCTTATATCAATATAACAGAGTCTATTGAACAACTTAAGTCCTACATACGCAAAAAAATTGAATGAAATGAAAAAAACAAGGAATCACTAGCGCCCAGCTTTAGTTGTGCCAATCCCTTATAATTGCCTAATTGTGTTTTATGACGAAATCATCAATAAAAAACTACAATTGTACTTTTTTACTTTGGAGATATTTTTGAGATAAAATTTATATTATTCTGGCATAATATTTTTTGCAGCGGATCCACGTCAGATGCAAGATCAGATTAGAATTCTTAAGTTTAACATTTCTATTTGAAAAATACAAGAATCAGTTACTAAGTTAACCTATTGAGTTCTAGTCAGTGCTGTCGATCGGAGTATTCGTACTCCGCTCAAATCTCAATCCTCCTGTCCTCCGCAATCGGAAGAAATTTTCCTATTTCATATTCTTGAATTTCTGGGCTGTATGAAAAATAAACGTAAATCAAACTAAATGTTTTCTGTTGGATTATTTTCACTTCGTTTGTGTTTGTGAAATATTTGCCACTATGACTGGCTCTATTTTATTTGTCGGTGGGTTACTGTCAAAATTCAAAACTTTGCGTTCCATCTCCAGGATTTTTTGCTCGCCGTTGTAATTTTTGACAATTGAAATCAATAGCAGAAAAACCGAGTAAAGTAAGTTTGCATATTTATTAAATATCAATAAATTACTTGTTGATTGCAACTGTTAATTCAAAAAAGTATTCCTCCAATTGGGTCCCTTCGATTGAGCTGATTCGAAAATACCACAAATAACATCCTATTTAGAAAGAAAGAAATTAGAGGAACTATTAGCAATTATCTAATTAATACTTATTTGAAAGCTTTTAAGCTATATATATATATGTATATGTCTGGGTAT
The DNA here is from genome assembly GCA_963691655.1 of Toxonevra muliebris. Lineage (NCBI taxonomy): Eukaryota > Metazoa > Arthropoda > Insecta > Diptera > Pallopteridae > Toxonevra > Toxonevra muliebris. The sequence goes on along the minus strand of OY829327.1, from coordinate 1,179,493 downwards.
GAAATGACACAGAGAAAATACAAGCAAGCCATTAGGGCAAACGAAGCTTTAAATCACAACAAATGCAAAAGCATTTAACTCTGCATTTAAAGAGGTACAAATAATGCAAAAAGTAAACAAAAAAAATATCAAAATGGCAACAACTGCTGTGACAACAACGTCAACACAGGAGGCATTCGAACTGGAAATGGCCCGAAATGTGAAGCCTTAAATCAGTGTGCGCTCGTAAAGAACAACCTAAAGCAGCCAGCGTGTATTAGTAGCAGATGGATTTGGCTTTTGTTTTTTAATTGAATTATAAACAAAATTAAACTGAGCGAATAATTACCGTGTCACAAAATGGACAAAATTTTAAAATAAATAAATATAAATATTTATAAATATAAATAAATATTTCGTCTACAATTTTTGTTTCTATTTACTTTAACCACTCGGTTAACCTTAAATAGTTCATTCACGAGAAACTTTGTCGCCAACATAGATTGCAAAAATGTCATATATCAGATGAGTTCACAACATGTCTTTATTATATATATCTTTGTTGACAGAACTTGATTTTTTTCCACCCGTTAGTCAAAGTTTGTCATTTTTTCCACCTATGTTGACAACAACGTTTATCGTAAATGGGTCGTTTGTTATTCAGTATTTTAAATGCGAAAGCTCGAAACAATTTATTCGCCATATCACAGCAAATATTCATTTGAAATAGAAAATGACCAGGAGTGAAGTGCTGGCATCCAATCAACCTATCCTTATCGAAACTAGAATATTCAAATTTTTATTCCAAAAATTATCGACTTGGACACTGTACATGTGTGACTGTTTACTTATTTTCACTCGTGCTTGTGCTTTTTATTTGTGTGCACTTATGAATAAAAAGCTCCATGCTCAAGCCAAAAAGTGTTAAATGGCTTAGATTTAATTTTATTGGTGACCATGCACAATTTTTTATTGAATGCGGCTGCGACTGCGATGGCGGCGAGTGCCGGCGGCATGTGGTATCAAGTGAATGTGGCGCTTTCAATTTCACTCAATTAACTTTAATTAGTATATCCTTTGATTATCCTTTTTGTGTATGAATGAGAGTGTAATAACCTGAAGTCTGTCTATAGCAGCATAGCCAAATAAATTCTTTAATAACTTCATTTAATTTAATTATGTCTCTTCTTCACATGTTTTCACTGTTATTATTAACAGTTAATAACTAAACAAAACGGGCCTGTGCTAATCTGAAAAAAAAGACAAAAGGAAGGAAATTTACCAAGCCGAAAGTTTTGAGATTTGACAAATACGAGTAAATTTTTCCTTTCAATTTAAATGTAAATTTTTCTTTCCTTCTTTTGTAATCCAGAACCGTTTCCGTTTTCCGTTGAAATGTATCATTGTTGTTGTTGCCGCTGTTTTTATTTAATTTAATGCCAAATGGAAAAATGTATACGTAAAAGTAAAAACAACAAAATGCGCAAAAAGCAAAGCGGCACAAAAATAAGCAATGTTCAGCATGTTTAATTTAATTTATTAAGTTCTTTTTTTGTAGCGGGAGCTTTCCGAGAGGGATGTAGCCAATTTCTCTCTATGTTTATTTAAGATTTGACTTGTGGCTTTGTAAATACATAGACCCTCATGCTACTCATTTCCCATGTTTTTTGGAATATGGGCAAAATGCAAATTGATCACTGATTTTTTGCTTGTTTTTTGCTTTATATGCTTTTTTTATTTTATTTTTTCGTTCCTCATGTTGGTTTTTGGGTGTTTTTGGTGTTTTTTGTGTGTTTGTTTTTGTAATACTGTCAAGCAATTATTTATGGATTTATTTATTTTATAGCTCTTGCAAATTGCTCTCCTTTTTTATTACAGCAACAAAATCAACGAACGCACAGTTTATTTTAATGATTATGTTTAGGGTGGTGGAAATTTGTTGTTACTCCTTTTAAGCGTTAGTACTTTAAAACGAAGCTTATGATTTGTTTCATTAACATACCACAAAAAATATTGTATTGATTTATCGTAAGAAACATTGGAATTGGGAATTGCATGCACACTACTTGTAGTTATGAAAAATTCTAGAAGTTTATGAAATTAGCGGATACTAGAGAAGAAGATGTTTTGGGGAGCCTCCTTCACCAATGAAAATTTCATACATTTTTGCCGTTGGTCTAATTTTTCTTCGCTAGTGTAAGGGATATTCTGCCATGGAACCCTAAATTATTTTCATTGCATTTTCCAACAGAACATATATGAAATTTTTCCAATTCACTTTTAGTTGTAGTGGATTTTTGTCGAGACGATCTTTTTCATCTGGAGTAGGTGGTTGAAAAAAGTCTTCCTGTGTGAATATTTCTCAAACTTCACCACAATCTTCTCTTAATTTCTGACTCAGTATATTTTAAGCAATGTGGAAACAAATTTCGTGCTCCAAGGTAGAATACTCTCTTAAAGGCTTTTTTTGCTACGTTTTGCTTCAAATTGTTTGCTTTTTAAATTCTTTTGCAAGGATGCATGTGTAAGCACAAATTACCACTAATATATCACAGATTAAGAATGCTTTCTATTTATCTATATTTTGCACTTTTATGAGTGATTACGCCTACTTCATGTATATTAATATATATACTATATGCTACTTTTCATATTGTACATATGTTCTTATTCTCAAAAATAGCTTAGCTTACACGCTCTTTCTATAATGACGACAATACATTAAAAGCAACAGCAGCAGTTTCACCATTTACACCATGTCTTCATCTCACCAGCAGTAACATCATCTACATCGGCGACACCAAAAACGAGGCGAAGCTTAACAGCTAAAAAAAACCAGTCCAACAAAAGGAAAAATTAGAAAACCCGGGAAATTGTTGCACATGTTGTCGTTGTTTAATTTTTTTTTATTACTTTTGCCACTTTTAGCTAAATTGCGTTGACGACACATGAGATCACAAAAAAAATTTACGAGTTGCGTTGATGGCATCTTCGTCAAATATCCATACAAAAAATTAAAACTCAAACAAGCAACAACAAGGCAATATCACATACACAAATCACCGATGACATCATATGAATCTGGGTTCATTCTAATCACAGTTGAGTTGGAAATATAAAGAATTTTGCCAGCAGCAAAGAACGTGCGTGTACTTGCTTTACTGCACAGCAACAACAACACTCGATCACAGATGTGGATGTGAGGATAAGGGCCGCGTGACATCACAGGCTTAAGAAGCTCTTCATCAATGTCCACGCAAAATGTGTAATCGAAGTTATCATAAAAATTTGTTGCTGTCCTAATTCACAATTTGTCGGATGTTTCTGCTGTTATTGCTAATGCTAACAGTTTATGCCGTCATTGCATTGTTTGCTTACTTGTTTCTTATTTATTCTCAATCACAGGACAGGTCATCTAAAATATATTTGGTTTGCCAACACACAAAATGTATGAGTTTACTTGTGCTATTTTTGTTTTCTTTTTAATTAAGTAAACTTCAGAAAAGTGAAAAAAATTACTTATTCAGTAAACTGATTTAGAAACGAGGACGGCCAAGTGCAATTCGAGTTATCAGTTTATTAGTTCTGGAGACTCTAAATAAGGTGAATGGATCATTCTTTTCCACTCAAATTTAGCAAGTGGTGGTCAGTGATTCTTACTCTAATATTGCCTTTGGACTATTTATGCTACAGCCATTTTCATAGTTTCATGACTATTCCCAGATTTATGTAACAGGTAATTTGGTAATTTGGTTTCATTTAAAATGTAGTGGGATAGGTTAACTTTTCACGACATTGTATGTATTAGAATGGTTCATAGTTTTAGTAGCAAGTTTTTAAACACAAAGTGAGATACTTACGATTAGAGTATGGGTGTCCCAATGAGCCCGCCCCTGTACTTGTGCTCATATTCCTAAATAGAATTATTGCATAAGTAATTCAAAAATTGTAGCTGCTGTCACTGACACAAAATAAAAGACACCAAATTTACGTTTATTTGTATGCATAAAAAATACGTTACTCCACTTAAACACAAACAACAAATATTATACAAATAGTTACACAGTGCCGGGCATATCATTTGCAACTAAAATCACTTGTACTTTAAATGACTTCTTAAGTTCCCTAAAATAATTTTTATCAAAAATCTTTTTTATTCAAAACGAAGTGTATTTATTGCCATTTATTATAAAAAATTAAAAGTACAAAATTATGTCGTAAATAAAAAAAGAAAGAAGTTATATTAAATTAATGTCTGAATTCAAGAGGTCAAACCATTTACAACTAGAAAAAGTTAATGTGAAAATTAAAGGAAAATCGAAAAAGTTTCCAAAACTGTGTTGTATATCCATTATTAGCGATCACTGTTGCATTGGCTCTATTAAATGTTTCGTCTAATCGTCTCTGACTCGCTTCTATTGCTTTTGGACATTCTCCAGTTTCTTAAACGTATTCGTGCCATTCTTTTGCTTCACGAGCATCAATACTTTCTTATAGTTCTCATTCACTTTATATCGATGGGAAGGACAAGAAGGTTATGAGAAGACCAAGACAAAAATCGAACGGGTGAAAATCTATTCCTTTACTCACTACACTGTCGAGGTCGTCTACTACCACTACTTATATCCTCAGTTGATCCAAATAAAGAGTCTGATTTCACGAATAAGATTCACGAATGTTAGCGTTTGCATTCGCTTAACTGACATCCGTTACATCATTATTACAAACCTTCTAAATATTTATTATTAATGATAAATTAACCTCTGCCATGTTCTTTCACAATATGAGTGTATAAAAAATACATACATAAAATTACATTCACATATTTACTTATTAACGATGTACATAATTAATGTGAAAGCAGCCAAATAAAGGTGTATACTTGGGGATATATTTGTATACATATCTCATGCATACACACACAAACTTTGGCAATATTAGCAATATTGCCAGCAATTACCAAATTTATCGACTCTATCTTTGGCAAAGCAAGTATCTCAGCGACCATTACATTTCAGTTCAATTGCTGCTGCTGGGCGAGCTAATTAATGTACAATCAACAAAATTACAGTAGCAACAGTAGAAACAGAAACAATAAAGAGCATTTTGTATACTTGTACAGACATATATCTCGAAAGCAACAGGTGGTATTTTCACTTGATTAAGTTTTATTAGGTGCGAACGAAACGTGTGTGCTGAATTTGGTAGCCAAATCTATATTTATCAGTTACAGATAGCACCAAACAACAGCATTAACGACCTAATTTCGCTTTTATATGCTCCATTTGGCCTACTCTAAAGCACTGATTAAGAAGATATTCGACCCATATTTCGAATACAATGCAAATATCCAATTTGGTTTCTTATAGCTACTATATTAAAAGCAAAAATAAACTTATGACAGCAATGAAACACAAATTAGTTTTACTAAGAAGACAAGGTCGAATCACATGGGGCTCACTTTTACCAAACTTATGTATATATTATGAAGGTTATATTACTCAGCAAACAATACAGATATGATACGTTTACAGAACGTCATGGGGTATCACGCAGTTTTCACTCCGTAATGAGTATCAATTTTAATTCCGTTTATACTCGGTTTCGACGGATCTGTTTTAAAACCGTCAACTACGAAGAATGTTTGGTTCAGTATTTTCCGTTTCCGGTTTCCGGTTTCCGTTTAAGCTCTATTTTTATGGATCGGTTCTAATTTTGCGAAAATTCCTTTTAGTTGGCACCGTTTTTAGACCGTAAGGTTGCGTAAAATCGTGATCGCCTGTACAAATAAAAACTCTAAGATGTTCTTTAAAGCTTTGTTTGGATAACTAAATATTTAAAATATGCAATTACAGCCAAACGATTGCTTAGTGCTTCCTTTTTTGCATTTTTGCCCGTTATTGGTATTTCAAAGCACGTTCTGTCCAGCTTGCTTATCGAGCATTTTTTTTTTTGAGATTTGCAAAACTTGGTTTATCGGTCAAATTAAAAATATTCTTTTGCCAGGAAAAAAATTAAAATTGGCTCCAACAAGATAAGTTGTGTTGAACACGTGAGAAAAAAATTAACTTTTGGTTGCACATATGAAGGAACCGCTTTGCAAATTAAAGTAGAGGTGAAATATAGCATATGTATGTTTGTTCGCAGCTGGTTCTGGGGGCTTGCAATAACTCAGTTTTATAAAAAAACATTAAAATTATATTAAACTATTAAGAGATATACCAAATAGAAGAAAAAAGTTCTTAGTTTCTAAAAAATTTCTTACAAAAATATTTCGAAAAAAAGAATATGAAACATTTGAATTTTAAGTTGTTATCCTCAAACAGCCTTGCAGGTCGCTGGTGGGAATTTATTTCCATTTTGGAGTAGTAGCACTATATCTTAAAAACTATATACTCGTATCTCAATATATTTTTATCTAAAAGTTCTATAACTTGCAAATGATGGCATTGTGCAGCAGTTTTTTTTTTACAATGTACACGCGTTCCTGTTGGTGTTTTTGCTTTTGTTCTCTATTCCAAATAAATATCCATTTTTATTGCATGTATTTGCTAGTGGTAATTGTGTTTATTTCTATTGAAACTTGTAAGGAATTCTTAATATGATGCGAATGCTTTCAATATAAAAGTCGCATTGAATCGATTCTATCGAATACATTTTATAAAGCTGAATAATTTTCTTTATATTTCTGCTGCACAAGAAAATTTCAATTGTATTGAGAATGCACTTATTGATTATAAAGCAATGCGATTGTATTGGATATAAATTTATACTCATACAGCAAAATATTTTACATATTTCTTCAGCTAAGGCCAAAATTGGCATAACTCAATCAAAATAATTAACCCATTCTTTGGTAGTTGGCTCTCAAAAACTTGATAATATTTGTTGGAGTAATTTGTTAACAAAAAGTATTTCCAAACTCCCTTGCTCACATTTGGGTTAAGTTCAGAAAATACAAAGAAGCATATACTCTGCGCTAATTTCGCATTTCCTTTAATATCATTTAATGAGTTCTAAGCCACATGCTGGAGCTGAAGTTGAATCAACAACTTTTTGCGCGGTAAATATTCGATTTATGTCAATCATTCATCAACTGCTACACACTCACACATCAACGAGTTGAGGGTTGAATGATTTAATGGTTTAGTATGACATTTTCGAAATGCGCTACATTTATTAAAGACACGTTATACAGCTTAATAAAGTTATTCTGAATTCAAATAATAATCACAATATTCCGAAATAATGTACCTCTCTTTTTCATCACTGTATTTTAAATTATACACTAATTTTTCTTTCATTTCCCCCAAACTGAATTCAAAAATTATACAAAATTATACATGCGTAAGATAATTTACATACATTATTTACGGTTATATATATATATTTTCCTTCTTTTTTTTTGTGGGTGATCTACTAACGGCATCCCATAAATAACTCGTCGTTTGATTTTTGAGTATAACCAAATGTGCTAAACTTGCATAATTCGAATCCAAAAGTTATTTAAATTACATATTGGCAATGAAATATTTTTGCACACACCATCGCATACGCACATAAATATAAATGGCATTTAGTTAGGCTTACATTAGAAAATCATGCAATATAAAAAGTTTTTGGGTTAGAAATTGAAATGAGCTTCAATTTAGATTAATAAATAAATTTAAAACTCGAAGGTGCAGTGAAACGTATTCAGTGCAATAAATTACCACGAAGAGCATCGTTTCAGCCAAATAATGAATTTTTGAATTTGTATGGGCTCAAATTTATAGCCACTTTAAAGCGAACTGTTAGCCAAAAATTAATATGTACGTAGGTGTTAGCAGCACGCAATAGTGTTACATGACGTATGAGTGACATTTTCATTTTAAAATTAATTTAGCCGTTCGATGGGTGACGGGGTGACGGGCACTTTAATCCCCCTGTCAATGTGAAAAAATTTACGTTTCAGTCAAAGATACCCAGGAGGCAAAATTTAGTGATCGATTGGCATTCAAGTCGAAATCGTAGTTGATTCATTATAATGTAAGGAAACTTGAGCATCCTATGCAGTTAACAATCCTATGCAGCTAAAAACATAGTTTTTTAATCAGAATACCATGCGGTAGAATTATGTTTTAGAATTGTAAAAGAAATATCCGTGTACCCTTTCATTGACAAGAAGTACATACTATTTTTTATTCTTGTAACGAAATTTGCGTAAATACAAAAAACTTGTTGGGAAATTCAATTTTTTATGGCCAATGAAATACTTGTTCTCAGTCTTTCCAAGTCGGTGACAACACTCATTGCTATGGAATTCATATAGAATGTTATCAAATCATCACAACATACCCAATACAATCTTCGCATCATTTTCATAATCATGCAAACATTAAAACAACAATCACTGAATGAAAATTACCACTTCATATCATGAAAAACGAGTGAGACGCTGAAATGCATATACCTTAAGCTAGTAGCTAATACAAAGACAAATAAATCCACTTGAAATTCAGAGCATGATTTTTAAATTTATCATTGTCAAGCTCACTTGTTTGCTGGCTGTAGAAGAAGTGAAAGCTATTCTTTATTCTTCTCAAGTGTCGCGCACTTTTTCCATATCCGAATTTCAATTCTAGCAGAAAGTTGACATAGCAAAACTGCAAAAAAAATAAATTTTTAAGAGCTAATCTTCATTTCTGCTTATCAAAATATGTACATGTGAACGAAGTGTAAAATGTCAGAAAAAGAAAGGAAAAGGACGAAGAAAACGTACTTTAAGTTAGTCTTTCTCAAATTTCTTTGTCAGGACTTTCCTTTCGAGTACGATACATCAAACGCATATTCTTATACACTGAAATGATAAAAGCAAAAAGAGATCCATGAAAAAAAGTATCCAAGCGTTGGTTCACACTTCAATGCCTTGAAGGCTTGTGAAAGAAAAAATGTCTAAGGATATACTCCCGTGAAGTTCATTGCTTTTTAATATACTCTATTGTTTGCTGAAAGCATCTAAAAGTTAAAATTCATTTTGATACACTGCATTAATTTCGCTCTGTACTGCTAAACATGGAAAAATCGTACTTGCCTTTTTATTCATACATACACAAATGATTTGAACCAATACATAAATAAGAGCAAACATTTACATTTGCTGTACTACATTAGATTGATGTGTGACATTTCGATTGATTATATTTCGATATACAATTCTGTGGTCAAAGGCTATAATCGCTTAGGTCGACTTGAAACAGAATAGGGTTATAAATGCTATCTTGTTCTTCTGCCTGCACTGCATAAGTACCCAAAACCCTTGAATTTCTATGTTTCGTAAAATAAAAGTTATGAATAAAGAAACATAATCGCTTACGTAAAGTGGTAATCTATTACATTTTCTTCTAACCGTGTTTACTCTAAATGAGTTTTCCAGACTTAAACGATTTTTGCTTTAGACCACAGAATTGTTGATTGTAGGCATTCGGCTTTCGGTTGTCGATTGCTCGCTTTTATGAGATTTCTCACGCATTATCATTTGCAATACTTTCAATTCATATGAGTATCTTAAAAATTTTTTTAACTGATAGTTGAAATAAAATTTTTCCATGTTCGAAGATTATTTAAACAGAAAAATATTGCAGATGTAATAACATAATAAATATATCATATTTGTAAAGCAACTTTTTATATGTAATATAATTTAAGCGAATACAGATTTAAATAAATAACTAATATCTTTCATAATTTGGAAATAATAAATATATTTTTTGAGCTTTTGATGTGTGTCAGTCGAAGCGCAAAACTTTAAAACTATCCAGCGGATATTGCAATAAAAAAGATTTTGATTAAAATGTTATTAGGGACTACGGTGCGTATGCTTGTTATGTAATAGTCTCGTACATATGGTATATAAAAAGAGTGATTGATTATTCCAAAGAAAAATATTGCAAATATGTACATTACTAAATAGTATATATTATTATTGTAATGAAATATTTGAAGTGAACATACAAGTATGTGAGTATTTACACGTATTACATACAATCTCATACAATAGTTACCATGTAAATCTGCATTGTATGCGGTTTATTGAAAAACGAAGAGTTCGAGGGTTTTGTCATTGATGCCATGCAAAATATGTTCAAGAGCAATTTATCATGTTGTTTTTATTTATTTATTGTACATAATTAATTACTTTAATTTTAGAATGAAAAGCAATTTTACTGGCAATATGTAGATTCTGCTAAATCGTATTAAAAAGTTGATTGTGAATTTTCAACAATCTGTCGCAACCTGCAACACTTTATGCTTATGTAAGTCCGAAAGCCAATCAAAGTTGAATTTTCTTTAAATTTCGCATTCGCTCATTCTTAAAGTACCAGATACTTAAATTTAATGAAATAGCTTTTGCATGTTTACAGACGGCCCAGCCAGCCAAGGCAACCTTTCTCTTTACGCTCTTATTCTTATTATTTGCAAGAAACTTTCCACCAAGACGCACGACGGCATAATAAATAAAGTTTCCGTATTCTCTAGCGTTGGCGCCAGGCAATAGCAATACAATAACAACTACGAAAGCTGTTATAACAAGAGCAACGCTCGTATTTTTTTATTTTTTTTTTGGCTCTTTTAATACCTTTAAACGTTAATTAGAAATTAATTTGCATTGCTAAACATAATTTGAATGCTGTAAACATTTTTTGTTTTTAGACGGCAAGTGGCAACAGACCGCATAATAAGCAATAAAAAGAAAGTAGAGAAGGAAGATTATGCATGTATACGTGGGTTGGTATACTAAGTACACTCATCCCTTGATTTATAAGATAGATACAAGTTTTATTATTATTATTAAGTATGAGTTACATTTTTGAGATGTTCTAGTGCAGAAGGAAAAGTTTTTTATAGTAATCGCTAATTTCCACATATCGTCCATATTAGCATATTCGGCACAGTCACAAATAATAAATGATTGAGATCTTCAGAATTTTAATTTTGAAGTGGTCTTTTGCTACTATATATTACTACTAAGTGGGAAAAGATTGGGTAATAAGAAAATTAAAACAACAAGAAACATTAACAACATCTAATCTTAACATGCAAATCTTCACCACCTTTCTGTGGTTCCCAAGTAGCAGCGTTTCAAGCATTTCGTACGTATGAGCAGTGCCACGCAGTACCACACCCACTTATCCTAGCCGATCTTAATTTTTACCACATCTTAGTACCGTACTTCAAATGGTTTCTTAAGTATCCAATAATAAAAATTCAAGCTATATGGAAAAACCCCTTTGCTAATCTGACCCACATTTTTTCTGTGGCATGGAATTTCCTACCAAAATATACCAAATCTCAGAACTGTACTGTAAATGGTTCTAGAGATACGCCAAAAAAGGCAATCGAATTATATGGAAGGTTAAGATCGGATTAAGATTTTGGAAACATATAAGGGATCAAAAAGCAAGCAAACAAACTCAAAATATTTTTTCATTAAAATTCAATTTTCGGTTTACAAGCTTTCGAACGTCTTAAAACACAAATTTACTTGCTCGTTGCTTTTCAAATCGAAATTACAATTTAAATTTCGAGAAGAAATAGACTGGCAAGGTTAATATAAATAGACGGCACAATAATAATGTTGAAAACCATGTAAATTGAGTACCGTGTAAATCCAGAGATGGGTGTATATGTTCAGAGATCTCACATATTGGTGTGTACGTAGAAGATGAAGTACCAAAGAAAGACAGGTCAGCATTATTGATGAGCGTGTGAATAATGTGAGGAAAATGAAGAGCCGTTTCTATAATAAAATTAAAACAAAAAAATGTGTACATCTTTTTTCTTCATTTTAATTTTTAGAGCGTGCGAATTTAAATTATTTTCTTTATTTTGGATGTAAATAATTTCATTGGTGGAAATATTCTACTCACTATTTACGTAATGTACTTAATCCGAAATATGTGGTTTTATATTATTTCTAAGAAATAAATAAGGATGACATTTCTGGGAATCGTAGGCAATGTACAAAATCAAAAAACTCTCCTTTGGGAATATTGAGTTTGTGGAATTCAAGGTGTTGGCTAGCAATACACATTAACATTTTCATATCCGCTTCCACCAGCTACGATCAGTTACTTGTTTTTACAATTGTTTTTTTTTTAAATCACAAAAAAGAACTGAGAATGGCCATCATGAGATCGCGAGTACAATTTGCAATTTCATCTTCTACTCTCTATTCACATAAATATTTTTGAACGCTACTCAAATTAAAGTTATTGGTTAAGTTTTTGGTTAGATTGAAAAAGTTGAAATGGAGTAAAATAAACCAAAACAAAAAGCTTATCCATTAAAATTGTAGAAATTGACAACCAGATGTCCTCAATTGTTTATCGAAGAGAAATAACCGCATTTTTATTGCTGTTGTTTCTGTTAGGTTATTCCTCTCGTTGGAGTTGTTATTATTACTGTTATCACCGCACCGTACAGTGGTAGAACTTCATACAACAGCCGAAAAAATATAAAGTCACAAATTTTGGTACAGATTACACAGCTGATTTTTAGATGATTGAAAAAAGCAAAGATTCCTAAATATATTTATTGCGATTTCGCGTAATTTTAACCAAAAAGTGCAAAAAAAATGAACTTTGGCTATTTTTTAACCGTCTTCAAAATCTGGGAACAATTTTTTTTATAATTTGTCTACTAGTTTATCTAGAAACAAATAATATTTTTTGAAGCCCAATGATCGGTCTTGGAAGAGCATTTTGAAAAATCCTAACTTCAAAAAATAAAAATGAAATCCTTTAAATTAAATTTGTCATGTTTCACAGGATCGGAACGATCATATTATAAAACCGAACGATGAGTGGATAGTACGTTATTATTTATATTTTTGTAGTATTAAGTTATGTGTTTTGTTCTTGGAGCTAGCTCCCCTTATATCCCTTATTGTTTTGGGGATATTTTTTAAAGTCTAAATATTTCCTAAATATTTTTAATAAGTGCTATTCAGGCACTACTTTTAACCATAAAAGGTTACAACGAAACAGAACGTTGTTGTTGCTTACTTACTTGTTCGTTGGCTGTTGAATGTACCAGTATTAAAAATACAAAGAATAGTTCTGCGTTACGATTAGATTATTTACACTCACATTTGTTTCTTTTTACTTTTAGGTATATAATTGATTATGTTGCAGCAATGATGCTATGGTGAAAAATCAGGACGAACTAACACGAGCCAACGGACAGACTGAATAGATACTATGGGATATAGACAATTAGAAGCACAGACTATGTTTGTAACATATATCGATTTTATTTTAATTGTTTTTATAATTTTTTCTTTTCTGCATTTTTGCTTGCATTGTTAGCGAGAGAAGGTCAAGAAGTAAGGTTTCTTATTAAAAGTAAGTCGTATTAATTCAAATTAGTACAATGAATTATAGCAGAGAGCGATACTGGCTTTTCTTTCACTGAGCTTCTATGTCGTTGATGTATCAACTAGCACCTGTTCATTAATTTTGATGTTGATATTTCATGGAGATTGAAGAAGTTTGCATGTTTAATGCGAAAACTTTCTACGCTCATGCTCACGCTCACTTAATGAGGCTCGAATTTCTACGCGTTGTGCAGCAGATGTCATTAATCACTGTTGATAGAGTGAGAGAAGCTGCTATAGATAAGTGGGAGTTGGATGCAGTAGAAGGAGGAAACTCTTAACACTTTACGAAGTTAGTGTGGTAGCATAGCATATTTTTCCAACGCAAATCACAAAACTTTTAAACAATAATTTTCAGTTAGATATCTATTAATAGAAACGAATACAACAGCAAATATATTTTATATTGATTTAATCTTACACACCTTAATGTACATACATATATATGTGAAAATTAAAACTTGGTCAGGAATTACTCTGCATCATATCTTGGCAAGGCTCAAAGACCTTGGTAAAAGAGCTTCATTTGAACTCGATGCTTAAGCTGGAATAACTCTCCAAATTCAGTTATCTTATTTTGACCTTAAACACATATACACACATACCCATACAAACACAATTGCACAAATTAATATAAACGAAAAAGCGAAATCAATGAAACTTTGTTTGGTTTTTCGTCTGCTTTGCTTATACTGGGGATTTTCCTTTGACTTCAAGAAATAAATCTCATTGTCCCTTAGCGCCAAGGTTTTCAATTCGAAATGAAACTAAAGGAAACGGACATGATAACACAATCGGTAATACAGGCACGCTCATGGAATTGACACCAGGAATAGCGGTAAATCACTTAAGTGTTGGTAATTTGCCTCGCTTCTCTACAGCCTCTTTGAGACTATTGAATGTAATTAAGATGAAGCAAAGAAGCAGTGTAAATGAAATTGTTATTTATATGAAAAGAGATTAAGCCAATCGGAAAAGGACTTCAAGTCAAAGTGGAATAAAGACAGAAAAGGCCATCGAGTCTAAAGTTAATGTAAGGTGTAAATATTGCGGGAAGTAAAATTAGTATGGAAAAAAAAATTGTTACTATAATGATGATGAAACGAAGATACCAGCATAGAAAGGAGTTGGGTTGGGCAAATAATGAAAAAGCGAATGAGGATTCGAATGCGAAAAAGTAACAGTACTAAAAAAAAAGATATTTGAGATTATGTTTTAGAAAATGTAAATTTGCAAAATTTTGTAAAATTTAGTGATGCCAACTTTTATTATCTTTTTTTTTTGGAACATGAAAAAAAAACTTTTGTAATTTTCTACCATAATTTTAAACTGCTTTGCTGCTGTTAAACCGTTTTCGGTACCTTTATTTTAGGCCGGATCTTGAAATTCATTACAGTTTTGAAAAATTCTAACTAATTTTTTGCTTAAAAAAACTGGTTTCATTTCTTTGCGAATGCCTTCAACTTCTTTGCAACATCTTCGTAAGACATTTTGGATTCCTTTGCGTATGAGCAAATAATGATAGCTTAAAGACGTTTTGCACACACGGAGTGCGATTTGAAAAATTGCTTATACAACGCAGTTGTAAATGCGATTGTTTGAAAGGTAATACAGCGCCATTCGCAATGAAATGTTGAATGTTGAAAATAAAGTCCAACTTGATACTTAAACTTTTTCGTACAATTAAGCCGAAAACGCTCTTTTTGAAAAGACTGTAGTAGTTGAGCATTTAGTTGGATTAGCAGCTTATAGTGTCAAGGTTTATCAGAAGCTTTAAAATGCCAAGGAAAGTAACAGTACAGCATTCTTCTTATTTTTGTGCTATCACTTTATCGAGACGAATAAATAATATTCTATCGAAAAGTTTCGCCATGATGAGGATTTTTGTGGAAGCATTAAGACAATCTATTATTCAAAGAATCGCGATTCGTGCTTCAAAAATACTGACTTTTTCGATAAAATTCTCACCGTGAATGTTTTAGAATATACTAACTATACGAAAAAACAAAGCATAAATGTGGTTATATATGTGATAACGGCCACACAACAAGTGTAGCAATATCTAGAATTTTTTACCTTTGACAAAGACAAATAACATATAAAAATAATTGACCAATGTCCAATAACATGGAAATGAAGAGCAAACAAAGTCAATATAAATGATTTCAATTGGCTATTGGATGTAAAGTAGGAAATTTAAGAGTTTTAAAGTCGAAGTCAAGAGAGTTTTATTAATGTATCGGCATCGTTCAAGCAGAAATCATTAAATCCAAATTAATTTTTTTTAGTTGGATCCGTATCAATTAGCTTCTATAATTTGAAAGACATAATAAATTCGATTTTTAGTGATTCAGTTAAATGCTAACTTCATCACAGAAATTAAAAAAATTGACTTAGTGAATTTAGCCAGAAAGGCGACGATTTGTTTTGTACTTGTAATATTTGTTTGTAAATTTAAAAAACCCAGTGAAATGAGAGCTATGACAAGCATATGAGTTGATACATACCACAACCGCCTAAGTCCACTTCCTAAACTTAGATTTTTAGCCTAGCGGATGTTTCTCCAACATGCAAATACTTTTGAAAAAGCCAAGCCAACTTTAGTATATTGAGGATTTTTTCAAAATCGCCTAAGTGCTCGTAAGCGTGCAATCACATTACTACGTCAAAAAGGCTGCAAGAAAAGAATGGATCTTAATTTTCCCAAAATTGTTTTATGAGGACTTAGGCGATTTTGATATTACAATATTTCAAGGTTTTTTTTTGTATTTAGAAATATTTTTTTAAGATAAAAAATATAAAGTTTCTTTTGCATAAAAAAGTCTGATTAGTTAATACTTTCTTTAATTAAAATGAATTTTTGGCTGTTTTCAGAATGCCTTTCTGTGAACAATGTACAGGGCATGCTTAATTTGATTAGATACAAGAACCATCCAAATCGCCCGATAACCTAGCATTGCGCCTAACCGCGTTCGGCCATGGCTAAAACTATTTTTTTAAACTATAAGAGAAAGGAAATTTAAAGTAAGGTTTGCATTAGTTGTGGCACAGAGCTAAACGGTGAAAATCACGAATGTTCCAAATTGATGTTTTTAAAAAATTTGTATTATTTTCGTTTCAATCATTAGAGTTATTTTACCAAATTCCCATATAGGTGCAACATTTTTATTCACAAATTTATTGTCATTGTATACATATTCTTCTTCATTTTTTCATTTTAGCATAGGACCACGTCCTTTGGGAATTACTCAATTTAAAAATTTCGAATTCTATGAAAATTAATCTGATAATCCCTGTTCATCTAGACTTTTATGTATTAATAATTTGGTTGGTTGTGTCCTTAAAATTTAAATATATGCATGTATTATTCTCACAAATTTTGATCGTTTGTCATAAATCAAAAAAAAAATACTTTAGGGGCGAAAAAATTAAAGCGTTGGGGGGGAGGAGGGGAGAGTTTTAGGAAATGTTAATACAATCGTCCGTGTTTGTATTTATATTAATGTGGAAAATTAACAATTTCCCATTTTTTATGACCATAGTTCAACCACAGCGGCAGCGCGTTTTATCTCGCACAAATGAATTATTTTCATCGCACTGATCACACATAAACACATCCACGAAAGGTGCTTGACCATTCGCTATGCGGTGGCATGCAAATAAATAAAACACAAAATATTCCAAATACCCGAGAATACTTAGCATTAATTTATTGTGTGTTAACATTTGACAGTAAACATAAACAAAACGTCAAAAGAAGCAACGTGTAAATTCAATCAAATTTCGTTCCTGTGTTTGTGCTTTCCCATCCACTTTGCATTCATGCATTCATTGGCCATTTGAGGACCTACTTGGCCCAAATGGAATTTTTCGTTTTTTTTAAAGTTAATTTGTAGCAAAAAAAAAGGTGAAAAGATTTCAAACAATTTACAACATTTTAACAATTTATTCCAGGAGCTTTAAATTTTGGTTTTATTGAAGGAGAGTAAGTCTTGCTATTCCTAAATAACCTAACTTTTGGCGTACCCAAGGCTTCAATTGTTGTTTATGCTTGTTGCGAACTCTACTGTAGTAGGAAAAACTTAAGTGAAATAGGAGACACCATCCCCGAGGCAAACCGCCGAATAATGGAAAAAGCTTTATAGAACCTAAATGCATTATTTTGTACCATTCTGGAAAATCTGTGGTGTCATGACGTAGCGTTATTGTTTGTTTGAAATTGAATGGATTCACTGGCGCCCAGCAAAGACGATAAATTTAGCCAAAGTAATGGGACAACGGAAGCTCTATTGAGCACAGGTGCAAAAGTGGTTTGAAAAAAACTACCTGGTAATTGCCCGGATATTAATTCAATAGAAAATTGCTGGGGATATCTGAAGTCATACATACATCTTAGTATCATAGAACCCCACGAGAGTAGTTTTGTAGGAAAAGGTTAATGAAAAACTTGTTTATTTTGTTTGATTTCTGTTTTTTAATTTTTTCGTTTATTTATTTTTCAAATAGGCATGAAAATAGTCATGAATCTAAAAATACACCGTACTACCGCCAGTTTCCACATTAAGTAGCAATTGAACACTCCAACAGATCAATGCCACTATTGTCGCATCCACCGCCATGCCACCGGGGAGGAGTTCAAGCCCATTTTATTCAAAATGTTGAACGTACAAACTTTTAATCAAAGTAATGGAGCGTGAAATATAGTAAAAACTCCTTGCTTTTTTTCCAACTTGCCATTTTTTTTTAATCTGCGATGTTTTTGGAAACTCCTTCAAGTATTCAATTTACGCAAAGTGATATCGTAATGATCGTAACGAAAATTTAAAGATGCAATCCCATTTAAGCTTTGTTGGCCAATCGTACTTCGCAAGTATGACTTCCAATTAGGGTTAGCAGATGCAAATTAGGCTTCACTTAGATATTGAAATTTGGAATCGGCCAAAGATTAAAGCAAACAAATTTAAATCGAATGGAGTATTAAAATACCTATTTAAAGAGTCATAGATCTTTTGCATATGAATAAAATGAAATCTTGAGCAAAATTCAAATACATGCCGAGGACGTCCAAAAACTTAAGACACAATTTTAAAATCTATAATATTTTCCAACGAAAGAAAAAAAAACCTTATTATACACCTATTGTTGAAATACTTATAAGTCTGAGCTGTTTGAGTGTTAAACAACAAATTTTTTATTATACCATAAAATCTACGACGAACATGATTGATGGTAAACTAGCAGAATAGTTGCGAAACAACAATAAGTACACTAATTGAATTCTCTCAAAAAACATTAAATTTAAAAACAATTTCAGTTAGCCACTTAAAGCAAAAAAGACACAAATTATATTACAGAGGACTTAAAATCTACTTACAACGAATTTTGTAGTGATATAAGAAGCTGCACTATTAGGCAGGTACTAAATACAAAAATAAAAAAAATTAGTTATTAAAATTATATTGTATTTTTACAACACCTTTTTTTTTTGTTAAATAACGATTTTACAAATTAGGTTTATTTTTGTTTATTTATTTTAATTTACAAATTTAATTATTTTAATTTACAAATTTTAATAAATAAAACAATTATTCCTTTTTTCAACAGTTAAAATAGTGAAATCAGTGTCGCCAAATTAAATCAAGTGAATCCGAGTTGCAAATGATTGCGCTGGAAAAATCGAATACTGCGCTACAATTGTTTATATAACACGGCGAAAATGGCTATCAAACTGATGAGTTTGAAAACTTTTAATTTTTAAGCTTTTTGAGTTATACGAAAAGCAACAAAAAACGATTTCGAACAGTGAAATTATTTGAGGAACCAGATTCGGCTAGGAATAGAAACCCCGAAATTTCGAATATCCAAACCGGTTAATTGGATCCCCCCCACTTACAATACTATATGCTGTGAAAAAAAGCGCATAAATTCATTAATTCAATGAATATTTTACTAATTTAATGAAGTTTTTATTAATTTGAAGATTTTTACTTTACAGTATTTTAACTTATATAGATTGTTTAAATGAGGGAATTGTCACAAAGATCACTGATAAGGAACCGTAGCGGGTTCCGAAACGATCGTCTGATCTGCTAGTTCTCTGAACTTGTTCACATTTTTCTGGCATCATTGTTCATTCCAAGCCTAGTAATTTTAATAATTGAAGATTTGTAATTTAGTGAACGTTGTTAACATTTTTCAAATTTGCTCATCGGTCATCGATGGAGCATTGGTGTTGAGCATTGACCCGTACGCCCTGCGTAGCAGTCCAGCACACTGACCACTAGAATACGGCGGCCACACTGTTTGTATGTATTTGTTTGATTAATTTCCAATTTCTTTACAAGGGGAGAAATGTAAATAAATTATTTAATTGATATAAAAACATATCTCGCATTGTTATTTATTATTGTTATTGTGTTGTTTTTGTTAATGATTATTTAAGTGAATCACAATTAGTGTCATCGGAAATACGTTAGGAGTGTTTTAACTTTACTTCACAGATTTCAATATCTTGTTTTTGTCCGCTTATCTCACTTTTTTATAATTAAGTCAATTTTTGTTTTAATTGCATTTCTTCTCCTTATACTTCAGATTCTTTATCTTCAACTCATTCAAGTCAATAACATGAGCCAGCGCAGCCCTAATATTATTTTATTTACTTATTTCGCAATTGTATCTTTTAGTTTGTAATTTTTGTTTCAAATTTCATTTTAAAATTATTCGTATCGTTTTATATCACAGTGATGTTGTGCACTTAACAAATTATTCAGTTAAAGCAACAATTCAGTTTGAAAAAAGTTTTACACCCGAAGTGAAAGGTATAGCCGACACTTACCCTAAGCTGTGAAATTGAGCAACTTCCAAAGCTCTTCCGCTTATACGGTTTCATTTTCAGTTCACTATCCCTGCCAATCTAAGAGACTCGACCCATTGTAATCAAACAAACGAACTGTTTCCACTGGTCACTGTAGAGACCAACCACTTCAACTGCTACCAGTGCCGCCATTTATCCATTTGTACGTACAAATAAGAATGGAAAAATGACACGCCAGTTTTGCAAAAATGTTGAACCACAAACCGAAAAAACATTTTTTTGTTTTCGAATTTTTATATAACAAATACATTGTCGTGTTAAAAAACTTGTGCCAAATGGTATGTGATAAACACAAATAATTGTTTTTAAAAGTTATTGAACATATATTTTAAATTATTCTCCAGAGAATCCTCGAAGTTTACTACGGTGGCCAACCCTGTAAAACGAAATTACGGCACCTTAAAACTAATTTTTTTGAAAACTCGTAGAACAAACGTTGTATGGAATCACAAATACTACTTCTAAGTATGTTTTTAATTGAAATTGGACTAAATAGACGTTTAAGGGTTAATTTGAAACGCAATAAAATATCGAGAATAACATGATAACAATTTTTAAATATTATTTGGAATTAATTACATATGTGTGGCTATAAATTAGAGTAGTTTATGTCGAAATTCGAAGTTTGAAGATATTGGTTATTTGGTGTTCTTATTCTCAAAGGCAGTTAAAAGTAATTAAAAGCAAAACAAGGCAAATTTGAAAAATATATCATTAGGAAGTATGTCGTTTGGTCGTTTTGTGCTTAAGGTTTTCTTCAAAAATGTATTTTGAGTATAACACATCTACGCATCTGTTGAAGCGAAAGTTTATTTCTTGGCATTTTTAGGTAGATATATGTTTTTTTATTTTTGTTTTTTAAGTCGACTTAAGCCAATTAATTTGTTGCCACAGATATGTTTTAAAATACTTTAAAATACGAGCAGAAAATGCTTTACATAATTGACAAACATTTTCAGAATCATCACAAAGGATCTTAAATAAATAAATAAATAAAACTTAAAGTTTCTGAGAAAATTCCACTGCAGATTAGAAAAATATGATGTGGTGTAAAATTGAACAAATCACACCAGCCAAGGATGCAAACGAAGTCAACAATCGCCTTAGTTAGACATTGTATAAAAATACAAGGTTGTTGATTCCAAGATACCATAATGAATAAATAATAGATGTTGTACAAAATCAATTAAAAAGTAAAATTCAAAGAAGCAAAAGTTTTAGATTAAAAGTTTTTCGCTACGTTTTCTTTCGCATCCGCGATGATTTTCTTTTCAGCTATCAATTGCAATACTTGGCGATTTGTGTCAATTTGTCGTTTGCTAATTAATTATATTTGGACTTAATTAAAAATTGTAAATGGTTTTAAATTTTTTGTTATTTTGGCATTTGAGCATATTTTGTTGATAGAGCAAGCTTCCAGCTAGATACACACACAGCCACACACACTTGTCACGCATACACGTGTACCTAGTTAATACATAGTTTAGTTTCTAGATTTTATTGTTTTGTTTTTATAAAAATATCTCAAAGCTATTCAATGTGTCGCGAATGTAGTTTTAACCAAGTTAGTTAGGCAGATAGATATGTAGATAGCCACAAATTTAACTGGTTTTTTAAACACAAATTTTTGTGAATTTTTTACTTAGGGTTTAAAATTAATAAAATTCCAGTATAATAAAAAATAAACAGATACAGATAGAAACAAAATGCTAAAAACAAGAAAAACAACATTAATAAGTTTGGTGTTTGTCTCTGCTTCTGTTTCTGTTTCGTCTTTGTTTTCTTCTTCAAGATCAAAAAAAATAAAAATAAACGAAACACATATAAATAAAATAAAAATGAAATTGCCATTATAGCCTCTTGAATCTATTGTTGTTACTGTTGGTGATGGCATTTGACTCGCATTTCACCTCTTGTTACACACATTTGTACACTTACGAGCATACAAATATACACAAGTACATATGGATATACTTCTGAGCTTTTCCTTCCATGTAGCATACTGTTTTCTTATTTTCTGAACCGCAATGGCGAAATGCTAATTCTAAAATTCTAAATTTTCTCGATTGAATTTACTGATTTCTTATAAAAATCTTACTGAGATAATTATTTTTAATTGGATATCGATTTAACAAAAAAAAAATAAATTCTTTATTTATTTACTTTCAGTTAAAAATTAAAATGTTAATATTTGTGCATCTATGTATTAGGGTGGGTAAATTTTTTTCCAATATCAACTGTGTGACAAAGTTGTTCTATATGAAATTCTAAGCAACTTTGCAAAAGGAAGTATATCTCTAAATCCAGTTATGACCCTGTGGACTTTAAATTGTTTACCCTAGAAAATGGTATAATTATCAATTATCACGTTCTTCAAATTAACGCCACGTGAGTAAAATTGAAATTCACCAAAGAATAATCTGGAAACTCCCTTTTTGGACACACTATCAAGGATTAAAGAAAAATCAATAACGAACATGATGCATTTGTTATACACAGTCACCTGTAGGGTTATTTAAAAAATATCAAAGAGTTTTTGAAGAAAAAATAGGGATCCGATAAAGGTTCTGACATTTGTAAAATAAAATTTGAAGTCATGGCAACCTTGAATTATGCTCTTTAATATTAGTTAAAAATTTTCCCGCTCAGTTGTTCTTCAGGTTTTAGTTGGCCAATTATCTTTTTTAAGGATGTAGCCTGACGTTCGAGTTTCAAAAAATCGATTTTTTTTTATTATGTATTTCGAAAGTACAATATATTGAGAGTATATCTACTGTCAGACCAAAATTCAAAATATTAAGGAAGTTATAGCACATGGTCGAAAGCGCTTCATAATTGAGCGGTATAAGTTGTTAGAATTTTAAAAGCGATTTTCTTGAAACAAATTGTTTTTGATCGGCCCAGAATTCTATCAATCCGATTGGGCTGAAATTTTAATGGGTTGTTCTACACATCACTCTCGCAGGTAGTAGAATTGTCTGCTTTTAATCATTATTTGCTATTTTTATCCCGATTTTCAACAAAAACAGCGCGATTTTTGAAATTGTTTTAGAAGTCTGCTATTTTGTTATTTTTTAATAAAAATATTTAAATCTACTACCTGCCAGAATGACAAGTCTACAGAACAACATTCTATATAAATTTTTTATCTCAGATGACTTCAAGTGCTGTAATCACCCGGACCAGCCACATATATTTTTTTTAGGTGTCCACTTTGGACGTAAAAAACAAAATTTTTTTGTTACGTTAAAGTTTTACGCTATCAAATTTTTTCGAAAAGCTGAACTATATCAATAAGATTCTTTTTTGTCAATCTTCAGATTTTACTATTTTTTATCCCGATTTTCAACAAAAACAGCGCGATTTTTGAAATTGTTTTAGAAGTCTGCTATTTTGTTATTTTTTAATAAAAATATTTAAATCTACTACCTGCCAGAATGACAAGTCTACAGAACAACATTCTATATAAATTTTTTATCTCAGATGACTTCAAGTGCCGTAATCACCCGGACCAGCCACATATATTTTTTTTAGGTGTCCACTTTGGACGTTACAAACAAAATTTTTTTGTTACGTTAAAGTTTTACCCTATCAAATTTTTTCGAAAAGCTGAACTATATCAATAAGATTCTTTTTTGTCAATGTTCAGATTTTACTATTTTTAGTCCAAAATACTTTTGTAGTGGACCACATTCAATACCTTTAAATTTTGATACAATTGAAAATACTGTTAAAATTAACAACCAGCTAATTTTGAGGTAGATTGAAATAATAATTTCGTCACAGAAATAATCACACTTAGGCCAATTTAGTTCAGAGTGATGAAATCATATACTGAAGTTCATGTGCTGCATAACTACCTTTTTTAAGGCTACCCAAAAATGTAAATCACTTTCTCATTTCATGGCATGGACTCAACTCATTTCCATGTTGTGCTGACAAGAAAGAGCAATAAAATTAAATCGTTTGTAATTTGGGAAAATTTTAAATATGACACTCGAGTGAAACCCAAAAGGAAGTACCTTTTTACCCAAATTGGATAACTGAATTTTAACGATAACAGTTAGTTTCGCAAACAAAATGATATTTTAATTAATACAAATATACATAATAATGACATTATTATTGTGTAATGGAGGATATTGTGAAAAAGGTATCTCCATGTGTTTGTCTGCCTCTATAGTTAAATATTCCAATTTTTTATCAGAATTATCTTAATGTCACAATTTGGAAAATCTCCCAATGATTAGGCAGTGAAGTGCGACGTGGTAAAACACCAAATAAAAAACATTTACAATCCTGGTTGTGCTATGGAGAGAAAAATGTCAAAAAAATTTCTACTCCTCGATTTTTTAGCAGGCTTCTAAGCACCAGCAAAATATACAGTGCGTTTTCGTTCACGCCCCCCCCCCCCCTCCTCCTTGTGGCTTTTTGTCAACGCTCCTTCACTTTCCGTTATGCAAATACTTGACGATGTGTTGCGAATCCATTAGGATCACTCACTCACTTACTAGCGCCGACCTATTGAAATGGGGTCGTTCCCTTTTGGTTTAGCACTTTTTCTTCTTCTACATTTTTTTTGTGGTTTACTTAGCAATGTTTGCTTCCCTTTTAAGTACGTTTTAAGGAAATGAAAGATTGGAAAACTGAAATGGTGTTGCTATTTCTTTTGATTCACTTTCAAGAGTTGGGCTTCTCTTTTTGTACCCAACCCAAACTCACACAAACCATTTATATGATTTTAAGTGAATTTTTTTACTGTTGCGCATCCATTTTTTCCATTTTATAGGCTAGAGTTCCTTTTATTTACCTGTCGCAGGCGACATTTAAATAGTATAGAAATATTTTAGCTTACTACTAATTGCTACTTTATGCGCAAATCGCGCAAGGTCGTGTCATACGAAAGCCATAGTGAGTCAGATAATTACTGGCCTAGAGAGAGAACGAGGACTGACTTCATGATGCAAATGAAAAAACTTTTTCATTTTCTAAAATTAAAATGAAAATGTAATAGTTGAGTTGCTTTTCTTGTGGTTAAACCAGCAACTTTTGAGTGTGCAATAAAAAAGTTGATTTTAATTTTTACTCTTTTTGAATGATAGTAATTTTGCAATTTTTTGATTTCTTTCAACTTTCAGAAGTTTGACGTTTTAAATGTATATCGACATTTCTTGCTTTCGAGATGTATGCGACGTTTTACGAGCAGAAGCAACTGAAATCCTGCCTAAACGGGGACGCCTAAAAGTGAAGTGCTTCGCATTCATTCATACCAGTTATACACAATTATGAGTTCTAAATTTTATGGGCCTGCACCAATGGGTTATATTTTTAGAAAAACTCAACCACGCAAAAACTACTGAACCGAAAATTTATACAGAGGTAGGTAAAGCCCATGTGAGTATTTCGGTTATATATTTTTGTGGCGTGTGAACTTTCTACCAAAATTATGTGGTCATATATATACACGTATATATATTAGAGCGTACCAATATTTTTTTTTAAGTACTCTGACAGAAAAATTCTATATACGATTGTGATCAACTTTGCAAAGAAAGTATGCCAAAAAAATGGAGCCTACCCCCCCGTAAAATTCGTAGAAGTTTCAGTACTACGTACTGTAGTTGTTTGAATAAAAATTGACAATTAAGTTTAATATTACTGGAGGGTAGGCTCCAATTTTTTGCCATACTTTCTTCAGTAAAGTTGATCAGGATCAAATATCCAATTTTTCAATTATTAAAATTATTAGGCTTTGAATGAACAATGATGCCATAAGAATATCAGAAAGTTCATAGAACTAGCAGATTAGACGATCGTTTCGGAACCAGCTACGGTTCCTCATCAGTGATCTTTGTGGCAATTCCCTAATTTTAACAATCTATATAAGTTAAAATACTGTAAAGTAAATGAAAATTATTGAGACAGTTATTTTCACTGAATAGTATTATTACTTTTTGCCATTCTTCTTTGACACTTTTAATTTTTCATTATTAATTTTTCTGTCAGAGTACTTTCCAAAAAAAAATTCATCCATACAAATTGGTACGCCCTAATATGTCCCTTTTTAATAAGTAACTTAGCTTTTACACACATTTTTTGTAGTGCTTCTGAGCCATCGAAGTGTAAATTTGACAGTGTATGGAATTGTTCTCTTTGCTATGCCCAAAAAGAATTAACATAAATTCTAATTCATTTAAATTATACTTACTTTAAGGATTCTCTCCTCACATACCTCTTTCCTATTGTTGCTTTTTTAATCTCTATTTTATTTTCTTATTATGTACTCGTGCGTGGTATGTTTTTCCCCCTTCTGGTTGTTGTTGTTAATTATTATGTTATTTGATTTTGCTCTTGGTCTTGTCATAAATTGAAACTTGAGTTTAATATTTCGTCTCTAATGTTGATTTATTATGCAATATTTTGTTATTAAACATTCAGCAAATTTTTTTTCATATATTTTTAATTGACACTTTTTAGTGGTTTTTATATGCATTTTTTTTTTTTTTGAGGACTGTATTTGAATTTATTTTGTGTTTCGTTAGCAAAACTGGCTAATTCCACGTTTTAAAATCTTTTTTAATTTTTTTGATTTAATTTTCAAGTTTGGCGACATGAACATGTTATTGAACTGACAAGCAAAAATATAATGAAAATTTAAAAATTTTTAATTATATGTTTTAGCACATCATGTTCGCAATTTAACTTTGTGCGCGAAAGTGAAATACAGTATTAAAGTAAAGGCATATTGGTGGTAGCACTTGTGTGAAAGATTAAAGTCTAATGCTGTTGCACAGAGTGCTAATAAAGAATTCTATAGAATGTAAACCAAATAAAATTCGAATAATAACGAATTTCGTTATTTCCTTCTTGGAGAACGTGAAAAAGTAACGCTGAATCAATTGCGTTTAGAGCCAGAACTGAACTTAGAATAAAATTGGATAGCCATTGGTATTCTAATTTCAGAACTGGTAATATAAATTCTTTTGGTTGTCATGGATCTTTTAGGTGTTCTTTTCTTTATTTCTGTTGCGATTGGTGACTTAAACAAGGAAAGACTTGACCAGTCTTTATTTTCAGAATATTCTGTATCCCATGATATCGATATGTTTCTACAATAAGTTCTTGAAAAATAAAAAAAACATGTTTAACCCTCTAGAAGGATAGACCGCCTTATGACGGGTAATTATCTCGAAATTCAATAATTTTTTCGATTTGGCATTTCTTTACATGATTCCTTTAACTATGCTTTACACACTAATATAACTGTTAAGCATATTGTAGTGATCCTTTTAAGGTTACAATATTACAATAATTGTGAATTGTCAATGCACACAGACGAAGTAATGATTTGAAGATTATCTTGAGTCATTTGAACCACATGAAGCGGATCATTAATTTTGTAAGTAACGATTACCAATCTTCATAATCAATGTTTACGATAAAACATTAACTTTTTCGCTCGCTTATGTCGAATTTATGAGCAATATCTACAGAATATCAAAGAATTTACCTCAGAATAACTGAATTTGAAAAAAAGGAATTGTCAATTCATAGTCTTATGGATGCCACAATACAAAAACATTTGTTAAGGAGTAAAAACAAGTAAAAAAAAAGTAATGTTACCGCAAGTCTTGAATGGACAAGTTGTCAAAACTAATGTGAAACAGTAATAAGACGAGGTTCTATGGCTTCATTCAGTATCTGCTATCCAGAGTATCTACGGAGATAAATAATACTGCTTTCAGTAAGATGGAGGGAGCTCTTGCGTAAGGCTAAAATAGTAGAAAAGTGGTATACAGAGATTTAATGACACTAGTTTACAGCAAAAATTAACAATGAACACCACTATCCAATTCCTATGTAAAATTGGTCGCTGAGCCCAAAAGTTTTGGAGATATTGCCGGTTGAATTTTTTTATCGGAGCAAAAAAGGTTTGTTCACATAATTATAAATATCTTGGAAACTAGGAACTTGAACTTGAACAGTGTCCAAAATTAAAGATCTTAAAATTTCTCATCTTACGTTTATACATTTTGATTAGATTGGATAATAATTTTGGCACAATTAGGTAAATTGCCAAGAAATTTTAAGTTTTTCTTTTTAAATATTTTTAAACAAAATTTGCTCTGTTTCAAAACTAGTTATTTTTACTCAATTGCATGTAATTTTTACATTTATCCATAGATTTTTATCTTTTATATCTTTTTTTTTTTTTTTTTGTAAAAGTAAGTACAGACTTAAAGCAAAAAATTTAAATTTATTTGTTATCTAAAACTTTTTTAAAAATATTTTTTGAAGAAAACTCCAAATTTCTTGACAATTTTCTTAATTGTTACAAAACTATTTATCCAATCGAATCAAAATGTATAAACGTAAGATGAGAAATATATTTCTTTAATTTCGTATACTCCTTGTTTAAATTGAGTTTTTAATTTCTAAAATATTTGTAATCATGTAGACAAACCTTTTTTCTTCCGATGAAAAAAAATTCAACCAGCGATATCTCCAAAACCACATCATAGAATTTAAGTGAATTTAAGATAGTGGTGTTCATTGTCCAGAAAAAAAATAATTATTTGTAAACTAGTGTGATTCAATGTAATTTTTTCCACCTTTCACAAATTACAAATTATATTCTTGCCATTATTCTGTCATATATGACAAATTTCATGTGGAACGACACATTATTGTCACACTGTATATTCGGTTCTGTTTAGTCTTCTTCATATTTTTCGAAATTTTTTGAAATGTTTTTATTTCTCAAAGGTTTTGACATCGAAATAAGTAAAAAATCGAAATGTAAAAATTTATTATAAAATCTGGTTTCACAATTTTATTAAAAGAAAGTCAAAGATTTTTTGCTAAGAGGAAATATTACACTTCAAGTATGTTTGCAAAAACTTAAAAGAATATAAAAATTTAAGAATTTAAGAAGTCTTTTTTCTATATTTCCATTATCTATAACCTTAGAAATACATATAATTTTTCAACTTTTCATAAAGGGCAAGCAAGGCTAAGCAGAGGTGTGTTTTATATCAGTTGTAAAAGTCCTAAGTAATCATGAATTTAACAAAAAATCCGGCACAATTAAAAATTTTTACTTAAAAAGTTAACCTTAAAATATCAAAAGTTTAAAAGTGTGGTTTATCACTTTGGCCTGATAAGGGCCAAGTATTTAGGTAAATTAAAACTTGTATTATAATTTTTAGATTTTAAGAAACGTTGATACACGATTTTGAGTCGAAATGGTGGTCTAAATGGTCGAAACCGCAATAGTTTAGTTTTTTCCATTTATTGTCACTCAAAATGTAAATTTTCACTTAATATGGTATCTTTATATTTTATTAAATAGCAAATTCACTTTAAATGAAAATTAGCAAAATTGGGAATGATTTGTATTCAATTTAACGTATTGAGTTTTTCCACATTTTTACGAACGTCCGCATGCACTAGTCGTCGTTTTATTGTTATTACCAGCAATTTATGAACCATATAGCAACAACTGCTGCAGCTGCTGTTTGTTACCAACGTACGCTAACGACCGGCATCGGAATTAGACTGAATCGAACCGTCGCAAAAATATATTTACAATTCACAAAAATGAATAACAAAACAAGAAAGAACCAAAACCAACAATACATTTCATTTTAGAAAATTCGAACGACGACAACAACATCTACGGCAACAAAGCGGTATGCGAAATATTCAAAAACATCAACAGCAACTAGAAATTCGCCGCACATCACAACAACAGTTGAAGTTCAAAGTTGACCGAGCCCTACAACATTCTCTCGAACTGGTTGCTAGTTGTTGCTGATGTTTGTGTGAACGAACGAGCGAACGAACGAGCGAACGAACGAGCGACCAAGTAAAGCAGTATCAGCCGCTGCCGCACATAGCGCTTGAAAAAATGCTTGAGTATTCTGTGTTGGCTTCCGACTTTTCCAACAACAAGAATAACCAGCACAGCTGTTAACGCACTTTGCTCGCAATACTTCCCATTTGCATTTTCATTCTTATACCACGGCGAATATCTAGATATGTATGCACCTATATGTATGTGTTTGAGATAAAAATAAATATTGAAGGAGAGTAACAGAAAAGCTCTCTGCTACAGTTCATGAATAAAAATATAGGCGAAAATACTCACAATAGGGAGGCAGGCTCGAGTTCGGTCTTCGTTATTGTTTTATTAATATAGCATTGTTGTTAGTGGTGTTGTTTATGTTTATCTTAGCGTCGCTCGAAAACTGCTGAGCTTTTCATTCATTGATGCCTTTCGATTGGAATGACTCGTGCAATTTTGGCGCAATTTTTCGTTGTTTCTTTTCACAGTGGCCAAGAACACATGTGGCACGTGTTTTTGGCGTCATGCGATTTCAAATAAATGTTCTCTCCATGAACTTTTATATAAGTGAAGGCAGCCATTCGTGATATTAAAAATTGTTTATTTAAATGTAACAATGGCTTTGATGTTTGCTCCAAACTTTCAATAAAATGTTCCATGCTTAAGGTTTTGCATTGCAATAAAAATTTATCGTTGGCTTAGAGTGTTAAGATGCTTCGACCACTTATTCAAATTTTTCAAGAGAAACAAAAAACTTCCAAAATATTTTATTTTAAGTATTCTTCAATACAAAATTTCTTTTAATAATTTAGCAGCAACACGGGATCGCAATCAATGGTATTACACAATTTGATTCAAATGAATTTTGGCAGATTTGCGGACTTAGCACTTTTATGTATCAACGTCTAACAACAAGTAAAAACGTGGCAAGAACCTACCTACGACGTATTCTTAATTCCTTTATCTTACCAAAACCAAATTTTTTTTATAAAAAGTGGACTTAGCGCCTTTTCACTCTAAGCTTGAGATATATATTTGTGAAAGCTTTTCAGTCTTGCAAATTTTTAGTTTTGCAGCATATTTGGAACGGCGGCAATGAAGGCTCATTTTTTATAAAGGAAATGCGTGCAAAGTGAGCCTGCCACCGACTATGCGGTAAATCAATGAACGCCGTGGAGGTGTTTTGGCGAGTTTCCATAGCCATTAAGTGAAGTTTTATTCAAAGTAAAACATATTTCGAGCGATTTCCAAAAAATATTTTCCGCTAAGTCAGCGGTAGTTTTTTACTCTTTTGGTTGCATTTTCGATATAATTTTTTTGAACTGATGATATTTCTTTGATTTGTCATATTTGTCTCAGTAATTGAAACTATTTTTGTTGTTGTTGTGCCGCGTTACGAATTCGATTGCAATTTCGAAGTTAAGGCCATTCGGTGCATGCAAATTGGTTCACATTGGGAAACGCCCAAAATTTGTTTTTTATTCACTCTTAAGTAGGGAAACTATGTGAAATTGGGGTTTGCTTGTTTTCCAGCATTTTAAAGCATATCGACGCAAAAAGAAAACCGAATAGGCAATGTTGCATTGCTTAAAGCTGCAAAAAACTTTCTGTTTGAAAAACGAAGCGTGAGCGCTTATAAAATTCTGAAAACAAGTTTCCAATGCTATTATGAAAAGTTTCTTATCACTTTATAAATAGTTATTAGTTTGGCAATTCAAATATTTAGCAATGAAATATTTTTTGATTTTGTTTATAGATTAAGGTAACGATGAACGAAATTTCTTTAATTTTTCATGCTTTTCTATTTTTTCTTGCTGTGTAAAAATTATGTTTGTATATGTAATATAGACTCTTTTGATACATATGGCAAAAAAAGTTCTTTAATGCAGAAAAAATTCGTGCTTGTTCATAGACATCACTACTTACTCTTTATTACAGCGTAGTACATAGAGTAATTTGGTTTCACTTTATATCCTTGTAATTTACTGTCATACTAACACTAAAGAGAGGCATTATCCACACACACATGTCAACAATATGAAAGAAAACAAAAATCATTTTGATGAAGGGGGAATGGGGGTAAGGAAGCAAACTTCCGGTTTCAATGAAATGAAATATTCGTATTGAAAATTCACAAATAAATACTCATACACATTTGCCCAAAATTAAAAGAGAAACATTTTTCGAATTTTAAGTAGGTATGATGGCAAAATCAGCGGCAACAGTTGCCAGCCATGGCTCTATACAGCATATGGGGCATGAAGGAGAAGCATTTTTCGTTGGCAATGAAACTGATGAGGATAACTGAAGGGTGCGATTACAACTACATGCAAACGTGGCAAATGGCTCCTTGGATGCTTTGTTGCTTGAATGTTTCAATTTTACAGGCGTCCAATTTCGTCAAGCACATCTAAGTTCTTAGCACGTTGTGAATCTGATGAATTTCAACATATTTAAGAGTGATCGAATTTCAAATTTAGATCGCTGAAAGAGGGCGAAAGACAGGAAGGAAGTAAGAACACAGGAAATGAGTGGAACAAGCTGGCATGCCATGTCAGTCACTCTGCCATCAGCGGACAACCTTTCTCATTGATAAAGTGAAAAACGATTTCCTTTCACTTTCGTCAACTCAACAGCCGCAGCCAGCCGTCATTTTAAATTTTCCTTGATTTTGCATTAATTTCACTTTTCTGGGAACGTACTTTTTGCGTTGGTGTTGGCGCTGATGTTGCCGTTACTATTTCTGTTGAACGTTGTTTGTGCTGATGTCGTTGGTACGATAAATGGAAATTTGAGATAAAACTCAGTGGCAGTATTAATGACACCACAACAACAAAAATATCGTCAAACATTTTATGTGCGTAATTTATTTTTCCTTTTCATTTTCACGTTTTTATGCGTATTTTGAATTTCTACATCCATACATAGTATGGGTGAATTAAACATTCAAGTAAAGTAAATTGAGTGGAAATTGTTAATTTGCCTGCTTAAATGTGGAAATGAAAAATGTTAGAGCAATAACTCAAATAGGGGAAAACCACTTTTAGCAAACATTTGTGTAATTTTTTGTGTGAGTTGAAAGTGCAGATACTATATCTTTAATTCAATTTGGTCCGAACCAATACAAAAGCAATAATCATCATCGATAATAACAAAAATATTAGGAAAGAATGCAACGAAATCGACGCAAATCAACTCTATTAAACTAAATATGTACAGCTAAGACCAAATTCGGAAAACATAAACGCAGATCACAGCAAATAACAAAAACAATTATGCATGCGTCATAAATGGTAAATAAAATCATTAAATCGTTTAACATCGTATGACGGAAAATATGTTAACCCTTAAACTCTCAGTACGTCCGATTTCAATTAAAAAGGTTTGCTCTACGAGTGCTCAACTAAATTATTTGAAGGTGCTGCAATTTTGGGATAAATTTAAATTTATGTGTTATAATATTGAAAAGTAATTAATCGGTTTTAGTACATACTGCTCGGCACAAGTTTATTAGCACAAAAATATATTTGTAATATACAAATTTCAAACTAAAATAGTTTGTGCATAGTTCATAAATTTTGAAAAAGTTTTTTCTATATTAGTTAAAAATAACTGTAGGTAACTATATTATCGATAAAGACAACTTTTGCTACCAAATCAGCTGTTTGCTTCAAATGACTAACGTAAAATGTAATGGTTTACGATAACTTTAATTCCGTTTTTTTTAAAGCCCAATTACAATAAGTTCAATATGCTTCATGATTAGCAAATTTTTAATTTAATTTATGGTATGTAGAAACGGGCAAGGAAAAAGAATGAGAATTGGAAAAAGTCCTAATTACTTTAAAATAACCAATAACTCGTAAAAATGTTGCTTATCGTGGGAGTACTATAATTACCTAAAATTATAACTGTTAGTTTTTCTAATTTATACCTATCATTTATTGTCATGTATAGTGAGTCATTATAGCTCAGTGATTTGTGCGCTTGACTGGTTTGTGCTCTTAAATTTATACTTCATTCACTTGTGTAGGTACATATTAGATAGACAAAAGTCCCCTATTGCAATCTGCATTAAGTTAGTATTTTTTGTAAGAGGCGGTAAATACAATGCTCCTCCGCATTATAAAATGTTTAGTAACTTTTGACCTTTGACCTTTGTTCAATGCTTTGGTAACAGCTATGCATTTATGTCACTGTTGCAATACTTTTTTTAAATGTATTTGAAGCTTACATACCTATGAGCAAAAGATAGAAAAATTGGGGAAAGTTCCTTCTTTCCTTGTTCTAGAGCGCCATGTACATGAAGATTTTTGGCCAAGGTACCAATTTTTAGCCTCTATTTTGATTTGAAAATATTCCGAAGGGAGCTCCGGAGCAAAAGTTAGAAGTTTATCTATAAACAAAAATTTAAAAAAAAATTGAGTTTGAAAATTTTTAGGTAGAAACCCCTTAACTCTAAGAAGCTCTATTTATTCCATACATTCCAAAAGTATTTCAGATACTCCCTCCGCCTGTAGCATATAAAAAAAAGACAAACAAATTGAAA
Source organism: Toxonevra muliebris (assembly GCA_963691655.1). Lineage (NCBI taxonomy): Eukaryota > Metazoa > Arthropoda > Insecta > Diptera > Pallopteridae > Toxonevra > Toxonevra muliebris. The sequence continues at coordinate 1,144,827 of OY829327.1, read as the reverse complement.
ACAAATCAAAATTGTCAATATTGGATGAAAAAAGTGATTTAAAAGGATGTTTTACGACGGGTTTAGAATTTTGTATGACAAAAACATTTAAATGAATTTATTTCTGAATTAGTATACTACGTTTAAGTGAGTTAAGTACAATCAATTTTCCGAGATTACGAACTTAAACTACACCTGAAGATACACGAACTTTTAGCTACACATATAGTTATTGTGAACCGAACTACACGTGTAGCTCCAGTTCGTGTTTTAGGTGAATATTCTTAAATACACGTACATTCGCGCTAACCGTGTACTCTTGCATTCGGCAGCTCTAATATGTACTACGTATATAGTATATTAAGCAATGCATTGTTCATTGTACTTATTCTACTTTCCGTATTAATTAAAATATTCGTTCGTTCGATTAATCGCCCAGAACAAAAAGGTCAACACATAATTTGACGTACATAAGCCAAAAAGTAATTTTGTAAAAAGTTTTGTCACATTTTCGATTCGATTGACAAAAACGAAAATAAACATTTCTTTTTTGTTAGAACAATAAGATATGTACCTACACAAAACCAAGATAAGAATAAATATACGAAAAGAACATGCAACCTTCAATTAGTTTCAGTTCAGTTGTAATAGCAAATTACTACACGAACGAAACAAGCAACGATGAACGAGTGCAATTTGATTAAAAGGGTTCAAAAACATGAGCAACAAGAAAAAGAGGCAAGCGGCGGCTATACCACTAACTTTTGGTCATACATATTTTTTTTTGTATGCGATACCGCTGACGAATTCGGTTAAAAATAAACAAAAAATTATATGTAAGAATATTTATACATGAAGAAAACACATGAAATAAAAGTGTAAAAGTTCGTATACACGTGTTGCGAAGTTAACAAATGAGAACACTACCTCAATGACGTAGTAAAGGATTCCACCTCAACTTCCGTTTTTTTTGGACAATTTAATTTCCATTGGCACTTAACGTGCCATATAAAAATATTATATTTAAATACTAAAAAGGCTAATATATTGGAATGAAAGAAGGGAAGCAATAAATGGCACGTTTTAGATTTACGCATCTCGAGTCAATTATAAAACGTTTCGAATGTGAAAAATAGTTATGGCACACGCTACATTTCGAGTCTAGTTTAAAATTTTTTCTCGAAAATTAAATTGCTATGAACTGAGTATTTTTTGTAAATAACTTTAAGCTTATGGAATTGCGGAATTACAACCACAAGGCAACCTATTCAGAAATTCAGAAATATCCAAGTATTTTTCTACACCGTATAGATTTACAACGATAGAAAGGTGGGTATACCGTGATAAGAAATAAAAGAAATGGAATTCAGTGTGCGGAAATAGTTGGATATATCTCAGTTGATACTGTATATTGATCGGTAAAATTAATGTATGATTTGTAAGAAATTCTACAATAGCAGACTAAAACCTAGTGAACAAAAATCTCAAGTTTTCTTTATCAATCTAGAAGTGATATTTCTTGATTCAGTCATTTTAATTTATTTTAATCCACAAAGACGAAAAAAATCTTGGCATTTATTCGATAAATTTTATTCCTCTTGTATTTATAAGGAAAAGAACAAAAAAGTAATGGTTTGCTGATCTTTGTCTCATTTTACACAATCATTATAAATATTTGCACGACCTTTTTGCTGGTTAAACTTATACAAGCTGAGTCTCATTTAATTTCGCTTTGGACGTTTTGCGGTGTTGTCCACATAAATCGATGGATGGATGAATAATATAACAAATTCTGTGGTATAATTCTGCTCTTTCCGTTTTAGTTTTGATACTCAATGCGAAGACTTTCACGATTGTTATTCAACAGCTCAATTCAACTTATCTGTACTTTTTATACAACTCTTCAGAAATCGAATAACAGTAAAGGCAAATCAAAATGCAGAAGTCGTCAGCAATTTTTGCCGTACGCGTTCGATTTGTACAAAAAAATTAAAATCAAATTGCATCTTAAATTTCCGTACTGAAAATGTCATAAAAGCATTTCTCTTCACGTTAGCGTTCGAAAAAAGTAAATTTTTATTTTTAATTTTTACAGTAACTTAACTTTTTTTTGGAAAATTTTCTTATTCGGAAAGTGCAATGAAATGAATGGAAGAAAATTAAAAAGAAAAACACACACACTCTCTCATGTACTAGATCTTTTTCGACCACGAAACTCTTTTTGTTGGCATTCGATTTTGCTGAGTCCTTTGAATAAAATCGTAAATGAAACAAAAAGTAAGCACATTTCAAACTATTTTCAATTAAAAAATCCAAACAAGATAAGAATTGAATATTTTTCCGCGGAACCCTTGAAAAGTTTCGGGGAGCCCAGTGGCTCCATGGAGCACAGTTTGAAGACCAATGTACTAGTTAGTCAATAACGAACTAATTAATAGGGGATTCACGGTGGGGTGTATTGGTAGTAAACTTATGCAAAATATACAACCTTATACACCATATTGTGAACGCCTGTTGTATTAGATTTGTGAACTTCTAAAATATACACATGCGATGAATTTTTGGTGCTGCCATATCAAAAAATAAAAGTTTAACTTTTAAAAATCTTCAACATCTATCAGAAACAAAATAATATGGCGGCATCGCATTTTTGTGTTAGCTGGTTGGCAAATACCCAAATACAATAGGTGTATTCACAATCTGGTGCAAATGGTCTTGCTTCGTTGCAAATGCAAAATAATTCTGCTATCACGACTAGAAATATATGTAATATGTAATAAAAATTTCTATTTGCAACGATGGAAGACCATTTGCACCAGACCGTGAATACACCTAATACAAAATTTTCAATAGGGGTTTGCTATTGTTTTTTTGTATTTTTGATGTTTGTAGTAGTTGAAAATCGTAAGTATTTTATTTACAAATATCAAATTTATCAAAAATACATAATACAAGACCATTTACTACAGATCGTGAACACCGCTAATAATAAATTATCTAAAAATAGTGTTACGCCCTCTTAGAATACTTCTTTATTTCACTATAGTTGCAATGAGAAAATACAACCACAAATAAGTATATATATACTTAGTAAAAAAATAATTAGAATAAAATAGGATAATATATAAGATGTAGAAATACCTTTAAGAGCTATCACCAAGAACACTGCCTCTATATTCACTCTTGTTGCTTTCACTCAAACAAAAAACTAGATATGAAACAAGTCATAACTCTGAAAAAATAACATTTAGATTTAATTGTATATAGTCTCTAAAAATAATCAAGTGGATCCATTTCATACGCATTTTAACTGGCTTTTTTCATCCAAAGTATTTTTTTCTAAGCGATTACATATCAACAATGAAAGCATTTGCATACAACATGATTTTTAAAGTTCGTCGAAATATTTTCAAATTTATCATCATCATTTTTCACCACATTAATTCAACGCCTCGTCAGATTTCTTGGTCCTCGGACGCCTTCATCTCTTCATTCCTTGAGTACCATATAACTAATCCACATTGCCGTATTAATCACTTGCAATTTGCTCCCCATCAGCAACAGTTCCGCACAACGACGACAGCTTTTGTCAAACTCGTGCAATATGTAAACAACATTGTAGGTAGTAGACAGCAATTTAATCTCAGCAACGCATCATTGCGTTTTCTTGCCAGCGGGAACAATAACAACAACAAAAAATCAAAATAGGGTGCAATGAACACTGTAGTAAATTGTGCCGCTAATCGAGCATTTTGATGGTGTTCTAGTAATTCTTTTTGTGGTGTTTTTGTTATTCTTGGCAACAAAAATGTCAGCAACGTCATTGTTCTCAATCTCTAAAAATGTTACGATGACTACAATGACTTATGACTTGCAGTGACAGAGAGAAAATGCCGTCGAAAATGAAAACGTACATTGTCCATCATCATCAGCTACAGCAGCAGTTGACTTGAAGTTTATCAACAATATTGGCAGCAGCAATCGCTTCAAATAATATAATGCAATCATGCTCAATGGCGTAGCCACTTAAAAAGTTTAAGCTATAACGAAATATGGCTAACAATTTTTTTTAGATTTTTTTCAAATTTAAAACGCTTATCATTAATTCCGACGGGGATGCCGACGTGGCAACGACGAGAAATCGGTATTATTAATTCGTGGCAACAAAAGTTGAAAATTCATTCATTCAATTGAACATCAGTGATTCCTACTGGATAGGAATATTGACAGTTTTTCGTGATAATTTTGAACGAGTGCCATTTACTTATTATATTTTTTGTTTGTGTTTATTTAAGAATATTTTACATACTATAACAGGTTTCGGCCAGCCATAAATCGCAGCCAATATAAAGATTAGTGGAAATATTGAGTGAGCGTCCAAGTTTCCCAAAAATATCTTGGGAGGAGGTTTCTATGCTGCTTTATCTTTAAAATATTCCTTGAATTTGCTCATAATCTATACATGCGAATCGTGGTTGCGTCCTGGTTGCCGGTCATCTGATTTACATTTTATTATCGATATTTGATAGAAGCACACCGAACTTTTTATATAAACATGCAATGTACCAGCATGGCGTTGATACTATAATAGCCGTTACGGTTGTAATATAGAATATTTTGTTCAACAGGGGGAATTATTTTGACATGTATTATCAATGCACATGATGACGCCGGGAAAACGCGTACTTGAGTAAATTTTACCTCTCTTTTTTCTACAATCGTTACAGTCAGTGTGATGCACTGCGAGCATAATTTTTCCTCCAACGCTTTAGGCACTCTGTTCATTGCACTATTTCAACTTGATCTTTGCCGTCATAAATCGATATTAACTACTTGCCCTACGTCCTATCTTACTCTACATTCAGTACGTATTTGAACTCGTTATTGTTCAGTCGGAAGTTTTTTACAACTTCCCATCATGACAAATAAGATCCACTCCTCATGGAAACTTGGGCCACTGCGCCATTTTAACTTCCTTTCCATATTCTAGAATCCATAACATAGTTCCAAAACGATTAATATGGGAACTTAAATTGGGAACTGTGCTTCCTCGATAAAAGCGTCTTAATAAAATGGTATTTCATTCTTAATAAAATGGTTAGCATTAAACCAAAAGATAACTCGAGGTATAATGTGACTTGCAGATCAGTAGTCAGTAGTGGTTGTCTTAAGAAACTGGTGATCCGCCATTTTGAGTTTTGAAAATCCGATGTCAAATTCGTAATAAGCGACCCTGAAAAGTCCTGAGTAACAATTTTGAAGCCACATAAATGTTTATTTTAACCGATGTTTTCTCGAAAACTGATTTTTGGACGTTAGGTCTCTTTTTTAGAACACCAAGGCGCAATTATATGTATAACTTTCGTTTTGCTTCGAATTTTTCACTAATAATTTAGGAGAGTATTCTTAAAACTATAAGGAACCCAAAAATTAAAAAAAAACATCGATGTTTTTCTAATTTTAAAATGGAATGTCCCCTTAAGAAAAGCTTTTCGCTTGGCCGTACGGATTCATGCAATATAAATGCATGCGAAAAGCCATAACAGTAATAGTAAAAATTTGTTTGATACCCTTTATATAGTATAAAACGCTTAAACCGCTTAACTACCCTGCCAAGCAATATATTTATTTTTAGATACAATACAAATTTATTTACGAGTTTTTAATGTCAGTGACATGTCACTTCTACTCACGTGGCTGTGTCTGCTTCCAATTGCTGTTGTTCATGAGACAAAATCGAATAAATCAAATTTTTGTTTATTTATTTATGAACATGAGTTTTGTGATACACTCATGTATTTATGGTATTTAAGTAACTTGATGTTGCTCATACGCCCACAAGTCCAGTTCGTACAGCGTCCATACATACAGACATACAGTCACACACATAAATAAATTTAATTAAATCCAAGTTTCTTGCGCCAAATTGTTAAGCAAATAAATCTTCATTATGGCCAATGAATAAAACACAAACGTCAGCGTCCTTGAAAAAAAATTTTTAAAGTTAAATTTCATGACTCATTTTTAAATATGAGAAACAAAATAAGAAGTCACATTGCAGCATCTAATTGTACCATAATTAAAATAAAAGTTTTATATTGCTCAGAACCATAGCCAAGGAATATACTATACTGCTGGAACTATTTAAAATAAAACTTTTCAAAGTAAAATGCTCCCACGCAAGTAAAGTGAAATTGTTGAGAATCAAATGCCAAAAATAGCAACACAGAAAATAAATTGAAGTATTTTCAGTGCCTTTGAAAGCATTTTTAAGCATTTGAAAAACAGCAAAGTGATTCTGTGGTACAATCGAAGCAAATAGATACTTATAAACACACAAGAGCGCTTCAATCGATCTAGATCGACTGGTTGAATGACTTCAAGGAGTGAATGATTCTGTTGGAGAATTAAACCCTTGAGAAAGTTACTGGACAATCTTATCTAGTTATTCTTATGAATTCAGGATTTTTAACCCATAATCAAATGATACGTGAACAGACTATGCCAACTTTCAACTAAATTTTTCGGCCTTCACAAATTGTGCATTAAAATAAGTGTAGTGCATAAAAATCAGTTGTTAAAGTTAGTTGGCACAAGAGCCAAGGGTGCAAATAGTGTGCAATATTAAAAATGTAGGTTGTGATATTCTCCCTCTTAATGTACTTCTGGCCACAATTATAATGCACCATTTAACGCATAACTTTTTCCCAATGTTGAGTGAGCTTTCTTCGTGAAGCATAGTTTGTTTACATGTGGACAACTAAATACATGCGTAAGCAATATAGGAAACGAAAAAACTTTTAAATGCTTAAAGGGGAAGACCCCAAGGTACATACCAATCTTCTAAACGGCTGTAGAGCCCCAATGGTTACATATACCTAATGAATGCCTTACATAAGGCATTCAGTGTTGCCAACTAATGCACTCAAATTTTCTATGGTGTCCACCTTATGTCCCTGCCCACCTTGGGCCCCCTCCCCTATCTATATCACTGAAAACATATGTTCTTTAAGACACGAAAACTATTGTCCAACCGAATATACGGCTTCAACTTTGGTTCCTCGGCTATCCGATCCAAAAGGTATCTTCGGCTCCCGCAAAAAATTCGCAGAGGTTTTTGCCGAAGCCAAAGATTATAAGTACTTCAATATGAAATTTATAATATATTTTATTACAGATTGGCAGTGAAAACTTCTTATTTAGAATTATTTATACAAATTAATAAAACTAAATCAAGTCCATGTAATCATGGGTTTTTATGGCCACTAATTGTCACCGAAATTATGATACAGCTTTAGAAAATATAATCTTAAAAAAAAGAACGCACGGGCATCGTAACGTAAATGAGATTTATCCGGATCGATGTATATAAGTCAGATCGATTTTGTTTTGCTAATAACTTTTCTTTGGTATTTTTTAAAATTACGCACTTTTTTCGAAACGAACGAGAATTATTTTTGCTTTGTAATGGTATATAACACTTATTTAAATTTTTTCAAATTAATCAGTTGTGAGCGAAGAAACAATGAGTGAGCGTATTTTCATACAAAGCCTTAGCAAAAAAGTAAGAAAACCACACATTTTATAACAATTATAGCTTTGGTGCTAGTAAGTATATTTATATAATTTATGTAGGGTTTTATTCATTAAATATTGTGCTATAGTTTGGTAAAATAAAACACCATTTTAGAAAGCATGCTAAGAAAAAATTAACTTTTTAAATCGATCCGAATTACCAACATGCATTTTTCTACTTGCATATAAGTCGGATCGATGATCCGAATTACATGCAAATGAGGTGTTTGCATAATTACAAAATTTAGTAAAACTATATAGTTTCAATTATTGAAAATTATTTAGATGGGATTTAGATATTTGGATGATGTTTGGAGCTAATTTGGAACGTTCCTTTGTTTAGAGAAATTTTGTGGAATTTGAGTTTAAAGTTTAGATAAACTTGAAAAATATTTTGAATTTTAGTGAAAAACTTGGCATTTTAAAATGAAAAAATTGTTTTTTAATTGAAATATTAATTGAAATTAATTGCGTTTCTTAGAGTTATACTAAACTTTTTTAATTTTTATATTCTAAATAATTTTACCGATTTCAAAAGAATTTTAATTAAATTTCGGAGAGGCAGATTTCTTACTTGAATGACATACATAACAACAAAACTTTAAGTTTTGGGTTAAATCCTTGGTGCACATTATGCACATGGTTGTTACAAACGACTTCAAAGATCTCGTTTATCAACGTCTAAAAATTTGTCTGGCTTTTAAAATTTTTCTATTTTATTTATATATTGTGCTGGTACCAATGGGTTAATACTTTTTTATATTTACTTCCGAAATTCAAATGTTTTGGGAGAAGTAAGAAAATAATTTTCAAATTTGGCAGACGTCAGTGAACAAAAAAGAGGGCGTCACTTCTATTTATTTCGCTTTATTAATTTCACTATGTTCCAGATTACATTTTAATTTTTGATTATGTCAATATACTTATAAATCAGAAATTTCTTAGAATAATTCGAAGAAATGATATTTTAAATGTAATGCATGTAAAACAAAAACAATAAGGGCCAGTTTTTCAGTGCGTGTTTAACTCAGTTTAAACTAATCTTAAACTCATCGTCTAGTTTTTCAGTCAATTTTGATTGAAGTTTAAACTCAGTTTAAGCATCCAATATTGGACTTTAAACTTCGTTTAAATTGCCATATGTTTTGGCAGCTACTTCTTTCAAATAAAAGTGTTTGTGAATCTAAAAAAAAGAAGTAAAATGAATTTTTTTGCTGAAGAGAACGTGAGTGATGCTGAAATGTACGAAATCTTAAACATTACAGTTTTAAGAAGACTTCGAACAATAAAATCGCGGCCAAACCATTTTCATTTTCCGTCTTACAAAATCTTCTGCACATAGCGTCCTGGAGCTTATTGGCCCGCATAATGAACCAAAACGGCACACTATTTTTCAATAGAGACCACTGCTCTTCAAATTTATGCGTAAAATTCATTTGAAATTCAAACAAATAAAAATAAATGTTTTTTCAAATATTCAAAAAACCCAATTCAAAACATGAAATAAAAAGTAATTCTTTCAATTAAAATAAAGTAAAGAATTATTAGTATGATCTCTGATGAGGAATGGTGACGGCCCTATATACACTTTTGTGATTTTGTCACTTTGACAAACTTTCATTAAATCTGGGCTTTCATCATGTAAGACGATAGTCATCTGACGATATCGTTTTGACTATAATACACCACTAAAATGTTGCATCATTTGCACGATGTCGTTTTGACGGTATACCGCTTGTTTCATCTCAATCTTGTGTTAACGAATTCGGTATCGCTATGAATATTTCTGTATATTTGTTTTTGGGGGGCAGCCGGGGAGTTTAATATTAAATAAATGTTCTTTAAATTAAAAATTTTGCGGCAAAAAAGAGGATTGAGAGATGTGTCAGATCCTCTATTCCACAATCTTGCCTTCAGTCTACCTTTCTTGAATCGTTTTTTTTTTTTTTTTTTTTGTAAAATCTGGGTGCTCCTCCTTGTAATTCACTAACATTTTCATTTGTAAGACACTATAATTTATATTAAATATGTGCTAAATTTCAGTTCATGAAACTTTTAATACTTACATTTTTCAAAAAACAATTTTTCCAAATAAATTATAAAAAATTGAGTTACAGTTCAACCAAATGCGTCAAATATGTCATGTATATCCTAATCCGATCAAATTGCGTACGAAAATAAACCCAGTTGAAGAAGTGAAAGTGAACGTATAACTTAGAACACCAAACTACAGAAAAAGAAGTAACAAAGACACGCCACAATCATCAAACGTTACCCAACAATCACAAGCCCCACACAAAACAAGACAGCAGCATACATCAATAGCACTAACCGTCCATCAACCCTACATCATAACATGAGCACCAACATCAGCACCTACAACAAAACCAACCTCTAACACTCAACACATAATAAGCGGACAGGCAGTTACACAGGTCACATTTACATTAAAAGTAAAATCCCCCACTAACATAACTTGTGCACCCTATCTTTTATATCGGCATCTTGTAAATACTCATTGAAAACACATTAAACACCCGAATTGAATTAAAAACCTAAACCTATTTCATTTGTAAATTGCGACCTCCGATTAGCCGATCTTACCTCGACACATTTTGTATTTTAATGTAAAAGTATAGAAAAAATTTCTGGTTAACTGCCTCATTCAAAAAGTGCCCGGGAAACTAAGTTGCATATTGCCAATCAAATATTGGTTTGCTTCACTTTTTCCTTGGATGAGAAAAAAATATTTAAACATATTTATTTTAAAGAATTTGTCGAAGAGTTTTACAAAAACAAATTGTAAACCAAAAAAATTTATTAACTACTATCGTAGTTAATTAAAACTTGAAAATTTGTATCTTTATTTTACTGTTTAGGAAAAAAAAATTAAGAAATTAATTTTGCGCATTGTTTAAGCCAAGACGTACGCAGCTAAAAAATGCAAGATTTTGCCCAGCGCTGGTTATTGCAATCAGAGTTTTGCCTTCTGTATAGAGATGTGTAATTATTTTTCATCATTACATTTCATTTCATTTTCAAATAAATGAAATTATTTTGCGGAGAAATCAAACATAAAAAAAAAACACAAACAGCTCTCAAAGGATACAACAAACAGCATCTATAAATGCTGCTGCTGTTCATGATGTTGAGAAGGTCAAAACACATTTAGTAAATGTTTTAGGAGAAACCACTCGTAGTAAAAAACGTTTAATTGTAATCTTAATTATTAAATTAAGATTTTTATCTAAGTCATAAATTTCCTTGTGTCTAGACTCTCTGTGAACTAAATTAGAAGAGCTTAAGGATATTTATTCAAAGTAAAACTAAACACTTTTAGTTGTGTTAAATAATTGTGTATGCTATTGTGATTTCTGTGTGAGTACTTCTATCATCGCGCTTCATGTCACTACACGAGCCTAATGTGCCGAGTATTAAGGGGGAGGCCGGGTTATTTGTAGAAATTGTATTTATAGCAATTATTGTTCGCAATACACAACACCCAATCGCTAGAGAAAAGTTTAAAAATCATCTCTATTAAATTCCAAATAGTTAAATGCGCAACAAATAAATTTTAATGTAAATTATCCTCACGTAAAATTACACTTTGTCAACTGAATAACATACAAATGCCAGCGGAATGAATGAATGCCTTTAGTTGAAACAAAACGAAACACAATTAAAGATTTTAACTTTCGTTTATTTCATTTTATTATGTTCAGTGTTAACTTTTCGCCATTCTATACCATGCCATTTTGCCATTTGTACTTAAGGGGACACGTTTTGTGGCCACAACACAACGAAAACATTGTGGCTACTGGCAACTTGGCAACCTACTGTGTGACGGTTTACGTAAGATTTGTGTTTTAATTGGGGCTGATTTTTGTTTTTACTCAATTACATTCGATTAGGATTTAATTAAGAGATAATGAAGTTTGACCGACTGCTAGGCAACTAGTTCACGTAATAGGCAATGAAGGACAACGGGCAACGACTTAACATGTCGAAATTATCGAAAAACTGCAAATCGAAAAAGAAAAAAGAATAATTACTTTTAGTGAATTTTAATTTCACTTTTTTTGTCATTAGTTAAACAAATAAAACAGAAAATAAATACCTACATAAAAACCTAAGCATTTTATAATTGTACACGTTTTTAAACTCAATTGCTTGACCATGCTAAACTTAAATGAGCATCCAGTAATAAATTTGCCAACTTGTTGGTTAGTTGCTGGCTGCGACCCACGAATAAACCACAATTCTAATCTCATCGTTACAATCTCACCCACACAAGTGTCCAATTTGTGGAAACTGTCTGTTCAGCATAAAAAACACTTCAGCAATCTTAATAAAGATCAAGTGCATGGAAATTTATAGTTAACCTCTTCTCTCGTATGCCACAAATAATCAATTTGCATAAAGACCTTTTATATGTTTATGTTTGTTTGCACATGTGTGTGTGTTTGCTTGTCTGTGTTGTAATATTAAACCATTTTGACTGACTTTTTTGGAGGGTTACCAGTAAAATGATAAATAAATAATTGTACCAGAATGAGAATGTTTGTGTGTATGTGTGAATGCATGTATGTCTATGTGTAATGACCACTTAAGTTCACCATTTAATGTATATCAAATTGTGTCATAATTGTAGAATTTATATTTAGATCCACTATTAAAAACTTTTAAATAAGCGCTCCAAATTTTATGAAAAATTCATATTCACATTTACATACATCAAAAGTTCATCACTCATTCTGCGACAACGCAGGCTCAATATTAGCAAGTGTTTAACATTGATGTCACAGTAGCCGAAATGGGTGAAGTATTGCTGTAGTAAAAAGTGGTAGCTACACACAGCTGGCAAATAAAATTAATCCAAAAACCGACCTTGCATACTTTAGAGCTCTAGCGGATTCATAGATTTTCTAAGTAGGGGGGAGGGAGTTTTTATTTTCATCCCCAATTTCATTCGTAACACCAAACCCCAAACCCCTCTCCCCCATATGATCCGCTAGTGCTCCGAAGGAAGAGGAATGGAGAGATTAAATGAGTTATTCATTGTATAGCAGTCAGTAGATTTTCTAGATGGAAAATATGAAAAGATACGACCAGTCAGAAATCAAGATTGCAGAACTAAATTCGATTTTATTAGTTATCCGGATTATTAAATAAGTCTTCAGAATTTACTTATTGATTAAAATTTTATTACTTATTTAAAACAAAGCAATATATACATAGTAGATGCATTTTATTTTCCTCAAGTTACAAAATATACAAAAAAAAAACATTCAAAAAAGTCTACCAAAAACAATAGGGGGTTCTTTAAGCACAGCATAAAGAATTCGCCTTTAGAGAGTGTGTGTTTTGTGACTGCTGGAAGTTCGTATGTGTTTGAAAAACGATAATATGTACTCACTTTCAAAAAAAATTTAACTGCTTGGTTGGTTGGTTGAAGTCGCTGTCTAGAGACACACTTAGACTTGAACGTCCCATTGTGATACCACATTTATGGACCTACAGTTTAACGCCGCTTCCAAACGGCACACAATGCTCCGTCCTTGGACAAAAATCGAAAAATTCATGAAAAAGAAACCCAAAATATTTGGTATCGTTTTAAAGAGAATTTTCCAAATAAGAGAAAACAATAACATTTTCAACATTTAAATCATTTCTGTGGGTGCTGCAGCACTTCAAACTCCAACATTTTTTGTGCTAAAACGATAATCTGCATAGATTGCATCGCTAGCAGTTACTGAAAAAATTGTCAATTTAAAATATTACCTTTTTTATTAATGCATATGAGGCCATTTTCTCCTTATTCTGCATGTATTTATGTATAGTTATAAGATAAAACTAAGAAGAAACTGTTTATTTGCATTCTTCTTTTTATTTATTTTTTTTTTTTGTAACAAAATTATTATCGATAAGTAAGTAGTAGATGTTAATATAAAAATTCAGGAAACGGTAAAAAAAAGGTTTTAGCTTACTTATATGTGCATTTAAAGATTTATTTTATGGAAAATAATATGCCATTAAATTATAAGTTTTAAATTTTGAGTTGTGTCTTTTGCTGTTAGGGTGCGATGTGTTCAGAATGACTAACTATTTCATAAACATTGCAATTTTCGTTTTCTATCTTCTTCGCTTTCCCGTAACTTTTTCGCTAAACGTAGGTAAATTATATTTAAGAGTGTTTTTTAAAAAAAAAACTAGTTGTGAACTTATTTTATTTAAAAAATGGCATTGAAAATAACTTATAAAATTCTGATTTGAACAGTTGCAAAACAAAATTTTTGAGATCATTATATGTAGGGGAGCTGGGGGTTGTGTTGTGAGAACAGTGTAGAAACAAAAAAAAAAAATAATTATTTGGGACATTGTAATAAATTATATAGTAAAAATCATCTCAAGTCCGTTCTCGAAAAAATGCTGCGGTATAATTTATAACTTCTTAAGACCATAAAAAAGGGCATATTTATTATATATAAGAAAAAATATTTTAAAATTATCTTTCGATTCATGAAACATATAATTGGCCGACTTTAATTGCCTAATACAGGGGGGGAAAAAAAAAGTAGCCCTTTCTTAAAAAGTGTAAGGTTTACAAAAAAAAACCGATTTCATTTTTGAAATCAGAACGCTATTATTTAATAAGAAATGAAATTTCATTAAATTCTAACAATTCCTTATATTTTTGTCCCTCGCGGCGCACAGAAATTTTTTTCTTAATTTCTATTCATAAATATTTCTTTAGCATATTAAAAAAAAATTGGAGGGAGTAGTTTATTAAATAATTGTGAGTAAGCTGTCGAAGTTAAACACAAAGTGCAAGCATGCATTTTGAAACGTTTTTCGGAAGCTTTTGTTGTTTAACTATAGTTATAATCTTAAAACAATTTTTTTTATGTGGGTGTGTTATATATGAAGAATGTATTTCAGAAATAAAAACAAATTTTTTTTTCGGAAATAAATTTGGGATGATTCCTTATATTTTTTTCCGCACTTTGTATGGCGTCAAACCACTGTGCGGCGGTGGTTTTGCCATTGATTACCAAGATGTTTACTAATACACTTTCTTATAATTTTAATGCACTTCATAATGGTAGTGAATATAAGAAGGTTATGAGAACTAATTGCCAGACGAAGACGGGAAACGAACGCGAACCTCCCGAGTGAAAGTCTAGACCACTACTCACTTGACTATCGAGGTTTCCTTACTAATAATTTTTTCACGTCGATCAGAGTACAAAATAATACTTTTTTTCTTCCTATTAAAATTCACTTCTCGCACAAATAATTACTTCGTCTGATTTCCACGAAAATTCCACTTTAACAGACGCTAGTAGACGAATGAATGAGCTAACAGCCAATTAAATAACATTGTTGCCGTGAACCAACTATTACGAAAGGTACAAAAGTTGATCGTTGGCGAACAGTTTTCACGTGGAGGTTTTATAAGATTTATAACGTTTTACCTTAACCCCGCCATTCGACGGTCTTCCCAGTTATGTTAACTTAAGTTTTTTTTTAATATCATTAACAGATGGTTACTATCGAGGTCGTCATCATTAACATTCATTCATTTAAATTAACAAAACAACTTTATTTCAAACTTTTTGATGCAAAAATATTTACCAAAAAAGTCCTTAATTTCAGAATATATCCAATTCTTTAAGGCAATCAATCAACATCAGTGAAATGGCATGGAAAATTATTGCCAAACTTCTTATATTTTATTCATCTACACAATCAGTTCAAAAAATATTCAATGTTCCTCAATTATTTTGTCCTATACTCTGCAGGAGAAATCAACTTTAACGGGCAATATCAACAAATTTCAATTGTTTCTAAATTGAAGCGGCCAAGTTTTGTTTTCGTTGCCTCTTCCATAGATGAGCTGATACATGAAATCACTAAGGGCATTTTCAAGTGTTTAATATTTAATACCAATATTTTCTTGCTCTATTTTCTGTTAAAAATATATATAACTTTTTACTTTTCAGACCCCACATATAAATATTAAAACGTAAGTAAGAATAAAAAGTCGAAAAGGTTCGTTGAAAATTTAAGTTTTTGTCGCGCCTTCAATTTATTGGCGTTACAGTACGTATTAGGGAAATTGAAACTAAGCTCAAAAATCCCGAGATTGAAAAGAGAAAATCCTGAGATTTTTCGAGATTCGTATGTAACTAGACAACCTTATTGAAATTAAATTTTTCATTTGTTTTATATAATTTTCATTTTGCATTATATATTTAGTATGACAAGAACATTTTCCCATTAAACTTTATTCCAAAACGTTCATAGTACGATTTCTCAAAAGCCGACTAAGTTTGTGACAGTAAATTTTGTGAATTAAGAAAATAATAATTCTTAGTTCTACGAAGTTTTATCTCAGCTTTCAATAAATTTAGATAGACAGTAAATTTTGTGAATTAAGAAAATAATAATTCTTAGTTCTACGAAGTTTTATCTCAGCTTTCAATAAATTTAGATAGACATCATATTCAACATACAATAAACGAATTTTTCAAGCTTTGCACACAAATATTTTTTAAACGTTAGGGTTGATAAAGTATTAAGTGGAAAATGTAAAAAAAATGTATTTTTTTATGATATATTTAAATTCATTTTTGAATTTATATGAGTAATTTTTTTGCTCTCGGCATGAAATTTTTCTCGAAAAAAATATGTGGTAGATATTTTGACCATTCAATTGCCAGGAACACCCGATTTTTTGCGAAATTTTTTATACAAATGTTTCACTTAAAATTTTAAATCGTTGAGAGGAGGCTCAAAACAAATCAACTGAAAGCTAATTACTATAAATGTTCGAAGTAGAATTTCTCACTGAATCTAGAAAGATTATTTTCATCACTGCACTATAGAAATTTAAGTTCGACGCACACTGCACTATGGTCCAGAAACCCAATTTGGCGGCAAAAAAAAAAAAAAAACGAACAATGAAGAACACTAAAACTTCATATGTGTGCTTCTGATGTAAACCAAAAATAAACATTTAAAAACTAGGCGGAATCAGGAAACTAGCCCAAATACCACAAATAATTAAGGAAATACACCGTATTAGAAATCAGTCTTGCATGAGAGGTGTCACACCCACCCACTAACCTAAGTCTACCCATATTTTTCCACAAAATTCGATGAGCAAATAATAGTTTCACACCAAATCTTATTACCGTACCATAAAGTGTTGCTGAGATATCCCATAATGAAAACTCAGGTTATGTGGAAAATGTGTTTCGGAATCGGCATCCCTAGTGTATACACTCGACATTTACATATACTCTTTGTTTGTATTTGTATGTTTAATAAAAACATTTTTAGTTGTTGAATTTAATTTTTTTTAGTAAATATAGAATTGTATTCACTGCATTTCCTTTTTCTATAATTGCCACATTCACTGGCATTAGAACAGTTGGTCTACTATACTTGTAGTTTCGCAAGTGGGCATATCTGATGCAGACATTGAATTCAATCGATTTAAACCTCTTTTTGTCAAGCACACAACAATAAGAGGGTTTCACTGAAGTGAAGTGCATGGCATGTTCAGTATTTGCTACCAGAAAAACCTCATTAATAGGACAAAACTTCAAACATTAATAACAGCGCGAAAAAGTTTATTTACAGATAAACAGAAGATAGCGTAGGGGTTTCAGTTTTGCAATATTAAAAGAAAATAAATACGCAAAAATTTAATTTTACATTTTTTACTCTTTTCTTAGTCTCTTGCCTCTTTTCGTATTCCTGACGATTTAAAAATTGTAGGTACAAATATTTTTTTTAAATTTTGATTAATTATACGCATCGTTATCATCATGAATCAAAAATTAACAAAATGTCGTCTCAAAGAAAGATAACCCTTAATGAACTCCTACTAAAAAAATACTACCAGAGTACGGGTATTGCGGAGGTAGCTTCGCACGTTGGCATAAGTTCATTCAGTTTATCATATTAGAGTTATATTGCATTTTTAATTTTTAAAATAAAATTACGAAAAATTTCCGCTTGAATAAACTTCGTTTAATATTTCGTTTTCATTTTGTATTTTCCCATTTGCCTTGCATATTCATTTTTAGATTTCTTTCCCATTTATTTCTTCATTAAATTTAATTATTTTATATCAGTGTATTTTACTCTTTTTTTTTTTTGTAATGCATTCAGCCGGCGTTGTTCTATTTTTGTTTCGTTTTCGCACTCAAACATTTTTAATGCATTTTCGTTAGCAAAAATTGTTTACTTCGTATTTGCTTTCAGCCTGGCAATTGTACAAATTTAATTATTGTTCAAAAGTAGAAAGTTAAGAAATATTCTGGCTGGTGGTCTAACGGTAACAATGTTTTGCTTTAAGTTATCATTACGTTAGGTTATTACGGTTAAACTTGTTGTACAAAAAGTATCCCAGAATCCTTTTTGCATAAATGTTGTGAAAGACTATACAAAGAAGAAGAACGTCATTAAAATGTAATCAAATATAATACTGAAATACCAGCTGAAAAAGTTTCACTTTTTTCAAAGGTTATTGAAATTCTACTTTTCGTTCTTAAGGGGCAAGGCTACTGTGACGGGTCAAAACAAATTTTTTATCTTAAATTAAAGTTTATATATTTAAAAATATGTATACAAAATTTCAAGTCAAAATTCCAGAAATTGCCTAGTTACAGTCATTTTAGTGATAGTAAGTAGACTGAAAACTTAATGGACTGAAAACTTTAAACGCGTTTTTCTCGAAACGACTTTTTTCGAACTGGTCGCGTCGATAACTCGATCAAATATTAACCGATTTTAAATTTTTTTCCTTTTGTTCGACTTTGCAGTGGCGTAGCCGATTTTCAAATTTTTGATTTTTACTATTTTCTAAGTTCTTTTGAAACAAAGAAAAAGGGTCGAAAACATGAAAAAATTTACAATCAGTCGCCATTTTATGGAAAAAAACACTAGGTACGACGAGAATTATACTCATATATTAAAAACTAAAAATTGTTTTTTTTTTCAGAAAATCCGTTCTTGAAAAATCCACTCGACCATGAACGGGGAAGTTTTTTCGGACTCCACGGCAACACCCATATCTTCAAAACTATTCAACATTTTTTAATAAAAGTTTATGGAAATATTGTTGGAAGTGCACTTAATAAAATGAATATAAAACGATCCCCATATTCCTTTATTTGACAGCTCAAAAAATTTCCCGAAAATCACTCATTTTTCCAGCCGTCACAGTGGCTTCCGCTTTAAGGGGGTTCACCAGAATAACATTTCCAAAATGCATATTTCTCATCCAAAAATCCCAAATGTAGAAAATGATATCGCAAAAGAATTTGTATGGGTCCCGCAATCGCAGGTTTAACGTAAGTCTCTGAACTGAAAGTTCAAAATTTTTGTGAGCAGTTTTTATACATTATCAGAGATACTGACGTTGCCGATTTTTGCAATTTTGTTTTGTAAATTTTTTACACTTTATTATGTCAAAAAAATACATGAAAACGAAATTTTTTTGCAAAATCTGCCATATTGGTAATTTTCAAAATTTTGCAAAATGCCCACGCAAGTACCTCGACAAATGGATAACGAATAAGGAGGTATTTCCTTTTTTCCTTTCGGTTGAATAATGCATGCTGTATCTTGCACACCGTTTGGCAGACTTTATTAATTTCAAAAGTTCAAAAACTCTTAAATTTTGAGAAAACCTTACAGCCCTTTTCACTTCTTATATTAGTGATTATACGTATGTACATATGTATGTAAGTATGTGTTCATATGAAATAATTGCTAGCAATTCATTACTGTCTTCGCCTTTCATTGCAAATTTTATTAAATACAACAAATTATTTTTATGTATTGCATATTTTTAAGCACGAAAGCAAAACCGCACCTTTAACGCTCAAATTTAATTTGCAAAATACAAAACCACATACGCACATACGAACTAACACAAGCACAAATGAGAAAGAAGCCAGTTGAAAAAGATTTGCAACACATTTGCTTTTGCTGGTTATAAGTTTCATTCAATTCTTACGCATGCATGTGTACATTAGACATGCTCTTAAAGACAAAATTTTCGTTTTCACTAATGCCAGTGATTAGAAACGTGCCATTTGGGAATTAAAACTGTTAAGTTTCAGCCCGAAGCTATAAATGGAAACTATGCCGAATCAGTTTTGATTATAATTTCAATAAGTCATCTTCGAGTTAATTAAATTCATTTAAAAATTTTTATACTGACTGATAGCTGACTACAATACTTTTCAAGCTATATGTGATTGTTTGAAATTGATCAATAACTACATTTCTAGCCGACCAAAAATCTGAAAATCGGCTCTTTTGTACTTACAAAAATGATTACAATGGAACTATTACCACGCCTACCCGAATGCAAATGAAACCGGAAACCTGAAGTTCACTTTACGTCATCAGCGCTATTTAAGAACTATTTTTTTTTGGCATTATAGTCATTTATAGTTACTTAAACGGGCTGGTCATTTTGAAAAAGAACTGATTATTTTAAAACAAAACTGTTGACTCTATCTTATAGAACTTTCGAAAGAACGAAAAGTAAATTACTAAATAAAATAATATGTAAAAACTTTTTTTTTTAAAAAGATATATTTCAAAAATATCCAAAATCGTGAGGATTCCAACCGTGTATGAAATGTAAAAAACGATAGAAACAGTAAAAAACAATGATCCAATGTTTTTCACTAAAAACTGGCATTTCGAAATTTGATTATCCAATCGGGAATATTCATCCAAAGGGAATAAAACATGTTTAATATAACAACACGAATGTACATACATATGTTATACATATGTACATGTGAATCTGAAAGTATGCATATGTATGTATTTGTGCAATTACCAATCCATTCTACATGCTTGCTTCTTTTGCAAACAATAAATATTTTTGCAAACTAATTTTCTTCAACAACATTTCTAGAGCCTCTTGCTGTTGTTCTTCATATGTATGTATATTATGTATGTATGCACTAGCGAATCAAGAGATTTACAAGGGCGTATCCTCAATTTTTCCTCCAATTTTTGTTTGACTCATGGCCAACGATCAAAATATATGAAATTTTTATTTGTAATGGGGTGAACCCCAAATCCCCCTTGGGTCCGCTAGTGTATGTATGTGCGTATACGTTTATGTAGTACATAGTATATTTGAGGATTCACCTGTTCGCTTTATTAGATTTTGGCTTTCCGATGGAAAACATGTACAATGCTACATACTTATATAGGTACATATATGTATGGATGTGTGTATGGAAGGGTATGTGTATGGGTGCAATCTTGTAATTTTTTCGGTTTGCATGCTCTTGCATAAGTACCGCCTGCACTTTACATCGAAATAGTCCTTGAGTGTTGGCATTTTTCCGTTCTGTTCCAAATATACGATAAAATTTAGTTTAATTAAATTGTTTTATTCCAGTTTGCATAATTTGCAGTTTTTTATTACTACGCATTAATTAAAAGTGCCTGAAAGAAGTGGGCGCAAGGTCAAAGTAGGCGTCGAATGAAGCTCCTTCATGAAAGAGGCAGATGTTATTTTGCTTTTCCTTCATATCATTTTCCTACAATTATCACGAATATTTACATAACTTAAGCGCTTTTATGTCACCAACTCATAGACTAAGTAGGAGGCATTTCTTCATGGTTGATTAGGTGCGTTTTGGCCTACCTGCCTCACAACCCAACACTCTCCTCTAACAATGAATAAAACAACCACCCGATAATTGCCCTTCTTGTCTAAGTCGCTGCTTTCCTTCTGTTAACTGATATAAATTTGAGCAATTTATAGGAGTATCGCGTGTTTATTACAGGCCCTTCCTGCCTTCAGCATCAATCCCAAAATTGAATGCTCAAAAGGAGCCGTTCAAACTTGAAGTGTTTACAACGAAAGCAACAAGCAGTGGTAAAATTGCATGACAACAGCAAGAATTAAATTATGTTTTATAAAATTAGCAGCAAACAAAATGTGAATAAGCTTAAACGTAGTTAGCTGCTTTTTTTGTCAACAACTCTAAAAGTTAATTATTTTTCAGGCACATGCTCTGTGCATATGTATGTCCGTACTTAAATACAGTGGCGGACAAAACATATTGGACTGACTGCAAGCATTTACTCTCTCCCTCTCTCTCTCGTGTGTCATTCAAATTATCACTCTAAATCTTCATTTAAGCAATTAAAAGTGACAAAACCATGCGACAAAACCTATTGAATTTATTTATAGAGCTTTATATTTAATTCTATAGCCTTTGTTTTTGATGATATATTTTTGGAATATTAATAAGGTTGTCAATAGTATTTTTCGGCACAGCTAACCAAGTCCGTTGAGTAAGGAGGTATCACATTTTGAAGGATACACTTGTACATGAATCACTTCACAAAATTTAGATTTTTCCAAAAAAATTAGATGATGATTTGATGATACTTTGGAACTGTTCTGGCGAAAAAATTAATTTTTTCTAGAATTGCTACAATGGAATTTTGACCCGGCTTTACAGGCTTTCGAGAAATTTTTCCGGGAGTTGGAATATTTTGCGGTTTTTTTCTGTTTTCAATTTAACCAATTTCAATTCTTTCGATTTACAAAATCATTCAAAAAGAAAATATATGTTTATTCTTCTATATCACTTTCTATTGTTTCATAAGCTAGTTTCGATACTATTCAGATTGTTTCCATTGCAATTCCACCATTTTTAAATCCGTTTGTTTTCAATTTCCTTGGTATTTGTTTTGGGAGGTTGATTTTTTTTTTCCTGTTTGACATAATAATAATATTTTTAGAGTATTTACAACATCCCAATCAATATACATATATATGTGTATTAGGATGGGCGCCAAATGTATTTGAAAAAAATGTTGAACACAAATTCTAGTTCTCATGGGTTAAAAATATTCGATTTGATATAAAGTTTTCTACCGATTGATGTACTTTTAGAACTCGCTCTAAAGTTGGAAAATGCATTTTCTCATAATTTTTATGTTATTCATCCGTATAACTACTTTATAAAACTTTTCATATATAAAATAGTTAAGAAAACATAAAATATTCCGAAATTAATTTTGCCTTTTCAAAAAATTATCGCTAGTAAAATGTAGTAAATGCATCATATTGTTGTTTAGTAACACTAATTTACAAATCCCAGAAAATTGTCTGATCTATGTCATTTGGCAGTCATTCCTTATATTGTGTTCACATGGAAGTTGAAAATCGATTTTCAGAAAAGTCGTTCAAACGGCATTTTTTTTTTTCATCTGTCAATTTTTATTTCCATTTTTTGAGATCATTTGGTTTTCACACACTTTTTACAAATAGCTAATGTCATCATGTTTGGCAGATGCCAAAAAAAAGTACTAAATATTGTAATAGATGGAATATTGTTGTAGCATTCTCTCAATTCTTTCAGAAACACAGAGCGAAAAGTCATAGCCAAAAATCGGTTTTCGTTGAAAATCGGCTGAAAATCAGATTTTCATTTGGCAATTGTTCTGTGAAGAAAATTCAATTTTCAAGGAATTTTCAGCCAAAATCGATTTTGGGCACCAAAATCAAATTTTCAACCGCCATGTGAACATACTATTATGTAAAATCGCGCATTGAATCTGAAAATGAGTTCGCAAAATTTAAAACAGAACAGTTTACGAGATATTGTTAAATTTCCACATTTTTAATTGTCAATACCATCGGTTTGGTAGTTGGTTTTAAGATTTACATCCAATGAAAGGCAATTAAACTTTCTATTAACTCTTCATTCAACACTTTCCAATCAGATTATTGGTTTAGCCACTATTCGTGAATTCAACGACGATTTTGTTTCTTTTTTGCAAAATTTCAGAAAAATTTTGAATTTAATCTGAATTGCAATAAGAAAAAAACTTTAGCTCCGATTTCGTTATTGTATGTTGAAACCCAATCTATTTCACATATCCATATGCACATTGGGGGTATAACTTTTTTGTAATCTATCATTTTCATCGCTGATTCTACATTTGTGTCAGTGCTGAGCTGTAAGAGAAATAAAAAGTAAAAATAAACATACTTTCAAATGTTGAATCCGAATCAGTTTCCATTTCTTGACTCATCCTTCTACCAGATTTGTTGTTGCTCTAGCCGAAGGCTTTTCAGGCATTAATTTCATAAAATAATCAAAATTTCATTGAGTTTTCTGGGAGAAATTTTTGAGAAACCGAGTTAAGTAACGTGAAAAGTTATGTCCTAATGGATATACAAATTCGTACCTACAAAGTTTAGCTAATTAAAAATAATACGCCCTGCACACAGAGTGTGGGTATAAAAATACTTATTGAATATACCTTCGCATATGCTTCTAGGAATTTCGATGATGATTACATACATACATTGAATGTTGAATGTGAATATTGAAATTTGTCAATATTTCTCTTTTTTCGTATGTATTATTCTTATACTACATTGATATGAATATCGCATTAGCAGAAGAATATCAAAATGCTACAGTAGATACTTCCAGAAAATAGGCATATACCTCTCAATGTCGTAATGCTCGTAATGTCAGCATTGATTTTGCCAAATCAATAACTATGTAAGTCTGACATTTACCTTGTATTCAAATGTCTTTGTTACGGTCCGTTATCCTGTCTGTCATTGTTATACCATTGCTTATAGCCTCCATTCATCCCTATCATCGTTCACAAATGTACATTTCTTTCCAAAGGACTTTGTAGACAGAAAAAGTAAAAAAGTAAGTTGCCCCATGGCAACACCAACACAATTACAATTCTAATGCACAGTATCACAAAGTCATGATGTTTTAAATATTGTCCAGGAAAAAAATGGAAATAAATATATTAATAAATTTTGAATGTATGAATGCTTGTATATATTATTTACACTATAGTACCAGGCATATTAATTTCAATAATAAATTGTGGCTGTCCTACCCACTGTCGCAATGCAATACTGTCTCAATTTTATGTTGGCTTTTTGTCTTGATGTCACGTGCGCAGAGAAGAAATTAGATATTTTCTGATTATTTATTTGTCAAAGAACCAAAAAGGAGATTTTCTAGAAAAAATTTGTATTTATGTATGTATCTATGCAAATAGATTTTTGTTTTGTTGCTATTTATAGCAATTTTGTACTATAATTTAAGCGAACCAATCCGAGGAAATAAAAACAAACAGAAATGCATTGATATTGATCTCCTTGACCTGCCTTAACAGATTTGTGTAAATAAGATACACACTTTTAAATTGTGCTTCAAATATTGACGAAATGATATGTCTTTTGTTCTACAATATTTCAGTAATGAATGCAATAAGAAGAAAAATATCACAATTCTCTTTCGTCTCTCAATTTTTTTTTACTTCAGGAGAGAAAGCTCTACGCCTATTAATTAGTGCCCGACCGAATATTTGGCTTCGGTTCTTCGGATATTCGGCTTAAAAATATATCGTCATCGTTTAAGCAGAAATCATTAAGTCCAAATTAATTTTTTTAGTTGGATCCGTATTAATTAGCTTCAACAAATCGAAAGACATAATAAATTGAATTTTTGATGATGCAGTTAAAACGTATACTTATATATGTGTGTATCAATCTGTTAACTTTTTAAGTTTTGCCAGTGCTCGTAGCGCACCATTCATCCATATCATCTAACCATTCATCCATATAAACTAACTTCTTCTCAGAAATTAAAAAAAATGGACTTAGTGAATTCTGCCATAACGACGACGATATATTCGGCGATTTTTCCGTTACTGGCGGCATTCCCCTTCGAAAATCGAAATTTTATTATGCTTAAATCGCTTCTATAACGTCTTTTGATATATAAATGGATTCACAGTCAATCGAAAATTACAGGTGTAAAGCTTGGCAGACGGTAGCACAACGGTCATGCATACTTGCAAGTTCAAAAGCGTTTTTCTCAGAACTTCATTTTCGAAATGGACCGATTACGCTCAAATTTTCATGATATCCTCAGTACATCAATAGTTGGATATTCAATAAGCGTTCGAAAAATTTTGGCATCAAGGGCTATTATACAAATTAAAAAATTTACTTCCAGCTCCATTTTATTTGGTCTTAAAGTCCTATCATTCTATGTCATAGTAAATGATGAAACATCAGCCAAATGTCAAGTAAAAGCCAGAGTACCACAGGGCAGTGTTTTGGGTCCTGCTCTTTATTCGATTTTTACAAGTCCTGAAACTGATGGTGTTAATATAGCTACTTATCCAGACGATACTGCCATTTTAGCATCAAATTAATCTCCTACAGAAGCTGCTAATCTAGTTCAGAAACAGCTCGACGACGTTCAACAATGGTTACTTCGTGGATGAGTGCTTGACTGGAGTTCCAGCTGCCTCAGGTTCGTTTCTCAGATGGGGTTAAATTCTTAAAAAATATCCAAATGGATTGTCCAAATAGAATGGTGATTTTGTTCTTAAATACGTGACTCAAGTACCAGTTCAACGGGTTCTATTCTCAGGTAAAGAATAATTCACCTAAAAAAACAAAATTAGAGATTTCGGGACGATATAAAGAAAATCCTAGATGGGAAAGAGAAAATTTGAATACAGGGTAGGAATCAGCGACCTTAAATAAAAATTCTACTAATTTTCGACCCATTATAAACCAATCTAAACCCGAAAACTGAATAAATGTTCCCTATTGTTATATTTTCCACGATCCTTTACCTTGGAAATAGATCATAGAAATTTTGAAATGCTTCGCTACAAGAACAGGGTTTCCCCAAAATGCGCAACGTACCAATAAGTTTCCACATGGCCAAAAAAAAAAAAAAAAAACGATTTACGAACGAGAAAAAACGCTCCAGCCCGCGGTTTGGTTCATATGGAGAATTTTTATTTCCCCTTCCCACCAAAAATGTTTCCTGTATCCGCCACTGGTATACTATGAGTGCTATATGAATTTCCCGATTCTTTAAACATTTTGCTCAGTAATATTTTTTTTATAAGATAGACTATTATTA
This sequence comes from Toxonevra muliebris, assembly GCA_963691655.1. NCBI lineage: Eukaryota > Metazoa > Arthropoda > Insecta > Diptera > Pallopteridae > Toxonevra > Toxonevra muliebris. Next base: position 1,118,278 of record OY829327.1, on the reverse strand, counting down.
CGATTGTAGGTAGCTTAGTTTTTTTCACAGCCATTAGGCCATTATAGGGCGAAATCCATTTTTTTTTTTAAATTAAAGCTTTGCCAAAGAGTCATTTTTTTTAAAATAATTATATGTGTTTTTAGATTTCTATTAATTTTTTGTTTTAGAGCACCCGGAGAGTTCTTAACACTCGCTTATTAAAATTATGATTTTTTGGACGTCATCTATAAGAAAACTATTGAACCAAACTGAAAAGAAGAAAAATCATGTTTTTCGACTCGAGCAATGGACATGTCGACTTAATTTTGGTTTCGGCTTTAGCCATAGGAAAATTTTGATTTAATTGATCAGAACAGCAGAACAGAATCATGGCAGCCATCTGCCAACTTTTTTGACACGGGTGTCGCTCCAGAGATGTATAGTCGACTTAACTGTATATTTTAACGCGAAAAAGTTTAAAATTATTCTTGGGATGTTAATAATAATTTATAATAAAAATACTTCGCTAATCCTCAAAACAGTTTTAAAAAACAGCAGTGCTGCTGGTTAGCTTTATATTTTGAGTATGCATTATTTATGTTGTTCTGTTTATGTTTGCAAATAGGAAGAAAAAATTTATTTTCAGATTTGAATTTTTTTATATTTTAAAAATCCTTCGGTATTCGGCCGAAGAAAATAAATTACAAAATTTACAAAAGGGGTTAAAAACTGGTTAAAAATTACGCTATGTAATAAGTAAACGGCCCCTTATCTCTATACGTTACCTATTCAGTATGCTGCCAAACCTCTAATTTTATTTGTAAATGTAGTGAGTTCATAATAGTCTTCAAAAGATATTGCCAAACTTTTTTCTTTGCGAGGCCTTCCACCTCTATGGCGCAGATCAACGATACCGCTGTTAACAATTCGCAAAATCGTTTACTAGTGTATTGAATATTTTATCAACATTTCTTTTTGAGATAAACTATTTCTCTCCCATTCAATCTAAGCCCAATTGAACGCCATTGGATGCTCGTGAAGCGCAAAATTAGCACGAAAACGTTTAAGAAACTGGAGGATCTGTATGAAGATGTTTTAGAAGCAATGAAAGCGGGTTCGAATCAATCAGACAAAACATTTGATGGGGCCAATGTCACGTAGACGTGCAACAGTGGTCGCTAATAATGGATATGCGACAAAGTTTTGAAAACTTTTTCGATTTTTCTTCAATATTAACATTAACTTTTTCTAGTTGCAAATGTTTTGGCTTCTTCAATTCAGACTTTAATTTAATATAACTTCTTTCTTTTTTTATTTGCAATATAATTTGTACTTTTATTTTTTTATAATAAATGGCAATAAATATTTTGTTTTGAATAAAAAAGATTTTTGATAAAAATTATTTTAGTAAACTTAAGAACTCTTTTAAAGTACAAATGATTTTTATTGCAAATGATATGACCGGTACTGTATGTACATTCCCTACTCTAAAAAAAAAAACCTGAAAATTATCTACGAGTTGACGTTTTACATAAACAACTCAGAAGGGAGGCCATCTGGACCCGTAGCGTTATTGTTCTTCAGCCGTGCGATGCCTGTTAAAACTTCATCATAGTTGGATGACGTTAGTGATAATGGTTTTCGAATAGCTTTCCCAGTGGCGAGATTATTGTCTTCATTTCGTTATCGCACTCACGCCTTTTTGCTTCACTTTTCTTGCACCTAAAAATACGTTTTTACTCCCTCCTCAACTCTCTTTATAAGGGAGTTTAGGCTAGCGAACATGTTGTCGATCACCACGAATTAAACGCAATGAAGAACGGTTGGACCAACATGTTGTCCTGCAAAGAAAAACTCCATGTGAATGACTTCAATTTCAAATTTAAATTGAGCGCCGAAATTTTTCAATTTCCGCTAATTTCCAATTTAGCGCAAATTTAGAAATTGTGATTGGGAAAAAAGTTCTGTGTTAGCATAAATGTATTTTTTTAGTTTATATAATTCAAAGTATTTCAAATATTTTCTTTCGTCGACCTCGATAACTTCGGTATTTCAAATTAAAATATTCTATAAATTTAACTATTTTTCAACGTTTTTGCGTATATAATTAGAATTTTTAAAAACAAAACAGAGAAATTTGCACGGAAAAGGGGCAAACAGTTCTCGAATTTAACTTTTAATATACGTTTATTACTTTTCTGTTTTAACAGTTTCATTTACGAGTGAATTGCAGTTTCTATTTAAATTTTACTTGTGAAAAGTAAAAATTTTAATATGGCTTTTGTTTATTTATAATTCCTGTACAATAAAATAGAAACCACCTCCATAGTTCGAGTTTTTATTTCGCTAACTTCTATAATTCGAAGAATAAAGCTCATTCCTTAAGATTCGAATTGTCGAGGTTCTACTGTATATCTACTTTTCAGAAAGATCACTAATGCCTCCCATTTGAGTTTGAAATTCTTTAATCCAATGCAAAATTACATCGAAGTTTAGATATGGTCCAAAATACATATATAAACTTAAAAGACTTAATTAACGAATTAATTAATAATACAAAATTTAGTATAGGTATATAATATAATAATTAACAATTGTCATAAAAAATCATGTCAAAATTGCAAAGGCACTAAAAATGACTCGCTTTGGAACACAGTCTCTTTAATCTTTTAGTGTAACCCATTTGTCATTGTCGTTGTTGGTGTATCTTCGATATTTTGTGCTTTCAGCCAGTCGCCTACCTGCTGCTTGTTCTGTTCCAGCCACTTAATATTATATTTAACCGTCTCAAGAGCTTCCTTGCGCGCTGCGGTACCAGCACCAGCTTCTGGGTACTTGGCAAAGAAAGTTTCCATCTCTTCAAGTTTTATTTGTGTTGTAAAACGTCCAGTAATCGATGGAATCAAACGGCCCAAATACCGTTCATTAATACCGAAACGTTCGACCAATTTCAGCCAATTCTCACGTACATAGTCCCATACCAAACTCTGACCTATGCGGTTTGCAGCGATGTACTGGAGACAAGTGAAATAATCCTGGCCGCGTACATTATTCTCCGTCCACGCCAAGTCTATGTATCTGCACACAAAAAAACCAAATGCAACAGTTTTGAAAGCATATATTGATTGATGAAGCTATTCACATATACCGTTTCAATATCCATGGCTCCTGGATTGCCGCCAAAGCTTCCATTAATTTGATTTTCTCTTGTGCATCCTCCTCAGCTACCATCAGTTCAAAAACTTCAAACCACACTACATCATTTCCTTTCACTTTCATGCCGTAGTAATAAACAGTGGAACGAATATCTGGATTAGGACGGTCAGTTGGGTTTTCCAACCAAGCACTGAAACGAGTTGATGCATTTTCCAACGCTTCGTTTACCCCAAGACCACAAGCAAGATTCAAAATGTTCACGCGCAAGAGACTATAAAATAAAGAAAATGCTTAACAAAAGACAAAAAAAAAAAAAAAACAAAAAGCAACTACATTTGGGAGCACATACTTTTGTAAATGATCAGTGCCTACATTCCATGTCACCGATCCATACGCATTAGCTACGAGCTTGCGACCATATAGCAAAAAATCGTAATAATATTCAGTATAATACAACATATTCTTTAGACCATTCAAACGAGAAGTCCCCACGCTCCATGGCACATAGTCCAACTCCTTCTCCAGATAAAGAGATAAATCTAATGCGATGCTGTATTTCAACTGAGAAGCATCGGCTAGTGAGAAAACGTCATTGATAAGATGCGCACGGTCGGCATTACTGAAATTAGATCTAGTTTCAATCAATGCCGTAGTCAAAGCTTTCCACATATCCGCAGGATAATTAACACGATAGTAGCCAACTTGATTTTTGTTGAACTTAATCCAATCTACATTGGCGGATACAGGCAAAGTCACTAAAAACAGAAGAAAAAGTGTTTCAGGAAATATTCAATGAATTGTTATTGTGAGATGAGTACAAACCTTCATTATCGTTATAATTGAAGAGGCCACGTTGAACTACCTTGGGATCAGAGCTGGTGGTGTAGGTAATGGGAATAGACCAACGATAGCTGAGCGTGAAACACAAAAAAGTTGTAAATTCCATAATTTTTTAGCACTACAATTTATTTACTTGAACTGTGAAACTTCGTGGTTGGCTTCATAGTCCTCAGGATTGGAAAAGAAACGTTTTTGAGTTAGTTTGTAATTAGTTCCACTCTTCGTCACTTCGACAACAGGGAGTCCCATTTGCTCTGTCCATGTTTGCATGATCAATCTACATACATGTAATAAATAAAGTTAAGCCCACGTTAATTTCAAGATAACAAAATACATTAACATTACTTGACATCAAATTCAAACTCTTGCGCCTCGACCTCCGTAAGGAAATCATCAGTCTCAGCATTTCTGTAGAAAAACTTATTCAAGTAACTTGTAGTTGCCAAGCTAAATTTCTCCACACCCACTAAATCTTCCAGCATGCGAATGATAGACGCCCCCTTGGAGTAAGTGATGCTATCGAAGAGCTCTGTGATTTGACTAGGGCTCTCAACAGTTTGCACAATCGGATGTGAAGCTAATGTGGAATCCAATTTCATTACACCATGCAAGTCGGCAATGAGAAATTGATCGAGCTGAAATCAGAACCGAACAAATATTAAAATGCCATGCATAAAGAGGCAAAATGCTTCGAATTTACCATATCCCAGTCAGGGTGCACTTTGTGAACACCCTTGTACTCAATGTAACTAGCGAACCCTTCATTCAGCCATAAATCGTTCCACCACTTCATTGTCACTGAAATTATGTAAAAATATAAGTAATTTTTACTTTGTTCTTAGATGTCAAATGACGAAACTATTTACCCAAATTGCCAAACCACATATGTGCCAATTCATGTGCTACCACTGTTGCTACGCGCTGCTTGTTGGCACTTGAACTTATTGTTGGATCATACAGCAAAGCTGTTTCGCGATATGTGACCAAGCCCCAATGCTCCATGGCGCCGGACACAAAGTCAGGTATCGCAGCCATATCCAATTTTGGCAACGGATATGAAATATTAAAGTACTCGATGTAGTGCTCGGTAATGGCAGCTCCAGTATCTAGAGCGTACTTAACCTTATTGATCTGAGCCGCAGTGGAAAATACACGCATTTCGAAGTCATCCGCACCATCCAAGACGCCCTTAACAATCTTTGACTGGTGTGCAAAATCGGAGACGATAAAGCATGCCAAGTAAGTGCTCATGGGTACACTCTCGGCAAAATTCACTTCGGTCACATCACCCATAACATTTTCACTCTGAAATTAAATTAAACAATCGACAGAAAAGATTTAAGATTGGTTAGAAACCTGTTTGCTTTTTAATTTTGACTTTTAATCTATAATATTGCAATCCTAATCTAATCATTTCTCTATTCCTCATCACTTACCTCAACATTCATATTTGACAAGGCATGGTAACCGTCACCTGATGGACGCACAACCGTAATAACGAACTGCGCTTTCATCGCAGGCTCATCAAAACAGGGGAAAGCCTGTCGCGCATACGTAGGTTCGAACTTCGAAGTGGCAATCCATCTGGAATACAAAAATAAATAAATTTGTATAATGTTCAGCAAAAAAAATTAAGTAATGTAGAGAAGCATGCAAAAATGTGTAGTGTATTCCATAATCTACCTCTTCTCGTTTTTCTGTGTGTCAAAATAAGAGCTCTGATAGAAGCCGACAATGCGGTCAGTGAGTGACCCATTGAACGACAGACGTAACGAGTAGTTACCCACTTCGAGCGGGTCTTTAAATTCAGTTACCCAATACTCGAATTCTGGATGAGCAAATGTGATAGTGGGCGTGATGGTTCGCAATGGATCGCCAGTTTCATTAAGTTGCACCACTTCCTCGGTGGAAATGTTCAATAGCTTCGCATGCACCGGAATATATGAAATGGACTGCAAAACTTCCAAGCGAATGGTTACGCTGCCGCTAAATGTTTTATTCTCCAAATCGGGATGTAGGTGTAACTTATATTGCTTTGGTTTCAATTGCCGTGGCAGGCGGAATGAAAGCAACCTGCTTACTCTGGAACTGGTCATAATGGCTGAAGGGAGCGTTGGTGATGTATGACGGTTAACGTTTGGTGGTGGAAATCGCAATATTGGCTTCGTTGATAAACGCAAATCTGCTTGTAGATCTGGTATGGCGTAAACCAAATTCCCTTGGTCATCTGTCAAATTGAGATTTGTTGTTGCTGTAAATAGCGTCGGTCCGTCAACGATGTTTCTTCCTACATACACCAGCGCACCAAGCAGAAATGAGCACAACACAAACAAAAATACACAAAATCCCGCTAGAGTGAGCAACGCATTACTCGGCGTTTTCCGGTTCTGTTGCAAATGACGACGATGGTGCGTGTCTTTGATACGATGATGATGCTCGTCTGTGCTTAAGCTTGAACGTGGCCGCACGGGGGGCACTTTTGATTGATTTGGCGGGTACATTTGCGTTTTTACTTTTTTGTTTGATTGGTTTCTTTATATCTATACAATCTATTTCAAATTTACATATATTTTATTGTTGTTGGTAATGTTGTTATTGCTATGATAATGCTCTTTTTCGCTTTGCGTGAAAGGACGAGAAGGCAAAAAAATAGATAGTAAGAGAGAGGAAATACCCGCAGAAAATCGGAAATTAAATTTTCATTAATACATACAACAACTATTGAACAGCTGTTAAATTCAAAACTCAATTTTCCTAAAAAACCAGCTGCTCATCAAATGCATAGGAGAGTTTTCAAACACTGTTTGTAAAGCATTTTTGGCCCTCTGAACCAGTGTTGGCATACGAACTCATCTTTTTCGTATAAAATCGAATCTCAAAAATGTATTAAATCTGCCCAAAGTTTACTGAACACTTCATACTAACAAACAACTAATTTCTTTAATTTCTGAGATGAAGTTAGTTTATACAATACACGGTGCTCTTCATAGTGCACTGGTAAAATTTGAATTTTAAAAGCTAATTAATACGGGCACAAAAAAAATTAATTTAGGCTTAGTGATTTCTGCTCGAATGCACACGAAATAGATTTTTTTTAACTTTTTGCGACTGCCACACAGCAAATATGTTTTTCCTTATGAGGAATCATCTTCGTTTAGCCAGACGCATAGTGTAACGAAGGTGGCCAATAATACAAACGATGCCATGTTCGATTAAAAAAAAAAATTTAAAAAGTTAAGAGGTAATATTTTAACTATAATAAAACTAATAAATATTTAGAACGTTAATATGATTTGCTAAAGATTGCAAATTTTACTATCGCCATCCCATTGTTAAGTAGCATAAAGTATGGCCAACTCAGCGCTTTTCCCACTAAATTTAGTGCTTTTTGAAAATTAAAACGCGGAAAAAAATTGATTTAGCCGTCAGCGGGGTTTTTTACGCGTTTTTTTTCAATTTAAAAGACATTAAATGCTCCACTAAATAATCCATTTCCTGAATAATTCTAACAACATTTTTTATCGAAACAATGAGCAATGAGCTTATTTAACACCAAAGTTCATAACCGTAAGTCACTCAATTCAAAAAATTCTTTACTTCATATAAAAAATGGATTAAGACACGAAAATTCATTTTGTGAGAACTACAAAATACCTGATGACGTAAATAAACAGCACTAGTTAGTGTTTATAATGTTTCTGAATTCAGACTAAAGAGTGTTTTATGGCCAGAAGAAGCTGATAGTAATGAAGACAATATAGACTTCGACATCGATATGTGATAGTTATAAATTATTACATTGTATATTTTTTTGTGATCAAAGTGTATAAAATACTCTTTTTCCATTATCTTATTTTAGTTTTTCTTGTGATTGTATAACTTAGAAATGCTGTGAATTAAAAACACATGTATTTAATTAATTTTCGTTTTAATACATTAATACAATTTGTAATCGCTAGCAATTTTTTCGATTTAACCCTTTCGCCCCAGTGTTTTCCTCAAAATCTCGCTGAGTTTCTTCAATATTAAATATTAAAATAAATTTTTTAAAATAATATGTCCAGGACTCTTTATCCTTAAGATTTCCAATGGGGCATAATGTCTGCTATATCCCTTGTAACCAGGAATTATATTGGGAGTATGAATGTATAAACTCATATTTTTTTCGTAATTTGGACATTTATTGTGAAAAAGTGATTGCAACTTTATTCTTTAAAGTATTGTCCATCGTTAGCCACAACCTTTTCCCATCTTTCTGGTAGCATACGGATTCCGCGTCGAAAGAACTCCTCATCTTTTGAATTGAATCGACCCATTTTTTGAGTTCTTCGAAAGAACGGAAGTGCTGTTCAGCCAGGCCATGTGTCATCGAGCGGAACAAGTGGTAATCAGAAGGAGCAATGTCTGGAGAATACGGCGGTTGGGGTAACACTTCCCATTTCAGCGTCTCCAAGTATGTTTTTACTTGCCTTGCAACATGCGGCCGAGCATTGTCGTGCTGACATCTTATCCTTTAATGCTCGGCTCAAACGCATCAATTGTACTCGGTAGCGGTCGCCAGTGATCATTTCATTCGGTTTCAACAGCTCATAATACACGACACCTTTCATATCCCACCAAATATTCGACATTTTCAGCTATAGTAAAACACTTTTGTAAAATTATGAAAATTATTTGACAGATCAATTTTTATAGTATTTTTGGCGCTCTTCGAGATAGAATAGCTGTCAATGTAAAAAAAATGGCGCGTATGATAGATATGAAGTTAGTCACAATTACGAGTTTATACATTCATACTCCAATTATTTATTTTTGCTTTGCATTACGTATTACGGTTGTCAAAAACCGATTTCGATTTATAAGAGGTTAAACAGATCTTGTATTGAAAAAAAAAAAATTAGCGAGAGGACCAAAATGTGTAGAATTTTTGCGCATTAAAGCGAAATTTTCAAGGGACCAGCAGTTTGTTACGAATTATTGAGATTTTCGAATTAACGGGGTACGAATTATCGCGATTCTACTGTATATAAAAATATTTGTGTTTAACACCTTTAAAAAAAATACGTGTGTTTTTCTTCATTGTAGCGGATTTTGAAAAAAAAAAGGGTCGGCCACATTGGTTGCATATCACAAAAATAATCGATAACAAAAAAAAACTTTTTGTATTTGGTACCATTAGAACCAAATACAAAAATTAAAAAAGTTGTATTTTTTTAGAACTAATAAACACAAAAGAAAATAAAAATTATATTTGTGAAAATACTGCTTGCGTACTGACGTATTTATTTATGTGCGAGTGCAATGATAGTGCACTAGAGTGTACTGAAAAAAGCAAAATACTTCTGTACTGCTCAGAGCACGATTAGTTGCGATTTATGTTATCAATCCAAACATTTTTCTTTAGGGATAGCGTGCCTAGTGTTCATAGAGATAATGAAGGCTCAGGGGTTCTTACATTATAATAAATTGTAGAAAAATTTACTACTGTTTTCAAAGGAATTATTTTAAAAACACGAAAACCTATATGAAATCATACATAGTGCCATAAAAATGGTATGCTACTATTCTTTTAGAGTTGCACATACAGAAAAAGTTATTACATTTTCCATGAGAATAACTTAGTTTCAGCCAACAAGCAAAAACCGATACATCCAATTTTGTAGTTTTGAATTAAGATACTCAACGCTGCTGTAATCCATCACTTTTGCAGCTTCTTAACATTTCAACTTCAGTTTATTTCAGCTCAGATGTTGTGATGGTATGCCTACGGTAAAGAGATTTCACATTTCTGCTGTTATAATTTGGCTAAAAGTGTTGAAAGTGACAAAGATTACACACTACAACAATGTCGATGACTTTACAAAAAGAGATAGAGATAGACTTGAATGCCTTTTTTTATTTTGTTTTTGTTTGTGTGAAAAAATATTACGTATTATGAAGTGTAATGCAAAATGAATGAAAATGAAAAATAAAATCAACATGAGTAACTTTTGAATGTATCTTAACATCAAACTATGCAAAACGATGCTTGTACATGGTTGTTCAAAAGAAAATTATGTGCAGCATCGGTTCATCTCGCAACAGAATAGTTTGAAGCATCGTTTGTGGCTGCTCACACGGGCGCAAGCATGAACGCCTGTCTGAAAGGGAGAGGTAGAAAAAATAGGTAGTAAGAAAGAGAAAGAAACTCGCCTGTCTTTTTCCCACTACCTATTTTTTCTACCTCTCCCTTTGTGCCCGTGAGAACAGCCACTTTAAAAATAGGTTAAAGTCAGCTTCAAAAATTGGACTGTTTTGCCCTCTGCAACCCTTTACAGTTTGTTTTACCCTGCAATAAGCTTTGGTTGAAAATGAAAACAATCGAGCTTGTTGAAATTTTTTATTACTGTGTGCTTACATACATATATGTAAACCAAATATCCAACAATTTCTATTTTCTTTCAAAGAAAGAGTTTTTATGAACATATTTTGTTTAAAAATTAACCTGATTTCTTTCACTTCTTGCACCTGTTTCGAGGGCAGTAATATTATTTGCTTCACTTAAATCAAAATTGCGTTTATAGAAAGTGTAAATTGGTTTTTGGTGTGAATTTTTACCAAAGATAAAATATATTTCAGTTAAAATTTATAAAAAGAAAATAAACAAATATGAATTATATTCGTTTAACGAAAAATTTTCATGCCATGTTTTTTCGGACTGAGAGACCAAATTTCAGCAACCATTTTCTTGAATTATGAACGCTAGAGGGCCCTCTATGGCAAAACTTGAAATTTTTAGATTTTGAAACACAAGCCTCCTACAAATTTGAAAAAAAAGGATAAAGTGCTTGTATTGATCTCTCTTCTCAAAAATCTATAAAAATTTAAATCGATCCACTCTAATATATGTGGATATGTACCTTATTTATTTTATATAGATTCGTAGAGATAAATGGGCTTCAGACTGAAAATCAAACTACATTATTTTCATAATTTTTTAATAGTATACTACGATTTGAATTGAAAATGCGAACCAAGACAAAAAACAATAACAACAACGATTGGCTTAAGGCAAAACCCTAAATACAAACAAGCAACCAAAACAAAATCTTAGGGCAAAAACAAAGAACATGAAAATAAAGCCCAAAATACAAGTAGGAAAAAAAGTTGTTGAAACCCCTAAAAATTACAGATTGGTCAGATTTTCTGACATTTTTTATTGAAAAATGTTTTTATATACTTAGAAGCAGACCTTCTTCTCCTTTTTAATATGGTATTTTTGATTTGGAAAATTTTTTTTCCAAATTTCTTCCAAATTTGGCATTTAAAATTATCAGGCTTTGAATGAACAATGTGTAATACAAGTGTCAAAGAAGAATGGCAAAAAGTATATAAAACGGTAGTGGTAGTTTCTTTCAATAATACTATTCAGTGAAAATAACTGTGTTTGTAATTCTCATTTACTTTACAGTATTTTCACTTATATAGATTGTTGAAATTAGGGAACTATCACAAAGATCACCGATGAGGAACCGTAGCTGGTTCCAAAACGATCGTCTGATCTGCTAGTTCTATGAACTTTTTGGCATTCTTCTGACATCAGCGTTCATTCAAAGCCTAATAATTTTAATAATTAAATTAGAAATGTGAACTGCCAAATGTGGCTTGACAATCTCTTTAAGCGGTGAAACATGAAAAATGTGAGAGAAGAAAAATGTTTCATTTCACGCAAAACATTTTTTAGTTGTATATTTATATAGTCTTTAGATATTAATAACAGCTTGACGACTTTTAACCTTGTAGCAGAAATATATAAATATATAAATTTGTATCTAAAGGCTTCAAAAAAATTACAAAAAATAAAAGGCTCTCAAGACTCAAGATTTGACCAGTAAAAAAAATAGCAGTGTTTAGTGTAAAAATAGGTTAGGAACAATATTTTGGAAATAACTTTCAATTGACTACTAAGTAATCTTTAAACTTATTAAAATGACTAATTTTGGCTATGCTAGTGACACGTTGGCTGAGCATATAGTCAACTAAGCCTCCGCATCTTCCTACAGGCGTTGCGAACAATTACATAGTACAAAAATTGCTTTTGATGAACATAGGGACACATACGTCCCAATTGGTTTTTTGGATTTGTATTGATTCTTGATAAAAAAAAATGTTATGGACATTTAGTAATATTTAAAAATGTCTCACCTGGGAATACAAATCCACACGGTGAATTCAAAAAAATAAAAATTATAGATTCTGCAGCTTTTTTAAAAACGCAGAAAAAATCACAAAAATCCGTCAACTTCAACTGCGAACAAAATTTAAATTTGAATGTTTGTTTTATTTCTTTAAAACGGAGTGGATACCATACACAAATGAAAACAAAGGGCGGTCAAAATAACTCAAAACATTACGAATTCAATTTGGGACAAATATGTGCCTTGCTCGTGAAAGGGTTAACGGTCGCTGGTTGCAAATAAGTTATTAAATTCCTATCCATTAATAATTTCTGAAATGTTATAGAAGGTTAAATATTTCTTTCACAGACACATCTCGACTGAACACAAAAATTTCTAATCTGACTCTAAAAAAAGAGAAAAGATTCCGAGATTATGGGGTTATGGGGAGTTTTGTTGCCAAAACTTCCCCATTGCATCCGCTAGTGGATTCGAAGATATATAGAGATTATTCCTTGTGGTTATTTTAATATGAATACGCAATTGCAAGTAAATTTCAGGTTTTCTGTGTGAATGAAGTGTAATTGTTGAATTATTGCTATTGGAGGCAAGCAGAAACGTGTGAGAACTGAGCCGTCTTCTCATACGCCACTACTCCTCCACCTTCATTTATATTTCAAATAAATAGCTTAGTATGTACATCATCAATTTTGCAAAGAAAACGAAAATTATTTTATATAGAGAAGTAAAGAAACGTAAATGCGAAATAAGTGACCGAAATATACAAAGAGGGGCAACAACAATAATAGCAACAACAATAATAGCAACAACAATAATAGCAACAACAATAATAGCAACAACAATAATAGCAACAACAATAATAGCAGCAATATAGTAACAACAATAGTGCATGGGATTGCAATTAGTGTAATTTGTGTGTCAATTGAGGCACAATGTACAGATAGTTATTGATATTCGCACTCGGGGGCTCGCTTCGCGCTCTTTGACTCTTTTGCACAAAAAAAAAGAGTCGCACAACAACGAATGGCTTAAGATAACCAGCAACAAAACCAACAAAACAGGTCTTCTTTGGTGAAGTCATATACAGGGTGACAATCGTAAAGTGACGCACACATTTCAGCAGTTATTTTCAAAAGGACGTACTTCCATAAGTACAATTAAGTGTTAACAATGCTGAATATATAAGCGTTCATTTGAATCCCACCTCATTCAATATAACCTCCTTTAGCCTGCACACATGCCTTCAATCGATCCGGAAATCGTAGGACTGTTCGCCGCAGGACTTCCTGATCAATTTCAGTCCAGGCTTTCTCTAATGAATTTGTCAGCGACTCCAGACTGTGGTGTTGAGATGCACAAGCCTTACTCTCTAAAATACTCCAAATAGAGTAGTCCATTGGATTCAAGTCTGGGGAGTATGGTGGCCATTCTTGAGATGTTATGAATCCAGAAAAATTGTCTTTTATCCATGTTTGCGTTAATTTTGCCATGTGGGAAGGTGCAGAATCTTGCTGGAAAGTCCAGTTTTCATTTCCAAATGTATCTTGGGCCCAGCGAAGAACATGTTCATTTAAAATGCTCCGATAAACAACCTGGTCAATTTTAACACCCTCTTCAACGAATATTAGAGGGGTTCTGGCATTAGCGGAAACTCCAGCCCATACCATAACGGAAGCTGGCTTTTGAACTCGGCCAACAGTCCTATTTTGTTGCGATGATGACGTTAGCCACATTCGGTCATTTTGCGCATTGAAATGTTGTTCAACCGTGAAAATTTTTTCATCTGTAAACAAGATATTTTCAACATTTTTTAACACAGAGGAGCGTAGCAACGCCTTGCATCTTTGCAGTCGCAAATCTATCTTTTTTTGTGTCAGATCTTGAGCTTTTCGGAGCTTGTACGGCTTAAGATTAAGCTTTGATTTTGCAATGATTCGAACTGTTTTACGGTTTACTCCCACTTCCTTAGCGATTTTTCTCATTGAGCGCCTTGGATTTCGCTTGATTCGTTTACGAATTTTTTCTGTTAAACCAGTAGTGGCAACTGTTGAAAATTTTCCCCGGTCTCTATCTCCAAAACTCCCAGTTTCATTATATCGAATAATAGCTCGGTCTACCGTACGACTTGACAAATTTAAAGCCTTTGCAATTTGACGGCAACTATAATTCGCCAAATGAAATTTCATAATTTCACGACGAATATTTTCCTTGTCCATTTTTATGGAAATTTCAAAATGTAATAACAAAAATTCAAATGAAATTAAAAGCAAAGCCAATGATGAATGGATTTGCTTTTTAAATTAAAGTAACGGTAAATGGCAAGGCTTGCTGCAGAGTATTAAACTTGCGTCACTTTACAATTGTCACCCTGTATATATATATATATATATGTAGATACAAATATACATACATATATAGTTACGGTGAACATATATTTGGGAGCCAAATCAGTGGCAACCCAAAAAGTAGATAGAAACAACAACAAGGATAATAAAACTTTTATCTCAGAGCATTACATTATTATGCATACCTACCTGCATTATTCTTTGTAAGGAATAAAAAATGAAAAATGGCCCTAAACTATGCCACCTCGGTGACCTAGTGCATGAGTGCTGGACTGGAATTCTAGTCGCCTCATGTTCGATTCCCAGATAGAGAGTAATTGTTTTGAAAAAACCCATCAAAATTTAATTTGAGAGCCTTTTTGAATTTGGTTTATTGCAATGTATGTGAAAAAGAGAGTCTAATGAAAAATTGGTGTTTTTTATTTAAATTTATTAAGTTCAATCCCGGGGTCCTGTAGCCTTAGTTCCGGTATTTCGAGGCTTTAAAAAAAGTCCGGGTTCACAGGATATCACATCGTGTGGAAGCTCTAAAACCGAGTCACAAGAATGGGCAATCTTCAGCCTCACGTAAAACAAATTCCACAATTAGTGGAATAAAAGTCATATAGACGACCTCGATAGTCTAGTGGGTAGTGCACTAGAAAGTGCATAAGAAAATGTACAAGTACACATTTTGGTTGGTTGGTAATGGCAAAACGAGCTGATAAAAAATTGGCACATTGCCGTTCGCAATCGGCATTAAACGTTCAGGCCTGAGTATGTCTCTCGACAGCCACTCTAAGCTAACCTAACTTAACGTAAGGGTCATATAGACCTCAAAGTACAGACACACGGTTAACAACATAAAACAACTACAAGTCTTCAGCCAGACTGGACAATTTTTTTTACTTGCAAATGAGCTTCGGGATGAATTTTAACCACTTTTTTCAAACCACATTTTCTATAAACTCAATTAAGTCATAGTGAATTATAATTTTATGATAAGAGCTTCGAAATTTTACTTTTTACACTTTTTAAAAAAGCAGTAGTTTCCTAATTGTACGTATGCTCTGAATATGAAATGGAATGCCTAATTATTCTTTCACGTCATTGGATCATTTGGTCCGTGATAAAATCTTGAAACATTTTTTATTAATTTCTCTAATATGTTGCCTCCGTAACCAAACACATCGTTTCCGAAGCCGTGGGATTATATCATTTCTCATTAATCTTTTCCCCTCTGACTTCCTAGTGTAGTTTCACATATAGTGTATCAAGTCTTGGTCAATAATATTCTTAAAAACGCTAGCAAAAATAATTTCCATTAGCTTTTGCTTTGGCGACAACTACTGATGATTCGATACAAGTAAATACAAGTAAACACTCGATACTTTTCATTCGATTCAAGTACTTCTTTTACTCGATGCTATAACATAAGTATTTTACTTGGTATCGGAAAAAAGGGTTAGTATAGGATATTCGATACTTTTGGAAAATATTTATTTAAAAAACAGAAATATTGCTATACAATATTTAAAACTGTGGATCATTTTACAATATTTTACAGCAGTCAATAATATATTTCAAAATGCTACTGCAGAATTATTCAAAATATTTCAGTCCATATTGCAATATTTCAATGTATGAAAATATTCAGTATTGAAGTTCTAGAAAATATTTCCGGCCATGCATGTAGAACATAATGTTTATTGAAGCCTTTTCATTAATATAAAATATTTTTAACAAGCTTTAATCTGTTGATTAGTTTTCCTTCTATTATAAATTTTCTAGCGATTTGCCAAATTTAATTAACGTAATTTCTATATGATTCACGTGTTTCCAGTGGAAATATTTCAAAATCGTGATTTATAGGCGAAAAACTCATGTTGAGTAGTGTAAACTGTAGGCTCAACCATGTTGTATCACAATGAATCGTTCTGGCCTGAATGTTTTCCTTGACAACCATTTAAAAAAAGAGTAATTTGTCTCTTTAAACGAGTATTCGATAAAAGTACATATTCGATACTTTTTTCCGATATTTTCGGTAGCATCGATACTTTTATTCGATACAAGTAATGAGTAAAAGTGTCGATACTATGTGGGTGTCGAATCAACACTAGCGACAACTATAGCTCTGTTCCCGTACTTTTCCATCAAAAACTTTCAGGGAGAGAGTAAAAGAAAGATTGAGAAAAAAATTGTCACAAAGAGGAACTATCAGAAAAAGTACGTGAACAGAATAAAAAACTTTCAACTAAGCAGCTGATCTGTTGTTTTGACAGTTGATTTTTGTGCAGTTTATAATTTAATTAATTTAAAGAGTAATTTGTTGAATTCATATCGTGTGGCACAATCGCATTCACAAATATTTACATTTTCAAAATCACAGATTCACTTTAACAAATTTAACACAACCAATATTATTGTTGACATTGTTATATTTGACAGTTGTTTTTTTTTCGGCAGCTGACAATTTGTGAAAGTAAAAATTTTGCTTTCAGAAACTTTCAACTACTTTTTTCTCTCTCACATTCTTACGCTCTCGTTTTCTCTCTCGTTGAAAGTTTTTCGAGTACGTGAACACTTTTCTAGTGAAAACTATTAACATTTGTTAACAATTTGTTGTACGTGAACAGACCTTATGTTTCAATCAGAAGTTGTATCGAATCAGGTTCTTCATATTGCAAAGAATATAGAGCTCAACAAACGAAAGAATTCGATTCAACAAACGACGATGATCTTGTGATAATTTTGAAAAAGTATAAAAATAATAAATGCACATGTAAACTGAAAGGTCAATGGTAGTAAAATTTAAAAATTTACATACATGAAAAATTTTATTATAATATAAAACGAGTTGTGAACGATTAATAACCAAATTCAAAGTAATTGTTCAAGCTAAAGCATTTGCATTAGACCAATGATAAAATATTGCAGCACAAGTAAAGCAAAACAAGAAAATGTAAACAAAATGTCAAGTTCAGTCATTCCCAAAAATGTAAAATGTGTTAGATTTATTTGCATTTAAAGAAGAAAATAGTGGCTATACAAGGTAAATTCGAAGAAGCAACAAGATGCCAATATGGAATCTTTTCTAGCACTTCAAAATAAAGATATAAATAATTTTAATATAAAATAAGAAGAATATATTAGTGCAATTCACACCAGACTTGTTAATTCGTTAGCCGTTATTTGTTAATTGTTTACGTTGTTTTTGTAAAGCTTTCGAAAGCTTTCAAATTATATTTTACAAAAATGAAATGCACGAAAAAAAATTGGCAAGTAACGGGTAACGAATTAACGAGTCAGGTGTGAATTCCACTATTAAATATTCATATAGTAGGTATATAAGAATACTATACTCCATCAAGTTATGTGATCAAACTTTTCTTAAACCATTAACATGGCATTTTACATTATCGAAAGCTACTTCAAGCTTTAGAGCAAAAGAAACATAAGTTTACTATAGACAAGCACAGAAAAGTAAAACCAAAAGTAAAAAACTGAAAATCAAAATAAAAGGTTAGGTTAAAACTATGTTAATGAATAAGTACGACTTTAAAAAAAATAGAAAAAATCCCTTTAATCTTACTTGCTTTTGAAAAAATGTTTCAACCCATAGAATGCTTTGAAAATTCTGAATATTTCAAAGTGAAAAAACAATTACAATTGTGTCGCTACTCGCAAGCGAAGTTTCGTTGTAAAAATAAATTTAAAATATTTCTATAAGTGTGAAACGGAAGTGACGCAAAATACACAAAATTCCACATCTTAGATTTTCTTTCAAATAAAAAGATTATGTTGATCCATTTCATTTGAGTTTCAAAATTTAAAGAAAGGTAAATGAAGCAAAAAAACATGAATTGAAGCAAGCAGTAATAGCGTAATAGTAGTAATACATACAATTAGAGTCCGACCAGATTGCTAAACTTTAAAATGTTTCAGTATTTAATTAAGAATCTCTAAAGTAGAAATATGTATACGGTTAAAAATTTGGGTTCAAATTTGAAACTTTTGTGAACTACATATATAACCAAACCAAATTTAGTTTAAAATTTAAACCATTCAATTTCTTAAAAAAGAGAAACTGCTGAATTGGGTTTAGATTTTAAACTTTTTGGTTTAAATTTTTGGTTTAAATTCTAATGCAACCATTTGTTACATTTGAAACAGGAAGTAAGTACTAGAATTAAAACCAAATAGATATTGAATTAAAATTTAGTACTAATTATACTAAAATTTCAAGCAACTCATATAAGGTGTGTTCCCTTACTTTTTAGACTAAAACTTGAAAAAGTGTCAAATAGAAGAAAATAGAAAAAATTCTAAATACGGGAACACGTAAAACCAAAAGTTCTTTATAACAAATTTTTATTTTTTAAAGAAAATATCTTAAATAAAAACAAGAATTTAAAGTAATTTGAATCAAAAAAAAAAAAAAAAAAAATTCGGTCAATTCGCTGCTCCGAGCAGTTTGAAACAAAATCTTCTTACTTCCAATGCCAAAAGTCTTTGCAACTAAGAAAAATAAAGGTATATTGCGTTGTGGCTGTTTATAAAATCAACGAAAATACTCACCAGTTTCTTCCAAATAGTTTTTGTCATAAACAAACAAATTTTGTTCTAAACAACCAAATTTGCAAAAGTAAACAATTTAAATCCATGTTTTTTTCTAATGTTTCTAAGGCAAAAGCTTACAAATTCAATACAAAGCTAAAAAAAATAAAATGGACATTTGGTCACCTTATTTTACCAATTCAGAAAGGCAGCCATTATTATAGTAAACTAGCTCATCGGCAATGAGATGTCAAAATGTTCCCATATCTCTGTTCTGAAGTAAAATCTTTTAGATTTTAAGCTTTTTGTAATAGATTCTAAACTTTTGGTTTTAATTTCAAACCTTTTCTGTATTAAATGAATTTTCTCTTAGTTTGTTTAACCAATTAAGGACGAGTGGGAACCAAAGTATATAGATCAAGAAGTAGATTCAGAAAAAATTGTTTTTGAACCTGACTCAGGAACAAGGTGCCATATGGCACAACTAGGCATTACTGGGGTAAACTTTAAAGCAAAATATATTAAAAATTACGCTAGTCTATTAACTGGTTTAAAATTGAGTAAAAAAAGAAAGAAGTGCGTTAGTCCAATGCTTGGTTTAAAAAATAAACCCAAATTTTTGACCGTGTAAATTTACTTCTTCTATACAGAAATTAATTTAAGCTTGTTCATAGCAGATTTAAATGTTCATCTGGAAAGTCAGAATGTAAAAGCAATTTATATGCGCAATCTTCACATCCACTCACTAATTTATGCAGATGACCTAATTCTCCTAATCTTCAAAAGTCTCAAGATGCTCTGAAAACGTTCTGTAGCAGTAATAAGTTCACCGTGAAACACTCAAAAATCCAAAGTTGTAGTTTTTAAGTCGGCCGGCAGACATCCAAGAGACCTAATCTTTCAAGTTTGTGATTTATTTCTCGACATTTGAATTTATTTTTCTTTACTTTGACTTATTTTAATATTACATCAAAATAAAAAAAATTTCTGAGAAAAAAAATTTATTTTATCATTATTGCCTAGAGGATGACCGGCATCTGCTTCGACCAGACATTTTTCGAAAAAGAATTCGTAATAGGTCGGACTCACTACATACAATACATACTTCTGAGTGTAGGGTATACGTAGGTACAATTAGCATTGCTTAAAAATATTTTGTTGACATTTACGCAATAGACAATTTAAAATTAGAGCACGCTTAACTGTCATATCAACTAAAAAATTATATACGCCCTGCAATAGAAATAGCCATGTTGTGTACTTACATATGTGTAAGTGTGATTTTTATTTTTCTATACTATGCCCGAAATTAAGAGCTAAATTAACATAATGCGATATTTTGCGACAAACAGACAACCGTCAACAATTTTAGTATGTATGTAGCTGGCTGCAAAAACGCCTCTACACACTTGTATGCAGATGATATACACATTTTTTTATAGCAACCAATTGGTCTTTCCGAAGATTTGATTGCAAGAAGAAATTCGGACTTAAATTCGTTATCTGTGTGGGCAAGAATGACTATCTCAATATTAATGATTCTAAAATAAAAGCCATATCTACTTCGAGTTATCCTTATTATGTCAAGCAAATATCTTGTTTGAATATGAAATATGAAGCTCTAACTTAAGGGGACCTTCTGGTCTAGATTTTTTTTATATTTTGGCTTTTAAAAGTATACTGTAAAAACTTTTCGTATCAATATTTCCAGTATTTCGACTTCAACAACCTATTTAGCAGTAGAGCGCAAAAGCAAGCAAAAGGGCCCAACGAGGTTTAAACTCATTTATCTCGAAACTATATTTTTCTGCGAGACAAAAAAAAAACTACTGGACCGATTCGTCTCAAATTTTACTATATTATTCAGTAAACCGGTGCTTATCGCTGGAACTAAAAAAACTTTCTTTGTTGAATACTTCTACGGTTTGTTTTTGTAACGAAAATTTCAACAAAGCGTCATTTTGTCAAATTTTTTTTTCATTCTACTTCCTGCAATAACTACATTCATACTGATTGTAATATTTTTGTTTTGTTTTAGATCAGTGGATGATCCAAAACATAACTCACCAACAAGATCCGTTTTTTTTTTTTGAAGAGGGCAACTGTAACACATATTGTTAAAGTAATAAAATATATCTACCAAGTTTAAATACTATTGCTCATTATTTTCATTTAAAAAGAAAGTCCCCTTAAACAGCAGTGATCAAGCTAACTACAAGAAAAATGTACAACCTACTTAAAAATTCTGGCAGTCGAATGATTTCGACCAATTTCTAAATTACCTACTGTATCTAAATTGTTCGAAAAAGTTGTGAAGGAGAAGTTGTTCTTTGCTGTTAAAAGAATAATTTCTCCATATCAGCATGGTTGTGTACCTGGTCGATCTACGATAACTAATTTGGCCTTATTTTCTCAATCTTGCATATCAGCTTTTGAAAATGGTTCTCAGGTAGATACTATTGTTACAGATTTTTCCAAAGCCTTCGACAAAGTAAGTCACAAAATTTTACTTCATAAGCTTCGGTTACTTGGATTTCGCTCAGTTTTCCTTCAATGGGTCAAATCATACCTAAAAACAGTATATGCTATGTAGTCATAGAAAATGTTCATTCTGTCTCTTTTTAAGCTTCATCTGGTGTCCCTCAAGGAAGTACCTTATTTTTCATTTTGTTCATAAATGAAATTGGTTCATGTTTCGACTTTTCTAAGTATCTGCTTTATATAGACTATTTAATGATTTTTGCAGAGGTGCGCGACATATCTGACGTGATTTCGTTACAATCGGACCTTAATAACTTAGTTAATTGGTCCTCTCGCCAAATTCCTTCCTCGTACAATATTTGTGACGATACCCTTAGGACACTACCTCAGATCTCGGACTTAGGAGTAGTTTTTGACACAAAGCTTACTTTTGCATAAAAAAGCTAAAATCATCCTCTTCAATGCCGAGAGTGAACCGCACTAAATAAATGATTATATTACGAAGGATAAAAACGAAATAATTTCTGGGTAATTAAATCGCCTTCGCCTTCACCTTCTTCTTTTCCTAATAACTCAAGAAATCACTAATTTCTTATCATTGAGTTCTTCGCTTATTTCTGCAAAATTGGGTACTAATAACTATACAGGATTTAAGCTCTTTCTTACAACAAATATAGAAGGACTTAATAGCATTGGGGGCAAAAAAACATTGTGCGGCGCAGTGTATCCTGGACTAATTTTTCATTCGTCGAATGATTTCCCTTATTCTTAGTTTTTGACAAACGTTATAAAGGATGGCACTACATTATTCGAAATAATACACGTAAACAATATATATATTTATCGTAAAACTCAAAAAAAAAATATTTTTTCTAAACAGCAGAACTTTTACTGTCATCAGGATCTATTTATGAATCTCACATTTACCGAAAGTGGAAATGGCTTTCGCTTTGTTTTGACGTGTGCAGAAAATACTATGTTTACTGTTTGCTCTAACTTTGAAGAATATTCTCCAAACTTTTCGAAATATTTCCTGGATAAAGTTCGGAATACTGACTAATATTTTGTTTTATTTTATACTGTTTCAAAGCGAATGGCACATTAATTTAAAACTTAAATGCATACATTTCTTCACACTTTAATTAAGCAATATTTGCACTATACGTTTTTATAAAATTTTATAATATTTATTTTATAAACAATAACTTATTAATTTACCAACAAAAATAACCTTTTTCCCGATATTGCTTTACTTTCGACTTAAAAAAAATGCGCAAAGTAACTGTAAACCATATTTTTTTTTTTTTTTTTTAATAATTAGAGAATATGGAATGTGTGCTCTCAATTCCACTAAATTTGAAGAGGAAAAACTAAATACTAATCACGGCTGCCACTTTGGTACAATTCTACCAAAACTGGTACATTTTTTTCTATTTTTCTGCGTTTGGTACTTTGGTGCATGTTTTTGAAATTTGGTACATTCTGTAGGCAAAGTTAGCTTTTATAGTAATTAAGAATTGTAAACTTATGTTCAAAATATTTTTCGTTGAAAAAGTTAAAATTTAAATAATATATAAAACTATTTTTAAAATACAAAATATATTTCAATTAGTGTGTTACTTTTTATTAAGGATGCAGTCTGGTGATCCGGCCTAACTTTTAAGGTTATTTATATGTTACAACAAAATAAAATGCGATCATTTCATTTTTTTTTTATATGTTATTATTGACATCTTAAACTGTACAAATAAAATTGTTGGAGCTTATTTTACGATATTTTTGTAGTGTTTTTTACGTCCAAAGATGTGGGGCTGGCCCAGGTGATTACAGTACTTGAAGTCTTCTTAAACAAAAAATTTAAATAGATTATTGTTCTATAGGTTTGTCATTCTAGCAGGTAGTAGATTTAAACATTTGGAATAAAAAATAACAAAATGGAGGACTTCCAAAATTTTTTTTTTTTAAATCGCGTTATTTTTTGGTGAAAATCGTGTAAAATAACACATTAAAAGTTAAGCCCAATCGGTTCTATAGAATTCTCTCAGACTCCTGAGCCGGTCAAAAAAACGTTGTTTCGAGAAAAACGCTTTTTAAGTTTTAACAACAGATAATAATTTAATGTTATTTATTATATTCGTACATTTTCCCCCCATTTGGTACATTTTTTTGTAAATATTGGTACAAAATGAAATGAGTAAGTGGCAACCGTGATACTAATAGTAAAAAGATAATAGAAACTTGGGTCCACATATGTGTACTTTTTCAGCGAAGAGGTTATAATTATTAATGCCTCGAATTTTGGCATTCGCAAACGTTAACACCCTTGGGTGTTAATATGTTCAGGTTATCGCGAGTGCGCTGTAATATCATATCTATCTTTTTGTGGAACATTTTTTTTTTACAAGAAAATTAAAAATAACATCGACCGAAAAAACATTTTAGAGAAAGGTGTGCGTCAATTTGAATATCTATGAAAAAAGGAAAAATTTTTGTTTTTTGTTTTTGCAGCAAAAGCTATTACAAATACTTAATTCAGTAAAAGATTATTAGTTTCTACAACAAAATTTATAACACTTCCTTATTCTTTTAGACAACACTTATTCATTATGCGGCGGTTATGCAAGCAATTTTTTGATTGTCCAACCAAAACTTTTGATGTGTAAACATCTTTTCACGTATCCGGGGAAAAATTTTACTTTTAAGTAATTTTGAAATCGCATTACGCTTGAGCTGTCCCGTTATAAAGACTTTGGCTAAGAGCAACCATGTTACAGGAAAGGTTTTCAAACGTATCATTTATTAACATTGAAAACAAATTTGGGCCGCCCCCCTTCCCCCCAAGAGTATAATTCTAGTTACGCCAGTGGCTATTAGAATTGCTAAATATACGATTGGGAGGGGATAGAGGGGGGTAAAGCAAATGCAGTGAACTTATTTCAAATAACCTTTTTTGGGTTACTAAAACGCAAAAATAATCAGTCCGCTTTGTACTTAATTACATAACAAAAACTTAAGTTCTATTCGCTTTTTTATTCCCAACTTTTGATTACAATAATTAAATAAGATTGCTCAAAATATAATGAGGTGAAACTCTCCAATATTAATGCCGCTCCACTAACCAAAATAATATGAAAAATTTAAAAATTAAGCTATCAAAGTCAAAAGAAAACAGCAACAAAATATCATCGAACAACAAAAACTGCCAACTATTGTTGTATCAAAGCATATACATAAAACACAATAGAATAACAACAACCACAAAAAGAAAAGTGTGATTTTTATTTTTATTCTATTAAAAATAAGCGTAATAATAAATAATAAAGAATAAAAATGCCCCACTTTGTTGTTAATAACAACAAAATCAACGACAGTAAGTTCTGCATTGTGCTACAAATGAAAATGAAGAGGAAATATAAAATAAATTATGAAAACTACTTGAGGCCATCCAGATCGAAACCAGTTTCTGTTTTGAATTGCCATAGACCCATTTATGTGAACGGGTAATTTACACCAACAATAACGACAACCACTTTGCTCGAAAGAAGAAAGTAACCTCAGTGTGGCGATACAGAGCAAATCGACTGTGACCGACCGAGGCATGAACGCAACCATGCAGCTCTGAATGGCTCAATCTGAGTATTTATAGTTGTTGGCTTTAAGGCCAAGAACAAAATAAAGAATAACGAATTTATGGTTGTGCCAAGGCGAATGTAAACACGACTTGACTGGATGGATAGAGACAAAGTGCAACCTGTTTTCTTCAATGCTACAAGTACAATTTCAGAATTCATAAAAAATTCAGAAGAGAGGAAATACTTGAATAATCATCGTCAAGTAAATATGTATTGGAACATATTTACTACTACTTACATAGTAGTGCAGCACATAAATTCACGTGTACATTCTTTTCATTTGAATAAACCACAAAAGCCCCAGTGGCGGCAACAACCTTTATAACAACAACAAAACAAGAAACGTTAGAGATTAATATTGTTGCTGGTAGTTGAAAAATTTCACTTTTCAGCACTAGAAAAATTAAAAAATCCTAGAATAAGTAAATGTGTTATACGAATTCGAGTTCCTCGTACTTTCGAATTCTGCACACTTTATTGGTATAGTAATTTTAATTTTGAAAAGTCCGCGCACGTCTTCAAATTGTAATTTTAATGAAAATTTGGAACCAGCACGCCCGTTTTTTCGACATATTTATTTACGTGTGTATACAATGCAACCTCATTCAGGTCGTAGTAGATCTTGGGCTGTTTACTTTCTTTTCAACGGTGCAGTAG
Source organism: Toxonevra muliebris (assembly GCA_963691655.1). Lineage (NCBI taxonomy): Eukaryota > Metazoa > Arthropoda > Insecta > Diptera > Pallopteridae > Toxonevra > Toxonevra muliebris. The sequence continues at coordinate 1,092,493 of OY829327.1, read as the reverse complement.
TTTTTGCCGTTATTTATCCTAGTTATCGCACAGAAACACTAAAAAGTTCAACAAATTCACATACATATATATTTTTGTATTTGCAAATTTCTTTCGAGGTAAACAATTTGTATTAATTGCGTTCGTTCACTTTTTTATTTGCACTTTTCAATCGCATGGCAAAACCACAACGCGCTCGCTTGTCTCCTCTTTTCTCAACCGCCGCGTTCAATTTCGAACTCTCAACTAAACTGCAGACGAGTTTTCAGCTTAGCTTTGAGCTCAAGAGTCAGGCCATGTTGAAAGTGTCGCGCTTGTAAGCTTTCAGATGATGTTGTGTACGCAATTTTTGATCGTGTATGCTCGATTAGGTGAGAGCGCATATTGGTTGCTTTGAGAGATTATTGAGTATATGTGTATGAGGAGAAAGGGGGCGGGGGGGGGAGGGGCTGTAGTGCTTTTTTCAATTGCTGAGACCGGCTTTCATTGCTCTTGAGCGAAAGAAACTGTGCTAAAAATCCGATTCTTTTTATTTATTTTAAAAAAAATTTGAATTTTAGGCAGTAGGTAGGTGGAGCATATTCTCATCAAGAGGACTGACAAGTGCCTAGATGTCAATCCTTAAAAAACCGAACAGACTTCGCGTCCTAGATATAGAATAATGTCTTTAGTAAGCATCTTAAAATAATTATAGCCAAACACAAGAGCAACAAAAACTTAAACGATGAGTCAGAACGCATATTCCAGTACTTAAGTTCAGTGGCTGAGTTATTGTGGCAAACACACAGCAACTGTGCTTGTGCATGTGTGAGAAATTCTTTTTCCCACCACTAAACATTCTTGCAAGCTTCATTTAAAAATAATTGTTATTGCTACTTACTTTTCTTTGTCATCTTCGCCCAAGTATGAGCTTGAGTACATGCCAGATAGACCATCTAACTTGCAAATGAAACTTATCGATATTGTATATGGTGTACTCATATGCAAAAGTTCCTCCAATTCGATTAACAGCAACTCACGTTCTGGACTCAAGTAATAATCCTTAATGCGTATACGAATGCGCGCCATCATATTCAAAATGCTGATGCCTTCAATTTCCAAATCTTTGGCATGCATTACAATGAGGTTTGTTTCTTTGTCCACCTCTACTTGTATCGAGACTGTGCCTTCACAGATTTTTGTCTCCAAATTTGGATGCCAATATAGACGATATTTGATTGGGCGCAAATCGGTTGGTAGGCGATAAATAATCTATATGCGAATATGGGCAAGTTGAAAAAACTATGAATAAGGTTTTCATTGTACAAAATGGTCTTAGGCTACGGTACACTGCAATATATTTGCACTTTGTCCACTACATACAACGTGACCCAGTGGTCTGCAGTTGTAAATAATATTATCGTATTATCTTATTCCGTATGCCCGTAAAATGTTATTGTATAATGAAATTCCGAAAAATAACCGTATAACATTTTCGATATCATTTATTGGATAATTCTCGCTAACATAATAATTTTATGATCTAAATGAGTAGTAATTACAATGGCCAAACGACCGAAGGTGTTGGTGCGACTGTTGAGGTTCGATGGAGAGGGGGAATAACAGTTTTTGCACTTGCTGCTATGATTGTTGTTGCTATTCGTGTTGTCCTTGTGGTGGGTGTGGTCTCTAAGGATTGTATGTATAACTCTAATAATTCCAATTTAGCCTTTGACTCTTGGAATTTCGTCGACATCTGTGAGTTTTCCACTGCTAATACCACAGTTGCCACAAGCAGACAAGTTGCCAATAGACCCATGCAAATGGCAACTCTTCGTGCTGTGATATTATCTAATTGTATAAGTGAGTAGTTTGTTATCAATGATATCAATTTCATTGCTAGTTTTTAAGCTATTCTCACCATTAATTTTGGTAATTACACTGTTAGACATTTTGTGCTCCTGTCTACTACTCTCGAACCGCTTCCAGAAGAACCGAACAAAAACTAAATTATACTTCTAACTACAAGGGGTGTCGGTATCAGTATCGCTGCCATATGTATGACTAAGTACATACGTATGTTTGTATGTATGATTCGGCAATAAAACTTGACGAAATTTTAATTGTATTCAATCGAACGATCGATCGAGCGAGATAACGCGTTTATAATCGAATATCAAATGTTTTGATAAAAATTTAATTAACCAGTGCTAAATGCCGCCTGTTTAGCCCAATTTTTATTGGTGGTCAACGCGAGTGACCAGCACGAATTGGACGTTTTTTGCTAAAACGACGGAACACCACCATAAAATTAATCTCAAGTGTTTTTGATAGTATCTGCATATGTAGATATTACTATAATTGACTTTTTATGGTTAAGCAAGATTTATAAGTGATTTGTTTTGTTAACAAAAGAAAGTTCTTTTTCGTATAGAATAAAATGAAAAATCCTCTGATAATTACTACTTTTGGTACTATTTGGTACTATTTAAGAATATGAGAATAAAATCTTACTTGTTCTGGATCGGGAAGTCCCGGTGGTAATGTTGGTAAATTTGGATTTTGTGTTGGGATAGTTATAGTAGGCCATGGAACTGACGGTAATGGCGTTGAAGGCGTTGAAGACGTTGAAGTTACGGGCGGAGGAACAGTTGCTGGTGTACTGGGACCTGAAGTTGATGATGGGCCAGAAGGCGTTGTAGTCGTTGAAGAAGAGGATGATGATGACGACGTTGCGGTTGTGGAGCTTGGAGTAGTTAGATTAGGTGCTAATGACGATATCATATCCAGTTTATCCAAAGCATCTTGAAGTTCATCCTCTAAATCTGCTTTTTGAACAGCCAAAACTATTGTCGCAACACAAAACGCTGTTGTAGCTAAAGCGAAAAATATCGCAAAATTTTTTGCTGTCAGCACTGCAAAATTTAAAAAGTAACTCAGATGTAAATTCAATATCCTTTTGAATGGTAACAAAAAACTTACACTGCATTTTATAAACAAACGACAAAGGAAATTAAAAAGTATTTCTTAGTCCTTCGCACTCATTCAAATTGGAATGAGGAGGTGTTTCCCGTTGAAGAACGTATTTAGAACTGATTTCTAACATCGATTTTCTTCACTTTATTAGTTTAACTTGATTCTAACTTGATTCCACTACAGTTTTTATTTTTTGATTTGTATTCATTTGTATTTATCTACACACCACATAAGCATATACATTCGTATGGTCGATATTATCAGCGTTTATCGCTAGACATTTATGATATTAGATGCTTAATTATTGCAAATGTATGTATGTATGTATACTTTTTATTGGTTATTTAATCGAAATGTGAAAAATTATAAATATTGTTACATTTATTTATGAATCTAAACCAATTGTGTTGCTGGCAATCACTTCAATGACCATAATTGTTATCTCATTTTCGGATACACAAATTGGCAGTGAAGCCATTTAAAAATGTGTTAGTTCCACAAGGTCCATTTAACTATTTAAAAATCGCTGAATACTGCTGAAAAATTTATTGTTGTTAGTACAAATGACAAGATAATGATGTCAAATCAAAATACTACTACAGTCCTAATCTTGAGTGGTCGGCGTGGTTTAAGTGCCAAATCGTGGATTGAGTATTATTTTTGGCGTTAGTTTGGGGAGTGTGCTCTGCAAAATACTTTTTCAATCTGTCCTTGCATTACCGTTTGATGACGAGTCAGGGCTAAGTAATGATCATTACATACATATATTTTTTTCATCATTTTGAACATATTTTAACACCATTTTAGAAAATTTGATGGGACATTGTGATCTGAATTGACGAAACCTTTACCTATTTACTTTTTCTCTTCAGGTACTGGTACTGGTTTTGAGTGATATAACTTTGATTATACTACCAATGTACAAACATTCTGAAACTATTTTCCTCTTTAAGATGCCTTAGAGGTCAGTAATAGGTCCATAGTAAAGGAAAACTATTCAAAAATCCTCCTATTCATTTTATGGACTCGACTTTCTACAAAATAGCTTTGTCATGAAATCTTTGAAGTTTTAATTCGTCATCACTATAGAATTAAAACCATTAAAGTTTTACCTCGAACTTTTGTTATGGTGCATGATTTTTGAAGACTTTAATCTTTATTATGGACTTTTTTCTGGCTTTAACGGCATCTAAAAGAAAAAAAATGTTTTAAGATTTATGTGCTCGAATCGTTTTATAAAATTTGTGTCATTGGAAACCAAGTTGAACGCTTATAAGCTCTATAAGCCCAGAAAAAACGTACCAGTTTTCATTTAGCCCTGACTAGTCATCAAATGGTAATCTAAGCACAAATTGAAAATGTTTGCTTCAGAGCACACTCCCCAAACTAACGATTTATAAAGGAAAATGGTGAATAATTGTTTGGGAGAAAATGCTCCAAAACGATGTAAAAATCTTGTTTTCATATAGAATACGAATTCACTAAAATTGTTATAGAAAAAGGTGGTACTTTGGATACTAAAGATTTTACATCATCGTACTGTCACTTAGTAATATTAAACTTTAAAAGAAAATCAGAACTAAATTTCGCTCCTTATAATGTTATTGCTATTTCAACAACATTTCATGTATTTTTATAATGATGTAAAAATAAAGTTAAAGCTATCTATTTTTGAGAAGATATTTGGTGTTAAAGTTCTCTTTTCATTTTGACATCTTACTTTCTCCACCTACTGTATGTAAAACATGGATATCTTTGAAAGAGGAGCAGCTAGGATTTCATTCCAAACGAATTTTTCACCTGTAATTATCAACAAATACACCCCTACTTTCAGTATTTGTCGACATTTTTATGCAACCTATCGTCTCTTCCTGCCCACCGTGTGTAAGTCATAAAATTTCGATTTTAAGCAATACATTGGTTTAGTAGAAGTTTTGTAAAAAATAAGGTACTTGTTAAATTATTTTTCCCACTGCGCAAGCTTCTTTATAGGATACATATTCATCTAATAATCTTTGTTTTTACTTGAGTATGTACTGAAATATATCATTTATATACCCTTGAAATTACTTACACCACTTTTGCAGGCAACATGTTTATTAAATTAAGTTATGTATTATGACTTACACCAAATTTATGACAGATCGTCAGTTTTGTGATAAAAATAGCATTTGTTATAGAATTTTTTGTTCAAAATATAACAAAAACATCTTATAAATTCTTTTTAAACTCATAACAATATTAAATCAAATATTTGCAAGTAGGTATAATAAAGAAAATACAAAACTTTTAAAGATAAAAATCAAAATTTTATAGTAAACCCCAAAAATATTCATTTGCTGAGGGTCCGACATCTTTTATAATTTCATCTTTAGATGTTTTGAACTCAAGGAAAAATGGGTGATCAATTGAAGGAATGTAAGGGAGTAAGTCCATCATGTCACTCTTCTTTGCTGTTATCGCTCTTGGGGACGTTAACAAACGCCGTTGCTGTATTTCATAAAAATGTTGTTAAGATTTGAGTTGCTTTTTTAGTTTAAGCTCTGAAAATTCTTCAAATTCACTAAGTGTTTCCTTATATAATATTTCCTTAATAAAATAAAAATTGTTAAATCCTACAAGGAAATAAAGAAATAATGAAAAAATTAAACATAAATTATTTGCCTGACTACTTCAGAAGATTTTTCATTGTCATTTGCATTATTCAGAAATAGCAGGGGTGCGATTCTGTAACTTTCTTAGCGACCGGCAATCGCTATCGCAACTTCCGATTTTATTGCTTGCACTAACGATGTACTGGTTCTGTAACTCTGTGTTAGCGACAATTATCGCTAAAAATTCTTAGCTATAATTATCGCTAAGAAAAGTGAAAAAAGTGGCAACATTGGCAAATGACATTTCTATTATTGTTTTTTTATTTATTAATTAAAATTTTAAAATTTTTAACGTAACTTAGGTGTAACCCTAAAAATATTTAAATTAAGATTAAAAATATAAAAAGATTTATATCCATGGCGATTTACATATGCTTCTTCGTAATCGTATCGTAATCGAAAAACAACAAAGCTTCAGTCAATTGAACAGATGGCATATTCGAAAGGATTGCGCGTTGGTATACATTTAGCTTTGGCAGCATGTCGCTCTACTGGAGTCATCTGTATCCCCGAACATACTCCCGGATCATATTTTTGTTGATTGCGTCTGTTACCCCATGAATGCTCCGACATATCAACGGCTGACTTATCGAAATGCCTCACTGCTTACCCACTGACCGCTGGTAGCATCCAGTAGATGGGTAGAACAGCAAACACCTATAGATTTTTTATTGATTCGATCTTCAGACAACAACAAATTACATAAATTGAGCACAACAAAGTTTGCCATGTCAGCTAGTTTTCTACAAATTTTTACTTGCTTTTCTGCAAATTATGCAGTAATTCGGTGTCCTTTTAGTTCCTCCCTGATTTCGCTAATAACAGTTTGTTCAAGGTCGAGAGTCATGCGGTACAACTTTTTAAACTACTCGTCATCCAAATAGAAAGGGCCATCAACAAGACGTAAATTTGTCCGATCTACCACAACGTTGTCATTTTCTCTTGTGATTATGTCGTACGCCAAATAATTAAATGCCATCTTCTGGAGTAGGAAAAATAAAAATTTTTAATGAAATTTGCTTGTTTCTTAATTAGTTAAGCCATTTACTTTAAATATTTCACAAAATCCTTTCTAAATACAAATGTGTGTCGTTTATTGTCGCAAAGCTTAACGGCATCAAATTTTTTATCGCAAAGTTAACGACATTTGTCGTAAATGAAATGTCAAACTTTGCGACAAATATCGCTAAAAATTTGTTACAGAATCGCACCCCAGAAGCTCCAAATCATCAGAAGTTGAACAGACACTTGCGTCATTAATCTGTGGAGAACGAAGTTAAAAATTAACAAATATACAATTAATACATTTTCAAATGTCTTTTAAACATTTTCCACTTTAAATAATTTCCAAAAATTCTTTAATTATTTATAAATTTCAAATATTTCAAAATTTCAATATATTTTCACAAAAGCAAAACAGCTGATGAACACAAACATAAGATTGTTTGACACTTTTACCATTTTTAACCGAAGAAAAAGTGCAGGCTGCTTCGTGCAAGATGAAGAAGACAATTACTCTCTCATCTACGCTCTCATTTGCAAGTTTTTTTGTGCACGGGGACGCTTTTGGGCTATTTTGGGTATATTCGTGCACCCACGGTAAAGTACGGGAACGAACCTATTCATCTGGCACCACTGATCCGATTCTCTTAAACGAACGAAAAAAGGGTAAAAACGCTGCAAAAACATTCCAACTTTGGTTTGCACCTCGTTCTGACCGGCCAGCCACTAAAAAAGCCGATGAAATTTTCCAACTGGCTGAGCAAGACCGGCACGCAAACTGTTAGGACAAAGCAGAGGCACCAAACATCAAACACAAGACAATTTGGAATCATTTAAAAAAAGGCTGGCTTCTCAAAGAAGCGCAATGTTTGGGTGCCACATGAATTAACACAAAGAAATTTGATTGACCGAATTACAATCAGTAAAACGCTGCTGAAACGCAATGAAATCGAACCGTTTTTGAAACAAATCATTACGTGCGATGAAAAATAGATTAAATACGAGAACATTAAACGAAAAAAATCATGGTCAAAGGCCGGTGACCCATCACAAACGACTTCAAAGCCTGGATTGACGGCAAACAGGGTTATGTTGAGTGTTTGGTGGGATTGGAAGGGAATCGTCTATTATGAACTTCTACAACCTGGCCAAACAGTCAATTTTGATCTCTACCGCTCACAACTCACAACCAGAATTGACCAACAGAAAAGGTGTTGTACTCCACCATGATAATGCCAGGCCACACACATCTTTGATGTTTTGATTCAGTCACCGTATAGCCCGGACTTTGCACCGTCTGACTACTATTTGTTTCGGTCTCTGCAAAACTCTTTTGATGGAAAAGAAGAGCCGTCGAAAAACCGAAAATAAGTACTTGACCCAATATAATTAAATTAAATTTTGTGATATTCCGAATCGGGAACTTCAGAATATATTCCAATACATCCTTACTTAATATAACCTCAATATATAAGTCGAAATAGTAACGTTATTATATAATAGGATACAATGGTTACCTTAGTTATGGGTCAGTTAATTTGCTATTCCAATAATTAAAAATTTAATTTGAAAAATTGCTATTTAAATTAGATCGTGTCTGTTGAGCATTCGTTCCATCGCTTAGGTGGTCTGCCTGGTAAGTGGGTTGATGGCGGTTTTGGCAGTTTGGTCGTTTACTATTCTTTGAACGTGCTGTTTCCACTTCGTCTTCCCCAATGGTACACGTCTTCAATGTCGTACATTTCTCGAATGGTGTCATTTCTGATCCAGGCTCTTAGCGTCAGCCCTGTTATTAAGCGCTCGTTGGGTGTTTGCAGTGTCAGCACGGGCCTCCCTGTCGTATGTCAGCACTTGTCTTACGTATATTTTACGAACTTTGCTTTTAATACTGATTCACTTGTTCCGCCAAATGATGTGCTTAAGGCATCCAGATATCCGAGCAGCATTATTAGCCTGGGTGCGATAGTTGAAGTTGGCAATCTTCTCAACTATTGGCCGTAATTATTTGGTTGTATGTGCTTTTGTTTTTTGAACGGGAATTTTCCGTGCCATCGGCATACGTTGCTAATTTTACCTCTTTTCTGCCCATTCTACTGCTGTTGTTTTTGTCCATCACAATATTGAACAAAATGGGGTTAAGACTGTCACCCTTTTCACTTTTTTCCCCCGGATATTTAAATAATTTAATTGTAACATGTTCTTGGATGATTTTTGTTATAAATGAAATATTCACTCCATTAATTAAAGTTACTTGTTGTTTATTAATGGAAATACAGTGCACGTTCGGAAATCTTAATTGTCCAGAAAACTTATGCAATATTTTGCTTGTATGTAACTTCCTCAAATCTTAAGATTTGACTTAAGTTTTCTGAGTAGGTTTGGAATTAACTTTTGTTCGATTGTTCTTCTCGCTTTTAGTGCTTTATCTAATAAAATGCTACTGTGTACAACACAACGTACATTTATGTATAAGTGATGAAATGTATTATATTATAATACTAACAATATGAAGTATATGAGAATTATAAGAAAGTGCACAAGTACACATCTTGGTTGGTAATGGCAAAACCACCAAGCAGATAAAATCTTGCAACACCGAAGTTCGGAATCGGCGTCAAACTGTAGGTCCAACTATGTAGTATCAGAATAGGCCGTTCAGGCCATAGTGTGTTTCTCGACATCCACTCTAACCTAACCTAACGGCTATGTAGCATTGTAATAAAAATGTACTTTTCTTGAAAAAAAAGTTGATTTTAAAAACCGTCCAGAAATCATAAGGATTCGGAATTCTTAAATAGCCCAAAAACAAGCTACTTAAGAATTCTGAGTGTCCACTGTATTTTTAACATTTTCCCCTATCCAATCCATCAATAAAAGAAGATCTTCCGGCTTATCTATTTTCATTACCTCAATGTTTGATGAGGAAGTAGTTTTAAAACGGAACCATAGCGCTACTTGGAATTCACAGTAGGTCAGTTGAAATCAGTCACCATAACTAACCAACCAAACGCTCATAATAACATACTAAACACAAATCAGAAAGCATTTGTTTTCTCAGTGTTTGAATCATTTCCCAGTCGGAGAATAGGTAATGCACAACGTTAATTAAAAGGCTATTGACAAATACTCGTATTCTATAGTAAGCGACAAGTCGACAGCTCTCCTTAGAGAGCTGTGTTGTGATACAGTGACGTATAAGAAACTGTAAATTTCCGGCTCTAGTCGGCACAATGAAAATATTGGAGCATTACATACCTTTGGTTGATAGCAGTTTCTCATAAATTATCTGAATGGGAGGAACCACACCCTCTTTTCTTTATTTATTAATTATTCTATTGTACAATTACTGCTTCTTCAACCACTCAGCTATCTTATCTTTATTTTGCTGCAACCAATTTATGTTGTATTTTACTATTTCCAGAGCTCTTTTTCGTGCTGCTGTACCTGCTCCCGCCTCCGGATATTTTTCGAAAAACAATTGCATATCTTGAAGATGTGTTTCAGAGGCGAAACGGTTAGTTATCGATTGTATCATGTTTCCCAAATGGCGATCATTTAAACCGAACCTATCCACTAAGTTCGGCCAGTTTTCGCGTACATATTCCCAAACGATAGGCTCTCCCACCGGATTGTTTGCTATATTTTGAATGCACTCATAATAATCTTGGAATCGCACATTTGAAACGTCTGAAGCCAGTTCGATAAACCTAAAGCACAGCAAAAATACCAAAAATAAAAGTAAATTTTTGTGATAGCTTTGTCTAATATCTTTTATACCTATGCAGCAACCATGGAACACGAACAGATGACAAACCATACATTAGCTTGTTCTTCTCACTGGCATCTTGCTCCTCTATGAATAGCTTCCACATTTTCTCCCATGATTGCTGATTGCCATCATATTGCATTCCGAAATAGTAAACGATCTCGCGTAAATCTGGTTCTGGTTTTTTTGTTACTGGATTTTCAAGCCATTCTGAGAATCTCTTAGTCGCTTGAGTCAAACAATCGGGAACGCCAAAATTGCAAGCAGCATTCAAAATACTCACACGAAGGCGACTGAAATGCAAGAGCAATTGTTACATAAATCATAGGTACATACATACATATATAGATATGTAATTTGTAAAGTTAATTAATACTAACTTCTTAAGATGGTCATCTTCGTTCACAGTCCAAGTAACTTCGTTATATGCTTTCGCTATTATTTGTCGTGCATACTTCAGGTATTCTGAATACACGTCTGTGTATCTTAAGCTTACTTGAAGCGTTTCTAGCTTGGTGGCAGCGACATGCCAGGGAACAAAGTCAACTTCGTTATCCAAATACTTTGTCATGTCCATAGCAATTTCATAGGGTAACTGGCTAGCGTCAGCTAAGGCGAACACATCGTTGAGTAGATGAGCTCTATCGGAAACTTCAAATGTCTTCCAAAAAATAAATGTTAGTTATAAATATTATAGGATATAAGAAGATACGTTCAACTGATTATATACCGTCTGTTCTACTATCAACTCAGAAATGATCGTTTTCCAAATGTCTTCTTCATAATTGACACGATAGAAGCCTACTTGATGAGCATTGAATTTGAGCCATTTAGTTTCGGGGCTAACGACAACTTCTACTGTATTAACGTTGTGGTTTAACCATGCCCGATTTATGCTACTATTCGAATCCGTAAAAAATGTCAAAGGTATGGACCATGTGTAGCTGAAATATACCAAAATACATATATACACACAAACTTAACTAAATTGTACTTGAACTAATCAGTACTTGAATTCGGAGTCATCAAATTTAATGTCGTAGTCCTCAATGTTGGAGAAAAATCGCTTTTGAGCCAATGTGAAACTTGTGGGAGATGAACGTTTCACTTCAACTACTGGCAAACCCATCTGCTCGGTCCAAGTTCGCATCATAAGTCTACAAATAAAATAATGTAACATTTGAAAAATGCAATAACATTCACTATGTATATCAAATTAGTGAGTGCACATACTTTACATCGAAATCTAACTCTAGTTTCTCAACTTCAGTAATGAAATCATCAGAAACAGCATTCTCGTATTTGAAATTTGTCAAGTAGTTTGTAACCGCCTGCTCAAATTTATCAGTACCAACAACATCCTCCAACATACGAATTACAGATGCGCCCTTGTCATAGGTAATCGTATCGAATATTTCGGTAATTTGATCGGGATTGGCAACAGTTTGTATAATAGGATGTGAAGCAACAGATGAGTCAAATTTCATGACATCATGAAATGTGTGTATTAGGAATTGATCTGACTAAAAAATTTAAAATTTATGGAGACACAGAATATTGATATATGGTAATAATTACCATTCCCCAATCAGAGTAAACTTCATCAAGACCTTTGTATTGCAAATAGCGTGCGAATCCTTCATTTAACCACAAATCATTCCACCACATCATGGTAACTGAAAATATATAAAATAATTTCTTTTTTCTGTTGAGGTCTGATGCGTAAGGGGAAACCCAAAATTTAAATACCCAAATTTCCGAACCACATGTGCGCCAATTCATGCGACACAACAGTAGCAATTCGCTGCTTATTCCATGTCGAACTTATGTCCTTATCATAGAGCAATGCTGTCTCTCGATAAGTGAGCAAGCCCCAATGTTCCATAGCGTTGGAAGCAAAGTCAGGAACGGCAGCCATATCTGTAATGTGTCGAGACGATCGAAAGAAAATTATTTATTATATGTACTCGAATGTCCTTAAGGCATGTGCATGTACTTGCCCAACTTTGGTAGAGGATATTCTATTTTAAAGTATTTTATGTAGAATTCTGTTACAGCTACAGCAGTACTCAGTGCAAAATTCACTTTATTCAATTGATGGGCAGTTGCGAAGATTCGAATATTGAAATTCTCACCGATTCCGTGAGTGTCGACTTCCTTGAAATCATGGACAAAATCAGAAACAATAAAGGCGGCTAAATAAGTACTCATAGGAACGCTTTTAGCAAAGCTGACTTCGGTGAACAGACCATGGCTCTGTTCTTTCTGTATTTATAAGAAACGTAATTTAAGTCATCGGTATCTATAAATAAATTTTACAATAGCCAACCTCCACATTCATATTAGACAATGCATGATAGCCACTACCAGTCGGATGCACCAATGTTACTTCAAAAACAGCCTTCATGGCTGGTTCATCAAAGCAGGGGAATGCCTGACGCGCATACGTTGGCTCAAACTTCGATGCTGCAATTACTCTATGAATGTAAAGATTATTTTAGTTGGAAATTACAATTAGAAGAAAGGTTATTTTGAATTTAAAAAGCTGGCAACACTAATTGCTACAACAAATGCACTGTACACAATTTAATCTTATATACTTTTAGGAGACATTCATAAATTGACTTTGGTTCTTATTTCTTATGCCTGTGTTCGTTACTTGAGTCATTTAAAATTACAAATTACTGTTTATAAAAAATAAATTACTGTTGTAAAATACAGCAAAAATTAATTTTAGCGAAAAACCACAAATTCAGCTAGTTGGACCTTTCAGGCCTGGGTGTGTCGCTGGTCACCCATTTAGCCTAGCGTTTTTACCCTGTTATAATAGGTAAGGGGCCATATTGGTTGGCTGACAGTTTCAGCAAAATAAAATGCCAATTGTTTGTCCCAAAAGCTGCGAGAATTTATCGAAAAAAAAGAAAATCTCGAAAAATTTTCGTTGATTATTCAAATGGCCTTAACGTTTTTATGCGCCTTACTATTTTACCCTTAATGAAATCTTAATGTGTCTTAATTTGTCTTTTTGCTCTTTCGCAAATAAGATTTCTTACCTGCGTTCGTTATTTGCAGACAGGTAACTGCTACTATATAGCCCGACAATTTTATCCTGCATTCGTCCATCGAATAGTACGCCAAGCTTAATATAAACATCCTTTTCTAGTTCCTCCACCATGTCAATGATGAGAAATTCACGTCGAGCTTCCAATTGGAATTTCTCAACTTCGAGATTTTCTCCAAAGGGCCCTTGGACGTAAACACTATTTATATTTAACTTATGCGCATGTAAAATAATTCGTTTTGTCGATTCAACCACGACGATATCTACGACTTCTTGCCCGGTAAAATTACCAGTTTCAATGTTGGGATGCAAATAGAGATCATAGTGCTTTGGCAATAATGATTTCGGAAGGCGATACTCATTCTGCAATATGTACATCCAAAGGAAATTTAAATTAAATGCAATTTTTAACAATGGTTTTTACACCAAAATTCTCAATGGTCACTAAATCATTATTTTATAAATCGGAAAAGTTAAAAAAGCAATCAATTTTTCAAGTGAGACAAAACCGACTCAATGACTAAAAAAAATCTACAACGTTGATCGTTTAATTCATTACTTACACTTTCACTTTCGTTATCATAGAAGCTAGCTGAATGCAAGTTCCTTGGCCTCACTTCTCCCTCCAACCCCGTTTCTATATGGTCAAGTTTATACTTGGCGTCTTTAAGGTCTGCACTAATTTTTGCTTTTTGCACTGCCAATGCCACAGTAGATATTGAGAAAGCCACTATAGCCCAACAGAGTGAAATCTGTATAAATTGATTAGATATTCGCATTCTCACCAAAATGTAACTATAAAAGTAATATTAAATGAAAAACGTCCGACAAAGTCTAAGAACAAGCCACAACTAAATCAAACTCTTGCCATAATCAGAAATGATTTAAATATTCGTACAAATATAGGGTGCTACATACAAATATAATAGACCGAAGGGGTAATATAATCTAAAATTAATAGCTTTTGGAAATTTAATGTTATCTTTGATCGATAAGTCCGAGCAAATAAATAAATTATAACGGAATCAATTTTTTTATTAATTGCAGATCTGAAGTTAAAAAGCTCTTACTTTAAAAAATATGTATATTGTTCACACTTTGATCAGTCATTAAAATAGTATATAAATTAAATCATACTTATTACATGTATTATATTTAATATAATCGTATATTCAATTTCTTCAAATGCCCAGCGTTATTAGCCATTTTTCCTAATCTTATCCTAGAGCAATAGACATAAAAGAAAAAACTGATATGAGGCATGAAGCCAGTGCTATTTTACAAATGTAATATAATAGTTATGACAATCATCCGGCACACTCTTTTCATATATACATATTTATATAATATATACACGTACCTGCTTATCAAATAACTATTGTGCAACTTATAGGTGAATATTTACCACCCATATAAATTTGTCGCAATATAAGTTTAATAGCATAGAATTATAGAAGTAATATTGAACTTAACAAATGAACTGGTGGAATTTATTTATATTTATTGAGCAAGAATATTATACTTTTAGCACTCCTTGTGAATTTCCAATAAAATATGTTAAAGTTATTGCTTTTCCAACCAATCAGCCACTTTATCACGATTATTCTGCAACCATACAATATTATTCTTGACATTTTCCAATGCGCTTATACGAGCAGCAGTGCCAGCACCAGCTTCTGGGTATTTCTCAAAGAAATATTCCATTTCCTCCAGTTTAGTTTGGGAAGAAAATTGTCCGGTTATCGATGGGATCATCCTGCCCAGGTAACGTTCATTCAAGCCGAAACGCCCAACCAAATCGGGCCAATGTTCTCTCACATACTCCCAAACAAGAGGTTCACCAATCGGATTGGAAGCAATGTGCTGCAGGCACGAGAAGTAATCCTGCCCTCGAACGTTTTTCTCATCCCAAGCCAAATTAATATATCTGCACGAATGATAAATAAAATTGAAAAAATTCTGACATTAAGAGTAAGATTTTGCCTTACCTGCTCAGTATCCACGGCACTTGAACTCCGGACAAACCAGTCATCAATTTCGACTTTTCGCTGGCATCTGTCTCATTTACAAAAATGTTCCACATTTTCTGCCATGTTTGTTCATCTCCTGCGGCTACCATGCCATAGTAATAAACGGTCTCCCGAACATCCGGATGTGGATATGAAGTTGGATTCTCCAGCCATTTCTTCAAACGCTCAGAAGCTTCTGTGAGGCAATCAGCTACTCCATAAAAGCATGCAGTGTTTAGAATGGTAACGCGCAAGTGACTAAAATGGGAATAAAGTTATTTTGGAAAATTTCAAATTATCTTGACGAGGAAAATTTCATTAGTGTCGATCCAGACAAAGTCAGAGTTACAAAGCATTAGCTCACGAAATACAAGTGTACTTACTTCTGCAGGTGATCTTCGCCCACAGTCCATGTGACGCTCTTGTATATGGGATCAATCAGTTTCTGGACATAACTATTGTATTTCACAAAGGTGTCAGTGAACATGAGTTTTCTGTACAATGATGACAACGAGGATGAAGCTACACTCCATGGCACATAGTCCTTTTCCTTTGCTAAATATTTTGTCATATCCAATGCAATGTCGTAAGGCAGTTGCGTGGAATCTGCTAATTTGAAGGCATCATTTAGCAGAGAAGCTCGATCACCAATGGAGAATACCTGCATTTGTATTTATTAATTATTTTAAAAGAGACAATGCTGACAACTTACACTGGGATCATCCATCAGTTGACCAGCTAATTTTACCCACATCTCACTAGCATAGTTAACACGATAATAACCAACTTGATTGTAATTGAATTTAATCCATGCAACGGTACTTGGTAAGTTAATGGTAACTAAAATACAAGATAAACGATAAGCGACACGTTTGCATATGCTTAAACTTCAAATTTACTTTCGTTTTCATTGTAATAAAACCATGTTCTCTGTGCCGCTGCAGTAGCACTTGTCGTATAAGTAATTGGAATGGACCAAGTGTAGCTGTAAAAGATAAAATCAAATGCAAACTCCCATAAAAATTAATTCAACTAAAAAATACCCATCATTGCGCTTACTTGAATGGTGAATCATCGTAAATGCCGCCATAATCTTTTGGATTGGAAAAGAAACGCACCTGAGCCAGTTTGAATTGAGTTGCGGAGACTTGTTCAACTTTCACCACTGGAAGACCCATTTGTTCAGTCCATGTGCGCATAATTGCTTTTACGTTAATATCTAAGCCAAGTTTATCAATTTCTGACAAAAAGTCATCGGTTACTGCATTTTTGTATTTGAATTCATTCAAATAGTTAGTGACTGCATGGCGGAAATTCTCTGGCCCAAGGAAGTCCTCTAACATACGTATGATAGATGAACCCTTAGAGTAGGTAATTGTGTCAAATATTTCTGTGATTTGGTCAGGGGTGGCTACAGTTTGAATGATGGGATGTGAACCAAGAGTGGCGTCCAGATTTAAAACGCCATGTAAAGTTCCAACTATGAATTGATCTTGCTAAAATTGAAACGAAAAAAATAGAAATACAAAATACCTAAGCAGAGATTCGTTATCTGTATACAATATGCACTAAGGAAGTAGGCGCGATTCTAAGCTCTAAATGTATATGGTTCTTTATACCACGTTATAGGCAATCTGCCAAAAATATGATTGGTAATCATGCGATTAACGATATGTTAAAATTACCATTTTCCATTCAGGGAACACAGCATCAATACCTTTATTCTCAATATAACTTGCAAAACCTTCATTTAGCCACAAGTCGTTCCACCACATCATGGTTACTGTTGAAGTAAAGACGAATTAGCCTCGAATTATATGCGAAGTGAATATTAAATATACAAACCCAAATTTCCAAACCACATATGTGCGAATTCATGCGCTATAACGCTAGCCACACGTTGTTTGTTAGCTGTAGAGCTAACAGCTTTGTCATAGAGCAAAGACGTCTCACGATAAGTCACTAAACCCCAATGTTCCATTGCACCCGACACAAAGTCTGGTATTGCGGCCATATCTGGAATTATAAATATGATGAGCATTGTTTGAATTTATGATCACATATCTCGGAACCAACCTAGTTTCGGAAGAGGATATTCTACTTGAAAGTAATCTATATAATACTCAATTACCGCTTTCCCCACTTCTTTCGAAAAACCAACCTTGTGGATTTGTTCTGGTGTAGCAAATACACGCATCGTAAATGGTTCACCTATACCCTTTGTATCGATATCAACCTTCTCATGAGCAAAGTCCGAGACAATAAAGCATGTCAAGTAAGTACTCATAGGGACGCTTTTGTTGAAAAATACCTCAGTATATTTCCCCTGATCCTTTTCAACCTATTTAATTCAAAAACACAATCATACAGAGCAGCAAATAAAATCTACAATATGTACATATATACTATAATATATACCGATGCAACAAAATTATATTATCGTACATAATAAAATCAAAAAAAGGAGTATCAAGAAATAAAAAAAAATTTATCTTTTCGAGCATGAAAAATAATAAAGAATTACAAGACTTTTTGAAGGAACGAAAATACCTCCTCAGCTAAGCCAGCGGCTATTGTGGAGAAATTTTCTTGTCGCGTAAACACTCACTCGCTAGGTTAGTAATTGTAGAATTTCAAACAAGTTTCTTTACTTTGGAACAAGTGGAGAGCCCGTTTTCATTGCAGATTCGAAGGTTTCTTTACCCTCATTGTTCCTATGGTTCGGTACCCATATACATTAGACTGGATCAAAATAGCCCCCATCATGACAGCGCTTTTTCAAAAGAGGAGGTAAACACAAGATGTCTGACATAATTTTATTTTTTTTTACGTACCCCCGTATAAAATGTCTACTAACTTTTGCTCCGGAACCGCGTTTGGAATATTTTGTAGATCAGAATAGTACTGGAGCGTCGGATATGAACCGACCGAATGTGTTGAAATTTCGCAAGCCAGGGTCGAATTATTCGACGTTCATTTTGATAGATAATCAAGTCAGCCCTGCGCTTTCTTTTGATCCAAAAACAAAACGTTCTTTTTTGAAAAGAAAGTCAAAACTATTTTTAATTTCGAAAAAATGGTGGAAATGGATTTAAGATTTTTTAATTTTTTAAAAGATTGAATAAAATCTACTCTTTCGCGGGAAGCCGGGAAATGCGGTCAAATATAGATAAAAACGTAGGGACAGGACGGCATTTCCCATCATTAATTATCAGACCTTTTGGGACAAGACGGGAATTCCATTAGCTTAATGTTTAAATATGGTAATCTAATATGGATGCGCTCATAAATTTTAATGTTTCAAACCTTATGCCCCACAGTAAAAAACAACTCCACAGTAAATCTTCAGTAGATCCGAAGATATAGCATTTGCTCCACGAGTGAACCATGCAAAAAGTGACTGTCCATGAAAATGTTAATGCAAAAGGTAATTCGTTTCATGGTTTTTGATCAAATGGCCCCTGTGTTTGACCAAAATGTCAAAATTCTACCCATTTCAACTCGGCGAGTTTTTAGACGATATCGTTGAAATCTGGTGTGGTAACTACTATCCAATAGTACAGCTAGTTTGAGCCCGACTGATTTTAAAATTGGGTGCCCAATCCCCATATATATAACTTTAATACGACGTAAACACCAATAAAATAAAACTTCAAATGCGTTTTTCTCACAATGACATCTATTGAAGCCATAACTGATTCTGGCTTTGTTGAGTCTGTTGTTGACATATCCTTCTGCTCCACAGCGTGTGTTCATCATGCTGTCTAGATAGCAAAATTTATCCACGTAGTCATCACGCTGGCCTTCGATTGTGTTGTGTTCATTGCTGACGTTAATTTGCATTCTTCTTGATGTTGATTTCTAGGCCCACGTTGTATGTTGCTGTAACCAGATGGTCGGATTTTGCTGGCATGTCACTGAGCTTGTTCGAAAACAGACATATATCATCTGCGAAGTCTAAGTCTTTGAGTTGGCGGGTGGGACTCCATATTATGCCTCCTTTTTCGGAGCACACGTTTGCCATAACTTTGTCTAGTAGCACTGCAAAGAGAAGGGGTGAAAGTGGGCATACTTGTTTAACTCCTACGTTGGGTCGTTGTGAAAGGGTCGCTGGTGTTGCTATTGCGTAGAACTGCTATCTAAGAATCCTCGTACATAGGTGTAATATTTCGAATGATCTTCAGAGGGACTCTTTGTAAAGATCTCCATATTGCGCTACGCTTAATTAAATTAAAGGCTTTTTTAAAGTCTATGAACAGCATGTATAACGGTGAAAAAGTTACTTAAACTTAGCGACGTCCCTGAGAAAAAAATGCTTGAAAATTACTGATTTTTTTTGCTCGACCACAAATTTCGCTTCTGCAATCATTTATGTATGTATGTTTTGATGCTTGAAACTTTTCTAAAACTCGATTTTCTGAATGTACGACAGTATAATTTAGCGCTAACGATACGTGGTTACGTATATATTAATATTCCACCCACCATCATATCCATATTAGAAAGAGCATGATAGCCGCCCTCTTTTGGATGAACCAGAGTAATCTCAAACGTAGCCTTCTTGGCTGGTTCATCAAAGCATGGGAAAGCCTGGCGCGCGTACGTGGGCTCAAATTTTGAAGTTGCAATCCATCTGAAAGTAAATGCTCGTTTTATTTTGAATTGAAAATTATTGTACTTGTTAATAATTACTTTCTACTCGCATCTGCTTTAAGGTATGATGAACTGTACAGTCCAATAATTTTGCCAGCCATGGTACCTCCAAAAATGATTCCCAAACGAAATACTCTTCCGGCGGCAATTTGCTCATTGAGTTCAACCACTAAAAACTCACGTACCGAATCCATATAATAATTTTTGACAAAATTATTTCCTGCTCCGTTTAAGTAAACGCTGCTGATTAACAAATTATGAGAATGCAAAATAATCTTATCTATTACGGCGGTAGTATTAACAGTGATTGTAGTTTGACCAGAAAAATTGCCTGTTTCGATGTCCGGATGCAGGTATAAATCATAGTTGATGGGGTAAACAGAATCGGGAAGTCGATAGTTTATCTGTAATAGCAAAAGTGTAAAATTAGACAAAGCATATACTGATTTTCTGTCGTGAACAGTTTCCTTTCCTTTTCGGCTTTCGGTTGCTGTTATTAAATCTTATTAAAATACATACATAAATTCTTATTACATCTACTACAAAAGTATAAATATTAAGGACTCAGCTAAAAGTAATCGACAATGAACTTGCGTTAATATCTTCTGCATCGCCATAAATAACGATTGTTTGGTATTATTTCAATGGCTTCTTTGATACCTTGACTTTTATTGATACCTTGACATTTCATATTTGAGGTTGTCGGGGTTAGCGAAATAACCTAAACGTCTTATTGGGGATTCTAGAAACAGGAATGTCAATTATTAATTATTTGAGCTTGCCACTTCTTTAGCTTTAAGTATAATTTAAATAATTTTTGAATAATTAAAAAAAACTGGTTATTTAGAATAACTGTAATTGTACCAAAATCAAAGTGAGGAAGTACACAAATACAATTCACATTATATACAGTGCCGGTCATATCATTTGCAACAAAAATCACTTGTACTTTAAATGACTTCTTAAGTTCACTAAAATAATTGTTATCAAAAATCTTTTTTATTCAAACAAAATTTATTTGTTGCCATTTATTATAAAAAATTAAAAGTAGAAAATTATGTTGCAAATAGAAAAAAAGAAGTTATGTTAAATTACTGTCTGAATTAAAGAGGGCAAAATATTTGCAACTAGAAAAAGTTAATGTAAAAATTTAAAAAAAAATCGAAAAGTTTTCAAAACTTTGTCGCATATCCATTATTAGCGATCACTGTTGCATTGGCTCTATTCAATTTTTCGCCTGATCGATTCGAACTCTTTTCCATTTCTTTTGAACATCCTTATGCAGATCCTCCAGTTTCTTAAGCGTATTCGTGCTAATGACTATGACGTATTCGGATGACTACAGGTGATACAGATAAATTTTCGTCACTCTAGGGCAGCCTAGGCTACACTACTTCTTCGCCTTACACAAAAAGGCGAAGACATTGTCCTAATTCAAGAGCTTTGGGGTGTTGGAGACAATGTTTGTGGATTAGGGCATATGGGTTTTAGGCTAGTCTACGCTTCACGCGAACGCTTATTGAAAAATGCTATAATACCTTTATTTTGTTAAAATTTAGTAACAAGGACATCACGGTTCTAGTGGTGGAACTCCAACAGCAGACAATCTGGTTAGTTTCGTCTACCTCGCCCATGTTCATAATGGGCCAAACCTGCCAACCAACCTTAAGTTGGTAGTGATCATCGGAGCCGACGCAAATTCCTATCACACTATATGGGGAAGTACCGACACGAACCTACCAGGCGAAACCTTTTTTTGATTATATACTTAGTTCTAGTTTGCTGATATGTAACATTGGGCATTACTGCTAACAGAAAGGAAGTGCTTGACATTACTCTTGTGACTGACTATTCGTCACTCATTGTAAAAAACTTGAGGGTCGATAGGGAACACTCCCATTCCCACCACCAATACATTGGTTTTATTAACAGAAAAAGGACCAACTGGGAAAAGTTAGTTAGTTAACTCTCTAGCATCTGAGTATTGTGGCTTCTTAGAAATTAGTAAACAAATTGAGGGCATTGTCGAATTGTTGACTAAATCTTGCAATAAAGCTAGTGATTATTATGTCCCACTAGTAAAACTAGAGGAACAAATGCCTCCCTTAACCCCCACGAACCTAGCCAACACCATTATTATTGTCAGCAGAATAAAGTGGGCTATCCAAAGTTTTAAACCATTTAAGTCACCGGGACCAGATAATATAATCCCAGCTAAACTTCAAACAGCTCCTGACATAGTTCTACCTATGCTAGAAATTATTTTCAAAGCCTGTTGAAGCCCCTCATACATTCCACTGAAGTGGCGAGAGGTAAATGTCGCCTTCATCCCTAAAGGAGGAAAAGCATCACACTGCAAGCCGAAGGACTACATACGGATAAGTCTGCCTTCCTTCGTCCTGAAAACTTTAGAACTTCTAAGGTGCAAAGAATGGCGTGTCTACTTTCAACAGGGGTACTCAGGACTACACCTTCCAAAGCCTTAGAAACCATGCTTCACCTGCTGCCAATGGATCTTGCGGGAAAATACATAGCAAAAACTGCTTCTGTAAGGTTAAACATAGTCTTACCCCTCTAGCTAGGGTAGCCAGATTTTTGAACCACGAAATCAGAACATCAGATGTTGGAAATCAGTGAAAATCAGAACATTTTTTAAGCTTTTATTATCTAGTATTTTTAATGTAATATAGTCATATGAACATTCTGAAACCTTTTCTCTGATTTTGTGTGTTCCTTTTACTTTTTTTTCTCTTAGA
Organism: Toxonevra muliebris; assembly: GCA_963691655.1. Classification (NCBI taxonomy): domain Eukaryota; kingdom Metazoa; phylum Arthropoda; class Insecta; order Diptera; family Pallopteridae; genus Toxonevra; species Toxonevra muliebris. The sequence continues at coordinate 1,069,658 of OY829327.1, read as the reverse complement.
AAGCAGACAATGTTGATTACGTATCAGTTTCCATACTTATAGAATTGATAGAGCCGAGGAAAATAATCAAATTCAATTAATAACGAATTCCTAAAATGTGAAATAAACTGTAATAATACCACTCTGGATGGACATAGAGACACTTATATCCCAAAATAAATTAATTTGTTTCAATGAGATATATTTTTTCAATTTCACAGTTTTAAAATTAATTCTTCTAATTTCATCAAATGTAACTTACCGTCACAGTTCTTACGATTGTGAAAGGGTTAAAAACTTAAGGTAACCTACTTTTCTGCAAGCAAATAATGCTTTTTTCCTCTCGAAAGCAGCAACAAAATTCTTAAGATATTAATTTGAAAAAATCAGTACAAAATACAAAAATCAGTACATTTTCGTACTGATTTCGAGGTTTCAAAAAATCAGTATTAAAAAAATAATCAGGACATGTACTGATCAAATTAGTACGTACGGCTACCCTAACTCTAGCTACGGGCATTCTAGTATTTATAATACAAGATCTATCCATCACATCTAGTTCTCCCAAAATATTTGTGGCGATACCCCTAGGACGTTATCTGAGATTTCGGACTTAGGAGTAGTTTTTGACACAAAGCTTACTTTTGCAAGTCATATCAATTGTATTATTCCTAAGGCCTACTCTCTTTTAGCTTTCGTTAAACGCAATAGCAGCGATTTTTCCGATCCCTATACAAAAAAAATATTATATAATTCTTTTGTAAGATCTAAATTAGAATACGCGGCAATTATCTGAAATCCTTTCTATGAAATCCATTCACAACGCCTGGAAAAAGTTCAAAAGAGATTTTTGAGGTATGCTCTTTCCTCTTTAAGATTCGAAGAACCAATTCAATCTTATTATTGCCGATGCCTGCTTATTAGCTTAAACTCTTTAGTAAATCGGAGAATGATCGTTAATGTTTGTGTACGATGTCATTTGTCGTATCATAGACTCTTATCACCTGTTAGAACTGATTTGTTTCAACATACCTGGTAGAAGTTTGCGGAATTTCAAAACTTTCTACATAAAATTACACAGATCTAATTATGCCTGTAACAGTCTAATAACTAGAACCTAAAGAGTATATAATTCACTGTCCAATAATCATTTTATTGATTTTTCCGTGCCCAGAACTGAATTTTATAAACTTATTTGTAGTATATATTCATAATTATATGCATTCTTAACATACTATTTTTAAAATTTTTATAATTGTATTTCTAGTCAGTAAGATTATTATCTCTTTGGCTTAATAAACTAAACTAAAAATATGAACCTGATGTCGGAAAAATGCGGTTTTCAGGGGCTATTAAAAAATTTCTTTATTTCAACAGATACGATTTGATTGTAAAGAATTTTTGTTTAAACCCTTTTCCTCTATCTCCTACCCTCCGTCTTGAAAATGGGGGTTCAAACCCCCTCTTTCGATAAATAGCCAATAAAACAAAAACCGATGGGAAAATGCGAGGTACACTTTTCCCAAAATGATGCAAAAACCGTTCTTTTGCGTTAGAACCAAGCCAATCACACTACATAAGTAAATAATGGAATGGTTTGTTGTTGTAATTACATTAGGTTTCCATGCGGAGCCAACAAAATTTAAAAAAAATTTAATTGATTTTAAAAAAAAATATTTAGTTGGCTCAACATGGGATTGAACCACAGGTTCGAAAATCTTGCGCATAAGACATAAGTTGAAAATTTGCTGCACTGTGTAATCACTGGACATTGTTTGATCGGCAGACATGCCAGCAGATTGGGACTACCTTCTAGACGAGGAAGAGGAGGAAACTACTCTCCACTTTCTCTGTAACTGTTTAGCACTTGCCACCCGTAGACTGAAATCTATAGGTCAATTCTTCTAGCAATCTAACTGACCTTAAATCTGCTGACATCAGAGATTTAGATATGTTTATTAAAACTGCAAAATGGTTCAACTCCACTTAAGTTATTTAGTTATTTAGCTTATTGTGAATCTGCTGGCATCAGGGATTCAGTTTAGAAAACCAAAAAGTTCATTGTAAGATTAGGGGATTGTGGATAAGCCACGTGGTATTACAACTGGTCTTATCCACTCTAACCTAACCGATGGCGCTTACGATATTTTTTCTACCATGAATTTGGTAAAGCATGAAGTATTGTGGCACATAAGACAAAACTTAATGTTTAAAACGTTTTTGCTAGCCATAAAAAGACTTGTTTTGTTCACAGTCGCAATTTATTATTTTTATTTGGATTTATGAAATAGTTATTACAATTTTGCTAAGACAGTCACAAAAATCCAATACGATTTTTGACAGGTTTCTCATCATTGAACTCGAATGTTATTAACAATTATTTATTTTTTAATATTTTTGATTTGGAAAAAAATTTTGCAAATTTCTTCCCAATTATTTCTTTAGCTGCAGAAAGCTGTTTAACCTTTTTATAATAAGGCTAGTTATATTCAAAGAATCGCTTCCGATAATTCTGCTATTATGCGTACATGTAAATATGAGAAACGGTAATATTCTTAGCTCGTTTTCTTGGGTATTATTCACAACTGACACCTAAAATCATGTGGAAAGACGCTTCAGACACGTTTTTTTCGATCGAAACGAAAAATGTAAAAATTGAGGTACCAAGGTATCGATACTTCTGCTTGATACTTTAAATCAGAAAAATTTGAGAAGTTTTGTAAGGAGTCAAAAAAAAAAATTGCAAAACGAATGCAAAAATGGTTTCAATGAATTTTTCGTACTGCAAATAAACTTTTTCTGTCAAATTTCCACTTCTAATGATCATTTTTTGGATCCTGTGTTTTGTCACCTTAACTAAAATATCACCGTTGCAGCTTGCTGGTTCGTTCCTTGATTCGGAAAAATTTACTCAGTATTGGAAAATAATGAAAATTTGAATGAACTTCTCGAAAACTTATGGACACCTTTAAACATTTAAATTTCCGCCAATTATTTAAAAAATTAAAAAACGGTTAAATTAGCAGTCAAAAAAAATAAAAATTGCCACTGAAGTCTCTCAACGGTTACCCTGAGTAGAGGTATCTTAACACTATCTACCACTGATGCCACGTTTGTTACTTTATTTTTCCATATTTTTTGCATGTAGTTCCAGACAGAAAAATAAATGCGAAACGCTTCTATTGTGCTTTTTAAAAGAAAACTTTACAAATTCAATTTGTAACATACTTGAGGTTTCACTTTAGTAGGTTTTGTCGTCGTCATCACTGCTTCTTTACGATTTTCTTTCATCTTATCTTTTAAATTAGCTTTTTGCACAGCTAGGACAATGGTTGAAGTGGTGAATGCGGTCAATGCCAGACCCAAGCAAATCGAAATCAATTTCGCAGTAATAATCATTATTCCTTAAAATATACACATTTCCGCGTAATATAATACTTAGTAGTTTCTAAGCCCCAGACGTCTCAATCGTAACTGACTATAACAAATGCAAAATGCTCATATGTACATATATCTTAAGGGGTCTCTCTACCTAAAAATTTTGAAATTTCTAAAAAAAAATTTTTGACTTATTTTGAAAATATACTCGACACTATACTACTATCGAGTTGAATTTTTTTTATGGGTTAGCACAACTGTCCCTGACATCTGTCCAAAATTATTCGCCATTTGTAGTGTTGGTTCGCAATAAAAGTGTTTTCGGCGATTTTCAGTATGAGAAAATTTGTTGAGAATTTGAAGTGTGCAAGTGTGCAGATGTTTTTGAAATGCATAATCACAGGAGATGAAACATGGATCTACTCCCACGATCAGCAAACAAGCGAATATCGTGCTAAAGATGAACCGAAACCCAAAATTCTACGCCAAAGCCGCTCCAAGCCAAAGCGTTCTTTTTCCTCGACTCAAAAAAACTTCTTCGTGGACACCGCTTTGATACCATTGATAAGATGAAAGAGAAATCGCTGGCTGCTTTAAAGGACATAATAGAAATTGATTATAATCAATGCTTCAAAGACTCTAAAATCGTTGGAATAAGTGAATTGTGTAGGGAGAGGTGTACTTTGAAGGCGATATAATAAATGTGGATGAATAAATAAAAAATTTGCTTTTTATTCAAAAGTTCCAATTACATTTGATCACAGTAGTTCAGTGGACGCTCGGAATTCTTAAGTAGTTTGTTTTTGGGCTACTTAACAATTCCGAATTCTTAAGATTCTTGGGCAGTTTTTAAAATCAACTTTTTTCAAGAAAAGTACCTTTTTGTTACAATGCTACATAACCGTTGCATTTATTAATTAATTTTCTAAGCTTCATAGTCGTTTTAAATAATTATAGGCGTAAAATATTTTAGAAATACATACTTATATACATACATATTAAACAAAAATTAATGGATGGGTAGTTTATTCGGGTAATAAATCGACAGCTTAAATGACCGAAAATTTATAGATACATTATGTGCATCAAGGCCGTATTTAGGGGGGAAGGGGGCGGGGGTTGAGACCCCTCCCGCCCCCCCCCCCCCCGAAATGTGGAAACTTTATTCTAATTTTTTAGATTAATTGCCAATGGATGGAAAAAAAGTCAAAATAAAATCTATTTAACGATATTTTTTACTTCCATCGGTTTTTTTTATCTAAAAAGTCAAATATAAAAAATAAATTTGAAATCTTAGTTACACTAAGCGATCAAATCCGATTTGATTTCTTCGACATGAGGTTTGACTACGGCTTCAAAAAGAGAAGGTGATACTGAGCACTCCTGCATTCATAGTTTTTCTAGGTCAGTAACTGCTTTTGACTTAAGGTTTCGTCCTGAATCAGTTTGAAAGGTTTAAAAATTAATAAAAATAGAAAAAATTATCGGATCCTTGTAAAATAAGACTTGCTTGAAACCCATTTTTTCCTGAAACGTGACGTGATAGGAAATTTTTGACCTCAGATTCGTGTTCAACATGAAAAATTCTTTCGCAAAAACTCCATCTTATTAGCAAAACCCATCTTAAAATTAATTTTTTAAAGCATTATTGGTCAGAGCACCACGACTAGAAAGATCTCTTTCAATACTGTGACTTCACGAATTTAGGGAATATAAGCCAACCTCATCGGGTTCCTTATCATTGATAATGGCTCAAATTCCCAATGATGATCATTTGAAAAAAATAAGCCTCTACTATTTCTGGTAATTTTTTTGAGGTTGGGTACATCATCAGAAGTTGGAAGTCAATGAGTTAATGAAATTATGTTCCTCACGATAAAAAAAATGCACTAAAATGCACATTGAATAATATTTATTTGAAAAAATTTAATTTGATTATTCTGGGAATTTTTTGTCACTTTTGGCCATTTTTTTGAGGTTAAGATTAAAAAAATCGGAAAATTTTTCCCAAAATTTTAATTTTATAGGGTCCATCAAATGTATCATTGATTTAATTTATTGTATTTAAAAATCAGTTTGATAAAAATTATTTATGAATATTTTCTTCGAGTGAAAACCCCCCTCCCCCCGAAAAAATTTTCTGGCTACGGCCCTGATGTGCATTGTACACGGTAGCATTTTATTAAATAAAAGCACTTAAAGCGAGACGAGCAATGGGGCAAAAAATTAATTCCAAACCTACTCAGAAAACTTATGTCAAATCTTAAAATTTTAAGAAGTAACATACAAGTCAAAAATTGCCTAAGTTTTCTGAACAATTAAGATATCCTAAACTTAAGAATTCCGAGGGCCCACTGTATATGGTAATTTATATATCTACGTCTGCCGGTGGCAGACGTACCAAGTCATTGCAGTATCTTCTTTATTGATAAGTAATTTTCTTTTTTATGTGTGTTGAATTTTTGTAACTATTTAAAAATAATCGAACCTATCTATCTATATCTACGTATTTTACTTGGCAACTATAAATTTACCAATGTTTACATGTACGCCTACATTGCTCGTTTGCTGCAAGACTGCCATAATTAAAAAAAAAAAATAAAAATTTTATCGTTTTTGCGATCCACGAGTGCTCTGAAATCTTTCAATGCAATTTTCTCAAAAATTTGTTTTTTTGGCTTATGACTGTCGTGCAGCAAACGAGCGATCAAAAGTAGTTTTGATTTACTTTTTTCCAAAACAATTTTTTTGTTTTTTGGCCAAAAGAAAGCTCAGTGGTTTTCCTTTGACTTGTTTATTTATCAAAATAAACGAAGAGTAACTCGTGACTAGTAAGCTTTGATTTTCCAATTTAAAATTTAAATTTTGATTTTCCTAAAAAATATCAATACTAATCAATACAGATAAAAATTTTGTTTCGTGCATATTTTTATCTGCTCTGTTTATTAATAAAATGCTTACCAATAGCAATATGGATTCACCTCGTTTGTAACTATATCGAATGAGAATCGGGGCACTACAACGTTCGAGAGCTAGCTTCATGGGTGCTTCGAGTTATGAAATCTCAGCCAGCTTTTGGACCTCAAACTTCTTAAAGAAAAAGATCAGAGATTTCTTTTAACCCAAAAAAAAGGTTCCTTTGGAAAAAAAAGTCAAAACTATTTTTGTTTTTTTTACTTCTTTTTTCAAAAAATTGAATAAAAATCTATCGAAAACATGTTGGACAAAATTTTTTAAATGCAATGGGTGATTAGTTACATTGATCCGAAACAGGGGCTGTTTGACCAACATATCAAAATTATAGCCGCACCAATTCGGCGAGTTTGTGACCGATATCATTGGTGTGGTACCTACTACCCAATAAGACTAATCGTTTGAGCCCGATCGATTTAAAAAGTAGTTTCAAGTGAGATGAAATCATCTATAAGGGATGAACCAGAAAAAATTTAGAAAGTGAAAGTATTTATAACTAGTGCAGTTTTTTTCTATATTGATGATTTTTATCTTGGATCTACTTAAGTCAGCATGACGTGCCAACAAGAACAGCGCCGCAAATTAATACTGAACATTTTCTTGACTGATAAGACGAAGTCTAGACTAAGCATTGCAAAGGAAAGCACAGCGAGTTTAGCGACGGTTTATAACGTCATAAACAACTACAGCGCGGGAAACTCTATCTGCAGGATAGGCAGAAAAAGGTTGTCAGTACATATCGGGCTAATTCCACGAGGTCGACGAGATGTTGCAGCTACAGCTGGTACATCGCAATCAACTGTAATGCGATATAAGCGAATTCAAGGGTTAAGGACCTACAAACAGCAGAAAGTACCTGACCCGTCGGAAGCAAAGGAAAAATAGCGAAGACGCGTGCCCGAAAGCTGTAAGACAACTACCTAACCTAATTCGATTGCATGATTCTCGATGATAAGACCTACTGTAAGGCGGACTTCAACCAGTTACCTGGGAATGCATATTTCACAACAAAGAATTGGGATGCAACACCCAAAAAATACTTTGAAGTAAAATATACCAATTTTCCAAAACGTTTCATGGCAAGCTATTTACACCTGCGGTCTACGGAGTAAGGTGTTCATTACGACAGGAGCAATTTACTCCAGAATTTATAGAGAAGAATGCCTGCAAAAATGCCTTCTACCATTTATTGGACAGCACAGAAGATCCGTTTTATTTTGGCCAGACCTAGCCAGAAGTCATTACTCCAGGTCAACTATGGAATGGTATAAGGAAAATAATGTCACAGTGGTCCCAAAAGAGGCAAATCCTCCCTACTGCCCGGAACTTCGGCCTATCGGCCCAAGATTTGTGCAATTTACTTTTTCACTTATTAGCACTAAAATTGTAATCCCATTGTTCAATTTTGCCACAAAAAAGTTCGCATATAAGCCCCGTACAAAAAAGTTTTGTGAGGTGAAGAATCATCTGAAAATGATTCTGAAATGAGCATCTTGGAAGACCTTCAATAGGAGAAGTTTTTGACTCCATTAGTATTTTCCGCAAAGCGCTAGTATCTAAAAATAAGTTTGTGAAAGAAATTAAACCATATCAGCTTAAGCACAATATTTAGTCCAGAATAACTATTTTTTTTAGCACGTGCTTTTAAATTAAAATATTAAATTAAGATTAAAAACATGCATAAGAATGTACTTATGTATTTTTTTTTTTTTTTTTTTTTTTGCACCCCGGAGGTGAGGAATCTTCATAGATACCAGTAGTCCGTACTATTGGCATGCACGATTCACATACTGACTGGATCTGCTCAGTAATGCACTTACGTACTAAACCTCACCCCCGTGCTCGTCAACCACTATCCCCGCGGTGCTGCCGTTAGGTATTACCTAACGCTAGTTGGTTGGTAAATTTTGCATAAACGTACTATTTTTGTATGTTGTCTGATATCGACTGTCCACTTTTCTGATGTAATTTTTGGATATAGCATACCTAAATGGGTTAAGGTGACAGAAAATGAAAAGAACAATTTTGTCAAAAATTACTCAGAAACAGGAAACATTCGTATTGTCAGTATCCGTTCAACTTTGTAATTAATTCTAGCGCTAATGGTTCCCGAGAAAACTGGTGTATCCGTATTCAATATACACATTTCCATATTTTTTTTTTTCATTATTTAAATAAACATAAATTCATCGGAAGCATTTGACGACTTTTAAAACTGTAGAAAAAATGTCGTACCTCGGACGAATGCACTATAGTCCAGAAACCCCATTTGGCGACATAAAATCGAATAACGAAGATAGAGCGCTAAAACTTCATATGTGTACTTCTGATTTAATCTTAAAACAAATATTAGAAAAAGGGCATAATAGGGTACCTGCCACGCCCACCTCTCATGCAACCAAAATTTGCATTTTTGTATATCTTAAGAAGTATACGTGGTGCGCTTATGAAATTTGGAATGAGGATGCAAGTTGCCAATATCAAAGGCCATACACCTTTAGTTAAAAAAAATCCAAAGTAGTATCTAAATAAAAAAAATTAATCAAATACTGAGTTAAACTATTTAAAATGCATTTATTGCGAAACCATAATTTTTTTTCATTATTAGTTCTGTTCACGTACTTTTCCATTAAAAACTTTCAGGGAGAGAGTAAAAGAGATATTGAAAAAAAATTATCACAAAGAGAAAACTATCAGAAAAGTACTTGTTGCACTCGCATTTACAATACTTCCAGGTTTCAAACCACAAATTTACTTTAACAAATATAACAAAACAAAATTATTGTTGACCTTTTCATATTTGACAGTTCATTTTTTTCGGCAACTGTAAATTTGTGAAAGTAAAAATTTTACTTTCAGAAACTTTCAACTACTATTTTCTCTCTCACATGCTTACGCTCTCGTTTTTCTCTCTCGCTTTCAAGTACGTGACACTTTTACTGTGAAAACTATTAAACTAATTGTCAACAATTTTCAACCATTTTTTGTACGTGAACAGACCTATTATCAACATCTAACTCTAATAAATATTTTTCACCTTCCATCCACACCATTAGCATATTAGAATTTTTCACCTGAATTGATTCTGAAAAATTAAGAAGTCTTCAAAAGATGCAAATTGTGCAGGAAATTCACACATTATCACGTTTCACTTCATATCAATAACTAGGACCATACTGGACAATATTGCTAGTTCTATTTCATAGAACCCAAACACGATTGTTAATTTCACTACAAAAACCCCTACACCTTTGCACAGCTATTTCGCGGTAACTGCAACAATTACTGCAAAAACTTTTTAGTACGTTTTTAGTACCTTGATTATTATTTTCCACTTCAAAGAAATTTACCATTCTGTTTACCGTAACAAAAAATTTACAGTTCTTATATTACAACTTCGTGCGCGCGAGTTACGTCAGGAGCAGTAACAGAAATCCAATTGGATAATGTTCATATTTGAACATATAAAGTGCATATTGTTTCCAATCACTAAAGCGAATTGTACGCAATCTGCATTATAACTTTACTGCTTCTGCCGTATACAAAACCCATTAAAAGAACAGATATGATAAACAGGATGTAGTCATCCTAAATAAATATTAAGTTGGGTTTTCCCAAATATATAAAAGAATTGTTTCTTAAGGAGCCAAACACAAGTAGATGAGTAATAACCACATGATGTGAAAATCTCTTGGAGTTTCCTTATTTTTTATAATTACGTTCTGTTTGTTTGTCATAGCATATATGAAACACATGTATTAAACAAACAAACAAAACAAACTAAGGTTAAAAAAAACTGATCTGCGATCAGTATATAAGTAAGCGCCTGGTTATATTGGTGCTGAGTGTTCGACGAACACAAAACATTTTCTTCCGTGCTCGGTCAAGGTGGTTACATTCAGCTCGTTGCAGAGTTGTTTTTTGTCAAAATATACTCATTTGTTTAATATTATTTTGTATGTAATGATACTGTTTTGTAAAATAACTCATTGCCACCCTGAATACTCGGCGTGCTCGATGTACAATACACAGAACATATCGTGTTCGGTGTGAGAGTGAGTACAGACTCTCTCTTTGTGTTCGGTGCAACAACAATTTCATGATGTTCGCCGAGCATACTCGCAATATAACCGCAGCCTAAGTAGAAATAAGAAACAAAATTAGTCTTAACCCTCTAACCCGCAAGGCCGCCCTGAGGCAGCCTTCATTCTATTTCAATTAATAGATAAGTGCAAATTTATTTTTTCTTAAATATTACGTTATATTTTGTGAAGGCAGCCTCAGGGCGGCCTTGCGGGTTTAGATCAAAATTTGTGTTTTTTTGCAAATTACATATAGGGTGTAAAATTATTTTTCCCTAGACATAATATATTTACTTTAGACTTTTATAGAAACATTGGAAAGTGATAATCGTAAAACAAAAAAAAATGGCAGCTCGAGTACTTTTCAGCTATCATAATCGTTACGTTGGGTTCGAAATTGTGTTGCACAGTGTTATTTATTAACTTTTTTCTTTTGAATAAATAAAAAGTAAATTATAAATTTCATTACTAATTATTTTTATATCCATTTTTTTAAGTTTGTGTTTAATAAACATTTATAGCAATGAAACAATGTTCTTTATTTTTTGGCTTAAACCCGCAAGGCCACCTCAGGGCAGCCTTTCGTTTTTCTCATCTAATAGCTAAACCCTAAAACTAATCAAAAATGGACTTCATATTCATTTTTCTTTCAACACAGTAGAATCGAAATTGCATAATTACTCTATCATTACGACAAGTTATGAAGTATAGGCTATAATTTTATTAGAAATATTTTCATGATGTAAGATATAAATTAATACTGAGCTTTCGTTGTGCTCTAGGGAAGAAGTGAACGAGGCACAAGCACAATAATATCATAAAATACGATTTCTCCTTTTTCTTATTTTTTCCTTGGTTCGGAAAAATTTACCCAGTACGGTAAAATAATGAAAATTTTAATGAACGCAAAATATGAAAATATTGTGGTCGTTTGAAATAAATACAAACTTTTAAATTTCAGCTAATAATTTAAAAATTAAATGGGAGTTAATTAGCAATTAAAAAAAATTAAAAATTGCCGCTTAAGTCGCCCAACGGTAACCTGGGTAGAGATATATTAACACTATTTACCACGGGCACCAAGTTTAATACTTTATTTTTCCGTTTTTGTATGTGGTTCCAGACGGAAAAAAAATGCGCAACGCCACTATTGTACCTTTTTAAAAAAAACTTTTCAAATATAGTTTGTAACATACTGAAGGTTTCACTGTAGTAGTTGGCACTGGATTTACGGTTGTAGATGTTGTGCTAGTTGTTGTGCTAGTTGTTGTGCTAGTTGTTGTGCTAGTTGTTGTCGTCGTCTTCAATGCCTCTTCCAGCATATCCAACTTTTCACGAGTTTCCCTTAGCTCATCTTTTAAATTAGCTTTTTGCACAGCTAGGACAATGGTTGAAACGGTGAATGCGGTCAATGCCAGACCCAAGCAAATCGAAATCAATTTCGCAGTAATAATCATTATTCCTTATAGCAGTCCAATAGATATATCTGAGAATTTACATATAGATTTCTCCGTAATAAAATACTTAATAGTTTTTAGGCCCAGACGTCTTAACCGTAACTGACTATAACTATTTTTTAAATGATCGTATCAGACACAAAATGCTCATATGTACATATGTATATCTTAATTGAGTTTTTTGATTATATTATCACTTAAGATTACCTATCTAATCTCAACATTCGGTATAAATCTAATATTTTACGCCAATATCTATAAAGCATTTGCAATCATGCAATACACTTGCATGTATTAATGGTAATTTATATTCCTACGTATTTTACATGGCAACTATAAATTTACCAATGTTTACACACATGCCTATATATGTAGTTGTTTGGACAAGATATTTTTAAGCTCATACTAATACATGGATAATCTCTCTACTAGATATTTGTAAAATTGCCTAAATTTCTAAATGGCTGAACGGAATCGAATACAATTTTGAAACGTTATTTCAGAAATAGAATATATGAATACGATTGACGGTTTTAAATAACGAAAAAACTACAAAATGGAAAAGAGTATGCTGATTTTAATGAATAGGGGCTTGTTGGAAAGGTATTATTATTTGAAGGAAGGACGACTCGAAAGTCAGGCACTGCGACCTATAAGATCTTTTGTACCAAAGCCCCAAGAAAGAAAGAAAGGAAGGGAGAAAGAAAGATAGATAAGAAACATACCCAAGCCGAGAATCGAACTCGGGTCTCCAGAACTGTTCCACTAGACCACAGTGGCGATGGTAGGACCTACAGTTTAACGCCGATTCCGAACGGCTATGTGGCAATTTTTTTATCAGCTCGGTGGTCTTGCCATTACCAACCAAGGTTTGTACTTGTACACATTCTTATAATTCTCATCCACTTCATATCGGTAGTGAATATAAGAAGTTTATGAGAATTAACCACCAGACCAAGACGGGAATCGAACCCGCAACCTTCTGGATGAAAGTCTAGTGCACTATCCACTAGACTATCGAGGTCGTCTTGTTGGAAAGGTAATTAAATAACAAATTTTATAAAGTAAGAACCAGAATTTTTTCAACACTAGATAGCGCTCTGATTTTTTTTAAACTCAAATTAGTACTAAACGAGTTAAGTTAAATAAACAATTCTAAGAGAAATAGAAAAATATAAAATAAAGATTCTCTGTATTTTTGTACATAATTTTTTAACATATTGCAAAATTTAGCCCAATAGATATATGGGTTTATACTAAAACTGTTCACTGCATTAAGTTTCAATATGTTGCAATTGAGTTTTGTTCCTTTATTAAAATTAAATCATTACAAACATGCATATTTTACAGTCAAAATTATTTATTTACTTAATCTAACTTGTGTGAATATTAGGCCGGGGAGATTTGTATGAAATGAAATTTTTTGATAACGCGTCGTCGAAATTACGACACCTCTTGTCATTACGAACAAAAAGTTCTTCTACGGTATAGGTCTAAAACGAATTTCGAGGCTCCGGAATTTGGCTGTTATGGAAAATGTTTAGTTTATGTAGAATTTTCAAGGCACTTGAAATTTTTGTAATTATTTTTTCTGTGAAAATTGGTACTCGGGGACTTTTTCGTACGAGGAGTTCATTTTTCATCGAACTTTTATTTTTTTAATTTTACAGCAGTGCTAATTTTATTCAAAAACAAAATTTTCTCTATTTTCTTTCATTTCATTCATTTATTCTTTATTTATTTTCTTTTCGATAATGAAAATTTATTATTTTTGCCGAGGCATATGAAAATAACGATATAGTATATTTAAATATAGCTGCGGTATCGGTTTCCAAATCGCCCCAACCTAATGTATATATCGCCATCTTAAATCCATAAAGCCGTAACTACAAAACATTTTCAAAATCGACTTTTTGAATGGATTCATTCCACATAATATGTGTATGGAGCGAGCCAGTACGGTATTTTTGTGTACATTGGGTTTAAAAAACGGGTTAAAAATTAAGCTGTCTTTGCACGCCATTCAAGCCTCTAAGAGGGATGGGTTAAAGGATTTCTGTTAGAGAACATAAAAGAACACCAAGGATTCTGCAAGGCTTACTAAAATCCTGTCAAAGCACCATATGATCCCATCCTATATTAGGAAATCGGATGGTAAATGGACGGATAAGGCTGAGGAATCCTTGATCTTCTCTTAAATACACATTTTCTGGTTGTAAAATCAACGGCAGCGATTGTCTGCGGTGCTTCCCACAATTGACACAGCGCAGGTGGCAACCGAAATATCGCTGAAGAGAAACTCGCAAAGGCCATTAAAATTTGTACACCCTTTAAGTCACCAGGCCCAGACCGCATAGTCCCCATTATGATATAGGTAACTCTGCATCGGGTGTTACTACCCTGAAATCTTTAAAGCAAATCTGAAATTTAATCACATGCCGGCAAGCTGGAAGCTAGTTAAGGCCGTTTTTATAGTAAAAGCAGGTAAAAAAGGTCATGAAAAACGAACGATTTCAGACCAATAAGTCTGACATCTGTCGCTCTAAAAACATTCGAAAGGCTTCTAGAAATCTACTTACGGAAGTTGCTGGGTAATTCTGGTATATCCTTGAGTGCAAACTTAGTAGGGGTTCTATCACCACTACTCTGCATGTGCGTTATAAACGGTATTCTGATCAAATTGAGCAGAAGTGTCAATATTGTGCCATATGCGGACAACGTGACTCTAGTAGTATCAGGGTTGTGTCTTAATGTGATCAGTGAGATCATGCAAAAGCCACTGTAGGAACTCAGTCTCGGACTAATGTTTTTGACCAGAACTAAAACTCCCAACTTTGACCCTCCTAAACTCAATAATCAAATACTAACCCTGTCAACTAGTCTTAGGAACTAAGGTGTACCAAGGAGAACTGAAGGATAAGCACAGAACACTGGGTGAAAGAACCGAGCATCATTCTATGCCAGTAAACGAGTGATTGGTAGGAGATAGGTCCTCTTGCACATCTGATACCAATGGGTCTCTTTATCGAACAGACAGCAACCATGAGCGCGATAAGGTTAAGGGAAGCGGGCCGCTGGATAGATAGACCTTACGGCCATGGAAGTCTGCTTATGTCAAAAGGGGCTACAAATTCTAAACAAAACAGATAAAGTCATCCCGTCCATGACGTTCTCCAAAAACTTCAGTTGGAATCCTTGGTCGAACAGATATTTACACCACTAAACTCGGTCAATCGAGAAATCTCTACGAAACTTCCTTGCAAGACCCAATAGTGGATGGGCCAGTTGACAGCCTGCAAAATAAGTAAAGTGATGTGGGCCGACTACAACTGGAAAAAACTATGCAACTTATAAACGAAAACCGGAAGACATCTCGAGATTGATGGTGGTCATCAATAGTTTCTAGTTCATTGGTGAGCAAGCAGCAAAAACGAGAATCCTACATGACACCACTTGCCACTTCCATGTGAATTCCCAGTTTTGGGATGAACCAGGATGAAGACCCTGGGTAAATGTTACTTCAACAAACTTGGGGAATCATATTAAATAAGTCCAAACGAACTCCTAAGCTTCCGAAATCTGTCGGGATGGATCTGATTCCCCCGCCTTGTCCACAGAACCAAACAAGCTGAGGGTATGGTATCAAAACGGCGCGTTAGCGTTAATTGGCTTCTTGGTACGAACCACCACTGTAACAACAACATGCCATCATGCTCAGAGCCCACAAGTTATATACCTGTGATGTATTGGGTGCCTGGTGCAAAACAAAATTACAATTTCTGGAACAGTGTAAGGCATTTAATTTTGTAGCTTCTGTTTATCTACTCCTATTCTCATTGATACAGAGAAAACCTGTGCTTACCGTATTCAATATACACATTTCCATTTCGATTTTTCATTATTAAAATACCTACAGAAGTTCATTGGAAATTACAACATTTGACGACTTTTAAAACTATAGCAAAAATGTCGTAACTCGGAGGAATGTTTAAATAAATTAATCTAATTTGAAACGTAAATAATAAATATTGTATGAAAAAACCAAATAACTTTGAAATTTGTTTCACTAAAAACTCATCTATCAGCGAATAGTGCAAAATAATATTTTAAGTGACGATATGTAGTAAATTTATAAAAAGATAATTAAAATAGTATAATGTTCCATAATGACTTAGCTTCCGTAAGTTCACTTCTACTTCTTTAATGGCCTACTATAAATTAATAATAATGGACTTATCGTTGTATAATGTGTCGATAAAGAAATACTGGAAGAAAGTGTCGGTCAAAATTTGAAATGATTGCGGCACTTTGAGCAGTGTTCTTATGTCCGAGTTTGATTCTGGAGTAAAGTTGCCAACACAGTAGAATCGAAATTGCATAACTGCTCTAGCATTACTACAAGTTATGAAGTATATTTCTGAACAGAGATAGACTACAATTTTCATGATATAATATATAAATTAATACTGAGCTATCGTTGTGCTCTAGGAAAGAAGTGAACAACAAAACTTTGCCCCTCAACAATTACTTACTGATATGGAGACAGGTGCAATCACAACAATGTCATAAAATACTTTTTCTCTTTATTCTCAACTTAGTTTTATACAGCACATTCAATTGACCCAAGCGGTCGGCTTTCCTTCTACCCGATAACCATTATATGCTGCCGCTGATGCTGCTGCTGCCAGCTCAGATCGGCGGCTCGGTTCGCCAGCCCAGTATGATGGTGCCACCTCGTATGTTTGCATCATTTTATTACTATTCTTTATTGCAGATAGGATTAACAGGAATATGGCCAACTTTCCAACAAGTATCGATTTTACAAGTAGCAACTTCAACTTGGTCACCAAAAATGGCACAATTGCCGATTGTATTAGAAATGGAAGAATGAATAGCGGCAATACTTTCGTAACCATATCATATTTTTTGCCACGACCTAAAACGAAAGGGATATGTATGATCATGATTTAAATACAATTATAGTTCGTTAAAAAATGCCACACTTACCTCGTTCCGTGTTATCACTCAACCAGCGCCCATGCATAATTTCACGCAAGTTATCGCCATTTAAATTCACATTGACAATGTCGTTGTTCAAATCGAGACTCACATTTACTCCTGGTCCTACATTGTAATGGTATTCGCTGTTGTTTGTGGAATGTAACACAGGATCATCTAATCCTAACTCAGGATCTGGTATATTTGCGCGCTTACGGATTTTTATCTCTTTTTTACTGTTACTGCTGTTGTCTTTGTGATTGATGTGGTATATATGCTTCCGCTTGAGCCGTTTCTTGCTCAATTTTGACAAATATGTGCCATCATCTTTAATCAGTGTAGATGGATATGAATTCGTCGCATCGGTTACTTTCTCATTCTCCTGTTCCTGCTCCTCGTTTTCTCTGATATTGTCACTGCCCAAAAGTTCTAATTTTACTGTTGTTACAATAACATCATCACTTGATAATTCTTCCTTTAGTTCAGTTATTTCAATTGGCTGTTCTTCTCCCTCGCTATGCGCCGGAAGAGAAGCACCCTGATCCTCATCTATATTAGGTTCACCCCAAGTTGGCCCTGATGTATTAATGCGGTCTCGCAAAGTTTTCTTATATTCTAATGAAGTTTTATTCCCAAGGTACGTGCTCTTATAATTCTTATATATGCCCATAAAGATATTTTTCAATGGTTTGGCACGCTTCCGAAAAGCAGAGTGCTGATCCTGTTTTGTATGGTCATCATCATCTTCATAGCTACTTGCTATGCTGCGGCCTTCCTCCATCTTTATACCTTCACTAATTTCACTGCTCTCCAGCAATGGGGATTGCGACTGAGCCTCCTGATCAAAGTACATTGCCTTCACGCTATCAGATGCTGCAACTACAAGCTTATCTGTCATATCCTTAGTTCCACCCGTTGAATTTGTACTTGTTGTCCTTAGAACCACACAGATTATTAACAAGAATCTCACTAACGTATTCATCTTGTAAACATTTCACACAGAAACTTAACTGAAATACAATCAATAGTACTTCACCACCGATACTTTTAACGTCTATACACAACAATGATCGTCAACGAAGTGTGCTGGATTCTCGATCGTCATGGATTTTATTAACTCTCTCTCACATATTAAATGTACCATACAAATGCAGGAATTGTTTCATACTAAATGAATACGCTAGTGCCACATATTGCAAAAGAAAGCAATCGTATTAAGCCAAAATCCAACCACCGCCACAACCACCAAGCACATAAACACAAGACGCTCAAGAACTCAGTCTACTCGAGTGCGAGTCTTGCTATTCTAGAAATTCCAGAATTTGAAATTCTGCTTCTGAATTGTAAACCTAGTTAGCGAATGAATGCATAGCTTCGAAATAGAACACTGCCACGCATGTTGTGTTGTTAGCTTGATGCAACAAAGAGAAAATGCATTGAAACTTGTGGCAGAGCAGCAGTGGCAGTGGTAGTGGCAGACATGCTGGCCATGCTTTCATTCTGAATGTGAATCTTGTTTTCAGCACAACATTTAAGTGCTTCTTATGGCTTCCATTAGCATCTTGTTCTGCTTTTGTTATAATTGAAATTGTTACTGTCGTATTTGTTGTTGTTGCTACTTTCTGATACCGACTTGTCTTGTGTATTATTGATCGTAATCTGGATCCTCCTCACTTGCTTCATATGTTCGAATGTCAAACATAGTGAAGAAATATGAACATATATTCAGATTAAGCTTACCACAATGAAAAACAACTTCATAATAAGGCGCAAAAACATTCGGTTCAACCAAGAAATTCTGCTGGTTTTGCTTGGTTTCTGCTCTTTGCAATCTCACTTAATACGCACTTTTCTGAAGTAGGTCTGCCTCTTCTGATCACATGTATATGGCATTAAATCATTCAAGCTCTTTACGCAGTTAATTATTCATTTATTTCTCTTTAATTTAGTTTAATAATTGCAAACGAATATGGTCACAGCAATCATGGTCATTACCAAGTAGTAAAAAGTAGTAAAGTTTCATACACCTCATACTCAGCCAATACCTGATTTTTAAATGGAGTACTCTGTATGCTTACATACATGATCATATGTACAGTGGTCCCCATTTGATTGCATCAAAAATTCTGCTTTATCTCAACATGATGTACTGGAATTCCATCGGACGCAATTAACCAGGGTTTGCTGCATATGATTTCTCATGTGAAAGTTTCAAAAAATTAGCCAGAATTTATAAAGTACATAGAGAGTCGGCAAACGTTTCTGTACTTACTTATAAAATTGCAATCGAGAAAGTTTATCATCATCGCAGGTATTTAGTTAAATAAATGAAAAATGTTTTCACAAAATCCGCAATCCTTGCAAACAAAATTGAGTTCTGAGAGCTCAGTATACCGGCAGGCTCTTTAATTATTAATATTGCATAAAATGTACATAGACGATATAAAATGTCACAGTCGTATGTTTAATATCTCCATAAAAAATAACTAAATTGAATTATTTTTATAACGTTTCATGAAAAACAAAAGTATGAACTAATTAACTACACTTAAATGTTGAACTCTAGTCCCCGTTGTGGCAAGCGAAATCACTTATTGCCGGTATTGGCGAACCTATGAAATTACAAATATCTAATTAAAGTTTTGAGCAAATGAAAGTGTCGTAGATAGTACCGTGTGAAACGTTTAAATAGAACCAATCAGAAAAATTTATCACTACTTATGAAAATTTAAGCCCGAACTCCCTACATTCTGATAACCAATTTAT
This sequence comes from Toxonevra muliebris, assembly GCA_963691655.1. NCBI lineage: Eukaryota > Metazoa > Arthropoda > Insecta > Diptera > Pallopteridae > Toxonevra > Toxonevra muliebris. Next base: position 1,050,025 of record OY829327.1, on the reverse strand, counting down.
CAATTGATATGCATAAGTATGTTTGTATATGGATACAAGTGTGATGTATGTATTTACTCGAAATGAAAGTAAAATTTAAGCAAAAATTTATACGTCAATGTGTATTTGTCAAAAATTTCTTTACCACGTTCAATAATTAATAAAAAAGGTTAAAAAATCCTAACATTAATGTACGAGTAAAAGTAGCATGAACAGAAATCATAAAATTAAGAAATGAAAGCGAATAGCGACCGCATTTCCAAAATACTTAACAGTAACCAGCGCAACGATGACATAAAGACGCGTGTTCTAATAACTAATGACGCCATTTTGCCATTTGCATTGAAAATGTTTTCTTCAAAGAGGAAAATGTTTAGTTCTTCGTAGCTGAACATCAGATACCCTACAATTATTATTCTGGTTGGTTTGCTGAAAGTTTTATTAACTCCAATTTTTCTATACGTACATAAGCATGTAGAAGAGACAGGGTCAGCAGGAAAAAGTTTTCAACTTTTCCCCATTGAATTGGGACTTTGGGATTTCAATCTGATTAAATGATTCTTAAACATCATCAACTTTGAATTACGACTGTTTAAAATTTGAAAGGTCATTATTAGGATTTCGAATTTATGATCCGCACCCTTCGAGTATAGCTTTTCGGCTGCCTTTTTAGTGTGAATGAGTTCCCCACATGAAATATTTGTGGTAGAAGCACAGGTAAACATGTATGGGCACGTACAAATTTACTGACTGATTTAATATAAATATGTACCTGTATATACTTGTATATACTTATGTATATATGCATGCAAATAAAATAATAGCGGTATTCACTAGTATTTAGTATTTAGACTTTATGCTGTATTTTTGATAAATCTGATATGTTTGCAAAACCAAATACGAAACTACGAGGCTGCTATATAGCCTCTTTAGTGCCGAGAGAGAACCGAGCTAAAATTTATACATTTTTTCGTTTCCTACTAGAGATATGATGATTTTTAATATTTCATATTTTGCTAAATACGGAGTTTTAGTCTTTAGAGCTCCAAAGAAGGAAAACCGACGTCACAAATTTTTCTCATGCTCTACTTCGCGACAGCACGAATTAAAAGTTTTGAAAAGTGAAATTTTAATACTTTCCTTTTTTAACTATATAATTTTTTTGGTTAAAGGTATCTTCACGTTTGAGATGGTGTTCTAAAGCTAGTAAAGATAGTAGTTTTTGCGAATTAAATTGAAATCCACATATTTAATGCCCACGATTAATAACGCGAGGCTAAAAATATGTATATTTTTCTGACTTTTCGTGGTTTTTTAGCTGACTATAGTCTCTATACGGTTAAATGTAAGTGGCATATGTTTCTCAGCCGTCAAGGGCACATCTTTTAAAAGAAAATAAACTTACGATAGACTGGTTCCGCCTGCTCCTTATAAAAAATCACTTTCAAATCTTTTAATTCGCGCTATCGCGAATGTGGAGCATGAGTAAAATTTATGTCGTTGGATTTCCTTCTTTGGAACCCTGAAGATTTTCACAAAGCTTGAGCAAAATCCGAGCTGACCTGGCTTTGCCGACTAGAATATATTATATGGAATGACTTCTGTCAAAGTTTTAGCAGTTTTTTCATAAAAAACTACTTAGTGCGACATATTTTTTGGGAATGATTCAAGCACCATATACCTGGCTGTTACTATGCCAAGTTAAATTACCAAAATTTTTTTATCTACTTGAAGTTCCCATACAAATATAACGAAAATTTGCGAAATTTCGGCTAATAAGCAAAGCTTTAGTGCACATATATTCAGCGAAGAGGATAATTTTTTCTGATATTGTAGATTTTTTATGGTAAAATTTCATAAATTTTCATCAATAAGAAAACAGTTGAAATGTTTTTAGTTTTGTTTAAAACCAAATCACCATAAGTGCGTTGACAATTTGTTGTAAAAATAGTGAATAGTGCTAATCTGAAATATATATAATCTGAAATGCCATCAATTACTATCCAAAATTCAGAAAATCCAGCTCACGAGAAGTGTTCGCAACTGAAAAACGGTTTATGGCGCTAGACTTATAATGATTCAATGTATTATTTGCGGGGCAGAAACATGAACTTTTTTTCGCCCACCTTAATATACAAACATATATCGGTGGTAAAAAAACAAACAGCCTAACCCGACTTAAGATGGAATATATTTTATCATATATTTTTGATTATAAATACTAAACAGGTGGAAATTTTTAAATAATTTTGGGAATCATATATTACTTCAAGCATGGTCTTTTGAAACAGTGCTAAATGTAGTTTCTATAATATTTCTATACAAAGCTATTAAACTTTGCTGATAAGAAAATAAACTTAAGATGTTATTCCTTTTTATCACAGATATATGTAAGTGCATAAATTCTGTATGTATAAATCCTGTTATGTCTACCACTGTATTTATTTGAAGTATTAGCCATAAACGAATTGAAGAAGACCTTCTGCCACCAACACCAACACCTGCAATGGCATTCGGGAAGTTGGTAAATTTCTTTTTCGACGTATTAAGTTAAATGGCTCGTCTGTCCGTTTGTGCGCGTTCGCAGCGCTAATTTGAACAAAGTTGAAACCGAACAAACAAAAAGTTTTCAAATATTTATACGTTTTTGTGCGCACGTGCACGTGTATGTGTTTATTATTCGTGATTTTTGGTGATGACAACTGTTGTCTGTGGTGGTCATACATTGCGACAACGAGGGGGCGTTGTCGTTGTGTTGTCTTTGGTTAGTGATAAAAATCCGACGACATCACAATTCCACACTCAATTGTTTTCAATCGGTCAACGACGACTAATTAATCAATCCAGTATATCGGGTTCTTCGCCGCATTTCATTTCTGTGGATTATTACTTTATTTTTGTGTTACGCGATCGTGTCCTACGTCCAGTTTTTGTTATTCTCAAGGATTATATCTTCATACCTACAAAATGGCTGCCCAACAGAAAATGGTTTTAACTTTCGTATTGATGTGTTTCATTTTGAACGAAGTTGTGTGCCAACAACAACCTAATATCAATGATAGCGATGCCGATGTCGCTGGTTAGTTTTAAAAATTCTAAATTGCGTTTTGATTTAAAATTGAGTCTTTTGAACTCTAATTTGTTTGTATTAAATTATTTTCTAATCGGCAGAAGGGCGCACATTCAGTCATCACTTTCTGAAACGTTTGAGCTTTGCTGTCATTCCTGGCGCATTTGTTGTTGGTGTTATCACTACACTCCTAGCTGCCCTAACTGTAGTGTCAATGAAGGGTTTGGGTGTTGGTGTAAGTACTTGCCGTCGCTACAAAAAATTAAATGCCAGTACAATAAATCATTTATTTCATGTTCTTCAGATTGTTTTACTCATACTCGCCATTGGACAAATGCTGTCGCGCACATTGCCACAAGTACATGCGGCCACATATACTGCAGCACCTGCTCCCGTTCCCGTTGTCTATTCACATTCGCACACTCAGCAACCCGTTTGGCTGGAAAAGGAGTGGTAAAGTGAATGCCTGATATTAGAACTCAAATGCTGATGGTCCCGATATTACTAAAACCTCAAAGTATGCACGCATATGTGTGTGTGCGTATACAATCCAATAGAATTTAAATCGAAATTTCCGAGAACCGATATTGCAGTTTATCACCAAAACTGATGGAAACCAAAAATAGTTCTAAGTACTTTAGTTAGTTTAGATCCGTAATTTATTTATTTATATTTATTGCATTATTTATTATAAAGAGTTTTTCTTTTGCAACAAAATTGTTGTCGATATTGCAAAAGTAGATCTGAAAAATACGAAAAATAAAATTTTATACATTGAAAATAAAAGATTTAGTTCGCAATTATTTTAAATTCTATTTGATTATTGTAAAAGTGGAATTAACTATCTGTGCTTGCGTTCGTTTCGTTTGCTTGTTGATTTTTAACTTAATTTGTATTCTTGATGCCAGCTTTGGTTTATTTTTCCTTCCATATTTGCCTTTAACATGTATACATGGCTTATAGACAACAACAACGATAACATTGAATTAAACGTGCTTCCATATTCACTCACGTTTTATTGTTCGTTGTGGCACGAAGAAAGTGTTTCGGGAGACTGGCAAATAGGTCGTCACATATTTGTGGAACTGTTAGGAGGTATTTACGATTTTAAAGTGTGTCTGTGGTCGTGCAACAACAAAACCAAATGAAAATATCTTGTTTCCGTTATTGATTGTCCATTTGATGTTTTATTTTATTCCGACAAAATGGCACATAATCATAGTCCAAAATAAAGTATACTTTAACTCAGTTATACTCTAATGATAAGCATTGCTTATGGTATTAAAGTATACTTTAAAATACAATTTATTTTTGACTACCTTTGGTATGAAGTTGAGAACTGAAAAACTAGAATGAAATACCTTCTCCGTGGACATACACATACTTATTTACATCGAATACCTACCCCTCAGTTCCAAAGTGTAACAAATCCGAATAAAAAATTCTCCATATGAACCAAAACGGGTGCTGAAACCTTACGTTCCTGGGCATTTTTTGCTTATTTTTCTTTATATCTGTCTTATTCATAAAATTTATCTCAGTCTCTAATAATTCCGGAGGTATGAATCGTTTCCTAATTTCTATGATCTATTTCCAAGGCAAAGGATTATAGAAAATATTAACAATAGAAAGCATTTATTCAGTTTTTGGTTTTTAGATTGGTTTAAAAACCAAGCTGTCGTAGAAATATCACGCATTTTAATCTTTTGAAGTGTTTTTCATCGGTCAAAAATCTGTATCTTTTGAACTACTAAAGATTTTTTAGTAAACTTTTTTTTGTTGAATATAAAAGTCTTCAGTGTTTATTTTATTATACAAATTTAAATCAGTCAAACTTGGAAATTTGTACTTTATTTTTACATGAATAACTCAGTGCAAAATTCCAAATAGAGAGTTAATTCCTACCTTGTATTCAGATTTTTTCTTTCCCATCTGGTAGTTCTTTTATATCGACCCGTAACCTATAATTTCAGTTTATACTGAAACAATATAAAATTTGTATTATTTTAATTCTTACACGTTTCATGCCAGAGCAAAATGTGCTTATCATGGAAAACAAATACAATTAAAGTTCTGTCACACAAAAATCTCTATTATTTTAACATGCAAATAGAATAGAAGTTGGGGGAAAATATAAAAATTTTCCTCGCTAAGCGATATTCATTAATATATTGAGCTACATTAGTACTTTTAATGTAAAAACAAATGTGATAACAAAAACAAAACCAGCAAATACAAAAGTTCGGACTACTGAGGGACGGCTTTTTTCGTTTGTAATTATCATATTTGCCGTTTTTCTTCAAAATATTAATATAATTTTTATTTTTCTGAGCTTCGTCCAAATACATTGAAAATTTATACAGGAAAAATAACATTTTTTTTTACTGAAAATGAAAAACAAAACTTTAGAAATTTGTGATATCATCCAGCGTCGGAGCTTCTTCTGAGAGCAGACGTAGCTCTCGGCTATGAAATTTCGTACCATTTAAACGCTGAGATTCTGTATAAAAAAAGAAGAAAATTTGAATACAGATAAAAAAAGTTTGCCGGAACACGTAATCGCTTTCACAGTTGTTGTAACACGAAGAGAGAAACTATAAAAAAAAATAGAAAAATTCGATAATACCATTTGCTATTTGAATATGTGACGATAAAGACGTGTGATTGAAGATTTTTTGGTTTTTAACGGGCTCGCTCTCGGACTTAATGGGTTATACTTCTTTGGTAGTTTTGAAACAGCGAATATAAAATAGGAGCAGCAATAATTATAATCAATTTATTTCGTCAATTTTCATATTATGAACAGTTATAGCCTCAGTCATATTAATAATACGCTGTCATTACAGACATAGGTATACAGTAACTGTTCATTGAATTACGACCTATAACCAAATTGGAGTAATTTTGTCTTATGCCACTTATCAATAAAAAGCAAACTAAGTAATTAAGTTAAATACATAAATACAATATATTATGGAAATATAGTAAACCGTATAGCTAATATCTAATACTTTGTTGTTCCGCCTTTAGCTGTTATTTTATTCTATCTGGCATAATGTTGACGCAATTTATTTTTATTTGCTTTAATCCAACGTTATTTTGCTAAACATCAGTAATGTTTTGCTTCAATACTGCTACCGTAGGGTTTCTTCGTTCATATACATTGGACCTCAGATATGCTCAAAAATTCTCTGTGCAAATAGAACCGCAAAAACGCGTTAAATCGATCATGCTTGCCCTTGCTTTTGCTCCAATGTAAGGTTTTTTTACCCATGCTACAAACTGCGTTCTTAAGAAGAAAGCGTCTCCTCTGCTACAATATATTTCACAAGCACTTTTTTTTCAATTTGTTTTTTTACATTACAATTCGGAATTAAAGTCGCTAATAAAATAATATGAAAAAATTAAAATTTTGGCACACTTACTGTCTTATTGTCTTCTATTGGCAGACATTAAGGTAGTTGGGCCATTTTAATACATATTACCCTCTTACTACCCTCGTTGACTGAGTGCTTTGGTTAGGGTTAGGTTAGGTTTGGAAGGCGTGCGCGAACGCACTTCCACTCGGACTTAATTGTCCATTGTGTTTGCCCTCATTTAATTGCCTGGATGAGGCAAGTCTCTAACCACGGTTTCCGTCAGCTGTCCAGGTAATGTCTTTATTGCACCATTTGGTTCTCCGGATGAAGGTAAGAAGATCCGATAGTGACATAGAAAGTAAAGAATCGATTCTGGTCGATGTGGTGCTTAATGGCCATCAGTGAAGCACGACATTTCTTTATAATCTCCGATTAAACTATTTTGGATTCTATTGCCTTCATTGCAGTCTGACTGTCAGTAAAGATAGTGATATTCGAAATCGGAATCGTACTGTCTTGTAGAAGTCGAGCTGCTTTCTCAATAGCAAAAATCTCTGACTGAAAAACGCTGCAGCTGTCAGGAAGACGATACGACCGCCTTAGTTGCAGGTCATCAGAGTAGAGACCAGCTTCAGTTCCATTCTCCATCTTTGAGCCATCGGTAAAGATGGTAATACCAGCATTACCTGTTACCGAACCCGACTCCCACTCTTCCCTGGTTGAATAAAGAGTTGGAATTCTAGTAATAAAATCTAAATTTGAAGTCATATAATCCGTGGCTACATCTAAGTCAGCTTTGATTCCATTTTGACCCCTCCGCTTTATCTCACTCAAAATTGCAGAGTGTCCATAGTTTGCTGATCTCTACACGTTGGATTCTCTTAATCTAAGAGCTCCTTTTGCGGCACAGCCTTGAACAAACACCCGTAACGGTAAGAGATGAAATATCATATGCAGACCTTCCTGAGGTGCACTACTAACAGTCCCTGAGATCCCCAGGCTTGCAAGTCTCTGTATTTTGATAGGTGATGATGGGTCGAATGATTGTGATGTACATTCCATGAATAACGTACGGCGACAATCCCCATCTTTTCCCAAAGGTCCTTTTACAGGTATAGTATGCAGCCAGTCCCTTCTTCGTTCTCTCTTCGATATTCCTTCTCCAATTAAGTTTTGAATCCAGAATGGTACCGAGATACCTTGCTTCCAAAGAGAGATTCAGTGTCACTCCAACCAACTTTGGTAGGAAAAACTTAGGTATTTTTGTTTTCCTCGTGAACAAGACTAGCTCAGTCTTAGCAGGGTTAACTGTAAATCGTTCCGTCTAGCCCAGTCGAAAATTTCGCCAAGTGCTGATTCCATAAGCTCACTAATCGTCGACAAGAATTTGCCAGAGATCAATATTGCTATGTCGTCAACGTAGGCTACCACTCTCTCCATGATCCGTCAACGCCTTACAGATGGTTTCCGTGTTTAAATTATTGAAGGCACCTTCAATTTCAAGGAAACCTACTAAAGCGTACTCCTTAAAATCTAATGACTTCTCAATGATACCAACAACTTCAGGAAGAGCGCTATCCACTGATCTACCTTTGCGGTATGCGTGCTGCGCGATGTCCATTGTGTGAATGCTGATAGTCCCTCTTATATATGTGTCAATTAGCCTCTCAAGTGTTTTTAAAATAAACGATGAGAGACTTATCGGCTTATAATCTTTTGCAGTAGAGTGATTTAGTTTTCCTGCTTTTGGAATGAAAATCACCCTGACCTCTCTCCAAATCTTTGGCACATACCCATCTGTTAGACATCTTGAAAAGATTTGCATTAGATGAGGCCCCACGCTCTCAAGAGAATGCTGTAGCATGGCTGGTATAATTCCATCCGGTCCCGCTGATTTAAGCGGGTTGAATAAATTTATCGCCCAGGCGACTTTTTCCCTATCTATGACGTCTTGGATGTCAGTCCTTGATGCCCGGACAAGATTTGCCATCTGATTTTCGATGTCGGTCAAGTTCGTGCGACCAGGAAAGTGTGTCTTCATCTGAACCTCAAGAGACTCCTGGCTCGGGTCTGTCCATGATCCATCTTTCTTCCGAATGCTGCCGAAAGCTGTAGTAGCTCCAGACAGTATTTTTCGAAGTCTGCCAAGAGTCCCTTTTTGCAGCCTTAATTTTACTTTTGTATTCATTAAAACTGTTCCAATCCTCTTCTAGTCGGCTTAGCTTAGCCTTGTTAAAGAGTCTCCTTGATTTTACTCTAAGTTGTCCTAACTCTGCGTTCCACCAAACCGTTTTTGGTTTGGATCGTGGCGTAGTTTGTGGACAACAAAGTTCAAAAGATTTATTCAATATCCCTGTCAGACGTTCTACTGCTTTGTCAATGTTAGCATTCCCTTGGCCAACTTTGACTTTCTTCGATGCAAGCTTTTTGGGAAGCCGTTATTGAAAATTCAGACCAGTTCGCCCTTTTGGGATTCCTAAATGGCCGTGAGACCTCTACTTCAGAGTTTATGGTGAAAAGTATCCGACTGTGGTCCGAGAAGGAACAAATGTCTGATACCCTCCAATTATCAACCCTAATAGTATTGGAATCTGTGGCCAACGTTATATCAATGACTTCTTCCCTAACCCTGTTACGAAACGTTGGTTGATTACCCTTGTTGCATATAGTTAGGTTAGTAGAAAGAATATAATAAAAAATGGACTCACCTCTACTGTTGGTATCAGAGCTGCCCCAAAGTTCATTGTGACCATTTGCGTCACAGCCAGCCACCAAGTCCAATCCGCGTGACTCCGCATATGCGACCAGTTGCCGGATTGATTGTGGGGGCGGGCCTTCCTCATCGTATGGAAAGTATGCGGACGTTAGCAACAAGCTACGCTTGTGTCTGTGTTCGCATACCACCGTTGTGAGGTATCCTGTGCTGTAGGGAGTTAGAAGAAAAAGATTAATGCTTTTCTTGGCAACTATACAGGTTCTTATCTTACCTTGGGTTGGTGGAACATAAAGGCGATAGCCGTTTAGCCCTAGTCCGATAACCCTGCCTCTTACAAGCCAGGGTTCTTGAACCAGAGCTATGTCCAGAGCTATGTTAACACCGTTCAAAGAAACTTAAAAACGCGCAAAAGGAAGTTCCACCTGAAAGAAGGTTTGCGTAACAAAACAAAATTTCCTCTATGATATTCTTCTTCTTTTATGACACAACAGTCCATGGAGGGCTTATGCCGAGCTTTTTCGCGTGGATTAATGTTATGCCAGTAATAATTGTGCACGAATTGTGATAAACCTCCATTAGGCAGTTTTTACTTTTGTATGGTTTTCATTGCCGGCCAAGAGGTGGCACCGTGTAAAAAGAAATTTTATTTTTGATCATGCCGAGCTTTGAACCCAAGCACCTTGGGTAGCAGCCTAGCATATTAAACACTACGACCACTTCTGCAATAATTATAATTCATTATTGCACTCAGTAGATTTTCTAGCGCGGCGAGCCAATAATAACAATGAAATATGCTGTTAGAGTAAATGATTTTTGGAAAGTCTTCTCTTGACAATGGGCCCATTCCTTTTAAGTTATTTTGAGAAAAAAAAGAAAACTGACAGTAATATAAAATTGTAGCATTTTGAAGTAAGTTCAATTATGATATAGTTCTAAGTCCTTCTACACTCGTACCATTTCCTGAAAAGAGAAACGAGAATGAAAACCCTGACTCGTCGTCAAATGATAATGTAAGAGCAGATTAATAATAAGTATTACAGCGTATGCTCTTGGGGAATGTCGAGAAATTAAAAAAAATTAGTTTCCACTGAAATTGGTACTGACGATCTCGTCGATAGTATACTAGACTTTCACCCAAGATCCGCAGCCTCTTCGATTCCCGTCTTAGTCTGGTGGTTAGTTCTCGATATCGATATAAAGTAAATAAGAATTATAAGAAAGTGTACAAGTACACCTCTTGGTAGGCAATGGCAAAATTACCCAGTGTTAACAAATTGTCATACCGCCGAACAGTGGTCTGCAATTCCAAAAAGCTGGCCATAAGTCGAAAAATAAAGTTTTTTTTGGGGGCTCTGACATTTTAAATAGTTGCAGTGATAACCCTAGCATTGTTTTAGAACAACGGTTAAGTACAGCTATCCTTCAAAATTTTTGTTTGGCTTTTCAAGTCTAAGCAAAAATAAGAGTCGAAACGTGTGGAATTTTCAATTGGAAAAAGTGTGTTATTAAAAAGTTTATAAAGGTTTCGCCGATTTTAACAAAACAACATGCAATCAACTTGTAAGAGTAAGCTCTTTTCATAAATCTAAATAAAAATTTTATTTAACTATAATCAAAACATTAAATAAGTAATGAATTCAGCGGTGTTTTTATCATGTAAGCTGTTTTCTAGGTTGAGAAAAAAAGGGGTTTAAACGAATTCTCAAGGGTTCCTGCCGAGTTTTTAGTTTTAAATTATTAATTATTCATTTTTATAAAACATATAAAAATATCAGTTGCCGAAAGTTGCCGGAATGGATTTTACACAATATTTTCAACGCAATGTACAGATGCGCTATATTCTATGTCCCAGCAATTGTAACATAAAAAAAGTATTTGTATAATAGAAATTTTGTTGTGTAAAATTCGTACAGATAGGGGGAGAGGAAAGTTAAAGATTTTTGCGTCCAATAACCGTTAATATTTCCTTGATTAGCCATCCTCTTGTATTAACCATCCTCCTCTGTTACCTCCTTTCGTATTGGCAATAGGAACAACATCAGCACATATACAAAAAATCTAGCACCTTGAATACGGTATTTTGTTTTTTGAAACCCTCAAATGTCTGGTTTCGTCAAAATTCGGTATTTTTTTTTTGGAAATGGTCCACCATTTTGGATCCGCCATTTTGTTTTTTAAAAAACTGAGATCGAATTCGTAATTAACGAATCCAAAAACCCTCAAATGTCTGGTTTCGTCAAAATCAGATAATTTTTTTTTTGCAATGGTCCACCATTTTGGATCCGCCGTTTTCTTTTTTAAAAAACTGAAATCGGATTCGTAATCACCAACACCAAAAACCCCCTAGCACAAATAATCATTATAAAAGAACGATTTTTCGACTTATGGCCAGCTTTTCGGGACTCCAGACCACTGTGCGGCGTTCGGAACTGGCGTTAAAATGCAGTTCAACTGTGTTAAATTCAGTTCAGTACATCAACGGTACCCATACATATGTATTTACAATGTATGAATGTGTATTTAAATATTGCATTAGTAATCCATTATAACGAGTTTGTTTTTATTTTGTGTTTGTGTTTGCCACAGAATTTTCTTCAGCACATTTGATATACATATGACCTTAGAACAAAAGTGGCTTATATATTTAGCTAGATTAATTTTTGCTCTAGAAAATATAGCTTTTACTTTAGCAAAATATTCGAGTCACTTTTGTTCTAAACACGTCATATACAATACATGAATGGCCTCAGCATTTGCACATGCGGAAGAAAAAACAAACAAGTAGGCGCGCGATCGAGCATACAAAATATACAGATTACTTAATTTTTCAACTATTCGTTATATAGAGTTATTAGCAGACTGAAATCCTTCATAACATCGACCATTCGTTATATCGTCATTCGTTATACTGGACTCCCACTGTATATTCTTATGTGCAAAACATACATAACTACTGCCACAATTAAATAGAATAATTGTATTTATGCATGAGGATTTATCTTACATGTTGAACTACTTTTGCCTGCATGGCAGCATTTGGGTCAAACTCGGTTTACGCGATCGCGACTCTACTGAATACATTCATAGATTACTTGCTGAAAGTTAAAAGCAAGTTTAGAAACATAAATTGGACAACATACTTGTACAACACTGTGTAAAGAACCCAATTAAAATCGAAAAATGAAAGAAGATTTGCAACTGCAACATCGCTGTAAAAAGAAAATTCAACATAATTTCTTCTAGCTGGAAAGCGAAAGAAATTTTGCTCCGTTTGTAAAATGAGTGAGGGGTAATGAGCTAAACTGAATAACGCTGAGCTAAGTTGAACGTCAATAGATTTTGCGCTTTCGTGGCACAGTTGCACGTCACAACTTAAACTAAGCAGTTGTGAATTTCTACGATCGCATAAAAATAAACGATCCAAATCGATTTGGTCGACAGACAAACAAACAGAGAATATTAAAGCTTGTAAGGAAGACGTGTCTATAGCCAGGACTAAGATTAATTAATATTGTTGAGTCTACAAAATATTGTGAAGTATTACGATTAAATATTAGCAAAAGTGGCAACCATGCAAATGTTGTCATTGCAATCACAGCAACAGCAACAACTTCAATTTTCTTTTTATATGATCGTAGTTGTTGTTATTGTAATGAGCGTGCCCTCAAACCAACAACAAATAGCTGATAACGGCGAACTTAACGACTCTAGCGGTAATAGTGCGAACAATTTCAGCGAAATGGCGCAAAAATTGCTGCTAGAGGGCGTTGCGCGCAATGCTAACAACATGATAAAAAATGTGCCATACGTACGGGCGTCCATCCCAATGCGGATATACGAATGTATTCGTGAGTTCAGCATACTTCGCTGTACGAAATTGTTCGTGTTACAAAATATGGAGGGACGCAAGAATATGCCACACACGGGTAATATAACACGAGATTTTCTAGATCAATTCTTTGGCGAGGAAGAGCAAATGGGTAGTTTGATTACAGAAAAGTACACCAGCATGTCGGAGACAGAACTCAATCAACGATTAGTGATTAACTTTCAAAGATTCTTTAAGAGTCGCAACATTAAGCTACACTTTCTGCCAGGAATAATGGTGAAAATCATCCCGAGCAAGGAGAACAAATTAAAGTTCACTCTAAAGAAAACGAGTAAGTATATTTCATATTTGATGATCAAGAAAGTTAATAGTGTTGAATTAACAAAAATCTTGTTTGTATATTTGTATATTGCATAGAAACTAAGGCGTTCTTCAGCGAGAACGGCAAAGGACGCGCTACCGCAATTGCAACTAAAACAACCGATGAGACTGATGAGAGTGTAAGTGTTGAACCGCTTGATGGTGATGGAGGTGAAACAAAGAAGAACAGACGCAAAAACAAGAAAACTAATTCCTACAAGCATACCATCCTACAAATGGCTGTACCCGTTATGATTATGCCTGCTATTCTCATGGGCTCGTTTTTACCGTTTGTGCTGCCTGTTTTGAAAATGGCTACAATTTGGTCAATGATTTTAAATAATAGCGCATTCATTGCGGCTCTCATCTATGCGGCTAGGACGCATGCCAATTCCCAAGATGAACAACAAATAAGTTATGGGCATCCAGGATATCATTAGAAAATTAAACAACACCAACAGGGATTCAGATAATAGTAGAATGTTTCGTTATTATTACACAACCAGAACAACAATAAACAGTAATTTAAACATTTTTGTTTGGACATTGTATTTTTATTTTTTTAAAGATTTTTTTCTGTTTCTGGGGTGACAAGTTTTTTTCATTATGCATATTCTAACTCAATGGAGCTTAAGTAGAAGACTATGCAAATCGCAAAATTTTTGCCAAGCAGAAGCATTAATATTTTTTGCGAATTATGCAAACACGTGGTCAAACAGTGACTTGATTTGCGGCAACTTTCCGATTACCTAACCCCGAAACAGGTTCCGCGCAAAAATTCTCTGACTATCATTAAACATTATCGGTATTTTGTAGCTGCTAATTCTGCCATATTACGTTTTTTTCTATATTGTATAAGCTGCTGTCAAGTCGTAAAAAGTATTGTATTTTAATAGGATTTTATTAAATTGTTCGCCCTTGTTCTTAATAATGATGTTTCTTTTCTTTCTCTCAAAATTAAAAGAAAGTGAGCAACAACAGTACGATACTAGTAGTACTCCTTACATATTTTTACAAATATTCCCGCATTTAACATCCAGTAGAGCTCCAAACAATCTTACACGAAATCTACTACTTCATTATGAAGGCAGAAAGAGGACTAAATCTACCAACTATTTGAAAAAATTTTCATAACCTTGACCATAACCTTAATTAGAACTCGAACATTTTAAAACGAAGCGAGTTTAAAATTATGATGATGAATACCAGTTCCAAATAATATTTGGTACGTTTTTTAAATATACTCATTAATTTAATCTTGTCGTTTGATGGTACTGGTTCCTCATAAACTAGAAGAATATATTCCGAATCTTTATAACAATTTTTTATGCGGTTTTTTTCTTGTTCACCTCCGAATTCCTGTTTTGAGATACTTGTTGTTGTACTGATTCTAATTCTTTGATGATTTTGTCTACATCTTCTTCTATACATGAATATACTATATAGTAGTACTTCCGTTTATTTGAGCAAAGATCATTAGGGATGAAAGGCGAAGCTTGTTTATAACTCAAGAAACTTCTAAACAATACAGATAAATATTCTAATAGATTTGAAGATTTCTCCTCACAATTTTTTTGTTTCAACATAAATATCATTTTTTATTAATTTTTTTCGGTAAATTTAAGAGTAGAGCTGAAATGAAAGATAGACATATTGACACTTTGTGAACGAACTTCCTATTCTGCTGCGCTTCCGTTTCTGATTTAGGGGATTCATGTGACAACAATTAATGCAATGGGACAATAAAAGATTTTTGCCTGGATATGCCTAAGGACGATAGAATTAAGAAATAAAATCCCTTTTTTCGATTGTGCTGTTCACTCTAGAAATAAGAAAAAACATGCTAACTATTTTTTTTAAGAGTTTTTTATTTTCGTTTAAATTTTTGGTTATGTAAATTGTAATATACAAAATGTAATTAATGCACCTTATCAACTAAGTATTTTTCATTAAAAAAATATTAACAAAAACGAACTAAAACACATACACATACAATTATAAGCAATTTCCTTATGATTAAACCTTATCTCTATAAATTACCTAATTTATTTAGAACCTCTTGCGTTAACGTACATACATACGTAATTCTCATTATAATTGTCTTTATAATTTCATCAGTTATATAAAAGTATAATAGCAGATAATTTTTTATATTTTTGTTTCTCTACAAAATGTCGTAGTCGTAGAATAAATTTTGGATTTAGTGGTAGTAAAAGTGGAAAATCGAAAATTCAAAACAATTTCCATAACTTTTTAGGTTAGGTTGAGTTAGGAGTCGATAAGCTAGTAACAGGCACCAATTATAATTATTATAATTAAATACTGTACTCCTAAGCCCACATATATACGTGTATAACAATATGAATATTATTCAGCTTCAAGTCTTCAGCAATCCTTCTTCTCCATAATATTGGCCTGCTTGCGATCATCTTCGCAAATGTCCTCGTCATCCCAGCCCCAGATCATTTTCTCTTCATTCTCATGATTCAGTTGTGCGACCATTTCGTTGGTGATGTCTCCGCTGGTATTGTTGTTCACATCGGTCATGGATAAGTGGCTGCCGTCACCCGTACGTCTGACACGTTTCAATACCATTTCCTCAGATACGGATTTCAAGTCATAAGCTTGGCCTATACAATGCAGAAATATAATTTTAATTGAGATGATCGTGATATAATCATTTACTGTGCACAAATTACCGATTTTAGCCATGAAGTTAAGGAAGGCAGTTGTCCAATTGTATTGATATGTGCCGAGTTCAGCTGCTTTGTAATCCCATGGAAAGACATGATGATAGTTGTGCCAGCCTTCGCCGAATGCAACAATAGAAACGAATTTACTATCTACAGAGCTGATATTGATATCGTAGGGTTTCATGCCATAGAAGTGAGCGGCGCTGTTAACCAACCAGGTGCCATGCAGCGAGAGGGCATACCGCAGCATCGAGCATACGAAGAAACAAACTTGCAACGAGGATCCCATGACAAAGTAGGGGAACAGAGCGGGAATAACGAAACAGCAGATTGGCATGACAACGAAATAATATCTGAAACGAATGCGATGAGCCAGTTTTAGTAGAACTTGTATTAGAATTTGATTATTGCACTCACTTCCTTTGGAAACGAACCACTGGATCATTTATTACATCACTCATATCAATTTGTTTACCCTTTTCCTTGACATCGGGATGCTTTTTACACAACAACCATCCCATATGAGCAAAGAAGAAACCACGTCTTGAATTATGTGGGTCAGCATTGGTGTCAGTGAATTTGTGATGCACACGATGATCGCGAGTCCACTCATAGATGCTATTCTGGAAAGCCAACGATTGGCACAACATTAGGAAAATACGTAATGGCAGACGTGCTTTGTATGCTCTATGCGACCAAAGACGATGCACACCGGCAGTAATGCCCAATCCACCGAGAATAGCGTAGAAATAGCCTGCACATGAACAACAAAAAATTGCCATTAAAGTTGTTGCTTACACGTCTAACGACTATCAATTTCTAAAATCTGTACTCACCTATCAAAAATTCCAGATATGCATTCTCAGCGTACATCAACCAGACACCATACAATGCCGTCGAATGCAAAATCACAAAAAGCCCAATATTCCCCCAAACGATCTCTCTAACATAGGGTTTCGTTGGATTTGCTTCGTCGGCCGTTTTCGATTTCATTTGCAGCGAGTTAGATTTTATGACAGCAGGTTCGCCTTGACTTGGTACACGATCATTGTTGCTGGCAGATGTTGGAGCTGGACATGCTGCTGCTTTGTTATTATTATTGGCATCATTATTTGTAATTGCCGTTTCAGCCAATATAAAACTGCTTCCAATTATGTTGGGAGCCATTTCTGTAAAGAGTTGAAGAACAAGGTTAGCTAAGTGTATAAAAACTACGTAGTGTGTAAATTGCGATACAAAATGGTGGTGCGCCTGCGTCTTTGTTAAGATTTGCGCTGTTGGTTCATGTTTAAAAACAAGCATAATAGAATTCAAAAATGTTTTCAAAAATTCCCAAGCAAGTATTTCTATTCTCATGCAAATTGAATGCGGAGAAAACAAATACAACGACTGAAACATATATTTTGTACATTAATATGCAAGCCATGAGCTCTGCGGCTGTTTGTGCATTGCATTTGCAACCTTAGAGTTAGATTATCATGTCAATGGAGATGAGTTTTTCAACACTTTACTTGAGCAAAATGACAAATTGATTGTTGTTGTTGATGATGAGTTTATGTGTGTGGCAATTTGCCAAAACTATAATTTATTATGATTTGGGATTGTTTTTTAGAAAGTCTTTAAAACCATATCTATACGTTCAAATAACCACATAAAATCACAATCATTATCTCTATCGTTTGATATTTTCTTAAATTTATTATTAAACCTGTTCCCGAGAAAAGAAATAGAAACTCAAACAGGAAGTAAAATGCTAGCATGCCGATTTTTACGATTATATAATAATTCTAATGATAATGCTGCTTCTTTTTTTGCTTTTTCTTAAAAAAAAATTAATTGAATTTATCGACTTGACAACCTGAACTGTCCGCAGCTTAGCAAAGTTAGCTCCCATTCAAAAATTCAAAAAAAAAACGTTCAAAACGCTCCAACAAAACACATAATTTTTCTATATTCTCTTTTCAATCAGAAATTCAAGTCTTCATTTCGTGCGACGATGCTTTTTGAATGCTTAATTTTTCGAAAAGCGCACAGAAAAATCAAAAGCAATATTATTCAACAACAACAAAAAGAATTAAATTTTCAAATAAAATAATAGTAATGTGTTACTTCGAAGAATCATTACATGCTACCAAATATTTACATGAAGAGTGAGGTACACTACATTCATGTTCCACGTCACTCAACTAAGTTTGAGGTATGAGTATGTAGCGTTAGCGCTTAGAGTTTAAACTACATGCTCAAAGTTTTGGCCACTGGCTGAAATGAATACCCAAATGAAAAAATCAATATAACTAGCCAATATATGAACCAAAACTGTGACTAGAACAGGAAGTAATTTTATTGAAATGTTTGCGTTTGCTTTGAGAAGAAGGTCTTGATATTTTGCTATGATTAATTGTTTACGTTATACGATTTGCTTATTTTTGTTATTCTCATTCTTGTTTTTATATCAAAATAACTACTCAATTTGTGCCACAGTAAACAAAGACTCAAGGTTTTTTATTTGAGGCTAATAAACCAATAATCATAATCATTTTTTTCTAAATAATCATTTATTTCAAGTCCTTTTCTTACAGCGTGACGTTAATTACTGATGACCATCTCTATCGGTGGCACGTTGATCTCTTTATTCGTGCATGGAGTATAGCAAAAGTGATTTACGTTTTTCCCACTGCAATTACGCAAAAAATTCATACGAATATTAAAATACCAAATTTTTTACTACTTTTTTTACTTCAGTATGAAGTGCAGTATATTATCACCCACTGTACTTAAGTATATACCGAGAATGACATTGACAATATCATTGCACTTGCACTTTAGCTGTGTGCAACAGCTGCTGCAATTTAAAATGCAATTAAATGATGTGCAGCACACGAATACAAGTGCCACTGAAATTAGGACAGACACACACATAAAAATTTTAAGCAAATTCAAAATATCGAATACTTGTGGTTGCTTTTGTGTTTCTAACACAAAATCATATTCTACTATTAGAACAAGTCAGTCAGTCAGTCAGCCAGCCAGGCACGAAGCCAGCCAGTTAGCCAGCCAGACAGTCAGTTATCTGTAGATGCTTTCGCTTAAGAACACTATATGTGAGTGCTTGATAGTGAATGTGAGCATTTGCAGCAAATGCTGCTTGACAAGATCAAGCGACGACCGCAACAGCATCCACAATTTGTTGTGAGCAAATGCTAGCTATCTAGACTTTAACTGGTTGACCTCATACTTGTTTCTTGAATTTGAAATTGAAGTTATTATTAATAACGAATCGATTTCTTCGTGCCTTGTTTGTTGTTGTTGTTTCTTTAACTTTAATTTCAAAGACATTTGCAGAAAAATTAAAAATTTTAAATACTGGTATGTATTATGCAAGATACAAAATTACCCTCTTGAAAGAAATTTAAGATTAGCATTAAGTTATCTAATCAAAAATAGTAAAAGGGAAGTGAGTTCGCTTGCTCGAAAATAAGTGGGAATGGAAGTTGAGCTCTTTACCACAATTCTGTTAATAATTGTATTTGGTTTAAGTTTGCAATACAATAATTTTTTTTTCAACCAGAAATTTTACAAAATTTTCACTTAGTAGCTCATTATTTTCATCTACCATTAATTTTTTCATTTATTTTCATATTTTTTAAAAAAAATTTACATACAACTCTAAAAAAATTAATCATCCATTAAGAAAAACCAAACTCTCAAAATTTTATAAAATCAGTTCCGGCATTTGGATATTCTTGTTGTTGTACCAAAATAAAAATAAAAGCTCTAAAAAAACAAAGGTCAACCCTCAGCTAGTTGGCTATCAGTAGCAGCTCTCCACGTCTTTGATTTCTTTGTTTTTATTATTGTTTCTGCTTGTTTGTGTGTGTGTGTGTGTGTGTATGTGTGTGCGTATGAAATCGATTTGAATTTTCAAATATCATTGACTTTGTTTTTTGCAGATTTCTTTTGCATACATTTTGTATGAGCGTGTGTTCAACAGTTAAATCAATGTCAATGAAATTTTTAATTATACATTAATTTAAATAATTTTAGTAAATTCATCAAAGCAAAACATTTGATGCAGACCAAAAAATCTTCACAGTATACACTATCCCAATTTTATAATTTTATATAAAATTGTTAATTTAAAAATTAGTTATCTACATATTTTTAATTCTCCCAAAACTTGACAGAAGATGTCTATTAACCAACCAAGGTTAAACATTTACTGAGTCAGACCACATAGTGAGCCACCATCACAACAACATTCAATGGTGGCGACTGTGATGACGACTCTCACATTCCACCACGTTAATAACATGGAACTAAGAATTCTAAATTCGTCTCCCTTATATCGATATCAATATATCGATTCGATTCACTGTAACGACAATCAATGGTGAGGCCTCACCAAGCGCATGTGTTATGACGTTAACCATAAATGGTAAGTATATATCCCCATACGCATTCATCTATTCATCCATCGATCGATCTATACAGCCATCATCACGACGTCGTACGCGACCATAATACAAATATTATCACACATGGGACCCATGATGATGACGATGATCATTATGCTTGATGCTTGCGTACTTTTATAATTTCGCGTATTGCCTTTGCTTAGGAAGTTAACATTAAGATAATATAGAATATGCAAAATGCTTAGCAAAGAAATTTCGATTACATTATGAATTTCCAATTAGTTCAATTAAACGTGAAATATTTATTTATTTATTCTTTTTATGGCCAACGTACGTTTGCATTTTGTTTCTTACTTTTTGTTCTTTGTTTGCAATCGATCAATCGTACGTGATTCTTTTGAGGTAGCCTCGGTTTTGACATGTTTGAAACATACACAAACCGCCTGACTGACAGACAGTATATTTTCCAACGAAACTGGGCATAAAGAAGTTGTCACAATGTTGTGTGAAATATGAAGCTTTAGCTATAAGAGATATTGAAAATTTATTTAATAAGGGCGTAATCACACTGATTTTTTAGCTGCTTACTCCGCAAATAAAGAATTTAACACTAGTATGGTCGGAACTAGCGATCTTTTCACGTATGTGGGTGTTATAGGATTCGAAATGACATTATAGCCTTAAGTCGCCTTGCACTTTGAAATATCACAATCACCATTCAATTGTTTTTACCGTACTTACTCACCTTTAATATATTTACTCCTTTTTGTATTATCCACAAATGTTTTTTAATCCTTGTCGTTGTTGCAAAATTCACTTGAAAGAATTTTACAAAGCTTTTAATAAAAAGTTTCTTGATTCTGGTTTGTTTTTCACAAACACTTTCGTTTGAATTTTGTTTATCTTGGTTTCTTTAAAAAGTTTTTATTTGCATTTCAATCACTTTTGTCTACTGCATCCCGAAAAGGATATGGTACCGCACTGTTTTATTCTTTATCGTCTATTGTATGTTTTTTTTTGTTACCGATCGCTCCGCTGTGATCTTATGATATGCTCACTGCACGAGTTCAGTTCGCAAACAGTATATCTAGAAATAATTGCACCGAATTTTAAAGAGAATTTTTGTATTTGATTTTAGATCGAATCGAATGAATAGATTATCTTGGATCTTTGTTTCTTTTCTTTTAAGTTCAAGTCGATGCTTCGCTTCGCTTCAGCTCGATTGCTGTGTTCGACGCTTAATGACCTGAGTATGCGCTGTGAAGCTTTATTTGTGTGCTTTCAGCTTTTAGCTAATCACGTTCATTCGTTTGCCTAGGGTTGAACGATGACTATGACGACGACAACAACGACAACGACAACGACGGCGATGATGACGATGACAACAACAATGAAGATGATAGCGATGACTAGACGTAGACCATGCCCGCGATTTTCTTAAAACGCACACACTTGCGTGCCCATACATGCATACGGCAGGCTTATCCGGATCAGCGATCGTTACTCGTTATTGGTTTATTGCTCGGTCGGAAGTTCCAATAGCCAATAGCTCTTCCGAATGTGCGCTTGCGCTTATGCTTGTTCAGCTTTCGTGACTTTTCGGTCAAGTTGAGCAGCAGCACGTCTTGTTTATTTGATGATTTTTTTTTTTTTGTTGATGTCGTTTCTCTCTGTTTGTTGTTGTTATTTTTGTTTATTGCTGTTGTCGACTTTTGCAGCACCAGTTAAAATATGTTTATTAGATTATTAGTGTAAATATGTATATACATATGTACATAATACATAGTACAGTACACATACTAATACAACTAAGCAGTATTTAAATCTGCGACATGAAACAATTGTTATCCAAAGTCCAACATTCAAGAAATTAATTAATTAATTTATTTTTTATTGAAAACTTTAGGATTTAAATTTTGAAAAATAATTCTGACCTGATGGAACAAACAAACCACGGCGTTCAGTAACAGAGCTTAGGCACAAATTTCTGCTATGACAAACCGGGGGGAGAAGGAACCCGTCTGACTCTTGCTATAGCAAAGTGGGACAGATATTCATAGAGAACAAATTTCCTTGTTCTGGTCTGAGAAAAGTCAAGCTTCTGAAGAGAGTCCGAAAAACCAAATAGCAAATTATTTGGCTACACTCTTAAAAAAGTTTAATACATTTAATAATAGTTAGTTGTCGTTGTGTAGTAGTTAGTGCAGGGTGTACGGTCAAAAATCAATAATATAAAAATAAAAATTGTTGCCAATGCCAAACTTGAAAATTAAGAATAGCTTAAGAAAAGTTTCGCCGTTTGGATTCTCCATAAAACTATAGGTCCCTTCCACTCGTTCACAAATATAACGTGCACAACATGAGTGGATGCAAATAGTTCGGCCTAGGACCTCCATGGGCTGCATACGTATCCTTACAATATAGACAAGCAATTTTCCATATTAGTTGTTTTCATTACGGTCGCAGCTTTAAAAACTTAAATAGTTTTTCTTAGGTTTTCATAGAATGTGGGCGGTAGTATAAAAAAGCACAATGGCCCTATTCACGATTTGGTTCAAAAGGTTTGCTTCATTACAAATGCAAATTTTTATTGCATATCGCATATATTTTATGTTGTGATAGCACACATATTCTGCATATGCAACGATGCAAGAATATTTGCCCCAAATCGTGAATAAGGCTAAGAAAAAATCGATATATTTTATTATTTAAAAAGAACACAAAAGTGCGCTGATGTTTTTGTTTTCCTAACTAATAGTAGAAACTTGATACTAAAAACTTCCATAAATTTGTTTTGTTCAAGATATAGTAACCGCAAAAAACAAAAATGTCTAATTTAAAAATTATTCCAAATATAGCAATTTATTTTAGCTACAATTGCATCGCCCAAACTGCGTTTAGCAACACTAAGCACCAAACCGCAAATCCAGTGATTTGCACATTATCTGTAAACAAAATAATCACATGAATCAGTTTGAGTTTTAGTACTTTTGTAAACAAAAATTTTTTACTACCTTGAGTTTAAGGAACTCGCTATAATAAATGTGGGAGATATATGAAATTCACTACTATAAATATAGGAAAATTACTATTTTAAATCTATAGTAAAAAGGAATAAAAGCTTAAGTTCTTGTTAGCCGTGTTTGATAGCTTTAAATGGAAATATAATAGAAACTATACCTAGCACTGTTTCAAAAAACTCCATATTCAAATCAAATTCTAAAAATTATTTTAAAATCTTTACTACAGAAATATTGGAAAAAATATTTTTTGGGGAATTCGCCCACTATTGAATTAAATACAAAAATTAAATTTTTTCTTCCAGCTACGAAAATACAATCAAAACTAAAGATTCGGCATTTTGTTAAAAAACAGTTTTATTTATGTTATTCACACTAGTTATTCAAAAAACAATGAAATCAATATTTTTATGTGCAAAGGATACAAACAGTTTATTCCAGTTATTCTACCCTGAGTTTATCGCAATTCGAACTAATAAATTTGAAACTAAGAAGTGGTCAATTGGGATATAGTAACTAGCACAGGTGCATTGAATGCTTGCAGAATGCATCTCAGAATTACTTTCGCAAATTTCATAAAGAACCACTTAACCAATCAAAAAAAGACTATTCACGAATTTTTACCTGTCCAGGTTTAGTCGTACACAATACACGTATTCGTACGAAAAAACACTAGGGGAACTTTAGAACGCTCCGTCTTGCACAAAATGTGTCTTTATCTACATAAGAATTTTTTTTCCCATCTTTTTATTATTTAGTATTTTTAAGTTATAACACTATGCGACAAATGAAAAAAAAAATAATGTGCAGGAGTTCTGACCCATACAGTTGGGTTGGCCATTAAAAATAATGACTTTCTGCGATTACCACATTTTTCCATCACTTCGAATTTTTTTTTTTTTTTTTTAGTCCTACTTGACGATTTTTCATACTTTGTGCTACTCTAGTGAATATAACGTAACGTCTAGGCATCCGATTTCCAAAATCTTTCTTTTAATGGATCCACAAGACCTGTTGCTTTTCAAAAATGTTAAGTTTATGAAAATTTCGAAGGAATCAACAAAGTTATAGGCAATGATGTTTTTTTCACTTTCACCATTTTTAAGGGTGTTAAAATCACATAGGGTAAAGTGGGCTACCATTTGACATTTAATTTTCAAAGGCCTATAATTCCGAAAATTATTGATAGATTTTACAAGATGTTACTGTTTTTAGAACAGTGATTTTTCTAAATCAAACCACCATAATTATATTTTTATAAAAACTGCATCACCATTTTTTTTTTTACTTTTTCCAAAAAACTTATTTTGTCCAAAGTGCCACAGGCACGGGGCACATTTGACTTTTCAAGGGGCACATTTGACAAAGGTTAATAATACGTCTATATACATATGTATGTGTCTCGAAATAACACAGAAACCTCACAGATTGTCACAAATTTGTGCAATGTTACATTATGTCTCTACATTAGGTCATAAGTAGGTGTAGCACCTCCCATACAAAATATATATATATATATATCGGTAGAAACCATTTACTGTACAGTACTGAAATTTCGCGCTAGGATGTCGATTGAAAATGTCATACTACAGGAAAAACTTGGCTGGGGTTGGAAAAGGGGTTGTGACACCTCCTATTTAATGAGATTTAATTATGGATTACTTCAAGAATTATTTGTGGTACGACTCCAGGATTTAGTATGAAGGACTTTAAATATTGTCCAATTACCTCATATTTTTCGGAGGCTGATGTCGCTGTTTCCATTTTATTTCTAATATATGAAATAGCTCTCTTCATTTTTGCTTCATCAATTTCGCTTCGATTTCTCTCCTTTATGTAGCTAAATACATAAATCTACAATATGACGGATACTTGATATATGTTAAATGTGCTCCTTTGGGGAAAGTCAAATGTGCCTCAAAAGCTCTTAATGATTTGTTTCTTCTTTCTCAATTTATCTTGTTTTATTTACAAAAAACACACATTTATTTTGTTAACATTAAAGAGCAGTGCTAACAAATTTTGTTTCTCTTTTTTAAAAAACAATTACAATTAATTCACAGTTGTGTAAAATTACATCAGTCTTAGCAAATTTACAAAAACACGTATTAACTCAAGAAGAGTTAAAGTAGAACCTTCAAAGTTCTTAACGTTTCTTTAAATCAAATTAAGCTTTTTTCTGCATTTCAGTTTTTTGGATCTTAGGGCGGGGTCACACTAAAAATGGTGGTCTGGTGGTTAATTTTCATAACTTTCTTATATTCACTATCAATATGAAGTGTATGAGAATTATAAGATAGTGTACAAGTACACACATTGGTTGGTAATGGCAAAACCACCAAGCCGATAAAAAAAAAATTGCTACACCGCCGTTCGGAATCGGCGTTAAACTGTAGGTCCAACTATGTGGTATCACAATGGGCCGTTCAGGCCTAAGTGTGTCTCTCGACAGCCACCTCAACCTATATTTTACTTTGAATGACTTATATTATGTAAATACATTTTTAAGGATGGTATTTCCTATGAATTTAATAAATATTATAATGATTGCTTAAACTAATTTTCTTTTGATCCGAACGAAACAGCAAACATCCCATGGAAGCCATAAGGATGGGTGGGTTCGGAGCAGCAATGAACTTGCTGCTAGTTGTGATATGTTACAGAGGTGGACGAAATGTAAGAATTACGCTCACTTTGTATGGTTTGTAAGCTCTAGGCATCTTTCTGTGTGTAATTTTTTCTGTTGAGACGAAACTGATAGTTTTTTTTTGTGAATCTTAATTACTACGACGAAGAACCTGCGCCTGCTGAAACTCCAGTATACAACAAGTATACACAGCGTAGACATTAATAGCGTTTTCTTTTCTCGATAAAATGTTGCATTTTTTCTGCACCGTGCGGGGGCTGTCAAATTCCGTGTTCTTTTCTGAAAAAGAGGCAGCCTTTTCAGAGAATATTGTGTTATTTTCTAAAAAATGTTGCCTTCTGAACGGGGAGAATGTTGTATCGTTCTAAAGATTAATCATGTTTTGTAAAGTTAAATATATATTTAAATATTTTAAATTTAGTTTATTTTGATGTTTATTTTATTTATAAAATGAGCATTTTCACTCATAAAAGGGAATTTTTGCAAATTCAATCGCCATTTCAATTTCTTAAACTGAAAAAGGTTTTCTGTATCAAAGTAGAAATTCAGAGTATTGGATTTGTAGATATATCTAAGCGATTAAAATGGCTTAACCTAAGTTTATTTACTTATTTACATACTGTGGATGTTTACTGTTAGCACATAGTATATAATAAAATTTGAACTTATACTTTTATGCACATATAAGTTTTTAAAGCTAACAATTTTTGTGTATTTCCATTAAAAGTGTGAACAAAACTGAATGCTCAAAAAATTTCACGGATAAATCTATACGCTATTACGCGTTTGTGCTGTGGGAACTACCAACAAATTAGCAAATATTTAATTGTTACAGTTCTAAATGTATTTTTCTTACCATTTTTAATTGCCTTTTTCAGACATGCTTAATTATTGTTTATTATGCATCAATATTGACAATAAATGAAAGATGCGTGAGCGCACGCTTCAGTTGTTGTGAAGTACATATGGTATACATGTATGCATGCTTGGAATATGAGCATGTATCAGTGTTTGCACACTTTGAAGTTGGACAAGCTTGCTTTTAACTTTTCCGTTCTTATGCCAAATATTATACTATTTATATTTTTGTGACTTTTAACAAAATTTCACACTTAAAATGCGATGAGGAACCTTGCGAAATAGTTTAAAGTATTTGTTTACGATGTATGAAGTATGAGATATCTATTGCCATTTTTTAAAAGAGTAATAGATGGAGTTAATTTTCATTTATGGATACTGGAAGTATCTTCCGGTGGCCAACTACTGCAAAGGTGGTCAACCATTGGTTAAGGTCAGAAGAATGGCAGCTAAATCTATTACTGGATCTCCCCACACTACCTCTTCGAAAGCTTCTCTTTGAAATCCTTCACTGGTTGCCAACTGCACTTCTAGTTAAGGAGCAAGGTAGATGCTCTGCTGCCAGACTCAGCGCCATATCTCGCTGGACTGGTCGGAATTGAGTTACGCTAAGATTCTAGTCCAAGATACGTCTGTACCGGAAAAAGTAGACTATATTTACGAACACAAGTTTTCCACCCACAATCCCGTCAAAGACAAGATGGCCACTGAAATTTCCAAACTAGAAAACAAAGTTACCCCATACCGTAACTGGGGAAGTCAACCCATTAATTAACAATGGTGCGAAAACGCACCACTAAAAGTGTGATTTTTTTATATATTAAAAATCAAGCTTTTAGTTTATAAAAACCACACTTTAAGTCTATAAAAATTACACTTTTAGTGGTGCGTTTTCGCGCCATTGTTAATTGATGGGTTAAGTGTGCTTTCAGCCTAAAGTCTGTCACTCTAACCTAACCTAACATAAAATAACCAAACCTAATTACCGCACACCAACACCTTACAAACCTAACCTAACCTTTTTCAATCAATTAGTTCAGAGCAAATTCAATTGGGATGGTGAAACCTTGGAAACTTTAGCTTTAAGTTATATGAATTTTTCATATTATCATGATTTTCACAATTTTCAGCTACACTGTGTTACATTGTCGACGATTTCAACGATTTGTCCACAAAACCTCAAGGTTCTACAGGTCACTAAATGCTAAAGTTTCAACATATTACCAGAAAGAAGTAACACATAACACCATAAACAACAACGCAACATAAAACAATAAATGCATTTGGGCCAAAGTTATACACACACATACATTGAAACATTTATGCCCAAAGGGAGTGAAATGCGCATCAGAGTTCATTCTGATGCGCATCTGTGGAGCGCAAAGATGAGATGACTGCAAACTGCTTTCAATTCAATTTCAAAAGAAGCACATTAGATGCGCAACAATGTGGGAGCATTTTAAATATTGCCCTATGGTATAGGTGCACATACACTTGTTGATAGTAAATACATAATTACTTTAGATATGTGTAGTGTAAACTACCAATGGCCATCATTATGGTTTGTTGGCGCATGCATTTGTCGATGTCGAGATTGTTTTGCTTGTTGCAAATATACAATGGGGTTACTGCAATTGTCATAAAATTTTTAATAGATTCTAGCCAAAAGAATATTTTTTCATCTAATTATTTTCATCTTCGAAATGTAAATTGTTGTAAATTGTATGGAATCATTATGATGAGTGAACAATAACAAAGCAAACAACGAAAATAATATGTAATGGAAATCGTCATCACGTCGCATGACGAACATAAGTACAATAATAATTATACAATTATACAATAAAACTCAAATTAAATTAAATAAATTTTACTTTTCTTTTTGAGATTTTACCACTTTGGCAAATATTTTCAGCACCGCTGACTTCTTTATTAACATGAGTGTGTCTGTGTTTGACCTTTTTCTTAAATTGAGCTAAGCCTCAACAATCATTTTTATTTCTTTATAATTATAGCATACATACATACATATGTAGATGCATGGATTCACATTTGCTCAAATATCTTATGATCACCTGAAAATTTTCCTAGCTGTTGCGATGAAAACTTTGAAATATGCGGTTTTACAAAAATAAATAATCTTTTATTATCTGTGTTGTATTTCTGAAGATAATTGTCGTAATTACATATATATATATATATATATATATATATTTGTATGTACATACATAGGTACATATGCATGTAGGTATGCCGATGACTACTGAATGAGTCTTCAAGGGCTGTGCAACAAACACCAAAATAGTTGCCATATGCATGTATCTGCATAAATGTACAATATGTTTAATGGATAATTCATAGATCTTCTGCAAAAAGCTAAGATTTTGTATTCTGTACTTATGTATGCTGAGCTTAGATTTATTTTCCCTTGGAGTTACGATAGTCGAAAATAAGCATACATACATAAAGCATACTTGAGAGAGCAATCGCATGCTGCTGCACCAGGTATTTAAAGTAGCTGTGTGTTTGGTCAAGTAGATTTTTGTAGAAGTTATTCACAATTTTTGCCCAAATGTATGTATATGGTAACTTTCATGAGGATTGGAGAGTATGTAAATGAAGCTGTTTGCGTCCAAATTCGAAATCTGAAGCGGCCAGTAACGTAGCAAAAGAATCAAAGTCACATCGAACATATGAGCACGGACATTTAACTAGATGCATACAAATCCGTATTTATTAATATACATATATACCACTACACTAGCGGATCTAGAGTTTTCCTAAGGGGGGTCTTAATGTTTTTGTTTCAAATTTAAAAATTTGACCAACGATAAAAATGTATGAAATTTTCATCCGTAAGGGGCTATTTTAACCCCAAAAGTCCCCCTTGAGCCCGCTAGTGCATGTTATTTAGTATTTTTCTTTTTTGTTTTCTACTCCAACCAAATATTTATGCAAATATTCAGTCAAAAACAAAGTCACAGGAAAGCGGCAATGCCAAACGTTGTCGTTCTAATGTCAGAGTCAGTAGGAATAGTAATTTTAAAATATTGTACGCATAAATGGAACAACATCAGGCACATAGGCGAACAGCCAGATGCAAGGCTGTATATAATTATGTGATGCCTATGGTTAACAGATATGCACTATAAGTACTTAATTTTTGTTATTATTTATTTATTTTTTACTCAACAATATTGAAAATGTTTTAATTTTCATTTCATAGTGAAAGTTCAAAAAGCCGTTCGTGAAAGAGATGGAGAAGAGTTAAGTATGTGTGTATTTATTTGGTTATGCGCGTATATGACAATCACAAATCAATCATAGAGAGCCTTTTGGCCTAAGTATGTCCTTTCAAAAAAAAAAAAAAAAAAAAAAAAAAAAAAACACAGCTACTCACCAACCAACCGTATAACGAATTTAGTTTCGGAGCCAATGCACTTGGTTATTTGCCTACTCTGGTTAATATAAAATATTAAATAAATTTATGCTAAGCTGATTACAGGCGCACCACATAAGTAACTTTAGAAATGATTTATAGTGTCATAGTTTCAACAACTGCAACAGTAAATTAAACTTGGAATATAAAAGTTCATAAATTTGTTAAATGCAGAAAACCGATAAAAATTTGCTCATTTAAAGATCAATAGAAAATTTTAAGCAAACAAGTTTACTTTCACATTTGATTTAAACGAACTTGCAAAAACATACTATATGCATATGTATGTACGTAAGTATGTATGTATGTAGGAGGGGAACAAGGCGATCAGTTGGCAAAGGCTACCCGGACTGGACGACAGTATTAAACGAAGCGTGGGTGACTAGAAAAAACAAAGAGAAGAGGAAACACAAGTTCAGTTGAGGGAGTCGAGTTGAGCGAGTTGGTTGAGTTGGTGATAAACAACCTTAAATTCAAAAACTAAAATTGAATTTAAAACAATACTTTTACTTTTGATAAAATAATTAAATTTAAAATTATATTCAATAACTAATATGAACTAACTTATTAAATAAAAACCTACATGTATATATGCATATTAAAGGTGCCCTTAATTGCATGCCCGATGGCCGGTCATAAAAAAGCTTCCTTCGCAACTAAACATGTCTCATATATAATTTGAGGTCATTTGAACTGCAAGTGGTTCCCGTAGCCCCTGAACTGAAAATGTCGTTGTTGTTTTAACCGGCTTCTGGAACGTTTATAATCAAAGTAGTCCACCACGATTCCTCGTCAACGATCTTAGTGATAGTTCCTAAAGGTATTTCCACATCCTATATAAGCTACTAATATTTGAAAAATATTTGATATAATGTCCAGGGTCATATGTCATATCTAAGGCTTTCCCTCAAAATTATAAAACAAATACATACTACGTTTATTTCATTTTATAACTTACTAATTCATTTATTTAAGAAAAATAAAATCAAAGCATGAGTTAAACAAAATGCAGTTAAACAAGAGTCTTCCAATAAGACTAGGAACATAGATATTTTATATATAGGAAGATTACGTAAAAATCGTATGGTGGGGGAGGAAGCTCCCCTATCACCTCCTTTCTATTGGCAATCAGGATTGAATCTGTCTGTATACAAAATGAAAACATTTATTATATTAAATACCCAATTTCAAAGCGATAGAGATCAAAATGTGAATACAAATTTGTTTATGAATCCGTAATCACTTCCATTGCTTGTTGTCGTTGCTTTGGGCCATATTCGCTAATGTCTAGGCCAATTACATGTTGCTCATCCATTAAAAGCTAATTCAAATAACAATAACAACACATCATATCAATAAATGTAGGAAACAATAAAATTATTGAATTATAAATTACTCATACCACTTGCACACTTCACTCACATATACATACATTAAGGCATCTCACGAAAAAAAGTTGATGCCACCCTTAATTATTTTTTGACCTTGATTTATTTTATAAAGATTCCCAAAATATTTTGGTTCCAGCAATAAGTAATTGTGAGCTGGGTTATTTAAAAAAAACCTCCAACCGTCGTATTTTATATTGGAAAATCGCATTAGGTTACTTTTGGCCTAATAAAAGGTCACAAATTCAAAACTGAGGTTTTGATGCAAAATCTAATCATTTTTGAATTTCTACTTGTGAACTCTCGCGTAGGCCAAGGACGATTTAGAGAAGATTTTTGGAGTTTATTTTTTTCAAATCATCCAGCTAACGACAGCTTATCGCCAGAGCCGAAATATTTTGAGAATCCTCATAAAAATCAATTGTTGTTTTGCATAGGATTTGAAGCGTCTTAACATACATTTGTACAATACATACAAACATTCACCTATGCTTACCATGCCAAAATATTTTTACCAATACGATGAGTATTTCCGCATTTAAATTTTTAGAAAAAAATTAAAAATATTAAAGTTCTTTATGATTGTTGGCTCTGGTGACAAAACTCTCATAGAACTATTATGTTGCGTTGAGTAGAGGATACATTTCTATATATTGTTTAAAAATTAAATTGCGAATGCTTATTAAAACAAATACAAAATTCTACGATATAAAACTCGATTTGAATTTTAATTAAATTTGAAAACTATTGATCATGTATTTATTGTGTTCGGGTGCTGCTGCTACCAATTCCATTAATTTTTTTATTTGAAACTTTTTCAATTCGTTTTATTTGCATATTATTTGTATATGTATATTAGGGTGGGTCAAATTTGTATCCTCTCTCAACTATGCAATAAAATTGTTCAACATGATTCAAAGCAACTTTAAATTGTATACCTTAATTTTGATTGAATTGTTTCTTACAACTAACAAAATTTGCGCTTGAATAGTGTCAACAGGCCGAAATACATATGTAGTAAAAACTTTGTCTGGTATTTTGTTTGAAAAGCAAACCACTCTAATTTGCATATATTTGCATAATTTTTTCTGATGAATAAGAGTTATTTTCTAGAAGAAAAACACAATTTCGCAATTATGTCTATTTATTTTATATACTTATATATTCTTGTAGTAGAAAAAGTTAATTTCTTACTACAAATTGCACACAAAATTGTTTATTACATTTCTTAAAAAATTATATAAAAAATAAATAATAATAAAAATATCTTTAAATACTTGTGTTTGTAGATGTATGTACATACTAAAATTGTGGCAGTAGTGCGGTCAGGCAGACTTGAAATTTGGATTATTGCTAAATGAAATCGTCTGCGGGGCAAATTGAGATCATTTAATTGGTTCATACATACAGAATCAATTCAGCATTCGTGTTCTAATTATGTTATTTTTATACTGTTAAATATTATTTTCTTTTCAATGTATTGTAGATAATTAAAAATGTCTTGCAGGGTGTAAACTTTATCTGAATGTATCAAAGAGTCTTG
Organism: Toxonevra muliebris; assembly: GCA_963691655.1. Lineage (NCBI taxonomy): Eukaryota > Metazoa > Arthropoda > Insecta > Diptera > Pallopteridae > Toxonevra > Toxonevra muliebris. The sequence goes on along the minus strand of OY829327.1, from coordinate 1,016,709 downwards.
TTTTTTTAAACCATCAAGAATATACCATCGAAGGTCGGCTATTCTGTTCCGTTCGCTCATCTTCATTTTATGTACGTTTTTTCATAGCTTCAACTTGTCTTCGTCTATTAATACGGACAGGCAGATACTCGCATATATTTTATGTTTTGCTTATTCTTAGCCTCATCGCAACACTTAGGTATAAACTTATTTACTTATTTCTTGTTTACTTTAATATTGAAGGTTCTTGAGAAATTAACATGATAATTCAGATCACGGAAGAGAATGAAATGTTTTTCCGTAACATATTTAACAATATATTTAGAAAATAAAAATCACATCCAATTTATTAGTAAATAAAATCTATTGTAGACCGGTTATATCAAAAATTGTAAGGTATCAAAATAAAAAAGTTGCTAATTTTGAAATGATGATAGAATTTGCGCTGAGAGATCAGAGTAGGATTATTATATAATTTGCTTTGTTTTATCTTTTTTTCTTTATTAACATTATAATGATATAGACAAAAAACCTTAACAAGCTATAATGGTAATAGCCAACTGCTATATTAAATGAATTTGTATTTATTTTATTTATTGAGGTGCTCTTTTCCCCGCAACAACAACTCTCGAAAAGAATCTAACTATTAATATTATGTTCTTGAAAATCCCCTTTCCACGAAGCAAATAATTTGTATTTGTAATATTTAAGTTCTTTGAAAGATCTTTTGCAAAGCAAACTGCTTTCACTTTTGTTTACAAAGTAATCTAGTTTTTTTTTATTCTCTGGTAAAATTGCTAATTAGTTTCGCACATTTACCTTCTTCTTTTCCCTAAAAATAAACTCAATCATATTCGTTTTTGCCTTGTCTCAGTGCACGTGACTCACTTTCAAAATCCAAAGTTTCTTGACCCTTTTCCAAGGTTACCCATTCAAGTCACTATCAACACGAATCATGACCATCAAAATGAAATAGACAAACACACAAGAAAATCTCGTAAGCGTTCAAAGCACAAATTAATCTTCCTCTTCTGCCTCGTCACCACCCCACCGTAGTCGATGTAACAGTATTCGAAAAATATGTAAATTTCGTCTGCGAAAACGTTGAAGATGCAAATTAAGAAATGATAAAATTCAAATGACTTCATTGATCAAAAATCAGGAAATATTCATGTATGCAAATTAGACCAACGGCGTAACAAACCGACGAACAACCAACGGCATCACACCAACCAGTTCAAATGTAACACACTGGCACTGGTCCAGATTAATCAGCTGCTGGTAAGTCATTGTTGTTGCTATCGATGTGGCTTTACATTCATACATTAATATGTATGTATATCTCAATATATGAAAGCTATTTTGAATTGATGAACTAGAATTGCTAATTATCCATTGGTGTTTGATAATTTCGCTGATCGCTCAATAAGAAAAAACGCAACTCAAAAACCAGCGTTGGTTCAAAAAATGACATTACATTGACATTGACTTTGACCGAGAATTCGAATAATAATAACAGCAGCAGCAACAACGACAACGATGCAGACGACGACGACGACGATGGTGGAACAGACATGATAATGAAAAGGTCACTGAAAATGGAACGAATTTGTTTTTTTATTTTCTAAATCGTTGACTGAAGCCCATACAAAAGATTACAATGCCATAAAAAAAAAAGTATTGAAATTTCCTTTAAGAGTATTGAATTCCTGTGCGTAGAATTTTTGTTCCAAACCTCAGATAAGGCACCGTGGGTAACTATTCGCATGCGGCACTAGGCAGTATGCCCCCCTAGTAGTACGAACATAACTTGAAGAACTGGGAACGGTACTACGTATCGCAGTCACAACTAAATTCACTTTGGCCCATTGTGATGTCGTTATGTAAAAAAAAATTCCAGATTTTATTTATATTATTATTTTATTTCTATTTATATGAATATGTGATTCTGATTTGTCTGCCAGAAAAAGGCCTTTAAGCTACAGCTAGTTTTTAATTTTTATATTATAAATACGATTTGAAGAAACCTTCTAAAATCAATTTGAATCTAAGTCAGTGGGGCAATGTGACTAACCTTAAGCGTAGCAAGCTCTGCTCGTAATAACATCATATGCAACATTTTTGCATTAATTGCGCTAATGATAAAAACAGCAACAATAATAACCACAGCATCAACAGTGTTTCTTTTAGTTTTCAAGCAGCAGAAAAGCAGAGTAACAAATGATAAATTCAGTGGGTCAAAATCAACATCGAATCAAGAAAAAAGCTAAAAGACCAAAGCTCAAATGAGTTAACTACACCGGTAATCGTAAGAGCAACAGAAATCTACAGAGGGTACATGCCTACGTACAAGTACGTAAACAAATATCTGTTTTCTGGCCAATGCTTTAGAAATGCTGAGGCTTAGATCAAAAAACGGCATTGACCCTCTTGTGTCATGGAACATACTAAAAATACCCACTAACAAAGCACAATACCAGAAAACCAGACGATTTTGCGGTAATATCGATGAATATTATTGCTGCCTGTCTTATATATATTTGCATACACACACATACATGCATATAAACGTATGTACGGATATATTTGCGCATAAATTCAGGTACAAGTATGTATGGCTGTATACACTGGCTGACATTAGGCAATTCCTAAAGGAGGCATTTTAATTATTTAAGCCATTTAAATGTTTGTTTTTCATGACCAACGATGAAATTTATAGGAGGGAGGGGGATGTTTATCATCAAAGCCCCCCTTTGGATCCGCTAGTGGATGTGTGTATGTAGTATTTGCGGACACATATTTTCGGATATGAACTATTCGAAACCTTGCCTCGGAAGTTTAGTAAACATTTTGTTTCCTCATCATTACCACTTTATAGGTGCGGGTATATGTGCAAATGTGTGTATGTGTTAACGCATTTTAATTGTTGTTATTTTGTTTTTGACATGCTGATGAGTAACTACATATGTTCTTATTTATTTATTTCTTGTAGCCATTGCTGCTATTTAGTTGTTTGCTATTATTTTATTGCCTTGCTAACAATAAAACTTCCAGATCTCTATGAATCATATACATACATGGCTTCTACATTATTGACCTCATTAAGTATTCTTCAACTATTTATTGAGTTCCTGCTACGTTAATAATACATTTATTTAGAGACTAGAGATTCTCTTTCAGTTTCTTCGCACCGGTCTATCAGTACATCTCAGTCAAGCAATGTTCACCAGCTTAGCTGATTTACATTAAAGATTCTCGGATTTACTGTTACGGCTGCTGAGCTAGGTCTGTGCTAAGTTAAGTGCTCGAAATTAAATCGACCGAATCTGCTCAAATTATGCTAAGATTTCGCAGTTCACATCTTCACTCAGATTTCTGTTTCATATTTATTTTAATTTTATTTCTTTTTTTGGCAATGACACAGTGGCAGAAATACAAAATTCATGTATTTAATTTATTTGCTTCGCGCACGGTCTTGTTTCTATCTTTTCTTTTCTTTTTAATACTATTTCTTCTCTTTTTGCAATCGAAAATACGCACACACATACATATATTCATATGAATGTATATTGTGCTTTGTTTGTATTTTAATTTAATCTCCTCTGAAACAAAATATAAAATGCATATTTATTTATTCATTTAAATAATGTTTTATTGATGCAAATAAAGTGTTTAGATCTTTTGGAATAACTTGTGGTGCTATTGCATAACAAAAGCTCGTAACTACTCATATCGTATACATCATGCCGTTTCTGCCTAACATTTCAGGATCTTGTTAGAGATTGCTCTACGTTGCAAAATAAAAAAGTCGAGTAATGGTGGGTGTTGCAGAATCTGTAATATTTTTTTAAATTTTTATTCATCATTTGAAAGAGATATAGACGCTTGAAATTTATAAATTTTTAAATAACGGAGTACCCGCTCTAAATATCTCGCAAACAATACTGAAGGTCCTAAGTTCAGAATTTGGGAGTGTATTGAAAAACATTGCATAATTTTTTTATTTGCTTGTACTGTATTGTAGGATCAGATATGAGTATATTGCAACTAAACAGAATTCTTACAAAACTTAGTTTGTTGAGAGAGCAAAGAATCCGAATTACTTTTGATTTCTTTAACTCTTCTCGTATGAGTAGGTGACTAATCGGCCGTCAATTCTGTCACAGGACAACTATAGAAAAATGCAAATGGCAACTTAATAATCCTATATAATTCTATTTAGAACTTTACTTACTTGTGTTAATACATTTGAACATATTTCTATATGTAAAAAAGAAGTCTGACATCATTTAATCAATTTTTATGGGGAAGCTTGTTAAGTTAGTTCCAAGGACACACTTAACCAGTTCGCCAGGTGTGACTAGTTATTGTCGAAAACTTGAAACGAAAATATTTAATACTTATATTTGAATCTTATTTTCGTTTTCATATAAAATACAGTGGGTTGCCACACTATTAGAGATAGTGAGAATATTAAGTTTACGTTATTAGATTTCTGCTTATTTGAGAAACAAAGTGAAGCGTAGTATTAGTGTTTTAAATGATTATAAGTCAAACAAGAGGTTTACTTTAGCAATTTTGTTGAAACCCGGTGAGGTATTATAACAGAGATGGCCTTCAGCTCTCAGTTGTTAATAACTTTTATGCCTATTTCCATCCTTTTCACCGCCATCTCTATAACTAGATTTAGAGACGTTAAATCTAACAGTGCCTCTATGGCTCCTATGACATGTTATGTGGAAGAGAATTGCCAGAAAATTCTGTTCATTCAGTGGCTTAGGTATGACAAAAAACAACAATTCATAACGTAATATAAGGAAACGCTAAAAAACGACGTGCCATTTGCTATATTGAACATTTTACACTAAATTTGACTGCCGAGGCTAATAAAAAGTATTGACCAGATACAAAACAGACATGCTTGACCTATTAAAATACATACCTCCAATACAATGCAATTGCTTTTAAAATCTAAAAATATTAATACGATTATTATTTTTTTCATATATTTCGTACATATTATTTGAATTTTAAAGGAATTTCGGGTATTGTGGTATAGGGTGATATCTCCAGTTATAATAAGTTTATGCAGGTGCCATCTATCAGTAATACTACGTAATTACAAAAAAAAATAGGAAATAGGTGCTTTAGTTGCGGTATGAAAGAACACATCTTGTTGGTCAGTTGAAAGAAATATGTAATGTAATGTAAGCGTGTGGTCGGCTTTTTTTTTTGGCTTGATAATTACTTCAAAATTTTAAAAGAAAAGTCTGTTTTTGTTTAATTGAGATTTCAATACGGATAAAGTAAATGATAAATTGTGTAAATTTGAAGTATTTTCCATTTTAAATGTTTTTTGTTCAGAATGCTACAAATCGGCATTTGTAGTACACTAATAGGCGGCTAATGTGGTATAATAGTTGGAGATATATCTCAATTTTTTCTTGATCTCAGCATGTGTGGTGCCAGGAAGCTATTATTTATTTTTACTTAGCTATTGTCTGTATATGTTCGTATAGAAAGTGATACCAAGAAGGCTATTTTGTTTTCAAACCTTTTTTTTTTTACATTATTTCATTTTCTAAAATAAAAACTAAAAATGTTTAAACCAAGTTAATTATTCGTGCTTATGTATAGAACATATCAAATTGTATTTCGGGTAATATAATACAGTATACACATTTAACTACAATATACCACATTTAACTACAGTATACTACATTTAACTAAGCATGTGTACCACATTACGTTCCAATTTTTGAGATAGGTGCTTTTTGGATATTGCTAGATTTGATCTTACATTTTTTTGTTGTTAAGTATCTTATAATGAATGCTGCACTTATGAAAGCTACTGAAAGCTATCAAGGATTCGTTCGAATTGGACTTATACTTTAGCAACAAATTGTAAACTAAAAATCCTATACCACAATTCCCGAAATTTATCTAATATTAAAACAACCATATAAGCAATTTCTCGATCAAATAAATTAACGATGCAGTCTCGAAATGTTTTCGATACTGTAGTTTTTTAAAAAAAAATTACAGGAATATATTAATTAATAAAGAACCCCATCCTATGACTTATAAAACCCTCCTATATCGCTCTTCACTGTTTATTGTAACTGCACGTTAACACCAGATGAACCAACGAGAGATTTATCACGAAAAAAATTTCGTTAGAAAACTCTTAATTGGGGTACCGGCCAGTGAAGCACGTCCGAAAAATTGAGTGCGAAGAACCTAGCAGTAATGGCAGCAGTAGGCTCCAAATTTTTTATTTTTTTTAAATAACATATGTAATAAAGGTTAAATAAATAAATAAGTATTTCAGATGTTTTTTTAAATTTTTATGTATACAAACCATATATGTATGCAAATCATTTTTTTAATTTTTTAAATTAAAATTGCATTTTTTCTCTCTAATAAAGACTTTTTTACATATGTTATTTGTTTTCTAGTTCTTATTAGTATTGAGAATTAAAATCAATTCTTTATTACTTCATGCATATGTACAGAAGGATATTATGTTTATTTTTTCGTACTTTTATTCCAGGCTTTGCCTGAGTGTTTCTTCCAGAGAAGCTTTGAAAAAAGTGTTATTCCTAATCTTGAAAAACACGCTTTTAAATCAGCTATAAACGCGCTATTAACAAAAGGGTTAATTGAGTCTGTTCAGATTATATTCATACGTAGCACAGTTCTTCAGTTTTGGTAAAAATGGTAAAAATTAAAGTTATAATCCGAACAAAGATGCATGCATAATAATAATTTATTTCAATTAAAAAAAATATTGTGTTTAAAACTTTTACTTTATTTGATTGATATGAGTATGCAGTTATGAAGTTGAAATTGCATACCCCAAAATTGTAATCATTGATGAAATGTTTATTTATGTTTAACTAGCTGTGCGGGGTCGCGAAGTTAAGCTTCCAAATTTCTAGTTTCCAGGGCCAATGAGCCAGTAAACTTATATTTATAAACCGCCGCCCCGGAATTATCCTGTCGAATATCCCAAAAATCGAGTTATGGAAAATTTACTTTAAAGTTTTAAGCAAAATAAAAAAACTCACCCACGGATTACTCCTATCGGTTTCACTTTCATACCAAAAAAAGGTATCAAAGTGAAACCTGTTTTAGAATAAAAATACAAAACAATATTTCCGTGCACGCCTTTTTGACGAAATTTTTTGTCATTTGACTTTTACCAAAGGGGCACATTTAAATAATATCAAATGTCCCTCATATTGCAGATTTACGTATTTACAATACAATTGTTATATTTTCTGTCTATACATTTTTAAAGATGTGGTACGTTGCTACATAAAGAAGACAAATCGAACCGAAATTGATGAAGCGAAAATGAAGAGAGCTATTTCAGATATTAGAACATGAAACAGCGACATCAGCCTCCGAAAAATATGGGGTAAAGAGGACAACATTTAAGGTCCTTTATACTAAATCTTACACCCGTACCCCTTTTCCAACCCAACCCACGTTTTTCCTCTAGTATGGTATTGTCAATCGACTTCCTTGCGCGAAATTTCAGTACTGTATCGTAAATGGTTCTAGATACTTATATATCCAAAAAAGCATATAGTTTGTACTTAAAATTTTGAATTCAGAGACATAATGCGAATGATGTAATGAAATTTTAAATGAATATTTTGCTAAATAAAGAGCAAATAATAATAATAATAATAGTCAGAACAGAAAAATAAAATAATAGTAATAAAATAATAATGAATCATTGTACAAATTTGTGTCAATCTCTGCCAAGGTCTCAGTGTTATTTCGAGATATGTACAAATATTCTAATTTATACTTATATATAGACGAATGATAAATTTATTAACCTTTGTCAAATGTGCCCCTTGTAAAGTCAATTGTACCTCGTGCTTGGGGCACTTTTGACAAAATGGGTATTTCGGAAAAAGTCCAAAAAAAATAATGATGCAGTTTTTATAAAAATAGTTTTTTTGAGGTTTGATCTAGATAAATCAATGTTTTAAAAACAGTAATATCTTTTAAAACTTATTAATAATTTTCGGAATTACAAGCTTTGGAAAATTAAGTGTCAAAGGTACCCGACTTTACCCTACTACTATTATGGCACAACAACCCATAGAGGGCCAAGGCCGAGCTTTTCGTGAAAAAATTATGTTAACGTAGTTCCTAAAATTTTTACGTCGAATACTCGGCTAAATGTTTAATACAATGCACGTATAAAATCTACGATGCACAGAAATTAGTGATTGATACCCAGATTTTTTGATTTGAATTTTATAATTGAAGGTTTATGCGTCTCTATCACGTTAGGCTTACTCGATATAGTTGATTAAAGTGTCTTCAAAAGGAATTTTTATTATTATTTGAAAGAGGACGACTCGAAAGTCAGGCACTGCGACCTATAAGATCTATTGTACCAAAGCCCCAAGAAAGAAAGAAAGGCAGAGATAAAGAAAGATAAGAAACATACCAAACCCGAGAATCGAACTCAGGTCTCCAGAGATAAGAGTCTGGTACTTTGCCACTAGACCACAATGGCGATGGTATGACCTACAGTTTAACGTCGATTCCGAACGGAATTCGATTCAAAAGGAATTTTTGATTTTATGTTCAAACCATCTAGGATAAATTTGTCTGCGTCCATAACTACAACTTTTTTTCATTTATCATCTCAAATCTGTATTTTTAGGGAAACCGAAATTTTTATCTTGACAACAGCGAAGGTTTACCACATTTTTTCGTTAAAAAACAGTGATCACAACCATTATTTAAAATCACACATAGTGATTCGGAAAACATAATCAGTGCTATCACCGTTATAGAAAAAGTGGTGTAGACGTAAGGGTTAAGAAAGAGCTTTGTGGAACATACAAAAGGCTTTGAAGATGGAGAACGTGTATGCAGCGCCATCTAGTGGAAGTATTAACGATCAACAAGTGTGCTTAATGAAACAGCTGATAGCGAAGAACGAAAAATTGCAATCCTGTTTTATCGCAAAGTAAAGGTAACAAGGAGAATATTAAAAATATATTCCTATTGTGTTGTTTGTGTCTAAATGTGGAAAAGTGCTGATAATGTGTTAAAAAACTATATAAACAAATTTATTTAAAAAAAAAATAAATCTTCATCCTTTTTCTGGGTATGACGGTTCGTGGAATTGAAGCCATCAAACTATACTTGCCTCCTCCAACGAAACCGGAAATTGATATAAACATCAAAGAGGAGAAAGGTCGCGACGAAACGCAAACTAAAAACGACAAAATGACTTCTGTGGAGCGCTACCGGTGAGGTTTAAGTTGTCGAGTGGCCCCCAGAACCACTAATACGTTGAAAGATTCGTTTAGAGAAACTTAATTTTAATGCTAGAACTTTTTCAAAATTCACGTTCGTATGGGACGATATAATATGTGGAAAGATTTGTTTTGAGAAACTTAATTTTAATGCTAAAACTTTTTCAAAATTCACTTTCGTATGGGGCGAATTCTAGAAACAAAATCAAACAAGGAACTCAGACTTCAGAATTCAACTAATTAGTAAGAGATCAGTGGTTCCGGTAGTCACACCCGTCTTATCGAGCAAGCTCTTAGTGAAAGCCAAAATTTATTAAGAACTTATTTTTAATAGACAAGAATGGGGGCAACTTCTGAAGTTTCTTGATGATGATCCGGAGCACATACGTGATTTAGCTTTCAATGGGGAACTAAAAGTCTCAAAATTTCGCAGTATTTATTGGGCGTTGCTATTACGCGTCTTAAACGCAGATCATCGCAGCTGGCATGAACAAAGGAAACAGCAACGACAACGGTTTGTACTCTAACTTAATTATTTCCAAATAAGTAGGACTCGCAACTAAATAAAAACTATGTATTTTTCCTTGAAGCTATGAAAAACTGAGGGAAGAATTTGTAAAGAATCCACGAGAAATCGAAGTGCCAAATGATGATCCACTGTCGCAGTCCAGCCAGGTGACTTTAATTATAAATTTTGCTACAAAAATTATTATAACATTTGTTTGAGCACGTATGTATGTATTTATGTTTGTTTTTATATATAGAGCGTTTGGAATCAGTACTTCAGTGACCAAGAATTATTTGCGGTAGTCAGACAAGATGTGGTGCGTACATTCCCAGGGGTTGATTTCTTTCGCAAGCCAATTATACAAAATGCCATGGTTCGTAGTGTACTGCACAGTTATTTGTGGAGTTCTACTAAATAAAATTGAATTTTCTTTTAAAACTGTTCAGTGTAATATTCTATTCTACTATGCGCGTGAGCATCCTTATATGTGTTATCGTCAAGGCATGCATGAAATTCTGGCACCGATACTGTTTGTCCAGTATAGTGACCATCAGTCTTTGTTGCATTTCAAGGAAATTGCAAAAACCAATATTGAGTATATGCACAATAAAATTCGTCACAGTTTCCGTTTTCTAAAATGTTTTGTGTTTGATCTTTCAGCGCGACCCTTTTGGATGTCTTAAATCCGGACTATCTGGAAGCCGATACCTAGTAAAGTTTTGAGTTATGCTTAAAATATTTCGCTTGCAATTTCATTTGTGTTTCCATTTATTCCAGCTCCATATTCTCACGTTTGATGTCGTGCATCGAATGCTATTATCGTATTTCGAATTTCGTGCAAAATCAAGGCTATATTCCAATGAAAACCGATGTAATATTCATAAACTCTTAAATCGCTCAATGCTAAAGCGGTTTGCTTCCGAAAAGATATCTTAAACTAATTTCGAAACTGTAGCGCTTTAACTTTGAGCATTTGCAAGAATAAGAATTTGATGGTTAACAAATTTTAGAACTCAAATGTGTCGGGGGTGGAAGTGATTGGTCAATTAAATTCCATACGTGACAAGATCCTAGCTAAAGAAGATCTACATTTGCACAATTATATGCTTAAGCTGGACATACCGTTGCACATATTCGGCATGTAAGACTGTGTTAAATTCACTCGCAGACACATGTAATCATCTCAAATAAATGTTTTTGAAATTTCAGACGATGGTTGCGTTTACTTTTTGGGCGTGAGTTTCCACTGCTTGATTTGCTGATGCTTTGGGATGCCATATTTGCTGATAGCGATCATTTCGACCTGCCAAATTATATTTTAGTCGCAATGCTGATACGTATTCGCGATAAATGTACGTCAAATTGACCATTTAGATACACGCTATTGAAGCGAGTTCCACTCGTGTGTAATTAACTCAATTTTATTTTGCAGTATTGCTTAGCGATCAAACAACATGTCTCACATACTTAATGCGCTATCCTGCAACTGCGGATATAAATTTGATATTACGCCACGCGTTACATATGCTGCTGCCGAAAGTAAATATTCTTGCCTTGTATAAAAGAATGCAAATTTTTTAAATTTACTAAATTATTTTTATACTTTCTGCAGAAATTCGCGCTCCCGCCTAATGCATTTGTATATTTTACTATGACTTTGGATAACAAAAGCAGAGTGGCGTCTACCTCTAATCAAAAGTTAATGCCAACTTTGCCGAGCAACCCAACAAGATCCAAAGCTAACAGCCCCGTAGTGAGTAACGCACATAAAGTACATGCAGCCAGCGAAGTGTCAGATGTTGAATTACAACTGCAGAAGCACGAACGAACTCGTTCTACTTCGCTAAGCGATGCCGTGAAAATGGAACGTCAAATCACACTAATGCAAGCACGCAATGCTGCCGATTCAGCAGCACTAGCGAGACTCAAGATTAGACCTGAAACGAATCGCTCCATTATGGATGGCTATAATAAAAATGTAATTATTTCAGATAGATAATGTCCAGGGCTGAGTTTACATTATTCAGTATTCGAAGCAGAATCAATTTCTCATCTGTTGAATTCTGTGAAATATGTAGACAACATAATTTTCAAATACACATCAAAAATATTCCATTCTGGCGTACTCTTTGCATCAGTAGCTTAGTAGTATGTTTGATCGGTGGTTGTGTTGTGCACCAAATTCAGACTTTGGTATAATCAGTCATATACTCTTGTTCAGTATGAATTTCCTTTCCCGTCCACTTAGCCTTAAGTGCTAAAATGTAAACAAGATACGAAAGAATAGCATTCTTTCGTAAAATTTATTAATGTTGATTGTACACTCATACTGAGAAAAAGTATATAGATATATATTGTTTTTAAATTTCTTTTAAACCAAGTATTTTCAATATTCTCCGCAGAGCCCCGAACTAATGCGTCTGGAGTTGAAAAATGCTCAAACTGTTATCACAATTGCACGCAGTAAGCTACAAATTTACCTCACAACAGTGCGCAAAAATGTCACAAAAAATAACTCGGACGATTTGGCACAGGCACTTGATGGCATCGAGGAATTGTGCAGCTTCTTAGATGTTAAATTCATGTTTCCTCTACATGCTTCTTCCGCTCCAATTGATCAAGCATTAGAAGCAAATGAGCACGATCGGCAAGTAAAAAATATTAAGCAAAGTAATCAAATGAAGGAAAATAATCGTAATGCTACCCAAGACGGTAATGTGGAAGATGGTGTAGATGTGGGCCTTAAAGCAACCACAACTGTTATAGATGAATCTGCTGCCAGCTCTTCTTCATCTGCTGTTCAACCACTTTCAATTTTAAATGCAGGTGCGATTTATGAAAAGCCGGATAATGGTTTTATGTTCAATTCAGCACGCATATTAGGTAATCTCCGGGAAATTGAACTGATGACGATCACTTCGGATGAGCAAATTGAAGAACCGACTGTGAAGGCTACCGATAATGGCAACGTAGATAAATTGCGAAATAGTGGGCTACCAAATATTGATCCGTTGAGGCAGCAACCGCTGGCAGATAATTGACGGTTTCCCCTTCCTCAGCATATACAAACATGAATACATACCTACTCACACATGCATATAAATAATAACCACAAAAGAAAAAACATTTATCGACTGATTTTAATTAAATAAATAATTGGTAAAATCGTAAGCAAATAAATACATAATTCTAAGTACAACTAATTTTTGTTTTTAATAAGATTGATACCGAAATGCTGATCTGGTTGTGGTTACAATTGATTTGTGCCTGATTTTATTGCTGAAACTTCGTGGTTCAACGGCCCTGCAAGAAGTACTAAACCAATCATCTTTACCGAGCATTTATTTGGTAGAATGCACATGTGTATTGGATTTGTATCAAGGATGGAAACCGGTTTTGAACTATATTAATTTTGAATCGAACCATCCGTAATTTGAGTGCCTCGTACCGAACCAAACCGTTTCTGTTTTACTTCACTTAAACCAAACCCAAGCCAAGAAATTATTTATATTTGGTCGTATAATGATAATACCGTATAATTTTGTATTAAAAATTGATGGCAAATAAGAGGATTAAACTAAAAGAAAGGATCGTAAAATTTTTGGTACAGATGAAAGTGGACACACTTTATCTTAATGCATCAAAAACTCGATATTGAAAAATTTGGTGATAGGGCCTTAGCAAATCAAGGCAGCGAAATGTACACTTGTGAACATACAATTAAATCATACGTTTATGAGCAGAAGAATTTTAAGATAAAATAAAATTTAAATTGAAAAGAAACAAAACCAACGGTAAAATAAATAAATAATAGTTCAATATTTAAAATGATGAAAGAAATAAACAGTTATGTGAAATATGAAAAATTTTCCCAAATTATCGTATATCTATGGTTTAATTTGCGCTCATATAATTAAGACATATGCTAAACAAAAATATTTCAAAATAATAAGTTTGATGATTTTTAATTTTTGAGTGAGATTTTACCTTTGGTACTGTTAGTGATTTGTGGAAACCATTTTTGCCTGATGATTTCTGTACATCTCTGCGGCAATGTTTTTACTAGTACCAGAGCACTGGGCAGCAATGATTTTATTATATTCTTCCTGAATGATAGCCCATAAGGAAGCCTTATTTGAAGGTTCTTGCGATGCCACGGTCCTTTTTAAAACACTCCATAGATGTTCTATATAGTTTAAATCGGGAATTAGGGTTAGCCACTCGAGAATTTTTATTTTTTCCTCATTTAGTCGAGACTTAACAATCCGATATGTGTATCGGGTCGTTGTCATACTGAAAGATCCAACCCAAAGGTACATTTTCACAGTATCATCGGAGAATATGATTTTAAGGATGTCTTTGTACATTTATATAGTAATTTCAATTTAAACAATTGGAACAACTTCAGATGAAGTAAAACACCACCAAACCATTACACAAGGGTCAAATGTTTAACAGTTTTTTTAATACATTTTGGATACAGTTTAGTATTTGGTGGATGCCATTGATCCCAAACACATTAAATTTGGATTCCTCGCTCCAAACAATCGTTTTCCAAAAATGCAGGTCCTAGTGGAGATATCGTTGAGCGAATTGAATGCGCTGTGCAATATTTTTTTTCTTGTCTTCAGCTGGAAACGTTTTAAGTGTTTTTTTGCGTGGCAAATTGTAAAAAGATTTAAATATTTCTAATATCTTACCTCATTGACCATTTTTCCACACAATACTCCCAAGGTTCTGGAAACTTTTTCAAATGACCTCCTTGTTCGAAGGAGTGGAACTCTTATTTTTGCTCATCACAACCAAAATCAACAATTGTTCAACTAAAGTATACCGAAACGTGAAAATTATCAAATTTATTAGTTTTTTTTGGAATTTAAGTGCACTAAGTAAATTGATTGCGAAAGAATATAAAATGACATAATTATATGTCCACTTCCACTGCTACTCCTTCACAATCAATTGCCGACTTCGCACAAAATACAAAATTCTCGGAAAATTCTGTCGAGAGACACACTTAGACCTGAACGGCCCATTGTGATACCACATAGTTGGATTAGTTTAACGCCGATTCCGAACGGCGTTGTGGTAATTTTTTCTATCGGCTTGGTGGTTTTGCCATTACCAACCAAGGTGTGTACTTGTACACTATCTTATAATATATGTATATATATAGCTACTAGACTATCGATCAGATATTGTATTTTGAACGTTATTGGTTTAGCAAATTCTGCAGTACTGCACAACCGAACAAAGGGACAATCTCCTCGTAACGCCCTCTGATTAATGATCTGATCTGACATCTGACAAAAGAATAACCTGTGCGGTGGATTCTACTGACCTGAATTTCACTGAAACCCTTAACCAAGCCTCGGATAGGAAATCCCCTTTATGGTGACGATCCCATCAAACGTTTAAAGGACATCGATTTAAGGATATCCACCAGGAAAGCCTGAACCTTTTACAGGGATGTGCGGTGCGATGTGCGGTGGATTCTCCTGACCTGAATTTCACTGAAACCCTTAACTAAGCCTCGGATAGGAAATTCTCTTCTTGATGACGATCCCATCATAAAGGACATCGATTTAAGGATATGCACCAGGAAAGCCTGAACCTTTTACAGGGATGTGTTTTTCCAGCTGACATCGTTGCTACACAGGAAAACGTTAGATGGGACCTGTTCCAAAATGTCATCCGAATTAGGTTTTCGATTCACGCCATCTGGTCTCGAGGTTCACGCCATTGAACGAACGCATAGCCACATAAATGCAACGCTACTATGAATGGGTGGGACAAAGCCATCAAAGGTGGCTTCTACGAGCTCCTCGGCGAAATTTATGATTTGAGGTGGACAAGACAGAACTTGATGTCGAAAACCTGCAAAAACAAAATAGCTTTTGCCAATCGGCTCTTGCTCCTCTTATCGCCAAACACCCGTCAACTTCATAATATATACGCGCAGTGAACACATATCTCCCGCAGAGGTACTAGGCTACCACCTTCGGCAAGGAAATTTTGAGAAAGGCCAAGAGGGTCGCGATTCTACCGAAACAAAACGCGCAGAGCCACCCTGCAGTCAGTTGTAACGCGAACAGCTATGAAGCGGTCCAGAGACTTAAGGAGGGAGGAGAAACGTTTTTTCAGGGGCAAGAAATGAGAATGTGAAAATCGTGAGTGCGATGGTATGGAGATATTTGGTGACTGGAATGAAAATTCTTCGAAAAAATAAGACACCTGACTAACCGTTTGAAGACCGAACCCTCTTGCTAAGATGAAAACGAAAACCTTGTGGTAGATATCCAGAGTATGAAAAGGTTATGGATGGAGCAGCTCTAGCAACTGCTCAGAGTGCAATGCAATCGGCCTACCTGCTAAGTTGTTTAAGACCAGAGCCAAAGAGCTTTCAAGATGCTTGCACGAACTCTTACACAGAAATATTCGGATGAAAGCAAGTCGTGATAGTAACCTCAGTATACTCTGCTGCATCCACAAAGATCCCACGATTTGGGTCAATTATCGTTCTAAGGATGGTACTGTGGGAAGGACTGAATCTCATCGTCAACAAAGCGTAAATATGATATTGGTGTGTTGGACTGCTACGCAGAGGTGCCCGGGTTCAAATCTCGGCACGCTCAAAAAATCAAAAATAGAAAATAAACGTTTTTCTACACGGCACCACCTCTTGGCTGGCAATGGCAAACCTCCAAGAGTAAAAAAAATGTCTATGAAAAGCTTTTCATTTCGCCTTTCGGATTCGGCATAAAACTGTAGGTCTCTTCCATTTGTGTATAAATATAACTCACACAACATGAATGGGTGCGAAAAAGCTCAAAAACTTTATCAAAAACTCTTAAGCCCAGAATATCAAAACTGCTTAAGTCCAAAATAAGAACTATTTTATTTTAAATTTAACCTACCTACCTACCTAGATGTTTTTTCTTCGGGAAATGTTTCTATTTTATACATATTTTTACGGTTTTGTAAATAGACTGCGAGAAAAGTAAGAATCAGAATTTCTCGAAATAGTCTTATGGTGGACTTAGGCGGGATTAATATGTGTCGACTCATATATAATACTAAGCAAGTGGTCACGTCCTTTAATTTTCGACTATTTAACTTTTACCAAATGACCCAAAATACCCCTGCATTATATTTTTCGACGACCTGCCACTGTGTTGTAAATACAGGCACACAACACTACTTAACAAGATTTTGCACAACGAGTACATACTTCAATTAAATGGTTGTAAAAATTTTAGTCTATGGTAGTATTGTTTGTCAATGACAATCTATAGAAAAAATATGGATGGATGTGGATTAGTGGGAATTGCTGAAACGACGTTGTTGGGGAACCATATTAAAACAATGAAAATTTGTGTGGGAAAGCGGATGTTAGTGGGAGTGGTTGGGCAGAACCCGATATTTTTTGAACAAGTAGGCATGACTCCTCCCACACAACTCGAATGCATTTTTCGGGGTATCTCCGTAACCGTTTACAGTAGAGTACCGAGATTTGGTACAATGATGTCAGTTGACAAAACCATGTTACACAGAAAACATGAGTGGGATTGAAAAAGAGGGCATGAGTTAGTGGGTATGACATCTTCTATGCAATTCTGATTTTGAATACTTTTGAGAACTTTGGCTGCCAGGGGAATTCTGGAAGAAAAAAGTGAACGGGTTAGAAAAAGTGGACGTAAAACTTCTCTTAGGTAGCAAGGAAAACATTGAAAGTTTGTTAGTGATTGCGTTATGTTGGTAGTATTATTAGGCAGAATGCGATTGTTTTTAAATGGTCGTTGCAGCTCCTATAAAACAGGAAGCTTGAAACGACATATGTGGGAAATAATAACAAGGAAAGCAATAAGTTTGTATGTGAAGGCGATATGTTGATAGTTAGCAGTTATTTGGAAGCCGTAGCAAGAAAAATGAAGACGGTTTATATGATGAGATGTTGAACAACCCATGTAAAAATATGAATAATATGTGCAATTATTCGATTCAGATCGAAAGCTGGTACTCTTATATTGTCATTTCTTTTGAAAACGTTTTTTGTAATTTTTGTATTACCCAAACTTTGTTAGGGCCGTACAGCAAAGCTGAGCAAAGGCTAACTAGTAAAACCTATTAAAATCAAAAAAAAAAAAAAAAAAGATACTTTTCAAAAAGTTAAAAAAAGAAAATTTATGAGCCGCCCAATTACCAAATCGTTTAACTCATGCACTTTGCATTTAAGTATTAAGTTAACTGCCTTGGCCTTCGTACGGCTCATATGTTATACAGTCATCAATGATAAGATTTTTATGATAAAATGTGAAGAAAACCAAAAACATTTTGCAATTAAAAAGACAAAAATTAAACTGGTGATTAGAGTTGCTCATGCCTTGTTTTCATTCAATGGTTATGAAATCGCTTTCGCTTCCAGCGCAATCAGATACTTTCCTCTTCAGTGCTACAATTTTGTTGATAGTAGTGGAAGACAGTGATGAGGCTGTTGGCGATTGCATCTTCTTGCCACTTACGATAGAGTTAATACCATTGACAGATGATGATTTTCTCTCTTGTTTTGTCGTTGTAAGATGTGACGATATAGTTTGGATTTGTGCAACACTTGTAGGACCACTGGGTGATGACGGGAATGACGATTTAAGTGTATTTATTGGAATGCACCGTATTCCGCTCGACATAATCTGTACAGTGGAATTCGCTGGTATGCGCCTTAACATTTTCCCTTGTGGTGTACTGATAGGTATGATGCGAACTGATGACTTTATTGTGGAGTTGGAAAAGTTTGGATTTTCTGTGGCAGGTGCCGCTTTGCTATTTTCACTTTCATAACCATTTGTTGTTGTTGTTGCGTTATCAGTAACATTGGTGATGTTACTGCACTGATTAATTGATTCAGCTGGCGCGGCTGATATTTCAATTGAACTAAATGCATCAGTTGACGTTGGTTGTTGTTGCTGTTCTTTGCTTCGCAAAGCTCGAATTTCCAAGTCATAAATAACTTGCATAATTTTAAATTTACCTTCAGCAGCCAAATCAGGTGGTAAATTCTTCATGGTATCACTCACACTTTCGAAAAATGAATCAAAAGTATTGCGATGGTGCAAAGATGTAGATGGTGAAGACATATCGGATGCGCGTTGAAGTGGCGCAGTTGCAGATGTAGGAGTAGACGATAATTGCTGCCGCTCTATTAAAGGCAACAAGCCTGCAGCAAGAGCAAAATTTTCTGTTATATTATCGCGTGCATTTTTATCACCTAGTGCCCGAGACAGACGCATAATTTCCGTCTGTGCGGATGAAATATGCTTTGCAATATTGGTTGTGGTTGCATCTTCCAAGAGCTTTCGACGTTTTGACTCTGATAATTCATTTGGCGTCTCTTTAGATGAATCAAGCTTAAGGTTCGTTCGTTTTAGTAATTTCAAAGTGTTCTGCAGCAAATATTGCAACACACCGTCATCATCGATGTTTGCGCCTGATCTGAAATGTCGAATTTCATGCGTTATTAAATGAGAATTCAATTTCATAAAGATACTTACTTAACACTCTGTGTATCATCCATAGCAATGTCACCATTAGAACCATCGCTGGCACTATAATTTTTTTCACCGCCAATATTTTTACTACTTTCCTCCGCATTATTATTTACCTTTTCCCAATAAAGCTTCTCAGCTGCTTGATGTTTCGCCGATTTTTCATGTTGCCTTTTTAGAATACCCTTAATCATTACACGCAACTCACAATATTTGCAGTAAACGTACTTTGGATTACACTCCTTATCCGGCAGCATCCACTGATGTACATTTTGAATTTCCCCCAATCTTTCAGATTCATTTACTTCACAAACAGATTTGTTGAAATTACTTTCATTCGTTGTCCGCCGCTCCTCCAAATCGTCGTTTTCCCCCTTTTTCGGCTCTTTTTTATGCTGGAGACAACGTTGCATTCTCACATGCTTTTGGGATCTTTGATGCTTTGATAAAAACTTATATGTGGGGATAAAAATTGATTGTTCACATGGTTTGCAGTAGCCGTAGTTTGGCCTCACTTCGGCGCGTTTATACGTCAACCATGGAAATTTTGCTTTCCATAAAGACACTTTGGCTTGTATGGAATGGGGGCAGGTTGAGTTCACAGTATTGAGTGTAGTTTTTGAAGATCTCCTACAAATAATGTGAATACAATTCATTACTAATTTTAAAATTTATTGCTTTTTTACCACGTTTATATCAACTCGCTTTCAATGGTGTCTGTCTGTCAGTCTGTTCGGTACAAATTTTGCAATCGATTTTAAACTAACTTTCCGATGAGCTAGAAACTTGAAATTTTAAATATAGTTCAAAACTGGAAGACAATATAATAATATTTAAAATATTAGCATCGGAAGTTTTTCCATTTTTTTCATAGATCAAAGAATTGAATTCATCGCTGCTAAAATCATTGCTTATTTAGAATATATGTATAGGTGTACACATACACAAATTCAAAGACAAATGAGAGAGAGAACAAAAACAAACAATAACGAACTTTTCTTTTCGTTTTGTTCCGCTTACAAAGAGTATAGATTGTAAAGAGACCGCAATTTGCTCTTGCTGGAATCGAAACAAAAAATCGTAGAAACAGAAGCGAGGTGCAATACCGATGGTGTGACAGCGACGGTTGTCAACACATCCAGCAGACAAAAATGTATGAATGGATGAGTTTAACGTGTTTGATGAAATAAATATTTATCATTTCTTTTTCTTTCAACATTTACAGTATTTATATATTCTTTATATACAAATATGTAAACGTTTTGTTTTGATTTTATGAATTTTATATAAGTACCTTTAAATCTTTTTCTACTGATTTCATGAAATCAAAATGCGAAGAAATATTATCACTATTTTCAACATTGTACCTAAATATATGTAGGTAAATAAGTATATTTAGCTAAAATGTTAGAACTTTTCATATTTTATATTTTAATAAATAATATATATAACATGGTTATTATGACTTCAAGGTATTGCAATTAAATTGAATGCATTCTTTTACAGCTCTGGTCTTTACTTAAAATCGATTGCAAAATTTCACACACACAAGACTAAAAAGTAAAAAATAATAATTTAAATAACAAATATTTTTAATATACCACGTTTTTAAAATGGACTAAAAAGTATAAAATAGTTTCTCCTAACCCCATACAGATTCACAACCACATATAGATTCCTTATCCCATACAGATTTACTTGAAAATTTGTAACTGTGAATTTTAGTAGGACGAAAATACTTGTATGATTTAAAACGAAAAGCGTGGGACGCATATGGATAGAGATAAAATTGCTAGCCATTTAGGTGAACTATTCATCCTTCAATTTCCTATTGCATGCGAACCACGTTTGTTGTTTTAAATCATACAAGTATTTTCGTCCTACTAAAATTCACAGTTACAAATTTTCAAGACAATCTGTATGGGATAAGGAATCTATATGTGGTTGTGGTATGGGGTTAGGAGAAATTATTTTATACTTTTTAGTCCATTTTAAAAACGTGGTATATTAAAAATATTTTTTATTTAAATTTTTTCAAATAGGTTTAGTTAGGCTGTCTTATAGTGACGATATAAAGTCGCAGATGAGCGATATTCATTTTTGGATACCACTTTATACCTAAACGAGGATGCATAGTGGTCTATGCATATTTGGCAAAATGAGTTATGGCCAGCAGGACGGGGCCTTTTCAACTGATTTGCATTCATCAATTAACTTACTTTTGTTTTCTTGCCAGGTACACTTTCGCTGCATCTTTGTGGCGAACCGATAGGTTGTGTTTCTTACAGTTGCTGCTTAAGAAACCTATGCGACAATATTTACAATGAACAATATTGGAATTATCCTTTGAATACACCAGCCAGGAATAAAGAAGTAGGCTTGCTTTAGCTTTTACTGAATGCCTAGAATTTTAATAGAAAATTAAGACAACAAGAACAGAAAACTGCATCTGTTATAAATCATACCCATTGTTTGATGCCACTTTCTTTTTCATCTCCTCTTTTTCACCTGTGCGATGCCGTTCAGTCATTTCATGTTTGCGAACGTTCAAGTTTGTCACCAATAAAAGAACATCACAATATGAACAGTATACGTAATTTGGATCTTTGGGATATTTTTGTAGCCATGGATTTAATTCAAACCAAACGTCCGAACCACGAAGGATACGTTTAACTCTGCAATTTAAACGTTAACAATAAACACCACATATCGATTATTATATTTCCGATTTGGGATTACTTTTCATGTCCCAAACTTTCCTCGGCCTCTACTTCCTGATCCTCTTCTTCCTCTCTCTTGTCATTTTCTTCTTTCCTTTCCTCATCTTCCAATTCTTCGTCCCGGACCTCTTCACTTTCTTTTTCTTCTGCTCCTGCTTCCATATTCGAATCACGTTCAGACATTCTATTGTGTGCTACTGAGTTTTCATGAATATGCCGCCTTGTTGGCGATTGTCCGTACATTATTCGCGTTTCGCAGTATTTGCAGTAAGCGTAGTTCGAATCTTTAGGATCTGATGTTATCCATGGATGCTGTTTTTCATACAATTTCCAGTTTATTTCCTGTTTCACCTTAACCTTCTCGTTAGTTAAAACATTTCTGCAATGTAATAAAACAATTTATTTTACTTAAACGAACTTTTTTGAGCACCTACATCATTAATTCCTGTTTTTGTTGTCTCTTCTCCGCATACAAGCGAAATTTGTCACGATGTGTGTGCGTCTTAATGTGTCTAGATATGCTGTATTTGTGCATTGAAACGTGGCACAATTTACAGCGGCACATATTATCTGATTTTGCCAACCTCTCAAACCATGGACCAGTCAACTCCTTCGAAGGTTTTCTAGAATATACAAGAAACCATAAGAGCATTGCTCATGTAACTACGATATAAAAATAATAGAAATACTTTGCATTCAGGATGCCTTTCCCAACATCATCATCATTATCACCATCACTTTTACCATCATCTTCATTATCATCATTTTTCTTTGTGTGGGTACCATACAGAATTTCTTGATTTTGATCATGACTTGGAACATTTTGTTTTTGTTTAGAAGATTTTTCGATCAACTTATGTTTAGGGCTTTGCTCGTGTCTGCGACGTAAATACGAAAACTCCACATTCAAATTCACATTGCAATATTTGCAAAAACCAGTGGTCCCTTCACGCTGGGTTCGCGCCAGCCATTCGTGCGCCTGCAACCAATGACGCCAGTTAAAGTTGTTAAGTGGCTCTATCTGTGAGACACGCTTAAATTTCATGGCAGCAATTCTGCTGTTTGTACCAAATTCCTGCTTAATATCCTCTATTGAAGAGTTGCTGTAATGAAATTAGAAAAATATTCATTCAGGGATAAATCGACTTATTTTCAATCAATTGTTTACCTTTGATTTGCCTGCTCCTCACTGATCTTAAAAGCGAGATAATTATCACCGCGCTCTTTGTGGTAAGTGGACGCAGCATGACCTTTGATATGGCCCAACCCCCTAATGCACAGCTTCTGGTCACAGTACAAGCAATATCCATAACAATTATCTAAATCCTCATGCAAAAGCCAAGGATATTCCTGCATCCATTCTTCCCATTTATCACCATAGAGCTGCTGTTCACTATTTTTTGTGTCGCTCGCAGTCGAACGCCCGCCACTTACGGATTCACCATCAATGTCCACATCTTTATCAATGTCATAGTAAGGCTCATCAACCAATTGCAACAAATCCATTGGATCAGTGTCCGCTAACGAATTGTCATTTGTGTCCTCTATTTCTGGATCATCAGGCTCATCTTTAACGTACAAGAGATTAGGCTCACTTACCGCTAATTCCACAAACTCCCTGTAAATGAGCATATATAAAAAATTAAGAGTGCCATACATTTACCATAAACACTCACATTTCCTTCCAAACGTCCAGTAATATTTCAAAGACAAAATACAAAAACCTTTATTGTAAATAATGTAAGTCTATTCTCTGCCCGGAACCCCGCTACAAAAACAAAGCTGCCACAGTTTACCGTTTACAGTTTCAAATAAAATTGTAATAGATTATAGCAAGACCAATTGAGGTATTCTCCGAATACAGGGCCCATAGGCAAAACTGTACCAATGAGAAAAACACAAATTTGAAATTTTAAATTGGGTAGTTGATCAAATCATTTAGTTGTATGTTCATCATTTTAACAAATTATATTTTGTTTCATTTTTCTGATATTCGTCTTATATAGTGCGGGCATGAAAGTGAATTTCGTTGAAATATAGAAAGACAGATGACAAAAAGAAATTTTATTGAGAATCGAATTTCGCTTTTGACAGATTATAAGTTTGGAAAAGAAGAAATTTTGTGTGTGTTTTGTGTAAATAAAAATAAATAAAAATGTGACCTTTAAATTGCATTTGGATACCCAAATTATAGTATACAAATTTTTTCTTATAACAAAGAAAATGTATGCATTTGCGGGTTAATGGAAAACTTCTCAAACATAACAGGATACATGTTTTCACGAGAGTGAATTTCGCCAAAATTTAAATTAAATGCGTCTGGACTCTGAAATTTCGCTATGCAAGAACTCTCAAATGAAATTCGGAATATCAAACGAGTTTCACCGAAATTCTTATCAAATTCGGAAAGCAACCCTACGATCTCAAACA
Organism: Toxonevra muliebris; assembly: GCA_963691655.1. Taxonomy (NCBI): domain Eukaryota; kingdom Metazoa; phylum Arthropoda; class Insecta; order Diptera; family Pallopteridae; genus Toxonevra; species Toxonevra muliebris. The sequence goes on along the minus strand of OY829327.1, from coordinate 992,234 downwards.
CAGGGTTGTAAATTTATTACTTCTCTGACGTTTTGTTCTCATAACAGCTGCTCTTTGTTTGATGATACCTAGAACGCTGCTTTGCTTTAACGTTTGACGTAGAATCATATGCATTCATTCGTAGCAAAATACAATTTGGCCTCAGGCTTTAGATCGTAAATACGATCAAAGCAACTGAAACGTTGCGAGTAGAGCTACTTTCTACGCTTTTTGACAGTTGTTGTGGTTGTTCGATGTTATTGTCTTTTGAAAGTGTTAATTAGGAAAAAAGAAAATACGGATGTGGTGCTTAAAAATTATAGATTAATTATGTATAATTATATGTAATTTGTCAAGAATAAAATGAATTCCTTTGAGCAACATTTAATATCTTTGGTACGTGAGCATGATTTTTTGTATGAGCTCTCGAACCCATTGTCTTTGTTGCAGATACCTTTGTTGCTGTTTGTGGATTGAATAACCATCATATGCCATGAGAGCAAAAAACATGAAATCAATGAAATTATCATCGTCCGAACCAATAATTTTTTAATTTTATTTCTTTAATAATTGACAAAAAAATTCAATGAACGCAAAATTATGTTTTGGGAAAAACTAAGATTGAGCTCTTTGGCAGAAAAAAGCAAAAACGATATAAAGCGAATAAATGTTACTAGTCGATAAGGCCCCGGTAAACGGGGTGAGTGTGGCAGCTAGCAGATGATTAATTTTGTGCATGATGTATATGATTGTATATCTGTTGGCGAAGTATGCATTGTGTCGCCTCTCTCCTTCACTTCCTTCTTGTCAGTTGTATACTTCGCTCTCACGTACACAACGGACTTTACAACGATGATCGCAAGGCTTTGTTCAATGAACGAATTTTAACCCTTATTCTCCTGAATAGGTACACGTGTACCTTTTGCGTTTTATTTTGTTTCAAATCGGCTTTTTTAATTATATAATTAAGTTATTTATTTATCTTATTTATTTACTTGCTTTTGGTTGCTTTCTTGTTTTTTCCTCATAACAATGCAATAAAATTAAAAAACATAAATATTTGTTTATAAAATCCACACAAAACGTACTAAGGTGCACGTGTACCTTTTCAGTAGATTGAAGGTGTAAAAGTTGTCAAGAGAATGAGGGTTAAAACACTTCCGATGCTAATATTTTAGAATTGGATTAATCGACTTCATCGATTTCGAATTTTTGGCTAACCTACTCATCAAGCTCTTTAAATTGATCTACAATATGATACTGTAGCACTTCTGGATCTACTGGAATAAGGATGTAGTTACATTAACAAATGTATAGATAATAAATGTATAGCTTTCAATGCATGCAAAGCTTGTGTTTTATAATGCGGACACACGAGAGTGCAATTCAGGCAAATTTAACACTTCGTTGAAATGCGTCCCAAATGCAGAATATCGCCACACAAAAAGAGTCAAATGAAATTCTGCATTTTAAACTCATTTCGCTGAAAAGCGTCTGAAATGAAGAAAGTAACTAGCAACCCTCAAACACAACCCTGCAAGAAACGGCTAACCACTTTACGCAGGAATTCCAAATGTCCATTTCGGTCAGTTTTGATGTGTAAACATTTTAGCTCACGGTATGGGCAAAATTTCAAATGTGTAAAACGTAAGAATAACTGTATCGTAAGATGTAAGATAACTGTACGTCCTGTTCCTCTCTCGCTCATACTACTGCGCGGCATGACTGTGCTACTCTAACCAACAAAGAGAAGAGAAGAAGAGAGGGAGAAATTAAAATACGAACGGAGTTTGTTTGTTTATGTTTCGATCAATTTCAACTACACCATACAAGCAGAGAAGTCGACGTAGCAAACACAGGCGTTTGATAGGTTTTGCATTCAATTAGTTAGATTGGATTATAATTAAATATTTTTTAAAACATAAAAACAATACAAAATGATAAATAAAAAGGAATCTAGGTTTCAATAAATGTATAAACAAAATTTAGTGATAATAATAGCAAACCACGGCATTATAAAAATTTTGCTTTGTACATTAACCTTAGAAAGGCAACACTTTTTTTATCTATGTAAATAGCAAAAATGTTAAACAGAAAAAATCAAACTTATTTATTATAAAATCACTTATTTACTTCAAAAAAAATACATTGTTTCTTATTTTTATTAAATGCAGATTTGAGAAAATCTCTTTGCGGTGCTTTTAAAAAGTAGTGAGGTGACTGGTCACCCCTGTTGTTTTTCTAAGGTTAAATGCGGAAAGCACTTATCGTTGCCTGAGAATTGATTTGGCGTATGTGTGTACAAATTCATATACCTATACGACGTTATGTAAAATTTTCAAATCTTATAAAATTTCAAATTGACAGGAAGAAAAACTTAAAGCGCGGAAAAAAGGTGCAATTGCAGTTGCGTATATGCGAGCATATCGTGCCCGATGCATTGAGTAAAAGAAAAATGATTCAACTACAACGTATCAGCCCTATTCAGGTTTTGGTGGAAATGCAAAATATTTCTGCTATCACAACAACAAATACATGCGATATGGAACAAAAATTTGCATTGATGTAAAACCATTTGCAATTTATAGTGAATTGGGCTATTACATATATATAAAAGATAATGATATCTAATAAATTTTTAAGTTTATAAAATAATTCTTTTAATTTGAATTATTTACCTAAGCATATAGATCATACATCAAATCCCTATAAATGGCTATACATATGTGAGCTTATATATATGGCATTCAGTTGGTTTAACTGTTTACACATCAAATATCTTGCGTGCCTTGCACGCATCCATTTTTTTTATTTTTGCTTTTACTTGAGGTTTGAAAGAGATCATTGTAATTAGTAATATTTGTCCAGCTACCAAATAATTGTGATAAGCATTGTACATGCAAAAAAGGATGAATAGATTACACCCATTTACGCTTTGTGATATAACATTTTCCATATAAAGAACTAACGAAAGTAATTGCATGTATCCGAAGAGTCGAACATATGAACAATCATATATAACCACAAAAAAAATCGAGACGAAATCCATATATTTTGAGTACTCGTTTCATATACAAAACGAAAATTGACCATTATGGTCCATACACATTGACGACAGCAGCTACACGAACACACGACTAGGAAATTTTGTCGCCGTGTAGTCAGTTACTAAACACAATGGAATCGGTACCATCTGAAGCAAACACAGCCAAAACAACAAAAGCAAACACTTTTCTCTCTCTGTCGCTTGTCAAATTAGAAATAGATTAGATAGTGGTCGGTGGTCATGTGGCCGTGTCGACCCGAAAATAATCGTCTCCATAAGAACATGTTTTTATAATTTGAAAGATGTAGTCGTGTAGCTGCCGTTGTCAATGTGTATGGTGCAACTAAAACTAGAAATAAAAATCGCATTTCTCGATCAATGTTGGTAACAATTCAGAATTAAATATATAATTTTTAATATTTTGCAAATTTTAAAGGTTTGCTCTTTATATTCTGGGGAATAATTACGTGTGAGTACAATTTAATAATACTTATTAAATTTTATTTGATTGTTTCCCTTTCAAACAGGCAATTTCAATACTTCATTGACGCAACAAATTAAATTATTAAAATTTATAAACCAGATAAGTATTTTATAAGTTTAGGATAGTGTAGTGTATGTACCAATGAATTTGATTGATTTACGTATATTAAGTTTGATAATAATTTAAAAATTAATTTAATAATTTAAAAATTAATTTATTGGTTTAAAATATATTTTTGAAATGTAATTGTATACTATTTTTATAATTACTTTATTTTAATTAAAAATTGAATTGAAAATATTTTTGCATAATTTAAATAAAATTGAAGAAACTAATTTTAGTCTTTTTTTTTTATGTAGTACTAAACATATCGGTTAGTCGTAACTAGTATGTGTGATCAAAAGTTAGCAGTTATGTAATTATTCATATAACCAGTATATATGGCCAGAAGTTAGCAGTTAGATAACTATTTATATAACCAGTATCGGTTACCGATGTACGGAGAGAAATATAGGTAATATTGAATATGAAAGTGTGTGAGAAAGAAATAGATGCCGTATCACACGGATAGTAGAATTCCTGTTTCTTTTTTCCCGAGCCTCATAACGTTACGACTGAGACTATACTGAAACATTCAGTCATTGCAAACAGTAAAATGACCAGTCATATTGTCAGTACTGTACTTGCAGGGAAGGTTGTAAAAAACAAGAAAAATTTAAGATCTATTACATTTTTTTAAGAAATTTTGGATTTTGTTTTCATAACAGGTTGATCTTGTAATATCTATTAGGCTGTGGTTATGTTAGTGCTGGCTGTTTGGCGAACACATCACATTTTACTTTCGTGCTCGGTCTAGATGGTTACGTTCAGTTCGTTGTAGAGTTGCTTTTGGTCGAAATGTGCTCCATTGTTTAATACTATTTGGTATGCAATGATACTGTTTTTTAAAATAACTTATTGCCACCGTGAATGCTAGGCGTGCTAGGTGTTCATTTTTTCCAGCATATCGTGTTCATTGAGAGACTCTTTGTGTTCAGTGCAACAACAATTTCATGGTGTTCTCCGAGAAATTTTGAACATAACCACAGCCTTAAAGTACTCAAGTCAGTAAATTTTTGACTTTTGTGAGGTAAATATAATTATCATAAATTTATATAACCCAAGGGGCTATATGAAAATTTGACAGATGGAAAAACAAAACACGAGCGCAACCAATGAGCAGCAGAGAAACAAACAACAATAATAGCGTCACTGCACAAACGCACATTTAATTGGATATTGATTTCTGCAAAAAGGCAGCAATAGACAATCTATTTTTTTATTGATTTTGCTTCTAAGAAAATTACAATCAGTATAGCCATAAATTTTCAAAATATCTGAACGCAATATTGCTTTTTTCAATAATTTTTTTGTTTAATTAATTTTATATGTAGTTTTCCGTCGTTGTTTTGCCAGCCATTGCTATCAAAATTTACGAATACTTTCATACCGTTTGGCATAGCAAAAATCTAAAATTTTTCTCATCAGACGCACAAAATTTTACACCACATTTTACCATAGTACTTTGCTACCGTTTGGCACCCACCCTTAGTAAAAAAAAAATATAATAGAGTCGAGAGTATATTTTTGGTTGTTGTTGGAACAGACAAAAGAAGTATTACAGCACTCAGACAAGTTTTACGTCCATTGTACTATATCCTGTGTTCCCTTTTGCTATTCTTTAAATCTACAATTTTATTAATAAATCTTAGCAGATCCTGCGGTGTTAGAGAGCTCAGGTGTTCGTCTCCCAACACTCCAGTACCAAATATGCTTACTCTGATCTGGCAGAAAGCGGGGCAGACACTAAGAAAGTGGTTCGCCGTCTCTTCACATTCTTCCTCCGAACCACAGGAAGCACAGAAGGCACTAGCTCCTAGGCCAATCATATGCAAATGTTTGGCCCAAGAGAAATGACCTGTATATAATCCCACCAGCTGCATACAACTCTTTCTGTTAAGTGATAACAGAAAGTCTGTTAGACGCATCGAGATAACAGGTAACATGGTCTTTGTCTGTCTAAAGCCCCTCAGGTCCTCCCATTTACGATTGTGGGTCAAGTCGACCCACTCATTAATGGGGGTCTTGATGGCTGTAGACGACAAAGAGAGTACAGGTTCTGGGCCCAGGAAACCAGTTTCCGAACCCTTTCTGTCCAGAAGGTCAGCCGATTCATTTCCTGAAATTCCTGAGTGTCCAGGAACCAATATCAATGATTGTGTTTTCCAACACAATCATGCCTGGATTTGCAATGCATAACCAGTTTAGACGTGGTTAGAGGATTAAGTAAGGATTTAAGCGCAGCCTGACTGTCACTAAATACACAGATACTCCTTTCTCTCCAACCATTATCAATAACATGGTCCATTGCCTTGATGATTGCAAAAATTTTTGCTTGAAAAACAGAAGCATACAACCCAAGGGAGAAGTGAAGGTGCACTCCATCATTTTCAATAAAGACCCCAGAACCCGAACCGAATTCTGTTCTGGAGCCGTCAGTGAAAATACGCTTACAATCAACTCCCGTCCCAGGTCCCGGCAAAAGCCAAGTTTGGGCCTCTGGAATTTGTATTGTATAGCGCTGTTTTAAAACTGGAATTGTTGGCATTGATAGAACTGTTAGATCCATATCAGTACCTTCAACAATGTCACCAATATCCCAGCAAGTGTCATACCAATACCCATTGCGTTTAAGCCTACAGATGGCTTTGACAGCCTCTCCTTTAGCAAAAATATCAAGGGGTGGTAAGTTGAGCAATGCATCCAAGGATGGGCCAGGTGTTGTAGGAAAAGCTCCCGTACAGCAAATGGCCACAGTCCTTTGAAGTCTGGCAATAGCTTTCCTAAAGCTGTCAACATTAAGTCTGCTCCACCAGACTATGGATGCATAGGTGATGATGGGTCGAATCATAGCCTTATAAAGCCATAAGACTTTATAAGGTGATAAGCCCCATGTTTTGCCAAAAATAACCTTCCATTGGCAAAAAGTTACCAATGCCTTGGATACGTTTAGCTCAACATGAGAACGCCAAAGAAGTTTGGTATCAAGAATGACTCCTAGATATTTCACTTCTTGGGATAGCTGAATACTGATTCCTCTGAGTACTGGTAAAACGAGACCATCAACTTTCCTTCTCCTGGTGAAAAGAATAACACCAGTTTTAAGAGGGTTAACCGATAGCCCGTTTGAGCAATACCAAGAGTCAATCATATTCAGGGCAATTTGGGCTTTCCTGCAAACATACCCGACCTCGTGATTAAGCAGGCAACGTCATCGGCATAAGCCTGTGTGTAGATACCCGACTCATTTAGGGAAACAAGCAGAGAGTCAACCAGCAGACACCACAGCAGTGGAGAGAGTACGCCCCCTTGAGGACATCCTCTATTCACGCCACAAAAAGTCGAGAGTAACTCATTGCCATTCCTCCAATTATCCATAATTGTTATATAAATCCTTGGTGTCAAATCCAATTGAAAGACAACATATTTATTTATTTTTATTTACACAAAACACACACAAAAATTCTTCTTCTCCAAACTTACAATCTGTCAAAAAACGGATTTGAAATTTATTTTTTGTCGTGTGTCCACCTAAATTTGAAATTCAGAATTTCAACAAAATGCACTCTCGTGTGTCCGCACTATTAGGCATGATAGATTTATTTAGAGCCTGAGACAAATCTGTTGTCAAAAATCCCGAAATTCTGTTTTTTAAAACAAAATTTATAAAAAAAAGAAAAGTATTCGCTTACATAGAGTGGCAACCAATCACTTTAACTTCAAAGCGTGTTTACTCGAAATGAGATTTTTAGGCTTAAGCGGTTACTGCTTTTGACCACAGAAATGGTATCAAAAGGTGTGTGTGAAACGGTAACTTTTTACTCGATGAAAATAGTGGTGGAAAAAAATTTCCTATGGTGAGAAAAATTTTTAATTTTGCCGCGCGAAATGGAGATAAAATTTTGACAGAGAAAATTTTGACATTTCGAGTTGAAACAAATAAACTATGTCAATTTTGAGAATAAAATATTTGAATTGTGCATATTTTCATATTATTCTTATTGCAATGAGATATATATTTTTGCTTTATTAATTGCGATAATTACCCAAGTAGAAAAATATTAATTAAATACAAACATATATATGATTGAAAAAAATATAACAAAAATTTAATTAATTCGTTTACATCCAGGTTTTGTTGGAATCCACATTTTTCCTGTCCATAGCTATCCTTTTTTCTATATTTAATATTTGTTTATATGGATTAGTTATTATAATTTGCATTTTTTCTTTGAAATTGCAATATATTTATTTTTGAAATATTTAGTAAAATGCAACTGTGTATGCTAACATACAAAATGCTTATTTTGTTGTTCTAAATATTTCATCCTGAATTGTCAAAATTTACAGTAGCCCTTGAACTAGTGAAAATATTGGCAGTTCATATCCACCTCAATAGTGTCAATATTTTCATTCGAACTGTCAAAATTTTCTTTTCTGAGTAAAAAGTTACCGTTTCACACACACCCAAAGTATTCGAGTGAGTAATTTTTTGGCACTGTAAGGTGAATAGGATTATCAAAAATGTATGTAGTCCAAGGGGCAACAGATAAGCAGCAAAGAACAAACAACATTAATAGCGTCGCTGCACAAACGCACATTTTGTTCGATATTGATTTCTGCAAAAAGGCAGCAATATACGATCCATTATTTTATTGATCTTCTAATAAAATGGCAATCAATATAACCATACATTTTAGAAATATTTTGTTCAGAGCGCTTTTCTTTTTTTTATTCAATTAAATTTGCAATATAAAATATTGAGTTAAATAGATGTATCCCATCCTTTGGTTACACCTATATACATAAATTAATAAGAACACATATTTGTATATTTTACATTATTTGGTTAATTTTATATGTAATTTTCCATAGCTGTTTGCCGTTACTGTTTGACACAGCCAAAATCGAGATCTTTCTCACCAGACGAAAAAAATTTTACACCACTGCTATGCTACTGTTTAAAACCCACCCCAACTAAACAAAAAATTAATTGAAAAAGTACTATGAACGCAACATTTCGAAAATTTGTGGCGAACAAAGGTGTTTAACGAAAAAGACAACTTCGAATTTCAAATTCAAATTTGGCACTCTATTTGCAAATTGATGTTATTAAATCAAAAACTATTACTTGATTGGAGAAATTATAAACGCGTTGCGTAAAGAATAAACTAAAGATAAAAAATAACCCTTATATCTACATGTGTGCTTAGTACACTGTATACCCTCGAAAACCTAAGTTGCTGCGACAAAACTGATTTCAGATTCGGATTCAGCGGATCCACTTTGGAGATGGGTATTGAAATTTTTTTCATTTTATTATATAGTGTAATCAGTATATTTTATGTAAAAACTATTAAAACTAAATAATTATCACGCCCACCTACCATTCAAAGGGAAGAGTATTTTTATTTGAGCGGTTTTAAAGTTCGGCTGTGTCCGGCTGTATCTTATTTACTCCAGTCTTTAATTGCCTTGTATTACAACTTTTCCGCCGCTTTTGATTTTTGAATAGAAACAAGCGGTACGAAGCTGCGAAACCGAACCCGTGAACTGCTGCACCGAACCATACCGCAAATTTTTGTTGGCTCCACATCCCGACTTAAAATATTGTCCGCTCACTTTTGAATCCCAAACACGAAGTCACATTTCAATATATTTATATAAAAATTACAATTTTATTTACTTTCAACTAATTTATGTGTGTATGTGGGGGGTGGGGAGAGATAATATTATAAGCAGCTACTTTAAAATATTTACAAAATTAAAGTAATCAGTATCCATTCATCCATTTATAAATCTATCTATCAATCCATTCATCAAAGAAAGAGAAATTTTAAATCTCAATTTGTACAAAATAAGCAGCGCGTCAGTGTTGCAATCAAAGGACAAAATCGTTGTTCTGTTAGGTATGCAAGATCCAGTTGTTATGTCATAATCATCGATAACATAAAAACTAAATATTATATTTATACATAAGTACACTATTTAGCGAAAAGTGCATGGGTGTTGCCATTTTTTACTTAATCTTGCACTATATCATGTGATATTCGAAAACTATGTGTAGTATTGCTGGCCGCTGCCGTAGCAACGGCCGCAGCTGATGATGTTGATACTGCGTTAGAATTAGAGTTGTTAGATTGTAATGGGGGTGAGTCCGTAACTGCATTGGCACTAGTACTCGCAGTGCTTCCATCGGGAGAGCGGATTTGGGTGTCTTGGGCATTGTCATCCTTAATAATTGAAGAAGCAAAAATAAGTTGACATTACAAAAAATAAATAAAATCTTACGAAACGTACGTCTCTTGGATAAATCTGCAACGGAGGTGCGGCTTCCGCAGCTTGGTCATCATGATCATCACTTTTGTCTGAATACATCATTATCTCATGACACAGTGGACAGCGATCCTGTACGTACAACCATTTCCTCAAACATACTCCATGGAAATAATGTCTGCAACGAGTTATTTTTGCCGTGTACATTTCCTAAAAGCAGAAGAATCACCCATATTATATAATTTCAAGAAGGGAATACGGTCGTACGAAATGATCAAATAAAACATGCTTGAATTTGTCGGGCGTTGTATTTTTTGAACAACCACGTGAAGCATTTTACTATTAAATTCAGGCTGAAAATGTTCAGCAGCCTGTATGTACATACCTGGTAACAAATAGCACAAACGTCATCGAATGCTCTAAGCTGTGCTGGTGTAGCTTCTGGTAATGCTGAAATCTTATGGACCGCTGATCGTCTTTTCATAAACACAGACCAGCCAGCGCGTGCTTCACACCAGATATTGAAGTAAGCATGGATACACATCATTATAGCTCTGATGGCGCCGCCTGTAGCATTTTGTGCTATCAAGTTATATTATACGGTACCAATCAACCAAATAAAATATTACATGCACACACAAATTTCGATTCATTGAAGAAGTAATTATTAAGAGGATGAAAGTGATTATGAGAAATGCACCATGGATTGAAAAAATGGCAAAAGGAAAGCAAAGAGAAAGAGAGAGAGATGTTGCTCTGCTAACTTATCAACCCTTCTGTTACATTAAGGTCATCTAGTGACCTTTTTTTGTTTAATTTGCAAATATTTCTAAAAAGAAACAAAATTTTGGGATTTCCCTTTGTGAATTCCTGCATCGAGAGAAACCGTCCGAAAAAGTATAAAAAGAAGCCTTTTGTTTTATAAAGTGGTAATATAAAAACTTACGTGTGTGTACCATAAGGCCATTCAGGGACCATCATTTTTTGTAAAATGCGATGAAAACTAGTTTAATTTTAGTTGTATTTCGTCGCAGCAGTCACATCCTCTGACAGAAAGACAGACACAAGAGATTATTGAAGAAGACGGGGATATTGATCAGTGTAGTGACGTTAGGGGATGAAAACTATGTAGTGGAAAAGTTTGCGGACAACGGATTTTCTGACGAATATATTGCGAGGAAGTGTTGCTGGAGCACCATCGGTGTTATTCGAAGGATAAGGATATTGAGTGTTTACACGGAACCGACTGGACCCGTTAATACTAGGCTTAGGGCCAGGGAAGAAATTGTAATTCGAACACAGCTACGAGTTATTACATATGCAGTACATCGCATATCTATCTAATATCAAAAAATCATTTGATTTATGTTGCACAGCGCACATGAAAAAAATTGTCAATTTGCCCGTAGGTCATTGTGGATATTTTGGCACTAAATGCCTATGTATTACGGATAAAAATCATCCTCACTAGAACGCGTCAAACACATTCAAGCGCCGAATTTCCCTCGAAACTCAATCGTGGGAGATATTATGCGAAATGTGCGGGCAGAAGAGCCAAGTACTTCGGCAGGCGCTGCTCCGAAAAGGAGAAAAGCTAATCAACCTGCGCAGTTTGCCGCAGCTCAATTTGCCGTAAAACGTACAAGCACTACACTATTCGCAAAAAGCCTGTGTATCTAAAATACCTTAGGACGATTACAACTTCTACAGCCTATTGTCTTAAGCACACAAAGTAAATATGTATATATATATATATGTCAACAGTATTAAACTTATTAATAATCAATACCACTAATAAATGTTAAAAATTAAATCGCAAATTATGAGTTACCATACAATATAAATACAAAACACAGGGTAGGTAATTTCGTGACCTTAATACCACAATTTTTAATGTAACAGAAAGGTTAATGACATATGCATTAAAAGAAAATAATAAGGATAATGAAGGAAATTTGTATTTACATATTATAATAGGAATGAAATAGGGAAGGAATAATATCAGATTTACCACACATACTCGATGAAACGATGTACCATCTTTATTTAATATACACCGTGGCTTATGAGCGACCACTATTTATGCGAGCACGTTGAATGCAATCTTATTTCTAACAATAACTTACCGGACTCGAAAACTAAAATCCAAGCACCATTAAAGAATAACAAAATTCCAAAACAAAATTCAACTGAATTCCCAAACGACCGTACGTAATAGACATAATCATCTAGCTTTTCCCAAAAAGTCTGGCGACGAGCATCAAGTAGGAAGAGCGTATAAGTAGCTAAAGAAACTAGTACCTATGAGCGCAATCAAAACAGAATGTATGGTTAACAAATAGATAAAAATCGTATCATACTACCTTAACAATGACTTCCACCGAGAATGCAGTGACAGCTAGCAACCATGTCGAAGGTGAATGTCGCGACCACAGTACTGTAAGAAGGCAAACAGGAGCAACAACTAAAAATGCACAGACCGTTAGGGCGCGTATGTGACGCTTCCGTGAAGGGTTGCGTGCTGCACTCAACGACATCAAAATGGGTGATACAATATTGTGCAAAAAGTGCAATAGAGCTGTTATCAAGAGACACAAATTGCGACATAGTCGTACAAATCGTTTTTCAGGTGAGAGCGATGTTAAACCCGTCTGAAGAGCCAAAATATAAAAAAGCACAGCAGAAACTGTACCAAGGGACTTCTCTTCATCGTTGTCGAATGTTAACAAAAACCATTGGAATGCTTTGCCAATATAGTGACAAATTACTGATATCACTGACGTCATACCGAGCACAGCTGTCAATGTTTCACAGCCATCTACTAACAGTTTTTGAATCGTTGGAAGGAAATTCATGGTTGTGATGCTCTCGGTCATCATCATTGAGATAAATTCCTGCGTAATCCTGAATGGACATAGCAATAGGATCATAATCAAGGTATATATTTTATGTTATCATACTACCTTATAGTCCAAAAAACTCTTAGCACACTAGGAACATTGAGTCGTTGCCACTCATTTTCGATCAAAGCGGAGACTCCGAAATTCGATACAAAGTTCATTGCATATTGGTAACCATTGTAAACTGTCTTTCCCGCCTCCATCGCACTATTCATGAGCGTTATTTTAGTTAGAATTAAAGGGATAATATCAGCAACCACAGGTATATGTCTCAGAATCTTCGGTGGCAGTGGCAATACTATAGCCAACAGGATTGGGCTTGCGAATATAATCGGCATTAATTTTTGTAAAGTTGCATATCGTGGTCCCAAATGAATATAGGCGAAGAGCATCCCCATAAACCACTGAGCAATCAGATGAGGTATTAACGACATTGCCACACCATCCGTGTCCAGCAATCGTGTCGTGTTAAACGAAATTATGTCTTCCAATAAGCAAGGACTCTTTTCCATTAACGCTAGAGCAGAAACATTTGACCAGTACGAAAGAAAGGTAAGACCCAGCGATATCACAAACATGTAAACCATGACCAAATGACGAGTCCATAGCATAAATATGCAAGCTGCACAAAGAAAACCTGCCAAAAAATGTTAGGATTTTAATTATTATATGCATTATTTTTATAATTACATATCAAAACATATTAATAGAATAATCTAAAATCTAAAATTTCTATAACATTTTTCTGTTTTTTTTTTTTAATTCTATATAAACTCTCGATCGACCACGATCATTGGCCGATAAACGCAAAAGCAAACTTTGTAGTTCTTAACAAATTTCTCAAGCTATTGTTGATTTTTCGGGGTATTTCAGTAATGCATAAACCATTTACTTGTGTATGAGAACTTTGCCTATTTTTCCGTAATCTTTATTATGCTGTTCGATAATTTGCACATCCGTAATGCCGTGCACATCACGGTTTCAATTCATTGATAGTGCATGCGTGAGTTCATTAGAGCGCTATACTGAGGAGCACAGGTATAAATGCACAGTATGAAATAAATTACTTTTTTAAATTCATTTATTCTGCGTGTACCATAACACTACTAACTTGCTCTCTTGCAATTGCTTGCTTGAATTTTCAGCGCCAACTACCAAGATCTCTCAATTTACACTACTAAATATTCCGAGAGACCAATAGGTCTGGAAAGCACACTTGAGGTCATCTACATAAAGGTGAATCAAAACTTGTTCACAGCAATGAATATCATTAACTCTTCATACCCAATGTTGCGTACATGCAACATTCACTTTAATGTGGCATAAAATAGGTGTTTAACAAATTTCACTAATAATAATATATGCATTCAGTTCCGTTAGGTGCTCTACAGTTTGCTGATTGCCGAACATTTGAAATTTCTTGCTTAAGTAATTTTTTTTTAATGTTTTGTCTTTGAAGTCCAGCAAAAAACGTAAGTCCAAAATTTTGTAGCAAAATCTTTTGCACTATGTTTTGAAAAAAAAATGTGTTTAATGATTACTAAGCGGAAATCAGATATGTTTATAAATGATAAGAGAATATGAAAATCAAGGCGGCAACCCTACTTATACCCTATTTTACGATCCGTGAGAAATAACTAAAATTAAGATGACATTAAAATGTAAGGAAATAAATATATTTATTTTAGATCAATATATACATATATGTATAATATGTTCAAACATGTAGGCTGTTATAACTACATACAGCACCAACTTTGTTCATTTCCCAGGTAGTCTTAAAATCAAAATGTACAGACCCCACTGCCTGTTCGCTGAAAAATCCTAATCCTACACCTTTTATTTTACAAAATTGTTCGACGTGAAAAACAACGGCATGAACTTTAGGGGTTATATTAACACCTAAGTCCATGTAGCTCTTTTGAAAGCTTCTATACAGCAACTTTCTTGAAGTCATCAAAAACTTTCATGAATTTCATCAAGCCTAGATTTTCCTTGCTATGTCCATATGTGTTTTCTAGCAGTTTTTTCCATGAATTTCCCTTGAACATAAGATCGCCGTGTGTAATTTCACGTCGAGAGTAACAAGCTTCTGCCCAGGCCAGAGATTCAGTCTCAAACTCTTTCAACATATGTGTAAGAAATGTATTAGCTACACCAAGCATTAGATGCAATTCTGGTGGTGGGATGGTTTCCAGGAATGATTTGTCCTTCAGCAGTTATAATTAGCCATCCCCCACTATTGTAATTCAAATAATATTTTGCATGCTCTTTTGAGGCTCCTGCAGCACGCCAATTCTCAAAGTTCACTAATACAGCTCCCACAGACTAGTGAAGAAAGGTGAGCCCAGGAGTTTTAGTCTCCTCCTGGCCAGGGATGGGCATTCGCGTTTTATAGTAAAAGTCAAATATTAAAAGTTAGTTTGTGACTTTTATCGTAATAGGCTAAATAGATCCAAAAATTTTTAAACCATTAGAAAGGTCTATTCGTGTACTTTTCGAAAATGTTTTGTACTTTGTATAGCTGATGCCTAAATTCGAAGCTATTGCCAATTTTGTATTCCAGTTCGTATCCATATACTTACATATGGGCAAAGGTCATATAATGGAATTAAGCGGATCCATATGTATTGTATACCGTTGAAAAGGTCTCAACGAGTACTTTTCAAAAATATATAACACTATGTATCTTCGGTGTTTTGTTAATTAGTTATAAGGGTTGCCCATTTATTTTTATCCAAAAAAAAATAAAAGTCAAATATAATTATTATTTCTTGCCAAAAATCGTAAAAGTCAAAAATTTACCGTTTTATTTAGCCTATTACGATAAAAGTCACGAATTTAAAAGTCATACAATATTAGTGAAATTTAGTCCGTGGAGTTCACAACCGTACATTTGAAGATCCCCTACGGCAATTTTTTGTGGATGACTTTTTGAGCTGAAAAATATAAAATAACAGTTATTTTCGGTTCCTGTTATTATATAAGTCATTTATTCCATATTCTAACAAATCAATATCGTCTTCTAGTGAATCTTTCGAATACAAAAATATTCAGTCACTTTTCTAAAAACAGCCCTCCGCGGATTTTTTTGAGTTTTTATATGGGAACACTACTGATTCAAAATCAGAAAGAAAATTTTAAGTGCATGAATCTTTGATTTAAATCCAGTTCAGGAGCATAAATGATCGATCCATGCAACGGTGTTCGCGCGAATTTTTATACTATTATTTCTTTGATTTCTCAAAACCCTAATGTTTGCGTATAATGTAGATGATGTCATACTTCCTCAAAAAAACCTACTAATTAAGATGATACTCTCATCTCCAGCAACTAGCCTTCAACCATTCACAAAAAAGTATACACTTTCTTATTTTTCGACAACTTCAAATAAGTTATTGATATTATTAGTATATCGATGGTTAAATTCACTCATGTGTTAGGTGAAAATGAGTTGATTGCATTTTCTGAGCCTTCAACAGATTACCTGCCTAGTGTATAGTTGTTGTGACCAACCCAGTTAAAATTGGTATTTAGTAACACAAAATTCGGTTCCCTGTAAATTTTCATATTGGCCAGTTAAGGATAAAGTCTGGTGTTCCGGACTATTTTTTAAGGTTATTTCGGGAATTACACTGTTCGACAATTTTAGGGTCATGGAATCTAACGGAAAAACGGCCAACACAGGTCGATAGTACTAGTTTAGAGTAACAAAACCCTAAGAGGGTTTTAAAAAGTTAGCTCGCTTTTAAATGTCATAGCCTTTCAAAGTTGTGCTGTTTCAGTGTATTTTTCAGTTCTATTTTCTGCTTATAATAAAACAAACAATTTGAAAATCCAAACTTTATTAAATTCTATACATTTTTATTAATAATATTACTGCTTTTTTTACAAAAGTCATGCAGTGGATAGTTTAAACTTCTTAATATGGAAAACTAACTTTGCAAAACCCTTTTAGAGGTTTATTACTCTAGACTAGTACTATCGGCCTTTGTTGGCCGATTCTCCGTTAGAAAAATGTGTTGCACAGTGTTATTTATTATAACAAAATAAAATAGAATCATTTAAATTTTTTTATATGTTATTATTGACATCTTTACCTGAACAAAAAAAAATTTGTAATTTTTTTTATATTTTTTTTGTGTTTTTTACTTCCAAAGTGGACACCTAAAAAAATGGTGTGTGGCTGGCCCGGGTGATTACGGCACTTGAAGTCATCTGAGACAAAGAATTTAAATAGAATATTAGCTGCGTTTTATTCGCCACTTGCTTCTAGTTAAGTATAACTAGCAGCGGTAATTGTATTGGAAAGCAACAACAAAGAGGCAGCGATAACACGTATAGTTATAGCTGATATGTATACTTAACAAGTTTAGTTACGTCAAATTCTATTTTGAACTGCCAGTAATGAAAGAAAAAGCGTGATAGTTTGCAAAAAAAAAAAAAAAAAAAAATACAAAAGGAAAGGATTCGAAATGGCTGCCTGTAAAAATAAGTTAAAATCATCATTAAATATTCTTATAAAGGGTAAAAACTAAAAACAATGCCCGATTAACTGCAATGACTGGAATCCATTACAATGTTTCACCTCTAGCTGCAGAGCAGTTCTATTGTGAATAACAGTATAACGAAGAATAGACTTAACAACTTGGTCGTTTTATTCGCACATGTTAAACTAGCTGGCGAATAAAACACAGCTATTAATTGAATGAGCACTCTGTAGAAAACTTATAGCGTTTTCCATGGTAGATGCATTTAGAGGATGATGCATTTTTTTAAAAAGTACCCATTTTGAATTTTTGACAAGTAAGAGGAACATTTTAGAGATGCATTTTTTGAAATGGGAATAAAAGAGTGAGTTAATAGTAGATTATTAGTACTACTTTTATTACATAGTACTAAATTACAAATTTTATTTATAATAAAAAAAGTATAAATAATGTTATTTAAATTTGTTTTCTTTATTAGCAAATACCTTAAACTTGTTAAGTGTTAAAAAATAATATAAAAAGCAGCAACTAATTCTCTCTATGTACATGCAATACTATGGAAATTAATTTCTTATAAATTCTCACTTAAAAATTTCACTATGAAAATACAACTCTGTTGCAAAAAGAAGAATAGTATCAAAACAAATGTTTTCCTAATTGTCAAAGTTCCTCTTATTTGTCAAAATGCATCTACCTTCTTAATTCTTCTGCCATGGCGTAGACTGTATGCGACGAAGCAGGTTCAATACCTATTCTCTTTATTTTCAATCTTTACTTGCTTTGTCCCATCATCGCATTTTAGATAACACGAAATATAACTAATCGAAAGTCAAATAGGTACGAACAGATTTTATATTGCTATGGTTAGAGTGGGTGGCCTATAATGTACACACTAGGCCAATACGTCCTAATTGAATTGAAACTATCACTGTTTAAAGAACTCATTAGTGGACCTTCTTTAAACAGAATAATTCTGTGCTTTCCATGTGGCAGCACACAGAGCCAATTTTTAATCTTGGAGATTTGCCATTGTCAACCCAGAGGCGGTGCCGTGTAGAAAAATTGTATTTTCTATTTGTGATTATTGAGTGTGCTGAGCATTGAGCCCGGGCACTCTGCGTAGCAAAACAGCACACTAACTCCTAGGTTTCGGCGGCCACATAAATCTAATCCCTACCTTCTTTATATATTTATTGCCATGTGAATACATTTCACTTCTATAGTGTGTAGCGGTCACACATTTTGGGTACTGCCTATAATACAAACAAACTAACTGGAGGTACCCTAAACTAGCGGCATCACTGCAGACCAAATTTTATTCACATTATCGTTTTAAATTCGTAGGTCAAGGTCAAAAGGCAACTTCCACTGAGCCTCCATTTGATTTGAATTTATAAGAAGTTGGAGCTCGAAAAACAAACTTTTTTTTGCAAAACACTAATGATTCTAAAAATGTGATAAACAATTCAAGGCTTATCAACCACTTAAACAAACTGTCGAGTCATGGTGAGAAACGAAGAATGCAAAAAATGGAGGAGTTAAGTTTAAGAAAAAGTGTCTTGTGTATGTACATGTATTCAATTCAATTGAATTGATTTACTACTTACTAACTTACCAATCACACAAATCACAAATTTAACCGAGGTTATGGACAGTACATCTGACAAATTTGTGTCTTGGGCTAACTCGTCCATGAGAACAGCAAAAGAACTAGTTAAAATACCTCCAGCAGTGGCTGTAGCAGAAGCGTTTTCTATAGCCTGTTCCAGCATTGAGCTTGAAGTGTTGCTGGCGATGGTAGAGTTCATAGGCGGATAATTGCTGCTTGATGACAAAGAACCGATTGAAGATATACTACTACTGCTGCCATTACTAACATCCTCGCCATCACCATCTACTGTGGATCGGTTTGGATAAAAGCGTGTTGGTAAGCCCATGCCGATCTTTAGAATTTCGTCTATGACCAAAATGGGAGGTACTCGCATCATAACATCGACCAGGCCTAAAACTTTGGTGCGAATAGACATTTTTATTTGTGGTGTGGAAAGTGTGTATGGAATATCTTTGTTTTGGAATGAAACAGGTCCTCCCCTTCGTTGTTTTATGATGTGTTACTTTCCTTGATTTTCGGCTATCGTATTTGTTGTTGATGTCCAAATAACGAAAAACTTGCGAGTCGTCGGTCGACGAAACGAACTTTACACTTTTATCTCCAGTGCTGTTTCCACCACTTCGTCTCTTTCTGTTCCTTAACTATGTTTTCAGCACTAGTTGAACACTATAATTTCTTTTTTATTTACAATAGTTGAATTTTTTTTTAATTTAAGGCTATTGTGTAGACTTAATAAATTAACAACTTCCTTTTTGCCAAAGAATTTTTCGTTCCTGTGTGCTGATTAAAATGTCAAATGAAGCAGGCATACTGTTATCTCCCTTTATTCTGTGCGTTTTATTAAGTAGGATTGAATGAATGCGATATTTCTTTTCGTTGAAATGTCAAAAACCCTGAAAATATACAGTGCTGCCACATTTGGAAATAAGATCAACTACAAAAAACTTCACAGCACGCTTTCCATGCGTTTCTTGTGTTCGTCAAAAAAAGTTAAATTAGTAAGCTTGTATGAAGGAATCGTTGGCTTGCCTTTGAAGATCGTATAACGCTTTGAAAGTTGTGCTACTATCTACGTCTACTTTTAGACACAGAAACTAGTTTCTGGAAACTGTCAAAATGTCTTGGAAAGAGGGGGTGAGATATAAATGGTATTCCCCTCTTGCCTTTGAATTTTGTGCTCAACAAAAATCTTCCTGAGTCGCTATTTTTTCAAGCGTATTATTTTTGGTACTTTAGCTAAGCGTGTTTTGTGAATACAACTAACCACGAAAAAGAATAAACTAGTAAATTTAATGAAATTGAAATTTTTGCAAATAATAAGTTCTGTGAACATTTGACGAAACAACATATAACTAATAAGATAAAACAATTAAATTAAAACAATTAAAAAAAAAAACTAAAATGATCTGATAAAAATCCCTTTAACAAAACATCTTCTTTTTTTCCAATTTTATATATCGTTCTTTGCTCGTACATAGTCATGTAGGTGCTGATGTTATTGAAAGGAGAGAAGGTAGTTTACGTTTTGTTAAAGTGGTTTTTAATATTAATTTTGCACCAAATGAATCACTACCGTTAGTCAACATCCTCTGTAAAAATTAAATCTACTTGTGAATAAAACCAGAATTACAATAGCGCGTTGTGTTCACTGACACTGAACCGACAGCGCATATGGGCTAAATTTGCAACCGTGCCTGTATCTTAACGGCGCACAGTGGAGAGTTTCATACAAGCTAGACGTGATACATTTTTTTATCGATGCAAAGGGCAAAAGTGTTTTTGAGAATAAATAGCCAAACGTTTAAACAAATCAGAAAGCAATAGAGCAAAAAGTTTTTACTCATATAGATAGACAAAAGGGTAAAACAATTTTTTAAATCATACTATATCTACTGGACGCGCATGGGTCTTAAAAATTTGTGTTTTATCAATTTTTTAGTCAAAGTTGTTTCAATGTTCATGTTCATGTTTTTTATGGCCTTATAAAATTTTTTATTTCAATAGATTTTGATGATTTTGAACTAATGAAAATTGTAGCCAGGGCATAGATGAACAATTTTTGTCTACAAACTCGTAATTAACAGAAAATTTCTAGCCATAAATAACTGAAAAGTAAATTCTATGAAATTTAAGACAATTTTAGAGCAGTTAAACATGATTCGGTTTTCGCACTATTCTGGGAAATGTGCAGGTGTTTCCAATGATCTAGGACCACTCATAATTTTTAACAAGAAACATTTTCTCTAAAGCCAGTATAATAGTTCTCTCAACGGTTTTCTTTTATCGGCCATTTATCGAAAAAGGGGTTTAAAAAGCCATTTTCAAGAGGAAGAGTAGGAGGTGGAGGAAAAGTGTATGAACAAAATTTGTTTATATCTTTATGCTTTAAAGCTTTGCTTCAGGCATCAAATTCGTTTCTGTTAAAATAAATAAATTTCTTAATAGTCCCTGAAGACCCCATTTCCCGACTTCTGGTCCATTTTATGGGAGAGCTAGATGTGATGGAAAAAACTGAGTACGCAGTCGTGATCAGCGACTAAGGCTTTGGAAAATCTTGCTCATAAAATTTTTTTTTTGTATTGTGTTATCATGTAAGTCGTAATATTTTGGTACATAGTTTTTTTTGGAAAAGTGCAAAAAAAGTTCTTCGGATTATGAAAGTAGATATTACACTCATTTAAAAAATATTAGTTTTATGACGTTACAAAAATATACTCATATTTAGATTTTCTGGCCGTAGGGTCATCAGTCGTCAAGGGGAATAACATGTATTTCGGTATTCCGTATGCGTGCCGTAATTGAGTGACTTGATGGTAGTGTGGTCTATCACCTCCACGTGGTGACGGCTGGAAACAGTTACAAATCAAATGGCGGTTGCGACCTGTGATTGTCATTGATAATGACAGGACGCACCTGGATATCTGATGTGTAACTGGCTAAGATAGACCAGGCGGAGGGAGCTAACCCTCTTAAATAAAAACTCCCCTAATCCAGGGTGTCATGCGACCCGTGCCCATTGGTTTGGCAGTCAGGGGATTAACTCTAGTAGACTGCTCATATAGATGCAACGTTTGTTTTTATGTAAGTACACGTACTTATGTGAAATCAGCACATGAGAACCGTAATGAGCGGGCTGCTAGGGTTAAAAATAGGCTGTCTTCTAACGGAGCCTCTCTGGTATTTATCCCTGGCCAATTCAGAGAGCAACATCGGCCTTACCACGGTATGGGGCGCTGCCGTGGTGGACCCCATTACTTCCCCACTCCTACTATCGACTGCCGAGCTTGGCTTCGGTCCGGCGAAGCAGTCAAATATGAATTTAATTATGCCCACAACAAACACACAAAAAAAATCGGATAACGATTTTTCGAGCAACCCGAGTTCTCTGGCCAAGCCTGAAACAAAGGCTGCTCACAATGCTACAAAGGTTTTAAGTAAAGCCAGGGTCTTAAGCAAGCCCAGCAACGGTAGTCCTAGTTCATCGGCCAAGCCTGGAACAAAGACTACAAGCAAGCCTCTCAAGGCAATCTCTTCTGTGGTGGGTCGCCTAGTCCCTATGGACGGACCCAGCACATCTGCTGCAGCCACTTCGGCGTCTGTAGCGAGTAAACCTCTGGCCAAGCCTAGGCAAGCTCCTACTAACGTCACAGGCCATTCCCGGCCAACTTCGGCTTCCCCCAGTAGCAACCAATCCTTGGCGAAGCCTCGATCAGAAGCTACTGTGGACAAGCCCCCTGGCAGCACATCTACGCAGCCAACAAGCTATCTGGAGCGCAGAAATGCGTACCGTGCCATTCGGAAATGGGGCACGGTTAATCCGGATGAGCTTCGTGACTCGCAAAAAGTCATACTCGAGGAAGCCAAGAAGTTGGTGGACTCACTCGCTGATCAGCCCAGCAAAAATCCTCCGCCTAAACGGCAGCGCTCAAAAGACGCTTCTCAAGAGGTTCTGCCTAAAAGGCAGAAGGTCATTGCGAAGACCCCCACGGGTAGCAGACCTGCTAGGTCTTATTGTGCGGTAGCCAAGGACCACTTGGTCCGTGCCGTTATCGACAGAAACGGCATTGATGGCATTATTTCCCACAAGGACTGGTACTTGGTCGAGGAGAAGCTCTCGGAAGTGTTCGACTTGGTACTACTAGAGCACCCAGGGCCTCCACCTAGCTGCAGAGACTATGGCTGGTTTCAAAACCGAGTGAAGCTAGTCTCGTGCGCCGACCAACGCTCGGTTGACCTCTACCGGCTTGCTATCCAGGTAAACCAAGGTCATGCATCCTAGTCAATAGGAAAATTAACGCATTCATATTATCTGCTTACAGTAAAGCGGATAATGTTGTGATTGCAATTGAACAACGAGGCCGCACCATATGGGTGGCATCATCTTATATGGCGCATGACACTGCAGAAGCACCACCACCGCCACAAATCTTGAAAGCCACCGTCGATGCAGAGTTGATGAAGATCGCTCTCGTGATCGGCACTGACGCAAATGCACATCATGCGGTGTGGTATAGCACCGACACAAATAAAAGAGGTGAGTCGCTTTTTGAATTTATCATGAGTAAAAATCTTAGAATATGTAATCAGGGAGATACACCAACCTTTCAGGTTGCCAATTGATCTGAAGTACTAGATATCACTATAGCCAATGCAAGAGCTGACGGCTATATTACTTCTTGGAGAGTATCTCCAGAAAATTCTTTCTCTGATCACAAATATATCACATTCGGTATTGACTTGTGTGAAGGGAAACCTATACGCTATCGGAATCGTAGAAGAACAAACTGGGGTGTATTCAGAACATCCCTAATTACTCGACTACCAAACGATCCGCCAAGCAATATTGACTCTATACAACAGTTAGATAGTGTGGTAGAGACTCTCACATCCGCTTGTGAAAAAGCGACAAATATATCCTGCCCATTTAGAACTTCTAGAGGCAAGTCGAAACCACCATGGTGGTCCACAAGCATTGCCGCTAGAAGAAAGGAATGTGGCAGACTTTACAATGCAGCTAAAAGGCAGAATGACTGGAATGCATATAAAGAATGCGTTCGCCAATTTAAGAGAGAAATTCGAACCGCAAAAAGGTCATCCTGGGAAACTTTTTGCGGCAAGATAGAAAGTAACTCAGAATCAAGTCGGTTGAGAAGAATCCTCTCCACTAGCCCAAACATGCCATCGTTCATAGCGAAAGCCGACGGCAGCTGGACTAAATCTAGTGCAGAGACAATTGAACTCCTAGTCGACACACACTTTCCCTGCTGCAGGAAGACAGTAAATCCATCTTCTGCTGGGAATACTAGCTCTAAACGTGTACCACCCGATATAATTTCCTTAGATAGAATACGATGGGCAATACACACTTTCAAGCCTTTCAAAGTCTCCTGGACCTGACGGCATAATACCTGCAGAAATGCAAAACGTAGATGACGTATTCACTGCCTGGTTAAGTCCCATTTTCGAGGCAAGCTTACGTCTCACATACATACCAAAGCAATGGACTAAAGTGAGCGTAGTTTTCATACCGAAAGGGGGTAAACCATCTCACACAAAAGCGAAGGACTTTAGACCAATAAGCCTCACATCTTTTCTATTAAAGGTACTCGAAAGATTAATAGATACATATATCAGGACGAATATCCAAATGAAACTGACACTCTCCCAACATGCCTATATGAAGGGCAGATCTGTTGAGACAGCGTTACATGAATTAGTGCAGTCGATTGAAAAATCCCTACACTTCAAAGAATTTGCACTTGCAGCCTTCCTCGATATAGAAGGTGCATTCAATAACATCCTCCCTTCAGCTATCACTTCAGCACTGATTGATCTCGGGGGGGATGACTCTATTGCGGCCTTTGTCGACACTCTATTAACGAATAGGATCATTAACGCACAGCTAGGAACCTCTTCCATTAGAAGGTTTGCGGCCAGAGGCACTCCGCAAGGTGGTGTCCTCTCGCCACTTCTCTGGAACATTGCTGTAAATGATCTCCTAACGAAACTTGAAAAACAGGGTGCAAAGTAGTTGCCTATGCGGATGATGTTGTCATCGCCGCTTCCGGGAAATTTCTTTGTACACTTGTAGACTTATTGCAACGAGCTCTGAATCTCCTTTCGTCCTGGTGCAATCACCGAGGACTATCGGTCAATGCATCCAAGACGGAAATAGTTCTATTCACTCGAAAGCACTCTATACCCAATTTCGATCCACCAACTCTAAATGGTAGTTCACTTATTGTCTCGGAACAAGCCAAATACCTTGACCTCATCCTAGACAGGAAACTCAACTGGCGTGCCAACACGTCAGAAAGAGTACGTAAAGCCACAATAGCTCTCTATGCTTGCAGGTCAGCTATAGGCAAGAAATGGGGATCATGTGGTTGTACACCAGTGTTATATGTCCTATTCTCTTCTACGGCGTAGTAGTATGGTGGACAGTCATCTCAAAGAGCATCCATCACAAAGAATTAGACAAAGTACAGCGACTTGCTTCAATGTTAATTACAGGAGCACTGAAAACGACACCTTCAAAAGCGCTATACACAATCTTGGATCTCCTTCCAATAGATCTAGTCGGAAAGACCTCAGCGTCAATATCTGCAGTGAGACTGAATGCGATTCGTAGGTGGTCCCGCACAAATTATGGTCATGGTAAGATACTTATTGAAACTAAATTTCTTCCACTCTCTGTCGATCTCACCCTGTCCCCGCTATCCTTTGGCAACAGCTTTAGCACATATATTCCATCTCGATAAGAGTGGAGTGCGAGTAATGTGATACGCCCTGATATCATCGACTTTTATACTGATGGTTTAAAGTTGGATGGTAGGGTTGGGGGTGGGGTTCACTCTGAGCGCCTGAACATTTCGGCGCACTTTCGTTTTCCAGATCATTGCAGCGTCTTTCAGGCAGAGCTGCTTGCGATCACTGAAGCCGCAAATCTGATAAGGTGTAATGCGATACCTTGTAATGATATCTGCATTTTCACTGATAGTCAGGCGGCAATAAAATCCCTCCAATGTCCAGCTAACAACTCTAAAGTTGCCCTACAATGCAGATCGTCTCTGAACGAGACAGCCATGGCATACAACCTGCACCTTATATGGGTGCCAGGGCATATCGACATTGAGGGAAACTGTAAGGCTGATGACCTCGCCAAACTTGGTACGACACTCAGCAATTCACTTATTACTGGTAATGCAGGTATACCGCTTGCCACGTGTAAACTTTTAATTAAAGACCACTTCTCCCACATTGCGAAGAGCAGATGGAGAATGGAACCAACTTGCGCTATCGCCAGACAGTTTTGGCCAAAATCTGGCGGTTCCTATGGACGATTGGTCAGTGATCAAAACAGAGGAGTTCCGGTATAACAGCATGACCATACTTCTGTTCATAAATGAAAAGTGGCTACAATAATTGGATACTCTTCAATGTGAATCTCAAGACTGAGAATCCCGAAAAGAATTGATTGTCGTAAATACATTACAAAAATTAATAATTACAGACGAAAATTTGGGTGAAAAGGTAGGGATCTTTGAAGACGCACTGGAGGCGGTCTTCAAAGTATCCTGCCTTATTATTATTATTATTTAATCTTCAACACCTGTCACAGGAGCAAATTTTACCAAGCATACAAAAAGTGTCATACAGAACAAAAGAATCTCATCAGAGAAGCCAAAAATAAGGCCTGGAGAAAATTCTGTAGCTCGATAGATAGACTAAATGATTCAGCACACATAGGAAAGTTTCTGTCCAAAGAGCATTCTTGTCCTTCTATATTAAAAGAGAAGATGGTAGCTGGACAACATCGCCGCTGAGTCCTTAGACACACTTGCAAACAGCTATTTTCCGAGTAGTACAGATTTTGTCGAATAAATCAAAATAAGCACTCCTCCAATAAACATCTCGTCGACTTTTATTGATTCAGTAATGACTGGAAAAAAGAACGAATATACATGGGAAACCCATACTGGTCTGGGTATTTAAACATAACAAGTTCTGCCTGCATTCCTTAGATATTATGATTTGAATTTGAAAATAGTTTGCGTTCTTTCCTAAATTATGAAGAAGCTTCTTCCAAATATTGCAAATTTTTTCTTCATTCGGTTTTAAAGAGGGTCCAAAATGGTACAAGTTTTTCAAATTCAAATCGGATTTGCTATGAGTAATTTTACCTGTTTAATATGAGTTGAACAGCGCACATTATGTTTGGAAAAGCTTTTCCGCGGTTTTATAAAAAAAAAAAAAAAATTTTATAATATTTTTAATTTGGAAAATTTTTTGCAAATTTCTTCCAAATTTGGTAGTTCACATTGCTAATTAAATAATTATTAAAATTATTAGGCTTTGAATGAACAATGATGCCAGGATATCCAGAATATCAAAAAATCCATAGAACTAGCAGATCAGACGATCGTTTCGGAACCAGCTACGGTTCCTCATCAGTGATCTTTGTGATAATTCCCTAATTTCAACAATCTATATAAGTGAAAATACTGTAAAGTAAATGGGAATTACAAAGACAGGTTTTTTCACTGAATAGTATTATCGAAATTAACTACCGTTCTATATACTTTTTGCCATTCTTCTTTGACACTTGTAAATAAATTGTATATAACAAATAATAAAGGGTCTAAACACTCTAAAAAAAACTTGATAGTAAATATCTTAAAGACCTTACGTAATAGTGAAAGACTTGGTACGCCATCGAGATCAGAGCCCTAAAATTTTAAAGTAAGAATGTAGAAGCATCTTGGGTCATATTTCGTGTTGATTAATGTAAAATGTAAAGACAAAGTTTACAAAGTTTATTTTATTATCATTGAAAGAAAATATGCAATCAAAATCTCTTGGGCGCAGCCCCTACCTTTTCTGTTATTTTTAGGCCTTGTTTAGGTTTGTAAGGCATATGCAAATATATATACTATATATAACGTAAATGAGGGTAATTCGGATCGATATATATAAATCGGATCGATTTTGTTTTGCTAATAAAAACGAACGAAGATTAATTTCTCTTTCTAATGGTATTACTTATTATACTTATTGTTATTAATAATTATTTTAAATTAATCAGTTGTGAGCGAAGTAACAGTTGTGAGGGGAATTTAGGGAGGCGTTGGCGAGGGTGGAGTTGGGGCGGGGGGGTTGTGGGGGAAGAGGTTAGAGAGAGTTGGGGGAAGGTCAGGGGTATTTAACGTCGAATCCTCCCCCCTTTCCTACGCCCCTTAGATCCGCTATGGCTCCTACGTAAGATAGCACAGTCTCAGACTTTTGTTTTTAATATATTCGCATCTATCGCCCAGCCGCAGCCTCTTCCCCTAATTTTGATACGCCCATGAGTAGATATTGAATTTTTGCGAAAATGCCACGCCTACTTTAAGATACGGTAGAATTTTATACCCCACGACTTACATTTCAATTTTTCGATCCGAATTACATGCAATCCAATTTTTTCAAGGTGATGTTACCTCAGTAATTATTAAAAAAAAAGTTATGAATTTTTTTTGTTGGTAGTTAACAACTTTAAAAGAGGAAGAAATATGCTTTAATTTTGTGTTTATTTTTACCGCTCAAAGTTTCCCTTGCAAAAATCGATCCGAATTACCCTCATTTACGTTATACATATACCCACTTCCACTCGGAGACTTAATTGTCCATTGTGATATCTCTAGTTTGCCCTTTGGTTCTCCGGATGAAGGTAAGGAGATCCGATAATTCCACTTTCGTTATCTCTGTTAGACTATTGCAAAAACGCGACCCAAAGCATTTGGAGTCTTCTCATCTGCAGCATTGGACATTGACATAGCAAATGAAGAACCGATTCTGTCATCTTCATCATGACAACTTCTGCAAAGTCGGAGTACGTCACCGTTGGAGCATTAGTGCAATAGCACAATGTCCAGTTATGACTCCTGTAAGCAGACTTACTGCAGATTTGTTGTTTTTCTTATCTAACCATGGCCATAGGGCCCGTGGAACTTCACAGTCATTTAGGCTAGTCTATGCGTCATATGATACAGTGATGGTGTACTCGCCTATTTTCCGGAGATTGTATAGAGGTATCCGCGTCGCGCTTATGTCCATTTCAGAGCCCCTTCTGGCCATTTCATCTGCTATTTCGTTCCCTTTAAATTTACTTTGTCCAGGAACCCAGCAGAGAGTGACCTTGTGGTGCTCGATGGCCATCCGAGAAGCACTGCATTTCTTTACAATCTGTGAGTTAATTCTTTTTGATTCGATGGTTTTTATTGCAGCCTGACTGTCAGTAAAGATAGTGATATTCGTAGTCCGAATACGACCGTCTTAGCTGCAGGTGTTTGGAGTAGAGACAAGCTCCAGTTCCATTGAGCCATCGGTGAAGATGGTAATACCAGCATTACCTGTTGACGAAACCGACTCCCAGCCTTCCCTGGTTGGATATAGCGCAGGGATTCTAGTAATAAAAACAAACCTTGTTTGTTTATTAGTGGAAATTGAAACAAAAATGGTTTGATTCAAAACTGGTTCTATCCCTTGTTATAGGGGCACAAATTTTCAGCTTTTGCTATGAGCTGTGCTGTTCGGTACAAATAACTCATAGGTTACTTGGATTTTCAAATTAAAGACAGTTTTGAAAATCTCGTTCTTTACGCTTTAAGACCCTATTTAAAAATGTTTAGTCTCTCTTTCTTAAATTGATTTTGTGACTAGCTTCGCGACCCCTCAGACGGATTTTTGGATGAACTTGAGAGAAAGTTCATTTCATTATTTTTAAAGTACTAAAAAATCAGAGAGCCAAAATTTTTCTTTTTAATGACAGCAGCTTTCATAAAAGGAGATACGTTGTGTTTAACGTGTAGTACTAATATGGCCATAATGCAAGAAATTGACAAAGGCTTTGGAGTTATTTTTGATATACATACATCTATACGCTTACATCAAAATTTTTTTCTCTTAACTTTGCTACGGTAATTCTCACTAGGAGATCGAAATAATCGATTTCGGTAAAAGAAAAATAAAAATCGAAAACTTGGCGGTTATTGCTTGATATGATTGTACTTAATTATGAACTATTGCAAGCGCTCAAACATGGTTTCATGTGTAGAAGTGAAACCCGCAGAAGAAAGAAGTAAATCTTCATGGTAAGTTTCGGATTTTTTTAGTTTTTGATATCTTTAAAACTTGTTTAGAAGTTATTTTCATTCCTTCACTGCCGCTATTAGCTAAGCAATTGAGAATATTTTTCGGAAACATCTACATATATAAGTGGGCGCGAGCTGGTTATGTAGACTATTGTAAATAAATACAAAAGTACATACATATTATTAATGCATACATAGCCATACTAGTACATAACTTTTATTTTGTGTCGTCATAAATTTTATTAAATATGAGCTATTTGCAGCACTGTCGAATTTAACTATCTTGTTTTTCTTTCATCTTGCCGGCTCACTAGTTTCCTTTTGGAATTGAAATCGTTTTAAAATTTGCTAATCGAGGACGGATTGTTTTCTGATTGCATGTTTGTATGTACATATTTGAGGCAAACACATTTATGTTTTGCGACTATGACTTTACGATACTCTTGTGATCTTTTCTAAAATCTTGTCAAAGGATCCAAAAGCGCTTTCAAGTTACTTTTAGTTATTCACCGATGATGATTTTTTATTGCTGTTGTTTTTTATGAAATAACAAGCATTGGTCATACCTACTTAATAAAGTTGTAAAAACTTAAAACTCTTTGCGATGAAATTATATAAGATATTTACATAGGCACATACATTACTATGTTATAACTAGTTATATGTGAGTACTTCTATGTCCCAGCAAAACATTTACAATCCCTTGCGAGCTACGGAGGGTTAAAGTTTCTTGATGTCTTGATGTAGTTTTTAATTATAATCGCTAAGGTTGTTAATATAAAAATTAATAAAATAATCTTTCTAATGGTGGCTATAAAAATTTTAAATTGATAGTCCTCTAAGCATATAAAGTTCAATGTTTCCAATGGAAAATTGTAAATTCTACTTTTGAAGTCATTTTCTCATATTTTAACATCAGTATTTACCATGATTTTGTGTAAAGAATAAATTAACTATTGAATTTCCAAAATTTTGATATGAAACTCTGGGTCCAAAGTTTAATAGAACAAAAACTATATAAATAAAACATAATTTAAGATAAATGGAAAACTGTTCGAATTGATTTCATGAATAAACAAAATAATCCGATCTTCTCCAGGCTTTAACAAGACTCAAAAAATTTTAACCCGATCTATCTCGTTCTTCTTTATAACTAAGGCATGTAATCTCGGGGTCACAGATCTTTTCTGTAGCCCCGAAATCACGGGACTAAAGCCGTGGCCCGTGATACGTATTTAATTTATTTAACTATAAAAACGCTAAATTTTCAAATTACTTTATTAAATGCAGTTATGCATTACAACAAATTTAGTTATAATATACAGTATTCCCCGCTTATAAGCACCCTTGAAAATGTACGAAGTTGGGTGCTTATAAGCGGGGAATGCTTATATGCAAACCCAGAGTGCTTATATACAACCCCCAGTTATACTGAGGATGTATGCCTAATATTTCCATGAAAAAGCAATTTAAAATATAATTAACAAAAACAAACATTTGCTATTTTTTGGCTCATAGTATGAATGTAATGATTACATATTAATGTTTCTAATCTTAATTTAATATTTTTTTCAGTTATTCTTAACTGAATATTGTGTTTAAGTTGAAGTAGTATTGTTCAATATATTAAATTCCTTTCATAAATTTGTTCGGAAAATACTAATGGTGTCAAAAACTTCGCCTATTGACGGTACATTGCATTCCAAAATGCTCATTTCTGAGTCATATTCTGATGATTCGTCACCTCACAAAACTTTATTGAACGGGTGCTTATAAACTAACTTTTTTTGTGGGAAAATTGAAAGAATAGTGAATAGTGCTAATAAGCGGGGATTGTTTATAAGTGGGGTTCAGGGAAATAAATTGTGTACATTTTGAAGCGGAAAAGCAAATTGCACAAATCTTGGTGCTACTAATCTACTTTTCTTTAAAGTTTGAGGATACATTTATGACTGTGGGAGCACTAGAGGGGCTACCTTTTTTAAATGAATTTAATGAATCAGAAGAGTTACAAAAATTCCTATAGGCGCGAATCTTTTCAAGCGATTCATTATGCCCCATTTTCGCAAATTTCCAGAAAGTGTAGTAGACGATATTGTAGTTTTAAAAAAGAAGGCGAGAAATTTAGTTCAATAAAGTTATTTAGTTTAAATACATATATAAAATATATTAAAAGTAATCGACAAGTGAGCATCGGCTGCCTATAAAGGATACCTAAACATTGTTGTTCGTGGAATATATCGTTGGATTACAAAGTTCTATAATCGCATGGACTTGTGTGGAAGTTTCATTTATCCTTATCAAAAGATATATTACAACAGATGGTGCTTACTATGACAATACCTACTGTGAAAAATTATTCCACTAAAGCAACACCAAGCTTCGTTTTGCGCATGAACTCCAATTAGCGCTGATTGTTTTTTATTATTAGAAGCATCCTTAAGTAAGCTCGTATCGATCTTAAAATAATGCCAGTATCTGATATCGATTGCAATACAGTGGACGCTAGGAATTCTTAAGTTCGGCAATCTTAATTATCCAGAAAACTTAACCAATTTTTGGCTTGTAACTTCCTATGATCTTAAGATTTGACTTAAGTTTTCTGAGTGGGTTTGGAATTAATTTTTGTGCTAATGTTTTTCTCGGTTTTAGTGCTTTCCCCTAATAAAAAGCTACTGTATACAATGTATGTACTACCAAAATAGTTTAATCATTAAGGGTAGCGTTAACCGGTGTTTCCATGGCCTTCAAAGAAAAATATACTAAATCGGTGTTAAACGAACCATAAACGATCAAACTTTTGCTTCAATCAGCATGTACGTGTAATTTTACGATTGCCCCCAGATGTTTCAATCATTTTCATCAAATTTCATGGACGATTTAGTATATTTTTCTTCAAAGGTCATGGCAACACCGGCAAACTCTACGCTCACGCTCAAATTTAGGTATGACTGTTACAAAAATAAATAATAAATGCAACGGCAATAAAAATGTACTTTTCTTGAAAAAGTCGATACTCATTACTTTCTCAGTACTTGGTACATTCGAAAATTTTTACCTCGATACTTGCAACATTTTTGAATACTGCTCTTTTTTACTTTGTATTAGACTGAATAAAGTTGGGAGAAGTACAGCAGATTTCATACTGGAAATTGAAAATTTCTGTTGAAAATTTTCAAAAACAAAATATTTTTGAAAAAATCTAACATATAAATACGATTTTATGGAATACAAACGGATACAGACTTGACGATGAATTTACGGAGAAAAAACGGATACGTTTAGAACGGAGTATCTACGGCACGTAAATGGATCGGTTTTGACGGAGAATTTACGGAAAACGTTTTGACGGAGTAAATACTGATTAAAAACGGAAAATTGAATAAAGACACGACTTCTACTGTACGTAAACGTTCCGATTCTGTACAGCTTGAAACGGATACCGTTTTTACTGTACCGTAAACGGATCCGTCGTCTCTGGATTCCGTATTTGCTCTATATGTAGCTAAAGATGGGATATCTGTAAGAGCATAAAGAAAGTTTTTTAGTATACATATTCGCATTCTAAAGGCTAAAGCAACCAGAATCAAAAAAGAATTTATCACATAATACAGTTTGGTTGATAGGATTGTTGTATAGATTATATATAGATTAGATTAGATAAAATATAAATTTTCTTTTGCTGTGAGCAAGGCTTAGTAATAACAAATGGTATGATAAAAGGAGATTATGAGATTACACTTTTCTTAGCACGGTAGGGGAATTTTTTGCAACGGTTTTTTAAAATCTGAAAAAAAAAATTTTAAGTAGTTTATCAATAATAAAACATGAAAAAGTTAGTCAGTCAACTTTGTGATAGAACGACGCTCGTCAATCATGGCATATAAGTCTAGTCGGTAGAGTAAAAAATACACCAAAAGTTCATAAAAATCTTATCTAAGATTCAGTAATTGTTATGGGGTATGATTAACGCTCGTATCAATACAGTTTTTCGCGGTAATATACCGTTTTTTCAACTCCAAAACCGCATACCGCTTTTTTTTTACCAAAATACCGCGTTTATACTAAGAAAAAAATATACAATTTTTGAACGCTAGGAAATTAAAATTTATCAATCGCAATGCAAAACGTATGAGAGAACAATGGCAACTAGTTGCGAGTATACTTTTGAAAGAAGTGGAAACATTAAAGGTGATTCTTATCGTCAAATGTAACTTGAAATATCCATGCGTTGATTTCTATAAATACCTCATAGCTAAGCCGGAATCGCTTCGTCAAATTTCTTCCAAGCACAAATTCAATACAACTACAGAAGGAGATATGAAAATGAAGAACGAAGACGATATAAATGATAAATAAATTGCTTTCCTTGATAATTCTCATTAAAAAAAATACATACCGTGAAATATACAGTTTTTTTCAAATCGATTTACAGTTTTTTAAAAGTTTTTGGTAGAAATATACAGTTTTTGGTCCGAAAAAAGATACGAGCGTGAGGTACGATGGATGAAAAAATAACAAAAAATAGTTCTGGGGTTGCAGTGCGACCCTTTCCCCCCCTTCCCACCCCCCCAAACCCCTTTGGTAAAAAAGCCATTTTTTTTTTAATAATAACTTGTTAACCGTTGGAGATATCAAAAAAGTGTTCACTACAAAAAAAAAGTTTGAGTAATTTCCTAAAAGAAAGGTTTTAACTAATTTTTTCGTATATGTCATAGTTTTCGTTAAGAAATTGCGAAATTTATACTTTGGATGAATTGTGAATACGCGCGAATTTTTGTTTATTTGAAATTTTTTTTATTGAATACATAACCTGTATATAAAGTTTCAGCCTTTAGAAAACCGTTGCACTTACCTCGTATTTTCGACATGTTTGAAAGCTCACTTGTGCCACCTGTTTTAACCAAAACCTGACTGACCAGAGTATGTTCATGTACTTTACTAGTATAACAACATATTACAAAACTAGCCTTTAGAAAGTCATAGACTTTTTTTTGTCGCGGGCTCCCCGTCTATAATAAATAAATCGTTTGTAAAACCAAAGGAGAAAGGCTTTAAAAAATGAAACAAATGGTTTAATGCTAAATGTTTCAATGCAAGGTAGAATACCTTTAATTGTTTACGAAAATATAGAAAATCGGATAACGAAGAAGATAAAGTTAACTATTTAAAAGCAAATCAAACTTAAACTTTGTCATGAAGCCAAAGTAAATTATGCCAAAAACTTGTAGAAGTAGAATTAATAGCTCTGTTCCCGTACTACAACGCGGGTGAACGCGTTCGCCCAAAACAGCCCAGAAAGCGTTCCCGTACTCAAAAAACTTGCAAATGAGAGCAGAGATGAGAGAGTAATTGTCTTCTTCTTTTTGCACGAAATAGCCCGTACTTTTTCTTCGGGTAAAAAGGTTAAAAGTGTCAAGCAATCAGCTGTTTTGCTTTTGTGTAAATATATTGAAAATTTGAAATTAATAAATAAATAAAGAATTTTTAGAAAAATAAGTGATATTTAAAATGGAAAATGTTTAAAAGACATTTGAAAATTAATTAATAGTATATTAGTTAATTTTTAACTACATTCTCCACAAGTTAATGACGCAATTGTTTGTTCAACTTCTGACGCTGTAGAAGCTTCTGCCATTTCTGAATAATGCAAATGGTGATTGTGAACCCGAAGATTCTACAAAAGTTGAAAGGCGAATAATTTATGTTTAATTTTTTTCATTATTTATTTATTTTCTTGTAAGATTTAACAATTTTTATTTTACTAAATATCACAGAAACTTTATTTTTAGAATTTAACTGTCGTTAAAATTTGGTTTTGTGCGTTCCCGTACTTTTGTGCATTTTTGGGTATCAGAGAGAGCATTTCTCGTTTAATCTCAGTTTACCAGACTTTACCCAAAAAGTAAGGGAACGGACCTAATATTGTTAGGGATAGTCAAGATTGGTGGTCTATTGCAAATGAAATCAGAAATAAAGAAATATTGAGCTATTCCCAAGTCTCTGCAGCAAATTTTTCAACATATTTTAAGTCACTATTAAATCCAGCTCAAAACTCCTTGGAAATTCAATATGTGTCAATACTTGTAACTGATGATGACTTGGATAGAAATATATCTGTCAAAGAGGTGTAGAAAATATTAGGAAAAGTGAATACTAAAAAACGCATCTGTTGAAGACCGAATCACCTATGAGTTCTTCAAAAATGCACTTGAAGAGTTTCTTCTTGTTGAAGCAGCGAAAACTTTCAACAATCTTTACAAGGCAGGTAAAATTGACGATTCATTTGCAAAAAGATATTTCCTTTATGAATTTTATATGTAAATTAGTTATAGGTATACTAAATGGATTAGTTATGGGTGGTCTGAGTGGGTGGAAAAACATGAAATTCTTACTGAGTACCAAGCAGGTTTAAGAAGACATTACTCCACGGTAGATAATATTTATAATTTAGTTGCAATAGTACATCTAACTTTAATGGAAACAAAAGAACTTACGCTTCCTTCGTCGATTTTAAAGCCGAATTCGATAAGAAGGGCTTTGATATATAAATTACATCAGATGGGTGTTTCTTATAAATTTTGTTGATTTTATAGAAAGTGTTTATAGTACAACCATGTCGGCGGTATGGACGGGGGGAGAACTTCTGAAAGTTTTGAAACATTGCCCGGTGTTAAGCAAGGGTGTCTAATGTCACCACTTAACTGCAAGAACAAAATATAATCCTGCTTATGTATGCAGATCATATTGTCATATTGACTGATGATGTCAGAATAATGGAAAAAATTATAAAGAATCAGGATATTTACTGTAAGTTATGGGGTGTTGAGGTTAACATGACAAAATCGGAAATGATGATATACAGGAAAGGTAGGAGGGTGGCAAGGGATGAAAAATGGGTTTATGTATAAAAATCGCCTCTGAGTTTTGTTTTTTAGGGGTCATATTATAAACTTGTTGAACATGTGTTGAACAGTGTTTTCTTTAAATTTTCTAATTTGAACAAACAGCCAACAAAAAATCTTGTTGACTCATGACACTTGTTTTTTTATTTAATATTTTTAATATTTAATATTGTAATTGCCTCAGTAAATATTTTTAAGACCCGGTTTAATCGTGTTATATAACATTTGAAAATAAGTAGGGTTAAGTCGGGTACCTTTGACACCCGGGCACGGGGCACGGGGCACATTTGACAAATGTCAATAACTTTGTCATAAGTCTATATATATGTATAAAAATTAAAATATATGTGTATGTCTCGAAATAACACTGAAACGTCAACAGAGATTGACACAAATTTGTGCAATGATACATTATTATTTTATTACTATTATTTTATTTTTCTGTTCTGGCTATTATTTATTTGCTCTTTATTTAAGAAAATTTTAATTTACAATTTTATAATGATGCGTTATGTCTCTGGTTATAAGATAAAGGCATAGTCTGAGTTTAAAATTACAAGTGGGTGTGGCACCTCCCATACAAGATCGCGATTAAATTGCGATTTCAAAAATTTATGTAGAAGTGGGATTAAAAGTTTTCCAAATAAGAGTATGTATTAACTTTAAGTACAGGAGTTAATTTGTGGTGCGCCACGCATTTTAATTTCCAATAGTAATCGTAGAATTTATTATTGCGATGTATAGCTAGATTTATGCCCCGAAAATATGTCAGTACAGTCAGGTGGGGGGCTTAGGAAAAAAAGGATGAATCTCCGTGAGCAAACCGAAGTTCGACTTATGCATGTCTTAACTTGAGACGAAGTTCTGGCTAATGTGGGTTTTTATGTTTTAAAAATAATAGTCTATAAGTAATGTATTTAGAGATAAAATATCTTAGATGCTGATAGATATGAAATTAAGAAACAAATTCATTTGACAAATTCTATAGGACAGTAGCTCTGAAACGCCTCCAAAAAAGAAGAAAAAAAAACAAAATATATACAATCTTAAAATTTATTGACTTCGTTACTAATAAATAAAAAATTGTCTACAATTTTATTTCGATAGAATAAATTGAGAAATCATTTTAAACATTCGGTTATCAGATCAATAAAAATGTATGCTAGATCTACATAAGGTGTATCCTTAATTTCATTTCACACACTCATAAATTAAAAATTAACGTAGAACCAGAAAGACTAAAAAAAAATACCCAGGTACGAATAGCACACATAAAAAACCGTAAGTCTGACAACAAAAATTAATAAATGTAGAAAAGGTCAATTTTCTACACACACTTATGGTTAGCACACTCGTAATGCTGACTTTGTACCTTTAATGTTATTTTTGATGCTCTTTGCTCAACGTCCTAGGGAATAGGTACATTGACGTCATAAAGAAAGTGTAAGTTATTAAATATACATACATAATTGCGTACATATTTTCCTCTTTCATGTGGAATATTGTTTACTTCTTTGGTGGCAAACTTTCATAAAGCTCTTCTTAAATGATACGACATATGCATATATGCATATAGATAGGCAGATACATAAAAATGTCGCACTTTGAGAACACGAAAACAAATAGTTTCTTTTTTGTTGCCGAAAAACAATGCGTTCTAGGGATAAGCTGATATCATAAATTTAAGAGCTTTGATATAAACCATAGATTATTATTCAATATTATACACAAACTTATTGTATTCTTGAATCGTGCGGTGTATTGCGTTTTCGCTGCCAAACTTATGAATTTCGCATATTTGAATTTATTTTAGGTTTGGTTTTAACAGGAATCCTCAAAACGATCATTTTTGCAAATCATGCGCAAACGGAACTGCTATTTGTTTTTGATGCAGATTCGTGTGTATTAATCGTTTTCACTTTTGCTACGTTTCTTTTGTGGGAAAGTAAAAAAATATCGCTGTTTCGTGACAGTTTTATTCCGATCGTTATCTTAGCGACGCTGAAGAGTTTGGGCAACAATATATCGGAATATTTAAGTGAAATACACTTAAAAAAAATTGAGCTATAAATATCACTACGATTTAACGAACTTAACTTATAAGTGAAATCCATAAATTTGGTCTAGCCCAAATATAAAATATCCTATTAAAAAAAAAAATGATTTGGCCACCTAAAATCCAAAAAGCTGTAACAAAAAAATCTAAATCCAGTTTTTTATTGGTTTGACGAATTTAACTAAATATCCCTAAAAAATTTTAAACTCATACGTCCAAGAATATTGTTAGAAAAAATTGCTTAAAATTTAACATATTTTCAGTTTGCTACGTTTATTGCTTGTCCTTAAAAGAAAAGTGTTGTTATGGCTTTTTGGATTTTAGTTGTCGATATGTAGGTAATGCCGCCTTTGCATATCTCTACCTTAATTTATTAAAGTCCAAACATGCATTTTTCGAATTTTACGGGAGAAGCAAAAAACTTTTAAAACTGTAAATTTTTAAAGTTTTTCCTTAGAAATCTTGTGATGATGAAAATGATTTTTTTGTGTTGATTATGAAAGATATGTAACAAACCATATCCTAGCAGGGAGTCGAACCCAGGGACAATAAGCAAGAGTCTAGAACGCTGCCACTAAACTACCGACGATGAAGTTCCGAAATTTTATTTTGGTATAACATTGCACATATCAGCATTCTGTAAAAGTTAAACTTATTTAATATTCTTAAATATATCTGTATGTTTAGTTTTATGGTTTATGTAAATGCTTTTGTGTTCATAGGGTACGTACATATGCTCATATTTGCATTTATATGTATTTAGATACATACATATTTATCTACAATTTTAATGTGCTGCTAGAAGAGTATTGCCACTTTATGACCAAACCACTTAAGAATCCTGCTTTTAGCTACCTACATCCACGTCTTCACTGCCACAATTCGTTAGCGGTAAATTATAAAGACCGCCGACAATTAGATAACAAGTGTTTAATTTTTAAACGATTTGGCAATGCAAAGAAACCATCATAATCATTGTATAATTTGTAGTTAGTGAATGTTGTTATCCACTTCAAAGAGATTTGTCCGATTACTTACAAAAATGTTAAACAAATTTATTAACACCTGTTGGGAACTTGGAGGATATGACGGTAGAGCATTCACATGATGTGATCATTCTATTTATTTATTTTTATTTGTAAGCTAAAGTTCATTGGAATTACGACACACATGCACAATATTTTCATTTGCGTAAATATCTTAAATGGCACTTTCGGAATTTCTTCTAACAACCGCAGCCAACAAATAAATTACTTCAACTTCTCTCAATTTTGATGGGCTAAGTCAAAATAGAAGAGACAAATAAATATATAATTCCCATACCCATTTACTATATGAGCATATTTTTCCCTTTTGTTTTTTTTAAAGGTTTACCCATTCGCTTTCTTACTAGTGTCGACGAAAACGGAAGAGTTTTTTATTTAAGCTGCATTTTCTTATACATGA
Organism: Toxonevra muliebris; assembly: GCA_963691655.1. Classification (NCBI taxonomy): domain Eukaryota; kingdom Metazoa; phylum Arthropoda; class Insecta; order Diptera; family Pallopteridae; genus Toxonevra; species Toxonevra muliebris. Next base: position 951,809 of record OY829327.1, on the reverse strand, counting down.
AAATTTGGTTTCGTTTGACTTTTGAAATTTTAATGAAAGAATCACAAAAACGGTCATAACGCCCATTGGGTGTTATGACCTTTTTCGGGGCGGTCATAGCGCCTAAAATGATTTTGGGCGTTATGGCCATTCTATGTTGGCCGAGTTTGAGCAACGAAGCTAGTCTATTTATATTATTCAAGTTTCTTTGAAAAGCAGCATCTGACTTTATAGCCTTTTATTCTTGAGTTACTTTTAAGTCGAAATTTATCTCGTAAAAAGTCTGCAAGTGGTTGAGATTAGTTTGTTGCACGTGAGATTGATTTGAATTACATATACTGATTTAGAAAATTTAGAAATTCAATTATTATTTGGGGTGAAAGTTGAAGCTTCAGCAGCTCAAGAGTTAGCAGATACTATAGCTAGCCTTTGTGCTTCGATTTTTGTTTGGGCGTTGAGCCCCCGTAGTTCTTTTTCTGCTCAGAATCCTATTTTCACACGTTAATGCTCGTTGCTGGGAAGCGATGCATCGAACACAATTGGTGTAGCAAGCAGGATGGTGTCTGCAGCAAATGCCGTGTTGACTCCGACTTGAACACAACGTTTCAATTAGTTTTTCATCCATATCCATTTTCCAATTTATAAAAATAATTTTTATGAAAAATTTTCATAAATTAACTTATTTCTATTACAATCAGAAAACGGTTGATAATTTGTTTACATTGCTTTCAGTCGCAGAACAAAAATTAGCAATAGATTGTAGTCGATGACTGGGGCAATGGTCATTGTGTTGCATTGTCGCAGTGTTGCAGCCAATGAGTTTGTTTTGAAAAAGCTGCATTTAGACCGCCCGAATGAATGCAAATTTTTTAGCTAAGAAATTGTAGCTAAAAAATTATCATCCACGCAGTCATTTACACAGAGCGAACATTAGCGACGAACAAACATCAGAAGCCATCAGCACTCAAAATGTATTAATAATATTACATATAGTACACCTAGAAGTCATTTAACTTTCGCTAAAAATACGCAGAAAATGAACATAAGTTATCTAGTATTACATTGCATCAAAAGTAATCTACATTTCATAAATTTTATCATATTTTACTCCATTTCCACGATTCCAGGATTGCTGCCGCATCCATTGTGTTCGATGCATTATGCGTATATTCAGTATGTAATTACATAAAAAATATAGGAAAGAAATTAATTTCAATCACTACTTGGCAGAATTGCAGAATGGTCGGATGCGATTGAACACATGTAAAATACAACATTTACCGCTACTTTCGCGGTTTTTTTTTATCATTTTCTGTAGAATTTCGCAGCACGTGCTCACTAATTTGACAACCGCAAATAACTACAGCTGTCATTTGTTGAGCAAAGTTTAGTAATTTTATACTAAAGGTCATAAGAAAAAAGACATTTTCAAACATAGTTTTCTAATTTCCAGAGAGTCGAAAGCCTTGGATCCTAGCACTCATCAATTAATTAATTTTAATATTCTATATTATTTCTATCAAACAAATATGTAAAAAAATTATCCCAGGATATGTATTCGAATAGATTTGAGATGTATTGTTTCGATCCGGATGAAAGTGTTAAAAAAAAAGTTGAACTTAGGTGGTTTTGATATTCAGTAAAATTCTATGATAGGTTTCGCGGCCGTTTACCCAGTATGGACATATACAGCTATGGGCAATATAATGGCAGTGACGCAAACAATATTTTGTTGAAGGGAGAGTGGTCGAATTTTGTTTCCCTTTTTTATGGCAGACAAACGTTCTATGCCAGCTCTTTGTAAGTATATTGCTTTACTCTGTGGTCAAATTGTTATTTTAATAGCAAAATAAACCCAGGTTTTAAGGTATCTCATATATTGTACAACAACATATGGTAGTAAAACATTAACCGGAGATATGGAATGCGGATGGTAGTCGGGTGGGCGGCCTCGATGCATAAGAAAAGCTTTTCAATTCTCCTTTTGGACTAGGCATAAAACTGTAAGTAAGAAATGAATACCATCATTCATCATTTTAGCGGCAACGAGTCTTCGCTATAGCATTCGAAACGAATTCGTTTTAGTAAAGTAGAAAAAGGAGAATAGAATCAGGAACCCAAAATATAAATTTATTTGTCAAAAATTTGTTTTGTAAGAATAACAAAATTGTTTGGCAAGAATGAACATGAATTCCCAAGACATCCTAAATAATTTATCGGGATGTCTATCAGGTAAATAAATAAATCAATATTTATATATGCATTTGCAGAATTTTAACCTTATAATTTATATTTTGTAGAAATCAACAATAATATGTATCAATAACAACGATAATAGGAAAATAATTTTGGATCGAGTTATAGAAAAAATATTAACAATAAAAATAACATGAACAAGAAAATCCAGCTGAGAAATGTAGGAAGCTTTGCTCCAGAGTCCGCTTTTAAGCAAAAATTCGATATCTCAAAATTTGAAAACGCATTACAAGAAACTATTAATTTTGAAAAGCTGGTAAGGGCAAATTAATGGGCTTTTGTTTCTTGGTAATATTGTTGAATAAAAATTTGTTAAAAAATCTTTTAATTATTTTAATAAAATAACTTTTGGTTTTAGATATTCGTGAACGATTCGCTTATGGTGCTCGTTTGTGAAAGAATTTTCGAGTTTGGGATGAATACATAAACGAAATCAAGAAAAAATTCGTTAATGAAGAGGCAATCACCCAAGAAAACGAACTCGTCAATAAATTGTTAATTGATATTCGTTTTCGACAAACAAGATGAATGGATGTGAAAATCTTGGTCTAGGCCCTTCCTGGAATTTTGTACATAACGAAGAAGGCTAAACATAAAAATTGAGAGAAATTGCAAATTGTTTTTTCTTAAAAATATGTTTTTTTAATTTAATAACAATTAATTTAAAAACAAGAATAAGTTTTGATAAAAGACCAACATGAGGTGATTTATCATCTTTCAAATTGTTTTATGAGTTCAGTTTGTTTGTTAAGTTCAGTTTTATTTTCACTCCGATATTACGTATTCCATTTGTACACAAATGAATGCGCTCTTCAACTTTACATCAGGAAGTTACAATTAGTGCATCATACTTTGTACACTAAAATACATACATATTTCAAAATATATTTGTTAAACTAAAACTTTTAATAAGTGTCAGTTTATTTAACTTTTAACAAATATACCTAAGTTGATTAAAACCAACATTAATCAATTAAATCCGAAACCAATTATGAATGTTTAAACCGTACAGTAGACGTTCAGTATAACGAACACCCAATACAACGTACCGCCGCATAGTGGTACGACGATAGATAAAATCATGAAAGGATATTCGTTCTTTAACTGGGCTCTATTTCTCCAAAAACATTTAAAATTTAGTAGCCGCTATCATATTTTATCATACGTTAGAAGTGCATCATTACACATTGCAACAAAATTTCAACTTTTGTCTTATGCGACCAATCAATTAGATATATTTTTTTGAATGAAATTGAACCATGTAGTACAAGTATCTGATTTTCTAACGTAATTGCAACTATAAACGATTCCATTATTTACTTGAGTGTGTGAGTGGCTTAGTCGTAATCCAAAAAACTCGGTTTTAGCCAATTTTTAACAAGAAACAATTTCTCCAAAGACATTATAATAATTTTCCCAACGTTTTTTTTTTAATCGACAATTTATCGAAAAAGGGGGTATAAAAGTTGTCAAGAGGAAGGGTAGGAGATGTAGGAAAAGCGTGTATACAAATATTTTTATCTTTTTGTGCTCAACAATGTTTGCTTCAGACATCAAATTCATATCTGTTAAGTACGCAGTCGTGATCAGCGACCCTAAATTATCGTTGGCAAATCTCGCGCATAAAATTTTTGTTGCACTGTGTTATTAATTAAAAAGAAGAGCATGTTCAATGAGTCTTTCAATTGAAGTCCAAAATTTTTACAGCGTTATAGACTTACTTACAGTTATGGGAAGACTTTATTACAGTATACAAATATGCAAAATTTCATAAAAATCGTTAGTTCCAGTTAGATGCGTAAAAAAATTAGTTTTTTAAATAATCTTTTTTAACAGTAATTACATTTATTTCCAAAGACTATCAATACAGAGTTGTTATACTAGTTTTTATGTTTACTTGACCAAAATTTCAAACAAAAAATTGATTGTTGACGAAGTTATCGCTATTTTGTTGGACCCCTTTCCTGAATATCCTACTGGTTCATCTAAAATCAAACCAACAAAAAAAACCATTAGTTAATCTGGAACTTAACACGAGGTTTTTTTTCGAAAAGTTTACTCGCGGAAAAAACTAGTTTATTGTTAAAAAAATTGAAGTTAAAAAAAAACAAATCCTCTCGTTAAGTACTAGGTTTTTATGTTTTCAATAAGCTGTATAAATTTCATTCAAATCCGTCCAGTGGTTTTTGATTAAGAGTGGTCACCGACTTTGAAAACATAGTTTCGATAAAAATGCGATTACTCCCTCACCAATTAATTTTTTTTTTTGAATTTTGGTCAGGTAAAGATAAAACACAGTATAATAACTCTGCATTGATAGTTTTTGGAAACAAATGTAATTACTGTAAAAAAATTTTTTTAAAACGCTACATTTTTCACGCCTCTAACTGGACCTAACCCCTTAACTAAAATTAATTGGAGTGGATGCATTTTGCTTGTAAGCACACTTAACCCGTTGTCACTTGCATCCCACTACTTTTAATTATTCCTAAATTTTTTTCTAATTGTGTCTGAACCGCACCTGTTCTAATAGCTGAGAGTATTAACCCGCTTCATTAGCTGTTGTACACTCGTTAGGTTTGCTTCTACCGTTGAGGTGAACGAACGTTTCCAAATTTGCATGGGGTTCAAAACAGGTGCGCTGGTGGTTAGGCTCATATTGATACCACAGTACAGCGCGGCTTTGCCATGTATGGAGTGGAGAACCATGAGGATTCCATAATGAATCTAGCTATGTCCTTAATATTTATGGTTGTTAGCTCGGACAGACTAGTGAAGAAAGGTGAACCAGGAGTTTCGGCCTCCTTTTGGTCAAATATGGGCACTCGCACATGAAATGGAGGGCTGACTCTTCTTCTTTTCGGAGTCGCAGCTCCCACAGAAGTCATTGAATGGCAGTCCTAGTCTTGCAGCATGTCTTCCCAGTTTACAGTGTCCCGTGAGCACCGAGGTCGTAACGCTGATTTGAATTATTTTGTGTGTTTGCCCAACTTACACAATCGTTAAACATCCGCAAAAAAAAAAAAAAAAGGTTGCAAAATTATCCTGTAGCGAATTCGAATAATGCTTGGTTTTGAGGTAGCTGCAGGAAGAAACGATTCGTTGTAAGAAATAAGAAAATAAATAAAGCACATATAGCGATTAATAACTTTATGAAAAATAAATATACAATTTAACTCATACCTATACCCCTCCTTAAAATGAACCTTGGTTGTGTTAAAAATATCTAGATTCCAGCTGTTTCGTAAGCTGGATCGTTTTGTAAACATCCTCTAAAAATCGTTTTTGTATGGAAAAATTTATCGTTTAGGCTACTCTTGTTTAAATAATAAAAATTCAAGAGTGATAATGTTTTATATCAAAACATTTGGAAATTGTAGTATTTTATGCGATTTCCATGGAAAGTGATATAGTTTTGTCATATTATTAAAAGAATCTATGAAGATCTATGACTCTTTAGACAACTATTGCACTATCGATGGGAATCGGATACGGAAATATCTCTAAAAATACAAAGCCAAACTGATCATCTTGAGTTATTGAGCGCATTTTTCAAATATTTTGATGCAAGCGCTAATTATTTTTGAGTTTCTTTTATTTATGAACTTTTACATATTTAGCAAAAATATCGTTTTTTAGAGTTTTTTTTTTCTCAAAATGATCCAACTCACTACAGCTTATCGAATGAAGTTCCTTAATAAACATATACTTGTAAATTCTTAAAGTTCCAAGGAGGAACAAACGGCCACACATACTTAGGTTAGGTTAGGTTGGAGTGGCTGTCGAGAGACACACTTAGGCCTGAACGACCCATTGTGATACCACATAGTTGGACCTACAGTTTAACGCCGATTCCGAACGGCGGTCACACATACTTAAATAGTTAAAATTATATTTATGGAATTACATATGCAATTTATATGAAAACGCATTTTATGCATAGTATCACTAGTGGACATCACTAAAAATATCTATCCAATTTAACGAATTCCTCTTTTGAACTACAGTGATGTACATTAATTACATTGTTGTTACGCCTACTGTACTTAAAAACTCTTTAAATCGCGACATCTTGTCTTGAAATTTTTTCTAAAATTAATATCTTTGATCTGGCCGATTGTGCAAACAAAACCAAATACTATTGACTTTCTTCAACGAACTCTGTCAACGGAAGCGGCTTCTGCTGCTGTTCTACAGTAAAATGTTTACACAACTCGAAATCTATCGCTGAGGTTTATTTAGTATCGACTTAGGTATACAAGATTGAAAAGAGTCGAGTTTATATATTTGTACAAATCACTAGCGGATACAGACATTTCCTAAGAGGGGCTTTAAATTTGTTTGTCCCTTTAATACATTTTTTATTTATGACCTTGAAGGTTGGTCACGAATCAAAATATATTTATGCATAAGATTTTCATTGGGGAAGGGAGAAGGGGTTATCCTTGAAATAATAAATCGATTCCAATCGTATCAACTGAAATATCTGCCACCAATGGTGGCGGAGAAATTTCTGAAACATCCTTAACTAAGGATAAAGTTTTATATGGTTTGCTCTTTCACATTTGCTAACTTCAAAGAAAGTGAATCGTGAAGATTGATTGCTTCGAAAATTTATACCATAAGCCGTTATTTACAAAAGATTAGTAATTAAAAAAAATTACTGGTTTGTAAAAATTATAATAAATATTTTATATTAACGTTAGTAATTTCAGTCAACTACTGTTTAATTATTAAGAAACTGAACCCCCTGCTAATAGCACCAAACTTAAACGGCCCGAAGGTGGTCCATTTGGATAGATTTTGCTGCATATACATAGTAATGGCAGTGTATATAAATTGAAGGAAACGTTACAACCCTCAGCAAAACAACATTATCATAATTCCACTATGTGCCACATAACCACTTCGTTAAAGCTACCCTATTTAACAAAGCGAATAAAATTGACAAAGAAAATATGTTTTTTGGTTAATTGGGTTATGAAAATGCGTCGCCGCTTGATTCATTCGCCTCTTGCACCCCAACCGTTTTTATTTAATGTAATGGATGATTTAGTTTTAGTATGGTTGGTGATAACCGAAACCAAATCGTTTAACTTCTTAATACATCCATGCTGTAATATATACACCCCTGTGCAAATTAATGTGGACAAGACAAAGTTTCTTTGAAAATGGTTTTAATTCATTCAAAAATAAAATAAGTAATAGAATCCTTTTAATTCACTTTCACCTCACTTTTATCTCAATTCAATTTTACTAAATTTTTTATGTTTTTTTTCACAATTGAATTGAATTAACACAAAATTGCCACAAATCATTCGTACAAATTAAAATTCTGTGAAACTTATTGCCATACGAGTATATAAAAGTATCTCAAATTTAACTCAAATCGTATTCAAGTTGATATCAAGCGCTGGACAAAATGTTTGGTCTCAAGTGGATAAAAGTCTTGGATATCCAATTGAGAATTACAATATTTCTCAAAGATTGGAAAAAAATGTTGATTCACAAATGATGTCAAGTTGAAAACAAACAAGGAGAAAAATGTTTGAACTCAAGTTGAGAACTACATTGGAAGTCATTTTGAGAACTAAGCTTTTCTCCAACATTGGAGAGATAATTTTTCAATGCATACAGACAAAAGTCTTTAATATGCAAAAATACGCTTTTTCAATGCTTGTGAATTTAACAAAAGCGACGATTTAACCCACTTAAACCTCGCTGTAATATTAGTTTTTAGATCTAACAGGCGACTATATCTTTTTCTGGATTAATCAAAAATGAAAGTTAAATGTGTTTATACATTAATAAGTTAAAAAAATAAATGCTGACGAAATATAAATTGACAAATTGTATTAAAATTTACCTAGGCAGTTCTCGTTTTTGGGGATTTCTCACTGACAGCTAAGAGATGGTACCGTGTGGAAAAATTTCTTTTTATGATTTTTCGTCCGGTCCGAGCATCGAACCCAAAATGTTGAAATCGCGAAATCATCACATATACATATATAGGTTTGTTCACGTACAAAAAATTGTTTAAAATTGTTAACAATTAATAACAGTAAGAATGTGAGAGAGAAAGAAGTAGTTGAAAGTAAAATTTGTACGTTCACAAATTTTCAGCTGCCGAAAAAAAAAGAACTGTCAAGTATCAAAATATCAACAATAATTTTGGTTGTGTTAAATTTGTTGAAGTGAACTTGTGATTTTAATATTTGTGAATGCCAGTGTGCCACACGAAATGATTTCAACAAATTACTCTTTAAATCAATTAAATCAAATTAGGAACTGTTCAATATTTTTTCGCGGTAACAATTAAGAGTCAAAATAACAGATCAGCTGTTTAGTTGAAAGTTTTTAATAGTTTTCTGTTCACGCAATCATCACGCATATGCCGCTTCAAGCAGTCCGTTTTTATACGAACTGCTACACCCATATTTTTAAAAACGACCACATTCTGCTCAGTAACTACTATCAACACACCGTTTTCATAAGCAATCTTTCAATATTTTCCATCCAATGATCTTTTCCTTCCTATGGTCTCTCTAACTCATTCACTTTTTTCTTCGAGCATTCCACCAGCTACCAAAGTTCTCGTGCCAATTATGAATAATGTACTACAAATAATTAAGGAAATATACCGTATTAAAAATCAGGCTATCTTAGCAAGTGTCATACCCACCAACTACAGCTTAAAGGTTAAATGGAAAGTAAGTAACCCTCTTCTTCAATCCCACACACTTTTTTCTTGTAGTATGGTTTTGTCCACTAACATCCTTGTACCAATTCTCAGCTCTCTACTGTGAATGGTTGCAAGGGAGGTGCCACGCTCACTTGTTCAAAAACGACTAAGTTCTGCCTAACCACTACCATTAATAACTCGGTTTCACACATAAATATTCATTGTTTTACTATGGTTCCCCAGTTTCGTTGATTCAACAATTAGTTTGTATGGGAAGTGTACGCTCACTAACCTACGCCCATCTTTAACCTTTCCTTAAAATAACACTGACATACATATAATGTTTCCATCGAAGTTATATGGGAGGTGCCTTTCCCCTTAGATAGACATAATTGATTGACATCTTATTGCTATTTTGCAATATACCGTTAAAGTCTGGAAATACAAAATAAAAATTTTCTGAATTGTCCTCACAAAGGTGAAATATATGCTGATAAACGAAGTGGCAAGCTTTCATAAAAAAAATATTTTTGAGGTATGGAAAAGTAAAAAAGTGTTTTTGTGCCCAAAGATGAAAGACAAAAAGGCTAAGCCTACATGCAGTTCTTGCCAAAGGCACATTTGCTTGGATCACCGCGTGGAAGTTTATAGCAGTTGCAATATTTTGGCTAAACGGCCTTAAGAACTTAATTTTTTTTAATCTGAGAAAGGCTCTTTATAATCGCTCTACTTTTTACCTTTTTTTGTGCAACATGAATTTTTTCACTATAACTATAATTTCAATGCCTAATTTTTTGTTAATTTTGATGATTATGAGCAGTTAATTTTTAAAGTTTATTAAAATACCACCATATTGAATAGTTTTGGAATGGGTTTTTAACTAATTAAAGTAACTCAGTTAATTTCGTTTAATTTAAATTTTCATATTTTAATTTAAGTTTCGCACATACTTGCTATGTAATATATTTTTTGGCCTATTGGGCTTTTGTATTACAAATGAATGAATAAATAAATAAATAAATAAAATACCGCCTTGAAGTTAGTGGGATGTAGAGCAACCCCAAATAGGTTTACGTAACAAAAATAAGGTATGGGTTCCAGGTTTAAAAAGTGATTAGATCGGTTCTTGGTTAAGTACGCAACAATGATTGAACGAATGAATGAATTTACAAAAAAAGCGTTCACAAAACAGAGTAATCGATTCGTTAAATAAACAAACAAAAAAAATAAAAATCTGGTCCCTCTAGCAGCTCTTTATAATAACGGCGAGATCGATGGAATTACTCAAAAACCGAATTTTATACCTGATTACAACCGTACAAAATAAGGCCTAGATACACCAGACCATATAGTCGAACTGTATACCTGCAAAAGAAAAACTTAACACTGGCCAATCGTATTATTTTTGCATGAACAGTGGATGCAACAATGTATATCCTCACCAATTTCTCAAAATGATAATAAAAAATCGTATTATTTACTCTAAGCTTATACATCAAAACGTAAACGATTTCTCTTAATTTGGCCAAGTAATTTCAGGAAAACAAATAGTGCATAGACCGACAAATGGCAACATATAAAAGTTGGACAAAAGGAGTTGGAAGGAGTTATTTGAATTTGATGAAACTTAATTTCCTAAAGGATTATGGCATAATGATTTCAAAAATAGAATCGTTTTTTTGGTACCGGTTACCCTTTTTTATAAAACCGGTTCTTATCCAATTTTTTTACCTTTTAAGATACCATTTAAATTATTGCTTGAATTTGGACGCGCCTAACTAAAAATTAAAAATACCATTTGCTAAAGGGTTATAGTATGCTGATTCTAAAATCGGTTTTTTGGTACCGATTTCGGTTAAAATAAATTAAATTAAAATATCAGTGCAACTACTTTTTAAATATTGCCAATTAAGAACCTATGCTCCATCATTTCTTTCGGTTTGGGATAGAACACTATTTAAAATACAACGTTAACTCACCTTCTTAAAATGTCCCTACTTTTATCATAGATATATACAATAAAATAGATTTTCTAATTAAGTATATTTTTATAAAACAGTCTGCATTGCAAAATACTAACACAAATTTAAATATTGACATAACAGCCAAAAGTAACTGTTTCAAAAATGCAGTGGGCTCTCGATAACGTGAACTAATTAAAACCAAGGATGTTCACGTTTGCGAATGCCAAAATTAATAGAATAGAGATTCCTAAAAACCATCATTTAACCCTCTAGTCACGCCCCTTCCTTCTAAAACTTGTGTTTTTTTCTTTTAATTTCAAGAATTTTTTTTACCAATTCAAATATTTTGTACACCAACATATTGGCGTTTAGGCATAGGAATGCTTATACACATACGCAAAATCAATTCTCTGACGACGATATGTAATTTGTATACAAACATGGGCATTTGTCAATATTAGGAGACTCCTAAAACTCGGAGAAATTAAATTGTATTGCCAACATATTTACTTGAGGTTTGTCACTAATAGGTTAAAATTTATGTTTTAGAATGTTTTGATGACCAAGCCATGAAAATTATGGTACCAAAAAAATTGCTTTGAAAAGTTGAAATAGTAGTTTAATAAATTTCTTAAATTTTTTTTTGTGTATTTAAGAGTATTAGTAAATATTGATTTTCTCCTAAGGTTGGACGAAGTTGGCCAATTTTTTTCCACCATTTCAGAAAGTAAGGATTGCTATTAACAAAAAAAGGCACGAGACCACAGCCTTTTGCGGCCTAAATCTTTATATTCTTTACTGAAGTTGACGATTTTTTAAGTTTTTCTTTGAAAAAATATTAATATAAAAAAAAATTCTAAAAAAAAAGGTTCAGTTAAAAAAAGAAAATTATGTGTTGTGAAGTAGGTAATATTTTTTCTCTTTTAATAAAAAAAAATAAAAGCGCTGTCAATGATACCTGATTTTTTTGTAAGAGTCATAAAAATTTCAATTTCTTATTTCAATATTTGCTTCTTAAATTGATCGACTTTGGCAAGTCCTAGCTCCTTCAAAACACAACCGCTGTAAAAAATATTTTGGGTTCGTTATACATATTCTATTACCTTTAAAATGACATCAAAATTTTAATGATCGGAGACATAATTTTTTTTGATTTTTGTCCACTCTCGAAGCACTGTGCGTCGTGTTACAGATCTTTAACATACCCAATTTTTTCTTACAAAATTCTACTGGCATGTTATTTACTTTATTGTGTTTCATAACTGATCAAGTCGAAACTGGTGCAACTATTTTATGTTATTGAAAGGTATTGACAACTGCTAACGTAATGTATTTTTTTATATTCGTTTTAAATAAAATAATGGTGAATTCAATTCTCTACCATGGCATTTTCGGTTACAAATGGAAAAATAATAACTTTAAAAAAGCATAGTTTAAATATATTTGCTGCGGTTTTTTCTAAAAATGTGATAGCTAAATTTTCAAATAATCGATATTAATTGATACTGATAATTATGCACAAACAACAACAGAAATCGTGTTTTTGATTATGTGACATAACCAAATTTTTTAAATAAATCCTTTTTATAAACAAATATGCAAACATTATTTCTTAATACGTATCGAACTAGGTACTTTAAAAATCCATGATCTTGCATGAAAGAAGATTAAGACAGTCACGACAAATTGTATGTCGTATCGTGTAAACAGAGTCATAAGAAATCCGAAACGAAGACATTTCAAAACTCCAATCAAATTTTTAGTCACTAATAGCGCCTCCAACAATATGTACAGCACCCAGTGCGTCTTACTGTTCTCGAGATAATACATATATATGTACATAGTTGAACTCAAGGGCCATATAAGTCCAAAAGACGGGCTTGCCTAACAATTTCAAACTGAAAATTTGTACATAACGTTTTTATCTACAAATTTGAGTTACCCTGTTTGTTACAGTTGGATCACTGTTTAGATACTAGCGAAAGTGAATTGTTGTTCTTGCTGTCGCAGTTCTTGACGTTGGCTTTTACGAGGCTTTCAAGAATTGAAAATTGTATGGTATCGCTTAATCTTATAGAAATTTCAATAGTCTATGTGTGGTTTTAAAAAGAGTAGTAGCGTACACTTTTTCTGGTACTATATGGTATTTTATATACAACTTGAAAGCTGGATTTGGTTTCGGAGGTATTGAAACAGAGAAATTCATTGTGTTTCGATTCAACTTTCAATTAAAAGTTTTAAATCAACTGGATTGTTTTATAATGAACATAGTTTTGTTAAAATTAGCATCTCCAATTACATACACATATATGGAATATGCGATGCTCAAGGCAGATCAAAAGTTTATTTTTGTCGATGAGTATTATTACTTACCACTTATTTCTTAAAAATTTGGCATTTAACTATACCTACATGTAAACAAATATTCATACTAATGGGATATAAACAGTGTTGTGCCGAAAAATCTGCTTAACTGTCAAAAACACGTAAGGAATCTCATATCTCAATTCCATATGTTATTTTTGGTTATTTCCAGCTCCCACTAGTTTTATTTCAAATTTAAAAAAAAATGTACATTATCTACATTGATTAAATTTTCTACTATTTGTAGATATACGCATAAATGTATGGACTTGCATATACACTCTTTCGCCCAATCGCACAATCATGCTGTATGAAGACAATATGATTTAATTAAAAAATGATGAGGATTACACGTTTATGTAATAGTAGATTCAATATATATGCAAATTACACACATAAAAGTATTACCACCTCGAAAACGGTGGGTAGACGCGTGCATTTTATGAAATACTATTGTGCAATAAACATATAAATTTTGCCTCTGTCATTTAGCTTAGAGGAGTATAACTGGCGACACTCGCAGCAATCGTACTCGCCTTGGCTCATCAAAAATTCATAACGTGCTTCGTAATAAAAATTATTCAAATTTAAAAAGCGTAAGGGTCGAACATGAAAAGGATGAAAATGAGATTGTGGTAATGTTTCGTAATACTGAAAAAAGGACAAATCACAATCACACCCCCGAAACAGTGGCTGACGGGCGGGCGAGTGGGTGATAGAGGAAAAGCGTACACCGGAAATTGAATGATTTTGCGCAACAAAAACGGAAGTTGCTACTTTATTGTTATTTAGTGGTTGGTGTGTTATTGCCTTCCAGAGTCACTGCTATGCTGTAATATTCGTATATAAGTATGTATCTATACATACATTCATACATACATATAATGTCACTATAATACTCATATATCTATTACCGCTATTGAAACTCATAAAAGAGACGAATATGAAATTGTATTCGTTATTTCTATTCTTTGTAATGAAATAATAAATTCGGACAAATGCTTTTTTAAACATCTAGTATTATATATCCCAATATTGGATCCTGTGGATTATTGTGCTAAATAAAAAATTTCGTGAGAACATTTTGATAATGAAGGATTAACTTTTCTTCTAAGTAAAAAGGGTTGTCTGATAACGAATTGGGAACATGACGTCGCTTCCTACCGGAAGCGTAATCTGATACGTGTTCTCTAAAGTACATTTATCCAAAATAACTTCAACTTTCAAAATGCCAATCTTATATAAAAAGAGTTATTTTTTATTATAATTTTAATTTATCATCTTAAAAAGAATTAAGTTATTCCATACAAATAAAACTTATATGTAACAATAATCAACACTGAATTTTATTTGAATATTTTGGCTTTAGGTACCTTTATATATCTAATATGCTGATTTCAACACTAGAGTCCATTTTTCGCTGTAAGCTGTAAATTAAGAGTTTTCTTAAGGATAAAATATCTCTTCTTTGAATTTTTTATTATAGATTTGTTTTTCCTTTATAATACGAGTATATATTACTAGAGTTTGATGAAGATTGAGAAAGCACTTTTTAGACACCACTTGCCCCCTACCTATAATACCGAACGCATACATATGTACATTTTTTGGAACCTAACTATCGCGTTATACGGTGGACACCTGTATTACATATTGATATAAATTAACAGTTTTAACACAAGCGATTTAGTATAGAGAAAATGTTAAAAATTATTACTTACTTCTTAATTGGTAAGTTTCATTAATTTAAGGCAATTTTTTCAATGCCTGCTTTGTTTTTGCATTTTTTTAGCGACATTTGTCAAAGGTGAACTTGACTGTACTCGACATGCTAAATGGTCACTTTAGGCGCTAGGTGTGGCTTTCGGTTCAGTTTTATCAAAAAACTGGGTACGCCATTCGCTTAATCAGCCTATTTTACATAGGAATTGATATCTGAAATTGTTTCATGTGTAATATAAATGTTTTTTCCATACAAGTCCCCAAACCCATTGTAAAACATCCTTTTAAATCACGCTTTTCGGAGTAGCGCATCCAGTTTTTGCAAATTTAAATTTTTTTTTAATTTTGTTTAGTTTTTAGCACCTTATTTTCATATTCGGCTGCCGCAAGGAAGATCTGAAATACTTTAGAAAAATGTATGGAGCAAGTAAGCCACATATTTAATTAGTAAGTATCTTTGCCATTTGGCGTCGTGCCTGTATTTGACAGAAAATGTCGACAGAAAAGGAGTCAGCTTTTAAAGGGGGATTTTTTCATTTCTTTGATTTGAACTGTTATTGTTTGATTGCTTATTTAAATTCAAATAGAATCGTCAAGAGTCTACATATATCATGCAAGTAAAAACAACAATGTGTCAATACAACATTCTTGTAAAATCTCTACTACCTAAAGTGACATTTCGAAGCGCTATTTTGAAATCGTCGTAAATGTAATGAAATCAATTACTACTCATAGAAATTTTATAATGATTCCTGACTTGATAGCAAAGTATTTTGGATGAGAAAACAAAATTACACATTCAAGTAGCTTAATATTTAGAAGTAGGTGAGTTCTTTATCCTAAACTCATGAAATCGTATGTAAGTTAAAGATTAAGAAGCGGTAATCACTATTTATTTTGTAAACACAATTCGCCTTTTACTGATTTTCTCTTTCTATTTTGTTTTCTAGTTTTGAAGATGCACACATATGTACATATGTCTTTGACTTTGGCCAGACTTGTACATATTTGCTTAGCAGCCCCGCATAATCCCGTGGCAGCTGCATGTTGATTGTTGATTACTTTAGTCAATATTTGCCTAGGTGCCTTATAGGTAATTAACAGACGGAACTATCACGTTTATTTTGAAATATCTTATGTAGGTGTATCTATCTAATGCGCGTAGAATATTTTGTCAAAACTAAATATTGAACAGCGGCTTCTTTATATCCAAAGGACTTGCCGCTCCGACAATGGCAATGGGATGCTGGCATGTACGAGAAACGTTTGTGGTATTAATTACAAATTAAAAAATAAATGGTGAACATTGACGAATAAATTTTTTACTAACAACCCTGTTCACAATTGTAAAGAAATACTCAGTTCTACGAAATTGGCTTGTATGTATGTAGTTATTTCCCGATATATCAAGAACTGCGGCACAGATTCATATAATACAAATAAAATTAATAAAGTAAATTTTTATCCTCTTTGACACCAACAATACATACATACATTTATATACAATTTAAACGTTGGGCGTTTGATATTACTATTCAACATCAATACTGCAATTGCTACACAGCAAAGTGTCACGTGACGCATGAACGGCGTTAGATGTCGTTTTGCACAACTGATCATTCATCAAGATAAATGTCAGTACGACATTGTATCGTTAATGTTTTCAGTTAGATTTTGAGGTGTTTTTGGTAAATACACATATATGTAGATATACTCGTACATATATATGCCTTTCAAAAATAAAAAATATGGTGGCCGTCATAATCGAAGCTCTTTTGTGAATTTTTATAACCGATAATGGTTAGAAAGAAACAGATTTTGATTGATATGATATTTGATAATAAGATGATTCTAGATAAAAATGGACTTAGACATATGTCTATACATCGGAGCAGGAGCGTAGTAGGGGTTGGTTCCCCCTTGCCTTATGAAACTTTCTTATTTCAACCCTCTTAGACACGAAAATAATAATCTGAAAACTGCACCTATACTAATATGACTTTGTAATCTCAGGTAAAGTGGTCCAAATACTTATGCAATGCATTTTAATTTTTTTTTCTCCCCCTCTCTTTTTGAGTTTATTTTGGGCACTTGTTATTGCATTTCACCACATCGTAGTTTTATCTGACAGTTCTTTGTACTATATATGGAAAGTCTCCAAGTGCTTATTGGTCGACTACGACCAATGTTACACGTACAGTAATTATTGTATTGAGCAGTAATTTTGAAACTAATACGATACGACAGTAATTTGGAAATACAGTAGAATCCCGATAATTCCCGATAATTCGGAATCGCAAGGGACCAGCATTTTTTTACGAATTACAGAGGTCTTCGATTTAACGAGATTTCGATTTAACTCTTTTAGCCCGGAGTTTTTTCTCAAAATCTGGTTGAGTTTCTTCAATATATTATGTGAATATTAAAATAAATTTAAAAAAAAAATATCTCCAGAACTCTTAATCCTTACAGTTACCCTTAAGTTTTCCAATTGGGAATAATGTCTACCATAACCTTTGTAACCAAGAATTATGGTAAAGGTAACTTAAAATCCACTCATTGACAGCCAGCATCAGTATTTAGAAGAAAACTCAAATAAAATGGAAAAATATGTTTTAAAAGCTTGTAATTTTTTCGTTATTTAAGACTCTTCTCGCGTATCTTGTCAACCACGAAAAACACAAAAAATTTCGTGAAAACAGTGAACAGTGAGAGTAGAATCATAGTTCCATAGAATTTTGCTTTGCATCACGAATTGTAAGAGGTTGTCAACAATTAATCGCTATTTATAAGAGGTTAAACAGACCTTCGAAAAAATATATATAAAATAAAATAAAAAATAATTTAAATAAAAAATATTTTTAATATACCACGTTTTCAAAATGGACTAAAAAGTATAAAATAATTTCTCCTAACCCCATACAGATTCACAACCACATATAGATGCCTTATTCCATACAGATTGTCTTGAAATTTTGTAACTGTGAATTTTAGTAGGACGAAAATACTTGTATGATTTAAAACAACAAACGTGGTTCGCATGCAATAGGAAATTGAAGGATGAATAGTTCACCTAAATGGCTAGCAATTTTATCTCTATCCATATGCGTCCCACGTTTTTCGTTTTAAATCATACAAGTATTTTCGTCCTACTAAAATTCACAGTTACAAATTTTCAAGTAAATCTGTATGGGATAAGGAATCTATATGTGGTTGTGAATCTGTATGGGGTTAGGAGAAACTATTTTATACTTTTTAGTCCATTTTAAAAACGTGGTATATTAAAAATATTTGTTATTTAAATTATTATTTTTTACTTTTTAGTCTTGTGTGTGTGAAATTTTGCAATCGATTTAAGTAAAGACCAGAGCTGTAAAAGAATGCATTCAATTTAATTGCAATACCTTGAAGTCAATTTGCACTAAATTGGAGTGACTTGAAGTCAATTGAGGTTTTGAAGTTACTTGAACTCAATTGGAATTTGAAATTGTTGACACATTGAATCAAAACCAATTGTATAAGCAATGTCACAATTAATTATTGAACTCGTGCAAGATCATTTTCCCCAGATTGCGAATAGCCCTATTCATTAAACATAACAGAATTCAAATTATATCTTCTCACATAAATGGGTACTCAATAAATACTGTTTTTACATTGCACCTCGTTGTGATACTACATTTTGAAACAGAAATGAAATAAAGGCATTTGCCAAATACATAGTAAGAAGAAGATTTGTTGTTATGGATGTAAAAATGTAAAAGAAGAATAATTTATTTATATATTAAAATATAAAATATGAAAAGTTCTAACATTTTAGCTAAATATACTTATTTACAACATATATTTAGGTACAATGTTGAAAATAGTGACAATATTTCTTCGCATTTTGATTTCATGAAATCAGTAGAAAAATATTTAAAAGTTCTTATATAAAATTCATAAAATCGAAACAAAACATTTACATATTTGTATATAAAGAATATATAAATACTGTAAATGTTGAAAGTTATTTGCTAAAAGAAATGTTAAATATTTATTTCATGAAACACCTCAAACTCATCCATTCATACATTTTTGTCTGCTGGATGTGTTGACTACCGTCTCTGTCACACCATCGGTATTGCACCTCGCTGCTGTTTCTACGATTTTTTGTTTCGATTCCAGCAAGAGCAAATTGCGATCTCTTCACAATCTATACTCTTTGAAGCGGAACAAAACGAAAAGAAAAGTTCGTTATTGTTTGTTTTTGTTCTCTCTCTCATTTGTCTTTGAATTTGTCTAGGTATACACATATACATATATTCTACTCCCGCTAAAGCAATGATTATAACAACGATGAATTCAATGCTTTGATCTATGAAAAAATGGAAAAACTTCCGATGCTAATATTTTAAATATTATTATATTTATATATATTTTAGATACTTCATATTGCATTGTCTTCCAGTTCTGAACTTTATTTAAAATTTCAAGTCTCTAGCTCATCGGGAAGTTAATTTAAAATCGATTGCAAAATTTGTACCGAACAGACTGACAGACAGACAGACAGACATCATTGAAAGCGAGTTAATATAAACGTGGTAAAATAGCAAATTGGATTAAAAAAACTGTGTTTGTGCAGGCACTCACGGTAGAAGTGAAACATTGTTGTTTAATTGTAAATTATTAGAAAACATTTATTGAAAGTAATCTCTTATTCTGTGTTTTCAGTTTCTATAAACGACACAAGTGGCTAATTTACTCCCAGTTAGTTAATGAATTATTTCCCATATTACTTTTTCAATACTTTTTACCGCACACGAAATGACGTAATACACGTAAATAAGACATGAGAGGAAAGTTCAGTTATATGCAAAAAAGCAGAGACGTCGGCTCTCTCACTAAAGCACCTGAGATAACACTGCAAGAACTACGTTCGCTAAACACTAACAATATAATAATTTCGTTTCTAATGAGTGCAACATCAACGCGATTTCCGTTGCAAAATTTTCGATTCACCCTCGCTAAAGAAGTTTCAGTTGAAAAATTATTCTGGCTACGCCCCTGCTACTCGCATAATCTTTCTCATTCAAAACGTAATAATAAAGAACAGAAGAACTATAATAGATTCCAACTACTTTTGAAGTTATGGCGAATGATGGTACTTTCTGTACCGTTGTGTTAACAGCATCGCCAATGCAAATGATGTTTTTTGATGTTTGTTGTATGGTTTTCCATTTGAAACGGAAATAGCACATTTGTGTGTGGAACTTGATAACTTTTCTTTTGGCAATAATTTACAATTTTGTTTAGGCGTTACGATAAATAAAGATGTACTTTCGAAAAACATGAAAGTTATTTGTTTGTTTTTCATAACAAAATATCATTCAAAGCATTCAATTGAACAAATATATAGATACATTAGAGATGCCCACATTTGTATGGAAAATAATTAATATGTCTAATATACCTCGATTTAAGACCCAGAGTTGCATAAATTCAATTCTACTACAATTACATTCCTAATTCCAAAGGAATGGAAATGTTAATTTTCAGTTATAATTCTTTGTAATGAAATTACATTCTTTTGACATTTACAACTCCTTGGTAATGGAATTGAACATTTTTCCAATTATGATTTCTAAAAAATTTGAGTGCTTAGTCAAAAATGAGGAACTGGGAGGAACAATCATTGATTAACTCGGTCATAGTTTGACTTTAGATGGAAAATATTTTAAAATATATTTTGTATTACAAATATTAAATTGTTGCGAATTTTTAAATAATTTTTAGAATTATATTTGTATTATTTCAAAAATGTCTTTGATTTGAACATAGAGTCTTTCGAGGCCATGCTATAGTTTCTATAATATTTCTATCAAACTTGACTGACAAGAAAATAAACTTAAGCTGTTATTCTTTATAATAGTAAATGGTAGTTGCATGATTTTGTTATTGTAGCAATATTTTTCTTGCACTACATGTTATGGGGCACTTAACATTAGTGAAGAATTGGAAATGTTAACTACCAATTAAAATTTCAAGGAATTGAGTTTGAGGAGGAATTCAATTCCTTAAGTTATAATTACTGTCCAGGTCTGTGTGTACCTGTGCACATGAAAATCGAATATGTGGTATTTTTAATATTGTTGGTTACGATTGAGTTAATCGTAAGTAATACTGAGTTTTTTATTGCCTTTTTGAGAAAAGGGCAAAGGCCTCTCTTAAGCAAATGATTTGCATTAAAAAATGATGTTGTTAAGACATCATTCCTCAGTTTGCAGCCTGATGTGGCAAGTGACAAGCACTGAAAATGTCAATTTGCAGATTTCAAAATTCTCCTAGCAAAGACAATGAGGTATTAGAGGTAAAGACGGAGATGAATGGAGTCTTGTCATAAACATGAGCATTGACATTTCAATTTACTTCCTCATAAGGACAAAATTTGAAGAGCACGCCAAGATACGAATACGGAATACGGGTATGCAAACATCCCTTTGTTAAGAGTGATTATTCAAATATAACAATTTCAACGTAAAGAATTCAGCTGCTGTGCTAAAGACCGAAACACAATTGCTGTGACCGGTATGTTTATTACATCTGACAGACAGCGAGAACGAACAGAAAAATACATACAACGTTTTTTGTCAACCACGAATGTATTTTAAATGAATTACATAAACAACAAAAACTTTTAACTCTGGTATCCATTCGAGCCATGTATATTTATGTATATGTATACGAATTATCAGAGCCTGCGATGTACTAACTATTGAACTACGTCAACCTGGCTTAGTTTTTTTTTTAACTGTTTTATATCTACGGTAAGTATAGATTTAGCTAATATGTAATAGAAATTGAGGAATCAATAGCAATGAAATTAAATGCCACGGAATATATGTACATATGTATACACGCATTCAAAGAAAAATGCATAAGTGCGGTCGCGTGCCTCACAAGTTCTCATAATTATGCATTTTAAGCGGCTCGCGCCAAGTTACCCTTGGTGGTGCCTATAAATATGAGCGTTCTTCCCAGAAGGATCAGAAACAAGCAATTACAAAAGTACTTTTTCAAAACAAGCACTAATCTGATTTTGCTATGTGACTCTTTATATTCATATGCCCAGATCACGTATGCCTTTTTCAAAAACATTCTCTAATCCGATTAGCATTGTTTCTGCTGTTGACTTTCTCATGTTTAGCTACCAATGCTCGTAGCTACAGATTTTTTTCAAATGTTTTCTGCAACCCAAGGGTTGGTAGCATAGTTCACCCAGTTATATTGATTCATATGCTGTGTGCATACACTGTGAGAAAAATTGAATTAAAAATTCATTACTTCTCTTTACGCCCTTTCTCTAATAATCTAATTTTCTTCTTCATATATAGGACTATACATATATAGGTGAGAAACTTGTTCATAGTTCTTACAGTGTATTTGCGCCGTCATTAGCATTTGATCATATTTTAAATGATTGTTTACACATTTGATTTTTTTATTTGATGCTGAAATTATGTTATTAGCGTATTATGCACAAATCATGGGCCATCATGAGAAAAGCAAACAAAGAATGTACCTCATTTGGAAAAGCATATCCATTTTCAACAGACTACTAAATATTGTTGATATATTTTTAAGTGATAACTATGTTTGATTTGCTTCTTTATATGTAGGAAGAGATTCGCCAATGGCGTTAGTTTTGTATACTTCTTTTATACTCTTTCGCTTGTTGTGAGAATTGAATTTAATCATCGCAAGTTAGGAAACTAAAGGTTTATAAACTCAAACCAATGAGCAAGTATAGAGTTTTGTAAGGGAATGCGGGCTTGTAGTGTAAAATTTTTTCGGCAAACTATGTGTTTGTTAGCTATAAATACAAACCAAAATTTAAGCCCTCTATAAATACACACCAAAATTTAAGCCCTCTTTCGAAAATTTCTGAATGCGCTTGTAGATAAAACGTAGCTTCCAAAATGACAATTTTCAGGTTATGTTTGAACCCAATGTATTTTTAACTGCTCTTTTCAACGGAACACTGCCGAAACTTACATCTCTTACCGTTTAGCCAACCATAGTTTTCCACCCCATGAAACATCACACTATTACAATGCTTGAAATGCGATTATCTCAAAACCATGTTTTGGAAGTTACGACACTTCTATTCTCATGGTGCGATATAACGTAAACATTTTTAACTGTGTTCGTTCATTCATAAAGAAGAATTCTATTTAGTTTTTTGAATACGGATAATATAATATTGTAAGACGATATGACGACAACTCAGAAACATCTCTTTGGTCGAAGTGTCTGAGTATTGAGATCTGGATCTCGGTAAATTGGGAATTTAAATCTAAACGCAGCAGCGCCACAGATGGATAAAGATCATGCTACCTGTTATTTCGAAGCATCTAACAGACTTTCTGCTATCACTTAACAAAAAGAGCTGTTGACAGCTGGTGGGTCGCTTCTCTTGGGCCAAACATTTGAATATGATTGGCCTAGCAGCTAGTGTGTTCTGTGCCTCCTGTGGTTCGGAGGAAGAATAATAAACGGCAGACCACTTACTTAGTCTGCCTCGCTTTCTTTCGGATCAGAGTAAGCGAACACCTGAGCTATTTAACCCCGCAAGATCTGCTAAGATTTTTTAAAAAATCTGGTAGATTTAAAGAATAGCAAAAGGGAACGCAGGATATAGTACAATGGATGTAAAACTTGTCTGAGTGCTGTATTCTTGAATACTTCATTTGCAGTTCCAACACAAAAAAAAAAATGCAGCGCCGTCTTAGCAATTCCGGGGACCCTGTGACAAAATTATTCACGGAGCCCTAAAATCTTTTCTCAATATTGCAACCTTTAAAATTTGAAATCTTTTGAATGCGCCAATTTTGATTGAATTTATACAAATGAAATTGAGCCTTTTCATCATTCAATTATGTTTTGTACAATAT
This sequence comes from Toxonevra muliebris, assembly GCA_963691655.1. Classification (NCBI taxonomy): domain Eukaryota; kingdom Metazoa; phylum Arthropoda; class Insecta; order Diptera; family Pallopteridae; genus Toxonevra; species Toxonevra muliebris. Next base: position 927,909 of record OY829327.1, on the reverse strand, counting down.
TGTTGAACTTGAACGTTTCAGTTTTTGATCAAGCTGAACAATTTAAATTATAGTATGATTAAATGTTACAATCATCTTCTTCATTTTATTGTAATGATTTGAACGAAGAAGAGTTAAAAGAAGAAAGCCAAACTTTTGTCAATCTTCAAAGTACTTTACAATCATAAAAGATGGCCTCTTGAAATCCTTTTAAGAATTTATTTGTCATTGTTTTGTACAAATGTGCTCGATGAAACGTCTTTCTGAAAGTTAAGGTAGTTATACAATATTAAGAATTATTGAAGAAGTGTATTCGCATTCGCATTCGCATTTTTATCAATTGAACTGGAAATTTTTAATAATTTGAACTTCAATGAAATAGTTGAAGATTTTATCTACGCTAAAAAAAGACATTTTCACGACATCATCGTTCGCGTATCATATGTAAACAGCAAATATGTATACCACACCAATTTAAATAAATTACAGAATTATTCTATTCTCTTTTGTTTTTTTCTATTTTTTCCTCTCAACTTTATTTTTGTTTTTGTTTTTTAATTTTTCCCTTGTAGCTCGGGGTTCCCAGAACCGCGAGGGCCTGAGGCAACTACCTCACTCGCCTCCAGGCTAAGTTGGCAACGATATGCAGTTAAAAAATTGGCAATTCCCGTGTAACATATATGAAATATATTTTAATGTGAATTAATCGTTTGCTGCAAGACTGTAACACCAAAAAAAAAATTTAGTTTAGTCTTTTGTAAAAAATCATAACGGCATTTTGCGTTCTTCGGAGTGTTAGTTCATTGGAAAATATAAATAGGATTTTCTCAAAAATTGGTGACTTATGACAGTCTTGCAGAAAACGAGCGGCGAAAAATAAGTGACGACTGCAGTCTCAGCAGTGTGGCCAGGTTGGGCGATTTATCGCCAATTGGGCGTTTTTTTTAGTGCTTTTTGGGCGCTTATTTAAATTACTGTGGCGCTTTTTGCCTCTGCTCGTATCGGAAAATATGCTATCCCGATTGAATTATTCAATTTCTCAATTCAGAAAATGAAGAGGAAGAAAGTACATGTCTTGAACAAATTGTAGATTTTGATGAAATGAGTCTGTTATCGTAATTTTTTTACTATGAAATCTGATTTTGTTTTATTGAAGCGACAAATTTATTTCATGTCTTAAAGGCATCCTTAATTGATCTCATGTTTTATAGTAAGTCTAATATACATTTTCTGTTTTGATGATATGATTAAACAAAAAGTGCCACTTTGTTGGTGAGTGTAATTTTTTTATTGCGATCCATTTTTTGAATTTATAAAAAAAAGTAATTATTAGCAATTTTAATTCTCAACTAAATAACAATGTGTAAATTGGGCGCTTTCAGGCGATACATTTTTGGAGAATATGTACTTTTTTTAATCTAACTTGACAGATCTAACCATCAGTATTGCTGACCATTTTTTCCAGCACCACTTCGTTATATTGTCATCATCAGGGAGCGGATTGTGGAAGTATTGATAAAATGATTATGGGCACATCTGCGTATTGTTTATGGTTAAAAAGTTGCAAAATTACGTTATTTCTAATGCCTGATCTAAGTCACTTCAGTGATTATAATGTAGTCATTTCTAATTTGGGTAACCTTTTATTACATTTAGACAAACATTGGCATCTTTCAGATCCAGTACCTGTCTCAAAATCCACTCTGATTTTCTTTGTCATTGTCCAAAGTAGTTGAGTGTGTACGCAAGATTTAAAAAATTTTAATTTAAAATTCTTCAATTCACGTCGAAGCTCTTGGTTTTATTGTTGCAGATTGCCGTGTCGCTTGTTTGTTTCCACGAAAATTTTGAAATTCGCACAATTTTATGTTCGTTAAATTGTGATATTGAGTATAAATTGAATTGTTCAACATGCAAGTTCCAACGTTCCGGCGCATATATTTAAACAAATGATCAACAGACGCGGTCGATTCCGATCTTTCCTCCCTTGATCGTTCAATTGGCAGCCTTTCGAATGAGCATAAAACAAAAGGCTGAAACAATGAATCTTTCAAATATGCTATAATAAAATACAATGAGCTCATGTTTTCTGTTAAATTGTACACAGGTAAGTCTGTATGTATATAATTTTATACGTATACATACATGCACACATGCATGCATAGATATATGTACATATGTATGTAGGATGTCATAGCGCCTGTCAGGGTGAGATATTCTCTTTGGATTATTTGGTTTGCTCTTGCATGTGATCAAAGCAAGAGTTATTTGTAAGATTATGCATTTTGTTTTGCAGAGGTTCTCAATTAGTACTGTACGAACCTTGAAAACCCTATGTAAAAATTCCTACTGAAAGCATCAATTGTCGTAAAGAGCTTGTCATTTGCGCAATACGAGTTGCCACAACCCGAATGAATGCTAAGGTATTTTCATCCTATATGAAAAAACATGTTAGTGAAATTAACAAAATGAGGGTCAATTCAAAATTCTGAGTATGCAATTTTTTTCTGCTTGACTAGACCTACGGCACGTGCAAACCTCGAAATAGTATATTCAATTTTTTTTTGTCATTCTGTGATTTTTATAATTTTTATTCAACATTTATTTATGCTCAACTTTTTTTTTAAATTGCTTTGTTTTTAATATTGTCATTCTTTTCAAATTGTTATAATTTGCTATTTATTTATGATGCATGTTTTAAGGATAAAAAAATTGTGTTTTTTGATATACGTGTCAGTTTACTTATTTTAAATGAATACGAGTTTTCGCTTGATCGGCTGAGTGGCTCTCAAGAAATCGTGGGCACCGACTTTAAAGCTTTGTTTTGAAAAATGCGTTTAGAGTATCAAGTTCAATGCATTTTCATACAAATTCAACTTATATGCAAGTTTCTCGAATCGAATAAACTCCAAAATTTCCAGCGACAGCGATATTCTTAAAATGCTAATCTTTAAGAATATGGGAAAATAAAAAAGTGAATTGTAAAAAATTTCTTCCCTTAAAATGTAAAACAAATTATATGAATGCTTCTCTAGTAAAATTGTGAAAACCAATATAGAATGCGGTTACTCGGAACAATAGGTAGCATGTTTATAACAAAGGGAACTTTTGCACAACATTTGAAAAGGATGGACGGGCTTACTTATACTGGCTCAAAAGTTATGTTAGTACTCGTACTGTTTAACTAATTATCAAATGTAAAAATATGTTATATTATCAGGAAAGAACTAATTTATGTGAAACACGCATACGTTTTAGGCTAAATCTGCCTGCACTCACAATACAGTCGTGCTAAAATATAACTAACTACGTGCATAGATACCCTACTGCAATATTTAATGCGCCACCATTTTGACGTGCATCCAGTGTGTAATAATATAATTAAGTGATTTATTAATTTAGTTTTTACGAATAACATTTATATGCAATAATGTTCAATAGCACTGTGTGACAAAAAATTAAGTAGAATTTGGATTAGATTAATGGATTCAAAGGCACTTAATACCAAGTTCTTTAGTATAAAACTGATGTGATAATTGGCAACCGATTTCTAATGATTTAATATGTATCTTTTGGACTATGTTTCAAATAACTTAATCTATCACTTAAAAGGAAATATTGGTGTTTTTATGATCAGAATATCCCACTTTGACGAAAACAATAAAAAAGTCACTTAAACAATTATTTGTAGAGCATTTATCTTATAGTGTTATAAATTTTATTGTTTTTAATGTTGTCTTTTGGTTTCGCCGATCGATTGTTTTTATGCAGTCGAAAATAAATTATCGCAAATATTTCTGCCATACTTGCAGGTACATATCTATATATTCTCTCGCTCATCTTGTTTTTTTCTCATAATACACAAAATAGATTCGAACCACACACAAAGCATTGTACGACAAATTAACTGCATGTTTTAGGCTTCTTTCGAGCCAAATTTTATCGGTGCTAACCTGATGAAATGATTCGCAAAGGGAGGAGTTTATCTGCCCTTTGGGTGTTAAGCGCTTGCACCTCAGAAAACTGTATTGTGCAAACACTCAAATTAATCCTGTTTGTGAACAAAAATTAATTTTTTTTATATATTTACTTGTTGTATATTATAGTCTATGTGAGCATTCAAATTGTGAGATCTTACAGAAAATATTGCATTCCACAATTATTGTATGTAGAACACAATGATTTTTTAATTCTGCAAGCCACAAAATTAATATATTGGTTTTTTGTATTGGAACCCATATACATACATATATCTATTCATATCTTGAATAAAATCCTGGAAATTGGGATTTTTCGGGCAAGTGGCATTTCGGGCTAATGACATTTCAGTAATGGATTTTCGGTATTTCTTTTCGAGGTTGGTTATTCGGGCTTATGGAATTCAGAATTTCGAACCCAACCCGATGAATCCCAAAGTATTTTTTTGCTTAATTAAAAGCAATGTTATTATACATTAAAATTGATGTAATCGTTGTTTTTTGATTCTAGCTCCGAGAGTTCGGAAACCCATCGCTGAGTACTTAAATTTTGCGCAAGTAATTAGTAATGGCAAAAATAAAAATAGGTAACTCGCAAAAAAACGTTTTTTTGGTCAGAATTTGAACTTTGAATCTCTATAACTTTTGACAAAAATGGCACAAAGAATCAAATAAATTCTAAAATTAAAGATAATTTAATTGCCATTTTGAAAAGATATAGATGCTCTACTTCTCATTTCGAAAAAATGATAATTTTGATAAAAATGGCGACCCATGTCCGAAAAACCAAAAAATTGGCTATATCTCAAAAACCTGAGTTGCTACGACAAAACTGAGCAGATTCAGATTCTGCGGACCAAAAGACTTTGGAGATGGGTATTGCAATTTTTTCATTTTGTTGTGTAGTGTAATGAAAGAAGATCAGTTTAACAAAAACAAAAAATATTTAAATATCTGTTGGCGGAAGTTGTGTTTAAAAATAATAAACTAAGTAAAACTTTGTGGTGCAGAATCTGAAATATAATGAAAAACAAACACCGGCTGTTATTAGGGGTGTACTAATGTAATTTATTCCCACCATCTTATTGATAATTTTCTGTAAACCCAAGAAATTTTGTAATAGAATAGTTCTTGACACTTTTTGATCAAATACTTGGAATTACTTTTGTCTCATCGTTGAATATTTTTATAAAGCGTAAAAACCAAAAAGAAATCGTCACATTTAACCGCAATGGCTGGCGTCCATTACTACAACTATCGCTGCTGAGCTGTTTCATTGCGAATGATAACACTGTGCTTGAATTAAAAAAAGAAGAATTTATAGCAAACGGGAGACATACCGTTTCTAACTAATTCCGTATGATAACCGTTTTGCTCTTCTCTTTGCTGAGAAAATTGGTACCAGGCGGTTTTTTGACATGAAAGAACTGAACCTTACATTTATTTGTAGAAAAAAATAGTTTCAGACATACCTTCCATACAAAAAGAACGTCGAGATCTAAGTAGATGTAAAATCGTATGACCGTTTTAATTGTGACAGTAACTTTCAGCAGTGTAAATACTGTTCAGATTCTGTTCAATGGGTTGCGCTTCAGTGTATAAAAGACGTGCATCAGAATGCATTGTGCAGCGCCTCTCACTGACGTTGGGTGCATACATGCATACATTGTATTGTTGGGGAAAATATGCAGGTCGACATGTGGAAATTGCTGATGAAACCTGCAAATTGAGTTGCTCAAGTACATGACTAATATTGTTAAACGATAATTATGTGCATACTGTACATACATACATACAAATATGTTTATCTTTTTGTATTTATTGTATTAATTCATCATTATTATGTTGTCACCAGTAAATTTCATAATAATTCTTTTCTGTCTGGGTTTAATAATTTTGTTTAGTTCATATTTCGTTGTAGACACTGGGGAAGCAAGCACTGTATTACCAAGTAGAACGTTACTGGATGCTACACATACTACAAGTTAATCATTAACTAATGCGAAATAGCGACAGTTATATACCTACTAATAAATTTCCTTTTATCTGCAAATATACTATTATTAGTGAGCGGTAAATATTTGCATCGGTTTCTCAATAGCGAAAGAAAGAAGCCAACTTAAAACTGTTTACACAATCGTAATATGTATGTACTTATTTCTTGTTCGTCACGCTTAATTAAACAATTAAATTTAATTACGGTTAATATGGTTCTAATTGCATTATTTCCTTCACACATTTACAAACACCACAAAAATTGGAGGAAAAACAATATAAAGCACACACACATGGGTGAATATGTACACACGTACCGTATATAGTGTATACTAATGTTTGTATATAACCGTATGCAGTATATTGTGTATAAAAAAGTTGTTCCCCAATTTAGTAAATAACAACCCCAAATGCAGAGCAGGCGGGACTGTCGTGCTAACAAGTCATTTGTAATGGGTTCACGTGAGTTTGTGTGATAGTCGTAACAAGCCGAGCAAACCAACCTAAAATGTCAATTGTACCCATCTTTACAGCCTATGTACATTATTTTAACCCCATACCCACATTTTACCGATTAAAAAAATTTACGAGAAACTCAAAGCTTTGCTGAGAACGAAAAGGGACAATTGAACGGAAACATAAAATTAATAAAATTTAGTTCAACATTTGAAGCTGAACTTACCCTATTCTCATATAAACATACATATACATACTTATTGGTATATAGGTATGTATGTACATAGTATTGTATTTATAAATGCTCATACATAGATACGCAATCTGCCATGTACTATAATAAATGCATATTTTGCATATGTATGTATCCACGAATGGTGGGGAAAATATACTGAAACAGAAATCAATAAAACTACCCCTAATGAAGTCGGGGGAATTACACAAATCATACAACATTGTTGATTTTTTAGGCACATGCGCTTTCTCCCGAACAAAAAGGATAACAATAGTGTTGAAATGATGATGTCTGTTTCACCGAAAGCATACATAAAAATGGCGTCTCTTTATTTGAAAATAAAATCAGAAGTATGTGCGTTGTGGGGAGGGACAGCTTGGCTAGGGGCAATTTTGAAAACCATACCAATATGTCGAATTGTGGAAAGTAATTATAATATAGCAAATTTTCATTCTCTTAAAAGAGCATTGGCATTAGTGAAACAAATCGTTGACGCAGATGGAATGATATGTGAAAGCGTTGCCAAGAAATATTACTAATGCCCTAATAATAAGAGCTGGTCTATTTTGATTACGATTTCATTCTGAGTATGATTACTCGTAATCGTAATCAAAAATTTATGATTCTGATTAGAGGAAGATGAGATGAAAGCGACACCCCTTTATATTTTGTCTCATAAAATTTTGAAATAAAAATATAATTCAATACTTTTGGTATTGTTTGGTAGTACATTAAATTTCTCAACTTTTTCCCATCTCAAGCTTTGATTTGAAAATATGGAGCTAACCCTGTAACTGGGACAAAAATAAATGGAAAAATATTTAACTCCTACCAAATTGTTAGTGACTAATATAGCGTCCAACAATAAATATAGCATTTCGATGAGTCTTTCCATTCGCGATATAATGAGCGATGTCGGGTTCACCTTCAGTGTCAGGGTCACCTCATCTTCTCCTACTTATTACAAACGCTATAACGATAAGTTAAACAGAAAACTACCATTTTTCATAAAAACTTAGCAAACTTACATAACAAAGTAGACACCTACGCAGGGAATTTTGGGGGGGTTATTTATTAAATTATCGATTTAAGTCCAAGTATCAATACAGAAAATTGATTCACACCCCATCACAACTTTTATATTTAAAACGATAAGCTTATACATAGATATTTTTATGAAGTGAAAAAAGGATCAAAGATGAAGTAAATAGAATATAAAGCATGAGTTTTCATCTACTCCTTGATATATTGTTGTTTTTAATTTTACTTCTTAATAAGAAAAATCACTCGATAAGTTTAACCTTAATCCGTTCCCTAAAGAGTCCCTGTAGTATCAATAAGACACATAGAAACAAAAATATTTAGTAAAAATGGATCCGGTAACTTTAGGAGCTTGGGAGTGAAACTACTCATGTAAATGATATGAATGACAAGTGCAATAATTAAGTTTAGGTCGGGGTTTGGCACCTCATATGGCCACTTCTTTTGTAAAGTTTTTTGTAGTTGCAGTTTTCGTATTACCCAAACTTTGTATAGTTCGACCAACGACTGTTGACTTTATTCTTTTACTCCTTTTCATCAATTGCTGAAATTAAAAATGCAAAATAAACCACAGGCACTAAAAAACTTACCCATTTAATGGCTCTGCATATAATTCACAAACATTGAAATACAATGAAAAGCATGAGCGAAGATAATACATCAGTACAACGTGAAGACGCATACAATGGCCCTAAAAAAGTTATTGGATTTTACTGTCCATTGCATTTGATATTTTTTAATCGTAGCAGAGCGTAAAATAAATGAATTGTTCATTTGTTCTGCTGCTGGAGGTAGGAGATCTCTGGAATATTGCTTTTTTTTTTGTCTTTCGACCATATCCATACATTTTCATCTCGAGAAGCTTTTCCTGCTGCTTGTTCATATTCGGAATCGCTCTGCTCGCTACTACAGGGTAGTCCGTTTAAAGTGGAAGTATCTGACGACGCTGTAACTTTTGACAGTGCTGTCAGATCGTCTAATGACATACCATATACCACGGAACACTCCGAAAGAACGTGCTGAAATTCTTCAGTTGTACATTCAAAATAATTTCTCAATTTTCCCGTAGATAATTTATTTTGATGTTTTGAAGACGATTGTGCCTGAAAATGGTATGGTTCCAACAAGACGACGCTCCACCTCACTCAGCTCATGCCACAACCGATTTTTTTAAGCCATTGTTCCCCGATCGGTTGATATCAAAAAATGGTCATTATGACTTGCCTCCGCGTTCGCCAGATTTAACAACGCTGGACTTTTTCCTCTGGGACTACTTGAAGTCAAAAGTTTATATCAACAAACCAAGGACTCTAGACGAACTTAAGGCTAACATCCGCCCAGAAATATTAACTATTCAGGGTAAAAGCGTAACAAATATTTCAGTCAAGGGTCGAGAACAAGAGTAAAATAACATAGTGAGTGTAAAATTAATAGACGTGTATTTTGTTTTTATAAAATATTTTTATTTTATAGTTTTAATACGCTTTTGCCTTGAGGTACGCATATAGTGTCATTTTGACACTAAGGACAGATGAAGGTCAAGCAACCTTCTAGAATCGAGACTAGGCTTGAACAACATCGGATGAATTTACTTTGATTTGTATGTATGTGTGAATTTTCATTTCTGTTTCTTGGTCTCATAAACTCTTTAAAATCTGCGATAGAATGATTATACATATATGTATTTTATTTGCTATACAATATTATAATAAATATTTCATTAAACAGCTTAGCTCTAGAACTGTAGGCTCGTATTATATATTCATTTACAAACATTGATTTGATTTGATTAATTTCAGCGTACTTGAGAATATATTTGATATTCGTCGAATCAACGAAAATTATCGTTCCAGGGTTAATGCAATCGTAAGCCACCTTTTCCACATGGCAAGTTTCCTATTCGGCAAGTTGAGTTTGAAGGCAATAGAGGAAAAACGAGAGGAGACGAGTACAGACTTGCTCGTACCGACAAGTTTTTTTTTGTGCTGTTCGTTCTTTGATAATTCCCTTTAATGTTATTTGTCATTTTAAGTTGGATGCGCATTAATTTTTGTTTCTTAATGGAAAAAATAAACAGTTTTCATTTATAATTTAACTTTTCTTCTATTAATTTTTATTCAATAAGCAGATTTCACTTTTTATTGATTTATTTAATAAAATGTTAATACAAAGTTTTTACAACACGAATGACAGACAAAGTAAAAGCAGAATTGCCCAAGAAATCTTGCTGTGCGGAAAAGCAAATGGCAAGTCCAAAAGAGAATTGGAAACTTGCCGACAGGAAAACTTGCCGCGTGGAAAAGGGGACTAAAGCCTGGAACAGAATGTGACGAGTGAAATACGCAGCTGAAGCACAGAATGTAGCGTAGCAAACAATGAAGCGCGACAAAGAAAAATGTGAACAGAATGTGCACCTCTGAAGCTCATGTTTATTGTAATTGGAAACACGCACAATCATATTTTTCTCCACATTTTTGCAATCAAAGTGCTTTAAATTGTAAACCAATTAATTTTGTTTACAAGTTCTATAAATAATTCAGTGCGTTCTTATACTTTTTTATTTTGACAATCAGTTGTTATGCTTGAAGCGCGACAAAGTTCGAAAGTTCTTATTTTGAGCTTCATTTTCAGCTTCAGCGGCAGCGACAACTTCACATTGTGTTTGATTACAATGAAAATGTATACATTTTACTTTTGATAGATTATTACTTCACGCTTCTGCTTCACATTCTGTTCCTTACTTATGTCTATAACTAGATACAGATTTCGGCATAAATGAGCTTGTGAAAACTTAGTTCAAGTGGAGAATAGTGTAAAATTGCAATTTTACTCGAGATTCAGTTTAAGGGAATGTTAATGAAATTCACCATTAATATTCAACCCGAATAAAATTAACCTTTCTATATTTGCCAAGTAAATATGTACTTTATAAATTGAGCAAAAAACCATAATCATTTATCATACAGGCTGTATTTTTATTAGAGAATTGTGTGCAGGGTACTTTATGTTTCAATCCAATTTCACATTTGCTTTTAAATTGTTTTATGCATTTTTGCTATACCATTCACACATTCTTACTATAAATCTTATTTGGAAATCTGCACTGAAATCGAGGAGATCGTTTTATTTTACTGTTTCGAATAACAATCATTGTCATTCATTCGTCTTTATCTCAAGTGTTGTATAATATAATTATAATACATTGAACCAAAGCGCCCTAACTCCCTTCCTTCTCCTGCGTTTACTTATGTACATTGTGCTGCAATAATGAACCATCAATTCTAAGTAGATGACACCGCACAGATAAATTTGTCCCACTAAATTGGCCAAAACATGAAATAATTGCGAATGTAATTAGTTATTGCCTACAACAGAGAGAGACGCACTTCGCTGCAGATGCTACTTAATTTTGCACAAAAGTGAATTGTCTTGTATTCCTCCTATACATACTCCTACTGCAACAATAGTAGCAGCTTTACTTTCAGTCGCCATTCAAATATTATTCCTGGCGCAGGGGTGAGTGGGGGCTCAGCGTTTGGCGATACAAATCTACAGACTAATTTTATATTTTGTCTCAGCGCATGAATTAAAAATCCAATTTCATTTTCTTTAAATAAGTGTGTGGTGTGGGCTTGTGCGAATTGCGTGTGCTTTTATTTTTGATTTTTTGCTTTTGGCATTTCGCCGCGTTTTGTTTTCGTTCCCCCTCGTGCCCCATGCTCTCTTTTGTTGTCTCTCATCTGGTGAAATTAATTGTGAGCCGAAACGGAGCGTGCCGACGCGCTTGATATGCGCGATTCCTTGAAATTGTTCGCATGAAGATGCAAAATGTTTTAATTCAATTTAAAATAGTGCAAAACTTACGTCACAGGAACAGCATAGTGCACTGTACGCACATGGGCGTGCGAGGCGGTGGTGCAAGGAGGGCAATTGAGGAAAAAGCAAGAAAGTTGATCCACTAACATTTAGACAAATGCTTGAACCTCATGCATTTATTATTGTTAAGCATTTAAAAAAGTGACGTAAACGTGGATTTTGCGTTCACAACATACAAAACATCTGCATAATTTTTAAACTTTTTTTACCTAATGCATGAATGATACCAAACAATAATAAAGTTGATAATATAAAATGATTTCCTTCTTTAGCATCTTTAATTTAAATCAACTTACTCAAGATCGCTTATTGTGTTAGACAAAGTTTGACAGTTCATTTTCGAGGATAGCAAACTTACGAGGTTTACGCGTTTTCGAGGCATTTTCGTGCTTAGATGAGACCCATAATATTTAATCAGAGTTTCCATTAAGAAATAAGTACTAAGTAACAAAATTATACTCCTTTCATGATTGGATATTGCAACATTTTTAACCATCTGAACAAAAATTAAAATTCCATAAGACCCTGAAAAATTGCTGTCCTAGCGGGACATTTATAAATTAATGAAAAATCCGGGATGTCCCGGTAAAAACGGGACGCCTAGCAACACTGTTTTGATTGCAAAACAAGGAAGTTTAGTTTTGAATATTATAACTAGAGAGGCTAATTTCAAGCTCGAAAATATCCGATTCAAAGTTTTTAACATTAAAAAAAAGAAGTAAAATGAAACCAAAAAATTTAGCACAAGCATAAAAACAAAAAAAAAAAATTAACTTTTAAAGGGTAGCTATATTTTTTGTTTTATTATGTGTATTCACAATCTGGTGCTAATGCACTTGCATCGTTGCAAATGTGTTTTCTCCTGACAATCGTATAGAACATTTTAAATTTACCTAATAAACAAAGTGGTCAGATGGTCGATAAGCAGCTCGAGGGATCCTGCTTTAAAATAGTACAAGCAGACAAAAATTAAAAATGCAAGCTTAGAATTTTCGTCTCTCTAATTATAATAAATGTATAATTAATTACAAATTAAGAGATTTACACGATTTTTTAGTCACATCGCAAAAATTGTGTTAAAATAAAGTAAAAAGTATCGATTAGTGTACCTTTATGTTTCAATGTACTCGTGGTTTTTTATAAATAAATTTTGTCAATTATGGAAACTGTGGCCTTGCGGTGGCCACGATACAGCGGGAATAGCTCAAAAGAAATCAAAAAGAAAAAATTTATTAGTGTATTTCGTTACCTTGTGCGTGAACCATGGGTTTTGCAAAACAATAATGTAAATAGCAACAATTTTTCAGAAAAAAAATTCGTTCACGTACTGGCTATTATAATAACAAACAACGTAGTTTGTATTTGAAAAGTCGAGGTCACCGACATGGTACTTTTCTATTCCAAGATAATCGCGTTTAATGTTCCAGGTCTATGTTTTTTCGGTATAAAATTATATGTTTTGGAGTTATATAGAATCATTTATACCAGGGTTCTAGTGCTCCGATTTCTATAACAATTCTCAAGAGTATGTACTTTCAAAATACGCAATAACAACTTTTTCGATTTTTTAGCCAACGCCCCTTAATGCTTGTGCAAAATCAGTAGCAATCGATATCGGCCTCATTTCGAATAAATTAGTTTGTATTAAACTTTTTTTTAACGATCGTGAGATTGGAAATTTAAGCCAGTTGAATAGTTCGACTTTATAAAACTTATAAAACTAATTTCGGCGTTGACTCTGGTTGAGCCTGGTCCTTCTACAAATCTGGTTTCAGATTCACAATTTAGACAACAATCGACAATTAAATTTCATTTAATCACTCAAAATTAAATGATAAACAAAAAAGAGCTATGGGATAGAAGCATTTCGGGAAAAACGGACCAGTACTGCCACACAAATTCAATACTTAAATATCGATGATCTGAAACCCGAAAAATTGAACACCATTTAAATTATGTATAATCGATATTTAACTTAACTGTTAAATGCGCAATACGTCCGATTTCAATGAAAAACATACTAAGAGGTAGTATTTGTGATTCCGAACAACTTTTGTTCTATGAGTTTTCAAATAAATTAGTTTAAGGTGCCATAATTTCGATTTACATACATGGTTGGTCACTGTAGTAACCTTTGAGGATTATCTGGAGAATAAATTAAAATATATATGTAATAATTTTTAAAAACAATTATTTTTTGTTATCTGATACCGATTGGTACAGATTTTTTATCAAGGCAATGTACAGTCAACGCTCGAAACAGTGAACTAATAAAAACCCAAGGTGTTCACGTTGAAGAGATTGTTCACGTTTACGATTGTTGAAAAAATAACCGGAACTTTATGATCTTACCACAGAAGCAAACTTTTTAAAAATGAAAACTATACCCTATAGTTGGAAACTGATCATTTTATTATTTTATAGAAATAAATTTAAAAAAAAAATATTTTACTTTAATGGATGGATCGGTAATCGTCAGCTTAAATATTACCTTTTCTCTTAGGTTCTTCTAGTAAACATATTTTCACATTTTACATTGTAAAATAGTCAATGGAAGAAAAAATTTGTTTACATTAGTGGATGTTTACGTTAGTGGAAGTTCACGTTATCGAACGTTAACGTATTTGTTATATAAAAATTCGAAAAGAAATTATTTTCAGTTTGTGGTTAAAATTTTTTGCAAAAAATGCTTTCGAACTAAAAATAATTGTAATTATACGATAGTTGTCATTTCCCCATCCTTTGAATTTAATTTATAAAAAATGTTCTTTCCAAAAAAAATCACCAAAAACAGTAAAACATTCTTTCTATAAGACTTTTTTCAGACGAAGAAAATCCATTTAAGTGTTAAATACCGTTGAATTTTTTGATCTGTAACCGGCCCTAAGTATTTAGTTTTTTCAAAATTCAACTTTCTTAAAACAAATTGGAGAAAAGCTTGAAAGTCAAGCATTTAAAACCAACTAAAACCAATGCAAGTACACCAAAGCCTCGGTTTGCCTCGACCCGATTTGCGTTGTTATTTTCCGGGTATGAGACACAGTATATCACCAGGTATGAGACACCACTTAACCACAGTTTTGATCCATTTTTTTATTTTTTGGGATAAAAATTGCGTATTTTTATTATCTTTCCCACAGTATATAAAGCCCCCGATTTGGTTTAACCAGTGAAAATTTATGACTCAAAAACAAAGCCCGTCTCATACCCGGAAACACTCCCTTACGAATTAAAAACATCTTGATGAAATATGTAAATACGAATAATATGAAAAATTATTCCGATTTAAGTCCTTTCAAATTGCGTCGTCTTTTGCTCTCAATTAAGAGGCTGTGTCGGATTAATTTCGAAAAAATTTATTTTTAATTATTCACAGATTTAATTATAAAATATTAATGTTCAGATTGATTCCATTTAAGAAATTTTTAAAATTTAAAAAGCTATTTTTATAAATACATGTTCCTAGTTTTAACTATTTTTAGGGGTTAATATTACATTAAAAATAGGCGTTCTGGTAGCTTATTTTTAGCTTATTATCCAAATCTTTCCAGTAATTATGTCATTATGATAGTTGCTTCTGAATTACTCAATAAACTTATTAAGCAACGTAAAACATAAAACCCCATCCCCTTTCGCCATCGCTGAATCTGCGTAGATATGTACAAATATATACATATATGTACATATGTATGTACATTGTGCACATATTGCTAGTACTTTTACTTCGAGCTCCAGTTAAATTTTCTTCCGTAAACGAAATTTTTATGCACACCTGACAGTAATTTCACACAGCTCGAGTTTGATGCTGCCACTAAATTCTTTTTATAGCCCACTTTACCACATTTTATACTTATAATTATTTTTAATGCATTTATTAACTTTTCTACGAATTTCAAAGAAAATGCTGACAGTGAATTTAAATTAATTTTTCATTCGTTTTGCTTTCACTATATCAGAGGTTCCTTATCTTATGGATATGATAATTATTAATTACGATCAAGAAATAAGTAAGCCCGATTTTTAATCCACTTTTTGCAATAACCTTTCAATACCTCGATTACTCGACTATACAAATTAATAAAGTAAATTAGATATACTCAAAACCTACAGATTGCTACCTTAACTTGCTGAAGCCCTTACATTAAATTTGACAAAATCGAGGTTTTGATTTATTATGATTAAACATGCCCACCTGCATTTTTACCAAACATTTCTAAGCCAAGAATCGGAAACTCATGTAATTGTTCTTTTAGTTTAAATAGCAAATTTCAAACAAAACATTGGAATATATTGTTTTTGAATGTTCCTTGCTTCTCCTGTAAAATTTGAAAAATACGTGTTAGGGCTTTAGCAAATTAAGGAGCGACATAAAACATTAATTATGGATTGAGAAACACTGAAATACATACACACATTTATGTGTGTGCTCACCATTTAAATTTCCACCTTTACAACTCATTAAAATATCTAAATAGGGCAATTATACAGAATATTTTGAAAAATAAGCGCTGTACTTGTGTGCGTGCTTGTGTACCCAACGGTAAAATTTAATGCGTTTCCAAAGTGTTCTTCTATTGAAGTGCATTTGGAAAGCGTTTTGATTCCATCATTCGCGAGTAAGAAAAATAGGTACGAAATCGAAATAGATTAAATCGATGAGTCGCTAATAATTCTGTTTCTCTTGATGTTAATGGAGATGCTCCGCCCACATTTGTATTTACAGAAATGCTACCAAAATTGAAGAAATTCTAAATTGTTGCTAATTTCAATTACGTAATTTAGAATTACATGGGAAAAGATTCACATTTTATATGCATTTTTTAACCAATTTTCTATGATGATAAATTTGAATTTTGTAGCAAATTTGATAAGTTTACAAAAACAGAATACATACGATTTTCAAATACTACAAATATCAAAAATACAACGGCAAAACCCTATTGCCCATTTTGTATTTTATTTGTGTACTTGCCGAACAGATGACGCAAAAATGCGATGCTGCCATATAAATAATATGTGCTTTCGTGCGATTGTGTGTACCAAAGAAACGATACTGTCAATTGGACTTACGATAAAGTTTTTGTTGCTATCATATGAATTGACGAATGCTTTTAAATGATGCACTTTATATGCGAAACAATTCCGAAGCGCATCAATTTCGTTGTTCTGGGTACCTACGAATAATATAATGGAAATTGCGTTTAATATCATTATGAGAAGATATTCCAATAAAAACATACATTTGTGTGTATGTAGTGCAACTGTGAGCACGAACACGAGCGCTAAGGCGAACGCAAACGTAAACACGGCGTCAGTGCTTTTCTGCAAAAATTTAATTGACTTGAAAATTCCATGGAAAATTAATCATTTGCATAAAGTTTTCAGTTACAACTGTGTCTCTTGTCCCTTCCCGCACGGTGGACAACGACAAAACTGACAGTATTATACATATTTAATATATACCTACACATATGCATGTATGTATGTATACTTATGTATTTAACGAGCATGCTCTGCCTGTGAATTACGTATTCAATCGCGGGCGCAAAGGAATGACTACTTCTGAATTGCATTTTGAATATGATTGACTGTTTCATCACATCAGCTCAACATACGGACGGGCATGGGCCAACTTGTGCCAATTGGCTATAATATTTGTTTATTTTGTATATTTCACAGAATATACACAAGAATACTCAGTATATGTATATATGAGCACTAACACACATCCATACATACATACATACATATGCATATACATAGACATTAATATATGTATGTACATATGTGGCATTCTACATACATATTCGGGTACATACATACATGCATACACATATTCAGGTGGTTGCGGGGTAGATGTATGTGGTAGGCGAATGAGATCTTTAATGAATTATGAGGTGAAAATGTTGTTTTTACAACCTAATTACCTCAATTTATTCTCAGTAATTCTTATGATACATGGAAGTAAAATTGTTGATATTATTCAATATGATTGAGCGAATTTCGGAATAGGCACTTACCTGTGAATGCAATTAACTCTGAATTGTGGAAATTAGTTCGTTCTTGCCTCAGAAAATCAAAAGAAATTATAAAAGATGGGGCAATAATGAAAACTGGCATGTAAATCTGTAACTAAACCGTTCAGTATTTTTCATTGAATAAATGCTCAATTTATTCTCATAGCAAGCAAAACAAAAACAGAAAATCCAATTGGGTTCGCGATTGAATCACAAATATCCGATACACTCTCAAATAGAAACATCTCTCAGTTGCACTGGGATCAGAATTATAGTTCCACCCAGAGTTGCCGTTTTGATAGAATTCTACCAAACTTGCCTATTCAAATGATTACCTTTCTATTAATTAGAAAATAAAATAGAATTTTAGAGAATTTTTTTGGCATACGCAAAGCCCAAATAGTCAAAGCATCTATATTTAACTCATTAAGTCCTAACCATTTGCTGTTTGAATTTGTGACGATAAAGACGTGTGATTGAAGATTTTTTGGTTTTTAATCGGTTTGCCCTCGGACTTAACGGGTTAATTTGTTGATTTTCGATAGAGCTTAAGTTAGTATAAGTAGACTGCCCTTTTATGTATATGCACTTTTAGGTATATGTAATTTTGTTCACTATTTACGGTTTTATGGCTAAATGTATGTATGTGGGAAGGTTACAACGGACGACAAGAAGTGGACAGAACAACTAACGAATGCATCCCTGCATAGACAAAACTGGACGAAGACGATGGACGAACTTTTAAAAATAACGGACGAAAAGAGAGTTGATCACGAGACCCCGAGAAGAAAAGTAAAACAATCGACTGAAGACAATTTAAAATAAAATAATCGTTTATGTACAATTCTGAATAAGTTTAAAATGAAATAATTACTTTTATATGATTTAAATATACTATTATAATAAAACTGATTGAAATTAACTTGAAGTGGAGTAGTTTTGTGGTGAAGAAAAGGGCAAATCCCACATGTATAAATGTTAATGTTGATGTGGTATGTGGATGATGATGAGTTTTTGATGGCTGGATCCCGGGTTGTCCGGGAATTAATTAACAATAAGGATTCATGAGGAGTCATAGCCAAAATGCGGTTCACAATATGGATGATAACCGTAGAATTGCATTTAAGTTTGCTTTAGCGTAAACATTGTCTAACAACATTTTTAGAATTGGATGACGTTGACAAACTAGAACGAACTGAAGTATTACTTGCACCAGCAAAGTTAGAGGTACCCGATACTATTACTAATTCTGCTTTTATTCCACAACCTGGGGATAGACGAACAGTGCCTACAAAAATATTCGCAGTGCCCTTTATAAGACGACGTGCACAGCAAAACTTCTCCCATCACTTGCATTCAAAGAATCCAATTAACTTCAAAATTATTTCTATATTTCCGGATAACGTAATCGTTTCCATCAGTGAATGACGAATCACTGTTTAACAGAAGAATAAATGGATCTTGAGGCAGATACCAGCAAAAACTCCAGTACAGCGACAGTTCGGCGAAGGCGTAGCAATTCACCACGGGAACGTATTCGACTAATTTCATAAGAGACTGACCTATCTTCTGCATTCGTTTGAGAACGTTTCCTGAAGTGGATGACAGCACTCCATATAAAATGAGCTTATGAGATGAATGAGGTATTTTTAATAATTATAATTTTTTAAAAATATTGAATTGTGCTTCGGTTTTTAAATAACAACAAAATTGTTTTAAAAGATATTTTATAATCACGTCATTACTAAGGTGACGACATAAACTTAAAAAATAAAGTAAAATTACCTACTGCTTATTTAAACAAAAAAATGAAGAGATATCAGCTATATCTGAAATAGGCTCGGCACAGGAAAAAATATATTAAGTAAAATTTACAATTGTGGCAAAATAATAACAGAAATGTAGTTTCTGGTAAAAAAAAAATAAAATTTAATTTTAACATAATCACATTAAGCAAAGAAACTACGCATCTCGTGACGCCCCTAAGAAAAAGGAAAACCCGGCTCTGTTTCTATCTGACACAGACTCTCTCGCAATAGAAAATTTGTCTATACATATCGTATAGCGTTACCATCATATCTCTTTTAAAGAGGCATACCCTCTTTTTTTTCTATTTTTAAAAACTGTAAGTTCTCTTTTGCTTTTTTTGTTTGTTTACAAATGTCGTTGTTCATATGTATTACAAAAAGTAATTTTAAAGAATACGAATAGAAGCCGTGGCAAAAAGAAAAAAAATTTTGCTAAGTAGAAAAATCGAAAAATATTGTTCTTCAAGATGTTTTGACTCAAAAATTTGTCTCCACAATTGGTTGGAAATGGAAAAATTTTCGGAAATTCGAATTTTGGAATGCATTCCAAGAATTCAAAAATTTCATAGGTTCTCATACGGCGATAATCAATATATTTATAGGGATACTCCAGCGGCTTATTCTTTGAAAAAAGGAAGAATGTTTTTATGATAACTATTTTCTGTTTTGAACTAAACTTAACCTTTCAATTTAAATTTTCACGATGAAACTAGTGCATACGTTTATCTACTGGGTGACTTCACAGCTTCTAGGTGTGGATTTTTATACTCCAGATTGTAGAGGAAATGTCCAGGAGCAGTATAAGACCCAGAAGAAGTCTAAATTCCCCAAGTAGTTTTTGGTGTGGCAGGCAATCTGTAGCTGTGGTAGATGAAGCAGTTCATTTGGAGCAACTGGGACAATCAACACCGAAATATATATGCGGGAGTGTCTGCAAAACAGACTTTGGCATTCATAAAGCAGCACACAGTTTTGGCTTTCTTTTGGCCTGATTTGGCTGCGGCCATTGCAGTAGCAAAGCAGTTGAATGGTACGAAAAGAATAATGTAACATTTGTACCCAGATGTACGAATCCACCTAACTTCCCAGAGCTCAGACCAATAGAAGGATATTGGGCTCTGGAAAAGGACCATGAAGGGCACAAAATAGGTTGCTGAAACCGCTACCAGTTTTTCCAAAAAGTGACTGTCATCAAGTAAAAAAATTTCTGAAAACGCTATTAAAAGCTTAATGGGAGGCATTTCGGAAAAAATCAAAATTTTTATTAAAAGTTAATAGCAAAAAATATTTGTTGATGAATAAAAACAGTAATTTCTTTCAATATAATGTTTTTTTCTTTTTAATATGTTAACTAGTGCAGAAGTAATTTGAGTTTATTTGTGTACTAGTTTCACCAAGAGCAAACCTTACTACAAGATTATCACTTAAGGGGACCTTCTGATCTACCGCCCTTGAATTTGACGAGTTTTTAGGATTTTTTTTCTAAATGATACAATATATGTGTCGTCCATTATAATAGTGGTGTTGGTGTAACTCCATTTTTTTTTAATATGCACTTTTTTATATGCACTTTTTGAGTTATCTGGTCTTATTCAAAAAAGGAACTGGCTCAAATTTACTTTTCATTCTTAAGATATGGTGGTACATGTCCACTTAAAGAACTTAAAAAACACCACATTCAACAGGATCCTCTCTATCCATTAAGAAGAACTATTACTAATGCAAAGAAAACGATTTATTTGATCTTCTACCATTTATTCCACCAATTTATCACAATTATTATAAAAATCTTCCGGTGGCTATTTCAACCCGTTTAAACACATCTAATGCTGGTGAATATTCATCTGATGATGAAATTATGCATGATTAGTATTGAGGATCCATTGTATTTAAATCGAGACCACTCATATTTTTATTTAAAACTTTTAACTTTTCTTTTTCCATTTCCTACCAGATTCATACAAAAATAATGTTTCATTATAACAATGAAGTAACTCCAAAAAAATATGTATATGTTAATTTTTTATACTAAACTCAAACCATTAATTAATGATGGCTTTCATAAAATTTTGTATATTATCTTGCAATAAAAGTTGTAAAACAATTATAATTGGTATTTCTTCTATAGATCATTTTGCAAAACACTTCATAGAACAAAATAGAAATAAATGGAGTTACACCACTATTATATTGAACGACACATATGTAGATATATTTTATTACATTAACAAAATACAAAAATATTAAAAAAATATATATAATTTTCAGTAAACTAAAATTGATGTTACAGCTGCCCTCTTCCAAAAAAAACGGATCTTGCTGGTGAGTCATGTTTTGGGTCTTCCGCAGATCTAAAGCAAAAAAAAGATTACAATCAGTATGAGTGTATTTATCTCAGGAGCTAAAATGAAAAAAAAAAAAATTGACAAAAGATCACTGATAGCGGATTCCGAAACGGCCGTCTGATTTGCCCGTCTCTATATATATTGTTGTTGTGATAGCTACATTTGTTCATTAACCTGTTTATATATAACTTTAAATGGCGCGTTGTTGAAATTTACGTTACGACAATAGACCGTTTTTTCATTACTTATTGTATTCTATGTAGAAAGTAAGAAGTATTCAACGTAGAAAGTTTTTTAGTTCCGATAAGCACTGGTTTACTGAATAATATAGTAAAATTTGAGACGAATCGGTCGAATTTTTTTTTTTACCTGCTTCTGCGCTCACCTGCTAAATAGGCTGTAGAAATCGAAATACTGGAAATATTGATACGAAACTTTTAAAAGCCTATACTTTTGAAATAAAAAAAAATATCGATTTTTTGAAAAATCTAGACCAGAATTTAAATGAGAAAGGTTTTGCGTCCCGAATGTCGCGTTCCATATTACACTTTATTTTGTATTAAAAAAAAGGTTATAGTCTCTTAAGTAATATTGTTGAACTTTTTAGAACAAAAATGTTTCTTGCACATTTCGAAGAGTTCCTTATACTGTCGTATGCGCCTCAAAAGCACCTTTATTCCTAGTTTTATCTAGTTTTATTCTACGGATTTATTGTTACTCGGGTGTCACACATCCAGCCCATTGACGGAGTAGCAAAAAGTAAGTGCATTGTCGCCGGGTTAAAGAGAACTCCATAGACATTTATTAATAATTAGTTTAATGTTACTATTACATCTTCTATCTTTAATAATCAATTATTGTAACTTTTTGTAAATTGTTATTACTATTCATTCATTATTATTAGTTTTGGTAGTTATATTGTTAGTATTACTTTTTATCTTTTATCTTTTTCTTTCGAATCAAATTCTTATTGGTAAACATAAATAAGACTATAATAAAAATATTCTAAGTTTTGTAGCAGCGGGATTCAAATACAAAATAAAATGAATATATACGTGCGATCGTACGTACGTATATATGTGACCGTTTTTGTCATTCATTTAGCAGCATTTTCCGAAATTTGAAATTTGCTCGTGACGCCAAATACCCAAGACGCGCCACTGTATTTACATGCTGTAATTTATCTTGCCAGTGGATACTGTAGATCGGGGCAACTTCTTTAAAGGTCAGCCTTGTTGTTCTGTGTAATTATGTAGCTGCACTTATTAACCACAAATGAACAAGCTGGATACTTCAATCGAAGCATCAATCTTACAATTTGCTCAACGTAAATTTGACAATGGTTACGTTCAGAAGACGCAACTATTGCCCAACAGACGAGAGCGTGTCTTCTGAACGCGTAGTTGTATGTTTTTGCTCAGCACAACTGTTGGCATTTGGACGCCATTTTTGCGATCATATTATTTTTCCGCTCTTTCATGCCAACATGTTGTTTCCCAAAAATTCGACAGACGACAGTTTAAAAACAACTGTTGGCAATTTACAAACAGTTTAAAATTTTGTATATCTTCTGAACGCAACCAGTGGTAAAGTTATTTTTATCAAATTTTGCGTTTAACACGTGATTAAAAGTATTTTGGAAGCAATAAAATTCTTACACCCCTGTTTAATTACGTACGAGTATAATGTATAATTAAATCAAAATTTCCAATTCGTCAAATGATATTTCATCCAATCATAAATACATTCCTACTTATGTATATATAAATTGTAATATGTATGCAAATGATATAGATATATGCCGCCTCGCAGCTGGTGGCGTTAGTATCCCGTGACGTTTCAAATGGCCCTATATTGAGCAGTTGATGGCCGTTCAATAAATATTATTAGAGGAGTTTTACAACGCCACAACCTCAGTTACATTCACTACCAAAACAAACGTGGCAGCTACAGAAGAGGAAACAAATGCATGCAATCAGCAAAGGCGGCGTCCAGTCCATTAAGAAGAAATATCTCTTAATTGCTTTGCAAATGCACTGCGGGTGGGTGGGTTATCTGGTTTTAGCTGATTTGGCTGAGCCAAGGCGTGTGTTTCTTAAGTCTCCTGCGACGCAGGACAATGTTCTGATTATTTTGATTATTATTATTATTACAGTTGTTAAATGTTTTCTATGTTGATATTTTCTTTTCTTGGGTATAAAATCAAGATTACTTAATTGCAGTGTGAAGCAAGTGTAGCAAACTGCCACCTGTGGCTCGCGCTTGGATTATTGCTTAAAATATATGATATATTCTTATTTTGAATTTTATTAATTGCTGAGAAAATATTTTAAAAATAAAACTTAAAGCTTATTATAAAATTTGTTCGATATTTTATGCTCATATTCTTGATATCTAATAATTTCAGAAAAATATTTTTTACTCACACAAAAAATTAAAATATTGTATTTTTGTAAATTCTTTTTGCACACCGAATAAAGAATTTATAAATTTTAGTTTTCTAAATTTTTGTAAACTAAATCTTTAGTTTTTAAAAATATTCTTTTTTGGAAAGAAACAAGTTTAGAGATTACTTTTCTTTATTTTGTATTTTGTAAATGTGTGACTGCAGTATACCACACTTCAATGGTAAGCGCGAGTATGAAAAAACAATAATTAGTAGAATGAAGGAAATTTAATATCATAGTTTTGCAAAAAGCCAAGTATTCCCTTAATCATGCTTAACACGTTCGCGGGCACTTAAAAAAATATCGACATGCAAAGAGAGACACATAGCGGCTCTCTAAGAGTAATCGTAATATTTAAATTTTGATTATACACGTTTTTTCCAAGTTCTAACAATATCACATTGTATTAGTTATACTAAAGCATTTACTTCGATACATAGATCAGTTCAGTTGTGCATTATGAATTGAATGCCGAAATTTGTATTATAGATTTGATTGCTATAGAATTCATGTAATATTGTGACGCCATGAAATGGATGTTAAAAAAATAAAAAAGTATACTTACTGCTTCAAAATGTCAGTACCATGCAAATGACAGATGAATAGTTCATACTAATTATGGCATGTATAAATCTACTCGTCCTGGACCACTTGTTTAAAAAGTTGTATTTATAACACTAAAATTGAGCTGCTGAATTTTTGTAACAAAACACAAACATCTTTGTGGTTGCTTGAATTGGTTGAGTTTCTATATAAAGGAAAATGTACGTAATATTGAAAACTATTGCAGCGTGAAATACAAAATATTGAGAGGCACCTTGGCTTCTTGAGAGCTGAAAATTCCGTCAATCTTAAAAACAATGTTGTTGAAATAAAAATAAATTACTACATGATTTTAACCACCGGAACAAAAAGCCTTAAATCTGGGATGCCCCGGTAAATCAAGGACCTTCTTCCCTTAACTTGCAATCGATATCATGAAACTCGGGTACTTACTTGTGTCATATATTTATATTATCCTCGGCATCCTATCGTTCAAGTATAATTTCAATTCGAAAAATCGTACATATGGAAAAACTAATTTACAAAATGTTTTCTCGTTTTTTTTTTTCAAATTATTTTAATTTTTTTGAAAGAACTGGAATTTTCGGTCCTTTTCGAATTAATGATAGACTAGCTTTAACAATACATTTTTTTTGCTAAATATGTATAAATTTCTTGCATTTTGAAGTTTTTCAGGACATTTTTTTATATTTTGTAATATGAAATTGCAATCTTGTGTCAATAAAATTTGTTGAAAAATGAATTGTTTTGGATTTCCGATAAAATAGTACAACAACAACGATATCCGGGTGTTTTCTCTTTAGCTTGCATCTTTACTTCATATGTTAGGTGGGCGTTATTATTTTACAATGTTGATGATTTTTGCATGAAATATATTATTTAATTTTTTTCATGACCCTTCGATATTATTCTCTGAATATTTCACTTTGATTTTATTATCAAGTTATTGTATGTACATACTTATGTTAAAAACTCTACTATTACGTATTCCCGCAATTTTGCAAAATTTAAAAGCGTACAGAAAACTTTTCTCATGTTGGCTAGTGTGGCTTAAAATATAGTTCAAAGCGCGATAGTACGGCTGTTATTAGCGATTAAATTAATTGGCATTTAATTCAATTGATAGGCGGTCAAAAACAAAGATATGGGCATATCGTCGAGTGGTTGCCAGAACCACGAATGTACAAAAATTCTGTTTTGAAATAAAAAATTATTTATATATGTAAATCGGCACTCTCGAATGAAAGTTTATTAACTTTTTCATTAGTACAACACGAATAAGTTCTTATAATTAAAATACCAGTCACGATTAAAATTAAATTACATGATTGTTAAGCCAAAAATCTCATTCTTGAGATTTTGCTTAATTGTCAATAGACCCAATCAATTAGGTGATGCACACGGTATCACAACTAGTGATGTAACGGATGTCTGCATTCACATTCGCAAAATTTTGGTATTCGTATCCGCATTCGCAATTTTTTTTTGCGAATGTATAATTAATAGAGCAAACTGCGCTCGCACAAATTTTCTCAATTACGTTTGTGAACATATTTGCTTTATGAAAATAACTATTATACGAAATTGATTTTTTTATATAAATACGTACGAGTATTTATGATTAAAGATAATTTGTTTTAAATTTTTCTTTTACATTCGCATTCACATTCCCATATGTCAGCTTTTCACATTCGCATCCACACTAATTTTAACATGTCATATTACAATAATGTTGTATGCTATGTATTTGGCTTATTGTATTGATTACTTTAATTTTTTTGAAAAATTGTTATTTATGTATAAGAATATGAAAAATATTTAGAAGAATGGATTCGCATAATTATGATGTCACACATGAAATATCACAAGTGCCGTATGTTTTGTTCAACTTGGACTTATGACATTAAAAGACCTTGTAAATCACCTATAAACATATATTGCTAAAATTCACATTCCTGGTTCTTGCACGCAGCCAATATACATAACTCCTATATACATATATTACTAAGTACATCAATATTCATGTACGTACATATGTTTCAACGAAGGCTGTCGAAGCTGAAGGCGGCTAAATCGAAATATACATAATCTGAGCTCGTTATCAGTAATACCACCAACACCAGCGATTTGAAGTCGCTATTGAACCCCATGCATGACACTGATCAAATAATGTAGAATAAAATTAAATTTTATACATACTTATGATGATTGTGAAAAATACAGTAATCACCTTCTCGTCAAGCCTGTGGGTAAATATTAATTAAAATTTAATTGCATTTTGATAAATTGTATTGCAATAAATCACAATGTAATATACAAATATAGCTGATAATGATTATATAAAATTGCAATTTGTTTTAAACAATAAAAACAAAATAATCCAAGTTTCGTTTATTAAAATAATACTGGCATGAGTGGAAAATGGGATCGGCTCTTGTTAGTAAATACATCCTAGAGATTGGAACGGGAGTAATTTTTAACTCACGCACATTACGCACAAAATAAAAATCGGTTATCGCTAGTACCAAAATGTAAATGTATGGTTAAGTAACAGAATCTTAAATTTTAAATAAATAAAATATAATGAATTCTCTTTCGAAATTTTGAGAAAAAATTACATTTATTAAAAGATTTGTATAATACTTTGAAACCACTTTAAACTCTTAGCAGAATCACGTATGAAATTCAAGTAACTATAACGCTCGGAAAAATTTTGATCACACAATAAACGAAGTTTTCTTAATTTTTTCTAAAATAGCTCGCATTCACGGCGAAAATCACGTCCCGCACCCATCTCTAGTACATATGTACACTGTATATACTCGTAATTCTGAAATCTTCTAAGAGCAGGAGAATAAATTGAATGCGAGCCAATATAGACTGAATTATTCATGACATTGGATATTGAATTATGGAGTAGGTACGTACAATAATTATTTCAGCAGCCTTTTCTTCCCCATAAGTTAGTTGACTGTATAATTTATTAAGCAATAGCAACTTTTCTTCTTTTACCAGTGAATACCTATAGTATATATACATGCCCACTAGCTAGATATACAGTAAACTCCAGTTAAGTGCCTCCACAAAGTATGCCAGCTTTTGGAGGTTAAGGCTGGAGAGGACAAGGACTTTACAAATTATTTTTCGTAGTGGATTCCTCAACTTTTTGAGGACTTTTTTAAAATTGAAGCATAGTTTTTTTGATAATAATTTTAAAAGCAATACAAAGAAGAATAAGTGAAAAAAGCTAGACAAACTGTTTGTTTGGCACGTCGAGTTCGTAGCACGGGTAAGGATATGCTCCTACTTTTTTTACATTTCTTTTTACTCTTATTTGCCAATTCAAGTTGGCTGCGAATTGATTTTGGTTTCTACGTAATGCTGTTGGCAAAACCGAAAGAGAATCGACCAAGAAAAAGAAACTATGCAATAATTGATTAAATCACAAAATTCAAAGGTATTGAAGCAAGTGTGGCACTAAACTCGGCGTTGGTGTAAATAAAAAAATTTAAATATAATATGGTTCTTTATTAATTTTTAATTAAAATAACATAAAAACGTTTTATAATATAAGATACAGCAAATAACATACACTTAAGCGGGAATATAACTTATGAAAGAGGGGAGGTACTTAACCGGGGTTTTCTGTCTATGATATTGTTAAGTATCTTTGGTCCCATATGCCGTTAAACAGATCACTTTATTTTGTACGTATTTTTAAACATTTAATTGAGACATCAAAACGTTTATTTTTGCCTCTGAAATAGTTGAAACGCATAGCTATTAGCAATAATAATGATACAGAATATACTAAAATGTATGGTTGGTTGTAAGGCCAGTTAAAATATCTCTATAAATTGGGAATGGGAATTTGCTCGATAGATATCGATATTATCGACAAGCAACGATTTCGGTAACTATCGGCTATCGTAGCGACTTAACGATAATTGTCATGATAATTCCAAAACTTTTGTTTATCTTATTTTTATCAAAGCAAAAACATTAACTAGAATGCGAATAATACCAAATTGGCAACTCCGTGTTTTTCGCAGCTTTCTCCTGTCTTCCTTTATTTCTTGGCGCTTAAATTTAAAGCAAAAGAAAGGGTTACATCATATTATTAAATTATTTGCTAGCCCAGATTTATCCTTTGGTTTCCCATGGAATTTACGACCTCAGCGATTCGTCTCCAACAATTATGATCCTTCGCCATCCATTAATTAAATTTCGCTGAGCGATTTTACCTTTTTTTAAAATATTCTTTTCCACATGTACCGAAGTTTCCAGCGTTTTAAACTGCCTTGCGGGTTCCACTAAACTGCCTAGCGGTACCTTAAGTCTCATCAAAAACCGCCCTCCCAAAATATATACGCGCACAATCATAGTCAAAAATAAACTATGTTTTAACTAAGCTTTACTTTAATGCCGTAAGGAATGCGTGGCATTAAGATGTAGTTAATTAAAGTATTTGATATTTGCTCTGCTCAATAATTCAGAACAATCAGTGATTTTTTATGCGCTTTCTACTGAAAAAGTCAAAATAAATAATTATTGACCTAATTTTAATCACATGGAACAATAAAATATCCATTCAAAGAGCTATAGATCTCTCTAATCGGACGAAAGCCAATTTTCATGAAAGTTGCTTAAAATACCATCACTAAAATTTCCAGATATTATGATGCAAAATCTTATTTCGAATTCCAAGTATTTGTTACCTTTTATTTGTCCAAAATTAATGTAATGAAATATTTTCCCATTTTTAGATTTTTAGAGTTTTTTTTCGCTAGAGAATCTGCTTTAAATAAACCAAGCTTCATTTTTAGGAAGGGTAGAACCAACTTTTTTTGTGTAATATGTATCATTTTAATTTTAAAAATTGCATGGTTGGTTGGTTTATGTGGCTGACCCACAGCAGTCGTCGTGAAGATCACAATTAGCGCTGAATGTTATACTAAGTCCACTTTTTGGAGTTTATGTAGTTAAGGAGATTGTTTACCGCAATAAGTCGACAGTATATATACAGTTTCTAGTAATAAGGGAGGTGCTGCATGATGTGAGGGTCTTCCAACTTTTGCTAGCTAAGGAAATTCAGTGTAGGTAGATGTCGAGGTCAATAAAGGCTCCCTTGCGCGCTAATTCATCAGCGTTCTTATTTCCACTCATATTCTTATGGCCGTGAACCCAGATGATTGTGAGCTCCTCTCTGCACTGTCTGACCAGCTTTAAGTTGATTATCGTATTCAATTTGAAAATTCTTCTGGGCCACTCATTCCTTAAAGGAAGTTTAACCTTGAAGCCTTTTTTAAAATCTAGTTGGGGTGTAATATAGTTTGCCGTCATTTGTGTCAAATTCCTTGGCACTGTATGTAGCACCGTAATATGACCCTAAGTTCGTTCTGCCCTAGAACCTATTGCTTTAAGCCTTAGCGCACTGTTGCAGGCTGGATTTTTTTATGTATAGGCAATAGGTAGGGGAGTGGTATAAAAGTTGTATACTTATGTATGTTCCTGAATCAAACGTCTCATTTAAATTATAAGCAAATATATTTAGTTTAATCTTGGGGGTTCGCGATACAAGAGTAAAATTAAAAGGGGGCCTATAAACAAGTACTTCATGCCACTTTTTCCTGTATAACAATTGGTAATATTTTTGTGTGGAAAGAACCACTTCATACCGGCTTAAAACCTGAACCCTTTATTTCGGATTTGGAATATAATCTCTGCCTTATACATATACTTTTAATCTGGACCACACTGATTTTGTGAACATATCTGAAACAGGAGAGGAAGATCATATTCTTTATTTAAATTTGATTTTTAATAAAAAGTGGAAAAACGCCACTTTGTATGTTTGTTGCTGTTTCGCATTACAGTCTCTATCCGTAGGTACATGTGCAGGTCATATAATTTTGACTATTCTGATTTTATTATAAAAGAATGGCGAGAATGGCTGGAGTAAAAATCAATTTTCAATTGTTTTCAAAAGTTTTTTTTTATTTTTTCACGTCATTCCTTAGAATATAATATTGTATTTCAGTTGAAGAGTGTATTGTATGTGATGTGATAGTAATATTAATTATTAATTTAATTACAACTAATTACAGCACTAACTATTTTATAAATCTATTTCATGAATTAAATCAATATACAATAACATAAATATTTCAAGCATACAGAATATATCTTAGTACATACCTACACATGCATTATACATATATACATATGTATGTATCTGCACACACTATCGAATCCATAGTCTTCGTAAGGGGGTTTCATTTGTTGTCCCTTCAAATTGTTTGTTTTTTTTTTTTTTTGATTCATTAAGGCTTTTTAATCGCAACCGCCTCTCTCCCCCTAGAATCCGCTAGTGTATGCACATATGATAAAACGAATAATGATAATATATATTTACATAAATATGTATATAAATACTATTTATATATCTATAGTTAATTAACTTTGGAACATTTGAAAGTGCTTCGATAATTTTCATTTTATTTTACAATTTGATGAAAATCTGTTGTCGATTTGATCTACATGCGTATGTAATTGTAATGCTATGAAATAGTTACACTTGACGGACGAATACAACCAATGATATAAAATATTTTCTAAAAATTTCGGATTATACTCATATTTGTTAAACTCTGATGAATTATGTTTGTATGTATATGTACAATCTTGTATACATATTAACATACATACAAATGAATAAACGCAATGAAAATACATTAATGTATGTACATTTTTAGAGAATTTTTATCAAATTCCGCCATAGTATTTTCATGCATTTGATGCTACTATTTTTAAAATGTGTAATATTTACAATTACAATGTAAAATGCGCTAACATCACAGCAATCTGGGTAAGTATATGTATGTAAATATTCCTTCCTTTTACATACTACAATATGCAATGTGCATACGAGTGCAAAATAGGACAAATGGTTGTAAAACAAGATTTCAATTTGGTCGTACTCGTATGAACCTGCATTCTCATAAATTCTAATTGTAAAAATAAGTTGTAGGGCAGGTGTTCCTTGTGAAGGACAAGATGTGCTTTGGTTTTTCCGTCTATTTGCGTCTTATCCCAAATGCATTAGACTCGGATGAAAGTAGCCGGCCATTGCCCATTGTGCGCCTGGCGCTCCTCGCCCCAAAGCGGCCATTTTGATTTTCTCTATTTCCGCTTCCTGCAGTCGTTTCGCTTTGGCACGTCGATTCTGAAACCAAATTTTGACTTGCGTTTCTGTCAGTCTCAGCGAGGAGGAGAATTCAGCACGCTCTGCAATGCTAAGATATTGCTTCTCGCGGAATTTTTTCTCCAAAGAAAGTAACTGTTGAGTAGTAAAAGGTGTACGCGGTTTTCGATTAGGTTTGTGCTTGCGAAGATTGCATTTTATGCGCGGGGGCTCGTTATTATCTGCATGAAGAGAAGAACAATAATAAATTACAATAATGCAATATTCATTGAAATAAAAATATATACATAAAGGTAAGAAAAACATTTTAAGTGTCTGGAGTATATTGGTCAAAATGTGAAAAAGTCGTTTGTGTTCCTCATTCTTAAAACTAGTATCAAAACTAGTGCCTGCCCTCTTTTGCGATCATTTTCTAGAGTGCATCATGTAACGAATATATTAATATGTTGTGTTGTAAATAAACAATGGGCTTTTTACAAGCTGTCGTATAGTTCTAAAGTCGTATAATTCTAAAGTCGTATAATTTTGAGAATTTACGACTAATGAAACACCTTATGAATTGCCCAAATATATGTACATTAATAACCAATTTGCGAGGTGCTCGCAAATTTGTAAACCAATTTCAGTGTGCCAACCTCGTATATAGTAGAGTATTGCCAACATTAAAAAAATCGTATGCAGTTTATTTTGAATTTTCAACACTTTTGCGAAACAGCGAAACGGCGCATATACGAGTATGCAGGTTTGCGAGCTTTAATGAGGACCACTAATTATTTGGTGTTATCCCATACCTTTTGGCATACATTTTTTTACACGGCAATATACTTTTCGAGCTAAAAACAACTATAACTGTACGATAGTTTTCATTTTTCCATTCTTATTTATACGTGTCGATAAAGAAAACTTTAGACAGTAAGATCAGGTGTTTATTTTAAATGACGGCAGAGGCAGCCGCGGAAGTGGTTGGTCACTGCAGTGACCAGTGTGTATTTAAGGGTTAAATTTGTTAAATTTGAAAGTTTGACCAATATAACCCAAACACAAATATAAATACGGAATTTGGTCTCAACATCAAAGTAAAGCAGTTTCAATTTCCAATTGCATGGTGCATGGCCACTTTAAATGCTCAAACACACACAAACAAACTACCATGTAGTAGAATACAAAAAAGAGAATCGCTCGACAAGTGAGTTCCGTCGACACCTTGTGCTAAGAATAGTAGAAGCAATTACTTTACGCAGAAAATTCGCATACGCATTAACAATTATATAAATATTTTTACTAATTAAAAATAAATTTAATTTGTACACTCGTCAAGCTCTTTTAAGTAGTATTTGCATGTAATTGAAAATCAATTAGGGGATCGCCTGATGACAACAAACAACTCAATGAAATTCTTCGTATACACTCAGCAAAAAGATTCAGAAATTCAGAAATCTATTAAAATAATCCATCTTTATTTTACAATGCGCATATCGACTAATTATTGTAGTGTTCCACGTTTTTGATCTAAAACAATACATATATGCACATTGAGATGTATAAATCAATAATTTCTAAAACCCCACATTATAATAAATAAAATTTTCAGAAGGTCAGAAAAACTGTTTACTCCAAAAATTAATGTTGAAATAATTTTGGCTGTTGCTAAAATTTAAACTTTAGAAATATAAAAATACTCACTGAGCATTTTTCGAAATTTTTAGAAATTCGAGCACATGTGTAAATGAGAAAAACAGAAACATAATTTTTCGCAGATCTGTTTGCAAACATTAATATTGTATTTACCACGGATTAACTTATTTGAAGCTTAATTTTTGTAAAGTCAAAACCGAGCACAAAATATTCAACACAAAACCTCTCTAATAAATATACTTACTATACGCTATGCGACAAAATTATGTTTAAGTGGTACTTGTGACCAGTGCTGTCGAAGGTACTCCGATCGGAGTATTCGTACTCTGCTCAAATCTCTATCCTCCTGTCCTCCCCAATCGGAAAAAATCCTCCTATTTCATATTCTTGATTTTTTGGGTTGTATGCAAAATAAACTCAAATCAAACTAAATGTTTTTTGGTGGGTTATTTTCGTTTCTTTGTATGAAATATTTGTTACTATGACTAGCTCCGTTTTATTTGACACTGGTCTAATGTCAAAATTCAAAAATGCGTGTTCCATTTCCAGAAGTTCTTGTTTGGCTTTGTGTTAATGTTTGTAATTATAATACCATGAATTGAAAATAGCAATGGCTAAATAAACTAAGCTAAATGGTTTCTCAATTGAAAAACGAAAATGCAGTAATGGTTGGGAAGGAAATGCTACAAAAAATGATGCCTGCAACTGGGTCCCTTCGACTGAGCTGGTTCAAAAATGCCACAAATAACAACTTATTTTTTATATCCGATTTTGAGAAGAAGGAAGACAGGTTTGTTTTAGTTTCATAATCTTTATTGTTTTTTATTATTTTTTACTAATATTAATACTTCATATTGTACCGTTTGTTTCCAAAGAATGGATATTTTGTTTTTATATGAATTTATTTATTTTTCATAACCTTTATAGCTTTAAGTATGACTGAATTTGTAACAAAAAAGTTGTGAATAAAAAATCATATTTATAAAACGAAAACTACACGACCACCTATTCATTTTTACTGACGGCTCAAAAACAGAATTCAACGCCAGCTTCAGCGTCACATCCTCTAACCAAATATTGAAGATCTCTCTTCTACCACACTACAGTTCAACATTCTCTTCAGAAATCATCGCCATTCACGAGGGAATTAAATACGCCAAAAGTATAAACAAGAAGGTCGCTATATGCTCAGACTCTTTATCTGCACTGGACGCTATATCCAATATCGATAATAATAGCTACTACCCATCACTCATAAGAAGTGCACTTACCAGCTACTATCCAAATATTAAATTAGTTTGGACTCCAGGTCATGTGGGAATTGAGGGAAATAATTTTGCCGACAGTTCCACAAAATACGCTAGTAAAGCCCCTCTAATAACGACATCTAACCGGAATACAAAAGACATGACTCAATATATTAAATCAACGTTTCAAACCAGACACCTAGCAACATGGCAACTCACATCAGATTGGTACCGTCAAATCAATTCCAATAGAATAGCTCTAAACCAGTTTTTAGCTACGAGAAACCACAGGCTGACACGACTTGATGTCATAAAATACGAACGGCTACGGCTGGGATATACCCGCATAACCCATCAACACCTAATGAGCACCAACGCAGCATCCACCTGCCCATTTTGTACCCTCTCTATCCCCACCAACATCATCCATCTCCTCTCCAATTGCCCAAGATTCCAAAATGCTAGAGCTCAAGTTTTCCAAAACACAGACCCTCTTTCATTACTCCAATTCCCGAACAACAACAACATAGAGAAAATAACTAAGTTCTCAAAAATGACAGACCTATATCCCCAAATTTAACATATAACACCTAAAAAAAAAAAATTTAAATTTACCTAATGGATACTTAGTTAAGCTTAAGGCCCCAGTTGCCATAGCTGAATATATATATATATATATATATATTAGCTTTAATTTTAAATTTAAGTTAATATTTTAATAATAATAATAATAAAATATTTCTAGTAAAATTTCTATACATTAATGGAATTGTTTGCAGTTATCTAACTAATACTTATTAGAACATTTTTAAGGCAAAATCCTCCGCTCGAAAGGAAAAATTCCTCCCGTTGAAATTTTCAAAACGACAGCACTGCTTGTGACTTATATTTTTCTTTATCAAAATAAGTATAATTTGTAAAAGAATTTGTTGATACTCTCATCCTTAGAAGTGTGAAAAAATTTCATATGGTCAAAAAAGTTGTAATTTTTGTCACTTTTAGATTATTTGTAAAATACCTTTACCTGCCACTTAAAGTGGATGATTTGTATTTTTGTAAGCTTTATATACCATCTTATCCATACAAAATACGGACTTGAAAATATGCACGCAATGTGTGTAAATTTCCTAGATTTTGATCTTTTCCATGAGCTTTGTTTGATACTCGGTATGCACGGAAATTGTGGGACTGAAAAATTATCAACTCAATGACCATAGTATTTAAGGAGTGAGATTGAAAAAATCTTAACACACGTTTTACCTAATTATTTTTTTGGGTGCAAAATTTAAACATTTCTAGTAGTACGGCTTAAAATTATTAAAAATTTGCAAAAAAAACCAAATTGGTCCTACAAAAAATTGGCCAACTAATTAAAGGTCTGCCGTCAAACTGTTTTTTTTTTTTTTTTACGCAGCTTCCGGGTCAAAATTTTTATGTTGCCGATGCTCGAGGAAATGTCGAAGAACAATTTAGAGTCTAAAAGCAGACAAAATTTTCTAAAAAATTCCTGGTATGGCAAGCTATATGCAGTTGCGGCAAAAGAAGCATGTCATTTGTTACAGTGGGCTCTATAAATACCGAAATATATATCAAAGAATATTTGAAAAAAAAACTTCTTCCTTTCATAAGAGAGCACAATGTGTCCACATATTTTTGGCCCGATTTGGCATCATGTCACATGTGGTACCAAAGTAATAACATAGTTTTTGTACCAAGAGACGCCAATCCTCCAAATTGTCCGGAGCTAAGACCAGTGGAGAGATATTGGGCTTAGTGTTGATTCGATACCCACATAGTATCGATACTTTTACTCATTACTTGTATCGAATAAAAGTATCGATGCTACCGAAAATATCGGAAAAAAGTATCGAATATGTACTTGTATCGAGTACACGTTTAAAAAGACAAATTATATTTTTTTTTAAGTGGCTGTAGTTTACACTACACAACACGAGTTTTTCGCCTATACATCATGGTTTTGAGATATTCTTGAAACACGTTAATCAAATAAAAATGACGTTAACTTCAGTATATGATATTTATTATGTTTAGATGCAAACCGCTAGAAAATTTATACTTTAAACTAAATTAAATCTAATTCACAGATTATAGCGTGTTAAAAAAATATTATTTTAATGAAAAAGTTTCAATAAACATTATGTTCTACATGTATGGCCGGCAATATTTTCTAGAACTTCATACTGTACTGCAATATTTTCATACATTGGAATATTGCAATATGGATTGAAATATTTTGAATATGCATATTGAATAATTCTGCAGGAGCATTTTGAAATATATTATTGATTGCTGCAAAATATTGTAAAACGATCCACAATTTTAAATATTTTATAGCAAAATTTCAGTTTTTAAATAAATATTTTATAATAAAGTATCGAGTATCCGATACTGACCGTTTTTTCCGATACTTATTGTACAGCATCGAGTAAAAAAAATACTTGAATCGAATGAAAAGTATCGAGTGTTTACTTGTATTTACTTGTATCGAATCATCACTAATTGGGCTCTTGTGAAAAGAAACTTAAAGAGCACAAAAAAGGTGACCCAAAATATCAAAGATTTTAAAAGTAGATAGGCAAACTGGTCCAAAAAGGTGGCTGAAACAACTATCAAATCTCTAATGGAAGGCTTACTAAAAAAGGTCCACGAGTTCATAAATAGTGGTTAGAACTATAAAAGTTATATTTTTCTGTAATTTGTAAAATATTATCAATTAAATAAAAAAATCAAAACTCTAAGATCAACCGTTTAAAAATTATTGAATTTTACATATGTTAAGATTTTTTCGATCTCACTCCTTAGCATTTTTTGTTGGACGTCTGCTATATGACGACTTTTTAGGACACAAATTACGAATTCAACGTACTTGCACTTGCAGTTACAAACGTAACTGCAATTTTGCGAAAAATGTATGCTTAACCCTCAATTAACCAATAATTTTTAAAAATTTTGTGGCATAGTATAATTAATGAGAAAAGTTGGTGCAACTTTAGTGGCTGTTCGCAGGGGCGCAAACATGAACGCCTGTCTGAAAGAGAGGTAAGAATAAATAGAAAGAGAATAAGAAAACGATAGAAACTCGCCTGTGTTTTTCTAACAACCTATTTTTTTACCTCTCTCAGACAGGCGTTCATGCTTGCGTCCTTGTGAACAGCCACTTAGGGAATGCAAATAAAAAAAAATCGGTTTTTAAAATAAATAAATCGATTATTAATGCTGTGTACCAAAGGAAAACCCTTATATAGTAAAAGACTTAAAATTAAAATTACTTTGAGTGTATGGCTGTTTATATGACTTTATTGCGTATTTTAAGCGAAGTGTATATGCGATTATTTGGCGGCGTGCAAGTAAAAGGAACCTGGTGGTAAATATATAAGTGGCCAATAAATTTGCTGTCTAAACTATTTGTCAGTCACAAAAGAAAATTCAGAGATGCGGCCATATTCGTGTATTTCCGACCAAATAATAAATACGCTGGATGTGCATTAAATATTTGCAGATGACGTCTGGCAATGAATTGGCAGTTTGTAATGGTGCTGGGGATTACCAATTACAGTCAGTATCCAAAGTTTTAATGTTGATATTTGTTTTAGACAAATTCTTAGGTTGTTAAGTAGCAAATGCAAAACTTGGAATCAAAAATTTTGTTAATTCTTACCATTAACTAAAGTATGTCCCTGAGGCACTGATTCAGCTTCTTCATCCATCTTAACGGTAGCCCGTGTAAGCCGACGTCAAACAAGCCCTGATATATACCTACTAGTTTTCGTGAATGTAAAAGTGCTTCCAATTCTACTTACTGTGCTTGAGCAACATTATTCGTGGAATATGTGCTTGAGCATCCTCTGTTGACCCTTCTCAACTATTTAATTACGAGATGTGTCATCGTTTCGTCAAATTCATGCCAATAGATATCCACCGTAATGAATTGATCAAGTTTAATGAAGCTGCAGTGAATAACGCCTTTTTTAGCTTCTTTCGGTCTAATACCCTAAGCCCTAACACATATGTTTCAAATTTTGCAAAAGAAGAAACATTTCGAAATTGTAAATTTCGGAGTTTCATTCCAAAAATTACAATTTAAATTCTTGGAAACTTTGATGCTAGGGTTTTAGGAAATTAAGGTAGCAATATATATGAAGTATGTATGTCCAAACCGCACATTAATTACCAGACCGTCACAATATTAAAAAAAAGATTTTCTAAACCCCACTTGAATCCAATACTGAACCCATACATAATTTCATATTTCTGTTTAAATTAAGCAATAAAATTCCCTCACATTAAGTACATATACGTAAATACATATGGCGCAAGTGTACAAAATATTTAATTTTAACAGCTGTAGGGACGATTTCAATATACATATGTTCATATGTATGTGAGTGACATTGATTTTCGACAAGTATGTGAAGTATTTGTGTGGTGGCAATAATGTTAATGAAAGCAATGAGGATGATCCAAAAATATTTTATTCGTCCTCAGTTTCAGAAAACTGATCGTGATACTCAATTTATTAAACCACAATGATGCAAGTGGAATTTTAAAGGCATTTAACAATAGAGCGAACAATTCATCACATCCCTTTTTTCTTTGACAGGAACTAAATGAATGAAACAATTTTATAAATCATGTGGAATGCAGCCAAGAAAGAAACATTTTAATTTTAATTTTATGCACAATTTCACAAATTGAATTCATTGTTGTTGCCTACCATTCTGTATATGTCTGTAGTCGTGTATGTTCATTTATACATTCTACAGTGGCTTACAGTTTAACAGTAACAACCTTTTTTTATCCCTATTACCTAATTTTTCTCAGAAACCGAATGTGTTATGAAAATTCTGACTTCAGATTCGTAATCAGCGTTTCAAAATCTATGCGAAATTTGATTATTTTGCGTCGGACTGTGTAATTGTTCGACAGTGCCCTCTAGCGTTCATCGTAGGCGAGTACAAATAATATTTTTTACCTAGTTCTCTCCTAGGTTGCCATGCAGAAAACCATGCTCTCAATAAAGCAGTAAAGCTTATAACTCCTAAACTAGATGGGAAAGGGGAACACTGAGAAATCAGTTCTGTTCTGTTAATAATAGGTAAAAATTATTTCTGAATGCATTTCATGCATAAAGTAATAAGCACAATTCAAGAAGAAAAATTGTGCAGATATCTACTTCAGATTTACGTATCCTTTGAAGGCCTCGCTTCAATTTAAAATGGTATCAAATGTTATTATTATTATATTGCATATTGAAAAATTTAATTTTATCACAAAATAAACTTTATGTTCGGGTTTCACTTTTACAAGCAAACATAATGTATAAAAAACATTGAAATTCAAGGTAGTATGAGTTCTCAATCGAGATTTCAAATCAACGGTAAAGTCGCAAATGAGCGATATGACTACTGATTACTGATTGTCGTCGCAGCGTTGATTACGCCGCGTAAAATCTCCGCAATTCTATTTAAAGCTTAACGATGAATATTAAAATTTCTTCGAGCTACTATTCTTACTCTTATAAGCGTATCAACTTCAGAGTTTGAGCTAAAAAATGAGAAATTTTATCTTCAAAACTATTTTATCAGAATTTTTACCAAAGTATTAATTTTTTATGCCAAAACTAAAACAATTGTTATTGTATTCCAAAAATGTTTACATCAAAATCTAAAATCATTTAAGTAGAAACCAAATAAACAAAAATAAAACTGTAATACCTAAAAAGTTTCTGAAACCAAATGTTGGTTTCTTAACTTAGTTTTTAATGGTGCGCATGCTCATAATTTGTTGTAATGCGAAACACGGATTGAATTTTTTTTTTTAATTATTTTTTTTTTTTTTGGATTAAAGCGGCGACAAAATACTGAAGTCGAAGGTCTAGAAGCTGCAAGTTATATCATGCAATAAGATATATATTTTGTATTGCTTACAGAAATTACTAAATTTATATATAGCAAAACTTTAAAGCAATTATGTCGATTCCTATGCTGGCGAACAAATAGTTTTTAAACATATTAATAGATTTTAATGCTCGCAAACGTGTAGAACTTACTTTGTTTGCAAAAACACTTTCTCTATTTCCTTAGAAAACAATAATATACAAATTAAGATCAATCGAGCTTTGCAATTCTGCTACGCTTGCGTTGTGCAAGGTCATATGCAAGACATTGAGGATCCCCCTGATGTTTGCTCAACTGCATTATACGCAAAACTCCATTAGTTGCTTTTGAATTCTCCATTGTAAAATAATTGATTACTGGGTATGGGATAAGGTCCAAGCCGAACTTAACAATTCAATCCAAATTCTTTTCAGAAACACACGCACACATATATATGAGTATCTGACAAATTTGGTGTTAATTAAAAGTTTACGTTACGAAATCACCTCAACTACCTCTTGGAAACCACATGCCTCTTTTAGTCAATGTCGTGGACTAAAGCGTGTAATTGCATTAGCTTTTGCAAAATCGTTTTCACTTCGAATAAATACTTAAACAAACAACAAACGTATGTAAGTTTCTTTTACACAAAAAAAAAAGCTTTAATTAAAAACTAATTGCAAACGATTTGCAACGCAATTGCTGTTATGTATAGTTAACCGCATGTTTTTGTTGTTGTAATTTTATGCATTGATATGGACCTGTGATGCATTTCATAATGTTCCTACAGCACTCTTGAGAACTCATATTAATTGAAAATTCATTACACAAATAGACTAAATGTCACAATTTCCAATTGCGGAATGTGTGTATTACATGTCTATGGATAAGTGTTTATTTGATGTGTAGGAACATCCACTGCACTTCAGTAAAACACAAGTATCTCCATAATGCTCAAAGAAAAGCAAAGTCGTTATTAGACATTTTTAACCCAATCGAGTTGTACGCTTATGCATGCGTACAGGGTGTAACAGAATCAGCAGCTTGTTTTCTTTTTTAATTGCTTTTTTATGAGTGACAGAATTTCAAGACCTCATAGTTTATACGAAGAAGATTCGTTATCGTTTTCTTAATCGTAGAAGTACAACCGACTTTTAAAATGAAAAATCGTTAGCTTCCCTTGCACCAAATAGACATTTTCAGTAGGCCAGTATCTTTCTAAAAATGGAATACCAATAATATGTTAAATATGAGGTTTGTGAGCCAATTGTTAATTAATAATTGAACTGATTTGACGGAAACTT
Source organism: Toxonevra muliebris (assembly GCA_963691655.1). Lineage (NCBI taxonomy): Eukaryota > Metazoa > Arthropoda > Insecta > Diptera > Pallopteridae > Toxonevra > Toxonevra muliebris. The sequence continues at coordinate 885,882 of OY829327.1, read as the reverse complement.
TTATATATTGTATTGCGTTAAAGGGTATAGTCGTTCGTATTGCGTTAACAATTAGCTACTAGCATCATCAGCTATGTGAGAAAATAAAATAATTTCTTCACATTCTTAATTCCTAAAATTATCCCTGACTGCATATGAAAAATTAATAGGAATTTTTCCTTTTCTTCATTTCAATGCTCTTTTGCTGCTTCTATCGCTATACGTGCATCTACACCCCGCACCAATAAAAACGCATCACTGCTTATATTTAATGTTTTTGTAGTTTTTATCCTCCTTTTATTTAAAATTAATTTAATTTTAAAAATTCTTTTTTTTTACTCCATTTTTAATAATGAAAAAATTGTACATTTCTTCTTTTTTGTTTTTCTTATTAACTGAAAACTTATAGGAATGCCTGGCATATACAATAAATAATACGAAGTTGAATTTTTTTTAGGATTTACCAATAGTTATAGGGTGAAGCCTTTTTATTGGCACGGTGTGTAGTACAGGCATTATCTCTGGAACCGGAATTAAAAACAAAACAAAAAAACATTTCTTATCCCGAGATAGGTTGCACACATACCAGTATATATACAGTAGGTGGAAAAAATATGTTGTCAAAATGAAAACAAAACTGCAGCACCAAATATCTTCGCAATAATAGATAGCTTTAAATTTATTTTTACATCATTATAGCTACGTAAAAATAATAATATTATTAAGAAAGAAATTTAGTTCCGATTTCTTTTAAAATTTAATACTACTAAGTAACACTACGATGGTGCAAAAATATTAGTAGCTTATATAGGATATTGAAAGATTAAGAACAATCACTAAAATCAGTAATGAGGAATTGTGGCGGATTCCGAAACGGCCGTCTGATTTGCCCGTCTCTATATACATTGTTGTTGTGATGACTACATTTGTTCATTAACCTGTTTATATACATATAACTTCAAATAACGAAATTAACATGACCTTAAGTCATGACTTTGAAAATTAACCTCTAGATTTAATTTTCATGGTCTCCTAAAAAACTATCATGTAAAAATAAGTTGTGAAAAGCTTCAGCATCCGAAATGGCCACTTATTTCGCTAACAATTTTAGTTCTTCCATAACGAGAACAATATTTGTACAGCTTTCTGGAGTATTTTCCCCCAAACAATCATTCACAGATTTCCTTTATTCCTTGTTAGTTTAGAGAGCGTGCTCTGATTCACATTTTCAATCTATCCTTGCATTACCGTTTGATGACGAGTCGGGGCTTAATGATAATCATTACAAAATATTGCTTTCATCATTTTGAATGAATTCCAGTACATTTTTAAGAATTTCGATTTGAGTTTTGTGATTTGAAATAATGAAAATATTAACTGATAAGTTTATAGAGTATAAATTTTATGAAAAACTAACCATTCGTGCACAAATATTGTGATACATTTTTTGTATTTCTGATGTCAGAAAAACACCCATAGCGAACACATGAAATCAATAAAAAATGCTCATAGGGGCAAATCAATCAATCAAACCGAAATCAATTGGAAATGCTCATAACGATTTTTGGAGAATTTCCCTTTACTATGGGTCCATTACCGACCTATAAGGCATCTCAAAGAGGAATTACAATGGCCCATCAAAATTTCTAAAATGGTGTTAAAATATGTTCGTAATGATGAAAGAAGTATTTTCTAATGATTACTACAAAGCCCTGACTTGTCATCAAATGGTAATGCAAGGACAGATTGAAAATGCATTTTTATGAGCACGCTCCCCAAATGGTATAAAAGAAAATAGTGAATAGAGGTTTGGGGAAAAATACTCCAGAACGATGTAAAAATCTTATTTTCAATGTAGAACACCAATTGACTAAAGATGTTAGCGTCAAAGTTGGTCATTTTGAATGCAGAAGCTTTTGACAACTTATTTTTACACCATCGCACTGTCACTTAGTAATATTAACCCATCAATGCCGGGTGGGTATTTAAATACCCAAAAAAGAGTGTTGGCAAGAAATTGAATATCTCGGAACTGATAGCAAATATCGGGTTCACGTTTTCTTTATTAAATTAAGAAAAATTGGAGCTAGAAATTATCTCTCGCAAGTTAGGTAGAATTCCAATGTTTTCCTGCCCTTCTCTAAGGTCAAACTTAGTGAATTTTCAAAAACCTAAAAATCCTAATGCCATTCATTCATTGCAGAAAAAAAATTCGCGATCCCCGAGTTCGCCTAGTCTCTGGAGCCAATTTCCTGATTTGGGTATTTAAATACACAACCGGCAAATACAAAACGTACAATAGAATATACATACAAAATGTACAAATAAAAGCAACACATCTAATATGAAAAAACAGTTTTAATAAAACTTTTTGAAAAAAATTAAAAAAATAAAAAGAATATCATTTCAACAACAAATAAATTATTTAGCTTTTTTGATTTTTTGTTGGTGTTGTAATACTCCATTATGGTAGTCAAAGAAGCATTTTTTGCAATGCAGAAATACTTCACAATTTTCGCAACCAAACTCTGTTTTGACATCACATTGGCAACAACGGGCACGTTTTGTCATTATCTGTACTAGATGATTCGCTCTATCTGTATGTCCAACATTTTCATTTGCTTACTTCGCGAAACAAATGCCAAAGAATGTCGGTTGGGTATTTAAATACCCAAGAAAATTGTGCAGCGGGATCTATGGGCAGACTTTAATGGGTTAAACTTTAAAAGGAAATCAGAACTGAATTCCTTTCTTCATAATATTATTGCTATTTCAGCAACATTTCACGTAGCTTTATAATGATGTCAAAAATAAATGGCAAAGATATTTGGTGCTAAAGTTTTGTTTTCATTTTGACAACTTATTTTTTCCACCTACTGTATGTACAAATATTGCGTATTGCAATTGAAATATGTTCATTGTTGGAATAATGTGACAAATGTGGAAATGTGACAGAGTGTTTGTTACATTAAAAATGCGAACCTAAGGTTACCAACCGTACATAATTTTTATGGGCAGCACATAATTTCAACTCACTCTGCATAACGTCAGAGTGCACACACCATAGAGTACATGAGCAGACACTGAGAAACCCGAGGAAACATTATTGAAAAAACATTTGAAATTACTGAAAATAATAATGCTGGAGTAGTAGCAGTAAATTTTCGATTGACAGCATTGTGACTATGGACGATGAAGCCGGCAAATTACAGTGAATAAATATCATTTTCGATTTTTTATTTGAAAATAGGGGGCGTTATTATAAATTTGCACAATATACATAATTGTTCATGATTTTAAATCAAAAATCGTTGCTAAACCGTAAAATAAAGGTGTAAAAAATTGGAGCCTGCGAAATATTTAGCGTAGACATTCCATTATTTTTTACCGGAATATTACAAGTTACGAACCTATTTACCATACGTCTCTTCTTTCTGACCCATAAAAATTTAAAACCGAGTGAAAACTACTGAAATTATAGGCAAAAATAGAGCAACACCTCTGCCCGACGGGATCTTAGTCCAGATTTTTCGTGTGTATGGGGAACTTTTTTTTTTTAACTAGGCTTACAACATGCACTATGTGTAGCACCAAGTTATTTTTCACTGTAACGTAGTGTAATATCTCCAACAATCTCAATCTGACATGGATGCAAGTGATGAACTATTTCCTCATGAATCAACTATTTTCAATCATTTTTACACTTGCTTCTTCCAAGTAGTTGCCAACTTTAACGACGAAAATGTGTTGATTTTTTAGCAAATTCACCATTCACTTACTAGTGGGCGTGAATAGCCGAAATATCATAAGTATTGCTTAGAGCAAAACAAATAGATCTTAAAATGAAGGCTCTTGATCAGAAGACCTGCTGAGCCAAAGATTGAATAATATATTGGAGGCGCGTCAATAATATCTCGCATAGGCGTATGATTCTCAGGAACCACCCATTTATTTAAATTATATTTTACCCAATACCCTATGGCAATTAATTGCATTGAAAGTCAGCACATTTATGTCATGCGATGTTTAATTTCGTCCCACAGAAACAAAACATTAATTAGCAAACGCAATAACATTAAAGCAATAAAATACCAACACGTAAACACATTCAGTATGTACATACATACATATATATATATATATATGATATGTATTGTTACTGTACAAAGTTAAGAAACTCGTTTACCATAGTTTCTGAAGGCTTAGCAAAATGTCAACAATTGCATGACTGCAATAAAAAAGGAAAAATAGCTGCAGTTGCAGAGCATTTGCTGTTGCTGGTGTTGTTGCTGTTATGGCAAAAATGTGTACTCGCGATGAAGTGAAGTGAAGCTTTAATCGCCAATGGCTACAGGCCACAAAGATAACATGTTTACGCTTTGAGAAGAAACAGACAGTTTACAAAAAATAGGCGCATCCTACGTATGAGCAAGAGTTTGTATGTGTATGTGCATATATGTATGTTTGTATGTATGTAAGATTAGAGCTGCTCCACCGTGCGTAATACACTCGTAAAAAGTGTCGAGAGCAGATTATGAAGTAGCAATCGAATACAAGTTGTTGTGTGAATATTTTTTATGTCTTCCAATTTGATTTTAGCTATTTCTACTTTGCCTTTTACTACGCAACGACTGGACCATTTATCCATTTTTGCCAATAGAGGCAAGCAAAAATGTTTATTTTTTAAATTGAAATTAATACGTTGCGTGTAGAGCCAAGTCGTGGGCAACTAGCGTCGCGGTCGGCTACAAAAGGTGGCTAACGCAGGACACTTGCTTGAAAAACTTATCACTTTAACGGCCGGTGTTGCCATTGCTGTTGCATATCAAATCCATGTCTTTATCTTTTAAATTGTACTTATGACAATGTTGAAGTTAAATACTTATGCTAATTTCAGAACAAGTTTCTTAGCGTTTATTTCTTTCGTGTTTTTTTTTCTGTTTTTTTTTTTTTTTGGTTATCGTATTGTATAAAATCGTTGACGACGATGAATTACGACGATAACACTGCTTATAATGGCTTAACAAAGCGTTAATTTGTTAATTAAATGACGTATTGTTTAAAATGAACAAATTATAACCATTAGTATTTAGTTATTGTTGTATAAGAATTGTGAAATGTGTGCTAATTATTTAAATGTAAACTAAGAGCGCCTGCATTTCGCGTACTAAACTTTTTTAAAACTTTCAGCGCAATGTCATTTTTTTTTATCAGTTTTGTATGAATTATGGAGGACAAGTTCAATTCACATCCATATATATGTGTGTGTATATGAATGATAAGAGCGCAACCAAGGGGGAGGGAAAGTGAGGGAAGGGGCTTTATTCTCAAACAGATCTGTATATTATTTTCTATATGACACCTTGCGTTAATTTTTGTAGCACAGTGTTCAATAAATGTGATGACGTCTTCGAATAAATCAGAAAGTCATGGCATCATGGACACACACGCATTATTGATTGAGCGTGGAAATTGAATGTACCACCACTAAAAATGAAATTTTAAAAAAATCCAGGTTTATGTATATTTTTTTCACCTTCAGTCAGGGGCGGCTGCTGCAGAAAGTTTCTAAGCTTTAATAATCAAATTTTAATAGTTGCTATGAAAAATATCCTTAATTTATAAAAAAATACTTTTTAATTCACACATACATAAATAGTAATCTAATAATAGTAATATAACAAGGATTCTCGCAATTTCCCCAAACTATTTTTATTTTGCTTCTGTTATAAGCCTCATAAATGAATTTGACAGTTTTATAAACTTTTAACTGTCTTACATTATTCATCCCCTGTATAATTTACCGTCCAATAAAACCTTAGAGTACAAGGAAATGGAAATTTGAGATACTGAAATCTTTAATTTTGAGATCGACGTCGATTTTGCATTTGATTCCACGGGGAAACGAAAAGAAAATCAAAAGAAAATTTTGAGAAAATTACAAACTTCTTCCAACACCAGGAACAATAAAATTTCATCATTATAAATAATAAACTTTTTCAGGTTCATATCGCAAAACAGAAAAACAAAGAACCTTCTACAGGACTTGATACCTGGCCTGCGTCAATTGTGCTGGTGTTCTTCTGGAAAACCGTTAAAGACTTCATTTTATCAATACCAAAAGTTTAGTTTTAAAATTAAAGTTTTATGGAAACTGAGTTCATTCCTCGTAAGATTTACCCGGCGCCCCCACAGCCCCCTTCTCGGATGTTGCTCTCCTCAAAAGCTCTGTTGCTCTGATCAAAAAGTTCCCGGAATAAACACCATGTGGCGCTCCCATCGTTCCGAATTGAGTTCTGTTTTTTTGTTAAGTTATTCCCTCTAAATCATAGCGTCATAGCTTGACATTTGCAAAAGTTAGAGTACAAAGCCAAGAGTACATCAATCTCTGTGTGTGTTGGCGATTTTTTACAATTATATTAAATTGTATTGTATTAAATTTTGCGTAAAAAACGGATTTAATGGTGCGCGAACATTGGAAATGTTGGAAACGTGTTTCGGCAACGATTCTCTAAAGAAAACGGTCGTTTACCAGTGGCACGAGCTGTTCAAAAGTGTTCGTGAGTCAATCGAAGATGATGAACCCAGTGGCAGACCATCGACATCGAAAACCGACGAAAACATTGATAAAGTAAAATAAATTTTGGTCAACAACCGCAAATTAACCATCAGAGAGATAGCGGAGGACTTGAACATTGCCTATGGATCCGTCCAAGACATTTTGGTTAATGATTTTGGTTTCCGTCGTGTAGCACCAAAGTTGGTGCCAAAAGACCTCAATTTCATGTAAAAAAGAGACCGTGTTGACGTCGCAAAAGATATGATTTGCGAGGCTGAATACGATTCCACATTCATCAAAAGGATCATTACTGGAGACGAGACGTGGGTTTATGAGTACGACATGCAATCCAGACATCAGGCAAGTGAATGGCATTCACCAAATGAGCCGAGACCAAAAAAACCAGTCAAAAAAGAAGGCAATGCTCACGGTTTTCATGGATTATAACGGTGTAGTGCATCATGAATTTTTGCCAGAAGGCCAGAAAATAAACAAAGAGTATTACTTGGGCGTTATGAGGCGTTTGCCTGAAGCAATTCGCCGAAACAGACCAGAATTGTGGACAGAAAAATCGTGGTTTTTGCACCATGATAACGCACCGTCGCACAGTGCCATCATTATTCGTAATTTTTTGGACGAAAAATGCACCAAATACCATCCAACAACCGCCGAATTCACCTGATTTGGCTCCCTGTGACTTCTTTCTGTTCAATCGAGTTAAAAAACCATTACGGGGATCGCGTTTCAGCAGCCGAGAGGAAGTAATGGAAAAATCGTAGGAAGCACTGATGGACATACCAAAAACCGAATATAAAAAATGTTTCGAGGATTGGATCAAGCGCTGGCATAAGTGTGTTGCAGTCGATGGGGATTACTTTGAAGAGGACAATATAGATTTAGATGAATAAACTTGTATTTTTAATTTTCTGAATAAATTCCGGGAACTTTTTGATCAAGGTGGTATGTGTCCAGTTTGACCTTTTATTTCAATTTTGCAAAAAAAATTTTCAACATTGAATTTAATAAATTCTCAATATAACATTCACCTCTACTGTCATTAACTTTCCCCATTGAAATCAAACTTTAGGTCATGTTTTTAGAAACGTTCTCCATTTTGCTTCAAATAGTTACGCACTAGTTAATGACATAAGATCAACAATATACCAAAATGGACTACAAAAGTTGCAAACATCAACTCTATTCGAATTTGAATAAAACGTTTTAATCAGGGTTCGGACTACGATCGTAGTAAATTTACTACGTTTTTCCGGAAATTTTTAATATCATCACTCTGCTTGAGCTAACATCTACTACGATTTTTTTCGTTGCTATTACTTGCCCAACACGGTCTGATATCACTGTTTTCAAAAATCCGCACATGCCAAAAAAATCGCTACAAAAAGTAGTATTTCTATAACAAAAAAAAACTGAATGTAAAAATCAAAGGTATCTACCAGCAACAGGGAAGAAGCCGCTCAGTTTAAATGATTGCAATGATTTTTTAATGTATTTTTTTGTACTTTTTTTTTAAATATACATACATATTTAGTTAGGAAAATTTCTAAATTTACTACGGAAATTTTGGTTTTGATACGCTTTTTTCTATCATTTACTACGATATTAGGTTTTCAAGGTTCGAACCCCGGTTGTAATGCAATCGAGCAGCAATCAAAGAGAGCAAAAATGGATTTTCCGTCTTTAATTATTATTAACTAGTTCCAAGTTTTTTTTTATATCGACACAGTTGCAAATACCAACTATCAATGGATAATGCCCTGGAATCGTATTCAAAATACTTACTCATATGATCAAAATATTGATAATTTTTTTGTGCCCCTACAAGAACATATACTGAAATTACTTATAAAATAAAATATTTTTTTAGAGTAAAAAACAGGTTTTTTTATCCTTAATCTAATATATCAAATTCACCACCCAGCACCGGTTTCAAGGAATGTTCACTTTTTAAATTTTGTTTTTTTACTCTTGCAAGTAAAAAGGAAGGAACCAGTTTTATATATCATGAAAATTGAGATGTAGAACATGGCTAATCGATTGAAATAGATTTCATAGGTTTAAAATCGATGGGGAACATGAATGTAGTCCAAATTTCAAATTTGATTAATATCGCAATCCATAACTGAGCGATTTTATTATTTTACCTTGTCAGGTTTAGGGTTAAAACCCAATTTCACAGTATAAATTTAAATTTAATTTAAGTTAATTATAAATTCAAAATTAAATGTGATTTGACTTTTTGCGGTTTTCACTTTTCCCCATTTTTCTTCCACTTATTTTACCAAATTCCGGGACAAATTGCCATAATCTAAAAAATTAACGGGATTTGCATTTTCCCCCTAGGCTGGACTCAATTTTTTGTATAATTTGTGTATACATAGTTTATAAATCAACTTTTAAAAAATATTTAATTTGCCCAAAATAAAAACAACAAGCGTTGTTTTTTTTGTTCGTTTTATTTCGTTTACTTTTCCTGTTTTAAATTCTTCATTATATTATAATATAAAAGTAATAAAATTTCATAAGATCCGGGAAAATTGTTGCCCCCGCAGGACATTTATAAATTAATGAAGAATCTGGGATTTCCCGGTAAAAATGTGACATTTGGCAACACTACTTCCACTTCTTTATGAAGTTGGTTGACGTTAAGTCAATGTAAATACAGTAATATATCGATTTATATTTTTTCCACTAACATCGTTTTGATTTGCATCTCTATTTCAGATCTCGAGCTACCCGAGTGATGTTACAAACATTTTTCTTCAAGAATATTTCGCTTTAGGAGTTTTTCTCCTCAATTTAAATTGAATTTTGTTGCGTCGAATATTTTTGTATCGAACCTCGCAAATCTGGATATCACTGTAAACACAAACGAAATGGATTCTTTAGCTGAGCCTTAAGCAGCATTAACAAACCAATATTCCGATTTTCCTCGATTTAGACAAAAATTACCTAGGTGCTCTTTTCCTCTTATACACTCTTTTTTTTTTTTTTTTTTTTTTTTTGAATTCCATAATCGGCTCTCCAATAGGGCAATATTACTAGATTCAATACATTTTTTATGTGTCCTCCAAATGATAAAATATTCGAGAAAAAAAATATTTTTTCGAGTCTTCTAAGTGGACATCTGCCACCCTACTTTTCCCCCTTAATTTGAAGATTGCTCTTTCTTTTTATTAGCATTTGCATTTCAAAGCAAAAAAAATGTGATGTTTGGTTTTCGCCTTGATGTGTGTTTGCTACTTTTTTTTTTGTCTGTGTATGTATGAATGTAGTAGATGGCGTGCAAAATGCAAATATTATTAGCATTAACGTCTTCAACAATTCTCTATCAAAATGGTGTTGAAACGCATGCAATGTTCGTATATACATTCATACATACATACATATATACATTACATTAGTGGCGTAGCCAGAAATCAGTTTCGGAGGGGTAAATCGGATAAAATTAAAAATAATTGTTAATATTTGTGATTGATAGCACTATCCAACATTTGGAGAGATTTTGAGATCACAGATTCCGAATTTCGATACAGAATGTCTAGACATTAAAGATCCGGTAATGACGCGTACTATGTTTTTATACTGTATTTCTATAAAATCTAAATACTTTTTATTTAAGAATATTAAGAATAAGGATTTAGAAAATCCTCCATATACCTTCATCATAATTTTGCTCCTTGCAATTACAAACATAATGCAAAAAGAATTTTTGAAACCGGATAATGTTTATTGAGGTCACAAGAGGTTCAAAGTTTCGACCATAATTTATTCTTTTTATACAATTTTTGCAGAATTTCTGAAAACTTACAGCACCCTAATGTAACATCTTGCTGCACCAATAAACATCATCCGATTTCAAAAATTCTTTTTGTATTATGTTTGTACTTGCAAGGAGCAATAACAAAGCTGTGGAAATTGAAAAAATATATGAAGAAAAAATGTTAAAAAATCTTAATTTATGGTAAAAACTTCGGAATTTTCAAGACTTTTTTGAAACCTGAACCAAGCCACAGGTCTTTTGTCCATCCGGATGTGTAGAAAATCAATTTGACGCCATTTTTTACTACTTTGCAGGTGCCTAAAATGTCCCTTCATTTGCTCAATTTTGTTACATACTGTAACTAATCGATTTTTTTATATGTAGTTAGCACTGAACAGGAGGTTAAAAATACTGAAATTCTAAAATCGATTTTCAACTAACACCCTAATGTAAATTTTTGATATATTTCCATCGCAATTGTTTTGTTTGCTAGATTCACTTTCTCCACTACTAAAATTATAAAACAATAATGTAGATAGATTAGTGTAAAATGAAAAAATATTTACATTTTTGCTATTGTCAGGGCGGGATATAGCCTCTTCCTCTCCACCCCCAGACTACACTACTGCATTGCACTATTTCATGGAGCTGTATAGTTAGAGGTATTCTAAAAAAAAGTAATTAATTGCATGTTGAGTTAGTTTAAACTGCGTGTTTGGTGGGTGGATCGAGACACACCCGTAACAAAAGTGTTATTTGTAAATTAAATTGTTTAGTTTAAATTTTAACTACATACCTAGTATTTATTAACTCGCTTAACTGAATTTTAACTTTATGAAATTTCGCAAGTCTCTACATAAATTTATTCTATATTGGTTATCGATTGCTTTGAGTTTAACTTGAAAATAAATTTATTTAAGTAGTTGGAAAATGCTGTAACAGCCTGCAGCTGAAAATATGGCGAGAATTTATTTATTTTTCACAAGCGTGTATCATCGGAAAATGTTGTATATATGCGCGTGTGTGTTCTGTGTTAAGTAGCACATTGCAACCTGTTTCGAAAACAATAGTATACTCCACTATTGGCTCTTAATAACGCAATCTATATTGTTCAATTTGACTAAATTAAGTGTAACACATTCTTTGATAAGAGCACACACACACACACACACACAAACACCTATACACATTATGTTTCGGTAGCATGAAAGACGGACCACTTGTATGTAACGCAGTAGAAATACAAAAACCCTCTTATCTTAAATGAGAATCTGACATGTGGCGCAAAGGTTATGTTTGTTTTTCTATCCTATGTTTTTCTACTTGAAATAATACTTTCAAATAAGACACTTATACATATCTCTGACTCTCTGACAAAGGCAACCTGCTGTGCCAACAAAGCAAGTATTGCGGGGTAGGTACTAGTGCCAATACGGCTAAGGTACAAAAAGTTGTTCGAAAAATTGGGCACCTGTTTGTCCACTTGAAAATTGAAAAAATTTTGTACGGATTTTATGATTTTTACACACCATTATTTTTAGATCTCATAGAATACAGGCACCTACTTATTATAATCCTTGCTGTAGAACTGCAACTTTCTTCTCACTTGTGCGGTTTCATTGAAATTTTCTTTTTTATATTTTACAAAAATAACACTCTGCAACAAATTGCAACTTTGTTTTGCGTCAAGGACCTTATTTCTACAGTGATCATAATTTTGAGATCAAAATACAGAACAAAAAATAAGACAAAATCAATTGCAATTTTCAATTTATACTTATTTATTAAAAATAATTTCCCATTCTTGCAAAACAATAAATATTTCTTTTTAAACTTACTCAATTGAAAAAATTCCTCCTCATTCTATTCATAAAGCTTTAAGATTCTTCCTAACAATTAAAACAAAATAACAAAAACGTAGCGGAAACACTGCATTATTCATTGATAGAGGGTGAGTTCAGTTTGTTCTGTTGCTTAGGGTCCATTTACATAAATATTTTTTATTGAATAATTTTAATTCATATTCAAGAACTTGTGTGGAATGCACCGCAAATTCAGAACACATGCTAAAATACAGAACATTTCTATGTTGTGTATTAAAAACCAAAACGAAGCCACCAAATACAGTAATGTTCAGTATTATTCAGAACGGATGGTCTCCGTCTTTATACATTATCTTATTATTATTCACCTAGATTGTATTTTTCAAACTAAAGTGTTGCAGGAGTTCCGGATTATTCCAATTCTCAATTCGCCTGCACTTAATCACGATAATAGACCTCATAGAAAACTTATGATCCATATTATCGATTTGAATATATTTAACCATAGATGCTGAAAGGAGCTAACCAACCATTGGTGCAATTGAACCGGGCCGCCTGAATGTTGGGGCACAAGAATCAAGCGAGCTATGCTTTTTATTTTCTGCTCGTCATTTTTTTGGTTGGCAGAAGGACGCCAAAAAAAATTTCGCATCAGGATCCCAAAATCCCTTTATAATATTTTCGTATTCCTTTTTATTTATTTTGTAAAAGATAAAAGAAAATTTGGTAATTTTTTAATTTGCTATGCTGTAATATGGTGCTCAGACGAAATAATACAATTAAATTTAAAAACGAAAATTGAAAATAGCTGTATAATTATCTTTAGATTAATCATACGCGTCTAAATGTAACTTCATTTGCTTAGGTTTTTTGTTTTGTTACTGAACTAAATTAGTTTTGCTACAACAGCAAAATGTTTGAATATAATCTCAAAAACTAATAAAGCAAAACTTCTTTTCACTATTCAGGTAGGTATGCATTAACCTCTAAAATTAGTCTCGAAAACCCGAAAACGATAACTCAATAGCCGGCAAGGTTTATGACAGTGTATTTTGTTATACATAGAGAAGAGGGCCTCAAGAACCCAAACTGAATAAGATATCTTAAAGAGCTATATATTGTATGAAAGTACAATAGGTTGGGTATCTTTTGGCCACAGAGAAAAATTTTTATTTTGCACACAAAAACTTTTTTCAGTATATTTCAAAATTTTTAAAAATTTCGATTTTCAGAAAAGTGGCCAAAAGTGGTAAGATGGACTCACTTGAAAATGTGAAAAATCAAAAAAAAATTAAATGTAAAGATTTGGAAGCCAATTTTCTATTTTTGCATTATATTTATTCAGAGAAAAAGTCAGAATCATCTGATTTTAGCGCACTCAAAGTGCAGTTCTCTCTTATACTCATGGAAAAAAATTATATTAAGTCATATTTATCTCTCCGAGATCACAAATTTAGATAAGGTTAACAGAAGGCTTAATTACAAATATCCTACGTAGAATCGAAAAACTATAAAAAATACAGATTTTTTTTATATTTTACGATATCCATTCAAATTTTTGGACACTTTAGTCGGAATTCCGTAGAGCAAAGGGAATAATTTATCACAAGAAAGCCGTAAGAACTTAGTCGATTTTAAGAAGTCAAACAATGATCCATTTAAAAATAACTTTCTCTCGACTCAAAGATAACAAACTACTAAACCCGTTTTGGTTTCCGTACTAAGATTACAAAAGTGTGCCACTCCAATGCACCTATGTATGTATATATCATGAAATAAAAATGAAATTATGTTATTTCTTGAACCTTATCAATAATTTTTCAGGTTTTAATTTATATTTGATAAAACTATCAATCCTGCAATTAATCCCGGGATTGAAATTAGAATCCCAAAAGTTCCAGAGTGTTTCGGGATCGACATCACTTGTATGTATATATGTTGCTACCACATATTTGGACGCATACATACATACATATATCGTATGCATATATAAATATGCACACATGTATATACACACGACTGAACGTTTGACTTTATTTTATCTTCATGGCAGCAAAAATGAACTTTTTGCCCAACAGTGACATGTCACCTTTTTGCTCCTCATTAGAACACTAACGTCTGCTGCATGTAGGTTTCAAAGCAAACTGCATTATGACAAAGCATTAGCCCAATAAAAACTTGCGCGAAATTCCAACTTGCACTTTTGCATAATATTATTGTTTTTATAAAAGAGTACCACTTTCAAATTTGAAGTTTTTGCAGATTTGTGGAAAAACATTGGACTGTGAAGAAGTACGGGAATGTTTGTACAATGTACATATTAAAAGTGTGAATTGTGCATTTAAATGGTGTATAAAGATAAGCATCGATATGCGCTCCAAATTGCTGATATAAAAACTGGCGAGAAATCGGTGTAGATTTTGAGAAATGGATTTAAGCACAGAAGTTGAAGCACAAAGAGCAACCGTCTTCTGTTTTTAAGCATTTTTATGCAGACTTACGTCAGTCTAATTACACAAGACAATTATTTGATAACTTATTAATTTTTTCTCTCGAGACAACTATTTACATATACAGTACACCGCCAAACCATTAGAAACACCACAAATTTCCTTAAATTTTGTTAGTAAATGCAGAGGGTTTTGACAGTTTTAAAAAGATTTTGCCAAACTTTTTTTTGGGAACTGCTTTCTTATGACAATTTGGGACCAATCTGTCGAGTAATAATGTAAAAGTTATTCTTAATGTGGAAATTTAGTTAACTTTTTTTTAAAAATCCAAGGATTCGTTTTTGGATAACAGAAAGTTTTTGCTTTGACTTCCAAAATTATTTTTTTATTTGCACTATAAGTGCATAGCTGTTTCTACACAATTGCATTTTCACCTCACTTCATATGTATGCCTCCAGGGATCTGCGTAGCCGTAAAGAGACGACATAAAAAACATAATTTCCCCCTTATTTTATTCGCACCATTTCATCTTTCCACAATGTGTTATTAGAGCTAAAACTTTGTCATTGTAGTCTATTATCTTTATAGAATTAAAACCAACAAAGTTTTCAAACAATAACAAACTACATTTTTTTGAGTCTCCTTTTTAAGAATATTCGGGGAATATTTATGCACTTATGGTACAAGCAAAAAAAATTTAAAAATGGCCAAGGTTTACACTTATTTAAAGAGGGTTAAACTTCTTCATTATTACTTATTACATAAAATGTCACTTAAGAACTGTTCCCGAAAAAAAAGTGTGGCAATATCTTTTTAAAACTGTTAAAACTCACTGCATTTACAAACAAAATTAGAGGAAATTTGTGGTGTTTCTAAGGGTTTGGCGGTATACTGTATTATTATATGATGTTTATTTGAAATATACCACATCCCCATCTTCGATGTTCGGATATACCATTAAATTGCAATTTCGCTTTCACTTAATAATGGTGTAAATAAGAGTAATTCCGAGTATGGTATTTTCAGGCTTTTAGGAAAAATTATGGACCAAAATACACTGCAATATACAACTCCCTCTCATTCAACTGAACATTGCTAAAAAGAAATGCTGTAGCAATCATTTCATAATTTCATTTGATTTAACTCGATGATTGCTCAAATTTTGCCTTTAATTTGAAACTTTGCTGCAATGTGGTGACCATCATAATCGCTTCAATTACGTTTCGAATAAAACAATATAATACACATATGTACGTATGTATGTGTGCAAGTATTTGTAATAAAAGCAAAGTACCTACATATTTCCCCTGCAGTAATTGCACATTAATTCCAATAAAAGACACAAAATGGACGGGGCCGACCGTGAAGTAGACGCTTGTTTATGAAATACAATAATTTCAAATTGTTTTCCTTCAATTAAGTCAAATGTGGTTAATGCGGACATGATTCCTACTCTGGAATTGCTGACTTGAACGCGACTTCATTTTAGGCTTGGCTTCGTTACATATTAAACAGTGTGCGTAAATACAGATTTGCAGTTAATTTTTGGGTTATAGTAAATTAAAAAAGTTTCTGGCATGAAAGTATCTTATTTCGCGCTAATGAACTTGTACAAAAACGTGTTTTTACACTTCTGTACACTCGCGGATCCAAGGGGGAGGCGGGGATTGGGTCATGTATTTTTGTCAGTGTTGATATTTGAATTTTTTTAAAGTACCTAATTTCTGCATAATTCAAATGTGGATGAGCTCAATAGTATTTGCCGATTTTCTCTAACACGTCGAATTTTTCGTAAAATCTTTTGCTTTTACTATATATGTATGTGGTATTCTGTGTTTTGAAGTAACAATATATGTATGTGCATACCTACATGCATGGTATACCAAAAATATTGTATTTTCAATTTTATTTTGTTTAAGAAAACTATTTAACTGAAATTCAGTAGTAATTAAATAATCGAGTGCTTTTCCTGTTATATGGATTATTTTATTTTGCTATAAAATATTACAAATTATGTAAAATGTACACACAAAAAAATTAAATTCGGCACTTCACGTTGTTTATTTTATAAAAAAACGTAAGGCTCCGCGGGAATATGTGAAGTTTTGAAAAGATTGAAATGCTTCAAAGTCAAATCATTTATTTTTGTTTTTTAATTTTCCTTTTTTTCTTTATTGAATCTTCACTAAAGAACTAACAATGAGTATGCGAATCATAAACTATTCTCTTTAATTAATTTAAAAATTAAGTTAGAACCTGTTGTTATTTGCGATTTTATTCTAAGGGCTCCATAAAATCGAAAAAGATTGAAGACCACTGCACTAAGGCAATAAAAAGAAAATCAAATTGAGACCAAAAATAAAATCAATAAAAATAAAATCAAAGTTGATTGCATTCAATCATGACGTCACAGAGTTTTAAAAACAAAACAAAAATCACTTTACACACATTTTTTCTCCTTATTAATATAAGTCTTTGTTTGGTAAATGAAAGTCGTTCACTAGGTTACATCGAAATCGAAACAATTTCGATTTTCAATTTTATCCTTAGTTTGTTCTAAGGCAGCGCAGGTGTTAAGCAAAAGTTTTTAATCCCAAAATATCCCTCCCCCTCTGCCCCCTTGCGTCCACTAGCGACCACGACTATGCGTGATGTAAATTAAAAGTTATCCAAACAAATACAACTTAGTTCTGTTCATTATTGTAAAAGCCGATGGTAGTACAATGCCAGTAGATGTCAACGACCAATCTATTTTTACCCACCACTCGCATTCTCCTTTTAAATTCATCTTTTCATCTAATTTACGTATATTTGACGTATATTTGATATTAATTAGAAAAACCCCCATTTCAGAAAATGTTTTTTGTTTGGAATTTGTTTTACTGGTTTTCAACCAAAAATATGTAAACTGATTTTCATCAGCCATGAGTTGATGGCTTGTGGTACATATGTATGTATGTGTATTGTGCATTTCTTAATTTGAGGCTGTTAGTTTGTATATGCCGTCGGTATATTTGTGATATATTGCTTGAAGTCTTACCTCCTCCTCCAAAACCTTGTCCAGGGAATAAGCCCGGTGGTCCAAACGGTGCCATTTGCCGTGCACCCGGCCATTGCACAGTTCCCCCAATACCCCCCCATGCTACTGCAGCTGCAGCTAAGGCGCTAAATGGTGTCGGCCTTATAGGCACATGTCCTGAGGCAGCTAGTGCGGCTTGTGATAGTATGTGCGGGGATGAAGGCATTGACGAGGACTGACCCTCAGGAGATTTGCTGCAGTCGAGGCCATCTGGTGTGGAACGTGGCGAATCATCGGCGTTCATATCTTCAATGTCCACGATGGAGTCTTCTTCTTCGTCATGGTCATGATCTTGTTCGTGCTCATTCACCTCGTCATCATAGTCCAGTTCGGAATCGACGGAACTACCGATTGGTGAATGGCGTTCGTGCTTCGCCATTGCCGCCGTTATCGTCGTTTTGCCAACAACTGTTGATGCGAGATTTATGGAAGGTGGGGAATTGGCTGATGCTGGATGTGTCGATATTGATATATCTGGTGAGCTGGAGGCTAAACTTGATGGTGCTTCGGAGCCGACGGCGGCTGCGTTCAGTGCGTGCCGTATGTGATTTGAAAGGTGTGGCGGTAGATGTGTCGTTGTTTGTGAATTACCCCCACTGGTGGCAACGGCCTGTTGCGCCAGTTGAGCATGCGCCGCTGCTGCTGCGTGCAGGAGATGGGCATGATGCGCTACAGCGGCGGGATGAAAATGCGGATGGTGTGCAGCTAGGGGTGAGGCGGGTGAAGAACCTTGTGACAAAGGTGATGTGGTGGAAATCGGTGTTGTAGTGATTGATATGTTCCTAGTTTCTCCATGCATACTGCCATTGCCGTTATCCGGTATTGATATGTTTTGAGTGGGCGATCGCGGTCGAGTGTCCGCCAGCAAAGAAGCGACGCTGAAGTTACTCAAACGAGAGTTCGACTTGTGCAATTGTTGATGATGCGGATGCAAGTGTTGCAAGTGCTGATGATGGGCTAAGAGTAAAGCAGATGGTGAAGTGGGACTACTGTTGATATTGCCTGAAGGACTGACGACAACAGTGGTTGTAGTGGTCATGGCGGTAGCTGTTTGCGGTGGTACCGTCGGGCTTGTCATAGTTGTGCGTAAACCAGTGACAGTCATTCCTGATGACAGTTTTAACATGTATGCGTGTATTTGATTAGTGTTGTGGATTTCTGTTAAAACTAACTAAACTGAGCTGTCGCAAATTATGAACAGAGCAAACGGTTTTTTTTTTTTTTTTTTGTTCCCGTATTATAAATAAAACTTGTTTTCTTGATTCATTGCACTCTTCTCTATCAATCGCTCGTTTCAATTTCAATTCAATAGAAACTTTTTCTTGCGATTACAAGTATTTATTTAATATTCACTGCCGACGTCGACGCCGATTCACTGAGTTTGATGTATACACAATTCCCGAATGTATAATTTGTTTTAATTATTTTTTAATTGTAATTGCTTTCTTAATTGATAACTCAAGCTTTCAAATCTTAAAATATGCAGTTATAAATATATATGTTTTTTTTTAAAACGCACGTATGACCTTAACACGTCCTCTTGAGATCACGACTGGTCTACAACTGAACTAATTCACCAACAGTCATTGGAAGTCTCGGTTCATTCACACGCACATATATTATGGATTTTCGTTTGTTCATTTCTTCTTTTTCATTCTGCTTTTGGGTGCCATTCGTTGTACTCACTCGTTCACAACTGTCAATTGAGGTGGTTTTGATGCTCAGCCAGTTGCATGCCGCGAAGGAGAGTGCGAAGCATACATACGATGTGTGGTTCACTCACTCTCACGAAAATTTGGAATGTATAAGCGGAATTGTTATTGGTTTAGCTGTTTGTGTATTCGATTGTGTTAGCCACGCTTCCTGTACTGCTCTCCAGCATTAGCGCCCTTTATCTGTAACACATACATAGATTCTGGCACTCTGTCATATCGAAACGTCAATAACAAATTTTCTCTTCTTTGACTGTTATTTTAATCCACGCCCTCTTTTATCATACACACACATTGCATTGGAATTAACTTCAAATACACCACCGAATGTATTCCAGTGTGGTGAATTTAACATTTATCAGCACCAACAGGGGAAGCACCACATAATTGCACTCTTGTTGTTGTGTTGTTGAAACAGTTTTCTCGATTGTTGATTGACGCGATATGTAAAATTTCAATAAAACATAGTGGCCTGGACATAATGGTAGCTATATCTTCATCTCTTTTTATCGCATGTGTATTATTGGCTGTATGTATGTAGGTCTTTCTCACAATTCAGAATAAGATGCTTTTCTTGAAACCATTATTGCTACTACTATTGCTATTCTTTAGCTACAAAATTTAAACATTTTTTTGGCAACAGTTATTCCCTCAATATATGCGCGAGAGTAGAGGGGACGGAGGGGTTTTTCGAATACTCAGCCATTCACGTCTACTCAGAGGAAAAATTGAAAAAAATTGAGGGTAATATTTTCGATTTGCTTGGAAATACGTGAAATAAAAAAACCTAATTATGTAAAGATTATTTAAAGATGATGAAGGTGTAAGATCCATGAAGCAAAATCGAAAAACAAATAAAACATACTTCCAAGCCCCCAATATTTTTTCCTGACTACGCCACTGTTCTATAGATAATTTTACTTAAGACTTGCTGACGACTTAAACAATCTTAGATGCAACACTAACCAAGATATCTTAGGTTTTGTTTTAGCAAATAGCCTAAGATGGACAAATTTTGCCGTAAAATATCAAAATAAATTATATAAATCAGAAGTCAACTTTTAAAAAGCCGGTTGTTTTTAAAAGCTCTATTCTGATGGAGCAATCAGAATTTATAAAATATTTTTAAAATCAGAAAAATTTGTACATAGATTTAAATGAAAAAATTGGAAAATTAGAATCGCTCCAATCCTAAAACATGGTAAAATTAACCAATCGAAAATAGTTACTTCAAATTTTACCGAAAACAAAAATTTAAATGTAATGTAACGAAACTTTCGCCACAGTAAATCTAATCAAAAAATGTAGGTTAATGTCTGGGTTCGGATCTTGGGAATCAACGTAGTAAATGATACAAAAAAAAACGTCGCAAAGTAGCATGCAAAGTAAAAATCAACTACGATTTCTTACATTTAACTATTGAAATAGTTGATATAGTTGAAATAGCAGTAAACTAACCAATTTGAAATAATAAATTTAACCAACCTTAATAGTAACATTTAATTTTTACATCAACAATTTATATACATTGATCGTGCTTTAAAGTAGACAATTTTTGTTAAAATTTTGGGGTTGCTCAGCTCCAGCTCCGCTCCAACCTCTTAAGTATAGCTCCGACTCCACTTTGTACATACAAATCAAATACAGATGTATTTTTATTATTTAATAACAAAAAACATAAATGATAAAACATTATTCAAGTGCTTGCCAAAGTATTGCAATTGTAATTAATATTACAGTGGTTTGACTGCGAAAAAATTATTTTTTTGACGCGCCGATATTAGAAATTTTTTCTTAATTTCTAATTTCTTTAATAATTTATTTCATTAGGATATTAAAAAAATATTGGAGAAATTAGCTCAATAAATAATTATGGGTAAGCTGTCGAAGTTGATGAATGCTAAACACAAAGTGCTAGCATGCATTTTGAAGCTTTTTTCGGAAGCTTTTCTTGTTTAACTATAGTTATAATCTTAAAACTATTTTCTTTATATGGGGTGTTATATATGAATAATGTATTTCATAAATAAAAAAAGAACGAGAAATTTTCTGAAAAAAATTTGGTTTTTAGAAACTTAAATTTCAAGATAGTTTCTTAAGTTTGGTGGACCAGGTCTACCTTGCGAAGGTGTGCGATATATTCTAGTACATATATAAAAATGTAAAATATAATTTCTTAGCTAAATAACAAAAAAAAATTGGCTGCGGATAGCTGTGGACCCCATTTTAAGTTTTTGTAAAAAAAAAAAAAAAATATAAACAAAATATGAAACAAATCGAAATCTTGAAACAGTTAAAACAGGTAAAAAAATTTAAAAATTGGTGTATTAATTTCTGTCGTTTTTATATAACTCAGAGTAGGAAGCAATATAAGTAAATATACACTGGCGGCCACAAAAACCGCACCAGTTGTAATACTGCTGCAATTTCGGTAATATTTCCTAACTTTGCCCAAATTTCCCTTCCCTTGTAAAGGAGATTCCCTTGTTTATGTTTTAAGAATGTATTTAAGTGGAATGCAAATGAATGGAATGACTATGGAAGACAAATACGAGAAAAAATGGCGTAACCTGAAAGACAATCATACGCAGAAAACCTTTCGCAGAAAGAAACGAAAGTTCGGTCTGAATGGGAGACGATCAGCTAAAAAGTCGTTATTGACGAAATGGATGGAAACAAATCTCCTGGCATCGACTAAAAACTACAGCAATTGAACTCTGACAGACTCGAGAAAAGTTATATAATCGGGTAAATTAAACTCAATTTTTTATGCGCATTTAATCTTCAGTATGTGCGTAGCTCAGATATAGAGCGAAAATAGTCAAATTCCCACAAAGTCATATGGCTTGAATGGATTTTTCCTACTATATCTGGGGTCCCTTATGCTATATTAAAGGGGATGTGAACTCCCAAAAATATGGCTAAAATTTTATGGAGCAATTGCTGTAAGCCAATTGTGGTGCGCTTTCGCTCATTAATGACCAGTGTGGTCAACTCAGCACTTTTTCCGCTAAATTTAGTGCGTTTTGAAAATTAAATGGCGGAAAAAAGTGATTTAGCGGTCAGCGGGTTTTTAACGCGTTTTTCAATTTAAAAGACACTAAATGCTCCTCTAAATAATCCATTTCCTGAATAATTCCAACAACATTTTTTATCGAAACAATGAGCAATGAACTTATTTAAAATTAAAGTTCGTAACCGTAAGTCACTCAATTCAAAAAATTCTTTACTTCATTTAAAAAATGGATTAAAACACCAAAACTCATTTTGTGGAAACTACAAAATACTTGATGACGTAAATAAAAAGCATTAGTGTTCAGAATGCTTCTGAGTTCAGACTAAAGAGTGTGTTATGGCCTGAAGAAGCTGATAGTAATGAAGAGAATATAGATTTCGACATCGATATGAGATAGTTATAAATTATTACTCTGTATATTTTTTTATGATCATAGTGTATAAAATACTCTTTTTCCATTATCTTATTTTACTTAGTTTTCTTGTGATTGCATAATTTAGAAATGCTGTGAATTAAAAACTTTATTTAATTAATTTTCTTTTTAATACAGCAGAATACCGAGGGACCAGCAATTTTTAACGAATTACAGAGGTTTTCGATTTAACGAGATTTCGATTTAACCCTTTCACTCCCGAGTTTTTCCTCAAAATCTGGTTGAGTTTCTTCAATATTTTATGCAAATATTAAAATAAATTTAAAAAAAATAATATGTCCAGGACTCTTAATCCTTACAGTTGTCCTTAAGTTTTCCAATGGGGCATAATGTCTGCTATAACCTTTGTAACCAGGAATTATAGCAAAGCCAATTTACGGCAATGATTTACTGCATGTATACAATCCACTCATTGACAGCCAGCATCCGTATTTTAAAGAAAACTCAAATAAAGTGGAAACCGTTTCTCCCATTTTACTTAAGTTTTCGAGCATTCTTGTGATATACAATCCCTGGGTTAACGAGGTTAAAATAAGAAAAATACGAATTAACGGTTTTGTAGTTTAAGGCTATTCTCGCGTACCTTGTCATAGTTCCATAGAATTTTGCTTTGCATTAGGAATTATAAGAAGTTGTCAATAACCAATTTCGATTTATATGAGAGTTTAAACAGACCTTGTATTGAAAAATAAATACAAATTAGCGATGGGACCAAAATGTGTAGAATTTTTGCGAATTAAAGCGATTTTTTCAAGGGTCCAGCAGTTTGTTACGGATTTAGCGGATTTTGAAAAACAAAAGTTGGCTACACTGTTAATGACGTTATTTTTCCGGACGACTTCTGCGGCATATCATCGCGCCAAATTGGCAAGGTTTAGTTAGCAATTAATGCCTAATGTTTCATAACTTTAGAAATAGTAAAAAAGTTAGATTATTGATCTTTATTTGTTTGCAGATTAAAAACGTTTTCGATGATGTTAGAATTTACTGGCGGGAATGATCAAGTCCGATAGAGCACCTCTGTTAAATAATGAAACGGAAAGTTGTTCAAAACATGCCAAAGAATAAAAACCCCTAGTTGGAATTCTAAAAAAAGTTTAGTATTAAAAAAATATCGAATGATATCCTTAAAGTGGTTGTCGACTCTATGCCATTTAAGATAACGGCCATAAGAAAGTCTAAGAGGGGGGCACCATCAAACTAAACAATTTTGCTTATGACTTTATTATGAAACAAATTAATCTTAGTTTACACCTTCAAAAAATAACAAATATTTTTATTTTTACATACTTTTAATTAATACCCTCAAAAACGTGAAATTTCATCCATATATTTGTTTTAATTAAAAAGTAATAAAATTTGTGTGAATGTTTAATGTTTCTTTTGCAATTTAGTTCATTTTATTCCCGAAAATAAACAAAAATTACATTCACTAAAACAAAATCAGGTTTAGGTCCCATTTTAAACGATCTTCTTGAAATTGGTGGGTGGTGCGGTTTTTGTGACCGCCAGTGTATGTCTAAATAATAATAATATACAAATTAAATAAAAAGTAACACATTTAATTGCATGCGTGTAAAACAATTCTTTATGATCGTTTAAATTTTTTTTATCTAAAGTACCTGGGCGACCGAGTTCACTTTTGCGTCTTTCGAGTTTTCTTAGGGACGTCGAAGTTTAACATTATCTAAATACAAAAATTTCATCTAAATCGTTAGAACCGTTTCCGAGCTCTACTCAGATCAGATTTAAAATGTCTAGCTAGACCTATTTTGTATAAGTTATTGTTCTTAGTTTGTAAACTAAATTTTTTTTACATACTAAAATCATTAGACCTCTTCTGAAGTCCTCTAAATATGTCAGCGAACATAATGAAATCAAACTTTGGCAGGAGAATGATCAATCACATTGCGCGGGCAAGTCAACTTTATTGCTTTGATTGTGAAAAAACGGAGAAAAAGAATTTCCTCAGAAATGAGACCTAGCTGGATTGATTTTTCGCCCACGTAAATCTCGTTATGGTAAATATCATCGAAATCGTTAGAGCCGTTTTCGAGAACGCGATTACAAACATAGAATTCACGAATTTTTAAGAAAGAAAATAGTTAAACTTATTTTATTACGTACTTAGTCCTGCCATAAATTCTGTTATCCTGCATCAGAAATGTTGAAGCCCAGATCTGAATCCATTGGATTAATGTTTGTGATCAGAATTAGAGAGCATGGCCTGCAAAACACCTCATCGAAATTTGAAAAGCCTCAAGAAAGTATTGGCCCCAGCAGCGTTAGCGGCATCGAACCGTGCGTGTTTCTAAAGCCAAATGGCCGGACCGTTTAAAGGCCTGTACAAAAGTAAAAGGCGATCATTTCGAATGAACTTTTTTTTCGTATTTACAATTATAAACTAATTAAAAATAGTTTAAGTACAAAAAGTTTCTCCATTTAACTTTGACAGCGTTTTAAACTTGTAACAGAACTTATGGCAGGACTAAGTATGTTGTTTGTTACTTAATTTATTTAAGTAGTTATTTCCACCTCTTTATCACCTAAAAATCCGGCCTACAATGGTCGCAACGAATTGGCCACATATTTGGTTGCAAGTAAACATCGCCAGTACTTCCTCCGAAACAGCCATCCCCAGGTCATTTCTGAAATAAATTTGAACAATTTCAATGAGTTGTTGAAGCGTGTGTCGTCCCATTTTTATTGAAGAAAAGAGAGCGCAGTGGTTGCCAGAGGGCTATTCAAAATTAAACCTCTAATTGAAAAGCTGTATGCATACGAATAAAAGCAAACAATATAAATTTTTATTTGTAGTGAAAACTTTATCTGAATTAGTTTCTGAAGGTCGAGACTCTGGACAAAGAAAAATTTGGAATCCAGACGAATCCCGACCGTCTGGCAGCCCTACATCACTAGTATTTATGCATATATGAATTATTTTACACATATCTTTGATTACCACAGTACAATTTATTATTAAGTTTGTCTATTTATATCTCGAACAATTATAACAATTAATTTTAATAGTTTTGGGAAATTATTTGAATAAAGATACCATAAATTAATTAAAACTGTATACATAGTCATAAGCTAAACGCTTGCTTCACACACCAATGCAATTTACATAAAAATATCCTAATGAGCATCTACACTTGACTGCAGTTTTAAAAAATATTAATATTGAGCTTTCCTTTCGAGAATTACCTGTGATATTACATAATATGAATTCCTTGATTTGAACCAAGTAGATAACAATACTTGACAGCATACCTTAATGACAGTAAAAAAATAAACTATATCTCCAAGATAGCGATGACGGAATCTTCAGAGGTTTGTACCAGAGTTTACTGGGATTCATGATCATGTCTACATAAACACTTTCCTATGTATGTGTACTTTTGAAGCAATACCGCCAAATGAAATACATATATGGTATACGTAGGTAGTGTCCGACAGAATAATCGGCTTCGGCTTCGGTTCTTCCACTATTCGGCCTAAAATTGCACCTCCGGCTTCGGCAAAAAATGGCCGAAGTTTTGGTCGAAGTGTTTTGCCGAAGCCGAAGATTATCAGCATTTTATTTTACAATAGTTTTTACTATTGATTGGCATTAAAAATTTATACAAATAAATAAATGTGAAGTGGTTATATAAAGTATTTACATTACAATTTCTGTGTTATATTTTCTCCGTTTGCTTGTTCCATTTTTACTTTTGAAGTAACCCAAAGATTTACAACCGTACAAACAGTAACCAGTGATTTTTTTTTTAACGAACAAGAGGCAGCAGAAGCAAGCCAAACTTTTTTACTTTTTGAGGAAGACTTGAAGCGTATTGAAAAGAAGCGTGAATTGTTAGAAAAGCCGATATTTTCCATTACTGGCGCTTCACTTCTTTTTTTGCTTTCAAGTAGGTCAAAAAAATTGAAAATTGTTTTGGCTAAAATCGCTCTAGAATATACATATGTGAACTTTGCATGCATATTTGAACTTTGAAACTAGTTTTTCTCAAAACAGCATTTTTCGAAATGGCTGCCATATCTCCAAAACTAATGAACTGATTGCGCTTAAATTTTCATCGTATCTTCAATGCATCTGTAGTTCTACTCCGTCCGAACCAGGATCATTGTGATATCTCTCAATGTTTTTTATTTAAATTAAAAAAAAAGTTAAAAAAATGACAGAAATCAAATACTTATTTTCAAAACTAGATAGATAAAAATACAAACTTTTAATGACTTAACTAAAAGAACATAAGTACAACAAAACTATCCCAAAAATTGAATTTTCAATATTTTTACCTAACCCTCTAGCTCCCAAGCGTGTTTCTAGACACCCATCATCACAACGGGTTTAATTACCACCTTAATAGTTTTTTGTTGCCAATATGGAATTTCCCAAGCTTTTAAAAAAATGCATTAGTTATGTGTTATTATGATGTTAGCGACAGTCAAAGTCAAAATTTGTCAAAAACAAAAAAATTAATTATTTTGTTTGAATTTGAGATATAATTGAGAAAAAATAAATAAAATACTTCCCGTCATACCAGCCAGATAAAAAAACTAGCTGTGAGTAGTAAGTAGGAATTTGAATTTTTTATACAAAATATTTAGTTATTTAAAAAAAATTGCTAAAAAGTTTATTCAACAACAAATACTTTTAGGCACTCAACTTTTCCGGCTTCATAAAACCACGCTCATTAAATTTTTTAGGGTTTTGAGATCAGATTTGTGCTTTTTACATTAAAATTTATCAATCCCAATTTTTTTAAATCAATCAAAAATTTGGGAATTAGAGGGTTTATTCTGGTTCCGATTACAGGTCTATCAATTAATACGCTGATTCAATCTTTGATTTTAGATAAGCAGAATCATGGCAGCCATCGGCCAACTTTTTTTTTTACACAGGTCTCGTTGAACGGCAGTCGTTCTACAGATATATAGTCGATGTAACTGTATATTTTGACGTAAACAAATTTTTAAATGATTCTTGAAATAAATAATATTTGTCAGCTCCTTCGACAGTGAACAGTTATTTAGTGTTATTGGTCAGCTTTTAATTTGGAGTATCTACTATTTATATTTTTCTGTATATAGTATGTTTGTAAATAATAAAAAAATAGAAAAAATTTACTTTCATTGGGTTACGTTTGGCCAAATAAAAGACAAGAGATAATAGGAATCCAAAAATGGTAAGGGTTAGCATCAAAACATTTCGAAAATTAAGTGATGGTGTTTTATGCGATTTCCATAAAAATTGTGGGATTTCTACAAGTTAATTCAAGTGATCTTTATTGCTTTATGCGATTTCAATTCGGCTACTCTTATTTTCGAACGAAAAAACATAAAAAACTGGTCTCGAGTTGTCTCAAGTCAGTAGAAAAATAATAATTTTTTTAAAAAAAAATCTGTTTTAACCATTATGAGTGTCTTTATTATTTTCTGCTGTGTTGCTGCTAAAAGTTTTATTCGTAATTTTTGAGTAACCCAAAACAAAAATTTTGGCTACGATATTAGTTATTAGTAATTTTTGTGGGCAACCAAAAAAAATTATTTCTCCCTTGTGATGTTTAAATAATTATAACGGTTAAAAAATAATAGGCATCTGCAACTTTTTTACATATTTGCTTTTTTTCTTACACCATATTAACATTGCAGATCATAAAAATAATTAAGTTAAGAA
The DNA here is from genome assembly GCA_963691655.1 of Toxonevra muliebris. Lineage (NCBI taxonomy): Eukaryota > Metazoa > Arthropoda > Insecta > Diptera > Pallopteridae > Toxonevra > Toxonevra muliebris. The sequence continues at coordinate 857,367 of OY829327.1, read as the reverse complement.
TTTAGAACATAATACAATTCAAAAAACTCTGGAATAATAAAAAAGGAAATTATACAAAAGTTTGCATTTTTATGGTGTTATGAAAGTTCCACCGTGAATTATGAAGAGGTAAAAATTCTTGTCTTTGAAAAAGAAAATATTGAAATTCTGAAATTTGGAACCGAATTTACATTTATATTTCTTTATTTTAATTATTTTTTTTTTTTTTTTTGGAGAAACTAGTTGAATGTAGTGAAAAGAAATGTTGCAGCCGTAAAGGGGTCTTGGATTGCTGAATCCTATATATTACTCCAAGACACTGGTTCTTCTCAAAGTTCTCAAAGTTAATAAGATGTGAATGTGACGTAACTGTGTCTAAAACTCCAGGGTGCTTATAATAGAACTTAACGAACATGTAAGCCAATCGGCTGATTACTTTTTGAGTTACATTGCAAAAAGTTTTTTTTTTGAGAAAAAAGCGTTTAAAGTTTTCGGCATAGAAAAGTAATGTTTCGAGAGCACATCACTTTGATGACTCCTCGGCGGAGCTGGGTAAATTCAATTACATTACAATCCCAATTCCTTAGTAATAGAATTGATAAAAGTTTCAATTTCATTACAAGGAATTGTAATTGGCAATTAAAATTCCTAATAATGTTAATGGAATTGAAAAAATTTTCGATTCCATTACCGGGAATAGTATTTTGTAATTAAAAATATATCAATTCCTTAAAGGAGTTGAAAAAGTAATTGAATAGAAAGGAATTTATTTTTTAAGTATAATCAAGGACTTTCTTGGAATTAAATTAAAATTTAGTTGGAATGATTCCTCGAAAAAATCAGATGATAAATAAACAATAACAAACAAAAAAAAACTACTCAAATTTAAATTTTTCATTTTACCTTACTTCTCATGAGAAATCTCGGTTAAAATACGATAGTTTCTCACCATTCAATTAATTTCTCAACGTAAAAAATTTGTTTACAAAAATCATTTGTTTTTTATATTATAAATAATAAATGTTTACATAAATTAAACAATAATGATTTCTGTTTTCTTATTTGATTGATTGAAAATGCAACAGAATGCGTTGTCGATGCGTCAAAAGAGGAGAACTGTGCCAAGGCCGATCATCGGCTGTGGCGCCAACTCAGAAAGTAATGAAGTAGAAAATATTTCTTAAAAAATGTTTATCTGATTCAAAATCGTAATTATCTGTAATTTATTTGCTTTACATTTGCCTTAAGTTCTCTTTTAACAAATCTCTGCAAAAAGAATTTTAAGAAAATTTAACAATAAATACATTTTTTTTAAATAATAATGAAATTCTAAGAAATAATGCTTATCTAAAATTCCCATTCATAGATACTACCTTTTAATGTTTTAACTTAAGATGTTTAAATAATAAACAAATTCGATTAACAAATATAACTTTAAATTCTTTTTCATGCGTACTTACGAATAAAAATATTTAATGTTGCATTATGGTTTAATTAAATGGAAGCCTTCTAGCGTTTTCCGCAGATCTCTCCAAGACAATTAATGCCATATGATGTATTTTTATAATGCATTAATTTTTATTAATAATAGTGATTCTTAATTAAGGAAACAATTGCCCAACCTCAGGGCCGGATTTATAGGTAGATATTGACGCTCTAAGCAGTTTTAGTTTTGGCGTGCTTTTTGGGGAGTGAAGCGACAGGGGATAAATCGGTAACCATTAGGCTTTCAAACGCAAACCGAACCCACCTCTTTTTGAACCTGTATTCACACAAGAACCAGATTTTTTGGAGCGTTCGAGCTTAAGTTTTCAGGAGAATTTTAGACGACAAACTCCAGAGCACAATGGAAAATTTATTATTATTGATTTGGTAAAGTTGAAAAATGATAAAATATTTTGAAATGGTAGGAGCTCCATACCCTTACCTTTTGAGCTACCTTTATCGTTTGAAGCATCACAAGTGAATTTATCAGTTTCAGCTACACAAGTGAATGTGAGCCTGTGAGATTGAGCCTTTTCTGGATTAAAATTTATATTGTCCTTAAAAGTATAGGGGGTCCTGCCCAGTGAAAATAATGAAGTGCTCATAAATTGGGGAGAATAAACAAACAAAACGCTGTAAATGAACAACTGTTTAATTATTGCCGACACAAAATTACTATCTTCCTCAGTAAATTAACATACAGTCAACGTTCGATAATGTAAACATCCACTAACGTGAACAAATTTTTTCTCCATTAACTATTCTAAAACGTGAACAAAATTTCTTAAAAATGGTTTATAAATTTTCATGATTTTAATCTTAATTTCGGGAGTCCTTCAGATATGTTTACTACAAGAACTTAAGAGAAAGGGTAATATTTAAGGTAAAGATATTTCTGTGGTAAGATCATAAAGTTTCCATTATTTTTTTCAACAATCGCAAACGTGAACAATCTTTATTAGTTCACGGTCTCAAGCGTTGACTGTAAAGTAAAAGTAAATAGAACAGAATAGGAAAACTGTTGGTGTAGAGTAGGGGCGGCGTACTAACTATCAGAGATTCCTATATTTCGTAACCACATTGGTAAAAATTGTGCCTGAAATAAAGAAGGCGGTATAATATCTCTGAGAAAAGCATCTTGGCCCTACCATATACCCAAAGTTATGATTACATAGATATTTCTGGGGAGCGTAAAAAAGTACTAAATTTAGATGGAATTGGCTGTCACCCCAGCTCTTTTATGAAATTGCTAATAGATTTGGAAGGGAATCAATTATTATGTGCTGGGTCTTCTTTACCATCCATGGTAGTCTATCCTTGCAAGCGCATCCCTCGCGCTGCATTTCATTAATCAAATCACCAATGGTAAGGTGCTTGGGATTTGTGATTCGGTAATGATCCCGAACCCTAGTTAGCGAATTGTATTTTAATAGAAAAACTATAAATATCTGTTAATTAAATGGGTTGACGATGAGAAGAAAATGAGTTCTAGCGTAATCAATATTAAGCAAAAATTATAACTAAGAAATAGAATTTAGTTTTTTTTAAATAATATTGACTGAAAAAGCTGCATCTCGTGACGCTCCTAAAACGATAAAACACTGGAATGTTTGTAAAAATATAATTTATCATTTGCAATTTTTATTAGCAATTAATCTGTTTGCGCAAAAAATATAAACACAAAACAGCTGATAAGTAGATTTTGCAGAAAAATAAAACTTTAACTCTGTACTTTCCAAAAGAGATGAAATTTAACACAGCGATGTCATAGCGAAAATAATGCACTCGACTTTGTATTGCCCATTTTCAGGGAAACTATTGATCATTTGGAAAGAATAGTCCTTTTTCGATTACATTGATTACAACTGAATAAAGGTGGATTTCGTTCTCATTCACTTAAGAATGCAGTTGTGTAATGACCTAGAATTCATTACTCCCCGTCCAAAAATATGTGAAATTTTGGCAATGAATCTTAGATTACTTACATGCATTTGTTTTGATCAAAAAATTCAACGATTGTATACTGGTTTCTCGCTGGGTAGGTGTGTGTTATTATCATATTGGAAATGTGTGTTTATGTAAATATATTTTAAATTATTTCATACATTATATTTTATTATCATCGCAATTGCTATTGCATTACTACAGCGTCTTAAGAGTCAAGTTCAAAACGGAATCGCTTGAAAAATTAATAGTTTTATTTTCTTCACCATTTAAGTCATCCACATTGAATTAAGTGATTATATATTTCGAAAACGACGATTATGAGCGATTATATATATACTTAGTTGTATTTTAATGATGGTGATAACCTAAGCAAATAAGTGTCAATAGTATTTGTTAGATTGAAACTTTTTTGTTGAGTCGGCATATAATAAATTGCCAAAAATATTATTTTCAACTAATAATCTCTAGTCTCTGACTAAAATAAATTTAAAGCAATTAGAAAAATAACAAATTTCCAATTAAGACTTTATTAGTTTACTTTTATTTATTTTGACAGCTTTGTGCGGATGAGTGTGCCTACGCTATGCAGCTCAGCGGCATAGAATGAGAAAAATATAGCCGCCAGATACGTATAATAAAATTGTATGAGGTAAGTTGATGCTATTTCGTGATGAGAATATAAATATTAGCCTCTATATTAATTAAATTAAAAGAATTAAAGTAATATTGTTGTAGTGGGCCGATTATATTCATTTACCGAGTCCATGTGTATGTGATATTATGTAATATAAAAGAAAGAAAAACGCATTTAACTGGCACTGATAGATTTAAATTTGCTAATGAGTTTCTTTCAACAAATCCATTAACTTGTATTGCATTGTGGGCAGGCCGCACAGTGTCGCGAAGATGGACAAAAATACAAAAAATAATAATTAAAAATTAATATTTTTTTGATGCAGATCTGTTGTTAATACTCTAATTAAAACAGCTTTAAAAAGATTTGGGGGGAAAAAAGATTTTTGTGCCTTGTGGGCGTGTTCAAAGTCGAGAGTTTTCGGCTTGTTTCTTTTATGGGCAAAATTGGCTTTTGGAAGGCTCATCTTTAAAATGCTATAACTTTCTAGTTTCTCAACCTATTTTAGATTTTTTACTAAAATTTATTATTTTTTGTCTTTTGTCTTTCACTAAATACAATGTTTATTGAACGTAAGTTTTGCCAATTTAAAAAAAAGTTCTTCAGAAAATGCTATTATGGAAAACAAAAAAAATAAAAAATATGCAAGTTTCGGAATGCAGGAAATCTAAGCTTCGTAAGGCTTCCACCTAATTTTCAAATATGTTATTTTAGATGCAGTACCTTTAAAAAAAAGTATGGCTCAAAGTGCGTGAGTATTGCCTATATTCAAAAAATCGTATGTAGTTAATTTGCAATTTTCAACACTTTTGCGCAACAGCTGATTCACACTCTCAAAACCTACAGAGTGTGTTCGTGAAACGATGTATACAAATTTGCGCAAATGCGAATATGCAAGCTTAGAAGTTTTCATGAGGACCACTAGTATATTTGGAGTTTTTTCACCACCAGAGGAGGAAATGTAGATTATGGTTGTGTGAGGAAATAGAGAGGCATGTGATTTTCTTAATAACACTGCAAAACTGTGTCCAGGGATGGACATTTCATAACCACTGGTTACCTCCCCACCATTATTAAATGTTTTTGAAAATAAAATATTGAAATCTTTAGAGAAAAATGCGTTTAAAATTCCAAAAGCAATGAATTTTCGTAGAAATTATCGAATTTTAGGAGATAATCTTAAAATGTTGATTTTTAATTATTTTTTTTTTTTTTAATTTCTCCAACAAAAAAGAACTAATGTTTCCCGACAAGGGGCCACTCTTGGACCCGTTGGTAATTGCATCTAATTTCTTGTATTTATACATCAGTATTAATTAGGAATATTTCCTCCCCATGATAATCTCCCCCGAAAAAAAATCCTGGCTACGGCCCTGTGCTGCAGGCTATGTGGAACGATGCATCGATACATTATTTTTCACTCAGCACGTTCCTGAATACCTAATCAAAAAATACTAAATGTAGGGAAAACTGGTAACAAACTGTCACAAAAAATATACTGCTGGGTAAAAATTTGTTCTTATTTCTAAAAGTTCTGAAATTTGGATCATTTGTACATAATATCAGTGGGGATCATTGAGCCAAAAATGATAACGATCACACCATTACCACGCCCATCTCCCATACAAGTGAAAGTGCGATGTTCCCTTGCAATTTTATATAACGAAGAAGCAATCTTGAAGTGAATTTCTTTTAAGCTTATATAACGTATTTTAAATGCTTCTAAGCGTTGGGCACTAATGCGAAAGCGTATTAATTTAATTTGCCGCTGGAAGGATACTACTCCGTCTCCACTCCAAACATTTATAAGCTGACGAATAATACATATACCAATACCAGTTTAGCGCTCTGTAGGTTGAAAGACTTCCATCAGCTCAAATATGAAATTACGTGAAAAATAGGGGTGAACAGAAATGGATATATGTTTGTATGTACATCTTCAACATTTTCATATAACACATATACATACGTATATTCCCACAAACATACATACAAACGTAAATATGTACATATCTAATTTATAAGAAAATGAATTACAATGAATTCATATGCAAAATAGATTCTTACGAGCACCAATTATTAGCGAGTGGCCCAGGAGTTTTCGGGGTGTATACAAATTTAGTTTTATATGCAAATGTTCGAATGTTTTCTTTTCTTTACTTTCGCTGTATGATTAACATTTAAGTTTGTTATTTTACAAAAATAACACTAAATAAATTGCAAATTTCGTTGTGCGTCAAAGACCTTATACGCCATCTTTAAATAACGCACGGACTCCGATATAGATAGCGTCAATGGCGGATGCAGAGGAGGCCGAACCGGCCTCAGCCACTTGTCATTTAGTTAACCTAGTTTAATATTAGTTTTGTTTGGAGAACCGTTCTGTGATTTTATAAAAGAAAACGAAATAAAGTGAGTAAACCTTAAGGAATAGCGAAAACTAGGTACGGCATTGAAATCAGCGCGCCTTAAAATTATTAACCAAAGGGTATGGTTCCTGATTGTAGACGAAAACCTTTCGTTTTCTCCAAAGTTCCTTTCACCAGAAGTAAATTTATTGTTTTTTAAATTGTATTGTTAGAGGCGGTGGCGTCCTCCCCCGGCTTCCTTCCTCATACTAATAAAAAAATAATTCTAGTTTGCTTTAGTATCAGTTTTAAATTAATGTATAAGTATTTTTTAACTTTTTCTTAAACTTAATGTCATGTTGCCCCCATGCAGGTGGTCTAAAACAACGCAGGTCTGTAAAAGGGGGAATTTTCCCTAAACTTGAAAATAGTTTTATTCTATTTTCTTAAGTTTGGTTCTCTGCCTTTTCTAGTTTCGTCTATGCACTAATGTGTTAATATAAATTTCATTATTTTCATGATGCGTAAAATCGTTAAACATGGCGAAGCAATCCTGTATTAACTGCAGCTAGACGTGTTGACAGTTTAACCCCTGCCTTCCCCTGTTAAACAGCAAGGCACGGCGACAAGAAATTAAATGTTATTTAGTCGAAACTGGAGAGATTACTGTTTGCAGGGGTAGCCAAACGTAAAAGTAAATAAACCACCCCTCTGTGAGTGTTAATATATATGTACGTACATACCTACATATGTATGTATATCAGTGGTATCGACGACGTTGATAGCATGGACGAGGAGTACAATGGTTATGGCGCGTTTATTGAATTAAGTCTGAATGGCTGCACATTTAACGAGCGCCACTGTTGGTAGCTCATTCTATGCGGCTGGCTTTATAGCGTAAATATTTGGGAAACAACAAATAAATAAACTTTTGATTTTTTCACTGATTGTCTGCGTGATAATCGTATTGGCAAAGGGGGATGATTTGAGCGTTTTGTTTGGTTAAATTGGCTTTTTGTCGACGATTATTCGGTGAGAGTAGAGTCGTTGGATGGAAGGAGAAAATTTTTGTCATAGAAAAACGGATTTAGCATAACAATTCGTAGATATTTGATTTAAGATAAATAAAAATTTCAACTTATGAATTTTTGGTTTATGGGTATCTTGACTTATAGCGAATTACACTAAAAATTCTCAAAAAAATTACTGAAACGTGATCATTAAAAAGTTTTTCGAAAATTTCGTTAAAAATTGATGATGTCAGTGAATTCTGTGGCAATAATTCGATCTTTATACAAAACCTCAGTTTTGCTATCTTTTAAGTTAATAAAAACTATTCCTAAAGGCATTGCCAATTTCATGAAATAATATTAATGTTGTGTGTTTATTTTGTCAAATACACGGATCCTTTTTTTTTATTAAACAAATCATGTGGAAATATCATTTATTTTGGTTTGCTTGGTGTTAAAATTAGTTATATTGACATACATTTCCACTTCAGCTATGTGATCAAAAACTTCTTGTGGGATGCATTATTACCACTACATACACATCGGATCCAGGGAAAGCGTAACTTCATTTTTGACGTCATAGTCATCATTATCAGCAGTATATACAAAGTAGTTCCATCGCCCAAATCTTCTGTAGCAACAAGATCGTCATCAACTATAAATAAAAAAATAATAGACCATTATTAATGGTTTATTTAAGATGCGAAAACTCAGCCTAATTATTTTTGTTAGCATTTGTAAATTTTTTAATTATCATCTGAGTTGAATTCGTCTTCCTTTCAAAATAAAAAGTCACCAACTGCCCCTGGGTTTTCCACATATATGTGCTTTGCGCTCAGTATAAGTAAACGACCATTCTGGTGGTTGGCTCTGAGGGTTGCTGAGTTTATCTACCCGTCAAAATAAAAAAAGGACTTCCGCCAAAAAAAAAAAAACTAAACCACAAAATAATTTTACTTCTTTACATATTATGACACCAAATGGTATGCTGGGAATATTTAGGTCCAAAGGAAACTTTTATGTCCATCTACGAAAGTCAAAGAAACTTTAATTTAGTCAAATCGGATTTAAAAAATCGGTTGTGAATATTTGAGCACATGGCATATATTTTCTAATTAGTAGGCGCAAAACCTGTAATAGAAAGGAAACTTTCTAGCTTTCGAAATGCTATAAAGCCATGAAGGAAAATGGATATGCACTGGTCACTTCAATAGTTATTCTAAATACGCGGCAAAAGAAACACAGTCAACTCTTATCGGCGTGTTAATCAAACAATAATTATAATAATATTGACTTTTCCAACGCTGCCAGTCACAGAGAAAAAAGGATTTTGGACACATCGTATGATAAAATTTGTTACAATTCAAAATGACAATAAAGTAGAAAGAAGTGACGGTAGCCTTCTAGACGACTTTGTATATGTAGAAATCTCAACAGTGCGCGAACCTGTTTGCTCTTTATCGAAATCAAAAATAAGCCCAACAACCGATTCAAACTGAAATCTTAAAACTCAATTTTATTACTATTTCACAAATGATAAGTCTTTTTGAATTAGTTGATCGATTTTTATGCTACGTTCATTAAATTTTAAAAAATAAGAGGTTAAAACGATTTATGATCAAAGCAGGAAAACGTACGCAAGCTTACATCTAAACGAACGTAATGCAATCTCTCGATCCGCTAGTGTATGTACATATGCATGTATGTTTATCACAATTGACGCCGTTTCCCTCCTTCGAATCAAAATCAAATCCTAAAATATAAAGATTTACTTAATATCAAATTTCCATTCAAGATAAACGGAAGCGTCCCTCCCCCGAGAAAAACAGCACAATAAACACATAAACTGAAGCGCAAAACGTTCTCTAACAATCGTTTACCATTTAACTGGGTAAATAACACTCACAACACTCAATGAGGCTTTTATGCATACAACAAGGATATTTCAGAATTCTTAAGGATATTAGCTGGTATCATCCGTGTAACCACAACCCTCTTTGGTTTGCTACACAAGGGTGCTACTCGTTTGAGCCATTTAGCTAGTTAACTTCAGCTTAATTCAATTTGCAATTTTTCAAAATGTGCGCTTGGGGAGTAAAATCGTTTTTGTTTGTGTAATTCAACCCAACTCAATTTCTCACCCATCTTCTCACCAAATTCTGCTATTTCTATGGAACGTATGCTTGGCGTCTCGTTCGCTTGCCTGGTGCGATTCACCCTCACTTTGCATTTTTACTTTGACATCAATGGGGAAAATTTATATTTATTTAACTTTTAGATTGTTAGTCATAATGAATTTTGATTGTTTTGTATTAGTTTTCGTTCGTTGGGATGGTGGTGATGATTACGGCGGCAGTCTTGACGGTGGCGGTGGCAATGTCCTTCAATGTATGTGTGATATCTCCATTTCACTGTTTAATACATATCTTTTCGTTTTGTATAATTAATTAATTGTTGTTTTGCAGCTAGGACAATAGCAGTCTGGCGGTATTTGCTCTTGGCCAAAAGAATTGTGTTGAGCAAATTTTTAATTTCCTTTTACACACACACACACACCCACACACACACACATAAAACGAACAACATAATGCAAGTACAAAAGTACATATAACACACAAATTAGCAATATCTCTTGGCAATTTATAAATATCTGCCAACCCATAAACCTTATAACTTCATTAGGCACCGAACAGACAGTGAATTGTTTACAAGGCTCTTATGTATCTACATACCTGCCTTCCTCGCTACCAACCTGCCCATCTAGTTGATCCAAAATAACGATCGCTTTCGGAAGTCAACAACTGCTGAGTTTGTTGTCTAGGATTTTGAAGTCAGCCGCGACAATTGTTTGTTTGTTTGGCTTTTAGTGCGCACTGATTGCGCTTGCATGAGGAACATTTGCAGAGCGCGCTGTTTCTGAGACACGTTGAGTGTCATTTTGCAGTTGCTAATTGACATTGTAAATAATGGAACAGCATTTTTCATGTTGCTGACACTTCAAAGACCAAAGGCACTATGAGGCAAGAGCCACTCCTAGCGTTTCAAAAATCTGAAACTTGAAGAGTCAATATACTAAGTCCAACCAAAAATTGCCACGCCTGCCTGCCTAATATTGGATGGATATAGTTACGAAATTAATATATTTAATAGATATTGTTGACACTAACTACAATACCAAATTTGAATGGAATAGAAATGCTGCCACGCCTACCACTCATATATTCAAAATTTGTAAAGTGCTGTAACAAAGTAATTAAAATATAAACATTAACACCCATACCAGAAATGGAAGTGATCGGTAGGCTTACCGTGGTCAAAACACTACTATGCTGATCTCTAATAACGAACATAAATAACGTTCCAAATAACGGGTTTGCATCTATTTAAACTACATACATTTTTCTTTAAAATGAGACCAGAGGAGCAGACATAACTCCGGTACTTCAATAGTTATAACAGCTTTCACACTTCCACTTTTTAAGGGAATAACTTTTTTTTTAGGCGTTAGCTTTCTCTTTTGCCCCATAGTGCGGTGTATGCACATAGTAATTCATATATAAATACCCATTCACATAAAGTATTCACATTGAATGTGGTAGCGTCAAAATTGAATTGTTTATTAACTTTGTAGAGTAAAAGTCAAAAATAGTAGGTACATAATTGATTCCATTTCATACTTTATTTCATTATTTTATCAACGTTATCAAAAGTAACTATGGCAAATGTTTGAAAAATTAGAAAATGCATTTACCTACGTAGTTACTTCATCCAACTGGTTAAAATATTTAATTGATATATTCACGTATGCACATATCAACTTTTTAACTGCTCTTTTAATACGAAAAGTGTCAACAATAAGTATTCCCTGATTCCCCTCAAGATAATGCATGTAGGTACTAAATCAGTTCCAGTGTATGCACTTTAAACAATGCGGGCGCAGCTCAAAATTGTAATATTTGAGTTGTAAATATTGACACAGTGAGCAACGATTTACCCGCCGCGAAGTCGCTACATGCAATACTCATCCGAGAAGTATCGTCTCGCAAACAAATCATAAATGCCAGTTTTACGAAGTAATTGAGTGAAGCTGCTGGAGCTGGCCATTAGCCTTTATTTGTGATGCTACAAGTTGTGTGCAGAAGCCAAAAGTGGCCTCTGAGACATGGATAACACATTAATTGTTTCAAGTTGGAGGTCGGAGACTCATGTGAAAATGTCAATATTGATATAACTAAAAAAACTCAAGACACCCTAAAAAGAATAGTGTTTTGCTGTGAAGTTGAATTTTTGTCGCAAGAATCTACGTACATAGATGGACATGTATGTAAATTGTTATATGAAGTATTAACACATGTACACCTGTGTGTAAAAAAGTAGTAGTGATATGAGGTAAAAGCTTCAAGCCCCAATATACATATGTGTGAAATATATATTTGTAGATTATATCTTGCAGTGTTTTATGCACTAGTGAACTTGCAGTGAAGATAGAAAAACATTTGCCAATGAATTTTTTTTTTTAATTCACGGTACTCTGGAAGATATGATAGATATAGCAAAAATGTTTAAGAAGCCGGAAAGCAATATTTGATATATATAGAAGTCTCGGCTTGATTGCGTGCCACGGAACTTTCCTTTCATGTGATACAGTGTTCTAAGCAGTGATGAAATTTCCAAATTTCAAATTGTACCTAATTGACCAAAAAAGTTGTACCTAAATGAGCATGAATGTACTTAAAATAGTATACTTCATCGGTTCATTTATCCATATATCATTTATATTCCATAAAATAAATGAAATTGTTTGTATTGAAATTACAGCAGTTGGCTTCTTTACATCAAATTAGTTACATTACGTTAAATTATTGCAGCACAAATTCAGTGAGACTCGAAATTGATCACAAAAAACAACATTTCAGGGCACGACAAATCGGAAACTAAGACAGAAGAAAAGTTTTTAGTCATCTAGATGGGAACAAGTGGAACAAGAAAGGCCGCACATTGGTCATGAAAGTTAAAAAAATTTTCAAAAATTTTAAGTCAAGATTTGTTTCAAAGCTCATAGCTCTGTTATTACTGTTTATAAAAGGAAACATACATAATGCAAAAATAATTTTTGAAACCGGATAATGTCTATTAATAGGTTTAAAGTCATAAGAAGTTTGCATTTCATAACATTTTTGCTAAATTTAAAAATCTTATGATGTTGACCCTCTTTCGGCACCATTAAACTTTATTCGATTTAGAAAATTATTTTTGCAATATTTTTTCTTTTATAAAAACAAAATCAGAGCTGTGAGCTTTGAAGTCAAGCAATACAGTACAGACAAGTTAAATTAAAGTAGTAGTATTACAAAATATTTTTTGTTTTTTTTTTTTTTGTAATTAATTATTAAATTTATTTTGGCCAATGGCAAATTGTGCTTAAAATGTGTATACAATTGTACCAAATGTACCTTGTACTTCGAAAAGTCGGAAAAGGGTACAATTGTACCTACTTTTTCATCACTGGTTCTAAGTCGTGTTTGTGCCGATGAGTGTAGAGAGTATCAACAGAGGAAAAGCAACAACAAAATAGAGAGAAGAGGACTGCAAAAACTTTAAAACAGAATGTTTTATAAATGGTTTCTAACAATTTTCTAACAAACAACATAATTTCACTTCTACTGTGAGTGCTGGCAGACACATAATTTTTTAATAACACTATTGCTGTTTTTGTGGCAGATTTTCCACAAGCTTCATTGTAGTTTCTTGTGCCTTTCCTCTTTATTGGTAACACATTCAACACAGACTAACCAAAGTATTCAGTTCATCGTTAACGATTGCCTTGCTTGGTGGGTTCGCCATACACTGTCCGCCCAGTCTATTGAAATTGATGATTTCAATAGGCATATTCCTTTTGTGATCTTTATTGATTTTTTCAATACCATGACAGAGTCCAGCAAAACAGATTTAGGGATTGCAACGATCATCGTTGGCCCCGGTTCCTTTTGGTGAATTCACGTCAACATAATTAGGTATTTTCGGTAACGCGATTTGGTATTTTTTTGTCGTTTTTTTTAGCATTCTTAATGGGAATTTGAAATCGTTAGGTTTAATATTTAGACAAGTTAATTGTGGTCTCTGCGATCCAAAAATGCCAAGGGACACACATTGAAAAATGATTCATCTTGAATTTAGTTTTATTCCTCACTCATAAACACTGTATAAAATATAATTTATATTAGGAAACTCCTGAAAATTTTATTGATTTTTCACACAACTATTATTGCGTACTGAAACTTTTTAATTGCTGGGACAAGTATAAAATAAATAATGTCATGAGTGATAATGTTGAATTAAACGTTTTTTCACGATTTTTCGAGTTCGAGAGCAGCTAGGATTTTAATTCAAACGGGTTTTGAAGTTATATATACAAATCGAAGCCTGCTTTCCGCCTTCTTCGACAGTTTAGGGATACCTATCATATCGTTTAGATCACAGTGAGGAAATATTGATTGATATGAGGATTGAAGAATATAAATTTTTAACAGTACTGTTCTAATACTTTAAAATTTTGATAAATATATGTAATTGGTGATTAAAGCTCAAGTTTTTCTATGACTAAATCAACTTTGCATCCTGATTATTTATGTATACGCAACGCCATGAGGATTACGTACAACCGTTAGCAAATAATACCTACAGAGTATGAGTATGCACTATTTTTACAAAAACTCATTGATTTACCGATAGCCTTAAGAAGATCAATATCCAACTGTGCGTATATTGCAAGCAGCTGGCAAATTTAACATCCTGACAACACTCTACTATTGGGTATTGTGGTATGAAAATGTCCAAAAGTTAAACTACAGGGAATATACTGCATTCTATTGTTATAACCCAAATACAGTACGAACAATATGTGTTCTATTTTATAAAATATGTTCGCCGCAAAAATTAACCGACTGACCGATTTTAATAGTTCTTGCATTTAATAAATTTTTTGTAAGATTGAGCGGTACCGAATCAATATTTGCATTGATATTGTCGTTTAAATACTTTATTTATACAACATGGGTGATGGCAGTGTTTTCCATAATATCTGTATAAAGTTTTGGTTTCTATACTTTCTTACAGGATAACATTTCTTAGGCACTACTATTTTTATTTACAGTGGTTTTTTATTTTTTGACATATCAGAAATACCATATTTTAAATTAAAAGTAATTTATTATTGATCTAAATGCACAGATTTATTTTCATCCTCAAAATTTTACCAAGTTTTTCTGTCCATTGATATAATTCATTTTAGTTTAACAACTGTGATTAACTTAAGATTACCAAATAAAAACTTTGTGTACTAATACCTACTATTACGCCAGAGCAACCCGTTGAAGGCCAGATCCAAGCATTTTTTTTGGTAATACCGATTGATGAATAAACTGATAAATTGAATCCAATAAAAATTTAAATCAAGCTACCTACATACCCATTTGAAATAATATTTCTATTAATTTAAGATTCCCAGATGAAAGAAAGTAATGTCGTTTGAATCGTTAACCAGCAGCAATTTAATGTCACAACAAAACAAAAAACTAATCAATAAATTGTTAAGGATAATAATCGAAATGGGTAATCATGCATCTGTTCCAGGCTTATCAACTACATCACCAATAATTTCTTCGTAATCAAAGATTCATATTATATCTATCGGATAAATGACATGTACATGTGTGCGTTTGTGCTCGCATGCTTGCTTGTATCTACATTCCATGTACGTATGTACCTATGTGTACAGTAGTTAAAATTCATATGGAACCACTGGCTATGTATTCCAACATTTTTAATATTAACTGCGTATTATTTGAATGGCTGGCATTCACTACTGGAACTATCGATATTTTTTTAAATGTTTCATCACCAACTGTTGATCAGTTTCAATAAAACTACAACGTAGAAGAGATTTAAAATCCTTGGTCGTTTAATTCGCATATGTTCAACTATTTTGCGAAAAAACATAACTATTATTAAATTTCTTCACTTCTCGTTACGGTTGCCCTAATTTCAGAAAATGTTTGAGATCAATTCTCTGACCTGCCATTTTAAATCAAAATATTTAGTGGTGAGAGAAACTTTTATCCATTTTTGTATTTAAAAATAAACTAACTTATCAAACTAACTTAACTTATGTGGTTATCAATTGAAATTACTTATTTAACTGAAGAATTTAAAAAGTACGAGATCTAGTGAAGCAGGTCTGAATCGATTGTGAGGTGCTTCGGTTATTTTTATAATAGTTTCACCTTTTTTTAAAATATTTCTAAAATGTTTAAGTAATAAGATATGGAAGAGTTTCTGGGACGGTGGTATAAAATTTATACCACTAATCTAGCAAATTTTTATTGGCTTCAGTATGTAATGGTATAATTCTTTTACTACATTTTAGAGTAAATTTGAGTATTTAAAAAAAAAAAAAAAATTATGCAGCGTGTAAAAAAGAGAAACTGATGAAAGTTTATTTAGAAAATACAGAACAGACTTTTGACTTGTCTGATGTTTTTTGTTTCTTCATTGAATTTCTTAACATTTCCATTAACGATTTCCCAAATTGCAAATCACTGAGTTCATAGGAATGTCAACTACTGTATGTCCTCATATATGTATATATAAATTAGAGATGTCAATCCCGAAACACACTTCGGGATTCGAGATCCCAATTTTAATCCTTGATCAATGTCGGGATTGTTACTGTTATAATAAGATTGATAAGAAAATATCATAAATTATGTGAAATGGTTCTTTTTTTTTTAATATGTATGTACAGACATGCATTAGAGTGGCGCATATTTGCAATCATAGTATGAAAACAATGTAAACGGAGTTTCGTGTTTTACTAACTTTGAGTTGAGAAAATTTTCAACTAAGTTTATGAAAGTGTTTTACGAAATTTTGACTGGAATGTCCAGTAAATGGATATCGTATTCGTCTTCTAACAGATGCATTTTATGCGCATTATAAATAAACCCTACTGGATTGAAATATGGTGAAAAATATAAACAAAATTCTGAATATTTTATAGTTTTTCGATCCGCCGATATAAAATTCTGCAGTAAAGAAAATAATTTTTGTAGATTGCGCTTAGAACACTTATTGTAATGGGTTTATGGTTGATCTATCAATTATTTAATCGCTCAATTGGGAAAAATATATTTTTCGGAATAAACTGGTCGAATGGTCTAGTTTGTGCAGTTACATACGAATCCCGCGATTTTTTCTTTTCAATCCCGAGATTTTAGAGCAAATCTCAGGATGCTGGGATTGACATCCCTACGAACCAACCAACAAAACAATAAACAAAACATTTATGAGTGTCGTGTACCTTAATGTGGAAATCTTTATTGTTAGATGTTTTTTTTTTTGGTTTTGTGAGAGCATGAGTAGCATACTGTTGAAGACGCATGAAGATTTAATGATCATTTTAATGTCACCAATGAAATCAACGAAACCGCCAATCAGTCATACAATGTGGATGCTTCTTTTTTCTGTTAAGGAGTCAAGATGTTTCGTTAAGGATATCTTGCTGATTATGCATGGTTGATATTCTCAGAAAAAGGCTGCAGCTGCTCTCTTCATTTTTCTTTAATAGGTTAAAATAATAATTAAATTGAGCTGACTCCTGCTGCCGTAGTGTATGCACATATTTAGCAATTCAATGTTATAATATAATTCAACAAAGTACTTATTGTTAGAAAAATCATCAAAACACACACTTCACATCAATTTCAGAAATATTAATCTGCTGCTTAAATAACACTCTTGCATTCGATGCATTATATTCGTAATCCTATTGTCGACCACCTCCTGACACTCTTGAGTTTGAGTACACTATTGTGTTAAAATTTCGAAACAATAGCATTTTCATATTTGACGATGCCTTTTGAGAATTTGACCCTTGGCTTAAAAAAAGAATATCAATAAAGCAAGATTTTCAGAAACTATATTATTTACCAATTTTGGAATTAGTTGACTTTTTAAGAGATTTGGCACGTGATTTTTGAGCAAAGGTCGCATTTGTGTACAAAGAATTACACTCATTTCTTATATAGTTACATGCAATCAAGTATGCAGGTGTTGATGCTAATTTCAAAGCCACCTACAAAGATCTGCAAATATTGTCATCCTTTTTATGTTTTTCTTTATGTATGCATATGTATGTGAGGAGTAGGTGTGTATGTATGTGTTAGAACTCTTTTTAACCAGTTAACCGCAAAACAAGCTATCGAGTTAGAAACCGGTTTGTCTGCTATATGGTGAGAGAGTGTGAGAAAATTAACGAACATGAACTTTTTCCTTCGGCATTGGATAAATAGCTTGTTGGAAAACTTGAATCATAAAAAGAAAACTATTTTCCGGAATTTTCACAAAACGGTCTGTATTTTGCGATATTCAGAATTAAAGTTTATTAGTTGACGAGGGCAATAACGCTTAAAATTAAAATAAATCGAATATCGATTCGTTAATTTTAAAAACTCTTAAAAAGATTTTATTCAATTTTTTGTACATTTCTCTCGTTGGATCAAAGTTTGTAGAATTTTTACATTTTTTTTTTATTACAGTCATACCTAAATTGGAGCGTTAAGCATAGCGTTAGCCAGTGTTGCCATGGCCTTTAAAGAAAAATACACTGAATCGGTCTTAAACGGGCCATAGACGATTAAATTTTTGCCCACAGACGTTTCAACCAGGGTTTTGGAGCGGAGCGTGGAGCTGGTGCAAGGAGCTGTGGAGCACACTGTTTTGACCGGAGCTAGAGCTGGAGCAATGAAAATGTAAACACTCTGCTGCTCCAATCAGTAATTTTTCCAACTACCTATTGTTCGTTAACAATTCATTGTTTTTGAACTCTTCATTGTCATTTCCATTGCAGTAATGAAAATGGTAATTGAAATATTCCATTGCCATTAATTGTTATGGCAAGAGAAATCATCATTAAAGTAGTTTAGTTATTTACATATTTACAAAGATGCTTGAAATGTACAATTCCCAGGTGTGATGATAAATAATTATTAATTTTTTCAAAAGAAATTGGAAATAAGGGGTGGTTCATTAGCTGGTTCTACTGCTATAACAGCAGCCTTCAAAACGTTATAGTTGTTGTACGAGTTAGTATCATATTTTTTTCGTATGGTAAAGATGTCGAGTTTTGAGCCAAATGATTTTGCGGCAAGATAACGCCTTGTCCCACTCATCTGTGTAGAAAGTTTTGGAGTTATGTACCCAAAACTTACGATTTGTTCCTTAAATTAAAATTTCACGAAATAGTTCTCCAAATTCGAATACTTAATGGGTGTTAGGGTAAATTAAGGTAGCGATACATACATATGAATTTAAAATAAAAAAAAAATATTTTTATTAGGAAAACTATATGTAGTTGGAACTCGGAGCGGAGCCCGAGCTATACTTAAGAGGTTGGAGCGGAGCAACCCCAAAGTTTGGCTGCTCCAAAGCCCTGGTTTCAACAATATTCATCAAATCTAGTATTTTTCTTTAAAGATAATGAAGATAATGGCAGCACTGGCTAACACTACGCTCACACTCCAGTTTAGGTATGACTGAAAGAGTTTGGTTCTTTCTCGCTTATTTCGAATTTTAGTTTTATTAATATAAATTTAGCAACACTCCACATTCACTACCTGCAAGTCCTATCTGATCTTCCGTCACATGTAATTTATAATTTTTCTTATTATTTCAAAAACTGTTAAAAGTGTAAAATCTGGGAATAAACTGTAATATTTAAGGGAAACTGTAAAACTGCGTGCCGAAAAAACTGTAATTTACAGATAAATCAGTCAATATGGCACCACTGGGCCTACATCACATTAACAACAGGACAAATGAGTTTTGATCTCTTTCCTTGGTATATCACACTGAACCGACAAATGCCACAGTACTTTTTTTATTTATTTATTTTTTTTTAGCACATTTTCCTTTTGGTTTATTTAAATAAGATGGGCGCCGAATATTCTATAATTCTATTTTTCTAAAAACACTAATTTTTATTAAAATAGTACACGTCACTCAGATTTGTTGCGTTGTTCCCAGTTGTTAATCGTGTGAAAGTTTGTCGCCAGTGATTAAAATTACTCTACGCTACTACGAAAACAACAAAACTTGTCTACTTAGCGACAGCTGTTGCCAATGTGCGCCGAAATATCGTATCCACAAAGAAAGAGTGAGTTCTTCTAGCGATGGCCAGCAATCGACTTAGAACTCAGAGCATCTATCTTCTTGGTTTCCAATCTTTTGATATTTAGCAAATAATGATATCAACCAATCAATTATAATCGTCATTTCTTATCATTTGAATCGTGTGGGTTAAACATCCTAATCCTAACATAATTGGCATCTTTCATGCTTTGAATTCCAATGAAAAAATTAAAATTAATGAGGGATGAATACTTCCCCCTATGTGAATAAATTCTACTATTGTAGGATTTGTAAAAACAAAGATGATCAAACAAAAAATTAATATGATAAAAATCTCTATAACGAGCAGATTGAAATTATATTCTTGAATAATAATTTATTCGTTTATGACTTTCAGTGAAATTAACAATTTTCATACATATGTGTCAATTTTGCTTATTGCAAGCAAAAAATAAACAAAAAAATATGCATATGTAGTATAGCAAAGTAATTATACGGGTTCGTTAGTATGTATTATTCATTTTATTGGCCTATGTTAATTCGCAGATACATTGTATGTATATGTGGAAGGACTCGCAGTACAAGCGAATCAGATAAACGTGACGAAAGCTGAATTTTATTACCATGTGACGCGTTTTATCTTGAAAACTGGAAGTGCTGCATACATAAATCGTAGATCTCTAGGACTCCAAGTACTGGAATTTTTACAAATTATAAAAGTAAAGTTAAGTGTTTTTGTACCTACATCTTTAGATTTTCCTTCTCAGATTTGTGTTAGTGTTAAATTATTTTTTTTTTGGTAAAAATACTACCATAAAACAATGCAATGCAATGTAAATGTTTTTACACCAGATTTTTTATGTTCAAAGGTAGACGAAGACTCGACCAGTTGACTAACACAATTGAAGTAAAGGTGCAACACAATATATAGTAAAAAAGGCGCATATGAAATTAACAATGTAGCACATTATTTCCGTCACTTCGGCATAAAAGGCAGTAGGTACTCGAAAAGCGGGCAGGACTCATTTGTTGTTGTTGGTAGACTGTTTTGAGTTTCTTTGGCCACCTATTGAAAATTTACACTTTTCGGAATATACCTCAGACAAATACTTGAGCTTCCAAGATTCATAATAATTTTGAAATATACTTACATACATTTACACATATGTACAAACTTTTGTAAGTAGAAAGAAAATATTTCAATAATAATCCATCTGGTGATGTAAAGATATAAACAACTACTAGGTATATGATACTTCACGTACGATACTAATTATTTCCTTATTTGGTAAAAAGTATATAGCATTTTCAAATAATGTTTTCCTGAAATATTTCGATACGAATTGTATAGATTTAAGGTGCTAGAGCATAGCAGAATCATTCTGTTCTCACACACAGCAGAATAAATGAATTTTTCCGTTTATTCCGCAAAAATTAAACACAAAAAATTCATGCTCCTTATGGTATATCCGAATTCTATAAAAGACTCTATAGTATGTGCCAATCAGGGGGTATCTTATTGTACTTTTTGGCAGCATTTTAGTGTTTTAATTTTTTTTAGAACTACTTCTTAAAGCATGGTATATTATACGGTTTGTCAGTTTTAACTATTTTTATACATATCGCACATTAATTACAAAAGCGAAACATTTTTTATCGTTTCCTTAAAAATTCAATTTGGAGTTCTGCCTCTTTTGCTGTTATGTACTGTCGTGACCACTCGTCCTATATTTCACAAGATTATCTGATTTTCAGCTTATGAATCCTAAACGAAATTTTAATCTAGTACACTCAAAAAAAAGTGCAATGTAAAATTGATATATTTGTAATGTTATTTTCAATGTAAAAACAAAAATGTTAGTTTTACGGCAAAAATATCAGATTAATCTGTTTTGCGTTGTATTAACATTAAACTATCATATTGATAATAATTCGTTTTACATTGTAATGTTTACATTAAAAATGTTCTCATTACTTAATACGTTTTTCATGTAAAATTGATAATATTCTGTGTAAATTTAACATTCAAAATGTAAACACATCTAATATAGCATTGAAATGTATCTATTTATTTGCAGTCACAATAATAGTTTAAATAAAAACAGTGTGAAAAAAAATGTGTGAAAAAGTGCTCAAATAGTAATAAAAGAGAATAAAATAAACTAAAACGTGTTTTAAAAATTTTACTTTTTCGGAATTATTTACGTTTATATATTATTATTGATAATTATTATTACAGAAATAAAATTATATAAAATGCAAAAAACTTCTTTATTATGTTTTATTTGCCATTTTAAGTTTTCAATTCTACGTTAAATTTATTTCAAATTTACATTTTGCAATATCAGTTATACATTGTTCTCATGTCAATTCAACATTTTGTAATGTCAATTTTGATATTTTTTAATGTTGGCTGAATATTGTAAACAACAAATTTTATTTTTACAGCTGTTTCATGTACTTTTTTTTTGAGTGTATAAACATGTAATTTCTTTTCTTTCTGCTATTGAAAAATTTTGCTGACTTTTGAAGAAGCAAAAAAATTTAAGTTAGTTAAAAATACCATGTTTTTACGCTTTATTTTAAAAATTCGTAGGTGATGGCAACCCTTCAAAACTTCCCCCTTCGGATTCGGCATAAAACTTTTGGTTCATTCATTTCGAAAAGAAATATAACTTACACAACATGAATGGATGCGAAAAGCACGGTCTAGGCCCTCCATGGGCTTTTGTACCATAAAAAAAATTAAATATTTGGAGATTTTGATGGTTTCTGTGAGTCTAAATGAAAACATAATAACAAAAACGTAAGGAAGTAAAATATTAAGTTGCAATCAGGCTGTTGCATAAATAGTTCAACTAAATTAGAATCCAATAATTAGCAAAAAAAAGTAATTGAAATAATTGTGCTGCTCATTACTTGACATGTGGTTCCTAATCTCAGTAACTCATTACTTTTTAAAATTTACTATGCATATCTATATTCTGTTTATAATCCAGAGGGAACTAAAATTAAATGATATGCATATGTATGTAAGAAAGTGTAATCTCGCGGTAAGTGTTTGTTATCTGCAAATTGCAGTAGTAATAGATATCACCAAAACTTAATGCACCAAGGTCAGCTTCAATAAACCCTAATAATATATTTGAATGATAGGCTTATCTTGCCACGGTCACGAGACCAATGGGTATAATTGATATAAGCAGTTAATCGAAAGACATAACGCTTGAGTTCACTTCAAATTCAGTTCATTTCTATCTCTGTCAGTGCGTTATTTCAATTCCTGTATATGTACGATATTGAGGCATGTTCGGAAGGGAAATATGTACAAATATAAACTTCTTGCACAGCAAAGTTATAATTGTGCGTTTTGTGGGCAACTTATCTCTACTGTGCTTTATATGTAGTTTTGTAAATGATAACCTTGGCATAAGTTGAATCTCGTATTGTTAAGCTAAAAGAAATAAATAACTCGTGGAGAGATTTATAACAATGTTTCATTATTTTCTTCGATTGATAAGAATATTGCCTTAAAAAAATGTGATGCTCTCCCTCGAGATGAAATTAATATTTTCTAATAAAAATAACATAACTATACACATTGTTTACTAATAGGGTAATCAACATTGGATGTCGTATTAGACCAGGGGTTGCCAGATGTAATGCAATATATTTATTACGCGATCATTTAAATTACCACATTTCATATTCCTACCAGGAGCAGCCAAGTAAGAACATATGGAATTACTTGTAGAAATTACATTCAAATTTTCAATAATTATGAACTATGATGTATGCATGTACATTAAAGAGCTGCTTCTAAACGAAACGACATTGTCTTAAGACAAATGTCTTTGTGACTGTCAAATTTTGTCTGATAAAAAATTGTGATTCTCCATTAGAAACATTTTGTCACTCATTGTGACAAAGAAAATAGATGTAGTATCTGTAATCTCAAATGAAATAAGCTCATTGAAAACTTCAACGATCTCAATCTAAAATATCTAGAAAAATTTCAGAATCAGCATAAAAACGGACCCATTATAACGGAAGTCATAAATATGGATCAGACTAAACGACATGTTTTCGGAATGTTTTTGTAGATGCGTATATTGACGGTTTACCATGGATTAGGTTGGAGTGGCAGTGGAAGAAAGCACACTTAAGCACTATAAGGTTCATTGTGATACCACAGTATGGCGCGACTCCCCCATTTACGGAGTGGAGAACCAAGAGGATTCCATAGGCATTCGCACATGAAATGGAGGATTGTTTCTTCCTCGTCCTCGGAGCCACAGCACTGATAGAAGTTATTGAATGGCAGTCCTAGTCTGGCAGCATGTCTCCCCATTATACTGTGTCCCGTGAGCACCGAAGTCGTTATGCTGATGGAGTTTCTGCTAAGGTTGAGCAGCTGTTCAGTCCGTCTATTGTCCGTAGTGATCCATGTTAGCCTGGTAATACCACAAGTATGCCTCGCTACCCAGAATCTTTTTGCTTCCTCAATGTAGTTTTGCTTAATGGCCAATTTAATAGACTTAAGAGTGGCACCGATGGTGCAGGCAGGTTATATACCGGCAAGCTGCGAGTCCTGTTATGCCAACTCGTCGGCATGTCAGTTACCTGAAATATCCATGTGTCCAGGTACCCAATATAGGTGGACCTGCGAGTAACTCGACAAAAAGTGAAGATCTGCAATCAAGAACAAGCTTTGATGTAGTGAAGACACCAGCAAGGGACTTAATTGCTGCTTGGCTGTCCGTGTAAATGCGAATATTCGAATCGAATGAATCGTTACAAATATATATAGCGATTAATTCCGCCTGAAAGACGCGCAATGGTCAGGAAGTCGAAAAAAGAGTGAGATCCAGCTTACTAGAGAAGATGCCACAGCCGACTCTTTCCTCCAATTAGGAATGGCAACAGAGCACTTAACTTGTTGCCTAACCAGAAGTGAAGTTGGCAACAAATGAAAGATTGCGAAGAGAGCTTTCGTAGAACGTAGTACGAAAAGCCCAGCAATCAGTATGTCAATCAATGCCGTTCTTCTAATTTTATCCACTGGTTTAAGGTTAACCGCCTATGCAGTAGCTGGCCACCAGAAGATGGATCCATGAAGAAGATTAGGCTCGACCACTGCTGAATAGAGCCAGGAAGTGACTCGAGGTTGAAGACCCCATCTTGTTCCTAATGCCCTCTTACAGCAGCAGAAAGCGCAATATTCTTTCCGTACTCTCCCTGCTATGTTAGCTTTCCATTGAAGTTTAGGACCTAGAACAAGTCCTAAATATTTGACTAAGGCAGAGCGAGGTGCCATTAATTTTTAGTAGAGCAAATGTTGGTATTTTATACTTCCTAGTGAAAAGCATAACCTCTGTTTTGGCAGGATTGACATTAAGAACGAATTCACGGCACCATT
Organism: Toxonevra muliebris; assembly: GCA_963691655.1. NCBI lineage: Eukaryota > Metazoa > Arthropoda > Insecta > Diptera > Pallopteridae > Toxonevra > Toxonevra muliebris. Next base: position 832,359 of record OY829327.1, on the reverse strand, counting down.
GAAACAGAATGTTAAGTGAATAGTTTAGTCGTTCTGAAAGAGTAGAAACATATTTGCCTGACAGTGCAATAGCAATGTCGTCCGCTTAAGCTGTTAAGCAGTTTCCATAGCCAGATTTCAAATAAAAAGATATAGTACGTATCCTTTTGGTGTGCCTCTATTGACAACCTTTTTAACGTAACCATTTCCAGCGAGGAAATGGAGGAGCAGATGATATGTGTTTTGAGTAGTAGTCCTATAAATCTAACCAGATCAACATCAAGATTAAAATTTGTTAAAGCATTAACGACAGCGTCGGGGCAGATATTGTTGAAATCGATATCGAGAAACACTGCAAGCGGGTATTCTTTGTTGGAAAGTGATTTCTCAACTTCCTCTATGAGTACATGTAGCGCTGTTTCCACAGATTCCCCTTTAATATAGGCATGCCGTGATTTGGATAAAAGAGTGGGATTGATAGAGCTCCTGATATAAAAATCAAGAACTCTTTCTAATGTTTTTAAGAGAAAGGAGGACAGACTGATCGGTCCTAAGTCCTTTGGTTTGGTGTGGGACGCCTTCCCTGCTTTGGGTAATACGACTACATGAGCGTCTCCCCAGCTTTTGGGAATGTACGAGAATTTTAGGCAAGTATTATAAATTTGCAATAGCCAGGAAGTTACGTGCTCAGCCCCTTGCTGAATATCCGCGGGAAGGATACCTTCTGGCTCGGAAGATTTATAGGGGATGAAGGATTTATTGGCCCACTTTAGATGAGTATCGGTCAAATCGAACGGGGAGGAGTTACTTAAAGAATGATCGGTCGCAGAGGGACTATGATCATCGAAGGTCTCCCTCCCTGGGAAATGATTATTCAGGAGGACCTCTAGGATCTCGATCCCAGAATCACCCTAGTGACCATCATAACCTATCATGAAAAATATTCCTCATCAAAAATAAGTTGTAGCCATTAAAAGTTAATGATGCAGGATTGGCCGTGGGAAAAAAACAATCTTTTAAGAAAATAATTCTATCACGAATTAGTTATTCAGTTGTTCATTAGTTATAATACTATTCAGTCAAGGTTCTGTCTTTTAATTTTTATCTTCTTTATTTTCACCTATATAGATTGTTGAAAGAGCTATCACAAAGATCACTAATGAGGAACTGTAGCGGGTCCCAAAATGATTGTCTGATCTGCTTATTCTATGACTGTGGATAAAATTAAAATTTTTTCACTTTTTTGTTTGTCAAAAAATAAAACAGCTGTTTGTCAAAAATATGGCAAATGTTCCATCATGCCATTCAGAAGACACAAAATGTATATATGTAGCAGAAGCTCAACATGTTGAGCCTCCGGTGTGTCTTCTGAATGCAACCATTGATCAAAAAAATAGTCTTTCGATTACGTCTATTTCTTTATGCCTAGAATATCCTATATACATTTTATTTAGATCTGTCGGGTGTCTCTTAAAATATAGCGGTCACCTTCTTTCAAAATATAGTTTCGAGAAAAACGCATTTAAAATTTCATGTTTTCTACAATGAATATTAAGGTGCTACTACGGTTATTACCGGGTATCCCTAAAACTATTCATGGGATCAACTTTCGCAGAATATTTTCGAAATATTAGGCATACTGTAGGAAAATGCAAAAACAAAATGCAATGCAAAAATTTTTCGAAAATCTGAATAACCCTAACACCTTAAGTGCAATAAGTATCTACAATGTTTTGTGTATTTTTTTTTCGATTATCCAAAAATTTATAACTCAAAAACAAATTCACTTAGTTAATTTTTTGCTATTGTGTATGTACCAAATTTACACTCGTATATGACGTATTCAATCTGCTTCCAAAAGAGGAACATTAGTTCGCATCAAAGTGGGAGCGCATTAAATATCCACATGAGTTTTCATATGTAGGTAACTTCGATTAAAAAATAAAATGTTCAAAAGTTATTTATAACATATTTCCAAACAAATGATTTTACTTATTGTGCTAATTGAAATTATCCTGCACTTAGAATGGCGCTTCTCGCCCTTTGTTCTATACAAGAACATTGCTCCAATTTCAACTCACCACAACGAATCAAGGAATTCCATGCTTCCTTTGCATGACAGCGTAGCGCATACACATGCTCATTGTACATGTATAAAAACTTAGGTAATTTGATGCCGAAAATATCATTAAAATCGAAACTGCCAGACAGGTTGGGCGCTACCATAACAACATAATTCTGTGAACTACGATCACACGCGGTGTTTGAAGAGTGGTGGTGTTGAACATGCTGTAAGTAGCTGTCATTTCAAGCACATGTTTTGACCGCAGAAATAAATCATCGGATGCCCGGCATGTCAGAAAAGAACTACAATTGTAAGTTGAAGACACAAAATCCTTGAATAACTGTAAGCCATCAGTCGGATGAATGTATTCTCTATGCCGTATGGACATGGGAAAGCGGTAAACACATGTGAAAGGCATCAGACGAAAACAAAAATGATGATGAGAAATCCGCTGCACGTTTATTCATATGTATGTATATGTATTTTGTTACAGGAATAGATATACATTAGAGTGGGTCAAATTGTAAGGGAAAATTTTCACTTATAACGGCTATGCGATAAAGTTGATTTTGATTTTCGCTATGAAGCTTAACTAAATGCGAGAGAACATGTTTAAACTATATTATATATTAAAATTGTTTAGTGATTACATCATATGTTTTTGCTTGACAAAATGTCAAGCCGTTATTGAGAAAACCCGTTCCTTTGATTTTTCTTTAACCACTGATAGCTTCCTTAAAAATAGATTTTTAATATTGTCCTTTGATCAATTTCCATTTCACATAAATGCCCTATTAATTTCAATATTTTTTGTATGAATGTTTCGCCAAGCCTATTTTAAGGGTTAACTTGAACTTCACTCTTTTATGCCCGATGTTGCGTATGGGCAACATTCACTTTTATGTAGCATAAATAAGGTCCTCAACAAATTTAACTATTAACGCCATTTGTGTTCGGTTCTTTTAGGTGTTCTTCACGTTTACTGATTGCCGAACACTTAAAATTTCTTGCTTAAGTAATTTTTTTTTTATGTTTTTGCGAAAAACCTAAGTGCAAAAATTTTTAGTAAAATCTTCTACACTTTTTTTTGAAAAAAAAAATGCGTTTAGTTATTACTAAGTCGAATCTTATAATAGATAAGAGAATATGAAAATCAAAAAATTGGAGGAATCGGATTATCCAGTGGTTGTCTACAGCTCCATAGCTATTTTTTCAACCTTTAATAACGGACAAACAAATCAATACAGAAACATAAAATTTGGTCTCATGATTTTGGAAGACCTAAGCAACCATAATTTCAAAACAAAAGGTTTCTATCCATCCCCATTAAAATTCGGGCGTTAAAGGTATACTTCCTTCGACAAAGTTGTTTATAACTTGTACGAACTATAAGAAAAAAATCTACACACACTGTGAAACCTGCAAATATCTGCATGAATTAAACAATCAAGTAGATTTGGGAGAACTACTACTGTATCCAATGTTGAATTTACTAACAAAATTTTGCTGTGAAGTTAGCCCCCGAAATCAGTTATAGAAAAAATATTTATATACATGGGTGATTTGGTAAGTATGCAGCACCTTTCACAAAACAATATATGGGCACCGTAATTTGCTAAAGCCTTAACATCGAATTTTTCAATATCAAGTTTTTAATGGATTCTGATTTGCACCGAAAAATTGGAGACATACTTTACACCGAACACGGAATTAGTTAGTGCACCAAATATTAAAATGTTTTTGATTCTCCTGTAAAATTTGAAAAATGCGTGTTGGGGCTTTAGCAAATTAAGGTAGCGAAACATGCAAGCTGACAAGTGTCATATGTAGTTTTTGATTATCTTATTATTATGCTTTAAATAACGATATGGTGACTTATGGTGGCGCTTCTAGATCTTAATATTTTTTCTGAATCTTTAACAGTTTATGTTTGGATTATAACAGGCTATAAAATAGATGAAAATTAAAACAAGTTCACAATTTTACAAAATTTATCACTGAAGAAAGTGCCTACATTTGGTATGTTTTGCTCGACAAAATCAGAAAAGCTGTGATTGAAAAAAACCGATTTTCTGAATTTTCCTTTCGCCCTTAATACTTTCCAGCAGACGGAGTTTCATGATTGTCCTTTGACGAGTTTTCAATTCACAAGAATACCCTTACATGGTGTTAATTTAAGTTTCATCACTGTTGGTTCCATTTTTCATCGAATAATACACTACGTTCTTTCTTTAAATTATATAATTGCTCAGAATTTCTTCCCATTCAATTTGACACGCCTAATGTGCATTCTTCAAAGGTAGTCATATATATATTATATATATTGCATATTACAATGACGTTGCCGTTCATTCTGTGGAAAATGCTTCATATGGACCTTTTATATCGAGGTCCTGGCGGAAACGCCCTTATGGTAGGAAGCCCTTGATATGCAAAAAACCAATTTATACTTTTTACGAAACTGCGAAAAACGACAAAAACTTTTCCAGAAAGCGTTATTCCCACTTCCAAAATATGCGTTTGCGAGTTTTTCCAAATTCAATGTCTCATATTGGCAATTGTTAAATAGCTTTAATTTAAATCTCATAAGCAAAATAAGTAGTAAAATGTAATAAATCATGCTGAATGTTGAAATTCATCGCCACTTGGTAACCCCTAATAGTTTAAATGTATTGCGATATATGTACGCTTACGGACTCAATGCTTTTGTTCTGTTTCAGCCATAAAACTGCCGATCCTTTGGCTAGAATACAGAACATAGGGATGTTTCAACTTAAATTAGCAAGGGGAAAGGTGCAAAACTCACAAATGAGAATAAATATTTTCACAATTAACACAAATTAAAAATCACCGGTATAAATGAAAAGCAACAGCAATTTCATTTGAACATTAAAACATCCTCATGTACAATATTAACAATATCACCGAGATCCATTACAAACAAACAAACAAATAAACAAAATCCACTCCACAGCCACTTCACAAACACAATGGGAACTCACATTTAATAGACTTCTGAGTATCCTGGAATACGCTTGTTCGTTCGGCAGAGGCAGTAAATGGGAACAAAATGTGTAATAAATTAACTTCACTTTATATTAAGTGGAAGAAAAATTTCAAATGAATTTCAATGCAGTCGAGCGTGAAAATCATCCTGCCGAAGGGAGAGGAAACAAAAAAGACGTACAATCACAATACATCCTAACAGACTCGCATACATACACACACACATGCCCACATGCATACTCGTCCGACACATTGTCACTCGATGCTCAAAACTATTAAATATTTTATTAATGAATCCTTTGCTGAGCGCGTGATTTTCCAAAATGCCGTTCGCATTTGACGCTGATGGCAGCCATTTAAGAACAATTAAATGGATATATGAATGTGGAATGCATGTCATATTGTAAACGGTAGAATTAAGAATCAAATAGCATTTAAAATTTAATGATGCAGAAAGTATTGGACCCGCAAACTCTATTTAGGAATTATTATTATGGATATTGTATATGTGTATGTTTTACACATGTACCTATGCCCATATGTGCATACATATGTATGTATGTATGTGCATCTGAATGTGTATGAGCATACGTGCACACGCACTAGCGGATCCAGATATTTCCTAAGGATGGGGGCTTTAATTTTTTCGTTTGATTCATGGCCAACGCCGAAAATGTGTGAGATTTTCATTTGTAAGGGAGGGTTTTAACTGCATCTACTCCCTCCCTCCATTCCCCCTTAGGGTCCGCTGGTGTGCGTACGTATACAATAAGAATCGTATTTCTGCTGTTAGCACAATAAATTGTACATAAAAACTAGCTACCGCCACTGCCTCTAATTTATGCGCTAGAAAACAGAAGTCCTTTAATATTAAACAGTGTCATTTATTTTAAAGATTTTACGCCTTTATATGTTCAAAAATACAATTCATAAGAAAACGGCAATGAGATAAGAATTACAGTGGAAATCGCAGATAAAATTTCTACTAACAAGATTCTTTTAAAAAAATCGACAAGACTTTCACTTTCCTAGGTCCATTTATTCGTGCAAATGTGGCACTGGATATCCAAATCAGAATATCGAAAGATTCGGTTTTCGAAAAGATTTCGGTTATACAGGTTTGAAATCGAGTTTAATAAATCCAAGGAAAATTTATATATTTTTATCAAAATGCTGAGTTTTTGAAATTTAAAAAACATTAATGTGTCCATTTATATTTGCATAATATAGCCGAAATCAGAATGAAGCTTATTAGTATTTGGCAGATAAGTAAATAAAAGAAAACCTTGCTATAAATTGCATCAAAAGATCCGGCGCTAAATTCGTTATAAACCCAAATCGTTTTATTTCAGATCGATTGTTTATGCAGATAAAAATTTATAGCTTTTCTTGAAACAAATTATTGTTTCACACCTAACGTTACCAGACAAACCAATTGAAAAGTTTTGTTTTTCCAACGACCTTAGTGTATAAAAAATGAACGATTTTGGTTTCTTAATACAATTAATTAAAACTTTAAAAGTGAATTCATTCTATTGTTTTATAAAAATTCAAAACGTTTTTAGTATTGGAGCGTTAGGGGAATGTCGTCAGAGTTGGAGCATGTTTTGACTTTTGCTCATAACTTCCATTGAATACCAAATTTTTATTAATGTTGCATATCATTGAAAACATATCACAAATTGCAATGTTTTTGTTGAACATTAAAATATAATTGGACTAATAGTTCAGGAGTTATGGACATTTACAAAAAACAAAAATTGTTGTCAGGGTTGAAACACTGCTGTCAGGGTCGGAGCACTGCAGTAAATCAATAAAAAATGAAAAGTTTGCTTTCATGACAAGCAATACTGTATATTAACTTAACAGATCCCAGTGAGATATAACGGCACTAAAGCGACACTATCCCGACCCTGACAGTGCCCCGACCATGACGACACTCGCCTACATTAAAGTACTACATCTGGAGCAGTTTTGTGTTTGATTTCAATAAGCTATAAACCTCTAAATATGTACACCTTAACCATATTACACACTGAAACAAAGACTGACGTCTTTTTAACATGTGAAAAAAATATAGTAAAACTTCATACTTGGTTTTTTTTTTCTAGAAAGTAACGACAGGAGAAAGAAACTTCAAATTTAGTTTTACACTGAACCAATAAAGATATTAACTAGTACTTTAGTCCTTAACATATATTTTTCCTCAAAGGAATTCATTAGAAATCATCAAATCTTTTAAAGAATTAAATTTTTAAACAACATTTGTCAAGTAAACAAGAATAAATTGATTTAAATTGAAAAGATTGTCCTCTCTCATTTAATTCCATGTTAGTGCAATAAATCGAGTCTAGGTATTTAAAGAATTTTTTATGAATGAATGAAACTTGAATAATCTTTGAGATTTCGAATATCTAAAAAATATTGCGCGTTCTAGGGGAAAACAATTTCACTATACTTGAACTCTAGTTTTGCATGTATATGGTTTTTTTCATGTGTTAAATGTGTTGCGATATAGTACAAATGAAAAACAGGTTGGTTATAAAAATCCAAAAAATAAAAAAATGCTCTTGTGATAGCTTGAACAACGTTTTTGCCAAAAATCTCCGCAACTCCGAAAAACGCAACCCCAGAGCCAGAAATGTAATTTTTAATTTGAATCGAAATAAAAATCGGAAAACAAGACTAAAACCGAAGTATTCCTTTTTTTTCATTGCTCTCATTTTCGGGAATCGGAACACACTTCTAAAAATCGGAATTATTCCGATAATATCGGTATAACAGCTGATATTGAAAAGCTACATGAAATAAAAGCACCATTCAATCTACGATTGGGAAGATTATTGTTAGATTATTTGTTATTTTATTACTAATTGTTAGAAGATTTACAGTAACAAAGTACACCAACCTCAAATTTTACTCCCGAAAATCTGTTCGTGGCAGTCGTTTGAAGAGAGATTTTGTATATTGTAGAAAATAGAAGTGATTTTCAGATGTTTATGGTCTATTAAAATATACCGATCATAGTAAAACATGAACCCGAACTAAACACGTTTTTCAAAAGCGAACTAAATTGGTAATTATGTCAGTTCGTGAACACGAACCTCATCTTTAAAGAACACAGTAACAATCAATAACGATGACATACTTTTTAAATAAAACTTTTTTGTGAAAAAAAACAAACCATGTTTTAAAAATATTCTACTTTGGGGTTGAAATTTAATACAAGAAAAAAGAGAAGCCTAAGTACTTGGACCACACGTTCGAATGCTTTACTTTCGTTCATAAGTTTGACAGTTTTTCTCGTTTATTTAATGAAGGACATTTTATCGGCATCATTTATGTTATTGACATTTCTTTGTGTATTATATTGGAATTCAGTCGTGTGTTAACAATCTCATATTTATAATCGTATTAAGTCATTTAGCTGACTATTTACTATTTACTTACACGTAGTATGTGAGTGTGTATGTGTGAGTGCTCTATTGACGAATGAGTTTGTTAAATCGAAACAATTGTAGTTCCGACAATGAACCCAAAATTTGTTCTCTTTTTGTTTGACTTTATGAATGCAATAGACACATAATAGTAAAGTTGTTAAAGATATTATCAATGCTCTATTGATATTTAATTTCTCACACTTTTTGTATGTCTTCACAAACATGCAGTCTGTTTCACGTACAATTTTTCTGAAAATGATGTTCGGAAACTACGCCAGACTACTCACTGGAATTTTTGGTAAAATGATCGAAAATTAGTTTTCAACTATGTACACAAGTGTTTACGATTTTTTTTTTTATTTCATTTTAAAACTGTTTTGGCTTGTTACACCTTTTTGTGCGATTCTGTGATTCGATCCCATACAATGCCTGGACAAAAGTCGAAGTAGTTCTCAGACCTTTATAAAATATTACATATTCATAAGTAAATATATGTGTCAGCAGTAGCGTATCCAGGGGGAGGGACAATCGACATCCGACAATCCGACAATCTTATAGTAAGCAGTCATTTTTGAGAAAGCAAAAAAATTTAAATTTTTCCAAAAAAAAGCCATCAGCAAACGAAAAACTTTAAGATTTAATATATTATTTTATATTATATTTTATTTTAATAATAATAAATTAATATTAATATTAAAATGAGGTCGGATATTTGAATCAATTCTGATTAGCCGCCATGCCGGGCGTGCAAATAGGATGCACGTTACAGTCCAACTGGTTAGTAAATACATTCAGACTACATTAAATCCACAATTTCAACGCCAGCTTATAAATATCTTACTTTTTGAAAGCTTGATAATGGTCTAGTTATTGGATTGAATTTTGTACTGAATTTTAGTCTGAAATTGGCTTAACTTTTCCGTTTTTGCCCGTTTTGATCTGAATTGTGGTTTGATTGTAAGTCAGAATTTTGTTTTATATAAGTTTGAATTTGAATCTGAATTAGGTTTGAGTTTTGATCCATGTTTGGCCTAAATTTTGATTTGCTTTCCAGCGTTTGCAGACCAGCGTTTGATCTGATTTCTGGTCTAAATTTTGGTTTGCTTTTAATTTGTATTTGGCGTCTTTTTAGCCTCAGTGTTAATCTTGCTCTTAGTTTGAGTTGTACTGTTCATCTGATCGACCAAAAATTACCCAAAAAATAGAGAAATATTAAATTGTTTCATCAAAATTTTTTCTCAAAAGAAATTAAAATTTCCTTCAAATTGTTTTCTCAAAATAGATCATTTAACAATTTAACAATATAAATCCAATCCATCAGAAAAGTCATAATCAAGATTTTGATCTGAATTTGGTCTCATATTGACCTAGATTTTTGATCTGAATTTGGTTCTTGGTTTGAACTTCGATCTGAAAGAAGTATTTGAATTTTAGTTTGAAATTTGGTCGGAATTTCCGCCTGAATTTCTATCCGATTTTAGTTTGAATTTTGGTCTCAGTTTTGTTCTACTTATCTTTTAATTTTTAACCCGTATTTGATAAAATTTTTGTACCAGTTTTTGGTCTAGATCTGGGTTTTGGTCGATAGTGAGTCTGATATTTATCTTTTAATTTAGTAAAAACCCAAATCCTAGAATCGCCACTGTGTGTCAGTGATATCGTTGCTAAGGGTAATATGAACATATATTTTAAAAAATCGTTTTGAAGTACTATCCAAATCAACTGTAATCTTAATTTAATAATTATTTTTTTTTTTTTTGGTTTTTGTTTAGATTAAAAATTAATGAAAATATAAAGGTTCAGGAAAACGTGTCTCATATGTGATCACATGTATCAAATTGTTTTATCAAAATTTTTTCCCAAAAGGAATCAAAATTTCCTTCAAATCGTTTTCTCAGAATAAAATAAGTTGTAGATCCCATATATGAAGCTATATGCTTAAGCAAAGTGCTGGTAAGTGAACTTACCGGCTAGGGAATAATGAGTTAATGGAAAGATTAACAAGATTTTTGTAAGCTTAACAGTTTCGCAGTAAAAGCTGTTTTAACATACATGCATCGAATTTGAATTTTTTCATTTTGCAAATTTTTTTGCGTGTGGCGCAGGAAATTTTTATATATTTGAGGAAGCGAAAGTAAATATTAAAGAACATAATTTCTCTTATATTTTCTATTATTTAGTTCAGTTTCTTTCAGTTCTTTTTTCAAAAATTGCTAAAAGAAGATAAAAATTCTTGTTCATAAAATAGTTACTGTGACTGCAACAATTACTCAACGTTGAGTAACATAATCCAAAAATTTCTTAACCCATTAAGTGACAATGGTACGAAAAAGCACCACTAAAATAGTGTGTTTTTATAGACTAAAAGTGTTATTTTAATAGATTAAAAATGGTGCGTTTTCGAAATTCGAAATTAAAAAAATAAACAAAAATGGAAATTATCGCGACTTAGTCACTTTGACAAAAAGGACGTTTCCTTTTTCTTGCCCTACCATTTACAACTCTAACAAAAAATAGCAAAACCTGTCCTAAATGTGATTAAGTCCTGCAATCATCGCTCATCTAATCAACTGTATTGTATTAACTCATCACTTTGTCGATAAAACCAAAGAAGCAATTTAAAAAATTAAGTTAAACAAATTTCGTAACACCTCTCTTGCTAAAAAATGCAATAACTTCATACAAATGATTCACAAACTACATACTCATGGAGTACATTAGTACTTAACCCCACTTATAACAATAAACTAAATTACAGCTTTTTGAAATGCGGCTTTTTTAACTCAAACTTTAATGTGTTGCCAGCGATTTTCGTCGTAAAATTCAACAGAAATAGTTTAGAGCAGCGGTTCTCCACTGTTTTCATTCTAAGCCTCCCTTTTTGAATTCGTGCCAAGCCTTCGTCTCCACCACTTTAATTTTCACACAATATTTCTTTGTGCTTGTTTAATATTTATAAATTAAATCATACTCGCTTGGGAAAATATCCAGTTGTTGTCTAATTCAGAGGAGGCTCTGGAGATAACTTCATCAACAATTATTTTGTTTTTTTTTTTTTAATTTTGGTCAAGCAAAGATTAAACATAGTATATTAACTCTGTATTGATAGTTTTTGGAAACAAAACAAATACTGATTTTTGTACGACTCTAAGTGGACCTAATCCCTTAAGGATAAACTAGACTAGTAAACTTATATAGTAGTTTAATAGTTTCTCGTGAGGATAACTAGGATGGTGAAATTTTAGTGAGGTTTTATCGCGTTTAATCGAGTCAATGGAGATATTTTTCTATATAAAATTATTTTGCTTGAATAAAGATGTTTATAAATAAATTTTTATTATCCTCCAGGTGGGTATAAATGCGTATTTAAAATTTAGTAATTTAACAGAGTACAGAGTATGCAAATATTTGTTTATTGAAATGTCTACGCCTCCCCAGGGGGACGCACCCCACCCCTTGAGAATCACTGGTTTAGAGTGTACATACATACTTATTATAGTAATCAAAAGTGAATGGCTGCGGTTACAATATTAATATTTTCTAACATACATAAAATACTGATCTCATTGTTTACTAATGTATGAAAATCAATGATAATGAAATACTAGCGAAGAAATCTAAATTTTTGAAATCCATCAATACGCCTATGTCTAGTTATCAAAATTCAGTTTTGATGCTATTTCGGCTCTGCTTGGCAAAGGTAAACTAAGTCGCATAAGAAACTGACCAATTTTCACATTCGTTAAACATTCGCAAAACGAATTGCAAATGCGGATGCGATTGCGAATGCAACTAAGTATCAAATTTATGCGAATTATTCGCATGTAGCGAACGCGAATAAAGACTTCCGTTACATCCCTAGTGCACTGTACTGAGAAAATGCTTGTAGAATATGTGAGTTTGCTCTCAAGTAATTACCAAACAATTATGATACCATTGTGATCTTCGCAATGGTATCATTCGCCCTACATGAAACATTCAAAACTGGCTGATACACAAAAAGGCCTCGTTTGGCGCAATTAGCCACAATAAATGCCCGTCAAATTAATAATGATTCGAACAGAGGAAGAAATATTTGCACATACTCAGTCAGATCTTGTGTGTTTGGACAATATGAAGGAGAATAATTGAAATGATTTGTAAATGAGTTTACAAATTGACTATAAATTTTGGCCTCTTAAAGCAATATTCAGTCCCAACAATAACGGAAGCTAATATACATAGATACGTATACATGTACTAATTTGCGGTGCCGTGCTTTAGCTTGCAATATGTATTCAATAAATCACTTTAGCTCTGAGTGTGCGCACCTTCCATAAATTGCAAGTTTAGTGTACTCTTATGGCTTCCACAAGAAGATAACCGTGTAAAAGGATTAAATTCGCACAAATGTTCATTAGTTGAATTGAAGATTCAAAGTTAATCCAACAACAAACAATTATGCTTTGCAAAAATTAAACCTCTCGACATATTGCAAATTTCCTGAATTCAATTAAGAATTCTGATATTCTTAAATAGTGATTTGTTGTATACAAATCAAATTCGTAAATATATGAGGCCATGATGTGCAAACGATGACGGTGGAAAGTATATCACATCATTTATGCCATAATGTCATCTTGAAAAATGCGTATGTACATACTGGACTAGATCATATGAAGTCCCGATTTGATTTTGAAATTATAACGGGTTAACTTAACGATATTCATAGTTAATATGCATCTACGTAGTATATGTAGATAGGTACATTTTTTACTTAAGTAAGGTTTCCCGTCGGACTGTATTCAAAATTTACGTCATTAAATGTATAAGTCAGAATCTTCGTCTTCGATTAAGAATTTACTGTGTTGCTTTGTCCAAGTATGTATCTACTCACTCATTTATTATATTTACGCGCATGCGTCAATGCAAAACTGAGTCGAGTTCAGTCGATTGTTAATACTGCGGTATTTTTAAAATTGCCGATCATTACGTTACGATAAGTACCTACATATGCATCTGTATGATATTTTAAACTAGCACCATCGGAACCACGTTTCTGATCTTTCAACGATCAATATAATCACTTTATTGTTTGGCTCTTGATCGTTTTCTTAAACGATTTACGCTCGTTAGCATCACAGACTTTTTTTTGATTATCAACATTCATGTATGTATGTATGTATGTATGTATAAAGTCTTTGTGGTTGATGAAGTGCTTTTGCCTAAGTTAAAAAAGCCGCATTTCAAAAAGCTGTAATTTAGTTTATTGTTATAAGTGGGGTTAAGTACTAATGTACTCCATGAGTATGTAGTTTGTGAATCATTTGTATGAAGTTATTGCATTTTTTAGCAAGAGAGGTGTTACGAAATTTGTTTAACTTAATTTTTTAAATTGCTTCTTTGGTTTTATCGACAAAGTGATGAGTTAATACAATACAGTTGATTAGATGAGCGATGATTACAGGAGTTAATCACATTTAGGACAGGTTGAGGAGAAGCTCAAAATTCTTACGTAAAAAAATTATGATATGATATGATGTAAAAAAAAGTATGAAAATTTGTGAAACGAACCTTTCCAGCTTAATCTCCCTTTTCATTTTCTTTTCTGAAACTATGAGTACCATGAGCTAATTGTATTTTCCTAAGGAAGCATGACAGCTAAGTAAGCATGTATAATTGATTTAACCATAAATTCAAATGGAGATCAACATTGTTGCCTTATTTATCATCATTCAAATGAATTCCTAATCAAATAATAAATTTTCTTTGAATCTGAATAACAAAAAGATAGTTATTGATTGTTCGGCAAGTTTACAAAGTGATGAATTCTGTGTGATTTCTGTGGCTCATTCAAGCACCAGAGTTCCCACACGTTACAAATAAACTAAAAATAATAGTAAAATAAAAGTCAATTGAGTTCTTTAAAAGAGGATGAATCAGTTAAATTTCGGTGCTAATCAAATTAATTTTAAAAATTTAAAGAATCCTCATAAAATTGAAAAGTAAGACTCGGAAGCCAATAGCAAAATAAAGTTATGGAAACTTTAGAAACTGTATACTGCAAAGCACTTTAATAAAGTTTGCAAAAAAACCAAATCTCATATGATCCAAACAAATTACACAAGTCAATCAATAAGGTCTTGGAGCGTTTCATCTTTAAGTGATAGTTCAAAACCAACACCATTCTCAATGTGATTGACGAGAGATAATTTTTCATCACTATCGCTGCGGGTATTACATTTTGGTGATTACAATAAATCGATCATCAGTCATTGGTAATCATTGAGTTTTCATAAAAAGCAACAAACAATTGAAATTAATTTTGAATGGCATAAACGCGTAGCATAATCATCTCTAAAGGGATTGCATGCAATTGAACCTCTCGACGAAAATCATCAATATGGCTAATCTCTTCAAACCTGGCAGACAGATTGGAGCCTAAGTTCTCTGCTTTTTTAATAGTCATGCTTAGTTGGCAAGATTTGTTTTGACTCGTAGTTTTGTACTGCATTTAACACTTAGCATTTATAATGACCAATTAAAAGACTTTTGAAAAATCATTGCCTTTTCTACTCGTATGTTAATCATCATATACCATACGTGCATATGCACTAGTGATGTAACGGATGTCACTTTAGCGAATGCGAATAGCAGAAAGCAAAAAGCAGATTCTTTACGAATCAACTTAAGATGTAAGTAGTGATAAATTACATTTAAAAATAAGTAGTTTTGCTTCTTTTTTGGCTTTTTTTGGCAAAAGCCACATGGTTGGACTTACAGTTTAATGTCGGTTCCGAACGGACAACCAAGAGTTGTAGTAATACACGTTCTTATAATTCTCATTCACTTCATATCGATAATGAATATAAGAAAGTTATGAGAATTAAGGAGTTATATAAACTTCTTGTCGGAAAAAAGGGTATTTTCATTATTTTTTTCCAAAGCGATACAATTTTATCAAGTAAACGTTTTTATGTTGCCAGGCATTTCATGAATTTTTTCAACAAAAAATGTTGACCACTTGGGACGATTCACCTTTTTTTCGTCACCCCTCCCGGTGAGAACGATAAATAAAGAAAAGTTTATCTAATATGAAAAAAACCAGAAAATGTTTCAGTTTTCATCCTCACGGCCTTAGTGAACGAAGGCTTTTGTGAAATTTACATTATTACAAAAATGGTGATGATTATTTTAAAATTGTTGGTTTTCGAGAGTCTGGAAATTTGGTTTTGGTAGCTAGAAAAAGTTTTATTCCAAATAAAAATTCCTTCGTTCACTAAAAGATTATTGCAGTTATAAACTAACCAGTAAAAATTCAGATCGATTGATGGAATATTTTTTCAGAACCCTCTCTCACCGCAAAACTTTTTGAAAAACAGCATTTCGATGTAATCGCGTTTAAACTTTCGGCGCCATGTTCAGGTAGCCGAAGGTAACGCGCTGTTGGCAGCTATAACTTTGCCTCTAGTGTTCAGATCTCGCCATGTTCAGGTAGCAGGAGGTAACGCGCTGTTGGCAGCTATAACTTTGCCTCTAGTGTTCAGATCTCTATTAAATTTGGAAAATATATATTTGAGAAAATGCAATAAAAAAATTTTAGATTTTTTCGGCCAGCACAAGTATATATAATCCTTTAACCACCAGACTAAGACGAGTATCCAACTCGCAACCTCTCGTTTGAAAGTCTAGCGCGCTACCCACTAGACTATAGAGGTAGGCGTTTACAAACATTATTAATAAAATTTGTATGAGCGCAGTTTGCCAAATTTAAACATTCTTTATACATCCGTAAAAAAAAACTACGAATGCGAAGTAAACTCAGACATCCGTTACATTACTTGTATGAACACACATGCTTTTAGGTATACATCAAGTGTCTCTGTATATTGACTCACTGTATAGCCACCTAGGATCATTAAGGTCTCAAAAAGAACTGTTGCTCTTGTGCAGAGTTGTAAATAGAAATAATATGAAACTTTTATTGCCCACGAATTTATCCACATGAGAACTACTTTTGTTTAGTGTAAAGGATGACAATATTTCAACTTTCTAAAAGCTTAGCTCCCAGACCCCTATCTTGTTTCAATCAATAAAGAAACAATCTATGCAAAATTTTAGCTCAATCGGACAACTGCGAGGCGGCCCTATTCGACCATGAAGTTGTAAATAGATTGTCGCCCGGAAAATCATTTTTTCAGATAAATCAATTTTTTGTTCTTGGATTTCTTGAACAACACGTTTCCATGAAGAAACAACACCGATGTGATTAGACAGAATTGTTAGAATTAGCAATGATTTGTGCGTTCAAGATTTATCTTTCTCAAGACCAGTTTCAGTTATCTCATATGGGAAAAACTCTTAAAAAGAATTTGTACTTTTCTTTCTCGGGTGTATTAATTTACACTCGCTCTCAAAAAAAAAGGCCGACCTAAAATTTGTTCGTTGATTTTCATTTACTACTGTTTACAGTTATTTTTAGAGTTGGTTTGTTGATTTTCTGACTGCGTAACTCAATTTCTGATTTATATATGAGTTTTATTTTGATGAGTACAATTCGGTTTTAAAATATTTGAAGGTTAAGTGAATATTAAAAAATAAGTTATGGTATTAACACAATAGCAATAAATTGAAATTATTGGATATAAGCGGCAAAACTTAGAAAATATTTCAATATCGAAAAAAGTGGGTTGTCACGAATCTTCAGTAAGAAAATTCTGGAAGAAATTTTAGGAAACCGGGAGTCTGACACGCCTATCTGGCAGTGGACGTCCAAGAAAAAGCAAATGAGGACAGAGGTATAGTGGGTATAAGTCTAAAAAATCTAAAAAAAACTTCACCAGAAATCTCTTCGGAGTTGAAAGAGATGCATAAAGTAAAAAAGTTGAGAAATAAAATGATCTGAATGCCCGAAGAGCTTCGAAAAAGCCACTGATGACAGCAAAGATGCGTTTAAATCGTTTAAATTGATGCAGGGAAAAGAGAAATTGGTCGTCTAATGATTGGGCTCAAGTCATATTCTCTGACGAAAGTAAAATAAATCTTGTTGGTCTAGATTCAGGAGTCATGGTGCGCCGCAGGTCCTGGGGAGCAATTACCAGCTGTGATGTTGGAGAAATTATTCTTCTGGAAGGTTCTGTGAACTCTTCAGTCTACATAGACATAATAAACAGAGGCGTATTACCTTCTATGGATATATTCTTCGAGCACAAATCCAAAGTAATATTTCAAGACGATTCTGCACCATGTAATCAATAAAATCGGCAATTACCCCTGTTGAATGAACATCTTTTTAGAAATTATTTTTACAAATTTTGTGTTATTACTTATTTTTCTTTTCATAGGTAGCGGAATATATAAAAGTTTTGGGGATACAGTCGTTACCATAGCCTGAAAACAGCCCAGACATGAATCCAATTAAAAATGTTTGGGAAATTATTAAACGGAAAATAGGTCAAAATAAGCCCTTAATTATTCCCAAACTGAAGGAAGCAATTGTATCCACTTGATACAACGAGATTTCCGTGGATTCAGTAAATAAATCCTTGTGATATCATGTCCTCTCGGGTAGGAAGTGCCACCAAGGCGAAAGGGGGGCATACTCATTACTAAAAGCCTTTCCCTTGTTTACAAAGTTTACAAATATCGTTATTTATACATAAGTAACATGTAACATATTAGGTTAGGTTGGAGTGGCTGTCGAGAGACACACTTAGGCCTGAACGGCCCATTGTGATACCACATAGTAACATGTAACATATTAAAAAACATCATTTTCACTCATTACAAACTTTTTTTTATTTTCAAATTTGTGAATTTGACTTTAACATATAGGAGGCATTTCATGTGAAGCGGACAGCGTAAAAAAATGTGAAGTTCTGAAATTCGGCCTAATTGAACTTCTAGAAAATATGAATGTGGACACAAAATTTTTGTTTTGTATGAAGTTTATTTGCCAAGTTATGGGGTTTTAAAGAATTGAAGTAATCGAAATATAGATTTTCAAAAGTAATTTTTAGAACCAAAGAAATTTACAATAGAATATTGAACATGGTAATTTGAATGGGAAATTAACTGTTCTTTTCAATTATGGAATCAGACCGGAAATTAAAATTTTGTTATGCACCAAACCGGAAGTACAAGTTTAAAATCAGAGTTTTTTTAAATGGTCGAAGTTATATCTATACTTTTGAAAGAAGTGGAAACATTGAAGGCGATTCTTGTCGTCAAATGTAACTTGAAATATCCAAGCGTTGACTTCTATAAATATCTCGTAGCAAAGCGGGAATCACTTCGTGAAATTTTTCAAAGCACACATTCAATACAACTACAAAAGCAACGATTTAGATGATGGATAAATTGCCTTCTTTGTTAATTTTCATTTAAAAAAAAAATACATACCGCGAAATATAAAGTTTTTTTGAAATCGATTTACAGTTTTTTAAGAATTTTTGTAAGACATATACAGTTTTTGGTCCCAAAAAAGATACGAGCGTTATTCATACGTCAATTGATAAATTATTAGGATATTGATCGAGAAATCAAAAAGATGCTGCGGACAAATTTGTTACCCACCTCGAACACTTAGCTCCACCAACTGTGGCTCTATCATTATTTGATGAGAAAGTTCCAACAGCGGTTAAGACAAATAAAGTTTAAATTATATTGGAAGCAAGCTACAAAAAAATCATTTTTCTGCGTTTATAAACACCGAGTTTACGTCTTTTCTTCGCAAAATTTTCTATCAGCACCGATTTATTCAGCAAAGAACTTTCAACATGGAAACATGATCCAAACTGCAAAAAGGAAAAACTTGAGAAGAAAGTTGTTGTTGATGACCTTGCAGAAAAAAATTTGAAACTCATTGAAACATCATGAAGCTGAGAAACAATTTATTTCACAAATCGTTGCCGAAGACCGAAAAAATACACAACCAACTACTACTAAATCCTTTCTTATTGTGCGAATACACGAGAGTGAATTTCGTTGAACTTTTGAATTTCAAATTTAGGTGGACACACGAAAAAAAAGGATTTTCTCTAAGAATCGAATTTCATTTTTGAGTGATTATAAGTTTGGAAAAGAAGAAGAATTTTGTGTTTTGTGAAAGTAAAAATTAATTAAAATGCTGCCTTTCAATTGAATTCGCGGGGCCCTTTAATTTTTTGGGCTCCTCTAATGCATATTTAAATGCTACCTAATTGTACACTCATGTATATTTGTGTGTAAACTTTGTGACATTTATGTTCAATTTAGGTTAAGTTAATCCTAGTTTATGAAGGCTGAAAATTCAAAAATATTTATATGCAATAAACTACAGTAACCAAGAGAATAGCACGGATTTGCTCTGAATTATTCTGTGATTATTACCTATTGTGTAAATGAAAATGCGCCACCGAGCAACAATAACTAAAAATTAAACGTAGACACATATACAAAAATATATGCTCACTTGTGTATATATTTTTATAGTACACAAATTTTCATTCATATTTAATTTAGTAAGACCAAGAGGTGTACATATGCAAGTAATTAGCATGACAGTTGTTCTGGGTCAGGACCTAGCTATTTTGCTTTTATATACGTATCGAGAATTCTAAATTATCTCAAACCTAAAAATGAAGAAAAGGAAAATTTCATCTCTCTAATTATCATAACAAATCGGAATTTAATTTTGTAGTTTCCAAACATGTCTATAGATATCTTTCAATTAAACAGGTGGTGCGGCCAACTGAACAATTTTTCTGTCGCGGAAATTTAACACACTTTGTTAAAATTTCCTCAAATGAAAATTAAAATGCTGGTGTGATCAGATCGGATGCGGATTTTAGCAGCCAACGCTATTCAAAGTTGGAATTTCGCAAAAAACGGGCAAATTAATTAAGGAGTTCTTCGGACCCTTTTGCTGAAATTATTTTAAATAAACCGCTATTTTAGAATCTGTACGCCCCAAAAAATTTTATTTTGATGTGGCATGATTTGAAATAGACAAAAAAAAATATCTATATGTAGGGGAGTGTCGTCAGGGTTGGAGCATGTTTTGACTTTTGCTCATAACTTCCGTTGAATGCCGAATTTTTATCAATGTTGCATATCGTTAAAAAGATCTCACAAATTGCAACGGGTTTAATGAACATTAAAATATAATTGGATTAATAGTTCAGAAGCTATGGGCATTTACAAAAAAAAAAAAACAAAGTTGTAGTCAGGGTCAGAACACTGCTGTCAAGGTCGGAACACTGTAGAAAATCAATAAAAAATGAGGAAATGTAATTGAAAATAACATTAAAATCAAAGGGAAAGGAAAAATTACACTTGAAAACCCAAGTTTGGTGGAAAAAAGTTTAGATGAGAATGGAGGAAATGCATTTGAATAAGTAAGGGTCCCAAAATACTACCTTTAAGAACTTCCGAAGTAACAATGAAAGAAACTAATTCAGTTCAGAGTTCCTCAGAAAATTCATCAAATTTTCTACTCATCTAAACGAACACTAGGTAAAAACAATTTTTGAAATCAAGTAATATCTTCAGGCTCCTTCCAAGAGGGTCTCTAAAATTTCGAAATTTTGACAATAAATTTTTCAATATTTCAGTTATTGCTCCTTACAAACTCAAACATAATGCAAAACGAATTTTCTAGATCGGATAGTGTTTATTGGTGGCGCAAGATATTCCAATTTGTATGTTGTATGACACCACTAACATAATCTTTTTCCACAACATCTATGCCAGGTTAAGTATTTAAGATAGTTTTTATTAGTAATTTGAACTACCCTAAAAACTCTATCCTATTCTAAGAGAAGTCTTAAAGCATACACCAAAGTTTAACCAAAATTCCGGGAAGAGAGACAAGAATCCATATTCGATTCGAGCTAATGTAAGCATATTTGCAATTTATTCTTAAAAGATACATAGATCTTCTCACTAAATGTTAGAATCGGATTTGTTATTTAAATAGAAAAACAGAAATTTATGAAACAATGGAAGGATAAAAGATCAGAATCTTAGTGCTGTTGTGCACATGCGCAACTGTCGCGCTTGTATATAATTGCCCATGCTAATATTGTGCAGCACATTCATATAACATTGTACATACATACGTTCAACCGTGCATTGTAAATATGTATATTTATTGCACATGAGTACATATAAACAATCCAGCCTAAAGCAAAATTATATACGCAATTTTCTTTACAACTTAACTTGCAAGCGTTCCATTGCGCTGGTGGTAGTGTTGCAGTCCTGTCATGATGTTGCCGTGAAAAAGTCGTGCTATATTATCACGACCACTTTCAAAGCAGCGGCGAATGACAAGACGCAGGAGGATTGAGACACATTGTACTTCAATTTAGGTATTCACATTTGAGGGCACATCCGGATATTGTGGTATGCTGTCAGTTTGCAAACTCAAGATTAGCTGAAATCGATGTCAAATTCACATTAAATTCATAAAATATAGCGCCCAAATATTTTTCTTTTCCTTCTCCCTTCTCCTAGCAGAAGGGATCTTGGGCACTATGCCGAATTCGAATTTCATTTTAAGAGCTTTAGAAGTGCATCTACAGTCCTGGTTTTGTTTTTGCGTGCAAGCGAAATTTCAAGATTTAGAATCCTTTGCGACAAGAAAATTGTTTCTGTGCTGTGTTTTGTTTGTGATTAACCCTATTAAAGCATAAGTGTACACTAACCATTACTAAGAGGTTAAGACGTAAATGACATTCAAAAATTCAATTAGCCGGTGTAAACGGTACTTGGCTGCAGCAGCTTAATCATTGTGTTGTAAAATCAAAAAACTTAAGGAGAAATATGCCATTTTTAATAACTTCATAAACTATTGCAACCACAAACATAATGAAGATGTAGGGCGGTGAAGAACATAATATTGACTTTTGTTTTAACAGATTTAATCCAATGCAATCAGAAAAGAAGAATGGCAATATTCCTGCCACAGCAAGTACTACCACCACAGTATCGCTTACAAAATTGCGCTGGTGTAAGCTTCAAATATTAATACGTGCACCTATGTATGTAGCGAAGGGTTTTCGTTTCGTTATTGTTTTCTAAATCATGACTTTTCCTCAATTCCTTATGTTGTACGATATTTTCGCGGAGCCAGTTGCAGTAAATTTGTTTTTGTTGTGATTTATGATATACATTCACGAGTCGCGCTTTACGATTACATCGTCCGCGAAAAGATCTCGAGAGCCCTGTTGAGGATAATTCCAACAAAGGCAACACAGGAAAGACAAGGAGAAAAAAATTTGCATGTTATGGGCAATCCTGTAGATAATAGCAGCAACACCAACTACTGTTGTAGATATAGATGCAGTAAGTGCGATGTTATCTCTCATAATAAAACTATCCTCTCGGTCGTTCATGCCGTAAAGGCGTTTAAGCGTTTAACCAGTCGGCTAGAGAATTTCTATTATATTGTTTTCTTTGCACATTTTCATCTTAATCGCACATCGATGATCGTCTCATAAACTCTGTTTGTATTGCGCATACATACAATATACATACATACAATCTATATTGCTCGTGGAATAATTACAAGATATGAACACATCGACAACATAATTAACTAAGAAATTTGTTTCTTAATACGAAGCAAACGTGTTTTACGAGCCAATTTTACAATCGCATTTCTTATGAGCATCGAATGGGCATCATTTTATATAGATATGTACTATGCCTATGTAGATTCGTCGATTGTTTATTCTTCAAGTTCGGCAAAGGGGTTGCTTATTTACTTTACACATATGAATGAATTCGATTTAATTTGAATGTGTGAATATTGAAAGAATATGCACTTAAATATTCAAATCAAATACAACTAATTGAAAGAAGTTGTTTGAATGAGTGTGTCTGCTAGCGGTTCACTTTTGATGGTAAAGGAATTTTAAATATCTATTGTAAAGATCGATTATTTTTCGTATGCCTCATTACCTCCAAATTGAAGTTGTTCTTTGAAATTTTTAGGCTTTCCAGCTATAGTCGGACGGCATTCCATAGTTCGTCAAATCAATTTTCAATATCGAAGGTAGGTACCTGATATTTCAAATGGCTACTTCCAAAAATATTTCAAATTAAATTTTGAATTTTGGGCAAACAGATTTTTCCATGTTTCTCATTTTAAATCAATCCCTAAAATTGGGAGCAAGAAGGTTCTGTTCCAGACAAAGCTTTCTAGAACAAAAAAAAAAATAATATATCACAAAACTTAAATAAATTTGAGAAAAAAAAATTGGCACATGGCATGGCTCAAAACTCTCCTCTAAAATTGAAGGTGATATAAAATAGGATCTATGTGATTTGGAAAAATTTTTTAAACTTGCTTTTATTTTTAGCGAGATTACTACGTACTTATGTAAAATTTATTAGGTATTAGATTTATCGTTTTTTTATACCTCAACTGGCATTGAATTTGGTAATCTATTCACAACATCGTTTTTTGAAAAACGTTTTCATTAATATAAATATATTTAAACCCAGAAGAATGCGCACCATGCCTCAGATTGGAGTTAGAACTGAACCTATAATGCCAGCTTTTTTATTAGTTTTTTACCACATTAAAGTTTTGCTACCACAAGCGTATAGTTGCTTTTTACGACTATAGTCATTTCCCGTGGTATGGAGAAGTTTTTGAAGTTGAGTATTTAAATTTTATTACGAGTATTCTTCATAATCTTTATTTGTTGCGTTCATTTCTGAAAGCAATAAATCAAGACTTGAATTTTGTTCTGCATTGTGAGAGATGCCCACATGTAGTGTCTTTAATACTTATTGTGTTTGTTATTTTACGCACGGAAAATTATGTATGTCTATATTTTCTGATAGAGTAATACGAATATTATTTATGAAGCCAACAAATTAATTCTGTAATGAATGAGTAATATTTATACGGTTTACGACTAAATTGCTTTACGCCGAAGTTTGGAACAAAGTTTAATTAAAATAAACCAAGTAAATTTTTGATATAAATGTGTGTTCTTTTTTTGCATTAATTCATTAGAATACTCATAACGTGGAAGCTTATGGAAAATGTTTGTGTCAGGGCCGTAGCCAGAAATTTTTTTCGGGGGGGAGGGGGGTTTTTATTCGAAGAAAATATTCATAAATAATTTTTATCAAACTGATTTGATTGACCCTATAAAATTAAAATTTTTGGAAAAATTTTCCGATTTTTTTTAATCTTAACCTCAAAAAAATGGCCAAAAGTGACAAAAAATTCCCAGAATAATCAAATTGAATTTTTTCAAATAAATATTACTCAATGTGCATTCTAGTGCATTTTTTTTATCGTGAGGGACATAATTTCATTAACTCATTGACTTCTCACTTCTGATGATGTACCCAACCTCAAAAAAATTACCAAAAACAGTAGAGGCTCATTTTTTTCAAATGATCATCATTGGGAATTTGAGCCATTATCAATGATAAGGAACCCGGATGAGGTTGGCTTATATTCCCTAAATTCGTGAAGTCACAACATTGAAAGAGATCTTTCTAGTCGTGGTGGTCTGAGCAATAATGCGTTATAAAATTAATTTTAAAATGGGTTTTGCTAATAAGATGGAGTTTTTGCGAAAGAATTTTTCACGTTGAACACGAATCTGAGCTCAAAAACTTCCCATCACGTAACGTTTTAGGAAAAAAATGGGGTTCAAGCAAGTCTTATTTTACAAGGATCCGATAATTTTTTCTATTTTTATTAATTTTTAAACTTTTCAAACTGATTCAGGACGAAACCTTAAATCAAAAACAGTTACTGACCCAGAAAAACTATGAATGGATGAGTGCTCAGTATCACCTTCTCTTTTTGAATCCGTAGTCAAACCTCATGTCGAAGAAAACAAATCGGATTTGATCGCTTAGTGTAACTATGATTTCAAATTTATTTTTTATATTTAACTTTTTAGATAAAAAACCGATGGAAGTAAAAAATATCGTTAAATAGATTTTGTTTTGACTTTTTTCCATCCATTGGCAATTAACCTAAAAAATTAGAATTAAGTTTCCACATTTCGGGGAGGGAGTCAGAACCACAAAACCCCCTCCCCCCTAAATACGGCCTTGGTTTGTGTGATATCTCAAAATGACACCTACATACGATTCGAGCGTTTTTCAAAGAAGTGTAAATGGTGAATAGACACACATACATACATATGTACTTTCAGTATTTTCATTTATTCTCTTTCTGTTGAAGTTGTCATTGAAAACGTAATTTATTTATCCTTGTTAGTCGCGGTAGGATAGGTAAGGAGCCTTTGAAAAAACGCAATCCTGTCGAAACATTCATCAAAAATGGAAACTAATTTCCTGTCAGTTGTTTGCGGAATATTGTGACTTTTTTGTTAACTGAATTCATTCATGTGCAGTTTCGGATGATACAATGGAATGAAATGAAAACATAAAAAATCTTTTGATAGCGTTTCGATGTGGGGTAAGTTGTTGACAATTTTAATTGAAAATTTTTGCATATTGATAGAATTTTTAAGCAGAAGCATGCACATATATACATATACACTAGTAGATCCGCAGCCCGCTGCAGGCCCGCCCACAGCATTTTCCTATGCAGGGAAGGAGGGATTTGAATGAAAAGTATAAACGAAGTACTTAAATGCTCATATAAATGAATATGTGTAGAATAAAAATCAAATTAATGAACATCCAGTCCCAAAGTAGGGGATTTAATACCTAAATTCCCCTTGCAGACGGCCCTGTTGTAGCCTGATCGGTTTAGAGGCATTAAAACTATTTGTTTTTAAAAGACTGCATCCTTGTTCTGGGAATCGCTAGTTTTTGTGTTAAACCCCCACCCTGAATCCGCCTACCTACATATGTATGTACGTATATACTTACACGTACTTACAATATATAATTCGGGGATCTCTAAATCCCGAAATTTTCTGTAAAATCCCAGAATTGTGAAAGAAAAATCTCGGTATTTTCAAGTTTCTAAATTACCTACACTTACTATAAGAATAGAAATATTTAAAATATTTGGTTACATTTTGTATTTGATTTTAATGCAAATTATTAAACTTTACATGATGTAAACTACAATGCATGCCAAAATCAGCTGAAGACAAGTCAGAAAAAAATATAATCGAAATATTTAAAAGCATTAAAGAACTTTTTAAATGTTTCACATGGCTATATTGTTGTTGTTATTTATTTATTTATTGCCAAAGAATTCGTTTGAGGATTTTAAATCTCCAGATAATAAAACTTTGTTTAAGTATCGGAAAAAAAATTTAAAAAAATTCAATATTTTTTTTCTTTTTTGCGTAAATCGCTTCTATAACGTCTCTAGAATATGTGTAGATTGCAATGCACTTTAATTTATTAGGGTTGGGAAAAAGTCCGTTTTATGATATTCAGTCTTAAATTCGTCCAAGATCATTATTTGCTTTGATTACGTAATTTTCAATCGATTCCAATTTACTACTAGCATACATAGGGATTTTGCATTATTTTGAAGCCTTAGGAAGGTGATTAGAGTAGCTTGTGACCTATTAGATAAGTAGGTTGATACCAATCTAAACATTAGGCGCTAACAACTATGCTCTTCGCCCATGCATTTACTTGTTAACTTTTACAAAATAAAGTTGGCATTCTCTACAAAATTATAGAATTTGATGGCTCCGTAAAATTTGGCCCCAATGAAAAATGGCCCCAAACTCAAAATAATAAGGCCTCAATTATTAAAATTAAATATAGCCCAAAATGATGAAAAAAGACCCCAAAAAAATTAATGGTTAAATGAAAAATTTCCTCAATGATACTATGTAAGTAAAAGTGTAAAAATTGGTTGGTTGGTTGGTTAAGGTGGCTGACCCACAGTTCTAGTTCCTCACCGAACTAAAATTAATGCAAAACTCTTACTAAAGCCACCTCGTGGAGTTTAGGTACCCAACAGATTCTTTGGACTGACTGCCAAGCAATCGGACAGGTTGTCGAAGAAATACATTCCCAAGAACCTATATATTGTCTTCGCCAAGGCTTTGCATTCACAAAGAAAGTGGGAAATTGTTTCTTTTTCTTCTAAGTTTCCACAATTTCTGCTGTGGGTGTTAAAAGGGATGTGCAGTTTCTCTGCGTAGGTACCTATACACCAGTGACCGGTGTAGGCTGCCGTTAACTTAGGAGTATCGGTATGATTATATAAGGGCCATGTAAGTAAACGTAAATATTGATTTATTTCCACCTGCGGTGAGTGCACCTTCGCTTCCACCACGCAGTCCATTTTAGAACCATTTGTAAAAATGGGAATGTTGTATTAAGTTAAAAAGCTTTTTCCTTCCCATTTGGCCTTGTAAGGATTCTTACCTTATAATCGCTTTTGAAACACAGGTGTGGTATGATGTAATCTGTTCCTCTGAACACGAAGTTTGGTATAATACATAAAACTTTACTTTGTACCTACATAAGTACGTTCGGCCCAATAACCGGTTGTGTTAAGCCCTACCGTGCTATTGAAGGCAATATTTTTGCATTACGTTCAGAGCATCCGTAGGGTAAGTACGTATGGATCCTGTAATACCTATACATGCTGTTCTCTGAGCTCTACTGAGCTTCCGAATAATGTGGCTCTTACCTACGACTGGCCACCAAACTATTTGCGCCGTAAGGTAGTTTTGGACGGACTATTGCTGTATACAGCTAGTATGTAATGTAAGGCCGCAAGCCCCATCTTTTGCCAAACAACCTATTGCAGGAATTATAGGCCACACAGGCTTACCAATTCAGTTTTGCGTCCAACAAGACTTCCAAGTATTGGGCCTGACTCGTGTAAAATAATTTGAATCAAATTTAAACTGTACCCAAATTACAAACTCCAAATATCAAAATTTTTCTTTGCTTTTCCTGTAAAATTTGAAAAATGTGTGGTAGGACTTTGGCAAATTAGGGTAGCGATATATATGTTTTAGGGCCAATTCATCATATTTGGTGCCTATTTTAATTTTTAATTTTGGAGCCACATTTCAATTATATATAAGGCCCCAAATTATGAAATATTACCCCAATTCCATAAAAATTGTTTGGAGCCTTCTTTAATTTTTTCTTCGATTATTCCATTCAATTCAGTTAATAACAAATTCATTTCACTCTTTTAAAAACCTACGTTAGTGAAAAGAATTTTCTTCATGCAAATATTGCTTTTTCCTCTCTATAGCAGCAGTGCGCAGTCTGTTAATTTAAAAATTATGTATTTTATTTTGTGAACAATCAGAAAAAGAAACACAAATAGGTTGAGACATTTTAGTACTGATTTTGAGATTAAAAAAAATCTGTATTTAAAAAAAAATCAGGACATGTACAGATCAAATCAGTATGTCGGACTACACTGGTACACAACCGATTTTATGTACTTATGAAGAGGGAATTGTGGCTCACACATAACTACATTCCAAATGACTCATGTAGGTTGTGCAGAGAAGACAACGAATCAATATCGATGTTCTCAAAAGAAGAAATATCGATGATCTCGAATCCTGTGTTTCGAGGTTCATGCTTCGACATCCTTGTTTAGTTTAGTTAAAAACTGGGAAGGAATAAAATGTATGTTTTGTGTATGTAGTTTTACACGTTCTTCCCGAGCAAACGGCTGTTCCCAAAAGCTGTGACTACGATTGCACAGCAACTTAATCATTGAACAGGAAAAAACTTCCTGTATTTTATAAAAATTAAATGTAGCAAGTGAATTGTAAATTTTAAAGTATTTAACAATATTATTTAAAATTCCAAATGAAACTCATTAAAATTATTGTAATGCAAAATCTTGTCAAAATGTCTATTTTCTTTTCATTCCCTTAAAAATTAAAAAGGTTTATTGAATAAATTAATAAATAAATTATTATTTTTATAATAAAATATATTAATGTTTTTAGGTCGACCGATGTTTTTTCCTCCCCAACATTGAAGTTTTTAAACGATGTTTGCATCCCTCCACTGAATTACGATCAATATAAATTTTTAGAGAAGGTTGGACTTATGGAAGTACTGTAAGTCTATTAAGGAGCAATATAACAATAATTCTATTAATAATTAATTGAAACCGATAAGGAAAAATGGTATCAGTGGTTTTTTTCGCTTCCTGACTGCTTAACACAAAATTTTAACTAACTACTAATCTAACTAATCACAAACTTTTGGATTTGATATTCTTTGTACACATACAACTATTTTTAAACTTTTTGTAATCCTCATGTAAAAGATCCCTTTCAAAACACATATTTTAAACGTTCTTTGACATCGAAATCTTATTAACTTTAATGAAGACATAAAATTCCACATTCGCAAAAGTCATATAAAAATCATGTTTTTAACCAAATATCCGCCCCAATGTTTTGCCCTAAATCCGATACCAATTAACTTTGAATAAGTAAGTATATGAAGATACACGTACGAAGCTTAGCCTCCATCATGTTCGAACTCGAATGCAGAGAAAACTCATAAGCATTAAAAGCAGTAAAATACCAGTATTGAAGATCAACGCTATTATGGTTTGAGCTGCCACCAATGCATCATCATCTCTTGCTGCAGCATCAGCCTTCCTACGCGTTTGCACGCCTGCTGGGCATCGTATCGGTATTTATAAGTTTCGAACGCTTTATTGCTCCATGTTCGTGTTATTTGTAATTTTAACAAGATAATTTTCTTAAAGCATTTAATGACAACAACTGATGCAGACGTCTTTTGTCTGCGTTTTGCTCCGGTGATTCTTTCTTTCATAGTTTTTGGGCAGATGAGCCAGTAGTTGACGTTGCATATTTTCGTCAGGCAGCTGAGCAGCTTAATGAATTTAGTCGCACTTACTGTGCGCACGTTTACTTCAGCTGCCATTATTAAGAATCTGATTCTGAAAGCTTTTCCCAAATAATTCTGAGCAATTGCAATGATAGTCTCTTCTTAGTTAATGAACTGACGCTAAATATTAGGCTAAAATTTAATAGAGCTTTTTATTTGTTTTGAGTTTACATATTTATTCTCATTTATGCAATTATTGATTACTTTTGTATATACCCCCGTAAACATATGTACTTAAGCACACAAACATGCATATGATTGAATTGTTATGAAAATAATGAAGCCGCCCTTGCTTCCACCCCATTGGAAAGTCCTGCGGACGAACCTGAATCAGCCAGATTCAAACGACGCATGGATGATTACAAAATGATTTCTACGAATTAGCGATCAGTTCCAAAACATTTCAAATTTACATTTTGAGAATATTGAAATATTTTCATATATTTGGGATCGCTTTTAACGCAAACAAGACACCATTTTCGCGGTCTTAACACCATCTTGCCGATTCTGTCATCACCTTTTAAAAGCATACACATTTACAGTTAAGCCCCACCTTAGGTAGGCGTTGCTTCCAAGAAGAGCTAAGACGAAACAAGTTTCCATATTAAAATTAAATATCAAATATAGTTTGGTTAATATCGCCTGAACTGGTTTTCGATGAAGGGGAAATTATTCATCCGCACACAGGTTCTCCTCTCTTTATGCTTGTGCTGAGCGTCACTATTAAATTTTAGTGCCACGATAACTTTATTAGAGTTACAGTCGGGCTAAAGCTTTAACTACTTTATGACAATTGTGTGCTTTTACCGTCGGTAAATTGCTGCTTCAACTTAATATTGATACCGAAAGGACGAATGAGGCAAATTTAATAAAACTTTTAGATATATGAATACATTACAAAAATGATTCTTAGATACTAACGTATTAGTTTTCATTAATATTTTCAGGATATTTAAATAGTAGTTTAAATGTTTTTTTTTTCCAAATCTTTATATATCTTTATTTCTCATTTCAAAACGAAATTACAAAGGCTTTATATGCCATAGTTGATAGATTTCTAATTTTCTTCATCTTTGGAAATTTTCTTTTTTATTGTGTATATTATCGTTTATAATTATAATGCTCCCGAGCAACGTCAGGAACCAAAGATATAAATATTATAAATTCATTTTACTTTGCGTGCAAATTGCAATCAAAATTAATTAGCCAAGTTTTTTATTGTTATACAAATAAGCAAAATTAATTTGAATGACTAATAAAAACTGATTATTTTACCTTATATTTTTATTCTACTTTAGTTAGGTATTTTCACAATTTGCATGTCATGCAGAAAATAAAAAAAATATGTATGTATGTATTTATAATATGAGGACCTAAGTGTATAATAATATTGAAAGACTCATAACTACAAAAAAAGAAATCAACAAAGCACCCGAATAGGTGTAAAAATTTTAACAAAATAAATATGTATGAATGTATTTCCAATAAAACAAACAGCTATGTGCATATATAAATATGTACAGTTGAATCATTTATAAGTTTTTTTGTTCCCTTGTGCGAATTTGTTCATAAGCCTCGATTAACCCTTTCATGCCTGAATTTTAATACAGGTTGGTAGAAACCCAAGAATAAAAGTTCTCGAAAAAAAGTAGATCGTTTCCAATTTTTGTTTTGTTCGATTTTTCAGAAAAAGCCTTTTTGTAAAATTAAGTCTTTGACGTTACATGAAATTTGCGGTGCATTTCTGAGCCATCACAATCAACAGAAAAAGATGGATTGAACTGTATTTTGAATTGTTTCATAAGTTTAAGACCTTTTCCATTACACAAAGCCAATTGCACGAAAAAAACTAGAATAATATAGTTACCATATTTTCACGTTTTTGTTCCGATTCGATCAGATGCGCGACACAAGTGAAAGGAACGTGCGCAATGAAGAGCGAAAGCAACCGATATATTTGACATTTGTGTTTCCCGATGCTATGGGATATATATGAATGGAATTAAGTCGAAATAGTGCGAAATTCAAAGAATTTTTTTTTCGCGCGTTACTCCTACAGAAAAAATTGGCCATATACATTATTACTAGTAAAATTTACCAAGTGAATGTTGCCTATAGGCAAGAGCGGGCATGAAAGGCTTAAACAGATATGCGAATTCAATTAAGTGTTAGGTTAGGTTAGGTTACGTAGTACTGGCTGGCTGAAGCCACGCATAGACATTTAGGTCCTTAGCGATTCCAGATAGGAGTCCTAGGAATAATTTATCGACTGTATATTTTAGCGAGTGTACTCGTCATTTACGATGCGAGTGGGGTTAGTAAACTTTAAAAGACAGTTCACCCCAGTTTAGCGACCTCGTTCAGACCATCAAACTGTGGAGCTCCTAGGTACGTTAATCGAGTTCTAGTGAGCGCGGGACAGTAGCAAAAAAGATGCTCTAGAGTTTCCCTCGCATCTTGCTCCATACATTTCCTGCAATTATCATTGTCGGTTAGTTTTAATTTAAGCGCGTGCGTTGCCACCAAACAATGGCCAGTTAGTACTCCAATTACTGTTCTGCAGTCCTTACGATTGAACGATATAACAGATTTTGCGTACCTCTCGCTGTAGGAGTCACACATGACCTTAGCGATTTTACAAGTGGGTATATTTCTTAGCTATCGCTTTTTTCTACATGCGTGCTTCTAGTTTACAATTAGCTACTTGCAGAGGCATCAGTACTTCGCTGATTTGATCCTCCGGCAGCTTAGTTCCTTTTTTCGCGATTTTGTCGACAATCTCGTTTCCATCTATGCCTTTGTGACTAGGTACCCAATAATAGGTACACAGCCTACGCTTAGTAGTCAGTTTTTCCATTGCTGCCCTGCAATGAAGAACACTTTTGGATGATGTCCAGTGTGATGTCAACGCTTTTATAGCTGATTGACTATCTATATATATGTTTATTGTTGAGTTGCAAGTTCCGCAGCTTCCCTAGCGGCAAATATTTCTGCCTAGAAAATTCTGTAGTAATCAGGAAGCCTAAAGGGCTTTCTGATGTTTAGCTCACCACAGTAAACACAAGCGCCCACCCCTCAACCATTTTTGACCCATCCGTGAAAATATTGAAGGATTTGCGTTCTAGTTCCATACCCTTACGCCAGCCTTCCTGTTCAATAACAGCTTTATCCTCTTTCCAGAGCTCAATTTCGGGATCACATAATCTGAATCAGATGTGCTCCGACTAATTGAGCTATGTCCGAATTATCTATAGCATAGTTGTCCAGTAACCCGTAGTCTTTCTGCCGATTTTGCTGCCCGATTTTCTACGAAGAGATCAATTTGGGGCAGGTTGAGAATAGCTTCAAGAGCAGCCGTTGGAGTTGTTTTCATAGCTCCCGTGACACATAGCGCGGACAGCCGCTGAACCTTTTCCAAAGGCTTGATATACGTTTAGTATTATAGCAGCTATAATTATACCAGTGTACCAGTGTCGTTCGGTTTCAGTTCTTGAAAGTGCTGTATGTTATATCCTTTTAGGCCAAGATCCTTCCACAAGAAGTGCTCGAAAAACATATCTCACAGAGCACGAGTTCTGATAACAAAACTCAACTAGTCGGTAAGGCCCCGGTAACCGGTATGCAGATAATTCGTTGGATAATTCTGAGAGATGCCGTTACTCATGTCTTCTCTCTCTCTCGCGTTTTTCTTTTTAACTCAGATCACGGAATAGAGTAGAGCACGAGCACACCGAGCGTGCTCTGATCAGAACATGCTCCGAGCACGCTCTGACAACTCCGATTTATTTTAAAACACATAGAGCACGACCTGTCATTTATAACTAAGTTTATTTTTCAACAAAGTTTTTTTCAATCGATTTAATTTTTTTATACAAAATGGATAAATTAATTTTTCTGAGCCCTTGTCCGCCATTTCAAATTTTTGTGTATGGTTCAAATTTTCGTGCTCTGTCTGCTCAGTCAATTTGCTCTGAGCGAGCTCTGATAACAAAAAGAAACACAATATAACTTCAAATAACGAAATTGACATGAACTTAAGTCATGACTTTGAAAATTAACATCTAGATTTAATTTTCATAGTCTCCTAAAAAACTATCATGAACTGATCGAATGGGGACCGTTCAGAAAAAATTACACCTAGAATCATTTTCTCACAAGCACACACACTCTCCCATGTACTAGACTTTCAAATAACGAACTGTTATGCAGACTAGCTACAATGGGAAAAAAACAACAACATAAGTGTATAGAACGGTAGTGGTAGTTTCTTTCAATATCTCTATTCAGTGAAGATATTTGGAATCAAATCCGTAATTCTGGGTTATGATTTCAAATATTAGTAGCTTATATAGGATATTGAAAGATTAAGAACTATCACTAAGATCACTGATGAGGAATTGTGGCGGATTCCGAAACGGCCGTCTGATTTGCCCGTCTCTATATACATTGTTGTTGTGATGACTACATTTGTTCATTAAGCCTGTTTATATATAACTTCAAGAAACACAATTACGTTTGCTCTGAGTGCTCAAAGCTAAAAAGAAACACGATTACATTTTTTGACAACTCGTGCTCTGCTCAGAGCTAATAAAGAAAAACTCCTAATAATTTTTACAACTATGAATACAATGCTTTGTTCAATGTGCGAATGTTAAAAAACTCGACGCTAATATTTTGGAATTGGCTTAACCGATGTTAAATCTGATAACTTTTGGTTAACCTACTCGTCAAGCTCTTTAAATTGAAATATAATATGATCGTGTAGCAGATCTCCTAGATCTTCTGGAATAAGGATGTAGTTACACTAATAAATGAGCTATGAGCTGATGTTTGACTTTCACACATGCCACGAATCGCAAGAGAAAAATCTACACTGGAAAACCAAACAGCAATCAAATCACCCTTTACTATTAGATCAAATACATACATTTTTATTGATGTGTAGTCAATGCAAATTCAAGAGTCGTCTGCCTTTTAGTGTCCGACCGAAGGTTATATTTTGGCCTTAGCCAAAGCCGAATCAAGAATCATTTAAAAATCTGTTTACGCCAAAATATACAGTTCTCGACTATATATCTGTAGAACGACTGTCGTTCAACGATACTTGTGTTTAAAAAAAGTTGGCCGATGACAATGATTCTGCTTATCTAAAATCAAAAATCTAACTACTAATCAATAGACCTGTGTCTTCAGCCGGAACCAAAATTAAGTAAAGATATTAAACCTCTTTATTTCTTATAATTTTCGAAAGTCTGGTGCATCTTTACAAAGTTCACATCGAATTACAGATTCCAAGCTGTCTTGTGACAAATTATTTTGACTTTCGGCGCGCAAGTCTCGAAAATGGAACCAAGCATACATACAAATTTTGGAATGACCTTATTGACAACAAAAACCAAACGTTCCCACATTACATAAATTTTTCGTTACGCAGATATGCTTTACAACTCACCTCCCTCACCTAAATTAGGGCTTTATTGTTTATATGCGAAACTAATTATTTTTTTGTATTTTTTATTAATGAATTTGTTTTATAATTTTTGTACATTTTTAATTATATATATTATATATATATATATATATGTATATACAGTGTCGGACAAAACTAAAGCACGAATTTTCCCTTGTTTGCATTTTGCTCTGTAATGATGTAAAACATGCTTGGACTGAAATTTTTTTTATGAATGTAGAAAGAATATAAACTCGTTGTTATAAACACAGAAAATTTAATATTATTTTTCAAATAAAATAAAAATATTAACTCAAAAGTAACAAAATGCGTAAAGATGACGCAACAAAACTAAAGCACGTATGAAATATATTAATGGAAAAGTTCGATTTCTCCACTATTTTGTTGCATATCCATTATTTTTCAGAGCTCGTGCACATTATCGTGGCATGAGCTAAACAAAATTGTTCAAAACTTTAGTTTTGTCGCGGAAGGTTTAGGCATATTGAGCAATGTGATTATAAAAATGAAAAACAGTAATCAATTTTTAATGTTATTTTGTTTCAACAAGTGCATATTCATACAAAATTTATAAAGCAAAAAAATATGGGCAATTTTATTGAACCAAATGTTGACAAGGAAAGAGTTCGAGCTTTAGTTTTGTCCGACACTGTATATATATGTAGATATTAATTTTTGGTGCACATATCCTTCTATTTTTCGTTTTAGTTTATTTTATTGAACTTTACATTTATAATTGAATTTATTTTAATATATAAATAAGCTTCAACTTTATTATGTTTTATTGAAATTATTATTTGATACACTGGATATAAAAATATGCTTTTTCTTCCGTATTCGTCGGAACTTTATCTCCTACTAATTTTTTTGTTTGGTTAGTTTGGAAAGTCGGAAAGTATTTAGGAAGGGTTTTACATAGGGTGATCATAAATACATTAATGAATAAGTGTAAAGTGAATACGTAACTCGCGAGCCAGAGATTGGAACGCACTGCTATTGATAATTTCAATGCTTTTTTGATAGTTTAAGCAGGAATTTGCATTGAGGGGCAAATGTTTGTAAAAAATCCAACTTAGGTTAACAGATCCCGACATAACCTATGGCCGTGTAAAAAACTGTACCTTTCAAACGTAAATATCTGATAGAAATCGGTTGGGTATTTGTCGAAATAATAGTGGACAGCATGAAATTAAGTTGCAGTTTTTTATAATAACATAAGATGTAATAATGTATTTATTGGTTACAGTTTTTTGGCAAAAAGTATGGCACCACTACCTGTGCTGCAAATGTACATCGAATTATCAATCAAAAGCAATTCTTATGGCGGAATTTGTATACGATGTTTGTAGTTAACAAGTTAAAATCGACGGCAGGAATAAATTTTTGGATGTAATCATGAAAAAAGTCGGAAATTTCAACGACGTCAACAGGTCAAAGCTAGACTTAACTAAGCGCCTTTAAATTAAATATGTAACAATAAACAAACGATAACGAAACGCATAAAATAAGTTCCATTCGAATATTATTACCAATGAAATGCAATCCAATCGAACCCTTAACTAATTAGCATTTTAACTAAATTCCTCAGACCCAATTAAAGAAAAAGAAAGAAAATAAAAAACAAAATACAAAACACGATGTTGAAAAACAGTGATAATTTACCTACATCAATGAGTTTCATTATATTTAGATTCATATCTAAAATGCGGCGTTGAAGAGTTCTGATTTCACAGCAGGCAGGTAGGCAGTCAGGTAGGGAATGATGGAATTAATTCTAGACTTACTGGCTAAGTAGAATGTCATTCATAATTAAAAATAAAACTTATAACAATATGTCAAGCATAATTTTATTTAAATTAAGTATTTAAAACCTGCATACAAAAAGTAGGAACGAAATAGGCCACTTCTCCTCGTATGCAGAGCCGTTTCTGTCTCCTATGTACATAATCTAATGAATGCGTAGGGCGACAGAAAGTAATAATACATGAGAGGTACTTTTTGTTAAAAAATAGGGCTACAAAACAAATTTATACTGGAGGTAAAACGAAATTCTACCAAGATCTAGAAGTAATCTACGTGCATATATATACTCACTCAAAGACTGTAGAAGTCGCAAAAGCTAAAGTTGAATTAGGCCGACAAATTGCCTTGAAAACAGTCCTGCACTTATGTATGTAGGTGCTTCTTATTATGATGCATACCCCACGGTAATGAGATACGCATCAGAATGTATTCTGATGCACATCTGGAGAACCGCCTTCCATTTGCTTACAAACTGCTTTCAAATGATGCGCTTTAGATACGTAGCAAAATAGAAGCGCATTACATTTTGCCGCAGGGTATCTATTCGATACACATACCATATACTATAAACGTTCATAAATACACACATACTACTTATATATACTTAAGTAAGCCAGAGTATTGTTGCTTTGAGAACAGTTCAAGTTAAAAAGAAATTAAGAAAGAGCAAGCGTCAATATCAGCTCAATAAATTTTCAACATAATCGCAACGAGTCGAAACATTCTCACCTTTAACTTGGGTTCCTTCCTTCGCCAAACTGTGACGGCAACTAACTCTGCAGTCAATAGCGAACACAATAAACATTTTGAGAGTTTGTTTGTATTGCTTTGATTGAATTAATTTTAAATTCAATTTACTTGTTGTTGCATTCGAGTATTAATTACTTTGGCTTCCGAAATCGAAATTTACATATTAAAGTCATTTCCAGAACGATTGTATCGTTAGCTTGGTAGTGGGTTTGTTG
Source organism: Toxonevra muliebris (assembly GCA_963691655.1). Lineage (NCBI taxonomy): Eukaryota > Metazoa > Arthropoda > Insecta > Diptera > Pallopteridae > Toxonevra > Toxonevra muliebris. The sequence continues at coordinate 793,839 of OY829327.1, read as the reverse complement.
TTTTTGAAAATCATACAAGGGTCTCAGATCAGACGGCCAGACAACAGCCAGTCAGGCTGGCTGGTAGGCAGGCAGGCAGGCAGGTAAGCTAGTAAGTAAGCGTAATATCTGAAATCAAAACAAAAGCAATTTCACAAATCGCTACAACAATGTGGCTTTGGTGAAGCAATTCTTACTGATTGTTAATTGCTGTTGTTGTTTTTTAAATTTCTGTTTAAGTGGAACAACATAATTCCTAGAAGCTTTTCAATGCAGCCAAGCTAATTCAATATGTAACATACTCGTATGCTTGCATATTGTTTTTAAACTAATCGCGTTAAGACATCGTAAATTCCCTTGCTTGATTGTGATGTTGGAACCAAAAAATCGAAAACAATTAAAAAATTGCATGCACGAAATGTGATTACGATAAACCGCAATATTGCTTCACTGAGTATAGTGTAGAATGGCCAAGCAAATGACAGAGTACATTTTTTATAACAAATTTAAAATGGGGAAAAGCAAAGGAGCCAGTTTCGAAAAATATACCTGTGCATTTGGTAACCCTATTTACGTACATATGTACGAATGTCTGCATAAGCTTCGAGATTTGTTCCCAAAGGTTTTTGCGCTCAACAATCATCGATCAATCAAAATACTCTAATTGCGGCACAAAATAAGCAGCAACAAAAAGCAAAAACCAATAACTAAACAGCTCGGTAGTTTTTGGATATGACATACATACATACTTATACAAAGGTAAGTATTTCATATCTTATTTCTACAAATTGATGTATAATTTTGTGGCTTTGTTCTTCATTAACTTATCTCGCTATCTCGTATGGATATCTAGCTATCGATTTTGGTGAGTTCGTCTCTCTTTTCACTGGAATTTTAACCCATTGTTGATGGATGAATACTTTAAGAATGTCAGTTTTGTGTTCGCGCTTGATTATGCAACAAATATGCTGCAGTCAAGCCAATTAATCTCAGTTTAGTTAATTGGTTAATGTCGAAATATTTATGACACACTTGTCAACAAGTAGTAGACAGCCAAATGCAAAGTTGAAAGTGTGTGGGTAAGGTTGAATTTACTATTATTGCATGATCGTTTATAATTATTATTTTTTTGGATAATACTAGTTAACGATAACAAAACTTCGTTATGGAAGAAAAATACACAGAATTAAAAAGTACATATCGTTGCGAAAAGGAATGAAGCATATGAATGAAAAGATAAAGCAAACTGGATAATCACCAAAAGTCACGGAGTTGCATTACTGTGTATGGAGGGCAGTGAAATTGCTTAAGGCCGCTGCAACGATTTGACAAAAAGTGCAAAAATTTATGTTAACACTAAGAGCCTTCATTTAAATGGAGAAGAGCCTTGTAAAGACCGTAAACCTCGTATTTTTTAAAGTTTTTTATTGAAGTAAACAAGTGATTTTATAATAAATAAGTTTGATTTTTTCTGTTGCCATAGAACTATTTCACTTCGACTATCAAAATATGTGTAACTACCAGCGTTCCGACTTCACATACAAACTTCAATTGCCTTCCTTGCTATTGCTCCTCACATACACCGCTTCAAGCGATCTAAAAATGCCCAATAACTACTGCCAACATAGCGCTTTCACAAATAAACTTTCAAAATTTTCCTTGCTATGATTTCTCAGGTATACCGTTTCAAACATTTCCTTTGTATGTTAGCTGGCATGCCCACTTTCTCTAACTCATTCAATTTTTTCTTTCACCATCCCACCAGCAACCAAAGCCCTCGTGCCAACTATTAATAATGTAACACAAACAATTTGGGAAATACACAAACAAGCAAATACACAACTCAAGCCAATCCATAATTTTCCCACAGAATTCTGTTGACAAATCCTATTTTCATTCCAAATCTTAATACCGAAAAATAAATGATTCCTGAGATATCCAATAATGAAAATTCAATTGTATGGTCCCTCTTTCTCAATCCTGCTCACGAGTCTTTTTTGTAGCATGGTTTTGTCAACCGACATTTTAGTACCAATTTCAGTACTGTATTGTAAATGGTTACGTAGATATACCGAAAAATCCATTCGGAAAGCTTTTCACTTCGCCGTTCGTATTCGGCATAAAACTGTAGGTCCCTTCCATTCGTGTATAAATATAACTCACACAACATGAATGGATGCGAAAAGCTCGGCCTTGGCCCTCCAGGGACTGTTGTGCCATAATAGTAGTAGTAATAGTATAAGTTCTTCGCTAGACAATTCAACCATTTAATTGCCAAGAGTACCCGAATTTTCCCACCTGAAAAATTAATCAAAGAGCTAATTGCTTGTTATATATGGGTATGGTATCAATTCAGAAGCACCCCAAAAATTAAAGAAAAGACGAATACTGTACGATATCCATTTAAATGAGGATTTTTCTAGCTTTTTTAAATTAACCTTCCTCCCGCACCAAACCCAAATCCTAGATCCGCCACTGCACACACGCAATGCACCAAAAAAAATTGGTAGACGAGACGACAAATGTCGTTGTGGCTGCCAAATATTGCCTGTTAAAATATTTCAAATATTTTTGTCATATTTGCTTCTGCACAACACATAAAGTGTATAAAGTGGATAAATAGTCAGCCTCGATAGTGCTTTCGAGCTTAATTGTTATTATAAATGCAATTAAAGAAAAAGAAACTAGAATTTCAAAGAAGAAGCATTTTCGCAGCAATTCACAATTTCAAACATTCGTTGCACTCAATGTAAATTAATTTATGGAAATAGCTGATTTCTGTTTTTGTTTTTGTAACAGCAACTCTGTGTCACGTAAAATGTCTTTACAAAATGGAAACGAAATGAAAAAAATTGTCTCTGCTTTAGAGCTTCCACACGATACGGCATGCAATCTGTCGTGACTTTTTGTGACATGTCTTAAGACAATGTCGCCTCGTTTACTAACAGATTTAGCAAACATTTGTTTAAGTATGCAAGAATTTCTGAGCTCAAATGCATTCCTACTAACGAAACTAAAAGTTTCCTTTTCACTGTGTGATAATTGTTAAATGCGAAATTATCTCTTTCTGTACTAAATTAAGTAGATCGAAGTCAATTTCGAAGTACGACATAGGCGCTGTAAGCAATTGCCCGTGTTTTTTTCTGCTGCTGCTCTTCTGTCGCTTTTACTGCAGGTAATTTAAAACGTGACCCAAAAAGCAAACACAAGAAATACAAGAATATACACATGTGTATTGATGTATGCATGTATGTATGTATAATCAATACAACAATTTGGTAGCAAATCAGCAGGAAATTACCGCAATGGTTGTTTTGATCGAATATCGGCGGCAATCAATCGATCAAAAACTCTAAACAGAAGACAAAAACGAAGTAAACAAAAGCTGCTAGTTGGCAACACTGTCACCCTCGGTGAATGATGCTGATGCTGATGATGCATTCCAAAATGACAAAACAGTTAAAAAATAATTAATTGCAATACCTTAAATGGTCTAAAGAGAGTTTTTTGTTACTTGTTATTGTCTTACACAGACATGCAAGCTGCAACATAACAACAATTTGCGCTGGGACATGTGTGCAACCATTTTTATTTTTTTACTTACGTTCGCACATACATACATACACACATATTGGAGCACAATTGCTTTAAATTGCTGCTTCAGCTTTTTTGTCGAAATGCTTATAGAGAATGCGGCCACTTTAAGGTTTACTAATGGCGATTTTTCATTTGGGGTTTTTTCTCCACCAATCATGGATATACGAGTGCACTGCATAGTTATACTTACATACGTACATATGGGCCTAATAAAGTTTATACGCAAACTAATAATACATAAAACTATATCCACGCAATATGCAACTAAATCATTCACACCACTAACGATTTTTAAAACACAGTGAATTTATTAAAATAATTAGTTGTGTGGTTGTACACTGTGTCATGAATTAAGTATGCAAGCAGTTCGCTTCATAGGTGAAAGCCTAAAAATCAATTCCAATTTCAATCATTTTAAAAAACCAGCAACATCGCACATATCAATCCTGGATTTATCAGAGCTTTCCCCCAATCATATGTAACTACACAAACTTATTGGATTAAAAATTTCGTTTCGTGTTTTATTTTGTTTGGTTTCGTCAGTGGCAAATCAACGGTTGATGCTATTCACATCCTTCGAACTCTCATAGAAAAACACCAGCTAAATAAAGAAAATCTATTTGGTGTTTTCATTGACCTCGAAAAAGCTTTCGATCGTGTCCCGCGAACACTAACATGGCAAGCACTAAGAAACCATCAGATTCCGGAAAGCCTCATAAATCTGGGTCGTGATACTTACCAACAAGCCTCCACGCAGGTTAAGTGCGTGAGTGGGCTGAAAAAGCGTTTTGAAGTGAATTTGGGAGTACATTTAATATGGTGATGGACTTCGTAACACGTGAGATCCAAAGCAACCTCCCATGGACGTTATTGTATGCAGATGACGTTGCCCTTCTCGCAAATGATATGAACATCCTACAAGAAAAGCTGTGTCAATGGGTAAATGCACTAGAATCCAATGGGCTCCGAGTAAGCCGTTCAAAGACTGAGGCAATCGAATTTCGTCTTGGGCAAAGGAACGATGATGACACAATGGTCTTGAAAATTGACAACGAACCTATCAAAGTCGTGGAAAATTTTAAGTACCTGGGATCTCATGTCAGCGAGGACGGTACACTATATACAAAAGCATGATCAGACCAGCAATGACGTACGCATCTGAGTGTTGGGCAGCACCCCAAAAGCTAGAGAAGAAACTACATGTGACTGAAATGCGCATGCTGCGATGGGCCAGCGGAGTGACGGTGCTAGGCAAAGTGCAAAATAAACACATTCGCGGTAGCAGCAAAGTTGCACCAATCGCCGAAAAGTTACAGGAAAGCCGTCTTCGGTGGTACGGGCACATTATGAGAAGATCAGATGACAATGCGGTAAAGCAAGTGCTGTCGATGCAGGAGGCAAAAAGAGGACCTGGGAGACCACCTAAAACCTGGTGAAGTACTATCAGAAGCGATATGCGATGCAAAAAAGTAAACGAAACGACGACGCAGGACAGGACGGCCTGGAGATATCGTACAAGGAGAGCCGACCCGAAATAGGACAAGGCTAGGATGAAGAAGAAGAGTGTCTTGTTTTATTTTCTTTGAGTCGAGATAAAATCTTTGTCATCAAAATTTGCTCCGAATTGTTGTCCATTGTTTGCACTGGCAAAACTTGAAAAGGCCAAAAAATTGCTATATACACATATGCACCAGCGGATCCAGAGACTTTATAAGGCGGACTTTTAATTTTTTCGCCCACTAAAATTTTTACGAAAGCAAATTTCATACTTTTCATCAGCCGTTATCAGATGATGGAGGAAAACGGTCTTCAAATCCGAGCCAAGCGACCCCAGTGTAATTTTTCAGATTTTCTTTAATGTAAATAGTAAATAGTTTACTCAATAATACAGCTTGATTTCTCAGCAACGGTTTCACCAAACACTATAAGTGTTTCTGACATACATATAAACGCGATTAACCCTTATTTGCATAATGAATATGCCTAAGCCTGTATGAATGGTAATATTTAGCAACTACTACGAAATTGCGTGTCATCCTACAATATTTGCTAACTAATATTTATATCTATATATAAACATTTCGAGGGCCGAGCATAAAAAGTTTTCTTGCACCTAAATGCACATACCTTATAAAAAGAGAAACGTGATTCTTTTTTTTTTCAATTTATACCCGCTCATCTGCACGAAGGCACATCCCCATATCATACAAATTTAATGACAAACAAGTTTCGTAACCATTTCTGTCTATTGCTCGAGCAGCTCGGTCTGAAATATTGTAGTTTATTTCAGTTTGAAGATTTTAAAGTAAATTTTTATTAAGTTAAAATTTCAAATTTGGAAAGAGTGTAAAAGTGAAACTGTGTAAATCGAGGGATGAGTGTACTTGGCAAACATAAGTGAATTTTAGGAAAATAATGTTTTCAGTTTTTTGGAGTTCATTTGTTGTAGCTGTTGCGAAAATTAAACATTTAAAAAACAGTTCTAATGAAAATGATGTGAATTTAAAAAAATAGTTTCCTGACCCGCCCACATTCACATTTGCTCTACTGGACAAATGATTTTAAATGGCATCTTCGTGAAAGAAAGTTTCAGCAATATGCAACAATATAAAGGGATCGTCTATGTAAAATGGCTTATAAATTTATTTCGAAATGTGTGGGCGACATAGCATCTTCAGTTGGCCCAGATGTAAATACAATAAAGACAAACCTGCTTTGCGTCGAACCTACGCATGTGCAATAAATAAAAGATTTGTTAGCAATAAAATTCAATGTTGCTACACTTATGCCTTCTGTACAAGATATAAAAACAAAATAGAATTTTACAAATCATACTAATGTCAAAGCCAAATAATTGCTGGCAATGACCAATAATACAAACAATAAAGCAGCTTACACATGGCGAGTGTGTGCATCAGGGCCTCTCCAGGTAAAATGTTGCCGAATACATAAGTACGGTGAACATCCGTCCTCTATTTCAGAGTACAATCCTCTATTTTAATGTACCGTCCTCTAAAATTAAAAACCAATATTTTCGTAATAAGACGAAGAGCTGCAATTATTACTTGGTACAACAATCGAGAAGAAGCTAATTTAATTGAAAGTAAAACTTGTGTAAAAAGCTAATTTTGCAATCCGTGAACCATCTTCAAACTTTTTCTTTTTTCTCCCATCTGGCAAAATTTGGTAGTGATATTTGCAACAATGCTGGTCAACTATGTATTTTCTCTTCCCTTCTCATACTGGTTGTTGTTTCTCTCATAAACATATTTTGAAAATTGAATAAACAATATTTTGATGAGTGAAACTTTCTTACACTAGGACATAAACAGAATTATCACGATATTTACCACTTCAAAATCATTCATTTCGATGAATTCACCCCCTTATGATTTCACTTTTAGACATAGCCAGAAACTTCGTCTCCACGAACAATGCCATAAAGCATTCAGTGTTGCCAACTAATGCGCAGAATTCCCCTATGGTGTCCACCTTGGGGCCCTCTCCCAAGCAGTTAGATAACACACAATCTTGTCAAACATATGCTCATTAATCTTGCATAAAATATTTGAATCAGTCGGATTATACTTTTGAAGCAATAGATGAAACGATAGTGAACTTTTCGATGAAAATGTGAACTTTTCTTTCGTAATGTTATTAATGAACAGTTGTTTGAATGATGACGAAGTGCTGTAACTGTTGAAGACAAATGGATTTCGACATTTTTCGAATAAGTCGAAATTTTTAAAAAATCCTCCAAAAAGAGTCGAACATGATTAATGTCTACCAGGCTCTAACGTCCTTCCTGAGAGGATTTTCTTAGTCAATAATAACTTTGGACAGTTGAAAAAACTCAGTTGGAAGTTTAAATTTTCAAGGAATGTATTTATGCGAAATGTAATTTTGAAATGAACTGCCTGGAATTTTATGATTCAGTAAATTTTTTAAAAAATATAACTAAGATTATATAAGAGACTGAGACTGATTACTTACTATTTGTGGAGATTTTAAATCAAAGCCTCAATTGTTAATGTAATAGTCCTTTTTGAGTTAAACTGAAAATTGAATTAATATCAGTCATTTTAAATTTCACTTTCAGGTGAAATTTAAATTAAAGCAGTTCAATTCATACTACTGTATTTAATATTATTATATGCTTTTATCTAAAAAATAATTTTAATTTTGTTAATATAAAATAATGAATGTTATTAATTACCACTTATTTGTTATAAATATTTCCAGAAATAAATATTTTTATATAATTTGCTAATTTTTATTAAATTAAATTATATTTCCATGATATATTACCTAATACATTATTCTAATTTTCATAAATGTTAAGGTTTGTCCTCTATTTTGTCCAAAGGCATAAGGTCAGCAGACGTATAAGTCACAATACAATAAAATTAATGAATTTGGGCTTGTAATTATATATAGCTCCCACTGATTTCACTTTAAGGGGCCCAAACAATTACAACTTTTAAAAAATTTAAATTTCTTTTTAGTATAAAATGTAAGAATATGCCCTGAAAAATTCAGAGAGATAATTCAAGTTTTAAGAAATTTATGTTATGTATGTGTTTTTCTCGTTCTCCTTTAAAAAATATTTAACCCATCCCAGTTGCCGTCTGTGTGAATTTATTTATTTATTTAGAAAATCCCCTAACAAAAAGTATTTTTTTTCAAAAATAATCCAAATGAAGTGAAAAAATCGTTTTTCTCTAAATTCGTACAACTTTCTGAGTTTTAATTATTTCTTCCAGTTTTTTTTAGATTCACACAGAATCCATATTTATAAAGCATTAAGTATTTCAAACTAGATGCTGCCAGATGTAGAAGGAGCTACGATTCCCGCAAACTTGAAACTCCTATGTTGGCCCGCTGAAAGACTCCTTCATAGCCACGATTACTTTATTTTTTTTTTTAAATACGTTTGTTTAGCTCAAAATATATTCAAAAAAAAATTACAAAGTTGCAAGAGAAAAAATTTCCAGAAAATCCTGCTTTTTCGACCTTCTAATTGCATCGACCCCTTAACATTTTATAGTACATAATGCGTGAAAACCCCTACAGGGACCATATATACACATAAATGTGCTTTTTAAAAAATTCAATTGTATTGTCTACTTGTAATAAAATATTGACCAAAGCATTGACAATAACTTTGAAGCTATTAAGATGTAGCACTATCTATGAACACAATGTGAATAAACAAACGCTGATTCGATCGACAACACTAAATTAGATTTAGTGATCATTGATCATTTGAGGAATCCCCAATTAAAATCAGCTTAAAACTATTTTATTGATTCCAATGAGATTGGAATAACGCACAACACACCTTAAACAAATCGAACCTCTGCGCATTTATGTATCAGCCGAAAAATAATGTGTGATAATAATTTTTGAAGGCAGAGAGCTACAAATCAAATATTATTGTTGCGAAGAATTAAGATTTTCATCATAAATCTTACACACACAAATAACAATCCACAATCGAGGTAGGAATGGCATCTTGAAAAGATTTTTGTACACTTCGCTATACAAGACGAAACTAATAGAATCTCTCTGAGTGTCTGAGTGCGGTGTGAATATACTCCACAATAGGTCGCTATGGGGAATTAAAGTAATAAGAACATTGAAATTTTTTGACAGCATTTATTACTGATATTTCATTCACTTATGTATGTAGAACATAAAAGTAATAATGATGAATTCATTTGTTATAGGTACATTTAATGCTGCAAATGTGTATGTCCCTCTGATTGTTGTAATAGATAATCCATACGATTTAGAAACTCGAATTTTATCTTTTTTGTTATTTTTTATAATATTATAACACTACAACTAGTTTACAGAGAAATTAACGAGCGATTTAATTCGAATTGGTATCCACAAAACCAACAACTGCACACACATTGAATAACATTAAGTTTTCGGGTTCTTTGTTTAAAAAATATTTTAAAAATATTTATATTGCAGAAAACGCATTGTGTTCACAATTTTGAATGTATAAAGCACTATAGGCAATATTCTTTCCGCTTTACAAGCATCAGTTAATATAATCAAGACGATATTTTTTCGCAATTTCTGTTTAATTATCTATATAACACACAGCAGTAGCGTAGCAAGGAATTTTCCTTGGGGGATATAATTTTTTTTTTGAATTCCTTATTTATATAACAATTTTTCGTTTGTTGTTTATTTTACTTATTTAAATATATGAAGTGGTCGCTGGACTCCTACGCAGGGCTCCTGGGTTCGATATTCGGAACAGCTCTACATAGCGCCGCCTCTTGGCTGGCAATGGAAAACCTACAAAAATAAAAATTGCCTAAGAAAAACTATTAACTTGCAAGATTGCAAGAAGCAAGTCAACTAAAATTCTCAAAAAAATTTCCATAAAAATTTCTTGAAAAGAAGAAAGTGGGCTATACCTCTAAAAAAAAGATTGTATTCCACTAGCAATAAAAGAAACTTTGGTGAATGCATAACCAATCGGTGTCTCTAAAAAAAAAATTCTAACTGCATTTTGTATTTTGAATTAAAATATGTTATTCGATAACTGCAATGTGCACCATTTTCTGATTTTGGAAATGCAATGGTGATATCTACACTCTAAGAAGTTAGAGTATGATATAAATAGACTCCGCTTTTTCAGAAAACAATCGAACCCTCCTTATTCTAAGGGCAAAAGATCTCTCAAAAAACAATTGATGAGAGCCTGAGCCAAGTTCAAAAAAAATTTTATTCCCAAGTTACTTTCTTGATCTATCTACTTTTCATTATAGATTTTCTCATCTCGTTACCACTTTTCATTCACTGTTCGATTAGTTTGGTATTGTTTGTGCAAGCAATCTTGGTGCAAGGCAGGGTGTCAGATTTTGTTAAAAATCGTGCTTCCCAAATTTAACTTTGAGAGGTCAGGGAACATTCGATCTTGCAAAACTTTTATGTCATTTTCGCTGTTCATCATCCCTTTTATAGGTATAAAATATTTGTTTCTTGGGGTGTTTGTATGACTGTTGAAAGTTGCTCATCACCGGACAAGCGAACAAAGTGGTGACGCATGCCTTGACAGCTGGGAAACCGTTTTGGATTAACTTGGCAATTTTGCCAGGCTAGACTAAGAAAGATATATTGCGCAAACGAAATCAAGTTGCTCGAACAATGAACGAAGTGTGGTACCGAGATGAGAAAATCTTTGTAGAATATATGCCAAAATGTCTTAAGATGATGCTGGAAGCCAAGGGTGGACACACTAAATATTAATTATCTGATTTGTTATTGATTTTATTTTTGAGTGAATTAAAACCATTTTCAAAGAAAATTTGTCTTGTCCACATTAATTTACACAAGTTTGTATATACCATAATAAATAATTTTAGGATTTCAACGAACGGGTTAAGAACCACTGGTATATGTATGCACATACATACATATGTATATCCACGATAAAGTCTTTAAAGTATATACATGTGGATATGTGTGTAAATTTTGTGCAATAAAAATCAACATTTAAATTAAAATGTTGCCACTTTGGTGGCAAAGAAATTGCATCGCATTACTCGTGCGGTTGCTAAATTGTTGTTCGTGTCTGTGTTCCTTAAACAATTTATTTTCATGACTGTTGAGTATTGATACTGACACGAAGTGAAGTTGGCAATTAATTATGTCAAATAAAATTGAAAATTCTGTGAAATCTGTTTTCGCGTACCGAGTTGAAAATGTGGTTGCCGCTGAGAATTTATGTGGCCGTAGAGGTTTTGAAATGTTCTTTGGATAGCGTTTGCAATTTTATTATAACACTACTGTTAGCTGGCGTTGTCTTACTGGAAGGTGAAGAAGTGAACCGCTGAGCAAATCTAATTTTCCTATTTTAAATACTAAATTCTTTAAATTTTTTTTTCTAATTTTAAATTATTTTAATAAATCAGGCTCGCCCACAGGATTTTGGAACAAAAAATATATGGGAAATATATACAGTTTGTCTAAAATTTGTCCACACCCAAAAAAATTTTTAAAACAAAATATACATATATTTATGACGACCTCGATATTCTAGTGGGTAATGCACTAGATTTTTATCCGGGAAGTTCGGGTTCAATTCCCGTCTTCGGCTTTTGGTTAATTTTCATAACTTTCTTATATTCACTATCAATATGAAGTATATGAGAATTATAAGATAGTGTACAAGTACACACCTTGATTGGTGTCGGCGTTAAACGGTTGGTCCAACTATGTGTCTCTCGGCAGCCACTCCAACCCAACCATACATATATTTAAAAACTATAAACTTAAAGATATTTTTATAAAATAAAAAAGGATTAAAGAGGCTGTAAATATGAATGTAATGTACAAGTTTTGATCTACTCTTTGGCTCAATATGAAATTGAAATAAATATGGTCTGGAATACAACGAAAATCCAAATTCTAAAAACTTGTTGTGATGTAATCGGAAAAACCAAAATCTTTATAAAATTCGAAATGACTGAAAAATAAGGATTAATGGGTAGCAGCTATTGAATATTAGATTAGTTTATAAATATAGGGCGGAATATTCTGAAACATCAATATTATCTATTGGTATTCGATATCAAGTTGGTTCCCTTTACCATGCTGTCTACTCGGGACTCGGTATTATTGGAAACGATAAGCTTTGTTCCTGGCTTAAACCCATCTTAAATTTTCTTCTTTCTAACTATTAGGCTTGGTACAATTGTATTTAGTTGTTTTTCTATCCCTGCAGATAGTTTTGGACTCGATATCGAAACATTTTTCTTTATTTCCCATTAATTCCGTCGCATAATTCTTTTTATAATTTTAGAAGGCTTCTGCTATTGTAATATAATAAGTTTTTAAGATTTGGCTGAGCAACGAATTTCCAAATATCACACTATAGGGCTGGTTTTTACACCAAGGTGAGTCGAAGAGTAAACCAGCTATGATTATATTTTATTCTCGGAACTAAATTTTGGTTTACTCACAGTTTGTACGTGATAGATCAGTGATGGAATTTCCAAATGTCAAATTGTAGATAAATGCGCGTGAATGTACCTAAAATAATATTGTTCATTGGTTTATCGTTTTTGAAAGAAATCTTGTTTTCATTTAAAAGTTAAGAATTACTCGCGTCTAATTAATTAGTTTAATAATTGCAGCTCCATATAACGTGAGTCACAAACTTTATCACCACAAATAACTGTTTTCTCATCTAGATGAAAATAATGGGAAAACAAACTATTAAATTCAAAATTCAAAAATTTGGTTCAAAGCTCACAGCTCAGTTATTGGTGTTTATAAAAAAAAGGAAACATACATGTCAAAGTCATAAGAAGTTTTGATCAAAATGTAAGCATTTCATAAAAATTTGTTCAAAGTCGGAAAAAGGTACAGTTGTACCTACTTTTCCATCACCGTTGCATATATGCATTTATATAAATAAATGTGCAATGTATATTTGAGATTACAAACTTATTCGCTGTGGCGCCTGCTATTCGCTATTTTAGTGGACTGCTTCGTATCGGGCAAATGGAATCACATGCGTTTTATATTAATTCTATTTTCATTTTTAATATCATCTCAGCACTCAGCAATTTTAATATCAAGAGCAGCACTGCTCTTGTGACTTCCCTTATGTGGTTCCTGTTGCTACACCGATGCAAAATGGCATGCAACGAAGCATTCAGGCCAGCCAGTCAGCCATCCCGTCTGTCTGGCATCGCAGCACCATGACAAAACTGGACGACACGACGCACAGTGCAACGAATGCAGCTCGAATTAAAAAAAAATAAATAAAATTTGTCTTAAGAGAATTTTTGTAAAACATTTCAAATTGATTGCCCAGCTGGTAGTTTTGGAGTTATTAATAGCTTCGATATAATTTGGATTGTTATTATATGAACAGTGTGTGGTATTATATAGAAGCTCTTTGGCCGATTCGACTGGAATCCCCACTATTTCTTACAATATTATTTATCATTTTTGAGACTATGAAAATAAATTAAAGTGTTCACCAGCACTGATAAGGAATGTGATGGATTCCGAAACGGCCATCCGATCTGTCAGTTGTTGTTCATTTAACAAAAAAACGCAAAATGCAAAATTTATACGGGACTTCCTTCAATTTTTGGCCACCCAATGCACGGCAACGCGAAACTGTGCGGCGCTTGCTCGGAACTCGTGATTGCAAAATTATGCCGCAATGTACCACGCATCATAACCAAATATCATGTTCGACTATTAAGTAGGCGTTCATATTTTTATGGGCATTAACACTACATCAACTAAATAAAACACTCTAAAGTACTAGCTCGATTCATAAAATAGTAAATTAACGAAAAATACTGTAAATATTTATTACATATTGGGAGTATGAATGTATAAACTCCTATTTTTTTCGTAATTTGGACATTTATTGTGAAAAAGTGATTATAAATTTATTCTTTAAAGTATTGTTCATCGTTAGCCACAACCTTTTCCCATCTTTCTGGTAGCATACGAATTCCGCGTCGAAAGAACTCCTCATCTTTTGAGGCTATCCACGAATCGACCCATTTTTTGAGTTCTTCGAAAGAACGGAAGTGCTGTTCAGCCAGGCCATGTGTCATCGATCGGAACAAGTAGTAATCAGAAGGAGCAATGTCTGGAGAATACGGCGGGTGGGGTAGCACTTCCCATTTCAGCGTTTCCAAGTATGTTTTTACTTGCCTTGCAACATGCGGCCGAACATTGTCGTGCTGAAGCATAACTTCGTCGTGTCTATTCTGGCCTCTTATCCTTTAATGCTCGGTTCAAACGCATCAATTGTAGTCGGTAGCGGTCGCCAGTGATCGTTTCATTCGGTTTCAACAGCTCATAATACACGACACCTTTCATATCCCACCAAATACACAGCATGAGCTTGGATCCATGGATGTTCGGCTTTGCCGTTGATGTTGATGCATGTCCGGGCGGTCCCCATAATTTTTTACGCTTTGGGTTATCGTAACGTATCCACTTTTCATCGCCAGTCACAATACGATGCAGAAAACTCTTTCTTTTCTGTCGTTCAATCAGCAGTTCACATGTGAAAAATCGTCGTTCGACGTCTCTCGGCTTCAATTCGTACGGCAACGAATTTCCTTGCTTTTAATCGTTTAGAAATGGTTGATTGATCAACTCCTAAAGATTCTGCAAGTTCTTGTTGCGTTTGACATGAATCTTCTTCGAGTAATGCCTTCAATTCTTCATCTTCGAACTTTTTCGGGCCGCCTGAACGTTCCCTGTCTTCAACATCAAAATCACCACTTTTGAAACGGGCATACCACACCTGACACATTCTAACGTCTATAGCACAGTCAGGATAAGCTTCAGTGAGTAAACGATGTGCTTCAGTTGCGTTTTTCTTTAAATGGAAGAAGCAAATTAAAACTTCCCGCAAATGTTGTTTTGTTGGCACGAAATTTGACATTTTCAGCTATAGTAAAACACTTTTGTAAAATTATGAAAATTATTTGACAGATCAATTCTTCTAGTATTTTGGCGCTCTTCGGGATAGAATAGCTGTCAATGTCAAAAAAATGGCGCGTATGATAGATATGAAGTTAGTCACAATTACGAGTTTATACATTCATACTCCCAATATTATAAAAGATTTTATAATTATGTGCAAGGAAGTTTAATGTTATTAATAAATCTAACTTTGATTGTTTGTATAACTTCGTTTCCGCATGCTACTTCTGTTTTTAGGCAGTGATATATTTTGTCTAAAGGGACACCGAATTACTGCATAATTTGTGGAAAAGCAAGTAAAAATTTGTAGAAACCTAGTTTGCCACGCCAGAACTTTGTTGTGCCCAATTTATGTTATTTGTTTTTAATCCGAATTCTCCCAGAATAAAACGTAGTAAAAGGTCCGAAATAACGTAAATTCAACTTTGATCTATTAATTGGGTTCTTAGATAGGGCATGTGTCAATATGTACACGTTAAGAGAATTCGGGTTAATGACCATAAATACAATTTATCGACGTCAGCGCCACCTAGTGAGTCCAACAAAGAGATAAACCAACCTTAACAATAAATAAATATATGATGTGAATATGGTTTTGTTACTTTCTATGGTTTAGGCGTTGGTTTGCTATTACATACATCACACACACGATTTTATATAATAAGATGTTGTATGGAGATCGAACCAATAAAAAATCTATAAGTGTTTGCTGCTCTACGCTTCTACTGGATGCTACCAGCGGTTAGTTTGTAAGCAGTGGGGCATTTCGATAAGTCAGCCGTTGATATGTCGGAGCATTCATGGGGTAACAGACGCAATCAACAAAAATATTATATGGGAGTTGTTCATATCCCCATGACTCCAGTAGAGCGGCATGCTGCTAAGAATTTTTAGCGATAATTGTCGCTAACACAGAGTTACAGAATCAGTACATCGTTAGTGCAAGTGATAAAATCGCAAATTGCGATAGCGATTGTCGGTCGCTAAGAAAGTTACAGAATCCCACCCCAGGTTTGAAAAAATAGTGCAATTAAGCGGTTTTTGATTTATGCGTTTCGCACTTATCCGTGAACTTTTTCATGTAAAAGTGCAAAAATGGCTTTCGGCTTTGAGACACGATGCACTTATGCGGTTTTTGTATTTATCCATGTTGCGCTTAAACGTAGTTTACTGTATAAGTTGCATCTTTTAAATCGTAAATAAAACTGTAGGTCCCTTCTATTATAAGCGCATCAGTAGTGCTTCAGATGTGCATTTCCGTCACTGGGCATGTACATATAAAATCAATCGAAATTTAATTAATTTAACTAAAGAAGTTTATAGCCGTAATGAGTGAATATATGCATATATATAGATACTATCATATTAACCCTTATCTTACTGATGTGCTTAAAATTATATTTTGCTTTATTTTAAAATACTTTGATATCTTTAAAAATCTCTACTCACGATGTAAGTGTAAAATTTTAAAAATATCGAACCAGTAGTTTTTGCTTGATTGAGAAACAATGTTGCCAACTTTTTTGGCCGTCATTATCGTGCCAAGGACTGCAATTCCCGAGTTATCCGGATTGAGCCGGTTTTAATTGATCCGGATTAGCGAAGTACTACATTAAACATTTATTATCTTCCTTGATACGGTTCCTCATAAATGTTCAAACAAACTTCACAATCTGTCCGGTGTAGAATTATGGATTTGTTGTAGCTTGACATAAAGAAACTTCCTCTGGATCTCATTATATAGATCTAGCCTGTCATCATTTTTTGTGAAGAATGTAATTGGGCAAATTTTGTAATGAAAATAAGTACAAAAGTATACAATTTCGACATTATATCGTGGGTGAGGTCCAAGAAACCACGTTTTCACTATCTAATGGGGAGGTAGCTCGCCCAATAGACTAATTCCGTCCGCTTTCTGTCCATTGATTGGATTCAGCAACCTGCATCTTCTGACCAAATTCTTATTGTATGAGAGATGCCACGCCCAATTCACAAATGTCACTCACTTTTTTCCCATTCGCAATTTGCGTCCCCGTCCAAAATTTGGGTGGTATTCCTTAAATAGTTCCCCAGATGTTCAGTAGTAAATATTTTAGTTGAACGAAAGATACAGCGCCCAATCGACCAATCCTACTCTCGTATATGCTACTTAATGCCCAGATACTTTGAAAATATTGTGCTAAAATTTTATTCGATTCCGCTTCAGGTTCGCTTTAGTTATTTCTACCAACAATTTGGTCGTCAGCAAACGGTTTCGGATTTGAAACAATATTGAAAATAAATGAATGTATAATCATGTGAAACCCAAAGCCCTTACCCTAGTGTTAATAAGATTCCTCTTAGAAAAGACACGTTCACATGAATCACAGGAGTGTGGAAGGCAAAGAACTTTTAGGGCAGTCAGCCCAATACTAAAAGAAATTATAAGCCATAAGAGGGAACTGCTCTTTAAATAAAAATAATGGTTTTTACCTCAAACCTATTTCTGCCAAAAAAATCGATCATGGTCTTGAAAGAAACCTTACATGGATCTGATTCCATCTGAGTTATGAGCCCTTTAGAACCTAAAATACTGTAATATATCGTTGGCTTGGAGTGAAAAGGTGCTAAGTCCATTTTTGATGAAAAATTAGACTTCGTTTGCAAAAATAATTACTTATTTCTTTTTTACTTGTTACATTGATAATCAAAAGTTCTAAGGTCGCAGCTCTCAAAAAGCAAACGCTAACTCACATAAAAAATAACAAATTGTTTATTTTAATCATTAAATGTGACCTCGTATTGCTGCTTGATTTTTCGCAGAAATAAAATATTAGAGCGATAATTATGTTTGATATATTAATTGGTCCAGTTGTAGTCGAAATAATAGCAAACAATTTAAATTAATCATTTATCATTGAATTAATGTATCAAAATTACACCAAATTACGAATTTAATATCTTCCTAACTAGTTAACAGCCAATTCTTAAATTACTAAATTCTTTCAATCCATTTGACATAACAGGTACATAAAAATTGCTGTGTTCGGAAAAGCACTAAAACGAATTTGTATCAAAAGTAATTTTTATTATTAGTTTCTTCATATTTAAAAAAAAAAAACGTTGAAATATTGGTCCTATTTTATTGAACACCCAAAATGGTTGTAACGTAGTTATGATTAGTTTTTTGAAAAAGAAGTATTCTATTCTGAAAAAGACAAGGTCTGTTAATGTCGAGCTTTCAGAAAAACAACGTGCATTTTTACTTCACAAACCACAAAAAGTACACTCTTTGCAATGAACCCAATCCCAGCTAGGAATCAATCTCAACTATTGAGTTTTTTGCATTATACAGGCGTGTGCTCTTAAAATGCTAAAAAGTGTGGTAACCTGTCGAATGTAATCGCTGCAAACATAATGTTTCCAACATTGGTTTGAGAAACTTGAGAATTTTTTAAAATTAAAAAAAAAAAAAATTTCAATTTCTGCCGAAAATCGTTTTTTTAACATTAGTTGTAACTTTTTCAGCTCTTTATTTTCACAATTCTTGAAGTCATGTTTCGAAAGAGCTCAAAATAAAGGGCTTAAAGTTCTAAACTTCAACTGCGCCTTTCTCGAAAACACGTTTTCCATGGTCCAGGCCTTCCATGGGTTGTTGTGCCATAATAGTAATAGAATACGACGGACGCTCACTAAAAATCGCTCGCATCGATTAGTTAGTTCGTGCCATGACCCTATTTTATTGTCCTTAACTAGTACTTCAGCACTATACATATGTACATCAGACCTATTCACTCTTTTTTTTATTTTTTTTTTTATTTAAGCAATCAACACTCCGGGGGTACCCCCATAAATGCAAAGCATTGCGTTGATTGAGGAAGGAAGATAGATTAGTGGTAGGAGGAAAGAGGGAGAAAAAGTTGTGAAGGTTTGTTTTAAATTTGGAAAGGTCGTAAAAGTTAGGAAAAACGCTTGCAGGGAGCTTATTCCATATACAAGCGGTACGGCAGGGAGCTTATTCCATATATACGCGGATTGGGGTACCATATCCACGTGGAATGCGTGACTGTCGCTTGCAGTTCGTGAAGTTTTGGTGAACACATGAACTGGTGGAATCAAATTCCGTATCTCAGCGGAACATCTACCATGAAAATACCGGTAGAACAGAGTCACACAAGCCACGTTTCTACGGTGCTCTAAGGAGTCAATAGAGCTGGAAACCCAACTGTCTCCTATTAGCTTTATCGCCCGATGTTGAATACGGTCCAGGAGCTCTAGTTGCGTTCATGAAGCTCCTGCCCATAAGAGCGAATTATACTCCATTTTGGGGCGGATATATGTGGTATAGATCATGCGGAGATCAGACGGAGTGAAGTATTTCTTACACCGCTTTAGAAAGCCGAGGCAACGAACGCCACATTGGATGGACATGCCCAGAACATCAAGAGTTTCTGACTCCGCAATAATCACCCCACCCATAACCAGGGGGTTAACAGAGAGTTGGGGCACTCTTTTGTGAGACAACAAACAACATTGGGTCTTATCTCCGTTGAATTCAACTCTGTTCATGAGACCAAACTCAGAGATTGATTGGAGGTCATTATTGAGTGAGCCATTCATAGCATGCCGTTTACTCTCAATCTCCAAAGAGTTAGGGCGTTTTGAGCAGGTGTATGAATGACAAATGGTGCTGTCATCTGCAAAGGAGTGAATGGGATTCCTAGTCAATGACAGAAGGTCATTGATAAAGATAAGGAAAAGGGTTGGGGAGAGGACCGAGCCCTGCGGCACTCCAGCATTGATGGCACGAGTCTCCGAAGTAACACCATCTAACACAACACGGATAGAGCGGTCACTTAGAAAACTCGTGATCCATCGGGTGAAGTTATTGCCGACACCATACGCAATCAGTTTTGACACCAGTTCTTTGTGCCACAGTCGGTCAAACGACTTGGTTCCAGTTCTCGATGAGAACCGTCATGAGATCGCCCGTTGAGCGATTATGGCGGAAACCGTATTGGCGGTCATTAAGCAACTCATTTCGCTCTAAATATTTGACCAAGTGAAAGTTAAATACACTTTCCATGACCTTGGCCAGTGTAGAACTAATTGCGATGGGACGGTAATTCGCAGGGTCCGTAGTCTTGCCCTTTTTAGGAATAGGTTGAACGTTTGCAACTTTCCAACAAGACGGAAATACTCCTGCAGTGTATGAAATGTTAAAAAGATTGCGTAACGGTCGCGCCAGTGTTGACGAACATGCTCGCAATACATGGGCTGGAATGCCATCGGGCCCCGAAGCCTTATAAATGTTGAGATTCGCGAGCACTCTTTTAACTACACGTGTTCGAAAATGTATCTCAGGCATAGCACTAGATACAGGTTCGTACACGGCAGAAATGGCCCTGACTTGTTTCTATACCTATTACTGTTAATCGTCCCACAGAGACACTGTTTAGCAGCTGGTAATTTTTAATTAATGCATAATAAACAAGTCAACTTTTTAAAACGATGTGTATTCTGCGTTTGCAGTTCATTGCTCAGTGAATGCCCAAATACAAACAACCATATTAAACAAGCAACTAAAGTTAAAAGTTCCTACAGGATTCACTTTTTCTTAGCAATCTTTATACGAGTACAACACTCATGCATACATATAAAGTTGCCTGAGTGTGTTGGGCAGAGAAACTGAGTTAGCAATAAATTCTGATGTGATGCAATGGCTCGAGTGAATGTAGCATGCAATTAGGTTGTGGTTGATTTGTCATTAATTGGATAAATTTGCACTTTAAATGTGAAGTTGAAGTGAACGCAGCACAAGTACCAACATGTTGCATAAAATGTTGAATTTTTAATTTGAATTCTCATACATACATCAAATATTCATGCTGATGCACAGAATACTAAAACATTTTTTTAATATTTTAAATCATTTCCAAATATTGGCGCATAAACTTCCTATTTGTTTGCAATAAAATTTTAACGAACGATATACACATAATTGTTAAACGGCAAAATAAACACTCATACATGTTTTTTTCTATTCTCTTGCCTTATTGAACCAATCTGAAAGAAATTAACCGTAACGTACGTCGTACTGATTTGATCAGTACATGTCCTGACTATTTTTTTAAATACTGATTTTTTGAAATCTCGAAATCAGTACGAAAAAGTACTGATTTTTGTATTTTGTACTGATTTTTTGAAATTAATATCTTGAGAATTTTTATGCTTAACCTTGTTGGTCTTAAAATCGGTTTTTGCAGACAGTCTCACCCTGTTTGTTTCTTTTTCTGATTGTTCACAAAACGAAATACATACGCATTGCTGCTATCGAGGGGAGAATAGCAATATTTGCTTAAAGAAAAGTCGGTTAACGTAAGTTTTTAAATGAGTTAAGGGAATTTGTTATTAATTGATTCAGCTCTCACAATTCTCTAAATATGGAAACTGATACGTAATCAACATTTTCTACTGGCACAGAAAAAAGTGTAAGAGGAACACACAAAATCGTAGAAAAAGTTTCAGGACATTTATATCACTATATTACATTGAAATTACTAGGTAGTAAAGGAATCTAAAACTGTACTGATTCGTACTGATTTTCACTGATTTCCAATGTCTAATGTACTGATTTCGCGGTACCAAATCCATTTTTAGGTAGCCAAAACTCTCAAATTTGGCTTAAAACAAAAATGTTCACGATCGACCTATTGTCACACCACAAAAAGGGTGTAACTCGATATAAATTACAGATGTGATCATAGAATTTTACAATAGTCGGATTCCTCTAAACTCAGTATAGCAGTATATGCTGTATGCATAATTTGTTGATGTATGCATAACGCTCGTATCCTTTTTCGGGCCAAAAATTGGATATTTCTACCAAAAAAATCAGTAAATTCATTTGAAAAAACTAGCGGTATCAGTTTTATTCAAAGAAAATTAATAAGGAAAGCAAATTATCCATCATCTGAATCGTCTTCGTTCTCCACTTCAATATCTCTTTTTGTTGTTGTTGTATTGTATTTGTCCTTCGAAGAAATTTGACTAGGCGATTCCGCCCTTGTTTGGAGGTATTTATAAAAATCAAGTTACATTGACGATTCTACTTTTATCAAACGTATATTCGCACCGTGTGGCCGTTGTTCTCTCTGATGTTGTGCATAGCGATTGATAAATTTTAATTTTGAAGCGTTAAAAAATTAAATTTCATATTTTTTTCTTAATATAAACGCGATATTTTGCAAAAAAAAAAAGAGTCTAAAAAACAGTATACTGCAGCGAAAAACTGTATAGATACGAGCGTTATGTATGCAGGATATATATTTATGTATAATTCTTTGATCCAGTGTATTTGAAATATACAATATGCAATGATGCAATACCATTTGCAATTGTATTGTATTGTATTATAGAGGTTTCTGTCGTTGTACCGCGACCTATAAGATCTATTGTACGTCCCTCTTTTCTTTCTAGTCTAATCTTCCTAGAGTACCTCATCCAGTCCAGTCTCCCTCAAGAATTTGAGTATCATATATTGAGTTCAAATAACGAAATTTACCATTTGCAATACATACATGTGGTTTTTATATTCTTTTAAGAGATTTAATTAGAAATTTTTTAAATAATTCAAATTTAATGTTTATTTAAATTTTATAGAGATAGCGTAGATTAAGAAAATTATACGATTCAAGTAATTTAGTTTAGTTAAGCGATTAGAAAAAAGTTCAAATATAATTAATGCTGTGATATACGATGCGTCCACGTCCACGGTAAAATACGAACTCCATTTTTGTATAAGACATCTCGACATGATAGAAAAAGATGAGAACAGTTTGCAGAAAACAGATCAGGAGAGAGAGATTATTGGGCGGAGTTAACGCAATCTCTCCAACCCACATGCATACAACAATAGTGGAGTTCACGATGGCCTTGCAAAATTAAGCAAATGCAAAATATTTCTGAATAAACGCCTTCGATGACTAGGGCAAATTGAGCTAATGAAAAAAATCGCTCCGACTGAGAATACCTAGGAATCCTATTTATTCTATTCGGATCACGGTAGTAAAACTCACAATATTTGCCATTGGAAAGACCAAGTGCAAATGAACCTGACTGCACTATTTGCAATCCTCCCCACCTACGTAGGTGATTCATGATATAATAACTTGCTCTTGGCGGGGTATTCTTTTGTATTTTAAACGAATGGAAAAGTTAATTTAATCTAGTCTATGGTCTGTGGTCTATGAAACAAATAAGATTGTTGACAGGTAAACAGTGAAGGCGCTAGAGTACAAGGACAGAAATCAAAACGGAGTGATATTTTTTGAAGTGTTCGAGATATTACATCAAAGGAACTGAATATGAATCTTAGGCACCATCGAATGTGCGTTTGTACTCAAACACTTTAGCATCTGCCATTCACCGATGTAGCTCATCGATGGTTTTATAACGCCCCATGTGTTTGTTTTTCATTGAGAATGCAACTTAAGTGTGCGCAGAGCATGCATTCAGGCAGCAGACTGAAACTGTAGATAATGATCGTAAAACACTTGCCCCACTATTAATGTGCTGATGTTATTTTAATTTTCGTTCGAATACTTTTGGGTACCTACATACATATCTTTCATTCCTAAAGTGACATTTTTGGTATTTGTTTTTATATTCCAAAGAACTGTTTGTTTTCTTTACATCTTAGCGCATTTTCTTCTTTTTCTTCGTGCATAATTAATATGCAGTCCTTAATTTTAAGAATCAATTTCTTAGTTTGTTTTCCATCTTGTCACTTTACTAATAAAGTGGCATTATGTAATTGTGTTGTTTCATTAGCAGCATTAGCAGCATTAGCATTGACATCAGTGACATTATTAAACACAACTGAGCTCTTGAACATTTTTAAATACACGCATACATATGCGATTGCTTTGAGACCATATACCACACTTGAGGTGCTTGATTTATTGTGACTTGTAAACTGTCAAGTCTTTCATGCCAATATTAGTATTTTGTGGGTGGTTCATTATTTCAAGAGAATATTAATGCAATGGGTTAAACAGGGCATGCTTTTAATCATTGATTATATATGTATGTATGTTTTCGGCGTAATGGGTGATGACAAAAAAATTAGACTTGTTGTGAAAACCTAGAATTTCAAATCAATCAGTTCAAAGTAAATAATAGGCATTGACTTTAATCATTGCTATGAACACTCGAAATGGACTACAGTGGTGCCAAATACTCACCGGGTTAGCTCCCCATTTCCCAATTCACAAACCGCCATAATGTAAAAGCAAAATCGCCAAATAAAATCTCGGAAACCATTTATGGTACGATAATAAGTGGTAGTGGGCGTGACTCTTCCCATGCAACGCTGTTTTTTATTACGGTGCATTTCCTAAATTATTTGTGGTTCCGTGTTCAGAGTTGGCACGAAAACTTTGATGCCTGTAGAATGCGATTAAGAAAAAGGGAATGAGTCACAGAAAGTGGGCGTCACACCGCCCATATAAGGGGAATGCTTCAAACGGTATATCTGAGAAGTTGTAGTAAATAAGGCGATTATAGTTTATGCCGTATTAATTATATGGATTGGACCGGATGCGGTCGTTTTTGGGTAAGAGGCGTGGCATTTTCTATATAAAAGAAATGTTTGAAATGGCATTACTCATCTGCGTTGCTTTTCACTTTGAGTTAGGGGCATATCCAGAAATTTACTGAGTGAATTTATCTTATCAGACTCGTAGGAGGGTTTTGCGAATAATTCGCATTCACATCTTCAAATAATTCGCTTTTTCATTATTCGCACAATCCTAATGTGTAGTAATAGCTGAGAAGAATGTTGACACTATTGGACAAGTGGGATTAGAACTAGCCATGTAAACGATATGAATGGTAAGTGCAATTAATTAGATTCAGATCGGTCAGATCGGAGGTTTCTACGCTCATATGTTTTTGTTGTTGTAATTTTCATAATACCGAAACTTTGCTAGCTAGTTGTATGTGCTTTTTTTAATAACATTCTAAAAGAAATCAAATTTTTTCCATCACCCGTTATATGCGTGCAAGCATATACGGTACATCTTGGTTCACTTGAATGTGCTCACTTTTATTCCTCCGCCTCCTTTCCTTTTTCCCAGACGTCACTCATGCATAGCAACAATATTTTCTTAGCTTTAAAAAAGTGTCTCTCATCAAACGTACTGGGGTGTACATACGTGTATTCAACAAAAATGTCTTAACAATAAAACACTATTTTTCACATCATTTCATTGCAGCTCATAAGTACTGAAGAATTAAAATGAAAATCACTAATGTAATCTCAAGTATGGTTCATAAAGCCCGCTGCTCAAACATGTGACATCATTACGCATTGAAATTCTCCTTCCATTGATTGAATTTAAGAAGCGAAATGGGTAGTCCCCGATGCTTTAAAGAAGACCTAATAAAGTTACACTTGAAAATTAATGTGTTGTGTTTAAAACATTAACTGAGCACGATAAAGTGACAACACTTGAATTAAGATGTTCACCGTGATTTAGTTGGTAATAAATTTTGTGGTTTAATGGGGCGGTGGAAAAAGTAGCAGTCGTTGAAGAAATTCTTTTGATTTTTGTCCGCCTATTAACAAAATGAGACTTGAGTGAATATGGACATATATATTTACATGCATATGCATAAACATAACTAGATAAATGAATGTATATACACATATGCCAGCACTGCAGCGATTTCAAAATATTACATGTGCAAGCTAAACGATGAGGCACCCCAACCGGAAGATAAAATTCTTTGAGTAATGAAGCATTTAAACTGACAAAAGAGCTAATAAAAATGGCATTAATATCTTACACCATTTAAGTTGGAGTCTGAGCATGTGCCAAAAAACTTTGGGCAACTTATGCGCATTGGCATATCAGGACTACACTTTTCTTCTAATTATTCAAAAGTTTTTATTAATTGTGCGAATTAATGATGGACCAGAAGAAATGGTCAAGTTGGTAGCAAAATGCCAATAAAAACAAATGCATTCTTTACAAATTCATAAAAATGTGAAACCAATTTGAAAATAAGAGGTGAATTTACAGCTACAAATCGCTCTACTAGTAAGCCCATGTACGTACGTACATATGTACATGTGTAGGTAAATCCATACATACATAGAATAAGAAAAAAATGCAAACGTTGAGAACATCCAAAGTGGACACTGAAGAAAAAAAAAATTAATTTTGCTGTGGTTACAGCAATTTCAATTGGCCCGATAAACATTTCATCAAATATGCATTGTCTGTCAACAAAAACTTGCTTAGACAGAAATAGGTGCTGTTGCCATTGCCATTGCCGCTACCGCTGCCGCTGTCGCTGCCACTGCCACTGTTACAGCTACCGGTTTATCGTCAACGGCAATAAGTACGATCTGTATCAACATCAGCGTCATCATCAGCATTATGTCGAGCAACCGATTAATGATTTCCAAGGTGAAGATCTCATCGAGAAGTTGGCTTCTTATTACCTTTTTATTTATTTCTTATTTATTATTTTGTGCTGTCTTTGTTTTCGCTGATATTGATGTTGCTGATGTGGCTGTTGGGATTCTGCGTCACTTGGTATTTATGCCAATTAGTATGAAATTTCTTAGGTACTCACAACTGGCACGATTTCCGCTGGAACTGGTCTGAATCTATTGCATTTCTTTCGTGTTTTGATTTCACGCTACGCATCAATATAACCTTTTAGCGCCATTTGTGTTCTTCAGTTAAGTTTTGCTGAGATTTTTCAAACTGACATCAAATAAATGATTTAAACTTTGATTTTTACATATGTATGTATGTATGTATATTAAGGTCCCTCGCGTGAAAAAGTTGCTGCTGCTAGCTCCCGAAATATTTTGGGTCTAGCGATATGCTGTCATGAGCTGATTACGTTTTACATCAAAATATTTGAAAAAATTTGCTCAATAACTCGGGAATGTTTCAGTTTTTTTATGTGTTTCAAATGATTTTTTATGCAATTCTCACCAAATCGATCAAAACTGAAAATAAACAATAGCCCAATTCACGATAAATTGCAAATAGCTTGCATCATTTTTTTGCATTTGCAATGATGCAAGACCATTTGCACCAAATCGTGAATAAGGCTCATATTTCAATTTTAATAGAAAATTTTTATTTTTTAAGGAGGGGCGGGAGGGGAGGGCGACGCTTTCGGCACCTTAATCTATATATACAAGTAGTATTTAAAGAATTGAATATTGAATATTTTGAAATTATCAATTAAATTTGAATTAAATCCCAATCAGAAACTGTAGTTGATTTTTTTCGAAAAGTGTTGACCAGTTCTGCGAAAAAAGGGAAAAGTGCTCTTTCGCATGTGAAGGACTCGCATGTGCTTTTGTGATATTTTGCTCCCAGCTAACAGCTGACAGCTTAACAATCACTTAGTTAATTTGCTGTCTTAATTCGGAATATAATTGAGCAATTTTTCATTTAAATGAATTGCCAATTTCTTACACAGTCCGCGAAATGTGCTCTCTGCTGCACTGCTGCACTAATAAATTTTCTTAAAATATTATAGCAATAGCTGCAACGCTATAACATTTCTTGAAATGTAATTATAATTATAAAACAATCTGCCTAGCAATCGTGGAGGCTGCGTTAATCGACCTGGCGGGCAGCACGTAATGAGAACACAAATGAAGTTACTTAATAAATCGAACTACCATGTTAATGTGGCCAATTTACAAACGCATTGGCACAATAACAAAAAAAGAACCAAACAAAAAAATATCAGTCGATTGCAATCATCGCTGAGCAAAAACAAAAACAAAAAATAAAAAGAAATAAGTAATAAAAGGTGCGACCTTAACGAATTTACGAGTTGAGCATGCAAGAGGATGCAAAAAGTCTTAAGGATAAACGGAGACATACTCAATCTTTCTTCAAAAAGCGCACACACCACAAGGAAACCACATGTAGTGCCATGTTGAGCTGGATTGCATTACATTTGGCCCATGCATCTTCTCCATTTCGCAAGGGGACTATGTGGTGTGTGGTGTGTTGTATGAAGAGATTTCGAATAAGCTTCTGGTATTACCTGTATCTCTGAAACACCTCAAATGTTGAGACGACTGATTTCACAGAACCGAAGAAAGAGAATAGAGGAGAATTGCAAAAACACCTAATTATTATAAATAAACCAATCAGACAACGAAGATCAGCTAAGCCCGAATGAAAGACATAGGGGCTCTTTGAGTTATTCACTTGAAAATTCAGTCTCAGTTTTATTCGTTGGAATAGGAACTTAATCTTAAGTCATATCAGTAATTTCTTGGTCAATTGTTAAATGGAATATGTACATGCTCTTGGATGAAGTGTTGCGGACGTTTAACACAAAACAAAGTCGCTTGAGGTAACAACGCCATCAATAACACCACAATCGATGAGCTGCAATTGCCCATTTAATCCCATACAATTGTTAAGAGCAGCAGCAACACCAACTAACGATCCTCAACTAAACGGCATATTCGTTAAATGCAAGTAACTACATATTTGTCTTACCTTTACTTTAACTTCAGGCTCAGACTCAGCCTCAGCCTCCGGCCCAGATCGTCCAAAGAGCAAAGCAGCAGGTATTGTTTATAAAAACAAGTGACGAAGCATTTAAAAGGATTAATCGGTGACATGTGCAGTGCATTTGGTTATGCTGCCCAATTTATTTAAGAAGAGAATAAAAGAAGATACAAACATGCCTACAGTGTTGAACAAAATAATGGGCAGTAAGTTTACAAGTTGTAAAATTTAAATTTTAAACAATACTTAAACTCTCTGAGCCACAGTTCTTTTTCAATCCTAACTCGTTACACGGCAATTGGCGCTGTAACGGCTTTTTCAATTCTTATCCAGTCTTTCTTTAACCCTTTCGATCCTAGTAGTACATATATGTACCACTAAGAGTTTAAACGTCCCTAAACACTGCAAACTGCGTACAGTGTAAAAGTTTTTCATGCAGCTTTACTGAAATTTTTAACAATAAATCACGTAAAATATTAAAATTTCAAAAAACAAATTAAATTCATATAATTGTTTTGAGTGTGGCAGGTAAGAAAAAATACAAACACGTACGAAAATTATGATCCTAGTACCAAGTACCATTGTGCAGAATGTTTTTGCTGCATTCTAACTTTGTTATTCGAAAGCCGGGTCGAAATCGTTAAGTCTGCTTTTAGACACGCCGATTTCTGCCAAATTTCAATATCTTTCAAACAGAACGATTTTTTCTTTCTATTTGCTTCTTTCAAAAGAATTGGTAACAAACTTAAAAAAATTGTTGTAAATCCGATTTTGGCTCTTTTACTTGCGTCTCCCCCCCCCCTCCCCCCCTCGCAAGCATTTTTGTTTCACGGCTTTAATTTAATATTCGTTTTTCCCTCAGCGCTTCATTAAATATTTTGAATAATTTCATTTGAATGGCTATAAAATTTGAGGCGAACTGTTTCAGAACATGCAATGGAAATTTAAAATTTCCATTTGAAAAATTGGAGCGCTAACTTCTCTATTTATTGCAGCAGGTTATTCTTAACTGGTCTATTTCTTTTTTGACTTTTTCTGATATGGTATATATAATGGGTTTTACAGAACTTTTCATAGATATAAATCTTTCGAGATGAAGTATGTAGTTACTTTGAAAACAGAATGAATTCATAACTTAATTGCTGATAAAAAGGTCTTCCTTTGCAAATCACCTATAATTTTGCTCAGCACTGTACATATATATATATATATATATATATATATATGCAAGTATGTATGTACATGTGAGTACGTTATACATTTGTAATTGTTGTTCGTAGGTCAAAACGAGTTTTTCTCCACTCGATGCCTTTGTTTGTATATACGGATGCATACATAGTCATCCTCCTCTCATTCTCGAGTAGGACTATCTGGTTTAGCATCAGATTATCACCATATCGAAAATACTGTCAAAACGGTTTGTGCCAGTGGCGGCGGTATCTGCGCCAACATCCCTTTCATACTTATGCGAGCCGATTCCTTTTAGTTTCAACAGTAGCCGTTTGATAATTTGCTACTGCATTCCAAGTGTATGTCTTCTTATCCCGTATGTCAATCAAGTACCTAATTATTCTTTTGGGCAAGGAGGAGAATGCAAAAGATAATTGGGTTGAAGATTGAAAGAATATCAATTTCAATACAATAAAAAATAATTGCCTTTCGCACTGTTTGCCGTTGCAGAAGCTTGGCGAAGATCGGCCAGTCTGGCACGCAGAACTTAAGGGAAGCCATTCGCTTTTACCTTTGTCAATAAAACAAACGAAAAGATAAAGTCGACAACCATGTCCATTGTATTGTTTACGGATATATGCATATATTTGTAGAAAAGCAGTATGAAGAATCGATTTTCTTTACCATTAGGAACAATGACAATGTCGATAAGAATTATGATGAAGATGATGAAAACTATAAAATCATAGCTTAATCCACATTGATTGTGTTCGCTTAAAATTAGATCTGATTCGATGTCACGAGAATGGAGCTATAAGGGGTTACCGGCTTTCTTTTGGTTGAAACCAATAATAATGGGGTAATTATAAATAAATCTAAAACTGGCACATGTTTGATCAGAAAATGTTATTTGCAAAAATCTATGATAGAGTTAGCCTAAGAGAGATGTAATCACAGTGTTGCTATAGCTTACCAATAATGAAGATGTGTACGCTAATTTTTAAGTAAGCGTTTTGAAATTCTCCATTAAATATGATAGGTAGGTTAGGTTAGGTTGGAGTCAAGAGACACACTCAGGCCTGAACGGCCCATTGTGATACCACATAGTTGGCCTACAGCTTAACACCGATTCCGAACGACGGTGTGGCAATTTTTTACCAACTTGGTGGTTTTGCCATTACCATCCAAGGTGTGTACTTGTACACTATCTTATAATTCTCATACATTTCATATTGATAGTGAATATAAAAAGGTTATGAGAATTAACCAGCAGACGAAGACGGAAATCGAACCCGAACCTTCTGGATGAAAGTCTAGTGCACTACTTACTAGACTATCGAGGTCGCCGTATATATATATATGATAAGTATCTTGTATTTTTTAATTAAGCCACCCGGATTACCGTTGGACAACTAAACTGACATATTTCCTTGTTTTTGGCTGTTTTAAATAATTTTCATTTTAATAATTAATTTCTTTTTTAATTTGTTGTCGATGATGTCGGCGAGTGTCGATAAGTTTTAATTACCTTTGTATCCATTCCAATGTCTCATCACAGTGCAGTAATCATCACTAGAAGCAGTAATTTGTCCGCAGGAATCAATTTGAAGTGGTTTAGAGCAAACCAAGGACATAACTGATACGAAGAATATTTTTAAAAATCGAAAAATAGAAATGATTGACATAGGTTTCGTTTTATAACAGAAAGCGGGGCAGACATTAAGAAAGTGATCAGCCATCTCTTCTCATTCTTCCTGCGAACCACGGGAAGAACAGAAGCCACTAGCTCCCAGGCAGGCCAATCATATTCAAATGTTTGGCCCAAGAGAAGTGACCTGTATATAATCTTACCAGCTGTCTACAGCTTTTTCTGTTAAATGATGAGGTTCTGGCCCCAAGAAACCAGTTTCAGAACCCTTTCTGGCCAGGAGCTCAGCAGATTCATTTCCTGAAATTCCTCAGTATCCAGGAACCCATATCAATAACAGGCAATTGTGTTTTCCAACTCAATCAACCCTGGATTTGCCATGCATCACCAGTTTAGTTGTAGTTAGAGGATTAAGCAAAGATTTAAGCGCAGCTTGACTGCCACTAAATACACAAATGCTCCTTTCCTTTTTACCATTATCAATGACATGGTCCACTGCCTTGATGATTGGGAAAATTTCTGCTTGAAAAACAGAAGACAGAAGACCACCCCAGAACCCGAACCGCATTCTGTTTTGGAGCCATCAATGAAAATGCGCTTGTAATCATCTTTGGCCCAAATTCCGGCAAAACTAAATCACTGGAATTGTTGACATTTATCGGATGACATTGAGCAATGCATCCGGGTTTCCAGGCAAACGTGTGGTAAAAAAAGCGCCAAATGTCTGCTAGGCAAGCTACAAATTACGCAAATTAAGCTGCGGAAAATTATGTATAATTTCCCTGGTACTACGTCACAAATCACCTCCACTCTCTTGCAAATTTAGACAGAATACATGCTGGACGTGAAACCCTGCCAGGAAACTCTAAACAGCCCTGTTCAAATTCAGAGTTCCATCACCTCCGGGCGATTGTTGTCTGATCTCTGTGGTTTCCTTTTAGAACAGCACTTTTGTTTGCATCGGGCAAGCAATGTCTGGGTTATGTGTGCTTGGCTGGAGCAAGCACATGACCACAGACAATAACTTACACGAAGATTGAGCTGATTATAGCTATTCCTAGTTTTGAGTATTCTTTGACGTAGGATTTAATTAATAATCGTACGATAAAAGAAATTTAAATATTTCCATATTTGCATTTGTTTTCACTTTATATGGTAATATGTATATAAATAAATATTTAAAAATACTTTTAATAGTATGTTTTCCTGGTTTTATTTTTTATTTTTAGCTGCATATTGTGCATATTTTTTATTTTTTTATTGCAAGAAAATCCGGGCCTTACTTATGATTAATTACATTAATTGCCCAGTTTTTTTGGAGTATTTTTGGCCACTGATCACGAATCTGTTAAAAAATTTTCTGGGTCATGTCAAGTCTCGTTTATATTCCTAATTCTTCGTTTTTTGAAAATTAGATAAGTGGTTTTTGTTTTTGGTTTTCTGTACGAACTATGCAGTTTTGGATGGAAAATAATGTTTCATAAAATTTAAATTTTTCATGTATTTTTCAAAAAACGAAAGAGAAAAAACACCTAAATTACATAACAAAAATTTCAAAAAAACTAAGATTTACGAATATGTACGAAATCTGACGTGAGCCGAAATTCCGGATCAGCGGCAAAAAATTCTCCGGAAAAATCGGGCCACAACTCAAATATTGTTTTAAATTCCTATTTTGCGGTACAGTGTTATTTACGGCCTAAAATCGTGAACAAATTTTTCATGTATCAAGTATCTTTTTTCTCAGAAAGCATAGATTTTGTTCTTTATTTAATCTGCATTTCATTTATTTTGTTTGATGTCCACACATCCCAAATACCTAAATGGACAATCCAATAAATGAGATTGCTATATAAACGATTGATCTATTGAAGAATGTGTTTGTTTCAATCAATAACTTGAAATTCAATAAGCACCAGTAATACCCAATTAACTCCATAAATAGACAAAGAATATCAACGAGAGCAAATTCATGATATCACAAATTGAGCTGGCATATATCTGTGCTTACTAGAAACCCAGACGCTACACGGAGAGAAATCTTTTTATACATTTCTAATTATAGCCCCACATAACATACGGAAAATTAATTCATGATTTTCAGCTAAGAATCATAATCATAATTGATGAGCAAATTCTACAAAATCACTAGATTGGGCTTCATCCAGGTTCTCTGTACGGCCCTGGCAGCGTTTGAGTAATACGAAAACTACAACAGCAACAAAAAGTTTGCAAAAGAAATGGCCATATGAGCGGCCCAAAATTTAAGTTGTATCAATGTTGCCTTGCTTTGGTTCCCCAAATATGCCGTTTAAGATATTTCGTTTGTATGAAAGTTGCCACGCCCACTTGCCTGAAAACTACCATATTCCGACTACCAACACAGCGCCTTCTCACACAAACGTAACTTTAAGTGTTTTGTTTGTATGGGGGTGCCTCGACCAATTGTTTAATTGAAATAAAATATAGCCTTTGTTCAAACCGGTAGTGCCCTCATTACAATACTGAAAAAAAATTTAAACTGGTTAGTAGTTCAAGAGATGCAAATTATTAATAGTATAGATGTAGGTAA
The DNA here is from genome assembly GCA_963691655.1 of Toxonevra muliebris. Classification (NCBI taxonomy): domain Eukaryota; kingdom Metazoa; phylum Arthropoda; class Insecta; order Diptera; family Pallopteridae; genus Toxonevra; species Toxonevra muliebris. The sequence continues at coordinate 759,833 of OY829327.1, read as the reverse complement.
GTAGCATACTCCAGTACACTTACCTTACAGTGCCTTACAGTAAGTTACTGAGTTTACTTTCTCTTATAAGAAATGAAGCTAAACATTTACGAAATAAAAACGATTTTCTTCCTAAAATTAAATATAGTCAAAAGAATGTAATATCTGACACGATCCAAAATACAAAATATAACTTGCTTCTCCGAATCGTTATTGATCTTGTCCTTTCCAATAACCTTTTAATCCTACAACTACTTCTTATTTTCATGATAATAATTTCAACAATTCAAATTACAATCCACCCAATACTTTTACTCAACCACCTTTTAATAACATCAATACTTTTGGGAATACACATCTAAATCCAAACCTTGAATAAAAAGCATATCCACAATATTCGCGACAAGACGAACGAAATTTAAACCAATCTAGAATTAGACGTTTTGGTATACATCAACCTATGGAACAAGATTCCGCAAATTTTCATTTAAAGGCCTATTTTTTTCACTTTTATCTCAAATACAATCAAAATAATTAATTTTCTTATTTTTCCAAAATTTTTGACTTTGACTGTCGCTAACTTAAGTACAACGCATCATTACTGATGCATTTTTTAAAAGCTTGGGAAATTCCGTAAACAATATGATAAAATGTAGCAACAGAAAACTGTAATGGTGGCAAGTCCATCCCTTTTGATGAAGATATAGATAATATATCGTTTACAAGGTTTGGTATCTTTAGTATCACTTAATTACTTCATTCATATGTTTTGTTTCTTTTTCATTCAAGTATGTAAATAGGTCTATTTGCTTATTAAATTTATGTACTTGCAGTTACGGCCTTTTGGAATTCGTTAATAAGCTTAAGGGGCATGTAGTTTGGGCAAGTGCACCATAACTAATCAAAAAGTCGATTTTGAAAATTTGTGTAGTTACGGCTTTTTGGATTTTAGATGACGATATGTAAATATATAAGTGAGCAATTAAAAAAATTTATGCGTAGTGAATAATTTAAATAATTTACAAATACTGAAAGTATAAATTCTAATAAAATTTTTACATTATTCTTGAAATTAGTTAACGGACCTTAATGAATAAAACACAAAAAGTCCTTTTTCATTTTCCTTTTTTTTTTTGTGTGTTATTAAAGTTTAAAGAAAAAAGTGTACTAAGTTGCATATTCAATAAGATATAAAAGCAGTTAAATGTGATGCCTCTGTCCGTGAGCTTGGACAACAACATGTTTGCACCTATTATTAATAATTATTAATAATTTATAATACATACCATATGTACAATATAATAACTTACTATAACTCATAACTAAAAAGCAAAAACTTGTATTAGTTATAGCTTCATTAATCATTTCTCTCCGTGTAGTCTAGAATAGATTAGTAAGTGAACCATTCGCGTGGAAAACAATAATAAGATCTTATGCTGCTGCTCGAACCAAGTAACCCAATACACTTGCTTGCATGTATTGAAGCATTTTATCAATGAGTGGTAATCAGCAGAACACAAAGTGATGGCAATTTTTTGTCTCACTCTCATGCTTCATTCTGTGATACAGAGCTTCTCAATCTATGATTCACGACCCACAAGCGACAGAGACATCCAATTTAGAATACTTAAGCAAAGAATCCTAAAAATTGCAGCATCTATAAAATTTAAAGCTATGCACAGTGCTTCAAAGCCATACAAAAGATGGACAAAAATAGAAGGAGTTGTTTGATTTTAATGAAAACTTACATATATCGTAATTTTGGACCACTGTGCTCAAAAAGAAGTCAGTTTTCTTTTAGACCTTACCGTTTTTTCACAAATCCATATTTTGTCCGATTTTTAAATACTGTTTCAAAATTATTGAAAATACTTTTGAGTTCAAGTATTTTTTCCGAACTCCTAACACAAATGGGACTTAAGAGCTTGAAAATTAATTTCATATTTTTTTCGCCCGTATGTTGAGCCATATTCGAAATATTTTGAAAATATTCAATAGTTTTGAAAAATTAAGATTTCATTAAATATATATTAGTCGGTAAAGCCCCAGTAACTGGGGCTATTTTTTCCGGAAGAAATTTCTTTATGAAAAAACATATATCAAAAGAGAACCAAACTACTCGTTGGCGTTTGTTTTGTTATTTGTGCATGCAGATAATTCGTAAGATAATTCTGAGGGATGCCGTTATTCATGCCTTCTCTCTCTCTCTCATTTGTTATTTACTCCCGCTTAAGCAATGAAATTCCCCGATTTTCAATCAAATTCCCCGCACCGGTATAATTTTATATTATAACAGAGACACACACTTAAAATTGATCAAGGTTAATGATATTTTAATACGCTCCAGAGCTGGTAGGTCAATAGTAAGGCAGTTTCTGACTTCGGAATTCTTTTGACACATGGGGGACTTCATCTCAAGGGAACCCACTCTTAAAATCGATTGAGCTCAAATGAATCCGGTGTACCGAATTACTCGACGTTCTTTGTGATAGATAAACACTCAAAGGAAAAAACATGGGCTTTCTTTTGACCTAAATAAAAACAAAAAATGTTTCCTTTTGAAAAAAAGTCAATTAACATTTCAAAGTAGCGGTAATTGTGTTTGTTTATAACTTCCTTTCTTTTATTGTAATTATTAATATAAAAATGAATATTGATGGTCAAAACCGATCGCTATTCACCCTACAAAAAAGTCAATGAAAAAATATAACGAACCGCACCCACTATTTACTTATAACTTCTTTATTTGCTTTTTTATTATTTAAATAATTTTTAAAATAATATAGTTATCCAGAGAATTATAAAAATATTTTGGTCGTAGCATAGCGTAGACTTTTTTAGAAAATTGAATTTTTCCAAAAGTTGCAAAAATACGCAGAATTTTTGATGTGTAAACATTTTAGCTCACGGTATGGGCGAAAATTTCAAATGTGTAAAATGTAAGAATAACTGTAACGTAAGATGTAAGATAACTGTAACGTCCAGTTCCCCTCTCGCTCGCACTACTGCGCGGCATGACTGTGCTACTCTAAACAACAAAGAGAAGAGAGAAAAAAAGGAGAGAGTGAGAAATTCACGGTTGCCACTTTGGTACAATTCTACCAAAACTGGTAAATTTTTTTCCATTTTTCTGCGCTTGGTACATTGGTACATCTTTTTAAAATTTGGTACATTCTGTGGCCAAAGTTAGCTTTCATAGTAATCAAGAATTGCAAACATATTTTCGAAATACTTTACAAATTAGAAAATTGTTCAGACTTAGTAATTTTTGGGCAAAAAGTAAGTTGTATTAAAAATGGAATAGACGAAATGTGGTTTGAAGAATTGACTAAATTTATATTCATGTTAATGAGCTCATAGCTCAGCTAATGCTGAAAAAAAAATTGTTGACTTTAGTCTAATATAAAAAAAAAACAATTAAGGAATAAATTAGAACTCAATACTCTTATTAATATAATGTTATATAGGTTAGGTTGGAGTGGCTGTCGAGAGACACACTTAGGCCTGAACGGCCCATTGTGATACCACATAGTTGGACCTACAGTTTAACGCCGATTCCGAACGGCGGTTAATGTTATATAATAAACTGATGAAAAGTTTTTAGTAAAGTTATTTATTCTATATAAAAAAATGGTACATTTTTCCCCCATTTGGTACATTTTTTTTGTAAATATTGGTAAAAAATAAAATGAGTAAGTGGCAACCGTGGAGAAATTAAATTACGAGCGGAGTTTGTTTGTTTATGTTTCGATCAGTTTACTCACACATATACGTACATACGAAAACAAAATGTGTGTGTACATTTATTCGTGGCAGAATTATTTGTTGGTGTTAAACGTGTGGAGATCGACTATACCATACAAGCAGAGAAGTCGCCGTAGCAAACACAAGCGTTTGATAGGCTTGCATTCGATTAGTTAGATTGGATTAAAATTAAATATTTTTTGAAATATAAAAACAATACAAAATGGTAAGTAATAAAGAATCTAGGTTTCAATAAATGTATAAACGAAATGAAGTAATAATGATAGCAAACCACGGCATTATAAAAAGTTTGCTTTGTACATTAAACTTAGAAAGGCAACCATTTTTTTATCTATGTAAATAGCAAAAATGTTAAACAGAAAAAATCAAACTTATTATAAAATCCCTTATTTACTTCAATAAAAATGAATTGTTTCTTATTTTTATTAAATGCAGTTAAGGCAAATCTCTTTACGGTGCTTTTAAAAAGTAGTGAGGTGACTGGTTACCCCTGTTGCCTTTCTAAGGTTAAATGCGGAAAGCACTTATCTAAAATTTTCACATCTAATAAAATTTCAAATTGACAGGAAGAAAAACTCAAAGAGCGGATAAAATGATGCAATTTCAGCTGCGTATATGCGAGCATATCGTGCCCGATGCATTGAGTAAAAGAAGAATAATGCAACTACAACATATCAGCCCTATTCACGATTTGGTGCAAATGGAAAATATTTCTGCTATCACAACAACAATAATATGCGATATGGAATATTGCATTTGCAATGATGCAAGACCATTTGCAATTTATAGTGAATTGGGCTATTGTTTTAATTTGAATTATTTACCTAAGCATATAAATTATACATCAAATCCCTAAATATGCCTATACATATGTGAGCTTATGTATATGGCATTCAGTTGGCTTAACTGTTTAGACATCAAATATCTTGCGTGCCTTGCACTCATCCATTTTTTTTTCCATTTCAACAAATGCACACCCTCCACTTCAATGGACCTTAGCTCCTACAATTGTGAAAAGAAAAAACCCAACAATGGGCCAATGAGAATGAAGTACTCCATCATTACTCTAAGTTTCAACTAAATGGAACCATTTTTGACATCATCCGCAATTTTGATTTTGTTGACGTGGAATTGCCCATATGTAAGCCCAGTATATTGGTTTTTCATTTTTCTTTAATAATGATGAGTTAAAAATCCGATTTATTTCGACAACTTATTTACGACTTATTCAAAGTTCGCCTTACTCCAAAAACGCCTATATGCTATAGTCAGTACGACTAAGTCTGTTTAAGCTTTTCAGATAAAAGATTTATGAAACAATGAAACATATAGCCAAAAAAGATCTTTGCTTAAACTTAAGTTATAAAGTAACATAATTATGCTTAAAAGCGGTATTTTTAGAAAGAGGTTAAATAAAAATACACCTTCCGAAAAGGTGAATAATATTAAGATAAAAACTTAATTTGCACTTATGCTGACTTAAGCTATTCTAGTTTGTTAAACATCTTTCGTTCACTGAAAATTTGAAAATGTGAAATTTCGAGAAATGTTTTTCCTCGTACAAAAGCTTCTTGGTTGAAGAACGCAGGAACTTTCTATTTATTTATTTTAAAATTCACTTAACCAGTTAATAAATTTTTTACTCAATAAAACGCTTTAAGAACTAGCTTTTTGGTTTTATACATATACATACTAAGAATAACACTTTATCTAAAACTTTTGTATTTGTGGTGGGCGTGTTCGTGGATGAATCTTGTCCCAATTTACAGGAATATTTCATTTCAAGCTGGAAAACGATTGGGGAGGAACTAAGCGCAGTTTTAATACTTTCTTTCAAAAATACTGTATGAATATTTCCTACTTTGGGTGAAAAATTTTTTAGGGAGGTGGGAGTATATATGGGTGAATTTTTTCCAAATTGATATAATTTGCATTAATCTGGAAAATATCCACGCCAATTTGCACAAGCGCTCGCAAATTTTTTTTAAATGTTGCTGAGAATTCAGTAATTTTTTCCGTGACTGTGAGTAGTTAAACCTTTCCTTAATTATGAAGTGCAAATATCCATCGTGATCGTATCTATACAGTTGCTCGCGGTAGTATAATGTTTTTTAGACTCGAAAACCCCATACCACCTTTTTTTTATCCAAATACCACGTTTATACTTCGAGATTCAAATTTATCAATCTCTATGCAAAACGTCAGAGAGAACATTGGCAACACGTGGCAAGTATAAATACATGCAAACGGCAGACATAACTCGATTGGAAATGGAAACATTGATGGCGATTCTGATCGTCAAATGTAACTTGAAATATTCTTGCTTTGATTTCTGTAAATGCCTAATAACAAAGGCGGAATAGCGTCGTCAAATTCCTTCAGAGGATAAATACAATACAACAACAACAGAAGGTGACATCATCGAAATGGAGAGCGAAGACGATTCAGATGATAGATAATTTGCTTTCCTTATTAATTTTCTTTGAATAAAATGAATACCGCGAAATATAGAGTTTTTTCAAATCGATTTATTGTTTTTTTAAATTTTTGGAAAAATATACAGTTTTTGATCCGAAAAAAGGTACAAGCGTTATGTATGACGAATATGACTCAAATTTCGTGTTAACTAGAATTCATACTGCTGAAAAGATTAGGAACCACTGTTGTCACTGTATGTTCACTCGAATATGAGCTCAACGATTTGTTGCAGCGTTTTTTGTTCACTGCATCATTTTGCTCTTGGTCAATGCACGAACACTACGATTGGCGCGTTAACATACAAATTTCTTCTTTATATGGTTACGAATTGTATCGATCCCAAGAGATCGTTTCGATCATGACAAACACACATACAAACATATACAGTATGAACAAGTATATGGTTAGAAATGAAGCGATAAATATAATGAACACAACTGAATGTGAGAATGAAAAGTTGTTAGTTTGTGACAATTGGAGTGATTATGTATTCCTTACCTACTGTTTTAGACATGAAAAGGAATAAATATTAATTTACTAATTTGACTTTAATATTGATGATTTTAGCAAGATGTGAATATCCTACCGCAATATTCAGGAATCGAGCACATGCAACATGCGCTGCCATGCATTAGAATCCATTCTGATCCACATTTGATCTGTTAAACTATTACAAATATTATATAACAGGCAAATATTATGCAGATGATATATGCAAGTGCCAAATGGTAAAAAAAAAAAAATAAAATCAAAAAATCGTCTTACCGTTTCTGGGAATTTGAATGAAAAAATAATATTTCTAAAATCCCTTTTTAAAATATATCAAAATTTTGTGTGACTACAATAAACCATTGAACTGAAAAACAGAAAAAACTTAAAAAAAAATGCAATCTCACAAATTTTTGGCAAATTATAAGTGCGAATGCTTTCGGAAAAACTATTGCAACTGCCCGAAAAAAGACATTTCTAGTTCAGTGTTCCTGGAGAACATATACGATATAGCAGAGACTCTTGCAGAAGTTATGATAATATGTGGTATTCATCAGTGTAAAGCGAAAGCGGCTGTTGATGTAATTATATACTCTTTTCTTCACTATGATGAAATACGTCACCGTATTGATGCTGTGCCACGAAAAAGACTTTGCAAGGAGGATCTAATACACGATCTTGGACGGAAATGTTTAATGAATCGCATGGAAGCACAACTTACATACTCAATTATCAAACGAGCGTTTAAGGTGATAAACTTAGTTAATGGTGTTCGTAAATTGTTAACCTTAAAATTTTGAAGGCTTTTTACCATGGGACTAGTGAAGGAGGTATACGCAATCCCGTAATGGAGGCTCAATTGATACACTCACAGGAATGTTTATGGGTGCATGCAGCGAAACGCACCGCACAAATATTCGCAAGCTATGAAGGTATGTTCTTTTCAGCTCAGAAGAACTATGAGTGTCAAATCAAATGTATATACAAGCGATTGTACGATCGACTGCAGAGTCGTGCTGATCCAGTAGAAATGGAGGAATGCGAATGCAAGGAATGTGTGAAGAGATCTGTATTTAATTCTCCGAATAAAACAACGCTCATGCAAATGCAAACGCAAGAGAATGCAAATAATGGGCCGAATAACGTTCCTGATACTATATTGCAGTTAAGTAGTACAAAACTATTGCCAAAGCCATGCGACGATCTATGCTCGGAGGAATTGATGTTTCCGGGAAAAACAGAGGAACCAGAACAACACGAATCCAGAACGTCAATAAATTTACAACGCTGTTACAAATGCAAATGCCCACAATTGATCTGCGATTGTGACGTGGATCGAAATACGGGAATAGTTTCTACCGATTGCAGCCAAGGCCCTTATAAATGTCATTGGTTCCGTATGGATGAAGAAGAAGATCAACCAGATCCCTGCATTCAAATACCCGAAGACCATCAATGTCCAGTAGACTGCGATGAAACAAGCATGATTTGCGATATAGAATGTGAATGCAACTGTTTCGATAATTGCGAATGCCCTGCAGAAGATTCATCAGATTACGAAGAAGATGACGATGAAGTAATGGAAGGCATTGAAACAAGAGAAGAGGAAGAAGAAGAAGAAATTGACAACGATATGTGCTTCCAAAACAATATGACTGACATCAGCGAACGTGAACCCAATTCCGTGTACGATGGCTGTCGTATGGGCGTCATTAACCATGTTGTCGAAGAAGAAATTAAGAGTCCCGCATCAATAGCAAAAGTTGAGTATCATACACTTGAGTCAAATGTGAAAACGGAACAGTTGCATCCAAAACCGGAACCATCAGAAGCAGAAAAAAATAAAGAAAACGAAGAGCTCATGAAGTTAATTGGCAAATTACTTTAAATTTATAGTTTCAATAAAAATATGAAATTTATTTATAGTTATAGAATTTGTGAAAATGCAAATTAAATATGTGAGGTTGCGCTTAAGTACATATCGCGCATTTACTAAAAGACTGTCATAAGTCAAAAAACACGATTTTGGAGTTAATTATGCAGAATTATTCATTATATCACGCTTCATATTGTGTAAAAATTTCAGATTAATAGCTTGTATACTCTGCGCGTGAGAATTATAAGATTTCTTCCATGGCGAAATTATAACAGGTGATAGCAGCGTCAGCTCTGTCTTCTTCTCTAATTTTTTTATATGAAGATAATCTTAACTGTCAAAGCCTTTGTTTTTTTCCATGCATTTGTTCTTGTGCTTTTGACAATTACGATTTTTAGCAACAACAATGTAGCGTGTTGTTATTGTTACATTGTACTTGTTGCAGTGCTGCTCTCACCATGTTAAATTCGCCTTGATGTCTTCTTTTTTCTGCAAAGTGGGAGTCAATTGAAAACGTTAAACGCGTTTTTGCAAAATCGCGTTTTTTTTAGTTATGACAGTCTTTTTGTAAATGAGCGATATATAGATAATGTGAGAAAACGGCTATTTCGACATGCATATCTCGGCCACTCGTCCGCACATTTCATAAAATAATACCATTATTTGCTCAACACTATTCAAATGTCAATTTCTCTAATTGTTTAGGGCAAATTTATACTTTTTCTACCTTTTAAAAACCAATCAAAATCAAACCAATGAATATTTTTTATAATATTATCTCAGCACCAGATAATTAATATGAAAAAGTGATATGAAATATGATTTTCAAAAATGTATTTATTCACCAAATATGGACAAATAGAGCGGAATATCACACACAAGGAGAATCATACAAATCAAAGTTTAAAAACCATAGGACTATTACACAGTGCAACATAATTTTAACGTTTGTCGCATGCGCGAGATTTCCAACTGTTTTATAGTAAGTAATTTAGGAACGATGATCACTTCTGCGTATTCAATTTTTCTCCAGTTCTTCCAAAAAATGGACCTGAAGTCGGAAAAGTGGAGTCTTCAGTGGCTATTAAATTTCGTTATTACAACACATACGAATTTGATGTCTGAACCATAGTTGTTAAACACAAAGAGATAAAATAAATTTTGTCTACACACTTTTCCTCCATCTCTACCTTTCCTCTTTTTCGATAAACGGCCGATTAATAAAAACCGTTGAGAAAACTATTATATTGTCTTTGGAGAAAATGCTCTTTGTTAAAAATTATGAGGGGTCCTACAACATTGGAATAACCGAGATACACATTCCCCAGAATAATGTTGTTGTAATTACATTACAAAATTCAAAAAAAATATTTAATTGATTAAAAAAAGAAATTTTGTTGGCTCCACATTGGATTGAACCAAGGGTCTGTAATACAAGTAAGTATTTGATTTTCTAACGTAATGGTACTGATATTACAAAAAAAAAAACATAGATTCAAAAACTTTACAATCTTTATTTTTTTAAAATTATGAGCAGAACAGCTGTTCGGCTCCGATACCTACGACTGTGTAATCTTTAATCAACAGATCTGCAAAATAGTACAATTAATTTAGGGTATAAGTCACAAATGAATCACAGTCTATGATTGCAGGTTAATAGCATATTTGATTCTAGAGTACAAAAAGCAGAAATATTTTTTAGAAACAGCATCGGGATTGGTTATATTATTTTGGAGTCAGGGGAGTGCAATCTTTTTTTGAAGTCAGGGGAATGCAATCCTTTTTTGAAGTCATGGAAATGGAAATTTCGCAACTTCTAAATCATGACTGCTTGAATACACTTGTCGCCGATTGAAATCAAATGAAGTTACTTGGAGCCAATAGAAATTTGAGTTCACATGGAGTCATTGAAATACATTTAGAGTCACATAAAGTCACTTGGAATTTTAAGTCGCTTTTAATACACTTAATTAATAAATTTATGCGCTCTCTGATCACATTCCCAACTAGATACGGGTCGGAGGTTGAGATAGTAAATTGAAAAATTTAAATTCGCCATCTTCGAGTTCCTTGGAAAGAAAAACTTGAACTTTAACGTCCCCGTTTTTTATTCCTGTTGTTGCTCTTTTATGAAAAATGTTATATGAATAAAGTAATGTCCGGCTCTCATCTAAGACACCCTCAAAGCATACCATGTCACACCCGTTATTATGAGCTATCACACCCGTGACATTTTAAAACTTTAATATAAAAAAGGATCAAATATTTAATACTTTTGAAATGTTTTACAGTTGGCAATACGCATTCATCTGAATATCATTTCTCAGTCATAAGTTGGTCTGACGAATTTTGGGTTCTAATCGACCACAAACATATTAAATTTGGACTCATTCGAAAATGCAACATGCTCCCAATTGAGGTTGGCTCATTTTTAAATTTTTGTTTGGGGTCAAATGTATCCTTTTAGTGCCATTGGCTTTATAGTGGCATTGGATAGTTTTGTCATACATTTTTTCTCTTACTACTACGCGAAGGCCCTGGTTATTTGGAACCTAGTTTTGATATATTTGTATAATTGCGCAGTCAAAAGAACGAATTCTTAAAAAATGTTTAATGCCGAGGATTATTTCGCCTCTCTATGTGCACCCTAGGGTTGTAACGAATACTCGTTCATTTTGAATATTTGGTGTCTCTATTTATTGTAATGGTTTTAACAAAAAATGACCAGCAACGAAACATAACTTTTCTATACATTTTTACTACATAACTAACTCTGATAAATTTAAATTGCAGCAAGTTGAAATCAAAGTCAGGTTATATTCGAAATTTCTCTACTAAAAGTGTAATTTTCGCTACAACTCTAATACATCTTACCACACTAACAGATCCCACAAACAGCTCACAAACCCTACAAAGCAAACTCAATATCAATCTTAGTAAGAGGACCAAAGCATGAAACGCTGAAGAAGCAACTTTAGAAGTGCAGGAATTTTTATGACCATACAAAGCGCACAACAATTGCCAATTAAAATTTTTCTACAAAATTCAAAAGCAAAAACCCAACAAAAAAGAGTTCTTGTGTTCGGCTAATTAATTGCTTTGCTCACGTTTTTTCGTTCAAATGTTCACCGGAAAGAATCAATCCAAGTTTGGCTTGGACATAAAGAATCGATTGCGCTGCCTTGTGTTCATGGGTGTGTTACGATGAAGTTGTTTGTAATTCCGGTAGATACTACAAAACGATGTTAAGTAATAGCTTTTAAGCTTCGAATTACTTGTTGTTGCTGTTTGTTTATTTGGTTTCTGCTCTGCTTTTGTGTTTGTGTTTGTTCTTGCTGTCGAAGTTGATTTTGTTATTTTTTCGCTTTAGACCATTGCAGGACTCATATACACACACATATTTTTTTTTTGTATTTCATTTGCTTGTGACATTCGAATTCGAATGTTTTTGTTCAGAGAAAACGAGATCGGCATAAGTGAATCCTTTGCAGAGTGATGCCAAAACAAATACTGATGTAAATTCAACCCATAGTTGGGGTCGCGTCTAAAATATGTGGTGTAAACGAGCCTCACGTACAAATCCAAAGTTTAAACAGGAATATTTATTTACCCAAATTAAAACCAATTTAACACATTAACCCTTAAAATACAAAAAAAAAGTTTCAAAATATGCAAATATTTGTTTACTCATCGAAAGATAACACTTTAATTAAAATAAAACCAAAATATTTTTCAAATTATATTGTTATTATAGCCACTCCACGTCTCCAAGGTTCAAAATTCTGGATGACACATTTTTTTGTGGTAAAAATCTAATTTTTTAGAACAAATGTTAGTACTCAATAATTATTACAAAACAAAAACGCTGCTTTTTTTGCTTTTTTTTGATTACCATATTCTAAAAACATTTAATTAAAATAAAACCAAAATATTTTTCAAATTATATTGTTATTATAGCCACTCCACGTCTCCAAGGTTCAAAATTCTGGATGACACATTTTTTTGTGGTAAAAATCTAATTTTTTAGAACAAATGTTAGTACTCAATAATTATTACAAAACAAAAACGCTGCTTTTTTTGCTTTTTTTTGATTACCATATTCTAAAAACCGTTACTTTAAAAAACAGCAAGCTGCCAAATAGAAATTACAAGCAATCGTAAACTTTGAAAGGATATTAAAAAAATATATCATATATAAATATTTTCATAAAATCAGAAAACCAGCTGCTTTTAGCTGCAAACAAATGAAATAAATGAATTTTTGAAGTGACACCCAGAGTAAAAATTTATGAACTATTTGAGATTTGGGTTGAGGCACGCAAGAAAAGTCGAAAAGAAAAAGTGTCTGCAATGGTTAGCTATATAGAAAAAGTTTTTCACATTTTTAGTAATGTAACTGCTATGGGAGAAGTTAAATTTTTTGGAACTAAAGTTTATAAAGTTGTGGAACTCTTGCAGTAGAAATTGTAATTTCTTCGAAACCAAGCATTTGTCGTGGCTTCAGTTTTGTTTTTATTTAAGCGAAATCAAAGAGATTTGTGTGAGTTATTTTATTGTTGTTAAGTTATGGTATATGAATATTTATGTTTGTACTTAGGAGAAGATTCAAAAGTTGTTTTATAGCATCCTGTGCCATGTTTTATACTTTTGGCGCCATTTATTTGAAAGTTAGTGGTATTTTTTAAAGTAGGCATGGCAGTCCGCCCATTTTCGTATAATAAATATTGTCGCCGCTATAGCTTCATACACTTAAGTTGAGCATTCTAGTGTGTGTATTTAGTATGTTTTTTCAAAATGAGTGTGTCATTCGTAAGGGAGGTAGGCGTGGCAGTGAGCCAATTTTTTTAAATTTTTCTTTCGAACTTTACTTTGACCAAAAAACAACATTTGCGAAGTTTCATAAAGATTGAACAACATTTACTATTTTTGGCCACAGGGTATATGGAGACGCGACACTGTGCACCGTGCCGTTTGTGGCAAGTGTGTGAAATAATACGTGGATGGGCAGGTGAGTTAAGTTTATAGACGTCAATGGCCAACCTCCAAGAGTAAACCAATAATTGGCTATGAAATTATTGTAAAGCGCTAAACTTTAGCAGTAATCAATCCCTTAGATTACCTGATAATATTATCAAGATCAGTGAATATGTAAAATATTTAAATTATTGCCAAATGAGGAAGTTTTTAAGGAGATTGTCAAAGAATACCCATCCCATATTCCCTTTGGGAGCGCCCAGGATTGTAGATATGGATTGTATGGCAGACGATAGGAAAAGTTACTTTGGAACCTATATAAGAATATGTATTTCTGAAACCACGTGCCATCTCAATCATGTAGTGTATGTATATCCAAAATCGTTTCGAATAGTGAAGCTTTGGTTTTTAAGTCCACTTATCCACTCCATCCTATTCCGTGTCAATTTACACATTTAATAAATATTTTGTCTAAACATTTTCATTAAAAGTTTTTTCTCAATTGTTCCAATCCAGATGTTTTTAACTGCCGTTGAAAGTCAATACAATAAAGAAGAGCTAAAACCCAGTGACTATGTATCAATCAGAAAAAACTTTCCGAGCTTTAAACAATAAAACTCATACACAGTCAGGGAATCACAAATTGCAAGTTTACAAAATTTTCAGTGTACACTTGAAAACTTGCAGCTGTGGAATCAAGCCCCAGAAGCGATTAATATTATTTGTTTTTAACTCCATTAACATCGTGCCGTGTTTGTTTTAAAAAGAAAGTTCTCATCATATTTGGACATCTATTTCGACGATTTTACTTAAACTTCTTTTGCAATGCGTTTAAGGTTAATGGACGATATTTTTAAAGTGAAACTTCTTTGATCGCGTTTTGAAGTTTCTTTGAGAGTAAACTTTCAAGGCCATGCCACGGAAACATCGACGACGTTGTTTCACAGCCAAAATATATAATAACAATATGATTATTGTTATAACTCCTACATAACATGGAAATTGACGAAATAACTTGAATAATATTAATTATGGGTTAAATAATAGAATGGAATAAAAAACGTAAACGTATAAAATTAACTGTTAAACTACATTTATTTTTAGTCGTGTTTGCTGATGATGGTTTGGTGAGACCAACCGAAATGCATTCAAAGAATTCTATTGACTAAGTTTTGTTTAATTATTCATATTTCAATAAAATTAAATTAAAAATTTGTAAACTCAAAATAATACATATAATTTGTTTAATATTAATTGATGTTGTGTATTCCTACTTTGTATAGGAACTCCTCAAATCCCATGTGTATACACTAGAGATGGGCGCGTGAGTACTTTTTGATATCCGTTCACGCATGCTCACGACTTAGAAAATACTACTCAGGCATGTTCACTCACGCTGGCATTTTTCAAAACAAAATTCACTCATGTTCAAGCACGCTGAAAATTTTCCAAAAAATTTCACGCATGTTCACGCACGCAGTCTTTTCATTCTTATATTTTTATTTATGTAACTAAATAATAAAGTGCTTATATAGTAATATGAATATACGAATATAAAGTCCAAATTCATTTTTTTAATTGGATCCGTATTAATTAGCTTCTATAATTCGGATGACATAATAAATTAGATTTTTGATGATCCAGTTAAAACGTATACTAATGTGTTCATCAATCTGTTGACTTTTTAAGTTCCAACTCCATTTCAGCAATTAAAAAAATGGACTTGAATTCTGCTAGAACACCGTCGATATGTTACATAGCGATGCCAGATTTCGAGTTGGCAAGATTCTTAGGTGAAGGAAAACACAGGGTTGATTTTTTAACAACCAAAACTCAGAAATTGTGCATTATAACGAGGTCATGGCCAAAAGTAACTTATACAGCCCTGTTCTGAAATCCGTTTCTGTTCGGAAAGGAGTTGATTCCGATGTTCCGTGTTCTGCAATCAGATTTTCGGAATTGCTAACGGATTAAAACCGATTGTAGATGTTCTGACATCCGATTTTATGAAATTTCTATCTGATTCAATCCGATCAGTTAAGAGTGTGTGGAATTGTAAATTTGTGAACAAATAGAAATTAAAAAAAAAAAACAAAATAAAGGAATTAAATGTGAAAAGACAACTGTAAAAAATTCTGTTGTTTTATTTTTACAAAAATTGATTAATTCGAGTATTTTAAGTTGATAAAAGTGAGCTTTGCAGTTTTGGCAGCAATTTTAGTTGAGAGCCAGAAGAATGGAGAAGAAAAAATTGTATTTTGAGCTGCATTTTTATGTTTTCCCAAATTTTACAAAATTTACAAATATTTTTTTATTTTTTTATTTAAATTTATTTTCTTGCTAAATTTTTTTAATTAGGGAAACTTCAAAACAATTGTAATGTCAAAAATCACTAAACATACCCTTGAACATAAGTTCGAATCGGATTCAATTTCAGTTCGGAAAATTCCCTTCTGAATGCAGAATACCTTTTTGAATCCGAATCGGATTTCAATTCCGTTTCCGAAGCAATTCCGCTTCGGATGTCAGAACAGGCCTGATACTCACGTATTTTCACGTCGAAATTATACCACGCTCACGCATGTTCACGTAGGAATTATGAAAATCAAATCATGCTCAAGCATGCTCACGGGAAAATTTTTGATGTGCGTGCGTGTTCACGCGTGTCACGTAAAATTCGTGTCACGCGCCTATCTCTGGTATACACACACTATTGCTATAACCAAATTTGCGGCGTCAATATGCTGTCACATTTAAAACGCCCATGATCCTATGAGATTTAACAGAATTGCAACTGTCTACGGTTTTACATCGATTTGGCTTTTTTATGGTGACAGCGCCGCGTAAATTCGTCGATACGCCGCTATTCGGTTTATAGCTTAACTCTTTCGTTCTGCTATTATTCTTCTTTCAAATTCGCCATTGCAAAACTACCAAAGAAGTTTCACTTCTTTACACTAATTTTATTTTTGCCTATCAATGGTTATAATCTGTTCTATGCTGATCAATAATGGGCTTTGTTTTTAAAAAGAACCGTTGATGGTGTTCTTTTAAAGAAAATAAGTGGAGCAAATAAACCAGATACTAGAGGATGGTTTGAAGAATTCATTTATTGCAGTTTTCCAATCCAGAACTGTTCTTGTCAGATTTTAGTGGTCGTCGTATGTGTGAGTGCAAGCGGTTAGTGCGCAAACTACTGCGTAGATTGCAATAGTAACTTTGAAAACGTATTTTATTTCCTTAATCTTCTCCTCACAATAATTGCATACAAAATACTCAAACTGAAACTGATATTTATGTTTACGTTCATCATTTGGAACGCGAGAATTGTTTTTTAATTTGTAACTACTCGAAACCGACTTTAAAAATTTCTACTCGAAAACCGGTTATTTAAAAGAGCTAATTGTTGGCATCCCTATATAGGAGTCATTGTGTGGTTTGTGTATTAGGTTTCCAATGCTTTTTAAACTATTTGAAAAATAAACAAAACGTGTTGGAGCGGCATCTCTGCTTGCAATAAGGAAACTTTGACGACATACAATTGATAATAAGGGTGTTCAGCAATTTAACAGTAAATTTTCAATTTTTGAGGAAAGTCTGGTAAACTGAGAGTAAAAAAAAATACTCTCTGTGATAGACAAAAATGCATAAGAGTAAGGGAACGCAAAAAAAACAATTTTTTTTTCAAATTGTAACTGCAGTTAAATTCAAAAAACAAATTTCTGTGATATTTAATACAATAAAAATTGTTAAATCTTACAAGAAAATAAATAAATAATGAAAAAATTAAACATAAATTATTCGCCTTTCTACTTTTGTAGAATCTTCTGGTTTACAATCACCATTTGTATTTTTCAGAAATAGCAGAAGCTCCCACAGCATTAGAAGTTGAACAGACACTCGCGTCATTAATCTATAGAGAATCTAGTTAACAATTAACAAATATATTATTAATACATTTTCAAATGTCTTTTAAACACTTTCCATTTAAAAAAAAACACAAATTTTTCTAAAAACTCTTTATTTATTTATTAGTTTCAAATTTTCAATATATTTTCACAAAAGCAAAACAGCTGATTGTTTGACGCTTTTAACATTTTTACCCGAAGAAAAAAGCTCGATTCCCGTACTACAACGCGGGTGAACGCGTTCGCCCAAAACAGCCCAGAAAGCGTTTCCGTACTCAAAAAACTTGCAAATGAGACCAGAGATGAGAGAGTAATTGTCTTCTTCTTCTTGCACGAAACAGCCCGCACTTTTTCTTCGGGTAAAAATGGTAAAAGTGTCAAACAATCAGCTGTTTTGCTTTTGTGAAAATATATTGAAAATTTGAAATTTATAAATAAATAAAGAATTTTTGGAAAAATAAGTGTTATTCAAAATGTTTAAAAGACATTTGAGAATGTATTAATTGTATATTTGTTACTTTCGAACTACATTCTCCACAGATTAATGACACAAGTGTCTGTTCAACTTCTAGTGATGTAGGAGCTTCTGCTATTTCTAAATATGCAAACCTGACTCCGTAACACTCGTGGGACAAAAATATGAACAAAGGGCAACACAGAGCAGAACAACAACGGACAGAGACCGGACACTTGGTTAGACAGGAACGGCCAGCCTTTATGCAGACTCACCAATAAAAGGCACTAACATTAACCACTGTAAACTCACAAACTCAGTTGTAGAAACTCCTAGTAACCTCGTCAACCTAGCAGTGGACCTGATATACGGAAAATGTACTGCTAGAAGAACCGATTTAAGAGGGCAAGACGCCTAAAAAATCGGATGCGAAGATCGATCCAAATCAGAAAGCAGCTTAGTAACTATCGATCTTCAACCGACTAGTGCGACTAACAATTACCATAAATCACTGCTTCACCAGTTCCTCATTTCCATCTACATGGAAACTAGCAACGATTTTAACAAAGCTAAAAAACCGTCCGCAATAGAAGCCAGTGATTATAGACCCATTTGTATTTTGTCATCGTTGTCCAAAATATGTGAAATGCTTATGGCTGAGCAAATTTCTAATTTTTTGTCTGAATATAGTTTTTTCTCACCTTTACAATCTGGATTCAGACCAGGTCATAGCAGCTTCACTGCCATGATTAAAATTATGGATAACATTCGCGTGCCTTTCGATCAGGGAAGTCTCACTCTTCCCTTCTAGACTTCCAGACTTCTCAAAAGAATTTTGATTCTGTGAATCATTTCTTGTTGTGTCAGAAACTAGAAAATTACTTTAGCTTTAGTGGAAATGTGAGACTGATGAATAGCTACCTGGATAATAGATTCCAACGAGTAAGATTAGGCAATGTGCATTCTGAATACAGATTGGTAACATCCGGTGTTCCGCAAGGTTCCATACTTGGCCCTTTGTTATTTAGCATCTTCATTAATGACATCTTTGTTGCTTATAAACATGTTAATGTCCATGCTTATGCTGATGACATTCAGCTCTATCTATCTAAATGACGACCTAACATCAATTAATAAATGGGCTACTGACAATGCACTATGCTTGAATCCCAACAAATCATTTGTTTTGCCTATTTCAAAAGACAAAATATCTCCGTCTACTATTCCTCCCGTGAAGAAACGTGAAGTTCCAATTTGTCGACAAAATTACCAGTTTAGGGTTTTGTATAAACTCTAACCTCAATTGGGTTAATCATGTTCATAGCGTGGTTAGAAGAACTTTTTTGGCACTACGTAATTTAAGAGTAACTGCACCATTTACTCTTGTCGAAATAAAACAGAAACTAGCAATCCAGTTGATACTGCCCATTGTTACTTATTCTGAGCTTGTCTACAGCCAGTTAGACTCTAAGTCGTCCCACAAAATTGACGTAGCTTTCAACAATGTAACACGATACTTTTTTTGACGACCTCGATAGTCTAATGGGTAGTGCACTAGACTTTCATCTGGGAGGTTCGGGTTCGATTCCCGTCTTCGTCTGGTGTTTAATTTTCATAACTTTCTTATATGAAGTGTATGAGAATTATAAGTACACACATTGGTTGGTAATTACAAAACCACCAAGCTGATAAAATTTGCCACACCGCCATTCGGAATCGGCGTTAAACTGTAGGTCCAACTATGTGGTATCACAATGGGCTGTTCAGGCCTAAGTGTGTCTCTCGACAGCCACTCCAACCTAACCTAACACGATACTTTTGCGGCTTACGTAGATATGATCATATAACCTAATGGAGAAATAGCATTCTCTGTTGCAATATCTCTAAGCTAAGAATTGTATATTTTTATACAAGTTAATTCAATGCAAAACTCCACAGTATCTTTTCGAAAAGTTGGTATTCTCAAGATCTATTAGATCGAAAAACTTGATCGTTCCTGAATTCAAGTACCTTAACACATCTAGATTATTCTTTGTTAATGCCATTAGACTATGGAGCATGATTCCTTATTGTACTAAGAGAAAGCTTAATCTATATAACTGTTAATATTTAAATTATTTTCTTTAAAATTATTGTAAATTATTATCTTAACGTTTATGTTTTGCACACATGTTTTCTTCCTGTTATTTACTTATTCTTGCATAATCACATAGATTACCTTAATTTCAACTTCTGTTGTCTTGTTATATTATACCTATAAATTGTATTTTTCTTATTATTGTTATTTTTCATTATTATTTTTAATTATTTTTCTTTTTATTTTCTTTTTGTACTGTATTAAAGATTAATCTTGTTGTATTTGCTTCACCTAGTAAATTGGAATTAAAGAGAACCGCCGGGCTTATTATGCTCAAAATACTGCAAAACTGAGTTCTTTATTGACCAATACAGAGAAAACCCCGAAAGATATCATCCCAGAAAAAAAAGGCACCTAGCACATAGAGAGCTACCCAAAAACGCAATCAGCCAGAAACCGAGACGAACAAAAACAGGTCAAAGCGAACGAAATCCTCCACAAGCATCGACAAAGAGTCCAATCTACAGATACCCCTAATCGACCAGCAAGATCCCGGTGGACGGTCACAGCGAAAAACTGGCTGTTTGTAGAAAATGAACTCCTAAAAACCATTATAAGTAACATTGAAAATTCTGGATGATTTAATTTTCGAAGAATTTTCGCATGCGGAAGCTCGAAGTCTCTTGAGTTCCTCACCAGAATCATCAGCAGCAATTGTGAACTTTGGAGAGTAGCTTCGTTTTAGGTGATTTCAAAGTCAGCATATCCTCTACGACACCAGATTCGCATGAAGTTGTTAAGTAGCTTCGTTTTAGATGATTTCAAAGTCAGCATATCCTCTACGACACCAGATTCGCATGAAGTTGTTAATCTGTTGGGAGTTCCGCATAACAAAAAGCAACAACGTCTAAGGGAACGACGGCAAGGAGACGTCAACAGCTGCCAGTGGTGAAAAAAATTTTCATCCCTGCAAAACAACAACAGACAACGATCTACTGCTTGGCATGTCTGCATACCATAGAATTGAAAAGTTCGTGAACTGGGGGCCTTTACCTTGATAGTAGAATGCGATACCAATGCGCACCACTCACAATAGGGAGTAAGGATATACAAATAAGATGTGATATCATCTTTACTCGCGGCTAAAGGAAAATTCATAGTGATATAAATCAAGTCGGTGTCGTGTGAGGTTTATTTTACTTTAAGCCCCAAAGTAGGCGACACATAATTTCTATATCAAAAACGTTGTGGAATATACTTACATATCAGTGGAATAGTGGAACATATCAAAAATTTTTTTTATTCATTGTATGGTTTTATTGCATAGTTTATTTTAGTTTATAGTTTATTCTTTTCTAATCGGAATTGTAAAATAATATCAACATTAGGCGATATAGTGCAAAAAATGAAGAAAGTGGATTGAAAAGAGAAAATGAAAAATTTTAAAAGCCCATGGTTGCACTTTTTGGTACATAA
Source organism: Toxonevra muliebris (assembly GCA_963691655.1). Lineage (NCBI taxonomy): Eukaryota > Metazoa > Arthropoda > Insecta > Diptera > Pallopteridae > Toxonevra > Toxonevra muliebris. Next base: position 738,357 of record OY829327.1, on the reverse strand, counting down.
AAACGATAACTTTTATAATGAAGTAAACAACAATGCGTAAAGTATATTATCAGATCATGTGACGAGTGCAGAAGGGACTTATTTTATTTTTTTTATGGTTAATCAAGACACAGGCGATAATCATATTAATGAAAAGCATTGTGTTAATTGTGGAGAAAAGGAAGAAAGATAGATAAGAAACCGTACCCTAGCAATGGATTGAACCCGATTATACAAAAGATTCCCAGAATAGTTAAGAGGAAATCTTGGACGAGCTTCTGTGAATCTCTTGAGAGTGCCAGACAGCACAATATCTTATCGAACAACTAAAACAAGTGACTGTACTCACGATCGAAGATGTGTAAACAGAGTGATTACATGCAATCACTGTGTTTACACATCTTCGTGAATACTCGTAAATATATTAATTCAAAAGACTCGAAGTTCTTTAAAAGCAAAAGATTAAAATTGATTACAAGTTTTTTTCAATCTGCAAATTTAGCAGAAGCATCATCAACAACATCTAGTATAGCAGAAGCATCTGCAGCAATTAACGTTACAGAAATGAAATCGAGACAAACACAAAATGAGTTTAAAAAATATATACACACGATTTACAATTATTTTAACATTTTAGTATTTAATATACCAAAACGATTCTGTCTAAGCCAGCTACTATTTTCTTTTCTATTCTACTCCTTTCTATGTTTGGAACCCTTTCCAACACTATCTTTTATTTATTTCTATTCTCTTCGTTTTTCTCTTCCTACTCAATTCTATCCTTCGAGTTCTATTCCTATCTTTTCTTTATTCCTATTCTTATGAATATTTCCCAACGTTCGGTCGCGATCTCTATTTTTTTGTATATTCAAAATTTCCACTTTCCATCCTAATAAAGAATTTATAATTTAAAATCGAATTTCCACCGTGTTTTTCATTTCAAAAAATATAATTCATTCCCGAATTATACAGATTCAATTCCGTTGAGGTTTGATTTTCGGACTTTTTTAGCACTTCCTTGGTCGACTTTTGAATTTCAGTTGTATCTATGCTTTTCAATCGTTTATTAATTTTTTTATTAAGCAATATATATCTTTGGTTAATATTCATTGGTTTATACTCTGTAGGTTAAAAAAAGAGCTGGGTTGGACTCACTTCTGGAGAATTTAACGGGTTAAGTTCTTCGGAACATATTTAATTCCAAAGCGGTAATCACCTTTCCCTGTAATTCTGCGAACGCATCGCCAAACCATCTTTTCAAAATACGGGATCACTGATCCTACGCTCTCTAATAGCCACCCATAACAAAACTTTTTCTGGGAACTTGGTCTTTTATATATATTTATTCTTGTCTGATGTTTTCACATTGGGAGAGTCAAAGTTAAAATTTACGATGAATTGGGTGTGAAGAAAAATTCGGACGGGTTACCCAAACTGATTTTTGCATTTTTTCATTTTGTTAAATATCCAATAATTCCAAATACTTTTCATTTGTATTTTTAGAAACTTCGTATTTTTGATGTGTAAACATTTTAGCTCACGGTATGGGCAAAATTTCAAATGTGTAAAATGTAAGAATAACTGTATCGTAAGATGTAAGATAACTGTAACGTCCAGTTCCCGTCTCGCTCACACTAGTGCGCCACATGACTGTGCTACTCTAAACAACAAACAGAAGAGAGAATAGAAGAACATATCTCACAAGATATGTTTTATAAATTGAAAGCTGATTTACTTTTGGTAATGGTAATATAAATGTGTAAATCGGACATACTTTGGTCGCTAAATTTAAAAGAAGAATGCGGGTTATTTTAGTATAACCTGGTCACTCTGCTTCACAATTGGTTAGGCCAGTGGCAGTTGCAAGGGGCAAATGGGGCTATTTCCCATTCCCCCAAAAAATTTTCAAATACATAAAATAGTAATATCTGATATAAAAATTCGAAATATATGGAAAATTTTTAATATTTATGATCCCCCCAGAAAATTTTTTTTGTATCCGCCACTGGTGTACTCTCTTCCTTATGTTAGTTTTTTGCACATATACATGCACATTTATGTGTGCTTTTGGCAAAACAACAACAATAATGTGTATGTGTACACACAATAAAACCACCACCGCTCGTCTTTAAATTTACACCCCACTTCTAGCACCTTCTTACACACGACGTCGGCAGAGGGCAACTGAAGTGCACATCCCTAGACTATACCATACAAGCAGAGAAGTCGCCGTAGCAAACACAAGCGTTTGATAGGCTTTGCATTCGATTAGTTAGATTGGATTAAAATTAAATATTTTTTAAAATATAAAAACAATACAAAATGATAAGTAATAAGGAATCTAGGTTTCAATAAATGTATAAACAAATTGTAGTAATAATGATAGCAAACCACGGCATTATAAAAATTTTGCTTTGTATATTAACCTTAGAAAGGCCACACTTTTTTTATCTATGTAAATAGCAAAAATGTTAAACAGAAAAAATCAAACTTATTTATTATAAAATCACTTATTTACTTCAAAGTAAATACATTGTTTATTATTTTTATTAAATGCAGTTAAGGTAAATCTCTTTGCAGTGCTTTTAAAAAGTAGTGGAGTGACTAATCACCCCTGTTGCTTTTCTAAGGTTAAATGCGGAAAGCACTTATCGTCGCCTGAGAATTGATTTGGCGTATGTGTGTACAAATTCATACACCTATACGACGTTATGTAAAATTTTAAAATCTAATAAAATTTCAAATCGACAAGAAGAAAAACTTAAAGCGCGGAAAAAAAGATGCAATTGCAGCTGCGTATATGCGAGCATATCGTGCCCGATGCATTGAGTAAAAGAAAAATGATTCAACTACAACATATCAGCCCTATTCACGAATTGGTGCAAATGCAAAATATTTCTGTTATCACAACAACAAATACGTACGATATGGAACAAAAATTTGCATTTGCATTGATGCAAGGCCATTTGCAATTTATAGTGAATTGGGCTATTACATAAATGTATATAAAAGATAATGATATCTAATAAATTTTTAAGTTTATAAAAGAATTCTTTTAATTTGAATTATTTACCTAAGCATATATATTATAAATGGCTATACATATGTGAGCTTATGTCTTGCACGCATCCATTGTTTTTTTAAGCTATCTATAAGACTGCTTTTCGACCACTGTTTCTGCTTTCGGAAGAATGCGAACTTTGTAGTCATTAAACATACATTTTTCCCAAACCATTTTTTTTTTTATCATTTTTATATTCTCTAGTGCATACTTTAATTGCAATATTTATAAAAATTTGTTTAAAACCCATTTCATTAAAACGGTAAAGAACTTAAATTTTCTTCTTATTTGGATTATCTGTGTAATATTTACAAAGCAAATACCGACGTTGTGACTTGTTTAGTGGCATTTTCGAAACTAATTGTTTTAAGACAAACTTAAATATATTTTGTAAGTAACTAATAAATACAACCGTTTGTATTGTTTGGAGTAGCTTCTTTTAGATCGGTGTAAAATGACAGTAACTTCTGTAAAATTAAACGCTTTTTTTAATGCAATATATCCTACTGCTGATCACTCATTTAAAAGTACTGCAAAATGTGCTAAATGAAATATCTGCATTGCTGCGACAGTACTACATAAACGAATTAACCCGTACTTTTGTTGTCGACATGCAGCTGCAGCCGTTGTAGTTGATTGTTGGTTACCATGATTTCGATGATTACATTTATTTCCTGTCTGTATTTCGTCCAACTGTTATGCAACATCCATCGCCATGCGTACGGTTTAGGGGAATGCTCAACTCTAGCAAAAATCGTACATGGAGTTCGGTTCAGTTTAAGTTGCTGTTGTTCAATAGCCGACATCGATCCCCTTGCCTTATTTGATGGATCAAAAAAATCGAAAATTTGTTTTTGCTTAAATCGCTTCTATAACGCCTCTAGAATTTGTGGAATTTTTCAAACTTACAATCGATAGAACGACGATTTTAAAGTAATTTTGACGATTTTTTTACCCAATTCCGATTTGACGATTTTTGTTGAAAATTTACGATTTTTTAAATAGAAAAGCAACTGCATAAAACCTTTTTTGCTTTAAAATTTCTTGTCATTTTTATACATACATGCGTGTGATAAAATAAAGTATTTTATGTCAATTACACGATTTGGTAGTTTTCTTTATCGATTTCTTTTTTGTTACACCGCTATGATTTGAAATGTGGTTGATGTAGTGCCAACTTTTTAATTTCAAATAAGTTTTTGGAGAGTAATATCCAACATAAAACGTGGTGATTCATCAAAAGCATTTCCAACATTGTTACCCAACTCGTCCGCAAATGTTGAAAGAATATTTTCAAAAGTCGATTTAAATAAAACTAAGCACAGAAATCGTTTAGGCAATAAGGCTTTTAAAGGTATATTATTTGCACAAGATTATTTGGAAACAAATTAAAGCTTATTCTACAGCCTTAGTCCAAAAAATGATATTATAAAAAATTTCAATCCGTTTCCCTTCATCTTAATATATGGTATATAAAAATAATACTGATATTATAAAAACCTTCAATCTGTATTATATTCTTAATACAAATGAATATGCAAACATATCTAAAATAAACAAATTTGAGTTCTTCTCTCATGAAAATTTGCTTGTGAAAATTACTTCTATTTTTACAATTTTGAAGATTTTTTAAATGAAGTTTCTGCCAACACTGAGTACCGGAAGTAGCACTTGGCACACAGTGGCGTATGGGTAATGTATTTTCCTCAAAACAATTCTTTGAAACTTGCGTACACCATAACTCAAAAAGCCTTGATTAAATTTACTTGCTTGTCGCTTCCAAAAGTGGTTCTTACGGGACGCCAACGTATGACCTCGTTAGTGGCTGTTCGCACGGGTGGAAGTATGAACTCCTGTCTGAAAGAGAGAGGTAGAAAAAATAGGTAGAGAGAAAAATATAGAAACTCGCTTGTTTTTTTCTAACTAAATATTTTTTCTACCCGTGTGAACAGCCGCATACTGTACGGCACTCAAAATGACTGTACGTCATCACTGCATAACCGACAACCTATATTCACGAGCACACGAAAAAGTGACAAAGATATGTAAAAATTCCAATTTTACTGTTCCTTTTTATTAAAAAAAAAGCTACATTAAATTTATAAATTACATAAACACCATGAGCTTCTTTCAACTACATATTTGATTCATAAACGAAAACAGTTATATTAATTAAAAATTAAATCATTATAATTCCTCAATAAATGATAGGGGGAAACTTGGCAACATGTGGTTGTACGGACAACAGTTATACGATCTGCTCGTTCAAAATTGGCTTTAACCGTTTCATAGTAGCGCCCATCACTGGAATAATAATATCAAATATGAAAATGGGTTTAAAAAATTATATTTCTACCCGTATTGTCTATAGACATACATACATACCTCAGTACCATGCAGCGTAACTTCAAACACTTAACGCGCAATAAATCAATAGCTTTTTGGCTTTTGTCCGAGAATCTCAAATTATCAGGATCCCATCTCAATTCCAATCGTTCCAAGTTTCCACAGTTTGAAGCAATCGTATCCATCAATTGATCAACATGAATGTTGACGCCAAGTTTTTCCGAAGTTCCCATTACTATGATTCTAAAAAGAAAACAGCCGAGCAATTTTATAATATTACCTCTTTAAAGCAAAATGAATATCCATTTTGCTTTATAATTAATAAAACTTTAGCCTATCAGTAGGTAATAGCATAGACTTAGTGTTCGGTAGTCATGTGGTCATGCCATCAAATAAACGTTTCTGCAAGAAAGCGTACTCTTACAATTTAACAGATGTAGTCGTAAAGATGCCGTTGCCAATTAGTGTGCATTTGTGATATTTGTTAGTACCAGAGATCTATGATTTTTTTTACCGGATCGATGCTGAATTATTCGATAGCTATCGATAGTTACAAAATTTCAATTCATTCGATAGTTGTGAAAAAATCACTCGAGAGATTTTTTCGAATAAACGATCGATTTCCTGATATTGGCGAAATATGCCAACGTTTTTTTTCTGTAAGGCTGTGGTTATATTGCAAGTTTGCTCGGCGAACACCATGAAATTGTTATTGCACCGAACACAAAGAGAGAGTCTTAACTTACTCTCACACCGAACACGATATGCTCGGTGTATTGCACACCGAGCACGCCGAGTATTCAGGGTGGCAATAAGCTATTTTACAAAATAGTATTATTACATACAAAATATTACTAAACAGAGGAGTGCATTTCGATAAAAAGCTACTCTGCAACGAGCTCAATGTAACCACTTTGACCGAGCACGGGAGAAAACGTTTTGTGTTCGTCGAACGCCGAGCACCAATATAACCAGGCGCTAAGCCAAATGTGTGAATAAATGAATTCGACTGAACAAATCGCTCAATCGTTAAAATCTTACAGACTTTCAATACTTTAAATCACTCGATAGTTTTTATCACTACTAACTAGTTCGAATGAATGAAAAAGTCGTTCGATAGTTAATATCATTAACTGTCTATAGTTTAAATTGCTCGATAGTTCCCATGGCTAAGAGTAACACAACAGAAGTAAAAATAGGTGTTCAACAAGAATCCAAATTAGCCAGCAGCCCATTTATATTATTTTTAAACTAAATATTTGATCCAAAATTAAAGAACAAACCACAATTTATGACGACGATGGATTACTGATTTTTAATGCAGAATCTTTCCAGGGATTGTTATTATAGATCAACTATGACATAAGCACACTACATAATTGGTCTACGGAACATCACTCAAATTAAATACATATATCGAAAACAATCATGGTGGCATACCGTCATTAAATGCATTTTTTAGTAATTTGGTAAACATACAAATCAACAACACTAATAATTAGTTTGCAAAAAATCTTTTAAATTAAAGAAGACAGTATTTTAGGTATACCAGTTTGCTGTTGCGAATCGCAATCGTTCCTGCATCACTTCAAATAAATTGAGGTTGCCGAAAATACACTGTTGCATTTTATTGGGAAACTACTTTCTTATGAAATATCTACTATTTTTATTAACTTTTAAAGAAATTTTTATTCTATGCCACCCTTTGCGTTGTTTGGCTTTTGTTCGTTTATGAAAGTGGGTGCTGTTTAAAAAATTAATAATATTGGGCAACTCTGGGCTAGGGTATATGTTTTAGCTTATAATCAGTTAGAATACTCACTTAGCATTAGTTAATACCGGAAGAATACTCATCCACAATTGATCCGTAATATGTGGCATGCCAGATAAACAACATGCACTCAGCTGGCTGCCATGACGCTGCAAAAATTTTTGCAATGCATCATCGGTGATGTTGTCTGAAGAATCTAAGTCCAGCGATATTAAAGATCTGAAGTCAAATTCATACTATTACTCACATTACTAATTTTCAGAATTAGAAAAAGTACCTCGTCATTCCAGATTCCATCCATTGTTTAAGCACGGAATCATTGAATCCATTAATCTGGCCAGCTGATAAAAACTTCAGATTCGGGATTCTTGTAAGCATATCTATTAAGCATTCTGCAGATAAGTCGGTAGCTGTAATATCCAGTTCTTGTAAGGCGCATTTGTCCCATTCGGCCAACATAACGAATTCGGATTTGAGACTAGTGCCATTCATCAACAGGCAAGTCAATCGCTTAGAGCGCTGAATAAGAGTCTTGAGCGTACTGCCGGTCACTTTATTGCAAAAATTAACTGCCAAACATTCCAACTGAATGCAATTGGAACTGAATGCATCGATATGTGAATCATCAATAAAATTTATGCCATATAGATTAATAACCCTCAAATTTGGCGTGGCCGACTTAAGTTTGTGAACATTGATAACTTCATAAATTTCTTCCTCTTCTTCTTCACATTTCTCATAGGTGCCAATCAAATGCAAAACCTCCAAACCATTAATAAAATTGTATATCTTACGCATAAACCCCTCCATGAAGATAACCTCAGATAGGCAAATACACATGTACCGCAGTTTGGTTGGGAAAGCTTGCATTTCGCTGAAATCATGTAGCTGCATTGCTAAAAAAAAGGAAAACATTTGCAATAATTAACAACATTTGCTATGTGTGTAATTTAGATCAGTACTAACCTGTGGAAAAATCCAAGAGCATATGGGTTAGATTTGGGCATTTTGCCGATAATTCGTGCAATACTGTATGCGTTATTAACTCAATCGGCAACTCTATGTATCGCAAAGTCGGCCCAAAACGAACAGAGATAAGAGCCAGGAGTGACTCCAATGAGCCCACGTGAAGTCCAGAAACTTCAGGACGCAATGAAACATTTTTCCATAGCCTTGTATCGTAGGCAATATGACGCCATCGACGACAGATGCGCGCTAGACGGCATATTTCACGATGCGACAGATATGAAAATATATGCAACAGCACCTTGTCGGGTAGTTTCTCGATCGTCTACATATGTATACACATGAGCACAAAAATAAGAGAGTTACTTAGCGTCTAAAACGAAATAAATTGAATTTATTGCATGTAAAATGCATACAGTGAGAGGCAAAACTTTACATAAATGATAATTTTAAAATTCAAATTTTAAACCTTTTATTAAAATACTAGCTGACAAGAGCCACTTCGCGTAGAATAAATCTTTGTTGTCCTATATAAAAACATATTTGTATAAATACAGCAAAAATGAAATTATAATTTCACAAAAAAAAAAACACTTAAATTCGGACACTTGCGATCGTTTTGACATGGTCTAATATTTGAATAATTTTTGAGGTCATAAATACTTTTATTTTCTTTGCAGTCAATACTCAAGTATTAGGGTTTATATCTTGAAAACTCTAAGCACATGAATCCTCAGCTTACTGCAATTGAATTCGCAGCGGTATGTTTAAGATCATTTTTCTGTATTTATATATATGGGGAGATAGGGTTCTGCAAGACAATGATATCAACCACAAAGTTGTTTGTTCCCTTCTTCGGATGCATTTGCAGCTTGTTGTAACATAAGAGATGTTCGTATTTTTAATGGAGAAATTTTGAAAAATTAAACGTGAAATAAATTATTATCAATAGTTTTGACTCTCACTGTTCCCAGATATTTATGCGAACACTTTATATAGTATACATTATCATTCACTTTAAATTTGTATAAATGTATGTATATAAGAATTTATGGATGAACAATTGCCGTACCGTGTCCGCAAAGGGACTGCGCACTGTACCATCCGAAAGATACACTTGCGATGCCTCTACAGCCAACTGCCCCCAAATGTCCGTCGATATATCCATATTCAATTAATTACTTTTAATTTTTTTCTAAAGTATTTTGTATAAATAATTTGGTATTTTACGAATTTGCCAACAAATTGAATTCAAGTTGAATTGTCTTATGTAAAATGTTCACTGAAACAATACCCAACCAAATCGTAACGAACGCACCGAAATCTATGAACAGTCTACAAAGAATCTCCAAATTATATACAGTAAATGAGAGAATATTTTATTTTTAGATTCTTGAGAGATTTAAATTTACTCGTATATTTCATTTCACTTTGTTACTTGCCCATGGAATATGTGAAACAAGCAGAGGAAATCGTATGCGACTCACTCTTCTCATTAACTTGAATTTTCTCGAATTAACTTCGTACTCACCAATTTCTCCTTGGATACAAAATTGATGTCATCCCGTCCAATGGCCGAAGATGATGTTTGCGCTGTTAAAACATTCCAATTATCCATATTTTTTCAAGAAGCTTATGTTGAGTGGCCAGGATTCTCTTTACATATATTTACAGTATTCTCTTCATTCTATAGCTGTAACTGTCTAATGAATTAAGTCTTGCATATATGACTTGACCCACAATATTAAAATTCGCATTCGCAAATCAGTACCTTTTGATTTTTCAAAAAATAATTATTAAAATGTATTGAGCTGTAAAATGAACAAATGACAGTTTTATTGAACAATAAAAAACCACGATTCATATACCTAGCTATTCGTAATTATTTGTGTAGGTATTATCGCTCGTTTTCCACAAGACTGTCATAAGTCAATGAACTGCCACTCTGTAGAAAGCAATAACGATACATACTATTCTCACGATGCGAGCTTACAGAATAACTTTATAATTTTTTTAAATAGGATAAAGAATTAATTAGTAGTTATTTCTGTACACTTAACTCAAATTTTTTTGTTAAATTATGGCAGTCTTGCAGAAAATGCACTGTTCAACAAAAATCTTTAACCAACAACTTTTCTGCCCACTTCATGAACAATTTTAGGTGGTAGGTTTTTTGTAGCTCTATCCGTTTTTAAGTTACGAGCTAATAGTTCCGACAACTAGTGCTCTTGTATTAATACTAGTCGTATAATTTATTGAAAAATTAATAATTAAAATACCGATAGTTAAAGATAAAAAATAAAATTGCCTAAATTAATTTTAGCTGTACAGAACTCGGCCTGATAATGATATGATGTGTGCAAATATAAGAAGCATAACTAACAACAAATAACATAATTAATCTGGTCCGCCTGCAGGCGGCGAACATTAATTCTCCAGCAACATTTTCACTCAAAACAAAAAACAGACTTTAAACCTCTGAATACATAATTACAGAACCTATATAAAATTTCAAGACTGGTTTAGGATTTATTATATTGTATAAAGTCTCAGGACTGCAAGCCAATTTTTGTTAAAATTAAACTATATTTTAAGATTATGAAACAAAATATTTAAAAATTTTAAAAAATAGTTCACCGGGGTATTTTGTTGAAACCCGGGACTGTCCTGGGAAATACAGGACGGTTAGTCATTGTATATATGCAAGACTGATACAAGTGCAAGACCCATTCTTATTAACAACACATTCTACGGAACATTTTTATATCATCAATTATATTATTACTTACACATATGTATACAACTACTTATGTAAAATATGTAAGTGTAAAGCTTAATGTTGCAATAAAAATAAATTAGGTATGGATGTCCATGTCTGTTAAGATACTCGGCATAAATAATTATGCATACATATGTATGCATGCATGCATGTATTGTCTTCTGAATTAGCCTTAAGGGCGTCTTTTTTAAATCGTTTATCTTCTATATAACGTAAGTGTAGGTAATTCGAATCGATTTCTGCAGGGAAACTTTGAGCGGTAAACATAAGGATTGCCGATTTATGAAAAAAAATGTTTTAATATAAAATTAAAAATAAATTAAATTAAAAAATTCATAACATAACTTTTTTTTTTATAGTTACTAAGGTAACACCACCCCGAAAAAAATGAAGTACAAGTAATTCGAATCGAAAAATTGAGTGTGCATGTAAGTCGGATCAGCAAAATTAAAAACAAATTATCTTTAATTTGAGATTTATTTGGACGCAAAAGGTAATTTTGGTATTTAAGGAAAATAAGAATACATTCAAATTATTGTCCAAATCAAATGTGACCGTATCTCAAAGTGGGCGTGGCAACCTTATGAGGGAGCAATAGCGGATCTAAGGGGTATAGGGAAGGGGAGAGGATGAAGGGTTGAATATCCACAAACCCCCTCCCCCTTTCCCCACTAACTTCGCCATCCCCTTTCGTACTGATAAGAATTTCATACATTTGATCGTTGGTCAAACCAAAAAAAAATATAAAAGGGATTAAAAAATTTGAACCCCCTTAAGGAAATCTCTAGACCGGCTAGTCAGTGGCCACGCCCGTGAGCTGGTGAACAATGAAATATATATAAAAAATCATTTCTTCGAATCATTCTAAGCAATTTCTGAATTTAAATTTAAATTGACATAACCAAAAATTAAAATTTAGTTTAAAATAAATCAAATACTAATCATTTAACACAACCTAGTTTTTAAAAATATATTTTACATTGAATTTAACCAAAAATTACTTGTTAGTTTCAAAATTGGTATAACACTGAGGATAGCTATCAAAATATTTTTCAAGTTTATTTAAACTTTGAATTCGAATTCCACAAAAACTCTCTAAACAAAGGGTCGATCCAAATTACCTACAAACATCACCTATTATATCTAAATCACAATTCGGATCATAGATCCGAATTATATGCAACTAGACAAACGCATGTTGGTAATTCCGATCAAGTTTAAAAATTAATTTTTTTTTATTATGCTTTGCTAAAATGGTGGTTATTTTTACAAACTATAGCAGAATAGTTAGTGAATCTAACATTTTAGGAATTATATTAATATACTTACCATCAAAAAAGTTATAATTATTATAAAATTTGTGGTTTTCTTATTTCATTTGCTAGGGCTTTGTATGAAAATACGCTCACTTTTTGTTTTTTCACTCACAACTAATTGATTTGAAATAACTGAATACCATGCCATTAGAAAGGAAAAATAATTCTCGTTCGTTTCGAAAAAAGGAAGGAATTTTAAAAAATACCAAAAAAGAGTTATTAGTAAAAAAAAGTAGATCCGACTTATATACATTGATCCGAATTACCATCACTTACGTTATGTATACATATATGTAAATACAGTACTTTTCGGCCATAACGAACCCGCTTAAAACAAACTTTGGTTAAAACGAACCAATACTTATTAAATACATCGCTTACAATGAACCACACTTTCATGCAAACTTCTTTATTTTTCGGTTAAGATTATGAATAAAAATTATATTTTTGCGATGGCAAACCTGTAATACGCAATGTTTAATTTTCATACTGTTCTTTTAAATTGCATTTCATTTATCCTTGGATGTAATGTGTAGCATTAATTATGTATGTAGGAAGTTTATTCCATTCACGTGACACCCCATAACAAGTTTCTTTCATCTAACTGAAGTGGAAATGTATCTACATATGTATGTATTTATATCAATAAACTCAATATTGGCAGCAATGAAACTAAAATAAATGATTTTTTAAGAAATAATATTTATACATACTATGTTTATACACATAAATTCACAAAACTCGTTTAATAAATTAAAAATAAAATTAAATACATGCATATGTACATACATATTCGTACATGTGTATTAAGTTTTCACTTACGATTTCAAACGAATTTCGTTTAAGAAGCACCATTTTTCCCAGTCCCTTGAAGTTTGGTTAAAGCGAAAAATACTGTATGCACATGAAAGTACAAACATGCATTTATGTACGTGCATATATGCGCTCTTTTAAGGTGCTCAGAAGCGATGTATCCGACCGATCATTATTTTTATTTCAATTGCAAAATAGTGCCTGGCTATGAAAATAGAATACATGCATGAGTATATGAGAACATACAGGCATACATATGTATTTATTTCTTTTAAAATAATTTAATATTATCTTTTATATTTAATTAAATTTGTTAATTGTGTGAAAGAATTTTGTGCCCCGTACTGGCGCTGTAAAAAAAACTGTACAATTATCAAATGAATTAGGAAAAAATATTGGTTTGCTTCTTGTAACTATCATGAAAAGCTTCACATTACTTTTGTAAGTAAGCCTTATTATTAAATTTTGCAACTTCCGCGTAAAAACTCGCCCGTCACTAAGGCGGCGAAGCGATGTGATGATAGTATTGACGTTAACAGCACTGCAAATCCCGAACAACTAAACATTATGCATTACAAATAGCTTTCTTTAGAGAAAAATTTTGTTTTCTCGTCGCCCTACAAGGCTTTTTTCACGGCAGCAGCAGTCAACAAATGCTAAAGATATTCCGCTCAATTGTGCATGGCGAAATCAAACCAATTGCACACGTTTTTGCAAAGAATTGCGTATTAGAATTATATATTATTAAGGAGAAATCAGAAATAGATGTTCTAAGCTCTGTTGATTTTTTGGTAATTTGTTGATAAGCCCAATTCCGTTTTAGCCCCACGATACATTGAGCCGTGTGAATAAATAAAATTGAAAGCTTATACTTGAATTTTTTCGAAAAAATCTTCAAATTTCTATAAATAATAATTAATAAATCCATATATTGTTATGCTACTAATGTACATTTTAGGCCGCTTTTCCACTGGAAGCAACGTAACGGCGATCCGAAACAAAGCTGCAATTGACAATGCTAATCACTCTCAAACAATCGCAATGAATTCCATTGGCATTACTTTCTGTAATTTTATATTCTGAATAAGTAAGACCCTTTAGTTGTCACTCTTATGTTTTTCAAACTGGTTGTCCTATTCCCACAGGATGCTGTCCCTTAACCGTGTAGAACATCCTATAGATGGTTCTGGTATCTGTTCGTAGTTTCCCTTTCCTGAACGTTTGAGCAGTTTGGTAATCAATAATGCTGCGCATGTTATACAGATACCTATGATATTCTTGGGCCACACTGAATTTTTTATCGTTATTTTGCATAACGAATGAGAGCGGAATTCGCCGATTTTCAGTTTTCTGTTCAAGATTCTTTTAAACTCTTATACAAAAGCAGATCAAGGTTTGAATTTTCATTACTTGAAGTGCCTGATCTCTTCAGTCTGATATGAATTTGAACAAAACCGCATCCAATCGACACTGGAAATTTAGGAAGGAATGATAGAAAGATATTAATTCAGATCATGGTATTAGGCATGGCAGAAGAATTAAGAAGGTAGATACACTTTGACAATTGGGAAAACATCTGTTAATTCTTTCATACTTAATGTTGCGTATAAGCAAAATTCACTTTTAAGTGGCATAAAATAGATGTTTAACAAATTTCACTAATAATAATATATGCATACAGTTCTGTTAGTTCTACACGTTTGCTGATTGCCGAACAATTGAGATTTCTTGCTTATGTAATTTTTTTTAATGTTTTGTCTTTGAAGTCCAGCAAAAAACCTAAGTGCAAAATTTTGTAGTAAAATCTTTAGCACTATTTTTTGAAAGAAAAATGTGTTTAATTATTACTAAACGTAAATTTTCTTTATCAGATATGTTTATAAAAGATAAGAGAATATGAAAATAAAAAAATTGGAGAAAAAGAGTTATCCAGTGGTTGTATACAGCTTCATAGCTATGTTTTTTAACCTTTAATAAAGGACAAACAAATCAATGTAGAAACAAGAAGTTTGGTATAATGATTGTGGTAGATCTAAGCAAACGTAATTTCCAAACAAATAGAATCTATCAAGCCCCATTAAAATTCGGGCGTCAAAGGGTTAATAATAATGTTAAAAAAATAATTTCCATAATATTGCATGTACATAAAGAGAATTCGTTGCTGCTTTTTATATTATTTTTTTAGCTCCTAACATTTTCAAGGTATTTGCTAGTAAAGAAAATACATTTTAATAACATTATTTATTTTTTTTTCTTATAAAGAAATATTATAATTTAGTACTAAGTAATAAAAGTAGTATTAATAATCTACTACGAACTCTCTCTCTCTCTCTCTCTCTTTCTCTCTCTCTTTTGTATCCATTTCTAAAAATGCATCTCTAAAGTGTTCCTCTTTTCAAAAATTCAAAATGGCTACTTTTTGAAAAAATGCATCTACCTCTAAATACTTCTACCATGTTATAAGGAGTGGTATGCCCCAAGGTTCAACCATGGCACATCATCTGTACAGCATTTTCATATATGACTTTCCGCATGCCGATGCTCCTTGTGAGGCTCTAAGACTAGTTCAAACACACCTTCTATAAAGATTGAGGAATCAACATCAATGCCACAAATCCTTCCGAAAAATGTCACCGAAATACGATTACCGAGAGCAAATCCCTGAAACTAACTCTTAATAATGTAATAATATCCTCTAAAAACGAGTTAAAATATCTAGGTATAACCTTTAACAAACTCTTGAATATTAACACAGATGCGAACTTAGCTCAAAAAAAAAATGCCGTGTTAAGGGAAATTGTGTTAAACGATACAAGGAACCAATGTAAAAATAGGGGTTACGTTTCAAGATGATATTTTTTTTTTTTTGAAATTCCAGACATTTTCTTAATTAAAATTGTAGTTATCGATCGATCCCCTAAACTTGGCGGTTTTTCTCTTTTTTCTTTTGTTTTTGCGCAAAACATTGGCAACGCAACTGGTTCAGCGTTCTTTTACGTACGCCAGTACACTCTCAAATCCATAACATATAAAACGAAGGGTATAACAACTTTCTCTTCGCTTCTAAAAGGGAATTTTCCTACAACCGCTTAAAAATTAATTTTCCAGGTAAAAAACTGAGCCTAGTGACCTTTAAATTTAATTTTTTTTTCGTGAAAATTTTAGGATGTCTAAATGAAACCAAGTGGACACTTTTCCGCAAAGTGCACTCAAAAAATTTCACCGATTTTGTTTTGTGTGCAGTCTAATGCATATATGTATTCATACATTTATGTATGTGTATAAATTAAACATAACTATAAAAAAAAATTTCCGAAACCGTGTTAGAACGAGGTTTTACCGTGTTAAGTGAAAATATGGGTCAAAAGTGAAACGTGTTAGAGGCCGTACTATAGAAGTACGTGTTAAGCGAGGTCTACCTGTATATATGATTAATATTTGCTCAGTTATAATCTAACGACTTCCCAATTTGGTTTCACCATTTCATCTTTAAGTCTTTAAGTTTTATTGTTATATTATTATTATTATTAGTTGTATGTAATTAGTTCTTTAAGGTCATACAACTACGCCATAATTTACTTGAAAATATCTAGAGAAAGCGTTTGACTTCATTTAATCCTTTACCATAACAGAATAATGTAATTTCAGTTTTTTGTACTATTTCTCTTCGTGTAATTAAATTTTTGTAATAAAATCCATTGTAACAGATTTAAACATCAATAAAAATACTTACTTTCTTCACATAATACATGCGAATACCGCGAGATGGCTCTATTTTAATAATTTTGCTGTGCATGCAAAATCTATTAGATGTCTCTGAACTATAAATTTAGTTATGCAAGCATATGCTAGATGACTCCATTTGTGGAGATTCACACCAAACAATCTATTCAGAGGTTTTTGCAACTTCAGTCAGTAATTGGAACCGATCTGTATACCCAACTTATTCTCTAAACAATATATGATATGTAACGTTTTGTTGGGGATCTCCAAATTTTCGTCATAATATTTTATGTATAAGGCCCTTATTATGAGCTGCTTTCGACGTTCGATCTTCGCTGGTTATCGAAGATCGAATATCGAATGTGAAATTCTTATTATGAGTAATGTTGATTCGATACCCACATAGTATCGATACTTTTACTCATTACTTGTATCAAAAAAAAGTATCGATGCTACCGAAAATATCAGAAAAAAGTATCGAATATATACTTGTATCGAATACTCGTTTAAAGAGACAAATTACACTTTTTTTAAGTGGCTGTCGAGTAGAACATTCAGGCCAGAACGGCCCATTGTGATACAACAGCCTACAGTTTACACTACTCAACAGGAGTCTTTCGCCTATACATCATGGATTTAAGATATTTCCACTGGAAACCAAGGTCGTATTTAGGGGCGGAGGGGATTTTGGGGGTTCCCCCGGCTCCCCCCCCCCCCCCCCGAAATGTGGAAACTTTCTTCTATTTTTTGATATTAATTGCCAGTGGATGAAAAAAAAGTCAAAATAAAATCTATTGAACAGTTTTGAAATATTTTTTACTTCCATCGGTTTCTTTCTAAAAAGTCAAATATAAAAAAAAACTTGAAATCTTAGTTACACTATGCGACCAGATCCGGTTTGTTTTCTTTGACATGAGGTTTAACTTTGGATACACAAAGAGAAGGTGATGCTGAGTTTTTCTAGGTCAGTAACTGTTTTTGATTTACAGTTTCGGGTTTAGGGCTCATTTTGAAGTTTGTAGCACGCCAGTGTTCAGCTCTCCAATTTATAAAAATGGCCAAAAATTCTATTTTAGGGTTTTCCATCCCATTTTTTCTAAAACGTGGCGTGATGGGAAATTTTTGAACTCAGATTCGTGTTCAGTATAAAAAATTCATTCACAAACACTAGGAACCATTTTATTCGCAAAGCCCATGAAGGGCAGTAGTAGTGGATCAGCTCCAAAGTTTTAGGAAACAATCTTAAAATTTAATTAATTCTTTAACCCATTATTGCTCAGAGTACCCCGACTCGGAAGACCTCTTTCAATGCAGTAACTGCACGAATTTCGGGAATAAGAGCCAACCTCATCCGGATTCCTTATCATGGCCCGAATTCCCACTCATAATAATTTGAAAAAATGAGCCTCTGACTATTTTTAGTATTTTTGGTAATTGTTTTGAGGTCGGGCTCATCATCAGTAATGGCAAGTCAATTGCAATTTTCTTCGAATGAAAACCTGAGGAGCAACAAATTGCAGTTAGCAAATCCTTTGATTGCAAAAGATATTTCGACAATCGCAGAACTGTTGCCAATTTTAATATGTTTGGAATTGATCTTGCTCATGTGCATTGATTCAGCAGTTCATCTGTAATGGTCATCAATTGCATAAACGTTTCCTTGGACAGTCGCAAGCTCTGTAGAAATCTGTACACAAATTTTACAGATGGCAAAGCTTCTTCAAAAGGCTGCACTTAATTGTTTTTAACTTCTGGCCATTTCCATCAACCTCTCATCCTCTTCCGATGAATCCCTTTATAGTAAACTATTTTGTTATTTTTTCCACTTCATTTTTAAACTAATCGTATTTATTTTTCAAAATGAGGATCAGCTGATAGAAATATACTCAAAATGAGTGAAATTCACAATAGCGCTATTCTCTGTCGAAAGCACGTCATAATACCAAACTCAAATTCGTTCGATCAGGGCATTCGAGTACAGTCGAAGATCGAACGCAGTTCATAATAAGGGCCTAAATAAATGAATAATAAGGGTATTCATGTAAGCAGATATGTTTATACAAAGCGCAACTACATACTTTTATCAGCAACTTTACATGAACGCACCTCGCAAGTAATAAATTATATTTCTTGTAGCGACTTTCTTTCTGTTTAAACAATTTTTGCTTATATCCGTATTCTCTTCTTTTTTTTCTTTTGTTAAGCTCATCAAGTAAAAGAATTATTATATTGAGATCTTTTTAGGCAAGTAGTGTGAAGCGAAAAAACCGTAGTAGATTTCGGCTCAAGCGGAGTGACAGAGTAGATTTTAAAATTTTGCAAAAAACGTAGTAAATTTACTACTATCAAACATCAGGAAGTATCATTTTGGGTAGATACTCTTTTTATTTATTTTTATTTATTTATTTCATTTAATGTAATGTAAAAAAGCCTTCATGGCCAAAAATATATATATTATCAGCAGTATGTTGAGTGAATAGAAATAAATGTAACATTATTTATTATTCACATTATTTGAATTTATATTGATAGAAAAACAGATGCTACAACAACAACTACACCAGAGAATACAAAATTTGAATTTTTGCGCAACATTTAACATGGCGACTCGACTAGTTATAATCCATAGCAGCTGATGGCTGTCAAAATATGAACTAGGCAAATTATGTTTAAGCATTTCATTATACAAAATGCTTTGAACAGTAAACAACAAATATGCCTTAAATTTCTTTCTCATTTTTTTCACTCTTCTTCCTTTCAAATCGGTTTTCTGTTATAATTTCATAAATACTCATATTCTCCATATATATATTTATGAAATTAAGTATTTTGTTTCTATTAAGTTTAACATGCGCCATTTTTAAATACGAAAACGTCAAAATCGAATGAAACTTAAAATTCATGTCAGGGTTGATAGAAGCAGTACTTTCTTGACAAAATGTTAGATTTTTTGGTATGACATTAACATAAGGTGTCGCGACAAGACATTGGTAAGACACTCGTCGAAACACTATTTAAAGAAGCACAACAACAATTACAAATGAAAGTGCGTGCATAAAAAAAGCTACCACCAAAAGGCGGGCTGGATAAAAATACAATAAATTGTCTTTACAATATTTTGTTAATAGAAAACTAAGAACGAAATGCCGCATGGTCTTTTTAATAATAGTGTATCTGTTCGTATTAACGCAATTTATATTGTAGAGAAAAGAGCCAGAACAAAAAGAAAAATTAAGCAGAAATTTCAAAACTCTAATTGTGTATGCACGACGGTCATTGCTTCACGGTCATGCTTTTTCCAATGTAAACATACACAAACTATGGCTCTAATTGTATTATTTTACTGAATTTTATGGAAATTGCTTACAGCAACGCCAACAACATACATTTGGGTCAATTTCGAGAAAGTGGCAGCACTGTGTAAAATGAAAATGGCCGCTTAAAACAAAAAAAAAAAAACAAAGCGTGGAGTAAACATTTCGTAATTAATTATTATTTCAATGAAATAAATTCGTGTTTGTGCAAAAACGTATAAAATGTTAAGAATAACAGAGTGAATAAACGTATTTCGGGAATAACGTCTTAATTCGTTGATAATTTTGGAGAATAACGTATTAATTTATATTGAATAAAAAACCGCAAAGCATTGTCATAACCTCTTCTCTCTGAAGAAGAAAGTGGAAGTAGGAAAAATGAAAGAGGCGCCAAGTAAAAAAATGCCGCGTAAAACGTCCGGCGGAGGTGTCGGCACTGCTGCAGGTTGTACCATCAGCACCCCGACGAAATTAACCAGTGAGGAAATTTTTGCGACATTATTGCGTGTTAACAATTTTGATTCGAGCATTAAGGATGAATCTTTGGATATTGACCTATCGGCTTGTGTCACCATCAGCGGGAATAGCCTGTCGTACAATGACTTTTTTCGTGTATTAGACGAAAGTGCACAAAATCATAGTCAGTTAGATATTAATGACGAGGCCACGACGACTTCACGCGAATCGCTTGGTGTGAGAGGAGAGGAGGCCGAGGAAGCTTCACCACCTCTTGTGTGCTCCTCTTTAGGAATAAGCAATAATCAAAATATTAAACAAGAACAACGAAATACTTTCAGTGGAACGTTTCTGCGACCAGAACCACCGACTAATGCCTTTACAACATCTCTTTCTCCACTGAAAAAACATACTGTTAAGACTTTACCTACGGTGGAGCACCAAACACAACAACAGACGCACAAAACAACAAGAATGTGGAAGGGAACGTCTGGGTCCCTCATTGAAAATAAAGAGTCAAAGCTATCATACGCCATCATCAAAGAAGAGCCTCCTGAACAGTTGCAATTGCTTGCCGATGATGACGCCGCTGTTGATGCAGTCACCGACAGCAGTAAATTGATCTCATCACATAGTTTTAATCTTTTATCTTTCCCTTCGCATTTGGATTGCAAGAAGGAAGCCCCTTCACCTTCACATGTTCTGCCGGAGTCATTGTATAAGTGCCTTGACTGTGATGGTCTACTACTTCGCGGCCAAAATGAATTTGCCACACACAATTTGGCCTCACATCGCATCCATTATAAATGCGTCGAATGTGAACGCGATTTTGAACAAGAGGCTGGACTTAAAAAACACCAGAAGTCGCATCGATCGGTGGAGGCACGTAAGGATGCATGGAAAAAATGTCCCGATTGTGGAAAGTGGTATGTAAATAATACCAGAAGATTTCCAAAATAATATGGCCACGTGTTGATAAAATGACAAGTTTAAAACACATACAATAGATTGCTCTTAACTCATTTTGGTGGACCTTTCAAATTTTACTTAATTCAATCCTCATCTTACTGAAGTTGGTTTGCCCTAAAGCCACTGCCTAACTTGTACGACTCCATAATTATTTGTAAAAGTCACGATATAGCCGTCAAATTCTTGAAATCTGTATCATCTGTATATTTGTTGATAAATGTCTGTATACGTCACTCGATGCGATTAGAACATCTTTTCGTTTTATTGACTCTAAAACAAACGTACTAGTTAGCTTTTGTTCGACGCCTTTCTTTCCATTTATGTAAAGCTGTGTACCCTGCAGCTCTAAAAATCTTGGTTTCCGATGCTAATTTCTAGTCTATATAGTATAGTAAGCAATATCCTTAATCTTTTATTATATAAGTTCCTATTCCTAAAAAGGATTCATAATTCTTGGTCGTCCCCTTCCTTAGCTAACCGTCGGTTATGTTATTATTAGTGATGCACCGATACGGCTTTTACGATTGCAATTATCATTTTTAATAACCACCGGTTACGATTACGATTATTGTTTTTAAATTAATAAACAATATTTTCAGAATGTATTTTGCTATATTTTATTCAAGAATACTCTATTCAAAAATTTAGTTGATTACATTTGTGTAATTAAATAGAAAAAAAGAAAAATGGAAAAAAATTACCTATTAGTTTTTAAGGGTGAGTTACAATTTTTCATGAGTTAAATATAAATTTAATAGTCGACATTCTTTACGTTCCTCCGTTCTAGAACAGCGGTTCTCAAGTTTTTTTTTCGCGTCATCCATCAATGTACAATGTGGATCAAACGCGTACCATCAAAACTAGCGTAATAATAATTACCGATGAACAAGCAACAGTTTAAAAAATGTTAAAATGTGCAAAAATATAGGTTTTTAATAAAACTCAGCCATCGCATATTTCGTTAATTTAAAAAAACAAAAAGAAAATGTTAATATTCAAAATTAACAACTGACAAATTTTTGAGCAAGTAGCATATCATCTGTAATTTTATTTAAGTCTATTTCCAGCCGATTTCTGCGGTAGAAAATGTCCTTTTTAAAAGCACTGTTACTGGAGCTAATTAAAAATATTTGAGAGTGATTTCAAGTGTGAAAACAATACACTGCAGGCAGCCCACTTAAAATCGATCGAACCTAAACTCAGTCCTAATATAGCCCAATGAATTTGAAACAGCTCCTGTTCCAAATCCATTGTCCAAAGCGTTTTCGACAGATTTTTGTTTAATCTTTTGAAAATAAAATTAAATTAATAAAATCCAAAATTGGACCTTTTTTAAATCAAAAATAGTTTGACTTTTTTAAAAAAAAAAAAAATTTTTTTTGTGTCAAAAGAAAGCTCAGATCTTTGTATTAGTACAAACAAGTAAAAAAAATAAAAATGTTTTCAATAACCGTACGATTACCGTAATAATCGCCGGTTACGATTAACATAAAAATAACTATTAACCTGCATGACTTATTTGACTTATCCGATTCTCAATTTACATTAAAAATTCTCTTTTGAAGTTTTTAAATGAATAACCAGCTGATGATTTTTTTAATCTGTAGCTGTTCGAAAACCATTTGGATATTTTACTTCACTTATCCCCTTGTCGTGCTATACAGAACAGTCCGGACTGTGTCTGTTTCGGACACCGATCCGTTCGCTATGCGGATGCGCCCCTTTTGCGGGTTGTTGGGTTTGTTGGGATTTCGTCGTCCTAAACTTGCGATTACGATTAATGATAATCGTAATTGGTACATCACTAATATTTGAGTATATTATTATGTATTATGTATTATGTATATGTGAAAATCTATGCTTGGTATTCTGTCCATAAGATCCAAATGTATGGTTTTCCACTTTTTATGTACTCGACCCAATTTGTGTAGCACTTTAATGTAATAATGTCTTAAAGATATATTTTTTGTCCATATCATCTCGGGGGGATTAGGAACATACTAATTGAAAGCGTGAAAGCCCAAAAAATTTGTTATGTGATTGCTAGCTGGTACTGTAGGAAAAACCAAACATTTGAAAATGGTTGGAGTTTGAAAATATTAATTGAGCGTTTATGCTAAGGATCCTCGAACGAATTCATAATCACATTAACATTCGACTGAAAATCCAACGGTGAGAAAATCATGCTAAACTAAACGCGTTACTATAAATTACGATAATTCTAACGAAATTTTTTTTTTTTTTTAACTTAACAAACTAATTAATACCGTAATTAGAATCCAGGGAACATTCTCGTATTCTTATTTATTTATTTTTTTTAATAGATAAGACACAAACCCTTTTACAGTAATTTCAGGTTTGACACACATAATTCAAAAACAAATAATTTCAGGTTTGACAAATATCTACAAAAAACATTAAAAAATTCACTCCTTCAATTATGAAACAGTTGTTCGAAATATCAATATTAATGTTTTATATTATTTTATAATATTAATGCACTATTTTCTATAATAATTGATTTCTTAATTTCTTATATCCTTTTGTGTAGTTTGAAACTTGGTAGTATGTGGATGCATCGCAAAATCCACAGTGATAATAAGAAGTATGGCTGTGATATTTGTGGTCAGAAATTCGTACAGAAAATCAATCTGACACATCACTCAAGAGTTCATACTGCGGAAAAACCCTACGAGTGTCCCGAATGTCAAAAGAGGTGGGTGATCCAGCATGCACTTACAATATCGCATTTTTAATTAATATTGAATTTCGAATAGATTTCAGGAACGATCTCACTTACAGCGCCATCAGAAATATCATGCCCAGACGCGTTCTTACCGTTGTGACAAATGCGGCAAAATGTATAAAACAGAACGCTGTCTCAAGGTGCATAATTTAGTTCATCTCGAACAGCGGCCATTTGCGTGTAACGTTTGCGCCAAGTCCTTCATCAGCAATTCGAAGTTGAAGCAACACTCCAATATTCACACTGGCGAACGTCCATTCAAATGCAATTACTGTCCGCGCGACTTCACTAACTTCCCCAACTGGCTGAAGCATACTCGCCGTCGCCACAAGGTGGACCACAAAACAGGTGAGCACCTGGAAAACATTCCCTCTTATTGCTCCAAAAAGTCATCTAAGACAGCAGCAAAGACGACTACAATTGCCACAAGTGAGCAATCAAAATGCAATGTTTCGACGACGATTGCAACAACAGTCCCAACAAGTGACTCGGCCACGGTCATAACGAAACCACAAACTAAACGCAAAAAGAAAATGTCCCAACCGGTTTCGATTAATGTGCCATCTTTTGACACCAAAGGTGGTGGCCTGTCTTTGAAACAAGCAGTAAACGTTGAAGCACCTCTACAGCACCAGTTGTGTAGCGTTACCACCATTGTCAATGCGATTAAAGTACCTAAAGTAAAACGCGAACGTAAGCAATTATCACCAAAGCAGGTACAGAAGCTTCCACAGCCATCAATCAAGAAAGAATTACTCGAACTACAGACTTCCACCGATGCGAAACCTCCCACAGTCAGTAACTTTCCGGATCTCAGTATAACTTCCGCAGAAGAGTTTATCATGGAGCAAGCCTTAGAAATGGAAGAATGTGGGCTATATGTTGCAACTACTCCCTCAGTTTTGGATACTGACAATGCTATTTCATCAGATACAGCTGCTGCTATGCACTTTAAAATAAAAAGTGAATTTAATCCAGACAGAATCAAACAGGAAGAGTTCGGTAGGTTAAACTTGAGAAGTAATTGAAGGATTTTTCCTGAAACTATTTTTTGTTTGTTTTTGCTTGCAGTATCACTCAAAGACTTAAACAACCGATTGCTCTGCTCATCCCTTGAATCTTCTCCATTCTCCTCACCAGCATCAATTGAGTTTACTTTGTCGGCAGTACCACGCACGTTAGCAGGAGCAACAACGGAATGTCGTTCGTCCTCCAACGCCACTTTTTATATGCCTTTTGCACTCAACTCTCAAGGCGCAGTAGTCACGAACTTAAACTCCGCCGAAAAGTATGCGGCGTCTATGCCACCTATACAGATAATACCACACTCAGAGTGTCAACTGCCATCGGACATATCTTGCTCTTCCCCATCTAATCAACTGCCAACAGCACAGACACTCATTAATCATTTGTATTTGCATCCAATGGCATCAGCTATGCCACTATTAGTGCAACCGAATCAAGTGTTACCTTCTGTTGATACATTACTTTTCTCTTCACGTGACAGCGCCACATAAATAAAGCTAAAGCTATATTTATGCAAGATGGGTGGAATGTTGCCGATAAATTAATATAGCTTCACACATTACTAACGTATTTTAATACTTTAATATAATTAGTGTTTATATCATTTCTATACCTACATAAAGCAAACAAAATATATTTTATTACAAATCATTAACTTTTAATTTACAGTACAATAATTCACCCTAACTAAAACAGAAAAAAAATGTGATACATCAATATTTCAGCACATGTTCTGCAACAAATTTAAAATATAAACGCCAATATCCTCATCCTGGTTTGTCCAAGTGATAAGAACTGTCTTTTGTTTGGGATCTTTTTCATCTTCCTCAATCTTTATTTCAACCGTTTCAACGGCAATCGTACAATTCTCCTGCATTGTGACAGTCCATCCAGTTAAATTTTCCTGGAGTAAACTCAACAATTTTTCTCCTGTTCGAATTCTTGGGCCTGCATCATCCATTTTCACTCTTGAAGTGAATCGCATTACGTGTCTGTTGATCCCAATCTCTTTCAGTGCTTCAGTGAGATTTTGTAGCATTATTCGATTGTCCTTCATCACGAGTACACCATGAATGAGACGCCGGCGCTTCGGATCCGGCGGTTGCGCATTGTACATTCGTGCCTCGGCTTTGAGTAGTGACACTGATGCATCGACAGGTATTTTGACAGGTGTTGAGATAACACACGTCTCACCATTGGCTGGCATGAATGTATCAATCTTGAATTCTTCAAGAATTTTTGTACGCAGGAATTGCATCTTCTCCGCCTCGCCATGCACTAACATTACGTTTCTCGGTTCACAATTTTGGATAAGTTGCATGATGCCTAAAAACAGAAAGAGCAAGCATTTGATTGATTGGTAAACCGATTAAACGCTCTCCACTTTCTTACCTTTAGCGTCTGCATGAGCAGAGAAGCTCAAATATTCCACTGACATCTTGACTTCAACTACTTGGCGATTTTCGAATTCAACTTTCTTGGCACCACTTAAAATTTTATTGCCCACAGTCCCCTGTACGCAGTAACCAGGCATGATAACCATGTTGTTCTCGTTGGGAGCCCACTTCTTGAAAATCTGTAGGGAGAGTCCTGCATGCAACATACCCGGCGTGGCAAAGACGACCATGGCTCCAGGATTGTCAATGTAAGTTTTGTCGAAGGGTTTTATATGTTTGAAATCAAACATATTGCGTTGCACGAAGGTCTTTCGAATTTTTTGGTTTGTCCATGTTATGAACATTTTGTAGTAAGTGTTGGCTTTTTCCGTTAGGCCTACAGCGAAATAAATAGGGAACTTCAAGTTCATTCGATCCCAATAAGTTTCTAATAGAATGCAAAGTTCCTGAGCACGCCCCAAAGCAAATACCGGTATCAGCACTTTGCCACCCTTGGCCACGCACTCGTGCACTTTTTTTAAAAAATCCCGTTCGCGGCAACGTTTCGAATCTCGAATAGTGGTGGCGTAAGTGCTTTCAGAGATCAGCAAATCTGGACGACATTTGTCAATCCAAGCAGCACCCAGATGTCGATCGGGCGTCATGTTGAAGTCGCCCGTATAAACTACTGACTGCGAGCCCACACGCAACCAAAACATAGCAGCTCCTAAGACGTGACCAGCATAATAAGCCTTGATTTCCAATTCATTGTCAACCATAACACTTTGGTGCAGCGTTACTGCAATGACTTTCTTCATGCAATCCTTAATCATTTGTGTAGTGAAAAAGTTCGACTCGCCCTTGCGTTCCACGGCCACCTTCCGCATATCTTCTAGCAATATTGGAGCGATTGCCTTTGTCGGATGCGTCATATAGATTGGTCCCGAGTAACCAACAACTTCGGACATATAGGGCAATGCGCCGCAATGATCTATAAATGAAAGCAAACTGTCACATAAAAATTGTGGGGATAAGATGAAAAAAGCTAATGCAAATACTGCACCTAAGTGAAAATGAGAAATGATAACGCAATCAATGTGACTCGTTATTGGTCCTTCTGGCACAATGTACGAAAAGTCGGGAAAACGTCGATCATCGTTGTATCCCATGTGCATCCCACAATCGAGCATTATATTCTTACCACCCATCGAAAGTAGCAAACAGCTACGGCCTACATCTTGACCAGCACCTAGCGGAGTCACCTTAATATCAGGCATCTTGATTTCGAATTACAGTTTCTGAAAATAGTGAAATTAAAATTGTTCTTTGCGACTAAACGCCAATACAACGAACGTCAGATAATCTAGATGCCAAGGACGATAGGCAATACAATTTTGTAAAGTTTTTGCAACGCCTTTATTTTTATTGCATTGCAGGGTTGGATTTTTTTCTTTTGGAGTACTCCTTTTCTCTGATAATCGTATAATTCGTTGTTACTGAGGGAATAATCTAACTTAAGCTACACACAAATATTGTTTAAAAATTCAAGAATATAATTTTTTTGTAATTGTAATTAATAGGCTGTTAGCCCGAATACATCACGATACGAATTTAGGCTGCCAGATTGCGGTTGTTCTTACTGTGTCTACTTTTATTTTTTATTAGTGGTTGCTGACACGAGCGCAAGCATGAATGTCGTGCTCACATGAGTGCAACCATGACAGACTTCTTCTAATCAAAAAGGAACGGTAGGTAGAGTTGGAATTTTGTCACTTTTTCTTGTGCTCATGAAGATAGGTTCATTAGTTCGCAAAAAATGCAAAACAATTATTAATTATGTGACTAAAATGTGTACTCAACATTAAAAAAAACAAGAAAAATTAAGATTGTGTGTGCCCTAGAGGCGCATTGCTTGTTTGCGTTCATGTTGCCCTCTAAAAACTTCTAAAAAATTATGAGGGAAAGTGGCAAAATCGGAAGAATATGGACATGGGAACATTCATCAATTCACCGATTTTTATTTTGTTTTTGAATTTTCGGCGCATCTCTCCTAAAACGTCCTCTCTACCTATTTTTCTACCTCTCTCTTTAAGACAGGCAGTCATGCTTGCGTTACAGGGACGCTATGAATAAACTGACAGCTACAATTTTAACTCTTACGCTATTATTTTCATATTAGGGCGATGTTATGCAGACGACAGGAATGCCAACTCATTTTTTCTTTCTCCCCGATAGATCTCGAGAAATTCCCCGATTTTCGATCGAATTCCCCGCATCGATATAATTTCATATTAAACAGCGCGAAACATATACATACAAACATTTTACAAAACATTTGACCTCAATGAGTGTTATATTAAGGCGACCCTGAATTTTCTCAGCCCAAAACTTAACCAATTTTTACGGGACTAATAGATTAATAGAAATGTACTTTTTGACTCCGGAATTCTTTTGGCACATGGGAGATGTCACTTCAAGGGAATCCCCATCTCAAAATCGATCCGGTTCAAACTTCCACAAAGTTTAATCCTAATGGGTAGTACATAGTTGCCACACCAAATTTGAACGAGATGGGGTGTTTTGAGTTACTAGACGCTCATATTAATAGATAAAAAAGCCTCAGCCCACTTTTGGATATCAAAGTTCTCAATGGAGAAGGCATGGCCTCTCTTTTGACTCAAATAAAAAATGACTAAAACTTGTTTTGAGAAAAACGAGTTCAAAGTTTTGACTATCGGTTTTTAACATATAAAATATATTTCATCTTCCTTATAATGGCTGATCGTAATTTGTAAGTCTACAGATTAGTCAGCAAGGATTAAGAGTTATTAATCAGAAGGTGCTGGACTAAGGCATAGCTTTCTGAACGGTCGAAAGAGAAGTCGAAGCGCCGCGCGACTGTTTTGATCTGACTGATTGATCTTCTATATCTACGAAAGCACTCCGCGTCTCTCTCTGAAATTTTCACAAAATACTTTCGAAATATAATGCTTCCAAATAAATAGCACTCTTTTTTAAAAATCGATTTCTTCAAACCAATAAATCGCTAGGCCAACTTAAGAAAAGGCGAAGATTTTAGGACCCAAAATATGAAATATTGCGTAAGTTAAACAGTTTTATTAAAATAGTTTTACCGATTTCAAAAGAATTTTATTTAAGTTTCGGAGAGGCAGATTTCTTACTTGAATGGCATACATAAAAAAAAACTAAGTTTTGGGTTAAATCCTTGGTACACATTTTGCACATGGTTGTTACAAACGCCTTCGAAGATCTCGTTTATCAATATCTAAAAGTTTTTCTGGCTTTTCAAATTTTTCTATTTTATTTATATATTGTGGTAGTACCAATGGGTTAATACTTTTTTATATTTACTTCTAAAATTTAAATGTTTTGGGAGAAGTAAGAGAATAATTTTCAAATTTGGCAGACGCCAGTGAACAAAAAAGAGGGCGTCAGTTCTATTTATTTCACTTTATTAATCTCACTATTGTATAATTTAGAAATTCTTATGGTCCATACACATTGACAATAGCAGCTACACGAACACACGACTACGAAATTGTGTCGGCTACAACTGTAGCCTTGTAGTCAGCTACTAAACACAATGGAAGCGGCACCACCTGCAGCAAACACAGCCACAACAACAAAAGCAAACTCACTTCTCTCTCTGTCGCTTGTCAAATTAGAAATAGATTTAAAATTGGGTACAGCCACAATTGTGGTCGGTGGTCATGTGGTCGTGTCGTCGCCAAAATAATTATCTCCATAAGAACATGTGTTTTTTGTAATTTGACAGATGTAGTCGTGTAACTGCCATCGTCAATGTGTATGGTGCAATACACAAGATCCTGATGTGTTTCTGCTCTCCGTAATTCGAAGACAATTTATGGCGTAATTCTAAAATATATTGATAGCATCAAAACAAGTATAACATTACAAAAACATCAGCAGATGAAAGAGAGAGGTAGAAAAAGACAGACGAGTTTCTACCTATTTTTTCTATCCTCAGAAATATTATAATTTAATTGTAAATACTTTTCAATCAATCTAAAACATAACTAAATTTCTATAATACCATAACAATACCAGTTCCTTCCATGCATCACAACACAAACCAAAATACCACTTAATAGGCAGGCTGGATTATCTAGATGGCAACTGTGGTAACGAGTAGTTTTTCACCATTTTTTCACATTCTATTTGTCGCTCAATAAATTTTTGCCGTGTGTTTTTTGCATAGAATTTTATTCAATTATTTATTTAATTTTGCTAATGTTTAATGCCAATTTTAATTTTGTGTAAGTCGCGCCAACGATTAAATAAATATTTGTACAAATAACTAGTGAGAAAGTGAAAACAAACCCGACCTATTAGCATTTGCGTAGGAGAAGGGAGGTGAGCAAATTGGGAACATTAAATCAATTTAGAATTTATTCTTATTTTTGTTGGTAGATTAAAAGGTGATGATTTGTGTTTTTTTTTATTGGTGTAATAAAAAGACCAGCTGCAAGATTATTGTTGTGATATCCTGCACCGCCAACAAAAATGTCGATGCTAACCAGCTTTAGGTTTAATTTTTTCGTGTACCATATAACTACAACTTACGTCGCCTTAGACCCTTGGTGGCGGGTCATATTCGATTTGTATAAGCAGACACTTGTGAACGCAAGATAGGTTTTAATGAAAAGCGCGCCCACATCGAATAAATATATGCCATCTTGGCATATATTTCATATGTATAGTTACGTGCAATATATTCTTAAAATATCGCATTATTGAAATTAATGTCCAATGCCCCTCAGTGACTAATATTAAGTTAAAAACGTGTGTTTCGTCCCTCCACTTTACGTTAACGCGTATTTGTTGATACCAACATTAATATTAAATCAATTTGTTACTGATAGATATAGTGAGGAGAATCGACTGATGGCACAAAGCATCCTTCATCATTATAACCAAGTGGAAGTTTGTATTCTGTAATACCAATTGGAATCAAATCGCTAGCGATGTTGTCATATGTTTTCTAAATTTAGATGGAAAGAGACAGACTGACAACACTAATTCTTCTGAGTGAAAATGTATGTTTGTGTGGTTGGGTCAGTGCTGCCAGAACCCAGGGCTTCGTCCATATTTTGGGATTTTCGTACCTTGAAAAGACGCACGGATTTTTGAGTTTAAATATTACTAAGGCTTAAGGGAACCTTCTGGTCTAGCGCCCTTGAATTTGACGGGATTTTAGGATTTTTTTTAATGAAATAATGAGCCATAGTAGTTAAACTTTGTAGATATATTTTATTACTTTAACAATATACAAAAATATTAATTATAATTTTAATTAAACTAAAATTGGTGTTGCAGTTGCCCTCTTCAAAAAACGGATCTTGCTGGTGATTGACATAATGAAAATAAATCGGTTGAACCTAAGGAGTTGGCCTACGAGATGGAGTCTCGGGGTCTGAAAATTGACACAGTGGATGTCATGAGGAAGTCGTTGAGGGCTTTCAGGATTGTCATCTTTTGGATCTTCCACTGATCTAAAATAAAAAAAAATTACAATCAATATGAGTGTAGTTATCGCAGGAACTAAAATGAAAAAAAAAAAATTGACAAAATGGCGTTGTTGAAATTTACGTTACGAAAACAGACCGTTTTTTCATTACTTTTTGTATTGTATGTAAAAAGTAAGAAGTATTCAACGAAGAAATTTTTTTTAGTTCCTGCGATAAGCACTTCAGTATATAGTAAAAGGCGAATCGGTCGAGCAGTTTTTTTTTGTCCCACGCAGTGCAGAAAAATATAATTTCGAGATAAATGAGTTTAAACTTCGGTCGGCCCTTTTACCTGCTTCTGCGCTCACCTGCTAAATAATTTGTATAAGTCCAAATACTGGAAATATTGATACGTTTGGACGTTTTGAAGGCCATCCCTTATATCCACTGACGTCTTTTGAAAAAATTAAGAATTATTTACCGTCACACCTGGTAATAGTACATTTCAAGCATATTTGTAAATATGTAAAGAGCTAAACTACTTTATATTTCAATTATCATTTTCATTACTGCATCGGAAATGACAGTGAAGAGTTCAAAAACAATGAATTGTAAACGAACAATAGGTAGTTGGAAAAATTACTAATCGGAGCAGCAGAGCGGTTAAATTTTGATTGCTCCTGTTCCAGCTCTAGCTCCGGCCAAAACAGTGTGCTCCACAGCTCTTTGTTCCAGCTCCACGCTCCACTCCAAAGCCCTGGTTTAAACTAAAACAAATTTTCGTGGTCTCTAAATTTTTCAGAATAGATGAAAGTGGACACTATTTGTCATAATTCATCAAAAAGTCAATATTGAAAAATTTGATGTTAAGGCCTCAGCAAATTAAGGCAGCGATATATATGTTGTTGTGATAGCAGAAATATTTTACATTTGCAATGATGCAAGACCATTTACACCATATAGGGGTATTGAAACCAATATCGTTTTATGCAACCATGTCTTTTAAAGTGGAGGTTTTTCGTGTCCCTAGTAATGGATACACTAAAGTCTAAATTACTATAGCGATATCCACATTGTATCGATACTTTCACTCATTTGGCCGATTCACAAGTTGTCATATACTGTCGTATAATTTTGTATGGCTACGACACCGAATAAGACAACTTGTGAATTGCCCAATTATTTATATCGAAGTAAAGTATCGATGTCATCGACAATATCGGAAAAAAGCATCGAATATGTACTTGTATTGAATACTCGTTTAAAGACACAAATTGGCCTCAGGCACCTCATACATCATTTCTCTGATCACGACGACGTGCTCAGTTTTTCTTCCATACCACAGTATACAGTATGTTAAACAGTAAAAAGTATTCTGAAATATTCTGAGGTCTTCTGAGATTTGACAATTATGACATACGTTCGCTCAATAAATTTTGTCAAGCAATTTTATTTATGAGTTTTTGGCTCTTAACCTATTTTCGCCTACTGTAATACCTACGTCAAATTCAATCAAATTTGCCAGCATATTGGCAAAAGTATTTAAATAAGTAAAATACAACACTTTTAAAATTATCTTCTTCAAAAGTTTTCTCTTACATATTCTACATACAGTCTTGCAGATTTAAAAAATGTTTAATTAAATTTTGGTTTGGCAGAGTTTTTAATTTAAGTGATATGATAAAAAAGCTGTAAGTTCTGGGTTAATATATATTTTACTGGCACCAATGGGTTAATATTTTTTTGTTTACTTTTGAAATGTCAAATACTTTAGGAGAAGCAAGAGAACAATTTTCAAATTTGACAGACGTCAGTGAACAGAAAAAAGGGCGTCACTTATATTTATTTCACTATGGTCTATACGTCAGGTTTTTGAGATATTTCTACTTGAAACACGCGAAATACACAAAAAATACGTATGAGGTGCCTGACACAAAAGTAACTTTACAATTTTTTGAGTAGTGTCAACTTATATGATATTTATTATGTTTAGATACAAATCGCTAAAAATTTTAATAACAGGAAAACTAATCAACAGATATTATATTGTTAAAAATATCTTATTTTGATAAAAAGGTTTCAATATACATTATATTCTACATACATGGGTGGCAATATTTTCTAGAGCTTCAATACGTTTCATTAATTGGAGTATTGCAATCTGAATTGAAATATTTAGAATATGCATATTGAATATCTGTAGTACGAACATTATGATATGAAAATGTTGCAAAACCATTTTGAAGTGCAATGTAATTGCTGTAAAATATTGTAATATGGTTCACAATTTTATAGCAAGATTTCAATTTTATACAGGGTGACAATTGTAAAGTGACGCAAGTTTAATACTTGCAGCAAGCTTTGCCATTTACCGTTACTTTAATTTAAAAAGCAAATTCATTCATCATTGCCTTTGCTTTTAATTTCATTTGAGTTTTTGTTATTACATTTTGAAATTTCCATAAAAATGGACAAGGAAAATATTCGTCGTGAAATTATAAAATTTCATTTGGCAAATTATAGTAGCCGTCAAATTGCAAAGGCTTTAAATTTGTCAAGTCGTACGGTAGACCGAGCTATTATTCGATATAATGAAACTGGGGGTTTTGGAGATAGAGACCGGGGAAAATTTTCAACAGTTGCCACTACTGGTTTAACAGAAAAAATTCGTAAACGAATCAAGCGAAATCCAAGTCGCTCAATGAGAAAAATCGCTAAGGAAGTGGGAGTAAACCGTGAAACAGTGCGAATCATTGCAAAATCAAAGCTTAATCTTAAGCCGTACAAGCTCCGAAAAGCTCAAGATCTGACACAAAAAAAGAAAGATTTGCGACTGCAAAGATGCAAGGCGTTGCTACGCTCCTCCGTGTTAAAAAATGTTGAAAATATCTTGCTTACAAATGAAAACATTTTCACGGTTGAACAACATTTCAATGCGCAAAATGACCGAATGTGGCTAACATCATCATCGCAACAAAATAGGACTGTTGGCTAAGTTCAAAAGCCAGCTTCCGTTATGGTATGGGCTGGAGTTTCCGCTAATGCCAGAACCCATCTAATATTCGTTGAAGAGGGTGTTAAAATTGACCAGGTTGTTTATCGGTGCATTTTAAATGAACATGTTCTTCCCTGGGCCCAAGATACATTTCACTCATATAGGTTGTTGAAATGAGGGAACTATCACAAAGATCACTGATGAGGAACCGTAGCTGGTTCCGAAATGATCGTCTGATCTGCTAGTTTTATGAACTTTTTGGAATTCTTCTGAATTTAACTCAGTTTTTACTAAAACAATATTATGTTTAATTTATTTGAAAATTAATTTATTATTCATCACTGCTTCAGAAGAACTTAGTTTGTGTGAATCAATTTCAATCAAAGTAGATGTAACATAATAAGCACCGCTCAAGAACATTTTCGTTGAGCACAAAGTGATCAAATTGCGTAACTGTGACACTCGTAGAGCAAACAACATTTTGGTGTTTGCTGTACTTTTTCGAGAAATTGTAATTTAAATGAAGTGAAAAGATCGTAAGTTTTCGGTGTAGGTCTCTCAAGTTTTCGGTACAGATGAAAATGGGCACGTTTTATCATAATCCATCAAAAACTCGATATTGAAAAATTTGATATTAAGGCGACATGTACTTGTACACTTACTTCATACTGATAGTGACTATAAGAAGGTTAAGAAAATTAACCACCAGATCAAGATGGGAATCAAACCGCAACCTCTCAGGGAAGGTCTAGTGCACTACCCACTACATTATTAAGAGCGTCTAACTGATGAATAAATTTAGTTTACATGAATGGATCTTACCACTGCAACGCATCAGCTTTTCACTACACATCAGCCGATTTCTCGATTTCGGCACGGAATACATGGATTGGGTGGATGAGAGTAAAATAATGACAATAATAACTAAAATACTTAAAAATTATGTGGGCGATCAACGCAAAATTGATTAAATTAACAATTTTAGAAATTACAAAAATTAAGTGTTAAAGGTAAAATGTATACGCTTCAGATGGCACCTGTTTTTAATCTTAATTTGGTACAAGGTGCCAAAATGGCATTTTTTGAACAATTTGTAATTTTTCTTGCACACACAACTTAAGTTGGTGAGAAGGGGTGGGGTGGGAAGGAAGACACAATCAAATCTTGGAAAGAAATGCTTACATAAGGTGATGGAGCAAGTAATAATTCCATCAATACGCTGACATTGAAAGAGGTTTCAGTCATATAATTTCATAAAAACTAAGTTGAGAAATTTGATAAGTTTCGATATTCTTAGTGCTATACTTCGTAAAAAATTAACTCTAAATACTCTCAACAAAGACTGTTTAAATTATAAGCTAATGCATACCTAATGCATATTTACATATCGCTGCCTTAATTTGCTAAGGCCGTAACATCAAATTTTTCAATATTGAGTTTTTGATGGATTATGATAAAACGTAACATTCGCTTCGTGGTCCACTGGGGTGGTTGATTGGGCAAAAAGAGAGGGATTTTTTAACGGAGAGGTAGGTTTGATTTATTTTATTATTCAGTAACACAATATTTTCCTTTTGCTGTATCATATCTGTTTTTGACAAAAAGTTTATTTTATTGTATTCACTAAACAAGCAAAAAAAAAAAAACTCTTTAATTCATTTCTTTCATTCTTTTAATACTTACAAGTAAACGTATTTGTTAATTAGTATAAGTGGTAGAAGTCAAAATTTTGCAAAAAGTGCTGCAATGAAAGCACTGATCACACTAAAAAAGTAATAGGTGTGAATTTTATCGGGAGTATTAATTGCAATTTATATTGTAGCAATAGCAATCTGTGAAATTATAGGAGAACCGTAATTACGTTTATCTACATTGAATTATTCAAATTTTTAAAATTGAATTACCAGTTCACCACTGCCGACCAACCCACAAATGCCCGAAAAATAAATTGTTTTTTGATTAGAATAAAATTACTTAAGGGGTGCGCTATGTTGCAAATTCGCTTTGTAGAGATTTTGAAATTGCGGCGTTTTGTTCTCACTGTTTTATCGTTGTTCCGTTTCGCTCGCTCGTTCACTCGTTCGATTCGTCCTCGTCCGTCACTTTATTGTGAATAGTCGGTCGGTCTTTTGCAATACTAGAGCTAATATTCTTGAAGACTAATTACAAAGTTTCTTCTACCTAAAATATTGTGCGGTTTACTTTATATATAAACAAAGTTTTAATTTATTCTGTTAATGGTTCTAAAACGTTTCGAAAATAGAAACGATAAAGTGAAATTATACCTGTAACGTAAAGTGTGTACAAAAACTCTTAGAGGAATGATATAATCTATGACTTCTCAATGCCACAGAGAATTATATATAGATATAGGTATATTAAAATTCATATTAAAGAAATTTTTGGCTAAATTATTTTTGAAAAATGCATTTTATACAATTCGGTTTGTGAGTCTTTTCTTTGTCCCATCAGCTGAATGTGTAAATAAATTTTAGTTTTTGGCAATTGTGTAATCATTGATTTTTCAAACTGAAGGCGAGTCACAATTTGCTTGTGCAGTTGGCAATGTTTACATATACATACTAGTGTATGATATACGTACATAATTCAATTTTGTGTGCTCTGAAATTCAAGTTCATGAATTCACACTTGTAGCATAGCAATTCTTTGCAGAACTTGATGTTGCAAGAATCGTTTATAAGCATCAAAGCAAAAAGTCGTGATTATTGTTGGATATAGCCCTGAGTTTAAGTTGCCCATGATGGGCGTAGGTCGAGCTTTTCGCACCCATTTATGTTGTGCGAGTTATATTTGTACACGAATGGAAGAATCCTTACAGTTTCATGCCAAATTCGGACGGCCTGCTCTTATTAAAGTCGAGAGTTCTGTTTTTACCGTGAAATATTTTATTTAGTTTAATGTTAGCAACCTCTTTGAATGAGTTAAAGAAGACCTAATCCAAATAGTTCCCTCTCTATCTAGCTATCGCCGATAATATCTACTTTTTATCAGGCATCATGATAAATGGGTCTGGCTGATTGTAACGCCGAATAATAGTCTGCATTCTCTTCTTGTAAGGAAGATGACGCAGTTTGATTCGTTGTATACATTGCTATCTTGTCGTTTATTATGATATATCACTCTTTTGAAATATCATCGATTTTGCTAGATTACACTGTGCAACAATTTTAGGGTTATGGGATCTAACGGAGAAGCGACCAATACAGGTCGGTAGTACTCGTCTAGAGTAACAAAACTCTAAGAGAATTTCAAAAAATTAGCTAGCTTTTAAATGTTATAGCCTTTCAAAGTTGTACTGTTTCAGTGTAGGACTTAATTCTATTTTCGGTTTATAATAAAAACAAAAATTTGAAAACCCAAGCTTTATTAAATTCTATAAATTTTTGTTAATAGTACAATATTATTTCTTATTTTTTGCAAAAGTCATATAATGGATAATTAATATTAAAAATTATTAAAAATAGATATTGCCCCTATACAGAGCATTGTGTTGATTGGATAAAAGAAGATAGCTTAATGGGAAGAGGAAAGAAGGAGAAGTAGCTGTGAAAGTTTGTTTTAAATTTGGAAAGGTCATAACACTCAGGAAAAATATTTTCAGGAAGCCTGTTCCATAAACGCGCGATACCACAGAGGAAGGAATTATCTCTGTAATGCTTGGTGAGTTGAAATAGCGTGTCTGCGTTTAATGCATGAGTTCTACTTGTGATTCGTGTTGCTCTAGAGATCAAATTGCGTATTTCCGCAGAACATCTACCATGAAAATACTGGTAGAATAGAGTCGCGGAGGCCACGTTTCTACAATGTTCCAAGGATTGAATGGAATTGGAGACCCTACTGTCTCCTATTAGCTTTATCGCTCGATATTGAATACGGTCTAGGAGTTCCAGTTGCGTTCGTGGAGCTCCTGCTCACAACTGTCGCCGTGTAGTCAGCTACTAAACACAATGGAAGCGGCACCACCTGCAGCAAACACAGCCAAAACAATAAAAGCAAACTCTCTTCTCTCTCTGTCGCTTGTCAAATTAGAAATAGATTTAGAATTGGCTACAGCCACAATTGTGGCCGGTGGTCATGTGGTCGTGTCGTCACCATAAGAACATGTTGTTTTTATAATTTGGGAGATGTTGTCGTGTAGCTGCCGTCGTCAGTGTATATAGTGCAGAATACAGCAAAACTTGCCGTTTGGCCAGGTTGGAGAGGCTGTCGAGAGACACACTTAAGCCTGAACGGCCCATTGTGATACCACATAGTTGGACCTACAGTTTAACACCAATTCCGAACGGCGGTGTGGCAATTTTTTGTATCGGCTTGGTGGTCATGCCATTACCAACCAAGGTGTGCACTTGTACACTATCTTATAATTCTCATATACTTTATATTGATAGTGAATATAAGAATGTTATGAAAATTAACCACCAGACGAAGACGGGAATCGAACCCGAACCTCCCGGATGGAAGTCTAGTGTACTACCCACTAGACTATCGAAGTCGTTAAAACTTGTCGTTTTCATTCCGTACTTTTGTATATAGCAGGAAACGGAGTACACTCCGTAAAACGTGTATGTATTAAATTTTTATATTGAAAACTGGTGGAGTCGGCGCAATGACTTATATGCACATGAAATTTAATATTTAATATGTTTTACATAAAACAGTACAGTAAAATGTACCATTTACCAATATTTTCCAATATCTAGCTTTGGATATGGGTCGGGGACTCATTTTAGAACTCCTTATTTATTCACATAAAAATGTAAGTCTGTTTTCAGGAGAGCAGTTTAAAGTTCCAATTTTTTTTTGTTCAATTTTCTTGATGGATAATTGCTTTCCTAAAAAAGATATGAACATGAAAAATTGATAGCAAATAAACACGATAAATACTAAAAACTCAATTTTGTACTAACTCGAGTTAGGCCGTTGTGGTTTGTGACCCCTGAATAATTGCATTTGAGAAAAAAATTGTTTTGGGAGATCAGTTGGCATGAAGGGGTAGTTGCAAGTGAAATAGTTTAAGATTCAGTAATTATATTTTTCATTATTAAACGTCACTGTAATAGTTTTTTTTTATTTTCAGATATTTGAAAAATATTGTGTATTTGATTGATCCGACTGTTCCTGGAATAACGGCGGCTCAAAGCTTGGTGTCAAACTTATCAGCAGCATTATTCAGCACTTGATTTCATTCCCACCCGCGTTGTACTTACACAGCATGAACAAAAGTGATGGGCGGGTTCCTGGATAAACCGAAAACTACTAAGCACAATGACCATGGAGAGGGCAACAAACTTCTATTTGGCGTCAGTTCGATGCAAGGATGGCGTTGTGAAATGGAGGATGCCTATTATGCACGCGCTGGCTTGGGTAATGGTCTCGAGGATTGGAGTTTTTTTGCGGTATTTGATGGTCATGCCGGGTGCAAGGTGTCGGAACACTGTGCGAAACACTTGTTGGATAGCATTGTGAACACCGACGAATTTAAAAATGGCGATCATGTAAAGGGCATTCGAACAGGTTTCTTACGCATCGACGAAGTTATGAGAGAGTTGCCCGAATTGACGCAAGATGCAGAAAAGTGTGGTGGCACCACTGCGGTTTGTGCATTCGTTTCGTCGACGCAAGTTTACATTGCAAATTGTGGGGATTCGCGAGCAGTACTATGTCGTCAGGGTGTTCCTGTATTCGCAACTCAGGATCATAAACCCATTTTGCCCGAGGAGAAGGAACGCATTCACAATGCTGGCGGCAGTGTAATGATCAAACGAGTCAATGGTACATTGGCTGTATCACGTGCATTGGGAGACTATGATTTCAAGAATGTTAAAGAGAAAGGCCAGTGCGAGCAGCTGGTGTCACCTGAACCAGAAATATTTTGTCAAAGTCGCCAGGATGCTGATGAATTTTTTGTTTTAGCATGCGATGGCATATGGGATGTGATGAGCAATGAGGATGTCTGCAGTTTTATCCATTCGAGGCTGAAAATTACAAACGATTTAGTGAACATAGCAAACCAAGTCATCGATACGTGCTTGCATAAGGTGAAACATTGCTTTGTGATAACATTTGCAATGCAATATCTTAATTTTTTCATTCTATTACAGGGCAGTCGAGATAATATGAGCATAATAATAATTGCTTTCCCTGGAGCACCTAAACCAACTGAAGAAGCTATAGAAGCTGACAACCGGTTGGAGAAACAAATCGAGAAAATCACAAGAGGTTGTTTAAGTCGTCTATTTTGTATTTAATACTGATTGCTACTGACAGGAATTAGGATACTGGCTCTCTAGTCACTTAGCTTAGGTTATCTCTTCTCCTTTCAAAATGACTCATATTCATATATGCTCATACATCATTAATTGTTAAGTCAGTCCCTTCTATGCGTTATACATATATACCTGAATCTCGTTTAGATTGAAATACATATGTGTTCATTATTTTCTAGAGTGACATTGTTGAAGATCTCACCAACATTACAACAATTAATAGAAATATCATTTCTTTTTTTGATAGATAAGAAATGTCAAAGACATTAAATATAATACAAAAGCTCTTCGCTGGTATTCACTAAGTTTGGAGACTTCTTACATACCGATGCGATCAAAACAACATCCAAGTTTATAAATCATGTAAATTTGAATGAAAGTTTCGAGTGTCTATAACACAAATAACTTTTACCTTAAGGCTTCACTAAAAATAAATTATTATAAACCTAGATTTGGTCGGTAAAAAATAGCGCAGCTTAGTATGAAAAGGGGGATGCTTCTACTAAGACTAGCTGCGTATTTTGCATCTAACGCCTTTACTCAATGTAGTCTTTTTATTTTAAGTCAATGATTTAAACTATTGTTGTTGCCAATAACTGCCAAAGACAATATTATTCGTACTCTTATGTGTGCCCATTTAATTTTTTATTTTTGCAACCTGATGCAAAAAGAACCAAAACAAATAGTATGGAATTGATAAACTAAGCTGTGAAATACATATATCTATTTAAAAACGTAAAGAATTTGTTTGAGATATACATAATTTGTATATAGTTATTAAAGTATTGACTAAAATATAAAACAAATTAAAATTAAATGGACAATTAACGAAATTAGTATAATTAGATCCCATTAATACTGTGTATTACGCGAATAATAAATGTTTGTGTATAGTATTTAAAATTAACTTTTGGTAAAATATTTCCTTTAGCTTTCGTTAAATTTGTGATGTGATTAAGAAATGCAATAGTAGAAAAATACGGTTTACCCAATGGGAGAGATTTTCAGGTTTGAAATTCTTGTAAGACTAGGTGTTCTTGTATTCCGAAAATAAATAAAAAATTCGTGTTCTAAACGTTTAATGTGAAGTTTCATACAAAAACATAATCTTCTGAGGACTACGTGAGACCTAATGGGCTTATGCCCGTTTTTTTTTTTTAAAGAATACTAAATAAAATTCACCTTTTACGAAATATTTATTTACATACATATATCCATATACATACATATATCATATATCGCCCGGCATTGCGATCATTTCTTCATTGGGTGTTGAGACCGTTTTTGGGGCGGTCGTAATACCCAGAAGCATCATGATCACGGGCGTGATGTCAGGACACCACATATTAACAATAACCACATGGATACGAGGAGTTCCGCCTCAACAACACTAAAGTTGTGAACGATGTCAAAAATTACCCGATTTAGTTATAACTTAGAGTAATAACAATATCCGTTCAAAAGTTATTCCATTTTTTTATTAAATAAGTATATATATTTCAATTGTGAAATATAAATACTGTTACAATCCCCGAAAATTTCATCAACATCGGTTGAAAACTTTTTGAAATATGGCATTTCAATAAATTCACACCCTCCATTTCAATACATCGTCGGTTACTTTGATTTTGTTGACGTGGATCCGCTCATATGTATATTTTATTAACATATATTAAGGTATTGTAAAAACCTTATGCTCACAAAGTAAATATTTTAATAGAAATGGAATTGAATAACTAGACGCAAAATTGATAAATAAATATTGTAATAAAAAATGAATATGTGATAAGATTTTGTACATCTAAACGTTATGCATAATTGACGACATCAAGTGAGATTGTATTTAAACCAAAAATGATTTATTTTTCTTTAACTACAATGTATTAAAGTTTATGCGATGCAAAACATTTCGAATATAATAAAGTATCTACTTTTAAATAAAAACTTAGATAGTTCAATTGAATTTCAATTATAGTGAAATGATTATTTGTTCATAAGTTCTTCATCTTAAATAATATTTTATTTTTATTTGCTTTTTGTTTTGCATCATTTTTCTTGGCATTTGAATGAAAACTTTCGGAACCATTGATTATAAATTTCAAAAGTTAATTTTTTTCAAGTAATCAAGTTTTCTTTTAAGTAACCAAACAGTACTTAACGGCGTAGTCAGTGAGCATAAGGTACGTTTATTAATTATTTTTAATACAAATTGATATACATACATATTTTTTGAATTAAGCATGCCGAGCTCAATATTAAATTTCCTGTGTTATTTTAAACAAAACATGCAATAGAAAGAAGTTGCATGTTTAGATTTGGTTTTGTTAATGTCAGTTCTTTTCTTCCCCGATTACAATTCTGTCTGTAATTAATAGCCTTCCAAAGGAAGGCGAAGCCTTTTACGATCGATTGCATTGGTGGCAATATCCCCACTTACTTATACGACACTGACAGATTGCAATAATAAACTTTACACAAAAAATATTTTAAATATCATATTCTTCATTATTTCGTCATGGCAAAATTTTAACATAAACAATTTTCTTGTTTTACAGCGGAAATAGAATGTAATGAAATCACACAATATTTTGATTTACTACAAGCGTTGCAGAACAAAGATATCGATGGTCTTCCTCCAGGCGGCGGCTTACAGTCAAAGTGAGTTGCTACTTCATTACGTTTTTTTTTTTTGAATATAGGTTCCTAACTAATTACTTTGCAGATACCCAGTCATTGAGCGGACATTCAAGGAGCTATTCCCTGAAGGGCAATGTGAAGTACGAAATTTATTATTTAACTTTTAGTATATGCTTTATTCTACGTGCAATGCCTATTACAAAATTCACCAAGTACTTATTAGTTACTACTTAATTGCTTTAATGGCCTTTTCAAGATGTACGCTACCAACTTATAATTCTTCATTTATTCTTTTTATTTCTAGTTTTATGAGTTTTACGTACTGCTTTAAATTATTCAAAATAACTATTTTATGA
Organism: Toxonevra muliebris; assembly: GCA_963691655.1. Classification (NCBI taxonomy): domain Eukaryota; kingdom Metazoa; phylum Arthropoda; class Insecta; order Diptera; family Pallopteridae; genus Toxonevra; species Toxonevra muliebris. Next base: position 693,952 of record OY829327.1, on the reverse strand, counting down.
TTTATTTACCCGAAAGAAATTGTTATTACAAATATAACAAAAATAATCAGTAATGGTCATGGCGTGCTTTGATTTTACAATATACAGAAATGTGGGCATGTTTTATTTTCCATTCCGCTTTTCCAAATATGTGCGGTAAATCAAAATATTGATATTTTATTCTGTGTGTGCGTGTGTGTGCTTACTGTTTAATTACTTCTGCAGGAGCTTATTCTAGGACCTATTTAAAAGTAGTTACTTCCAAAGTATTGAATCTGCCTACTTCCGTTTTTAATTAAATTGATTTTGGCACATTGCAAAGTGTTATTCATTTTAAATTAGATTTAGCAGTTGAAGGGCGGCCGTTGCTTGGAAGTCATTACTATTTTGGTGAGATCTAAAATGAATTCCTTTGGAAGTGGCTCTCACAGTTCTTCGCTGGCGTGGTGATTGGTGATTCTCGTGCATGCCCGTGTTACTAAAAGTTTTGAATGTTTTTGTCTGTCCCATGCTACATATTTGTTACATTTGATACATACAAACCAGGCAATATACTAAACACTTATAACATACAAATATATAACAAACATTTTTTCCTTTTCTCTACTTTCCTTACTTTCAGAGTCCATCACATTGAAACCCGGTTATTACTTTGATAAAGTGCAAATTTAACTGAAGTAACCAAATAATAATAATAATAATACAAAATGAAAATAACAATTTGAAAGCAAAAATAAAAAATAAAAAAATCCAAACATTAAAGCTAAACATAAGTAAATACTTAAGTACACAACAGATCAGAGAAATCCAAATTAATGCGAAAACAAAAGTAAACCTTAATTTAAGTTCATAACAAGTTATAATAGCGAAATCAATTATTGCATTGTGCGAGTATTTCTCCTTATTTAATTGCGTTCGTTTCGTTCGTTCTCGTTCTACTTTAAACGCCTGGAAATGTATCTGTCAAGGATTTTGGTTATATTTCTTGTCTCGCCTATCGACTAGAGAGGACTGGACGAATGGAGAACCGAAATTGTAGACTGTTTGCGGCAAAGGAAATGTTTTACATACGCCCACATACATATATACATATTATTTAGTCTACTTATAGTAATAATGCATAGTAATAACAACAAAAACAATAATACAAATAAAAACACAACAACTTTACGCTTTAATTAAAACTGCAACTAAAAACAATAGAAGTTACTCCTCGTTTAAACATACATAAAAACATATACACGAACTATACATATACATAAATGCATACAAATTTACATATTCTCTCGTTTGTATAAGATTTATTATAAATACTTACAATACAATACATATATGTACCACATACTTATATAAATGTAATGAAAAATTTAATTGTACTGTTGGTCAAAATAATGCCACTACACTATAAATACGTATATGAATCCATTTGTTTTTTATTCATTCTTACCTTCCACATCAATTCTTTTATTTATTGCAGACAACTGGCAAAGTGTAGCGTATATACGTTTTACTTAGCTGAATGTAGGCAGCCGACAGTGCACTATGTGATGAAAGGCACATCTAGCAGTTAAAAAATTAAAAATTAAAACATTAGCTTAATCTATTCTAATTATTCTGTTTTGTATTAGTTTGCGGAGAAATCTCAATAGTCAGACACTGAGACCTGAAGGAAATCCCCATTCATTATAAAAGACGCTCTGGGCAATTGGAATTGATATTTTAGAGTTGATTCCAAAAACGCGAGTACCGAAACCACAACTCATTTTTGAACGGTATGCATGCTTATTGAGAGCCATTCCACAAATGGACATACGTAGTTGGTCCAGGCGTGGTCCTCTTTTGGCTCTATCGCGAATGTTCGCTAGCTTTCTCTTCTGTTTAATAGTGGAGTGTATGGCACTTCGTATAAGACTAATAGAGCCAAAGACTCACACTCGCCAAAGCAATGATCAGAGAGCAAATGTGATGTTTAACAGGCTTCATGAACGTTTATAGTCATAGCAACAACAGTGCATATAGAGACAGGCAAAACAGACGGCCGTATTTTGTATGATATTTTCGTTGCTGAGGCATATTTGGTAGCGTTACCCCAATCGAGCGCAAAATCCAAGAAATATAAAGTATTACACGGCGCCACCTCTGAGCCGGTAACCGGAAACTTTCAAGATAACAAATTGCCTATGAAAAGCTATTCATTTCGCCATTCGAATTCATTATAATTGTTGGTTTATGTACAAATATAAAACGCACAACATGAATGGATGCGAGAAGCTTGGCCTCGGCCCGCTAACAAGTTGTCCCATAATAGTAGCAGTGCAGTATATTATTCAAAACTTTAGAGCTTCTCCCGAAAAACTCAAGAGTTTGGAGTTGTGAAAGTATAGTCGCAAAGGTTAGATTCCTTGTGTGATATATTCATCCACATCCGTGTTAACCATTTCCACGACAGCTATTGCCGTATACATCTATGAAATGACTAATTCTGATCTACATACATCAGCATACAATGGCATTTTTATTAAACAATGCGAAATTGACGCTTCGGGATGCAGTGCTTTACTATCCAGGATCTATTTGTTTTTCATAATAATAACATAAATATTCATTTGTTAGTTCAAAACTCTTTTATTCGTGTGCATCGTAGCAGTTTCTTAATGTTTGTTATTTAAATCATTTTTCATTTTTAGTTGTAAGAAAGAAACAAAATCCACAATATATAAATTCCTAAAAGAAAACAAGATTTTACATTTTTCCATAATGTCAAGATGAACTATTTGTAAACTGAGAAAAAGATATACGCTCGAGTTTGTAGTAAATGTTATTAAATAAAAAGTAAAATTAATTTGTAAGTGTCCACAACGCTTTTGTTTTACCGTCGATTTAATTAGTGTTCAAACTTTTCCGCAATTTGTCGATCTCAATTTTGTTTAATTAATTGAAGTTTCAACTTTATTGTGCACGTTTTTTTTAGCATTATTTATTTACTCCTATTTCATAAAAATACCTTCATACACACGCAACATACATATTTTCTGTCTTCATAGGTAGGATTGGTTGTGTATGATCAGTTCAACTTCACAAAAATCAAAGTTTCGGACGATGTCAAAAATTATTTAGTTGAAACTTGGAGAAATCACATTGTGACGAATATATAACAGATTGAAACAATTTTTTTTGCAGTTTTATTGAAATGCGATATATCTTGATTTTGATGAAATTGCCATTGATTGTATGTTTTTAGTATAAAAAATGTGAGAAATGTTTTTAGCAGACTCCAGAACCAAATGGGCATAATTTTGGTTTTAATTAAATTATATAGAAATCTTGATGTGATAGAAAGAGTCTGTAATCAGATTGCAATACGTTCGAATTCAATGAGTGAGTGAAAGTTTACAATGAGTAAGTGTAAGAGAATGATTATAGTTGGTGTCTGTCACCACAAGTTCTAGGGTCTGGCACAATCCAAAATTTCGCAGGCCTACGCCATGAAATCTCGAGGCAAACTTAGTGTCCGAGATATTACATTTCAATATACTAACACCCTCTACAATTAATAAATGAGAACCACTTCAATATTCTATGTACAGGGTGACAATTGTAAAGTAACGCAAGTTTAATACTCTGCAGCAAGCTTTGCCATTTACCGTTACTTTAATTTAAAAAGCAAATTCATTCATCATTGCCTTTGCTTTTAATTTCATTTGAATTTTTGTTATTACATTTTGAAATTTCCATAAAAATGGACAAGGAAAATATTCGTCGTGAAATTATAAAATTTCATTTGGCAAATTATAGTAGCCGTCAAATTGTAAAGGCTTTGCAAGTCGTACGGTAGACCGAGCTATTATTCGATATAATGAAACTGGGGGTTTTGGAGATAGAGACCGGGGAAAATTTTCAACAGTTGCCACTACTGGTTTAACAGAAAAAATTCGTAAACGAATCAAGCGAAATCCAAGTCGCTCAATGAGAAAAATCGCTAAGGAAGTGGGAGTAAACCGTGAAACAGTGCGAATCATTGCAAAATCAAAGCTTAATCTTAAGCCGTACAAGCTCCGAAAAGCTCAAGATCTGACACAAAAAAAGAAAGATTTGCGACTGCAAAGATGCAAGGCGTTGCTACGCTCCTCCGTGTTAAAAAATGTTGAAAATATCTTGTTTACAGATGAAAACATTTTCACGGTTGAACAACATTTCAATGCGCAAAATGACCGAATGTGGCTAACATCATCATCGCAACAAAATAGGACTGTTGGCCGAGTTCAAAAGCCAGCTTCCGTTATGGTATGGGCTGGAGTTTCCGGTAATGCCAGAACCCCTCTAATATTCGTTGAAGAGGGTGTTCAAATTGACCAGGTGGTTTATCGGTGCATTTTAAATGAACATGTTCTTCCCTGGGCCCAAGATACATTTGGAAATGAAAACTGGACTTTCCAGCGAGATTCTGCACCTTCCCACATGGCAAAATTAACGCAAACATGGATAAAAGACAATTTTTCTGAATTCATAACATCTCAAGAATGGCCACCTACTCCCCAGACTTGAATCCAATGGACTACTCTATTTAGAGTATTTTAGAGAGTAAGGCTTGTGCATCTCAACACCACAGTCTGGAGTCGCTGACAAATTCATTAGAGAAAGCCTGGACTGAAATTGATCAGGAAGTCCTGCGGCGAACAGTCCTACGATTTCCGGATCGATTGAAGGCATGTGTGCAGGCTAAAGGAGGTTATATTGAATGAGGTGGGGTTCAAATGAATGCTTATATATTCAGCAATGTAACAACACTTAATTGTACTTAATGGAAGTACGTCCTTTTGAAAATAACTGCTGAAATGTGTGCGTCACTTTACGATTGTCACCCTGTATATACCCCACATTATTTCTCAAATTTTACAGGGGGAGGAAAAAACATTCTTATATTTGGAGTCTGGAAGCAGGAATTCGTAATTTAAATTAAAAAAAACAGTTCGTAAATTTTCGATGTATGTCTGCAAAAATTTCGGAACAGATGAAAGTGGGCGCTTTATCATAATCTATTAAGAGTCCGATATTGAAGAATTTGATGTTAGGGCTTTATAAAATTAAGGTAGCAATATGTGGATATATTAAATTAATACAATCTAATATAGTGAACCAAATGCAGAATAAAATTACGCTGTAGAGTTGGTAGTGCTCATTATGTGGTTCACTGAAATGCCAGCTTGTAACCAATCTAGTATTAATCATCGCTCTCAGTGTCAATGGTGACAGTGTACCAGTCATATCATCTCCACAACCGACATGTATTATCCTTTGATGCAGTTAGTATCATATCACCGGCATAACTAAAAGCACAAGAAAAAACATCCGACTCGTGACCTGTCAGCACTTGTGAGCATTCACCCGTTGCAGTAATCCACAAGCGAGCTGTGTGATCCGCTGAAGCTGTCATTAACATTTTACCAGGCGGACTAAAACATACCTGTACCCAGAATGTGAATAAAAATTCGCTATTAAAAAAAAAAATTGGAATAAAAGTCGAGACTATTCACTTTAGAAACTTCATCATGATGTCCCGTCATTACTGCTACCAAATCCAACTCTCCTCGTACATTCCACACACGGGCCGTGCAGTCGCTGCTCCCGGTAGCAAGCAATTTGCCTGTAGAGTCAAAAGCCAAATCCAGAACTTCGTCACTATGTTCGCTAATTGTGTGCAGACTTTTATCCAAACGCCTCAAATCCCACACTCGTGCCGTATTGTCTAATGAACCGGTGGCAATCAAATCGCTGGTAAAACTCCATACGCAATTGCTGAGCTCGGCAGTGTGACCCCGCATCTGGGCGACCAAGCTGTTCACGATTATATACATAGTAAATCTTAAGAAAATAAATCAAAGGGCACTATTGACTACCTTTTTGATCGAGTGTCCCAAACCGCAGCAGTTCTGTCAAAAGATCCCGTTAGTAATAAGTTTCCATCACGGCTGAATCTACTGGCGATTACTTCTGCGCCGTGGTACGTGAGCGTTTGCATTTCGTGAGCGGTCTCAACATGAAATATTCGACTACTTCCGTCCATTGAAGCCGTCACGATTAAGGTGGGATGTAGCGGATGAAATTCTGTACCTACCACTTCAGCACTGTGCCCGTGAAGAGTGCATTCACATAAGCCTGTTGAAGCGTTCCACACTTTTGCGGTTGTATCAAAGGACCCAGTAACTATTTTATCACTAGAAATCAGAAATATATGTCCGAGTTTTATAATTAGTTTATTTTAAAAGAAAGACATCAGGAACAATATGATATAAGACATTAAGCAAGAATACAAATTTCTAATTACCACAAAACTAGGAATGTAACTATTTTGTAAAAGCATCAGCGACTTTCGGTTGAGACATATACATATCTTTGATAAAATTAGGTTGAAGTCGATGTGCAATGATAATTTGCACTCAGAATTATTTGCCATCCCTATGTATCTAGCATAATCTTCGAAAATAGACGGAATTTTTTTTTGATAAAACTTGATCCTTCAAGTTCCTTCACTTTTTATCCACAATCATTCAGTGCTACATATTCTGACTCACTAGAAGATGTAGCCACAGCTGTTTGTTTCTTGTTGTTCCACTATTCAGGGCATCCGTAAAGATAGAAAATATAGCCGCTTGTTGATTGTATCCACCAAGCTAGATGCCCAATTTACAACCTTCTTTTCGGTGCTTTAAGAGATATCAAAACTACACAATGCACTATGGGGTCGATGAAAAATTTATCTGGCCAAAATTGAAAAGTATATGGGTTCACTATCCATAGATCCCTCATCATATTCCTTACACAGGATATTCTAATTAGTCGAAGGATCTGACTGCGCGAGCGGCGAATGTTGCAATATCCTGTCTGATGAAAAGGTGTTATACACAAAGTGAAAAAACTTAGCGAATACTAAAGCTAGACCTTTATTTTTGCTCTTATATTAAACAAAAAACTATACACTATCAATCGGTGTGATTAAACATTAATTTGCCATTTTCCTAAAAATGTAATAGAAAAGAGTCAGTCTAAGGCCTTATTGACTCTGTATGGAAAACCTTTTAATCGGATAATTGCCACGCCTACCTCCTTTATATGTGAGATTTTGAAAATGCAATAACTTTGAACCCATTGCAAATATGACCATTAAATTAGATGCGCTAAAGAAATGTTCATAACCATACGCCATGCATTAGCACTATCGGACCAGCTTCCAAGAAGTTCACAAGGATAACATGATAGTTGAAGATCCCTTTGGCATAGGTACTCTCATCTCATACCGAATTTCAGAATAACCTTATATATATTGGCCTCTTGGTAAAAAGTAATTTCACCGATCTCTCGATTATAGTTGACCTTAATACTAAGATAATGTTTTAGTTCTCCACAGTCTGACATCTCTATTGTTTCAGATTTTTCTTTAGTTTTTCGATTTCATGAAATGTTTTCTTCAATTAACCATCATCCATATGGCAACTTTTTAATAAAAGCAGTAGTTATGCTGCGATCTACGAAAACCAAAGTGAAAATGTGAGTTAAACTTCCCAATCCATAATGAAACTTGATAAGTTTTAAAGCAGTTCCAAGCTCAGCGCACATACACACTGGAACTTCCAGTAAGATATCAAGATTTGACATCAAGGTGTAAAAATAATTCCTCTTTCCACACCAACTGTCAGTATTACACGCATGGAAGTTGACTTTGTCTTAAGCAAATATGTGTCCCCATAATCAACTCCGTAGGTGAGCTTCAGCGACAATTCTGCTTTTATATTGAACAAGATTCCCATCAGCATTCTTTTTTATTCTAAAGACCCCTTTTTATATTTGTCAGTTTATTTTTACAGTTTTCCAAACATTGTTCGTTAGCTTTTATTAATGGACTTTTTTTTTTTTTTTTTTTAATTTTACAATTAAAATGAACTTAGCGTTTGCTTTTTGAGAGCTGCGGACTTAGCACTTTTGCGCCTTTTTTTATTACATCAAATTCGTCTCGCACTGCATTCATCCATTTTTTCATATTAATACAAGCTTCTACCATTTTTTCTCCAAATTGCCAAATTTCTCCCGATGTTACTAACGCTTTCCTTTTTCCTTGCCACGGTTATATATTTAGGAACTGACAACTAGTATCTCCATTATGTTAAATAAATATTCATCTTTCATGAAACAACCGGTTGACCATGAGTTAACGCGTTTGCTGTCCAAAGCGGGGTACTGAAACCATAATTAGCCTGAATAGTGGCTGAAATGTCCTTTTAGCCATACACAATCGCTCGAAAGCACCTTTGTGCTATTTTTTTTGTGAAGCGTTCAACTCTTGATCCTTATTTTAAATGCACTGCGATCATGCTGCTGCTGCGATTATGCCGCATATCCCAGAAGGTCTCAAAAGTTCATTTCCGAGTTAAAGCGTTCTACGTCTTGCGGCGTACTTTTTCCGTGTCTTAAGACCACCTTCTGGTCTAGATTTCTCAAAAAATTGATTTTTGTTTTTTTTTATATTTCAAAAGTATAGACTTTTAAATGTATACTGTAAAATTTTCGTATCAATATTTCCAGTATTTCGACTTATACAGCCTATTTAGCAGGTGAGCGCAGAAGCAGGTAAAAGGGCCGACTGAAGTTTAAACTCATTTATCTCGAAACAATATTTTTCTGCACGGTGGAACACAAAAAACAATAACTACTCGACCGATTCGTCTCAAATTTTACTATATTATTTAGAAAACCAGTGCTTATCGCAGGAACAAAAAAAACTTTCTACGTTGAATACTTCTTACTTTTTACATACAAAAAGTAGTGGAAAAACGGTCTGTTTTCATAAAGCGCTCCATTTTGTCAAATTTTTTTTTTCATTTTAGTTCCTGCGATAACTACATTCATACCAATTGTAACCTCTTTTTTTTTTTTTTTTGAGATCAGTGGAAAATCTAAAACCTGTCCCATCAGCAAGATCCGTTGTTTTGAAGAGGGCAACTGTAACACCAATTTTAGTTTACTTACAATTATAATTTTGTTTTTTATTATTATTTTTGTATATTGTTAAAGTAATAAAATATATCAACAAAGTTTAAATACTATTGCACATTATTTCATTTAAAAAAAAAAATCCTAAAAACTAGTCAAATTCAAGGGCGCTAGACCAGAAGGTCTCCTTAATTGGAATCTTATTGCCATATACCCAAATTTTTAAGATGATACCTAAGAAGACAGTAAGTAAGGTTCGATTGTAAAAACAATCTAATGCCATATTCCGATTCCTCGACCCAAAAAACCGTTAAATTGATTTTCATAAAGATAATTGAAAAAATATATTTTTCTATACAAACGCATAAGTAACTAAACTATGATTTGACAATTTCATTGCCAACCAAACAATTTTAGTATTGACGCTTTTGCTGTTTTTTCCTCTACCCTTTGGCACCAATTTTGCATAAAAGTATTGTGACTTTAATGGGATATACTAAATAGAAAAGAGATGTCGATAGAAATACATTTTGTATAAGTCGGAGTAATGAGGAAAGTTTTTCGAACGCACACATATGTGTCATCGTGATTTTCGGAGGATTTTGCATGTATTTTAACGCTTTTCCTGATTCTTTTCCACATATTTTCTCTTCATAATAATCCACTTCCATTCCTAATAACAAATTTTTAAAATAGTTTCGATTTGGAAGAAAAAAGGCTGTCCTCAATAGAGTTGTGAGATGGGTCGAGCAATCTGGAGAAAATGCCTTCGAAATTTGGAATCGGGCGATAAAGAAGAGCACCGTTTGGACTCCGGCGATTGCTTGGAGGCAGCTTCCATCTTTCAAGGCATTGAATCCCTGGGTAGCTCTACAAAGGTTCAAAGGCTCGCCTGGATTATATAAGAGGGGGAGCATCCTGAGGGCGAAAAATAACTGTTGGGATACAAAAGCGATATCGCCAACGCTCTACATTGACATCGGATCTGATTTAAAATAATAAAAAACAAACAAGGCAGGCCGAGCGAAATAGACTACGAAGAGTTGGCACCGAAGAAACAAATGGTGGATAACTCCGTTCGGGAAACCGCAAGCGATCATTGGCCAAGGCAACAAAAAGCTTACAAGAAGACGGCGCCGCAGACTCCGACCATACAACGCAATTCGATTGTAGAGGTTGCAATACGTTTCTATACAATCGAATAAAGTTTTTCCTATTAATTCCATATTCCCATAAAATCCGTATAATTTGTTTTTGATTGAATTCGATAATAAAATACCGAAACAGAACTAAAAAGCCAATTTATGTAAAGAAAAACATCTAATTTATTTACATAAAGGCAAAGAATGCCTATCACCTACCAAAAAAAAGTTCCCCGAATGATTTTTCGTACAAATACATCGCGTTCGGCTAAACCTGAACAGGTAAGAATTAGTGAAGTCTTTTTTTTTTTTACTATTTACTAAACACGAAAATCAACATTCCAATTTTTTCCTACTACGGGAAGTACACTTACGTATACATACAAAGGTAATTATTATTACTTTATTTTTAAGCCTTGAGATTAGGAAAAAGTTATACTGTATTTGAACCTAGTCTTCCGACAACAAATTTCATTATTTTTTTTACGTATTCGCCAAGATGTTCCTTATTAAATATTTTATTTGTATGAAAAGCGTATATTTTCCCAATTTCGCTCACATTTCGGACGATGCCTGGTATCAATAAGTGCGTTTCCCCAACGTAAAATCAGAAAATTCAATAATCAGTGTTTGCCTCTTAGAAACGGCATGTTGTTTTAGTTGTAAAATTTTTCAAAAACCATTAAATTCTAGTTTGTGAGATGCTTTAATTTCCTTCCAAAAACAAAATTAGTTTGTGTCGAGTCAAAGAACTGTAAAACTTTGAGAAATCATGCTGACCTGAAAAATCAGAAAAATAATAGCTCCGTTCCCGTACTACAACGCGGGTGAACGCGTTCGCCCAAAACAGCCCAGAAAGCGTTCCCGTACTCAAAAAACTTGCAAATGAGACAAATGAGAGCAGAGATGAGATAGCAACTGTCTTCTTCTTCTTGCATGAAATAGCCCGCACTTTTTCTTCGGTTAAAAATTTTAAAAGTGTCAAACAATCAGCTGTTTTGCTTTTGTATTTGAATTTTTAGAAAAATAAGTGTTATTTAAAATGGAAAATGTATGAAAGACATTTGAAAATTAATTAATAGTATATTAGTTAATTTTTAACTACATTCTCCACAAGTTAATGACGAAATTGTCTGTTCAACTTCTGATGCTGTAGAAGCTTCTGCCATTTCTGAACAATGCAAATGGTGATTGTGAACCAGAAGATTCTACAAAAGTAGACAGGCGAACAATATAACAATTTTTATTTTATTAAATATCGCAGAAACTTGGTTTTTTGAATTTAGCTGTCGTTGCAATTTGACGTTTTGTTTCGTGCAAGAAAAGTGGTTTTGTGCGTTTCCGTACTTGTGCATTTTTGTGTATCAGAGAGAACATTTTTCGTTTACTCTCAGTTTACCAGACTTTGCCCAAAAAGTACGGGAACGTACCTAATATGATTACAAAAATTGCGTCAAATGGAAGCAGCTTTGCTAATCAGAAACACTCAGTGACGCGTTTCTAACATACTCTGAAATCAGCTTTTCTGATTTTACATGAGCGAAATGCACCCAATGATTTGCATATTTCTATCAAATTTTATTACTAAATCAAAATTAACAGGATATATCATAAGAGGATTCCCCTTCTGCGACTCTTCGTGGTGCCAACCCAAACTTAAAATGGAAATGAACTTTCTGCTTTGAAAATACTAAGTACATATTAGAAAATAATAAATAGTAAAAAGTAGTGGTAGAAAAAGTAGTAGAAAATAGTAGTTGGAAAAGTAGTGGAAAAAGGGTATGGTTATGTTGGTGCTGGCTGTTCGGCTAAGTGCCTGGTGATATTGGTGCTCGGTATTCGACGAACACAAAATATTTTCTTCCGTGCTCAGTCATGGTGGTTATATTCAGCTCGTTGCAGAGTTGCTTTTTGCCAAAATATACTCGTTTGTGTAACACTATTCGGCGTGCTCGGTGTACAATACACCGACCATATCGTGTTCGGTGTGAGAGTGAGCAAAGACTTTCTTTTTGTGTTCGGTGCAACAACAACTTCATGGTGTTCGCCGAGCAAAATCTGAACAAAACCACAGCCAAAGCAGAAAATAGTAATAGGACTATAGAATAGTAGTATAAAAATAGTAGCTTTGCCGCCTCTGGCATGAAAATAATCCTAAGATACGGTAGAGCCATGGCAGAAGAATTTAGAAGGTAGATGCATTTTGATAGTTTTAATACTATTCTTCTTTTCTCAACAGCGTTGTATTTTCATGGTTACATTTTTAAGTGAAAATGTATAAGAAAATAGTTTACATAGTATTGCATTTACATTGGGCGAATTAGTTGCTACTTTTTATATTATTTATTAACTCATAACATGTATAATTCATGTTGAAATTCTGGGCAAATTCATGCCCAGGCCTGATCTGTACTTACCACTTTGGAAAATTGAAACCCACTGAAAAGACAACATTGTCGTGCTCCCGTAAAATGTGCTCATCTTTGGTTGTGAGAGTATTAATGATGCGACAGGTTCGGTCGTAACTGCCCGTAAGGCAACGCTCGCCGGTTCTATCGAAGCAAATGTTCGTGAGAGGTAGAATATGTGATAGAGATTTATGTAAATAAAATTTTGTTTTTATTGGCTCTTGCAGTTTGCGCTGCAGTTTTAATATTGCTTGCTTCAGTGGTTTTAATGTAAATATGTCCGCTGGAGTTAATTCCGAGCATATTGTTGTTAATCTAAAAGTTGTATCATTACTGACTGTCGTACTCTGAATTTTTGGTTCAATTCGATCTGTTTCGCTGTTGGTGATGTTTCCGTCTAGTTGGCTGATATCGTTTCTGCTCAGTTTGAAATTATGCCGTTGCTCCGATAATATGCTCCGTGCAAGTTGATCTGCGTCTGTTCTGTAATAATGAAATTACGAAATAATGAAGGAAATATTGTGGAAAAATTACGAGACTTTAATATGGAAGTTCTGCATGAACATGAATCAAAATTTTGAGATCTTTTGTGTAATTGCCCCCGCAATTGATACATTGGGTCATTGTGAGTCTAGCGCCATAAATCGTTTTTCGATTGCGAACACTTCTCGTAAGCTGGATGTTCTAAAAAAATTATAGGTTTTTCGATAATAACCACTTTTTGTAGGGGAAACTTTTTGTAGTTGGTTTTACGTCAGTCGATAGATCTCATATACGAACCCGTTATTGTAGATCTTTCAGCTTGGGATTATACACAGGGGTTCAGTCTATCACACCGAGAGAATTTGGAAAAGTGTAAGTGCCTAAATCATCTTTTGTTTATTTTTGCAAAAATTTTCCACCTGCTTCGCTTGTTTCAATGTTATATTTCAGATCACCGAATTCAATATCTTTCTTTATTTTTGTAAAAATATTTCGCTGAGGCGCTTATTTCCATGCTATTTCCATTTACTATATGAGCATATTTTTCCCTTTGGTTTTTTATAGGTTTAACCTTTCGCTTTCATGCTGATGTCGAGAAAAACGGAAGAGTTTTTTATTTAAGAAAGCCAATTTGTAAAATAGCCTGAAATAAAGCTACATTTTCTTACACATGTAAATTTGGTTTCGTTTTACTTTACAAATTTTAATGAAAGAATCACAAAAACGGTCATAACGCCCACTGGGTGTTAGACCTTTTTCGGGGCGGTCACAGCGCCCAAAATTATTTTGGGCGTTATGGCCATTCCTAGGGCGTTATGGCCGTGGTCGTTATGCCCGGGCACCTTTTATTTACCTTTACCCAACAAGTACGGGAACAGACCTATTATGATGTTATATTCTTAAAAGCTAACTTTGTCTAAGTGTGTTTTTAAATTTTAGTCCCGTCTTGCCCTTTAAAAGTGCTTACCTTTTATCAATACTTAACAGATCAACGTGTTTTAAGATATCTTCCTCCTCATTGTCAGACACACGGTAGCCCAATGCAATACCTACAAGGCCATAGAAATGAAAATGAAATACTTGGAAAATTCTTGCACCTACTTACCTGGGGGATAATATCGCAAATATATTTTTCTTATACTCATTTTATGTGGTCAGTAAATTCTGAGTAGACTAAAACCTTTGTATTATTTAACAATATGTGATGATGTGTTTGTATCGAATACTAGTTGTTTGATCGATAAAATCCTATGAAAAAGTAGACACTATGAAACTTCTATATAACAGTTGCAACATTGATTTAGGATGAATATGAGATGCATCTACTTTTTAGTACAGCTACGCCGTAAAGCTTTTTACGCTTTCTTATGCTTTTAGTATACATTTATTAGTATTAAAAAGCTTATTTGTAAATAATATTGGGAAATTTTTTGATTGCATGAAGTTTAATCGTTTTCAGCTGACATCACATTGTATTTTTTAGTTGCAATCAAATCTAAATCTGGAGGGTTTTGAATTAAACAACGGGAGGAAAAAACACTTGGTAGCGCTTTTTTTTTGGGCGGGTTTTTATTAAAAGGGTTGATAAACCCGGAAAACGCGGAACCAATCACAAAAAAAAAACAGCTAACTTCAACTGCGAACAAAATTTATACTTGAAATTTTTTTTGGATTTTTTTAAAGGGGATCATAATGAGATCATATCAATCACAAATGAAAACAAAGGGCGGTCAAAATAATTCAAAACAGCTCGTGAAAGACTTAACCCAACGGAAATATTGGTTGCGTTCAGAAAACGGTCTCTGCTCAGCAACATGTTGAGCTGAAGTATCAGAAAAATAATACGCTCAATGAAATGACGACTGGTCAATATAATTTTTGTTGATCATAAAGTGATCAATTTGCGTTCATAAGACACACAGGTAGCAGTGTCAGAGCAGAGGCGTTTTCTGAACGTAACCATTAACATCACACAATTGCAAGAAAATGCTAATTTATCCTTCAAGAATAAGTGACAATACCAATTATTTAATATTGATTTATACTTAATTAAAACTAAAAGAGATAAAATATGCATGAATCGGCAGAAAATTGCTAAAAACTTTAACTCAAATTTAATTAATAATACTGATCAGTTTTTTTTTAGGAGATCGATCGATGTTTTTGTTTATTTTCTTATGTATTTATAACTATAATTTTAATAAAAAAATGTCTAAAAAACAGAAAAACGAAATATTTTTGAGTGTCTTTTAAGATCTTAGAACATAACCCTCCTTTTTTGCGCTGGTTCCTTGTATCGTTTAACACGATTTCGCTTAACACGGCAGCTTCCTGGAATGTAAGCCCGTGTTAAGCGAGGTCTACCTGTATATGTAAATAAGCTTTATTATAATAAGAAAGGAGCATAGGTAGAGAAAAGAATAAAACTAATAAATGCTTGAAAATGGTTCCTGGTCCGCAGTTCTACGCAACCTTGTACGGATGTCTCTAAAAAAAAACCTCTGGACCACATTTAGGTTTATATTTCGAATACACGCCCTTATCCTTTTTTTTAGTTCCTTTTTTTTGGCTTTTCAGTTATTTTAGTACGCTAATGATCTCCAATTTCCAAAAAAAAAGCCCTCGATAGGGCGGCACTGGGAAAAATTTGATGCATTCGTTTCTTTTGGTATAAATTCTATATTGTTATTATGTAAGAAGTCTTGAGTCTTTTTATCGTAAAAGGAGGATGTTTTATCTGACGAAAACACATAATTTCCATCACTATGATGTTGGTTCAAAAATGGTATCAAAATTTTTTTCAAACACTGGTTTTGATATACTTCCCGGTAGATTGCCAAACCATTTTCTTTGAACCAAGCTTTCGAAATACCTTTCTCAAAAATGACGATATGAAGCATGACTTCATGCTCAAATTTAAACTTATATTTCACGCTTAGATTACATGCCGAGGTAAAATCCGCGTGGTAAAATTTCTTGGCATTTGTGCTTTACTCAGCGGAAAGTAACTTTCGTCATCCAAAACATACAATTTTGTAGCATAATTTCGCACCATCCAGCGACATTACATTTTTATTATGAGTATTTGGTTTTCAGTGTACGCTGGTGCTGTAGACATTTAATATTTCTCAGCATTAATATTTCTAAGTATTTAATATTTCTAGGCATGTAATATTGAGCTTCTTCAAGCTTCTGCAGATGTAACTGTGGCTGCAGTTAAACTCAGCTGCTACATCTCGTTGGCTAAGTGTGTTCTTATTGTTCAATTTCCTTCGCTGGAGTTTGAGAGACTTTACTGTCATACTTGGCACATTTCCCGTTTCACTTCTAAACTCTAGAGAACTCTGTAAATTGTTGAAACTGGTACTCCTTCTTTTTTAAAATGATCTACAGTAACTTTTTCCCACGATCTTTATTATTTTTAAAAAATTATACGATGCGACAGCGAAGGAGTTCTTGTTTCGAAGCCATTATTCAAACAATTAAATTTTTGTAATCAAAAATTTGTATAATATCAAAAAGAACGATTTCTATAGAAACTATGAAGGTCAAAACTAACTTTAAACTAATTCCAATTTATAGTTTTAAATTTACAGGGTTTCAAAGTTATTCGCATTTTCTTTTCATCACCCGTTAGTAGTTAGATTTTTGATATTTTGGACAGACAACGCCCGTTTCGGATCCATGCAACTAATCACCTATTGCTTTTAGAAAATTTTGCTCAATACGTTTTTAACAGATTTTTATTCAATCTTTTGAAAAAAGACAAATTTAATTAAAAAAATCCAAAATTTGTGCAATTTTGACCCGATCAATTTTAAAAGTGGGTTCATGTGAGATGAAATTTTTCTCAATAAATAGCTGTGTTTTATTCGCCACTTGCTTCTTGTTATGTTTAACTAGCAGCGATAATTGTATGGGAAAACAACAAAGCGGCAGGGATAACACGTATAATTATAGCTGTTATGTATACTCAACAGCGTGACAGTTTGGCAAAAAACAGAAAAGGAAAATATTTGAAATGTCTGGCGGTGAAAAGAAGTTAAAATCATCGTTAAATATTCTTATAAAGAGTAAAAACTAAAAACAATACAATGTTTCAGTTCTAGCTGCTGAGCAGTTTCATTGTGAATAATATTATAACGAAAAAGAGACTGACAAATAAAACACAGCTAATATTTGTTATCTTTGAAGTGTTGCATACTCGTAGCAACGCAAATATTGAAAAAAAATAATATATGGCATATAATAAATATCTGCTGTTCTTTTATAGAAAAAATAAACTAAAAAACGCGATTTTGACCAAATTTTCGTCTAGAAGTGTTTCAAAATAGACGGAAATGGCAAATAAATACAATATACCAATTGATTTAGAAAGCGTTACGAGCTGGAGTGTATGGCGAATGAGCATCGTGGAGAAAGGGAAAACAAGTGATAGAGATAGCTATATAGAATGGGCAAGAAACAGCGTACCCAGAGATGTGTATAGCAATTTAAACCATGATCTCTAGAAGGACAAAAATATGGCGTTGATATAATTCAAATGATTTTTAAGACGTATGGGAAGCTTTTTTTTATGTTTATTCTTTATTTATTGCATTCGAATTATAACAACGAAAAAGAACAAACGCTGAAATGATCAGTGAGTAAAAGAGAGAGAGAGAGTAGGTACGTGAAAGAGTAAATACATGAGCGCCATGTACAGAACGCAGTTTTTCTATTTCTTTTATTCCACTCTTCTCGCATATATGATCTTCATATTAATGAACGCACTGAATCTGAATTTGCATGTACTTTGTTATTGTATTTGGGTGTACCTTCTTACCTGTTTCTATCTGCGTTAACAGCAACATATACGAAAATCACATCTCATTATAATGTGCACATCTAGAGCACAGTATCTTTCCAACCACATAACTTTTATTCGCATATGTTGACGTTAAGGCAGGTACGTGGCCATAACCCCCAAATTAGAGATGAAACCATTCTCGCATTTGCAAGCAAATCTGAGAGGTGGCCGAAGTCATTGGAAACAAAATTGTACGAAAACTTGTGATTGACAAATACAAAACCAGTGTCTTGCCTACAAATTCGACTTGCCGACAAGAAAGCTTATCGTATAGAAAAAGGGACTAGGATATATAAAATTTTTAGCAGATTTATTTAAAAGTAAACCCGAAAGGTAGAGAGTGGTTAACTATTATAAACAAAATGGCAGTTTTAAACACAAAGTGAACCGAAAGCGACAATTTGAGCCAAAAATTACTATTCAAAACAAACAGTCCTTTCATATCTGAGCAAAATAGATGTGTGCAGTAAACACATTAGCATTCGTTTTTATTTTTGGTAAAGTCGGCCAAAGATTTTTTTTGTGAATTTTACTAAATTTGTGGTAGTAATTTTAGTCTGTTTGCTCCAAAAATTTGCCTTAATTGGAAATGCTTCTGCAATTTTCCAGTCATTCATTCATTTAAACCCCACATTTTCATGTTTCCGCTTTTTATCCTTTCACTTCGTTTTGTTTCTGCTATTGAAATTGAAAATAGCATCGACTGGCACACAAACACGAATTGTGGAGGAATAGAAAAACAGAAACACGAAATTGTGTCACCATTCAAGATTTTTTAGTTTGAGCAGCAAG
This sequence comes from Toxonevra muliebris, assembly GCA_963691655.1. Taxonomy (NCBI): domain Eukaryota; kingdom Metazoa; phylum Arthropoda; class Insecta; order Diptera; family Pallopteridae; genus Toxonevra; species Toxonevra muliebris. Next base: position 675,314 of record OY829327.1, on the reverse strand, counting down.
CATAATAACACTTCATGCCACTTCGTTTTTTTCTATTAAAACTTTATATTTATATATGGAAATGCATTGGTATTGAAATTACTCTAATTGAAAAAAAAAATCATACAAATAAACAAGATTTCCCTTCCCTTTTGTGGATTGATGGCGTTGACATTGCAATTCGTTATGAAGTGGACACTTCAGTTAAATTGGAGATTTTGTAGGTAATGATTCCTCATAATTTCCTTTTTGGTATAAACGCAACCGAAGCAGCCGACCTCAACTTCAACAACGAACACATAGAATTTTATGAACTTGCTTGGAAAAAAAATCTGAGATGGCTGCCGCCTCAACGACGCCCCAATAGATGCTATTCAAATTCTCTCAACTTCTCTTGTGAGAGAGGAAACATTGCCATATTTCTCACAAAAAAGCCTAGTGCTGCCAAAATTAAGTATGAAAATATTTGTATTTTTTCGAATTTCGCTTCGTTTCTTGTTGCAGAATGTTGAATTTCCCTTTTATTTTTTCACAATTGACAACATAAATAGAAAATAAAATGAGTTGTAAAAACAATAATCAAATACTTCTATAGTTTTAGGCTTATTTAGTCAATTGGTTATTGATGCAAATAAAAACTCTTATTCCATCTGTTTACCCAACGTTTCGCTTAATTTTTAAGCATCATCAGTGGCTTCTATTTTATTTTTAAGAAAAACATAATAATTAATTTTTATTCAAACATATACAGGGTGACAATCGTAAAGTGACGCACACATTTCAGCAGTTATTTTCAAAAGGACGTACTTCCATTAAGTACAATTAAGTGTTGTTACATTGCTGAATATATAAGCATTCATTTGAACCCCACCTCATTCAATACAACCTCCTTTAGCCTGCACACATGCCTTCAATCGATCCGGAAATCGTAGGACTGTTCGCCGCAGGACTTCCTGATCAATTTCAGTCCAGGCTTTTTCTAATGAATTTTTCAGCGACTCCAGACTGTGGTGTTGAGATGCACAAGCCTTACTCTCTAAAATACTCCAATTAGAGTAGTCCATTGGATTCAAGTCTGGGGAGTATGGTGGCCATTCTTGAGATGTTATGAATTCAGAAAAATTGTCTTTTATCCATGTTTGCGTTAATTTTGCCATGTGGGAAGGTGCAGAATCTCGCTGGAAAGTCCAGTTTTCATTTCCAAATGTATCTTGGGCCCAGGGAAGAACATGTTCATTTAAAATGCACCGATAAACCACCTGGTCAATTTGAACACCCTCTTCAACGAATATTAGAGGGGTTCTGGCATTACCGGAAACTCCAGCCCATACCATAACGGAAGCTGGCTTTTGAACTCGGCCAACAGTCCTATTTTGTTGCGATGATGATGTTAGCCACATTCGGTCATTTTGCGCATTGAAATGTTGTTCAACCGTGAAAATTTTTTCATCTGTAAACAAGATATTTTCAACATTTTTTAACACGGAAGAGCGTAGCAAGGCCTTGCATCTTTGCAGTCGCAAATCTTTCTTTTTTGTGTCAGATCTTGAGCTTTTCGGAGCTTGTACGGCTTAAGATTAAGCTTTGATTTTGCAATGATTCGCACTGTTTCACGGTTTACTTCCACTTCCTTAGCGATTTTTCTCATTGAGCGACTTGGATTTCGCTTGATTCGTTTACGAATTTTTTCTGTTAAACCAGTAGTGGCAACTGTTGAAAATTTTCCCCGGTCTCTATCTCCAAAACCCCCAGTTTCATTATATCGAATAATAGCTCGGTCTACCGTACGACTTGACAAATTTAAAGCCTTTGCAATTTGACGGCTACTATAATTTGCCAAATGAAATTTCATAATTTCACGACGAATATTTTCCTTGTCCATTTTTATGGAAATTTCAAAATGTAATAACAAAAATTCAAATGAAATTAAAAGCAAAGCCAATGATGAATGAATTTGCTTTTTAAATTAAAGTAACGGTAAATGGCAAAGCTTGCTGCAGAGTATTAAACTTGCGTCACTTTACAATTGTCACCCTGTACACTTTGTAAACATTTAAACATTCATAACACACTTACTGAAAGGACTAGAAAATCGTTTTTAAAAAACAAAAAACAAAATTTTAAAGATACTTAAAACTAGTATCACAGCGCTTTTTTGTTGTTACGACCGTCAAGTTTGAAAATTTCGTCTATTGTAAGCATAAAGCATACGAAGCGCTGATGTCGTCTGTGTCTTCTTTCATATCCATTGCTTCGTCCCCCTTCAGTTGTATTCGTAGACTTTCAAGTGTGTATCTGGTTCGTTCTGTGAGAATAATAAGCAGAGAAAGGCCTATTATGCTGTAAACACAACCAAAGCAGCCGGCCTCTAACCACTTACTCCTTCTGCGAGAATAAACACAATAAGAGCGTCAACCTCTAGCGTCAAGAATATGTAAAAGAAAAACAAAACAAAAGCAGTTGGATTTGATTATTGTTTTAACAGCTCAGTTTTTTTTTTTATTTACGTTATCAATTATCAAAAAATAAAAGGGAAACTTCAATATTCTGTAATTTGAAAAAATTGTTGTATAAATTAAAATTATTTACATCGTTTTTTTGTGCAAAAATCATCAAAAGAATGAAGAAACTAAAAGAAAACTCGAAAAAAATACATATATTTTCGTACTATAACTTGGCAGCTTTTTGAAAAATATGGCAATGTTTCCCCTCTTACAAGAGAAAAAACACTGTGAAGTTGAGAAAATTTGAATAGAATCTAGTGTAGCGTCGTTGAGGCGGCAGCTAGCCTCAGAAATTTGTTCCCATAAAAATTCATAAAATTGTGCGTGTTTGTTGTTGAAGCTGAGGCCGGCTGCTTTGGTTGTGTTTATACCATTATTCTCGCATTCTCTAAATTAGCTTTGTGTCCATTTGTAGTCATGTGCAGAGTTGCCACGGCCTAAAAAATTTTGTAATCAAATCCATTTAAAAAAGCCAACAATTTAACAAAAAAGTAAACAAATGTTTAAAATTTATATTTATAAGGGGTGGTCAAATTTTTTCGAGACATCGGCTACCCCCTAGAAAGATAGTATGGTATATTTGATCCAGATCAACTTAGCCGAAGAGTGTACGACAAAAAAATCAACTTGAGTCCCCCGATTTTTCAATATCAATTTGTAATATTTTACAGAAAAAAGCCAAAAGCCTACAAAAACAACGAGTTTTAAGAAAATTTTGTATGGTGGCGCCCTTTAGAATCAATTATAAAAGCAAACTAATGCAATATTTGGATTTCTCGACCCGAAAACCCGTTATATTGATTTCAATGCCATAAAGATAGCTGAAAAAATATATTTTTCGATATAAAAAAACACATAAAGTAACTAAACTATGATTTCAAAAGAAAAATCAGTGGACTCAAGAATTCCACAATTTGTAGCTGCTTAACTAAGAACTTTTTATCAATAAACGTAATCGTACGCAGAGACGGTAATTTTGGTACTACTTACATTTTCTACAGCAAAAGGAAAAGCTAGATACTTGTAGGTTGGCGCCAGTATGCATGAACATAATTAGTGATACCCATTCTTATCGAATGAAAAAAAAAAAAACGAAATAAAGTAAGTAAAAAAAAATTATATCATGCCAAAAGTAAACAAAATAAGCAAAAAGTACACGTGTGCACAACCGTAAAAAAAGTAAGCAAATTTCCTTACAAATAAGCAAAACGGCAAAAAGTAAGTTGTATTAAAAATGGAATAGACGAAATGTGGTTTGAAGAATTGACTAAATTTATATTCATGTTAATGAGCTCATAACTCAGCTAATGCTGGAAGAAAATTTTTTAACTTTAGTTTAATATAAAAAAAAAACAAATAAGGAATAAATTAGAATTCAATAATGTTATATAATAAACTGACAAAAAGTTTTTAGTAAAGTTATTTATTCTATATGAAAAAAATGGTACATTTTTCCCCCAGTTGGTACATCTTTTTGTAAATATTGGTACAAAATAAAATGAGTAAGTGTCACTAATGTAATGCCCGTTTTCTTGTTCCAACATAAATTTTGCTGCAAGTTTCAGTTTCGTTGCCTTTGCATCCAATTTCGTTAACCACGTTGTTTTGTTGTTGTTTTTCTAGCGGTGTTTTTACTCTAGTGAAAATTGTTGCTAGAGTGGCGTTTGATTTGTACGCCTGTACTGTATTTTCTTTTGTTGCTTTAATATCTTTGTTGAAGTTGCCTGTTAATCTCGGGATGTATGTGACGCTAAAGAAGCGTTGATTTTCGCTTTTTTGTTTCTGCGATCTTGTTACTAGGTCCATTTCTCGTAGTTTTGCTTGTATTAGGTTGTGAGTTAATTTTTGTGGGTAGTCATTTGTTTCTAAAATTCGGTGTATTTGGCAACGTTGGTTTTTTTAAATTGTTTGCCGCTTAGAGTTAGAATTTCGTATATGAGATTTTTTGCTGTGTTGACTTTGTACTTATGTGGTTGTGCACAAACCACTTTTGTTTTGTTTTTCTTTTACATATTTTTGACCTTAGAGTTTGACCTCTTATTGTATTTATTCTCTTAGAAGTCAGCGGTTGGAGGTCGGCTGCTTTGGTTATGTTTATACCGTATAGTGTACGTGTGACAGCATTACGTCGTCAGCGAATGTGAGCCTATTCACATGTGAATAGGCAAACAAAAATTGACCCACACTACTATAGAATGAAAATAAAAAAGAGCGCAATTAAAATAATTATCAACTTGATAAAAATTGCAATAACTGGTAGCCGTTTTTGGAACTTGTCAGTCTTAGTAGTGATTATTGATTTCTTAATCACAGTGAATAAATCCCCCGACAACGAAATAACTAGTCATGACTAAAATTTTAGTGCTTCCATACATAACCACTAAAGCATGTTGAAAAGTTTTCACTCATTGAGAGAACGATTCGTGAAACGTTCGGTTTATTTCCGTTCCTTGTCTTTGAACATTAACTCACATATCCAACGAATTTTTACTGAAGTAAGTCTCAATTTATTTGGAGTGTGTTTATGTTTTCCTAATTTAGAAATATACTCGCTTGTTAATGTAATTTAGTGTTCAACTATTTTTGGCATTCTTCAAAGCCAAATTGATATAAGCTAAAAGAGAGACAGGGAAGCACGTAAAAGTTAATGAATCGGAAACTGTGCCCAATCACAGAGTCCTAAAAATAAAATAAAATTAATATTACGCAAAACACTTGATTGAGTAAACGGATACAGTTCTGTAAAGATATATATTTACATTTAGATATATATTTGTAAAGTTAAGCTCACGATTGCATCTGCAAATGTTGTCTGCGACTTGAATAAAAATAACGCGGCAGCGACCAACTGATTTTAATTCTACCGAATAGAGTGGTGGTAATCGCGATCGGTGATGTGTAAACATCAGTGTTTAACTATGTATATACTTTTCACTGATATTTATTTTCTTGTTTCATTTAGTTATTTATTTACTTAGTCTATGAGTATAAAGTGCTTACAGACTAATTAAAGGAGGTTTAAAGGCAAAACATTAAAATTTTTAGAAGTAATTTAGGATAATTCAGAAACTTTTTACGTATTTACTTACATGTTCAAATTTACTTCTTTTTCGCGGTTGTTAAATTAAACTTCTAACGTCATGCGATGTAGAAAGATGCAAATTTGACAGATGGGCAAATCCAGCGTTACTTACGTTTCAGCATTCGGTATAAAACGATTTTTTTCACCAGTAATTATCAACTATTTCAAAAATCGGGTAACACAGTCGTATGTGTCTTATGCTCTTGTTCATGAATAAGCATAAACATATTTTCAATTATTAATGTGCTCTGAGCAAATAACTTATATTCGCACCGTTACTTACGTTTCCGCACAAAACATCTATTTTGAGTACTTAGATATGTGAAATTCTGCGAATTGGTCACTGAAAATTAAAGAAGATAATTTTTTCCAAATAGATTTATTTATAGAAGTTCATAAAAAATTTGACAGTTTTGCTTAAATTAGTAAATTTTTTTAATACGTATTTGATTTGCCTGATTAGCGTTACTTACGTTTCATTGCAGTATTACTTATGTTTCAAGTTGTGTATCTCTGGTCTACAAATGAAAACTTTTAGGAATGAGATAGATAAAAGGGGGTTACTGAGTTTGAATCCGTGGTCTAATACACTGTTCTAGATTGGGATTATTTTTAGGGAGCACACAATCTTGAAGTAATCTAACATATAAAAAAGTAAAAGTGAAATTCGTTTGTTTAACAAAAGAAATTTAGATTTTTAAATCAATTTTTGATTATTTATTTTTTTGTTCCTAGCTTTGCACAGTGTATGTCGAATTCAGCGACCGCCTTTTAGCTCAAGTATACTTGACTTGCACTACCAATTTCATTTGGGTGGTATTTAGGGATTATTAAATGAAGGTTTGAATTAAACAATAAAATGCAATCATTTAATATATTTTATTTAAAAAAAAAAACAGTTTAATTCGTTGCAAAGTAAAGTAAAACAGCTTTTGTTATGATAGAGTAATAATTATTTGAAAGATATAGTAAAAGTAATAAATGCTATGTGGTGAATAATCAAATCTTTAAATACAATGCTAAAAAATAAAATTTTAATTCATTCTTGAGCAAAGAACTTCCAAGTGGCTTATTCGCAACGAGTCATTCGATAAGAATATCTGCATCTACACGGACAGCCAAGCAGCAATCAAGTCCCTTGCCGGTGTTTTCACTACATCAAAGCTTGTTCTCGACTGCCGATCTTCACTCAACATTTTGTCGAGTCACTCTCAGGTCTACCTATATTGGGTGCCTGGACATATGGATATTTCAGGTAACTGCAATGCCGACGAGTTAGCAAAACAGGGCTCCCAACTTACAGATATATCACCTTCCTGCACAATTGGTGTCCCTCTTACGTCTATTAAATTAGCCATTAAGCAAAACTACTTTGAGAAAGCAAAAAGATCCTGGGTAGCGGAGCATACCTGTGGTATTACCAGGCTAACATGGACCACTATGGACAATAGACGAACTAGACAGCTACTCAACCTTAGCAGAAAGTCCATGAGCATTACGACTTCGGTGCTCACGGGACACTGCATAATGGGGAGACATGCTGCAAGACTTGGACTGCCATTCAATGACTTCTGTCGGGGCTGCGGCTCTGAGGAGGAGGAAGAAACAGTCCTCCATTTCATGTGCGAATGCCCATCCCTGGCCAGGAGGAGACTAAAACTATCCGAGCTATCATCCGTAAATATTAAGGACATAGCCAGATTCATTATGGAATCCTCATGGTTCTCCAATCCGTAAATGGGGGAGTCGCGCCGTACTGTGGTATCACAATGAGCCTAAATGTGCTTAAGTGTGCTTTCAAGCAGAAGGCTGCCACTAAAACCTAACCTAACCCGAGCAAAGAGATTAATGAAGACTATTTTTCTCCCTATATACCTTATCGCATTCCATATTTAACTTTATTTTATTCTCTATAACGCCTCATACGATGCTTTGAAGTAAGTTTTTAGTCATTTGTGGACAGTTTTTGTCTATTTCTGCTACCACACTCAAAAAAAATTAAAAAAAAAAGTTATGTTACTTAAGTTTCATTTTTAAATTAGAATTTTTTTCTACAAATACTAGAATTTTTGAATCCAAAATGGAATAGATCAATATAACTTCAAATTTTAAAAGAAAATCTAAGATTTGGTTTTATTTGATAAACTACTTTTAAACAACTTTTTGTATATTTCGCGTTACTTACGTTTCACGCTTAAAAAATTTTTAAATTTATTTTTTGCACCGAAACCAAATATTTAACACACTAAAATTTATGCACCCTTTGAATCTTTTTCTCGCTTTTTTTTACTAGTAAACTGCGCTTGCGAGTAGCGACACAAATCTAATTGTTTTCCTACTTTGAAATTGGCAGCATTTTCAAACTATTCTATGATTCCAAACATTGTTTACAAAAGCAAATAAGATTATAGGGTTTCTTTGATTTTATTTTTTTAAATCGAATTTGTTCATTAAATATGGTTTATTGTCTTTCATGTTAACGTATTTTATACCTTTTATTTTGATATTTTTATTTTTACTTTTGGTTTCACTTTTCTGGGATTTATCCAGATGTTTTATTGTATAAAAGTATTGTTTTTTATTATTAAAAAATGACCCTAGAAGTGTGCAGTGTTTTTATTATTTTGATATTTATGAAATGCGGACTTTTGGCTTAAAAAGATTCGACGGAGGACGGGATTCGACGAACACTAAACATTTTCTCCCGTGCTCGGTCAAAGTGGTTACATTCAGCTCGTTGCAGAGTTGCTTTTTGTCAAAATATACTCGCTTGTGTAACACTACTTTGTGTGTAATGATACTGTTTTGTATCTACTCATTGCCACCCTGAATACTCGGCGTGATCGGTGGACAATACACCGAGCATATCGTGTTCGGTGTGAGAGTGAGTACAGACTCTCTCTTTGTGTTCGGTGCAACAACAATTTCATGGTGTTCACTGAGCATACTTGCAATATAACCACAGCCTAACACGCATTTTTCAAATTTTACAGGAGAAAGAAAAAAAATGTTTGTGTTTGGAGTACTGCTTCGAGAATTTGGGAATTTAAACTAAAAGAAAAGATCGCAAGTTTTCGGTGTACGTCTCTAAAATTTTCGGTACAGGACACGCTTTATCATAATCCATCACAAACTCATAATTGAAAAATTGACAAATTAAGGCAGCGATGTATGCCTTTACAAGCATTTCCTTTGTATGAGAGGTGCATACTTGCCCAAAAACTTCCACATACTGCCCAATAACTACTACTAACCATCCGCCGTCACACACAAACTGCCAGTGTGTTTTTGCTATGGCTTCTCAGGTATACAATTTAAAACATTTCCTTTGCATTGGAGGTGTCACGTATATTTTATTTATTCCATTCATTTTTTTCTAGCATTTTCCATTGGTAATCAAAGCTCTCTTACCACAAGTAATTTATAAAACCGAGGTGGAACAGTCACTAACTCAAGTGTACCCGTACTTTACCCATCAAATTCCAAAGACAAATCATTATCATTCCAAGTCTTAGTACTGTACTGCAAATAGTTTCTAAGATATACAATAATGAAAATTCAGGCTATTTTGAAAGTTCCTCGCTCACATTTTCAATCCCACCCACATTTTTTTCGTGGCGTGGTTTTGTCTGGAAATATATATAAAAGCATTAGAGTTGTACGGAGAAGTTCACACTTATCCATATTTTTTCATTTATCCATTGACAAATAACATTTTTTAGAGATGTCCCACAAATGAATACTGAGATATTCTACATGTCCACTTTTTCAATTTAGCAGACCTTTTTCCTGCAGTATTACATTGCCAATAAACATCCTTGTACTTAGATTTACCCAAAATTATCTGAGTTACTGATGGGCATATAATTTTTTTGCACCACACCTATAAAAAAAAATTAATATTGAAAAAAAAAAAGAATTATTTGGTCCGCTTTAACTGGAATATGAACACACTATTCCACAAGTCTTTCCAACATCCACTACTTTACCTTCCCTTGTAACCAACTCATCCACACACCACTATGAATAATTGATTACTAAGGAATTGAAAACATTAAAGTACCAATTACAATGGAGATGGAATTTAATTCCAAATGGAATCATTACTACCCAACTCTGCTTTCTATACATAATTTTAATGTACCTCTTGTAGTTTAAGCAGCAAATAAAGGAACTATTTGAAATTATTTTTTACGAATTACGAATAAATGAAATAACTTCTTTTTTTTTTTTTTTAAAGAACCTCTCAAAATGTTTTTCTGGCTGTAGCACTGGTTGCAATGACCTTCTTAAAGTGTAGTGTGATTTTATGGTTCAAATAGCGAGCTTTTGGGCATAAGATATAAAAACACAGCGAGCTATATTGTAGATGTTTACACATCAAAATGTTTTGTTCCTCTATTATTCTTTCCTTGATTCATTTTGAGCGCTCTTTTTTTTAAGTTCTGCTTTTACAATCGCCACTCATGGTAACGCTAGTCATGCGTAGAATAAGTATAGCGTATATTATAAATCACTGCTTTATTAAATTTTACTGAAGCGATATTGCAGTGTGTATTTGTGTATGAATTTCTAGATGAAATTAGCCGAGGTGAGGTCAGTTTGAGTTATCAGCTTCGACACACGTTCTTATTATTCTTTTCTAAGTGATAAAGTTGTTTCTATGTACTAGTAGGCAATCTAAATGCAGCAGTCGCGTGGTGTTTTTCCATAGTTTGCGGTCACTTAAGTACAATACACTGATTTTTACTGCTATCAGGTTAACAACATAATCGAACAGAAAAAATTTTGTATATTTGAACGAGTATACTGAGAAACAGTAAAATAAATTCATAACAATCTGGATCATGACCTTTCGCAGATCCTGAGCCATTTTAGTCATCCGTTCTCTAATTATTACGCATAACAGCGTATGAACATAATATTCGTTCAAATTAAGTATGCACATACATATGGTATATACAGTGTCGGACAAAACTAAAGCACGAACTCTTCCTTGTCAACATTTAGTTCAATAAAATTTAAAAATATGCAATTATGCACATATTTTTTTTTTGTTTTATAAATTTAGTATAATTATGCACTTGTTGAAACAAAATAACATTAAAAACTGGGTAATGTTTTTCTTTTTTTTTACTAAGATTGCGCAATATGCCTAATCTTTTTCGCTTACTGTAACAATCAATTGTTAAAAATAAGTAACAACAACAACCATCTTTAAACTAGAAACCCATTATTTTGGGAAAACAAAATGCAGGTTTTAAAACAAATTGGATGCGTATACAAGTTGCTGGTGTCACAGTCACCGTTCGCATTTAAAAATTTTGTTTCCCAAAATGGCTCGAAATAAGTATTCTGCACAATTTAGAGAAAATATTCTAAGTGGATTTAATAAAGCTGGATCAGTGATACGCATTGTAAGAAAATGTTGTATTCGCTATTGTGTTAATTCCCGAGCTATAAGCCGTTTTCGCGCTTCCCATTTTTTTATACTAAATATGGTGGTGTCAGACCGCGGAGCACAACCAAACGTGAGGATCAGGCCATCTTTCGAATTATAAAAAAGATCCTTTTATATCGTGGAAATAAATTGCGTTTAAACATTTCACACAAGTTTATCCAACGACGAGCTGTGGAGTGCAGCTTAGCAACATACCAAAGCGTGCAAAAGCCATTTATTTTTCGAAAGAATCGGCAGGCAAGGCTCGAATTTGTATCCGCGCACTTTAGCTGGGCTACTGCCAAATGAAAGACCGTGATTTTTACTGATTAATCTATATTTAACATAAAAGGTTGCGACGGATTGAAGCTAGTGTGCTGACCAAAAGGGCAACGATGAAATCCGTGTTATTTGAAAAGCGCCGTATGATACGAGGGAGTCAACGTAATGGTCTGGTGAATTTTTCCGGCCATGGAATCGGTCCAATTCATTCATTCGTAAATTATCTTATACGGCGGAAGATCTGCTGTTAAAGCAGGTTTGCCAGCACGATGAAGATCCCAGCACGGTGTGTAAAAGAGTGGTTTGTTGCCAATAAGATCGGAATTTGATAGAGGACCACCCATTCACCCAATCTCAATCTCAAAAAATATATAGGGAATTATTGATCTGTAAATTCTGCGCATAAATGATAAAAACAATGATCCCATTTTCTACCTATCGGGGATTGCATAGAAAAACACTTCTGCAGACGTTTTGAGCAATTTTATTGAGCTCTTGCCCCGAAAATGTGCAACAGCTCTGGAAAATAATGGATACGCTACAAAATATTGGACAAATCGAACTTTTCCATTAATATATTCCATATGTGCTTTAGTTTTGTCGCGCCAGTTTTATGCGTTTTGCTACTTTTGAGTTAATATTTTTATTTTGTTTGAAAAATAATATTATATTTCTTATATTTTATTACAACGAGTCTATATTCTTACTATATTCATAAAGAAAATTTCAGTCCAAGCAAGTTTTACAATATTACTGAACAAAATGCAAACAGGGAAGAATCCGTGCTTTAGTTTTGTCCGACACTGTATATGTATATCGTGTCATAATCGTCCTCTTATTTGTTGCAATTTTAATAGGAAATCGATTGTATTCTTTGTAGTAGAACCCGGAGTATTGCTAACAATGGGCGTTTATAATTAATGGTTAGGCCTCGATATATCTTTTGTGAAGCGGTTAGCCATAAAAAAGTTGTAACTTCTTTTTAAATAAGACAAAAGAGGAACGAAAGAAAATGTGTAAATTTTATCCATTGTCCGTTCATTACTTTTTCATTTGCTATAGGTTCTGAGGAGCTTTGTTTGCCTATGGATACTCAAAAGATCCTATGAGGGTGAGTGAACGCAATAACGTAGCGCATAGCATCAATGCTCCAGTCTAATAGTCGGAACAATGCTCGTCGTTCAATCTGAAAATAACTTCAGTTAGCAGGTAAACTGTTTGTCAAGCGAAATTCAGCGCAATATTATTATTAGCATACTGCTACCACAGTATGTATGAATAAACATGATAATGTGGAATATGGTTATAGATACGCTTCTACACACACTTGAGCTGGTATAATCAGATGCAGCAGCCTATTCATATTCTTCAAATGCGACAGCCAATGTGTCAGTTTCGATGACTGATATCCTTGTGTGCTTGCACATACATATATATGTATGTACATTCGCGGATCCTAAGGGGAGGGCGAGATTTGGTATAAACCCTTGCTGATGAAAACCACATACATTTTGATCGTTGACTACTAAACAAAAAAAAAATGTTTAGGGACGAAAAAATTAAAACTCCATCCCCCCTTAGGAAATGTCTCGATCCGCTAGTGTGTATGTATGTACTTATATACAATATCTATATAATATAGGTAGATTCATTCAACTCGACACTAATGGCAAACGCTTTTGATTACCACAGCGTGAAATTTTATTGATTGCAAACACGGATGGGGATTTGGATAAATTGACATGTATACCATAAATAAAAGTGAATACTGAAAAATAAGCGAAGAGAAGTGAAATTTTATATGAAGTATGAGCACTTTATAATTGTGCACATTTGTATGCATAGGCTAAAGCGTTTCGTTTTTTTGGGTTATTTGAATCTACGGGGAATAATATTGTCAGACAAAGTTTTTCCCTTGTATTTTGGCCCGATAAATTCGAGAATGCTACGAATTTTTTTTAAATTTGGACCTTAGGGTCATGAAGTACTATTCTTACGCTTCGATTCTATTTATGTCGATTTTAAGATTCACCATACAAAACACATTTTTCGCCATGAAGTCAGAAAATGCATATGATATTCATATAATATGCAATCATTGGACCTTAAATTAGTTGAAATGTAAAGTGAGCTTGGCATTTTATATGTACATATATATATTGATTGATGTAAAAATATCAAATTTGCACTAAATAACTAGTGTTGTGTCTTTGATGAATTGTCAAAACAGAATGAATGAATTTTATATAATATAATAGTCTGTATATTTTGATTCACACTGTTATGATTATTCAGAAATAGCAGAAGCTCCTACAACATCAGAAGTTGAACAGGCACTTGCGTCATTAATCGGTAGAAAACGTTGTTAAAAAGTTAACATATATACAATTAATAGATTTTCAAATATCATTGAAACATTTTCCATTTTAAATAACACATATTTTTCTAAAAATTCTTTATTTATTTATTAATTTCAAATTTTTGATAAATTTTCACAAAAGCAAAACAGCTGATAAGCACAAACATATGATTGTTTGACCTCTTTACCATTTTTACCCGAAGAAAAAGTGCGGGCTGTTTCGTGCAAGAAGGAAAAAACAATTACTCTTTCAACTGCGCTCTCATTTGCTTTTTTTTTGAGTACGGGAACGCTTTTGGGCTGTTTTGGGTAAATTCGTGCACCCGCGGTAAAGTACGGGAACGGACCTAATAAACTAAAATCCACTAAAAAAGTGAATGCAAAGCATAATAAAAAATTGAACCCTTTTATGCCCCAATTTTAATAGTGATTGGTAGGAAGAGTTTATGCAGATACTTTTTTGATACCTCTGCATATGCTTCTTTGTCTTTTATGACAGGTTAAAAAACATGGTTGTGGAGCTGTAGATAATCACTGGATAACCCTTTTTCTCTATTTTTTCTTTTTTTCATATTCTTCTATCTTTTATAAATACATTAAAAATTTCAGTTTAGTAATAGTTTAAAGCACTTTAAAAATAGTACAACAGATTTGAGGAAAAAAGTTTGGACTTTGGTTTTTGACTTGACGTCAAATATAAAAAATGAAAAAAAAAAATGCCATGAGCAAGAAATTTCGAATTTTATGAATGAATGAATACCTATCATTTAACGATTTGGGAGCTTAAATTGTGTTAATTTAGAAATGGGCGCAGTCGGCAAAAAACAAAAAAACAATAAATATTTAACAAAAACGGCAAAAAAAATATAGTTTTTGGTCCTTATTACCTAACCTGATATATGACGGGAATTCTGACTTCGGATTCGCAATCCGTGGTTATGATCCGTACCTAGTCGAACTGTCCAGATAAATTTTTTTTTTGTTTTTTTGAATTCTGGCCGAATTTTCGGATTCAGCGAGCCAAAATTTATAGAAAACGAGCCACTTTATTATAGGCATATTTACATATGTATATGTACTATGCATATATTTGTATATACTCGTATCAGGGTTGGGAAGTGGGTCGAGTAAAATGGTATTGAATTGTGCGAAAAAAAAAGATTTTTTGCCTAATAAGTACTTAAATTATAAACTACCAAGAGCAGACAATTTTAATGTATTTTATTGACATAGTTTATTTAGTTTAACAATAAATTGTTTTCATTTAAACAAATGTAATTAATAAATAATTAAATTAACAGTTAGCTTGACGCTTTCACAAGGTTTTAAAACTATTAAGCATGATGAAATAATTCACACACACGGCAAATTGGTGAAGATATTTTTTTAATTTTTAAAAAAGAAAAAATTCATACATCTAATGCTAATGCTTTTACGTTTATTTATATCGTATGAAAAAAAATATTTATATTTTTCTCCATAAATAAAAATGTACTGTAAAAACAATAAGACAACAAGTAAATGAAAAATATTTGAAATTTTTTTTATGATGCAGTTTTGTAAACTATTTTGTATGCGAATTTACTAAGAAATGGCCATCACGAAAATCTGATCCAAATCCATTCACATCAGCTGCAGCTAGTGTTGATATTTTATTTTAATAAAAAGGTTTCAATATACATTATGTTCTGCATACTGTCAATACTGTACTCCTATAGTTTCATATATTGGAATATTGCAATATTAACTCAAATATTTCGAATATGCATATTGGATAATTCTGCAGTAGCATTTTGAAATCTTTTAAAATTATAAAAAACGATCCACAATTTTAAATATTGAATAGCAATATTTCAGTTTTTTAAATAAATATTTTCCAAAAGTATCGAGTATCCGATACTACTGGCCCTTTTTCGATACAAATACTTATGGTATAGCATTGAGTAAAAAAAAGTACTAGAATCGAATGAAAAGTATCGAGTATTTACTCGTACTTACTTGTATCGAATCATCACTAGCTGCAGCTCGTATTGTTTTGGTATAGTTTCCTTTGTATGAATCAGTTTTGCAGGATTTTTTTATGTTAGTTTGGTGGAAAATATTTTCAGGTTCGTGGCAACACTGATAATGGAAAATGTTGAAATTATACACCAGTGTGGCCAACTTTTGTTTTTCAAAATCCGCTAAAATGAAGAATAAAACGCGTATTTTCTTTAAAAAAGCGCTAAATTTGTTCCAAAAAAAATTAATTAAATACATGTATTTTTAAGGTTTTTAATTCACAGCATTTCTAAATTGTACAATCACAAGAAAAACTAAAATTAGATAATGAAAAAAGAGTATTTTATACATTTTGATCACAAAAAAATATACAGAGTAATAATTTATAACTATCACATATCGATGTTGAAGTCTATATTCTATTCATTACTATCAGTTACTTCTGGCCATAACATACTCTTTAGTCTAAATTCAGAAGCATTATAAACACTAGTGTTGTTTATTTACGTCAGATATTTTGTAGTTTTCACAAAATGAATTTATAACCCCATACAGATTGTCTTGAAAATATGTAATTGTGAATTTTAGTAGGTCTGAAAATATTTGCATGATTTATAACAAAAAACGTGAGTCGCATTCAATATGAAATTAATGGATGAATAGTTCACTTAAGTCGCTACTTATTTTACCTCTATCCATAAGCGTCCAACACTTTTAGTTTTAAACCATGCAAATATTTTTAGACCTACTAAAATTCTCAATTACATATTTTCAAGACAATCTGTATATGGTTATAAATCTGTATGGGGCTAGGAGAAATTATTTTATACTTTTTAGTCCGTTTTAAAAACGTGGTATATTAAAAATTTTTTTTTTATATAAATTATTTTTTAGCTTGCCTGGCTTCTCCACACAGCAAGATTTCTTGGGCAATTCTGCTTTTACTTTGTCTGTCCTTCGTGTTGTGAAAAACTTTTTGAATAAAAATAAATAGATTAATAGAAGAAAAGTGCAATTTTAAATAAAAACTGTATTTTTTCTAATAAGAAACCAAAATCTATTCGTATCCAACTTAAAATGACAAATAAGAATAAAGAGAAATATCAAAGAACGAACAGCGCAAAAGAAAACTTGCCGGTACGAGCAAGCCTGTTCTCGTCTCCTCTCGTTTTTCTTCTCTTACCAATAAACTCGACTTGCCGACAAGAAAACTTGCCGTGTGGAAAAGGGGACTTACAAAATTAATTTATTTTAGCATTTGATATATACTAAAGAAATATTTTGTGTTTAATACTTTTTGCATAATTTTTAAACAGTTGATAGTTAATTTTCAGACTCAAAAGTCTTAAATTGCCAAAATTCGCACAAAATAATCGAATAAATTCTATTTTATATTCACGAAAAGAGATCGTGTGCTACCCACTAAACTATGAACGTCGTTATGTTATCGAATTCTTAAAAAATATTGTACGTTGTTATAGTACAACTATTATTATGAACACATCTGTGCATATGCGATAAGATATGGCTAATTTGCAAAAAGGTTATTATTGATATAGTTCAAGTTCTCAGTATTTGTTATTTTTTTATGATAAACTACTGAATTATAACACATAAAATACTGATACTGTAATGATAATAAACGCATAAAAACTGAAAAATATACTGATTTGCACTGAATTTCATTGATTTTTAAATTCAATTTACTAATGCTACTGTTAATAACTTAAAAAATATTAGTAAATTCCTAATCGTGGCACATATCGCATAATTTGATAATATACTCACATACATACATATTGTGTGTAAAATATTTACAGTGCTGTATAATAAAATATTTAACTCAATGTAAATACATATATGCACATTAGACTGTTTCAAATATTTCCTGCAGCGCGATTTTCTGCGGCTTCTGTCTAAAACATCAGTTTATGTTGTAAAAAAAAATTTCACCAAACACGGGCTCAGAGACGCAAAGATTAGAGGTCGCTTATCGGGTTTTTATGTTTTCCATTTAAATAACACATTGATTTCGTTCAATAAAAGTACAATTCTTTTTCTCTACCTAAATATCTCGTGAGTTCCATATTTGTTTCTTCATTATGGAGAGTAATGAGAGTAAAAAAATTGTGAAAAATTGGAAAATTAATTGTTTTGATTCTATTTGAGATAAAAGTGAGAAAAATAAATAAAATACTTCCCGTCATACTATCCAGATAAAAAACTACCTATGGATAGCTGGAAATTTTAATTTTTTATATTGTATAAAATAATTAATTACTGAAAACAAATTGATGAAAAGCTCATTCAACAACAAGTTATTTTAAGCGTTCAAACTTTCCCACATCATAAAACCACGCCCATTAGTTTTTTTTTTGGGTTTTTAAATCAGTTTATGATTTTTACGCCAATATTAATCAATTCCAATTTTATTTTAATTCATCAAAAATTTTGGAACTAGAGGGTTAACCGTTATTTTGAATTTGAAATAGTACGCCATGTTTGTTCTACATTATTGACAGTCTTTTTTCGAGAACATCGATGTTAAAACATCGATATTGAAAAAACATCGATTTTAGCAAATATCGATGTAACGTTGCATCCGTAGCAATACTTTGCACTTCCCATTTTAGACTTGAGGCTAGAGTCCATTGCGGAATTGTCTACAGGTGGGTTAGGTAGTCCCACCATTCTAAACCATTTTAGATTCCAAATTCGCGTTAATTTGGCATCAATTTTTTTAAACGAAATTTTCTACTTAGCGCGGGTGATTTGGAAAAAATATTATCTAAACTAGTACGAATTAAATGAAAAAATTTTACATGTATTATCTTGATAACATATACTGTCGGAAAATTCGAAAAAAGAGTTAGAGTACGCTCTTAACCCTGCCTTGTCTCAAATTTTTGTTTTTATGAAAAATGAAAATATTTGTTTCCGTTTTGTTTGTTTGCAATCTTTATTGAATAAAAAAATGATTTTATACAGCAAATATAAAAAGAAAAAAAATTGTGTGAAAAAACACCGCAAAATAAAGAAAATTCGGCAAATGTATACACTTGATAGCAAAAAAAATGATTTGCACTATTATTGGTACATCTGGAGCAAATAGAGTACTGATGTTGGGGACGAAATATTACAAAAATTCTGCAAAAAACGAAGAGTTCTTACTTCTTTTTCGTTCAATGGAACATTCCACACTACTATGAATAACAATATATCTCAAAAAAATAGTATACAAAGAAAAAACATTTGTTTTCTAATCTTGTATATGTGCGTATACAATAAGTATCGATTAGGGGATTTCTACATTGCGAACATTCTAAGAACTAATGCCATCTAGTAAACATGGTGCTTTGTCTATCTTCATTAATAAAGCTATTTTTGAAATTTTCATAAAAATCGGTTAACATTTTCCATAATTTTTATTTAAGAATAAAACAGATTTGTATACTCGCGTATACAAAGGTCCGGTGACGGTTAAAATTGCCTTTTTTTCAGGAACACATGGTCACCGTAGCTATAAAAGGTGTTTTGGAATGCTTTTTCCTTGTTGGGAATTTACAATTTGTTTGAACATGAGTGCATATTTTGAAAACTTAAATGATTTAAAATATACATACACACATATGTAAACTGTGCCTATTTTCAAATGAAGAGATATGCACTATGGACATTTATATACATATTGGAGATTTGCTAATATGTATATACCTTTTATGCGATTATATGCATATATATATTTTTCCATTCACTCTCACTTTTATGCTCTTTTCGTTTTATGGAGAAAACAGACTCGCAGATTTTTGACATTTGAAGCTAGTCAGCTGACTTTCTCGTACGTTATTCAACAATGATGCCAGCAATTTAAAAATAAAGAATTTCGAAAAAATTTTTACCATAAAATTTTAATAATTTTTTATGAAATGTGCAATTCATAGCGATTACCTCTTTAATAAATACTTTGGGAAACTAATCTAAACAAATTTCAGCCGTTTAGTAATTAATTGTAAATGAAAATGCATATTTTCCCCTTTAAGCAATAGTTTAGTTGGTTGTGGCAGCGTTCTATTATCTGTGCGATAGTGACGTAAACACTTTTGAAATAGGTGTCAATGTCACAACCAATGATGTTTCTATTTTGCGGGTAAAAAAGTTTCCCTTCCCGTAGATAAATGAAACCAATTTCGTGTGATTATTGTAATATTTTACCTTGACAAATACATCCAATCATAAATATCTATCGTTTTCTGGAATGCAAAAAAAAATAAAAAAATTTAAAAGCAATAACGACACATACTTTTTCAGCGAGAAGAGTTCATAAGATATGTCTATTATTTTTTATACAAGATAAAGCAGTAAATAAAAGTACTGTAGAGAAAAAACAGAATTACTTAAAAACTTAGGTTGGTCTGCGGGACCACGAAAACTTTGTTGTTTAATAAAATGTTTTATGATTTTTTTACCTATATTTTTAGACCTTTAGTTTTAGAATAAAACGAAAAAGCTATATTTTTATAATATCCTAAGCAAATCGTATATATAGTGACAGATAATGCACTTTAAATATTTTTTGTTCACAGGTTTTAATTCATTTACGCTTACAGAGATCAGTAAGAAATAGAGCGAAAAATTGCGGAGGAAATCACATCAACATTAAAAAACTTGAAAAAGCATGAATGCTTCATGTTCAAATTATTCCTATGAGCACATCTTTTCTAACAAATTGGAAACAAAAGCATAAAGCAGTAAAATGTTAGATTAATAATAAAATTTCACGGGATAGGAAGAAAATAACGTATCTCCTGAAGCATAAAGGAAAAATGAAAGCACAATTTCAAAATCCTCTGTTCCATCGCAATTGTATCCCCGACTACCATCTCTATGGCGACCAACTTTTCGCATATCTAAACAGATTCAAAGGCAGTCTGTACATTGAATCAAATAACAGGCTGAAAGTAAATATGAAGTAAAAAATGGTAGCTATTGAAAATGCATCAAAAATGTTTTAGTGCAAAAATGAAACAAAAATTTGCACTCAGCCGACGTTGTTGTACTCCACCATCCCTTATTTTAGTTTCGTTTTTGTATTCAAACAGTTTTAATGCATTTTCTCTAGCTAAAATTTTTTCAAATATCCCTTTTTTAAAATCGATAACTGCAATATTCTTCTGAATGTGTTTAAATGCAACATTGAATGACGAGAGCAACAACAGAAAAAAAATAGAAAAATATAATAAAAAGTAGTTTGATGTGGGTTTTTGCTCACGTCGCGGCTTAAGTTTCAGTTGTGGTTTTCTGTTGTGCAAATTTAATCATTTTTGTGAACGATGTTCCCCAGCGTGTGAAGTTTATTCTGTCGCGAATCCGTTAAAAATTTCAAGGTGTTCCAATTTTAACAATAATAAAATCAAAATGTCAAATCAAAAGCAAATCCCAAATGGGTTGAAATTTGTGTTCGGTGGCCTGGCGGGCATGGGCGCCACCTGTATCGTGCAACCTTTGGATTTGGTGAAAACTCGAATGCAAATTTCTGGTGCCGGTGGCGGCAAAAAGGAATATCGCAGCTCACTTCATTGTATACAGACGGTGATTAGAAAAGAGGGGCCCTTTGGGCTTTATCAAGGAATCGGGGCTGCACTCTTGCGCCAAGCTACTTATACAACAGGTCGTTTGGGAGTATACACATATTTAGTGGATACATATAAAACGCATTTTTCACGTGAGCCATCTGTCACTGATTTTATGGCCATGGGTGTGATAGCAGGAGCATGCGGCGCTTTTGTTGGTACACCTGCTGAGGTGGCGTTAATTCGAATGGCCTCAGATGGACGTTTGCCCATGGCGGAAAGACGCAACTACACGAATGTAGCCAATGCTCTAGCGCGAATTGTGAAGGAAGAAGGAGTAACTGCACTATGGCGCGGTGCATTGCCAACAATGGGCCGTGCAATGGTAGTCAATATGACTCAGCTTGCCTCTTACTCCCAATTCAAGACTTATTTCCACACGGGACCCCTGCAAATGGAAGAAGGCATTAAGCTGCACTTTGCTGCTAGTATGCTGTCTGGTTTACTTACTACAATCACCTCAATGCCTTTAGATATTGCAAAGACTCGCATCCAGAATATGAAATACGTCGATGGGAAGCCCGAATATAGAGGAACAATACATGTTTTAGGCAATGTAGCGCGACATGAAGGAGTATTTGCCCTCTGGAAAGGATTCACGCCGTACTTCTGTCGGCTAGGGCCACATACTGTGTTAACTTTCATTTTCCTAGAGCAACTGAATAAGATGTACCGTACATATGTTATGGGCAATGATACCAAAAGCCCTGTTTTGTGATTTGGCATTTGGCTGGTCCAAAATTTCTCAAATACTATATTTACTATATGTTTTGTTTTCTTTTAAGTAAAAAAGTAATGAAAGCGTTAAAAGGAGGAGCTTAACTGTATAAGCTACTCAAAGTGAGATTCCATATACTTATGCATAAGTATGAATGCACATACTTAGATACGAATTACAATATGTAGCACAATTAAAATACTAAGAAAAATGTTATTAAACTTTTATTAATGCCATCAAATTGTACAACATTCTTATTACCTATTGCCAAATCGTATGGTCAATTTACATATATTTAATATTTAGTAAGAGAAAATGTTACGCAACTGAATTTTATTTAAGGTGAAATGGTGAAAGATGTAAAAAATGCAAAACTTGTTATGATTCGACAATAAATGAAGATAAATAAAATCACTATTTTTTTTTTTTTTATGTGAAACTAATTTACAAAAGTAGGTTTTATTTACATATAGTATATACATATATTAGAGTTGATCGATTTTTTAACCTCACTTTACAAATGAATTTTTTTTTAAAAGGGTTAAATGCAATCGCTGCTTCTATGTGCAAGTTGGACATTGGCATAGAATTTCTTAATTGGCGAGCTAACGTAGACCAAGGTCAATTTCGTTAAGGGCTTGGTATGGAAATGAATTGGTTGTTAACTTGTGACATCGTCATTTAATTACTTAATATTACCTTGAGTTTTAAATCAGAGAGAAGGAAGTAAAAAAATCAATGGCGTTTTAGAAGAGCTTACATAAACATTACTGAAACTGTTGTTGCAATTCAGAAAGTACATAAGTAAAAACACAAAAAAAAAATTTATTTATTTGTTTTTTAAAAAGTGACTTACTCTATTCATAGCGTACCATAAAATAATTGCTCTCGTCGGATTGCTACTATCGCTTCCGCACATTTGCAGCATTATTCATTTCATTGATTGCAAAAAGATTCTGTAATTAGTTTGAGGAAAACAAATAAATTTAAAGCTAAAATTTTTCAGTTGGCAACAAAAGCAAACATTTTTCATACAGCAAATGGCCCAAAAAATCCCCAAGCCCTAATAAAGTCCTTTCTCAGAAATTAAACTTTTCATTGTCAGTTTAGAGCAGAGCAGCATATTTGCATATAATGACAATTGTACAGTTCACGGAAATTATCTGAGTTCAGCGTACGCAAAAGTTGTTGCTACTCCTACCTGAAAATTGACTTTGACCTATTTCAAACAATTCCAAAAATATTCTAGCTCTAGCGGTAAGTTGAGATGTGAGTCAATTATACAGGATTGCACTTAATTATTATACAATTATACTTAAATCACAGCAAAATATTTATTTTTGCAACAATCACTTCCACTTGCTTTTAATTCAGAGGGAGTATATGCATTAGTATCCGGTGACAAAAATGCCAGTCATAATCATTCACTTGCTTATTCCATTCTTCATCGTCCATAAGTCGCTCCATTCCGAATTTGTAGTAAAAACTGGAAAATGCACCAAAGTTCATCAAACATTAAGCACTGCCCAAGGAACCATATATGGTCCCAACTGTTGCAAACAAAAACTTGATACTAATTTTTTAAAATATTATTCAACAACACAGCAATATTTTTTTTTATGTTGAAATTCGCAAAATTTCTTAAAGATTTTGCTGTTTGAAAATCAAAAATTATGCATGTGTCCGAAAAACGTATTTTTTCACATAAAAATGGCAATAGCTTCCGGCAGCTGGCGTTTTCTATGCTCATTGATAAAAATCGACGAAACCCGTATTGTGTTTTGGACATTGGACGTAAGATGGCGTTACTATTACCGTCTAAAGTGAGGGGACCATATATGGCATCAAGGGCAGGGAAGGGTTAATGATGCATCAGGTTTAGTTAAAGTATTCAGCATAACATTATCCAAAATTGCAGTTGAAGAAACGACTGAAGACGAATTCAACCATATAAATGAAGACTAGGCGGAAAGCCCAGTGAGCCAACTCTAGGAATAAAAATGAGATTGGGAAAACATTTTGAGTGAGCACATTTGCATTCACAAAAACAAAAAAATAAAACATTTTGTTCGAATGGCACAAAATTCTACTCTTCCCGCGTGTTCGATTGCCAACGATTTTGTACTGTTTGAATGTTAAAATGAAAAAAACTACTCTATGAAACTTAATATATATATTATGCTTCACCACTTTCCCTTTCCAACGATATAATTTTCATGCGAATATGTTGATATTAATATAGGTAAAAAGGGAATTAAAGTTTTTTCTTAGCGTATAAATATATAGATTTGAAAACGATCTAGTGTTTGCTTTAAGCGAAAAGCATCCACGATATCTATAACGCTCACCAAATCCAAGTTATTGATGGAAAGATCCAAACAAAGATATAACTTCATATTTTTTTAATTTATGTTTATTTAAGTTAAATTAGTTCATTCATATCGTTACTACTGTACTCATAATGAGTGATATTTACTTGACGGATTGTTTCAAATTATATTTAAATTATTATTTTTTCAGCCCCGAAATTCCATAAAACTTTTGAGGCATTGTCCATCCTTGAAAACATTGATGAAATTTTCATACGTAATTATAAGTTCTCAGCCCTGAAATTTAATATAAATGTTTAGTAATTACCCATTCTGAAAAAACTAATGCATTTTTCACACAAACTATGAGTTTTCAGCTCTGAAATTTTATATAACTTTTTAGGCATCGAAATCGAAATTTTTCATAGAAGTTTAGAAACGGAAATAGACCATTAAACTATTTTTAGTGATGCGCCTGCGCGTCTACAACATAAGAAGTTTATTTTACATGTAATTTTTCTATATTTTATTTCATTTTATATTTTATTTCAATTTATATAAGATATTTAAAATTTATGTTACATTTTATCAGGCGCGCACACAGAGAGGGGGTTTTGGGGGTTCAACCCCGGAATTTTATTTACTTATGTTTTCCCTAATTAATTATTAATTTTATAAAATCGACGATATATTTACTTGCTTGCCACCAACATTTTTTTTTGTCATATTTTACGAATTAACCAAACCTTTTCTTTTAATTCGTGATTACTGGATCATTCTGCAAAGGTTATAGCCATAGCTAATGCTCTTTTGTGATAATTTCAAAACCAATAAAAATTTTTAAATGATTGAAAAATAAAGTGTAGAGAGTATAAACATGGAAATTTGCGACAGGATTTATGGGTAGATTTAAAGAGAATAGTGGTCCGGTTTCGGAACCCAAACTAAGAGCAAATATTATCATAAATGTCTGAATGGGCTGTGTGTGTTTTTTAATATTTTTGTTGGCTTATTCGATCTTTCTTGGTGAAACAATTAAAGAGAAACTTAAATTTTCATTTCCTCAATCCATTTTGCTCTTTTTAAAACCATATGGCAGGATTTTCTGAAACGTAATGAACCTTAGTAATAGAAAAAATAATAAAGTCGATTTCAATTAAGTTCAACAGTTGAGACATTTTAATATGGAAAAAACGTAAAAAAAATCCACTACTAAATTTAAAATCGACACTATTTTCTTTATTACTAAGGGCTAATGACTTTCAGAGATACACACGAAGAATTTAAAGAAAACTTAGGTAAAACTTAATTCAATTGAGCTAGTCAAATTGTAAAAACATTTGTATGATTCACCAAAGTATTTCGACAAATAATTTATTTAAGGAGACATTCCAGTTTTGATTTCGACGAATATCGATTTTATTTGATTTTTGAGTTCTTCATAGTTTCATAGGATACTTTCCTAAAATATTAGTGAAAATCCGAAGTAAAACGAAAGTTATACATAAAAGTGTGCCTTGGTGTGCCAACAAAAAAAAAAGAGAGCTAACGTTTCTACTAAGTTTCTGTTAGTAAAGTAAAAAAGCGTAAAAAAGTGAGACAGAAAAAAGTAGCTGTAAATTTCTACTAGTAAAATTTTTACTTGCAAGAACTTTTAGCTGCCGAAAAAAAAGAACTGTCAAAAATTGGAACGTCAACATGAAGTGTGTTTTGTTAATTTTAGTAAATTTGTTGTGGTTTTTAATAAAGTTAAGGACGAAAATATTGTGATATTGTAGAAAGTGTAAGTAGTATTTGTGAATACACAAGAAATGGTTTCAGCAAATTATAAACTCTAAATATAGCAGCAAGAGCAGCACGCACGCAAAAAAACGGCATCTGAATATAAAGTAATTCATTAATTGCGCATTTCAATGCTATTTTCTATACATTCCACTTTTCATTCGCTTAAGGTCTTTGGAGAGAACTTTACTTCAATTTTAGATGGCTCCATTTTGATTTTTTTATTTAATTTACAAAAATCACAACCACACAATATTTTTTTCCGTAATAATTAGCTGTCAAAGCAATCGATCAGCTGTTTACTTGCAAGTTTTTACTAGTTTTCTGTTCACGTACTTTTCTGCTATTTGTTTCTTTGCGAGTATATTTTTCTCAATCTTTCTTTTATTCTCTCGCTGCAAGTATTTACTGGGAAAGTACGTGAACAGACCTAATGTTTTGTGGTTTCAAGATGAGTAACTGCGACCCCGAAAACCCCAGAATAACGGGTTTCCAGTTAATCTGATTAATTTTTAAAAAATCTTTCGCCATATTGGATCCGCCATTCGTCATCAGCATACTTTTTCTATCAAAATCGCCAAAAGAAGTTGACGTAACTTGAACACCTTCAGTGTCTCCAATCAATTTTGTAATAAAATATCATAGTTTAAAGAAAAAATTCTCCAAAAAGTCTAGTTTTTTCTTAAAGCAATTTGTCAAATTTTTATAAGCACAGATCCACGCTAAATCACCCAATTATGTATCTTATTTTTTCCTTAAGCTTTGTGATGATTGAACGAATTTATACAAATCAACACGAAAACAGAAAATAATTTGTTTTGCTTAGAAAAATTGTCTTAGTTTTTTTTTTTTGACATTTTGTCTAAGTTAGGCATACCTAAGCTTAGGAAAATTTTTCATAAACTGTGTTTTAAATCAAGTTTTTCAACTTCATATAAAAAAGCATAAGTTTTTTCTCTAATTCATTCATTCATTCGTGTTGCGAAAAACTTTTTATTAACATTTTATTAAATAAAAATAAATAAATGAGAAGTGAAATCGGTTTATTGAATAAAATTAAATAGATTAATGGAAGAAAAGTGAAATTTCAAATAAAAAGTGTGGAAAAGGGGACTAAGCACAATGTTAAATTTCATAAAAATTTTGAAAAGTTTGACACACTTTACTCGGCTTACAAGGCTTTTACGCGATTTTATGAACGGCCTGATAAATTTTTAACAAATAAAACAAACCAAACCAAAGAAACACTTAATCAAATTGTCATCTTTTGACATATTTCGATATTCAATATTAATGAATTCTCAAATCAGACGGTTTGTAGCGTTTTTTTCCCCAATTTTGCTTTTGTGCACTGAAAATTTGCAACTCTGCTTGTAGAATCATTTGCTTGGATCCTTTCGGTTTAAAGCTTCATTTTTCTCTTGTTTCACAGTTCGTCTTTGCCAACATTAGCTGCGTTTTATTTGCCACTTGCTTCTAGTTATGTATAACTAGCAGCGATAATTGTATGGGAAACAACAACAAAGCGGCAGAGATAACACGTATAATTATAGCTGTTATGTATACTTAACAAGTTGTTTAGCTGCATCAAATTCTATTGTGAACTGCTAATAGCAAAACAAGAAGCATGACTGTTTGGCAAAAAACAGAAAAGGAAAATATTTGAAATGTCTGGCAGTGAAAATAAGTTAAAATCATCGTTAAATATTCTTATAAAGAGTAAAAACTAAAAACAATACCCGCGATTGACCGCAATGACTGGGATCCATTAAAATGTTTCAGCTGTAGCTGCTGAGCAGTTTCATTGTGAATAACATTATAACAAAAAAGAGACTTAACAACTTGGTCGTTTTATTCGCACATGCTAAACTGACTGGCGAATAAAACACAGCTATGGTATATAAAAAATTAAAGCCGCTATGCTTTCATGAAGTGAAAAAATGCAATAAGCGAAAGCTGTCAAAAAAGAAGACGAACCTTATTTTCTTTATCTATTTTTAGCTCCTTTGTTCTTATAAAAATGATTGAGCGTAACCTTTAAAGGCGAAAATTTAAATAAAACTACTTACCTATAGTATAGATATATAGTAGCAGACAAAAGTGTTCACAAAAATTCATAAAACATAATAAGGGTATTCACGATCTGTTGATAGTAAATGGTATTGTATTGTGTATTTTTGATAAATTTGATATTGGTTGCGTTCAGAAGACACACAAAATTTTAAATTTTTGCTTGTAAATTGTAAACTGTTGTTTTAAGCATGTTGTGTATTTTGAACGGCATGATGCATTTTCTGTAAAATTTTTGAGAAACAACATGTTGGCGTGAAAGAGCGGAAAAATAATATGGTGAAAAAATGGCGTCCAAATGCGAACAGTTGTGCTGATCAAAAACACACAACTATGCGTTTAGAAGGCACAGCTCTTGGTCAACAGAGGAGAGCGTGTCTTCTGAAAGCAACCATTTATAGTAAATTTGATAAGTTTACAAAAACACAATACATACGATTTTCATATATCAAAAATACCATGGCAAAACCCTATTGTAAATTTGTATTGTATTTG
Organism: Toxonevra muliebris; assembly: GCA_963691655.1. Lineage (NCBI taxonomy): Eukaryota > Metazoa > Arthropoda > Insecta > Diptera > Pallopteridae > Toxonevra > Toxonevra muliebris. The sequence goes on along the minus strand of OY829327.1, from coordinate 646,663 downwards.
TGCATTTGCCAATCTGCTGACACAAAAAATGTGATGCTGCCATATTATTTTGTTTCTGATAGATCTTGCACTACACTGCAAATTCATTGCATGTGCATATTCTGAACAGCTGATCACAAAAAAAAAATTGAATAAAACATGGACGAAGATTCTGGTTGCGTTAACAAATTTACTATAACAGCCGTTCACAACATGGTGTATAAGGTTGTATATTTGGCATAAGTTTACTACAAATACACCACATCGTGAATACCGCTAATATTCATAAATTTTATTGGTTTCAGACAAAAATATGTAAAAAAAAATTCAACGTTTTGATACTCAAAACTAACAGAATAAAAACCAATAATTTTTTCTTTACAAACTCGTTTCCTATGTTAATAACACTGTGCTCGGATCGGAAACTTTTTTTCGTGACAACCGGAGAACCCAGGTGGTAAACCTAATTCGAGTATGCATAATCCAATGGTGGTAGCCGTTTTCCTAGGTAAGCTCTTGTTTTCAAGAAATTGCGTTAGTTTTTTTTTACTATTTATTTTAAAAAACATTTAAAAAACCAATTTAAAAATTTAGCCGATCCTGGCCTGAAGAGATAAAAAAAATTTGAGATTTTTTTTTCACATTTATAGTGGCTGTACAAAGTTCCATTGATCTTTACCCAATGGCTGGGAATTTGTTAAAGTGATATTTCATAATTTTTTGGCAAATAGTTGGTTTCTTGCGAATAACACGAATAGACACATTCGGAATCGAACCGGGTAAGGCGGATGTTTTTGTGAATGGCAACATGAAAAGAAAACTGTATGCCCAAAAGGATTCAGCAAGGACTATTGAGGAATTATGGGAGAGAGCTTTATCAGTATGGCTGGAAATAACTTAATCTCACTCTAAAGCCTTGTGGAAACTATGTCGCGTCGTATAAAATCTGTTATAAAATCTCGCGTGGGACACACGAAATACTGAAGATGATATAAATAGATTTTCCATGTGTGCGTTAAAACTGTCCACACCACTTGTTCTGAACTTTTGTGTACTCATAATGTTTTTTCTATGAAAATGAAGTTATTTTTGTTGGTTTTTTATTTTTTTATTTTGGTAGTTTTGAGTATCAAAACGTTGTACTTTTTACACCAACGAACATTGATGAAAAATTCATGTTCAATCACGGTTGCCAACTTTTTGATCTTTGGAAACGGGAGAGGACTTGAAGTGAAAATGACCGAAAGGTTGTCTTGCTGAGTCAGTCTTTAAAATTAATCCTATAACACTAGAGTACAGTGAGAATATAACAGGAATGCGAAAATTTAATTTTTTTCTTATGGGAATACAATTTTATTTACGGCCAAATATCTCGTCAACTACAGTTTCATCCGAGCTGAGCTATTTATCATTGGAAATATAATTTAGTTAACCCTTAAACGCCCAGTACGTCCAACTGCAATTAAAAACATATCTAGTGGCAGTGTTTATGATTCCGAACAACGTTTATTCTCCGTATTTTCAAATAAATTAGTTTAAGGTGCTGTGATTTCGATTTATGTACATGGTTGGCCTCTGTAGTAACTTTTGGAGATTATCTGGAGAATAAATTAAAATAAAAAATTATTTAAAATGGCTAACGTAAAATGGCAGTACAGGCAGCAGCAGCTGAATTGGTTGGCCACTGCAGTAACGAGTGAGTATTTAAGGGTTAAGCTTTTTTTCGATAAATGGCTGAGATATGGGTGCTGAAAGTTAAATTTTGGTGTGATTTTTGGGTAATTTTCATAGGCTAAGTAGTTCTTTCTCACAAAGAGTAATCACAAAATCACAGGTTTATTATTTTAATCGATAGGCCATTCCATTACAAACATTTTAAACATTACATTCGGAATTCTTCTCAGAATTTATTTATAATTTAATTTCGTGTATTTTATCGAAACTATAGTTAACGAGATATTTGTCCGTAAGTACAACTGTAACACAAAAAGTCGTAATTTTTTCCAACTGAAAAAATTGAATATGACTTTTGTATTCAGCAACTTCGAATTATCTTAGAAAACATACTTTAGTGCGTGTTATATTTTGAGTTTGAAATTTTTTAATTTTGTTTACACACGAAAAAAATAGTAAAAGGAGAAGAAATTGTATTGCAGTCAGTAGGGCATTACCATATAGCTGAATAAATGTGATACTTGTCTCTGCTATAAAAGGAAAAATATTTATATTTCAATTATTCTTAAGAGATTTCTTAAAAAATAATTCTTTTTTATAAAGCTGTCAAAAAATTGGACATTTCGCGTCCCATTGCGTTTGACAATGGGACAAGAACAAAGCTTTAAAAAGCGGGACAGTCCCGGCGCAAACGGGACGGTTGGCAACCATGTGTTCAATGCTAAATTTTACTACAGAACTCATGTGTCTGTTCTTGTGCCTTAAGTTTTTCATGACACAACATTACACAATTCATGGATCTATGACTGCAGACGAATTTTTCATCAAAGTTCATTGACGAAATCAGTTCTGAAATTTCAGTACTCAATTCAATACTGAAATTGGGGCCAATTTTGCCTTGATTGGGGTAGGGCCTGACCATTTTGAATTTTCTACTGGGAAGTTCTTGCATATAAACGCATACGTATAAATGTTCGATATGATATCAACTAAATAAGCCAATTGCTCGTTTATGACCATTTTCTGCCGTAAGCCAATAACAAGAACTTTTACAACAACAATCATAGTTTTTGGTAATAAAGTCCATCATAAATGAATCGAAGTGCCAACAAACTGAGCCAAAAGAGAGAGGGAGGGGACACAAGTGAGTGCGTGTGTCCGACTATTTGCTTACAATAAAACATGTAGTTATAACAGTAAATAAATCCATTACGTGATGCTTCCTGTATGTTATTATTATTATTGTTGTTTGTCATGTTATCTGCAAAAATGACCAATGAAATGCCTACATGGAAATACATATCGTTTGTTTGCTGCAAGACTGTCATAAGTTAAGTATACAGAAATAACTGTTGTTAAATGTTTATCTTGTGTATAAAAAGCATAACGGTATTTTATTTAATCTTGTGAGAAGAGTATGCGTCGTTATTGCGTTTTAGGTTATGTTAGGTTGGAGTGGTTGTCTAGGGACACACTTAGGCACGAACGGCCCATTGGGATACTACATGGTTGGATCTGCCAATGCGAACCTAGAGGTGTTCTTGTACACTTTCTTATAATTCTCATTCACTTCATATCTATAGTGAATATAAGAAGGTTATAAGAATTAACCAGCAGTCCAAGAGCGAAATAAAACCCGCAAGCTCCCGGGTGAAAGCCTAAGTTATCGAGATCGTCGTTATTGCGTTTTATAGATTGAAAAGTTTAAATGAGATTTTCTCAAAGATTTTTTCTTTTATATTAGGGCAGTCTGGCAGCAATCGAGCGATATTTATATTAGAGTAGCTTGATGTGAATATTATTTCGCACTTCAAATTCTGACCAATGACCACAAACAAAAATTGGAAAATATTAACCGAGGCCGGAAGTGAAGTTAAAATGTAACAAATCCCAATTGAAGGAATTTTTTGTACTATTAGATTTTGAAAATTTAAAAGGTTGTCAGACCGAACCACTCTATTCTTCTACTCATTTCTTTACCTTTTTTGAATATAAAATCGATTAGAGATTCTTGTAGTAAATGGCATGTATCCAAATTGATAATGAATAATCTAAATTTTATACTTGCAAGTGCTGGATAGCAACCATCTATCAATCACACCTGCCGTCGATGACTACTGCAAAAACTTATGTTTTTCCTCGCCATTAATTTTTTGCTGCAAAAGAAATTTATCAACGCCATGTGTAACATACAAAACATTGACACGACCTCCTCACTAGACTGCCCTCTTTGTTGTCTCTTTTTTCCTATTATGCGGGCAAAACCAACAAAAAAGATACCGAAACTGAACTTATGAATGATAAATTTATGAAAGCAAAATTTACAATATTAGCTAAATTTGTTCATACTTTCATTGAGTTGATTTCGAAATTGTATTGCGAGGTAAATTTAAAGAAAAAGCGGTGTAAAATCAAAATTTCCGAAGAAGATTTTGAAGTGAAACTTCTTTAGCGAGGGTGAATCGAAAATTTTCCAACCGAAATCGCGTTGTCGTTGCATTCATACGAAACTAATAACCAAGCAAACAATTTGAATCCGAAAGAACTCTTTTATGACTCTTTTTCCGTGGGTTTTACGCTTACAATGAGTTTATTAAACGCGCATGAAAGAATGCGAAAAGATAGTGTTTTCCCATGAAAGTGGTCGTTCTTTATGAGCTGTAAAAATGAGTCCAAAAAGAATCTTTTAGTATTACTATTTAAGAGTATTCGAAATCAGGAAAATCGCATATTAAGAATCAAAACCTAAATGAGGTTAGAGTCACAAGAGAGGGTAAAAAGATTAAAGAAAGAGTGTGAAAACCGTGAGTACCATATATATTTACTGAAAAACATAAAATAAAACATTACAAATTATTTTATTGTACTTTTAAATTCATCATATTTTCTTTTTTATGCTTTTAAGCCGGGATGGAAATCGAATTTGAACTAAACCAATTTTGAGCCGAACTCTTGAACCCAACCAAACCAGGTTTGTTAGAAAAAATGGCTTGGTACAATTATGACATTTTGCAGCACTGATTTTTTTACACTACACTACTTTTAGACTGCTGGGCACAGGGCCGTCCGCAAGGGCAAGGTTTGGGTGTTAAGCATCAGCGGTGGTCACCATATTAGTCGGCCTTCAAGGCAACAGTCGTAATAATAACAAGACATGAAAGGTCGACGGGAAAATCTATATCCCAGCAAAGAGGACAGCGCTCTATTTTAAGGTGGTGTCCTCCAAAATTAAAAAGCCCTCTGTTGTCCTATATTTCCGTAATAACACGAAGGGCTGCAGTTACTTGGTTACAACCATCGCTAAAAAAGGTTAGCAAATTAAATTAAAAGGGAAACTTGTGAATGAAAGCTAATTTTTCAATCCGGGAATATAGGCTAACAATGTGCTAACTCTTTCCTGTTTTCTTCACCCACAAAGCTTAGAAGATAATTGTTTCCATCTGGCAGCATTTGGTACTGATGCTTACAACTTTCTTGGCCAACTAAGTATTTTCGTACTCTTCCGTACTCTTGGCTCAATAATAAGGTTATGTCACCAGCATAGTTCTCTTCTTCTTCCCGATTTACTCGTCTAATTCTTCAAAATAAATCAGCTGTTTTGTTATGAATTTGACAGAAGTGATTTCCAACCCTGCATTCAAAAACAAAATATGGTATACGGTCAAAATTTTGTACTAATAAATGTTAAACAAATCCTTTCGCAGTTAGAGAGTATCGAACATATGTTAATGCTTTTTACTAACCTTTTTCCACTGTCTTGTTTTTTCGCGATTATTGGGATCAAACAAATCTATTCTCCGCTCCCTAAAAAAGTGAAATAAAAACAAATGCAAATTTAAATTCTTTTACAACGCACTTGCTCCAACGTCTGGTCGCGTGTTTATTGATACGAATAGCAAGTTTTCAATAAGCTGCTGATATTCCACGTTACTTGGCAACAAGACAGCTGATGCCGGCGTTTTAAATGGATATTTTGAAGATTTTACTGCCGCCAAATTGAGTCTCTTTGCCACTTGATCGATATATGCAATTGATCAAACCCAAACTGTCGGTTTGGAATTCGGCATTAAACATGTTTTCCAGTTGCTCAACCTTGATGGCATCTTTGCAAGCCGCAATGATGAGGTCTACGTGGATGGATGAGAATGTAGCACTATGCCTTGCCAATTTTGCGATGGTACAAACATGAATTTGCTTCGCTGCAATTAAAATCTGCATTGATAATTATAATTACCTTATGCAATGATACCATAAGTTTCAAGTACGTGCCGATTTTTTCATATACATGTATTTTTATTAGTGAAGGCGCATAATTGGTCTTCAAACTTTGCTCAATGGAGCCGCGGGGTCCATGAAATTCTCCAAGAGGTCCGTGTGAATATGTTAAATTTTTAAAAGAGTGAATTAATTTTCATCATTTATATTTTTTTTTCTTTTTATTTTATTTACGATTTTATTCGAAGGGCTCCGCGAAACAGTGTCGCCGTTTTGGACCAAAATCGGTAGTTTCATTTTTGGAAAAATTATTTTGGTACTTAGTTGGAGACTAACCGTCTTGATTTTTGGTAGGTTATAGTAAAATGCAGATTTTTAAATTTAAAGAAAATAAAAATTCTACTACGTAATTTTTTATTTGCATCTTTACCAATATTTTTGGTTAAAAGATTGGTAAAAAATTTTCTTTCAAGGCAACACTACCGCGAAATCGAATGCCACCCAAAAGTGTTCCGCGGATGAACAAGATTGAAGACCACTGGTCTAGGTTATAGTGACATCAAATTTTCGAATATATACCCTAACATCCATGCTGATGCCACAACTCTCTCTTTAGTTCTTTGTGTTTTTCGCACATAAAATCAAAATATTTTTTCTGTTTGCCCATAAAGTTTGAATTTTTTTAGTTCCAAAAGTATGTACCTATCTAAATTCCAAAACACTACTTTTAATATTGTCAAAAGTGGGTAAAAATAAAATTTTATTGGTAAATTGTTAATAAGTATATGTGGGTAGTTTTGACAAATTTTGATTAATTTTCCCTATTTCCTCCCTTCTTTGTATTCACACATGCATATATTTCATCAAACAGGTGCGTATGGCGTTTTTTATGTGAATCTTATTCGCATGTCTGGGCTTATTTGAGATGATTTTGAACATTTTCATCACCGATTCGTGAAATATGTAGAGCTAAACAGCTCTGCTTCCAGCTAACATTTGCAGCTCATTCAGTCATAAAATTCATAGTGCCCCTTGCCAACATTTTCCCCATTCGCGTTTTTTGTTTGTTGGCATAATGTTCACGCAAATGGAAGTTAACAATAAAAATTGAATAGTATTGTTTATATATGCATGTATTAGAGATGGCGATTCCGGAACTCAAATTTCAATCCCGGGATTAATGGTTTTACCAAACATAAAATAAACTCTGAAAAATTATTGTCAAGATATAGAATGGTTCACTTTTGCAATCATGGAGTGAAAACCAAAACATGTGTCATGCCTTTGTTATCTTAGGTTCGACGGTAAATTTTTAACATTTATGTTCTACTTATTTTCAAGTGCGAAAAATATATTGCTACTTTAGTTTGCTAAAGCCCTAACACACATTTTTCAAATTTTACACAATATTAGCACCGTTCCCGTACTTCAACGCGGGTGAACGCGTTCGCCCAAAATAGCCCAGAAAGCGTTCCCGTACTCAAAAAACTTGCGAATGAGAGCAGAGATGAGAGAGTAATTGTCTTCTTCTTCTTGCACAAAATAGCCTGCACTTTTTCTTCGGGTAAAAATGTTAAAAGCGCAAAACAATCAGCTGTTTTGCTTTTGTGAAAATATATTGAATATTTGAAATTAATAAATAAATAAAGAGTTTTTAGAAAAATAAGTGATATTTAAAATGGAAAATGTTTAAAAGACATTTGAAAATTAATTAATAGTATATTAGTTAATTTTTAACTACATTCTCCACAAGTTAATGACGCAATTGCCTGGTCAACTTCTGACGCTGTAGAAGCTTCTGCCATTTCTGAATAATGCAAATGGTGATTGTGAACCCGAAGATTCTACAAAAGTAGACAGGCGAACAATTTATGTTTAATTTTTTCATTATTTATTTATTTTCTTGTAAATTTAACAATTTTTATTTTATTCAATATCACAGAAACTTTGTTTTTTGAATTTAACTGTCGTTAAAATTTGACGTTTTGTTTCGTGCAAGAAAAGTGGTTTTGTGCGTTCCCGTACTTTTGTGCATTTTTGTGTATCAGGGAGAGCATTTTACGTTTACTCTCAGTTTATCAGACTTTACCCAAAAAGTACGGGAACGGACCTATTATGTAACTTGAAAATATAGATACTTTTCATACTTTTTCCTTTTTGTTTGAATTCAGAGTGCGTAAAATTAATTTTATCATAACAAAGATTATATTATACAAATAGCAATTTGAATTCCAGTAAGTCTGTTGTTACTTGCGAAACGCAAAAATTGTAACCAAAAATCTCGTGGTTTTTAAACCTAATTTTAAGCAAATCCCGGGAGCCCCGAATTGACATCGCCAAAATGTACAAATGTATGTAGGTACCTAGTAAAGTTGTAAATATGAAAGAATTCCCCTCAAAATCGTTCGTTAAGGGTGCCCATTCACAAGATGAAATTGTGTTCTTCTTTTTCAGCTAAAAAGCTGAATGCGAAACGAAGCCAAGTTAGGTACTTAGTATGTGTATGAATTCTTGGTATTAGGACGACATCAAGGTCGTTTCAAGGATGACGTAAATTTACGTACTGGACGAATTTGGCTTTGCTTGTTGCACACAAAAAAGGCAAACACAATTTTTGCTTCATAAGAAATTTTTTTTTACACCGTGTGTATGTGGATGAGTTTATGGCGCTTTTCCGTGTGAATATGTGTTAGCTGCTGTCATTTGGTTGTTAGTCGAGAAGTTCTTTTCATAGAATGAATGTATGAGTGCAATGTGTTCGAAATTGTGCGAAATGGAATTTACGCTTCAGTTGGAAAATGTATCTAATGTTGTCAATCGGGAATAAAAATGAAGCAAACCCGAGACAAAGGATAGAATGTGTAATTTACATGGCACAAAATGCCAATGAAGTTAACTTAATTTTGGATAAAAAATTCATTCAAATGAAAATATTCTATTTAAAGGATACTGCGAATTATAGATAACACAACGAAAGGGCCAATACTTATGATGAGAAAAGGTCGTGTTTTCTAAGGAAAAAATGGGTTCATCTCTCATCAAATAAGGTTGGTGTTTTTTTTACCCGACACACTCTGTGTAAGTGGGTGTGACACTTTCCTTGAAACCCTGATTTTTAATACGGTGAATTTCCTAAATTATTGGTGATACAGCACTGAGAGTTGGCACGAAAACAAAACGTAGCGAAAGCACCAAAATAGTAGGCGTGACACCTCTTATACAAAGGAAATGCTTCAGGTGGCACTTTTAATGTAAAGGGAATGTTTGAAACGATGCAACTGGCGAACAATAGTACGTTTGGCAATGGCAGTTTGTGTGCTGTGATGGAGCCTTTCAATTGTCTATAAAAACTCGAACAAAAATGCCTGTTTTTACCTATCGCTCGTTTACCGCAACACAGTTTTAAGTATGCAGAACCAACTGGTATTTAATGCTTTACCTTGTGTAAAAAAAATCATAACGATATCTTTTAAACTCTTCTCGTGAACCGATTATTTGTTGTTTTTGCGTTCTACTGAATGGTAGATCATTGAAAGTTTTAAAGGCGATTTTCTCCAAAAAAATGAAGACAAATTTCGAGTTAAGCATGCAGAAATAACTGTTATTTGATCCTTTTGTTTGTGTGTGAATATTTTTTTTTAATTTGAAGACATTACTTTCCTCGATCTGTTTTTTTTAATATTTTGCCGATATCTCGGGCAATTTCTTTGACTGGGTTTTCATATCCGTATTCTTGCGCAAACGTGACAAGAAAAAAACACTACCAACTTGCCACAACGAGATGTAAAGCTTTTTTATGTACAAATAGGAGATAGACTCTCATCTCTGGGACCGTGGGTACGATTTCCAGGTAGGGTATGGTTTCTTATCGATGGTACATGTATTTTTAGTGTCATCCATTCAAACACTGATGTTTACACATCTTCGACCATGAGTGCCGCCACTCATTTTAGTTCCTTAACACTTAACCCTCTAACGGTGAAAAGCTGAAAACGAATACAAAAGTGTCGGGAATTCAAAAGCCTAATCTTCACATCAAAATGAGCATAAAATAAAACAAAAGCGTTGAAATGCGTTCAAAACAATTTTCAATTGTCAATAAAATAGTGATTAGTGGAGGGCAATATTGCTGAAGTAAAAAAAGTTTCGACGTTAGCGTATTTTGATTTTAAATGATTTGCCCTGAGGCCGCCTCAACCGTTAGAGGGTTAAGTACCATTTATTTTGAACTAGGCAAGTGTAACGAAAACACGCAAATCACTTCGAAGTACTATGCTAATTAATTCGCATATTTACATACTTGTCTGAATGTAAAACTTTTTGTAAATGCGCAAAATTAAATGAAGCTAGATTAGCAATAATGTGAATGTTGCTTGTAACGACGTTTTCTGCTTTTAAAACATATAATACGGCCGGTTTGTTCACAAAGTTATAAAATTGTCTGTAACTCGTTATAGCTAAAACGAGATACATAATGTAACTTCGTTTGTAACGTGTTATATTTCGTCCGATTTGTTCACCCAGAAATATAAATTTGTAACAAGTTTTAACTCCCGATTTGTAACGCGTTTCAAAGTGCTGAAATGACATGCTGAACCGTTGAAAAGCATCAATGTGTCATATTTGTAACCAGACATAAAATTATTGATATTTTCAAATAAGCCGATATGGTAAACTGCCTCTGGTTTTTGTTTATTTGTTTTCGAATCACAAGAAAAGAATTCGTATAACAATTTTTCAGTTACTATTTTGAGAAGTCTGTTTCAAAATCTTTAAAATAGATATGTATGCCAATCTCTTTTAGAATTTTAGTCAACTTAAACAAAGAATTTAAATTTATTTGGACTAAATCTATACTCTATATCTTGAATTCAGAAGAAGTAGTACATTTCGAGCTCGTTTAGTTAGCTTGCTAGTGACGCTTTATATGGTGGAAATACTGCCGAGTCAAAATGTCCCGAGCATTATTGTTTTGGTCTTGGCGCTGTAGTTTTAATTACCAATTGGAAAAGACTCGTTCTAAACATTAACGTGGACCAACACTGCATTGAACCTTGCGTTTTCTGGTGTCATGCGATCCTTTTCAGCGATTGCTATATTATGTAATACTGCACAAGCGACGATAGTTATTTGAGCCGTTTCAAGTCGCACTCGTATTTCTATAGACAACACATGCCACCGCCGTTTCAGGATGCCGATCGGTCTACGACATTTCTGGTACTAATGTGAATCATAATTAACAGAGTTTCCTTGTGTATTATTGGATTGAGATGCGGAGCAATCTCGATATCCACAAATCCATATCGGATACAAGCGAATAATTAGCAAATACATCAAATTATTGAATCGTGAGTCGAACTAGGCCTTCGCGTGGCAATGTTAATGATACGTGCGGTTGCAGCAGCGACAGTTTGCAGCCTATTTTAAGAAAATCGACACGAAAGAGCTAAACTCGCTTCTTGCATTTCGCTTGCCATATTTAGCATTTTCATGACTTGCGGGAGTAAACGCGTAATCGCACATACAATTTGTGGTAAAATCACGTAAACAGTTAAGTTAAGCGGACAAAGTCTCCAACGGCAATTTTGAAGCTACTGCTTGGATAAAATCATATAGCGATCAAATATTTAACGAACACGTGGTAAAATTAACGAGCACGTGAATTATTGTACCTTTGATTGTTGAATTTCAGCAGTGGCTTTATCATTTGTAGCATATGGAGAATCATTTCTTTGGGCAATCGTCGCTAATCTAATTAAAATTAAAGCTAGTGCAAAAGCGATAGCCTTTCGTCCACGACTTCTTCTTCACCATCGCTGCCGTCACTTTCACTTTCATTGCACTACTTGCTAATAATACATTTTGAAGGAACAGGAAATAATACAGTGTACTCTTTATTGTCAAAAATTAACAAATCCTATAAAAATTGTCTCTGTAACGCGTTACAGATGTGTTAAAAACACATTTCTAGGCGTTTTAGAGAAACTGCGTTTTATTTTGTAGCGAGGTTACAAAGCACGTTATAAATTCGTATATAACGGAGTGGGAGTGGTGAACAAATCGGTTATAAACTAAGTTACAAAACGCGTTATAATTTTATAATGTCGTGAACAAACCGGCCGATATGGTAATATAAAAGTGCTAAAATGATAGCAGAAGTTACCTGTAAAACGCCTCATTTCGAACAGCTGAGTTTTGACGTTCTAAATGAGGTTCCGCCTTAAAGATGAGATTGGCTAAACCTTCAGATTTTGAGATGGCACCCTTCTCAAAAGAATTCACTGTAAAAAAGGATCATCATATAGTTAGAGAATTCCTTGGTAATAAGACTGTGAGACAATTTAGTGAATAACCATTTCAGACTAATTTAGGGTTGCTAATTTCAACATTATACTCTGTCTGGGATATGAGGGACCAATATAAGTATGTGTGTAATATATCGGTTTTGTTTGTACTTGTACGCTTTCTTATAATTCTGATTCACTTCATATCGATAATATAAGAAGGGTATAAGAATTAATCACCAGACCAAGACGGAAGTCCAACTCGCAACCTTTCGGGTGAAAGTTTAGTGCACTACCCACTAGACTATCGAGGTCGTCTACAGTTACTAATATTTTATTCCATTGCTCGAGTCGAAAAAAACAAAAACTTCGAAAAAATTTCGAATTAATTATCTTTACATTGTTTTTTTTTTCAATTTGGTTCAAAAAGGGACCCTTTGGCAAAGTTTTAATTTAAAAACAACGAATTTCGCCTTAAAATAGACTCTTCTAAGGGCTGTAAAAACAAAAATGAGCAACCTACAATCGTAATAATAGTCTATCTTATAAAAAATATTTCTGAACAAAATGAGCCTAGGTAAAACAAAATCCGTTAAGTATTTCAAAAGTTAGAACACCCGCCAAGTTGAAAAAACATGTTTCGAGAAAAACGTATACGCACTTATATAAATGTCAACAGTTACAATCAGCGTTCAATAATGTGAACATCCACTAACGTGAAAAACTTTTTTCTAAAACGTGAACAAAGTTTGAAAGCTCTAAAACGTGAACAAAATTTCTTAGAAATTGTGTATCAATTTTCATGATTTTAATAGTTTCGGGAATCCTCTACTACAAGAATTTAAGAGAAGAGAAGAGGTAATATTTTTAAGGTGAAGATCATTCTGTGTTAAGATCATAAAGTTTCCGTTATTTTTTCGACAATCGCTAACTTGAAATCTCTTAAACGTAAATACCCTTGGTTTTTATTAGTTCACGGTTTCGAACGTTGACTGTATTTCAAAAACCGTATTTTTTTTTTATAAAATTTTAGATACGTATTTATGCAAAACAAAAATAATATTAGATTCATATTCAGCGAAAAAAATATACTAAAAATGATGTTTGGGTAAACGTACGCTTGATAAAACTATTCTCTCAAGGCGAGGTTGTAGACTTGCAGCCGCTATATTGGTCCGCCATAATGTCAAACCAAAAAAGGCCTTGCGGCATTCGAAACTAGAGATAATAAGCTTTCATTTGAGCCCAAATATAACCTCAAATACCTCAACCAATTTTGTACAGGGGGTCTCCCGTTGACAGAGAATATTCCATACATATATTTATATATATGCGCTTGTTTTCCTGATATTTTATCTCCAACATTCAAATTCGATTTACTCGAAACTAACCAAATGGCGTTTGAACTAATATAATTGCTAAGCGACGAGTTCTGTGCTGTGAAAAATGTTTCTATTCATATTTAATGCTCCAATAAATCCTTTGTATTTTAAGCTACGAAGTATGGCAAATCATATCTTCTCCATTGACTGCATTCAAAGCTCACGTTACGTAGATTTTACTTATGCAAATATACCTAAATGTATTTACATCTATGTATGTACATTAGGGTGAGTCAAATCGTGTGGGAGGAATTTAAACTATGTCGGTTATGCGTTAAAGTGGCTATACATGAAAATTTAAAGAAAATTGAAACTCCGCTCGAATTGGAGATAATTCGAGCGGAGTTTCAATTTCATACATTAAAATATAGGAAATGTTTGTAATATTTTTTTATTTTTTCACTCACATTCCAAAGATTCACTATAATTCAAACATAAATTGTGAAAGCTTTAGAAAAATACTACAATTGAGTTGCTACCATGTTTGATATTTGAGCTACTGGTACAAGTACGTGACGCCCGGGAAGTTTCTAAATTGTTGCATGACGGCCAGCGACGTATAATTTTTACAATCTCGATTGCTTGAACTCCCGCATAATTATGTGCTTTTCACCGTATCAACGAATGGATGTAACATTTTTCCAAATTAAGTAAAGAAAAGGCAACACTCTTTGAACAACATGGGGACAATAAACATTTTTTCAAAATATTACAAATTACACTGTACAACAGCCAAAGAAGCTCAAGAGTTTTGAAAGTTGATCTTATATAATTCAAGTGTGCTGAACATGATGGCGTTTCCAGTTTTTCTCTATATCGTCAAATTTTTTTATAATGGGTTAAAAAAGAAACTTCCATAAGATTGTACGATTTTTTTTCAACCCGTTTATAAAATAATTAGATTAGATATAGAAAAACTAAAAACGCCATCATGTTCAGCGTACTCGAATTATAAATACAACTAATTGAAAGTTACTTTTTATGGTGATCGGTATATGGTGACCTTTTAAAGGTTACTTCGTAATGGCTTACGTACCCAATTTGTGATACATTCCCGAAGTAGTTGTTTATTATTGTCATCGTGGTTGGATCGTGGCTGAGCGTTTATGTGGTTGACACGTACAGAGCATTCGGTTGTGTTAGTAGCTGGTAAACTGATTTCAAAATTAATTTGTTTTCACTTAATTCTTTTTCCCTCTATTTTTCCATGGTGCGCAAAATAAAAAAATTAATTGATAATGTATAGTTCTGCAATTCGTTAAATCCTGTTAAAAAGAGTGTCTGGAATGTTTTTGTAGCTGTTGGGAAAAATTTTTCTGGGAAATTATAGAGCAGAGAACTCTTAAGGTATTGTTATGATTTCCATGTGTAGTGAAATGAAAGTTAATATGTCGTTGAAAATCAACTTTCTACACAGCTACTTAGATCTGTTTCCGCCGAATCTAGGAGATTGCAGTAACGAGCATGGGGAATATTTTACAAACATATCGCAACAAAGGAAAATCGCTTCAAAGAGAAAGATACGAGACACATGCTCACCGAATACTATTGGACTTTTTGCCAATAAACCATAAAGCTAACGACAAAAATTTTTAATAAAACATAATAAGAAAATATTTTTAACTGAAAACACAGTAAGCAAAAAAATATTTCACAAATAAAAATTGATAAATATTTAAATAATATATGGGGATTTTAGTGAATCTCAAAACCCATTTGAGTAAGAAATTCCTTTTGTACTTGTTTCCTATTTGTTTTTTTTTTTTTTTTTTTGGATTTGTTTATATAAATTATTTTGTTTTGTACTTACTTTGAATCTTTAAGAAATATTTAAGCGCCATCTGGTGATGAAACGATATCTGTAATTCATACAATTTTTTTATCCAATTACTTTTCGAATAAGTCCTTATTCTTTACCTAAAGTCTGCCAACTCTTTTCTATTTTAAAAAAAAAAATTTTTTTATTAAAAACCGTCAGCTGAGATGTAGAATTTTTGAGGCTGATATATTGTAAATGCTATTTTTCTATTTCTTTTAGAATTGTTTAGTACTTATTTGAAATTAAAAAAAACGGAGCGCCATCTGGTGGTGTAAAACTTCTGTTTCTTACTCGGTATTTAATTACCTTTCCAACAAGCCCTAATTCATTAAAATCGGCCAAAACTTTTCCATTTTAAATTTTTTTTTTTTTATTTAAAACAGTCAGTCAGCTGTGATATACGACTGTCGGTAAAAACTTAAAATCGATTTTTAAAAAATTTTGACGTGTTACAGCGAAACAGCGAGAGAGGTATATTTTTTTACGTCTATTTAGAGGATTTTCCTGATGGGTGCACCAGTTTGATTTTGTCAGACTGTGCTACACAAACCTTAAAAATGTCTCATACTGAGTTTAATATAATTTTCTTTAACCCTTAACTGCTGTTGTTGCTCTGTGATTGTTCCAAAAAATTTTATAAAATTTGTTTAAGTTTATAAAAAATTGTTTTTTTCCTTGTTTTAATGCAAAACTATAGAACTAATGCAAACTTTCAATATCATAAATACATAAAAAAAATATAAAACATTTTATTAAACAACCTTGTTTTCTTGGTTCCGTAGACCAATATTAGTATTTAAGTAATTTTGTTTTTTCACTACAGTACTTAAGGGTTAAATAAGTTTACCTATGCTAGTTAGTGCTGACTTTAGATTACACAAATACCTTTACATACTCTTTGCCGTCCTCATCACTACTTCGCTTAGATGAAAACGTGTTCTCAAATTAACGACAAACAAATAATTTGAACATTTACCTTCTCTTTCCATAATGAATTTTGGTAACTTTTTAAACTTTATCAGTGATAATAAATGGCAAATAGCTGCCGTTTTGTCAGACGCAGGCAATTAACTGGTCTGCTTATCTTCTCATGTTTAGCCAAAAAGAAAAATCAACTTATTACTTGCAAAGATACAAATGCGATTTTCGTATTGTTTTATTTGTTTATTTTTTGTGTTAAATTTACTGGAATTAGACTTGAACCGTTAATAAAAAGGCAAGCTAAAACAATAATTAATAATAACAGTTTCGTGGCACAATAATCCCCGGTGGTCCTAAGGCTGACCTTTTCGCATCTCTTCATGCGAGGGGCCTATAACTTAATCCATTAACGTCAAGAGCCATAAAGTTTTTGTAGAAACCTGAAAAAATCGAAAAAATATGAATGAAATGTTAAAAATTTTGAAGTTTATTACTAAATTTGCATTACAGGTTTTTCTTGTTATGGACTATTTAACTCGATATTTTAAAAAGTGAACTATTTTCTTCCTAAATGTATTTGTATTTATGTTTGTTTTTTGCTGTTGTTTTTTAGATCGTTGAAAAATTTTTGGCTGACTAGAACCTTTTACATTCTAGTTAGAGATGCAAAAAACCGATAGCTCCGAGTACCACTTTGTGCTATTTGATCATGCACACTTACCAAATACTTAGGCCGATAGCCTTTGTTGGTAGTGCCTTTTGAGTTGTAATATCATTTTTTATAATTATGTTTCGTTTATAAATAAATAAAACGAATATTTTCGGGCTACACATACACATATGTGTGAAACAAGATTTTTTATTTGAGTACTTTTTCGAGTGATTGCTTTTTTCATGCCGGTTTTTTTTTTTCCACGGGTTAAACCGTGAAAAAAACACTGCATCATGTGCCGTATCCTTTTGAAAGATAACAATTTTTCAGTTTTGTTTGCTAGTTAAAGCTTAATTTTCTGGATTTATTTTACTTTCGTTTGGAATTTTAAAAGCATGAAATCGGATTTTATGTGCTTGAAATTAGCCTCTCTATTATGACCCTATTCAATTCAAAGCATTCCTACTATCCTATCAACCTTTCATTTCATAAATTAACATAATGCTTTGCATCGATAGAGGTATTTCCCCTGAGTGTTGATTGCTTATAAAAAAAAGTTTTCAACGAAATCGAACAAGTTTAAACATCCTCTGCAACTTTGATTGATTCGTGCTCGAATTCGGTATACCATAAGTATATCCGTTGCAAATTATATTGGAATGAAGTTACCTACAGAACTGTTCTCTGTTCAACTTCTGGAATGAAAGCGACTACTTTGTATTTTCAAAATATGATTTTAATTGTTGCATTTACTGGCGGAACTGCACTCCGTAGTTTCTAAAGTTTATCAAAGAGGTCGTAAATATGTCAAGCAATTCCTGCTATAAATGCGTCTATACTTACATAATTCATATATACATAATTATGTATTTCTTTTTCTAACGATGAAGATAAATAGATCGATTTATACAAATATAAATTCAGTTTATTGGAATTGAAGTAGAGTGATTTCTGTTCTTCACATTTCACGTATATTTTAGAATGTCTTATATCTACGTATAGTATATACATATGTAGGTACTTAAACTACATTCACTTGCATTCACATTTCAAAGTACATATGTATGTATGTATATAAATAATTGATTGGAGCATATGAGTTACGTGCAAATGTGTGTTTGAGCAAACTCCATCTGAAAATTTCCACACGAGGCCCAATAAAGAATTAGGCATTTCGACTCCACTGAAACTAAATAGCCGTATCCAAGAAAAAAGTGAATTTATCCTAAAGATTTATTGGCAAACACTACTGTTTTATGTACATATGATTTAGTTTTTTCAGCTTTGTATAGTTTATACAAAAAATTAAAAAAGTGTAACACAAAATGATTAAAATTTTTAATTTACAAAATGTTGGTAATGAATCATGTACACAATTGATTGCAAGTGACAGTTTCTTAACAATCTTTGTTGATTTGACGGCTTTTTTCTCTGAGTGTATTCGAGTAAATTGACTGACTGTTTGCTATTCAATTATTTAGGTTAATTTAAATTTAGTATAACAATTACGAGTATTACACATTTATGGTTAGTTACACATCCATACATACATAATTTACTTATATAATACATATATTATACATATAAACTCTATATACAAAAACCTATGTTATACTAAAAGTACGAGAACATTGACTGTGTGTGTGTGTGTATGGATGAACCAATTACTCATACATATACAAGGTATGTTCTACACATCGATCGATTTCAAAACGCTATTGAGACTAGAATTCGATCGGTTTGACTTGGCGTGTTCTGCATTTGGAGCGATTTGGGATAACTTCGAAAAATTTAAAATCAAATAAAATTGTAAGCAAAGAAGATTACATAATATGGAGGAGATTCACGGTGCTCTCGTCATTATAGAAAGGCTTGTTATTTTTCTAGCATTGCCGGTTTTAACTTAGTTATCCTTAATAATACGAAACTAGGGCAAAGTTTAAATCATTGATATCAGAGTAAATAATATGGAATCCATTAAAAACATATTTTGCATTTGTTAATGTATATTTCGTCGATATCGAGATGTAGAACATGCCTGGTTGTTTGAATTCTATTATTGGTATATAGAGGCGCCATGGAGCGTGTGTGCAGGGGTAATGGAAAAACTTATACATATTTTTAACACACATTACTTTCACTTAAATTTTAACTAAGCTAAATGTTAACCTTCGCTTAACTAAACTAGGGAAATCACGACATTTGCACTTTTGATTTATTAGACAAGGAGGAATGAGGGAGATTGGAGGAATCGGGGATGCGAAAAATTGGAAGCTATAATATTTGCACATGTTGTTGAGCTTAAATTTTAATTTAATGGCAGGTACAAGATTTTGATTAGGTTAGATTAGTTGTAAACATTTTCGCGTTTGCTATTGCAAAGATAGTCGCAGAGGCAATTTATATATTACAAAACATTTATAAAAACTTTAAATCAAAGGAAGCAATCAAGAATCACTATGTATTGTATTATACGATTACAGTTCGCGTAAATCGAGAAGCACTTAGGCCAGAGAGCCCATTGAACCTTGTCCCGAAGAGGGGCACTCTCCTAACTCAGGCTGCAGCTGCGTCTATAGCCTTAGATCCACCAGAAGCATTTGAAAATTTCTATAGCTTGGATAGATCAAAGTTGATTAACTCCTCTTGCACTAAGAAATATTTGGTTAGCCTCGTCCAAGGGAAAATAAGACAATCGCAAATGAAATATTCTTTAAGACATGACGAAACTTGTGAAGAGTCCTGCAGTGAGTCAAGAGTTGGACCCGATAGTAGGCTGTGGGGCAGTAAAAATCATCGCTGATCCTTTTTTGACAAACATGCCGAGATGGCGATCTCGTTACCCTGGATACCCAAACTATCGTTAGTGTATTTCTTCTCCCAAGGCTGTTAAGCGTGACAGTTGCTTCTTCCACTATTTTCGAGACAACTGTGTAAGCCGAACTGGCTTTGATAGCTGTTAGCCTATCCGAGCAAATGAAAATAGAGTTACAGATCCAAAATATTCGGGACCTCTTTCAAGCTAACCTAAGTATTCAGGCCAAACGATCGCCGACATTAGAGGGTTAGCGGTAATAACACTACGTTACCACGAAAAATACATTAACTTCGTGCAACACATAGTGCAAGTTGTAGGGCTAGTCAAATAAAGAAATCGCATACCTGGAATTTCTAATACATCCTTAAAATATGGACTTAGGATCAAAAAACTTATTTCCAGAGGTCACATTCTGTTCTTGTATATAACTTCAGTAGTGTTCTCTCACGAGAGATATATACGCTTAAAGTGGTGCATAACTTACAATTTTCCATAAAAAAGTAGCGAAGTGCAAACCTCCTCCCAACCCTACTCTAAGGATGTTTGGAGGAAGAATGTAAACAGACGGCAGACCACTTTCTTAGTGTCTGCCCCGCTTTCTGCCAGATCAGAGTAAGCATATATGGTACTGGAGTGTTAGCAGACGAACACCTGAGCTCTCTAACACCGCAGGATTTGCTAATATTTATTAATAAATAGATTTAAAGAATAGCGAAAGGGAACACAGGATATAGTAGAATGGTCGTAAACCTTGTATTCCAACAAAATAAGAAACAAATTTGTTGAAGAGCCACAAATTGGAATATCTATTAAAATTTTTTCTGAAACAGTCACTAAAAATCCACTGACTTAGGGGGCAAACTGATGTAATAACACCGGTTGACAAAAAAAAACTTTTGTTCATTTCATAGATTTTTTATAGCTGAACATGAATTTGGTCGTAAAAAAAGTAAAAAGTAAAAAAAGAAAACTATGTGTCTGCAAGCACTCGCAGTAGAAATGAAACTATGTCGTTTAGGCTGATGTTACACGGTCAATGTTTTGCTGTCAAACAATGAAATTGTTGTTGCTTTGAAAAATGAACACTGAACAAAAGAGAGAATGAACACATTTCACTTCAAACTTTCTTACTGACGAAAAAAACCTGCATCACTTCAAATAAAATGAGGTTGCTGAAGATACACTGTTGAATTTTATTGGAAATACTAACATTTTATGAAAAATACTAGGCTTTTTACTAACTTTTAAATAATTTTTTTTCTTTGCCACCCTTTGCGTTGTTTGGCTTTTGTTTGTTTGTGAAAATGAGTGCTGTTTAAAAAATTACTTAATAATTTTTATAAAAACATGGTAATTCAATGGCCAAGTAACAAAGTGGCGGAGCTTATTTTAATAGTTCGCAAATTTTAAAGATTATTTTTCTGCGTTTTTCATATATAAATGCAATATTTTTTGAATAATTTGTTCCATTTCCACCAACATTATCTCATATTGTCATTATAATTATTTTCTATGCAATTCCATTCCAATTGTTGAATTTTCATTCACTCCAAAGTACAAACAAATACTTTTTAGTTGGAAAAACATAGTTGTAGATAAAAGTATTAAAAATAACATTCAACAAAAAACTGATAGTGTAACAGGGCATCAAACAGAACGATGAAAAGAGAGTAAAAACAGAAAACATTGACCGTATAACATCAGCCTTTCACTATCAGTTATCAGTCTAATCTTTGAACTAAGAATTCTGATAACAGAAAAAAATATCAACACGAAGTTTTTACAGGACAAATTTTTACATGCGATAGCGGATGCTATACTGACGAAAGTGGAATTTCATATTGTAAGTATTTTCAGATTCTTTAGGAAAGTATCGCGAAGGTTATATAAGTCTCTATACTTAGGTTCGGGAATGATGATTCGCTGAATTTTTTCCTTTGCGATAGCTCTCTCGACTAAATTCGTATTACCAACCTAATTTTATTACAAACGCATCGAATTGGAAATGCTGTTGACATCGTGTAAAGAAAAGGCCAAAACTATTTACGTTAATTCTACAATCATACGTTCATTTAAACATAAGAAACAGCTCATTTTCATTTGGGAATTATTCTTTAGCGGCATCTAAAATTTTGTGTGAAGATGCAACTGGTTCTTAAGTTTTATTTGCGATCAAAAAAAGATTTGAGGTTGAGAGAGAAGTTTGAGTATTTTTGGAAATTTTATTGCTTTTTGACTGATTTTGAATTATTGTCAATCGAAGACTTAAGTTTGTGGAACTATGAATTTGTTTGAATTGGCTATGAAAAGCTCGAAGAATTTGATGATTGCTCTCCAGTCATATTTTCCTTGAGATCGTTTTCTATATCTTCTACCGTGGTGATTTGACTTTGAAAACTTTGGCGCATTTCCAAAGTATGATGAGCCTCATCGTGAGTACGGATTTTCATTGCGTCCTCCATCGCTGATGATGCCGATGCTGTAGATGCGAAGTTTTCGGGAAACGGATCTACTGGTGGACATATGCTGGAATGAAATCGTGCGCTCCCTAAAAATGAGATTTGATTAGGTGAGGATGCTGATGGCAATGTAACAGACGATGGCGATAATGAAAAGCTGCGGTGTTTCGTCGTTGATGTTGATGCCTCAACAGGAGATGTGGCGGCACTAATCGAACCAGCAGTAGGAATTGTGGAGAGTGTATTCAACATCATATTGGATGGTACTGATGTTATTGTGGGGGTTGAAAATGATGATGGCACCGTTGTGGATAGGATGGGCAGCATCATAGTCGTCGGTGGAGTTATTGTCACAATAGCTTTGGTGGTATTAGGCATTGCTACGGTAGCGGTCCCATTGAAATCTTTGCGCGGATGATGGTGCACCTCTGAGCTGCGTCGTCTTTGGCGATGGTGATGTCGATGGAAACTTTGACAACGAGTGCAAGTACGCTCGCGTTCCTGATGCATTTGGTGTTGTTGTTGCTCGTGTTGCTGTTGATGGCGATGATGGAGGTGGGGATGTTGATGATGATGGTGATGATGCATCCCACCTCGGCCGCAGCTGCTGCTCCCGCTACATGAGCTGCAGCTGCTTAGCTGACGTCACATAATAGAGCGATTACTATCGAATTGATTCACGGATGAGTAGCCAAAAGAGGTGGAAGCGGCGACCATTGCAGCAGCAACATGACACTGTTGTCGTTTTAGTTGTTGGCGGTTATGGGATGCGATTAGGTGGTGTTTGTGTTTATATGCAAATTGAAATTGAAAAAAGTAATTAAGTTTAATAGCTCATCACCTAAAATAACTGTAAGTAATTTATGCAAGCAAATATATTAAATAATTATATGTATGTGTGTAGGTAGGTGTGAAGTTGTAGTAACTAATAAATATTTTTATGCTTGCATTTAATTAAAATCAGCTCAAAGTGTCAAGAAGTTGTTGTACTTAATACGTGATAATGTTTCGGTATTTTGTTAATGGATTTCCCGATTTACCATCAATTTCAATTGAACTATGTCTCATTATTGCATAAGGGAAATCCTGTGCTTTCTATGATATGTTGCCTTGGGAAAGAAACATGAAATGAAAAGACAGACAAAGTGCCGCCGCTCAGATGTGTTTGTATTTGCTAAAACTATGTTGGGGTTTCTGAAGGCAGTGGCGCAAAACTTTTTTTTTCATACGACCTCCGAATATATTCGAGCTTGATCAATACTTCTTTTTTTTATCTCTCTACATTAACTTTCTCACTATTCATTAAAGATAATTGATGTTTAGAAACATTTACGAAAAATTAGTTTTTAATTTTAGCTGAAAGCCAAAACCTAAATACCATTCCAAAAACTTAGAAGCTTAATTACCAGACCATTTGTTAATAGATGTCAAAACTGTGACAGTGGAATGCAGTGCAGACATTGGTGTTTGCTTCATTATAGTTTTCAATGAAATGACTACAAATGTGCAAATGTTCATACATATCGCGAGCTTAGAGCGAAAAGGAGCTAAGCCCATTTTTTATGAAAAACTAAATTGCACCTTCACGCTTAATGCGTTCCTATTGATGTCAAATTATTTGCAGAAAATTAAAATTTTGATATTTTCAATAAAAAATGTTTGAAAGTTTTTTATCTGACCTGTAAAATTTGGAAAAGTGGGAGTAGCTCCTTTTAATTCTAAGCTAGCGATATGTAATCCAACAATACGTATTTATACTTGATTTATGTTAATTTTTATTTTAAAGTTTTTCCCTTGATTCTTATTGAGATTGCTGTTGTCATCAAATTAAGAAAAATGTTGGCCATTGTTCAAAACTTGCTTAAAAGCTTTGTTCTTTATGACCAAGTTATAACTTCACGCTATCAGAAAGTGAAAGGGAAAACACAATCCGAATTGTATTGCGCAAATTGGGTAAAAATAGAATTAGTATCTATCTGGGTTTGTTGCAGGTAGATCAACTGTGACTAATCTTGCACTATTCTCGAACTATTGCATCTCTTCAACCATCAGGTTGAAGGCATTTGACAAAGTCAGTCATAGCCTCTTAATTGCTAAACTTGCTAAGATGGGTTTTCATTCCGCTTTTTCGGGTTGGATTAAGTCTTATTTGAGCTCTAGACGTTGTTTTGTTGCCATAAATAATGAGTTATTGTATCAGTTTACTGCTTCTTCTGGGGTTCCACAAGGTAGCATTCTTGGGACTTTGCTCTTCATCTTCTTTATTAACGATATATGCAAATGTATCATAAACTCAAAATGTTTGCTGTATGCGGACGACCTTAAGTTGATCTGCCGAGTTCGTAATCTATCTGATACTGCCGCTTTGCAATGTGATCTCAATAATGTTTTTAATTGGAGTATCTCAAATGGTCTTCAGCTAAATATCTCCAAATGTTCTCATGCTACTTTTTCAAAGTCTAATAATATCCTTAGTACTAACTATTTTATCCAAAATTGCTCATTGCTAACTGTTACAACTATTCGGGATCTAGGTGTATTTTTTGATTCAAAGTTTACTTTTATTGAGCACATAAATTTTCTAATTCCTAAAGCCTACTCTGTTCTTGCGTTTGTTCGCAGGAATAGTGTTAATTTTACTGGCCCGTATACTCTTAAGTGTCTTTACAATGCTTTTGTTAGATCTAGATTAGAGTATGCACCTCTCATTTGGAATCCTTATTATGCTTCTCATTCAGTTAGATTGGAAAGAATTCAAAGAACTTTCACTAGATATGCCCTACGTCCGTTAAATTTTGGTGTTACTTTGCCCGCAAATAATGTGCGATGTTTGCTTTTGGGTTTGAAGTCCCTTGAAATTAGGAGAAAGGCGGCTTCTTTCATATTTATTTATGATATTATTTCATCTAAACTTGATTGTCCTGAATTGCTAAAATGTACTCAGTTCAATGTGCCATCTACCCATCTCCGACACTGTAATTCATTTTATAACAAGCACCATCGCTCTAATTACGCACTGAATGAACCTATTGTAAGAGCATTGTCACAATTTAACGAATTGTCATCTACTTGTATGTTTGATTTCTCTGTATCTAAGGACTTCTTTAAGAAATTTGTATTTAATGCACTCTAATCACTTTTCACTATATAATCTGTATTATTTATCTTTGTTTTTAAGCCACTAAAAGGCCAGAAAATCAGGATATCTTTCTTTTTTTTAACGTAAAATATATAATTCCACTTGCTTAATGGCCTCAAAAAATTACAACTACAGCAGGTCATGAAATGAATGTGAGCCAATGCAGCCAAACCTGCAGTGGTTTTGTTTGTCTGTTAGCCTACTTTAATTTCGCGTTGGAGTCATTTGAACTGGTAGCAATGGAAAATTGTTACACTGTGTAATAAAGCAATCACTTATTAATTGCCACAGCCAGTAACTTGTAATCGATTTAATAGGTACTAAATTTTGTTATAGGTTATTGCAATAGCATCATGTTGAAAGCGCAGATTAATTTTAGAAATGTTTGTTGTTTTGTATGCGGCAGGGTCCATACTATAGAGTGACCATAATTCCAAATACAAAAAGAGGACGAAATTCTAACAGAAGCAATAATTAATATAATGCCAGATCTACAATTTGAGGGGAAGTGGTATTCAAGTTGCAAACTCAGGGCTGCAAATTCACTTCGGCTTTATAGAGTATTTTTACTTATTTAATAACATACTGGTATTTTTTATGTTAATAAAAACGGTACCTAGGAATTCACCAATCGCCGTTGTCACTTTAAACTGATATCACAATTGATTGGACGTTGGACCCTAAAAATACAAAAGCATAAGATTTCACAAAGATCTGAAAAGTCCTTCGACTTTTATCTATCGGATTGCTGTGCGCCACACCATTATCTATTTACTTAACTTTTTCTATTGCTGATGTTTCCAACACCTTTGGTTCCTGATTTTGTTGCAATTAATTCCTTTTAGTTAACTGTTATTGCTTTAAGGCTTTCATAATATTTTATTTCACGACTCAATTGAATATTTTAGTATGATATAATGAAGCTCAACATTATATCACCTTCGAGCTATACAAAAAACTGGAACATATTCAGGCATGTGAAATGTAACAATTGTCCAATATCACAATTAATTGTACCACCAGTTGTTGTTTGTAGTGTTGTTGCTACATAAATCGACATAATTATACATTGAATTGTTGTTGTTTGTTACACACTATGATTTCATACATACATATGTATGTATGCATATTTGTATTTATTTATGTACATACTTACATATATAGTATATGTATATCGCTACCTTAATTTGGTGAAGCTCTAACACACATTTTTCAAATTTTTTGCAGGAAAGCCAAACTGTAAATTTCGGAGTTTTGTTTCAAAGAAAATTCTTATTTTAAAATTATGTTTTTACATTATTATGAAATAGGTGTGTTCCATACAATATTTGTATTTCTGACTATTTTTTAATTTTAGTTTTAGTAATGTTTTTAGGCCATTTAGTCAAATGGTTTTAATGTCAGTTGCCTTTATTTCCACATTATCACCATTGACATTATGTCATCCCATAATTTGTTTTACGGTTTTTTCTTGAATAAAACCGTAAGTTCTTTTTTATATTGAAAACCTGATGATTGAAAATCTAGAGTTTTTTATGCATTTTTTTGAAAGATCAAAAGAATATTAATCGAATAAAATTAAAAATATTTGTTAATACATGAGCCAATACTACGGCTGCCAACTCTACTGGTTTATTCCAGGATCTGCGGGTTTCTATAGAAATTTTTGGGGCTACGGGTTTAAGCAACAATTTCAAAGATTTAAATATATTTAAAGATTTATCTGAAAACATTTTATTTTCAAAATTACAATCCGCTAGCTAGGGCCAAAGCCATAAAGTCTTGGGAAATAGCTTTACAGAAAGCATTCGATATGGAACTCGGAAGACTCGGAAGACTTACGTTGAAACAAAAAGCTCGTTCTAATTATTACAGATACTTTTCCCTGGGTTTCCTGCAACTGAAAAAGTAAATGATCGAGCCTCAGAATTGTGTATAAATTATGGTTTGCAAATTTAGCAGGACTCGAGAAAGATGCCAGGGTTTTGGAAGTTTTGGACCAGATTTCCAAGAATCAAAGAAGTTTTGACGAGGTCATTTTCAACACTGCAGAGAATTAAAACTTACATATGACACTCGACGGGCAACGAATTACCCCCAATTGGTTTATAATTATGTACCTGCCGTAAGACTCTACTTTTTTTAAATTTATTTTTTTTTATTCGGTTTTCGTAATGTACATATATTTATGTATATATATTCTCTGAAAATTTCATATCGATCCGACAAATATTCTTGAAGAAAAATTCGCTATGTGTAAAGAGCGTTTAAAAGTTTGAACGCGTTTTTTTTAAAACTATGTTTTCAAAGACGGCGGGCAAAACTTCTCAAAAACGGCTCAGCCTCAGCTTTATAAATATATTTTTTAGTAATTGATCGAAGGATTTATTTTTCCGATAAATATTTATTATTTAATAAACAATTTAAGGTCAAAATTTTTATCAAAAGTCAAGTTTTGAAGTGGACATTTTGATTATTTCTTCGATTAATTACTAGATAATACTTTGCATTAAACCTCTTTGGTTTTTTTTATTTTGGATAATCCGATCCAGAGATACCGCAAGACGCCTTTTTTCAGAAGACTTCCCGGTGATCATCTACAGGAGCTTTAAAAATCATTATTTAAGAAAAAGAAAATTTTTAACAAAGTTAAAAAATTAAACAATATGTATGTAAAATCTGCATTTTCAGAAGAAATGCTTGAAAATCATTTTTTTCGGCCTCCTAAGTGCGTATAACCACTTAAGACTCGACTTTGGAGCCCTCTATAATTTAAATGTAAAACTAATATTAAGAAAAAAATCCTAAATAACTTAACAAAAAAACTTTGATATGTTTTGAAATACCTTAAAAAAACTCAACAATTGTTGTTTTTTCACATGAGGAACTGTTGTCCTACCTTGAATGATTTCGATAAAATTTGACAAAACCACAAATTTTTATAAATTCTGAAAATTGTCAAGGCTCAGTAGAAACATTAGTCGACTTAGATGGACTTTGGCAAATTTTGTATGTGTCAAAACTCGAAATTATTATGGTAATTCTGATGCTGAATAGCTGTTTTTGACATTATAGCTTTTGCTCTTTGAGATGACTTCACCTTATTAAATATGCCTTAATTATGATGTAAAAATTTACGTAATATGATAGGTATATTATTTGAGGATTATTATCATAAAAAAGCAAAACCGTGTAAATCGAGGGGTGGGTATTTTTAATACATAATACAAATATATAAATAGTTGATGATACTTAATAATGAAATGGGAACAAAACTTTTTTACGTGGAAGGTTGATAGTTTGTTTTTGTCAGAATATTTCTGTGGCAACATATTAAAGGAGCTTAAGTCGAGATAAGCTAAACTTAAAATTTGTTCAAATTTTTTTAGCTCTCTGCTTATTAGGGTGAAGCATTTTTCGAAAAAAACTTTGGCTATGGCCATAACTTTTACTAGTATGACAAAAAAGTATGAATGAAATTAGATTTGAATGCAATTTTCAAATATATTGCGACAACGATTGAAAGAAATTTGACAGCAATCAACCATCTCCAAAAGTATTGTTAGCAAAATTCAAAAACTTCACAATGAGTACAGGAAGGCAATCTTATTTTGTTTATATCAGAGAAAAATTTAAATTAAAAAATTAAGAAAAATTAAAATTTTTAAAAGAGAAAGAGAGACCCACTTCACCAATTTGGATCAAATATAGTTCAAAATTTATTAACTTTTCAAGAGTAATTTTTATGTTTTCCCTAACAAATATTAGAAAATCAACGATTTAATCATACTTGCCACCAAAAAACATTGTTGTCATACTCGCAGTGGTTACAGTTTCTTTGGTTAATTCATGTTCACGGGATCATTCTGCAAACGTTATAGCCATAGCCAATGCTCTTTTGTAATATTTTCATATTTTTGCTACACCCTACTGCTTATATTGATATTATATACTTATATAAGATTTTAACTATTTTACTATTTTTTTTGATAAAACTTTTACCAACTTGTGCATTTGTATGTAAATAAATTAGAGATTATTTCTAAAATACAATTTCAAGCATTAGCTCCTGTAATGTCGGCTCAGATATATACAATTTTTGAGATGTGATTTTAAATGTCGTCTGACAGGGAAGGAATACTTACATGCGACTTATATATAGCGAGAACAAGGACGATCGAATAAAGCAATTCAATTTTTTAAAAATATCGATGATTGGCATTGTGATCATTGTTTTAGTGCAAAATATTGGGACGGTGGAACCAACAATTTAATAATTTTGTAAGATGTGAGATTTTCAGTTAATCAAATATACCATACTTTAAGCCAAATTTTACGTACCTCTCATTCACACAATGAAACCAATTTTTCGATAGAATCGTTTTGCATATTCCTTTCACAACAAACAAAACACTTTTTCTACATATACATGCATACATACATATGTATATTTATATGTATGTATATAACATTTATGTAGCTGATTTCTGTATTCGATAGTGAGCGTGACTGTTTTCCCCATTTTTTGTTCACTTCTGGCATATTGTTTTGTTTTTTATCTACGTATAATTGAAATATTTGGAAACATGAAGTTTTTTCAATATTTTCTTTCGCTTGGTGTTATGAACTTGAAGCTGAGTAGCGCCTTCCAATGGGCAATCCGAGTCCATGATGAAATAAACCAACACTAGGAATAACAACAAGAACGAAAACCACTAACACTAGATGTACGTCTGTTCGCAGGAATTGTGCCTCACGTGCTGAATTCCATGCAGCGAGCACGTTGAATAGCATCGACGCGTTGCAAATCTCTGCAAAAATGTTTTCTTTCTTATTTTAATATTTTAATTCAATATTCGGTAGATAATTTTCAATTGAAACGGGTAGGTACAGTGAGCAGGTATAGACAGGTAAAGAACGAACATACATTAATTTAAGCTCAATTTTTCCAATGTGGAGGGTAGGGATGGAGTGGTATAACTTTTTGTGTACGAGTTTTGTGTTTTGTGCCGGTGACGAGCTGAAAAAGGATTTGTGGTAAAGGTATTGTTGGAGCTTCCAAAAGGCACCGGCGCCAAAAATGAAAAGTAATCTCTTTGACAGTTTAAGTAATTAAAAGTTTCCTCTTGCTTACTCTTTTAATAGAGGTGAAATTGAAGCAATTGAGGGAGGTGAATTCATGCTCTGCTGTTTCTTGCTTCGGGTTAAGTTTTATATGTAATCGTGAATGTATATTTTGTATTTGTATTTGTATTCAAATAAATTCGCAACATAAACAAACTTAAGAGGAACAATGCAATATTTTACTCGACTGAACTCACCTGCGACTTGGAACGCATAGTCGGTTGGTATCTTCGGCGTACTTCTCTGGGACAACACACACACAGCAATCGCACGAATGCTCTGAAATTACAGGAAGGCAAATATTAGGGAGAGTCAGCCAGTGGCTCGTAAAGTAATTGCACCACGGCTGTTTTTGATTTATTAGCAAAATTCTAAGTAAATACTATACGTTGTTTTGTTTTTTTTAGGTTTTACTTTAGAGCAGTGGGGGAGAAGGGTGGGCGCAAGCCACAAAATGAGCTGTTAGCAAACTTATATTGCTATTAAACGTAGCACTTGAAATTTAAATGATTCTTTTGTTGATTGACAATTCATAGTTTTTTTAATATACATATGCACACACATTTCAGTGCCGTCTTAAGGTTTAGTAAGGGCCGTAAAAAAAAAATTTTATGTAAAACACACGTCAAAAAATTATATTTGTTCGATAGAAATTTTGGAAATTGGGGACTCACAAAATGTGTGGCCTTGAGCGATTTTGGCAGAAATTTTACGCATTACGCAGTTGTTGAGGTTGGGCTGTAAAGAGTTTTAGCAGTTATTGGCATGACTACCTATTATTTTGGCTTTTTACTGTCTTGCCAGACTTTTCCTATTACCTGAAGATTTTCTCAAATAAAAGGGGGCAATCTACTAAATCGGCGACAATTCTATAAATCTAACAAACTTGAAAAATAATTAATAATACTGGCTATTATTGATTGTTTCTTTAATACTTTTGTCGATACGCCTTAAGCTGAGGTCCTTAAGCCTGTGGCCGTAGCATATACTACTTTTAATTGAGCTTAAAACGGCTCTGATACATATGTACATACAGTGTCGGACAAAACTAAAGCACGGATTCTTCCTTCTTTGCATTTTTCTCAGTAATATTGTAAAAAATGCTTGGACTGAAATTTTGTTTATGATGTAGTAAGAATATAAACTCGTTATAATAAAACATAAGAAATATAATATTAGATTTTAATGATACTGGACGAATTCTGGTACACGTAGCGGTTATATAGAAAACTACATTTTGGTAGCAGTGACCCAGAATACGCTATGCTAAATATGACAAATGCATAAAAATAAACGTTGATTTTCGTTTTGAATTGGTTTATTTTTTTCTGAATTTAAAAAAAAATTGATTGATGACTCCCCTACTACTACCTGCGTGGCAGTTGCCGGACGTTGTGGAGCCATCATACGTTATTAATATACAGCTGTTTGTGACAATAGGAGAAGGGCTAGGGATTTTAGGTAGCGTATAAATTGTTAGCAGTCGCTCAATGTTAGAATGCAATTGCTCAAGGAGCGGATATAAATAAAATTATTGAGCGCTCAGTGTACCAGAATGCGACTACTAATTTTGGGCAGTTTCGCTACTTGGTATAACGTAAATGTGAATAAAATTTCCCACTCACATAATGAAACAAATGCCAAACTACTTACCTTCTAAAATCCCTGCTCCAACAGGCATATATAACCGGATTCATACAAGAATTGATCCAACCCAACCATGTAACTATTGCTGAAACTATTTCTTCATGTTCTATGCATTCTATGCAAAAGCCAGATAATAAATTTACCACGAAGAAGGGCAGCCAGCACACAATGAACACGCCCATTACAATACCTAGCGTCTTAGCAGCCTTCTTCTCTTTAGCGAATTTCGCTAGTTTTCGTGATAGGGAGAAGTTTTTCCCCATGTGGCGATGACGCGCCAAGCCGTTATTGTGTAGCGCTGATAGTGGTTCGTCGTCGGGTTCTTCTGGTGTTGAAGTTGTGGTCCCTGCTGTGCTGTGATTGTGATGCGATGAATGATGGTGTGAATGTGAATGATGATGTTGAGAGCCGCCACCACCCAAAGATCCGCCGCCATGCATAGCTGGATGATGTTGTGAGCTGCTGCTGGTAGAGGGTTCTTTTGTTGTCCCCCCACGATGTATTCGCAGAGTTAACTGAAGTTCTCCGGATGACATCAGCACTTGCTTTGTACCGATTTTTAGTGAACGCGTTTGTATAACGGCTGCACGGTAGATGCGACAGTATGTGAAGACCATCACAAGTAATGGCAGGTAGAAGGATATCGTCGATGAAAACACTAAATACCCGAGATGCTCAGTAAAGGTGCATTTATAGGCAGGCATGTCACCTTCGCGTGCGGCTCGCCACCATACGATTGCCGGGAAACTAATTGCACTCGAACAGACCCATACAGCGCAGATGAGGCCCGCAGCACGTTTCACAGTCATTCGCATAGGATATGAGAATGGATCCGTTATCGCCCAATATCGATCGAGTGAAATCACACACAGATTTAAAATAGATGCAGTGCTGAAGAGAACGTCTAGCGAACGCCAGAAATCACACCAGTCTTCACCAAAGAACCACGTATTGTCGAATATTTCATATATCGCTGAAAAAGGCATCACCACTAGTCCGACAAGACAATCAGCCACGGCAAGACTTGTGATGAAGTAATTGGTCGCTGTGTGTAAATATCGCTCACGAATAACTGCGAGAATCACCAAAGAATTACCAAACACCGTAACGAACGAGAACAGTATAAGAAATAATAGCAGACTAAGTCGATCTTTCGGCAGATTTATGAGGCACTCGTACAACCCAAGCTCGCGCGCTGTGGTTGTATTGTAAGTGAGAATTGTCGTCGTCCCCGTTGTCGTTGTGACTTCGGTGGTAGTGAACTGTTGCTGTTCGGTTCCTGTTGTGTCCGTAACAAATCCATTGAAATAGTCGAAAAGATCGTCTGAAATGTTAAAGCTGGTGTAGAAAGGCAGTGGTTGCGGGCCAGTTTGTGCCTGAGTGCGATTGTCACTTTGAATAGCAGGATGCAGGTTTTGAATGGAAGGTGCGACTTTTGGGATCGCCAATGCTGAAAGCTGAGGCAGGTGTGTGACAGCATACTCCCAATAGAATAACTTGGAACTGTTGGTATTGCTAGTGGTTGTGCCTGTAATGTTACCGTTGCTACTGTCACCGTTTTCATAATTCATTATCATCGATTGAAACTGTTTGTTGCAAGTTGCTTTTTGCTCTTAGATATGTCTTCTCCGCAATCTTTTAAGCAATTTGGAGTTCTTCATATGATACAATCGGATCGAACATCACATTTTCCGAAAATATTTAAAGCCACGCTGTGCCTTAAAGTCTCTAACTTTCCGAAAGAAGAGGATTCAAGTTGATTTTCCGATGTAAGCTTATGAAGAATGTAACGTTTAACTTTATAGTGCAACGGAGCCATCACAGTTGAATGTTGCTGAAAGAACAAAACAGTGGTGCAATTAATGAGCAGCACAATTTTTATAGCTTAGTACAACGTGGTTATCCGCGGAGTAAAAGCAAAGTTGAAATTTCATGAATAATGTAATCAAACAAATTAAATAGCAACAAAAGAAAAAATCTTTTGGAAATATCGCTTAAGGTGTCATGACTAGTCAAGCTGATGCCCTCTTCACCACCTAATACTTAGCAATGGTAGATATATACCCAGTAGGTAAAATGATTTGCCGTCGTGGATTTCCTAAAGAAACAGCGATTGAACCACCTGCTTTTTTATGCGTGTTGTAGACAATTTTATTAAAATGTAGGAAATATCGATTTATGTATGTGCACCAGAAATCCTCAGGAAGTGACTCATTTTTGTGAGTCACTTAAAATTTATAAATCTCTACACATGTAAGAATATTCACATTCATTCAAAAATTGGCTTATATTAAGTTGCATGCTTTGTAGAAAACGATTTTGATTCACACAATCACAATCGTTTTCTCTCTTGCTTCACACTAGCATCATTGCGTATGAATACTGCTATTGCGAATACTTTTTCAAGTGGCTCGTGATTAGAGTCCGACCGAATATTCGGTTTCGGTTTCAACCAAAAATACGGTTTCGGCTAAGTTTCGGTTTTGGGAAAAAATATGGCTGAATATTTGGCCGAAACCGAAACTTTATAAATTTTACTGTAAATTGCATTTCAGTGCGCAAGGGGCTGTGAAATTATTTTTAGTATATAACATAAAGTTATTCAATTTTGAACATTAAAATAAAATGTGAATTTCATTAGTACCTATAGCACAAAATGTAATTGTTTTAGTGCCTTTAATATGTATTTTCTTTATTGTCAAAATAAGTAAATGTATTTTTGTTATTTTATGTGTGTAAGTTTTATATATTATGTATAACTAGCAGCGATAATTGTATGAGAAAACAGCAACAAAGCGGCTGAGGTAACACGTATAGTTATCGCTGTTATGTATACTTAACTAGTCGGTAAGGCTCCAGTAACTGGGGCTATTTTTTTGCAGAAGAAATCTCTTTATGAAAAACAAATATCAAAAGAGAACCAAAAAAACTACCCGTTGGTGTTTGTTTTGTTATTTGTGTATGCAGATAATTCGTTAGATAATTCTGAGAGATGCCGTTACTCATGCCTTCTCTCTTTCTCTCATTTGTTATTTACTCCCGCTTAAGTAATGATTTTTACAACAATGAATGCAATGCTTTGTTCAATGAGCAAATTTTAAAGAACTTCCGACGCTAATATTTTGGAATTGGGTAAACCGATTTTAAATCTGATAATTTTTGGCTCGTCAAGCTCTTCAAATTGATATAGAATATGATAGTGTAGCACTTATTACAAACGACAAAAACCAAATAACTTCTCTTCAGAGTCCTTATCAAATCCTTCATATCCCGCAAAGTCTTTTGGTAAGTTATTTCAAAACGCAAGTTGCTTTGTCTGCTCTTAGACGGTAAAACTAGCCTGATTAAACAACTCGCAAAAATGTAGAGAAGAGGAGAGAAACGACAGGAGGATATTCAAGATCTCTCGGGCAGTATTTTGATGAAACTTTTTGAGGCTTATTTTTTTACTTTTTCGTAGTTCCCTTTTTTCCATATAAAACTATAATAGCGAAAGTTTCATGCAACTAGTACGTGACACCTTAAAATTTAATGTTAGAAAATCTCATGAGACTAGTCTCACCGACTAAGAGCAGACTTTTTTGAGTATATAAAAAAAAAAATATTTGTTATTTTTTTAAAGTACAAACTATGACTAATTTGTATCATGTTAGAGTTACAAACAAAATTATTAAGTATGATGTAGCCTCTCTCTTAGCCTTTATTTTGGCCGTTATCCTGAATGACATGAAGTCGACAAGCACTTTAAAGATATATTTCATTATTTTTTAATACTCCAAAAAATGTTTTTTATTCTTTGGGCTGTTTTTGAGCAACTTTCTGTTTCATAATATGGCAGAGGTGCTCTATCGGACGGGAATCCAACGAGCTACCTGATCATTCCAGCCGATAAATTTTAATGTCAATGAATCAAAATTTTTTACTACTAATGTTATCAAACATTAAGCTTTAATAACTAACTAAAACTTACCAATTTTGCATGATGACATGGCGCAGAAGTTGTCCGGGAAAATTAAATAAAATAACCAACATATGGTGCGAAAGTGCACCATAAATGGCTTATATAGTAGCAATCGCTCCCTAATATTTTACCCATACTTTTGGGAGTTCAACAACATTACACAAAAATGTAAAAATTACAATATGTCAAAATTTGATTTTATTCGGATCGTGAGCCGGAAGTCCAGCATTCATTCTTCTTAATTTGAGAAAGTTAAAAAATAAATCCTTATATGCATCCATAGGTAAGGAAATCCTTTTTTTTATCGTTTCCAGAAAAATTTCATTTCGAGTTCTAGTATGTAACTGCAATATAGTCAATCATCGGTGCATATTCAACATTTACGCTTTACTGAAAATCTGGTTAAGGAGCAACATGCATTGGAAAATAAAGGCTTCACAACTTCCGCTGCTCCCGCTTCTGTTACCCCATTCTGCTGCAGATCAAACGAGAAGAAAGTCAACAGAAGCGGGCAATGACTTCGTGCTGGTTCATTCAAATGTATATGCCGTCATCTAACTGCCAAAACTAGTTCCTGCTTCGAGAAAAAATGCTTTGACCTTTTTACAATGACATATAAATCGACATGGAAAATGGTTTGCATTTGCAGAGCCTAAAGTAACATATAAGACTTGGTAGTTT
This sequence comes from Toxonevra muliebris, assembly GCA_963691655.1. Classification (NCBI taxonomy): domain Eukaryota; kingdom Metazoa; phylum Arthropoda; class Insecta; order Diptera; family Pallopteridae; genus Toxonevra; species Toxonevra muliebris. Next base: position 609,908 of record OY829327.1, on the reverse strand, counting down.
AGTGAATTATAAATTTACAAATGGATGTCATATTTAACCTAAAACTGATATACATATGTATATAAAAGGGCATTCGGCGGGGATTTGCTGGAAAAATATATCGAAGAGTTTGATATATCATTGGATAGCCCACGTCCTAAGTTTAAGCACCATATCGATAGCTACGTTAAAAAAAGGGGAAAATTAAAAAAAAATGTTTTGTGTGCAAGTTGGATCGCTCCTAAAGAAGGCAAAAAATTAAGTTAAAACTTGAGAATTTGAAGACTTATTATCGATTTTACTAATGAGTTTGTTTTATTGTGCTTTGTAGCAGCTCCTTTTTCTGCCTTTGTCGCCTGATTTTTGTGATTGAGGCGGTATTCGAAAGAAACGGATTCAGGCGAATTCATGCTCTGCATGGGTTTTCGCTCACGATTCGACTTTTTACTCGCAAGCAACGACGACAAACTTTACGAGGACGAATGGGTTGAAGATGTATTCGACGTATTCTACTAGTGAAGAAAGGTGAGCTGACAACCGCCTGTGCGAAATTGATTTGAAAAATAACTGGATCGAGTGGACAAATTCCTGTGGCTCTGAAGCCAGTATTGAATGAATGAAGTAATGGGCGAGTCCAGCAATATACGATATAGCGTGAAATGGTTCCAAGTAGAAAAACATATAAAAATTAGCAGTCCAGGGTGCACATTTGACAACATTTTGATATAGCGAAAAAATCCAACCTGCACGTAATTCCCCTAAATATAAATTCACTTATGTACAGTAAAGTGTATCACGAAAAAAGTTGCTATTGTACCCCTTTAAAAATTAATCCCGGTTTTTTTTTATGTTGATCCCCAAAATATCGAAAGATCTTTTCGAAACGGGAAACTTTAAAAAATCGAACTTTGTATGGGAAAATTTTTCTATACTACTGGGCCAAATCTCAACTCAACAAGAATTTTTTCATTAGCACCTATGGGATTTGGAATTCACTGTATAACAATTTACGTTGTGTTGTCAAGCATTGTCAAGCATTATTCTAATCATTTATGTTAACACCTGAACAAATCAGTTTTCTACACATTTAAAAACATGACTTAATCTATAATTCAAATCTGTATTATAGTGTTTAAGCAAAGAATATATAATACATAGAAGGCGCATCTCTCAAAATTTTTCCAAAATATGTTTCTTTCGTTTCGGGTGCGGGCGGTCGCAGTAAAGAGAAAGAGCAAAACCACTCATTTATTTTGATTTTACTCTCTCCCATGCACTCTCATGGTGTTTTTTTCTTAGGCTCTCGCATATCGTTACAAAGTACTGCAAAGTGAGACTGTGTATAGATTCATATGAATGGGTTTTTTGCTGAGAATATGTAGGTACAATTCGCTCATTTACTAAAAGACTGTCATAAGTCAAAAACACTATTTTTTGGTTAATGATGCAGAATTATTCATTATGTCACGCTTCATATTATGTAAAAATTTCATATTAATATCTTGTATACTCTGCGCGTGAGAATTATAAGATTTCTTCTTTTTTCTGCAAAGTGGGAGTCAATTGAAAACTTTGAAAGCATTTTCTGCAAAATCGCGTTTTTTGAGTTATGACAGCCTTTTAGTAAATTAGCGATGTGTTCTTTTTTTGCGTTGTTGCCGAGTATCAATATTGCTTTCCAACCTAATTAATTTTTTTTTTTTCAATTTGTGACCCAAAATTATGGTCGTAGCTAAATTTCTTTTTAGTAATATTTTTTTTTTGTATTCGAAAAAGCATAAAAAGTTGAAATCAATCGATTTAGAAAGTTTTTAAGGAGGCACCTCCCGTTGTAACTTTTAAAAAATCTACTTTTTTTTGCATTTTGTTAAAGTATATGTTTTCAAAAATATGTCTACAAATTTTTAAGTTGATCCGGAGAAAATTTTTGACTCTTTGTTATTTTCAAAAAAACTTTCTTCTTGACATTAAAGTAAGTTGAAACTTTAAACGCTTTTTTCTCAAAAAAGTCATTATTGAAGTCGGTGACCACAATTATTCAATAACTTCTAAACCGAATATTTTCAAATTTATATGTTTTTTATATATATAGTATTCTAGATTGATTGATTTTTAGTTAAAATTGAACTGTTAACTTTGACAGTCGGTCATTTTGTTAAATATACATATTTTTTATCATCCTTCAATTAATCACTAGATAATCTTATGATAAAAGTAAGTCCATTTCATTTTTGGATTTCAAATGTTCCAGATTTGCAAAATATTGCTCATCACAAAACATGTTTTCCAGAAAGGCGTCGACGGGATCGCTCATTACTCATAAAGTTTTAAATATTTTTGAATAGAGATTAGTTAAAGTTAAGTTCAATACATGTACTTTTAGATAATAAATACTTTTTATAAAAAACTTTACCTATTTTTTCGCGTCACAACTTGGGATTTTAATTTTATAATCTGTACCATACATAAAAGCACACCGTCTTTGCGATGTAACTTCTGCTAAATAATGAAAATACCAGCTCATATTACTAGCACGAAAACCAAAAAAAAAAAAAAAAAAGAAAATACAAAACTCTGAATAAAAAACCCCTCTCATTAAACAAAGCCAACAACAAAGAGAAACAAACTATTTCAACCACTCATTGGTTTTATGAGAACAACTGAATTTTGAGTGTATACTGGAGGCAGTTATGGCTCCATAGAACAAAATTTTTGTGCAAATAAATTTGTTCGTGATGCACCTTCTATGTATTATATATTCTTTGGTTTAAGGTTTATGTCATGATTATATGTATATGTATGAATGAAAAACTTTTAATCTTACCTATGTACTTCCACTTCTTAAAATAAATTAAAATAAAATAAATAAACTTTCTCTCTCTGTTTTCAGTTATTGAATTTAACTATCATTTATTTTACATTAAGCAACTCGCTCCCCCTTTCCTTTCTTTTAATAACTACTCTATTTAATTTTAGGTTGTCTTATGTTATCATTTAGTATTGCATTCATTGTTGTAAAAATCATTACTTAAGTGGGAGTAAATAACAAATGAGAGAGAGAGAGAAGACATGAGTAACGGCATCTCTCAGAATTATCTAACGAATTATCTGCATACAGAAATAACACAACAAACGCCAACGAGTAGATTGTTCTCTTTTGATATTTTCATAAAGAGATTTCTTGAGCAAAAAAATAGCCCCAGTTACTGGGGCCTTACCGACTAGTAATTTATGTTAAGCAACTTGTTTTTAAGTTATTATTAAGTAAACATTGTTATTTACTCATTAAATAAAATAAATAAATAAATAAAAAAAATAACAAATATAACGAAAAATTACGGATTAAAAAAAAAAATAATGTGGAATCCAAACATTTTTTAGTATCTATTATTTGTGAGCTTTATTTGGACAAAACAAGTCTACAAAAAAATTTCCACACACAAAAGTAGATTTTTAGATTTTTTTTCAAACGCTCCAGCTCACGAACGTTAAATTTCCGAATTTAAATATTTTGGAAATCATCATTAAATAAACCAAGGTTCATTTTTACAGGGGCACAAGAAAACGTTTTATTTGTATGGGGCTTGATGCACTTTAATGTACATAAGTGCATACATAGCTACACTTTCCACTTTGACAGCATATGATGAAAAATGTGTATATATGTAAGTACGTTGTATGCATTTGCATGTATGTAGGTGTTTTCTTGTCTGCCAAGTTGTTATTATTATTAATGGGTCAGTGATTAGGGGCCTTGAAATTGTCCACATGACAGAGCAGAGATTCATGTAGTTATCAAATACATATTCAAGTAAGAGAATATGTGTATGTTTAAACAGGTTGAATCCGTCCCGATGGCCAGCATGAAAGGAGGTAACACAGGAGGTTGGGGTAAGTAAGATTTCTGTGATTCATTTCATTAGAGGTATTCACGATTTAGAGTAACTATTTGTAGTATTCTTTAAAAAAAATTACAATTTTTACTACAGATTGTGAAAACGGCTTATGTTCCGAAAACAATTAGACGATATTGTTTACTTCTAAAAGCAATATTAGAAGCTGCGTATACAAAAAACAATTAAGAGCCAATTAACTAATAGAACGGTTTTCTTGATTTTGAAAATTTTTTTATAACGATCTCCAACCATTAACAAATTTTAATAAATTTTTTAGTTTTTGAGATACGATCGCGGCGGCAAGTGCTACGCAACGTTACCGAACAAACGAGCATTATTACTCCGCTGGCATCAACTTGCTGAATTCGAGAGGTAATTCTTAAAAAAATCACATTTTCGAAAATATGTACTTATGTGATAAACATCGTAACCAAAATATATGTGCCGCTTTATTTTTGGCAATGAATGATCAAAAAACGTTTCAACGATATCTAAATTTAGGATGTAAATCTCATGTGGAATGACCCATTAATGTTTGCATTTGGGATACATACACGCACAGAGAGGCAGATAAAACAGCAAATATGGAAATAGGTCGTCTACAATGAACAATGAGATATTTGTAAACTATTTATACGCCCTTACACTGCAAATATTTGCTACTTTTGCACCCTTCACCGCATATACTTCTCTGATCCCCTAGTAATCGTCGACAAGGCCGACGTGACTCTGTCATTTTTTTGTTATTATTTCAAAATTATCACTAAAAATTAAATGAAGAGCGAAATTTGTAATTTAATCATGTTTTGGTGTATTTTGTTTTATTTTATCACATTATATGAGCAAACAAATTCTTACAATGATGTGACTAGAATTAACTTAGACCAAAGAAACGAATAAAAAAGAGAAGAGAAAAAGAGTAGGGGGAAACTAAGGGGAAGTGCCTTTAATAAGTATATGGTATGCCAAAGAAATGTTGCCCTGTATGTTAATATGAGATGTTCTTCAGCACGAGAAATTCTAATCTCAACATTGCTTACCAAATGTTTATACTACATATAAATAGCCGTAAAGACAGCAACAAAACATCAACGGTATTAGCAATTGTTATTGAAACAGCAAGAGAAACAAGCGACATCAAACGGAAATGTAAAACAAAGTCACTATTATGGTAAATGAGTTTGACTCTGCCGAATGAATGAACGAACATCAATGTATCGGATACGGATGCAAGGGGAAACGGCCCTGTTTCCTCACCGGAAAGGAACTTGTGTCCCAGCCCTATAACCTGTATTTGCATTCATTTGAATAATTTAGGCAATCAACGACAAAAGCAACAAACACACTGTGCAACATTACATATTTCTGATGATGATATTATTTTACTGCAGACGCGTACGCAGAAAAAATTTCGGGGGGTTTCTGAAAAACAGCAACTTCAACAGAAATGGTTCCAAAAGTGAAGCCCGAATTGGACCAAACCCCAGACAAAGTGCAAGAAAAATGGCTCCTGCTTTAAAAATATTCGACCGAAGCCTGCGTAAGATATGAAAAAACAGTCTCGGGGTAAAGTCTTACAAGATCTAAAAGACACATAATTTTACACCGAAACAGAAACAACAACGGCTACAAGGAGCAAAGGAGTTGAAGCGCTTGTACGCGAGTGGCCACTCAATCACAATCACCGGCCCATGTCTTGGTTCGGGCCGCTGATGGCCGTTCCCCGCTCATGTTTTTTGTAGCCTGGCGTTAAAGTGAATGCGACTGTGTACTATAAATCGGTTTTAGAAGGTGCATTAAAGCCTTGGGCACGCAAGCATTTCGGCAATAGACCGAACCAAGATTGTTTAAAAACCAACGTCCCGACCTTTATTGTGGCAAAACAATGGCTCTCGAATTCATCAGATGTCAATCCGCTGGATTTTTCTCTCTGGTGCAAATGCCTTTTTAAAAATCAATCATTTTTAATAATTTATGTTACATAAATAATAAAAACTGTTCATTGATCTAAAAGTTATAGGCTTTCGAATTGGTAACACCTTAATCTCCGCACCCTATATTACTAGAAATTGGTTGAGAAATGTAACCAAAGAAATGCCAAATTAAACTTGGAGGGAAAACGCAAACCATCTGTTCAGAAACTTTACACTTAGCGTTTAAATCGTGTTTATGCTGCAGTGAGAACGTGCTATTACCATGACATTTTAAGGAAGACGATGAAATAATGGAAATGTATCATTTATACTCTCTGATTATTTGAAAATTAAACGTATCCAATATTCAGTCAGTAGTTTTAATTAAAACACTAATTTATCCATATACATAGAGGAGGCTAGGGCAAATTCGGCCCCATTTTTTAAAAGTTTTATTTTATTTGAGCATGGAGCTCATGCAGGTTCCGAACGAGCCCAAATTTCTATCAAACATATTAAAGTGCAAAGGCCCAGTTCTCGAAAGTCAAAGAAAGTTTTTTTTCCATATATTTGAGGGCACCTCTTGTATGTATGTGGAATTGTTTACATGAAACACAAACGTGATTGCAAACTAAACGCTAATAGAATTTCTCAGGTGATTACACAATAAGGATTTCACCTCCGAACGATAATAGAATTTTTGCTATCTAAATATATATTTTCGTCTTTACTCGAATGGATTATGTTAACCGTTCCCTTGCTTGTTCTTGCGTGTGCGTATTCGTGTTCATGTGTCAGCATCGTAGCGTTAACGTCAATGACAATAACGGAGCCACCCATCGAAATGAGTTATCTTTTTGTTTAAATGAGCAATTAAGGCGTTGCTAATAGATTTAACCCATCTGCATGCATAAATGGTTCTAACACTCGTGTAAAAAGTTTAGTAGATAAATATTGGGAATATTGTACATATGATGGATTAAATTAGAGAAGTACTTATGTCAAAAAATGCAATTTTAAGTAAATCAATAGCCCTATTCACGATTAGGTGCAAATGGTCTTGCATCATTGCAAATACAAATTTTTATTGCATATCGCATATATTTGTTGTTGTGATAGCAGAAATATTTTGCATTTGCAAGACCATTGGCACCAAATCGTGAATAAGGCTAATATTTTTTAAAGTGGTTATTATGGAATTAAAAAGACTTAGAAATTAAAAGAATTGCGCTGATTCTTCAAAATTCTTAGCCCAGTTTATGTGGATATATATCCACAGTGTTTATAAGCATTGATAATATACAATTGTGTCTTGAAATAGAACACAAATACTAAAAAAATCATTTATACATTTTTCCAGAAATTTTTCAATTTGTGGGCTTGAACTATGTAGTTGGGAATTCAATTCTCTACAAGGTACTCTGAGCTTTCTTGGTTTGGTTGCCCGGACTGTCAAAAACATACAACTTCGTTTTAGCAGTTGTGAAGTGATTATAAAGCAGTAAAAAAAGGGGAAAATTGAAAAAACGTAAGTTAAGAAAAAAGTGTTTTTGCATATTGCATTTTTCAATGGGTAAATAAGTTTTGGTAACATTAAAATTACGACAAAGAAGAAATTTGAGCGGCTTGCCCAGCTCATGAAAGAGTACCCAGGAACTGGATATGGGAATGCAGAATTTGTTTCCAGTGAAAGAAAAGAATAGCTTGGGACCACCAGCGCCAAAGGCTTTGCGCACATGCGTTCCTTTACAACATTTAACTCTTTCATACCCAATGTTGCGTATATGCAACATTCACTTTTATTTAACAAATTTTTGTGTTAACGGTTTTTGTATTCGCTTCTGTTAGGTATTCCTCACGTTTGCCGATTGCCGTACATTTGAAATTTCTTGCTTAAGTCAGTTTTTCCTAATATTTTGTCTTTGAAGTCCAGCAAAAAAACTTAGTCCAAAATTTTTTCTTTTGTACTATTTTTAGAAAAATAATACGTTTAGTTATTACTAAGCGGAATTTTTTTTTATCAGATATGTTTATAAAAGATAAGAGAATATGAAAATCAAAAAATTCTGTAGTTGTCTATAGCTCCATAGATATTTTTTGAACCTTGAATAAAGGACAAACAAATCAATATCTTGCATGAAAGCATGAAATTTGGTGTCATGATTTGATGTCATGACCTAAATAACCTTCAGAACTAAAGGTTTATATCAAGCCAAATTAAAATGCGGCCGTCAAAGGGTTAATCATCATTAAGAACAATATGTAGAAAGTGTGGGTTGCGCCACTCTAATATTGATCTCGTTGCCATTACGTCTGAGAGCTGCACATAATTTTAACCCTTAAACACCCACTGGTCACTACAGTGACCAACAACTTCCGCGGCTACCTGTGCCGCCATTTTTAAAATAAGCATCTGATCTTACGGTCCAAAGTTTTCTAATAATGCAAAAATGACAGCTGTCGTACAGTTACAGTTATTTTTTGCTCGAAAAGTGTGTTTTGCAAAAATTTTGAACCACTAACTGAAAATAATTTTTTTTTATTTTCGAATTTTTGTATAATAAATATATTGCCGTTTTAAATGCCGTGTTAAATTGAGCCAAACGGTATGGGATAACACCAAATAATTGTTTTTAAAAATTTTTGCGAATGTATTTTAATTTATTCTCCAGATAATCTCCAAAGGTTACCACAGAGGTCAACCATTTAAATCAAAATTACTGCACCTTAAACTAATTTGTTTAAAAACACGTAGAACAGACGTTGTTCGGAATCATAAATACTATCTCTAGGTATATTTTTAATTAAAATCGGATGCACTGGGCGTTTAAAGGTTAATATTGGTGGTAAAGTCGAGCCACGCACAGTTATTTTCAAATAATCCTTTATTTTATCTTGCAAATATTAAAATGTCTTTATGTTCGAAACTAAGTTCAGATGCGAATCGTCTGAACCTGAAACACATCTTCGAGATTTACTTCTTTTCGGAACGACTTGAAACTGAATCAATTTTGAAAATTTTAATACAAATTTTGGGGCTTGTGGCCGCACAAGTCGTTTTGTCGCTATGTTTAAAAACAAACTGTAAAAAATCGATATTTTTCGTTTTTCCGAGTTTTTTCACTTTCATTTATTACGAATCAAAAAAATCTAATCATGAATGTGAAGGCATGCACAATGGTCGGTTCGGTTTTGTCTCTATGGAGATGAGCCGTGTAGGTGTGAAATTTCGCAGGCTATTTTGCACGCGTGCTACTCTTGTGCCGTCGCTGATTACAATTAAAAAAATAATAGGGAAAAAATTAAAGTTGTTTTGTAAATTGACTACATAAAATCGAAATCTTATCTTTGATTATGTTGTTGCTGTAACTCTCTATAATTAAATTTTCTACAACGTACAACATTTTTTTGTTTTCATATATTTTTTTGGATTTCTAGTAAACGATAGGTGAAAAAATTTGAGGGAAAAGAAAATTATATCGCACATTTTGGGAGGGTATATTGCCCCTTCTGTTTAAGATGCTCAAGGGAGCAAGTATTTTTTACAATTAAGTAGGGGAACGTGGTCTTAAGTTGGCACTGTGGGTTAAGCCAACACCCCTTCGTTTCTTAGAGATGGAGCACGTGGCAGCTTAACCGTTTTGCCTATGAGAGGTTGGTAGATATGAACGTAATTTACGCTGACAATTGTCACTTTATTTGAAGTTATATATAAACAGGCTTAATGACAAATGTAGTCATCACAACAACAATGTATATAGAGACGGTCAAATCAGACGGCCGTTTCGGAATCCACCACAATTCCTCATCAGTGATTTTAGTGATGGTTCTTAATCTTTCAATATCCTATATAAGCTACTAATATTTGAAATCATAACCCAGAATTACAGATTTGATTCCAAATATCTTTACTTTCATTAGTTTCTGTGTTCTGTGTAGTTTAGCCGAATAAAGTAGATTTTTTATTCGGGTTTGTTTCGTGTGCCTAATAGCATGAAATGTGTAAAAACTCGTAGTGGCCTTGAGTCGGCCCCAAACAGGTGGTCCTGAGTCGGCACTTTTTTTTTGTTGCTTTTGTTGTTATTTGTGTATTATTTTATTTTTTTGTGTTTTAATTGCAATTTGCTTATCTCTTTTCGGGTTTCCGATTTACTCAGTGAAACAGACGCCTCACAGTAAACTCTTAGGCCGCTTACAAAAAATTTTTCTTTGAATAATTACATATATAATTTTATTAGTTATTTTGTTCTGCAAAATTGGGTACAACGAGCGATGAACGCCTTTGGTAGTTTTATCAGTTTTAACAGTTTTATACTTTTTTTTTCTTTCTTTTTGAGATTTTATTTGGAATGGAGGAATGTTTCTATTCTATAGTTAATATTTTACAATATTCTACAAATTTTTTCACTGCATATGGTTTAAATTTGTTCATTTTTTCCTAAAACTTACATAACCTGCTCTTTTTCTTGCATTTGGGTCAACCCAGGACCAGGAGGGTGCCGACTCAGGACCACTCTCCCCTATTATATTTATAAATACATATATATATCACGGTCGCCGTGGCGTAATATTTCGCAGTATTTTCAAAATTTTTCAGCTTATGTTTGGACCACATTCATAATTTTTCAAACGTGTATTCAATAGACAAATATACGCTATTTAACAAAAATTTTTTGATTTCAAATGAGTATTTTTCGGATAATATTGATTTTCAAATATTTATTTCATTCTCTAAATTACAAAAAATTGTGTTTATAAATAAATGGTTGATTGGATTTAAATTTGGAGAGTTTCAAGACCATTCCATATGTTGAATACCGAGGTCCTTTAGCATTTTCTGCACCTGTAAAAAAACTAAAACAATTATTTTATTTATTGGAGTATTGACCACTGGCGGAATATAATGAGGTCGGATGAGAGCTAGTTTAACTTGCACTGTACCAACTATCTTTCATATGTGCGACGTTTTCCAGTAGAAAGATTTAAGGACAAGTGTGTAATAAGAATATGCAATCATTCTCTTAGTCAAATGATTTGGCAATATTTTTCTTACTATTCATGGGGTCCTTTGCTTTTTATTGGCGATATAATATATGTACAAAAATATGGATAAAAATATAGCATAAACTGCAGAGTAAACTGAACTTAATAATAATTTTGTTAAAAGTTTTGGGAAAGGAAATTTCAAACAGTGTTTTACAAAATCTAAAAGCGAGTTAACGTCTGATTGAATTTAAGATTCGAATACTGCTTTATTTAATGTTTAAGAAAACAAAACCCATTTCTTTTTAAATTGTTGAAAAATTTAGAAACTTTGGAAAATGAAAGAAATATGTGCAAATCAATATTATCCCTTTTTTTCATTATATATGGAAAGGACGAAAAATACTCATTTTTTTAAATAGCGTATATTTGTCTAAATACACGTTTAAAAAATTATGAATGTGGTCCAAACATAAGCTGAAAAATTTGTAAAATACTGCGAAAAAAGAAGTGGTAAGATGTGCGTGACCGAAGGTGAAAGTATATGCTGGAATGCTACGCGGGTTGCATGTGTTCGATACTCAGCAAGGTCGAAAAATCAAACATTTAAAAAAATTTCTCTGCAGGCAAGAGTAAAAACTTTCTAAGAAAAACCTTCGTGTAAAATATAAATCATTTAAAAATGTAGTTTATAATTATTATTATTTTGAAAATAACCATATAGAACATATAGAAATTACGGTGTCTCAAACCCCATACAAAAAAATAATGTTGTTGCACCTCCTCTTAAAAGTTAACCTTGGTTTATTTTATCATTTTTTTTTATAAAGAAAATAATTTGGGAATATTTTGGCTATAGTGATAAATTGCCGTGAGCTGGATTGCTTTGAAAAAACGTCTAGACGGCTACCTTTGGCCAAAAAAAAACTAACAAATATTTGCGAAATCTGCTCAACGATTCGGGATATTGTGTTTTTTTTTTCTTGTCTTTTTAGTGATGTTTTTTATGTGATTCTCATGAATGAATTAATATCGCATAGAAGAATAGAATACCTATTGAAAATGCAAAAGATCTTTCTAACACCAAAGATTATGTGAATAAAATCACGAAAACTATCTCATCAGTAATAACATAAAAAAACGCGTTTTTTGCACAAAAGATCAGAATTAATGCAAAACTATAAATAATCAACTCGAAAGCAATCGAAATTCCCGTTATTTGTGACATTTTATTTATGGATAAGAAAGATACTTGTCGATAATCATCGTTAAGCACTAATATCGGAATGTATCGACAACGTTTATTAACGTTTAATATCGATATTGACAAAAACGTTAAAATTTTGGATAAACTAAACTACCTCCGAGATTTAATAGCAATTGCCTTTAAGTTTTTGATAATTTCAGCAACGTCAGCAAAATTCGAGAGAGTAAATTCAACAGCAGAAAACACAATCGCTGAAAAAAGTTAAAGACTGGCGCCTATTTTAGAAGAGAAGCTAATGTTCTTAAGGCAAAATTTTTAATTCATAAAAATGGAAATGTATGTAAATACAAAAACCAAAAAAAATAAATATTTCATAAAACAATCTAAACTTCATTTTTAGATGGGGTAGCACCAACTTTTTTGTGTGAGGCACCTTAATGTGTATGAAAATGAATATGCTACATAGCTATTTTAAGCTCCAATGTCTGCTTATGTTATCTCACAGCGAAAAGTCTGAGCTCAAGCGAATCAAAATTTATTACTCTGTAAAAAGCAAAATCTGAGAAAATATTATTTTAATTTATGTTGCTATAATTTTGCCATAAGAATAATTATGCTCCTCATCCAAATTGAAATGCGAAACGAATCCCCAGAGGCAATTCACAGAAATTCCAACAAATTCATGAAATTTATATAATTCACACACAATATAACACAAATAAGGAAATACCACAACACATACAAACAAATACCATACATATAGTACATATATATACACATTCATATATACCACAAATATATAACAAACACACTTCTTAGGATAAATGCCAATTTAAGCGTTTTTCCAATGTGCCGCATTCCAACACCCACAAATTAAATTTCCTTCTGCTTCTCCTTGCGAAATTCCATTTTATTGTAATTCATTTTCGATTGTCACAATGAGAAAAAAGAAATAAAAATCGAAACGAAAAGAAATGAAAGAGAATATGACGAAGAACATGCTAATAAATGTGTGTGTGTGTGAGCGGCAAACAGAAGAGGGGAGTAAATACATTTATAACTTTCGATTTATATCCCCGAGACACATTTGCGTATCCGTTGGATTAAGAGTATGGCTCAGTCGCAGAAGACCTAAATTGATTTCTAGCATAATTTTTTTCCTGAAACCGTAAATATTTTAATAAACAAAATTACACGCTGAAATATTGGAAGATTTTGAAATTATAGTGAGTGGTCCAGCACTTCTGAAACAAATTTCAATGAAAAAATCAGACCGGGAAAAGCAGATATTTTCCAACTTGGAAAAACGCAATGTCCTGATTAACCTTGAAAAATAGCTACTTTTGTTCTTGGGTCAGGCACAACCCTAAATTTCCATCGTCAGACTTAATGTTGACTTCATTAGGATTGCTCTTGCATGGACTGTGGTCATTTATTGTACGGTATACCTTGCTCATCCTTGATGCATTGCCCAACTTACCAGGCTGTCAAAGCTAACTGTAGGCTTAAACGCAATGAGCACTGGTATGACTTTTGCTGGTATATTGGAGGCATTGTTGAAGATACTAACTTGGACATAACAGTTCTATCAATGCCATCCATTACAATGCCAATGATTCTTATTTTAAAAGAGCGCAATAAAAACTAAAATTTGTATGGGACAAGTTTCTCAGTCACTTGCCCCACATTCCATCGCACATATAAAATTGAATAGGTCCATTAATATAAAAGTTTCCCTATTTTACATGTTTGGGATCTGTCATGGTTTCTTAGACGGGGCAGCATTTTAAATCCTCTATCACTTAAACCAACCCAACTTGATGTCAATCGTAGTGCAAAATTTGAACATGATTTGGAAATAAACAAATTGACGAACAAATTTTGTATTATGTAAAATAAATAAAGCTGTGCTTTGAGTGGCAAGCTTTCAGCTTTTTCCCTCTTATTTCGAATTTTAGTTTTATTAATATTAATTTGAGAAAAGATTCTTTCCACATTTGCTACCTGATCTTCCGTTACATATAATTTATAGTTTTTGTTGAAATACTATGAGATTCTTATGACAACCAAAACATATTTAAATCTATTCTTGCATATTATTGCAAAAACTATAAAAACTGTATAATTTGAGAATAAACTGTAATAATTGGAAGAAATCTGTAAAACTACGTGGCGTTCGAAAAAAACTGTAATTTAGGGATAAATCTGTTAATATGGCACCGTTGGTCATGAATCAAAAAACATTTTTGAAACCATGCATGAAAATCCTACAAATTGTTTAGACAAGCCTCTTCTTATACTTATAGTTAATTTATAATCAATAAATCTCTTAAAAACATACTCCTTCTTAAATATTTTGATGTCTTCAGCCCATACAAACTGCAATGTTACTCGAAGCGCGACAGCAACTTATTTAAAAATTGGAAATGTCAACCTTAGTTCGACTTTATTTCACATTTTCCAAAAAAAAAAAAAAATTCAGCATTAATTAACTTTTGGATGTGAAATGAGACCGAATCGCGATTTCGGCTTTCCTGCTCATTTACTTACTGCACAAAGTAAAATCAATGAGTAAAGCATAATATTAACATAGGCTCACACGAAAGCACATATCTTCAATAAGCTCAGTAGGTCTGGACAAACACAATTAGATGTTTTCAGCGTAAGCGTACACTGGAGAATGGTTGCAAAGAGAAAAAAAGTCGTTGATGAAAATAATAGAAAGTAGCGGTATAAGAATTGCTCCCTGCGGAAGGCCAGATTTGGTAGGCATGTAGCAGTGCCAACTTTAACCCTTTGTATGCTATCTGTTAAAAAGCTACCCATAAGTGTTATAGCGCTGCTATCAAATCTATATAAAGCTTTAAATTTTTCACGTAACAGCGAGTGACACTATCAGATACTTTGAAGACACCCAATAAGTACAGCAGAGGAACATGATCATTATCGTAAGATATCATCATCGTATCCATGATGTTCCTTATGGCTGTGGAAAAACCATGCCTAGGTCTAAAACCAGATTGAATCGGTGACAATAAATTAAATCACTGGGTACGGAGGGCGTTGATTAGTATATTGCATATGGAACTCGAAAGCAAAAAGAATTTGAACTTAATTCAGATGCATTCTGAACTATTAGACTGAAAACAACCCAAATTTTGCCCAACAAAAACAAAAAAAAAAAAAATTTTATGTGTCTGCAGGCACTCAAAGTAGAAGTGAAACTTTGCTGTTTATTTGAAAATGATTAGAAAATATTCATAACAAATTCTGTTGAAGTTTTTGCAGTCTATTTTGTTGTTGCTTTTCTTCTGTTGATTCTTTCTACACTTATCGGCACAAACCCGACGAAGTACACATATGTAACACATGAGACGAAAGTTCAGCCATTTGCAATCCAGCAGAGACTGCCACTAAAGAACATGAGATAAAACTATCAGAAGTCTCTATGCTTGATTGTATGTAGCCGATTAACGACTGCATAACTTCGTTTCTTAGGCTGTGGTTGTATTGCGAGTATGCTCGGAGAACGCCATGAAATTGTTGTTGCACCGAACATAAAGAGAGAGTCTTTACTCACTCTCACATCGAACGTGGCAATGAATTATTTTACAAACATATAAAATAGTATTAAGCAAACCTGTATATTTTGGCAAAAAAAAACTCTGCAACGAGCTGAATGTAATCACCTTGACCGAGCACGGAAGAAAATGTTTTGTGTTCGTCGAACACCGAGCACCAATATAACCAGGCGCTTAGTGCCTTTTGTACTTTTGTACTCGTTTGTTTAATACTATTTTGTATTCAATAGTACTGTTTTGTTTCTATTTCCTGAAGCTATTTTTCTGTTTATACTCTCTACACTTATCGGCTCAAACACGATGTAGTACACATATATAATACATGAGAAGAAAGCATGAGATAAAACTGCGAGAAGTCGACTCTTTGCATGATTGTATGTAGCCGATCCCCATATAAACAGGAAGAAGCACCTGGGTGACTATCTAATACCAGATGAAACATTGAAATCTCTAGAAGTAGGTCTAGTGCTAAAATTCTTAACAGAGATAGGACTAAAAGAGTTGCTATAAGTCCTAGGCGGGGCACAATAGATCTTAAGGTTGCAGTGCATATCTCTTTCGCTAAATACTAATAACAGCATAACTTCGTTTCTTACTAGTTTCGTATGAGTGCAACAACAATGCGATTTCCGTTGCAAAATTTTCGATTTACCCTCGCTAAAGAAGTTTCACTTCAAAAAAAAGGGAAAACCATTTTGTCATTAAAATTTAACTTCTCCGATGTTGTCTACAACATTTTACTGAAATGTGTTGTTTGTATACCACACAAATTTTGCCGAAACAAATTGATGCAGACAATTTTCTGGCATTATGCCATTCTTTATTTAATTATCTACAACATATTCACTACTTGCCAACCGTCACCACATATATGTATATTTTTTACCCCGGCCTCAAACTGAAACTCTTTCCCTCGGCGGGCATTCACCACATCGAACGAGCAAATGCAAATGAAATTAATGCCCATAATGGAACAATGTCCAATGTAGTTGCATACATTTACGGGCTAATAGTATTTATTATTCGACTAAAAATGCCTACATATACATATACAAATACATACGTACATATATACATACATACGTAGTATTGTTGTGAACAATAGTACATACGTCCTCACAAAAAATAAATGCATGTATGTATGCATGTAGTGTTGAAATATTTCCCACATATTTTGTCATAAACCTACAAATTTACAATTTTTATTGTGTTATTTCGACATTTTCCGCAGTGTACGCATTCACACATTTCCATGAAACAAATTTTCATTATTCGCTTGGTGAACCATTGCAGCAATTAATGGCGATACTTTGAGGTTTCCAAAAGACACCACCCTATTTAGGGTTGCCAAATCAAAATTGATTTTATCTGAACATTTGGAAAAAACTGAATTTTTTTAGGAAATAATTTGAAAGCTTAGTTCTGAGAAACAAAACATTTTTGTCAATCTTTTATTCAACTGTTCGACTGTTACTTTTGTGCACCTTAAATTTTCTCATTTATATTTTTTTCAAAAATATAATAAAAGAAAGAAAGAAAGTATCGTTTTCCTCATCAACCCAGATAGGGCTTAAAACAATTTTATTTTTTGGATGCTTTTTAAATTTAATATAATAAATTTATAATTCTTAAAAAAATCCGTTATGCGATTTCTTTTCCAAAATTCTGTTTTTTAAATACTGTATACAGAATACTGTAATTTTTAAGTTCGGTATACCAAAATTCTGCATTTCAAATTTCGCTTTAGGAAAATTCTGTAAGCATCCAAAAAAATGCATTAAGAAGTGTGCACTTTTTCATTTTCGCATGAAAATAATTCTTTCTATTGTATACATTTATACATATGACTCGAAAAAAAACTTAGACAACTTAAAAATGCACAGAGGTTAAACTCTGAAACGGGCAAAATCGGGCGCGTGGACCTCCTTTGAAATTTTCAAAGAGTGACATGGAAGGAAATTCTAAAGTCGAGTTCAGCATAACTGGCGAAACCCGAGTAACTGGCAACCCTAACCACAATGCATTTCTTCCTTACCCGCCAACATTGCAACCTACTTGCCGACCCATTTCTCTCAATTATTGTATTGCTATTTTTGTTTCCATTTGTGTTTTTGATGCGGTCACTTTGCTGTTAAATAGATTAAAATTGTCATACAGTTATAATTCATAAGCTGGGCAAGTATTACTCAATTACAATTACTAAGACATGTGAGGTGAGTTCTAACCTATGCTTCACTTCATATCTTTAGCCAATTGCATGCAATTCACAGTTATTTTTATTGAATTGTGAGCATTAGATGTTATACGGAACAGGCTGATTTATCCGACTAAAATGCTTGCATGTACTAGAGGATCCGATGGTAACGGAAGGGATCCGAAGTTTATACATAAGAAATTACGTGTGACAATGGCTTGGTTTAATTTTCATCAGTTCGACCGATCGCTTTTGCGGGAACTTTCAGAACTTATACATATGCAATCATTTATGTGTGTGTATATCTATACCTACGGCACCTAATCAAAGGCATTAAACCCATCCGTAAGCTAATCAAAACCAATATACATTATAGTATACATCAAAGTATGGCAGAGTGTAGGGCATAAAAAAGTTGTTAAAATATCCAAAATAGATATCTTTGGATTTTCCCCCCAATTTTGCATTAAATGCAATACGACAGATATTTATTACTTTTTCCAGTGCTTTGTTAAATTACACTTTATGTTCATTTCAAAGAAAGGAGATTGTGTGTGTTTTCTGGTGAATACGACCAACGTGTGTGCGTATGTGTGCGTGCTCTGAAATTCAATTCAGTTTTGTTACAAACGCATTTCATTACGTTTAACCCAAAAAAGCTTTCTGAAACAATGCTAATCTATTTCAGTTAAAGTGTTTTTGTAAGTATGGGAATATGTACAATCATACTGACATACATGTGCACATACTCGTATAGTCTATGCCAAAACGATTAACTCGGTAAAGAAAAAATGGAGAAAATCTAATTTTAAAATATGTATTGCCATATAAATAACAATGAACGCTCATTTTAAATTTTTCCTTTTAGTTGTATATAATCTAATTATCAATGAAATTTGTTATACAGAGAGTGGAGCATTAATCAACTGTTTTGGTACTAAATTTAAAAAGAAAACCGAAAATGGAGTTAGTTGATTTATCCTGTACATTTCTCATATGGAAACAAATACATTAGGGTGGGCCAATTTTTTCCCTACATCGACTATGCGATAAACTTGTTTTGCATTAAATTCTAAGCGAATTATATTTTAAAAAGGAATTAAACACTTTCAACATGAAAAATTCATGACATTCTATTTTTCTTTTTTCACGAATCACAACGGACCCATTTAACCGCCCAGCCGCACGAGGAGCGCAACCGCCGTGCCCGCGAAACAGACAAAATCCGGACTGCTCTGTATGACGCGACACGTGAAAGGGTGAAATGAACAATCCAAGTGGTTTTCAAACAACAGCTACAGATTTTGTAATCATCAGCTGGTAAATTCATTTAAAAATTTAAAATAGTATTTTTAATGTTAAATTGTTGAAGTCATTACACAAACAACGAGAAGGATAATTTTGGGCATAACTAATTCGGCAGGAACTTAGTTTAATCGAAACTGGATACCTTGTACAACGGTTTGGTATGCTCAAGTTAACTTCATTAAATAAAAATTGGGAATTTATATCACCATTTGGCCAAAACATGACATTCAGCATTACTCTTCTGTTCTCTAGAGTTGGCAAGTCTAAAAGTTGAAGACGATTTGTGTAAGGTGGAAGGTTTTGTTATGGATCCCATTGTAAACTTTTTAACACAAAAGAACTGTTTCTGAACAAATTAAAATCTATCTCTGTAGCAGTTATATTGAGGATTCCAAACTGGAGAAAAGTGTTTTCGTTATATGCGGATCATTGAATTCTTTTGACCATCTTCTAACGAATGCAAATATCCCCTTAGCTTTATTTATACACTTGTTAATATGTAAATTAAAACACAATTTAGGATCCATCACAATGCCCAAGTCAGTGAAATTATGCACAGTTTCCAAAGTGTAATCATTTATACAGTATTCTGAAAGGATTGCTTGTCTTCTCGGACCATCGATTTACATTTCTTTAAATTTAAAGACGTTAAATTAATCCGACACTAACTTATTAACACATCAAGATCTGATTGAAGCAAGATTTGTGAAACTTCAGAATAATGTGAAATAAAGAGTTTCACATCATCGGCATATAATAAAATTTTTGAGTGACGGATAACAGATGGGAGATCATTAATATAAATAAGGAATAAAATGGGACCAAGTTGACTACCCTGAGGAACTCCAGATGGAACTTCAATACAAGATGAGATTGAGCTCTTGAACAGCACCTTCTGATTTATGTTACACAGATATGAACCAATCCACTTAAGAAACAATAGTGGAAAACCAAACAAATCAAGTTTATCGATCAGCAAATCATGATTCACCACGTCGAAAGCTTTACTAATAGATGACATCGGTCTGAAAGTTGTTGGAAAATTCTTTAATTACATTAGCAGAGAATTCCAAAAGATTGGCTACTGTGGACCTGCCTTTAAGAAAGCCATGTTGAAAACGATCCCATAGAATGTTTCAAATGATCTGTAACGATCGATTCAAATAAGTTTGGTCTCACATTAAGCTCAGCTGTACGGCGGTAGTTTGCAATATCAGATTTTGAACCACTCTTATGCAAAGGAATAATAAATGATTCTTTCCAAACAGTGAGAAAAATACTACTACGCATTTGGAGCATTAAAAATTGCAGAAAGTGGCAAATACAGAAACTCAGCAAAAATTTTTAAAATGCAACTTGGACTTTCATCTGGCCCCTCAGTTTAAGTCAACTTCAGTGAATTGAGATAATCAAAGACTTCCGTTGGAAGAATAACAGGGCAACGAATAGTGTTAAGTTTAGTAATTTGAAATGGATAAGGTCTTCGATTGTCAACACGTTCGTTAGAATATGTAGATTTGAAATAGCTTGCAAATAAAATTGAAATGACAGAATCGTCATCAGATACACAATCATTTAATTTCATTGAAGATGGAATTTACAAAATTATAAAAGTTTTTAGCATCAAGGTGAATATCAAATTTAATTCTATTAATATAATCGTTATAACACTTCTTGTTAAGCTTTTGGTATTTATGACGTAACAGATAGCGGGAATAGTCCACAGTGTTGCCATGAATGCCATTGACAAAAAATATATATGTATTAATAGGCGTGGATTTGTGATAGTGCCCCTTCCATATAACTTTAATGCTTTTTGATATATATCTGCAGTAACGTTTACAATATAGCATTGATATTTGGTACAATGAATTCGGCTGACAAAACCATGCTACAAAGAAAACGTAGGTGGAATTGAAAAAGAGAACGAGGCGCTTCCGTATAACCTGAATTGTCATTATTGGATATCACAGGATTCGGTGAGAAAATATGGGTTGGCTTGAGTTAGTGGGTGTGACATTTCCCATGCAACCCTGATTTTTAATACTGTGTATTTCCTAGTTTAGTTGGCACTTTGGTTGTCAGTGGAAGAAAGATGGCGTAACTCCTTCGATACAAAGGTGTGGACACTATTGGACAAATGAGAATGGAATTACCTTAAGTTTTGCAAAGGTTTTTTCTTGTTGAGGCGCCAGTATTAAAAGTACTCTCTTCTAATTTTGGCTATGTGCTATGTAGAAGCTCATCTAATTACAACTTAAGGGTTAATAGCTAAAATGAATCTGATGTTCCCCAGCACAGCTTGGATCATTTTTGAATTTTTTTGGATTCATTGGTTGAAAACGGAAGTGGTTATGTTATGGCTGTAAAAATTTGGAATAGGTAAACGCACCTGCAACTTTTTTTGATAACTTCTTACGTCTTTGTTTGCTTCTTGTAACTGACGCTATGCCACTGCGCGCCATATATAAAAAATGTGTGACTTCGTTAGGTTTAAAATTTCAAAATTTGTATATTAGGACATTTTAATAGCTTTTACTATATGAACTATAATTTCCTTTGAATAATAATGCCAAGTACTTAAGATATAAATTTCTATATATCGATAGATAAACTTCGTTTTATGTAAAACGCATTTCCATGCATTTTGCTTGAACAAAAACTGGAGTTTTTGCTTCATTTAAATTTTTTTATATTCTATATATGATAAAAATATGGAATAATGATACAATGTTCAGAGATCCAAATATTGCGTAAAATTTTTATTTTAAAAAAAATCAATTTCGAATATCTTAAAAAACTAATAGTATCGGTCATTCCATATCAAATTGAAATCAGCGTAAAACTTTTTTTTTCAGATTTTTCACTCGTTCATTAGAGGACGGATGTAGGATACAGGGGAAACCTACATTAGTTTTAAAAACAGATTACGCAGGAGTTTAATAAAAGTATAGTGAAATATCGGATCGCACTTCTTCGCTTGCAAGAAACTTGTATGCGAATAGTGCTGGATTAAGAAGAGAAGTAAAGAAGAAAAAAAGTAACGCCAACAACAAGTAAATAAAGTCATCAACTTGGATCACAACTGCTGGCATTTTGCAGCTGAAGGCATTTGAGACGATACAAAAAGCATTTCATTGTTTGCTATTCAATATCCAATTTACTCTGGATATGCATTTTGCTACTCTACTGGTTTTGTGTGATATTGAAAGCTTTAATGGATACATATATGAATGCAGTGGCGCATCTAGAAATCTTCAATTTGGGGTGCTGATATTTGAAAC
Source organism: Toxonevra muliebris (assembly GCA_963691655.1). Lineage (NCBI taxonomy): Eukaryota > Metazoa > Arthropoda > Insecta > Diptera > Pallopteridae > Toxonevra > Toxonevra muliebris. The sequence continues at coordinate 587,563 of OY829327.1, read as the reverse complement.
TTTCTTACCCTAATTTTTTCATCATTCTGCATACTTACCCGGAGAACCAAAACCAAAAAATGTTTCTTCTGAGGTTTTTTTTCAAATAACTCGGTCCTACGACATTTTGGATTGTTCCATACTCAAGAGTCAAAGTATCTATATTTTATGGAATTTTTGACACTAAATAAGAGTTATTGAGTTTTTTAAGTGCAAAGACATAATTTTTTTTATGAAATACATTTTTATATGGAACCATAGGAAGATATACGCAAAATAAGGCGGGGATAAACCCTGCTCAGCCCCCTTTATATCCCCAACTGTGTGTTCGTACAAATTTTTTCTACTCCTCGCCAAATCATCTGTTTCAATGCCTTGCCTTTCTGCAATCACATGCTTTAAAGTCGATTCAACAATATTACTTTTTTTCATGTGATAAAGTAAAATAAAAATTGCCTATTGAATCTGCAAGTATATATGAATATAGCTGAGCGGGTGAGACATATGGAGGGGTAGGCAGATGCGTGTATTCACTTAATTTACTTGCGCAATAAAATGAAAATCGGTAGTAACAATGCCATCGATGCGTTTATGAGTTTTTTATTTGAAAAGTTTTTTCTTGTGTTCCTCCTCTACAGAAAGTTTTGGGATTGCATTTAATTCCTTTCACAATTGATTGACGAGGGGGATCACCATCATCGCCATCAGCAACATCAGCATCACCATCGCCTTCGCCATCATTGCCATCGATTCAACTCGAGTACGCGCCGAACCCAAAAAGCGAAACAAATAATAACAAAGCCTTAAAAATTTCTTCATTTAATACAGAAAAGTTTGAATCACTTCGTACTCCTTTGGCCCTTTCTTTATTTATTATTTTCTTACGTTCTTTTCATCTATCACATACCCCCATACACACACACACACACTTGCTTATCATTACACAAACACATGTATATAACGTATATAACATTGATAAAAGATTTTCCCTTTGCGATTTTAAGAAATAAACAAAAACAATAATGAAACTTCCTCTTGCTAGGCCTCTTCTTTCTCCATTGCATTAGATGCGAATGTGAAACCTCCACTTGAAATAATTTACGAAGAGGATGAGGCGGTTAAATTGAAAATGATTCATTCGCCCGGTCAATACACTCAGAATGACCGTTCTTCTTTCCTTAATTTTCTCTAGTTCTTCTTCTTGCTTTCAACATCAAGTACCTATGCTATTTGATGTCCAAATATTCAGTTAAAATTGAGGAGCATTCAAATCAAAACAAAAGAGAACAAAATAATTTTTTTACATCTTTTTTTTCTGAAAGGATTAACATTTTTGGTTGTTTCCCCAAAGGCTAAAATAATTAAAAATTACTCGTAAAATGAGCGAAAAAACGGGCATCTAATTACCTCATTTCTATGCAGTACCTACTGACTAAAAATTAGAAAGAAAAAAATTACTGGTGCTCAAATGTTAGACTAGATTAGATTGAATAAAGAGCTAGATCTGGCCACCTAGTCACCGAGGCCTCAATTGCGCCAATTGTGGCACAAACTCTATTGATTGCAAATCGTCCCTAAGTTTGCATTCGTTAAGAATCAAAAAATTCTTGGGAGATTCGTCCGCAATTTCTGGCGGTTCTAGGTAATAATTTCCTAAGTATCGGAGACGGGTCCATATTAGACAATTACATTGGCCCAATAAGCATTCCTCTTTTTCGTTACATAACCTACAGAAGTCGTTATGACTTATTTTAATGTTATATAAGTGTTTGTTTACTCTGCAATGTCCAGTTAAGAAGCCTGAGATAATGCGAATATCTGTTCTTGTTATTCAAAAGAATTTTATAGTTCTCTTTCGAGATATTTTTGGCATGAAGGTTTTTGCTACTCTTATATATTTTGCTTTCATCAAGCCATTTATTGAAATTGTGCTTTGCGGATTTTCACAGACAAAAGAGTTCTACAATGACGAAGGTGTATTCTGTTCCCAGTTAACCCTGCTTGGGAATGTAATCATGAAGTTTTGTCTCTAGTTATATTTGGGATGGCAGAAGTTATTTAGGGTAAGATTAAATGCGTGCATTTCGGCTTCGCCCCTGAGTAGGGCTTGCACTGCACTTTCTTTAAAGGAACATTTTATTTCTTTTATATTTATTTATTTATAAGTTCATTAGTGTATGGTAGTAATATCCTTACAACTAATACAATTCAACTGACTTAAAAGAAATGCAACTATGTATAATACAGGCTTAAAAGTAGATAATTTCTTTGAGAAGCAATTTGAAGCTGTGTTTTGAAAATGAGAAATCTGTAAAATGTTGTTCAATAATTTTATTATGTAACATTAAAGCCCTGACAATAGATTAATTTAAGTCGTAATTAAATTTGATGGGAGTAACATTAAATTAATGGCATAGGACGCAGATTCCGAGCAGCATAAATAAGTAAGCGAATAAAAATTATTGGGTAATTGCATTCATATGGTATTCGACAAAAATTAGATTTTCTTAGATAACCTCAAAAAAATTTTTTTGAAATCGAACTTTAAAAAGACATTGAAAAGCTTGCAATCACACAGAATAAGCATTTTCTGATAAATGCATCTTTGGAATATAAAGTGGGCGTGGTATTTCCGGTCCGATATTTCTTATTTTCGGTACGAGACAAAAATGACAAAATGTCTATAATTTCAATATTATACCTGTAATACATATCAAGTTATGTCCCCTTTGTAGGCGTGGCAAATGGTCCGATCGTGAAAATTTTTTACCAAATGATCGCAATTAATCTTAGGTACAAATACGCCAAATTTGAGGGTTTTGTCCGGATTCCATAGTGCATAGAAAGTAAATCTTGTGCTTTTTTAATCTTACTTGAAATTTAACTTCATAAATTTTAATTCTATGCAGAATATTAATAAACGTGCAGAGGATGAGAGTCGTTGATAAGTTGCAGTGCCATAGAGTCAGAGGGACACACATTTTGATCGAACCGTATTTAGGGGGTGGTTTCGGGGGTTCTGAACACCTGTCCCCCTCCCCCGAAATGTGGAAACTATCTTGTAATTTTTTATATTAATTGACAAAAACGACGAAATAAAATTCTAATTAAACGGTTTTTAAATATTTTTGAATTTATTTTTTTTTCTTAGTTGCCAGAAATATGAAGAGATAAATTTGGAATTTTAGTTATACTATGCGACCAAATTTGATTTGTTGTCTTTGAAATGGGGTTTGATTAGATTTTCTGAGCAATCCTGCATCCACAGTTTTTCTAGGTCAGTAACTGTTTTTGGTAAAAAGTTTTCGTCCTGAAACTGAGTTTGAAAAGATTCAAAATTAATTAAAAATATTATGAGTTATCGTGTCCTTGTAAACCTAGACTTATTTGAAAGGTAATAAACAGCAGTGTTTGATTTTATAGTATATTGAATTTACGAAAGAGGAAAAATGCAGATTATGTGGTGAAAACGAGAGGCATCTGCTTTTCTTATAAAATTTTCATAATGTTATTAATAAACTGCGAAATAGAGTCCTGACAAAAATTATATTTTAAAACAGAAATGAAAAATTCATAACCCCTGTAAGTTTTTTTGCATTTTTCACTGCAAAACTTGAGTTAAAATCAGGGACCGAAAATAATTATTATGGAAATCTATATGAAGCAAAAAATTGCCAAATAACATTTTTTTTATCGCTCACCACTCATTGCGGGGCCGTAGTCTTAACAGCAAAAGCGGAATGAATACCGTTCAGAGCAAAAATGAAACAAAATATGTTAAAAGCAAAAACGAAAGTTGTGGGTGTAGAACGCAGATCTCAGAATTGGGGATGCGAGTTCGTGCTCCGGAGGAATTGAGCCGATTTTTTTTCTTGCCATGTAAAAGTTATTAGCAATGAAAAAACGAATTCCTCACTTATAATAATTATAAGTGGACGCAAAAAATATTTTGTGCAAAATAAAAATTATCGGCAATTTAAAAATTATTTTCCACTCAAAATAATTATAAATGGACGTAAAAAATACTTCTTACAAAATAAAAATTATCGGCAACGTGAAAAACATTTTCCACTTATAATAATAAATTATAAGTGGACGCAAAAAATATTTTGTGCAAAATAAAAATTATCGGCAATTTAAAAATTATTTTCCACTCAAAATAATTATAAATGGACGTAAAAAATACTTCTTACAAAATAAAAGTTATCGGCAACGTGAAAAACATTTTCCACTTATAATAATTATCAGTGGACGTAAAAAATAATTAGCACGAAATAATAATTATGAGCAACAATAAAAATTTAAGTTGTTCTGTAATAGTTAGTTTTAGTGTCCGACCGAATATTCGGTTTCGGTTACGTTAACCGATCTCTTTGGTATCCATTTTAAAAAATGCATCTCTAAAATGTTCCTCTTACTTGTCAAAAATTCAAAATGGCTACTTTTTGAAAAAATGCATCTACCTCTAAATACTTCTACCATAGATTGTACTTAATTTATTGAATTTAAGTTCTTGATGTTTAACAAATTAATTATGGATATTACCTCCCTATGATAACCCCCTCCCTCCCTGAAAAAAATCCTGGCTCGTATGATTAGAAAAAAGATTAACTTTTTCAGAGACAGAATAAGAGAATTCGTACTCATATTTTTGATACATTAGATTGGTCAAGTAGGGTATATGATTTCTGCAGAGAGATAACCGAATACTGTAGCACACGTTACGGTCTTTACGTTAGACCTGGTATAAGCTAAGATTATTTTGGTTGGAAATTGATTGTACATTCAACACTTTCGTCAATTCACACCAAGTAACAACAGCTATTCCATTATATAGAATCTCTATCATTCATGAGCAAACTCATGTTCATCGTTTTAACATCATGGTAATGCAAAGATTTTTGTATTTTGCTTTTCGTAGCAGCATAAATTAAAATAAAGTGTGCAAAATATTAAATCATTTTCAGAGATAAAGGATATTTGGGCATAAAACGGAATACTATAAGAAACACAAACACAAACAACATAAACAATTTAGTCATTTAGCCAAATGAGTCAGAAAATTGTCAAGACGTCGTCGAAATGTTGTGGCATGTAGAACTCTAATTTTTTTTTGTTTCTATTTTAAATTTCAAAACCTTGGAAAATAATGAAATTTTTCCTTGTATTTGTGAAAAATGTTAAAAATTGTTATAAATTCATCAAAGAAAAAGAACTCACTTGAATGCACGCAGTAGCCAAGCGTCAACATTGCCAAAGTATCTATCGGCGTCGTGACTTCGATAGCAAATCCGGAAACTACCGGATGCCAAAGTGGTAAATGTCGCCAAGTTCAAGGATTTCAACCTCACTCCTTGAGCAGCGGCAATGACACAAATGAAATTAAATTCAAGCACATATGGAAGTATTAGTGTATGTGTATGTATGCGATTGCATCAGTGTTAGAATAAATGTTTGTGTATGTGTACCAGCACGTTCTTTTTTTATTTTATGCTTTCAATTTATTTTTTATCTTATAAAAATATTTTCACTTGCGCTTTGCTTATTTGCTTATTTCTTCCTTTCTCTTTCTCTGAAAGCATTTGTACACAATGTCATTAAATCAATAATTATTTAAAGTATTCCACACAATAAGTTCCAGCTTTGTTATCCGTTAACCTTTTTGCAGTTGTCCCCTCTGTTTCCGAGATATAATGATAGTTGCCGCTATTGCTCACATCTCGACAAATTATCCTTTTCCTCTTTGAGCCGAAGGGAACACTTTGCCAGATGAAGAGACATAATTTAGCATTTTCAACGCTGGCATCAGCCTAACACCCAATTTTTCAACAAACATGCAAGTTAATTCAATGTTGTTACCGTCATCGCCATCCGCTACCGCAATAGACACGTAATAAACGCGGATCGTTTCATAGCACACCGCACGTCAGGCAACACATTAGATACCGTAAATGAAAACGGGGGTGTAAATACGTAAGTACATTAAGGTGCCCCACGAAAAAAGTTATTTCATGACTACCAAAATATTCCGGCTCAAGCTATAAGCTGTTGTGAGCTGGACTTTTTTTTCGTTAGGTTATTTTGACTAAGATGTAAGTTCACAAATGTTAGAAATTCAAAAATGATTATCGGTAGAACCGAAATATTTTGGGAATCATTATAAAATAAACTAAGGACATTTTTTTAGGAGGGATGCACAATATTTTCTTGTATGTTGCTTGATGCACCTTAATGTGCACTAACGGATCCAAAGATTATGACCCTAATAATATTGTTTTCTTTTCTTTTTTTTGTTTTTATAACCATGAAACGCTGGTGTATAAATGAGTTATATTTGTACATGATTGGAAGGGACCTATAGTTTTATACCGAATCCGAATGGTGAAGTGAGAAGCTTTTCTTAGGCAATTTTTATTTTTGGAGGTTTGATGTTTGCAGCCAAGGGGTGATGTCGTGTAGAAAAGTAACTACTACGCTACTGGAACCAATAGTGTTTACATGTATATGTAAATTAAAGTAGTGAAGAATAGGTTTAGCAACAGTTATTCACAATTTATTTGGGTTTATCGTGTAACAAACATCTGAAAAAATCTGCGGTCCTTTACAAAAAGTTTGTATTATGGGTATTCACGAGTTGATGCAACATGCCCTTGCGACGTTGCGAAAGTGCGGATTGCGGAAGTTTGACACCTTTCTACCTTTAAATTCGTGAGAAGAATCCAAAATATTTTCACTATTTTTCAATGAGATGGTAATATTTTGACAATTAAACTATTTCGCATCTCCAATATTTGCATTGAACGCTCACGTCTTAGTGCTTTAAGTCGCAATTTCGCACTTTTGCATCAACGCGTGAATACCCATATTGTGTACTTCCATCAAAATCGCTTAAGTCCAAAAGATTTTCCTTTAGTAATATCACAAGTGCATAAGTCCAAAATCAAAACTTATTTATTTTCCATTTCTTTCCTTCACATAATATATCCAGAAATTATTTTCTATTTGTAGTTTTGCAACAGCTACATCAAATGGACTGCAAAAAAGTGAAAGATTCTTTCCTCCAAAATTTGTTTGTGTGTGACTTGAACACTTTTCATTTTTATCATATAACTAGACTTTCTGGCTCTTGTAAAAAATTACCCTAGTTATTTTAAAGCCCTAACGAAAAATTTTCCAATTAACAAATTCCTGCTACAAAGTTCCATGGTGGTAATCTTTAAAGTAATGAGTGCAAAGAACCTTTCAGGGAAAAATTCGAATCTTTCAAAACTTTCATTGTTTTTTCGTTTCTGTTCAGTTCTATGTATAAAACAGCAATGGTATATTTTAGCTACAAATGTGTTCTCTTTCATTTCCGATTGCACCGATTGTCAAATAAATTTTTCAATTTAGGTAGTACCTTAACTAGGCCATTAAACAAGAAGCTCTTTGCTGCACATATGTAAGGATGTGTATACATTTTTGTATTAAAGTTCTTTAAGACTGGGAAACGCAATTTTCTGTGTGTCCATTGAAATTCTTTAACGCAGTTGCAGAAACGCATCACGTACATCATCATTGCCTTCATTGCCCTAGCCACAACCATGGCCACTGCCACTAACGCATACATAGCTAGCGCAAATAATCAAACGCAAACACAGACACAAACGCATGCCATGCGATAGAAACAGAAACGAAAAATGCAACGAGATATCTCCATTGTAAATATTATGAAGAAAGTAGTGCAAGCGATTAAACTATCTACATTTAGGAGGGAGGTAGCAAGGAAGTAAGGAAGCACGGAAGCACGGAAGGTAGGGAGGCAATGCAATGGGTGAGGATGGGAAATCATTTGGGGATGTTGACATTGCCGAAGGAGAAAGAATGAAGAGCATAAATTTAAGATTCTTCAAATATTTGAAATAAATTTATGTTCAAGTACTCGAATTTCTTAGCGCAAATCCATTCCGCCAACTAAGGTTGTATGCACTTGAATTGATTTATTATTTTAATTTATTTTATGATATAATTTTCTTCTATATTCAGATAATTGATATCAAACGTACACACACGTACGTACAAATATAAAATGCGACGAAATTTAAACGTTGGATTATTTCAATCACTTTTGCATTATATTATATTATATTACACTCTGATAGCTCGTGGGCTTGTTTTGGAAGTTGTGAAACCCCGTCGGTTCGTTACACTTAAGTTTAATGTTTTGCATGCGCGGTTTTGAAATCTTTCGAACTAAAGACTTTCGCGACTAAACCAACACTGAATTCAATTGAAAATACACAGAAAACCACACATTGGAGGGTATGACGATGACGACAGGATGCTAAGCACCGAACGAACCACGAACGTTGAAAACGAGGACAATGATGGCACACACAGCAAAGTACAAGAACCTACCATCAATTTCAGCGCCTGCAATTTACAGCAACTACAAAACAGCACCAGCAATAACAACAACATTTAACAGCTTTTATGAAATAACATCAACACCACCTACAGTAGCTCACAGTCAATATCAACCGTGGACACTGGAATCCCCAAAAAAAATACCCCAAAGCGCCTCAATACAAACAGGAGTGGGGGAGCATTCAGCAGAGAGTATACAAAAAAATGAGAGAATGAAAGTAAGAGAGACAACGGTGCGCCAATTGAGAGATTCACAGAAGATAGATTAAGCGCCAAAAATTTTCCTTGGGCAGTTATTCATCTCGCAGGAATAAAAACCAGTATTTGTACTAAAAGGAAAAGCTTCTGACTCATGTTGTCTAAAATGTATTTTGTTTCTCAGCAAGAGAAACTTTTTTTTCAAAAAAAGCAGTAAGGAGGCAAATGTACAGGCAAACGGATGTACTCACGCATGTATTTATACTTTTGTTTGTCGTGACATTGAAAAATCATACCTTAAATCTTCAAAACGTCAATGAAATATTTGGCTATAGGCGATGCGTGGTAAGCTTTTCATTCTGGAGTTAATAGTAAATCAGTTTACATGTTTGGCAAATCCTTACTTTTATTAATTTATTTATTTTTATAGTTTTTGGCTGCTTTTTGTTTAGTCTGAGCATTAGTAATAAATTATTAGAATCGGCATTTAAGATGCCATCTAGTCTATACGGAAGAGTATTGGTGTTGTAAGGAACCTGGACGTACAGCATAATTTTTATCTCCACTCTGCATCAGAATCTGTGTAGTTATTGCGTTATAATAAGATTGATCACCTTAGTAGATGTTCCCCGGGAATGAGGTGGTCCAAATAATAACAATTGTTTTTATAGTTTTGTTTCGATTTCCGTTACACATGAAGGTAGTACCTCCAAGTCCATGAGCAAAAGTGCAAAGTTGGATTTGATTGGCGCTACCTTCTTGAGGCCACCTTTAATCTGGAGAGCCAGGCGTCACTTTAGGGCATAGCAGCGACTATAAGTTGAATATTTCGAAGTGGTTCTACTAAAGCTTACCGTCTAACAAGAGGTCTAAAATCCAACAGGGGTTAGTGACCCCATTTTCATTTAGATTGCTCAGGTTTCCAAGGTGCTCTATCCGTGGATATCTTATATATTAGATATGAATATGTGCTCATATATCCACGGGCAATGTATCTTTCTTATACATAGCAGCAATGACTGCTTTTGCTGTGAAAAAAATCAAAGTCCTTCGAAACTATGTACATAGGTGCATACATATGTATAACCGGTGTTGGTTGGACTGTTGTTATCATCGGATTTTTTTATCGTATTAGATGAGTAACACAGAAAAAACATGCAGCATCGGTTTGGAATCCGCTTAATTTGAACGAGAGACTAGACTAGTAATCCACGAGGAGGGGTTTATAACGTACGGAGTTCGGAGAAAAATGTTAATGATACAAATAGCGAATGAGAGTAAACTGTGGCTGCGATTTATAGTTCATGAAATATTTATTTTTTATTTACAAAATTGAAAATTGCATACAATTTAGGGAAACACAAAATTTAACAAGAGTTTAAATATTCACCTTCGAGCGTTTCCATTTCCACTTACACGCAGGAAATACGTCCAAGTTGGCAGAAACGCCTGTACTAGCAAATCCGCTCGCATGCAGCATATTCCTCCATTAGCTTTGCATGTTTATGGCTGAAAATAATAAGACACAAAGTTACTCGCTGGAAATATTACATGTACTTAAAAATGTGAAGAAGAAGGAAAAAAGAGAAAGAAAAAAAGTTAACGACGATGATGACGATGAGGATAGAAGAAAATTAACTAAAAACCAGTACAAATAACCAAGTTTGGTTATGTCTGAACATTATGTACTCTACTTTATGCTATTTTTATCAAATCAAGTCAAAAATTATATGGTTGCATGATTTTAATAAAAAAAATCAATAATCTATTGCTAAGTGGGAATATTACTTTCCAAGTATGTTTGTAAAAGAAGAATATAAAATTCCAAAAATTGAAAAAAAAATGTTTACCCGTTTTTGCCTATAGCATTAGAAATATAATTTTTCAATCTTTAATAAAAGCCAAACAAGGATATGCAAAGGTGTGAAACTTTTATATGTTAATTGTAGAAGTCCTAACTTATCATGAATTTTACAAAAAAGTTGTGTTCCGACCCTGAATAAAAAGATGTATTGAAAGGGTTAACGGATCGTTTGCGCCTCTATTCAAAATCTGGAAATAATATATCCACAAAAATATACCAGATAGAAATTGTTTGTTCATTACTTATACAATCCAAACAAATTAGTTGAAGCTTCCTGATGTAGGGTATAAAAAGTTTATGTGAGAATAAAAATGGGCGATGTTGAAAGAGATGAGTAGAGGAAGCAACTGTTTCTTACTTCATTATCTTTGTAGGGCAAATCACTTTCGTACAACTTTTTTCTTAAATTGACAATTATTAGATTGCTCGTCGTCTTTGGTTAATTTCTACCCTGTTCTGGCATTCCATCCTTGGTTTTCCATTATCCGTGTTCATCTTCTTTTCCTTCCCCTTCAAGTGATTAAAGTGTATTTCAATATTAAAAAAGTTAATGGAAAACAGTAAACTCAACTCTCTGTCTGTCGGTGTGTCAGGCATTTATATTTTTCTTTTAAACTTGAGTACATTTTTAATAAAAAGAAACTCATTAATATGCATGAACTTGCAGAAGAAAAACTTTAAAACTTTACTCAATTGCAATGAGACAATCACATGGAATGCTCGTACTTACACACAACGCCAAATAAATGAATTTATTGCGAAAAATATTTATAATACATATATTATGTATTTATGTTTGAGGATAATTAGTTTTCGCTAATGCGTATACCAACTAGCTAATCAAAGGGACATCCAAATATTTTTCTGAGACCTTTTCATTAATTTTGCCGACATATATAACTATGCTCAAAACACAGCAAGCGAGGGCGTGATGCGATTTGAGTAAACTTCATCGCCTAGCCTGTCTGGGTATTACAGCGGCAATGAAAACGTGCCCCATGGCAACACTTGGGGCAACAACTGCATTTCCTCCATTACAGTTAACAGTTAAAAGGGAAGTTAGTTTTAGTGCCCTTACACTGGCTAATCTAAACCTTCGCAAAAGTGGTGATCTTACAGGACACATATCAATTTTGAGCATATTTCAGGAAACAAGTTGGTACATTGATGGATCTACAATAGAAGTTGGCAGTGTTGGGACTGAAGTTTACGGACCAAGATTTTAGAAAGTCGTAGCAATGGAAAAGTACCCTTCATATTTATTGCAGAGATCTATGCAATAGAGATCTGCGTCCGAGAACGCATTCGTAGGCGAGTAAACGGTGCCCAAAACCAAAACTTTATGGGATTGTTTTTGAGCTCCTTTTAACACTATCCAACAAGAAGCAGTAACAATTGCAGTACTAGCATATCTTCATGAGCTCCTTCCGCAGTCTCTGAAACTGCTAGTGCACATACCTACATATTTTGTATTTTGTGTTAATTTTTTATTGCCAAAACCAAATAACTTTATAAAATGATTTTGATTTTGATCGTTACCTTATACGTCCATCCATCCGTCTGTCCATCAGGCCATTCCTGTATGCATGCTTATATTTTCATATAAAAACTACCTTATAGTTATTTTAGGATCACGTGCCTTTCTCTACTTTATTTTAACCAAATTAAACAGTTCACTGCGGGTGGCATATTTCATTTGCATATTACAATGTTCGTCTATTTACATACGTACTACATACCTACAACTAACTACTTTTCACTGTACCATGAAAACACAACCAACATGGATATATGGGGATGTATGGATGTGTGTTCGTATGCATACATGTGCCGGGCATATGTCTCGGCCGCTTAAACATGCAAACGTACATAGTACATATATATATAGGTACTATGTATTTACCGCTCGCATAGGTTTTGTTTGATACCACTTCAATGAAAGCAATCTACACGAACGACATTCAGTTGTGATTACGTTACAATTCTTATCAAAATACAGTATACTTACACATATGTACATATACACATACATATGACATTATTACAGTACATCGTTGCATACCCAGCCAGAAAATTTAGCGTTGACGTTAAAAACTTGGGCGAAATGCGGAAGAAAATATCGTTTATGTCACATACACGCAAACGATATCAATTCGAATCAGACTTCGTTCTTAAGTGTGCTTCGCTAACGAACTATCGTTGACGAGCGAAATAAAGTCGTTTATGATCTTTGCATAATCGTTTATGATCGTATATAACCGCAATTTTTTCCGGATTTTGGCAATTTATTAGATATATGTATTTGTTTATTTATTCAGACATTGCTAAGATCCTAACTCGCATTTTTCAAATTTTGTAGGAGAATCAAAAAACATTTTGGTATTTGGAGTATTGCTTCGAGAATTTTTCATTCAAACTAAAGGAAAAGATTGTAAGTTTTAGCTGCAGGTCTCTAAAATTTTTGGCACAAACGAAAATGGGCACGCTCTAACATAATCCTTGAAAACCTCGATATTGAAAAATTTGATGTTAGGGCCTTAGCAAATTAAGGCAGCGATATACATGTAAATATATATTTAAGAGAATTCAGGGTAATGTCGAAATATATATTTTATTATTAATTTATTATTAATTTATTTATATAAAAAGATGAAATAAAGCTGAATTAAAAAGTATTTAATAATAATTTAATTCTAATTTTTTCATGAATATTGGTGATCATCTACCTAGCTTCAGATTTTGATCTTCTGTATACCCTAAAACATATTTTAGTTATTTAAATAAAAATAAGCCTTTCAAATAAACCTCACACACAACTATACGCCAGAAAAAACGCAAAGAAAATCAAAAAACTCAGTTTCCTCCTCCTCCTCCTTTCGTAGTTGCCGGTTTAGTGTTACTATCGATAATTATCGATGTATTTAATTATAATTAGTATTGTAAGGAAGTCGCTTACGAATTTTTTGTCGAGCATAGACTAAGTAAGGTTAGGTAAAGTGGCTGCCAAGGGACACATTTAGGCCAGAACGGTCCATTGTGATACCACATGTCGAGCAGACTTCGACAAAAAAACCGATTGAAATAGTTCTTTTTAGATTTTCGTTACAGACGACGGCCTTTTTCCCGAATGTTTTTCAATTGGGAATAGTTCACTAAGTACGAGCTTTGAAAAAAACCCACTTTGTTGCTGGCTGGGTAGAGTTTGCAGCACATACATATTATACATACATGTAATCATGCACACATACCTACATACGTGTCAAGTGATATTATAATATTTGGTTTTCCGTGTAAGACTCTTTTCCGTTAATTGCATTGCATTGCACTGATTGCGAAATTTGGAACGCAGTTATTTTCAATTTCCATAAAAGTCAGAAAAAAGCTGAAATTTACTTCGACATTATTTAAATGAATAAATAAAAATAATGCATCATTTCATGCAGCCTGCAAATTGTATTTGCACGAAGTGCAAGTGCAAAATGTGAGCTTGATTTGTCAAATTTATATACCATTCAGAGAAGAGCTTCCGAAATAATTGGAATATAAATTTCTTAAACTTGTGTACTTGTGTAGACTTGCACTTGTTGGTGCGCGTGTACACATATGTACAAAAAATTGAAAAGTTAAGAAATTTGCTGCCTACATACATACATACATACAAACTGGAAGTTATTGCCTCCTGTTTCCTTGTTATTTGCTTGCGAAATTGAAAACTTAATTTGCAAATTTAATTTTAACGAATTACAGGAATAAATTGAATGGAACAGGATGCAGTTACCTGCATAAGTGTGATGCAGTCTTATACATCAATATTCAGTTCAACTATAACAAATTTGTTGCAAAGGATAATGAAAAATTTTGCAGTAGTTAGGTGCAACACAAACACAAAACAAACTGAAAATCTTACACACTTTCTGGGATATTAGGAAGTTTTTATCCGGTCATATGAAGCCAGACTGGAGAAATTCTTTAATTTTTGTAATGCAATTTTTAAAATATGAATTTATTATTATTTATTTTATTCTGCAAACCTTTTTAACGTTGAGAATTTTATTAATATAGTAACTTACAATTAAAATAACACTGCCTTACATGGGTTTTGCGAATAAGAGAATTCCTACTTCCCATCACGTCACGTTTTCGAGAAAAAGGAGTTAAAACCCCTGAAAACTGCGTTTTTGGCCATTATTTTAAAAAATTCTGGAGCTGAACCCTGACGTGCTACAAACTTCGCTAATATCAGATTCGTGTTCAGCATGAAAAATTCATTTGGAATCACTAGAAGCCATCTTATTCGCATAAAAAAAGTTTAAATTTGCAGGGCAGTGTACTACATTTTATGTAAATATTATATTATAATAATACTACTAATAAACTAAACTAAGCTGATACTACTACTACACCAACGTATAAGTGCAAATGATCTGGTGCAAATGGTCTTACATAATTGCAAAATTTTTATTACATTTTATACATATTTGTTGTTGTGATAGCAGAAACATTTTGCATTTGCAACATGCTAGACTCCACTACTAGTATTTATAAACAATAAACTTACAAAGTTGTAAGGTGTTTGGGCTTTAAGTTATATTGGATTGAGAGGCTAACAAGTCAGGTCGAGAAGTCATTGAGCTTATTTATTATGAGCATAATTTTTTTCCAGTAATCCCTAGAAATTTTACGTTTTTAGTCTAAAATCTTCACATATTGGATTGCCCTTCTGAGCAAAATAATTTTTTCGAACCTTCAAACACTTTTTGGTCAGTCAACTACAAAAATATTTCAAATTGTATCCAATGATTTTCATTTGCCTGTTATGTACTTTTAAGTTTTGCCTGCCTGTAGACGGCCAGTTCTTTGCTGGAACTTACATTGAATTCAGTCCCTTTGATGTATATATGTACACGAAACGGAGTAATGTTGTTTTTGTCATATGTGTTTGTTATATAGTATTTAACAAATTTCATTAAAACTAAAAATATTCCATTCCAAATATTTACAAAATAGGAGAAAATGCTTTTTACCAAATTTCTTCATCGTAGCAGTGAAGTTGAACAGATTTTCTTAAAAATTAAGCTAGCTACAAGTTTGAATGGAATATTTTTGGTTGCGTATGTTATAAGCTTATTTATTCAATTTTCTAAATCATTTATGATGAAAAGGTAGTGTTAATTTTAAAAGAATCTTATTCTTAAAATAGAAAATTGGGAAAATTGTAATTTTCATTATAAAGTACTACTGGTGGTTTCTCCCCCTTGAAACTTGAATGGGATATTAAAGTAGGAAATCTGCTGTTTTTATAGAATACTCTTCAAATTGAACCATAACCTCAATATTTTGGACTACTGGACTACATTTCTTCTTAATTTTCTATAACTTTTATAGCCTTAGTGATGGTTTTTCTTTAACCCTTGATAACACACAAAAAAAAAAAATTAAATAAATTTTCCTTGTGAGAATTTTCATTTCACTTGAATGCCCCTTTTGTATGGATGTCCTGCTGAGAATTGTTTATGAATCTATCCAACTCTATCCCCACTCAAGTGTATTCATATTACGGCAGAAAGGTAGAGGGAAGAACAGAGAGAACTGACGCACAGTGCTTCGAAAGTGGACAAAAATCAAAAAAATTTGTGTCAGATTTAGACAAAATTGGTGTCATTCTAAACGTAATAGTCTATATAAGTAAAAACAAATTTTATAGGAGTTCTTCAAAGTCAAATAATTTTATAAACAAAATTATGAAAAATAAAATTCGGTTTTGATTGGTTGTGCAAAAAAAAAATTGTCAAAAATGTATTTTTATAGATATGGCTCCAAATTTTTAATTTTTTTAATACAAGGAGAAAAAGTAAAGTCAAATATAAAAATTACTTCATTTACCTTAAATTAAAAATAAATTTTTACAATTTTTTAAAAATTAATTGGCGCAACTGAAAAATGGCAAAATTTAGTAAGATTCTGAAATTTTTAAATGATAAAGAAGCAAATAAATAAGTTATAAGTAAATAGTGGGCGGGGTTCGTTACATTTTTTTATAGATTTTTTTGTAGGGTGGATAACGATCGGGTTTGATCATCAATATTAATTTTTAATTTGATAATTCCAATAAAAGAAAGAAAACTTAAACAAACACAATTACCGTTACTTAAAAAGGTAAACGACTAAATTTTTGCTAAATTCAAGTGTTTTTTTAATAATGGAATTAAATTCTAAATACCATTTCTGATTTATCCAATTGCTGGATAAGTGCCAGTGCAACAAATAAGTTTAAAGCTATTTTTTTTATTGCTAAAGAAAAAGTTGGAAATAATATTGTATTAATGAAGAGCTATTAAAAAGGTTATAAAATTTTTGGATTTGCCGATAGGTGAAAAACATTTATTTAGCAAAATACATGCATATATGTTTTAAGGTTTTTTAAGGTTGCTTTTGGTTGGTTTTGAATCGTTTATTGATTCTTCAACATACGACTCTTCAGACGATAGTGGTTGAAAATAAATCAAATAAATTAATTTTCAATACTTTTTGTTGTAATAATTTAGTTAAAAGCAATTTCAAGAAACAATTAGTAAGTATGTAATCTTTGAAAAATTTCCCAAATTATACAATATTTTTAAAATATCTCGAATATGGCTCAAAATATCGGCAAAAAAAAAATATGAAATTAATTTTCAAGCTCTTAAGTCAAATTTGTTAAAAATTTGGAAAAAAATATTCCTAATCAAAATTTAGTTTAGTAATTTTGAAAAAAATTTTTGAAATCGGACAAAATATGGATTTCTGAAAAAATAGTAGGGTCGAAGGAAACTTATTTCGTTTTTGAGCTCAGTGACCCAAAATGACTATATATGTAAAAATTAAAATCAAACAACTCCTTCTATTTTTGTCCATCTTTTGTATGGCTTCGAAGCACTGTGTGACGTAGCGAAATTTTTAAGCCAATGAAAACAATGTGGACTAAATAGCAAAATTCTCACATTGTCCACAATTTCAATTTCGAAATTTATTGTGTACCATCACAACAGAGAATAATTATGGGAATTGATTGCATAAATTTAATATAAATGTGGAAGAAGAGAGAGAGAAGAGGCAATTCAAGTTTAAATTGTGTGCTTGGGCTACTTGGATGTATTGGGCAAATATACAACTACAAATAAGACGGGGAAAGTACACCCACTGCTGAGATGAAGATTTTTAGCATCGGAGTACGAATCGGGCTGAACTTTGATTAAGTCAATAAAACAAATCATTGTAATTCATTTGATTAATTAAGCTCATCATTAAGTTATATCGGCACATGAATTGATTCATTTATGTATATGCCACACCAAAATTAAATTATTATGCTATGTTAGTTCTATAGAAGTATTGGCGATTTTTTTTTAGCCCATAGGTTATATGGACACACTTCCACGCCCATTACAGTGTTGCTTGTTTTAAATTTTTGCCAAGTTTGAGTTTTTTTAAATTTAAAGATAAAAAAAAAATTTAATTATTTTTTTTAAATTGTTAAACCTTGCAAATAGTTAGTTCGATTATTTTCTTTCAACCGGGAAAAGAAAGTGTGAAGATTGGTTCAGTTGTTAATAGTAATGTGTCCATGAAACTGTGTGGTGCAAAAAAAGCACCATTGTCAATAGACGAGTTCATTTTTAGGGTAATTTCAATGCTTTGAGTTTTTGTCATTATAATGACAATATCAGAAAAAAATTATTTATTTTGTTAAAGAAGTCACTTCGAAGTTATTCCATATTTAAAGGAAAAAATATAAGTTTTTAATAATATTTTAGCACACTAGGCTAAATGCCTTATGACCGAAACCCTTTTTTTATTACAATAAAATATATGTAGTTATTTTTATTGCAAGGAATGAAAATGCAAAGATTTGTTTTTTGTTTATTCTATTTCTTGTTTTAATGAAATTCTTTACATTTCCCGCATTGACATATGGAATTCACATGACTTTTTGTATTAATCGAATCTGGAAATTCATTGGCATATTGTTTGTTTCGGCTTATAACTCATTCCCCGAAGTTGATTGTTTTTGGTCCAACTAGCCTTTTCTTAGAGACCAAGTTGTCAAAAATGCTATAAATCAAAATCCTTCTTGGACTATAAAAAGCCGCTAATGCTTAAATTTGATTTTCGAGTTTCAGTTGCTGAATTTATTCTTCTAACAGACAATGTTGATCTTATGATCTTAGAGGAGAAGTCATCAACATTGCCATTCGACTTGACCGTGTCGTCTGTTGTGTTGCTGCGGGACCAGATGGTTCTGGTTCTCGTAGGAGATGCAATCCCTGCCACAATCATACAACATACATATGCACAAAATGCAATGTATAATTTTTTGCAAAATGCTTCCAAGACTCCCACTCCAAACAATAGATCTGAGATCAATAAATTTTTTTTACCGTTTTTTCTTTACGTTTTTGCCAAAAATAAATTCAAAATTATTTTTTTACCATAAATTAATTGCGTACTTACTAAAAATACATGTTAAAACAATTACAAATACAAATTTGATGACTTTTTCAGTCCAACAATAAAAACACAAACTTTTAAATTTTCACCAAAAGTGAACTCATTAACTGACAGTGGTGCGTTTTCGCACCACTTTACCACATTTTTTTGTTTGATCATTTTTATATCTTCCCTTAAAAGGAAATTGAAATATTCTCAGTATTTCTATGCTTGTCAATTAATGGGTTAAGTTGGATAAAAAAGTTAAATCAATATAAAAAGAAATTATTAACATCTTACACACATCAAATCAAGTCAAGCCCGCCAATCGTGGAGATCTACGCTAAAGTGAAATTATTTACTTCCGCTTGGTGAATGCAGAACACAAACTCTCTGCTGCTAATTTCGTACGCCTTCATTTTCATCATAAGGTTTGCCACGAAAATGTAAAAGTTAATTTAAATTAACACTTTCAGTGAAGTTGACAAAAGCTTTTGCTAAGGATAAGCGCAATTATAAACAAAATGCGCCGGTATTAATGAGGAAGAAGTTGAAGAATTCGACGAAGAAACATTCATAAAGAATGAATTTAATTTAAATTTGCATATTAAAACGCTTGATTGTTTTAATATTGTTTAAGCGCATTCGAGCAATAAACTTGAATGCTTCATTCAGAAATTCCCCAGAAAATTGTAAATAAAAACTAAATCGGAATATGTAGTTGCATTTAAAAATATAAGGCCCCTCTTAAATCCGCTAGTGAAAAATGCAATAGTAAAATAGTTTTTCTGTTTTTTCAATCATGTTTTCTAGCTTGCAAATTCTTACAACTAAAAATTTATTCAGTAAGCTCTCTCACAGTGAGCTATCACTTTACTCTCTCATTTTACCTTTCGTTGCAAGTTTTTTAAACGAACGTCTTTCAATAATTTGGTTTTCACTTTAAAGACTTACAGCCAATGAGTACATGAGAAAAAACTGAGAGGATTATTCTGAAATTTTGTCAAGATGATACCCCTGATACTGATTATAAAACATAATTGCTATCTTGTCTACACAGTTTCTACTCATGCGTTCATTCAGTGGCGGATACAGGAAACATTTTGAGGGGAGGGGGAGGAATAAAAATTCTCCATATGAACCAAAACGCGGGCTGGAGCGTTTTTTTTTTCTCGTTCGTGCATTTTTTGTTTTTTGCTTATTCATAAACTTTATTTCGATGACTAAGAATTTCAAAGGTATGGCCATATGAAAACTTATTGGTACGTTACGCATTTTGGTCTTGTAGCAAAGCATTTCACAATTTCTATGATCTATTTCCAAGGTAAAGGATCGTGGAAAATATAACAATAGGAAACAATTATTCAGTTTTCGGTTTTAGATTGGTTTATAATGGGTCGAGAATTAGTAGAATTTTAAGAATAATTTAAAGTCGCTGATTCCTACCCTGTATTCAAATTTTCTCTTTTCCATCTGGGATTTTCTTTATATCGACCCAAAACCTATAATTTTCTTCTTTTTTTTTTTGGTGGATTCAATTCTCTACCTGAGAATAGAACCCGTTGAACGGGTACTTGAGTCACGTATTTAAAAACTAAATCACCGAAATGATCCATTTTTTGAGAATTTAACCCCATCTGGGAATCGAACCTGAGGCAGATGGAACTTCAGTCAAACACTCATCCACGAAGTGACCATTGTTGAACGTCGTCGAGATGTTTCTGAACTATATGTATTAGCAGCTTAACTAAAGTGGCAGTATCGTCTGGATAAGTAGCAATAGTAACACCATCAGTTTCAAGCAAGTCACAGGTAAAAATCTAATAAAGAGCAGGACTCAGAACACTGCCCTGTGGTACTCCGGCTTTTATTTGACATTTGGCTGATGTTTCATCATTTACTTTGACATAGAATGATAGGACTTTAAGACCAAATAAAATGGAGCTGGAAGTAAATTCTTTAATTTGTTTAACAGCCCTTGATGCCTAACTTTTTCGAACGCTTCTTGAATGTCCAAAAATATGGCAGAGCAATATTTTTTGCGTTCCAGAAAGTCAGTGACAATATTCACTATGCTCAGGAGTACCGTGCTTATGACGATTGGTGATCCGGAACTATATTCTTATTTTCTAGTTATATTAGCATTCTACTCAAGAGTATTCATTCGAATATTTTCGAGAATATTGCCAGCAAACTTATAGGTCTATATGAGGACACTGCGTTTTCAGGTTTATTTGGTTTAGGTATCATTATTATTTCAGCACATTTCCATTGAGAAGGAAAGTTCCCCCTGTTAATAACTTCAGTGCCCTCCCATTCGGATTCGGCATATTTTGTACGATTCTTTGCGATTGCATTAAAAATTAAGTGCTTCCTTCTTCTTTTTTTTATTTATATACATATATTTTTTTACGAGTGTAACTTGAAACATTTAAACGCTTTTACTTTCGCGATAATGCCAGTCATTTGTTAGTTTGCTTATGTATTATCGCTTGTATACTCGTGTGCGCCGCATTGCTTCTGTTTTTTGTCTGTAAGATATAAATGCTGTTAACTTCTGCCACTTTCTCCATCAACTATAACTACAGCATCAACCAAATGAGCTTTCATGGTCGAATAATTTCACACCATGCCACCGCGTATTTCTATCGCAGTTATGGCTGCTGATTTTGTTGCTCCCTCTGATGTCAGTTGTCACGTTTCTCAACTGTCATAAAAATTAGATTGACTTATTCGTAAAGTAAAACGAAAGATGCATAAAGTATTTTGTTGTCGCCTCTATTCGCTTGTTTTCGTCTACATGCCACTTCGAAAATCTTTGTCATATGTCGTCTACACTTCGTTTATCGCTAAATAAAACTTCAACAAGTATGTAGTTCATATTTGTAAAACACTTAAAACATAGGATTATACATAAGCATATGCATTTGCATGCTGCCAACACGATTTCGAATCCCTTGCAGCATTCCACACTCAGCATTCAATTGCGAATGCTTTTCACACTGCACACAGAACATATTTAGTGCAGAGGAAGGGAAACATCATTGGTGCATATTGTTGGTAATAATTTCCCAATTTTTGGTATTTTTGTGATTTGTTCGAATAATTTGTGAACATCAGCAAATGTGCTGAATGCTGGTATTATCATTCACAACAAATCTCACGCTTTCTTACTATTCATTTTAAAATAAGTGTATACTATAATGTAACACAATTTTTAATGGGTTACGAAAGTACCTAGGTACATAGATTTGGATATGACGATTCTCCACTCTGCCCTATTAGCAGCGACCAGCAGGAAGACCTACAATACCCAATCTTTAACTGCCAGCGTTTCAGGCCAACAAAGATAACGTTGTTAAATCAATTGAGCTACGATTCAGTCTGAGGAAGACTGCTCCGAAATAATCGCGAAAGTACAAAATATTCTAAGGAAGATTGAATGCCTCAAGCGAGAAGACTCGATGTCTTTAGTAGCGCCTATTCTTTTACATTGGGATGGAAAACTTTTGCTAGAGATTAACGGACCTAAAGAAAAAGTTGGTCGAAAGCAGTTTATTGCTTCGCTTTGTAGCAAACTATAGAAAAGAGCTGTACCATCAAAAGGATAAATAAATATTAAAATTTTATACTATATGTACTTATATATTAACTAAATGCCTATGTGAAAATAAATTTACGTGGAGTGACCTCCAAAGGCTCTATGAAATATGGCCCCGGGAAAAATAGTCCCAAAATCAAGTTTTGATTTTGATATTTTCAAACTTTTGGGGTCTTTTGAAAAATCACCCCAAACAAAAAATATGGAAATATGGCCCCAAATTTTCGTGTTGTTGTAAATAATATAATATTTTGGGGTGATTTTTCACTTTTGATCTTGGGGCCATTCATAGAGCCACCTCCAAACATGGTTTAAAAAAAAAAAAATTCGAATTGATTTATGTATAATGGCATAAAAATAAACTTGCGGAGAAAGATTTTTGCACTTTTATTTTTCTTTGGACCACACTAACGTATAGCTTCAAGTTTGTGTGAAAAATTGTTCATTAGTGGTTAACTGTATCATAAGTTTAATGTAATACTAGTTAGGCAAGGTTGTTAATGAGATCATGTAATACTGTGTAAAGAATTTAAACCGATAAGAAAGAAAAAACAAACTGATATCCGGACCAAGGAAGAACGCTCCAGCAAAGTGTTTTTGAAATTGTCTAATCGAAATCTTTTGAAACCATGGATCGCGAGCAAATTACAACAAACTGGTATTGTGGCAGTAGAGTATAAAGGGCTTAAAAGCTTCTTGAAAAGTCGTAAACAGTGGAGCATGTTTTGACTTTTGCTCATAATTTCCGTTGAATGTCGTATTTTTATTAATGCTGCATATCGTTGGAAAAATCTCACCAATTGCAATGTTTTTACTGAACATTAAAATATTTCAGGAGTTATGGACATTTATAAAAAAACAAAAATTGTAGTCAGGGTCGGGACACTGTAGAAAATCAATAAGAAATTAAGGAATATGATTGAAAATAACATGAAAATCAAAGAAAAAGAAAAAATTACACTATTTTTTATACTCACACGATACGATACAATGAAAAGACACGAAAATACGCACGAGTGCAAAAATGTATTTCCGGAGTCAAAACGCATCATTACAACAAATTTTTCGGTGTTACAAACTTGATTACAAGCACTGCTTCGACCCTGACAACACACGTCATGTAGCGCCACATCATTTGCAGCATATTCGCGTGATGCGAACTCCATATTCACTTCATGCTCTTAACTCGAAATAACATGAAAAGTTTGCTTTCGTCATGAAAAACAATACTGTATATTAACTTAACACACGCCCGTGAGATATAACGGAGAAAAGTCACTGTCCCGACTCTGACAGCGCCTCGACCATGACGACACTTTCCTACATATAGCACAAATTCTGTAATAAAGCTGCGTATTTCGAAATTAAGGTCGAAAATTATTTATATTCATTGTGAAACGTAGCCGGAGTAGAAAAAAGAAAAATATAGGTATATGGAGAACTTCGGCCTCATCGTCTATAGTCACATTACTTCCAGTAGCTTTCCAACAGACTCTTTGAAATTTAATTTTTCCTGCGAAGCGAGTTTTGTCAGTAATCTCTGCTGGCTATGGGTTCAATTGACAGAGGTTACAGAAAATTTTTCTTTTTTTTTAAAACCATAAAAAAAAAATATATAAATGAAGATATGAAAATTGCTATGTTAAATTTGCATTCTGAAATATTCCGTCCAAAAAGGACATTTGGTTTTGATACTCGATAATAAGATACAATTCTCTCTCAATAGGGCGGTTGTAGCCTTTTGATGATAATGCTACCATATTTTTGAATCAAGTCTAAATAAATTGTACACTAAAAAGTAACTACTTCTACAAAAATAGGTAAAAAATAAACAATTTTCAGTACACAATTATTTTTCGCTCTATTTTCTGTACAACTTTTCGTTGATACATGTCTTGCATATTTCCGTACTGTATCTTAAAATTTGTACAGCTGGTCAGCTTATGCATACAGAATTAAATGTTCATGATTGACCATTTGTATAATGGTGGCAGTCTCACTTCTCTACTCTATTGCGTGCATAATAAAGTGAATCAAACAATACATTGAATATTGATATATACTAAATATAACTAAATAGAATAGAGGCAATTTTACATATATCTTATAAAATTTTTCTCCATTTCATATGTAGGAAACTAACAACAAACCCACAGCTTTTTTGCTTTAATAAGCGATTTTCAAGAAGAAAAATATTCGCTTTTGCATAAATTTCATTTACCTTTAATAATACTTGAAGGTAAATTCGAGTTGATTCGAAATTTGCTAATATAAATTCAGATGACAGGAAACACTCAAGCAACATGCCTACCTTTTTTACGTTCACCCTCCTTTCCTCTCCTTTAATTTGAAGGGATGAAGAAATGGTGAAAACCAAAACGAAAAAGAACTAAACCAATTTTTTGCATTGCCAGTGTCATTTCAGTTTCTCGCCTGCCGCTCTTCCTTCGAATGGAGGAAGGGGCTTCTCATGTGCATTGAAAAGAAGCTTGATGTCTTTGTCCATACGCCACATTTCGATCATATCTGCAGTTGAGGTTTTCGTTTCTTGTCTCATTGCTGCTTTTTTAACAACTCAAAAGACGACGGAAAGTTTTTTTTTAACTTTCACACGATTTTTTATTACGTTGAGAAATTTTTTGCCATTTTAGCATTTTCGCCTTGATTTCTCATTTTCTTATGATTATTTCAGCAAATGTTGGGGTGGTTGTGATACCGTCATACCGTAATCCTCACCGCTCATATCCTAAAATAATATTTCCTTCGCCTTAAGTTAAGAAGCTACATAAGATCTCAACGTGTCTGCCAATAAGCTATTAGAATGGCAAATTGGTGTTCGGTGTTTGTGTTTATCATTTGTTGGCTTAGAGGAGGGTTCAGCTTTTGTATCTCACACCATCAATTTATACACAGACAGTAATATACATATCGCACCTTAACAACAAAAGTGGCACAACTCAAAATTTACAGATTTGCAGTAGAGGCAAAACGACCTGTTCTTGTAAATTTAAATGGAATATTATAAAGAAATGGTATGTCTTTGTTAAGAAAGCCTAGTTAGCAGTATGTTAAGCTGTCGTTCATTTTTATTTCATCAAAAGAGCCACAAAACAAAATAATATAGTTGAATGATGGACGACGTAAAAATCTTATTTTCACTATAAAAGGACGCTGAAGCTTTTGACAACTTATTTTTGCACCATCGTTCTGTCACTTACTAATATTAAACTTTAAAAGAAAATCAGAACTAAATTACCTTCTTCAAAATATTATTGCTATTTCAACAAAATTTCATGGAGTTTTATAATAATATAGGTAAAGCTGTCTATTGTTGAGAAGATATTTGGTGTTAAAGTTTTGTTTTTATTTTGACAACTTATCTTCTCCACCCACTGTACAACCCAAGATAAGACCCGAAAGGGTTTTGTTCACTAAATATTCTGCTATAGTTAGGTAAAAATAAGCACCGTTTTAGAAAGTATACTAAGAAAAAAATAAACTTTTAAAATCGTTTTTCTACTGGCAAATTACAAGCAAATGAGGTTTTTGCATAATTACAAAATTTAGGAAAACTGTATAGTTTTAATTAATTGGGATCAGCTGAAACTACACAAAATTAAGCTTTCCCGTCGTTTTATGATGACTTTGGTAAGCGGAAGACCCGAAAAACAGCCTTTTTGGACCTTTTTTGAGGTTGGGGTCAACACGTAACATTTCCCGTGAAAACTAATATTAGATTCATATTCAGCGAAAAAAATATACGAAAAAAGGCTTTATCTGTTTTTTTTTTATCATGACTTGGGTAAACGTACTCTTGATGAAACTATTATTTTATGGTGAGGTGGTAGACTTGCAGCCGCCATATTGGTTCGTCATCATGCAAAATCAAAAAAGACCTTGTTGTATTCAAAACTAGAGATAATAAACTTTCATTTGAGCCCAAACATGCCCTAAAATACCTTAACCAATTTGGGACAGGGGGTAGGGGGGTCTCCCATTGACAGAGAATGTCCCATATATTTTCCTTAAACCCCAAAATTCCCTTTTGCGTCTAAATAAACCTCAGATTCAAAATAATAAAATTTAAATTTAAATCAATTAAAAGAAATGTTAATTTTTTTGCTAGTTTTTTTTTTTTGGATTTTCAAAGAATTTTCCTTAGAAAATTTATAGAAATTTTTTCATAAAATTATATGAGACATATTTCGGTGCGAAAGAAACTTTAGCCCGGCTCTCGATAATCTAAGAAATTTTACTATGGATACCTTTAATGTTGCATTGAGTGGTGAATTAACTTCGTCATCGACGTTTATTGTCGACATGATGACGATTTAATGATTTTATCACGTTTTAAGAAATATTGATTATTTGTGAAAATTTCTTTCGATATGAGTGGAACGTATTCACTTTAAGATGTGTAAAGCTTATATTAAGTATATATATTTTATTAATAGATTTAAATAATAACTTTCAATTACGGATTTTAGTAAAAGAAATTTATCACTTTCACGGGAAAATTTTTTCATTAATTTAGCCGGCAAGTATGTTTTTCGGGATTTTGTTCGTAAATGTCTATTTTTAGATAAATGCAAATTTCGAGTTTTGATACCACTGGAATACAGTGAAAATATAACATGAACCAAAGTATGTTTTCTAAACTAATTCGAGATCGCTGAACACGAAAATCACAATCCTTTTTTTTCTATGAGTAAGTTTTCGAGATATGAAAAAATAACGGGTTTTCAGGTAACAGTTTCACTTACAGGCTAATATCTCATTACCTATAGCTTCTACTGATCTGAGTTATATGTTATAGGAAATATAATTAAATTACGCATTATACGCAATACTGCCAAGCTTGTTAAAATCGGATTGTAAATGACTGAGATATAGATGATGAAAGTTCAATTTCGTGTAATTTTTGAGAAATTTTCACACAAGTCGTTGGCTAAGTTTTCTTTCTCTCAAAAAGTAATCACAAATTCTGAAGTTTTATTTTTTTAATCGATAGACCATTTCAAAAATGACAAAGTAAACAAGGATTGAGTAAAAGTAAAATATTCTCGAAAACTCGAAAATTTTCGCAAAATTCGTTCTGGTCTAGAAAATGATGAACCACTTGAAATTTTCATGTACGCGTCTACTCCGGATATGTTTGGCCGCAGCGAATCCAACATACTTCGGGGCCACAATATTATTCACGATGCACTCGTCGATAAAAACCAAATCATTCTTTCGCCCCTCCACATCATGTTTGGTCCCATGAAGAATTTCGTTAGAGCGTTGAAAAATAACGCTAGCGCAATGAAATCATTACAAAGAGGGTTTTCGAAATTGTCATTACAAAAAATCCAAGCGGGCTTATTCGTTGAACCTCAAATCCGCAAATTGTTCGACGATGCTGGATTACTGAATGTTTGAAGGAGTCAAAACAAGAAGCATGAGAAGCATTTGCGAATGTTGTTCAAAAATTTTTGAGAAATTATAAAAGTGACAAGGCATGATTGTCATGGCCGTAATGTTGGAAAGTTGGTAAGTTTGATTTGCGGTGAATTGAAAGTTGATTCCTTATTCATTTATTCAACGATAAATAAATTCAATTCAGAAAATTCAGGTGCGAATATGCCTCCCAGCCATTTCGACTTCTTTCCATCAAATCTGGGTGCAGAAAGTGATCGAAAAACGAT
The DNA here is from genome assembly GCA_963691655.1 of Toxonevra muliebris. Taxonomy (NCBI): domain Eukaryota; kingdom Metazoa; phylum Arthropoda; class Insecta; order Diptera; family Pallopteridae; genus Toxonevra; species Toxonevra muliebris. The sequence continues at coordinate 559,362 of OY829327.1, read as the reverse complement.
ACCAAAGTTTCAGGGATGAGGGCATGATGACAGACTACTGCTGGATCTTGATCACTTTTTGTGAGAAAGAAAACTTAGCCAACGACTTGTGTGCAAATTTCTCAAAAATCACACGAAAATTGAACTTTCATCATCTATATCTCAGTCATTTACAATCCGATTTTAACAAGACGCGTAATATAATTATAATTCCTATGATATACATCTTGGATCGGTCGATACTATAGGTAAATAGATATTAGCCTGTAAATAAAACTGTAACCTGAAAAACCGTTATTTTGTTATATCCCGAAAACTTACCCATAGAAAAAAAATGAATATGATTTTCGTGTTCAGCGTCCTCGATTTAGTTTAGAAAACATACTTTGGTTCATGTTATATTTTTAAAGTGAGATTTTGTGTTCCAGTGTTGGTTGGTTGGTTGGTTGGAGTGGCTGTCGAGAGACACACTTACATTGTGATACCACATAGTTGGACCTACAGTTTAACGCCGCTTCCGAACGGCTTTCTTACAGTTAAAATTCATTGGCGCATAGTCCAAAAAAAGTGTACTTTAACTAAACTATACTTTAATGCCGTAAGAATTTAAGTCGTAGGCATTAAAATGTAGTTTAGTTAAAGTGACTATGGGCCATTGTCTCCGGGTTCTAACAATCGAATAGTTTCCTTTCTTCCAATATGTATTTTTTGTTAGCAAATAAAATTATTTATTCTTAATTAATAAAAAAATGAAAAAAGAACATATTTTTCTGATAGATCAAGTGAGCAGCACGAAAACAAAAATAATGTTGCAATAATCTCACTCATCATCTAAAATAGCGATGTGCACTTCGACACATATGGGCAATAAACACATATGAGTTGATACTATACTCATAAGGGCTAGACGAGGGGTAACGCTGTGCTAAGGGGAAGAGTAACTAGTATGAGAGAACAAATGTGATTTCTTTTGTGTATGTATACATAAGTATATGAATTTATTGATTTCGTCCCTGTAGAGAGTGTGAACGTGAATGCATAAGAAAACTTCGTACTTAGCTATACTTTACTCATGCTTTTTGGATTGATTTCATAATCCTAGTAATTGCGTTACCAGGAAAAGAAAGAATTTTTCAATTACATTTGTATTGTGGAACTTTTTAATTATATTATTGAATGCATATGTAATTTTCCTGCTTGGTTGTAACTTTGAGAGATCGAAAAAAGAGAAGCAGCAAACGCACTGCTGCGTGCAGATCAGAAATGCCAACTTTATATTTTAGATCAAATTAATAATTAACACAAAAAGTCAATAATATTTTTGTTTACGATTACAACTTTTATACATGTATGTAATGTATGCAAATACTTTTAACAAAAATTAAAGAATAATAAAAATAAAAAATAATAAAATGTTTTACCCAAAAAATATATACTTTTCATATCTACAAATTGACAAAAAATTAAATTTTTCAGTCGCCCACTAAAACAATCTCACTCCTCAATTCCCTACAACTAACTAAAATTGAAGTCGATTCCCAACAATTCGAGGAACTCCCTATAAGGTGGCATTCCTACTGCCAATGCTCACATTTCTTCGGCGTTCTGGCAGTAGCCAGGGCGCTCTCAGTTATATTCACTCACTCTCCACATTAGTGTGGCCAAGTTAACAATTTATGGTTATTCGAGCTATTTTTGTTTTTTTAATTGTTTTTTTCTATCTCACAAGGTATGTTTTATAAATTGAAAGGTGTTTTACTTTTAGTAATGGTAATATAAATGTGTAAATTGGACAAATTTTGGTCTCTAAATTTAAAAGAAGAATGCGGGTTTTTTTAATATAACCTGGTCAATCTGCTTCACAATTGGTTAGGCCAGTGGCAGTTGCAAGGGGCTAAATGGGGCTATTTCCCACTCCCGCCGCCCCTCCCCCGAAAATTTTTCAAATACATAAAATAGTAATATCTGATATAAAAATTCTAAATATATGGACAATTTTTAAAGTTTATGTTCCCCCAGAAAATTTTGTTTGTATCCGCCACTGGTGTACTCTCTTCCTTATGTTAGTTTTTTGCACATATACATGCACATTTATGTGTGCTTTTGGCAAAACAACAACAATAATTTGTATGTGTACACACAATAAAATCACCACCGTTCGTCTTTAATTTACACCCCGCTTCTCGCACCTTCTTACACACGACGTCGGCAGAGGGCAACTGAAGTGCACATCCCTAATCTAAAAGATTTTGGTTTAACTGCAGAGTGGCACTTTTTTCCAACTTCTCCTCGGAAAGGTGTGTGCGATAGCTTGGGTGTGGCTTTGAAATGCTTGAACTTTCACACGCATTTTTCATTACAAAAAGTACTTGTTTTTGGCGTTCTACTTATACCAGGCGACCCCCTTAAAATTTTGTAGAGAATAAGGAATATAATGAAGAACGAAAAAGTTGGAGGGAAGATTCTAAATATCTCTAACAGCAATAGGCGTTAACATATGAGCTGTTGCGTGCAAAAGTGGTGTAAGTCTAAAATTCGATTTTAAGCATAACAAAAACAAGGTATTTACGAAATTTATTCTTCCACTGCAAGAGCAGCATAAGACGCATGATCGACTTCTAATCCTTGTTTTTATTTGATTATGTACTGAAATGCACCATTTATGACCATTTATGCACTTTTGGAGTGAATATTTTATTTAAAATTAAGTTGTTTCTTATGGTTTAAGCCTCAATTACAATAGCGCGCCATGGCAGTAAAGCACTGGCAGTTTGCAGCGCTGCTCTGATTAGCATCTTTTCTAATTCACTTTTTTATCTCATCTGCATTACATCATACCTAAGACCTACTCATTATTGGCTTTCGTTCGTCGCAATAGTGAAAATTTTATGGAGCCATATACATTAAAATCGTTGTACACTTCTTTAATTCGCTTCAGGTTGGAATATGCTTCGTTTATTTTGAACCCATTCTATACCTCCCATACTCTACGAATTGAACTAATTCAAAAATCATTCGTAAGATTTACGTTTATAAATTTAAATTCTTTGGAGAGTAGGAGATCAGTCTTGTCTGTTTTATATATTTCGGATATTGTAATGGTTAGGGTTAACTGTTAAGATCTTTTGCTGTTAGTTCACTGGACATATTAGATCGCTGCGGCACTCTGATTTCTTTCACTTAGATATTTGTCGTACAAATTAAATTATACCGAGCGGTATACATATTTTTATTTAGGTACTTATTATTTTTTTAAGCTGAAATGTTACATTTATTTCTATTCACTCAACATACTGCTGGTAATATATATATATTTTGGCCATGAAGGCTTTTTTATATTACATTAAATAAAATTAATAAAAAAATTATGCTTTTAATTCACCAATAAGTCGAGCCTGTCTTTATCGATGAAGGATAACACTAATATTGTTGTTTCAAAGCAAGTACTGAAATCAATATAATCAATATAATAACCTATAATATAATATATGGAACCTTTTAAAAATAAGAATATCTGGTCCAGTAAACAGACCGAAAGACACGTTAGGGGCATCTGAAAGGAGCACTTCTAAAATGTGGTGTTGGTCCTAAAAAAGTTATATCAACGAACTTAGGGCCAACATCCGCCCAAAAATAGCCGCCACATCGGTCGAATCATTGGCCAAAACGATGTTGCCAATTACTGGCATATTCGTCTATTCGGGGTAAAAATGTAACAAATATTTCAGTCAAAGTTCGAGAACCAGGGTTAAAGAGTATAGTGAGTATAGTAAAAATAATCAATGTATATTTTGTTATCATAAAATATTTTGTTAAATAATGTGTAACAGGCTTAAAGAACGTATATGTGTAGTCATCACAACAACAGTGTATACAGAGACGGGCAAATCAGACGTCCGTTTCGGAATCCGCCACGATTCCTCATCAGTGATCTTAGTGATAGTTCTTAATCTTTCAATATCCTATATAAGCTTTTTCCAGATTTGATTCCAAATATCTTCACTGAATAGAGATATTGAAAGAAAACTACCACTACCCTTCTGTGTACTTATTTGTTATTGTGTTTTTCTCATTACTACTAGTCTGCATAACAGTTTGTTATTTCAAAGTCTAGTACATGAGAGTGTGTGTGTTTTAGAAAAATGATTCTAGATGTGATTTTTCTAAATCAGGCCCCATCATTCAATCAATTTATTATGTTTACACATTATTTAAATGAAGCACATACATGGAACAGTAGTCAAGACTGAAAAATTAGCAGCTATATTTAATTTTCATAGTCTACAAAAACATAATAAAATATTTTTGTTTTATAGTTTTAATACGCTTTTGCTCTGAGGTACGCATATAGTGTCATTTTGTCACTAAGGGGCTCAGACGTTTTTTTCTGCTGACAGCTCAACAAAATGAATACCGCACTTCTCGCTACGAAATAACACTTATAAAGACAAAATAACTAAAGTCGCAAAATTTGAACCAAAAATAATCACAGATATCCAAGATATTCACGTTGGATGAAGGTTAAAGCAATTCAAGCACATACATATGTAAATTACATTTATTTTGTATTGTTCGCGAGGAAAAGAACCTGCCTTCACCAGTATAAAAAGCGACGAAGAAATGTGCAAATTCCAATTCCACAGTTTCTTTTTGACTACAAAAAATCCGTCATGATTGCACTCACGTAAACATAAAAGCCCTGTCTATGACTTACATGTTTGCGCTCGTGTGAACCTTCTCATTAAAAGCTTTTGAAGGAGGTTTTACACGTATATATGTATATATTTAAGTAGTTCGGGCAAAGATACTTCAAATGCTTCCACATAGTTTAAAGTTGGTTTTTGCATATATATACATACATACATATAAGTAAGTATCTGCGTACATATGAAAATGGACAACTAAAAGAAAGAGAAGAAGACATTTTACTTTGAATCTGGTTTGATATCTGCGATATCAATAATCTTAAGTGGGATTAGGTCGATCTATATTACCGCATCAATACTTCTTGTGTGTCAACATCGTAACATTCGGATGCGTCTCCTTTAGTGGGATTTAAGGATTTAACAAATTTACGACACACTATACTTTACGGCAAATTTTTTGTTGCCTACATATTTCAATTGTGGTTAAGATATGTAAGTTGACAGTAACTAGTTACTGGGGGTATGGAATACGTATTATTATGTTATTCCCAAGGATTAGATTCGCTGATTTTTAATCATTCATAAACATAAAATATCGGCACTTATTGCATTTCTATTTGTTCAAAAGTTGATAGTCAGAATGGCATTGAAATTTCGTGAACATGCAAATATTGCTTTAACATTAGCTAACTTGGGTGTTAAAAACACTTCTGTACGTAGGAATCGAACGGTGGAGACAGAGGTGTAAGGGAGGTACACAACTAATTGAAGTAAACTTTGAGTAATCAACAATAAAACTTATCCTTAATAGCGAAGTTTTTTAATGAATGAGCAAACAAGCAAAGCCCTGCTTTGTTGTTTTGTATGCTTTCTCCGTCCATCCAAACGTTTGTCCGTCCGCCTTCATCCTGCGCGCGCGCTCTTTGTTACATAAACAACTATTAAGTAATAAAAGCAAACTGCCGATAGTCGTCTTTCTCGAAATTTTAGTAAATGCAAAATAAAGTTTTTCCCATTTTTTGAGGTGATAATTGAGGAGTAACTTAACAAAACGTGTTTATTCCATTGTTTAGCAAAATGAGTTGTTTGATATTTTTGTATTTTTATCAGAATACATACATATAAGGTAATTGCTCAGAGCAGCTCCTTTTCCGATTTTTTTTGTTTTGGTACTTTTCTACATCATAAATAATATAAACAACAACAAAGCCGTAGAGATAACACAAAAAATTATAACTGTATTTTTAAATAAACAAACTAAAACTTCATGCAAAATCTCAAATATAAAGAAAACAAACATCATTAAAACAAAAACAAACATCGATTAATTTTTGTAGCCGAAAACATTTTAACACTTTTTAACTATTTTCTCGTTCAATTATTTGGAATTATTTCAGTTCTCATCGTTAAATATTCTTACCTATAAAGAGTAAAAACTTAAAGCAATGCCCACGATTAACCGCAGTAACTGGCATTCATTACTATAATAATCGATCCTTTTTAAAGTGTTTCACCTCCAGTTGCTGAGCAGCTTCATTGTGAATGATAATAAAATAAAGAAGAGACTTAATGTTTTTTTCGCACATGTTTAACTAGCTGGCGAATAAAACGCAGCTAATTTGCTAGTTTGGTAGCTTGAAAATATTATGCGAAAAATTTTGAAAAAGTTACTGTTTCTCCGAATATCAATTTATTTTATTTTATTCGAAAGGTTTTTAGATTGAAACATTTTTTTTTAAACGAATTTTATTTAGTTTCGCACAATATTTTAGAGCACTAGAAAAAAGTTAGAAACTACCAAAACTAAAAATAATCGGGAAAGAAAGTATTCTGAACAAATAATGTAATCTTTTGTTCTTTTACTCCTCACGATTCAATGTACCAACATCGTTATACCTAATGTCAATTATTGCGTGTTTTCAGCCGTGTCCTTTTTGATGTTAACATTTTTGGGTTAGATTGAACACCTTTGAAAAAGTTAGCGTCATGTGGCAAATGAAATTAACACGCAATTGCCAGATTTAATTGCCTTTTCGACAAGTGAATACGTTTAGTCACATTGTCAGCATTTGAATTTTTTAATGCAAATATTTACAACCTTCTCGAAAATGTTAAGGTCAAACTTATGTGTGTGGTCTATACAAATAACATTAGACATGATTGATGTTACCGATGTTGGTAAATATTTTTCATTACAGTGAGGTGACAATTGCTCTTATTCAAATAAATGGAATTTCTTTTCTCTGGTAGCAAGCCACGAATTTCCACTATTTAATCGGTTGGAAAGCAAAACTGAGTTATATTCTTTTGGTTACTTACCTCAAGATGGTATATTTGAACGAATTTAAAGTACTCAACCCGAATGTTCGGAAGCCGCCGAGTTACTTACAAACATTTCATGAAAATCGGAAGTCGTGGTTTTGGCAAGTTTTGCTGCCCTATTGTAAAGATTATTGCGATGTCTCGTCCATACATTGCATGCGTTATCTCACAGATTCAAAGATGCGAAAATATGAGAGGTAAGTTTCTGAACAATTTTACTGATATGTATAAAATATAACTGTTAATATTATATTCCTCAGAATTATTTGGCTTCTTATAATCGCTGCGACAACAATCTGTACAATTTATGTTTATTTCGAGCTTTCGGAATTGTATTTTACGAAACGTATTCAAACGACTGTCGAAGACTCCGTGTATCCAATATTCTTTATAACATTTCCGTCGATTGCGATTTGCACACGAAATCGCGTCAATTGGCCAAAATTGCAAAATGCCCATGAGCGCTTTTTACCTGCAAATGCCTCAGAAGAGAGCATATTCGCTTTCCGCCGATTCTTTGAGACCTTAGAGGATTTCCGGTTTGGAAAATTTGCACTACTGCAACCACTTTTCAACAACACCGGTTCAGCAAAAGTGCAACTCTCGCTTATAGATGACGTTAATGTTTTGGATGCAATGAAATATCTTAGTTTCACATGTGAGGAAGTTTTCGACGTTAGATGCTATTGGCGCAAGAAGGTCTATAATTGTTGTGAGCTATTTACACTAGAACGCACCGAAGCTGGATTATGTCATGTATTCAATTCAGTAGTCACTGAGGAAGAACAAAAAAGAGCGGTAGGTAGCCAAGCACTTAATTAATTAAGAAAAAACGAGACACAACAACTTTTTATTTATTGTTTAACTTGCATTAATATTCGTATCTAGACACAAGACAAATATTTTCCCTATCACAATTCCAAAGCGGGCGAGAGCTCTGGCTTGGAAGTGGACGTTATACTGGATGAAACTAAAATGAGGCCAGGATTCAAAACAACAAATGGTGTATATGTAAGCTAATTACTGATGCAAAACTATATCGCACATAAATGGCCAGCCGTCACTATAATAAAAAGAGCATTTATCAGATAAAATGTAGAGGCATGAGTGTTTTTGCATTGCACGTACTTAGTTTGGGGACGTAGTACGGATTGTGTTAAAACATGAAAATTGCCAATTTTTGTATAGTGATGGTTTGATAACACAGTGCAACAAAATTTCAACTTTTACTTTAGTCCTCGAATTTTTCAATGATTTTAGGGCTCTGATTACGAATCTGAAGTTTTTTTTCTCCTTTACATAAGATTCACACAATTTAGTTCTGAATTCGGGAAATTGGGGTCTTCAAGAACTGAAGAAAAAAATACTTATTTTGACGCCAGAATTTTAATGGGGCTTGATAGAAATCGTTCACACTGAAATTGCGGTTACTTAGGACTTCCGTAAACATAACACCAAATTTAATGCCTCTATATTGATTTGTTTATCCTTCTTTCAAGGTTAAAAAAACTTAGCTATGACGCTGTAGACTGGATAATCTGCTTCCTCCAATTTTTGGATTTTCATATTCTCTTATCCATTATAACCATATTTCTGTGGTCACAAGGCCTAACAGCATAAGTGTGTTTTTTGTATTTTACAGGAGAGCACTTCAAAGGTTCAAGTGCTAAGAGTAATCAAGTTGAGTTGTGCTATTTTTCCGCCCTAATCGTAAACCACTGAACCGATATTCATAAAATTTTAACACAATATAAAAACGGATATGAAGATTTCAATAATGATAATAACTCGAATTCGACAAAACTCGAGGTGTGTTGTTATTGCTTGTGACCACAAATTTGATAAAGAAAATTAAAAATACAAATTTTACGTTTCCCCGTTCCCAAAACGGGGTTTTTTACCCGATCAAACAAAACTTCAGAAAACTATCGTACTGCCTTCGAAGAAAATATTCATTGTTAAAAATTAGGGTGGGTCCTTGAACATGAGAATTACCTCCGAATCATACCATAATGCAAAAAACTGAATTTTTCGCAGCCACTTAACTTTTTCACAGATTTTACGATTGGTTCAGCCCGAGAATGACAGTTAAGTTTTATGTTATCGTTTTGATTAATTTTCGTTATTCGCGTCCTCAAACTACTCTTAAGCCAGTAGAAATTTTGAGGAATACATTTTTTGTTGCACTGTGCAATCAATGCCCTACGTATTATATATTGGATATATAGTATGTATATGTACATATAGGCAATGATAAAGCAACCGGAGCAATGGAGCGACGATGTCCGATTTGTTAATTACAATACATACACTAAGATTACCGTAACGGCACAATTAACTGATACTGATGAACGCACACGGTCCATCTCACCGGTGGAGAGGAATTGTCTATTTGCCGTAATAAATATGTTATTTGAATTTAGTTGCTCATCCTCTTGACCTTGATCAATTTTATTCAGGATGAACATGAGCACCCACTGTATAAGAACCTACCAGGACTGCGATACTGGCGTGGGAACTGCCTTACACGCTGCCATCAGGAATACATCATAAAATATTGCCATTGCAATCTCAATTTGTTATTTTCAAATGGTACCTATATATAATTGCATACACTAGAGGATTCAAAAAGGGAGTGGTAGTTTGAAGATAAACTAATATTACATAATCCCCGATGAGTATATCATATATTTTGATCAACAAAAAAAAAAAAAAAAAAAAAAAAAAGGACGAAAAACTTAAAACCACTAGTGATTCCATATTAGGGATGTCAATCCAGAAACATTTTTCGGGATTTTCGGAGTTCAAATTTCAATCCCGGGATAATTAATTTTATCAAATATAAAAAAATTAACTATTATCGATAAGTTTCAAAATATCATATAAATTAATGTTTATTTCATGATATGTTTGTAGGTACATTAGAGTCGTGGACTTTTGCAAATTTTTTCCAAATTATAATTGTTTAAGCTTTTGGAGCTTTTCCTTTTTTTATGAAATTTTGACTGAAATTTCCAAAAATATAAATCGATGTCGTTTCTACTTATAATATATGCATGTTATGCGCTCTGAATAAACACATAAATCCTTTTTAAAATTTTTAGGTTTCTTCTGGATTGATGTAGTTTTCTCGTTTCTGAAATATTTTCCTTTTAAGCGGACATCGCTCTTAAGTGGAAGTGGAGTTTACTGTAAATATACTCCATCTGTTAATTCACATCAGATGGAATTAATAAGAACGTTTGAACGTGGTTGTCTCCGATCCACCACAAATACTAAAATAAATATGGTAAAATTTCTGAAATATATTACGCAGCAAAGTGTGCGAGAATGGATCGCTTCGTGGCGTACAGGCACCATAATTAAAATTAGGGATATCATACATTGTCCAAATCGGAAAAGTGGCAAATACATCATGATTACATACATTCATGATCTACATGAATCGGGGCAATACTAAATAAATACAATCGTAAAAACAGACTAGTGTATAACACAAGGACAATAGACAATATTTAATTATGAATTCTGGTTTTTTGACACGAAAGGCAAGGAACGCCCTGGCCAAGTGGAAAAGTTTGAAGATGAAGAGGAACTTGTAATAACATACGGAGTTACTCAAGCAACAATTTTCATGTGGCTGAAATTATTGGGGCCTATTCAAAAGGAATGGGGAATCCTCCTGTTATGGGAGGATTGTCCCCGCAAAAGAGAAAAGTGGAAAAATTAATCTCCTAAGAAATGTTTGCGTTCATCAAAACGTGTCCCTTTAAAAGAGGTGTTCATTAAAGAGAGGTGTCCTTTAACTAAGAGTATACGGTTGTTTTAAATTTTCTGTCAACTATTTAGCTCATTAACTGAGAACAACCGAATTTTTCGAAATTTCTTCTTTCATTTGAAAAAATATGGCGAAAATTACGGTATTCTTGTCATTTAATTAATTCTAGCGAAGAATTTACTACTGCACATATTTTTTGGAGTAGAATCTCATGCCGAGTACAAAAAATTACTCCCATAAATCTTCAAATTTATTTTTCTTCGGAAAACTATAAAAATACAGATCTTTCCATAATTTTCAGTTTACACTTTTGCAGTCCAAAGCAACCCAACAGTTTTAAAACTACAAGGTATCTGTACACGGAGCGAGTAAAATTGATCTATTTTTAGTTGAATATGAACCATTTAAATTTTTGGGAATTTGAGTTAAAATATGTCACAAAATATATGTGCCACAAACTTAGTTGGCTTCTCAGCCTACTATGAACGAATTGGAAAAAAATGTTCTCTAGGATCAAAGATAACAAAATACGAAAAGAAGATTATATAAAACAAATAAAAATTTGAATTCCAATAAGTTTACGAATCTCGAAAATCCCAGGAATTTTTCTTTTCAATCACGGGATGTTTGGGACCAATTTTAGTGCCGATGCCGGGATTTCTGGATCCCGGCTCCCAGAATCGACATCCCTAATACATCTTTCTGCAAGAATGTATGAGCCACATTATCTGAAAATTACATTTTTGCATGTTCTTAAAGTTTGTACAAAACGCCACGTTTTAGTCTGATTACGGTATCATTACATACTCAAAAGAAACTAAAGACGTAAAAAAAGTGTAATATAGTGGACACTCGGAATTCTTAAGTTCGGAAATCTTAATTGTTCAGAAATCTTAAGCAACTTTTGACTTGTATGCAACTTCCTAAAATCTTAAGATTTGATTCAAGATTCCTTAGCAGGCTTGGAACTAATTTTTTTTCGATTATTCTTCTTGCTTTTAGTGTTTTTACCCATTAAAATGCAGGTGTGTACAATGTATGTATTTCTAAAATATTTTACGTCTATAATTATTTAAAACGACTATTAAGCCAAGAAAAATAATTAATAAATGCAATGGCTTTATAGCATTGTAGTAAAAAGGTATTTTTCTTGAAAAAAGTTGATTTTAGAAACCGTCCGAAAATCTTAAGAATTCGGAATTCTTAAGTAGTCCTAGAATAAACTACTTAAGAATTCCAAGCGTCCATTATATGTTAAATAAACAACTGGACAGGAAGTTTTTTTTCGTTCCCGGAAATATTTCTAAAATATTGTGGTCAAAAGCAATATCGACTGAAGTCTGAAATCCTCATTTCGAATAAACACGGTTTGAAATAAATGTAATGACATTACACGTATGGATTCAGGGGTTTTATGTACATGGGCAGTACAGTAAAAAGAACACGATATCATTTATAACTCAATTCCTTTTACATTAGACTTAAGCGATTATTGCTTTTAACCACAAATAATTACATCCTTATCGTATTATGAATCTCTATTCTTTTTCTTTTTCTGATTGGTAATAAGTAGATAATTCCACCAATTGCAAGCCATCCGATTTTGAATGCATATATGAACATGAAAGTGAGTACGCGAAAGCGTGAGCACTTTTTCAAACTGATAAAATGTTGTAGAAATTTTCAGGTCCGGACATCATGAGTCTGAAAGTGCATATTTCGATGATGTCAGCAATGACAGTATGATTTGCAATTGTATGAACAGTTGCGATCAACTTATATTTGTGAACAACTTTAATAGTGTCCCTCTGGAAGGGTAAGCTACATTCAACGATTAATTTGTAAGTTGAATTTATTAAACTAATCTGTGAACATTTCAGTGTTAAGCCCATGGATACCAAGAAGAAAATTCATTTGGACGCTCATTACCACACGGAATATATTTTAAAGTATAGCACTCACATGCGCTTTTCGTTTGTTGAACTGTTAGGTATGACAAAATCAAGCTTATTTTAACAGACTTACAGACTTGTTCTTAGGTAGGTGACAAACTTCACTGCAGTGACAATAGAAAAATTCTATGGCAATTGACTCTTCTTCGTATTTAAAAAAAAAAATTAAAAGCTGGAGGAGCGTCAATTGTTATAGCATCTGCAGGTAACAAGCAAAAATAACTGTGTCAAAATTTGTTTATTTTTGAAGTGAAACTTCTTTAGCGAGGGTAAATCGAAAATTTTGCAATGGAAGTCGCGTTGTTGTTTGCACTCATACGAAACTAATAAGAAACGAAGTTATGCTGTTGTTAGTGTTTAGCGAACAAAGTCATATGGAAATCGGCTGCTTACAATCATGCAGAGAGTCGACTTCTCGCAGTTTTATCTCATGTGCTTTAGTGAGAGAGACAATATAGAAGTCTCGGCTTGATTGCATATAACTGAACTTTCATTTCATGTGTTATATACGTGTCAAGGTGAATTTATATAAGGTGGTAGCAGCAGTACAACAAGTTTACAACGTAACAATAACAACACGCTACTTTGTTGTTGCTAAAAATCGAAATTGTCAAAAGCACAAGAACAAATGCATGGAAAACAAAAAAAATAAAAAACAAAGATTGTCTTCATATAAAAAAAATTAGAGAAGAAGAAGACAGAGCTGACGCTGCTATCACCTATTATAATTTCGCCATGAACAGAATGTTTTATAAATGTTTTCTAGCAATTTTCTTATAAACAGCATAGTTTCACTTCTACTGTGAGTGCTTGCAGACACATAATTTTTTTTTTCAGACAATCGACACACAGTGCATGTACTTACCTATTAAATGTAAAGCATTGTGCTGATTATAAAATAAAAAAGAAATCATACCCTAGCCGAAAATCGAAGCCGGAACCCCACAGATGAGTCTAGCACGCTGCAAATAGAACATCGAGGGGATTAAATTGAATGGGTAGCTACTTATACATGGATTTATTATTCTTACACCTCACTTTTTTCTTGTCACCTTCAAACAAGAATTCGTTCACAAAATTCCGGTGACAAAAAAATTACAAAATATTTGTGACAAGCAGTTTTGTCACCTACCTAAAAATAATAGACTTCTTTTTAGTTTTTGCGGTGGTTTAGTGGCAATGTGCTTTTCATTTGTGTGGCTCTGGGCTCGATCACATATCCACTTTCTCTGCTCCGAGGATACTTGCTTCTGGAAATTGCCAAAATATATTGGAAAGAGGGGGTGAAATGAAAGGGGTATTCCCCTATTGCCATCACTTTTGACAGTATCCAGAAACAAGTTTCCTCGACTTCCAGAGCTATTTTATTTGGGTTGGGTAATATTTTTTGCATTGTTTTCTTTGTATATTTAGCTAGTTTTGGTGGTATCGTTGGACTATTTTTGGGTGCTTCCTTATTGAGTGCAGTGGAAATATTGTATTTCTTTACTGTTGGTTTCTACACACATTTACATAAAGAATATGACAGCAACCGCAAACGTCAAGAACGTACAAAAGTTAATGTGATCAATGTGAAATTCTCAAAAACTCCAAACAAGCTTAAATACAAATGGCATGAAAGAGGACAACATTGAGCAGTTAGTGCCGTTTATACATTACTATCCATATAACAAAATTCAATGTACGTACATACTACGGATGTCAATCCCGGGATTTGCTCTTCATTTAATTCTTCTTATCTTTGAGTAAAGAGGAAATTTTTGGCATACAAATTTTTTCCAAATTGTTAATGGTACGACCTACCAAAGCCGACTAAGTTTGTAACTGTGTATTCTATAATACCATACATTAATATCTTTGTTCTAAGAAATTTGAACACAAATGTTAATAAATCTAATTGGGGATCATATCTAACTTATAATAAATAAATAATTAAAAATTTTAAGGTAGTTTCAACTCGATTTAGAAAATTCTTTAAATATTCTTTAATTTTAAATTAATCAAGATATAACTTGTATCATAGATTAATAACAAAGTTGAACGGGTAGCAATGACAGCCTCTTCTCATTACCAATTTTGTCAATGCCGTTTTGGTATTTGCATTATTCCGCTCTCATTTTTAACATGGCGGCATGTTTTGACGTTTAATTTTCAAAAGAAAATTAGCCCATTTGTGCCACATTTGTATTGTTCAGCTCAAAATAAAATTAATAAATTGTTTTGAAATTTGAAAAATAAAGATATAAAATAACAAATTCATTCAAAAATTCGCAAAATACAAACAAAAATATATACCTCCAAAAAAAAAAACATTAAAAATAAATACATTTGAGAAAAGTGTGAAAAATGCCGAACTCCTGTTGTGTCTGCAAGGCAATGTGTAGAAAATAGGTGTTTCTTTTTAAATAGTCTATGGTTTTTTTTTTATCAAAAACATGTAAATATGATATAAATATATTAAAATGTCCTCCTTTACATTATTCTAATATTTTTATAATTAAAAAATAAATATTATGGTTTTCTGATATACTTATATAAAAGTTTTCCCCTCTACATTCTTTTTGGATTGTTAATGTCGGTTTGTAACCTTTTTTTTTTGAAAATTTTATACATAGACATAGGTTGTTAAAATAACTTTATTCGCTTTTCTGCTGTACTTTTAGTATACATCGGACTCAAATGGGTTAAGATGACAGAAAATGAGGAAAACAATTTTTGTCAAAAATTACTGAGAGAATAAATGACAATCTTTTATATGTATTTGTACAACAAATATGGGTAATGTCAGAATCCGTTAAACTTTGTTAGTAATCTATGACTTGTAGGGTAAAGTGGGGTACCTTTGACACTTAGGTTGGAGTGGCTGTCTAGAGACACACTTAGGCCTGAACGGCCCATTGTGATACCACATAGTTGGACCTACAGTTTAACGCCGATTCCGAACGGCGGTGTGGCAATTTTTTAACGGCTTGGTGGTTTTGCCATTACCAACCAATGTGTGTACTTGTACACTATCTTATAATTCTCATACACTTCATATTGATAGTGAATATAAGTAAGTAATGAAAATTAACCACCAGACGAAGACGGGAATCGAACCCGAACCTCCCAGATGAAAGTCTAGTGCACTAGGCTATCGAGGTCGACCTTTGACACTTAATTATCAAAATTCTGTAATTTCGAAAATTACACTGTGCAACACATTTTTCTAACTGAGAATCGGCATATAGAGGTCGATAGTACTGGTCTACAGTAACAAAACCCTAAAAGGGGTTGGCAAAGTTAGCTCGCTTTCAAAAGATATAGGCATTCAAAGTTTGCTTTTGCAGCTTATTTTTTAAAATACATTACTCGAATGATATTTGACATTTTGTACTACTTTCTTCATCGAAATAACAAATAATATCATTAATAATTATAATATGCTATTAGCTTTCCATATTAAGAAGCATAAACTATCCATTACATGACTTTTGTAAAAAATAAGCAGTAATAGTATTAACAAAAATGTATAGAATATAATAAACTTTGGATTTTCAAATTTGTTTCTTTATTATAAACAGAAAATAGAATTGAAAAATACACTAAAACAGTTCAACTTTGAAAGGCTATAACAATTAAAGTTAAAGTGCCCCAAGCACGGGACACAATTGACTTTACAAGGGGGCACATTTGACAAAGGTTAATAAATTTGTCATATTTTTAGTAGACTATGAAAATTAAATCTAAGCGTTAATTTTTCAAAGTCTCGACTACTGTTCCATGTTTTAGTATTGTATTGTATTATAGAGGTTTCTGTCGTTGTACCGCGACCTATAAGATCTATTGTACGTCTTCTATCTATCTTCTATCTAGTCTAATCTGCCTAGAGTACCTCATCCAGTCCAGTCTCCTCCCATGTTTTAGTTAGTTTAGGTAATGTATAACAGGCTTAAGGATCGTACATATGTAGTCATCACAGCAATAGTGCATATATATGTATAAAAATTATAATATTTGTATATATCTCGCAATAACACTGAAATCTTAGGAGAGACTAACACAAATTTCTTCAATGATGCATTATTATTTTATTACTATTATTTTATTTTTCTGTTCTCAACATTATTATTATTATTTGCTTTTTATTTAGTAAAATTTTCATTTGAAATTTCATAATGATGCATAACATAGGCATAGTCTGAGTTAAAAATTGCAAGTAGTTGTGGCACCTCCCATACAAACTATATATTTTTTTGAGTATATATCTAGAAACATTTATGGTACAATCCTGAAATTTCGTGCAAGGATATCGATTAACAATATCATACTACAGGAAAAACGTGGGTTGGGTTGGAAAAGGGGTGCGACTTCAAGATTTAGTATGAAGGACCTTAAATGTTGTCCTCTTTACCCCATATTTTTCGGAAGCTGATGTCGCCGTTACATGTTCTAATATCTGAAATAGCTACCTTCACGTTCGCTTCATCAATTTCGCTTCGATTTGTCTTTATGTTTTCTTTATATTTTTCTTTATGTACCTACGTACCATATCTTTAAAAATGTATAAATAAAAAATATAACAATTGTATTGTAAATACGTGAATCTGTGATATGAGGAACATTTGATATTTATTTAATGTGTCCCTTTGGTAAAAGTCAAATGTTCCCCAAATGCTCTTGATGATTTGTTTCTTCTTTTTCAATTTTTCTTGTTTTACATTAAAAAGTAGTGCTAATAAATTTTTCATAGCGTTTCTTTAAATCAAATTAAGCTTTTTTCTGCATTTTAACTTTTTGGCTTTTGAGGCATGGTCTCACTGAAAATGGCAAAGTCAAATGTGCCCCTGTGTCAAGGTATCCCACTTTACCCTATAATATAAAAATAATTCAAGATATAACTTGATTTTTGTCAATAATTTTTTAGTTTTTGTTTTATATTTGATAAAACTAGTAATCCTGAGATCCCGGCACTAACATTTTAATCCATTTTTTTTTACAACATTTAAAACATATTAAACTTGATTTTACCATTTTCGCACCTTATTTTGAATATATTGATGGGACACTGCAAAATAAAAACATCAAAAATTGATGTATTGGGATTTTCTAAACTATTTTTTAAAGTATAAGTGGTAAAAAAACGATGCTTTTTTCCACATTTTCACTAGGCTTTACTGCTAATTTAACTAATTTCCTTTTGACATCTGCTATTGATTTCGGTAGAGCAACATACATTTTTAAGCACTGTAAATTTGAGTAGGGGAGTGTTCCCGGGTATGAGACAAGTTTTGTTTTTGAGCCATAAATTTTCACTAGTTAAACCAAATCGATTGTTGAAAAGGTAATGAAAATACGCAATTTTTACCCGAAAAAAGTATTGTGATTCCATTGCACTATTGGGCATTTGACCAGTTTTGCTGGCAAAATAAAAAAAAATGGAGATCTGAAATTTTAGAAGGGAGTCCGTCTACAAATATAAATGTAGTCTTGCAAAAATAGGCGTGGTCCATTACCTGCTAAGCCTACTTTCTATTCCCCAAGTGGTACAAAGTGATCTAAAATGAATTGCATACACCTGTGTTATCAAGCTAAAATTTTTTATCTTTTAGAAGCTTGTAAAGAGATTGGGACATTCTCATATGGAAATGGGCGTGGTTCTACACTAACCCCGCCTTCATAATTATGGAGCATATATCCTATTTTGTCGGCAAAAAATTATAAAATCTAGAAAATGTGTTTTTTTAAGAAAAAGTGTGTTTTGCTACACTGGAGTTTATAAGAAGAAAAATTAATGTGATTTCTGATTACTTTATCAAATTTATTTGATTAATTATAATTCAAATTCTAAGCTTATTGAACTTAAAACTCGCTCTTCACATTATTCGCTTTCATCGTCCTTATCAGTACTTTTATCAAACTCTAAGTGCTGTTCAAGCTTGTACGATTCAGTCGGATCTGGTGGAAGCTGTAGACGTTTCCGTTGCTTAAGAAAAGAGATGAAACTAGTGGATCTGATGTATCCATAGCTCTACTGAACACATCTAAACCATAAATTTTCGGCTTAACTACATGAAGGTTAAGTTCCTTCCAAAATTCATTTTTGCAATTTTTCTTTCCTTTTTAAAACTTTATTTTTTGTCATCTTCGTTTCTTACTTGCAATTTTTGTACATCGCATCTGTAGCCTGCATGTAACACAAACTCGAAAAATCGTATTCTGCATTGCAAAGAACTTATTCGCATTCCTTCATACGAAATCTTTTGGTGTAGCACCGCAAATAGGACAAGCTCTTTTTCTTTATAGAGTTCTATTTTACAGTTTTCGAAAGCTTCAAATTCATTCTTTAAACCGATATTTTCTGCTAAAATAACATTTTTTGTTTCCTTAATAAACTCTAGCTTTACAGGGTGACAAAACCTTATCGATTGAGCAGTTTCTATTTTGGCCTTCATGACGTACGCTACAATATTTTTCTTTTGTAAGATTGTATTCAAGTAGAAATGGTAATGCCTCTCTACAGATATCTCAATCAGTTTTTTTAATGTTGATAACTCCGCTACTTCCCTTCTCTTTCCCTGATCACATTTTTTAGAAAATGCTATTCCTAAACGTCCAACTGTAGACGAACCTTGCTGTGTTGGCGATTGCTGATATTCAATTGTTGTTTGCGCATATAGCCAATCGGAATTTGGTTTACTAAAAGCGTTCAATTTCCTGTGACCATTTTTCAATCTTGAAGATAGACTTACACAAAAATGCATATTGGGAAAATGCATTAGGAATGTTATCTTGGCCAATTTTTTCCATCTTTCTCATTTCCCTTTTTATGCTGTTATAACCAGATTTGGAAAAATTCCGAGTTTTCAAAGCATAAGTTGTCTGGGGAAAAATTGAATTACTTAGAAAATGCAAAAAATCGCAAAACGAAATATGGTAAAACAAACTCATATCATAATGTAATTGTTTTTGCCGATTTTATGTGGCGCAAGCCAGCACAAGCTTTTAAAACCTGTAAGGTGAAAAATTAAAAAGAAATATTTTTTTTGAAGTTACGTTAAATGCATGAGTTTTTTTTCACCTTAAACAAAATATTATGTAATAATAATATATAAAATATTTTACACTTACTATCCACTCTCTTTTCCATATTTCACTTTCTTAAATAACACAGTGCAACACTAACACCCTGTACTCAAATTTTCTCTATCACGTCTGGGATCCCCGTTATAGGGTCGGAAACCCATAATTGTTACAAAAACAAAGTGCACTTTCCGTTATTTTGAAGTATTCCCTACTAGATGGCAACAACAAAGAATCAGTAAGTGCCAGCAAAACGGGTCAAACGCCCCATAGTGCATTGGCACGTAAAATTGTATGGCCAATTTTCTGAGGATGCTTATTTTTGCCAAAACAAAATTTGTACCCGAGTATGAGACACCTACAAAAATCCACTAAAAATTGAGGAATATGAAGTGAAAACCCCATGACTATTTATAACTATAAATTTATTTATTTTTTAGCCCGGAAAATAATGCCGTTTTGAGAATAACAAAAAAATATTGTCATCCACAATCCTTTTTCAATTAGTTCTCTCGAAAATATATCAGTTTGAAAAAAATCACAAACAGTTTTCGCTATCGATTTTCACACACGATGTTTGCAGCTGATACAAGCAATAAGTCTATTCACTCCGGTATTACCATAAAAACTGGCTTGCGTCAAAAGAAAAGTTTCATAGTAGTCGGATCGGCAATATTGATATTGCATGATGTAAACAATCGACTGTCCCATACCTGATGCCGTTTAATACCAGGGTACACTCCCCCACATATATTCTCGCCGAATTAATATAGTACGAGGAAGAGTGTCCACTCTATTCCTCCCAATAGTATATTTAGAAAACCAAAATTTCTGCTGTAAATTCGTTGTACTTCGCTATCATTTAATAGTACCATATTTTTGGAAGCTTAAGTAGTTAACATTTTGTTTTCATGTTTTTTATTTTTTTTTTTTTTTTAAATATTCATTACATCTGCCTTCTTGTGTAAAACTTTGGAATGGACACTCCTTTTAAACAAAAAAAAAAAAAAAACATTTCTTGAAATCTATTGTACATTTGTTCCATTGGTTTGCAGCCGCTTCTCAATGACTTTTTCATTTTGCCTAGTAAACTTTCATATTCCTAACATCATCAGCTATGTGAATTAAATTGTGAGTGTTTATCGTGACCTCCTGTAATGTAAACTTTGTTTGGCTAGTATACTTGGTACATAGATTTTTCGAATATACGAAAGGCACCGAAGTAAAAAATGTTTGTACCAACTTTGGGTAAAACCAGTTTTAAAACAACCACTCCAGCGTACAAAATAAAAACATAAAAGTTTCGAACACCTCCAGCTGTATTTTTAGAAATTTCTAAAGCTTTGAAAATGTTTTTTCCTTGATGTGGAATGATACTATAGTACGAACCATCATCCAAAAAATTTTAATAAATATAGGTGATATCCAAATGTGTCATGCACAATTCTTCATATTCTTTTACTTGTTTTCCATTCCAAGCAACCGAAATTCAAAAAAGTAGACTACTCAGCTTTAATGGGCTAGAAATTTCTATAAATCGACTTTGAATTTCTGATCAGCCCAAAAGCCGAAAATCGACTTTTCATCCAAATTGCACATCTTTAGTCCATAGTCCAAATGTAAAGAGAAACACATATATGTAGAGCACACGAAGGAACACGCAGTGGGTAGATCGATTACCAAGTGGTACATTTGTCCAATGACTCGATTAGATTTTTTCATAGCTGCCATGTTGTAT
Source organism: Toxonevra muliebris (assembly GCA_963691655.1). Classification (NCBI taxonomy): domain Eukaryota; kingdom Metazoa; phylum Arthropoda; class Insecta; order Diptera; family Pallopteridae; genus Toxonevra; species Toxonevra muliebris. The sequence goes on along the minus strand of OY829327.1, from coordinate 537,885 downwards.
AATCCTGACACTGGGAAAGGCTGTCATGTAGTACAATAGTACTATGCCACCGAAGCTTTCCGTTAGATTTCGAATTAAATGGCAATCATTAGTTTTTATAGAATATTTGTAATTGTGTACGTATGTATATTAATTTAAGTTATGAAAATAATGAACTATTTTTCAAATTAATAAAATCGTTAAATGTATGTACTTCTAAAATTTATGTTAACGTACTTAACTATCAGCTTATTTTTGTTTCGTTTCTTGATCAGTAACATAACGAACATAAATTACGGGATTGGGCACATTAGTTGGAGGCTCTTCAAATTCATCCATGTAGGAACATGCAATGGCTAACGCACTGCCATCATGACTGAAGTTTAGCGATGAAATAGAGGTATCATACTGATGAAACTGACAAAGTCGTTTTTTGTTGAAACCATCCCAGATGTTAACTAAGCAATCGGATCCGCCTGTAGCAAAGGTGTTGTATACATTGTGGAAACTAATTGCGTTCACTGGATAAATGTGCTCTATGCTGTCTTCTTTGTTGCGATGGCATTTGAAGGCAAATTTACGCTTCTGCACTTCCGGATCTGGATCCAAATACTCGACAGCAACCCGGCCCTCAATAGACGACATGACGTAACCCTCTTTGTTAGGAAATAGACGAATGCAGCGCGTCTGATATTTAAGCGATGACTCGCGCTTCATCATGTATTGCTCCATTTTACGAAGATCCCAGATAAGCACTTTACGGTCGGAGGTGGCAACAACAATCTTTTCATCATTCACTGACATTGAATAAACCTTTCCATTACTTTGTTCATAAGTGCCAACGCAACGCTTTTCCCGCATATCCCAAAGTTTAATAGTTTTGTCCCAGCTGCCAGTAAGTATACCATTCACTGATTCAGCATATTCTACACAACGAACAGCGTCAACGTGTGATCCAACGATACTTTCTGTATGTGTGTTGACATCGTAGAGCCTCAACTGATTGTCCAATGAGCCACTCACAACGTGAACAATATCCTGTTAGGATTGATCGAAAAACAAATCAGCATCTAAACATTGATTAAGAAGTTATTTTAACTCACCATGAACGCTACATCAAGCACCGGCATATCTTGAACGAATTTTTGCCGCATCACATTTGTGTTTGCATCGTACAGGCGGACAGTACCATCCCAAGCAGACGCTATCAAGTATTGGTTGGATTTTGGTCCAAATTTCACAGCAGATATTGCATCTTCAGGTGCGTTGTTTAGTTTTACTTCTGTGGGACGCATTTTCTTACACTTTCTTATTTTTTACAATTACAAATAACAAAGCTGAAATAAAACGCCAACTACCCGCTCCTTTTATTCTTACTAATAATGCTGCCACCTATTAAAGACAAATCGCACCAGAGCCCTGCCGTACTATATTGAAAAATGTTTGATAATTATGCCGCAGGTTTCCGTCTACAAAAAAGTTGTACACGCACAATTCAAACATTCACCTTTACATCTGTTAAAACATAAGACTCATGTATTCTTATGAACCTATACACTATGAACAAAGTGCATAATAATTGCATAATAATGCAATAAATATTTAGACATTTTTTTGATTCCTAAGTATATGGGCTGCATTTTTGTATATTTGTTCACTATTTGGTATCAAATTCTGAAGGTCAAATTCCAAAAACTTAACGTTACTTAACGTAACATAACTGCGAACAGCAAAACTTAATTCTGATTATAACATAGCACAGCAGGCAAAAAAGATTTAAAAATGCAACAATAAACGATACATTCTTTTATTTATTTTGATTTTAATAAAATGGCAATCAATATAACCATACATTTTCGAAATATTGCGTTCATAGTGATTTTCTTCAATTTTTTATGTAATTTCCCGTCGTTGTGTGCCACCTAATGCTGGCAAAATGTACTTGAGTACTTTAAGGCCGTGCCAATTATATTAAAGTACTCGAGTGACACTCGTGAGGTAAATACAATTGTCAGAAATTCATGTAGCCCAAGGGCATGGTGATTACAACAATTTTACCTTTGCATCTTTGTTGTTGCGTCGGATAACATTAATTCGAAGTGATTAATCAAAAATCAGTAATCAGTTTTCACGTCTTAGAAACGGCATGATGCCACTAGTTGTACAATTTTTGAAAATCCTTACTTTAAAAATATAATTATGAATGATTTCGAACTTGTGTCGAGTTTGTCAATTGTCAAAGTTTTGAGAAATCATGCTGACCTGAAAAATCAGAAAAATAATATGATTACAAAAATGGCGTCCTTTTTTTGGCTAATCGGAATCACTCAGTGACGCGTATCTAACACACTATGAAATCAACTTTTCTGATTTTGCACCCGCGAAACGCACCCAATAACAACACATTTTTGTTGTTGCGGTCATAATGGCGACATGCAGAAAATGTAATGGATTAAAAAAGTAAACAACAATCAAAAGTAAACAATGATTGTGACAGCCTATGGTATTGATCACGAAGAAAATAAAAGAATGAGTTGCTGGTAACTTCACCTTGCCCAAAGCGCTACATGAATGTATGACAGATGATATAAACACAAATTAAGTTATCGCAGCTCATCTTTTATTTTCTTCGTGGTCAATATAAGCCATAGGCTGTTAAAATCATTGTTTACTTTCGATTGTTTGTTTACATTTTTACCCCATTTTGACATACCGCCATTATGGCCACAAGTACAAAGATGTATTTTTATTGTTCGGCTGATTTTGACATTTTATGGTATCTGACGCAACAACAAAGATATGTTTTCACTATACAAAAAGCGAGCGCAATAGATAAATAGCAGTTAAACATTCTTTTATTAATCTTGCTTCTAATGAAATTACAATCAATAAAGCCATAAATTTATGTATTTGCATATTATTTGTAAGCTCTTTTTTGGACAAAAGTAGTCTGCAAAAAAATGTTAAATATTCATGGGAAACCATTCTTTGTTTTTAATTGTCTTAAATGAAAGCAGGTTTATTTATTTAATTCCAAAATTGATATTGTTGCGTGTGTCTTCTCCCGTTGGCAGTCACAAAAATACGATGTATTTGTAAGATTTTTTTTTTTTTTTATTTAGTTCGAATTAAAATTAGCAAGCACGAACTTTTCATCAATAAATACGAAAATAATAAAAATAGCCCAAAAAGCTTCATAAGAAATAAGTATACTTCCATTTTAATAATAAGAAAAAATAAAATTGTTTCAGGTATAACCAATACATAGAATAAACAACGACGAAAAGAGGGGTATTTCGAAGATAGAAAATAGTTTGCTTTACAAATACAAGTATTGTATGAATAACATTATTACAATCCTCTCACAAGCCAATAACCTGTAAAATCTCTAAGTTATATTTCCCCAAGTTTCCCCGCATTGATTTTGGGCTTAATGAAAAGAATTCAAATTTTTTTTAAGATAGCAAAATAAAAGTTCAGGTGGGTCGTATATGGCCCAATGACCGTACAGGTTTAAGGATAGCAAAAAAACCAAACAGACAGCTGTCTCAACAGATCTGCCCTTCATATAGGTATGTTGAGAGAGTGTCAGTTTCATTTGGATATTCGTCCTTATATACGTATGTATCTATTAGTATTTCAAGTACCTTTAATAGAAAAGATGTGAGGCTTATTGGTCTAAAGTCCTTCGATTTTGTGCTTTGCCTTCGTTCGAGATGATGTGGTATGTAAGTGAGACGCAAGCATGTCTCGAAAATGGGACTTACCAGAAAATGAATTTAGCAGGAATTATGCCATAAGGTCCTGTGGACTTGAAAGGTTTGAAAGTGTATGGTGCCTATCGTATCCTATCAGAGGTGATTATTTCCGATGGTACACTTTTATGGGATTAATTTTGCTGTTTTACTACAGCATGGAAAATGAGTATCAACTAATAATTCAATTGTCTCTGCACTGGATGTAGTCCAGCTAGCGTCAGCTTTAGAAAATGACTGGTGGCGGAATGTTGTGCAATGTCTACTAAGAATTTTTCGAAAAACTCTGTTGGATTTCGCATCGTTTGGAAGTATAATTATTTCCTTCTGCCTAAACATTTAAAATCAAATTAAATCGACCAAAGGACATTAAGAAATCGAATATTTTACACTGATGCTTCGCAGGATAAGATATATATATATATATCTTGTTAATATATATATATATATATATATATATAAAACAATTAACAAAACCTTTAATTTATTGAAATAGTGAACTTCCACTGAATATTTTATAAAGGAATTCCATGGCTGTATTAATGTTTTACATTAAATGTTTCTTTTATTAATAAAACTTTTATGAATATGACACTTATAAACGAAATAATTTATTGGCTGTGAACATTTATAGATTTTTTTATAAACTAAAAGTTGTTAACATATTGTAAATAGAATTATAACACCCCGTAATAATAGTTACTTAAATCACATGAAGTACATCATATTAAATCTCGCTAAAGCGAAAAGAATGATCTAATACTATCTTGTTTATCATAACTTTCCTAATGGAAGACCAAGTTTATATTAACTGTGTTGCGCCGGAGTGTGATATGTAATTGGATCTGCCTATAAATACTGTGAAGGAACGTTATGTGCTAAAATTGCCTTTTAACACACAGATTTATTTATGGCTTTATTTATGTTCTCAGTTAAGGAGTTGCTTTGCAATGATTAATCTTTAGGTTTACCAACACGGCGAATGCGATTTGAAGAACCTTTTGACTGGGTTTCTTCATTTTCATTAGAAGTGCTGAGGGTTATGGCAAATTGAGCGATGTAATATGTGGCCATTATCCAAATCTGAAATGAAAGGAAAAAATAAATTTGTCGATTATTCCAAAATAATTGAGACCGACTGTTGACTACTTACCTGTGCATGTGGCACTTCCATGAAGAACATATTCACGCAAATGAGACCATCGGAGATAACAAATAAAAAACTGCCCACTGCACAAAAAACACTAAGAAAATCCCTTTGATGCACTCCTTGAGCCATTGATCTCCAGCACATAGTTAAAAGTAGTGCTGCATAGATAGGAAGTCCAAAAACGAGCACGTCATCTAGACTCTTAAAAACTATAACAACCACTGTAAAAAATTAAGAGGTGAGGGTTTTATTAAACATGATCAACAAGTGTTTTTACTTGCAGCGCCCGCTAAATATAATGGAACTCCAATAATCAATTTTAGTGGCTTCCAACCAAACGCTGATATGTAACAAATCTGTGCGAGGGCAAATGAACCCATGCCATGTGGGAATAGATCAACATTTAAAAGAGCATCACCGGTACACGAAAATATTAAGCCGATGAATATGCGCTGCGAACGCTTAAATCTGTTGAGAGAACTAAAAATTAATTCATTTCAGGAGATATTTGACCTCAAGAACTGACTCATAGCTGAAAGAGAATCCTTTTAGCAAAATATACATCATCAGACACACAATTGGAGCGCATTTTAACACTGTTGTCCACAATTCTCCATGGGGATCTCGGACGCACACAAAATATATTATCACAAAATTAAGGAACGGGGCCAATTGAAGGCATTGCGATCTTAACTATAAAAGAATACAATGATAAAAAAAAAAAAAATTAATTTAAAAAATTCAGATTAAAAAATGTAAAACAAAGACGTCTTTGCGACGGCTTTCAGCTTAACGTTACAGTGGAATGAAAAACACTCGCCTTTAAATGTAATAGCTCTATTAAGGAGCCCAAAAAAAGCTATTTTTCAATCACTTTTTCTGAAAAGGCATTTTATTGCAATAACACAAAATTGTACACACATATTGTTTCATTTTTTAACTTTATTAAAAATTTTTCTTTTTTTAAAATAATGATTTTTAGAATTCCTGCAGCTAATGTCCGGGAAGTCCTCTAAAAAAGGCGTTGAGAAATCCTGCTTACCAATTTTGAAAACACAGTTTTGAAAGTAACACTGTGCAATAGACAAAATCGGAATGGCGATTTGACATGTAGGCTAGATTAATTTGGGGTCGCTGAGCTCGAATCTGAAGACCGTTTTGCTCCATCACGTCACGTTTTCTTAAACAAAGTTTGTAAAATTCTAAATTTTTTTTGTCCTTTGACTTTTACAAAATTAATTTAAGAAATATATGAAATTTGGCTTTATAAGGTTATTTTCCTAAGGATAAGAAGGGGTTTTGTGTTCTAGGATCCCCTATACTTTATGATAAGCAAACTTTTTCCCAATTTATTAACTCTTATGAATGACCACTGTCGTACAGTTACAGTTATTTTTAGCTCGAAAAGCATGTTTTGCAAAAATTTTAAACAACTAACTGAAAAAAGGTGTTTTTATTTTGGAATTTTGTGTAATAAATATATTGCCGTGTGGACAAATTTGTGTCAGACGGTATGGGATAACACCAAATAACTGTTTTTAAAAATTATTGCGAATGTATTTATTAGATTATTCTCCAGATAATCGCCAAAGGTTACTACAGAGGTCAACCATGTAAATTAAAATAACTGCACCTTAAACTAATTTATTTGAAAACACGTGGAACAAACGTTGTTCGGAATCACAAATACTACCTCTGGGTAAGTTTTTAATTGAAATCGGACGTATTGGGCGTTTAAGGGTTAAATTTTAAATTCATTTACTCTGTTAGCTATATAGTTCTAAGCTGTACTTAAAAAACTGCAAAAATTTGGGGTATGAAGCATTGATGGAGGATTTTTGTGCTTCTTTTTCTTCTAAACAACTTTTCTTTAGACACCAAAAACGATAAAACATAAATGGGGAATGTCCTGGTACAGTACATACCGTTATCTCAAAAACCTGACGTGATGGTCTTCAAATTCGAGCTCACCGGCACCAAATTACTCAAGAATACATGCCAAATCTCTAGTCCGATGGGAAAAACTTAATTTTGTGGCACAGTGCAATTAAACGATGTGCTTATTTTATTTGCTTCTTATATTTGTATACAGTAGTTTACGCTTAATTCGGTGGTGCTAAATTGTTTATCAGTTTAATTAAGTTTATATTTGTGCTCCGAAAATTTGTAGTGCACAAGGCAAGGGGAAATATTCACGAAAAATTTGTCTGCTTCTAGACGAAGAAACTGGTTACTTTCGATTTCTTGACATTCCTTTTTGAAGTTTCTCAAATCTTTTCCACAAAGAAACTTAAAACCGCTTTACACTATCTGAATTTCTATATATGATTTGTTCGTCTTATTCTAATAAATGTTCTGAGCGAAAATATCATAAGAGCCTTAGTACTTCTTTTACATCAACATGAGTTTTATATTTCGAATCAGTCAAAATCAGCTGTTTATAGAAAATATTTTCCTAGAGATCTCTCAGTGCTCTATTGAGAGTAACACCGCATCTTCACTCCATTCAACTTGCAAATATAATTAAATATAATGTTTAAATTAAGGGCCTACATTGGAACGTGTAAAAACCTAGTAAACCTCCCAGCCGAGAGAAAAAGAAACAAAATTTACTCCCATAAATTTGAAAATTTTCTATTACGATCATAAAAGAACCATAAAAGATACATATGTTTTTATATTGAAAAAATATGTATCATAGAATACACTGACACACACTTTTGAGTAGGGATGTGCAACTGGAAAGTAAAATCGATTTTCGACTTTTGGATTGATCAGAAATTTAAAGTCGATTAATCGACTTTTTAAGTTCATGAAAATCGATTGATCGACTTTTTTCGAATTTTTGTTGCATGGAATAAAAAAAACGAAACAAGAGAATTTTGATATGAATTTTTTATGTATGTGTATTTATTTACAATATATGAACCGTTGAGTGCGAGTCAAAATCATATTTTTAGAAATACATTGGTTTTGTAGAAGTGCTGTGCAAAATAGGGTTCTTGTAAAATTTATTTTCCAGATTTACAGGCAGCTTTATAGAACACGTGTTCAACCTATTATTTTTATTGAATGGAATATAAAATAAGTAATTTAAAGTAAAGTAAGTTTGTATAACCTTAGTGCAACCAGCCGATCACTTCTCGCCTCCCCCCCAGCTCCTCTTCCATTGTTCCGTTCATCGTCTTATTATTTAACATTTATTATTTACCTTCGTATGTGAATTTGTGCGAGTGAATGGGATAGAACATGGTAGAAGAATTTAAAGGTAGATGCATTTTTTCAAACAGTAGCCATTTGAATTTTTGACAAGTAAGAGGAACATTTTAGAGATGCATTTTTTGAAATGGGAAATGGGTATTACTTAGTACTGAATTATAAATTTTGTTTACAATAAAAAATATAAATAATGTTATTTAATTTGTTTTCTTTATTAGCAAATACCTTGAACATGTTAAGAGTTAATAAATAATATAAAAAGCAGAAACTAATTTATTTTCCTATAAATTCTCACTTAAAAATTGAACCATGAAAATACAACGCTGTTGGAATAAGAAGAATAGGTTTAGTGGCTGTCCATCAGGACACACTTCGGTCAAATTTGTTGTGTATCAGAACAAATGATTTCCCAATAGTCAAAATTCCTCTTTCTTGTCAAAATGCATCTACCATCTTAATTCCTTTGACATAAGATAGCCTATGGATGTGTGAAGTAAATAATACACAGTAGGCTAAAGAGCGAGAAAACTATTTTAGAACTATTTTAAAATAAAATGTCAAAAATTACTAGTACATAAAGTATTTGTAAAGTTTAAAATAAATGTGAGAACTGTAATGGTAGTTTCAAAAAATTTTACACTAAAAGTCGAAAGTAAAAGTCGACTTTCGATCATGTTTGGTAATTTAAAGGCGATCATAAAAAGTTGAAATTTGAGCTAAAAGTCGATTAAAAATCGATTTGGATTAAAGTCGAAATCGATTTGCACATCCCTACTTTTGAGAGTCGCATCATGAACGAGTTAGAAAAAATGTTGATGGAAAAAATATTCCCTTGACTCAAGAATGAAGATTTTACATAAAAAATAAAAATTTAAGTTCCAATAATACCGGGATTGATATCAATAATTTATACGTATCGATAAAAAAACCTTTGTCAGGAAAATCAACTGTTTGTTTTAAATGACAAACGTAAGGTGGCAGCACAGACAACCGCTTAAGTGTTTGGTTACTGCAGTGACTAGAGGGCATTTAAGGGTTAACTATACTTGCTCTAATTGGATTTTGTCTGTAGTGTAAGTAGTAACTACGCAAGATAATGTGTCGGCTAATTCGTGTTAAAAAAGACAAAACAAGCAATGCTTGGTAAGAGTATGTACTTAATGGTTGGATGGCATAGAAGACTGCTGCTATTTAGTGTTATTTAGAACAGTGGAAAGGGCAAATACATGGCTGAAATAGTTGGTAATAGAAGTTCGCTTTAATATTACTTATATATAGCAAGTTGCGCCAATTATGAAAAACTGGGTCTGTGTCGAGGTCCTGCATACGCCTATGGGGTTTAATATTTTTTGAACCAAATACTTCTAAAAGGTTGCAATCGAAAAATAACTTAGCGATAAGATATGTATATATTTATAATTGGCGCTATTATTTTTAAAAAGTAATCTAATCCTAATATATAATAAGATTATAGCTATTGTATATATTGCATATGTACAATGTACATGTGTATGATTACACATTTTTAGATGTCGATCCTGAAACAAACCTACGCCAATATTAAAAATTGGCATGATCTTGGCAAACAAATTTTCAGAAATTGCCCTTGGATGGAATTATATTTATAACCAATCATTTAAAATAAGTGCACCTGGCTTGCATAGTTTGTATAATGTTGATGCATTTCGTAACTTCGCTTCCGTACACCGTGGTGGTGTGTTTTGGTGGCGGGCTACAAAAAAGTCAGCGAATAATCGTATTCCGTCACTATGGGAAGGATGCATCGAAAAAGCAGACTTTGGCTTTCTAAACCTTCAATATGTGTAATTTACGGCCTCCAGATAAATCTGCAGTTGCTATGGAACACTGATGCTTTCGTTGTTATTTATGCTTTGCATAAAAAATAACTTTTTCTCTTTTGTGGTGGTAGGTATATGGTATACATAGTATGTATGATAGATGAAATGAGCTTTCAATCTCAATACAACACTGTACAATTCAAAAAAGTATACAAACCAAAACAGAATGAGCGCAAAAATTTTCGCGGGAAAGAAAGAGATGGGCAAGGTCAAGGGCACGGAAAATGCAAGTGATAAAATTGGAAAACACAACAAAGATGAACCAGGATAATTATGCAAGTACAATGGCTTTAGACCGTTCAAGACAATAACAACTAAAGATAAACTTTTGAGTGAAATTTATATATACATAGTACATGTTTGAAATAACACTTGCATATGCACATTCACCATTCAGTACAGAAATCTCCTCTTTACTGATACCGAGTTCGAAATAGAAATTGCACTTTAAACTCAACTCATACCTTTATGTACGGCGGATATTGACTTACCAGATTTATTGTATCTGGCATTTTTTATATGTCAAATCAAAATATTGCTATAAAAATTTGCACTTTGTTTTTGTTAAAGGTGGGATGACTCTTTTCATAGAAAGCACAATCTTCTAACTTTTTCCACCCGAAATTGCTTTTGACTGCGGTCAGCAACTCAGTTCAATTTCAACTAAAGTACACAATGAAATTTTATGAATTTCAAAGTTTGGTGATATTCGCAAATACGCATTCACACATACATATACACAATCATTCCCACACATACTCTCTAAGTAATCAAATCAGGTGTTCTCTACATTTGATTTGAATAATTTCTTCAATCGTTATGCTTTCAAAATATAATTTTAAATACAATAGTACATTTATTATTTCTTTTTTATTTAAATGTTAGTTGAATATTAGTTAAGATCAGAGACCGAAAATAATGACTGTTTTACAAAATTAAATGAAAAAAATCGACAATTTATGATTTTTTTTTTCTAGAGAATAAAAATTAGAGTTTGACTTTGAATAAAAATAGCAATAAAAAACTTATCAAAGAATTGTTTTTGGTATGCATGGATAAAAGACGAAATTGCACTGGGTTTTACATGCTCATGCTGTAAACGGTAGCATTAGTAAATCAATAAATCAATATAATTTATTTCTCTTCAAGCTCACAATAACAAAGCTGAATAATGTCTTGAATTTTTCGTTTCGAGTCAAAAAATAAAACTCAATCATTAATTTTTATTCCCAAGTAAGAAAATTAGACTCAAAAAATAATTTTTGTTCCTGAGCAAAAATTAAAAATCTTAAATTGATTTTTTCGGTTGAGCAAAAACATAAGAATCAAATAATAATTTGATCGAATAAAATTAAAATAACAAAATAATTATTAAATTTCGATTTTTTGATATTGCTTATAATGCTTACGTTCCCTGGTTTAGATATATTTAGTTTTTTTTTATCGAGAAATTGTAAGAATTGCCTCACCACCGTTCGGAATCGGCGTAAAACTGTAGGCCCAACTATGTGGTATCACAATGGGCCGTTCAGGCTTAAGTGTGCCCCTCGACAGCCACTCCAACCTAACCTAACTTATATCATATATTTTCCTAAATATCTTTAACATTGGACACAGAACACTAAATTAATTTTTAAGTGATTTTCAACAAAATCTCCCCTGTGGTGACTGCTTTAAGCCATTGGTCTTCAAACTGTGCTCCATAGCCCACTGGGTCTCCACGAAATTTTCTAGGGGCTCCGCGAGAATATGTTCAATTTTTAAAAGAGTAAGTAAATTTATTTAAGTTTTGAGTTTTTAAATTAAAAATAAAGTTTTTGCTTCATTTACTGAGGGCTCCGCGATATCCATTGCCAGCCCAAAGGGCTCCACGGACGAAAAAGGTTGAAGAACACTGTTTTAAGCAATGCAGCATGCAGGTATGTGTAAGTTTCTATCTACGCATTTGTAAGCCAAAGCTTTTTTTATACTTGTGTGCACATTCTTCGTATATGTACGTACGGAGGTCGAGGTAGCTACGCTGGAACTAATAGATAAGAGAGCAACAGGTTGCTTTTTCCATTCCAAACTTTAACTGTACTTGCTGTTGTTTACATGTGGTGAGTACCGAAGCTTTCATCGTAAAAGTTCCATAAAAGTTCAAGAGCTTTTCTTTTGATTTTGCGCCTAAACACTCGCCTACCACCCACACACAAAAAAAGCTTCCGTACTTTATATAGCTACCAGTTCTAATTTATCCTTTCGTGATACAGCAAGTATTTCTAGTTACTGCTGTATCGTTGCTGCTACCAACAATAAGGTACAAATTAAGTATTGTACATTAATTGATTGTAAAAGGTAATAAACACAAACGAACGCTAGTGATTGATGTTCCAAACATTTCAGTGCGAATAAATCCAAAATAATATTAAAATACTGATAATGCAGCAATGCTATTCTAAAAAATTCCTCATAAGTGGACGAACGGACGCGAGCTACTTTATATTGGAGAAATGTGTGTATCCATTGTGGTTGTGCTCCTCGTTTCTGGATGCACATTTCAATTAATATGCTCGAATGTACATATTTGGTCTAGCAATTTTATTTTTGTTGCGTGTGCTCCAATTTGCGTGACTGATTTACAACTTCTTAATTTGTATTAATGGAAGCAATAGTTGAAATTTCAGCAATAAACGCAATAACAAAAAAAGATAGCTTAACCATAATTATATTACAATTAACACAGCACTCAGAAGTAGACAATGTGTCTTAAAGTTTCTCACGATAAAGAGTAAAAAATTGAATTTAGAAAATTTAATTTTTAGTGCAGACACAGATACAGTATACTTCGGATCTAAGTTTATACGCTATCCGAATTTTCGGGGATTCCGGATATCTGAACAATATTTAAAGCTCTACTTTGCTTTCGGTTTTAACGAAGCTAAAACGGATACTGATATGAAAGTTATTTTGTAGGTGAAAAGTAGTGATGTAACGCATATACAAAAAAATTAGCATTTTCATCATTATGTACTCGTGCAAATAAATGCTATCAATATAAAAAAGTTCATAGCGCCCTGTAAGTATTAAAGAATACGAACCTAAAGAATACTAATCGCACGTTGATTGATGATACTTGAGAATATTTCTTTAATAACGTATACATTGCATTCTCTAAGTTGAAGTACATGTTGAACTTGAGAACATTCTCGCATTTCATACATGCAATGTCCTTCTTGGTAAAACCTTGACAATTTTTCATTGTTGCCTTTTGCCCGTTCATCTCAATTTAGAATCTAAACATCAATTTCAGGGTTAATGCGAAATCTAACAATATAGTAACAGCATAGGAATAAAATGGCTTGCCCTTTTTTTCGTCGGACCGATTCATTATCGCGACAGCCCTCCGTTGCCACGGAGTCCAGCAGTACTTGGGCACTGGAAGATGAAGAACTCGCCGATGATGCGCTGACATTGACACATCTACAAATGGCAATTCAATTATTGACTGCTCCATCGGTAAGTGACCTTTAATGAATTTTGCCATTTCATAGTAAATATTTGTGTCTCCATTCCTAGAACGAAGACTTAAATACTGCAGTCACATCGATGGTATCTAAATATAGTCAAAATTGGCCAAATATATCGAAACTGTAAGTCTTTTTCACATAACCCAGTATGCAAGTTGAATGAGCTTCTTTATTGCATTTTAGACGAATCGACTTCGATACTTTGAAAAACTTTCCCAACTATGATTATTTATCTGATATACAAGAAACGTTGCTGGAAATGGATGAGGCTAGTGCTAGTGAGATTTTAGTGCTATTGGGGGAAGAGTTAATAGCATCATGCTGCACAGGAATAATTGAACGTGCTTTTAGATGTCTAGGTACAGATTTGCAGGAGTTCCTTGGATCCTTAGATGGTGTGTATGATGTGTTGAAGTTGCAGGAGGTATGTAGTCCTTTAAGACACAATGGTATGCATAATCGTAACTATTTGTGACCTTCATTAACTTGCAGGAAGATGTTACAGATACTGGTTTTGTATGCGCTGGCGATGGTGGAGAATTGATATTTACATCTGAACGCCCAGTTATTGCTTGGTTGCTGCTGGGTTCGCTCAAAGCTTTGACTCGTATGTTGTACAATGTTCAAGTTAACATAAAAATTGAACCAGTTGAGGGTGACTCACGTCGCTATCGATATTTATTCTCGCTGGGCAAGGAATCGTCTATCCTTAGTCAGAGTAATGAGCCGATTAAACATCAGGATAATTCTAATAATACTGCAGATCTCTCAATGAATTCCAGCACTTTTTGCAAAGCTTTTCCTTGGCATTTTATAATGAATGATGAGTTAGAATTGGTGCAATTGGGTATGCATAGCAATATTTTATTCCCGGAAAATATGCAGTTCAATGTTTCACGTTAATTCACAGGTCGTGGATTCAGCAAGTTATATAAAATATATATGGCAGATCATGGATGTTATGCGGCGACATACTTTGATTTTAAACGTCCAAAAGGATTGGCCATGAAATTCCGTGAAATCGCTCTTCGCACTTACACTCCATTCGTGATAGCATTAAAGAATCCACCAAATATCAAGGACTTCCCAGCAACGGTAAGCAGCATTACCTTCCATCATTCCATCATTTCCTACACCTCATCGTAATTATTTTCGTGTTTCCAGGGGCTGGAGATTAAAGGGCAAATGGTACATTGTCCTGAATCGAACTCTCTTCTTTTCATGGGTTCTCCTTTTCTTGATGGATTAGATGGGCTTACTTGCAATGGACTCTTCATATCTGATATACCGCTTCACGATGCAACTCGTGAGGTTATTTTGGTTGGTGAGCAAGCACGAGCTCAAGATGGTCTCCGTCGGCGCATGGACAAGCTTAAGAGTTCAATTGAAGAAGCCAACGCAGCCGTCACAAAAGAACGAAAGAAAAATGTTAGTTTATTGCATTTAATATTTCCAGCTGAAATTGCCGAACGCCTTTGGCTGGGTGCTAGTATCGATGCTAAGACCTATGCAGATGTCACTATACTATTCAGTGACATTGTTGGCTTCACCAATATTTGCTCACGGGCTACACCATTCATGGTGATTAATATGCTGGAAAGCCTTTATAAAGATTTCGATGAATTTTGCGATCTATTCGATGTCTACAAAGTGGAAACCATTGGAGATGCTTATTGTGTAGCTAGTCTCAATCAGTCACATCGTGCTTCGATTTATGATGCACATAAAGTAGCATGGATGGCTTTGAAAATGATTGATGCATGTGCAAAGCACATCACACATGATGGTAAATATGCAAAAAATCTACCACTCGGTTTTATTTTAATTTCTTTCAATACAAACTTCTAATTTCATTTAATATAAAACAAATACATTTTTCCAGATCAGGAGATACAGATGCGCATAGGATTACATACTGGCACCGTTTTGGCTGGTGTTGTAGGACGTAAAATGCCACGTTATTGTTTGTTTGGACACAATGTCACTATTGCTAATAAATTTGAGTCTGGCAGCGAAGCTTGCAAAATCAACGTTAGTCCAACAACTAGAGAGTAAGATCATTAATTAACACATTTTCTCTGGACAGTGTAAGATTTCCACATTTCTTTTATGTAGTTGGCTTGAAAAGTATTCAGGCTTTGAGTTCGATCTACAGCCACGAGACCCATCCTGTTTGCCGAAGGAGTTTCCAAACGCCGGTAAAAGCACATGCTATTTCTTGGAGGGCTATCGTCATCCCTCGTTGGATACAAATTTACCAATTGGCGAGCATATTGCAGCTGCCATGAGAACCATCTCTGAGAATTAAATGGCAAATATTAGCCCCGTTATTAAAGTGCACGCGAAATCCAATTAGTGAAGCTCATCAATCTGAAATCTTATTCAATCATTGTTGTTAATAAATATTCAAAATGGAAGCTTTGATTTTTCCTAAGTGTCATAAGAATTTTATTACTTTCAACTTCTTTAGTACAAATCTAAGAACAAAGCATTTATTTCACGTTGCTCACAAATTTTTTATATCAAATACTTTTTTTATTAGACGCAATTGAAAAAGGTACTTTAATTAAACTTCGAAAGTTTGCAAATTTTTACTAAAAAATTTCGAATATCTTGTCTGACTGTTCACACGGGCGCAAGCATGAACGCCAGTCTGAAAGAGAGGGAGAAAAAGAAGGTAGTAAGAAAGAGATAAAGACTCGCCTGTCTTTTTTCAACTACCTATTTTTTCCACCTCTCTCTTTGAGACAAGTGTTCATGTTTGCGGCAGTGTGAACAGCCACTACTATTAAATTTTTGCAAATAATTTAATAATGACGCGTGGTATTATCGCGATGAAGAAAAACATGCTTGAAGCAATTGCAATGTTTTATCAAACAAGTTTTGAGTTCAAAAGCAATTTGGGGATCTTCAGTACCACTTATTTCCCTAAATAGTGAATTTGCCCGACGTACACATTTTTTTATGATCTTTGAGTTTTGTGGGCTGAGATGGTTGGCCTCGTTGAAGCTGCGCACAATTTCAGCCTCCTGTGAAGAAACAACAGATAATGAACAAATAATAGAGTTAGCTAAAAATGTGCAGCATACATCAATTCGTCCGTATGCGTCGAAATAGTGAAAATGTTTAAAAATGCATGCCAAATTGCGTTTACTCGGTTTTATTCGGTTTAAATAGGCCACATTTTCAGGCGACGAATTAGGACTAACATTCACTTTAATCACAATTGAGTTACAAAACTCAGTTGCGGTTATGCCGATGTTTTTCCATTGTGGTGGTGGCTGTAAAATTATCGGTTATAACAAATGTAGCACTATAGTCAATGCAATATTATTAAAAGCTTACGGTTTTAAAAGGAATAATTTCATTGGCTGTTGTTTCATGGAAAGTGCTCTTAAAAAGCGTTGAACACTTTCTACGAAATGTTTCGAACACTTTATAGTATGAATGGCATGTGCCATCTATGAGGTATGACGGACTAGTACACTCTTCGTTAACCTCCAAGTTGATGTTGTCCCGCACATCAAGCAATCTATCCATCTGCAAAGGGTAAAATCTTCATTATTAGTTATCTGCATACATGTTCATCAAATAAATAGTTAGAATTACATACGTTGAGGTCCAGAGTACTCAATTCAATTATGCCTAATCGCCTTAAAAGACACTTGACATAGCAATGTGTGTCGCGGTTATCACTTGTAGTATTGTAGCTGGACCATACTGTGTTTGCGTGTGGGTAGTCATTTAGGCATCGCATAGAAGCAAATCGTATATCTTCTGGACTTATCGAGAAACTTATCTATGTATTTATATGTGATTGAATGCATTCAGTAAACATATTCTCAACTTTATGCACCTGCAGCACTGCGACCTCCAGTAAGGAACACATCATCAATACTTTACAGACTCCTCGGAAAGATGGATTATACAAGTTCGGGATATGTCGTGGCTTCAAAATTTCAAAGCCCATTTCAATCAAATTATTTTAATTTCGAGAATTTAAAATTGAATTTGTTCACTCGGTACAATTGGTAAAATTCTAGTTTTATTTTTTGATAATAAATATCAAACAAAAACAAAGCAGAGCATCCAAGCTGATAACACCAACTGAGTAAACGATATAAAGTCGCACGTTTACATATATAAGTACATACGTATATGATAGGCAAACTAATTTACTGATTGGGAGTTTGTGACGTTAAAAAAAAAACACTTGCGACGAGAGTGAATTGAAAAGAATGTTTATACATTTCCATTTATATATGGAACATGGCCAACTTTAAGAAGAATACGTGGACTGAAACAGATAAAAACCATAAGCAAACTAACCAGAATAGAGCGAATTTTACGTTAAATCTTCCAAGACATATCGATATCTAAATGTGTGTAGATTTCATAAACCCTGGACGCCTTAAGAAAGTGAAAATCAATTATTAAACAATACAATTATCACTTTTTAATTTAGAAAACAAAATTCATAGCTATAATAAACCAAATCGAGTGATTACTTTTATGCCACCTTGTACTTAATGATCGTGATCCAAAACGTTGCCAATTAGAAATGAAAAATGAATTGCCCCGTTTCATTGCATTCCCAAAATAGCTGAAAATGTATTCTATTTTCGAGACTGTTCAAGTCGAACAATACAAAAATCAAAAGGAACAAAAAAATCGACACAACACACAGTAATAATGTTAAACGTTAAACTGTAATTATTATAGGTGTATTTGTAAGTCTTAGTTTTTTATTTAATTTAGCTCTGCAATCATTTCACTGTTTAAGCCGATTTTTGAGCTTCTTCTTGCTTCTTAACGATGTAGGTCTTCACCTTCTCACCAACTTTACTGGCCATCAGGCACTTGTGACCACGGAAGGCCCAAACGTCAGTTGTACTGCCTTGTTCGTTCTTATCGATGCAACCCTGTGCTATGGCCAAAACTTCCGATTCTTCCATGTCCATTTTGAATTGCTTTGCAATGCGGTCAGCATGGTAGCCTTCGTGAGAGCAGAAAATACCCAATTTCTTTGCAGTGCACAATAAGTACTGGCGTACAGGCTCTTCATCCGGATACTCAAAGTGTTTCATTTTAGTAATGAAATCCTCGGAGAGAGGATGCTCTGTGATGCATTCTGAACGGATGGTCTTAATTTCAGCAGCGGTTTTCGGTTTCCATTCGTCATCAGCATAGGCCTATATAGTTTACAAATATTTTTTGAAATTTTCTTTACATTTTATATGAACACAGTACTAACCACAGCCATAATCGCCAAAATTGCAATGAACACTTTCATTTTTGTATCGCTAGCTTGCTCGTCTCTTTACCAACTACTAACTAATTGTGTTCCAGGTTGAGCTCTAATATTTATACTTTCTACGACTGTCTAATACATAATTTTTTTATTTGCTGTACATATGTCGACCAGGGTCAGAGTTCAAATGTCTATTTGATAATAAACACTCCATACGAGCTGATGATAACAGTTTCCATGCATTCAATACACTCGCCACTCAGCGCCGTGATCTTGTTGTTTGCATGATGGTGACGTCGTTCGTTCATTCACAGCCATATTGTTACTTACAGCATTTATTTAATTTTAGAGTGTACGCCTAGAAAGCTGGTCATTCGTAAATTTTACAAATTTTCAATTCAGTAGACGTGGAAGACTTACAATAGTTACCATAATTATTCTTTATCATTGCCTGAGTCAGTGATGTTGGAATTATACGGATATACTTATTTTCAGATAGGAGCCACGCCCTCTTCCTATTCTTCCTATAGTTATTAGAGAATGTGGAGGGTATCTTGTGTTCGGCTTTGTCAGAACTTAATTTCGTTTCGTTTTCAGAACTAAGTCAGAACTAAGAAGTAACCAAAATTTAATCACTTGCCATTCGAGACCTGTGAGCTTCTCAGTAATAATGCCAAGATAAGTTTCAATCATATAAATAAACGCTCACAGATTAGTGTATAGAAATTAATTAAGCATTTTAATCACATTTGTATATGCATACATACTTATTTATGTCTGTAATTACATACTAGTATGTGTGTATTTGTTTAGCAAATGCCAATATTAGATCACATTCATTTAGCGAACAATTTTAAACTATAAATACTTTGTTTACTTAAAACTACCTATAGTCAATAAATTCTTTATTGTTCAGAAAATCGTGAACTGAATTTACATGTTATCTGTATGCATATTCATCCCGATATGTCTTATCAAAGGTTATGAGAAGGGTATACCTAGTTTGGCAATATTCTCGCAGTAGTTTCTCGTTAAATACCGATTTATATAGACAACTTGACTGTCGGAATAAATATTTATTCGCAGATCATTTGTGCTGCCTGGGAAAAACTACAATGGTCGGGAAGTTTAAAAGGTTTTCGTAGTGTTGTACCTATCAGGTACCTTCACAGTACAGACGTTGGTTATGTTTACTGGGTTACCGGTTATAGGAAGACTGAAGTCTCTAGATGGAAAATTAATTAAAAACCTTCGGTCAAAATTTTAGGAACATTTTTGGTAAACAGTAGAAATATTTAGATATAAAAACCGTGTAGAAGCACAACTTATTTTAAAAACTGTTTTTATTTTTTTGTTTTGTTGTTTGCATTCCTCTGCAATTTTCATTTTCAATCTGCATGGTGATTGCACTATTTAGTTGCAAAGCAAGCCGTCTTTCGTCAAATTGATCAACAATGTTGAATTGTCTCAGGAATGAGGGTTGATGTTTTGCCTATTTTCAAAGCTCTTCAAAATTTCGCACAGGGACAATCAGCAATGATGCTAAAGCTTCTATGCTAAAGAACTAAATACAGTAGTGGTTTAGACTCATCCATTTGAATTTTTGGCAAATAAGAGGAACATTTTAGGGATGCATTTTTTGAAATGGGTACAAAAGAGAGAGAGTTGGTAGTAGATTATTAATACTACTTTTATTACTTAGTACTAAATTATAAATTTTATTTGTAATAAAAAAAGTATAAAAAATGTTATTTAAATTTGTTTTCTTTATTAGCAAATACCTTGAACATGTTAAGTGTTAAAAAATAATATAAAAAGCAGCAACTAATTCTTCCTATGGCATGAAACACTGTGCACATTATTTTCTTATAAATTCTCACTTAAAAATTTAACTGAACTGGAAATACAACTCTGTTGCAAAAAGAAGAATAGTATCAAAACAAATATTTTCCCAATTGTCGAAATTCTTACTTGTCAAAATGCATTTACAATCTTAATTCTGCTGCCATGGACTCATCAATGAACTTGATAAAAGCGCTCGCTATATTTGTTGTATGAGCCGTGGAGTTGCAAATGGTGTAAGTTAGTTTTTTTTATTATTTGGACTTTCTAGGTTGAGCATGTATACTATAAAGTTGCCTGTACATCGGGAAAATAAATTTTATAAGAGCCCTATTTCGCACAGCAATTCTTCAAAAACAGTGTGTTTTCAAAAATCTGATTAGGACTCATCCAATTTTTTTTTAATAAATGGAACATTTTTTAATAAATGGAATTGCAAGTAAAAAAAAATTTGTATGCAGAACCCAAGCATTTTTCAGTATCTATCATTTGTCAACTTTTAATTGGCCAAATAATTTTCCCTAAGTCATTGTGGCAAATTTCAAAATAGTAATAAGTTTTTAAAAAATCTTATAAAACGACAGTGTTGCAACTAAAAAGTATGTATGTAATTAGTGTTGCGAACTTTCAAGTCAAAGGCAATGGATTTTTCGAATAATTTCATGTGAATATCACACTTTTTGCAAAAAAGTCTCAAAAGTTGCAAGGATTTTACGAAAAGTTATAAAATTTTGGGTATTTACGAAAAGTCGTTTCAAAGTCTCCAAGCAGTCAAAAAGGTTGCAAATTGCAACTTTAGTCTCATAACGGGCACGCTGCCAACCAAAATAAAAAATTTGGTTGAGCCGCCATCTAGTAGTGATACTAAATACTCAATGCTTTTCAAACTGTCATACAAAAAGTTACACGTACAGATGGCGTTGTAGATTTTTAATATTATAACAGTAACGGGGATGTTATATAAATTTAAAATTTTCAAAAAAAAAAATGCCCCTTGTTATTTTAGCCCCCACTGTTCGACATAGTCTTCGTTGCCTACATTTAGGCAAAAAAACAACATTATTATTTTAGCCTTCACTATGGGAAATAATAATTGTACAGTAATTTTGACCCCTGCACAGCACGACAGTAATTAGTGAAAAAAGTACAGTAATTTGGAAATATTAAGTTTTACTATGCTCAGAAATTTTTTGGTAAAACTTACTAAGTTACATAAACACGAGAATTAAGACTGGTATTTATAAATTATATATACGACCCATCCTTACATATGCTGCCCCTGTTTGGTGTTTACAACCCTTTGTTAGTTCACATCAGATGGAATTAATGAGAACGTTTGAACGTGGTTGTCTTCGTTCCACGACAAATACGAAAAGAGACATTGGTTCATATAAATATGGTAAAATCTCTGAAATATATTCCGCAGCAAAGTGTGCGAGAATGGATCGCTTCGTGGCGTACAGACACTATAATTTTTTCAATAAATGCATAAACTCTGAACTTATTAAAATTAGGGATATCATACATTGCCCAAATCAGATAAGTGGTAAATACACAAAGATTACATACATTCATGATCTACATGAATCGGGACAACTGGTCTTAAATGACAAAATTTTAATTTTTCACACTAGATACAATCATGAAAACGGACTAGTGTATAACACCGGGCAATAGACAATATTTAATTAATTAATTCTTTTCACTTTTGTCACATGTACCGTATCAATTTTGTTCAAGTATTATGGTTTTTCATTGTTTTTTACCTTTTTTTTAATATTATACCCATGAACAGAAATGTACCTATTTAATTTTGTACTTAGATAAGTTAACTAAGCATCCATATAAATTGTATCCCGTTTATTGGATAAATAAATAAACATTTAAACAAAAAAAAAAAAAAAGTTCTACTACTTTCAAGGAATAACATCTATAAACAAAAGAACACATAAGTAAAATATTCTAAAAACATTGTTTTTCTGATTTATTTTGTATCCTTTTGTATACACATATTGTGTTTTGGTCATCGGTTCCGAAAATGGTCAACGTATGACCATTGACCACGGTAGACGTTAAAAAAAGTTGCAGATGCGTTTACCTTTTCCAAATTTCTACATCCAAAATACACCAACTTCCGTTTTTAGCCAATGGGCCAACATTAACCTTGGTTACATGACGTCCACCTTTGTCGGCCGTTTCATCAATCGAAATGAAAATAGGGCTTTTCTAATTTTTTTACTGTGGACACATCGGAAAGTTTCTTCCTTATTGTAAATGTATTTCTCAAAACAGTTTTAAATTTGGGCTGTGGAGTTTTTTCAACAGTACGCCCCACGTCAGCATCATTTTTGCAGGGAGGCCGTAAAATTCCTTTGTTTTGCGCCCAACATGAGAATTAAGATATGATAATTATTGCTTTCAGTTTATGTTTATTTTTTTCGTGACAAGCGGAGCAAAAAAAAAAAATATAAAAATGGGTAGAAAACCCCAAAAAACGTATTTATTACTTAGAAAAAAGGCGCGAAAAAAATTAAAAAGGTACTAAAACAGTGAAAAGTTTTTTTATCAGTTTTTTTTCGGTAAAAACTGTAGTTTTATTTCATTTTTCAAACGTACAGTGATTTAACCAAAAAAACTAATTTATTTATTTTTTTAAACAGTAATTTGAAATTATAAATGTAACAACACTGAGTGGGATCATGAACGCTTGCGAGAAAATATTCGAAAAAAGTGGAAATTGTATCCAAAGATAGTGCTCTAGATTTATTGTTGCGATTAACAAATTTATAAAAGTACCAAAATTTGGGACAACACGCACTTTTCAATACCAAAGTAGCTCCCAAAAATTGTGTTGTATGTATCAGTATATAGAACTACATATCAATACTTTTCTTTTGCTAAAGACCTAAAAGCCCTTTTCCAAAATCGAGTTTCTGATGCATTAATATTAAACTTTCTACCTGCATCTCGACCAAAATTTTGTAGAGTATTCAACCCAAACTTACGTTTCTGTTCTTTTAGTTAATCTGACAAATTAAAAAAAAAATACTCTGTATGTATTAAGCCGCGGCTATTTGTACGGACTAAAATTTTTTGATACCGCGCCGTCGAAATTATGATTCCTCTTGTCATTACGAACAAAAAGCTCTTCCACGACATAGGTCTAAAATGAATTTCGAGGCTCCGGAATTTGATTTTTGTGGAAAATGTTCGGTTTATATAGAATTTTCAAGGCACTTTTTTAACGGTAATTTGGGGTCGCTGAATCCGACCCTGTACTCAGACTTTTTCTATCACGTCTGAGATCCCAGGTATTGGTGCCGAAACCCATAATTATGGTATAATGGTGGGACCAATATAAAATATTTTTTATTTTACTTTGTACATGTCTCATAGCTAAGAGAAAGTTGTTTATTATGGAATGGAGGAAAATTATTGAGACAGAAAGACTCCACAAACCCTTCTTACCCGCCCTTCGGGGTGTTTTGTGAAGCTTCTATTCGATATATGACTATACTGGGTAAACGATCGCGAAACCTATCATTTGGTTTTGGTAAAAAACATTCCACATCGAAAAGTAGTTGAGGTCACCGAAGATCAAAATTAAAAATTTTTTAAAAAATTTACCGTTGAAAAAAATTTTTTTTTATAAATCCTTTGTACTGGTCATACCTTGTGAGGACATTTTTCCAAGAATAAGGGGGTGGAGGGTGTTTTGATGTTCTAGGTCCCCCATACTTTTTGATAAGCAAAGTTTTTTTCAAGCTCACTATAATACTTTTATCATTCCTTTAGCCTGTAGGCAATATTGTTCAAAGCTGTGCTTAAAAAACTGCCAAAATTTTCGGTATGGAGCTTAGATGGAAGATTCTTGTATTCACAAAAAAATGTGCTTCTTTTTCTACTAAACAACTTTTCTATAGACACCAACAACGATAAGACATAAATTTAGAATGTCCTGGTACAGTCTTATTAAAGCCATTTTCATGATTTCATGATTTTGGTTGTTGCACAGTGCAATGAATGAATAAAGTAAAAAAATAAAGAAAAATTTGTATTTTTGAATAAAATTAGCACTCAAAACTACGGTTTAAATTTTAAAAAATGTTCGATAGCGCCCACTATTGGACGTATGTATATTAAGGTTTGGAAATATTTTTTGTTCCTACAATATTTTGAAAATGTGTGTTAGAGCCTTAACAAATTAAGATAGCGATATACTTTCATATTGTGTGGCTAAAATCGTGCCTCAAAAAAGGCGTACTTTCGTGTCGTAATTTTGAAATTGTACCCTGAATCGCAACACTGTCTACATGTATACAGTTGGTATCATGGTAGAAGTATTTAGAGGTAGATGCATTTTTTCAAAAAGTAGCCATTTAGAGTTTTTGGCAAGTAAGAGGAACATTTTAGGGATGCTTTTTTGAAATGGGTACAAAAGCGAGAGTTGGTAGTCGATTATTAATACTACTTTTATTACTTAGTACAAATTATAAAATTTATTTATAATAAAAAAAAGTAGAAACAATGTTATTAAAATTTGTTTTCTTTATTAGCAAATACCTTGAACAAGTTAAGTATTAAAAAATATTATAAAAAGTAGCAACTAATCCTTCCTATGTACATGTAATACTAAGCAAATTATTTTCTTATAAATTCTCACTGAAAAATTTAACTATGAAAATACAACTCTGTTGCAAAAAGAATAGTTTTCCAATTGTCAAAGTTCCTCTTACTTGTCAAAATGCATCTAACTTCTTAATTCTTCTGCCAGGGTAGGTATCATTCCTACCATCACATACAGTACGATAATTTGATGGATATAGCAAGCAGGGATGCAAATCGGTTGTGAACTAAACCAATTTTAAACTGAATCATCCGCAATTTGAGTTACTCGAACTGAACCATGGTTCAAGGCAAAAAATGATTGATGTATTGGTTTTGATCAAGTAGCGGTTTGTAACGCCCATAATTAGGCGTCGTAGGTATTGGCACATAGTCAATCTAAAAAAAAAAACTAAGCGAATCCGGTAAGTTTTGTCGAAATAGGGTCTAAAATAACTGTTGTGAAAGTTTTCAACATTGGGCAATACTCACGCGTACCTTCCATACAAGTAAAACCTTAGAAGATTAAACTCAAATTTCGCGCGGTAAGATTTTTGAACTAGAAGTTTAAATGCCCGAAAAAAATTGGGTTTTGAGCCGAACTTGTTTGATGAGGTTTTTTGGTCACGTTGTTTATACTTTCTTTATTCTAGCCATTTCGCTACGCATTTCGTCACAGTATTCTTATGGTTTCAAATCGAAAAGTAATTGATAAAAATGCAAAAAACGTCATGTAAAGTCAGTTCAGAGTATTTTTGTTGTGCTTGTGGAGGATATCTCGTTTCAAATAAGGAAGAAGCTGTTTCTCTATTTTTCTATGGAAAATCAAAGAGCGATTTTTTGTCAGACCAGATACTGAAATTTTCAAGAAGATTTAAACAAGAAATTTTCAATAAGATTGATTAAAACTCGATACCCACCTTTGAACTGGCCTTGAGAATAACTCTTGTGAAAATTAACAAAGCGCAATATCAAAGCAAATATTGTTGCCATAGAAATGAAAATCGATTTGCAAAAACTATGAAAATTGTTCCCGTGTGCTTAGTGGGCAAAATCGGTTAAGTAGGCGTTTTCAAAGAGTGATATGGAAGGGAATTATGGAATCCAGAGCAATCGCTGTGTCAACATCGGGCAATAGCCACGCCTGCCTCCCATATAAGTGACAGCTTCAACGAATAATAAAAAATAAAATATTGCTACAAATCAACATGGTTTGGTATAAAGTTATGAAGTTCATGCAAATACCATTAAACTTGCGTAATAACACGCCCACCTACCATTAAATGCAAGCAGGTGGTTTTCTAGAGGTTGTGTAGTCCAGTCACGCTGAACGCGGTCTTCTCAAAAAGCGCTGTCATGACTTTCGATCCAGCCTAATATTTCCTAATGGTTTCCGACAAGGTGGAGTGAAATTTATCGGCAGAAGACTTTCTAGTTGAGATTTTTGCCGAACTGTAGGAATCCTTTAAATAGGTTGAAGTTAATTCTAGTCCATTATCATAAGTAAATTTTTTTGAAACGCCACGGTGGGTAAATAATGTTTCAAACTCTGAATTATGCCGAGAATGCTCCTTGCTTGCTGGAGTGCTTTTAGTAAAAAAAGAGTGACGTAGTGTCTGCGCTGGGAATGTAGTGAAAATACTACGGTTGTAAGGAAAAGACAATACTGTCCAGTTATTCAATACAATTTTAAACTAAATTCACGCGATCTAAACTGAAAGAGAGTTCAAATTAATTAAACTAGCCGAACATACATTAAGTTACTTTATGTAGAATTCATTAAAATCGGGCAATAACTAAATAAAAATATTTGTATTAGAAGGTTTCTGGCGTACGTTATTCCTTTTCGTTCAGATTAAGTTAGCCTAGTTTCAATTGATTAAATATATTCGCTTTACTTTAGCATGAAAGAGCAAATCATAGTATTTAGTTTTTATTTAAGAACAATTTATTGTATGTTTGAAAAAGGAAATTATCATGGTAAATGCTAATGATAATAATGCAAATCAAATAAAACTCACAGCTGGGGGTTTTTAAAAAGCCTTTGAACACTTTTTCAACAACTCATAACTGAAATGCCCTCAAGACATACATCCATATGTGCATCCAGTAGGGCTTTTGTGCGTCCGTCCTTTTGCACCCCTAATGCCTTAAATTGTTATTCTGTATTACTTATATAAGAGGAAGCAAGGATTTCATACGTCAGCAGCGTTCCTCACACGGCAAATGCCATTAAATTTTGCGTGCATTTCTCAGCATGTAATTATCTATTTCAATGTGAGTGAATTCTTTACGAACTAATAACAGTATCACATACATTCACAAGGGTAAAACTCAAATGCCTTGCACCAAGGCTCCGATGTCAAATCCGCCGTATCACATTGTGTTCCATGCAAAAGAAGGGCGTCATTTGCAACATGATGATTAAACATTCCTACCTTAATATTGTATATCGGAAGCATTATTTACACAAACAATGGCTGATTAGTGTCTGAAAGTGTGCTCTCAAAAGTGCCACTGAGAGTAACAACATCAACAACGACTAACAATAATTGGTAATATGTAATAAGAAAACCCTTATGCAACCCGGGCGCAATGAGAAATTATGGTGTAAATAGATTTTAAATTAACACCCTTATTAAGAGCTGTTGTTATTGTTGTTCTTCCTTTTTTATACTTATTACTTTTTACTGACAAATTCATAAGCTTCATATTACACTATGATGGAGCCTTGATTTAAAGTAAATTTATTTGTTAAAGGTAAAATCAAATCGAAAATGGTGTCAAATGATTATAGAACATTTGCAACAATTTATCGAACGTTTACATGTTGCCAATCGTAATTGTAATTGGAACTGACAGTTTTCCGGAAATGCGATGAATTCGTTGTTGAAATCGATAGACGAATTGATACCGAGTATTTTTTTGGGTTAAATTGTTTGCGCAATTGAATTGAATTCTAAGTGAATTACAAACGAAGTCGATTTCGCCTCTGGAAATTGAAACAGAGATTATGCAAGCAGGGCATTGCATGCCTCTCAACTCCTATACGGATCTTATCAAACATATGGTCAAACATGGCGGTCAAAATACAGAAGGCAAGGGCGCAGTCTATGTTAAATACATCACCAAATACATCACCTTTACTGACAAAATACCTGTCTTGTGACGACATGCGCAGAGAGAGACTAAGACAATTTTGGTTAATTTATAAGCGCAATCCTGTATTTCTCATTCTTGGTGGTGGTTGGTTATCGCAATGTATCTACAAGTCGAACAAAATTGGTGACTCGTTGAAAATATCTGATGAGCACCTCTTAGAACTTATATTTGGTAACAGACTAGAGAGAGATCGTTAATCAGATAAGAAGTCTTAGACCTCACCAAAAGTAACGCATTTTTAAAAAATTTCGTTTACATCTGAGGATTAGAAATCCCGATGAACTTAGCATTGCAAGTGATACTAGCATGACTAGCACAGCTCTATTAAATTCCTACTTCATATTCTTTATTTAATTAGTTTCACAGTAACTTAAAGTTTCTGATATTTTTTTTAGTCCGTAGACTGAAATAAATAAATAAATATAAAATAAAAACAAATATGACAGAGTTCGGGATATCAGTTGTTCCAAAGTTGCACAAACTCCAAGGAACAAAAGTATGAACTTAAAAGAAAAGTCATTTTATCCTCACTTCCTTTGAATCTGTTTGCTTCCGTTCAGAAATTTCCACCCACTTCCCCCCGTTACTTGATAAATTGTAAAGATGTATACAAAAAGTTGAATATAATTTCACGCTATGGCGAACACAACAAACCAGAAAAGTAATAAGAAACAAGAATAAACTGTTAAGAAAGTCGAGATTTATTTTTTCTTTGTTTTCATTGCTTGAGGGGGAGAGGGGGTCGGGAGGGCTCGCATGAAGTTCGTGGCGGGCAGTAAGAGTAGCAGTAAGTAGTAGGCAAAATTGAAAATTGAAAATGTTAAAAAGACAATTGTAGAGCATAGCGCCAAGCGTGATGTATTTCAGAACAATTTCAAGTAAGGATACGTAAGTAGTATGCATATAGTTGCTTGTTGTTGTTGGACGTAGATAACAATTTGATGTTATTTCACTCTTGCAGTGAGCGAACGAAACAAAACAATATCATCCAACATGAATACATTGAGAGGTTAGATATGATTGTCGTGGCAGTGTTAATACTGTTATTGTTGTTGTTTTTGAAAGAAAAAAAAAAAAACGATTGCACCCTCTCGAAAGGGATATTCGAGAATATTTTGGTTTGCACTCGAAATTAAATTAACTTTTTTCGTTAAGTGTCATTGACTGCGTTTGACAGTTTCAAAATGGAAGAAAAAAGGCAAGTACTTAGTTACGTGTGCGGAGAACAACAACAATAAAAGAGATCAAGCCAATAGAGTACAATAATTACAATTATGAAACAGTGTTCGTTATTATTTATGGTTGAACATTTATTATTTTGTTTCCATCTATACCACAAATAAAAATTGTTTGGTCAGAAGTCAAGATCTGCACCGGAAACTTTAGGGATGCCAACAAAGCTCACATACACCCCCAATATTGTTATCAGTTTAAGTCGGGTTTTTAGCGCCCATAAATCAGCGTCGCATATATAAATTACACTGTGCGCCATTTTCCAACTTTAAAAAGCTTAACTGAATGAAGCCAAGCCACGCTTTCCTCTATCACGGCTAGTTTTCTCGATACTTTCTGGTTAAATTTTCCAGAAAACTGTATTTGGGTTAGAGTCCGACAGAAGGTGATTTTTTGGCCGTAGTCGAAGCCGAACTTCGGCCATCCATCTAACCTTCGGCTGAAGCCGAAACCGATGACAGAAGGATTTTTATAATATAAAAAAATAAAAATCTGAAATCATATATAGAAAAATATAAATAATAGATTAACTAAGCAGAACTATTCACAGTCGGAGGAGCTGGCAAATTTTATTTATTTCAAGAATCATTTAGAAATTTGTTTACGTCAAAATATACAGTTATATATCTGTAGAACGACTGTCGTTCAACGACACCTGTGTCAAAAAAATCCTAAAATCATAGATTGAAGCAACGTATTAATCGATAGACCTGTGCCTATAGTCGGAACCAGAATTAAGTAAAATTATTGAAAATGCAATTTTTGAAATAGTTTTATCGTATCTTCTTTTAGTTAAGTCATTAAAAGTTTGTATTTTTATCTATATAGTTTCGAAAATAAATATTTGATTTTTGTAATTTTTTTAAACCATTTCAATTTAAATAAAAAACATTGAGAGATATCACAATGATCCTGGTTCGGACGAAGTAGAACTATAGATGCATTTTAGATATGATAAAATGTATGCATTAGCGCAATCGGTTCATTAGTTTTGGAGATATCGCGGCAATCCTTTCGAAAAATGCTGTTTTGAGAAAAACTAGTTTCAAAGTTCGAATATGCAAGACTGCTGTACCAGGGCCTGCCAAGTTCTACATCTGTAACTTTCAATCGACCGCGAATTTCAAAGAATCTTTCCAATACGCTTCATTGTAAAAAAGTTTGGCTTGGTTCTGCTAGCTCTAATTGTATTAGCTCCTTAAAAAAAAACACTGATTTCAATTTGTAAGACTGTGGGTTATTTCAAAAGTAAAAATGGAACAAGCAAACGAAAAAAATATTTCGGCTAAAACTTCGGCCATTTTTTGCCGAAGCCGAAGATGCATTTTTAGGCCGAATAGCCTAAGAACCGAAGCCGAATATTCGGTCGGACACTAATTTGGGTATCTATTCGAAACCAAATTTAAGTTAGAAGACTTCCTACATTTCTAATTTGCTTTTTAAATTCTTTAAGTGACACATGGGTTGAGGTTGGGTTGGAGTGGCTGTAGAGAGACACACTTAGACCTGAACGGCCCATTGTGATACCACATAGTGACACATGAACACTGATATTATCGAAAGCACTCACATATCTTCAATCAGAATACTAAAATTCTCAGATCGCTGAACACCGAGATAATTTTCAAAAGCCACTTTGAAGAAATCCCAAGCGAATTCATTGAAAGCGAATTCATTGAATTGTTCATCTGCCATAAGCTTTAGTATGTAAAGACTATTGAGTACACCTAAATAAAAATTAGACGTTCGAGGTCGCCTTCTTTAAGGGCACATTCCAGTTTAAAATTAGAAAAAAATAGATTTTTTTGGGAATTTTTTTTAGAAAACTATGATATTTAATTACAAAATTACTAAGAGATGTTTTAAGTATCTTATTGAAGAACAAAAAACCACTTTTAATACAAGATGGCAGCGATAGAGGGCATCCCAAAAAAAGTACATTTCTAGTGGTAGGACGGATTCCGAGCTTCCCATTAAAGCCATAGACATTAACTAAAAAATATTTTGTTCGCTGGACATTTCTCTATAAGTGGAACTTTCTCCTTCCTCTTTTTTAGGGTCTTTTTTCTCAAAAAAAAAAAAAAAAAACAAGAAAACATTCCAATCAGACGTATTTTGATAGTTTTTTAGGAGACTATGAATATTAAATCTAGAGGTTAATTTTCAAAGTCATGACTTAAGTTAATGTCAATTTCGTTATTTGAAGTTATATGTATATAAAATCTAAGCTTTCTAGTTTAGTTGGCTTGAAAACTTCCCAGGGAATTTTCCGGA
Organism: Toxonevra muliebris; assembly: GCA_963691655.1. Lineage (NCBI taxonomy): Eukaryota > Metazoa > Arthropoda > Insecta > Diptera > Pallopteridae > Toxonevra > Toxonevra muliebris. The sequence goes on along the minus strand of OY829327.1, from coordinate 506,047 downwards.
AAACTAGACGTGATAGAGAAAAATGGCTAATGTTGTTTAAATCAGGAAAACAACCAGGATAGGGAGTTTTAGTTTTTTGTTTCATTCAACTAAGATTTTGGGTGAGAAAAGCATGCATGCTTCCCCTCCTCTCCCAAGAGAATGTTGAGCAATCCTCAATACAATATCAATGCAATATCGAATTCAATAGGATTCAGTATACAGCGTTAAGCTTCTAAATAACCATTAAAATCCAGCAATAACAACGCACATCTAGAATAAAAATCAATTCAGTATTTTTATTATACAATGTGCAGAGTTCGGCCGCACTCGAATTTAACTTTTGCATTATTGGTTTGATGTTTTTAATTCAGAGCCGATAAATAATATCGGCATCCATAGTCACATATTATTTTTGGGTTAATAATAAGTTTTACTTATATTTGGAATGAACCAGTAGCCATGTATTTACACAATAACCATTATCCAAACAAAAATATATCAGGCAAAACGAAAAAGGCAAAAGCATGACAATTTCATTGACTGTTGATGCTTTACAATGTTTTAAGTTTCTTTTTTTGATTTTAATTTTTATATTAATACTTGTGAATGTATTTATACAGTATGTCGCAAAAGTAAGTTTCCATGCACAAAAAAAAAAAATATGATTTAGTCTTTATTGCCTCAAAATACGTACCAGTTCCTGAAGAGAAAAGTTTAATTGGTAATGTTTTCATCATCTTAGATCACAATGGCTGCATCAAAATACCAAAAAAAAAGTATTCAAATGTTTTCATAATGATGAAAGAAGCGTTTTTAGTGTGATCAACACCATTCGCATCTGGAACTCTTTGTCATGGTCAATTAAATATACTGGCTAAACAAATCTAAATCTAAATAAAAATAAAAAAAACGCAAAGCCCTGACTCTTCATCAATTGGTAATGCAAGAGCAAATTGAGATTGATTGCTTTGGAACACACTTCTCAAAGTATTAAGGAATAAAGGAAATTGGTAAATAATAGCTTGGGGAAACATAGTCTAAATCGGTGTAGAAATCTTGTTTTCACTATTCAAGACCAATCCACCAAAATTGTTGGAGTAATGTGGCCATTTTGCATATTAAAGTTTTTGGAAACTTACTTTTGTCGTATCATCCTGTCACTTAGTAGTACCGAGTTAAAAACAAAAAAATCACCACCACATTTTCTTTCTTGAATAATTGCTTTTTCAAAAAATTTCTGTGTAGTTTTTAGTAACGTAAAAACAAATTTGTTATTGAAAAGATTTTTGGCGCTTAAGTTTTTTTTTTTGGTGTTTGGAAACTTACTTTGGTGATACACTGTATGTATATGTATTTTTTGGGAATATAAATCAAATAATAACGCGGCCAGTGAACAACAAATATTTGCCAACATTTTAAATATTTTACATACTCGTATTTCGTCTCAAAACAATATTGGTTAAGTTGCATTTTATTCGAAACTTTAAATGAGGAAAGAGGCAAAGAAAGGGAAGAAAGAGACGGCGGCAGCAAGTGTCGGGGGCATTTTTATTGACACTTTAAATGTCAAATCATATTATTTTACTTTGCAGCAACAACATCAAATATCATCTGCAGCAGTAAGCAAACGAGCAATGATCACAACACAAGCATGAAAGGCAAGTAAAGTAGCAAAGATGCAAGGTGGTGAAGTGACAATGTGTGATTGATCTTGGCATTCACAGTTTGAACCAGGTATAAAATTTACATTTATACAATAATAATTGACAACCACTTAAACTAAATCCCAGCAAACAAATGCAACATGAAAAACAAACTGAAAGCTTTAAAAATGAATTCTCTAATAAATTGAAACCAAGTTAATTTGGGTTAATTGAGCAGCGACTTCGTCCTTTTTTCAGAATGTTCAAGGTCATTGGCGTAGGAGTTTTAACAAAACTTTTCATGCGATTTTTGTTTCATTGCTAAACGTGGTGATATTCCAAAAAGGGACTAGAATCATCGGGCTGGCCAAAATGGGTCAAATTAAAAAAAATTTTGCTACACTACACAATATCAAATAACAATTAGAGGATTTAGGGAATTAGGAGTACTGCTTTAACAATTTGGAAAAATAAAATGAAGGTTTATCAAATTTAAAATGCTTTAACCTAAGTCAAATCAGATTTTAAAATTACGATGGACTTTTCAATGAGCTTACTTACTTCTAGCATGTCTAACAAACTGTGTGAAACCTTCCTGCGCATGAAAGCAAATAATATGTTGAACTAGGATTTCAATTTAATTAAATACATAGATATTGTAAATAAAAACATAAAGAAAATTATTGGTCTTGTGATATGTTTCCCTGGGAGCTACGGATTTGTTGAAAGGGTATTCACTTCTGTGATGTTATAAGCAGGTAAAGTTTCATACATGGAGGAAGTTTTGATTAAAAAGTAATGCACTGAGAAAAAATAACATATTTTTATATCACACGAAAGATGAGTTATTAATTTTTGCATATGGGATTTCTGTTTTTATTATTGTACCTCGTACGAAAAGTTTTGGACTTATTAAAAGCCGTGTGTGAATTTAATGAATTACATATTTAAAGACAAAATATGTTACCAATATCCAATTGTTTTTATTGTTTCAGTTTTTCAGCTTTTTTTTCAATGCAATTAGCTTGCTGAAAATCAAAAAATTCTATCTCACCTAGGGTCTGAGCTGCAGGCCAAATAAAGATCGAACTCGTGTGTATACGGTTTTTGAGAGGTTTTTTTTTTTTTTAATTTTTTTGTTCTTTGTCTAAAAGTGTTCGTACATTGTCAGACTACAATAATAAAAACAGAAATCCCATATGCCTTCAATTAAAACTGGTTCAAAACGCACCCTGATTTAAGAAAAACAAATATTTTTTTAAAAGATCTGATCACTATTCAATTTGATCACTCTAAACAACGAATGTTTGAGAAATAAGATATTCTATATAAGGTTAGGTTAGGTTGGAGTCGCACTGCTTGAAAGCACACTTAAGCACATAATTAGGCTCATTGTGATACCACTGTACGGCGCGACTCCCCCATTTACGGAGTGGAGAACCATGAGGATTCCATAATGAATCTGGCTATGTCCTTAATATTTATGGATGATAGCTCGGACAGACTAGTAAAGAAAGGTGAATCCAGGAGTTTTAGTCTCCTCCTGGCCAGGGATGGGCATTCGCACATGAAATGGAGGACTGTTTCTTCCTCCTCCTCAGAGCCGCAGCCCCGACAGAAGTCATTGAATGGCAGTCCGAGTCTTGCAGCATGTCTCCCCATTATGCAGTGTCCCGTGAGCACCGAAGTCGTAATGCTGATGGAGTTTCTGCTAAGGTTGAGTAGCTGTCTAGTTCGTCTATTGTCCATAGTGGTCCATGTTAGCCTGGTAATACCACAGGTATGCTCCGCTACCCAGGATCTTTTTGCTTCCTCAAGGTAGTTAATAGACGTAAGAGGGACACCAATGGTGCAGGAAGGTGATATATCTGTAAGCTGCGAGCCCTGTTTTGCTAACTCGTCGGCATGTCAGTTACCTGAAATATCCATATGTCCAGGCACGCAATATAGGTGGACCTGCGAGTGACTCGACAAAATGTTGAGTGAAGATCGGCAAGGGACTTGATTGCTGCTTGGCTGTCCGTGTAGATGCAGATATTCGTATCGAATGAATGAATCGTTGCGAATAAGCCACTTGGACGCTTGATAGATAGCCATTACTTCCGCCTGAAAGACGCTGCAATGGTCAGGAAGTCGGAAAGAGAGTCTGAGATCCAACTTACTAGAGAAGATGCCACAGCCGACTCTTTCCTCCAATTTGGATCCATCTGTATAGATGTCAATTGAATTGTCAGTGACCACCTCGTCATTAACCCATTCCTCTCTACTGGGGATATGGGAGAAGAACGTGTGGTTTAAATTAGGAATAGAGCAAATGTAGTCTAGGTTAGTTGGTACGGACGTATCGTGGATTAAAATCTTGGCATGGCCCAGGTCCAGCGAGTTAGGGCACTGAGTCTGGCAGCAGAGCACTTAGCTTGTTGCTTAACCAGAAGTGAAGGTGGCCGTGGAGGTAGTACGGAGAGTCCCAGTAATCAATATGGCTGCCGTTCTTGTAACCTTATCCAGTGGTTTAAGGTTGACCGCCTTTGCAGTAGCTGGTGGCCAGCTACGGATCGATAAAGAAGATTAGGCTCGTCCACTGCTGAATAGAGCCAGGAAGTGACTCGATGTTGAAGACCCCACCTTGTTCCTAATGCCCTCTTACTCTCTCTGCTATGTTAGCTTTCCATTGAACAAGAACAAGAACATTGGAACATTGGATCAAGAACAAGTCCTAAATATTTGACGCGCTTGCTAAGGCAAAGCGAGGTACCATTAATTTTAGGTAGGACAAAATTTGGTATTTTATACTTTCTAGTGAAAAGCATAACCTCTGTTTTGCCAGGATTAACATTACGACTGAATTCACGGCACCAGTGAGACAGAATGTTAAGTGAGTGATTTAGCAGTTCTGAAAGAGTAGCAACGTATTTGCCGGATACTGCAATAGCAATGTCATCTGCATAAGCTACTATTTTACAGTCGGTTTGGTCTAATCTGTTTAGCAGTGTGTTCACCGCCAGATTCCAAATAAGAGGCGATAATACACCTCCTTGTGGTGTGCCCCTATTGACAACCTTTTTGACTTTATCATTTCCGATAGAGGAGCTGATGATACGTGTTTTAAGTAGTTGTCCTATAAATCTAACCAGATTAACATCAAGATTAAGATTTTTTAAGACATTAACGACAGCGTCGGGGCAGACATTGTTGAAAGCCCCCTTGATATCGAGAAACACTGCAAGCGTGTGTTCCTTGTTGGAAAGTGATTTCTCAACTTCCTCAATGAGTACATGTAGCGCTGTTATGTCTATATATAAAGAATGCTTTCTTTTTCTTTTTATTCATACGTAGTATTGAACTTTGTGTGCTTTCAGACTTATTTGTGACCTAGATACAAGTACATAGGGTGATCCTGTCCCAATGCTCAATGATGGTAAGAGGCCTATTATACGAGTTTTTCTTGCCTTGTTTCCTATTACCCGATTTCAGGTTGACCATCGGGACGGAATCTTCGTGTATGTACAATATGTTTCATTTTTTGTTTTGTTTCTATTTAACTCTAATGCTTTGGTTTGATTTTTTTTAAATAAATGAATTGAAATTTTCCGAGAAAAAACGATATCGTACGACCTTAGACCACCACTATAGTATGTATATGTGATAGCAGTTCCGTCGTAGTAAGTTTAAGTTAATTGTTTATTATTTATTATATATGTATATGGTATATGATTATATATCTTATACATATGTAACGTCTTTTGAATCGTGATCCTACTTTTCTCTTAAGTTTATTTGCTGGGGGAAAGAAACAGTTCAATTTCAATGAATACATTTTTTTCTATTTTTAGTTGTTGACTTTAATGGTGTATAGCCGTATATTTTTGTTGTTGTCGAAGTTACTGTTGTAATAGAAATTATTTTTGTTTTTATAGATTTATGTAAACATTTTTGATTGTGCCCTCAGCGTTACACAGTGGCGGATCTGAGATTTGCGATGGATTATTTTTGCTAATTAAGGAAAAACCGAAAATATTAAATATTTTTCGAAAATACCTATTCTAAAGAATATATTGTAGTATTTTATTAATAGATACTAGTCGGTAAGGCCCCACTGCTCAAGAAATCTCTTTATGAGAAAACAAATATCAAAAGATTTAGATACATTTATTAGTTACACTAATAAATGTATAGATGTATGGACGATTGTTTGTGATTGTAGGTTTGTTGTTGACCTGGAATATGTTTTCCAACGTTTTATAATTAAAAAACTTATCTTTACAGTAGCCAACGTTGTGGCCATATGATAATACCCAAAGCAATATAAATTGCCTATTATATTGTCATTTTGTGGGGTATACAGTGAAGAAAGGAGCAGCAGAACTTATAAAATGTTTTTGTGATTATGACCAAAAAATTCTATTTCAGTTTATTTAATACAAAGGAATTGAGTTTTTGCTTTTTACTGAACGGTTGGTTCTTGGGAAATCGTGCACACCGACTTTGAAAACATAATTTTTAGAAAAATGCCTTAAAAGTTTGAAATTTAATAAATCTTCGTTGGATCAACTTCAAAATTTCACCAGATATTCTTTAAGGAAATGGAAAAATAAATTTTTTTCTCCAATCCCCCTTCCCCCTTTCATCCGTCACTGATATAAATAATGTGTTGTTTGTGTGTTTATACAAGAGCTAATTTACATATTTTGCTACCATTGTACTGATCGTTTGGAAATGCCACCAAGGTGGCACAGTGCTTCACTCTTTGCACTCGTATAGTGTAGTGCTCTGATGGTAACTATGAAGCAGAAGTATCACTTTATAAAATGCTTTATACGTAGTTGCAGATGCACAGTGATGGATTTATCACAAAACGCGTTTTTCAACACATAAATCACAAGCCTCCATTGTTTGAACATAAATAGTTTAAATGCCTTTACAATAATCAGGTTGCAATGTATGAAGTAATTAGCTATGTAAACTAAATCAAATTCGGTATCTAGAGCCTCTAATGTAAAAATTGAAAACATCAGAAAATAACCACTTCTGGCATATCTTCAAAAGAAATATTGACTCAAATACAACAAAACTCAGTATACTTGGTAAAGTTGGTAAATAAAATATTTTACGCAAAACCTCAAAATTGGATATGTTATGCCAAAATTGGTGATATTTTTTGTTTAAAACTTTTATATTATAGAGCATTAAATGTAGATGGATTTAAAAAATGTTTTTTAAAAATGTTTATTTTTAAGAAAAAAATGCCATCTCAAAGGTAAAAAAACTTTCATACCTATTTTTTTTAAAAATAAACATTTTTAAAAAACTTTTTTATAATATAAAAGTTTTAAACAGAAGAACAAAATATTGCCCTAGTTATCCTTAAAAAAATTGTGTTGGAAACAATTACTCAAAACTCAATATTTTAGAAGTTATCAACGATTAAAGTTACTTACCTATTTAAAGCCTATTTTTAAGCCTTTGATTCAAAACCGACTGGCTATTTTCCACTCGAGATTATTTTTCTCATATAATCTTTCAGAAAATCCACTAGGAGCAGAAAAAAATCAGACTTTGCACATTTCATATATCTCGTAGGCAAGCAATAGTTATAGAATGCTATTGCTGTGATATTATCACTAACTATACAACTAACTAACTAGCTAAGATATGCGATGCGAATGAGGATACAATTTTAAAATTATGGCACGAAAGTACGCATTTTTTTTCGGGCACGTTTTTAGTATATCGATTGCTGCCTTAAGGCCCTAACACACTTTTTTAAAATATTGTAGGAGCAAAAAATATTTCCAAACTTTTTAATATACCGAGTTTTCTTCAAAATTTGTTATATTAACTAAAAGAACGGAGACTTAAGTTTGGGTTGAATGTCCTAAAAAAAATTTGTTCGAGATGCAGGTAGAAACGTTTAATCGTTACGCATCAGAAGCTCGATTTTGGAAAAGGGTTTCTAGGTCTTTAGCAAAATAAAGGTAGCGAAATGTAGTTAGTTATATACTTATACTGATATAAGCAATACAATTTTTGTGAGGTACATTTTAAAATTGAAAAGTTCGGTATGTTCCAATTTTTGGCACTTTTATTTATGAATTTGTTAATAGTAACAGGGTTCATGAGCCTTTATGAAGCTTAACCATTTATATGCCATCTAAGCCTTGCAGCGTACGAAGTCAATCAAGTTCTTTTTTTGTCTTCTTCACTTGTTGCTTCTATCGGAGCATCGAGATTCAGTCTGATTGATTTTAATATGATTTTGTTGGTGAAGTTCTCGTGAACCGATCGCTTTTTACATATGAATGATTTTTGTTTTGCAATGGATGTTTATTAACATTTTTATTAATAAGTATATGAATAATCGTTAATTAAACATTAATCATGTAATATATAGTGGACCCGGAGATTTCCGAAGGGATTTTAATTTTTTCGTACCCTAAATTTTTTTTCATTCATGACCAACGATCAACGAATTCAACGATGTATGCGAATTGAATTTTGCATTTTAAAGTGAATAACATAAATCCCTGCAAGGGGAGATTTGACTAGGGAGAGGGCGGTTATCTCCAAAATGCCCCCATCCCTCTTCCCTAGTATCCGCTAGTGCTTCTCACATTGCCCATAGATACAGTTTCCGATTATTGTAAGCTTCCTTTTTCCAACTTCTCTTGAAGTTATTACATCCCACGTCAACTTCTGCCGACCATCTGCATTCTGCTTTAAACTTGTTTCTTTTTACTTCCGACATACATAATTTGTATTTCTGTATCTACTTTCTGCATGTATATATATATATATATATGTATGTATTTGTGAGCATTCACATACACGATATCGAGTATATGTAACAATGTTGGCTCCTCCTCTCTTTCTCTCTTTCTTTTATGCTCAAATTTTGCTTATTCACTAAGGCGGAGTTACAAGGGTAACATTTTTCAAGGTGGTGTGAGTGCAATTGTGTATTTGAATTGTTATGGGAATGTTTCAATTACAATATTTTGTAACATTCTAATAGGTTGAGCGAGTCCCCCGACCCCATCCCCTCTTTCCACTTTCCTCATTAGCTACATTTTCAATGTACACGTATACGTGAATATATGTTCTGTAATATCACAAGTGTGTAGGTAATACCAATGATTCGCTATACGCTTCCGAAGGTAAATACAGTTGGGGAGCTTAAAAAAGAAATCAAATTGCGAAAAAAAAATTCATTAAAAATGTTCCAATTCACTCTTGATGAATATTATATAGAGCGAAATTAGGAATTACGATATGTGGTGGAGAAGATGAATCACCTATGTATATCATGTCAAGGGAGATATGCTAAAATATCAGATTTGATGAATAAGTTGGGTAAGAACGATCCCAGACCGCGCAGCGAACCGTGATTTATTTTATATTAATGAAGGTCAGATTCGTCAAACTGGGTCAACCCTAATTTGAGGAAATAGTCGATTTATTCAGGATAAGGAATCTGCGAAATTGCCATCTTCTTAAACCACAATCAACGGAATATGTGGTTCAATTCATCAAACCTACATGTTTTAGTTTTGGGATTGAGCCCCTCATTTGGTCTGGAAGCTCATTGATTTTTTCGTATATATGTAAACAAAGAAATAAAAATCAAAGAAATTATTTATTAAAATATTGTGCGGGCGGACCTAAGTGCATATACTGTTTCTCATAATGCTTCCACACTAATTATAACTGTAGCTACACATAGAAGTACGTACTCATGTATGTAATTGTCTATAGATATGTATGTAGGCGCGTATATATATCGACAAGAAACTCAAACTACTGCAAAATGTGGAACAAGAAGTTCTTCAATATGAAATCGCATTCGTTCGTGGTGTAAAACTGAGCAATGCGAAAAATGTTATTTGCAAACCCCACATTCACAGTGTAGTAGGGTGGCGTAGAGAGTTAGCTGTAGGTACTAACAAAAAAAAAAAAAAACAAAAGCAAAGCACCAACAACTTCCCCACTAGAATATGAAAAACAGTTGCAAATAATGCTCAAAATGCATATCTCCGTTGTAGAGTAAACGGGACAGTTGCACAATAGTTTGAAATATATGTACATATGTAGCAACAAAATACAACAACTACTGCGACTGCTATTATGTGCTTTTGGCAACAGTGGATGCAAGAGTGGTGGAATGTCAAGGGTTTACATACATAAAGAAGCTCTGCAAAACACCACTACAATAGTAAATACAAGAACAGTTGGGGACCTGCGCCATTTTGAAATGAGATTAAATGTCAAATTGAGAAAGAGAGAGAGAGACAGAGAGGGAGAGAGAATGCTTAAATAATGAGAGATAAGTAAGAAGAATGAAGAGCTCACCAGCAATAAATAAAATAATTTTGAAATAGTTAAATCTGGGAAACAGATATATTTGAATAGGTTTCCGCTGCTTTTACATATAGGATCATAATACATACACATTAGTTACCAAACCGTTATTTGTCAATTGCCAACTTTATACACCACTTCTAAGAAAAAGTCGAACAATTCACCTTAACTAAATCAGAAAACATGAAGACATTGTCCTGTTTATGTTTTTTATTGCTCATTTGCGAGAAATTACAAGTAGAGTGATCAAAAGTATACTGAAATAGGGTTCTGTTGCCACTGCTGGTATTCCAAGAAAATGAATAACTTTTATGTGTTGGCTATAACAACAAATGATCGATATTGAAATGAATTCAAGTTTATCAATACTATGGCAGATGACATGGGAATGGATTACGAGGAATTCTCCTTTTTTCTGCCAAATCCTACAATCCTTTTCTAATATTTTTCAAAAACTTGCCTTTTTCATTGGTTAGTATCTTTTTTAAGTAATAAATACCTTTTTGGGGTTTCCTCCTCGTTGTGCCTTTTTAACCCTTAGTATTAGTAAAAGTATTATGTGCAGCAGGTCTTAAAGCGAGTGAAACATATTAAGGCGGTAAATTAAAAAAAAAAACAAATTTATTTTATGGCGACCTTCCCAAAATGATATTGACATCCACAGCCCAAAACTCAAAAGCTTTTTTGCGAAATGCGTAATAAAGAAGAAAGTTTACGATGAGGCCACAGTACGCAAAAGAGTTGGTGAAACCCCTATTCTTTTAGTTTTTATTGATGAAACGACCGACAAAGCTGGACGTCATGTTACCAAGGTTATTGTTGGCCCATTGGTTGAAAACGTAAGTGGCTATATTTTGGCTTTAGCAATTTTAGAAATGATAAACGCATCTGTAACTGTATTTGACGAATCCCTACGTGTAATTTTGCTTTTTGTAAAGACGGTATTACATTGGCAACAGTTGTCGCAGTAGAGACGGTTACCAATGTCACTTCGCTTTGCTTTACTCAAACTAAATTTTCTTGAGCATTTTCATGCCTTTTACTATATCAACTAAAATTTTCTCTAAATAATGTTTTAAATACTTAAAATATAAAAACATAAATTTCTATACATCGATAGGTATAAAACTTCTTTCTGAAACTCTTTGTGGGTATACAAAATAATAAAACTCCGGTTTAAGATCAGTGATGAAAAAGTAGGTACAATTGTACCTTTTTCCGATTTTTTCGAACTACAAAGTACATTAGGTACAATTGGCACATTTTAGTTACAATTTACCATTGTCCAGAAGAGGGTCAAAGTCATAAAAAGATTTTTGAAATTTTAGCAAAAACTTTATGAAATGTAAACTTCTTATGACTTTGAAACTATTAATAAACATTATCCGATTTCAAAAAATGTATTTGCATTATGCATGTAATATAAAAAGTAATAACAGAGTTTTGAGCTTTAAAACAAATCTTGGCTGAAAATTTTTGAAAAATCGGATATTATGAAAAAAATTTCGGAACTTTTATGGCCAATGTGGGGCCTTTAGATATTACTAGATTTAAAATTTTTTTTCCCCCCTTGTGTTTATCCAGATGACTAAAAACTTTTCTCCTCTCTTAGTTACCGATTTGTTGTGCCCTAAAATGTTATTTTTTGCAATCAATTTTGTGAGTCACTGTAACCAAATTTAACTAATCAGATATAAAGAAGCCAACAGTTGTTATTTCAATATAAGCAATTTTATTTATTCTATGAATGATATATATTCGTATGTATCGTTTTTATTTTTTGTTTACTTTTGGTTTATTGTTAACTTTTTTTTAAATGAAAATTAAATTTCTTACAAAAACGATGAACCAATGAAGTATGCTATTTTGGGTACATTTCTTCACATTAAGGTACAACTTTTTCGATAAATTAGGTACAATTTGAAATTTGGAAATTTCATCACTGGTTAAGATAGAATCTTTTCTGCTTGAAACTTAAATATACCACAAGACTCCCGACAGTTTCGAGGGACGAAAAACTTCCAGATGACTGTTTAGATGGCACCCTAGTGGTCACCTAGAAGAAAGAAGATGTATCTAATATTCTGTAACTGTACATTAAGGGAACAGAAAAAATAAAAAATGATTGTGGGGCAAATAAATCTTCAACTCATATACGAAAGTGGATTGTAGAGCATGCCCATTTCCGCAAAATACCAGAAGAAATGGACGGTAATCCCCAAAGCAAGTCGTAAGAAAATCAGGAGATAAAAAAAAAAACAATATAGAGATGCTTTATCAAAGACCTATGCTCCAATGAGACATTTAGGAATTAATGGTGACGTAGAACTCATACCAGGGCCACCAGCCCAGGATTGATTGTTGCATTTATTTAACTCCCCTCCCCCGGGAAAATAAATTATAATCCTCTCGTGAAGGATCTCTTTTTAGAATATGAAATATAAAAATTTGCAGTGCGTTCAAAGTTACATTTGCTACTGTACTCCTCCAGCATGCGACTCCCCCCAAGGCCTACGCCTATTCATTCAGAAAGAAGAGATTTATAACAGTGTCAGCCAGGAATATATACATTTGTCGAAATGTGCGCTGGTATTGGTTCGCGCAGCAACCGACATACCAACCAGGAGTGCAGGGACAGAGGTAATTCAATTGGTAGCAGAAACGCTTTTGGTTGGCTGCTGCTGCTGCTGCCGAACGAATGCTATACGAATGCGATCGAAAAATGTCGCGGGCTGTATGAGACGAGAGAAGTTGAAGCAAAAAAGAAAAACAAGAAAAAACAAAAGAGACGATAAACAACAACAGCAACAGCAGCAGCAGCAGCGGCAAAAGAAAATGAAAGAAGTGAAACCACAATGATTCAGCAGCAGCAACCACTCTTCTTCTGCTTTTTCTGTGAGTGAACAATTTTGTATACAGTACCAAATTGGATTTTGAAACTTTTTTAATTGCGTTGCGCGCAGTTATTGTTATGGTTGTTGTTGGTGGTGGTGGTCCTTGCTACGAGCGTAACATTTTCAACTTCAACCCCCATTCGTCCGTCGGCCGTACCTTGGCTTCGTTTGTTTGTTAACTCGCTTGTGTTAGTGTGTCAATTTACTACAATATTCCATTCACTGAAGGGGCTGCTACTCACCACCGGTGGTAATGACGCATTTGAGTCAGTTGCAATCGAGATCTCAATGTGTGTCGACGTCATCAACGGGCGTGAAATATTGTAAAGCGAAGAAGTGAAATTGTGGAGTGCGTTTTTGTATCAATAACGGATTTAATTATTAATAATAGATGAAAGATACTATTACAACAATTACATACAGTTCATTGTAACTTAAATTTTGAATTTTGCAAAGGAAACAAATTAGTCTGTGATTATTTCTATTGTAAACAACAGCAAAAAAGTAATTGCTTTGGTGATAATGTTGTAATATCAATTAGCCGAAAAAGTATCAAAAAAAAAACACGCATTCAGAAAAACTTAGTTAACTATTAAAAGTGTAGCAAACAAGTGTGGGTTCCTGTTCTGATTCCCGCTGTGCGAAAGTATGAGCTTGCCCAACGGTGTGGATATGCAAAATCTCATGTCGCAGCATCCAGTTTTGGGTGCGCTGCCACCCGCATTTTTTTTACGCGCTGCATCCGAACGATATCAGCGGACGCCGAAATGTGCTCGATGCAGAAATCATGGAGTGGTAGGTGATCGATCGCCTTGTATAATTTGATCTTAGCGTTAAATTCTATTCGAACTTGAGGCGACGTGTTCGCCCTTTATTTCTTTATTTAGCGTCGGGCAGTTCCTTACAACTCAAAGACATAATTTACGCTTGACTCCATTATCTGGAATTGATCTTCTTTATTTTCCCTCACAAATTCTTCTAATATATTTTGTTTTGTTAACAAGCTTAGTTGAACGTATGTAGCCATCACAACAACAGTGTATATAGAGACGGGCAAATCAGACGACAATTCCACATCAGTGATCTTAGTGATAGTTCTTAGTCTTTTCAACATCCTATATAAGCTACTAATATTTAAAATCGTAACCCAGAATTGCAGTTTTTGATTCAAAACATCTTCTTCATTGAATATAGATGTTGAAAGAACCTACCACTACCGTTCGACATACTTATTTGTTGTTGTGTTTTCTCATTGTAACTAGCCTACATAACAGTTCGTTATTGAAAGTCTAGTACATGAGAGATAGTGTGTGTTTTAGAGAAATGATTCTAGGTGTAATTTTTCCGAGTTAGGCCCCATTTAATCAATTTTTAGTTGACTGAGAAATTAAATCTAAGTGCTTATTTTCAAAGTCTTGACTACTGTTCCATGTCTAGCTTTATGTTAAGTAATGCATAACAGGCTTAGTTGAACGTATGCAGTCAATACTTTGAAAAATTACACCTAGATAGTCTCAGTGGAATCGAACGCGAATGATGCAATCAAAACAAATTTTCGTGAAAACCAATTTTAACGCTTTGGGGACACCCCCTTTCTCCCCATCCTTACCAACTTTAGCATATTGCTCCCAAGTAGAATTAGTTTTAACCCAATTCCTGCTATTAATCCAACGCTTCTTTAATTTAGTACTTTATGATTTTACTCGATCGCATTTTTCCATTTTCACATTTTTCAATTTAAATTTCGTACTAATGCTACAATTTACAAATCGTGATTTAATATAAACATAAATTTATTTACATTACCTACCGTATTGGGCAACGACTTTAAATCCTTTATTTACTGCTTCCCTTTCAGGTTAGCGCACTCAAGGGCCACAAACGTTATTGTCGGTGGCGTGATTGTGTGTGCGCAAAATGCACTTTGATTGCGGAACGACAGCGTGTGATGGCAGCACAGGTATGTATTTTGAGTTACTCTTAATCTAATCAAAGTGAATCCTATATCCTTTTGCTTCAAGTATAAATTTGAATTATTCCCATTTCAGGTGGCACTGCGTCGTCAACAGGCGCAAGAAGAGAATGAGGCACGCGAATTAGGGTTGCTATACACCAGTGTTCCAACAGGTCAGCAGAATGGAGTTGCCGAGAATGTGGGTCCATCTCCTCAACAACAAAGTCCTTCCGCTCAACCAGCGAATGGTGTATTTCACGCCGGAATACCGTCACCACCAAGTGATGGCTTAGATTCAAATACACAACGCATGCAATTCAATGGCAACGATTCGGATTCGGATGTACGAATGCGTTCTGAGCGATTGCCTATGGGTTATTCGCCGGATCCCACAGGAGTCGAAAGTCCCGGTGAGTGAGTCGTGTTCACGTGTAACGTGAAAAGTAACAAAAATACTAGTGTTTGTTGGTATGTGAAAAACAAAAGAACGCTACGTTAATATCACATCAAATTTATGGTTTACTGCGTCAACTCACTTGTTGTATTTGCTTGCTTCGTTTGACACTGTACACTTAACGCCTTACCTCACAGCCTTACAGTGCTTACAAAATTTATTTCTTTCCAGCTGCTTGCGCTACTTCTTAAGTGTTGCATAAACACATGCACATATTTCTCACATGCCAAACGTCTATAAAAGATTGTTGAAAGTGCAGCGAATCGTTAAGTAGCATTTGACTTTGCAACAAAAGCTTTACCACACGTATTGTTGTTTCAGGTCTAGAAACCTCTACCATTTATACAAATGGAAATTAAATATTTCCCCTACAGTAATTTTTGTTAGAATTTGTTAAGAATTTCAAAAAGTGATGTATGTGGGTAAACACTCACTTGTGGTAACAATTTGTGCAACTTGATGGCAGCCTAAAAATTCAATAATTTTGTTATTAATTAGATATTAATTTTTGTGATCAATTGTGTTCAAGAGATATTATTGCACAGGCTCAATCAGAAGCCCAGGACATGATGGAGACTCTCCCATTTTCTCTGCTATTGTTCAGCTCTTGTCACGACCAGAATGAACACATTCTTTAATCTCAAGGATTGGCTCTAGACAAACAACATTCATTGACAGAGTGAGTAGTCACGATAGCCTGCCTGCTTGCCTCTTTTTTATGTCGTCGCGCAAGACGTTGGAAGAAAACTAAAAATACCGAATACACTACCATATAAAATTTTATATTTAAAATGCATTTTTTTAAATCTTTTGTTCTATTACTTTGATATAAATTTTTTGTTTTGTTTCTTATTATGTTTCAAAATATGCCCTACAATTGTAATATAACTACAACAAAACATCTTATCTCCTTCGAGTAACTTGAAGACAATATGAGGGTGTATGCAATCAAGAACATTACCCTCTTGACATTCAACTTTTAATTTCCGAAGTACTTGCGAAAATTCTTCGTAGCATTTTCACTATGAATTTGTTATTTTAACACTCTACTGCATGATTTTTAATTTGGAAATGAATATGTAACTAATTTAAAATGAAAACTGACTTTAACTACTGTCCAGATGAAATTTTTTCGATTCCCAATGAAATATTAGTTCTTATTTTATTTTCCGCTCGATGGTTTCTAAAAAAATTAACAAGAAGTAGCGGTATTCTAAATCTAGTTGTAAATTTTTAAATCTTTCAATCTTGACTACTGTTCCATGTTTTAGTTTCATTTGAAGTAATGTATAATAGGCTTAGTGAACGTATATATCGCTGATTTACTAAAGGACTGTCATAAGTCAAAAAACACGATTTTTGAGTTAACGATGCAGAATTATTCATTATGTCAGGCTTCATATTGTGTAAAAATTTCATATTAATATCTTGTATACTCTGCGCGTGAAAATTATAAAATTTCATCGTTTTTCTGCAAAGTGGGAGTCAATTGAAAACTTTAAACGAGTTTTCTGCAAAATCGCGTTTTTTGAGTTGTGACAGTCTTTTAGTAAATGAGCGATATGTAGTCATCACAAACAACAGTGTATATAGAGACGGGCAAATCAGACGGCCGTTTCGGAATCCGCCACGATTCCTCATCAGTGATCTTAGTGACAGTTCTTCTTAATCTAAATTTTAGTATTTATGATATTTTTTCGGTTTAAAAGCTAAGAAAAATTAAATGCACACGTAAGCTGAAGAATTTGTTCAAACTTCGCATCGTTCCATTTTTGGATTGCCTTTTACCTTTCCTTTTTTTTTTGACACTCTGCGTGGTCGATTATTCAATAATATATGAAAGAAAATAAAAATTTTGTGCTAAATATTTTCCAAAAAAGATTTTTAACAAATTAAATTTACAACGCAGAGAGAATCCTGCCCCATTTTCGTTTACATTTAATTTGAATTGTTGCCGCATCAGAAATGTTCTTGTATTTAGCCCACAAATTTTTAAATTTATTACAATAAAATTAAGTGTCAATATCGGATTTTCTTGCCAGCTCATTTGGGCAAATACGTAAATACAATACAAAATATACAATGGGTTCTCACTGTTGTGCATTTAGTATCTATAGTATTTGAAAATAAAATTGTACGTGTTTTGTTTTTGTAAATCATGTATCAAACTTGCTACCTACAAATACTAAATTTATTAAAAATGCAGAATACTATACCAAAGACTCAGGATCGTGAATACCGCTAGTATTTTAAATACACTGAAAAGCAAATAGAATTTAAATGGTTCCTATGAAATTCTTTACTTAGATATGTCGATAAAAATTATGATATGACATTTCTGAGTCCTGAATTAGGGCAATTGCTCAGATTGTCGCTTGCATCACACACCAAAACATCCATTCGTATTCACTGATTTGCAAATAGCTCACCAAAGTATTCTTTTGCCTTTTTTAAGGGCGAACTCCAGAGTCAGAGCATTTTCGTTCATTTTCTTTGTGAATCAACGGACACTCAAAGGTTAAAACGAAAATAAGCATATCGATGTAAACCTTGGTAACGGAAATTCAATCGATCTATTTCAATAATCTACCAAAACAATATGGGTACTTCACTAATGAAATTTAACACAATATCAATATTCTACTTGTACATACCAACAGCGGCAACAACAGCCAAAAATTGTGTGTTGTAAAAGGACGAAGGGAGAGAATGCATATTAACAAATAAATACATAGGCAAACAAATAAGAACACACCTTGCTGCAGATGAACTCCGGGTCTCTTTAATTAAATTTCTCACAAAAGTGCTTCACAAAACAAAAAATTAAATTAAATAAAAAAAGATATCAAATAACTTTTTTATTTACCTAGTTTCCAAGGTACCTGCTTACTAATGTTGCCAACATTGAAAGAAAGCGAATCGCAACGAAATGTTTACATTTCCCGTGATTGGATTCGATTCATAATTCGATACTTTCATTGTGGTTGTTGACTATTTTTCTTTGTTTGTTTGGATAGTAACTAAAAGGAGTTCCACCGTAGATATGAGAACTCATCGTTCATTTAAAATACATTGCAGCAGTGCAACAACCACAACATAATATGCTAGTGATTGAGAGTCGACAAAGCGCTTGATGTTTAGAACAAGGATTGGCACGCAAGTAATTTTATAGATTTGGCATCTTGTGATTTACACTGATCGCTCCAAAACTATTTCGTTGCAGCTGAGGCTTATAAGAAAGTTTCAGTAGACCACAGTACCACATACAGTCAAAACCATAGTAAATTGTACGTTTATATTGGTAGCAAATACAAGATACATTCACCTGCATTAGAGTACAGATATATATACCATATTATTATTTGAGGAGGAAACCTGATAGAAATGAGATTTCAAAAGCATAAACACAGGAGCGGCGGCAAATGCGCTTTTCGTTCTGAATGAATTTTTTCGCTCTTTAGAGTTTGTTTGGCGAATATAAAATAATCATAACTGCGTTTCCAATATGAAAAAAGAATTTCACTTATTGCCAAAAAAATGTTGAAATGTGACAAAAATTAGCAGAAATTTGCGCCTCAACCGCAACACTTCCATTTCCACCGCCTTTGGAACGATTTGACAGTTGGTTGTTAGCAGTAGTAAAGTCCATACCCAGTTGCACAAATAGTGAGTACTCCTCAAATGATTAATGATTTCTTTAATCCAAAAGGGGGAATAAACGAGCAACTCCAATACAGTAATAACATTTTTGAATTTCACTAACACAATTTCATAACTTTATATGGTAATAGACCAAACTTTATTGGAAATAATGATAAACAAAGACTGCCTGATTGCGTAGTTCAAATTTGTATATCTTACTCTCTCTTGCCTAGTTAACTCTTTAGTTAGGCAGGGTAAAAACTGTCCCAACTTTTGCACATTTTTTTACGCATAGTGTGATATATTTTAACCCACCTGGTAACGTTGAAATTACTTATAGTAACACCGTTTAATGTTTTATATAAAGTTTCTCATTCAGTTGGCAATGATATAAACCAAAAAAATTCTGTGCAACTGGTGTTTCTATTTTCTATAAAATCGTTTCTATGAGATGTAAGTGAGCTCATGCTCGTAATCGTGTCCTCTTTTATTACTCCTTTTGGAGGCTAAAAGAAGTACGCCATACCCTGGGACATGCAATGTTAAAAAGGAGTACAAAATGCAAGAGCTCTGGAGAAATAGGGAGTAATCGATAGCTCGCTTTCGAGCGCTCAGTTATCACTCTTACGATCATCCAAAGTTCAACTGGGTAAATATACACATCTACTAACACAAACAAATAATTTTGATACAAACTGTTTCTCTTTGATTGATTGAAATCAAAGTTCATTGGAAAGTAGGTTACTGGCAATATATGTAGAAATATTACATACTATATGGTCGAACACAATAAAGCGTGCTGTTGATTCGGTTGTCTAGACTCTAGCCTGTTAAGTTTTACTTTTGACCCATAACTTTGTAAAACCAATCTATAAATGTAAAAATTGTGTAACTTCTGAACTAAAAAACTAGTTTACAACAACGGAAATTTTATTCAAATAACAGATTTGTTTCATCCATTTGACAGTGACACTATTATTAAATTAGTTTTATTTGAGGATAAAACCGGGACTCAAAAATTAAAACAATTCATTAGGAAATGTTTCAGTCCGCTAGTGCATATCTGTGATAAAAAGCAGTAACAGCTTAAGTGTATTTTCTGGTTGGGCGAGCTTGTCAGCTTTGAATGGAAATATTATAGAAACTATACCAGTTTTTTAGAAGACTCTATATTTAGGTTAAAAGCAATTCTTGAAATTATATATAACTTCAAAAATTATTTAACAATTCGTACCAGTTTGCCATTTATAGTCAACAATATATTAACAAATATTTTCATTCTTAACTCGACTTAGGCTATTATTGTTTTTATCCATGGATATTCAGATGTATATATACCTCATAAATATTTGACTGGGAGACTACTTTTACCTCCTCGCGAAGGAGGTAAGATTTCTTTCATGTTTGCTAGCGGGACGAAATTACCCTGAAAATATAACCTTGAAATTATAAGTGCATATAAATGAAGTATGTATGAATTACAACAATTCAGGAGAATATCGGTAATATTTTGTATATTACCGGTCCGAGGGAGTTAAATATGCTTAAAAGTATGCAGCAAATGTTGTTGTTAAAGCGTAGCTTATCGTCTGCATTGCAATTCTACAAGTTAATTCTACCAGAGCAAGTTCGAGATTGATTACGTTGGTTTGCGAATGATGGTGATGACTAGGGCAAGGAATTTCATGCACTAAAAAATCGAAAATATGCACATATAATATGCACTTAAAGTTTAAAACTATGCAACTTAAACTGCAAAAAATGCACTAAAAACATGTAAAATATGCAATTAAAAACAAAAATCATCAATCTTAATTTATTGTTTTATTGGCGTATACAATACAATTTTTTTTAAATGCAAAACTTTCCCGATCGAGTCTTAAAAAATGTTTGTATAAAGAAAATAATCGCTCTACATCAACAGACGGACGATAGGAGCACAAAATTCATTTATAGAATAGTTGCTTCTGGAACAATTTTCTTCATCAATTTCGAAATTTACAAATCTGTGGCCTCATCTATGGAAACCCATAAGAAGTGGTTTTTAGGACGAACTTAATTTCTTTTAATAAACGAATATATATTTGGCCGATATAAGTTTTGCGCAGTGACGTTTCAAGAGGAATGATTTCATTAATATATCTTAATTGTTGATTGTAAGATACAATGGATTATCTGCTGAAGTAAAAGTTTGGCATAAATCCAAACTAAATATTTTAAGCTCTGCCGCTGCAGAGGTAGTAATCAAAGAGTATATTGTTGTTTTCCGGACGCGTTCATTCAATTCTTTATGTCATTTCAAATGCTTGTCAACTTGAAATTTTTTTCGCAGCTCACTAGGTTGGTTAGGTTGGAGTGGCTGTCGAGAGACACACTTAGTCCTGAACGGCCCACTGTGATACCACATAGTTGGACCTACAGTTTAACGCCGATTCCGAATGGCGGTGTGGCAAATTTTTATCGGCTTGGTGGTTTTGCCATTACCAACCAATGTGTGTACTTGTACACTATCTTATAATTCTCATACACTTCATATTGATAGTGAATATAAGAAAGTTATGAAAATTAACCACGAGACGAAGGCGGGAATCGAACCCGAACCTCCCAGATGAAAGTCTAGTGCACTATCTAATAGGCTATCGAGGTCGTCTCGCAGCTCACTAAACAGTTATCAAAATTATTTAAAATATGTAAATAAAAAAAATTAAAACATGCATTTATAGTAAAATGTGCAAAAATATGCACAGTTACCCAAAAATATGCATATATTGTAAAATATGCACTAACGATTGAATGCCATTTTAAAGGAAATCTAATGATTTGTAAAGATTACTTGACCATTTCAATTTTGAGATGCCCAGTAAAAACATGCATTTGCATTTGGAATTCGTTGCCCTAGTGATGACGAACCAACGCACTAACCAAATCAGCTTTCGGCGTTAAAAGTCTAAAATAAAAAAAAAAAACGGTATCGCGTTTTGATCGTTCTGAGAATAGTTTTATTGGCTAATCTAAATCTAATTTCTACCTTTTTCTGGTCTCTCTAAACAAATCAGGTCTGAATGCATTATTTTATATTAAACTTTATATAAACCATTGACTTAAGTTTAGTATAGTATAAAAGGTAAACTGTTAAAATTTGTATTTGTATTGTAAGCAAATCAATAAATAAATTCAGAGGATTTCAAGTGGTAGTATTTGTGATTCCGAACAACGCTTGGACGCCGTAATTTGAATTCACATTAGTAACTTTTGAGTCATTCCATATGAAATCATCTGAAAAATACAATTTTCATTGCTGCTCAATTTTAGATCTTTCTGCTCTATTTTAGATCTTACTTAAATCCGACGTCATAAATTTTTCTTAAGCTCAACTTCGCGACAGCGCGATTAAAGATTTAAGACCGCGAAAAAATATATTGGTGAATGGAATTAGAGCTAATGAAATCAGGCCACTCAAAATTCATTTGGTTAAATGAAATCGTGGCTTTAACTCATATGGCCAAATGAATTTTGATAGCTGTACAAAATGAAACGCTTAATTCCATCCAGCATGTTTTCATTACTTTTCCAGCACTGACACTACGTCACTCTCATTATAAAGTATATCGCTACCTCTATTCTTCAACCACGTATATCCAAAAGTACCATTTCTCAGAAAACGGAAAAAACTAAAGTTTTGAAAACGCCTGTTAAAAGCTTCTAGATTTCAAAAAACAGCATTAGGGGGTCATGGAACCGAATGTCGAGAGCAATGTGTAACCAATGTTGCACATTCCTCAAAAATTGCATCCTTCTTCTTTGTTTTAAGTCTATATACGAATATAACATGTACCGAAATAAGTAGCTACCATCACTTGGTCCAAACATCCCTGATCAAACTGTCAAATAGTTGATTTACGCGCCACATATTACGTTTATCGAAATATGTGATCCTGAAAACAACGATGTAAACTTACAGGTTTATACGGTTTACGAGTTTACACGTTTAAGTTTTACTCAAACAGTTGATTTTTACTTTTGTTTTTATAAAAGCAACTCTGTGTCACGTAAAATGTCCTTGGAAAATAGAAACGAACTTCAAAAAATTGAAGTTACCGAAAATTTTTCACTTTTGAGTTGTGCCCTTTTTGTAGTTAATGTGCGACATAGTGCATTCATGGGAAATGCCCCGTAAAATTCCGAGATTCCGAACTTTACCCTTATTATAACTTTTGCAAATACAATGGCCTTTGGTTGAAACTTAGAAAATGTGTCTTGCACTCATAAAAGGGTAAATCCAGAAATGGATAAGAACAACATCTAGTATTACGACTTGGTCACAAAGAGCATGCCATTATATAACAGATACATTTATTACCCATACAATTTAGTATTTAAGCAGCTTAGAACTGAGTTGGTTTTGAATTTAGTTTTTACTGTTATCAAATTTCGTTTTCAAATTATTTTTAATTTACACATTTAAAAACTGATTTTTCAGGATCCAAACGTGCCCGGCTCTCCAATGAAACCGACCAAGATACCGGTTCTGAATCTTCGCCTAGCAGTCCAGGATTGAAAGGTAGAAATTTCAATTTAAGTGGTAATCTTTCACCAGCACGTACTGGACCACCCAGTTCCCCTGAATCAGATCTAGACGTTGACTCTGCTCCAGATGAGGCCACTCCTGAAAATCTGAGCCTGAAAAAGGAAGATTCCACTTCGCCACCGAATACACCTGCCGACAGTCTTCATTTACTTCGTACATTCAATAATGGTAACGCTCAAGGCTTCATACCCTACCATCACACACAATTTCTTGCAGCTGCCATGCCTGGACATCCACTTACGCAACAGCATTCCCCTCACCATCACCAGCACCAGCATCAACAGCAACCGCTTACAGCAACGCAACAGCAACAACAACAACGGTCACCAGTAGACGTGCTTACGAGAGTATTTCCTAACCGACGGCGTAGCGATGTTGAGCAACTGCTGCAGCGATACCGCGGCGATGTTCTCGCATCCATGGAGGCAATGCTTTCAGGCGAGGATATGTCACAGCAAAACGTAACCGCCTCACCACCGTTTCCTTTGAAATCAGCCTTTTCACCTTTGGTTCCACCAGCGATTTTCGGCTCTCCAACACATCGGTACCCACCCTTTATGCAGGCGCATGCGAAACGTTTTCTAACCGCACCCTATGCTGGCACCGGATATTTACCTGGCGTCAATGCACCAGACATTGATCAAGCCGAATCGAATGGAGGCACATCAGTGGATCGCAGTAGCAATGCTGGCGATTCGCAAGATTGAAATAATTGCATTGCCGAAAATGGCGGCATGTTCAGACCATACGAGTAGTGATGGATTATTTGATTATGCAAATGTATATGTAATTTAACCCTACACAAACTCGCAAGTATAAACCAATTTTTTGAATTTTCGCATTCTTCTAGTTGCCAAATCCCAGTTACAATTAGGCTACACATATTTAGGGAACTATAACAAATGTTGAATTGTGGATGTACAACAAGGAACACTTAATAAATAATAACAGTACATAATTTGTATACGACGATGGGGAAACTTTTCCATGACTTTTGTTATTGTGTTGTATTGTAACTAATATAATTTAACTAACAGGTATAAAAATAATACATACATACATACAAATCGTATATATAGAAAAATATATTTAATTGCAGAACTTATTGTTAAGTAAGTGAAAATATTATTGTAAATCTTCGAATACTGTGTTAATATATAATAAAAACATTAAGACATAAAACAAAAGATATTTATTTTGAAAAAGTTTCCTTTCGGATGAATTGACTGAGGAAATGATTTTGGGATCGATTCTTCCAAGGTCATTTGACTTTAAAATGAAGCATTAAAAACGAGCATGCAATAGGAGACCGCTCCTGCGCTTGCTCATCAATAGAAACTTGCTGGTATGGACGACTTCAGAAGAAATGGATATTAAGTTTTAAGTAAGGTTTGTACGGCATAACTATGCTTTAATTCAGAGCTGAGTGAATCGACCCTAAGAAATTAACCCTTCATATTGCCCGGAAAATCGCCTATTAGTTAATTCAATATTTTTTAAAACTCGTTTTTAAAGCAATGCCTTAGGACTTGACTAGTTCTTTTGTAATGTGACAGAAGCGTAACTCACACATTTACATTTTGTTTAACAACACTAAGTTTACTGATTTTTGTAACTTTTACAAGTGTCCATTTTCAGCTTATTAGAGAAAGGTGAAAACCCAGTATTTTCAGAAGAAAATGCTATTTTCCCCGAGGAATAAATGTTTTTATAATTGCAAAGAATTCGTAATGTAATAAAAAGTATGTAATGCTAGAGATTCTGATTGTATATTGAAGAAGAAGAAAAAAAAAAAAAATTAAATGTCCGGAAATATTTTTGGAACAGAAGACGAAATATTGCTTATTGGCTTTTTGCCAGCTAAATCCCAAATAATAGTATGTACGAAACTGAGAGTTCCGACGGGGAATTAGTTATGACCATTTTAATTTTTTTTTAATATGGGTAAAAAATCTGGCTTAAGAAAACAAGACGTAATGGAAAAAATAGTAAGTACCGTTCTATTTACAATATATAAAATTCGTTTTCTGATGAAAAACTCAAAATGTATGAGACCGTCGGTTAAGAATCAAATTTTTAAAGGGAAATGTCTGGATATAAAATCATATATCAAATTCCTTGCATTTAGCTATTTGCTTTACTGCGACTAAGGTAACCAATACCTTTTCTCAAATTGGAGATACAATTGGTAACTGAGTATGGAAATATTTTTAGCTTTTTTCGGAATCACAAATATTGCATCTAAGTATTTTTTGAAGTGAAACTTCTTTAGCGAGGGTAAATCGAAAATTTTGCAACGGAAATCGCGTTGTTGTTGCACTCATACGGAACTAATAAGAAACGAAATTATGCTCCTAGTGAGAGAGCCGACGTCTTTGCTTTTTTTTGCATATAACTGAACTTTCCTCTCATGTGTTATATACGTGCGCTACGTCATTTCGTGCGCTGCAAAAAGTATTGAAAAAGTAATATCGGAAATAGTTCGTTCACCCATTGACGCCCGAATTATAATCGGGCTTGAAAGAAACCTTTTGTTGTGAAATTATGGTTACTTAGGTCTTCCACAATCATGACACTGAATTTCTTGCTTCAACATTGATTTGTTTGTCCTTTATTAAAGGTTAAAAAACCATAGCTATAAAGCTGTAGACAACCACTGGATAACTCCATTTCTCCAATTTTTTTATTTTCATATTCTCTTATCTTTTATAAACATATCTGATAAAAAAAATTTCCGATTAGTAATAATTTAATGCATTATTTTCAAAAAAAATAGTGCAAAAGGATTTACTAAAAATGTTTGCACTTAGGTTTTTTGTTGGACTTCAAAGACAAAACATTAAAAAAAAATTACTTAAGCAATAAATTTCAAATATTCGGCAATTAGCAAACGTGAAGAATACCTAACGGAACCGAATACAAATAGCGTTAAAAGTAATATTTTTCAAACATTTTATTTATGCCACATAAAAGTGAATGTTGCATATACGTATCATTTATTATGAAAGAGTTAAGGATGTAGTCTGGTGTTCCGGCCTAATTTTTAAGGTGTTTTTCAGAAATTTTTTATTATAGCAAAATAAAATACAATCGTTCCAATTTTTTATATGTTATTATTGACATCTTTAACTGTACAACAAAAATTTTTTGGAGTTTCTTATACGATATTTTTTAGTGTTTTTTACGCCCAAAGTGGGCACCTAAAAAAAAAAGTGTGTCGCCGTCCCGAGTGATTACGGACCTGAAGTCATCTGAAACAAAAAATTCAAATGGAATACTGTTTTGTATGCTTGTCATTCTGGCAGGTAGTAGATTTAAGCAGTTTTATTAAAAAATAACAAAATGGCAGACTTCTAAAAAGAAAAGATTTCAAAAATCGCCCTTTTTTTGTTGAAAATCGGGATAAAAAATAAGAAATAATGATTAAAAATAAACAATTATACTACCAGCCATTGGTGTGTAGAATAACCTGTTAAAATTTCAGCCCAATCGGCTTTATAGAATTTCTTGAAGCCCCTGGGCCGATCAAAAAAAACGTTGTTTCTAGAAAAACGCTTTCAAAGTTTACCTACAGACGCTCTCGTCTATGCGCTATAGCTTCGTTAATATTTTAAGTTTTGGTCTGAAATTATGATTTTTTCAAACTCGAACACCAGACTACATCCTTAAATATGGAAGATAACGCTTCAACTGAAGTAAATTAACCACTCGTGTCGTTGATAGAAGCTGGAAACACCGAATAAGAGTTAACTTTCAATACATGTTTTCTAATAATTTTCACCTTTACCGTGAGTGCCTGCACACACAGTTTGTTTTTAATTGAAATTGGATGTACTGGGCGTTTAAGAGTTAAGGTGTCTAAGTCCCATATAAAAAAAAGGTGGGGGCAGCAACAATATCTTACCGTACCTTAGGTTTTAAAGGAAAATCCTCTTGCCCAGTAATAGGGTCCAAAAATTCAAATTTTTGATATAACAGTTTCAGTTCATTTTCTAAACCAAAGACGATTTTGGAAAGGTCTTCATTTAAGCTTTAAACCACTATTTTAAAATTTTTACGCAGCTTTTAACAGAAGAGAACGTAATGTTTAACGCGGAGTACTATGCCAGAGCATGTATGAATGCTTTTTTATTGCTTAAAGAAGAACAAATAAAGCAAAAGCCACTGGGTCGGTATTTTCCAATCAGTTCACTGTAAGCCAAAAATAATTTGAAGCGGGTCCGTTGTACATATGTAAGTACTGTACATTATACATGGGAGATAAGGATAATAAAAATCACAACATATTTTCTAAATTTAAGAACCGTGTAAATCAAGCACCATATAAATCAAGGGATAAGTGTACTGGATTCACCAGCACAGGCTCATTCTACCAATTTCCAGACGCCTCTCCAAAAACTCACAAAATATTTTAACTTTTGAAAATTTAAATCATGGCCATAATTCACACGTTCATATTATTTATTTATCTTGATGGGAGCCACACTCCAATAATAGTGACATTGAAATATTAATAACAATAATAATAATAGTAAGGGAATTGCCAAATGTAAAATTATAATCAAAATTCGAAGTGTGAATTTCATTTTCACTTTTATAGTTTCACATTTATTCTGCTCTAATATCTCATCCCTTCGCCCATCCTACACAGTTCTGTGGTATACATATATGTATGTATGTATGTGTTCCAAATGACCAGCATATACTCGGAAAATTTGGCAAATTTACAATAGTAAACACAATAGTATCTATTACACACATGCACATAAATCAGCAAATTTCAGTAACTATTCACCCGTTTAAGGACGCTACATGTCCGGCACAAAATATCATTTATGATTTCCATATACGTATGCAAGTTTCTGTACCTTCCGATACACAAAACAAAAGTCGGTGAAGTAAGTTCAAAACAAACAAAAAACAAATGAAATTATTGAATATTTACTCATCCAATAATTCAATTTGTATGTTTAGATGTGAACATACGGCAGTGTTTGTGTGTGTGTGTCTCTTTGCAGCCTTTAAAATCAACATCAATAATTCGTTGTTGGTTGAAATTGTGATGGGCGAGGTCGAGGCAAGCAGGGGTACGAGACGTTCAGTAGTACAATACATTAGTATTGCATTGTTCGGATAACAAACCCAAACAATACAGAATACATACATACATACATACATACATACATATCATATCTGTGAAGCTATTGTCTGGAGCATATGAGTGTTTGTGTGACTATGAATTTGTGGGTTTGCTAATAGCATAAGCACAACTAACTGCTCGTCTAACTGGTCAATACCGTGGCCAACAACTCACGACGACACGAGAAACAACAAAAGCAATATCTTTTCGGAAAACAATAAGAATATGGAGAATACAAAATGCATACAATGTCATTTATTGCTTTGGGGTAAAAGTCAATGGTGAATGAAGGGAAGACGGCAAGCTGCCTCTACCCTGCCACTGCCATATTAATATATAACACAATGTCACGGTGGGTTGAAAAACTTATGGGGGAGGAATTTTATAAAAGTCAATTGATTATTAGAAATACTTATTTGAGCAATTGCATAAGTATTTATTGGAAAGGAATTTATTTTAAAGGATAGGAAAATATCGTGGGAAGATAATCATCATAATCATTGATCTGCCTAGTGAACCGGGAGCACGATGTGGTCGCGAACGCACTCATATCTACGGTCAGCTCCGATGTGAAGTGTAAAATGATATCAATATTTTTGTTGGAAAAGAGACTGATATTTTAGAAGAACTTCTTCAATTTCTAATTTTGGTGATGGCTAACAGTCTTCCCGTCAAATACTCAGTTGTACTACATGCTCCTGTATTCTCATTATATTTGCACCAACAAAAACCCACAAATGATTAACGCAGTATCACCTAAAGACATAATCCTTGAACAATTAAGTGCGCACTTCATTTAAGACATTAATAGAAACAATAATCATCATCGTCATCAGCATCAATACCAGCAGCAACAACGATGCTGCCGCTAACAACAATAACATAATAGCAACAAGTCATCTTGATGAAAACATCTTGATGGTATTTAATTTTTAATTTCACCCCAGCGGTTAAAAATTTGCACTTTTCTTATGGTTGCGATGCCATTTAGCAGATATATTGCCAGGGATAGAAAAACAACCCAAGGCTGTCGCTCTGTGGTTATTGTTGTTGTTGTTTTAACATACCCGCCTGCTTGCTAGCCTGTTTCACTGAGCTAACTGGAAAAAGGGTAAATATTTATGTTTGTATCTCTTAATGTCACTGTTTTGTTGCTTTAGTACAGCTTTCTATAATGTATATGTATATACAGTGGCGGATCTAAAAATCTTCAATAGGAAGCTAAGGTTTGAAAAATTTCTTGCTAAATTTTTTGAT
Source organism: Toxonevra muliebris (assembly GCA_963691655.1). NCBI lineage: Eukaryota > Metazoa > Arthropoda > Insecta > Diptera > Pallopteridae > Toxonevra > Toxonevra muliebris. The sequence continues at coordinate 476,138 of OY829327.1, read as the reverse complement.
ATCATTCTTTAACTAAACTTATCCAGGGTACCCTACACTCTTTGAAAAAATGAAATGCAAATGTAACATACCTAATAACAATAACACAATAACAAATTAACCATGGACCATGGACTAAACGGGGAACCCGAATCCAAATAATCTATACATTTATTAATGTAACTATAATTTTATTCCTGAAGATCCAGAAATACTACACTATCATATTATATATCAATTGAAAGAACTTGACGAGTAGGTTAGCCAACAATTATCAGATTTAAAATCGGTTTAGCCAATTCCAAAATATTACCGTCGGAAGTTCTTTAAAATTCACTCATTGAACAAAGCATTGCATTCATAGTTGTAAAAATCGTTGCTTAAGCGGTCGTAAGTAACGAATGAGAGAGAGAAGACATTAGTAACGGCATTTCTCAAAATTATCTAACGAATTATCTGCATACACAAATAACAAAACAAACACCTACGAGTAGTTTGGCTCTCTTTTGATATTTGTTTTCTCATAAAGAGATTTTTTGAACAAAAAAAAAATAGCCCCAGTTACTCGGGCCTTACCGACTTACGAAAATTCACGTATTTTTGCAGCCACAACGCGCAGATTTTCCCCGGTATAACACACCAAGTGAAAGGAATGTACGGTATATATTGCAGAGAGTCGATCGAGTCGACCGGGTCAGTATAAGATGTCCAGCATGGTCTGAAGAAAATGTTGCTTCCGACAGTGAAAGTGTCACGGAATCGGTTATGGTGAACCGAATATCTATTACAGACTTTTTCTTATTTTTTCTTAACTGTTTTCTAAGTCCTTGAAACTGAAAAAAAATAAAAACCTTAATTTAATTTCCCACAATTTTCAAAAGAAGAGTTACTTATATTCGTTATATCACGGGAGGGTTGTTGATTCTTTCGCGTAACAGGTCCTTATTGCCTTCTCATGAACTTTCTAATTCCTATACACAGACAGGAGAAAACCATATTTAACAAAAATCAAATGAACTTTCTGGTTCTCCATTGTTCCAAAATTTGGAAATTTATTTGTGATTGTCAGCTGTTTTATGCTACTTTACACAGGGACATCTTTTTAATAAGTTTATCTCATAGTTCATTTAAATTCTTCTCCTTTATTTCATGGGTTCACACTGTACATTTTGTCAAAAATTACCGGAAAATTATCATTTAAAAAATTCTTGTCGCTAAGTTGGCACCACTTACCTTTATCCTGACGTGAAGTTTGAGCGCGATCTGTCATTTAAGTAGTTTGTTTACAGTGCCGATTTCGTCTGTTCATCTTAAATGTGTTTTGCGATTTTTATTATTATTATTAAAATATTAACTTAAATTTAAAATTACAGCTAATATATGTATACAGCTATGGCAACTGGGGCCTTAAGCTTAACTAAGTATCCATTAGATAAATTTAAATTGATAGCGTTAATTATGTATAGGTGTATTTGTATAATTATTGATTTTTTTTTTTTTTTTTTAAGTGTTATATGTTAAATTTGGGGATATTGGTCTGTCATTTTTAAGAACTTAGTTATTTTCTCTATGTTGTTGTTGTACGGGAATTGGAGTAATGAAAGAGGGTCTGTGTTTTGAAAAACTTGAGCTCTAGCATTTTGGAATCTTGGGCAATTGGAGAGGAGATGGATGATGTTGATGGGGATAGAGAATGAATAAAAATACCGAACGAAAAAGTGTGTCGCAAATTTTGTAATGGAAATGGAATTTCGTGTACTGAACCACTGAAAATGTTACAGAAGACTTACAGTGAATCGACTTTATCAAAAGCACGTGCATATGATTGGTCAGTACGTTCAAAAGCGGTCAAAATATGATAGAAGATTTGCCTCGCTATGGTCGGCCATCAACTGAAGTTCACATCAACAAAGTAAAGGAAATGGTGTTGGAAAATTGTGATTAGTTCCGAGAGTCGAATTTTACGACTATAACTATGTGCCCAAGATTTCAAAATGTTATAAGCAGGGAGCGGATTCTGAGGAATTCTCTTTTTTCTCTATGAAATCCTAAATGATGGCTGATAAAAAAATACGCGTTTCAAACCCCCCTGATTCCAAATATATAAATTTTGTTTTACCTTTTTTGCTATATTTAAAAAATTTTGCCTTTTTCACTGTTTTAGTGCCTTTTTCGAGTTTTAGGTGACTTTTTGCTAGTGTTTGAGATTTTCATCGGTAAGGGGGGAGGGATTTTTAATCCCAAAGCCCCGTAGGATCCGCTGATGAGTATGCACATAAATAAATTGTAGTGCAGGACAAAGTTTTAGATTCCAGCTATCCTGTAACTGTTTCCGGTGTTATTTTTTTCTGTGGATTCCCCTCCCCCTTTTCTGGTTACACCACTGATGTACATACATAGTACATATGTTTATATTATTATTGGATGCTCACATAATAACTAAACGAACTGCGGTTGCTTGAGGGTGGTCCCAATAGTATTGATTTCTATTATTTTGTTATTGTTTTCTTTAGATCGGATGTATTAGCTTCATTCGTATGTTTTCGTTTGTGTTTTTCTTTTTATTTTTTTTTTTATTTTATCATATTTAAAAAAGCAACCAAATGTGATCGTCAAAATCAAAAATGAAACTCAGAAATACAATCAAATGGCAACAAATGGTTCCCATTGAGAATCCATCATCCACCTTCGCGCAGAGGCAGCCGAGAGCCGAAAGCCTTAACGCATCCCAGTCCCGCCACACAAACACTTTGACAGCGCGCTCACAAAAAATAAACAAATCAAATAAATTAAATAAAAAATGCGGCAACGTTCAAGTAGTTTTGGGTATGGCGGCGGATAGAAGGACTGTGGCAGTAGATATACATACGTTTATTCATACGATTTCGTGGATAGTAGCTCTGAGATATGATGAATACTCCAAGCAATTGTGTAGTTTATAAGCCTGGCTGGTGACGATTGCGTTTATGAATATGTGACTATAATGTATTCAACTGATGAGTGTAGGCAGCAAAAGAAAGATGAATAAATTGTAACTACGAGTATTTGTCGGTAACTTCTAATAGCGATATTACTTCTGGGATTAACAAGTAGTACATAGACGTTGTGCGATTCAACTAAGAGATCATCACTACACATATTTTAATTTTCTTCTTTGAATGCCATCTGTATTGCGATTATAAAATAAATACAATGCAGGGCTCTATAATTTCTCTAAAGTATTTTATGGTTAAGAGAGAGAGAAAGATCCAACCAGGGAAGACTGGGAGTCGGGTTCGGTAACAGGTAATGCTGGTATTACCATCTTTACCGATGGCTCAAAGATGGAGAATGGAACTGGAGCTGGTCTCTACTCCGAAGACCTGCAGCGAAGGCGGTCGTATCGTCTTCCTGACAGCTGCAGCGTTTTTCAGTCAGAGATTTTTGCTATTGAGAAAGCAGCTCGACTTCTACATGACAGTACGATTCCGATTTCGAATATCACTATCTTTACTGACAGTCAGGCTGCAATGAAGGCAATAGAATCCAAAATAGTTAAATCGGAGATTGTAAAGAAATTTCGTGCTTCACTGATGGCCATTGAGCACCACAAGGTCACTCTCTGCTGGGTTCCAGGACATAGCAATATTGAAGGGAACGAAATAGCAGGTGAAATGGCCAGAAGAACTATCGGATCTTCTTACCTTCATCCGGAGAACCAAATGGTTCAATAAAGACCTGGACTGCTGACGGAAACCGTGGTTAGAGACGTGCCTCATCCGGGCAATTAAATGAGGGCAATCACAATGGACAATTAAGTCTCCGAGTGGAAGTGCGGGTTTATACATATATATACATACATGTATATATATATATGTATATACATTCGCGCACGCCTTCCAAACCTAACCTATGGTTAAGAGAGAGTAAGTATGTGGACCTCCATACATGACGTCTTAGAAACCCAAAATAGGTTTTCGCTTCGTAAGGGACATGATTCATTTGTTCTATTGCTTTCCAAGTATTGAAAATATTTGGTGCTAGATTTTCTTAGCGATATGAATGAATTCATCACTAAAAACATCGACAATATATTCTGAGAATTTCGATCAATAGTTAACATATGTATTCTTTCTGTAACACAAGCTTCTATCTTTACATCTATGTATATTCGAAACTGTTCATCAATTGTGACCACTCCATTTAACTTCTTTTTTTTTAACAATACACGGGAGCATAAATGTATTGATATTTACTTATACATACATACATATTTCTTTTTTCTGTACATGTACGTACTTATGTACTTGAATTTGTGTTTGTTCTTCTGCGTTGCTTTAATTTTTTTATTTTTTTATTGTCTTAATATAATATATTCCTACCAACATTTTTTTTCTTAAACAAATGAAACTGTATTCAAGAGAAGGTATATACATGTGTTGGTTGTCAAATGCTACCGTTTGCGTTAAGGAAGCTGAAATATTTAAATGAGGTTATTGAATGATAAGGAGCGGCTTTTGGTTTTACATGGCTTAGGCCCGTCAAACTCTTCAGCAAAGAAATGGAAAGAGCGCCGACGAGATTTTCATCTTCAAGTTGTCAGCAATGCAATATAAATATGTAGGCCTGTTCGCGTAAACAAAATTTGTGCAAATTATTATAAATTTTATCCGAAAGGCGATCGTTTACCGAAAAAACTTGCAATGAGAGAGAAAATGAGAGAGTAAAATGGAAGCTCGCTGTGAGAGAACTTGCAAGTTTCTACTGGATAAATTTTTAATTTTTGTAAGAATTTGCAAGCAAGTAGTAGTGAACATTGCACACCAAATGTCGTTTTCTATTCCGTATCGACTAGCTTTAATCTTTTTCGGCATTTAATATTTACAATCAATTGTTGCAAATTTCCTTTCGTGTACTTTTTGTGAAATTTCTCTTCGTGAGCGAACACTTTCTCACTCTCTTGAATTTTTTGATTGCAAATTTGTGCTGGAAAAGTGCACGAACCGACCTAATTGTGTTTTTCCAATAAGAGTTTCTCCAGCGTTCACAAGGCGCATGCGTCACAGTTTTTGATTTTGATTCGAAGGGCCACCACTATGTTTAAAATCCGCTCCAGTATTGTTCTTATGTTCAAGAGTGTGTGTTGTTTAAGGCCTTTCTACCTTTATGATGGTTGTTGTTTTGTTTACACTATATCTTTTAATATTTTTGATTTTACACATTTGAAAAGTTCTTTTTTATAGAAGCCGCCACAAAATTCTTAATGTGCTGCATGCTCATGTGTCATTTTCGCTCAAACATTCCAAATCTGACAAAAGAAAAATCTCACAATTTGAGAAATTCGAAACAATATTGGAACCCAATGTTTACACATCAATTTACGATGGAAGTGGGTTTACTTGGGAGGTCGGTCATTTTGTTTACACATACAAACATACAATTTTTCTGTGTTTCATGCTGAGTTTTTGATAAGTTGATAAAGTAATATGTATATATGTTTGTTTGTAGATGACTTTCATTGACAGAATTGAATAAATTTTAATTACGATACTTTAGCGCTACCATAAGTCCAGGGTGAATTATCAGGACAGACAAAGATATTTATTAATTTAGTCTAACGACCGTTCGATCTATTAGATATGAATATACTTCTCAATCAAGTATTTAGGCATTATATATAAAAAATTTAAATTTACTCAAGAAATATTAAAAAGGATTAAAATATATAACATAAAAATTTAAAGCAACTTCGACAATTTATATTTAAAGAGTTGTAAGTTTAAGCAAGTTAATCTTTGTCTTGATATTGGATCTGATTTGAATATGAAAGTAAAATAAAGCAGCAATTTAGCTTGCAAAAAAACTCTCAGTCCTCTGGTGAATTTTCTCTCCACTCACTCAATCCGGTTAAAACTTAGAATATGTAAAGAACTCTATATACAGCAAGCATATTCCTCGATAGATCTTCCGAAGGATACATGCACTACATTGGAGTATATGGTATATGGATATTAGATTGCCCATCTGTGCAAAGTTTTATTTTTTCCTGCTCCTAGTGATTTCCTGAAAGATTATGTGAGAAAAATAAGATTAAGAAAAAATATAGAGGTCTCTAGTGGAAAATAGCCAGTCGATTTTGAGCCAAAGGCTTAAAAATAGGCTTTGAAAAGGTAAATAGCTTTAATCGTTGATAAAATATGCTTCTAAAATATTGAATTTTGAGTAATTGTTCCAAACACTATTTTTTTTAAGGATAACTAGGCCAATATTTTGTTCTTTAACCATGTTTTGATCGAAAAGCTGTCAATTTTGTACAAAATTTCCAAGGGAAAAATTCCTTAAACGAATTTTTTTCAATTTTTTAGAAGTGGTATTTTCTGTTTAAAACCTTTATATCATAGAGAATTAAATGTGAATGGATTTAAAAAAACCTCGTTCATTATTCTGATGTTCTGAGACCGCCTATAATTTTTAACAAGAAACATTTTCTCTAAAAACAATACAGTAGTTTTCTCAACGGTTTTTGTTTTATCCATTTTCAAGAGGAAGGGTAGAAGTTGGAGGGAAAGTGTGTAGGCAAAAATTGTTGATCTCTTTATGCTTAGCAATTTTGCTTCAGACATCGAATTCGTATCTGTTAAAATAAAGGAATTTCTTCTTTCTTTTTAAGAAGTTTTTTCAAGATGGTCCAGCTCACTAACGGTAATGACCAGAGCTGAAATATTTTGGGAATTATCATAAAATAAGCCGAGGCTCATTTCTAGAGGTGTACAACAAGACCAATCTTCTTTGCGTTTGGGACTTGATGCACTTTACTGTATACTACTGCACGCTTTTTGAAATTACTGTATAATTTAAACGAATTACTATATTACTGTACAGACTTTAAAATTCCATCAAATTACTGTAAAATACAATTAACATCACTGGTCTATTTTAATATGTCCGTCCAGTTGTCAGTCCGGGTTGCCTTTGCAAGGGGTTTTCTCTCCGTTCCTACACATATACATATTTACATACATACAAACGATGATAGTTGCTTAATAAAATTTGTATTTCGAATTCAAATGCTAATATATGTAGAATATTATTATATTATTTGGATATTTACGGCATTTATTACTTCTGTTATGCTTAGTTCTTCAGAACAATGTATAATTATTATCCAATCTTACACCTTTTTTAAGATGCAAAACGCATCCTCAATTTAATTATGTTCAGCATGTCTTTTTACACGGTTTTCGTTGGAACTTAACTACAGTGTAAAAAAAAGAATGGGTATATATATGAGCCTTTGCATGCAAAAGTGGTGTAAAAGTCAATGTTATTATTTGGATTTTCACCTTCAGGCAATAATTTTGACCTCTAGATAGTTTTCCATAAAGGTAGTGTACGTCTAGGTTGAACATGTGCTCTATAACAATCACACAAAATCGCATTCCAAGCTGTCGCCACGAGAAGAGTCCTACAGGAGTAAAATTCATTTTATTAGTGTAACTCTTTTAACAATTGACCGCGCATTGATCGCGATCGCCCAATAATTTCCCAATGCTAGCTGTGTATGCATGTGAGAAAGCAGTGAGAATATGTTAGCGAAATATATTGCAAAATAGTCTTGCATCATAGCAGAAATATTTTGCATTTGCAGTAACGCAAGACTATTTTGCCCCAAATCAGGCATAGGGCTATTGAGTTTTTCGAATTTGCACTTGTACGAATAGTAGTTCATTGCAAAAAGAATGTCGATCCTGAAACATTTTTCGAGTTGTTTAGTTTACTTAAAATTATAATTTTTTTTTTAAATACTTTTGTATATTGTTGAAGTATATATATCTACAAAGTTTAAATACTATTGCTCATTATTTTCATTAAAAAAAAAGTCCTAAAAACTCGTCAAATGCAAGGGCGCTAGACCAGAAGGTCCACTTAAGTATTAATTGTGGTTATGATTTTTAATTCAGTTTCAGTTTTTGTTTTATGCGCAGAAATGACCTCAAGCAAATTTATTTTCTGGGTTTGCATTGTTTCGAAATGTTTTTCTTATCTATCAAAAAATTCTCATTTTGCAAAAAACAAATCCGATTTCATATAAATACTGATTTTAAAGTATAGAGTACAAAAAGTGTTCAATTCTTGAAAAAAAATGTCGAGCATTAACCAAGCAAGGCACTGAAGATGCACATAGAAACTGAAACCAATCATCCTTTTTAAAACTGAGTACAAAATAGGTGAAGAAAAATTGTTTGTAATCGGGCCGCAACTGGAAGTAGTTTTCCCACACTTTCTGCAAACAATTATTTCCTGGTAGAAATAATTCTAATTCGCTACTAGTATTGGAAAGTCACAATTGCAATAATACAATTTTACTCTAAGTATTTTACCGAATATTTTCTGCTTTCGGAAGAGGTATTATTGTATTGAAAAATATTATATAAACAAATTAAATAAATTAATAAATTAATTAATTTAGCAGACAATAGACAATCTAGTAGATTTCCAAGAATGGAGATGTTTCGTTTAGTTATTGTATGGTGCAATTGAGCGAAAAAAGGTGTAGCAAAATTAACAATCTTAAAGTAAATAAATTTTAAGCTATGGTTCTAATTCAACTATTCAAGAAAATATTAGAATTCAAATCAAACTGTGCGTTGGTTAATCATAATTATTTACATCAGACGACGGAAGTTATCAGGAAACTGCAGATCTATGGGGCGGCAAGTGCCCCTTGCTTTACTACTACTATTTTGTTACGTACATTCATATGTATGTCGAGTATTGAAATTATGTATGTTTTTCATCACAATTATATGGTATTTTCTATATTTTTTATTTTGTGTATGGGAAAATTGAGCGAGGCCCTGGAAGAGTGCGAGTCAAAGGAAGTCCTCCAATATTCCCAAAACATTTGTCACAACATTAGTAAATAAAAACAACAACAATAGGAATAACAAATCTTTCCCAAGCTTCGACTTTGCTTTTGTTCGCACGTTACATTGTGGTCCGAAAGACACGTGGATCTCTGCGGTTGACATCGATGGTGATGATGAAAGGATGGAATAAACGAACGAACGACACCGCAAACACACGCACAGACGGCGCTTGTGTACCCATAAAATTTTTATTGAAATTAATTTTAAATTCGAATACAATTCAATATTAAGTTCTTGTGAGTGTGCGTTAAATAATTTTAATTGCCACAGTCACACGGACTTATATGTCCGTATGTATATGTTTGAGGAAGGGGATGCAGTTGAATACACTAGCGCAATGCAATTAGTAAATATGTTAATCTCTCAGTGCCGACAGCTTAAAAATTGTACTTGTTTTTGATTAAATATAACTTTTTTTAATTTGTAAAACTTTTTGCTAGTAATTGCACATAAAATGTATTAGTCTATTTTATCGGCGAAGAGGTTAAGCAACGACCTATTAAATCAATATTTTGTTTTTGTTATTGGATATCCAAATAATATATTTATTAAAATAAATTTTGCCTAGATGTGGAAATCATTTTTGCACAAACTTTCAAAGTCGGTAAAAGCAGTTTAGCTTAGTACTGTTATAAAATGTTCAACTTATTACAACCTCAATTACTTTTAACAAACTGATGCAATTCCATCTCCAACTTTTTAATTGGAGATATAATTTCCATTATTAGCAAATATAAAAAATAAAAAAATTGTTGTTTTTGTTATTGCTTTTAATTAATAATTAAAAAAAGTAAAAAAAAATCGCTTAGCATCTTTGGCCGAGTAAATCTTTAGATCTGCGTCAGCCGGTCTGTTCTAGCTGCTATTGTATGAAAACTGGAACATTAATCAAGCTATTATGGCTGCTCCTAGCTGCTACTCTCATTTTTACGACCAAAACACTGAAATGAAAATATGGCAAAATAAATTCAGTTTACATATGCAATAATGTTTTTTTTTTTGTTTTAACTTAAAAAAAAATACAAAACGCTACTTAAGACATTGAGAGGGCATATTTTGTTTTTAATTTTTTTGGGTTCAATTCAAGTTATGTTTTTTTAATGTACTCATTTATGGAAAAATTCCTGCTAAAATGAGGTATTTCATTTTGAATGTCAAGAAAAATTAAAAAAGGACAAAAAGTAATTTAAAGAGAAGGTTATTATTATTAGAACTAAAGAACTATTGCGCCTCCTTCCATTATTATGGTTTTGTCATAGTGTAGTATTTCTATAAGCCCTATAACCGTTATGAATCTTAGTATGAAGCCTATTTCTAAGTTGTTTAACCTGTGATCTGGTATTCGATAATCTCCCAAGTATATTTTCCGGCTTTGCATAAGACTAGGACATTGTCCTAGAACAGCATTTCCCAAACTTTTTGGATCGAGGAACACTTTGCAAAATTAATAATTCGACCAACATCCTTCAGAGGCCAGATTTGGATTCAGCACAAAAGTATATTCTGGTTTCTGGTTAAAAAATTTTGTCGGCCTGTGTAATTCTCGATTCAAAACGTCTGTTTTCGAGCCAAGTTCTCGTCGTCATTCGCAGGAAGTTTTGATCTTCTGCTTCCATTTGAAAAAAAAAACTGCAGATGACGGTCACCGAATGCTTTAAAATACTTACGGGGAGGCTGCTCTGAGTGAAAGAACGTGCCGTGAGTGGTTTCAACGTTTTAAAAGTGGTGATTTTAATGGTGGTGGGAGAGAAAAAATTATCAAAAACTACTGAAACTGAGTGAAACCATCGAGTAGAGACCGTTACCTAACGCAATTCATTCGTTTGAGTCGAAAGAAATTGAAGAAAAACGGCCACAGTAACAAGAGAGACACGAAAAAGTCATCCTCAATTAAACCAATTGGCTCGGTTGGCAATGCCCGGTCACACGTCGCAAAAGTGGTCAAGAAATACTTGGAAATCCTAAAATGGGAGGTCTTGCCCCATCCGCCGTATTCCCCAGACGTCGCTCCTTCCATCTACCATTTGTTTCGCTCGATGGCGCACGGCTTGGTGCATCAGCCTTTTCGTTCGTTCGAGGAAGTCGAAAAATGTATGCAATCATGGATCGCATCGAAAGACGCCTCCCTTTTTCGAGATCAGATCCGAAAATTGCTGAAAAGATGGGCGAAAGTTGTCGCTAGCCATGGACAATACTTTAGATAATACAACTGCAAGTATTTTTTGACAATAAAGCTTTTAATTCCAGAAAATATACATACATCCAAGAGTTAGGAGTAAAATAAAATAGGTATTATTATTAATTAAACAGGCTATAGTGCACTGTGACCATTGTTGATATTTTGTGCAGTACTTGGTTTTAACACATGCCGCATAACTCAGAAGGTAAAGCGAAGAGCGGCAGCTGGACATTCACATGGTTAATACATATATGTTCAACCGTTTCCATGTCTATATATATGTTTATAAGTAAATATAATTCTACTACGGCCCCTTGCACGGGTGCAACATCGATGGCATCTTGTAGCTGCCTCAAAGTCTGAACCACACCGCCCAACAAACTCCTGAACCGCCGGTCCCTGACGTGGGACGTCTCAAGACTTCGACGAATGGTAAGATTAGCGGGAGATGCATAATTGCTCTTAATATTTTTGTTTTAAACCAGAGCCAGTCATTAAACCAATTTCATATTCACATGCCTGAGACCCACTGCCTTAGAAGTAACTACAAAATGATTCTTAATTCAAGAGTTATCCTCAGGCGAATTTGAGAAATCCAGAACTGTAATTTTTTATCAAAAGATGCAATTTTATCTCTTAAGCTAATTGCATTTCACCATGAAGAAAGAAAACTAATAATCCACTACGAAATTTAATAAGTCTCACCTTTGTTTTTCCTTTGGACTCCGAATTTTAAAGAATTGACCAAAATTTTAAAACCTGGGTTGACTGAAAATGAAAACTCAGCTGATTAAAAACTACAAGTGTGTATGTGCGATGTTCGCTACGGTTAAATTTTGGCAAATTCCTTTTTAGTCTCCCTAAATTCATTGTAGAGACTTCATCATATATATACATATATATTTTAAAGTATGGAGTACAAAAAGTGTTCAATTCTTGAAAAAAATGTCGAGCATTAACCAAGCAAGGCACTGAAGATGCCATAGAAACTGAAACCAATCATCCTTTTTAAAACTGAGGACAAAATAGGTGAAGAAAAAATATATAAAGTTCTTCGAGCCCCAAAAAAAAAAATCGGTATTGTTGTACACCTCTGAAAATGAACCTCACTAGAGCTGAAATATTTTTATTGTGTACTCTAACGTAACTACGCCAAATATCATACAAATATTTTGCTTAAAGATTCTATGAGCCAATAGTGGCAATGGTAGTTTCAAGTACCGTCGGTCGACAAAGGGTTAAGGTTCAAAACGGAACTTTTTTTTCAAAAATTTAAAATAAAATCATTCACAGATATATGTATGTATTTAATACATTTCAATTTATTATTTAATATATTAGAGTATATCTCGTAAGCTGCTTTTCCTTATGTATTCACCTTAATTTATTATAAGTTAGACGGGCCACCTTGGGGTTCTACCTCTTTATGATGATAAATTTAAGGATTTCTATATTTAATATAAGTAATAATAATAATATTACATTTTTCAGTAAAATGTTTTTATAATTGATGATAGAGAGGGGAAAATTTTAAGTTCGCTAAAATTTTGTATCCAAATTCTTTAGGTCTTTTTGTTTCCTGATATTTAAAATTTAATTTATCGTTCTCTAGTTAATAATGATAGCTGAATCTACTGACGGATCTAGAAATTAGAAATGGGGGAAGCCTAATTTTAAGTGAGGACTTCTTGTGCGTAAATATAATTTCCAGAATTAAAACAATAACAATAAATAAATGGTAAGTAAATACAAAAAAAAAAAAATGAAACTAAATTGTTTTGTTAATTTTGCTAACAAGGTACGTTAGCAAAGGAATCAACTCCTCTTTGTGATTGCATTTTAAGTTTTTGAACATACTAAAAGCTCAAAAGCAGTTGTTCAAGACTCAAGAAAGTCATATACGTATAATACATACAATAAAAATAATAATAATAATAATAATGACAATAAGAGAGAAAGAAAATTAAAAGCAAACATTTTCAACTGCAAAATTGCGCAAAATAAAAATAAAGAATGAAATTGTGAAGACCCAAAAAACAGCAACGTAACTCAAGTACCTCGATACACTCAACAACTACATACAACAACAGAGAACACTTTGAAACAATATTTCCAGCATTTATATGTGTATGCATGTATGAGTAGGTACAAGTATGTATATGTGTGCATGTATAGGTGTACATTTGTATGTGTGAAGAATGGAACAATGTGCAACTGTGCTCGAGTACAATGAAAACAAGCACACAAGCACATACATACATAAAATACAATATAACATAAAAGCGGATGTCAGCAGACGATAATAATGGCGGCAGCGATGGCGGTATTTCACACAGATACACACATACGAGTAAAACAAAAACCAAAAAACTACATTTTATTTCATTTTTGTTTTTAATGACAGCTTTTTGCTTTTTTATTTTCCCCTCTCGTCCTCATCGAATCGTTTGTCTTACCCTCCTCTGCCAATGTTAACTAACAATCGGAAAAAGATTCAGTAAGTTGGATTGGGCTTTGTCTCCTTTGTTGTTTGAACAGTAGTTTGAAAATGCATAAGTAGCAAGCAATAGTATTAAATAAAACAATAATAATAAAAAAAAATTTAATGGAAAGGGATAAAGGATCAACAGTAAATGAAATAAAATTTTAATCAAAAAATTGCAATGAGAAAAGTACAAGTAGAGGAAAAGAAAAGGGTCGTGTTCTCGTTCAGAGAGTATACGATAGTATTTTCAGTTGCAGCTTATTGTACTCGCGGCAATTCGACAATTGTTTATGTCAATCATGGATCGCTTTGTTGCTTTGTTTGCATCCGAAGGATACACTAGTAAATATTGTAATGCTCAGCAGCCAATGAGAATTTTTCACAAACGGAGGGTAAAAATACACACATACATATACACATACGAATGCACATATGTAAATAATGTATAGTTTTATAATTATTGCATAATAGGCCATTGTTGATGAATGCACGAACTCATAATGCTGACTGCCTCAGCGCTACTGCTCTCCTAGGAATTATATTTTCATAGATTTTTTTTCTTTTCACTTGAATTGGATCCGATAAACATGGTTTTTGTGGCATACGTCCTCAGAACACTGCTAGGACGCTGAGAGCTAGCCAGAAAAAGCAAAAATTAATTCAAATGCGGTTAGCGATTTAACTGTTCGCGTTCGCTTCTGACTGCCCGATGTTTGCATGAGCGTCGCAGGGGGTACCAATGTTAAAATGAAATTAAAGTCACATTTGTGCTTCTATTGTGCTTCTATTAGATTGTGTAGGGTTCATACATATGTGCAAACATACATCTACATATGCAGATTTACATACATGTATCACTCTGTTCTTATTTATTGAACATACCCCTCATTGTGTACATCACCACTTTAATGTCACTACACATAGTGGTAGATACAAAAGGGGCAGGTGGGGCGAGGGGCGGGGGGGGGGAGGGGGTAAAAGTGGATGTAGCAGCACCTGAAATTTTTTACTTTCTTCATAAAAATTAAAAAAAAAGTTTCATAACTTACAAAAAAAATCTAAAATCAATTTTTCTAAAGTAAATCATAGTGGAGTTCCAATTTAGGTCTAGTTTTGCATATACACCAGAATCTTGGTTTTCGATTTAACCCTTTCACTCCCGAGTTTTCCCTCAAAATCTGGTTGAGTTTCTTCAATATTTCCAGTTCCAGTTATCCTTAAGTTTTCGAATGGGGCATAATGTTTGCTATAACCTTTGTAACCAGGAATTATAGCAAAGCCAATTTACGGCGTTGACACTGCATGTATACAATTCACTAATTGACAGCCAGCATCCGTATTTTAAAGAAAACTCAATTAAAATGGAAACCGTATCTCCCATTTAACTTAAGTTTTCGAACATTATTGGGATATACAATCCCAGGGTTAACGAGGTTAAATAAGAAAAATTCGAATTTGTACGGTTTTGTAGTTTAAGGCTCTTCTTGCGTATCTTGTCAACACGAAAAACACAAAAAATTCCATAAAAAAAGTGAACGTAGCTATCTACAATCATTGATTTTCCTTTGCATTACGAATTATAAGAGGTTGTCAACAACCAATTTCGATTTATAAGAGGTTAAACAGACCTTATATTGAAAAAAATACGAATTAGTTAGGGGACCAAAGTGTGGAATTTTTGCATATTTAAACGATTTTTTCAAGGAACCAGCAATTTGTTACGAATTATTGAGATATTCGAATTAATGGGGTACGAGTTAGCGCGATTCTACTGTACATATATCTGACAAATTCTCGATGTTGGATCGATCGCAAATCTGAATAAGAGTAGAGGAGACTCTTGTAATAATTTTGAAGTCTCAATCTTATAAGTCAGATGAGTGGTTTAGTTGCTATGGCTTAAAAAAAATAAAACAGATTTTTTTCTTGTCCTTTAAAATTTATATTTTTTTTCATTCATAGGGAACGATCAAAATATGTTAAATATTCATCAAAAATATATAAAGTGTGGAGAGAAAAAGTGGTGCAAATCAATTTTTTTATTAATTTGATATTACCTTACAGACAAAACTAGCAAGGTGAATTTAGCAGAAGTAGAACAAAAATTCATCACGGCAACAACAACACAGCTTTATTGTTATGTCGGAAGCATTAGAATGTCAAAATAAACAACAAAACATGATTTTGACAACTTGCTGCTATTCACCACAAAGGAAAAAGAGTAGCGAATTGCTAGTGACACCACATTGTATAAACTCACCTTGAAAAGTGGTGTAAGTCTAGGTTGAGCATATGTCTTATAAAGCTGCCTATACATCTAGAAAACAAAATTCATAAGTAGCCCATTTTGTACCGCACTTCTACATATCCAATGTATTTTCCAAAATCTGATTTTGACTTGCACCAGTTTTGCACTCAATGGCTCATATAGTATATTCCATAACTCAGCTATATTTTAAATTATGAAATAATGAGGTTCAGCGGTGCGTTCACTGGGAAATTTTGAACGATATATAACTTATTATTTTTTGCACATTCTAAAAGAATGATAAAATGGATTTTGTTTCAGATTCCGGAGTAACTGGACTCAAAGCGAAATTGGTCTTTAGGTTATGTTGGAGTGGCTGTCTAGAGATACACTTAGGTCTGAACGGCCCATTGTGATGTCACATGGTTGGACTTACAGTTTAACGCCGGTTCCAAACGGCGGTGTGACAATTTGTTATCACTTGGTGGTTTTACCAATGCCATCCTAGAGGTGCACTTGTACACTTTCATATAATGCGCCTTCACTTAATATCGATCTTGAATATAAGGTTATAAGAATTAATCTGGTCTGATGACCAAGACGGGTGAAAGTTTAGAGCACTACCCACTAGACTTGGAATAAATATTGTGCAACAGTTTCTATTATGCATTTATAACCACACAAAGTCAGATCTCCCCCTTAACCCGAATCCTAGATCCGCCACTGACTACACATACATATGCATGTGCATGAAATTCTACGAAATTGCGTGCTTTTTCTCAAGTTTCACTCCGATTGAGATTTTTATCCTGGATTGATTTCAATGTCTGTGCAACTCTTTCAGTTTTAACGTATTTTTAAACAGATTTGCAATGAACGAACTTCTCTGTTAAATTTCCTGGAATTAAGTGTGCTTCTAAACATTTACGGATCATCTCTCTTTTTTCGTTTTGTATTTGTTTTTACTATTTTCTTCAAACTACTCGCACATATCTGAAATTATACATATCAATGCCGGCTGTACCACGTACAGGGTAATTTGTATTAAATAATTAATAGGCGATTATAAGACCGCATAATTTTATTTGTACATGTTTTATTTTATGATTTTTGGCTAACTCTAGTGTTATATCTATGATAAAAAGGAATGAATGTTATAAAAACTATAGCACTTTATATAAATAATTCCAAAAATTATTTAAAAATCCGCACCAGTTTAAAATTTATAATCTAAAATATATGGCAAAATATTTTCCATCTTAGGTCAGATATACAGATGTGCAGTAGTCCACGCATATTCCATCTATCATTTGAGATGTTACTAATGATTTTTTAAATCTTCTTCAAACCAATGCGTTATTCTAAGTGGTATAGATATTGGCGTTCATATCCAAATGCTTAAAAAAGTTTATTTAAATAAATCTTTGTTAAAATCAGTGCTCTACACTTTGTAAATTTCGGGACACCCTGTATAAAGGCGAACCAAAATTGTACTCTTTTGTGTAACTTAAAATTGTCTCTGTTGTATAATTTCTTACATCCATTCATTCATTTACTGTGATTTCTCCAGGTAATATGTACTTGCACGATGAGCACGTGAGAGGTCGATCCATTTGCCATTGTGAATAATTTGATAGCTTCTTTGAGCGATTGAGTATTTCCTTTCTGAAAACTGTGAATACAAATATGTGTTTGAGTGTCTGGCAAAAAAAAAAATACTTTTATTGGTTGCTTTCAGTTAAACCTCAAATGCCACTACCAAATATAACTATATAAGTCGTTATTCTTCTCATGAACAAATGCGTAAACTTAGACGCACCCAAAAGTATAATATATTTTTATTATCCTTGCAGTACTTAATGTACTTCATCGTATTTCATTCTAAATAAAATCTTTACTTTTGTATTATGTGCATTGTTTTCTTTTTGGTTTCCTTTAATTTAATTCAGTTCGATTGAAATTGTAATTGATATTTCTATGGACCTAAATGCATCCGCCCCACTAAACCTACTCAATTCATTATGAATATATCGTGTTTTATTTTTCATTTAAATTAAATTATAAAAGATTAATTGTGTGTGTGTGTGGGTGCGCTTATTCACAAATATTCTATCTTGAAAATGTCAATGATCGATATAAAATGTAATTATGGCGATTGCAGATGTTTCACTGTACAGAAAAAGAGTCAGTCATTCTGGTTGCACATGCGCCTCGCTCACAAATATTGAAAATGCCGTCGGAGTTTTCAAACAAAAAGGTAAAATGGAGTAAATGTTTTAAAAATATTTTGCAGTTTATCTTCATATACAGAAAGCTAATAGAAAAACACGAGAATCACTTTCATAGGTCTGCACTTTACTCGAGTGTTAAGTTAAGTTGTATTCTACTCGATTAGTTCGAGTAACTATCGGCGGCTTTAAGATGCTCATAGATCTATTCAGCAACTCTTGCCTTTTATATGCAAAATAGTATAAAAGTATAGCAGTAAATGTGTATTTGTTGATTAAGAAATACCTAAAGGAAAAAACTAACTAAATTAAAACACCTATGCCTTTGTCGATGGGAAATAATCTAGTGTGTAATTCAGCAAAGCTTTTTGTAGAGAATTCTCTAATAAATTCCAAACAATTCTTGAAACTCAAATGAAGAAAAGTAATGAATTCAAAGACATCTTCAGTGGAAGCAAACGAACCAAGAGTTGGAGTTTCACATTCAAACATTCCACAAAGTTTCACTGAGCAATCCTTCCTTCATCCAAGCTCAATTCTAAGACGAGGCGAGGCGAAGCATAAAGTAAAGTTAAATTTTTGTATTCCAATCTTTCAACATTTTGAAATTTCCTTTAGAAACATTTCCATGAAATGCGATTTCTCCGCTACTTCTACCAGTAGAAAATCAACGCATATATGTATGTATGTATATGTAACAGAACAAGAAATTGCTTGCCAATGTTGTACATACACCATTACAAGCAAAGATGAAACCGAATTAGTTAAACATTAGTAATGAAAATGAAGATGACAACGTTACTTAAAGAAAATGTTTCATCATCACACACTCTCACTGACTTCTGCTTCTTCTTCTTCTTATTCTTGTGTTCTTGTGTCACAAATTCCAGCACGTAGAAAGCGACTCCCATCTGCGCCGTCATGCCTCATTATTTCACTGTTTGTGGGGCATACATACATACATAAACATAGATACATCATATTGTAATATCTGCATACATAAGGATGGTAAATATATAGTTCTACGATAAAACATAACATGATATCCAAAAACTTGCTAGTAACTCTCTTATTGTTATTATGAGTACATCTGGATTTAATCCGCATATTTGCCGGAGTGTGTAGCACACACATCGAATGCCATTAACAAGAAAGGACAAAATATACGACGAGGCTGTTAAAAACATTCAGCCAAATATCTATGACTTTGACAATAAAAATGAATGATATGAATTGCTGAAAGAAAAAATTATATTGAAGATGTATGAGGACGAGTTAAACCCTTGCAAATGAATGTGAAATTGTTGGAAAATAGGCAAATATTTCTCGTATTTCTATGCTGTATGAAAAATACTTGCCATCGAAATGGAAACTATTCGTTATGTTGGAGTATGAAAGTTGCAAAGAAAAACATTTAATTATAATAAATTTAACTATACTGGAACATTTGCACGTCTTCCACTTTCAATCATTTCTGCATGTTATCTACAATGACGCAATTTTAAATAATTGTCTAATAAATTATTTTATTTATAAATATCATATATTTCCTAATAACTAATGATCACAATAACTATTTCCAAATGGAATTATTGAAATTTTTTACTGGTTACTTGAGGGTATTGAAGTAGCGGTCTATATTTGGATAGTGGAGGTTTATATGAGTGAGAGTTTGTTTCAATGTTACTGCTGTGTGTCGAATCTTCTAGTTACATAGTTTTCGTTCTTGTCGGGCTTCGAGCCGGTAAATTCAATAGAGTATGGGGTTTCTGTTACAATTTGGACAAGAGTACTTGATCTTGCAATAACGTTCACCATGTAAAACTTCAAGGCTATTGGAGCAGGTGCCAAGTTCCTTACCGATGGCAATCCGATCACTCAAACTCATCGCACAAGCGGCAATTAATTTGTGAGCGTGATGTGTTTGGTACAAAGGTTTTGTATTGGTATATGTCGACTTCTGGGTAGTGATCATTTAATTGAAACGTATTTTTTCTCATTTCTCTCATTGGGGCATATCATCTCTGCCTTCTGATGGAAATATTTTTAACATGCCGATCAAAAATGCGTCAAGGGTTTCGCACGGTGGAAGTGTAGAATTTACTTTAATTTTTCAACCCTTTAAGACCGGGTTTTTTTCTTTAAAACAAAAACTTTTAAGTAGTTGCGCTGTAACTGTAACAAAACTATTGGAACAAAGTTACCTACCGTTTTTATGCAAGAAATCTATTTAATTATATGCAAACAGCTCGTGGAATATTCACTGGCGGTCACAAAAACCGCACCATCCACCAATTTGAAGAAAATCGTTTAAAATGGGACCTAAACCTGATTTTGTTTTAGTGAATGTAAGATGGTGCCCCTCTCTTAGCCTTCCTTATGGTCGTTATCTTGAATGGCAAAGAGTCGACAAGCACTTTAAGGATATCATTCGTAATTTTTTTAATACCAAACTTTTTTCAGAACTCCAACAAGAGGTTTTTATTCTTTGGTATGTTTTGAGCAACTTTCCGTTTCATTATATGACAAAGGTGCTCTATCGGACTTAAACCGCACGAGCTACATGATCATTCCCGTCAGTAAATTCTAACATCATCGAAAACATTCCGAATTTGCAAATAAATAAGAATCAATTGTCTTACAACAATTACTCCATAAAATTTTAGCCATATTTTTGGGCGTTCACAGCCCATTTAATATAGCATAAGGGACCCCGGATATAGTAGAAAAATGTATTCAAGCCATATGAATTGCACAGTTATCTTGGTATTGCTCTATATCTGAGCGACGCACGTACCGAAGATTAAATACGCATAAACAATTTTTGTTTTTGTTTTGACTTTTCTCGAGTCTGCCAGAGTTCAATTGAGTCCATGCCAGGTGATTTGTTTCCATCCATTTCGTCAACAACGACTTTTTGGCAGATTGTCTGCCATACAGACCGAACTTTCGTTTCTTTCTGGGAAAGGTCTCGACATTTACATTCACGTTGTAATTGCTCTTTAGCTCAGTCCTTATTGTGACTGCACTTTTGAATCGATAATTTATGGTTATCTTTCAGGTTATGCCATTTTCTTTCGTATTTGTCTTCCATAGTCTCCTTGGTCCTTTTGTCCTTTCAAGAGGGTACAAATTGCCTTTTTTTCTGGATCAGTCCAACAGCAGTCAAATGTAGGCATTAGATTTCTTCAAGTATTTAACTTTATGACACTCCTTGATACCTAAGAACAAAAATTTCGACGTTTTGGTGGCGCGACAATTGTTTATACTTTGCAGTTGTTTTTGGCACTTTTTCAAAAATTCTTCTTTTTGCCAAACAAGCGCAAAAGAAAATGGTGCATTCCACTTAAATATATTCTTAAAACATAAACATGGGAATCTCCTTTACAAAGGAAGGGAAATTTGGGCTAAGTTAGGAAATATTACCAAAATTGCAGCAGTATTGCAAGTGGTGCGGTTTTTGTGACCGCCAGCAAAGCCGGAAAAAGTCAAATAAGAGTTCTGAGTAATTTTTTGGGATCCTTCTGATATATATTAGGACATATTTATATCCTTTTAACGCCTTTTTCATTTTAAAGATTGAGATTATTTATTATTTTAAAAATATACATTTCTACTATTAATATTTTACTCGAATTTCATCCATTTTACAATTTTTTGGCCCCATTTTATCTTATTCCTACAAAATACCTTATTCTATACTCGAACATACCACTGTACAATATACAAATTTTAGAAAAGATTTGGTAGAATTTGAGAAACCCGTTCCAAAACCCCGAAATATACACACACTTGAAATTTCACCCTTTAGATCCACCCCGAACTATTTGAGGTATAATGTAAAATCTTCCTTTGAATTACTTCTTGAAGAACCCACAGAGCTCACACAACTTTTAGATATGGCAAAGGTAAAGGATAGATATGAAAACACTGAAAAATGGTTTTCGTTGGACTTTAATTGGTTTTGTGAATGTAAAAGTTTACTTGTGGTTGTTGGTGGATACAGTGCGGTTCACATTATAGATGATGATCGCAGGGTTGCATTTTAGTTTACAAATCTTTATTTATTTTCATTGGTAACCAGACGACTCTCAATACACTTTCCTCGAAACTGATGAAATAGTGTTTTGTAAGTCTCCGACGCTTTTCTGCCTATAATTCATGTTGGTTCGTGGTTCGGCACAGAACCGGCCCAGGGACTAAGGGCAGGATATTTCAAAAGATAAGCTTAAGTTTGTGAAATGGATTGTTCTGATAAAACTGAATGCACTCAGCAATTTCATGGCATTTATTTCAATTTCGTTTTTCTAAATTTGTAATAAAATTTGAATAAAATTTAAGTAACTTACAGATTTAAATAAAAAAAAGAGTGTGTTTCTTATAGCTTAATCTTGTATAGTATGTCTGCACTTCGTCTGAACAAAAACAAAAACCACACGAATCCGATATACTTAAACTGATTTCAAATTATACTTTTCTATGTTTAACTTACTCCCCTTTAAATCAGAGTGATAAAATTGTCATTTCAATAGAAAAAGTCTCAATATAATTTAACAACTTTTTCTTAATTTAATCGCAAATTCACACAATTGAAAACACTTCAATAATCCCTTCTCTCTGCATACCTCGGTTCAATATCCTCACAACTCACTCTTCCTCTAGTATGAAACGTTTAAAAACATTTATGCAAAATCATTTCAAGCGGAAAATTACACTTTGACATCGTCTAACTGTCTGTTCTCGCCCAAATGTCAGAGCAACCTCCCCACTTATTGGCAATAAACGTCGTTCTCTCCCACTCGTAATGGAGTAAAATCAACAACAACAACAATAGACTACATAGCAATAATAACGAATAACGTTTGCCCATTCCTTCTCCTGAAAAATAAGTGTATGTATGTATGTATGTATGTATGTATGTATAACACACAATATTGACTGCGGATAAATAAAGTACGAATGCGAGCATTCGAATGCTCGTATGAGCATTTTTACCCTCTTCGAGATGCAACATTAGCGTATCATAACTTCAGCTTCGCATATCAAAAGGCATCCCGCGCGCGCCTCATCATCTCTAGCGTGTAGATGTCTGCGGGTGACATTCCAAACACCAACAAATTTTATTTGGTGTTTTTCAATTTCAGTGCTGCTTCTATCTCCTTTGGCCCCTCGTGCTTCAATCTTTCGAGGAAGAGAGGGAGAGAGAGAGAGTGCAAGGTAAGGGCGTTTTGTAAAAAGATACTGAATGTTGCGACAGACGTCGATTTGGGTACGAATGCGAAAACAGAGATGGGTGATTCAACGGGTGTGACAAATGAGTCTATCAAATGGAAAAAGGCGCTTTCCGCTTTTTATGAAACTGAGAAAAATATGAAAAATTGTTCAAAAAAAATTGCAAGCAACACAAATACTTGAAGATGGGTTGGTTTCACCTTCAAGCTTAGTTTCAAAATAAGGTTTCACAAGTTTAACCGTGATTAGATCTACTATATTTCTGCATCATATCTCAATTTTTTTTATTTTTTGAAAAGTGAAGAAGCGCTTTTTTGCATATGACAGATCCTTGGTGTTGACGAGCTTATTTGCATGATTTGTGACTGTTTGAGTTTTTGTTTGGTTTGAGAGCAAAATGTTGATTGCTACGATAATATGGCATTATTTAATAGAAATTATATTTATAATTAATCATATAGATATGAATATATACATTGTTCATACATATAAATGAGCTCAGGTAATGCATGTAATTACATTATATACAATTGAATTTCTGCTTGCGTAAATATTTGTATTCATAAATATACCATATGTATACATATGTATGTATATATGTATGCACATATGCATCCTTGAACGTTTGTAGACAAATCTGTAGATTCAATTCCGATTCAATGGCTCAAGCACTCTCAAACCCTAAATTTATTGTACTACACAATCAAAATTAAAAATTTAGTTTCCCCTTTTCAAGTGCTCTTTGCTGGGTAACCACAGGCACAGGCACACAATAAAAAGCGGACACACATTTGTCATTGAATCCTTTTTTTGTTATGTTTGGTTATATTTTTAGTTTTTAAGGATAAATGTCAAAGATTGTTTCTTCTTCTCTATTTTTCCGTTAATATGTGGCAAAAATGGGGGTGCAAATCGTTTATTAATGCCAACTCAACTCAATTTAACTCGAACTTTGTGCAAAGGATGCATTTAATTTATTAGAATTATTTATGACAGAGAAAAAACACACAAACAAAATAAAGAATCGTTAAAGCAGTTAATGGATAAAGAAGTATGGTATATCCTTTTCTTTGAACAATGGGGCAAGTCTAAATAGTTCACAGTTAAAAACTAAAACAAAAAATTAGAATATCTTATCACGCCGAATGTTAGCACTGTAATATTGTCTGAATTACTTACTAATAATTCCGGCAGCAAGAAATAAAAAAAAATTATTTAACGCACTCAATTAATTGAGTGCGTTGGTTTCTGTGCTCTATGAGCTTTCGCCTGATAAATTCGATTTTTCATTCGGATTTGTTTCGAGTGCGTAATAACATGAAATGTGTAAAAACTCATAGTGGTCTTGAGTCGGCTCGAAACAGGTGGTCCTGAGTCAGCATGTTTTTTTGTTGTTGTTGTTTTTTTGTTATTTGTGCCTTATTTAATTTTATTGTATTTAAATTACATGATGCTTGTCTCTTGTCGGTTGTCACAAGAAAAAATTTGAAAATAATTATGTAATTTTATTAGTTAGGGTGAAGGGGGTGTGCCGGCTTAGGACCACCATTTTGAGAAATAGCAAAAATTAAATTCTTCACTTTGCGTCACATTGCGACCACAAAAATCACTCTACACTGCTCCAAACGACATAGAATTGTAGACAAAGGATCGTAGTACCTGACCAAAGGCATTAAAATGCCATTGAACTTGTTTACACCCTGTTTTCGGCAAAACTCTTACTGTGCAAACTTAGGACCACTCTCCCTTATATACATAATAAATGATTTTTTATTTTTGTTTTTACGAAATCTGTTTTTTTTTTGTTCTTTTTATAGCTTAAATAAACAAACATTAAAGCATTTTTAATGAATGAAAAGTTTATTTTCAAAAAACCCGTAGGAGAGCAATATTTGCTGATGGTTAATAATAACATGTGGTAAAATAAGGAAAGTATTCCAGGGTTAAGAGATTTTGAATCTTGGACGTACGCAGGATCTCGGGCCGAGGCACAAACAGTTTGCTAAGTAGTACGAGTGCGTGATCTTAGGGAGAGGCAATTTTCATACAAACTGAAATACAATCATGTTTAAATTGAAGGGGATCGGTTTCAAATATGTGCAACATGAAATTCAACCGTTTGAATGAAACTTTATGATAATTAAAAAAAACCGTTAAGCGGATCACCGTATGGATACATGGTGTCTTTTGTGGCTAATTAGTGTTGGCGTCGTTATTGCGTTGTATGAAGCAGAAGTTCATTGAAAACTTTAGACAACTTTCTATGGCTCTATTTCGCAATATTTGGAAAACATATTTTTCATTTATTTTTTTATATATGGGTGAAGGTTTCTCAAGTGTTCCAAAAAAAATGAAAAAACCAAAAAAAATATTTTTGTATTAGTTACGGAAAAGTTGCCTTTTTCGATGTTTCTTTTCATCCGTTTTCGAAAACGACTCTTAGCCACCCACGGTAGTCTCTGGGGTTCCGAGCTCGACTCCAGGCAATGCGTAACCTTTTATTAACCTCCCTTTCCTAATCAACACTACGCTTTGATTTACAGTGTCATCCCTTGTGTGTTTACCTGCGATTGTCTTCAAAAGAAAAAGCAAAAAAACAAGGAGAAGGGTTAATTTACGGATACAACTCCAGAACTGCTCTATCGTTTAGTGTTCCTGGTTCAAAATGGCGTATTTTGTACAAAACCTAATCAACATTGACCTTTCGTTAACCCAAACTAATTTTTAGCTTCCTAGAGTGATTTTCGATAATTCTGTTTGCCACACTGTGCAAATTGTTTTGACATAAAGTTTAGAGCTCTGCTGACAACTTTTAATGTTTGTAATGTCTATATATATCAAAAACAGTTAATCGCGTAATTCATAAAAGTAAAAAATATTTTTATTTTAGTACTTACATATTTATATTTCTTCCAAGTACGAAATAGAAGAACACTGACCCTTCCGCCGAGCAAAAAAGAATGGGATGGAAGAAGGTAAGAGGAGAAAGGATGCACTCACTGCTACGCGGTATCTGAACCCTGAATGCGATTGCAATGTCGCACACTATTGTTTGTGTTCTGTTGCAGGTCAATTTGATTATAAATAATTTTACTTTTGCTTTGTGCTGGTTGTTGTTGTTGAAATTGTGTTGGCAAAATATGTTTTGGTGACAGTAATCTTTTGGAATCAGGATTAGTGAAGTACGTCGCTGTGACAACAATGACAATAGATACGCTTGCATGGATTTCGAAATTCATGGGTGACAACAACAACATCAACCTTTTACAACTGGCACGTGCGCTGTGGCGTATTTTTTAATAAGTAACAAATTGGTTTTTAGTGAGAATTGAAAGTAATAATTAAGTTTGAAAAATTGGTGAGCAATGTGCATGCGATGTTATCCTCTCAACTTTAAGATATTGACAACATACACTTCATACGAACGACGTGAGCAGGGAGGCAGAGGTGCATCATATGGCACAATTATCCAATATCATTTATACCGACATAAGTACGCAAATATTTATGTAAATTTTAATTTCATTACTTCAACATACGAAATTCAGCACAGTGAATTATAAATTGTTAAACATTCAATTGTTTTCTACCAGTTTTAATTAAATTTTTGTACGAATTATAAATTCAAATCACGTTAATAATTTACACTTCTGGATTTGAATAATTACTGCGATATTTTCAACATTGGCAAAAGTATTTACTGCAGTACCTGGATGTACGCACTCTTATTCACATACCATAGATACTAGGGATGTTTATACCGAAAGACTTTTCTGAATTCAAACTTCATTCCCGGATATGCAAATTTATTCATAAGATTCAAGTGCGGATTCATAGCTTGAAAAATGCGTGGTTTCGTGTTCTGTCGATAGAAAATTCTTCCAAAATCGTTCATTGTTTGACCACTTAAAGCCGACTATGTTTGTGGCAGTGTATTTTTTGATAAATTATTTTCTATCTTTTACGAAATTTTGACTGGAATATCTTAAAACTTAAATAGATATAGATAGTGTTCTTCTTATAAAAGATCTACAAACAGTTTTCTTAAAAGTTTTAAGGTGCTTCTGGATTGATGTAAAGATAAAAACATGAAAAAATCTGTACTTGAATAGATCTTTATAATAAGCTTTTTGGTTGATTAAAGCATTTTGTCAGCCATTTAATCGCTCAGACCATCCGAATTTTTCCAAACTTCAAGCGAGAAAAAAAATGTGAATGCGCAAAAATTTGAAGTATTCTTGCCAATTAAATAGTGTTCCATCGAATATTTGGTTTCGGCCAAGTTTCGCTTTCGACTACAAATATGGCCATATATTCGGCCGAAACTGAAACTCTTGTATACAGTGGGAAATTAACTAATTTCCAGTGGGAAAATGTAAACATGATGTACATATATCGCTCTGCATAAATAAAAATTTTGAATTGTTTGAATTTTCTCATAAACATTAACCCTGTAATACCTAGCGGTGCCATATGGCACCTTGTCGCTGAGCCGTTCCTAATCCAGGGTCAAAAACAATTTTTTTTTCTCAAGTTACTTTCTTGATCTATCTACTTTGGTTCTCGCTCGTCCTTAATGGGTTAAGGCGAAACTACGATATATACTCCTTCAACACGGATATTATGTAATATAACGTTATTAGCAAGAATAAACAAATACTTCGATAAAATTAACTACAAAATTATATTATTATTATTTTATTTGAGCGAAATGTTTGTATATAGCGTATTCAAAAACTTGAATTACATACTTAAGTATGTACACGAATTGTTTTGAATTTTAATTTAAAAAAAATGGATTTGAATTTTGTTTTTATCACGCATATATATATTACATCAGTTAAAAGGTTTCGGTATCGGTTTCGTCCGGAAAAGTCAATTTTGGTCGGACACTACAATTAACGCTTGAAAGACCAAAGCGGTAATTTTTACCTTCTTTTTTGTATGAAATGATTTCAAAATTTTTTTCTTCTCGTGGGTATTTCTTTTTTAATTGTTTCACACTTTAGATGCAAAACTACACCTGTCTCACGATATAATAAAGTCGAATAGCAATAAATAATAATTTAGTCGTTATTTTTGTGATAATAGGGTCATAACCCGGTCTTTTTACTTACTACTGCACATGTATTTTTTGGAGCAGTAGGTATTTCATGCCGAATGCAAAAGAAAAAAGTTTCTCCCATTAAAAAAATTATTTTCAATAGGTTTGTGTAGTTACATACGAATCCCGAAAATCCCAAGATTTTTTCATTTAAATCCCTGCTGCCAATTTTTAAGCAAATCCCGGTATTTCGGGACAAGCAGTTCTAATAGAGAGGTAGGGTGCCAGAACTAGTGGTTGGGCACTCCTCAGTGGAAAATCATTAGCATTTGTGTCGATATGAAGAAACTGGCTGAAACAGACACATGTCGCCAACACATATTCCTGCTGGAAATGAGTGGGTATGTATGTAACTAGGAGCATTGTGTAATTTTTCTTTGTTTTCTTTCACCAACAATGCACGCGGCAAAGGAAAATCTATTTTATACTAATGGTAAAAAGCCCATTGCGAAACGTTAAAAATTTTTCACAAATACGAAAAGAAAATAGAGCCAATAGTTTGTAAAATTTTAGAGAATTATTATTAAAAGTTCAATGGCTACTTTCCTGTATGTATTCCAAAATTAACTTTTTCAAAAATGAATTATCTCGTTTCAGAGAAAAAAAAACAAAGTTTTGGAAATTTGTTTTAGAATTAGTTTTTAGTTAACGTCTGGAGAGAAACGTCATGAAAGCATTGTATTTTTGTTATTGCAATTATGCAAAATGTAATGAAAAGGTACGTTGCAAAATAATGTTTATGTAATGTAATAGATACCTGCAACATAAAATGTTATCCATCTCCTATTTATATTTATATAATGGCAGCTCATAAACAATACTAAAATTTAAAAAAATTTATAAAAATACATTGGTACATGCAGGCACTCCAGTTCGTGTAAAGTAATTTCAATTTACTTCCTTAGTTGGCATTTCAACCGATGATCGATCTTTGCCGGCTTAATGAAATTTGTCAGTCTCCTTTGCTATGAGCGTCAGATGGTAAGTTCAAGTGCAGTCAGGTCTCCCTGTACCTGGCATTTCCAACGGAGATTTGATTGTCCTTTTCTGCGCGTTCCTCCACCGTTGTTCGAATAGAATACCTTCCTAGCCGGGGCGTTTTCTTTCAGCCGCTCAACATTCCCTACGTCAATGTCAACGTACAGCTAATGGTTCCATCTTATTCAGTACACGTTATCCACGTACTTTGGACCATAGATTTTTCGAAATATGTTCTCTCGAACTCACTTAAGAGGCTCTTATCGTGACTCCTTGTTTGTTGACACAATGTAGTGGGTGTCACGTTGTTTTTCTCAGGGTATTCCAGGATTTGGCGTAGTGTAAATATCTGATCGATGTTGGATTTACCAGCCCCAATGATAAAGTTCAATCACCCAATTCACGATGGGCGTCAGTCTTTCACACAGTACGTTTGATAGAACAGTGAGAGCTGTCCCCTCCTTAATCTCAATTCAATAGAATTTTGATATTAAACTCCAGGTGCTCCAATAAATAACCGCTACTTTTCACCATAAAATCCGCCGCTTTGTTTCCACACTGAAAATTTTTAACTCAAATGGAACCTACAGCAGTGTGCGTGGGTGGCACAAATACACTTTGGTATTTTGTACTTTACACGTTTTTAGTGCGAAAATAATTGTAATAAAGTATGTACATATGTATGAAAGAAAAAGAGGGAAAGAGGGAAGGAGAAAGCGAGAGAGAGGGAAAGCTTTTGTAATCTTACTTATTTTCACAACATAACAAAGGAAACGTGTTACGTAATATAAAGGTCCTTTGTCTGAAATTCCCACAAAGAAGAAAATTATGACTTTGTGATGAAAATACTAGAAGAAGAAAAACCACACTGCCACACAGGAAGAAGGATTTTCGTTACAACAAAGCACAAATAGAAAATAGCATTTTAATTGAATTTAAATTGTTTGCAATTACACTTTCAACACATTCTACACTCAAGCGAAAATATGAAAAACTCTTAAGTGTATGTATTTTTTGCATTAGAGAAATAGAAAAAAGGACAAACAAAAGCAAACAAACGTAGAGCAAACGATTTGAAAAAAGAAACATCAATTTGCCAGCAAGTGCAAAGGCGGGGAGAAAGAATCGCAAAAGAATTCAGTAGCACAAAATAGAAAGGTTCAAAAGAAAGGAAAATACGCTTCGTTTCGCAGGCGATGTAGTCAAGTGGAAAACGCACAAATGTTGTAAGTATCGCCTGGATGTACATTTGCAACATATCCCAGCAGTAGTGCACAAGTGCGGTGGTCCACATTTTACAAACACACATACATATAACCATATTATGCATCTTCAGTTACATTCGAACCACAGCACAAAATAACAACAACACACACTCACCAATACCAAAGAACATTTCGAGGACGATGACGACGAAGGCACTGAAACTCAATTGCCGATGTGGATGCCCATCTTCATCATCATCGACGTCATCATCTTCAATTGCGATACATGCGGGAGACTATTTCTTTCTATAGAAAAAATTACTTCTGTTTTGATATCCTTACTGATGCCTTAAAAGAAAATTCTCATAGTTATTATTTGAATCTTTTGAAATTTTATTTATTCGCTTATTTATTGTTAAATTGTTCAGCTTCGCCTCGAGGACGATATTTCACAGAGAGACGCACTCTTGAATGCAATGCTGTGGCACAATTTTATACACATTACAAATGTTATTTCGACACAATACAAAAAAAAAGGATTCACTCTTTTATTATTGCGGTTGTTGTTGTTGATAAATATCAACTATTTGTACCGTGTATCAATGAAATCAAAATATAAAATCACATATGCTCGCCTATCAATTATGTGAAAGATAAATAACTATGTACCTTGTTAAGTATATGTAGCTTTCTATGCGAATACGCATATTGTGCTCGTACTTATAGATAGACATATGCTCATATAAACATCATAGATTCAAAGAATGGATGAATTCACTGGTAAGTAATTGTCGAAATAAATATTTGTCAATATGGAATATTTTGTGGAGTGAGAGGTCTCGAGATATTAATGTTGCATTTCAATACATAAAATCAGTTTTTCTGAGTCATTTAATTGGCTGATAGTCCCCGACCGTCAACTCAAGAATATCCTTACAAGAAAGTTTCCGTTCAAGATTAAGAACCATTTTTGCTTTGCTACCAAGAGGCTCTTTTAGTGTAGTCTGAAATGGGAAATGAAACCAACCTTCTGCATTGCCAGACTGTTCTGGCCTACGCCAAACCAGGAATGCACCAAAGCACTCACAAATTTAGACCGAGTCAGTTCATAAGAAGCTTATATGTACACCTGCGGTCACGCACATCTTACCCCTTCATTTTTCGTAGTATTTTTAACATTTTTCATCTTATGTTTGAACCACAATCATAATTTTTTAAATGTGTATTTAATTGACAATTATATTATTATAAAATATTCGTAAACTGAATCTAAGAATAATTTTGTAAAAAGTTTGGCAAAAGGAAATTTCAGACAGTGTTTTACGAAACTTTATAGAGTCAATGTCTGGGTGAATCAAAACTACTATAGCCTCCAAAAGCGAGTCGACATCTTATTGAATTTAAGATTAGAATATAGCTTTTTCTAATGTTCAAGAAAACAACACACAATTTTTGTTTTTAAATTGTTTAAGAATTTAAAAATTTTGGAAGACGAAATAAATATGAAAATCAATATTATCCCTTTTTTTCATTTTGTATGGAAAGGACGAAAAATACTTTTTTGAAATCAATAAAATTTTGTTAAATAGCACATAATTGTCTATTAAATGCACGTTTAAAAAATTATGAATGTGGTTCAGATATAAGCTGAAAATTTTTAAAAATACTACTACTACTTACTAAAATGAAGTTGTAAGATGTGCACGGCGGGCAGGAAACGACGATAGGTTGCATAAAAATGTCGACAAAAACTGAAAGTAGAGGTGTATTTGTTAACGATTACAGGTGAAAATCCGTTTGAAATGAAATCCTAGCTGCTCCTCTCTCAAAGATATCCATGTTTTACATACAGTAGGTGGAGAAAGTAAGATGTCAAAATGAAAAGAGAACTTTAACATCAAATATCTTCTCAAAAATAGATAGCTTTAAATTTATTTTTACATCGTTATAAAACTACATGAAATGTTACATCGTTATAAATCTACATGAAATAGCAATAACATTATAAGGAGCAAAATTCAGTTCTTATTTCTTTTAAAGTTTAATATTACTAAGTGACAGTACGATGGTGTAAAAGCTTTAGCATCCAAAAGTACCACCTTTTTCTATAACAATTTTAGTGAATTCGTCTTCTTTTTCCTTTTCTGCTTTGGTTGAAAAAATTATCGAACACTGTTTCCAAATTTAGCCAGAAAATAAGGTCAGCAGCGATGAATTTGGCGCATACATAAGGTTGCATGCCCATAAACACCAAATAAAATAGAGTTAAAAACGTGTTTAACAAAAAATTTTGTATGCCACTAAGACCACTGATGATGAATCGTGGCGGATTCCGAAACGGCCCACAGTGCTTCGACAGTGGACAACAATCAAAAAAATTTGTGTCACAGATTTCCACAAAATTGGTGTCATTTTAAAGGCATTTTAAATAGGCTATATAAAACAAATCTCAATTAATTTTGCGAAATAACAAATTTTGTAGGAGTTGCAGCTCTTCAAAGTCAAACAATTTTATAAACAAAAATATAAAAAATAATATTCGGTTTTAAGTGGTTGTGTAAAAAAAATTGTCAAAAATGTATTTTTATAGGTATGGCTCCAAATTTAGTGCAAAGCAAAAAAAATGTAGTCAAATATAAAAATTATTTCATTTACCTTAAATTAAAAATAAATTTTTTACAATTTTTTAAAAATTAAATATTTTTTTATTGGCGCAACTGAAAAATGGCAAAATTTAGTAAGATTCTGAAATTGAATGACGTTATCGGGCGTAAAGTCTCGTTATGGTTTCTTTTAAACGCAAGAAAAAAATTCTGCGTATTTTTGCAACTTTCAGAAAAATTCAATTTTCTAAAACCGCCTTCACGCTATACTACGACCAAAATATGTTATGTAATTCTCTGGGTAAGTATATTAATTTAACATTTTTTTAAATAATAAAGAAGCAAAGAAAGAAGTTATAAGTAAATAGTGGGTGGGGTTCGTTACATTTTTCGTTACGGGATTGACCATCAATATTAATTTTTAATTTGATAATTCCAATAAAAGAAAGAAAACTTAAACAATCACAATTACCGTTACTTTGTCAAGAAAGGTAAACAAATAAATTTTTGCTAAATTCAAGAGTTTTTTTAATAATGGAATTAAATTTGAAATATTTTATTTATCCAATTGCTGGACTACTGCCAGTGCAACAAATAAGTTTAAAAAATGAAGAGCTATTAAAGTTCATGGATGTGAGGTTATAAAATAATTATTTAGCAAAACACATGCATATATGTTTTATAAAATCTTTGATTTTTTAAGGTTGCTTTTCCGAGGAATTTTTGGAGGCGAGCCACATATTAGGAAAATATCTTGTGCTTTCTGATTTCGAATATCTTTAAGGCGGTCTATTAAATCAAAAAATAAAATGGTTAGGAATAATGACATTGAGCTATACAACATTAGCAGCGGGCAGTCAGAATAAAATGTACATCTTTTTGAATCGTTTATTGATTCTTCAACAGAAAACTCTTCAAACGATAGTGGTTAAAAATAAATCAAATATATTAAATTTCAATACTTTTTGTTGTAATAATTTAGTTAAAAGCAATTTCAAGAAACAATTAGTAAGTACGCAATCTTGGAAAATTTTACAAAACAATATAATATTTTCAGAATATCTCGAATATGGCTTACAATATTGACAAAAAAATACGGCATTAATTTTCAAGCTCTTAAGTCCAATTTGTTAGGAATTTGGAAAAAGATACTTCTAATCAAAATTATTTGTAATAATTTTTAAACCATTTTTTTTGAAATCGGACAAAATATGGATTTTTGAAAAAATGGGGATCTAGAAGAAAACTGATTTCGTTTTTGAGCTCAGTCACCCAAAACTACTATATATGTATATTTTCATCAAAATCAAACAAATCCTTCTATTTTTGTCCATCATAAAAGATTAAAAATAAAAGATAAAAAAGCACAAAAAATCCCAAAAAAGGTACCAAGAATTCGAAAAAGGAACTAACTGAAAAAAACAAAATTTTTGACAAAAAAAAAACAAAAAAAAAACAAAAAAGGCAAAATAAAATATATTATATTGGGAGTATGAATGTATAAACTCGTAATTTTGACTCACTTCATATCTATCATACGCGCCATTTGTTTGACATTGACAGCTATTCTATCTCGAAGAGCGCCAAAAATACTGTAAGAATTGATCTGTCAAATAATTTTCATAATTTTACAAAAGTGTATAGCAGAAAATGTCGAATTTCGTGCCAACAAAACAACATTTTCGGGAAGTTTTAATTTGCTTCCTCCATTTAAAGAAAAACGCAACTGAAGCACATAGTTTACTCACTGAAGCTATAGACGTTAGACTGTGGTATAGACGTTAGAATGTGTCAGGTGTGGTATGCCCGTTTCAAAAGTGGTGATTTTGATGTTGAAGACAGGGAACGTTCAGGCGGCCCGAAAAAGTTCGAAGATGAAGAATTGAAGGCATTACTCGAAAAAGATTCATGTCAAACACAACAAGAACTTGCAAAATCTTTAGGAGTTGATCAATCAACAATTTCTAAACAATTAAAAGCAAGGAAATTCGTTGCCGTACGAATTGAAGCCGAGAGACGTCGAACGACGATTTTTCACATGTTAACTGCTGATTGAACGACAGAAAAGAAAGAGTTTTCTGCATCGTATTGTGACTGGCGATGAAAAGTGGATACGTTACGATAACCAAAAGCGTAAAAAATTATGGGGACCGCCCGGACATGCATCAACATCAACGGCAAAGCCGAACATCCATGGATCCAAGCTCATGCTGTATATTTGGTGCGATATGAAAGGTGTCGTGTATTATGAGCTATTGAAACCGAATGAAACGATCACTGGCGACCGCTACCGACTACAATTGATGCGTTTGAGCCGAGCATTAAAGGATAAGAGGCCATACTTGGAAACGCTGAAATGGGAAGTGCTACCCGACCCGCCGTATTCTCCAGACATTGCTCCTTCTGATTACCACTTGTTCCGATCGATGACACATGGCCTGGCTGAACAGCACTTCCGTTCTTTCGAAGAACTCAAAAAATGGGTCGATTCGTGGATAGCCTCAAAAGATGAGGAGTTCTTTCGACGCGGAATTCGTATGCTACCAGAAAGATGGGGAAAAGGTTGTGGCTAACGATGGACAATACTTTAAAGAATAGATTTATAATAACTTTTTCACAATAAATGTCCAAATCACAAAAAAAATACGAGTTTATACATTCATACTCCCAATATATTTAGAATCAGGGACTTTAAACGAGTATATATTACATCAGTCATCATGTGAGATTTAGCAGAAAAAGGAGAGTTCCTCATAATCTGCACCTGATGCAATATTGAAGATAAAACTTTAACTATTGTTAATTAAAAAAGAATGGATTTTATTTGCATTTTAATTAACGTTAGTTCACTTAGAAATTTAAAGATTTTATAACAATTATTTATAAACTGATCTTATGCTAAGTAAAAGGAGTAAGTAGCAAAATAAAGCTCGAATTTTTTTTTTTATATTTGGTTCTGATAGCTTCTTGCATGTACATATTTTCGAAATATAAGTCACATTCTTTTTGTTTATGTAAATTTTTAAGTGGCACTTTTTTCCGTAAAACTGTTGTCAGTGTCGAAAGCACATTTTCAAATGAAGATTTTCATTGTTAACCCAACCCAAACCAATTACTTTTTACATATCTGTGTGCATTCACTATTGTCTATCGTTTAATTACATTGCCTTGGTTACGTAATTTGGTTATTGTAGTAATTGACAGTATTCGCTGTCAACTGCAATTCATTTCCCTCTGCTACGGCGATTAAAGGGATAGAGACTCAGAGTACTTTGCGTTATTGTTGTAACCTTGCCAGCAATATTTTGAATACAATAGCAGATTATAAAGTGTACCCGCTCCGCTAAAAAATGTTGTTTAACATTTTGAAATATCTCTATTTTGCAAACACTTCAATCTCTGCAATGAATATATTTCAATGAAATTGATGCTGTTGTTGCTACGTTATTAAAAACCGGTTACTCACATACAACACGCTATTGTGCAAAGTAGACATTGTATGTTTTTATTTCCATGCCAGATGACATTGAGGTTAAAACACTGGGATTCAGTGCAAAAAACCGCTTAAGTTTACAGTCAAAAGTTGCATATCAACGCTAACGAAGGATAATATCCGTATCCACTCATTGGTTACCACATACACGATTGATGCATTCAATTCAAGAGCACAAGAGCATCATAGACACTCATGTGAATATCCACCACCAACTAACAAACAGGGAACGCTGAGTCAAAGCTCAACCTTTTTCCCTTTTCCCTTTCCCTCACACCCACACATGCACATTACCACATGTTGTCATTGTCTTACTCACGGTCAAATGCAAACAATGAAATCTCAGTCTGCCCGTGCCCGGCAAATTTTTCAATTTCCACCAGGTATGTGGGGGTTGGCAACTAAGGTTAAACAAAATCAACTGGAAAATAATACAATAAAATAACAATATAGCTAGCGGAAAACACTCACTGGTAATAGCAAGAGGAACAAGATAAGTGTAGGTGAGGCAGCGAAATCCTAGGTAAGGACGAGAAAACACAATAGGCATAGATTTGTGTATAGAAACACGTAAAACAGATAAAGGCAATTGGCGGTCCAAGTCTAGTTGTTAAATGAGTGAGGGTTTGTAGAAAAGTCATTCACAGTAGAATTTGTTGATGTTACCCATAAGAAAATCATCTGTTTCATTTGAAAGTTGCGTGTTAACATCAACAAATTCCGTACACCATGCATTTTATATTTATATTGTACAGCCTCGGTGCTCTAGTCGCAGCGTCCTAGACTATCTTCTTAGTAAGCCCGGATCTGATTCCTGGCAAGGGCATGACCATACGCTTTTCTTTAAAAATAATTGTTCTTACAATTTATAAAAACTTATCGTATTATAAAAAAAAAAAAACCTCCTGCTGCGTAATGCCAGCGGGGACATTAGGACATTAGGTGGCATTGCCATGAAACAAGCGAAATTAAAGTTATTATTACATGAAATCGAAATATCCTAAAAAAATTTTGCTGCTAACCTAAATAGTTCTGTCTCATAAAATTCCGCAGTATTCTAAAATAACACGATGCGCCTCAAACAGTGTTGTATACCGGTATCGTACCAGAACGGAAATAATGGAAAAACCACCATGGCATTTCTTGTTTTCTTTTTTTTTAAAGTAAAAAAGTTATGATTTTTTTGATGGGATAACATCATATCATAACTGTTGGCAGAGCGCTAATATATATTTATTAGTTTTGTTTATCATATCACACCTATACAACAAAAGTGGCACAACTCAAAATTTAGACGTGGGAGCAGTGTTGCCAGAAACTTCACTTCAAAAGTCGACAAAATCGTCATTTTCAGAAAAAAATCCTCATCAGAGAAAAACTCCAAAATCTACATGTCGTTGCTCCCTGAATTCAACATCTAATTGGTGACATCAAACTTTGCAATGAATTGACTTCTTTTGAAACACACTGTCAAATTTCATATAAGTTTTGACAAGTTATTAATTTTTCTTTAGCATAAATGCCAACTTAAAAATATTTTCTTTCCAAAAATGTTGCTTTGTCTCTGAAATCAATGTTATTAACATCATGAGTTAAATACTCTGGCCTAAAAATATTTGTGCATAATCAAAATTTTATCACTGGAAATCAAGTTCAACACTGATATATCTAGTCTTTATTCCTTCAAAAGATGTACCAGTTCCTGACCACAAAAGCTTAATAGGTAATTTTTATATTATCTTATGGTAGATACAATGTGTATTGAAATGTGCTCATAATGATGAAGAAAGCTTTTTTAATGATCATCACCAAGCCTTGAGTTGTCATCAAATGGTAATGCAAAAGCAGATTAAGGTTGATTGTTTTAGAGCACACTTCTCACAGTATCGAGGAATAAAGACAATTGGTAAATAAACTTAGTCTAGATCGGTGTAGAAATCTTATTTTCACTATTGAAAACCAATTCACTAAAATTGTTAATATTTAAGTTTTTGGAAACTTACTTTTGTCACATCATACTATCACTTAGTAGTTAAAAAAATAGTCAGAACCACATTTTCTTTCTTTATAATATAAGTAGTTGCTATTTCAATAGTTTTCTATGCAGCTTTTTAGTAAGGTAAAAACCTGTCTATTATTGAGAAGATTTTTGGGGCTAAAGTTTTTTTTGGTGTGTTAAAAGTCATTTTTGTGAACGACGACTATATAGCCGTCGTTCTGGCAGAACTCACTAAGTCCATTTTTTCAATTTCTGAGATTAGGTTAATTTATGCAGTGCATGGTGCGATACGAGCACTGGCAAAACTTAAAAAGTTAACAGATTGATTCACACATTAATATATGTTTTATCTGCATCATCAAAAACCTAATTTATTATGTCATTCGAATTATAGAAGCCAATTACTACGGATCCAACTAAAAAATTAATTTGGACTTTGTGGTTTCTGCTTGAACGCCGACGATATGTATAAAAATGTGGCAGAAGAGATTTTAAAACAAAAAAGTTTTTATGTAGTTGTTTTCAACGAAAATCGTCAAATCGCCATTGCGTCAAAAAATCGTCAAAATGACGTTAAAATCGTCATTCTGGCACACTGCGTGGTAGACGATTAGACGATGTAGTCGTGCAAAAAGCGAAGAGAGTGCACTGAAAAGAGAAAGTTAAAAATTTTAAAACCCATGGTTGCACTTTTTGGTACATTAAAACGACAACTTTATCTTATCATATCTTTCTATAGTAATTTTATTCTAATTATATTTATCTTATATTTTTTAATGTCATGGTTACATATTTTGTTATTTTATGTCTGTAACAAATACATTTCAAATAAGAATACAAATGATAGGGTGCTCCCAAATTATTAAGTATTAAAATAAAATAAATTCTAAAATTATACAATCGAAAGTGTGTTCATGTGTCTCAGTTTTCAGCATACAACATTCAATTGAAGTTGGTAATCTATTGTATCCTCATTGATGTTCGCGCAACCCTCAAAACTATGCAATGATTTACCAACAAACCTTAACAATTATTGTCATGACTGCTTGAGCATAAAACTGCGGGTATCTATGTACAATAGTACAATTTCCATTTCTATGATTTTTGGTATAGAGCTCACCTTTTTGTATATGTTTGAGAGATTTTTGACAGTGGCATCATTGTATCTTTCGCTATTATACGTAGGATTGTCTGAAAATATAGCAACAGAATCATATCTACAAATATTCAAAACAAAACTCATTTTCGGGAGAGAGCAATACAAATCAATCATATGCAAATTGGATTTTCAACTTATACGAGTACATACTTCGTCTGTTGGTATTAGCAGCTAAATCGCATTCAAATGGATATAAATGATTTCGTTGGTTGGCGAGCACTTGAGTGGCTGTTTAATGTTAATTTACTTAAAGCAAAGAACATGAGGACATAAGTGGCATATTATAAAATTCTGTAATATACCTACTTTCCTTTTTCCTTATGCTACTTATAAAAAACAGTGGCTTATATATAAAATTAATACTAATTACAAAACGCGCACGCCAGCGTTCAAATCCGAGAAATATCCACCCACTCATACTAATTGCAGGGGCGTGAGCAACCACGCAAAAACCGCCACTCTCAGCCGCTATTTGACTTGCTATTTAATTTAGCGACGTACGCAAATACACTTTGAATTGTGGCAAATAAGGTGATGATGTGGTAAGGTGGTCCTGGGTATGATGCCGGTCGTAGCTGTATGCGCAAGTAACAAGCGAGTGCATCATGGCCAGTACGACTGACCATCCCTCAGCCCATTACATAAATGATTCTTTAATTTGTTAGACATTTTTCATTATTATTAATTTATATACCCTACATCCGAAGGGTAAATAATGTGTGGAAAGTTCCTTTTAGCTTTAAAGAATGTGTATAATATTTAAATGGAGAAACATTGTCTTGAGAAACAGGGTCTTGACCCTGCATGTGCAAAATCAGTTTTGAGAAAAAAGTTTTAATGTTTAAACTTATTACATAGCCAAATTTGGAACAACAGGCATCCTGATTTTGATAAACTCCTTATATAGCTGTATATGTACTTAAATAATTTTATAATCAAATAACACCAACCTTCCACATCTCTTAGTTCCATTAACGCACACACTAATTCCATAACATAACTTAATCCCAAGCACATGCATGCATATAAGTGTAGCTTTTGTAGCGTACTTCATATCCGAGGGTGACCGACACTTGATCAGGTTTTCTTTTCTTTTGTTTGTGTTGTTTTGTAGTATGCAAATGGAAATTGCAGAAAGACTAAAACTGGCAGTGGAAAGAAATAACTTTGAATAATGACGCAGAGCGTACTAATTACTACATTTTAAATAACCTTTTCCAGGAACTTTTCCTTTACTTTCTTGGTGAAAGCATTTACAAGGAGGAATTTCTGAATTTTTCTTCATTAGAGAATATTTTTCTTTTCTCCTCCATTCCCTACCATTAAAGTTTGCGGGGGAAAAAGAATGCATTTTTTACAAGTTTCTTTCCAATATTGCACTCAAGCTGTTTGCAAATATTAAAAACTATTTTATTTCCACTACAAATACTTACAGCGTAGTTTGTAGTTGTATCTGTGCTGGCAGTAAAATGGGAATCGGTAAAGTTTTGCTTTTAAATGCAGACACGCCATTCAGTGACATTGACAGAGGGAGTGTTGTGGGCTCTGCAGCCTCCAAAACACTCACATTTTACTGGTTTTAAAAAAAAATTGGTTTGTTTGAGTTTTAGTATGCTCCATCGAAGATGACAACTTCCTCCCACCTTTGAGATAATAAACAAATTCCTCAAAGCAAGAAATCTGTTTTTTGAACAATCCAAATCGCTCTGCAAAAAGAACCAAAACAGACAGGTAGTGGTGTGGGTGGGGAAGTATTTCCCAGTTTAGACCTTTGTTTTTGGTAGATTGTGCATCGTGTATCTTAGCATTGTTATGTAGAAGTATAAGCTTGTCGTGTCTATTGCCCAATCCCGGTAGTGCTCCAGCAGTTTAGTTTATTCGAAAACTCCTCAAATGATTGAAATTACACGTCCAGAAAACTTATTCACAAATAACTATTATATTTAATGTTGGAAAAAAGTGGTTAAAATTTTGCCCAAAGTTCAAACTACTACGCCCTAAGAAATTCGATAACTCTTTGGTTTTATCGATAAGTTGTCGACAATTATTTTTTTATGTGTAAAACAGAGGAAAAATGGAATGCAGCATGCAAGGTTGCTTCAGATATGATTACCACACCGTGTAATGCAGAAGGTGCGCGTAAAGCCAAATGCACGGCAAACAACAGAAACATGAAGGCAGATATCGTCAAGCGACGATACAACCGGACAGAATTGGACAGAAACCAATACTGAGGAGGAATATCCTTACGGACGAGAGATGGTTTTAGCTTGAGAATGTCTCGCATAGTGATGATTCGATACAAGTAAAAACTCGATACTTTTCATTCGATTCAATTACTTTTTTTATTCGATGCTATAACATAAGTATTTTACTTGGTATCGGAAAAAGGGTCAGTATCGGATACTCGATACTTTGGAAAATATTTATTTAAAAACTAAAATGTTGCTATACAATATTTAAAATTATGGATCATTTTACAATATTTTACAGCAATCAATAATATATTTCAAAATGCTACTGCAGAATTATTCAAAATATTTCAGTCCATATTTCCGTATATTTCAATGTATGACAATATTGCAGTACAGTATTGAAGTTCTAGAAGATATTTCCGGCCATGCATGTAGAACATAATGTTTATTGAAACCTTTTCATTAAAATAAAATATTTTTAACAAGCTTTAATCTGTTGATTAGTTTTCCTTCTATTATAAATTTTCTAGCGATTTGCTAAATTAAACTAACGTCATTTCTATATGATTCACGTGTTTCCAGTGGAAATATCTCAAAACCATGATTTATAGGCGAAAAACTCGTGTTGAGTAGCGTAAACTGTAGGCTCAACCATGTTGTATCACAATGGGCCCTTCTGGCCTGAATGTTTTCCTTGACAGCTACTTAAAAAAAGAGTAATTTGTCTCTTTAAATGAGTATTCGATACAAGTACATATTCAATACTTTTTCCCGATATTTTCGGTAGCATCGATACTTTTATTCGATACAAGTAATGAGTACAAGCATCGATACTATGTGGGTATCGAATCAACACTAGTCTCGCACTGACTGGGCTATTTACGCTTTCCTCCTCGTTAAAAAAAAAGAGGTTGATTGTCAAAAAACGTTCTGTAGTTGTTTCGAAAAAAGTGTTCCTCATTTGAACTTAAATCAAAAATGCATAGTTTAATTTTTCTTTTCATTTTGTTTTATTTTTTTGCGCAATTATACGTATATATTCCTCTGTGTGAATTATTTAAATGACTCTGTCAATTATCACTTGAA
The DNA here is from genome assembly GCA_963691655.1 of Toxonevra muliebris. Lineage (NCBI taxonomy): Eukaryota > Metazoa > Arthropoda > Insecta > Diptera > Pallopteridae > Toxonevra > Toxonevra muliebris. The sequence continues at coordinate 433,056 of OY829327.1, read as the reverse complement.
TTTATACATTCTCAATTGCAAACGTATTCTAATTAATTTAATGTAAATTTGTAATGTCTCCAAAGTCACAATAGGTAGTTCAATGTGTTCAGCGGCTTCAAAAATTACTCTGCTATGCATGTGGGACCACTTTCGCGTTCAATGTCCCCGTGTATCAGTGTAATATGGTAGAAATAGCTGTCAGATTGATTTTTACAAGGGATTCAGAAAAATAAAAACTAGAAATAGAAAAACTCTTCTATTTCTAACAGATGAGCCACAAAAAAATATTTCGAAAACTTACATAAAAAATAGAAAACATTAACAAATGTTAATTTTAAGAAAAATTTTCTCATTTGGAAAGAGTTTAATTTTAACATGCTTCCATTAAAAAAAAATTGTAAAAATTCATAAAAATAAAAATGAAAAGTGCTTCATAAAATTTCAAACTGCTTCATGCTTTCTATTTTTTTGGAGGCGCAGAAGATTTATGCATCATGGCAAGGGTCTATGATTTTTAATAAATAAAATATTATTCTAATAAATAGACAAAAGTTTTTCGAAATCAGTGGCGGAGTTGGTACACTAAATTTCCGATTACCGACCCCAAATTGAAAAGAAAACAATGTTTTGGTGAAAGGCGTAAGATTTCCCTTTCAATTTGCACTGTGTAATCAAAATAAATTCGTATTCAAAACCGCTCAGCTCTGCTACTTGTATATACACTCGCGCTCAAAAAAAGCCAACCTAAAATTTTTCGTTGATTTTCATTTAATATTGTTTACTGTTATTTTTCGAGCTTGCTTGTTGATTTTCTGACTGCGTAACTCAATTTCTGATTTACATATGAGTTTTATACCGATGAGTACAGTTCGGTCTTAAGATATTTGAAGGTTAAGTGAACATTAAAAAATAAGTTATGGTATTAACACAATAGCAAAAAATTTAAATTATTGGATATAAGCGGCAAAACTTAAAAAATGTTACAATATCGAAAAAAGTAGGCCGTCACGAATCTTCAGTAAGAAGATTCTGGAAGATATTTTTGAAAACAGGGAGTCTGACATGCCTATCTGGCAGTGGACGTCAAAAAAAAAACAAATGGACATGAGGACAAAGGTATAGTGGGTAGTTTAAAAAATCTAAAAAAAAACTTCACCAGAAATCTCTTCAGAGTTGAGAGAGATGCATAATAAAAAAAGAAAATGATCTGGATGCACGAAGAGAAATTATTCTTCTGGGAGGTTCTGTAAACTCTTCAGTCTACATAGACATAATAAACAGAGGCTTATTACCTTCTATGTATGTATTATTCGAGCACAAAACCAGAGTAATAGTTCAAGAGGATTCTGCACCATGTCATCATTCAAATCGGCAATTACCCCTGTTACATGAACATCTTTTTAGAAAATATTTTTACAAATTTTGTGTTATTACTTATTTTTCTTTTCATAGGTAGCGGAGTCATGAGATATGAATCCAATTGAAAATGTTTGGGCAATTATTAAACGGAAAATAGGTCAAAATAAGCCCTTAATTATTCCCAAACTGATGGAAGCAATTGTATCCACTTGATACAACGAGATTTTCGAAGATTCAATAAAAAAATCTTTGTGATAGCATGTCTTCTCGGGTAGGAAGTGCCACCAAGGCGAAAGGGGGTATACTCGTTATTAAAAGCCTTTTCTTTGTTTACAAAATTTACAAATATCGTTATTTATACATAAGTAACATGTAACATATTAAAAAACATCATTTCCACTCATTACAAACTTTTTTTTTTACTATCAAATTTGTGAATTTGACTTTAGCACTTTAACTTAAAAAAAAATAAATAAATTGGTTTAATAATAAATAAGGAGAATACGAATATTTTATCAAACCTAAAAATCGGCCTTTTTTTGAGCACGAGTGTATATTTATATTTATACGTGCTACCTAGCTAGCTTTTACAAATTTTGGTTTTAACGATTTCTAAAAATTAAAATCCAATATTTTTAAACAGGAGAAAAATCATAAAAATTAAACCGTACGAACGTCCGAAATCCATGACCTCTTCTCAAAATAAAACACAGTATTTTTTGCAAATTAATTGGAAGTGTTTTGTAAAGTCCAACGTGAAGGACGCCCACCACCATCCAATACCCACACAACAACAAATATTTGTATACAAAAACTGAGCAATTCTCTTGAAGTCTTTTTTGGGTTCGAGGTTTTATAGTATGCAACTTAAATATACAAAAACATAAAAGATGAAAACAAAAACAATCTGAATTGAGGCACTTAACGATGAAATGAAAAACACTGACCATTCAGTTTATGCAACATGCAACATGCTGCCAACTACTGTGATTTTCCAAATGAACCATTTTACAAGTGCTGCAGATGCAAACGAAATAGGCACATGCATAATATCGTCCGCGTAGCGAGTAAATATTTGCAGGGTACATTTGTATGAATGTACATATGTATGTATTTATGTATTGTACTATGTAAGGAATGTGAGCTGCCTACTCAATTATGCAAATTAATAATAATAAAAGGCTAAAAGCAACATTAAAAAATGTTAGCCGAAGTTTACATACCATAAATACATACGAACATACCCCCATAGGAAAAAATTGTGAAATATTAACAAGTTCATAGATTAGCTCACATATGTATGTATGTTTGTATATATAATAAACTTTCTTTTGTCGAATATTAACAGAATTCATAGCCACTAAATAAATAAATAAAGCAACAAATAAGTAAATACATACTTGAAATAAATTGTTTTAATAATGGATACACATATTTATATAAATTTATGGACCACTAATACGTGGGCGAGGTGCAATAAAACTTATAAATGATAGTGCCAATTCGTCTTTAATGAGATCCAAAAGGATCCGCTAATGCTTGTTACTAATAAAGTGTAGGGGAGGACGGGGTAATTGGCACCAATTAATAATAATTGTAATTTGCCCAGGAAAAGAGTAGAGAAGAAAAAGGAAAGAAAGACTTTAGAAAGAGGAAAAGAAAAATTTTACACCATCACGAACCTCTAGTTTCCTTAAGGAACCTAAGAAGACCAGGTAGGTGGCCAGCAGGTATCTCCTAATTCTTGCGAAGGCTGAACAATGGCAGAGATAATGTTCTGTAGTGTCACTTTCCTCCCCAAGGCAGGATCCACATGCCAGGTTGACAATGGCACCCATGTTAGCCATATGTTAACTACACATATTATGCCCTGTAATGACCTTGATAGTCTAATGGGTAGCGCACTAGCCTTTCACCCGGTTTTTGCGAGAATTGACACTGAATCATCCCTCCCTGTGAGCCTAACACATGGAGTCGTTGATCCATTGCATAGTTTCTGCATAACTGACATCAGTGATTGGTTTTGGGCCTATCGGCTTTGCCGCAAAACCACAATTTGCCAATTCACCAACACCAACTCAACATACCAAAGTGTCCTGGAGTCCGTACAAGGCATAATTTATTTAGTCTCCCGACGATATTAAGTTTTGCCTTACATTCGCTTACGATCCTCGAAAAATTGGCAGCAAGCTACATTCAAAATAACAAAAGAAGCACCTGTTCTCGTCGGCCAGGTACAAAACTGAACTGGCTTAAATTAATGGTTTGTAGCCATCTGTTGAGAAAACATGTGTAAAACCTCTGAGGATGACCACTGGATTGCTCCATTGGCTTCGCTCAAGATATTACACACTATATTTCCCGCCGAATTTGATGTGCGACATCAGAACCAATGGGCATTGCATCCGTCTGAGCCCCGTATCATTTCCATCATACCAGACTCGGTTTGATTTGAGTCAATACACCGCCTTCATTCCTTCTCTTTGAATGTACAGTCACATACAAACTACTATCTCATAAGTTTATGTTACAGGGTGTTCAATTCCACATTTAATTAGTATATTATGGGAAGTCCTACAACATCAGGCAAAGTTGTTTATATGAAAATGTATTTGGTACCTACACCATATACATACATATTTTTTAGTTATTAATTAACACATCCGTCGTTCATTTTGCCAATCGAATCAGCCGTTGATGTATCAATTTGATACAATGTAATGCCACAATTAAAGTAGAATCGAAATAGGTTTAAATATTATTTTTTCTGAATATTTTCATTTAATTATAAAACTTTCTACCATTTTATTTAATCAAAAAAATTGTATTACATTTTGTTTTGCTATATTATTTAGTAATTCATGTGAACTATCAAGCATGTGAAACAATTTACATTTGAAAATTGTATCAATTTGATACCAACGACGGATCCGTGTTAAAAAAGAAAAACATGATATGAACTAGTATCACTATTCTATAAATTTCATTACTATTTCACATTATAATTACGGTGACCATATTTTCGAAATCAAAATACAGAATAGAAAAAACTCAAAATTAATTGCACCCAATTTTCAGTATTTTCTTATTTATTAAAAATAATTTGTAATTCTTACAAAATAACATATAAATATTTTTGAAAATTAAACAAAAGAATGTCTGCAGAGTTTATTAAACTGACAGTTAAAATAAAATAGCAAAATATCAGTCTTAATCTTCATTGATTTTGATATTTTTCAGACTTAAGCGGTATATCGATGACTTTACGTTTTTACATACGACGAATATAAGTCAACATAAAATCGTGCAATTCTGTTTAAGGATGTAGTCTGGTGTTCCGGCCCAATTTTCAAGGTTTTTTTCGGGAATTTTTTATTATAACAAAATAAAATACAATCATTTCAATTTTTTTAAATGTTATTATTGACATCTTTACTGTACAAAAAAAAATGTTTTGAGTTTATTTTACTTTATTTTTTTAGTGTTTTTTACGCCCAAAGTGGGCATCTAAAAAAAAAAATGTGTCTGCTGGCCCGGGTGATTACGACACTTAAAGTCATCTGAGACAAAAAATCGTTCTAAAGATTTGCCATTGTGGCAGGTAGTAAATTTAAACATTTTTATTAAAAATATCAAAATGACAGACTTCTAAAGAAATAACGTATTCATTTTCAAAAATGACGTAATAAAATTTCAGCCCAATTATAGAATTTCTTCAAACCCCTGAGCCGATCAAAAAGCGTTGTTTCCAAAAAAAAAGATATTAAAGTTTTAACAACACATATAGTTTAACCAACAAGCGCTCTCGAATATGTGCTATAACTTCACTAATATTTTGAATTTTGGTATAAATATACTTTCAATATAATGTACTTTCGAAATACACAATAAAAAAAATCGATTTTATGAAACTCGAGCACCAGACTACATCCTTTAAGCTTTATGAATCTCGTTTATACCATATAAATACTTTTTTTTTGTTTTGCAATTTTTATTTGACCGTTTGTGTTATTTTGATTCATATTCAAGAACTTATATGGAATACAGAGCAAATGCAGAGTACGTGCTAAAATACAGAATATTTCTTTATTGTGTACTAAAAAATAGTACTGTTTTTTGTATCTGTAATTATTGTTTCACTAAAATTTAATCAACTCAAATTTCTGAAGAAAATATCACAAATTAATTTGCTGTACAAAAAAGAAACAACAGAGCTTGTGTTCTTTCACATACACGAAACGAGATTGACTACAAAATGATTTAGTATTAAAAATGTCAATTACAGCTATTCGACTTTATCCACAATGCAAAATTTTATTGCGAAAATTGAATGTGGTTTTAATTACTCCATGGTTCTGGTTCATGGTTATCTTGTCCTCCCCTAAATATTATTGCTATTAGAATTTTAGAATTTGGTTGAATAAGCAGCGTGCTAGATTATCATCTCAGGGACTCCAGATTTGATTCTTGGCAAGGACATGGGCGTTAATTTTTCTACTCCTTGCCCAAAATAAATATTAAATAAATTTGCACCCACTCGGAACGAATTTCTGTTCATCATCATAAATTGCTGCAGCTGTTGTTTTTAGCATTATGAATGTGAATAAGTATGTACATATATGAATGTCAATTGCCAAGAGTCTTGAAATAGCAGTTATCACCAATCGATCAATCTGCACACTAATGTTGGCCTTGTCTTTTGCTTTGGAAAATTGTTATCCTACGGCAGGATATAGAAGTCTGCTAGAAGAATATAATGTATTTTTATTGCCTTTACAATGCCCCAAAATTTAAAGGGATACCGTCCGCTGTATACAAGCGCCTTGACGACCCCGATAGTCTAGTGGCTAGCGCATTAGACTTTCACCCGGGAGGATACGAGTTCGATTCCCGTCTTGGTCTCTTTGTTAATTCTCATAACCTTCTTACTTATATTCTTAATAATATGAAGTGAATGAGAATTATAAGATGTGTACAAGTACACATCTTGGCAGGCCACCAAGTGATAACAAATAGCCACACCGCCGTTCAAAACTGGCGTTAAACTGTAGGTCCAACCATGTGGTATCACAATGGGCTGTTCTGTCATAAGTTAGTCCCTAAACAGCCACTTAACCTAACTTAGGGCCGTTTTCTCAATGTCCGGTTAAGCACTAATCAAAACTACTGCTACTACTAACCGTCGGTTAAAGTTCCGTTTTTCCGTTCCGACATTAAGAAAACGGCGCTTAATCTATACAACTCTATTTTATAAAATATGAGGGTGCTTCTGGATTGATGTAAAGCGAAAATTATGAAAAAATCGGTATTTTTATAGTTTTAAAGCTTTTGACACTATTGACAATTCTATCGTGAATTTTATTCTATCTAAAATGTATAATTACTTGCCAACAGCAACAGATACCAACACCAAACGCTCGAAATTTCTCCCTGTAACCAGAGGTGTTCGTCATGGTTATTGAACCGTTTCTATTTATTTCTTTATATATTGATGACTTAGCTAATGTTCTATTGCATTCTAAACATCATTTGTATGCGGATAATGTCTAATTATATATCAGTGGCAAGCTTGATGCAATTAATGACGATCTAACCGAAGGTTACGCTAAATGGATCGGATACTGCCAAAAAATTAAGGATTTTATTTAATAGGACTCTCATGTGGAACGACTACATCAGAAGCACTATTGGTAAAGTTTACGGGATGCTGTGTGCATTGTGGACAACGCAATCCTTTACTCCTTAAAGAGTTAAATTGCTAAGTTTCAAAACATACCTTTTCCCTGTACTACTTTATGTGGTTCTTGTTGTATGCAGAAGCTTCATATACTCTTAGATAATATAGCTAGGTACGTCTCTGGCCTGAATCGATTTGATATGTAACAGGCTTCATCATAAAAATGTTCAGTCTCACCTGTGATAATCTGTCGAACTTTCTCACACTGGTTTTCTTACACAAAATTACATGCAATAGGGAGCAATCGTAATTGTTTGGAAGACTTATGTTTTACCGCTCATATCGCTCCCGACAATTTTCAATCGATTTAGATTTATTTCAATTTTCACCGTCGAGCGGCGTCACAAGGTTGATTGTAGTTAGGTGATTGTAAACTGAATTATTTGTTTTTTTTTTCTTTTGTGCAATAGGATTGAAAAAGTCAGGAAATATAAATATGAAAAGAATACAAGAACGAAACCTAAATAAATAAAAGTTGGGTAGAAATAATATACATTATGGCTACTTCACCCAATTTGGCCAGCTACCAGTTCTAGTGGACCGATTTCAATGAAAGTTTTAGGAAATATTTATTTTGACTCTCATGAAAAATCCAAAATTTTATCAAAATGAAATAAGAATGATAATGAAGAATTTCGGTGATAACCTGCTTTTGTTTTTTGCGATCGTACCGTTTCGCTTGATCAAAAAGTTCCGTGGTTTGTTAGGACCGTGACTTCACCGCTATCTTTCCATCGAATCAGTAAAACTCGCTAGCTGAAATCGAACTATGCAAAGGAATTGCCCTTTTGCTTCACCTCAGATACGTGAGCACCATCAACTCTGCTCTTACGAACAGTTCCTGAAGCAAAATCGAACGATTAATGGAAGAGATTTCCATGAATTTATTTCACCTTTTTGCCCACTGGCGACTGAAATCACCACCGTAATTTTTTCAAATGTATTACCTGCTTCAAGCACATATGTGCATGGTATGGGTGTGTTTACTAAAAATACGTATCACGGGCATTCTGAATCAACAAAACCATTTTAGTTTTTTTTTTTCATTAAATTTATTTTTTATGAAATTATAAAAAAGATGCTTTCTAATGTTTTCCGCAAACCCCTACAAAAACATACACTCACGCATACACATGCAAATCCTTCAAAATGTGTTTTCTAAAAGGTCCCTTGTAAACGTAGAAATCACAAATTGGCACATATTTGCTATATCTGAGGCGCTAAGGTCTCTCAAAGTAGTGGTGACTAAAATCACCGGGCTGGCCAAAATGGGTTAAGCACTCCAAATTCTTAAGATTTTTGGACGGTTCTTAAAATCACTTTTTTTCAAGAATAGTACCTTTTTATTGCTATTTCTACATAGCCGTTGCATTAATTATTTATTTTTCTAACAGTCATACCAAAATTGGAGCGTGAGCGTAGCGTTGGACAGTGTTGCCATGACCTTTAAAGAAAATTATACTAAATCGTCCATAAAATTTGATGAAAATGGTTGAAACATCTGCGGGCAACCGTAAAATTACACGTACACGCTGATTGAAGCAAATTTGATTAAGCCTGATTTAGCATATATTTGGCAATGGCAATACTGGCTAATGCTCCACCCAACGCTCCAATTAAGGTATGACTGTAAGCTTCATAGTCGTTGTCGTCATAACACTAAAAAGGAAAAGAACAATCGAACAAAAATTAATTCCAAACCTACTCAGAAAATTTAAGTCAAATATTAAGACTTTAGGAAGTTACATAGGTACAAGCCAAAAATTGCTTAAGTCTTCTGAACAATTAAAATTTCCGAACTTAAGAATTCCAAACGTCAATGCTCAATTTTCTACCTCTTTCTTTTAATTTTGTTTTTTTTTATTCTTATTTTTAAAATTGGCATCTGCCAATTTTATAATAGTGACTATAGTTTAGTCATTATAAAGATTTACGTCATAAAAATTCTGAACTGAGATTTTTCTTCAGTAATTATTAGTGGAGGTATGATAGATTCAAAAACCACAAAAATCAGTTCTGGGGTTGCAGAGCGACCCCCCAAAAAATCCTCCCTTTGGTGAAAAAAGCCGTTTTTTTACTAATAACTGGTTAACCGTTGTAGATATCAAAAAATTACTTGAGTGATTTCCTAAAAATAAGGTCTTAAGTAATTTTTTTGTATATAGTTTTCGAGATAATCAATATTTAAGAAATTGCCAATTTAGTACTTTGGGTGTACTGTGGATGCGCGCGCATTTTTGTTCATTTGAATTTTTGAGTGAGGATTCTATAGGAATCTAGGAATATAGGAATAAATTACTCCAAAACCAAACAAGCTAGGAAGAAAAATCAAAAAGGGGCTTGAAGAAGATATAAACTTCAACATCCTCTGCCATTTTCATTGACAACAGATAATTTTTTGTATACAAAAATAACAATATAGTATTGTTGTCTGTTGGTTTTTGCTACTTTTATTATTTGCAGGCCTAATAAAAGTAACTGGTTTCACTATATGCTATAAATGTATTATCTTTTAGTTCGAGACATTACTTCTGAAAATCCAGTAAAAGTTAGAAATAACTTAACTTAATATCGAAAAAATACGAAACAAAGTGTGGTTACATATGTACGAATTCCGAAAATCTCGGGAGTTTTGAGTATAATTTTAGATTAAGCCCCGAGATCCCGGAACTAACATCCTTAATATACATTTACATATTTCATATATAATTTTATTCAAACCCCTTCCCCCCTCCCCCCTCATGGGAGAATCTTTCTGCCTTAAATGTTTATGAAATAAAGGGTTTTCCATTAGGGACATAACAATTTCGTATCTTTATATGAACGCGCCTTTAAACTTTTTTAATAAACTGTCAATGTCAAAAGATTAGTTAAAGTCAACATTTTCATCATGGTTAAGTTCACGAACCAGCCAGCAACGTTTGGAAATTATTAAAACTTACTTCCGAAATTCTGAGTCGGTGGTCGCCACTCCAATTTTCGGCGTAATACGGTCATGTTACCGTCAATGGAGAGCGCTATCGTGCTATGTTGGAAGATTATTTGTGGCCAGAATTGGATGAACTTGACATCAACGATATGTGGTTTCAACAAGACTGTGCCACTAGCCACAATCGATTTATTGAAAGGCAAATTCGGTGAACGTGTTATCTCGAGAAATGGTCCGGTGGAATGGCCGCCTCGTTCATACGATCTAACGCCATTGGATTCCTTTTTATGGAGCTATATCAAGTCACTGGTCTGTGCCAACAAGCCAACAACTTTAGACGAGCTCAAAGACAATATCAATCGCGAAATTGCCAACGTCCCGATCGAAATGTGTGCGAGAGTGGTGGAAAGTTGGGTCCAAAGAATCGATCGCTGTAAACGAGCTCGTGGTGGTCATATGACCGAAATCGAATTTCATTCATAAAATGTAATGCTTGCACTACACCCACAATAAACTTGAACTCAATATCTCTGTGTTTTATTAATAGATAAAATTGTTATGTCCTTAATGAAAAACCCTTTATTTCACAAGGAATACTATATATGAGACAATGTGCATGCAATAAAAAACAGTTGGAGAATAAGAAGACGAAAAAAAGTGCAATACTTTAGTCACTGTTCACAATTCTAGTTAACTTTTTTTTATTTTTTTTAACCAATCAACATTTCCGATTCAATTGCCGGTGCAGTGTGGAGAAAAGGGTGACGGGAAAATATCGTCGTAACATTTGAAATTCTTCAAAATCTTTGATTTGATGAACGCTTTCTCTATAGAAATGTTTTCATTTTCAGCGTTGATGACGTTTCTTGTGGGGCAAAACGAAAGGGACTGAAAATCAAACTTAAACACGTTAAAAAATAATTGAATAGGTTGAATCAAGTGCTATTCGCTATTTTAACTGAGCATTTCCACTGTAAGATTCTATGCCAGTACAAGGAATATGTATATAGACTGGCTTTTGGTATTTGAATGAACGACAATCGTCGAGCTGCAATTGGAAGCAAAGCAAGCAATTGTTGTTGAAATTTGCTGTTTTTTCATTTACTCTACACAAAGTAAATCGTTTTTTTTATATTTTCTACTTCCAATTTTTGGTATTTCTACTTTCTGTATGTGAATAGGTGTGAATGAAATCAAACCAACGTTATTAGCTTTGTCAATTTCATATAGTCAATGGAGGAAAATAAAAGTAATCAAAGCGTTTGTAAATATAGTATAAAACATTCGCACAAATTAATGATGTAAATGTTTGGTGCGATATGTTGGATGGTGGGGTTCGATTTTTTAAATAAATCACAAGTGTTACTGCTATCCATCCATCCATGCATCGATCATGCATCATGCATCATGGCAAAGGAAAAGTTGCTTGCCAGCAGTGCGAATAAATCGCTCACAGAAGTAGGGAAAGTGCAACGCGCAAGTTTCTTTACAAATACATACTTATAGAGTATGAAGGAATCGTTTCTTCGAGATTTGAGCAGAAAAACGTAATTATGCACCCTAAGATGCAGTGGAACATAAGCATGCATTATATTGCAGACTCATTGCAATGGAAGTGCAACAGACCAAATGTAAAAATAATTGCTGTATCAATTACTTAATAAATTAACAGAATATAATAAAGAAATCAGAAAGGCTAAAAGAACGATCTTCAAAAACTTCTGCGACTATAACTAATCCTTACCTGCTCCATCAAGGATATATAAAACCTGCGCAAAAACAGGACCGGATATGAGAATGTAGTTGAAGAAATCAGACGACAGCTGAGATGAAGAGATGAACTACTTCTTAACGTTCCCAGGATGTAAAATTAAAATTGAAAAAAAAAATTTTTTGTACTCTTGAAAGCCTAAAACCTGACAAAAAAAATTAATTCTTAAAAATTGTCGTTTTTTTACATGAGAAACTGTAGTCCTATCTTAACCCTCTCAAGATTTTCGTACACATATGTACACATGAATTTGAACATTTTTCCTGACTTTGAATTAAATGCCAACCAAACAATTTTGGTATTAACGTCTTTGTTGTTTTTTCCTCTATCGTTTAACATCTATTCGTTGATTTCAAAAAATTATTAAAAATACTAAATAATAAAAAGTGTATAAGAAACAAATTTATTATGAAGATAGAACTTCATATTATTATGTGTCGATAGAGACACATTTTGTGTGAGTGGAAGTTCACACATATGTGAACATCGCGTACGGCTAAACCTGGGTATCTAAAAATTCGTGAATAGTCTTAACAGTCTTAAACATGGGAGATACACTTTCTCCTGAGAGGGTTAATATAAACCTTATTAATTAAACCTTATGTTTATAAAAATGCATATCACCAAATATAAGAAAAATGTCAACGGTCATAGGCAAATTGCTAATTAACTAAATGTATTGATGTATGTATGTAAATAAACAAAACTATTATTTGAAAAAACTTTTGTTTTGCTTGAAATTTATTTGAACCTGGACCGGAACACACTTTTAATTTTTTAGCAGGGACCAAAAATAATAATTATTTTTAAATATTTAAGTGAAAAAATCAAAGTGTTCCAAATATCGAAGAACAATGCTCTGTTGCAATCAGTAGACAATTTTTTCTGAGCATTCCACTAAAAATTAAAAATAATTTTTACCTGAAGATTTTACAGATAAAAATCAAAAAATTATTATAATTTCTGAGCAAAAAATAAAAAGTCGGAAAATAAATTTTATTGATGATCAAATAAATAAAATTCAAGGAATAAGCATTAAATTTTGATTTTTTTCATACTGCTTATGATGATTACGGCCCTTCATTTTTAGCTTGAAGCTGAACCCGAACCTAAATTTCTCCAGTTCGAAGCCCTGCTAAAATCTGAATGGCGCAAATATTAAGAATAAAAAAATAAAATAGTACAAATGTTCAGTTACCAGTTCTTAGGCAAGCCCGGCTTTTTGGATTACATGGACGTGCCGCCACTGCTGTAATGTATTTTGGAATCCTTTCTACGTGGTTCACATTAAAAAACTTGAGGGAGTTCAGCGCAGATTTTATAATTAAGCTTTACCAAAGCTTCATATTCGAAATAGATGTTCTCTGAAATATCTCCTGCGCAATTTTTGCTCGCGGAAGTTTTTTAAAATTCGCTCATTTAACAAAGCATTGCATTCATCGTTGAAAAAATCATTGCTTAAGCGGAAGTAAATAATAAATAAGAGAAAGAGAGAAGACATGAGTAACGGCATCTCTCAGAATTATCTAACGAGTTATCTGCATACACAAATAACAAAACAAACACCAACGAGTAGTTTGATTCATTTTGTCATATTAGTTTTAACTTTATTAATATTAAGTTTTTATTGTATATATTCATAAATAATTTGGGTTTATCCGTAGACTAAATAAATAAATAAATAATCGCAGAACAGAAAAGAACAAGTTAATAGTAACTAGCAGCAATAGCAAAGCAGTTATAAATTTTTCTAATAATTACTTTGCTTTGGTCAGAAAGCAAAATAAAATCAAAACAATTGTCATTAGGTAACAAAAACACTTACACGCACGTATAAGAATATGTATACCAACAAATACATGTACATTAAGGCGCCTCAAAACCCATACAAAACAAAAGTTGCTGTTAAAATAGCATTAAGGTTATATATTTTGAGAATTAAAATAATTTCGACTTTTAAAATCATTAACCCGAAGAATATTTGTTACTTTTCCTAATCGTCTATTCGGTACGGTCGCTCTAAAACCCAACATGAGGTAAATGGAGGATAATGTTTTTTCTCAAGAACTAAATATATAACAGGTTAGGTTGGAGTGGCAGCCTTCTACGTGAAAGCACACTTAAGCATATGATTAGGCTCATTGTGATACCAGCCACACATCCCACAAATTAATGACTAAATTAGTTGGTTTATCATCCACATCTAAATTTAACAAATAGTATTTTCAAAACTAGAAGATGGAGCGATCCTAAATTAATCTAGTATACACTGTTATCAGCTAACGATCAACTACCGATTATAATGATTGAAACATTATATGCGATGTCGCCATCGGAAAAATTATTTATTAAAATTTATTTATTTTAGTATTTTTTTTATTTTCCTGGTGACAATGAAATGAAATATTGTTAATAATAATCAATTTCGCTGCGAAATTTAATCTTACCGATAATTCTGGAGGTAGTGCAAGTGGATTTGAATCTGGTGGTAATGTGCGATTTTTTACATTTTTTCTTGTTTGGAATAGCATAGAGCAATAAAATAGGAAAAGGTTTATTTTTAGGACATTTTGGCAACACCAGCTTTTTTGCGTGAGGAGCCTTAATGTACATATTTACGAATGTATATGTATTTATGTATGTACAGAATATAAATATTGACAATCACTTCGCTTCCATGAAAATCTAGGTTAATGCCAATGACAAATTCGTGCCGGCATTTTCGATGACAAGCGCTCACTTTCGCTCTCTTCTACATAAATACTTAAAAGTATATAAGTTCAAATAATGATTTGACCAGAACAGTCACGATTTTAAAAACAAGCAGAAAAGTAGCAACCGAAGAAACAATCGGGATAAAAATATAACAAAATGTTGAAAGCGATAATGGCAACAGCTTATTTTTTGGTGTTGATGGTGGTACATAACTCGTGAAAGAAGAAACATTAGATTGATAAAATAAAGTCTCTAATATAAATTAAAGTGCATAGCGCCACATACAAGAAATAAAGGTTTTGTTGTACTCTTCTAAAACTGAACTTCGATTTATTTTATGAGGATTGGAAAAAAAAACTTTAAAAGTTAACTTTTTGTAGGCTGTTTTTGGCCAAAAAAGCTGAACATTCGCAATTTTTTGTTCAAAACCTAATAATTTTAAGTGTATTTTACTTATGAGTTTTTATTTGTCCAAAAGTAGACTACAGAAAAGTTTCCCAATAACTATGAAAGTGGGTTTTTAGAGTTAAGCGATCCAGCTCACGAACGGTAATCGCTAGAGTCGAAGTATTTTGGGAATTATCTTAAAATAAATCGGGGGTTAATTTTTAGAGGGCACAACTACACATACAAATGAGCAATTCCACGTCAGAAAATTAAAGTTATGGACGATGTTAGAATAGAAATATAACAGTAGTAGTGCTCCGAGCCGTTAATAGTCGTGTTCTACAGCCAATTAGCTATCGACAGCTCTTAACTATCCTTTGTAAGCTGTCAGGAGCTGTTAATTGTCTTCAGTACTGACTGAACAACTGTTAGAGCCAGCTAATATGCGCTTTTAGCAGTTATATCTGACAGCTATTTTAAGCTTGTTAGCTGCCAACACCTGTTAACTATTTGGCGGAAAAGTGCCACTAACAATTAATTGAATAAGCTGTTAACTAGCGATTGTTGCCAGCTATTAACAGACGAAAGCAGCTGCTATTTACACACACGTACTGATTTCATCAGTATATGTACTAATTTTTGTAAAATGTTATGATTATTATATTATGTTAAAATATAATGATTGTTTAAGTTTTGTACTGGATTTTATACAATTTTGTCAACATTAATGTAACGAAGTAATAAAGTAAAAAAAAAAACAAAAAATTTTTTTTCCGAAGTGACAAGTTTTGTGGTGTGTAAACAGGGCCAAAGCAACCCTAATTGGAATTTTTTTAAATTTACCTTCTTTGGTTCACTCTTTGAAATTTTATTTCAATTTATCTATATGAAGTGAATGAGAATGATAAGAAAATCTACAAGTACACCTCTTGGGTTATCCAACGGCAAAACCACCAATTGCCACACTGCCGTTCGAAGCCGGTGTTAAACTTTAGGTCCAACAATGTGGTATCACAATCACGGAACAAAAAAAAACCGTATGCTACACGAACCGTACATCAAAACAAACACTTTCCTGTTTTGTAGAGTTTGTGTACACATACACATACAAACGATCTATGTACGCTATGCTAGCGAACAACAAACGAAGCAATTGCGTTCGGCACTACGCACAGATACTGCATCTCCCAAGCCTGCGCCATGTAATCTCGAAGTAAACTCGACTAAATATGCATAGTTCGGCAACCGGGAGAGCTCACACACAAAATTTTATTTTGAAATATGTAAAGATAAATTCATAAGGAATAATTTGAATGCATTAAAACCAAATAAAAAAAAAAGCCATAGGCCAAAAATCAATACCCGTTAAGAACATTTATCATATTATTTTACAAAGCTCTAACTGCAATTAAAAAAAGAAAGTAATAAACGCTACAATGTGCTACATATATACCCCACACTATCATTTCTCCAAGTTTAAACTGAATCGAACCAATTCTGACATCGTCCGCAACTTTGGTTTTGTTGACGTGGGATTGTTCATATGTGTTAGTTCCATGCAGGTCAACTCATCTCATGCTGCAACATGGAAATTAGCATCAGCAGGAAAAAGTCTGCGCACGTCTATGAATATATGTCAGGCGCAACGGCCTGAAATTTCCAAAATCGATTTTCATCGGCTGCAAGAACCAAATATTCCCATTGCACAATCATATATTAAGTGCATTGCCACGGATTTGGGGATATGGACTGACGAAGCTGGTTACAATTCAAAAAGAGTAGCAAAATTATTTGCAAATTATAAAATGTCAGAGGAAATCATTGTTGTCGTCGACTATTGTAATCAAAAATACAAACACAAATTTTTGGAAAAGTGGGCATTCGATGCATACAGATGCGCTACTGCAGGTCAAATGGGCACATGGGTGAAGGAATATATTATCGATGGAGAAGAAAACAAACAGTGAAATTATGAAGGAAACTCATTTAAATATTTGAGTCCTGTGATACGAGAAATAATATAATAATGAAATAAGAAAATATTCGCTGCTTTGCATATTGAATAATAATATTATATAATTTTATATAACTTGCACCACCTTAACCTTAGGAAGGCAACACTTTTTTGTCTACATAAATAGCAACATTGTTAAACAGAAAGAACCAAACTTATTTACTATAAAATCACTTATTTACTTCAATAAAAAAATTAAAAAATATTAATTTTATTCATTACTATAGTTTTAATACACTATTTTTTATATTAAGTGTAATTAAGGCAAATCTCTTTGTTGTGCTTTTATCAAGCAGTGGGCTGGTCACTGCCTTCCTAACGTTAATTCATGTACATGATTAAAACTAGTTAAATGCTTTAAAATTCTTTAACTACACCTTTGTGGTAATTTGTGCCCAGACTGGGGATTTAGTGAATAAATTTCGCTCTTCACTATTTTTAGTGCCAATGGGAGTAAGGCTCTATTAGCACTGAACGTTTAGTGGTATTGGGTATCAAATTTCACTACCACTAAACGTGTAGTAGTAGGGGAAATAAAAATCAATTACCATTAAACCTTTAGTGGTAGTGGAAATAAAAATCAACTACCACAAAACGTTTAGTGGTTGTGGAAATCGAAACCAATTACCATATACCATAATACCATACCATAATATTCTCCGACTGTAGCCAGATCGGTGTGTTTGAATTTATATCCCCTATAAAAAGTAAAATGATACCATTTAGCATACATCATTTAGTATATTCTAAGACCTTTGGTGTTTATTTAAATACCTATGTAGCAACACTGATGACGCACTATCATATAATTTATTTGAATTTGGTTGAAAATGAAGAGGTAGACGATTTAGAAGGCGAGTTGAGGAGTCTATTTCTAAATGATTTTATGCAAAAACGCGACAGTTTCGAAGAATTCTCCCATTTTGTTTTTGGCTTGAAAAATTCCCTGAAACAAATTATGTACCCTCATTCAAAAAGTTTTGTCGGAGCCTTATTGTGTCTGCCACACGGGAGCGCTCCACCAAAAGTTTTTTTTTTCGCAAACTAATCACATAAAACCAGATAAATTGTGAAAATATGTCATTTTCTTATTACGCATCAAAAAGCACTTCACTTTTTTAAATATCACTTAGATTTTTTAAGAATTTCACTTCACAAAAAAATTTCAAAACATAGCCTTATATAAATTTTTACAGAAATTGAGACTAATAAACCTCCCTGTTATCTGATGTTGTGAAAACAACAATAAGTACAAAGTCGCTAGGGCTGCACTCAAAGACATTATCAGATCGAGCAAACTCGTTTGCTTTAAAACTCTGTGCGATAGTGCGGAGCTAGATCCCTGTTCCCCATACAAGGCGAATTCGGCACACATCAAAACCCAAATAGATGTGTACACACCCCAGACGTCAGCACTACCGAGGTGATTGCAACTCTGCGAAGGATCGCTGAAAACAAGGCCCGATACTGGATGGGATTCCCAATGTCGCAATTAAAACAGCGATCAGCGCAAAACCGGAGGTATTTGCAAACTCTTCGACACGTGCCTGAAGGAGGGCGTGTTCCCACATCAATGGAAAAGACAACGGTTGGTGCTTCTGTTGAAGCCAGGAAAGCTGCCGGACCAACCATCATCATACAGGCCGCTCTGTATGTTGGACACACTTGGAAAAATCCTGGAACGCATCATATGCGATAGGCTCCAGGAATCGCTGAAGAAACCGGGTGGACTCTCAGCTCTCCAGTTCGGATTTAGAAGAAAGCGCTCCACGGTCGACGCTATAAACACAGTAATGAATATAGCTCGCGAAGCCATAAGTGGAAACCAATGCGCAGTTGTAACTCTGGATGTAAAAAATGTTTTTAATTCTGCGAGCTGGCCCCAGATAATGAATGCACTACAACGTTTCGAGGTACCAGAGTATCTACTACGAGTAATCTCAGATTATTTCAAAAACAGGATTCTCTTGTATGACACCGATGACGGCGTAAAGCAGTGCGAGGTCACAGGAGGTGTACCTCAAGGTTCCGTGTTAGGACCAACACTATGGAATGCTATGTATGATAACATACTCAAACTGGAGCTTCCCGAAGATACTACGCTCGTAGGATATGCTGACGACATCGCTATGGTAGTAGTAGCTACTACAGGCTAAATGCAATGATGCAATTTCGCGTGTAAGGAGATGGCTGAATGGTTCCAAACTTGAACTAGCGGCCGAAAAAACCGAGGTCGTGCTGTTGAGTACTAAGAGAGTGCGCGAGGAGCTGGTCATCACAGTTGGTGATCACTGCATTACCTCGCAGCCACTCCTAAAATACCTAAGGGTACTCATAGACTCAAAGATGACTTTCAAGCGGCACTTACAAGCTGCCAGTGACAAAGCAGCCAGCATAAACCGCGCGCTAACACGTATTATGTGGAACACAGGAGGCGCCAGGGAGGGCAAGCGTTAGCTGCTTTCAACGGTAACCAGCTCAGTGATACTATATGCTGCGCCGATTTAGGTGGACGCTAAGAAGACACATCTTAAAGGTATCCGATCTACCTATAGGCTCAGTGCCTTGAGGGTAGCCAGTGCTTACCGTACGGTGTCGGACGACGCTATCTGCGTCATTGCCAGAAAAGTGCCCATCGATTTACTTGCGACCGAGATGAAATATCTTTATAGCTCTATAGAAGACAGACCTACGAGTAGGACAAAGAAGGAAGAGAGGCAGCGCACTGTCATGGAATGGCAGCAAAGATGGGAGCGATCCGGGAAGGGTCGTTGCATATTTAACCTAATTCCACATATTACACCATGGATGGATCGGAGACATGGAGAAATGGATTTTTATCTCACCCAATTTCTCAGCGGAACACAGAAGACGGCGGAAATGAATGATGAACAACCAACAACTGGTGGCACATCAGAAAAAATTCCCGAAACGGACGATGACATTTGGCAAAGAGACAGCATAATGCTGAACCATCCCCGCGAAGTAATACTCAATGGTAGTCTCGCGGGGAGAATGGTAGAAGAGAAAGTAGGTGGTTTTAGTCGGTAGGAATCCGACATAACCGAACACGAACAGGAGTTCTGCGGTACCTATGAAGGTTTCCACCTGCCAACGTCCAAAAAAATAAAAATAAAAATAAAAGCTAGGCGAACAACATAAGTTAAAGAATCCAGTATGAATTAAGCTTGTGTTGTTCTAAAGAAAACTACAAGATATTTATTTTATCAAATATGCCTGCACATGTACAGTGTATTTCAATAGTAATGAATTTGTATTAGATTTAAAAGTAAATAACATAAACCGAATTTATATATTTAACAAAAGAAAATATCAATCCTTTGAATATAACTACGTAGGTAATTTTTAAGTTATTGATTCATCAAATCGTTTTTGAACCACGTCCCAATACGACTTTCCAAGATGCATTTGAAACTTGAATAACACCATTTAGCAGGCGCTTCATTGAATCTATTACGATTGCATTCACTCAATATGGGAATCAAAATCTCCATGTTAGCTCTATCGTTGTACATCGAAGCAATACGATCTATTTTGAAGCCACTATAATCGTTCCATAGTTCCAATTCTGTCGATACACATTGAATGTGCCTGTGTACAGCTGGTTCATCTGGGTACTGGAAATTTTTGAATTGGGATACATAAGCGGGTGAAAGTTTATTACGTGTAGCACACCGTTCACTGGCATCAAAGAATTTGTCAATGGTTTTGAATTCCATATCGGCCTTAGTCTATAAGAAATGTTTGGTTTGTCGTAATTTAATGCTAGGAAAGATATTTTAATGAATTTTTTTGTGTATGTATGATTGTACCGATATTAAAATGATAAACAGCAAAACTGGAATCTTTCCCATTTGAACTGAATATTTCTGAGGTGCCTTTATGACTGGATCACATTATTACATACACAAATTATAAAATGTTATTATACACAAATCAGAATATGTACTACAGTATTTTAATTTAACAGAAGTCAGGTTTTGCATAATTATAGATTATATATTGTAATCTAGTCTTTCAACACTATTTATTCCCTATTCTGTTTATTTGATTACGCTGTGCAACAAAATTAGGAAAATTTTATAATCCTTTGATTTTGACGACGGTTTCGGAAAATATAATGAAAAATATGATATACTTGTCTCGGCGTACTTTTTTCCACACAACCCACCATTATATAGTTTTCGTGTTGTGCTGCATACAAATAAGTGCAAATTTGAGCCTCAAGAAGGCGTACTCCGTTTTCAGTGTCTGAAGACAAAATATACAGAAAAGTATGAAGAATATTTCAGCTTAAGTGACCGACCTCCCATCTGCGCCCCTAACCCCGCCGTTCCCCCAATATGTCGAAAAAACTCATTTTATCAATATTTTTTCATCAAAACTCCCAAACTATTGACTTTTTCAAATTCGACAAAAATTTAAACAAAATATTAGTAAACAGCTTTTTAGAATATTTCCATATCAAAAAATTTCTTATTATAACATTTTTGGCCGTTTCACATAATTAACGAAATGGGAAGTGAACAATCCTCAAATTTACATTGGAAAATGAAAAATATTCGTTTTAAGTGCTTGGAATTACATTTATTCAAATGTATATTTATTTTATTTTTGGCAAAGAAAAAACTGATATTATTATAAAAAAATATTTGTTGTGCAAAAAAACCCAAATTAGACGGCCTTCACCAAAAGGGATAGAATTGCCACCATAACAGTTTTCTGTTGCAACTATCATATCGTTTAGGGAATTTCCCAAGCTTTGAAAAAAATGCAAAAGTTATAAATTATGATGCGTATTACAGAAGTTAGCAACAGTCAAAGTCAAAAATTTGTTAAAAATAGGAAAATTAATAAATTTGATTGTATGTATTTGAGATAAAAAGCTCATTTAACAACAAATAATTTTAGGCGTTCAAACTTTCCTACTTCATAAAATCAAGCCCATTGGCTTTTTGGGGGGTTTTAAATCAGAACGGCTAAATCACTCACTTAGCATTCTGTCTCACTGGTGCCGTGAATTCGGTCTTAATGTTAATCCTGCCAAAACAGAGGTTATGCTTTTCACTAGAAAGTATAAAATACCAACTTTTGCCCTACCCAAAATTAATGGTATCTCGCTTTGTCTTAGTAAGCGCGTCAAATATTTAGGACTTGTTCTTGATCCGTCTTCTGGTGGCCAGCAACTTCAAAGGCGGTCAACCTCAAACCACTGGATAAGGTTAGAAGAACGGCAGCCATATTGATTACTGGGGACCTCCGTACTACCTCCACGAAAGCTCTCTTCGCAATCCTTCATTGGTTGCCAACCTCACTTCTGGTCAAGCAACAAGCTAAGTGCTCTGCTGTCAGACTCAGTGCCCTAACTCGCTGGACCTGGGCCATGCCAAGATTTTAATCCACGATACGTCCGTACCAACTAACGTAGACTACATTTGCTCTACCCCTAATTTAAACCACACGTTCTTCACCCATATCCCCAGTAGAGAGGAATGGGTTAATGACGAGGTGGTCACTGACAATTCAATTGACATCTATACAGATGGATCCAAATCGGAGGAAAGAGTCGGCTGTGGCATCTTCTCTAGTAAGCTAGATCTCAAACTCTCTTTCCGACTTCCTGACCATTGCAGCGTCTTTCAGGCGGAAGTAATGGCTATCTATCAAGCGTCCAAGTGGCTTATTCGCAACGATTCATTCGATACGAATATCCGCATCTACACGGACAGCCAAGCAGCAATCAAGTCCCTTGCCGGTGTTTTCACTACATCAAAGCTTGTTCTCGACTGCCGATCTTCACTCAACATTTTGTCACCTATATTGGGTGCCTGGACATATGAATATTTCAGGTAACTGCAATGCCGACGAGTTAGCAAAACAGGGCTCCCAACTTACAGATATATCACCTACCTGCACCATTGGTGTCCCTCTTACGTCTATTAAATTAGCCATTAAGCAAAACTACCTCGAGGAAGCAAAAAGATCCTGGGTAGCGGAGCATACCTGTGGTATTACCAGGCTAACATGGACCACTATGGACAATAAACGTACTAGACAGCTACTCAACCTAAGCAGAAGCTCCATCAGCATAACGACTTCGGTGCTCACGGGACACTGCATAATGGGGAGACATGCTGCATGACTAGGACTGCAATTCAACGACTTCTGTCGGGGCTGCGGCTCTGAGGAGGAGGAAGAAACAGTCCTTAATTTCATGTGCGAATGCCCATCCCTGGCCAGGAGGAGACTAAAACTCCTGGGTTCACCTTTCTTCACTAGTCTGTCCGAGCTATCATCCATAAATATTAAGGACATAGCCAGATTCATTATGGAGTCCTCATGGTTCTCCACTCCGTAAATGGGGTAGTCGCGCCGTACTGTGGTATCACAATGAGCCTAATTATGTGCTTAAGTGTGCTTTCAAGCAGAAGGCTGCCACTCCAACCTAACCTAACCTAAATCATTTTATGATTTTTACGCCAATATTAATCAATTCCGATTTATTTTTTATCATTCAAAAATTTGGAATCTTCGAATACCATCGCAATCGACCAGCAGAAGTGGTCTAGCATTGAATCGACTGTTTTTCCTTTACAGCGTTCTTCCATTTCCATGTTTGTCTAGTGGAAGCGTTCTCCTTGGTCATCAGATTCCGTGGAGAGCTGCTCCTTGAATAAGTCATAACCGACACACAGAAAATGGATTTTTAATGACACAATGCACATCAAAGCTACCAATTTGTCGATCAGCAACTGCAGAATTAAAAAAAAATCCTACCTATTTTTCCAAAAGCTTTCCTCTAGATATCCTAGAGATCTGAAAATTTTGTGTGCACTTTCAAAAGTGAAAACAATACAATAATCCGTAGTGTTAACAATACAATAATCCATTTTCATTAACAAAAAATTCCACCCCCACAGAAAAGCCGAGACACGTACATATATCGTATTTTTCAATCTATTTTCCAAAACCGCCTTCAAAACCTAGGGATTATAAATACTGTTGCACAGTGTTATGAATACTTAAACAAGTAAAGTATGTATACTGAAATGAGTGAAATGTAATAAATGATTTTTAATGACCTTGCAATAAATAAATATGACTTATTTAAATATTGATAGCTTTATTTTTTCCGAATCTCAAAATGGACTTCAATTCAATTGCCGAGAGTCTGTACTATTATCTAGCTTTGGCACTTCATACTCGTTTAACACTCTGCTGTACTAAATGTAAATGCTCCTTGAGTAAACACATTCCAGCACGATAGGCCCAAAGACAGGCCTTCCCGCCCTGGTTGTTTTTGTCAGCGCAGCTTTCGATCTTTCTGTGTATCTCATCGGTGTGGTCTACAGAGCCGTGTTCTCCACCCACCAACTGGTGATGTATCTTTTTAACATCAAAGCCGTGATGCTCGTCGAAGAAACCAAACTGCTCGAAGATGCATTGCATATAGCAGTGAGTTTCGTCATCATCAGGATATTCCCATTTCTTATATTTTTCAACAAGATCAACAGGAATGCTTAACTTATTGGTGCAATGCTCGCGGTATTTTAAAAGATCTTCATGAGTTTTTACCACATAGTTGCTATCGTGTCCCTCATGATCGGCAGCAATCTACACAGAATGACGAATAAACTTATATTATTGTTTTATTATGGAAAAAATGCTATAAGACTTACCAATATGAAAGTCGCAAATAAGTAAATAATTATAATCTTCATTTTTTTGAAGCTGAACAAAGACTAACAACAACTGCGGCTTTCAAGCGCAGTGATCGACCTTTTATATGATCTTTGCGAAGTCGAGGAGAGATAACTACAGTGCTACAGTGATAAGCAATTGATGACGATATTCTTATTTTCTTTTATTTGGTTCGCATTCAAAACAAAAAAAAACAGAATTGTTATGGAAGAAAAAGTGAAAGCAAAGAGTCGTAAATACGGATCGTTTCTTTTATTTTTAGTTGCTCACTGGATGGGTAGGCAACAACTTATCTCTTGTCATTAAATAAAACGGTGAAAATAAAATTGTTTTGCAAAACTTCGCACTTTAGACTTAAAAGTATCAACATCAGAAAACTTCCCAAAAAAAATGTTAGCATTCCCAGATCTCTTATTTTACATTACTAGCCGATTTCATAGTGGCGAGTTTACTCATGTGTAATAGTTAATTGTCAATTTAACAGTTTCGAGTTATAAAGCAGTTAACCGTTAAAAATAACCAAGGGTTGTTAAGGATTTCAACCAGTGTTGATATTTTAGGTGTAATTGTACCTTTTTCCGCTTTTTTTCATCTTCAAGGTACTTTCAGCCCTACCGAAGCATTTTAGATACAATTTGGAATTTTTACACTTGTGAAAAAAATCGGACTGTATGTGTTCTTACTGCTATACTACTTTCAACCATACTTAAATTGGAGCGCCAGCGTTGTTTATCTGTAAACATTTTCTCCGGAAGAAAACTTCAAGTGCAAGAGCGTCTAATTTAGTTTTACATATATACCCGATTTCAAAAATTCTTTTTGCATTATGTTTATACTTGCAAGGATGAAGCCTGTGGAATTTGAAAAAATTTTCGGCCAAAAAGATTTTAAAAAATTATAATTTATTAACGAAATTTCGCTATCAAGGGCCATTTCGAATCTGAAGATATTATTTGATTTAAAAAATGTGTTTTTCACTTTTTTTCAACTTAAATATGCTAATATTTTTTAATTTGACGCCATTTTTTGGATATTTTTTATGCCCCAAAAATGCCCCTTTATTTGGTCAATTTTGTTAAATGTACTTCAGGCATACCGTAAGTTATTTTCCTATTGTATACTTAAATATGTTCTTTTATGAAATAGATAATGTGAAGTGCCTAATTTATTTTGTTTGTTTGTTTATTTTTATATACATTTTTCATAATTTTATATGTAATATTTTCTACCAAAATTAAATAATTCGTACAATAGAAAAAATACTCATATATTTGATTACTACTAAATTTTAGCTTCAAATTATTGGATTTTTAAAGCAACCAACAAAATCTAGAATTAAAAATTGTTGATACAATTGCCGCGAAAATTATATCATACCTCTTAAGTACAATCGGCCTCAAAAAAGTACAATTTTTACATAGTTTAGGCCCTTTAAAAAAATTGAAATTTCAACACTTTTTTCAAAAACGTGACGTGATGGGAAGTTTTTAACCTCAGATTCGTTTTCAGCATGAAATACTCATTCCGAATGTTACCAAATTTGCAGCCTACTGCAAATTGTAGTGAAACCGAAAATTAATAATAATATTTATTTAGAAATTTTCCATAATTATAGCATTAAAATTTTTCTATTATATAATTTTTTAAAAAATTTTGATTCTTATTTAAATTAGGCAAGGAATTATACATCTTAATGCCTCGATAAAATAAAGAATTTTGTCTACATGATTTAGTGGCATTTGTTACACATATTTCATTTGAATTTTTTAAATTAATTTTGGTTTGTGTTTTTATTCTATTTGTCAATTACTGAGGTGCTTGTCCTTTAACAATTTTGAAAATTGAAATCATAGTCCTAAAATAAATAATTTGCACAACACTCATTAAATTTAATTCTTTCAACATAACATTGCTTTCAGTATAGTTATTAAGTCTTAAAATATGCCTTAGGCACTTGTTTTGAGATATTTGTAGTCTATTTATATCTTTAACATTGGACAAAAACAATATAGACGCATAATGAGAGAAGTGTGGTTCAATCACACAGCCAAAACATGTTTATTATATGTTCTTGGCGTCGGTGAATCTGAATCCGAGGTCCAAAAAACCCCAGCACGTCAGGGTTCTGACATAACCTCAAAAAACCTTGTGCAATTTTTTTCGAGCCCGGGGCCAGACCATGTTTACTACATGTTTTTAGCGTTATTGAGTCCCAATCCGACGCCCGAAAAACCTCAGAATGCCAGGTTTTCGACTTAGCTTAGACAACGAGATATTTTGCAGGTTATGTCGAAAACCTCACACGCAGGGGTTTTTTAGACTTCGGGTTCGGATTGAGTGACCTCCAAAACATGTAATGTAAAAAAAATTGCATGAGGTTTTTTGAGATTATGTCAGAACTCTGACGTGCTAGGATTTTTTGGGCATCGGATTCAGATTCACCGACGCCAAAAACATGTAGTAAACATGGTCTGACCTTCATACCCGAAAAAACATTTTTTTTTTTTTTGTGGCTGTGTATTTGATCGGTACAAAAGTCAGTTTTTGGTTATTATTCAATTCGTTTCTAAGTCTAATTAATACATTTACTTTTTGGCCAACTTTTCTACATACAAACAATTTTTGCCTTTTTTATCAAAATACCTATATTATTTTTGTCTATTATTTGATATGTAATCATCATAACTTCTCCATAAGACTCCTCAGATTTTTATTTTCGAAGATGAAATTTATTAGATTTCGAGTATTTATTTCATTGCCGTTTGGCTTAAAATTGTCCTCTGGCACCTGCACCATATCTTTATATTGCGTTTCTAGTCTGCATTGAAGATCGAAAGTGCTGTCTCAAAACATTTTACCCAACAACCCCACGGTATAGCCTTTCCATTGAAAAAATCCAAATTGAAAAACACTGGCTCCTCTTGTGTCTGCTTTAGCATCTGATCCCGTTTTCGTCGTCAGAATTGTGGACATATTCAACACCATCGAGACATGTGATGCTTCAGGATGTTTGGTGCTTACAAATTTAATTTTGTTGTTGTGACCACAAGCCTGGTCGTATAAAGAAGAACATAAATAATCAAATACAGTTCTACAGCAAATACGTATACTTACTATCGTACCACTTACACTAAAAATTCCCTTGATTGCTGTTGTCATGATGGAAGCTTGTAGTTGACTCTTGCCAGAAAAGAATAAAACACCTCAAAACACAGCAAAAATTTTTCAACATTTTTTAATTCACCTCTAAAACATTGGAAGGATCCCTTAATCTTTCTGGGACTCTTGCTATTTCTACTTCCTGATTCATCGAACCATAGCTAGATGAAGCATATTTTCTTCAACTATTAAAATTATAAACTTCTTTCACAACTCAATAAACAATACAAATGTACTAAACCATTTACATAGAAACATTCACAATAGCTAGCTGTCAAACTCAAAAGTCACAATAGCGCTATTCTTAGTCGATTAAGAGCTTCTTTCAGATCAGCAATTTAAACTACAATCGACTGTTAAGTAGAACGTGGAGTTATTTTTTTCCATCTGGTGCTGCCTTTTTGTAAAAATTAATATCAAATAAAATGTGCGTTTGTGT
Source organism: Toxonevra muliebris (assembly GCA_963691655.1). Classification (NCBI taxonomy): domain Eukaryota; kingdom Metazoa; phylum Arthropoda; class Insecta; order Diptera; family Pallopteridae; genus Toxonevra; species Toxonevra muliebris. The sequence goes on along the minus strand of OY829327.1, from coordinate 404,842 downwards.
GTCTTCTGTTTATTCCATCTGCCAAATATTCATATAGCCCCTTGGGCTACATAAATTTACTCATTTGAATACTTTGATACCATTTGGCACAGGCGCTAATTCACAAATTTAATTTTTATCACTCACTTAAATATAGCATATGGTTGCAATAACGAACAGATATTTTGAATAATAAACAAAAAGGACGAGATAAAAGTGTTTTTGGAAAAAAATAAAAAGAAAATTTATATAAAAAAGGATAGATGGAAATAGTGACGAAGAATGTGATATATTAGGTCTGTTGCCGTACTTTTTGTAGAAACATTACATTTAAGAATGGTTTATTTAAATATCTTTGAAGAATTCAATTAATTAATGTGACAAATTAAAAAAATATAAACTTCCATAAAAAACTCGATATTAACCCATGACCAAAATGAGCATTAATGACATTACGAAATAAACAAACGTTTGTTTACACTTCCAAACATATTCTTGATATCGATAATTAGCTGCTAAGTGATAATAAGATGCTGAATGTTAAGTGATACGCCCTTACAATTTTATTGGTTCCTACACTACCTAACGTTCATTTTGGTCTATGATTTACTGAACATTTTAGGGCTCTTTCTAAAATATATTAAAACCAAAATGATCGTTAGTAACATTACGAAATTAGCGAACGTTTGTTTGTTCCCCAAACACATTCTTGATAAATAGGGGAGAGTGATCATGAGTCGACACCGTAAGAGTTTTTGCCTAAAACAGGGGGTAAATAGGGCTTAATGACACTTCAGGTACCACGATCCTTTGTCAACAATTCTATGTCGTTCGGAACAGAGTAGAGTGATTGTTGTGGTTACAATGCAGTAAAGAAAAGAAGTCGATTTTTACTATTTCTCAAAATAGTGGTCCTAAACCACGAAACTAAGTGACAATTGTCAGCGTAAATTACGTTCATATCTACCAACCTCTCATACGACAAAACGGTTAGGCTGCCACGCTTCATCTCTAACTGTGGTTTAACTCACATTGCCAACTTAGAACCACGTTCCCCTATCGATAATTATAATTAGCCTAAGATAAAAGATTTCTAAAATAAATACGAAATATAAATAAAAGAGAAAATTGCCTAGAAAACTTTCGGTGCGCGTACTCTCTTCTCCATACAAAATTTTGACAGTTTATTTTCGAGGCTTGCAAACTTTCGAGGTTTACGCGTTTTCGAGGCATTTTTGCGCTTAGATGAGGACCCTTTCTGTGATAGACAAAAAGCACAAAAGTACGGGAACGCAGAAAAGCACATTTCTTGCACGAAACCAAACGTCAAATTGTAACAACAGTTAAATTAAAAAAAAAAACAAAGTGTCGGTAATATTTAATAAAATAAAAATTGTTAAATTTTACAAGAAAAAAACGAATAATGAAAAAATTACACATAAATTGTTCGCCTGACTACTTCTGTAGAAACTTCTTTTTTACAATCACCATTTGCATTATTCTGCATCATAAGTTGAACAGACACTTGAATCATTAATCTATAGAGAATGTAGTTAAAAATTGACAAATACATATATAATTGATACATTTTCAAATGTCTTTTGCACATTTTTCACTTTAAATAGCGCTTATTTTTCTAAAAATTTTTTATTTATTTATTAATTTCTGATTATTCATATATTTTCACAAAAGCAAAACCGCTGATAAACACAAAACTGATGATTGTTTAACACTTTTAACATTTTTACCCGAAGAAAAAGTGCGGACTATTTCGTGCAAGAAGACGATTACTCCCTAATTTCCGTTCTTTTTCTGGGCCAATTTGGGTGAACAAGTTCACCCGCGCTGTAGACCTATTATTAAACAGAATAATAAATCGACGTCCACGGAACAGTACTGCTAGACAAATTCAATAGTTAAATATCGATGATCTGAAACCCGCAAAAAATTAAACACTATTTAAATTACAATCGGCAATTAACTTAAAGCCGTTTAATTTTTTGATCTGAAACCGGCCCTACATAAGTTACACAATACAAAAACTGAAATTGCGCAAACACATGGTTCATATCGACGCTCAATCAAAAAAAGTAGAAGAGAAACAAAAAAGTGTTGATTGGAAATGCCAATGCTTAAAAAAGATTAAAGTTGAGCGACTTTAGGCATGCCGCATTAGTCAAGATTCGACGCTCGATGCACACTTTTTATGTGGGCATTCTTATAAGCCAACATGTATTTTAAAATCTTTTGACAAATGTTCGAGATATGGATATTTTTTATGTGTTTTGACAGTAAATGCAATTTACGTTTTTTTTTTTTGTTTTTGTCTGTTTTCCTTACTGTTAATGAGCGCTCGTTTTTTTACTTTTCGTTAGTAAATACATTAATTATGTAAGACTAAAGAAATTTAAGCATAAATATATATGTATATGTGGGGTACCACCATTGACTTTCCATTGTTTTCAGATACAATTTATAATACTTTTGGGAACTTACGCGATGGGGACAAAAATCTCACAATCGGATCTCCTGATAATTATCCTATAAGCAGGAAAAAAGAAACACAGCTAATATTGGCCGAGTAGTGAGAAAATAAAAGTTATATGTGACTAGTAAATAGTGTGCTAAATCGGTAATCACCACTGTATATCAATAGATACATAAACAGTTGCACACATTGCTAAAATAAAATAGGAATAAGCTAGCCAAATGTACCCAATTTTACGGGTACAGTACCAAAATACGCAAAGCATGTACTGTGAACACCGGAATCAGTGGTTTATACATTATTATTACTTCATCCTACGATAGATTTATATATTTTTTGCCAGCTTTGAAACTCTGGCAATTAAACTCAGCCACTCATATCATATACCAAATCCGAAGTAAAATTCCAAGACAGCGGTTCATAATGACTTGTAGTCGCTTAAGTATGATTTGCGTTATCCAAGTACAACAGCTGTACAGTAGCAGAGACATGGCAAAAAATATGTACGGAAGTTTTCTAAAACAAGGTGGCTACCTTAAGGGTGAAGCTTGCCTTAGCCTTATAGAAACTTTAAATATTTTAAATTAGGGCAGCGTGTTTTGTTTAATGACGATATGGTAATCAATGTGCGATAAATAATTCTCGTCAATGATAAAATTGTAAAATAACTTTTTAGTTATAATATTCAATTAATCTGCTAATAAATAACTCCAATGGAAATACGTGATACGCCCGCCTTAATTTGAAATAATCAGCTAATTACGAAACAAATTATAAGCAAAGTTTTAAATAATAAAAAAAATTGCACGACTAGTCAGGTTTCAAGTGATGTCAAGAGTTATAAACAAATTTAATGAACTATGAAATAAATTATCTTAAATTTTTCAAAACATTATTCAAACCCACAATTTACGGGTATTCTCTAATGTTAGCTATATGCTCATGAAAAAATGACTGTAATTCGTTATTTACCAATCTCAATGTATGGAAGTAGCAAAAACACCCCCAAATCAAAACTTGCTCTTTGCATTTGATTTGTGGAAAATATCATTAGGCCTACTCACGATATGGTGCAAATGGTATTGCATCATTGCAAATACAAAATAGCTCTGTTCCCGTACTACACCGCGGGTGAACGCGTTCACCCAAAACAGCCCAGAAAGCATTCCCGTACTCGAAAAAATTGCAAATGAGAGCAGAGATGAGAGAGTAATTGTCTTCTTCTTCTTGCACGAAAGAGCCTGCACTTTTTCATCTGGTAAAAATGTTAAAAGTCTCAAACAATCAGCTGTTTTGTATTTATCAGCTTTTTTGCTTTTGTGAAAATATATTGAAAATTTGAAAATAATAAATAAATAAAGAACTTTTAGAAAAATAAGTGATATTTAAAGTGGAAAATGTTTAAAAGACATTTGAAAATTAATTAATAGTATATGAGTTAATTTTTAGCTACATTCTCCACAAGTTAATGACGCAATTGTCTGTTCAACTTCTGATGCTGTAGAAGCTTCTGCTATTTCTGAATAATGTAAATGGTGATTGTGAACCAGAAGATTCTACAAAAGTAGACAGGCGAACAATTTATGTTTAATTTTTCATTATTTATTTATTTTTTGTAAGAAACTTTGTTTTTTGAATTTAACTGTCGTTAAAATTTCACGTTTTGTTTCGTCCAAGAAAAGTGGTTTTGTGCGTTCCCGTACTTTTGTGCATTTTTGTGTATCAGAGAGAGCATTTTTCGTTTACTCTCAGTTTACCAGGCTTTGCCCAAAAAGTACGGGAACGGACCTAATATTTCTGCTATCACAACAACGAATATTTGCGATATGGAATAAAAATTTGGCATTTGCAATGATGCTAGATTATTTGCAATTTATTGTGAATAGGTCTATTATTTTTCTCGAAGAACTTTGGCTGCCAAACGCTTGTGTTTTCGTTAGCTGATTTTGACTTTTAATATGGACATTTTATGTGGACATTCATACATCCTCTGAAAATTTATCTCATAAGTGTAGAGTTTCGGAGTGATTAAGGAAAAAGTGTAGTGTAATTTCGAAGTAACACAGGAAAATGTAATAAATTTAAAAAAATGATCCCAGCTCCTGCACTTGAACCTCGTTTTTTTACCTACTTATAATTATATATATTCGATTAATTATTAATGTTAAAGTACAGGTAGATCTCGCTTGCACGTACTTCTTATAGTACGGCATCGTTCTAACACGTTTTGCTTTTTGCGACATATTTTCGTTTAACACAGTAAAAATCCTAGGTATCGGAAACAAAAAATTTGTTTCCCATTATGTTTTGTTTATACAAATGCATATATGTACACATAATATATACATAAGTCTGTTTACAAAAGACTGTGTCAACAGCTACTTAAGAGGGTAACACCACTTTCACTCCCCAAAACGTAAGGCTTTTTCAAAATTATATAAAAATAATATAAAAAAATAAAAATATATTAAGAAATGGGGTGTTAACAGGTGATGATTGGGAGTGCTTCGAAAATAGATTGTCAAACGATGGGCACGATAACTCAGCCTACATGTGAAACAAATAGAATAGCGATTAAAAAAAGAAGTAATTTAATTGAAAATTGGTAAATTTAAACCCAGCGACTTCGAGAAAAACGCGTTTAAAGTTTTAGTTACGGTTAACTCGCTGATGAGTGTTGGAACACACATTTTATAGCTCGGGAATTGCCCTTTCACTTTCTATGTCGTTTTTTAACCAATCGAATATAATTTTCATATATATAAAGAGACTGCAGCAAAGCTTCATTCTGATTCCCGCATTAATCTGTTATTGTAATTTAAACTTTAAAGCAAGGACCGAAAAGAATCATTATTCAATAATCAACAAATTAGGTAAAAACTGGCCGTAGGTAGATGTTTAAGGTAGTTTTGTGCAGCTTTCAGGGAGCTCTTACAAAATATGGCATGATTTGAAAGTTTTAATACCTAGTTATTAGGAAGAATAAAAATAAAAATCATCATAATTTTTATCATTAAAGAATATAAATAAATAAAACTTAACTTAACTTTGACGAATTAAACTAATTATAGTGGTTAAACAAAACCACATGGGTACTCACGATCTGTAGTAAATAATCTTGTATTGTGCACATATTTTTGATAAATTTGATATTTTTAGTAAATTTGATAAGCTTCCAAAACCAAAATACATACATTCAAATACAATATCACAATATGGTGTATAAGGTTGTATATTTTGCATAAGTTTACCCAGAAATACTACACATCGTGAATACCGCTTATATTTATATCAATACTTTTTGCTCAATCAGTTTGTAGTTTGTGGTGATTTTTAATTATATTTAAAAAAAAAAAACAAATTATTACATTATATTGTCGTTTTTATTCATAGTTTTTAAAAATAAAAATCTTGAGTGATATTTATACTATAAAAAATTATTATAAAATTTTAATTGATTTTTATTCTGTTTTTTGTTGACGAATAATATTTTTTTTTTTTTATTTATAAAAAAAAAAACTCAGAAAATAACTTTTATTTTGCGTTTTTAAAAAATATTTTACGTAGCTGTTATGCGAACACTGAAATCTCAATAGTAAACTTAACTTCATTACCAAATTGAATTGTGCCCACCCCTCGTCTGCGTCTAGAATCACTCAATACTGTATTTTATTAGACAACAAACATAGGCAGTGGCTGGCTGGTTCATTAATCACTAGTTAATAATAATGTATTATCTTCATAACGTTCAGTAATAGAAAATAAAAACGAGAGTTAGCAGAAAGTTAGCCGTCGCTTTATTTAACAGCATAGCCTATTATTTAAATTAAAAAGAAAGTACGATTATAGTTAGGTCAAAAAAATATATATGTAAATAGTTAGATTGGAAGATATCAACACAATGTTTATACAAATTTGACTGAAAAACACTCAAATTGCTCAACTACTTGGGGAGATGAAAGTTTTCGAAATTACAGAAAGTACTCAAAAAAAAAAGTTACAAATATGTACAATTTTGTGACCATTACTTCAGCTACTTAGCGCTACGCAGTTGCAGACGACAACAATGGTTGATATTGTGTGTGGGTGATTTTGATGTCAAGCATGGATGACGTTTCGACCATGTTGTAATGACGGAATACAGCAGTATGTAGTATGAGTAAATCCGTTATTCACCGCTGATCAAACATTGCGATGACGGTAAACAACCGCAAACGCAGACACGCAATACAATTTTGATTTTTGTAATCGCAGTTTATAAGTCAACAACGATGGAGTGGAGGTGAAGGCAACTGAATAACGTTTGGTAAGTTTTCAACGAAAAGTGAAACTGTTTAAAGTGTTGTCGTCGCCAGTAGAGAAGAAACAGTTCGAATAACTGTCAACATTTATATCTCACGTATTCTTAAAGTGAAGCTCGGTTTCAGACGCGTTTCTCATGCAAGCGCGTTGTACGCTTTTGCCGCTTTGCTATGCTGTATGCTCCACAGAGCGACAAAGTAAAATTTGAACAAAATCACCAAATGATTTGGCTTTCGTTACCAAATCATGGATCAAACCATGATACATTATGAGTATTCACGGTCTGAAGTAAATGGTCTTGTGTTGTGTTTGTAATAAATTTGAAATGTTTACAAAAGCAAAACACACACAATTTTCAAATACTATAAGTGTCAAAAATACAACGGCGAGAGCCCATTGTAACTTTTGTATAGTATTTGTGTATTAGCCAATCAGCTGGCAGGAAAATGTAATACTGATAGATTCTGATAGATCTCGAAGATTTTTAACAGGCAAATTTTATGTATTGGGAAGGTCCTCTGTGTTCTTTTTATAAATCGGCAAAAGTTGAAATATTTTTAGTTAAAAAAAATATTTAAAAAAAATTGTGTAGATTTAAGTTCAAATTCATTGCAAAAAACATACGACAAACATGAAGAATTCTGAAAATTCTGGCTGCAAAGAAATTTTTCGAATCGACGACGCATGTTTACATTTTATAATTTTTCTTTCCAAGTGCTGGTAAACATTTCATTTATGAATAAATGTTAATAAAAAAGAATGTCCATTGTTGTTTTTCTATATGAGCCATTGCGTGCAAAAGTGGTGTAAGTTAGTTTTTTCATTATTTGGATTTTCACCTTCAGGCAATAATTTTGGCCTCATTTAGTTTCCTACAAAAAAGGTGCACATCTGGGTTGAGCATGTGTACTATAAAGCTGCCTGTACATCGGGAAAATACAGTACTTCTACATAACCAATGTATTTTCAAAAATCTGATTTTGACTTACGCCACTTTTGCACGCAACGGCTGATACTATAAATTAACCAAATAATGGGAAGCAATCAATCTGTCGTCGTTTCGACGAAGCATGACCTTTACGTATAAAAAATATGCATGTACTTCCAGGGTTAAGCTTCGTAAAACGTGTAAAGTGTGTAAACTTGTCAAAATTTATATGAAATTTAAATGAAGGCTCTTCTCTGTCAGAAGTACTAAATATAAAAAGAAATAATTCCACGAGTTCCAAAATTTCATGGCTTTTCATATGCAGATAATCAATATATAAAAGTCTCTCGAACGGATTATTCTTTGAAAAAATCAGTCTTGCCAAATATAACACTCTATTTTGCATACAAAATTTCAAGCAATACTGTTGAACTTAATTTTAACTTGTTTAGAAAAAATTATGTGTTTTAAATATAGTACACCTCTATATTAATTTACTGCTTTTAAACATTCATGTTTGTAGCAGGGCTTAAAATAAATCATTTTTTACATTTCAAAGATTTAAGTATACGTAAGTACTAGAGTTTGTATCTTTAGATATCTATATTTATATGTATGACAATGTTGATCCTTAAATTTATAAATATTTTCTTTTTTTGTTTTGTAAGGAAATAATTAAGAAGCGTATCAATCAAGCAAGGTTTTAATTATTTATATAGTAAATTTGCTCTCAATTTTCAACAACTATGAGTATAAAAATACATAATTTTAACAGAATATTGGTTAACACAATTGGTCATTAGAATCGGATCTATATTTAAAATATTTTTTAAGTATTTTTCTCTCAATGCAAAATAGATCGGGCACTCAAAAAGAAAGTGAGTTTCGAGTTTATTGAGGTTGCACGATGTGCATTTGCCATTTTGATTAATTTTGTAAATAAAACCTTTAATGCAAAATCTAAGCACACACTTCGTCCACAACCGAAGTTGAGCAAATACTTTGGTCATATAAAATTGATTACGATAAAATATGTAAGGTACCACTTTATCATCGAGTGAACTCATTATTCTGCAGTTTAGAGAAGATGAGTTTACGCAGCTGAGTACTTGGAATTTTAAGTGCCGATCAAAACGTTCAAAAGCAATTTTTTTCTTTTCTATCCATGCTTCAACATTTAAAGTTTCCCACAAATTGGACAATCCAATCTTTTCCAGAGAGCAATTGAACTGTGAAACCCAATTGTATTCAGTCCGAGTATTTGTATTCTGATGAAGGTGAATTAATCTAAGCACGCAGATTTTTGTTATGCAATTCCACGCTAGTTTGAAAATTTTGGAGGCAACTTTCAATAAGCCCAGCTCCAATCTAGGATGCGCATTTGGTGTTGATTGGTAGCGCAAGTAATTCCAACTGCTCAGAATATCTCAAACATGGATACTACACTATCAAAAAGTTTGACCCTACCTTCCCAGGAATCTGCTTTGCATTGATTTAAGGTCTGAAGAGCAGCTCCTAAGGCTACATTACCCTTTTTGATCGCAGAATCGGTTGCGCTTTTCCCTACAGACTAGCTGGGGATGGTTACTCCTAAATTAGTGTCTGACTTTACTATTTCAAGCTTTTGATTTTGGAAGAAGAAATTTTCTGCTGTCGGTTTCCCACCTTTTCTAAAATGTAAAATTTTAGTTTTTTGAGCCGATTTCTTTCGCAATAGCTTGCTTATGCTGCTAATATCTTTCGTAATATTACTGGGGAGCGTGCTAATGCAACGGCATCATCCGCAAAAAGCAATAAAAGTAAATCGTTGACACCGTCAATATTTAAGCCTTCTATATTTCCAATGTGTAGTGCTTCTTCCATATCGGATATAAAAAGAATGAAAAGAAGGGGACTGAGAATTTCGCCCTGGAGCATTCCCTCTGTTACAGGAATAAGCTTTGATTCAGCGTGCTCTTTTTTAATCACAAACAAGGCCCAGTCGTACATTGCTTTCACCATATATATAAACCTTGCACTAACGCCTTTCGCATAAAGTTTTGCCATAATAAATCGTGACTAACTGAATCGAAGGCACTACGAAAATCAATAAAGAGACCAAAGGCCTTAGATGAAACTGTAGGGCAGATTGCAGTGCGAATAAATTGTCAACACAGCTTCTTTTGTTTCGGAACCCATTTTAGATTTCTGGAATTACTTTGTTTGCTTCTGCCCAAGCAGTGAGTCTTTGAGTTAAATTTTGGGTGAAAATTGTTGCTCTGCTATTGCAAAGCGCAATGCCTCTGTAGTTTAAAGGATTATTTTTATCTCCATTTTTGTGGAACAGTACACCTCTAGAACTCCACAATAACCAAAATATGAATCACACCTGCCTTTTTACTTTCGGAAGATCTCTTTTATAACCGCCAGGTAATTGCAGTTAAGGTGTTCTGGTGTTCCGACCTATTTTTCAAGGTTGTTTTGGGAATTTTTTATTATAACAAAATAAAATACAATGATTTCAATTTTTTTATATCTTATTATTGACATCTTGAACGATATTTTTTAGTGATTTTTGCGCCCAAAGTGGACGCCTAAAAAAAGATGTGTGGCTGGCCGGGGTGATTGCGACACTTGAAGTCATCTGAGACAAGAATTTTTAATAGAATATCGTTCAGTAGATTTGCCATTCTGGCAGGTAGTAGATTTAAACATTTTTATTGAAAAAGAACAAAATGGCAGACTTCTAAAAAAAACTTCAAAAAAAACAAAAAAAGTTGAAAATCAGGATAAAAAGTAGGAAATAATGATTGAAAATAAACATTTCTACTACCTGCGAGAGCCATTGGCGTGTAAAATAAGGTATTAAAGTTTCGCCCAATCGGCTTTATAGAATTTCTTGAAACCCCTGAGCCGATCAAAAAAACGTTGTTTCTAGAAAAACTCTTTTAAAGTTTTAACAACCGCGGCCAAAAATAACAAGCGTTGCTTAATATTAATAATATTTGGTAGTCGAGGTAGTCTAATTATAGTAAAGCCGTTTGCCAAAAAAAGTACCGATTGGACTACTGCCACGCCCACCTCCCATATAATTCAAATACTTAAATTGCAATAACTTTTTAAGTATCTGTAGCATAATGACGGAATTTGGTGTGCAGATGTATAAGAACTTCCTTGTGGCTGTGGTGCCACGCCTATTTAAGAAAATTTCTAAAATGTCAAATTTTTTAATTTATAAATCAGTTTTCCTATCCTTCAATATAATAAAGCTGCCACATGCAACTTAAAAAACTCCCAAAATTCTAAACAACTTTTCTATAGACACCAAAAACGATAAAACATAAATTAATAATGTCCTGGTACAGTATTAATAAAGCCATATTCATGATTTCATGTACTGTTTTATGCTTTGCATTTTGAAAAATAAAAAATATGAAGAACAGAATTAAAATCAGTTTGTCGTTGCCTCGTTCATTGCGGTATAAACACAATCAAAGCAGCCGGTCTCCGCCGCCTGAGAGAATAAACACAATAAAAGCGTCAGCCTCTGGCGTCTAGAATATGTAAAAGAAAAACAAAACAATAACTAGCAATTGTCAAAAAACAAAGGAAAAATTCAAGATTCTCCAATTTGAAACAATTGTTGCATAAATTAAAATTATTTACTTCGCATCCAATGTGTCCGGAGCTTATGCCACAAAAAACAAGAAATTATAACAGTTGTACTTTGCGTATCTAAAAAAGAGAAATGGCGCAGAACGATATATAGTGTGCAATGGGAATCATAAAATCGAAAAGAAATCGAAAAAAGGCATCCAAAAACAAAAAAAATTAGATTGATACACCTTTAACTATTTTATTAATATTCACTTGAATGGAGGTTTGGCTCACTCGAGTATACTTTAACCCAAATCCAGCGATTGGTGTCTTTTTGGGTAGTTGTCAAAAGTTTTGTATTAATCTATGCAAATGGGTCAGTATCAGATTTGGTATTCAGTGGAACCAATACCATAACCATAATCTACGCAATCCTTCATAATTCATGCTATTGTATAAAGTTGTTAATTTCCATACAACCCTTATGCTTTTTTTGGATATATCTTCATAACCATTCACAGCACAGCACTGAAATTTGGTGCAAGGATGCTAGGAACAAAAAATTGGGTAGGATTGAAAAGAGAGCGTATGTTGTGGTATGTTACTAGATTTGGAATAAAAATATGATTTGTCAATAGAATTCGGTGGGTAAAGTCCCTAATTTTCAATACGGTATATTTTCTAAATTATTTGTGGTGCAGTAATGAATGTTGGCACGATAACTTTGGTTGCCAGTGGGACCAAAGAAACCATAGCAAGCACGACAATGCAAGTTTGTGTTTGCTAGGTTGTTTTGAAACGGCATATGTGGAGACATTAGCATGGAAAACATTGAAAGTTAGTTTGTGAAGGCTGTATGTTGGTAGTTATTAGAGAGCCATAGCAAGAAAGGAGACTCACACGCTCATAGGGCAATTTTTTTGCAAAAGTATTTTTTTGTTGTAATTTTTGTATTACCCAAACTTGGAGGAGTCGGAAAGCAAAATAACTAGCAAAAATTATTTCTAATTAAGAGGACCAATAACTTACGTAAACTTAAGTTTGTAGCTATTTTAAAAACGAACACGGAACAGCACGTTCAGTGAGGTTTGGATCCTTTTTATTCACCCTTACTAGATTTTTTCCCACGTCCAGATTTTTTCACGATATCGTATCATGTTTCTAAAGATTCCCCCAACACATTTTGCACCGTTAATTTATTTATTATTAGTATTTAAAACCTAATTTTGGTTGAGAAATATTCAAATTTTTAATGCATTTTCCCAAAAATCAATATTTTTCTTCTTAATTTTGAATCGATAAATGCGGAATCCCAAAATATTATAGAAGAGATATGTCCCGATTTTATCTGAAGAATTTTTTCGCACTATATATTTAGATATGTACGAAGTTACTTATAGTCTTAATAAAATATGTACTCTTCTTATTGTAGGGTTAATATGCACCAAACTGTGCAATGTTTTTCCGTTTCGCAAACTATCTATCAGCTACACAAATTTACTTAAAAAAACACCAATCATTGATGGCATACGAGCACATTCATATATGTAGGTACTCGTACACCTACTCGAAGTGGATAACCATGCGCACTAGCATTTTTATTGTTTTCTGTAGCAGCAATGTTTTCTTGCGGCAAGAAGAAGAAAGCAGAAATATGTGATCTAAATCATAAGAAAGCATAAAAATTTCCCCTGGCGAAAACAAATTTCACTTCCACCTTTTTCGCAAGACCGGCAGCCCACGCAAAGCAGTGCAGCAGCACGCAGTTGCTCGATGTTCGCTTTTAGCCCTCCAAAACTATAACTGCGAATAAGCTCTAAATGGCCATCCGTGGTATGGTAAATTGTGTGCGGACACATTTTCATTCGTATCGCTTATTGTTGTTCTGCAGAGCCGCATACTGACTGCATTTCTGTATTTCTGTAAAAGAATATTCGATTGAGAGATTGCGAGTCTGTCTGCTTGTCTTTCGCGTCTTTCTTTTGATTGATGGGCATTAAAAGTTTTGCACAGTTGAAGGAATTGGGTCACCAAAAACAATAACAAAATACAAATAGCAATAAAAACAGACCTACGAAAGTATTTCTGGTTCAAAGTAAACGATAACAATAATAACTACAGGAACAAAAATAGTTTCACAAACATAAATTGGTATGATCGGCAAGAAAATGGTAAGTAATTTTGATACAATGAACAATTATTATGACTGTGTTTAGCTAAGTAGTACGAAATGCATTAAAGTCTTAGTTAAATTTTTTTTTAACTAGAGAATAGTAATGCATTAGTAGTGATTATGGAGAAAAATAAAAAAACTGCAACTACTACTATTATGGCACAACAGTCATTAAGGGGATAGTTGCTATAAAAATTGAAAAAAAAAATCAATCCTTTTTTTTACATGTTTTTAATATTTAAAGCCTTGAAAATACAAAGATTTGGGTCTTTTTCGCATTTTTAACTTTGCCCCAAGCTCTCGTTTTCTTGTTTTCTTGAAATTCGTTTTTTTTTTTTTTTTTTGCGAAACCGAAGCACTAAAACGAATATACCCTTATTCAATAAGTGCATGGCATTCAATTTAATCTTATTCAATTGAGAATGAAAATGTTTCTTTTAGAAAGAGTATTTATGATCCAATTAATGATCGCTGCCGTGATACTTTTATAAAGCATGAATGAAGTACTTACACCTCAACAACAACAAATTAAAAGCGACAAAAGCGATTTCATTTTTATAATAATGTGTGCAAAGTTCTAATTTCTATTAACTTAAAGCTAATTGTGGGCACTCAGTTATTATAACTTCAATTCAAAGCCAAGAGAATGAGTTTCAATTAAAAAATTACTCAAGAATAAAAAAGAATACTTGTACATTGTGAGTAATATGTGAATTGTAGATCTGATCGAGAAAATGTATAAAATTCAATCTGCGAGCAGCGGGGCACCGGCACCTGAAACCGTACACCCAAAATGTGATTAAAAGCGAATGGGTAAAAAGTTGTAACTACACAAACATATATTTCCCTTTACTTCTGTTGAATGAACAACCATTATTTAATTTGTAGTTAGAATATATACCTACTAGTACATACATACGTACATACATACGTACAACATATGTATGCAGCAGGCAATGCAGTACAACAATCATAGCTTCTAAATGGAGAGACTGTGCATAAGCTTCAAATAAATAATAAGCTGATCTACCGCGCCAACGCGTCCGCATTCAACTTCTTACCCACCGACCCACACGACACAGCTCACAGCTTCAAACGGTAGAAAAGATATAAAAGGTTCGTGTTCATGAGCAAGCGACTCAATCATTCGCGATCTGTGTGTGTGCGCTTTGGTATGCGCGCAAACTTAAATAAAAATAGAAAAATATCTTAAAGTGACTTAAGGCAATTTGAAACAGTATCGAGTGGATAAATAAAAGTGCACGTTGAGCACTTAGAAAGGCAGGCAGGCAACAACAAAACGTTTAGTTTCATTTTCTAAAAACCTTCACAGTGAGTGACAAGTGTGCAACGCAAATATTGTGCAATTTACAATTGTTGATTTATTGTTTTTTTATTTTGTAACAAAGCAAAAAGACAAAAAAAACTCTTAACTTCAATTAAATCAAAGCAAAAAAAAGTTCAAGTAACGACAACTGCGATTCCGAATCCAATCGATTTCCCAATCGCCACTGTTGTCCGCATTAACCTCCGTGTATCACGTAGTTAAGCAGGCGGTTGCATCCTTTGAATATAAATACTGCTTCCAGTTGCTGATTAACCAAGGTGATTTCGGAATCAAAATTTAAGCAGCTCTTAAACTTGTATGGGGATAAACTATAAATCACGGGAAAGAAATAGGCCGCAAGTTAAAACCACAATCATTATCAACATGAATCTGAAGGTATGTATTTATCTTTCTTTCTAAAACTTTCACTTTCGAACATCGATCAAAGTGACAGAAAAAGATGAAAGCAGGTAAAGGTCAAGCAACTACAAAACCAAAATAGCACAAAATTGTAGAGCAATACTGAAACAGTCATATGAGTCATATGAGTAATCATTGAAGCTACTTAAGTTAAAATTACAAACGTGAAAGTATTCCATCATCTCCTCGCCTGCAGAAAAGCATTCCCTCTACAAACGACAAACAACAAAAATAGCAACAAAAATATTATATCAAGTATTACTTACAAATGCCAAGTATCAAAATTTAAATATTCGCATCGGAAGAAGATATTTTGGACACTATAACTTTTGCTCTCTGAGATGACTTCACCCTTTTCAATACGCCTTGAATTTATTGAAATGTGATATCTCGAAAAATTTCCAACCGATTCTGATGAAATTTTCAGGCGTTATATAGACTTTTACAGTATTCCTATTAATTATTGCTTATAAAAAAAAAAGTATTTAGTAAAAAAGTTTTTAAGGCGTATTGGTTTTTGGCTTATAGCTACGGTAACCACTCGTCGCTTTTTTAAGAGGACAGCCTCTTTTTTGCCACAATGTCCTGTAGAATGTGTCGTTAAGAATGCTGTCCTCGAAAATTACAAAGTCCTCTGTTGCCATTTGTTTAGTTATCTGTTTATAGCTCTGACGACCTCGATAGTCTAGTGGGTAGTGCACTAGACTTTCATCTGGGAGGTTCGGGTTCGATTCCCGTCTTCGTCTGGTGGTTAATTTTCATAACTTTCTTATATTCACTATCAATATGAAGTGTATGAGAATTATAAGATAGTGTACAAGCACACACATTGGTTGGTAATGGCAAAACCACCAAGCCGATAAAAAATTGCCACACCGCCGTTCGGAATCGGCGTTAAACTGTAGGTCCAACTATGTGGTATCACAATGGGTCGTTCAGGCCTAAGTGTGTCTCTCGACAGCCACTCCAACCTAACCTAACCTTATAGCTCTGAAGGTGGCAAATTAATTTTTTTTAAACATCTTTCGTTATTAATTTGTTTTTTAATGAAAAAATACAATTTGTATACATTCTATGCATGTGTACTTTAAGGTGGCCAGAGATGTATAGGCGAAAAAATTTCATGTTTTTGCCTCCGCAATTGATACATTGGGTCATTGTGAGTCTACGCCATAAACTGTTTTGCGATTGCGAACAGAACACTCCTCGTGAGCTGTATGTTCTGAAAAGACGGTTCCGCATATACTGTAGCCTTTTCTACAATTGATCGTAAATAAGCCAATTTCCATCTGATTTTGACAAATAAACAGTGTGGCCAACTCAGCGCTTTTCCCGCTCATTTTAGTGCTTTTTGAAAATTAATTAAAAAAAAGTCATTTTGCGCTCAGCTCGTTTTTTCAATTTAAAATATCTTCGAAAAATCGAAGAAATTTTCATTGACTAGAAGTATCAGATGGGTGCCAGTATTAGTGAAAAAGTTTAAATGTATTGAGTTTTCTAACACTTTTATAAGGGAAAAAATTTAACGCTTTTTTTAAGAAAATACGCGTTTTATTCTTCATTTTAGGGGATTTTGAAAAATAAAAGTTGGCCACACTGCAAATAAGGGCTTGTTAGAAATGTCTTAATCAGTTTTATGACACTAAACTCATAATGACCCCATGTATGTATCAAACGACGTAAACCGGGGATTACTGTACTTACTATTTATGATGAATTTAAAAAATATATTGCTAGTACTGTGTATGCCCTTGTTTTTTATTAATGCAAGAATCTAACTTTAAAAAGTCTGAATTAATGGAAATTTTCAATTTAAAATCGGAAAGTTTTATTTTGAAAGCTGAACCGGAAATTGAACTATTATTTCCTGTTTCTGAATACACATTTTTTGACTTTGAAAATTACTAAATTAAATCGATGTTTTCTGATTTTAAAATGGGCTATTCTAGGTTTGAACTTATATTCCAATAAATTTAAAGTACCGTTTTTAATTTAAAAGAGGAAAACGTGTTGTGCTGTACACACTCCGTTTGTTTCAAATATTATTTTATATATGCTTCCACCTAAAAAACATAATTTTTGTTTTGCTAATATAAAAGAATCAATACAAATACAGATTTGTATATAAGTTATGATTATAAGATTTGCTAAGTTTTATTTAATTAAATGAGAAATATTTCCATGATGTTGATATAATCATTTAATTTGACCTTAATGAAGAATTTGTCCCTCATTTTGTCCAAAGAAAAAATGCCACAGTAGTTATAGGCCAAAAATCAATGCCCGTTAAAAACCTATTTCACTTTTTTTATAAAAATTCAAAATCACCAAGTGATAACAAATTATAGATGACATACTCTAAGTGTATGGACATTAACAGAATAAATCGATCATTATTAACCCTCACCGGTCCCAAATTTGTGTATGCCATAACGGTTCCATTTGTATACGCGCAGATAAAGTGAAAATATTTGTTTTCGTTTTGTATATTGAATAAAAAATTTGATTTTATACCTACAGAAAATATAAAATCAAATGTAAACACATGATAGTAAAGAATTAATTTCATGCACTATTATTGGTACATCTGGAACAAATTGAGTACTGACGTTGGGGGTGAAATATTATGAAAATTCGGCAAAAAATTAAGAGTTTTTATTTATTTTTTGTTTGATGGAACATTCAACACTTGTTATTCTTAGTATACAACAATACATGACAACAAATAATAGTACACAAAGAAAAAACATATGTTTTTTGAGCTTCTGTATGTGCGTATACAATAAGGACCAATTAGGGGTTTTCTCCATTGCGGCCATTTTTTGCTTTGATCATCTCCACAAATAATTTTCCATAATTTTCTTTGAAGAATAGAACAGATTTGTATATGCGCGTATACAAAGGACCGATGAGGGTTAATCGATATTGAGTATATTGTGCATACACAGACTCACCAGCGGATGAAAAAGGAGTTTTGGGGTTAAAATCCGTGATTCTTCGAAAGTAATTGATTTCCTTTTAGTTATATTCCAAAAAAGCCAGCAAAAAAAAATTCAAAAAATATTATAAAATGCTTCTAATAAGCCGTTACGCGCGAATCAGTATAAAGTGCGGGTCATCTCTCTCGTAACGGCTTATTAGAAGCATTTTACAAAATTTTTTTTTTTCTGCTTATTTGGAATTGAACTAAAAGGGAATCAATTTCTTTCGAGGAATCATTCCAACTAAATTGGAATTTAATTCCAAGAAAGTAATTAATTACACTTGAATATTAAATTCCTTTTTATTCAATTACATTTTCAATTCCTTTAAGGAATTCATATATTTTTAATTACAAAATACAATTTTTAGAAAATTTTTTCAATTCCATTACCTAGGAATTAAAAAACTTTAATTAACGATTACAATTCCTTGGAATTGAAACTTTTATCAATTAATTCCATTACTAAAGAATTGAAAACAAAAATACCAATTACAAATTCCCTGGAATTGAAAATGGTATTGTAATGTAATTAAATTTACTAGATTTTATAAACATTTTCCCGTAAGTGCTGATTGCTTAAAGAGGTCGCCTGGTATAGAACGCCAAAAACAACTACTTTTTGCAGATCCGTAACTTCAATCGACTGTGAATTTAAAAAATCCATACATACATACATATTTTAGAGACATTATAGAAGCGATTTACCCAAAAAAAATAATTTTCAATTTTTTTGACTCGTTATACAAAGCGGCCCCTTTAAGAAATTAAATATGCAAACCTCATAATCTGAAAATTATTTGTATTGAAACAGTTTTTCTAATGAAATTTTCAAGGTTTTAACTAATTTATGGCTAAAATTCACTTTTTCCTCATATAGATCGTTTTAAATTATGAAATTTGGCTTTTATAACTGATTTGTAGTTTTCACAAATACAATTATATACAAAAGCATAAGGTCGTCTGATAATTATTTTCCAATACGGGTGGGTAGTTTAATAAGAACCAGTGCCAGATAAATTGACTCACGTTTTAATAATGCGATACATATATTGTTGATTGTGTCAAAACCGTGAATTTTGAAATTGTTTGAAATTTTCTGAATTATTCATAAATCAACCCTTTCGAATGAAAACAATTTAAGATTGAAAGACTAAAAGTGAAACACCAGATTTTTATTAATTACACTGTTCCACAAATGAAAACTTTTAAAAACGAGCAGAGACGAGACAAGTGCACTTAGGGTAATGGGGGCTTGCTGAGTCCGAATCCATGGTCCGTTTTGCTTTGGTACGTCATACTTTTTTTTATAAACATAAAAAATTTTAAAATGGAAAAAAAAAATTCAAAATGTAGTTCAAATTTTTTTCATCAAAACATCCATTTTGATGAAAATCCATCCATCCAAAAAATGAACTGCATTTTAAAATTTTATTTTTTTCAATTTTAAAAATTTGTATGTCAATAAAGTTGTGACGTAGCAGAGCAAAACGGACCACGGATTCGGACTTCGCGACCCCTCATGACCCCAAATGCACTTGTCCCGTGTCTGCTCATTTTCGTCTGTTGTACAGTGTTATTATATTAATATATTAACGGTCCAATTCTGTACATATTAAACCCAAAACTGGTGAAAATTCACATTCGTGGCTCTGGAAGTTTATCTTGACTGGTACCTCTAATGGATACAATTCATATAAGAAAAAACACTAACCGTAACTAAATATTAAACACACATAAATGTAAATGGATACATACATGTGTGAGTATGTTGGCAATCAGTTGCACAAATCGTGAGTACTCCTCAAATGAATAATAGCCCTGTTCACGCTTTAGAGTAAAGTTCTGGTTAACGGAGCAACAGGTTAAAAGTGTAACACAAAATTGCTCTACAATAACAAAATATATGGCATTTGCTTTTACCCACACTTTACACTTTTACTCTGGTTTGACCCTTGAGTAAAATATTTGTTACTCTGTTACTCTAAGTAAGAGAGAAAATTAGTGTTGCCTACTTCTTGATTTGTATGACAACCAAAAATAAAACACAAAAGTTTGTTGCCAGCGCATTAAATTGGGAACATTGATAGCAGAGAGTGCACTATCTCAGTTTCAGATGCGTTCACGGTCTAGGGTAATACATTACATTTTTACTCCGTTACTCAGCACTTTACTCTAAAGAGTGAATAGGGCTAATGATTTCATTACTCCAAAAGGAGGAATAAACGAGCAACTTCAATTCAGTAACAAAAGTTTTGGATTTCACTAACACAATTTCA
The DNA here is from genome assembly GCA_963691655.1 of Toxonevra muliebris. NCBI lineage: Eukaryota > Metazoa > Arthropoda > Insecta > Diptera > Pallopteridae > Toxonevra > Toxonevra muliebris. The sequence continues at coordinate 384,390 of OY829327.1, read as the reverse complement.
TAATTTTATATCTTTTTTTTTTTTTAGAAATGTTTATCAATGTTCAAAAATAATTATAAACAAAGACAGCCTGATCGAGTAGTTCAAATTTGTATATCTTACTCCCTCTTGCCTAGTTAACTCTTTATGGTAGGTAGGAAGAAAATGTATTTTAACCCACCTCGAAAAGTTGAAATTACTAATTAGTCACACAGTTAAATATTTACAGTTTCTCATTCGGCTAGCAACGATAAAAACCAAAAAAAATCTGTGTAACTGGTGTTTTTATTTTCTTTAAAATCGTGTGCATCAAAGAGTTAAAAAACAATACCTAGTACTGGAAGCATTGCAAGAGTGAAAGAAACAAAACTCAACGCAAATAAATTTGTTTATGCGGCTTAGTTGGTATGCGCGTTGTTTGAATTTTTCGGTCACAGGTTCGAGCCTGAAAAAAGGCAATTCAGAAAATCATAAAATTATAAAATGTTAATAGTAAATAGTAAAAAAAAAAATAAAAAAAGAATGAACAAAAATGAATATATAACTTTTATAACTAAAAAAGAAAATAAAAGAAAAAACGTTTGTGGGATTTGAACCTTGACCACCACAAATGCTTGCGTGCGTGCTCAATGGCGTTTTAGACAAGTAATCTATGGTGTCATGGATTTGGCAGCAACTATTTTGGAGATTTGTTTCTCTATGTGATGCAAGTGAGCTCATGCTCGTAATCGTGTCCTCCTTTATTACTTCTTTTGGAGGCTAAAACGAGTACTCCATGCCCTAGGACATGCAAGAGTTCTGGAGCAATAGGGAGTAATCGATTGCGCGCTTTGGAGCGCTCAATGATTATTTTTACGATCATCCAAAATTCAACTGGGCATGTAGTTCGATTATTATGTATTAGTAAGCGCAGAAATATACGTGAGATTTAAAAGAAATTAGCATATAAAATGTATAAGGTTAACACAAACTTCCCGTTTGACTGTGTCTCTTAAGTATTTGTGTTAGCCTCGCACTCCACAGTTTTTTTTCACATATGTACTCGTATATTTAATCTGTATGTTAGAAGATGTAATTCCATTTGGATTTGCATCATTCGAATTGAATTGAATTATTTTCAAAACAATCGTGCAATTAAATACATACATACATTTAAAACTGCGAGTACAAAAATAAACTGCTTAAATACATTGCAACATATGTAAAATATTGCTCGTAACGTGTTTCCATCAAGAAAGACGGAAGTTTTAACAGTAATTCTTCGCATTAGCTTACTAAACAAAAATATAAAATTGTCGATTTTTGTACAGGTCCATAAGAAATATTTATTGGCTTCGTGGTAAATTGGAAATATTTACACAATAAATTTCGAAACAAGAGCTTTAATCCCATTATGCGTACAAATGAACGGATTTGCGAGTATTTTACATGCTCGTTCTTAAGTATTTATTGTACCTTAGTATTTCTGCGGTATATAGTAGATAATTTACCATAAAGCATTGTATGTGAGTAACGACATTCATGCAGATATATGGCTACATTTGTAAAAGCCGATGTCTGTATTGACAAAATGATAACATGAGTCCGACTGGAGATTGCCAATTGTTTAAATAAAATAAGTTAAATAAAATATTGCCACAAATAATACAAAAGATCACACACAAAACACTTAAAATGGATTGTAACGATCGATTATTTTGTCTATTTAAAATGGTATTTGCTTGCTACTGCAGAAATGAATAAAAATCGTTTCGAATCACATAATTATTCAAATGCAAAAAAAAATGTAAACAAAAAAAAAATATACGTAGGGGAAAATCCCAACTTGGACATAAACTTCCGTTTAGCTCACAATTGTGCCTTTTGTTTTTTATTGAATACACTGAATAGCGATGACAACTAAGGCCCGCACAAGAGTAGATTATTCTTAAATTGTATTATCATCTACCCCAGACCCACAAAGTTAGATGGAGCTTCAAGTAGGAGTAGATATAGCAAGATTTTTAACTCCAGCCCTGGAGTGCTAACTTTGTGCTTTCGTGGAAGCTAGTAAGAAAGCGCTCACATAAAGCTTCCTGGAAGCGCTTCTAGGTATGCGAAAGATGTTTGGTGAACCATAATTTTGGATTTTATTAAGGGGACATGTACATTGCTCATTGCATAAAATGGTTCCTTATAGTGTCTAAAATACGGTCTGAAATTTTATTAAAAAATATGGTTTTTGAAATATACGCATTTATATAAGTGCGTATATTATGAGTGCTATATGAATTTCATAACCGCGCGACAGCTGGACGATTCTTTAAACGTGTTTTTCTCGAAACGTAACTTTTGAAATACTTCAATGGATTTTGTTCTACTTAGGCTCATTTTGTTCAGAAATATTTTTTTTTTTTTAAGATAAACTATTACTACGATTTATTTATTTATTTATTTATTTATTAAGTACAATAAGAACATATCTTATAAACACTGCCCTAGTCACACCAATAGCAGAGATATAGTATATGGTAGGTGTATACAACGAGAAAACTAAAAAATTATTAAAATAACTAAAAAAAAATTTAACATAAATTGAAAAATATTTAAAAAACGAAAAAGAATTTTAAAATAACAAGGAAACAAAAAAATAATAAAAGAGTACTTCTTAATCTAACAAAGAATAATATTTTCAAAGTTCTTTTTAAATTGTGGTGCGTTGCTAATAAAATGTTAACTACAGGGAAGAGAGTTCCAAAGACGTATGGAAGTAATAAAAAATTTACGTTCCGATATTAATGAATAATATTTTGATTGAATAAGCTGTTTAGAGCGTTTTCAACATAGGAAAGTTAGCTCGTTGAATAAGATTATACTTATTCTTGCTAACAGAGTCGCAATTAGCAAAGAGCTCGCAGCCGTAAGTCAACGCAGGAATAAGGTATGTCTTGGCGAGTAGCAATCTAGTTCGTTGAGGAATAAAGTATTGTGTTGTCCACAACATTCGAAGCATACTTTGCCTATGGCATTGTTTTTTTTTTTTTCGTTACGGACTGAACAACACCAGGAGTCATATGTACAAACAAGTATCCTATTCATTTCAATAATTTTCGTCAAGCAGACTTAGCTTCAGCAAAGTCGTCATTCATACTACAATTAACCACATTTCTCTCATCTTCATCAATCATACAGTCCACAGCTCAAACTTAACGCATTGGCAATTCCACCGCCGAAATTTACTCAAGAACCCACGATTATGTCAAATTACCTACAATCATTTTGTACATTTGCTGTGTCAACCATTTAAATTAATTTTTGGTATATTCGAGAGATTAGTTTGTTTTTTATGAATAACAACGCACTTTGATTTTGCTGGATTTAATAATAAACCATTTTTTGAGGCCCATTTATAAATTCGTTCTAAGTCTTCGTTCAATTTTCCAATACATATTTCAAGCCCAACCAAGTCAGAACTGATATATACTTGAACGTCATCTGCATACATATGAAGTCGAGAAATACATACAATAGTTGGAAGGTTATTAATATAAATTGGGAACATCAAGGGTCCTAGAATGGAATCCTGGGGACACCTCGCGTTACTGTGAGTAAAATAGTAAAAAAAAATCTTCAGAATAAAGCAATGACAAGAATTCTTGAAATTACAATCAAATAAAGCCGGAGTGCCCCAATTGTAGAGGCTTCTCGACTAGCTGACCCGACAATTTATACACGGCGATTAAGCTAAGTTTTGTGTTTTTGTTCACATTATATTTAAATCTCAAACAAAATTACTTGTTAATATTAAAGAAATTGTAATAGTATTAAATAGAATTAACTTTAATTAATATTTTAATAAAATATAAAAAAAAAAATGTTTTCAAGATTTTCGTTTTATTTCATAAACATTCTTGAATATATATAATACACTGTACAATAACTATCGTGCTACTAAAAATCCATTGAATTTGTTAGTATTAAGCATTGGGCAAAAACAATCCAAATCTGAATTTAAATATTTGTCAACTGGAAGAAGCTCTTTGTATTGGATTTGGGAAAACTATTTGGAAGCTGATCAACAGGTTGTTCCCTTTATTCAGTGTTATCGAGCCCAATGTAATAGCCGCTGTAAGCTATTCGAAATCAAACATAACCTGAGAAGCTCGGCTCAATCAATAGGTAACTTACTTTTCGATTTTATTTTTAGTAAGGGAAGGATCAGTCGTAGCTTTTATTATTCCTATTATTACACCACTTTAACGCTAGAACCCATACCTTGTTTTTTGTTTCGTAAACCTATTTGGGGTTGCTCTACACCCCACTAACTTCAAAGCGGTATTTTGATAAACTTTAAAACACAATCTACTTTTTTTTTACCTTAATAAATTAACTATTCATAATCCTTAAAATTAACAAAAAATTAGACATTAAAATTATAGTTATAGTTAAAAAATTCATGGTGCACAAAAAAGGTAAAAAGTAGAGCGATTATAAAGAGCCTTGCACCGAAACTCAGCAAACAAATTTTTTTTGATCATAAAAAAACAATATTTTTAAAATATTATATGTATATTTTTAAAGTTGTTTTTTAGCCAACCAATTGCAACTGCTACAAGCAAATGTGTCTTTGGCAGGAACTGCATGTAGTCTTAGTCTTTTTGTCTTTCATCTTTGGACACAAAAACACTTTTTTACTTTTCCATACCTCAAAAATATTGAATATTGAAAGCTTTTCAGTCAAAAAAACTCAAGCAAACCCATCGGGGTTTCAGTACACCCCACTGATCAAGTTATTTTCATTTTGGAGATAGAAAATGTCCTGAACTGCTGTGTTCCATGACTACACAATGAAAAAAAAGTCATGGCGACCACTGAAAATAACAGCTTTTCAAAATCAAAATAAATGAGACTTTTAGTTTGTAATGGGGTTGCTACACACCCCGTATGGGTTCCAGGGTTAAAAATGCTCAATAAATTATTTTCTTTTTTGCTCACTGTCTACACATATGTGCAATTTTATTTTATTTTTTTTTGAAAGAGTCAAACCGGTATCAACGTAAATAATCGAAATGGTTGCAGGTGTTGCTTGTATTTGATTTTTTTTGCCATGGCCTCCCCCCCGCCCCCTTAAAAATGTATTCAACGCTCTTGTTAACTGCTACAATTTTGTGACTCACAATCGCAATTCCAATAAGGTGCGTATCATATATACGACAGTTAAACTTTTTAATAAAAAAAAAATATATTTTATTTTAAATTGAAATCCAAAATTCAGTTTAATTCAAAATTATAAAACTTTCAAGTGATCTAATACTTTTTTTAAGTATTTTTTGTATAATTTTTAAAAGACTGGTAAATAAATTCCCTTTGATTTAATAAGCTAAAATAATCTATTATGTGTTCATAGATTCAACCAGCTTTTTAAATAAAGGTGCCTGTAAGTTTGTTCACTCCTTCACAATTGCTAGTTTTAAATCATCCACTGAGACATATTGCTTTTTCCTGCATAAACCCGCCGAACTAATATTCCCCAAATGTTTTCAATCGGATTAGTATCTGGGAAGCAAGCTGGCCAATCCAGTACTGCAATTACTTGAGCACTAGTATGGGTTTAGTATTATTTTGTTAATAAGCCCATTCTTTTTCTCTGTTTTGGCGGAAAAACGGCAGAAAACTTTGTTGGAGCACTAGAATGCAAACCGAACTTTTCATTTTTGATGACGCAAACTGAAGTTCCAAGCAACCTTATGACGTAAAAGCATCACAGAGCCTCCCTCAAAGTTTTTCTTCGAGAAATGCTGAGAGTCCTTTCTCAAGCTACGCCAGTATGTCTTTGCATTATCAGGACCATCCAGGTTCTGATTTTTTCATCATTGTATTACACAAGTTTTAAAGCAACTTACTGAAAACCAAGCCGTTTGCATATTAGTTTGTTAGTTTTGGAAAATTCCAATCCAGCTGTTTTGTGAAGAGCCAAAAGTGTTGCGCTGCAGCGGTCATTCTGGAAATATTTATACTTGCAAGGCTCGCCATATATCTAACAAGTGTTGCCAGCCGCCCTCAGAGCCTCTTGCAGAGACCTTTCTTTTTCTTCCCGATCACTTCAGTACAATTTTTCACATACAAAATTTCGAATGATGCACTGAATTCTGCGTATTAGCCTTGAAATTACGCTAAGAGATTTTCCCCCTTGGAATATGCGAAAAATTGGCATTTTTCGATATACGTCAACTTTGCACCACGTCTCAAAATGTACTAAATAACATTTTTTTAATTAGTTAAAAACAAAAAATATAGAAACCAACTCTGTTATTTGTCCATTTTAATTTCCCAAGCGTCTTATAAATTTGATAAGGATGCATATGGCTTTAAGACAAAAACATTTTAATCTTTTAGCTCTTTTAGCGGTTAGTTTCAATGTATTGACCTTTATTTTATATTTTCATCGGATCAGAATAATGAAATAAATAAGAAAAACTGAAAGACTAACAAATACGTGTATATTTTTACAGATTCTTGTTGCAATTTATTGCACAATCAATTGTTACTCAATTTGCGGGGCTGCACTAAGACGAACGCCAAAGGTGTACAATGCACTAATAACGACGGACGATAACCTAACTTCCAGTCGCGCCTATCCCGTTATTCAGCCAACAATACATGAGAGTGGCATAGCACATTATCCTTTCGGGCCATACAATCCATACGGTATCTACACACCACCACTTGTTAGATTTGGACAACCGATAGCACCGGGCTTTGTACCACCAAGAAGCCAGGTAACTATTTACTTGTTATATGAGGATATTTGCACATTTAAGTTATTTTCGTTTTTAGCTGCCATATCCATTGCCAAACACTCGATTCCCACCGCAATTTGTTCCTAAGCCACAACTTCAAGAGCCACAAAGTTACCCGATGTCACCCACTGGCCCAACAACAGATGAACCACAATTACCGCAGCAACAAGAGCAACACCCAGCACCAACTGAACAACAGCAGCCCATTAAGCCACAAACGTTACCTACTCAATTACAAGGGCCAGGACCAAACTATGCGCACGCTCCCATTGAAGAAAATATTCCACAACAAATGCCAAACGAGAAAATTCCAATTCCATTAAATGAATATGGGTTACCGCCAGCACTCATACCATTGCCGCAATATCCACCAAATCGTCAAACGCATCCAGCAATGAATTTACCGCCATATGGTTTTAATCAATATCCTATCATTTATGACCCCATTACTGGTTTCCGTGAGCAATACTTGCCTCCATATGAGTACTATCCAAGTCATAGTTTTCCTGTAAACAATGGAGGTGGCCCGCCGAAGACACCAACAGTAGTTCAACCACAAAACACACCGAGCACCCAAATAACAATGCCAGTATCAGAAAACGAAGGCCAACTCAGTTTACCACCGAGCTCTGCAAATCCAGTTCCACCTGCATCTGTACCTGTAGAAGCAATAGATGCTTCCAGCTTCGAAAACATTAAGAACGGTTCAAAAAGCAAGGACAGCAATGTACCTGATGTACCGCCTCCACCTATTCCGTCAGGTGCAAAGTCGAAACAGTCTTAGGGAATGATGACCAACAAGCGACAACGGTTTAGAAAATCAACGCAATTTAAATAGATCAATTTTTTTTATACAATACTTATAAGTTATTCATTGCTAATATTTCAAGCAACGGTCGTTTATTTAAATGTAACATTTAAAATTATATATATTTATGTATGTATTAAGTTATTAAAACTCAAGTGATGTCAAAGAACCCACAATCAACTCCAAATCCCAAATGAGTAGTTAATTATAAGTATATACGCTACATCAAAACAACCATTCAAATTCAACCATTCTTCGCTACGTATAAAGAAAGTATAAGCGCAATTCACAATCACTAAAATAAATTTAGTTTATAGTTCCCGACCAAATTTTTGTTGCATGTTTCTTCAGTGATAATAACAAAAATGCAGACAACACGAAATTGGAACCATGAATATTTCGAAGAATCTTTTTTTCACTCTAATTATACATAAAATCAAAACGGAACAATTTATATTTATTGAATGAATGTTCGTATTCGTCTTTTACATGCGCCAAATTATAATAAATAATAATAACAATAATAAATAAATAAATGAAATAACGTAAAATTAAAGAAGGTAAATAAGAAAGAGAGAGGAAGTTAATGAGAGAGAAATGTTCTAGAACTTTATGCTTATGAGGCAAATTGGATTCACCTTCAATTTAAAAATCATGTGTGGGGTCCTTGACGCAAAAGTAAAATTTTGTGGTAGAGTTGTTTTTGACAAATAAATTATTCCTGGCCCCGGAATTATTATCCTGTTTTATTATTAACTAGTAAATTAGCCAGTGAATTTAACCTTTTCGCTACTGTAGGGGCACTGGTGTCCCACGGCATGTTCAGTTGGCCCTGTAACTTATAAACAATATTTGCAATCTACCGTTATCTGTGTCGCACACAGCTTCGATGCATGGCGAAATTATAATAGGTGATAGATAATCTTAACTGTCAAAATCTTTGTTTTTTTTTTGTTTTCCATGCATTTGTTCTTGTGCTTTTGACAATTGCGATTTTTAGCAACAACAAAGTAGCGTGTTGTTATTGTTACGTTGTACTTGTTGTAATGCTGCTACCACCATGTTAAATCCGCCTTGCTTCGATGGTTTTTTGTTTTTATCAGTTGCTTATGAGCAGTGGCTGCCATCGGATCAAATTTACGTCATTTATAGAAAAAAATAAGTATATTTATATACTGCACTAAAAACGTAAGTAAATAAGTATATTTTTAGATATGTGTCCCAATGGCGTTTTATAGTGGGACAAATATGTCCCACTTCAAAATACCGCTATCTACATAAGTTAAATGCTTCGTTCGATTTTTATGCTTATAAACTTTTATTGGGTCTCCAAAAAGCCGTAGCGAAAGAGTTAAAAAAAGATACATTAAAAAAAAAATCTAAGTATTGGAAGTGTATGTGCATACATACTGTATGGTAAGAGAAACCAGTGTTTTCAGCCGAATTAGAGCTAGAGCACCCTGAAGCAACTGCTGAACCTAATCCTTTTTTGTCTGGTTTGGCTCTCTGCAATCACGGTTTAAATATACCGAATATAGAATTTTTAATTGGTTTTATCTTTTGGAGCGTCATGCACAGCGACTGCACCATGTCTATAGAATTGCAACTGAAAATTTTACACTTTTTGCTTTCGCTTTCACAGTTGTAGGTACAATATCAATATCAATGAACGAATTGAAGAACAACAAGATGTTCATACGCCCCCCACACGGCAGCTGATAAGCAAAGTCCCATGAAAAACTTAGTAATGGATTTGCATATAAAAGCAAGGAACGTGCAACAATGAAGCGAAGTTCATAACTGCTTCGTGTTGTGAGTGAAAGAGTTTTTTAAAGGCTAAAATGCAATCAAATAGAATCGCATACGCTACTTTCGTTGTGCTTTTAGCCATTTCTGGTTGGTACCATACACATGTACACAGATATATCTGGGTTTAAAAACCGATATTTTTTCACACACTACTTTCAGCTTGTGTTGCCGTATCTACAGCTACTTCTTCCGGCACATTCAAACCCTTCGTGCGAAGCCGCTATAGTGTGCGTTGGCGACAAACGGCCACCCAATCACCTGTGCTCGATAACAAAACAATTACAACTGATACTAGTATAGGTATGAATTCGAATGGACTAATCTATGACTCCGAGTCAGCTACAACTATAACTATGAATGTGACAAGTGACATGAAAGACGAAGAAATTATTTTCTCTGCTGCAGCTGCTACAATTATCCAGCCAAAGGGGAAAGGTCATACAGAAATTGTTACTTCAACTATTCAACCCAAACAAAAATCTTCAACTCCACCGATGGATTATGATTATTATAACGGGGGTGAAGCGGATGACATAAATAATAAATGAGCTATTTCTTAATATAATAGTATTTATATTGCAAATTGCATTATACATACCGACATAGAAATACTTATGTATATAAAATGTATTTAAAGTTCGTGGATGACTTTCACTGTTATGGAAGATGCATCATGGCTACTTTTAGTGTACGTGTTGTTGTTGGTTGTCATATAAATTTCAACTATACTCGTTTTGTTACAATGTAAACGATTTCCAATAACGCGACTAATATTCGTCTCAATATTCTTAACACTTGTATCAGAAACCGATTACCCAGTTATCTTTTCCAACTATAGAAACTTAATTCTTTGTACAAAGTACTTAGCAATTTTGGACAAAGGAATACCAATTTATCTACCGGAATCAGTTTTTCTCTTTGTATTCCTTTGTTAAGCAACCAGCATGTCTGAGTATCCAAGTATATTTATAATTTTTTATTATCTTTTATACGAAATATACATAATTATGAGGTTGTACATATGTGAATACCTACATTGATTACCATACCATAAATTTGAAAAAAACGCTCATTTTTTTGTTTCTATAAATGGCAAGACCATCCCAATACTTTCTTTTACCTAACCAGTTCTAATCAGGGTTGCCAACCAAATTTGGTTACTATTTTCTGAATGTGTGCATGGGTACTTTTTACTCATTTTTTGATAAAAAAAAATAATGTGAACCAACCAATTTGTAAGAAAAATTTAATAGACTACAATAGTTTTTATTTAAGTTCAAGAAAGGACAATTTAACGATGTACGCGTTTTCTGATCGATAATGGGATGTCCGCACTGCAGCAAAAAATCCAGTTTATGGACCATTTGGTGTTTAACGCTAAACGCTAACAATAGACTGCCTTTTGATTTGCCTATCTTATAAACATTGGGTGTGTTTCGCGGACGTGTTAAGAACGCGTCGTTGAGTGTTTCTGATTAGCAAAGCTGCTTCCATTTGCACGCCATTTTTGTAATCATTTTAGGTCTGGTCACTTACAAAAAATTGTTAACAATTGTTAATAGTTTTCACTAAAAAAGTGTTCATGTACTCGAAAAAACTTTTAACGAGGGAGAAAAATGAGAGCGGAAGAATGTGAGAGAAATATAGTAGTTGAAAGTTTCTGAAAGTAAAATTTTTGCTTTCACAAATTTCCAACTGCCAAATATGATAAGGTCAACAATAATTTTGTTGTACAAATTTGTGGTTTGTAAAATGGAAGTATTTGTGAATGCGGTGTACCACACGAAATAATTTCAAAAAATTACTCTTTAAATTAATTAAATTATAAACCGCACAATATTTTTCCGCGCTAAAAATTAATTGTCAAAAAAATGGATCAGCTGTTTAATTGAAAGTTTTTAATAGTTTTCTGTTCACGTACTTTTTCTGATAGCTTTTTTTTGTGGGAATTTGTTTTTATCTTTCTTTTACGTGCACTTTTACACTCTGCTCGAGCTTTTCGCGCTATTCACAATGGGCGCAGTTGACGAACCTGAATTTAAATACTTGCTTAAATGCTTGCTAAATATTAGCAAAATTGGGCTTTCTCACCTTGTGCTTTGAGAGACCTCTCTTATGAGCATTTAACAATGAGCTGCAGACTCAGTACCACTTCGGCAACCACTACGACCTCAGATGCATACATGCCTAACTATGTGAACATGGACGTCAAAACCTGAGCCCAGTAAGGCTCTGACAATATGATACTGAAATTTTGATTGCAACTGATAATATTGAGTTGATGGCTATGGCATTCGGGCACCTCAGTAAGCGGAGTGAAACCTTGCGGAAATGGCTATCCAGCTAATTAATGTGCCAGCTGCCTCCGTTCTGATAAAACCTTGGCAAGCCCTGTTTTACCTTAGAAGCCCTTCACCATTAAATTAGTGATACAGGGTCAGCTAAGCTTGCTCCCGATTAGCGCTGACCTAGCTCGGAACGCAGACACTCACCATGGAGTTATTAAGGCGACTGCACATTTGGACTAAGATAGCGCCATCAAGAGAAAAGAGTTACTGTAGAGGAGCAACGGGCAACGGATATCATTGTCCCCACCAAAACGGTAACCGTGCAAGCGCCATCGAGGAACGTGTTCCGGACCAAGATTAGTGATGATTCGATACAAGTAAATACAAGTAAAAACTCGATACTTTTCATTCGATTCAAGTACTTTTTTTACTCGATGCAATAACATAAGTATTTTACTTGGTATCGGGGAAAAAGGTTAGTATCAGATACTCGATACTTTTGGAAAATATTTATTTAAAAAACTAAAATATTGCTATACAATATTTAAAATTGTGGATCATTTTACAATATTTTACAGCAATTAATAATATATTTAAAAATGCTACTGCAGAATTATTCAAAATATTTCAGTCCATATTGCAATATTTCAATGTATGACAATATTGCAGTACAGTATTGAAGTTCTAGAAAATATTTCTGGCAAATATTTTTAACAAGCTTTAATCTGTTGATTAGTTTTCCTTCTATTATAAATTTTCTAGCGATTTGCTAAATTAAACTAACGTCATTTCTATATGATTCACGTGTTTCCAGTGGGAATATCTCAAAACTATGATTTATAGGCGAAAAACTCGTGTTGAGTAGTGTAAACTGTAGGCTCAATCATGTTGTATCACAATGGGCCGTTCTGGCCTGAATGTTTTCCTTGACAATCACTTAAAAAAAAAGAGTAATTTGTCTCTTTAAACGAGTATTCGATACAAGTACATATTCGATACTTTTTTCCGATATTTTCGGTAGCATCGATACTTTTATTCGATGCAAGTAATGAGTAAAAGTATCTAACTAACCAAGGTATAAAAATTGGAAACTATACAGGAAGTGTGGAGAAAGTAGGGACTCAGCTGCAACCTGGCCAAATAAAGAAAAATGTGCCCTGAGCTCATGCAGTAGAGAGATCAAAATGCCCTCTGCTTCAAAAGATGCAAAAGGACAGGGACAATGAAGGTTATTCAACTAAATCTTAGCCACTGTATGATTTCGGCTTTGGTAAGTGAAGCACATGGCAAACACCCGTACCAACGAACATAGCAAGATACTCTACATATTTTTCAGTTTTCTTCCTTTTTTTGACTTATTTTTCGTTTGTCAAAAAGGGCGTTCCCGCAAACTATCATGTAAACTTGCACACTTGCGAGTTACGCTTTTGAAGGAATCCCCTAAATATAATACAAAATATAAGCGTTTATTTATTTACATGCCAAATAATTATAGTGCAGCATACTTTCCGGTTGGAATCTCTACTCTTCACAGGGTAGTTCGAAAGTTTGGGTGTATGTGAAACGGTAACTTTTTACTCGGAAAAGAAAATTTTGACAGTTCGAAAGAAAATATTGACACTATTGAGGTGGATATGAACTGCCAAAATGTTCACTGGCTCAAGGGCTACTGAAAATGTTGACAATTCAGGATGAAATGTTTAGAACCACAAAATAAACATTTTGTATGTTAACATACAGTTGCATTTTACTAAAAAACCAAAACTAAATATAATGCAAATCCAAAAAAAGAAAAGAAAATGCTAGTTTTAATACCTAAAACAAATGTTTACTGTTTTCATATAATAGGGATAGAAAATATCTTATAGAAAAAAAGATAGCTATTGACGATATGAACAGAAAAAATGTGAATGCCAGCAAAACCTGTAAGTAAATGAATTAATTCAATTTTTGTTATATTTATTTTTTCAATCACATTTCTGTTTGCATTTAGTTCATATTTTCCTTTTTGCTTAGTTTCTCATTGCAATAATAATAACATGAAAATACACAAAAATTTAATATTTTTATTCTACGCAGTTTATTTGTTACAATCTCAACCGGAAATGACAAAATTTTATCTCCATTTCGCACAGCAAAACAAAGAGTATAGACTACAAAAGAGGTCGCAATTCGCTCTTAGGCTTTTTGGAACGTAAAAAGCTAGAAACCATTTATGAGGTGCCATACCGATGAAGCGAACGCAACGTTTGGCAACCGTATCTCCCATTTTACTTAAGTTTTCGATCATTATTGGAATATACGTTAACGAGGTTAAAATAAGAAAAATACGAATTAACGGTTTTGAAGTTTAAGGCACTTCTCGCGTATCTTGTCAACCACGAAAAACACAAAAAATTCCTTAAATTCTATAGAATTTTTCTTGCAGTAAAAATTATTGTAAACAATCAATTTCGATTTATAAGAGGTTAAACAGACCTTGTATTGAAAAAAAATACGAATTAGCGACGGGACCAAAATATGTAGAATTTTTGCGAATTAAAGCGATTTTTTCCAGGGGCCTGCAGTTTGTTACGAATTATTGAGATTTCCGAATTAACGGGGTTTAAGTTATCGCGATTCTACTATATATAAAAAAATTTGTGTTTAACACTTTTATAAGGAAAAAATTTAGCGCTTTTTTTTAAAGAAAATACGCATTTTTTCTTCATTTTAGCGGATTTTGAAATATTTTCTTTCAAAAAGAAAAATTTGTCATAAACAATTTTTTTGGTTTAATGCGTTCCCGTACTTTTTCCAATTTTTTTGTATTTGCTCGTATTTGACACTTTTTCAAGTTTTAGTCCAGTGTTAGTGCTCGTACTTTTTTTTTTTTGCAAGTTAGGAGTTACAGATTCTTAACCCCGTACAGATTGTCCCGATAATTTGTCTGCGAGCAAAAAACAAAACACCGACATATGAGCCCATTCATAGGTGCGTTGGTGCCAGATTATAGGTATATTTAATACTTGTTGTAGTACTTCCACCGCCCCTTATAGTTCTGCAAATGAATAAATTGTGGCAGCACCATTAAAATATGAGCAGCTGATTTACGAAAAAGGGAAAGGAAACAAATAAAATAAATGCTTTACTTCAAAAGCGTTAATAATATTTTAAGTAATGTTTTGGTACGCTCAATTTTCGTTGAGTTTACATCTAATTGGAGCAGAGTGGGCAAAAAATCAGCGGTAGCACCGAAACAAAAACCAATAAAAGCAGAAAAAACTTTGACAAATCGATGGTTTTCTGCTTGGTGCAATGTGGAAAAGGGGGAAGAGGCGGTTGGAATTTTACGTTTCGGGTAAGTGCTGAGCACCGAGTACAATAATGAATACATACTTTAATTCAGGTTTTTAATGTTAAGAATTTATTTATTTCAGAAACAACAGTGTTAAAGCAACAGTGTCAGCGAACACAAGTCGCAGACATTTTTCCTCCGCAGTGGTGAAGCAAACTGATAAATCGCGCAAGAAAATGGTGAGTGATGCAGTAATGTGTTTAAGCTCTTTAAACATAATCTTCAGCAAAACATTCTGTGTGCATATTTTAAGTCCTTATCGCAATTTTAATAGTTGCTCTTGGCTCATGCCAAAGATTATCTTGAACAAATAACCTATGAAAAATTCAATCAGTACAATAGCTCAAAAGTGAAAGCACATACACAGATAATTTTTTGCACAGCAGCCTTTTCATAAATATTTCGTAAAAGCGGTGCAGACTTAATGGCTGTGAGCGTAATTGATTTCGTTTTTTTTTTTTCAATTCGACTGTTAACTCACCAGCTTTTTGCTGCTTAATTATTTAAAAAACGACTTAATTTTTTAGTGTACTGCACTCAAAGCAGGAACAATCGGCAAACCTCAAAAACCACATATTTAGTATTTTTTTAAAGTATTTACAATTGAAATTTTAAAAGCAGAAAATTTCTGTCATGGAACATGGGCCTTATCTGCGGAATTCTATATGCTTCAGAATTTTTTGGCAGTTTTAATTTATATGTACAACTATTTATGATTCAATTTTAATTCAAGGCAAAACTCACCGAAAAAGAACGTTCCGAGCAATTGCAACCACTAATAAATGCTGGATGGAGCATAGTCAATGGTCGTGATGCCATCTACAAAGAATACATCTTCGACGATTTCAACCAGGCATTCAGTTTTATGGCAGGTACAGCTTTGCTCGCGGAGAAGATGAACCATCATCCCGAATGGTTCAACGTTTACAATAAAATTCAAGTGACACTGTCCACTCACGACGTTGTCGGATTAAGTGCCAAAGATATTCGTATGGCTAACTACATGGAAGAGCAATCCAAGCGTTTTCTCTAAAATTTGTTTGTAATTGTAAATATATACGAAAAATAAATTTAACCGGCAAGCATTTTCAATATTTCATTATTATTCAATTATATTATTTTTTTGCTTAAAATTTCGTACTCTGCCTTTTCCAAAACATCTGGCGATGAATCATCCAGCGTGTAACCCACAGCTCTAAAAAAAGCTGCAGCATTGGGATTATTTTTCAAAACTGTCAGTACTATCTTTTCCATTTGCCAATGTAGTGCGCATTGTTCCAAAGCGTTCATCATGAATTTGCCCAGACCCTGTCGCTGCGTTGTAACTTCAATTTGCATTTCGTAGCTGCAACAATCAAAGGTATATTACGAACGTTTATGCATGGAAACTTGTTATCACCACCGACACTCACCAGTACAACACACAATGGCCATAATCCATATCAAAGCGAAACATGGAATACGCTACTGGAGAGAGATTATTCTTATTATCCAGTGCCACCAAATACCGTGCCCAATTCTTGTTGAGATCGTTCTGTTTTATTTTCGGCTGCCATCCCATTAACAATTCCTTATATAATGGCCCGACATTTCGTTCCGCCAACTTAAATGCCCACTTTATCACTTTCGGATCCATGTCTGGCTTTGCTTTACAATATAGAGTATAATCCCCATCCTTCGATACAAAACGAGATACATCTGTGGCCGACTCCAATGGATTCCTTGCTCTCGCTGCTTTCTCAACCTTCTTCTGTTGTGCGGCAACATTGTTATCGTTTAAGTTAGTCATATTTTTCGATTTCAATAAATTTATATTAAAATTTAAACAAAAAATGCAACCCCTAATAATCAGTTAATTGTAAATAGGAAAAAAGCGCGAAATACATCTGGGCTGCCACTAGTATTTAATTTTTCTTTTTCTGGTATTTTTGAAAATCAGTCTGGTATTTTAATTATTGAAACCTCATGGTCTACCCACAATTGCGGTATACTATGGTAGAGCGGTTCGCCAGTTGACCACTATCAAATTTCATACGATTTAATGAGTTTTAATTTTTGCAGCGGTTAACCTCTACTACGCTCTACCGTCGTACGCCATAATTGTGGGTAGACCATAATGTGAAGCGGTTTTATTATAATCTTTTTCGACAATCGATTTTGCTGAAATAGAATGTGAAGCGAGAAGTATGCTGTTGAAGCAACAATCAGCTGTTATGGTTGAAGTGCAACAAAGCTGAAAATGTTTTCCTTTACGCTTCAGCGGCAGCGGCTGCTTCACATGGTAATCAAGCTCATATAAAATACATACATTTTACTTTTGACTGATTGAAGCGCTTCAGTTACTTCAAACTTCAGCATCACATTGGTTGCGTTCAGAAAACGACCTCTGCTCAGCAACATGTTGAGCTCAAGTATCAGAAAAATAATAGACAACAAATCTTCTTCTTACTATTTATTTGGCAAATGTTTTTATTTCATTTCTGTTACAAAATGTAGAATCACAACGAGGTGCAATGTAAAAACGATTGAAAATGTTAAATTTGAAATTCTGTAATGGCTTATTTTCGTCAACTATCAGGAAAACAACAAAAACACCCATCTCGTCTTCTTATTCTTTGCTTTGGTTATTTTACAATCAGATTTTAACATGAAGTGCATTGTTAATTCTTTTGTACATGTTAAATTTCATATACCACTGCTACAATATCATGTAAACAAACCATTTTTGTATTTATTTTACATATATATATATATAAATTCTACAAACATACGGTCGCCTGAGAATTGATTTGGCGTATAGACATACGAATATTTATACACATACGCCAAATCAATTCTCAGTCGACGATACATGTGCAGATGCGACGGAATATATTATTGCTTTTCTTCTTCTCTATTTTATTTCTTTTGCAAAAATCATAGATTTATAATTGATATTGGTAGATAAGTATATTATTTCGAAATCCTACAACTTTGGCATCTGAGGCATTACATTATATTACAAAGAGATAAACATTTTTTCTCGATGGTGTCTGAACACCATAATTGGTTTTGGGGACATATACTCTAAAAATCTCCCAAAATAGCGGTACGCCGAGCAGCTGGACGATTGGTGTAAAAGCAAACAATATTTATCTTTTCATTATAAACAACTTTATCTCAGACATCAATGATGTAAGATGACTAACTAATAAACTACTCATCGATTACCACCAGCACAAAAATAAACAATGATCATAATTTTAGCTGGCAAAATGAAAAATATTCAATTTAAATCAAATTAAATTTTGTTTATTTGCAGCAGCAGCAGAGAAAATCGGCAACACCGCGCTTAAATACAAATTTGCTGAAATTTTAATAAAAATGAAAAAAGTAAATATCGAATTATGTATGTTGTGATTAGATTTTAGTGGGTAAGTTTATTAATTTGAACTCCTACGTCGCTGACGTCTAAGCCAAAGTTGTTTATTATGAAAAGATCAATATTTTTTGCCTTTCAACCCTTCTTTTTGACAATTTTCGGTATAAATTTAGTTAAAAGTGTTCATACCGGGCAAACGGCTTAAAGCAATCATTTTTACATTGCACCTAGTTGTGACTCTACATTTTGTAACAGAAATTAAATAAAAACAGTTTCCAAATACATAGTAAGAAGATTTGTTGTTATGAATGTAAAAATGTACAAGGAGGATAATTTATTAAATATGAAAAGTTCAAACATTTTACCTAAATATATGTAAATAGACGTAGCAGTCTAAGCGAGAGAGGGACATTGTAGTTCAAGAGCTCGTAACAAAAAAGTCTCTGACTTTCTAAAGGCTAGCTTTATAATATATTCAGTTTTTTTTTTCTCAATATTTGAACAAAAATTTTCTTAATTAGAAATCAATTTTAATCGAGTACATATTGGCCATTATTATCTATGATCTTTTGCCATTTTTCCGGTAGCTTCATAATTCCATAGGTGTAAAACTTTTGTAGTTTATCGGCGAAAAATTTGGCCAAGTGCTTTTCGTCGGCTTTTCTGTCGGTCAATTTTTTTCCATCAAGAGAGTTTTGCAGAGACAGAAACAAATAGTAGTCAGACGGTGCGTTGTCGGGCTATACGGTGGGTGCATCAAAACTTCCCAGCCAAGCGCAGTAAATTTTTGGCGGGTCATCAAAGATGTGTGTGCCCTGGCATTATCATGGTGGAACACATCACCTTTTCTGTTGGCCGATTCTGGTCGCTCTTTCTGGACACCCAAACATCGAGCTTCTTTGAGTAGTCAGCCTTTTTTAAATGACTCCAAACTGTAAAGTGGTTGATGTTTAGTGCCTCCGCTATTTCATGACAGCTTGCGTGTCGGTCTTGCTCTACCAGCTGCAAAATTTCATCGGCTTTTTCAGTGACTGGCCGGTCAGAGCGAGGTGCATCTTTGATATCGAAATTTCCAGAACGGAATCGAGGAACACAAAGTTGGACGATACGTTCTGTTAAAGCATCCTCACCATAAACCGCGCACATTTTTCAGAATGTTTTTGCATCGTTTTTACCATTTTAATTTTAAACAAGCACCACGTAACGTATTTCTTAAAAAACTTTACTTATTTTCAAATCAATGTAACTTTTTATACAAATGACAAACTACAAAACTGTCTTCGCAAAACGCGTTTGTTCGACAGAATCGAATCAGTCGTGCAGATGTATGGCCATTAACATCATCTTGTGACAAAAACCAAAAATACTTTTTAAATGACCCAATATTTTATTCCAAAGATAGACTAGTTTCTATCTCTTTCTTACTACCTATTTTTTCTACCTCTCTCTTTCAGACAGGCGTTCATGCTTGCGTCCTTGTGAACAGTCACTAACATCTTTTGAAATATTATACCTAAAATTTCAGGATGAAAACTGTCAATATATCATATGTCGAATATATTTTATTTAAAACAGCTATGACAAATTGTTGGTCATTTCTGTTTCACAGAACTTTATAAACTAAAACTTTTATACCTGAATTAAATTCAAACGAAAATCATAAACATTCTAGCAAATTAGTTTTTATACAGTTTTTCTTCCACTACTTAACACTAAGTGTTTGGGTTATCTTCGAAAATTTCACGAAACACGGAATGTATCTCATTCAGCATATCGCTGGCGAGCATACTACGTCCATGTTTTTTAAAGCCTGATGCATTGCACTGTTTAACCAAGTAAGTGGAAGCAAATGCGGCTAGAAATGCGGGATTCGACTGATTCGATTCTAACGCCCAGTGGAAAAATGTTGCTATTGAACCACACAATAAATCACCCTGTCCACCGCAACGTCGACCTGAACCTCCTGGAGGCATTGTATAAATTTCAGATGTGCTCGGAATATGAATCTTGTCATGAGCACCTTTTTCCAGAACTATAACACCATCTCCCAAACGTGACATGCGTTCATGCATCACTTCACAATCGTCGCTAAAGAGTCTACGAAACTCGATGGCATTTGGTGTTAAAATAACATTACGTAACCCTTTCATCAAATCAATATTCTGGTTTAGGATGAACAGTCCGTCGGCATCGATTATCAATGGTTTGTTAATTTTCCTGCACATCTCAATAAGGCCGATTGTAGTTGTTTGTATTTTTGGCTCTCGGCCTAAACCCGGACCTATTATCTGCAATAAATTAGTTGCAATAAATCTTAAATACGCCATTTTTACATGTTAGCATACGCACCAATACATGCAAACGTTCCAACCAGGGTTCAATCTGTTCCAGTGCATTCTCAGCGTCCAAAATTGGATGCACTATCAATTCTGGGCTGTATGATTTGATTACAACTGCAGCCTCTCGCTGACAGAAAACGTGAGCTAAATCTGAACCCACCCTCAGAGCACTTAATGCGGAAAAGTATGGAGCTCCCGTATATTCCAATGAGCCACCAATTACACCGATTCTCCCGGAAATACCTTTATGTTTGTCATCTGTAAGTTTTGGTACAATAGTTGTTCTGGTTAATTGCAATAGTTTCTGTGTCTGCACAGGTATTTCAATAGTTTTTGCACTCATTGTGCTTTTTTGGCGTTCAAACTGAAGACCGTATGTAGCAGCAATCACGCTCAGTGGCGCAGCAAATAAATATTTTCTTTTTGATTTGACAAAAAGTGTCAAATTCATTTCTGAATTTGTAGGTCTTCTCCAATTTTATTCAAAAATCAGTGTGTGCGCTCTCAGACAAAAATACGTACAACTTATGGTGCGTACTGTACGGCAATATTCTAATATTCTACATTAAAAAATACATACTAATGCAATGCTGTTTACAAGGTGGCCCCTGCATAAAGATATAACCAGAATTGCGGCATATCGACGAATTTACATTTTAAAACGCTCATGATCCTATGAGATGGCACAGAATTGCATCTGTCGACGATTTTACATCGACTTGGGTTTTTATGGTGTCAGAGTTTTTACGCCGCGTAAACTCGTTAATACGCCGCAATTCTGTTTATAGCTTTACCCAGCGTCTATACCTGCCAGTGCTAACGCACTCACACTTTTTCACTAATACGCATTTTTCTCATTGACAAAAACAAAACAGAGCGGAGTGAGCAAATAATTATAAACGAAGTGTCTGACATTTTGTTACTAGCGTCTCGACTAGCTATAATTCTTAGCAATGTTCATGTTCATGACAGAGCAGCTGATGGCTGTCAAAATATGAAGTGGGCAAATTATGTTTAGGCATTTCATTTTACAAAATGCTTTGAACAGTAAACAAAAAATATGTTTTAAATTTGTTTCCATTTTCTCCCACGTATTTCTTTTCAACTCGATTCTTTTATATTTTTTTCTTTTATAATTTTATAAACACTCCTATTCTCAATATATATTTATGAAATTAATTATTTCGCTTTTGTTAAGTTTAACTTGCGCCATATTTAAATGCACAAACGTCAAAACCGAATGAAACTTTAAATTTATGTTAGGGTTGGTAGCAGCATTACTGTCTTGACAAAATGTTGTATTTTTTTTGGTATGACATTAACATAAGGTGTCTCGACTAGACATTTTGATGGTAAAACAAGAACATTAACATGAATTACAGCTAGCCGTGAGCTATGTAAAGCAAAACAGCTGATAAAAAGAAAACGGATGATTCGAAACGTCCGAGGTATTCATGCAAAAAGAAAAAGGCAATTTCTCATTCGTTGAAAACGTTGCAAGTTTTTGGAGTACGGAAACGCTTTTTGGGCTGTTTTGGGTAAACGCGTTCACCCGGGTTGTACTACGGGAACAACTCCAATATTGATGGTCATACGTTGACCATTGGAAGGAGACGACTAAAACACAAAAAATTCTCTGTAAAAAATATATTAACATAAGTTCAAAATAAAAACAAATATTTTAAAGATTTTTTGATTGTTTCTTCCAAAAGTGGTGAAGAAGCTCTCACGAGGTGTCAAACGGTCTGTTCACGTACGAAAAATTGTTACAAACTGTTGCAAGTTTCTACTAGAGAGAAAAAAGTAGCTGCAAGTTACAAGTGGCATAATTCTTATAAAAAGGCACTAAAAATTGCGGGAAAACGCTAACCAGTGAAAAAGGCAAGGTATCTATATATTTGGAACCAAGGGTGCCTGAAACGCATGAATATTTTATCATCATGTAAGATTAGCCCTCCGATAACCCACAAGTTTTCAAAATGTCAAAGCCCGGCAAGGTCCCCAGGGACCTTCTCTATTAATATAGCGTGTGATCCATATAATTGTGTTTTTTTAAGCTAATATGTTTGGTGCAGTGTTGCTAATTTGTTTGAATATATATTTGGGGAGATAAAATGGAAAAAGTTAAGTTTAGTGTACCTTTCTTAATTTTTTTTATATTTTTCTGTTACAGACAAGCAAAGAAGAAGTCACATAGGCCGAGGCTGTTCGGTTTAACCGTCTTGAAATACCGCTTCGTTGAAAATATCATAGGTCCCAGGGAGGCTTATCGGTTATCGGAGGGTTAAGCAGAACAAAAACTACAATTCCTCATAATCCATTCCCTGCTCAAAATGCATAGAAAAATCTAAGCTTTGATTACGCAAAAAACGGAGAAAGCGTGTTGTGGAGGTTGATTTTAAATTCTGCTATTCTACGTTAAGTTTTTATAATTAGACCTTTACTCATTATACAGATAATTTTTCCCCTCCAAAAATTCGGGAGTTTAGAATTTAGAGAAGCAAATCTGGCAGCATAGAATGCCATACATTGTACAATTTCTAGTCTTTTTGCTTGGCCAACAGCGACCAGCGTTCAGCTTAAAAGGAAGGTTTGTCCTTTATTCAGAAGAAGAAAATAAAGAGGATGAATAAACAGTGAGCGGAATATTCTTCTTTTTTTTTTGATTTTATAAACTTTTAGATATTTACACTGTGTTTCCATTATAACAAGAAATATGGAATTTGCCACTTCAATCTGCACTTTCTGCAAAGGAGTTGCAACTCTTATTTGTGAACGCTGCTCTGATTTTTATTGTTCGGAAGAATGTCAGGCGAAAGATTGGCGGCATCATCGCTATATTTGTTTCCCTATGCCGTAAGTTTGAAAAGAGTTATTACAAGTATTATAAATTATATTTTCCTCTGTGATTACGTTTAACAGTGCATTGATAAAAGCAGATGCTTCTTCAAATTCCCTGTCTGGGGGTGCGCCGCTATTAACGGCAGTATTTCAACACCAAAGAAAAACTTCAGTAGTGAACAACCATAGTGGTCCTGATGGGCATGGCAAACGGCATCACAAAATTACCAATCAAAGTTTGACAACTACTACTAACCATCACACTAAAAACAATCAAAAGCAGACGTCTCAACAGGGATCATTATCTGCTACCATGCCCATCCCCACATTGCCAAAAGCCAATAGTTGTGTCATTTTAACTGGGTTTCGTTCACCAAATCGTTGCTATATCCGTTCATCCAAATCTTGCGAAGCTGATAGGTTTCTATTAATTGCTAAGAAAATTGACGCTTATGGCAAGACGGCGTCACCATTGACTCAACTTCCTAAAGTTCACACATACGCAATCACGGGTTTGGATGGAGTTATGTGTCGTGTGGAAATATTAAATGCTCGCACTGTCGATAACATACGAGTTCTATTTTGCGATTACGGCAACACCGCCATACGACAACTGTCCGAATTACGCCAAATATCAGATGAAATTATTGGGCTGCAGCAGTATGCAGTCATGATACAACTGCACAATGTCGACAACTACACAATCAATGAGCAGCTTACGCAGTTCCTGACGCAATTTGAGGATGCACAATTTAAAATAATGTACTGTGGGGAAGATGAACGCGGTGGCAATGCTGAGCTTTACCATTGGCAAACAGACAAATTGCTGAACGAAGAGATTGTAAAATTCAGCAAAAATTTAAGCATTGCATCATTTTTTAACGATGCTACTTCGAAACAGTCGTCTCGTGATGGCGACAAGGCTAACGATAGATCAGAACCGGCAAATAATTTGCAATTTAATAAGGAGAGGGAAAAAAGTATACCATCAGCACCTTTGAGTCAATTGGAAAACCCAGTTTTGGTTGCGGTGAGTTACTTGATGCAAATTCTGAAACTTTCCATTTAATGTAATAATATTATTATCTTTTAAAGCCTTTCGAGACAAACCATTTTAGAGTAGGTAAATCTAATTTTAAAGCAGTCGTCTTGGATACTTCATGTTTAGATTTTGGCTATATTGGCTGCATAGATGAAGCAGACCTTAATCATTTACTATCGATTCAAAAATATCTAAAGAAATTGGAAGACAAGAAGCAGCCATATCATCCGAAGTAATAAAATTTTAATCATCAAAAGGTTTAATTTAGTTCTTTTAAAAAATGAATTTATCTTTCCATTAGGCTAAACGAATACTGCATTGCGAAATACGAAGGTGATTGGTATCGTGCCCAAGTAATTGAGGTTCTTGATACGGGGCACTACAACGTCGTTTACATTGACTACACAAACGAATGCACTTTAACAAGTGAAGACATACGCCAATATCCGAGCGGATTACATGAAGCGTGCAAAGCCAATCTATGTCTTATCGATGGTATGTAATAACTCACAAAACATGTCTAAGATAAACTGGCATAGATAACACATATTTTCGTATTCGTCTAGGTTTACCACCTACATTAAATCATAAACACACAAAATTTCTGAAAGAGGAAGTGACATTTAATAGTAAAATCACAATTGATAACGTGAAAGAAATCGATCAGCAAATCATAGTGATTGAATGCCGAAGTATAATAGATAAGATGCGTGATCTAGGATTAATTTAATAGTGCAGTATTTAAATTGTAGTAAAGCGTTCTCGATGCACTTCCAAATACATCCATACACATAATTAATTATTTAAGTCCACGTTATTTTGTCTTCTTTATTTTGTATATTAAAGTAATTTTTTATTCTGCAGAGTAATTTGTGTGATATTGCGATTTCACTTTCGGTGTCTTCGAGACGAACATGAAGCATGCAAAGGGTATATTTTTCATCAAATCAAAAATGCAGTTTAAGGTATAGTTATTGAGTTTAGTTTAATCGGTGAGATGGGTAGACGGTTGAGTGGGAATACAACATGGCAACTTTTGTTCTCAAGGGCGATGGCTGGAGTGCACACTGGTCGCTGTCATAGGCCAAAAATAAAAAAAATCAAAGTTAAAAGTTTGGTACGAAATGTGTCATCCCTATTTCCTACAAGAACAAGCTTTTCAAAAGTATAGTAGTTTTTGTTTTATTATAACCATATTCTAAAGACTAGCTTCTAAAGAGAGACCATGCAATTAGTTTGCCCTTACAGTGCACTATGGGGCCTATGAAAAATCTAGCTGGCCAAAATTCGAAAAAATCGACTATCTCGGTTTGAATCCAAAAGTATATGGGTTTACTCTAAATAGATCCCTCACCATAAATGCACACACGGGATATTCTTATTAGGCGAAGGATCTGGAAAATAAAGTGTAATAACTGATCGTATACTCAAGCTAGACCTTTATTCTTGGTCTCATGTTAAAGAAAAAAACTTTACACTATTAACGAATGTGATAAAAAATTAGTTTACCATTTTCTTAAACCTAAAAATACGATGAAAAAATAATAACTTTTTTTAGCACTTTATTTTTTTTTTATTGGATGAGAAAAAAAGTTCCGATTTGGTCCGAGCGAAAACAAAACTCATCATATTACGTGAAGCATTTACATTAAAATAAGGTATGAGTGCTTTGAAACTTTTTGTCACAGCTTTAATAACAAGCAAAAATTTGACATCACATAGCATTTATTAAATCATAGGTAGTTATTTAAGGTGTTATATTTAACCCTAAGCTAATGAACCCATGAGCAAATGAGCCAAATTTCAGAATTTTGGCCAGCTAATAACGGATTTGGCCCCATAGTGCAGTGTGAGTAGATTGAAAGCGAAGTGCAACTTTCAAAAATTAAAAAAAAAAATATATACCAATTTTGTAAATTGAAAAGAAAGGTATGTAATATGCTACATTTTTAAATAATTTTTATGCTCTTAGCTTGTTGTGTACTTTTTATAAAATTAATGTTGTACCAATACCATTATTAGTGTTTTCATGTCCATACAATTAAATTTCAGATACATAGAGTTTTAATTGCTTTCCCCCCTGATCCCCCATTGAGATTTTTTTCTATATATTAATCAACGTTTTAAGATTATAATCTGTTAATATCAGCTGCCCGTTTCTGCCCGTGTTTGTGTTATCTCCCACAGACCAAAGCAAGCCCGTTGTTTTTGCTTCTGCTTTCTGCTGTGCAACTGTAACTTTTTGTGCGGTGTTTTTGTTCTGTTTCAACTAATACGGATTTGATTTTCGAACGGGATAGCGAAAATTACCATATTAAAATCTGTTTTTCATTTGCTGGAATAACATTTATCAGTTTTATAATTTTTTATAAATAGTCGCTATTTGCAATGTTAATTTTCTTATTTTGTAAAACTCAATCATATTCAAAACTTGTTATATTTAAAAAACAAATTGAGTAAAATTTTTTTAAAAATTGTTTGCTTATACGGGGTAGAAGGGTGTAATAGGTGGTAGGGGTGGATGTGCAGGTGTTCAACAACGCCCGTTTTATAATATAATAATTTTCAGATTGTTTTAAAGCCGTAACCAAAGTTTCACGTTTTTTTCTCAACTGGAAGTATTTTTGGCCGCTGACTCCATACAAGTCCGACCACTATGAAATGGTTGAATTTTAGTGCGTGCTAAGGAAAGCAAATGTTGTCAAATTTGAGCTAATTGGTAAGGCAGATGTAAATGTTAAGTATAACACCGGTCCAAGGACACTTCCTTGGGGGACTCCTGCTCGAATTTTGCAATCTTGCGACACGTATCGTAACTCTTGTTTGATTCTAAACATTATATTGGTAAGACATAAGATATCGTGTAACTTGGGCAGAAACAAGGTTTTTATTTTGAACATCAGGCCATCTCATCTCTGTAATATGCTCTGATTGTAGCCAGATTGGTGTGTTTGAATTTATATACATACACTAGCTGACCCGGCAAACGTTGTTCTGCCTTTTCTGCGAAAAAGCGCGAAAATTAAAAAAGGATGAAGTACATGATATTTAAAATTGAACATTCGTAATTAAATTTTAGAAATGAAAGTTTACATTGCGTCTGAACAACCGGAAAATGAAACTTTTTTATTGTATTATCACCGATGGGAACTCAACGACGTGTACGAAAACAACTGAAGTCTGATAGCAAAAAACATAGTGAATATTTGCAAAAACAAAAGAAAAATTATTAACCCATTTGATGCTAAAGGTTAGATAAAGCAGTTAGATAGAAATTCCAGCATATCTGTAGTAAAAAGGAGTAACTTTTAAGAGTTTTTTTTTGCTGAACAATTTTATTAGATTTCAGTTGAATTATAGAAACAATATTTCAGGAGGATCTATATTCATATCAAAAGACCATTCTTGAAAATTATATCCCAAAAGTTATTTAAAAATTTTAATCAATTTGATATTTATTATAAATACAGCGCCACCTAACGGATTTTAAGACAGCGAAGCAGGGTCTTAAGATATTTCATAAAGTAGTAGAAAAGAAGTAGCGGTACAAAATAAAAAAAAATATAGAAAAAATTTATTAAAAAAGTAGTAGAAAAAAAGTAGTTAAATAGTAGTAGAAAATATTGGTTGAAAAAGTAGTAGAAAATAAGAAAAAATTGTAGAAAAAAGAAGGCTAAAGTTAATAGAAAATGAAAAAGGAGCATGGTCCTACTAATTCAACAAACTGAAAGAATCTAAATTTTAGTACCGTACCATAAATGGCTCCTATGATATGTATCTCATAATAAAAATTCAGGTTATATGGAATATGCCACACCCCCTTTGTGAATCCCACCTTTATTTGTTGTTGTTCACTAAAAGCCATTATGAATAGCTATGATCCATCCTCCCGCCTAAGAAAATATATTCTGGAAATATGACTTCAATCGGTCCAGTCGTTCAGAAGTTGCACGATGTCATACACACAAAACTATACGATTATATATATTAAAATTAGCATACATCCTTTAGTACATTTTGAGACCTTTTGTGTTTATTTAAATACCTATGTAGCAACACTGATGACGAAATGTCATTTATTTATTAGAATTTGGTTGAAAAGAAGGCGACTGGAAGATCTCATTTCTAAATGATTTTATGCAAAAAAGTGACAGTTTCGAAGAATTTTACCATTTTGTTTTTAGCGTGAAAAATTCCTTAAAACAAATTATGTATCCTCATTCAAGAAGTTTTGTCGGAGCCTTATTGTGTCTGCCACATAGTAGCGCTCCATCAAAAGTTTTTTTTTTCGCAAACTACAAAACCAGATAAATTTAGAAAGTTTGTCATTTTCTTATGACGCTTCAAAAAAACGAGACGCTATGTTATGAAAATGTATTGAAACTTTTTCAATTATAAATAAATAAATAAAGTATTTTGAGTAAGTATTATTCAAAAGATATTTGAAAGTGTATTTAGTGGATAATTTGTTAATTTTTTAACTACTTCTCCACAGATTAATGACGCAAGTGTGTCTGTTCAACTTATGTTGGCTACAAAAATGATAGAATATAAGATTAGACATTGCGCAGGTTCGCCATATTGAACATTTTTTGGATATGTCATACCAGACCTTTGTTTACATTTTTGAAAAAATTTCGGGATCAATTTTTATAATTGAGCGCGGTAGTATTATGTATTATTAAAGTGCACCAGAAGAAAAAAAAAAAACTTTTTATTGTACCATTTTTGCATTTAGTAATGTTTAGTAATGTTTAACCTCTGTTCATGACGTTTTGGATATCTCAAAATCGACCAGCTGTTACTGCTAGAGCCATCTATCGACAAACAGCGAGAACTTAGTTGCGCACCTATACTATTATTTATTACTAATTTATTAGAAGGAAAAACAATAAATTTAACAATTTATTACATTTGGCGAAGAAAAAACAAACGAATTTATATGAAAACGTCAGGGGAAATGTAAACAAATATCTGTCAACAGATATGGGGTCTGGTGTGACGTACATGCGCAGATGATTTCACTTTTGAGCAGACTAGAGCGCAATCTTGTAGTCTATCATTCTTGTGTTGGTTATAAGCAGTGAGATTGAAAAAATCTTAACACACGTTTTACCTAATAATTTTTTTTGGGTGTAAAATTTAAAAATTTCTTTGATCTATTTTTCTTTGAAAAATATGTCAGTTGTAATTTTTAATGACAAACATGTTGATTTATTGTGAGTTTGATCAAAATGAGTGAAGGAAAAGAAGTAGGTCTTAAAATTATTAAAAAATTTCAAAAAAATCCCAATTGGTCCTACAAAAAATTGGCCAAAGAATTGAAGGTCTGCTGTCAAACTGTTTCCAATGTTATTAAACAGTTTCAGAAGAATGTGATCATCGAGAGGAAACCTGGTTCAGGAAGAAAACAAGGATTACATGATATTGGGAAATCCAAGAAAATAGAAAGCATATTGAAAAGATCTCCAAACACATCTGGTAGAAAAGCTGCCCGGTTAGCCCAGTGCTCTGACTATTTGGTGCGAAAAGTTAAAGCCAATGCAGGTTTGAAAACATACAAAGTCCAAAAAGTTCCAGACAGGAATGCTGCAAAAAATTTAGACGCCAAAAGTAGGGCTCGGAAATTAAAATCGAATTTCATACAAAAATATTCATGTTGTGTAATGGACGACGAAACGTATGTACTGGCAGATTTTACGCAGCTTCCGGATCAAAATTTTTATGTTGCTGATGCTCGAGGAAATGTCGAAGAACAATTTAAAATCCAAAAGCAGACAAAATTTTATAAAAAATTCCTGGTATGGCAAGCTATATGCATTTGCAGCAAAACAAGCAAGTCATTTGTTACAGTGGGCTCTATAAATACCGAAATATACATCAAAGAATGTTTGAAAAAAAAACTTCTTCCTTTCATAAGAGAGCACAATGTGTCCACATATTTTTGGCCCGATTTGGCATCATGTCATTACGGCAAGAAAGCTCTGGAGTGGTACCAAAGTAATAACATAGTTTTTATACAAAGAGAGGCCAATCCTCCAAATTGTCCCGAGCTAAGACCAGTGGAGAGATATTGGTCTCTTGTGAAAAGAAACTTAAAGAGCACAAAAAAGGAGTCCCAAAATATCGAAGATTTTAAAAGGAGATGGGCAAACTGTTCCAAAAAGGTGTCTGAAACAACTATCAAATCTCTAATGGAAGGCTTACCAAAAAAGGTCCACGAGTTCATAAATAGTCGTTAGAACTTGTAACGACACAAATTTGAAATTCAAATTATGGCCGCACAACATACGGCTGTGGCCTAGACACCACCACTGTACAGCAACACCGCCACTGTACATCGACACCGCCACTGTACACCAGCATGAATAAAGGGAAAAAGGAAAAAGTCGCGTAGGCCAAAGAATAAACAACAATGAAACTACGTTTCATGCTGCTGGAAGCGCACGCACAAGTAACTGGATCATCGTATGATGATAGACAGCCTGCTGTGATGAGAATTCAAAATCCAAACATACGATCGAGAACAGCCAATCGTAGGAAAGATACAAGTAGCACGTCATTTTTCCTGTACTACAAGGAAGAAGAAGAACTGGCTATAAAGAGCGTGCACAACAGCAGTACAGTCTCATTGTGTGGATAGCCGTCGACGAGTAAGCGGCTGTGAATGCCAACAGGAGATTGTGGATAGCACCCAGCGAACCAAGACCCAGCGGCAGATAGCAGAAAAAGTGTGCAGGTGAGTTATTTGAGGTACCAACGACTATAGGACAAGACAAAACCCAGTAGGGCAAGTCCCCCCCTTTGACGGATAACCCTAGCGACCCAGATACGAACATTTTTAGGAAGTTCAGGGACTCGTATATGATTGACGTGTACGTAACGACCTTTATGTGCGAGCCGACCTGGACTACGGGATAAAAACGTCAAGCCTCACTTTTATGATTAACGTGTATGCAGCGACCTTCATAATTATAAGTCGACTTGGTCTTGTAAGCAATAAAACACCAGTTCTACGCGTGGATGTAAGCCGACTTTGTCCCTAGGTGGGAGACAACGAACCGAAGCCAAATCATCGGGTACACCAAATGCAGCGGAGCACACACAGGCGTTGTATTTCTTCGGCACAGCAACGGCGCTACACTAGTGCGCCTCTTGGTTATCCAAGCACAGTATTTCTTTAACGCAGCAGCAGCGCTACACCAGCGCGTTCTCTAAGCATTGTATTATCTCCGCCACAGCGGCAGCGCCACACACTATATCTTCTAAGCATCAGAATAGTGTTAGAATAAGTGAATTTGTGACTTTTAAAATTATTTTGTGAACATTAAATGAATTGTAAAAATATTAAGTGGTGTCTCTGTGTTCAACGAAAATAGGGTCTCCTGCACAAAATAAATAACTGTAACAAAAGGTTCTACCCCGGCCAAGAGAAAGAAAGTTCCGTTACAAACTATAAAAGTTATATTTTTCTGTAATTTGTAAAATATCAATTAAATAATAAAAAAAACAAAACTCCAAGATCAACCGTTTAAAAATTATTGAATTTTATATATGTTAAGATTTTTTCGATCTCACTCCTTGGGAGCTTCTGCTATTTCTTAATAATGCTGAACCAGTGTGTGTTGGGCACGGCACCTACCTCTTGACTGGTGCTTTCACTTCGTCGTTCGGATTCGGCATAGAACTAGTTCGTCCCATTCGTCTAACTCACGTAACACATAATGGATGCGAGAGCTCGATCAAGGCCCTAGAGTAAAGAAACATGGAAAAAATGTGCTTGGGTTGCACATTATATCTTATTCTTACGTCTTTGTGTAAATATGGAGCAGCGTCGAACCAAAGTTGAAATATAGTTCGCTACAAAATACTCACTCAGGCGGTTTAAAAATGTTTGACTGGACCGATTTTTGGCGTAAATTCAGAAACTGCTGTTAGGCCTAAATTACGACAACGCGTCGTGGCAGTCTGCAGCGCTGCTGACTGGACTGACTGACTATCTCAGCAAGCTAAAAAAAATGAAATTTTTAAAATTGTTTGTCGACAGAGCTGTGAGAATTTGGTCAAAAAAAGAAGAAAATTTTGTAAAAAAAAATTCCAAAAAAATTTGCAAATTTTCGATGACCTTGACGTTTTCGTGTGCCTGGTTATTTTAGCCTTCACTGTGCAAAAAAGTTTTGATTTCGACATAGTTTTCGTTGCATATATTTAGGTAAAAAAAAGATATGACAAAAATGTGATTTACAAACTGCTACTTGCCGCTAGATGGGAGAAGCAGAAAACACATTTTTAACATTTCCGTTTCCTATTTTCATATAAACTCT
Organism: Toxonevra muliebris; assembly: GCA_963691655.1. Classification (NCBI taxonomy): domain Eukaryota; kingdom Metazoa; phylum Arthropoda; class Insecta; order Diptera; family Pallopteridae; genus Toxonevra; species Toxonevra muliebris. The sequence continues at coordinate 351,483 of OY829327.1, read as the reverse complement.
TAAATTTCTGCTCTTTCAGAGTTGTTGCATTTAAAATTAAAATTACTGTTTAAAAAAATAAATTTCTGTTTTTGTAAAATTGCGTTATGTTTGAAAAATAAAATAATAAAAACAGTAACACGAAAAACAAATATCAATAACAAAAAAATTTATTAAAACTAGTTTGGGTTTAAGGCTTTATTACACACTCCATTTTCTAATGCTGCAACTATCACAATTCCCTTTTGAACATGCTGCTAAATCTTATATGCTATTACACGTTTCCGCTCGAACAATGAAATTACGCCAAAAATATTATTACAACATCTATTTAGTCTTCTGTTTTCTTTTTATAATTTATAATAGAAATTTTAATTTAATTTTGTCTTTTTTTCTTTTTATAATTTGTTATATGAATTTAAATTAACTTTAATAAAATTAATTTCAATTAAAATAAGAAACTCTTTCTAGTAACGTTGTAAAAATCAGAATAAAGGCCCAATTATAGAAACTTAATGTAAGGCAACTTAGAATAGCAGCGCATAGCCAAACTTGATGCTAAATATAAAAACATAGCACAGCAGCCAAAATCCTTCTGCAGAATATATCAGAAGTAAGAAAGTAATTTTAAAATAATAAATAAATGAATTTAATAAATATAACAATCATTTAATATGTAAATACTTGCTTGTAATCTCCATAAAAACTTAAAAAACAGAAAGCAGCTTGTTTTGTGAAATGTCACTTAACGTAACAGCAAAGAAATCTAAATTCAACAGACTTCTATGTTACGTTAGGTTTTGTTAAGTCTCTATAATCAGATACATACAAAGTATATAAAAGAGAATTCTAATTCAGTTCTCTATGCGTTGTTAAGTTACGTTAAGTTTCTATAATTAGAGCTTGGAAATAAAGCAAAGAAGCAAAAATATTAAAAAGAGAAATGATAAATGTCAAAATGATGCAGCAAAAGGCGGTTTTCTTTTTTAACTCAGAGCACGGAGTAGAGTAGAGCACGAGCACACCGAGCACGCTCTGACAACTCTGATTTAATTTTAAAACGCATAAAGCACTAACTGTCAGAGTACAGCTATTTATAATTAAGTTTTTTTTCAACAAAGTTTTTTTCAATCGTTTTGATTTTTTTTTTATGCCCAAATTATTCTGAGACCTTGTCCGCCATTTAAAATTTTTATGTATTCTGTCCAAATATTATTTTCAATCGTGCTCTGTCTGCTCAGTCAATTTCTTCAGAGCACGTAGAGCACGCTCTGAGCGCGCTCTGATCACAAAAAGAAACACAATTACGTTTGCTCTGAGTGCTCAGAGCTAAAAAGAAACACGATAACGTGCTGCTCAGAGCTATTAAAGAAAAACTCCTAAAAACAGTAAGTGCCTGGATATATTGGTGCTCAGTGTTCGACGAACACAAAACATTTTCTCCTGTGCTCGGTCGAGGAGGTTACATTCAGCTCGTTGCAGAGTTGCTTTTTGTCAAAATATACAGGTTTGTTCAATACTATTTTATATGTTTGTAAAATAACTCATTGCTACCCTGAATACTCGGCGTGCTCGGTGTACAATACACCGAGCATATCGTGTTCGGTGTGAGAGTGAGTAAAGATTCTCTCTTTGTGTTCGGTGCAACAACAATTTCATGGCGTTCTCCCAATATAACCACGCCGAGCAAGGTGAATTTATATAAGGTGGAGTTACCAGTTACTACTGCTTTTGTCAGCTGATTTTGACATTCTGACTGCTCCGTCATTATCGCCGCAACAACAACACCCTTTTGTTGTTGCCATGGTAAACTTGTTGTACTGCTGCTACCACCTTATATAAATTCGCCTTGACGCCGAGTATTCAGAGTGGCAATTAGCTATTTTACAAAATAGTATTATTGCATACAAAATATTACTAAACAGAGGGGTGCATTTCGATAAAAAGCAACAGGAAAATCATTATTGCCTTTGTTTCTTGAGAATATTTATAATGTTGCATACAAAAGTTTACAAAAAGTCTTCCACCACTTAGTTTTTTTATATACGCACTTACCATTGGGGTGTGGTATACCCCAGTCAGACATTTCAAAAATATGAAATAAATGAAAGTAATACAAACTATTTTCTTTTTAAAACAAAAATTTATAAATTCTTTATTCAGTGTGCAAGAGCAAACAAAAAATACAATAATCCGAATTTTTTGTGGGGTCTACCCCAGTGGTAGATGCGAAAGTTAAGTAAAACTGGAACTGGAAACTGTTCAAAGAAATTTCAGAAGAAAAGTTTTCTTGAGTATTTTTTAAGCACATTTTAAATTTAGCAATTTCTTACGAGAACCGTGCAAAAATGACTTGTTTGACTTCCGAGCGTAATAAAACTTAATATTTCCAAATTACTGTATTTTTCCATAAATTACTGCCGTACTTTACGGAGCTCAAAATTACTGTATAATACAATAATTACTCCATACGTGTAGCATTACTGACTGTATACTGTTCTCAATTAAAGACAAAATAGTTGTATCCCAAAATGACTCATTTTCAAAAGTCAGAAATTGTGCTTACAGTTTCTGAAATATAAAACATAGCATTTGTTTAATTCTCTTTCGAAGTTTTCCTTTAAATATAATAACTTTTAAAAATGCCTGATTTAAAATTAAAATTATTAAAGTCGAAACTTGACCAATTGTACCATACCCACGTCTATGAATTCCTTTTGGTTCAAGGATTTCAAATTCTTTTTTGTCGTGTGTCTTGAATTTGTAATTCAAGATTTCAACGAAATTCACTCTCTTTCCGCGCTATAAAATGATATCCGATTTGGTAAGATTGGTGACAAACAATTTTTTTGATTTTTTTCACTGATTTCGTAAATATCGAAACCAAAGAATCAATATCTAATCAGATAATTGAAAATCTCTCAATTTCGAATCAGAACTTTGGAAAATTTACAAAATTGCTTTTTATAAAATAATATTTTGGCGGCATTTTTAACTTTTATAAATAGAGAGAAACAATTCTAAGCATTTGTTTAGTGCTTGATTTTTTGCTATTTTAAGCACGATCCGTCGAGCTTGCTGATCGACCATTTTCTGAGATTCTCAGCAAAATTTTAACAAACCACTTTGTTTATCAGGCGAATTCTAAATATTTTTCCTGCTTTTTGTGCTAATAAGAACATAAGATCAAATACTCCAGATAGTAAATCCTTTACCATTAATGACATTTTCCGAGCGTTTTTTTTTCTTTATTTATGATACTAATTTATTAGTTACAATTAATTTTCATTAAAATTATATATATATAAATGGTAAACTACTAAATTCCATAATTTAGATTTAATATAAATTTATACCTATATATATTTCATTTATATATATGCACATATTGTAGTTGGTATATAAATAGTAAATTGCTATTAGAATCTACATACTCACAATTTACAAATGATTTGTAAAAATTTGTAAGTTACTGAACCTTTGATTTTTTTTTTACTTTTTATCAGCTTCAATACTTTTCGCTTTAGCATTTTCATCAATTCCTGATTCAGATGGAACCTCTTCGACGCGGTCGGAAAGCTTGCCTGTCCCTGTCTCTGGTAGAGTTAATGTTAATATACTTGCTACTAAAACGCAGCAACCACAAATTGTCGTCGGAATGTACCAACCGAGAACTCCCTGCAATATAGAAAAATAGTAAAAAGCCAAAAATCAAAAAATCGCTAACAATTAGGAGCTTACCAATACGTCGACAACATATGGAGCAGAAATTGAACCAATATGTGCGAAAGTGGAACATGTTCCCAATGCGGAATTCCGGATCTCAGTGGGATACAATTCAGCAGTGTATAATGTAACAACAGAATAAGTGGCACTAATACCAAAACGTCCCAACATTGCAAATGAAACGATCCAAGCAGTATTACCTGTTGTTTAAATGATGATATTAAGTATTTCATGATATATGTGTACATTTCATGAAGAACATAATAACACTCACCATTTGGTACTGCTAAAACCATCAATAATGCCACTCCAGTTAGACAGAATAGAGACATGGTTGTCACGCGTCTGCCTGTGTAACGTAGCATCACCACAGGGACCAGATATGATGGCATATCGACGATGCCAGTGATTGCTACATAAAGATATCGACTCACCGATAAATTTGCTGCATTCAAAGCTAAAATAAAAATTGTGTAGGTACTTATTAGTATAATTACATAACTATTTCTAACCGATGTAAATTTTATGCATTTTAATTTTAATTTAATAAACTCATAAATAAATAAAAAACTTACCAGTGACATAGTAACTTAGAGAAGTGACGCAGAACATGAAATACGACGTGAATATCAATTTTCGAACTTTCCATGTGGCGAAGAGTTCAATGAACTGCTTCAGAGGTCCTTCTTTTAATTTTACCCATAATGAAATGTTCTGTTCTTCACTCTACAATAAAAAAAAATACATAGTTCTAATGTCATTCAATGTATTTTTTGATTTCAATATTTTTCTTCATAGTTATTTTATTTTTTTCGTATGTTCTTAAATCGTATAACCTTAATAAAAATAGTTTTTAAAACCTATACACTTTATGTAGAGAGCATATCGTCATAGCCGAGTCTGTCCGTCATGCGACAATATGCACTCCAATTTTTCAAAAGACACATCAAAGAAAATTCACACTACATTGAATCTACAATTTCAATGCCAGCTTATAAATGCCTTACTTTTAGAAAGCTTGAAAGTTTTGGACTGAATTTTAGTCTGATATTGGTATAACTTTTCCGTTTTGCCCGTTTTTGATCTGAATTCTGGTTTGATTGTAAGTCAGAATTTTGTTTTATTTTAGTTTATATTTTAATCTGAATTTGGTTTGAGTTTTAGTCCATGTTTGGTCTAAATTTTGGGTTGCTTTCCAGCGTTTGCAGACCAGCGTTTGATCTGACTTCTGGTCTAAATTTTGGTTTGCTTTATTTTGTATTTGGCATCTTTTTAGCCTCAGTTTTAATCTAACTATTAGTTTGAGTTGTGGTTAATATTTTCGTCTGATTTGGCTTGATTTTGATCGAAATCGGTCTGAATTTTGTTTTAAAATTTGGTCTGAATTCGTCTGGAATTTTGTTCTAGTTTTTGTTTAATTTAAGTTAAAATTTTTTGATGTAAATATTTATCAGATATTCCCACTAGTTTTTGATCTGAATTTTGGGTTACTTTCGTTCGGTATTTGGTGTCCTTTTGGAATAAAGTTTTGTCTAACTATTGGTTTGAGTTGTGGTCTAAATTTTTTTTTGAATTTTGGAATGAATTTTAAAACTGACCAAAAATTACTCAAAAAATAAAGATGTATCAAAAATTTTTCTCAAAAGAAATTAAAATTTCCTTCAAATTGTTTTCTCAAAATATATCATTTAACAATATAAATCCATCAGAAAAGTCATAATCAAGATTTTCATCTGAATTTGTTCTCATTTTGATCTCAAAATTGGTTCTTTTCTTGGTTTGAACTTCGATCTGAAACAAATATTTGAATTTTAGTTTGAAATTTGGTCGAAATTTTCGCCTAAATTTCAATCCGATTTTAGTTTGAATTTTGATTTCAGTTTTGTTCCAGTTATCTTTTAATTTTTGACCTGTTTTTGATAAAATATTTGCACTAGTTTTTCGTCAAGGTCTGGGCTTTGGTCGATAGTGAGTCTGATATTTATCTTTTAATTTAGTAAAATCAGCCCCCCCTCCCCCCAAACCCGAATTCTAGAACCGCCACTGCGAATATTCAATACAATACAATAACAATATTCAAAGCAAATGGTTTTCCGCATTACCTACATATATAGAACTTCCAGCTTAATTCGAGATTCTGAGGGGTTATGAGTAAAAAAAATTATTTATTTTTTGAAACAGTCTAGTGTTCCCTATATTGAGCTTTCGTTTCGCTTTTGCAGTATATGTTCGGTGCGTCGATTCATGGTCTCTCTGAACCATTGGTTTGGTTCAAAAACCGGTTCTCATGCACCTTCGAAGCTTTGATTCGGTTAAAAAAAAGAAAAGAAGAGTAATACTTTCATTAAGTTTAGAGGAGGAAAATCGAAGTTCGGATATTGCCGAAATTTTAAATACCTTATACATCCTCTTTGCATTGAATCTAATTTTTAATTAACTACGACTGCATGGATTTAAATTGAATGACGCACAATCATAGTTAGAAATAAACTATACTTTGATGCCGTAAGGAATGAGTGGCATTTAGTTAAAGTATAGTTTATAAAGTATAGGCGCATAATCGCGCCTATGTATTTTTTACAGCTCTTATATCTACAGATACAGATTTCTTAATTTGTAGAGAAATTTATTTTCCTTTGTCAGTTAAACTCTCATAGCTTCTTTGTTTTCAAGCCGAGGTATCCTCGTTCGACTTTCAATTGTCAGCTATGGTGTCTTCGGAAAATTTACTTAGAATTATCCGTAGATTACTTTTTTTAACCGTACGCTTTTGGCAAGTTCTTTCGTCCGAACAAGTTCACCCGCCCTTATGCATGTGCCTTGCACGCTTCGTATGTAAGGTACATTCGATTACAATTCAAATGAACCAGAACACAGTAATCTTACCGTTTTCTTATCGGCAACAACTTCCACAGAAGCCTCTTTCTCAATTTCGTAGTGACTTTTTCGCTTAAATAGAATGAAGAAGGCGCGTTCATAGCGTTGCTTTGTTATGAGCCAACGTGGTGATTCATTCATCAGACTATCAATGTACGAAAGAAAGAAAGAAGAAAAAAGTATACATTTTTAAAAACATATTTAATTTCTAAAAATGTCGAAAAATCTTAAATTAGCAAACAAAGACGTACTAGCAATTAAGAATCAACAGCAATGCGGGTATAGTCAGTGTGAGTTGCAGATAACGCCAAGGTTGTACTAAATACGCAGCTATTGCCAACAATATCATACCGATCGGATAGGAGGCAGAGAATGCGATCGACATCCAGGAACGATGCTTAAGGCAAATGTTTTCAACAACTGATTGGAAAAGTGAGTGAAAGTGAAAGGAGAGATATGGGATAATATTAATTTATTACTACTTTATTAATTAGTTTGCAATTGTTTTTAGAATTACTCATTGTAAATGCAGGGTAGAAAAGACCAGACGAAGCTGCTCCTAGTCCAAAACGTCCAACAAGGAACAAACTGTACCAAGGCGAGAATGTACAAAAGAAACTGGATACAACAAAGAATACAGCACCCAAAGTAAATGAAGACTTACGACCAAATCTAACAAATCAACACATTATTAATTTATTTGTAATTTGTTTTTGTCTGATTGTTGCACTCTGGCACTTACTTATCTGCAAATATACCAAACGAAAACGAGCCGAAGAATTTTCCCAACGATATAACAACTTGTGCGGAAGTCCGCTGTATGGCACGATCACATACGAGATCCCAATCAGCCACAAAAGTGCTAAAAATACCAAGAATATAAAGAAATACGGAATTTTCAAATTAGTGTTGCTAAAACTCATTTTTAACTCTGTTTTAGAAAATTATTGAGTTTTTGCATGGTACCCTTCTAAAAGTGATCAAAAAGTAGTTAAAGTAGGGGGTCAATTTGTCACCACGAAAATTAAATTATGAACTAACCTCTCAGGCGCTTCAAACTCATAGAAACCTTTCACTTTACACGAAATTTCCACTGGCAGATTGGCTTCTGACATGCGTGCAGTATAGTTAAGTGCATCATCATATGACATTCCATTCAGAAGTTTATAATCCCAATCCCAAATTGTGCAGCCATTTGTAGTCAAGTCCTTTTGTGTGATCGAACGTTGCTGTTCACGCGTCCAATTTGTTACCTTGAGGTCATCAACTCCGCACCATTGATCATCAGGCAGGTGGCCGAGAATTGTATAAGATGCAACATGGAATCCATTGAGAATATTCGGTGTTACACAGAGGAAGAATATTGCCCTATTGATGATCGGTAATGTAGAGGAAGTTTAAAGTTAATTGGAATTTGGTTTGATTGCGTGTGTACATTCATGATGAATCGAGAGATATAAACGAGATATGTGATAAATATTTGATAATGAAACTGAAACGTAAAAATATACAAACATACAGTAAACACAGAGTTGGCATTTTGGCATGCATATGTATAGATGCACACGTGTTCATACTCGTACATAAAAATAATATAACTATCTATAATTGTAAGGTCGATTAAAAATTGTAAAATGAACTCTACATATATCTACATAGTTATGTAGCTGTTTAGCTTTCCCATAATTTCCTCCTAAATATGTAAGAAAAATAAAAGTAAAAATGCAATAATTGCCCGTTCAATAACGAACAACAAAAAGGCAAAGTTGTTGACACATTTGAAATGAAACGAGAGATGTAGTGAATTTGTCTCGAATTGTTAGAGCTGAGTTTGTGTGTGAGACATTTTAATTACAATATTATAGAGAAAATAGCTCTGGCTTCCTCATTTATTGTTCAATAGAACACACATGGCATTACGGTATAAAAATATAAATTCCATAAATTCCAGTCCACAAAGTAACAAATTTTTGAATTTAAGTAGATACTCAACAAACGCATAGGCAGACGACAGACAGATGTATCCACTAGCGGATCCTAGGGGGGCTCAGTCATACGCATAAATAAATATTTATACATTTCGAACGAAATTTTGAGGTCAACCAGAAAATATTGTTTAATCTTAATGATTTGAATTTAAATGCGCCTAGTTTCTCTTTCAGGGCGCGGCAACCTTCAAATTTAAATTTTGCCATCGATTCAATCAATGGGATCACGTTATTCAAAGAAAACCTAATGGTATCACTTTACGATTTAGGCAAATAAACAAAGTTTTGCCACCGACTTTGTTTCTTGGTTTCTGTTTCTGTTTTTGCGGTTATGCTTACAAAATTTGGTTAAGTAATTGTTGACATTGTTAATACTGAAAACGAAGTTAAAACGTATCATTATTTTTGGTGAATTTATTTTTTTTAATGCCAATATTAATTTTATTTAAATTAATATTCAATGCATGATTTCGGAAATTCGGAAATACTTAATGCGAAAAGTCACACATATGATGAACATAAATTAAAATAATTTACGAGTATGTATTTGGGTAGTAATTTAAAAAAACAAAAATAATAATAACTTGAAATTAACTGATGACGATAACTCACGTGATCTGCTGAGGTTAATATTAAATTTATGCACGACTAACTCAAATTTATTTGCGTAAATAAAGATTTACAATAAATTTCGGTTGGTTGTGATCGATCGACAGTCTTTCTCTCCATGAAACAATTACATTACTAACAACAGAATACTTAAGTGTAGAACCATTTGTTCGTTATCAATGAAAATAGAATAGTGTCTTAATATAAATCATTAAAATTTATAAGTATATATATTAAGTATATATATTAACGATCAAGTCTTATTGCTAGTATTTAGAACAATCGTTGTGAATAAATTGCGATTTGGATTATCAGTACTGAAATTACTGTCTGCGACAGTGACTGTAACTATGAAGCTGCTCTTGATGATGGCGCCGATAGAATTCGAACTTTAACCAGTGTTGCCAACCCGCTCGATTCAAATATCAGGTAGAGTAATTTATTTTTACTAGCGAGTATTTTGAAAATAATTTACATTTGGCTCATTCGTAAAATAAGTGGATTAATAAAGTTATTAAGGGGGAAGGCTACTGTGACGGGTCAAAATTTTTTTTTATCTTAAAGTTTATATATTCAAAAATATGTGTACACAATTTTAAGTCAAACATCCAAAAGTCGCCTGGCTTACAGTTATTTTAGTGATAGTAAGTGGACTGAAAACTTAATGGAGTGAAAACTTTAAACGCGTTTTTTCTCGAAACGACTTTTTTCGAATTGGTAGCGCCGATAACTCAATCAAATATTAACCGATTTTCAATTTTCGTTTTGTTCGTCTTTGCAGTGGCTATCGTTAAGCGTAGCCGATTTTCAAATTTTTGATTTTTACTATTTTTTAAGCTCTTTTGAAACAAAAAAAAAGGGTCGAAAACATGAAAAAATTTTCAATCAGTCACCATTTTGTGGAAAAGAAAAAACGCTACGTGCGACGAGAATTATACTCATATAGATTATTAAAAACTAAACATTTTTCTTTTCAGAAAATCCCTTCTTGAAAAATCGACGCGAAAATGGAGGTGGAAATTTTTTTCGGGCTCCACGGCAACGCCTATATCTTCAAAACTATTCAATATTTTTTAATAAACATTTATGGAAATATTGTTGGAAGAGCACCTAATAAAATGTATACAAAACGATCCCCATGTTCCTTTATTTGACCGATAAAAAAATTCCCGAAAATCGATCATTTTTCCAGCCGTCACAGTGGCCTTCCCCCTTAACAATCAAAAACAGTGTCCCCATAATCTTCTAATTAAGTATCGATATTGTCTTTATCCACTTTCTGAATCGTAAATGTACTCCAAAATCATGCAGCTAATCAACGAGTATTCGGTTGAAACGTCGTACAACATTTTTTATTCTTTTGTACATTTTGGTTCGCAAAATTATTGTATTTGATTTGTATGCCAAATAATTGTCAATAATTTTTTATGAGTCAACATTTCTTTTAGTTCAGTGCATGTAAGTCCAGTGTTTTCAGGGCACCATATTGAAAAATTATGGTATATGGTAAAATGGTTAAAAATATGGCAAAAACACCATAATTATAGTGCACTTGGCGACACTGACTTTAACATATCGTCGCCTGAGAATTGATTTGGCGTATAGGCATAGGAATACTTATACACATTCGCCAAATCAATTCTAAAGCGACGATATGTAGGCATACTATAATGAACTTGCAGTAGTACATTTCCATTACTTCCAAAATTTGAAATATGTAAGACTTCGCTATTATTGAAAATACTATCAATAAAATTATGTTCGCTTGTCTATTTTTTAATTTTTTCCAATTCAACCTATATTGCCTACTGTAATTATCAGGGAATTAAAGTAATTGCAATAAGTAAACTGTTTTTGCTTTTGGATATATGACATCTGGCCGTGATTGTAATTATTAATATAACGTATAATAGTTGTCTATGTCAATTTGTTTAGACAAAACAGCACTGGTGCATAATTAAAGCCACCACTATGTGAGTTAACAAAAAATATATCGTGCATTAAAAACAGTTTGATTACAAATGTAACTACAAAAAAAAGTTCTAATATCATTTGACTGACTCACCATATTTTTTTTATTGGTTAGTTTATTAGGCATTCGTGTGATGCTTATGCAAATAGAATAAATGGAACCTGTGTTGGGTTGAGGTTAATGCCTGAAATAAACCGACAGCTATCGGAACCCATTACTGGTTCTAGCTTTAAAATATATGTGTGATGTGAAATAGAGAAAGGAGGTTAACTACCAAAAACCAAATCGCGCTAAGAACGCGTTTTAAAAAAATCATTCCGGTTCAAAACTTGTAGTGAAATTTTGACCCTCTTCTATATATACGATCGAGTATTGAAATATGGCATACATGTGTTGTTATCAAAGAAAAGGGCCGCGTCGAAGACGGCAGATACTTTGACACCTCGGGCAAAAAAAAAGACGTTTCGAAGTCGACGATAGTGACGCGGATTCATAGGAAAGCTGCGAAGAAATGTATTCATTTTTGCATTAAACTTTTCTTCTTTATTTTTCGTCATTCACCCCGTATTTTTCGAGACAGTTTCATATTTCACTAAAGTTGCCCTTAGAACTATCTTTTGAATAGCATTTTGTTTTTAAATTTTTAAAAATTCCTTATTTTAAATTCCAATGACAATCCTACAGAACAATATTCTATTCAAATTTTTGTCCCAGATGACTTCAGCCACACACCTTATTTTAGGTGTCCACTTTGGACGTAAACAATAAATTCCAAAATTTTTTTTTTGTACAATTAAAGATGCCACTAATAACATATAAAAAAATTGATATGATTGTATTTCATTTTGTTATAATAAAAAATTCCGGCAGACGGCAGATACTTTGACACCTCGGGCAAAAAAAAAGACGTTTCGAAGTCGACGATAGTGACGCGGATTCATAGGAAAGCTGCGAAGAAATGTATTCATTTTTGCATTAAACTTTTCTTCTTTATTTTTCGTCATTCACCCCGTATTTTTCGAGACAGTTTCATATTTCACTAAAGTTGCCCTTAGAACTATCTTTTGAATAGCATTTTGTTTTTAAATTTTTAAAAATTCCTTATTTTAAATTCCAATGACAATCCTACAGAACAATATTCTATTCAAATTTTTGTCCCAGATGACTTCAGCCACACACCTTATTTTAGGTGTCCACTTTGGACGTAAACAATAAATTCCAAAATTTTTTTTTTGTACAATTAAAGATGCCACTAATAACATATAAAAAAATTGAAATGATTGTATTTCATTTTGTTATAATAAAAAATTCCCGAAATAACCTTGAAAATTAGACCGGAACACCAGACTACATCCTTAAAAATATTATGGAAATTGCCGAGTTCAGCCAGCTTTTGTTTTCAGCGATCAAGGTGGATTCTCATAACAAAAATTAGCATAATTTTAGTTTCTGTAGCTAACTAGTTTTTGCGCAATATTCTGGTAGATTACGGCAAAATAAACCGGTTTACGAGATTTAGGACGGAAAATTTCGAATCAGACGATTCCATATGGCAATGTTTCTCCATTGAATTTTTTTCTAGAGACATGAGGTGAAGATGACTTTTTAGCGCTACCCGTCTAGAATTCCCAACATGAGTAAAATGCTTCATGATGAAAAATTGCGATTGATGAGACAGATATGTAATAATTGGACCTAAATATGTATATGTAGTCACCTAAAATCCGTAACAACACTTTTTATTTTTTTACAAGAGAGCAAAAAAACATTGTAAACTGAAAAATGTTTTTGATTTAAAATCTATTACCAATCTTGCTTAAACACACAAAAACAGATTTATTAATATATAAATAGATGACGTATTCTACATTTGCTTTTGTACAATAGTTTAATTTTCGTGAAATGTTTTGTTGCTGCGATCTATTGTGAATAAAGAATATTTTTTGTTTTTAATTTTTCATATACAATTGAACAATAAAGTTTTTTTACTGTACTTCTATATTTTAAATGTCGCGCGTGTTACCAAATGTGTAAAGAGTGCTACCCTACATTTATTTTTATTTATTGTATATGAAGCTAAATAACTTGATACGGAAAGTTTGATACATAAATTAGTTACCGCACTGTGAAACGTACTACTACCTATTTTTCAATTTCACGAATGTATCCATGTATGTGGATTCTTAGAATATGCGTATTAGTATTTTTGGTATTTCAAAATAAATATTTGCGATGAGAGTTAACCCATTCAGTTCCAGAGCGAACTCGTTGAAAAACAGAAAATCTTCAATCACACGACTTTATCGTTACAAATTCAAACAGCAAATGGTACTTATTATCGAATTTTTTTATTTTTTGTAAAGTTTCTCTCTTCGCGCTGGAATAGCTGTGATAGCGATTACGAGTTCTGGTAACTGTTTTTATTTACATTAAAATATACTACTTTATTGTGCGTATATGCATCATTAAGACTTAATGAGTTAATTTAAACTAGTTCCTGGGCAACCGAGATTTGCTCGGTAGCTTTCGAGTGTTTTCAGGGACGACACCTATCTAGTTCTTAGTTTGTAATCCAACATTTATTTTCTAAGAAGTGTCCGTACTGTGGCCGTTCAAATTCTCCTTCAACAGTTTGCGTAGGATACACTGCCATATTAATTTTATGATAAACTTGCCCTATCATCGGCCACATTATAGGATGCTAGGGCAAATGGTGTATTCAAGTTCTAGAGGCGGTTCTATGGTAGTTCAATTTGACCATGCAAACAACAGTCATCAAAAGACCTATGCGAATAGTAACGTGTTCCTCCGCAAAAAGAAAAGCTCCGCAGTGGATACATACAATTTCAAAACGATCCAAGCTTCCATATTGCTCAACTGGATTAATAGCGCATCTATAGGTTGGTAAACTATTATCTTGTAAAGCTCTTAGATGTCTTGCAGTGCGACGCTTTTGTTCTTCCAATTGTTGTTCGTTGTTTACGTTGCGTATGCGCTGTGACGCACGATGTCGTAGATCCTCCGTTGTTCGTTCTTGACGTACGTTGGCGTTATATTAAAAGAGCATTGATTTTAAAAAGGGTCGAGGTCTTCATCAATGGATTTACATTTGCACAATCTTACCCCTCTAGTTCATAAGCCTGCCTTAAGGCGGGCACCTCAAGTGGCGGGTCTGTACAATTTTTTTTCGCGGAACTCAAATTTGTAAGTCTTAACTAATTTTCACATCGCACATATTAAGCTAAGGTGCATGTTAATCTTCAATTTAATGGAAAATAAGTTAGAAGTGAATTTTTGGTGTGTACACGCAAAAAAAATTATTTATGAAATTCAAAAAATAAAATACTTCCCGATGTCGTAGCTACAAAAACATTATTGGTAAGTGGTTTATGTTGTGATCTATCGAATAAAATAAATATTGAACAAATATAAATAATTTGGAATCATGAATAGAGATTTGGCTACCAGTCGGTCGAGGAGGAGTCTCCTGCTTCCAAATCAACCAAGAACACTTAACATGTGCCAGAAAACGAAACAGGTTTAAAAACAAACATGTTCCCTGATTTTCCATATAAAGGAAGGACTGGCCATTATTGCCGGTTGTTCAAATTTTGAACCAAGTAAAAAGTGATAAATTTAATACGAAACGCGAAAAATACTATTTAGTACTGTTTTTCTATATAGTGCCTAAACTATGCAAATATTGTAATAATAGTAGGACTAGATAAGAGTTGTTGGTCCAGAAACTCTATCATTATTAGGTGTATAGATACATTAGGGCGTATCGATTTTATATTCAAGTGCTAAAGACAGAAATGCCCATTCTCGAATAGTACGAAAAAAAATGTTTATATTATACACAAAGGAGATCAAGAAACTTTTTGTAATCAGTAGAAATAGATTATCTTTGATTATCTCTGATTTTGTATCGTGATTTATTCAAAAGTGGGGAAAATATCTTTTATGGTTTTAGAATTAGAAATATTGCATTGAAATTTTGAGGGATTAAATCACAATAAAACCAAATCCCAATTTCAATTTTGTTAAATGAAATGCTAGCGATTGCGGATTAATTCAAACTGAATTTAACACTTGAGTGTTAATTACGTGACAGAATCATAATGAAATATTGGAAATGTTCTTATCCTTCGGAGAATGATTGAATGCAAAACTTGCTATGCGTAGATTGCAATTAGTCATTTTTAAACAAATAATACATATAAATCGGCTTGATTTTGAAATTTTATACTGAAAAATTCAAGAAACTATGGCAACATCTAAAAAATTTTGTTCACATACCATATGTTCCATTATACATATCGCTCATTTGAGACTATACCTTACAACTGAAGATTTTTAATTTTTCAGCAGCTCTTAAAATTTTAATTTAAAGTATGTAGTTTTGATGAGCGCAATAATGTACATCTGTTTTCCAGCTGTGGCTTTTGTGAGTAGACCATTTAAATTGAGACAGATGTAGATTTCGATAGCAACAACGATGTTGTTGATCCATATTTCAAGCTGAACAACACGGTTGATGAGTTCTAAAGCAATGGCTAAAGCTAATGAATTTCAGCTTTACGAACTTCTACTGAGTCTGCACCTGGAGTCTGCAGCAACGATTAAATAAAACGCGGAATGACAAAATTGCAGTTGGCAAAATTTCGTCAAATTCTTTTACTGCTACCATTCTGAGTTTTACCATTGAGTTTTAATATGTAGCACAGAGGAAAATATCCTATGTTAATTCTCTTCATAGGAGTTGCTTTCCTACATCATCAAAATATAATGGTGAGAGGAGCGGGGACATAGGGGATAAGTCCCCTTTGGCTGCAATTGATTGAAACCATCAAACGTTGTTCTATGTTATTTCTCCATTTCTTTGGTTGTTGATATTTAGTGAATAAATAAATTAGTGATATTAGTAATAATTTTTACTAATAACTTATTTTCAAGAAATTTACGTGGAAAATATTTTGAATAATTTTGGTCCTTCTTGTGACAAAGGATGAGGTGGAGAAAGGGCAAATTCGCACTAAGTAGCTAGAGAAATAGGCTCTTGAATGTTAATTAAGATAAAATTAACAATTTTTGTAATGCATTTTCATAAAACTCATAAATCTCAAATCGGAGTATCAAGATCATCTCTTTTTAAATTCCAACTACATATTAAAAATACAGACGCAAAACTTTGACAATATTATTCCTCGTAGATTGAAATAACTCACGAACGAAACGGCAGACAACTTTCGGACCAGAGTTAGCATATTTGGCACGTAAAACTTGTCTGAGTACTGTATTCTTGAACACTTCTTTTCCAGTTCAATAAAAAAAAACTATTAAACAGTTGAAATTTTGTAATTTGATTAGAAATTTGAAAAATTTCGCTCTTTCTTCTTAAGGATGTAGTCTGGTATTCCGGCCTCATTTTCAGGGTTATTTCGGGATTTTTTTTATATGTACAATTGTACAAAAAAAAAAAAAATTTGGAATATATTTTACGATATTATTTAAGTTTTTTTTTCGTCCAAAGTGGACACCTAAAAAAAAGGTGTGGGGCTGACCCGTTGATTACTGTACTTGAAGACATCTCAAACAAAAACTTTAAATAGATTATTGTTCTGTAGGCTTGTCATTCTGGCAGGTAATATATTTAAACATTTTCATTAAAAAATAACAAAATGGCGGACTTCTAAACATTTTTTTTTCCAAAAATCGCATTGCTTTTTGTTCGGAGTAAAAAAAGGAAATAATGATTAAAAATAACCAAATCTACTACTTGCAAGAAAAACGCTTTTAAATTTTTAACAACAGGCGCTTTCGACTATGTGCTATAACTTCGTTAATATTTTGAAAACTCTTGTACTTGTACATTTGAAATACATTAAAAAAATAATCGATTTTTTGAAACTCGAACACCAGACTACATCCTTAAATGTCACACATTATTTAGAACTAAGTTCCAACTTTATGCAAGTAAAGATTTTTCTGTTTCATCTATGACAATTGTCAGTAATTCTCATGTAAAATCGCGCGCCGAGTCCGAAAAATTAATTCAAAAAAGTAAAAATAAGCGTCTATCAAAACTGGTTGGAAAATATAGAACTTATAAGCATTTGAGTTAAAATACAGAAATTGCATTTTTACCCATTTTTATGATTTTCTTAAATTTATTGCGTACATGTTGTTTATAAATGTGTAAATTTCAAAAGATTTTAACAATTTCTAAGGTTCGACTTGCTCAGTCTTCGGTGTGTATTGTAAATTTCTTGAGTGAGAAACCAACAAAAGTCACCCTCTTCGCTTATTTTCTTCGAAATAGTTCTATTTTTTTTTTTTTTTTTCATTTTTAATGATTAAAAATGCCATAGATCGAATCGCTATAAACTAGTGTAATTTTCGTTATACACTATTTTTTTTTAACAATTTAAATCGAAAAACTGGGTCGAACTAAATAAAAATTTGCCTTAACTAAAGTAATTTGTAAAGAAAATCTTTACATTTTTGTTTTGAAAGAAAATAACGCAATCAGAAATTTCCACAGAATTTTTAAATTTTTCCTTGGAAGCGATCATTGTAAGTTGCTTTCCTTTGATCCGTTCAAAACTTTTATATTCAGTAACATAAAACCAAGAACTCTCTAAATTTATTACACAAGTAATGAAGATGGTCTATGATATGTAAGTAAGAAAAGGTAAGCCAAATTTATTCATTTTATTTTTTTAAATAAGTTGTATTTGTTCTAAAATATGTATGTATTTTTTAAAGTATGAATTTCTGAATGTATCGAAGTTTGAAAAATGATTTATTTAAATTTCCATTAACAACTTATCATTTTAAACATACATTTTGCGCGGTAGATGAGTATTTTAGGCTAAGCAAACCAGATAAGCATTTTATGCTGAGCAAAGTTAATTCAGATAATGATAAAAGTTAAGGACGAAAGGTATGTATACCAAACTTTAGTAAGTTGCTAAATATGTCCTGGCCCTGGTCAAAATTAAAAAGAAAATCAGATAACTATTTATGCTAAATATGGTAGTACAGGAAAACTTATGTGAATATCATTAATTATCTTTAGTTGCAACGTTAGTACAGTAAATATTTTGTAGTATCGCTAAAAACCTATTAATCCCACAATTTAGGGCTGTAAGCCAGCAAAAAGTAATTACCAAACGAAGGTTCCTCCGTTGCTGACACGTTCCAGTTCTTTTGTGACAATTTCCTTGAAATCTTCCTCCCTAATTGTTTCTTTTGGTTTTTCTGAGCTGCATTGTTCTTTTTTATTTGTCATTTTCGTTGAGATTAAGGCTGAGGCTGGAGTCCAACTTTTTCCTGTTTTCTATCGAGTTGCAATACTTTCTTAGATGAGGTACTAGTACGAAACAGGTGGCGCGGCACGTGGTGGTATTTGGAAACACTTTTAACACTTTTTCTTACAACAAACACTTTAAAATCTATTCATGAATTCATGAATTTATACATTTTTACTTTGAAATATTAACTCACATTTTCAATTCATTCAACGAAAACTAGCAAAAGAAAATCAATTAGAATTTATGCATTTGAGCAAAATAAAAAAAATTAAAAGCAAAAAAACAACAATAATAACAATAACAAAATCACAACCACAATGCAACCAACAAAAAAAAAAACAACGTTTTTATTTTCCTTTTGATTTTCCTGCTACTAGATTCTGTTAATATTTTTACATTTGATATTTCGTTGTTGATCTTCTTCTTCTTCGTCGGCGTCGTCTTCTTATTGTTGTAGTTGATGTTGTTGTTGTTTTGCTTCCTCTTCTCAAAGATATTGTGCGTATTTGTCTTTAGACGTTAGAAATGCAATTGACTTTCACTTTTTTGTATTAAATTTCTTTTTGTGCCATCGCTTATAATACAGCTGGCTGTATTGACAAATGACGATGAATTCAGCCAACACTCTTATTTAAATATATTATTTCGGTAGTGTTTTAATTGTTTACAATGTAATGTAAGGTGTGAATTAGAAAAATTTTATTTTCTAATTTTAGTTAATATTATATGGTCTGCTGTGATGTTGTGGTGGTACTATGCTGTACTATGTTTTTTGTACATATAGCTAAGCAGCAGCTGCCAAATAGTGATATTGATGTTGTCGATGTTAATGCTGCCGCGTTGAGTGCGTTTGACTAACTAAGCTACGAGACGCTCGATCATTGAATATTATACTTGAAAATATCGCACAGTGAATTGTGAGAAGAGTAAATGTACGTACATGCACATATGTACGTACGTACAGCGACAACGTGTACACAAAACAAAAAACAGATTCTTTATTTTATTTTCATTTTATTTCTTTTTTGAAATTTAATTTTGAATCCAATTCATTATTTATATTTTCCATACATACATATGTATGTATGTGTATGAAGATACGTATTTTACTGTTGCGAGCATTATACACTGTCACAGTTCACAGGACAGATGTGTGGGCATAATTGCACTCGCCCGCGGTCGTTATACATTAGAAGCTTATAGCAACTAACAACAGAGCGAAAAGAGAGTATGTGGACAATTTTGAAAGCATTCAAGCAGTGCTGCCAGGTATCAACAAAATTTGGCCCTAGGACATT
Source organism: Toxonevra muliebris (assembly GCA_963691655.1). Lineage (NCBI taxonomy): Eukaryota > Metazoa > Arthropoda > Insecta > Diptera > Pallopteridae > Toxonevra > Toxonevra muliebris. The sequence continues at coordinate 331,718 of OY829327.1, read as the reverse complement.
TCAAAAAATCCCAGATTTGCTATGCCTGTGTTCCTAAAAGCATTTGATGACAACCATCCAGTGTGGTCGTTGAATTGTGAATTCACATTAGTGCGCAACTCCGTTATAGTACAAATTTACAACAGAATTGTACATCGCAATAAATCTACTTTGAAACCATTCACGGTCAAATGATCCCAGGTCACGTTTTTTGCTTATATTTAGTACTTTATACGTCCTTTTTTTTATTTATACCGTTATTTCAGTCCTTTATATTTCATATATCTACATGTATTTATTGAAATCTTTTGCGAGCAAAACAAAAACTAAAGCAATAGTAATAAGTGTTGCTATTAAAGAAGTTTTATTTTCACTTAAATTGCATTTTTCTACTCCTGAAAGACCTAAATTATTGAAATGGAATATAGGCCTAAAAATGATTAAAAAAAAATGTTTATATGGGCAAACAATAACTGTGTAAATTGTTGCCAGTGTGATCTGAGCCTAACGAAAGCCGATTACTTTCTCGCTAATTTTATATTGAAAGAACAACAACTAGTGCCCATGGCTGTCAACAGAACATCGTCCTAAAATACAGTAATCCCTTATGGTCCATATACATTCACGACAGCAGCGACACGAACACACGACTACAAATTTCTGTTGGCTACAACTGTCGCCGTATAGTCAGCTACTAAACACAATGGAAGCGGTACCACCTGCAGCAAACACAGCCAAAACAACAAAAGCAAACTTTCTTCTCTCTCTGTCGCTTGTTAAATTAGAAATAGATTTAAAATTGGCTACAGCCACAATTGTGGTCGGTAGTCATGTGGTCGTGTCGTCGCCAAAATAATCGTCTCCATAAGAACATGTGTTTTTTATAATTTGCCGGTGTAGTCGTGTAGCTGCCGTCGTCAATGTGTATGGTGCATTACATGAAAGTATTTGGGAACTCAGCTTAGATGTTCACTAAGGCGGCTCTTATTTTTTAAGTTAGTTTTTTTTGTGCTATCAATCAGTTTAGTTGTATAACATAAAAAAATTAGTTTTGCAAAATTTGAGCTCAATCGGATGAGGAGAAGGGTTGCTCCTCGACCCTACATTAAAAAATCTTTTTTTGCATGGAGTAGAGGCTAAAACACAACTGGGATTATTTGCTAAAGGTCAATATTCACGTCTAAAAAAATTTCTCAAGAAAAAAGCATTTATTTCTTAAGCAGGAAAAGTAGTAGCCAAGAAAATTTGAATTTCGAATTAAGTCATTAAGTCCTAATGATGCGTATACGCACAAAAAAGAAGTATAATTTAATGCAGATAAAAAAAGTTACCAGAACACATACAGTAGTTTTCCGATTTAACGAACACAATTATTGTCAAGCCAATTCATTAAGTCGATTTTTTCGCTAAACCGAGTACTAAAATCAAATCAATAAATTAAAGTGCCTGAAATGACTAGAAATAGTATTTTCAAAAAATTAATTTTTTTTTCATATTTCAAAATTTTCCTATCAATATTTCCAGTATTTCGACTTCTACAGCCTATTTGGCAGGTGAGCGCAGAAGCAGGTAAAAGGGCCGACTGAAGCGTAAACTCATTTTTCTCGAAACCATATTTTTCTGCACGGTGGGACACAAAAAAAAACTACTCGACCGATTCGTCTTAAATTTTACTATATTATTCAGAAAACCAATGCTTATCGCAGGAACAAAAAAAAACTTTCTACGTTGAATACTTCTTACTTTTTACATACAAAAAGTAACTGTAACACCAATTTTAGTTTACTTAAAACTATAATTTTTTTTTTATTATTATTTTTGTATGTTGTTAAAGTAATAAAATATATATACAAAGTTTAAATACTATTGCACATTAATTCATTTAAAAAAAATCCTAAAAACTCGTCAAATTCAAGGGCGCTAGACCAGAAGGTCCCCTTAAGATACTCAATGGAAGCAATTTGCTTGTTCGTTATTTGCGGTTTTCGTAGAAACGAATGTTCGTTAAATCGGAAAACTACTGTAATTGTTATCACAGTTTTTCTAACGGGAAAAGAGAAATTTTACACAAAATAAAAAAATTGATAATACCATTTGCTGTTTGACTTTGTGACGATAACAACGTGTGAGTGATTTTTTGTTTTTCAACGGTTTCACTCTCGGACTTAATGGGTTAAATAACAACAAAAATACCTATATTGCGAAATTAGATTGAATCTTTTTTCCGAATTTGTTGATTTTGAAGTTCCTTTTCTCTTATCCGATTGAGCACAAATTCCGCAAAGATCATTTTTTCATGGAACGGAAGAATTTCAAAAAATGCCATATAAGAGCCACACTAATGATTATATATCTTTGTATGCATATTTGCAAAGAAATGAAAAAATGTATCTAATGAATGAATAGGGTTAATTAATTTAATATTTGATAGTATAAAAATTTCAATGATCCGTGAAATTTGGCTCGAATGAAAAATGGCCCCAAACTGAAAATGAAAAATAATCACAAAATTAATTATTTTATCATTCAGCAAAATTTATCAAAGCAGCTGTCACTTTACTTCACGATAATGCAAAACCCAACATATCGTCTGGGTGCGTTGTTTCACATAGCCTGCAGCATTTCCTTTTTACCCATGTAGTACTCACTGTAAAATAACATCTCAAACTAAAATGTATTAAAAAATCGATACTTTCGTGTAGGTCGACATTTAATTCTTTATTGGCGAAGCAACACGAGAGAACTTATAAAGAGAGGGTCGATACACTTCTCTATATGAGGGAATTATTTTATAATTTATTTATAAAAGAGAAATACTTCTACCATGGTAGAAGTATTTAGAGGTAGATGCATTTTTTCAAAAAGTAGTCATTTTAAATTTTTGACAAGTAAGAGGAACATTTTAGAGATGCATTTTTTGAAATGGGAACAAAAGAGTGAGTTAGAATTAGATTATTAATACTACTTTAATACTTAGTACTAAATTATAAATTTTATTTATAATAAAAAAGATAAATAAAGTTATTTAAATTTGTTTTCTTTATTAGCAAATACCTTGAACATGTTAAGTGCTAAAAAATAATATAAAAAGCAGCAACTAATTTTCCCTATGTACATGCAATACTATGCAAATTATTTTCTTATAAATTCTCACTTAAAAATTTAACTATGAAAATACAACTCTGTTGCAAAAAGAAGAATAGTTTCCCAATTGTCAAAGTTTCTCTTACTTGTCAAAATGCATCTTCCTTCTTAATTCTTCTGCCATGGTAGGCACTATGTTGGGAAAAATGTTTGAACAATATTCGGAAGAGTTAGCTCCAAACTCATTCGTATCTGATAATTAAAATAAATAAGATCATTATTTGCTGCTTTTTTAAATCACTAAACAATAACTTAAAAGGATTACAGTTTATTTATGTAAATATGTATACTTATTACCACTTTTGTTTATATTTATTACAAAAGATACAAAACAAAAATTTATTATTGATGTGTAAACATTTTGCTCACGCTATGGGCAAAATTTCAAATGTGTAAAATGTAAGAATAACTGTAACTTAAGATGTAAGATAACTGTAACGTCCAGTTCCCCTCTCGCTCGCACTACTGCGCGAAATGACTGTGCTACTCTAAAGAACAAAGAGAAGAGATAGGAGAGGGGGAATTAAAATAGGAGCGGAGTTTGCTTATGTTTCGATCAATTTACTCACACATGTATGTACATACGAAAACAAAATGTGTGTGTGCATTTATTCGTGGCAGAATTATTTGTTGGTGTTAAATGTGTGGAGATCGACTATACCATACAAGCAGAGAAGTCGACGTAGCAAACACAGGCGATTGATAGGTTTTGCATTCGGTTAGTTAGACTGCATTAAAATTAAATATTTTTTGAAATATAAAAACAATATAAAATGATAAGTAATAAAGAATCTAGGTTTCAATAAAATGTATAAACCAAATGTAGTGATAATGATAGCAAACCACGACATTATAAAAATTTTGATTTGTACATTAACCTTAGAAAGGCAACACTTTTTTTATCTATGTAAATAGCAAAATTGAAATTTTATTAGATGTGAAAATTTTACATATTATGTAATAAAATTTCAAATCGACAGGAAGAAAAACTTAAAGCGCGGAAAACAAGATGCAATTGCAGCTGCGTATATGCGAGCATATCGTGCCCGATGCATTGAGTAAAAGAAAAATAATGCAACTACAAAATATCAACCCTATTTACGATTTGGTGCAAAGCAAAATATTTCTGCTATCACAACAACAAATATATGTGATATGGAATAAAAATTTGCATTTGCAATGATGCAAGACCGTTTGCAATTTGTAGTGAATTGGGCTATTTTATACAAAAGATAATAATATCTAACAAATTTTTAACATGTCACATTTGATAACTTTGTCATACGTCTATATACAGCTATGGCCAGAGAAATAGCACACTTTTGAATTTCATATAAAGTGTAGTTTATTTAATATTTTGCAATAAAAAAATTTTGTTTAATGATACAAAAGAAATATTTGGACTTCAAAGTTTAAAAAAATAAAGAACTAAAGTAATGTTTTTTTTTAATTTTTTCTGTTTAACCTGTTTTGGCTTAGGATGGTCCATATTGAGCTAGACATAGAAATAGCACACTTACGGATCGCTGTAAAAATTAAAGAAAATTTATAGAAAAACTTACTAAATTGTTTTATGAAATTAATTACCAAGTTAGTATTTGGTAGCTTGACCATAATTTTTTATGACAGATTGACATCTATGAGGCATACTCTCTACTAACTTTTGACATCTGCTCTGGGGGATGGAGGACCAAGCACTTTGAATACCCGCCCAAAGCTCGCCTTCATTCCTGAATTTTTTTCGCCCGATGTGAACTTTAACGTCATTCCAAAGATGTTCAATAGGGTTTAGGTCGGGACTTTGAGCTGGCCAGTTCAGAGTTTCAATTTTTTCAATCGATAACCAATGCTTTACCACTTTTGCTGCATGTTTTGGATCGTTATCATGCATGAAAATCCAATTTACTGGCATGGGTTCAAATGCAAACGGTTCCATTGTGCTACGAAGAATGTTTAAATAATCGGACTTATCCATTTTTCCCTCAATTTTGACCAACGGACCCACTCCACGCCAAGAAAACGCACCCCATATCATTACACTCCCTCCTCCATGCTTTACAGTTTTGCAGGTGTATCTTGTATTGAATTCTTGACATTTTGGACGATGCACAAATGTCCTGCCATCAGGTCCAATGCGATTAACCTTCGATTCATCACTCCATAGTACCCTTTTCCAAAAACTGAGGTCTTTATGAGCTTTTGCAAAACTCAGCCGTGCTTTAATATTTTTTTTGACAGGAGTGGCTTTTTTCTGCTGACGCGTCCAAACAGTGCAGCGTCATTGAGTCGTCTTCTTACAAGTCTGCTTGAAATGTTTATGCCGAATTCCTGGTTTATTTCAGTCATTATTGTGCGTGAGGACTTGAAAGGATCAACCTTAGACTTCTTAACAATAGCTCTGTCGACTCGTCCCGCTGTTTTGATTGCGTTATATACCATTTTTCGTGAACAATTTACTATTCTGGCGATCTGAGACTGATTTCTACCTCTCTCGTATAGTGAAAATATAATATTTCTTTTTTCTACACTGCAATGTAAACCTCTGCCCATTTTTGATAAAAAATCACTTTTAATTTAAATTCGCAATAAAACTGTATCATTTGCATCCAGCAAATTAGATTTTACAAAGATCACTGATCATTGCAATTAAAGTGTGCTATTTCTTTGTCTTACTCAAATACATACTATATTTACTAAAATCACCACAACAAATAATCAAACAAGTAACGGGACATTTTTTACAGTTATTTGTTTCAGCATTGGAAGTAGCAAGTATACTGCAAAAGCATGTTACTACACTAATTCAAATTAAAAAGAAATTCTGATACTATTTGGCCATTCTTTAAGTGTGCTATTTCTCTGGCCATAGCTGTATATGTATAAAAATTCAAATATATGTGTATATCTCGAAATAACAGTAAAACCTCAGCAGAGATTGACACAAATTTGTACATTATTATTTTATTACTATTATTTTATTTTTCTGTTCTGACTATTATTATTTACCTTTTATTTATCAAAATTTTCATTTGCAATTTCATAATGATGCATTCTGTCTCTGGTCATAAGATAGGCATTGTCTGAGTCCAAAATTATAAGTGGGTGTGGCTCCTCCCATACAAACTTTTTTTTTTTTTTTGGTATATGTCTAGAACCATTTAGGGTACAGTACTGAAATTTTGCCCAAGGACGTCGATTGACAATGTCATACTACAGGAAAAACGTGGATGGAATTGGAAATTTAGTATGAAAGACTTTAAATGTTAAACCCCGTATTTTTCGGAGGCTGATGTCACCATCTCATGCTTATTTCTGATATCTAAAATAGCTCTCTTCACTTTCCCATCGATTTGTCTTTTTTGCTACATACCATATCTTAAAAAATGTATAAACAGAAAATATTACAATTGTATTGTAAATACGTAAATCTGCCATATAGGGAACAATTGATATATGCCAAATGTGCCCCATTGGGAAAAGTCAAATGTACCCAAAAGCTCTTAATGATTTGTTTCTTCTTTTTCAATTTATCTTGTTTTATTTTCAAGAAACTCACTTTTATTTTGTTAACATTAAAGAGCAGTGCTAACAAATTTTTTTACTCTTTTTTACGATTACAGTTACGATTAATTCACAAAACGCTTACATACTAGTTGTCGAAAATTACATCAGCGTTAGCAAATTTACAAAAATACGTTTTAATCCAAAAAGAGTTAAAGTAGAATCTTCAAAGTTCATAACGTTTCTTTAAATCAAATTAAGCTTTTTTCTGCATTTCAAGTTTTTGGCTTTTAGGGCGTGTTCATACTGAAAATGGCAAAGTCAAATGTGCCCCGGTGTCAAAGGTACCCCACTTTACCCTACATACATAAAATAAAAAAAAAACTTTTATTAGGAAAATAATATGTAGTTTTGCGAGCCTCGCAAACACCTTTTTGTGCCTATTCACGTTTCTTATACTTTTTTGGAAATAAATAAAAAGGAAAAGCTGCCAAAAACTGATTTATTCGACAGTCAGTTTAACATGTGCGAATAAAACGACCAAGTTGTTAAGTCTCTTTTTCGTTATAATGTTATTCACAATGAAACTGCTCAGCAGCTAGAGCTGAAACATATTAATGGATCTCAGTTATTGCGGTCAATCGCAGGCATTGTTTTTAGTTTTTACTCTTTATAAGAATATTTAACGATGATTTTAACTTATTTTCACAGCCAGACATTTTAAATATTTTCCTTTTCTGTTTTTTGTCAAACTGTCATTCTTCTTGTCTCGCTATAAGCAGTTCACAATAGAATTTGATGTAGTTAAACAACTGGTTAAGTATACATAACAACTATAATTATACGTGTTATCTCTTCCGCTTTGTTGTTGTTTTCCCATACAATTATCGCTGCTAGTTATACATAACTAGAAGCAAGTGGCGAATAAAACGCAGCTGTTCTCAGCGAACAATTAACTTCGAGCATACCTGAGTTTTTCATTACTTTTTAAATAATTGAAGAATTTTATTTTCTTTAAGAGCTGGCACAAAAGATCTTTTAGGTCGCAGTGCCTGCCTGGTTGGGCTCCTCTATTACTAATAAGCGAACATTTTTCTTATGCTCTTACATTTTGTTACTAGCTAAATTTGACTAGTAAAGTACGCGAACAGAACTAATCTCATGAGTAGCTTTTGATTTGTATTTTTTGAAATTAGTGATAAAAGTTGTTTAATTTATAAATAAACAATTAAAAAATAGCCTAAGAATGGGAATATCCCTCTAATTATGTTAATTTGGCAAGATTATCAATGCTGGATGCCCAGTGGTGCTTTTATTTTATTTTGGGTAGTTGTGCTTGAATTTTCACCAACCTATTTATTCTACCATGGATAGAGTATGAATTTGTTTTCCATTATAACCAAATTTACATCATCGTATCGATCGTATTGTTTTTTCGCACTCCGTGATGGAGTTAACAATGGCGAAATGTTTGTTTTCCAACTAAATTCCTTATTAAACATTTCTAATTAGTTAAAACTTGCTCTCAAATTTCACGGTAAATGATCAACTTAATTGTTTAACCTTTACGAATTTTATGGGATGTAAAAATATTAATTAAATACTTGTAGTTACGTACTTTAATACTACTATATTACTACTATAATACGTAATTGGATATACATATTTTAATATATATGTAAAATTATATATACTGTTGACGGAACTAGAGGGTGAATGGATGTAAGACACTGTTGAAATCACATCAGAATTCCTGTCATCGACTCACCGCTTATTACAACATTTGGTTACTGATGATTTGCTAATAAAATAAATTTTTTACACTTAATGCTCATTCATTTGCTGAAATTGCGGTTGTCCATAATAACTTAAAGCAAATCAAGTTAAATTAATCAAATTTGCTTAAACCTCAGTGTGTGTATAAAAATATCTCCAAAATTGTTTGTTAATTGAATGATTATTCGCAAATAAGACGACGCGAATACACGAGTTCCAAATTATGCCACATTTATATCAAGCTATGGCATAAAGTTACCCATTTATATCAATGAAAATAATTCTCCCCGGTACAGCGTCAGGAATAACAAAAAATAAAATTGTACATACATACGTAAATACTTACAGAACTATGCGTGTTCATTGTTTGCAACAAAAAGTACATGTTACAGTATAATCTCTATAATTCGAATTTCTCTAATTCATAGGATTTCTTCGCTCTTTTCCAATCGGGCGTGAAACCCTCTGTATTTCGAATTAAAACTGAATGTAATTTTCCATCGATTAAAGTAATTTTTTCCCAAATTAGCTAATAATGGTATACTGGCGGCTGGACCAGGGGGGAATTTTTGATTGAATATTTTCTTTCAATGGTAATGCAAAAATGTAAAAATTTTCTTCGCATTTGGCACTATTAGAACACAACAGCTCATTGAGATCCCAGATCGATCTTTACGCATCCATTCATGTTGTGGGAGATATATTTGTACACGAATGGAAGAAATATATTACACTTAAACTTTTTACACATATATCTGATGAATTTCATCATTCTTATTACAGTGGACGCTCGAAATTCTCAAGTAGTTTGTTCTTGGGCTACTTAAGAATTCCGAGGGTCCACTGTATTCTTTTTAGGTGACTTTCAAATGGAAAATTATTGTTCAATCATTCCGAAAACAAGTGCATATTTTAGTTACCATAAGCCACTGAAAACACTGAATAAGATTACTTTTAATAAATGCTTTCTAATAATTTTCAAATTAACAGCAAGTTTCACTTATATCGTGAGTGCCTGCATACACATAACATAGTTTTTTTAATGCACGGTTTTTTTGGCAACCGCAATTTTATTGTTATAGAATCAACCAAAAAGAGACCAACAGTACTAGCAAATTTGATTAGACAATATCCTAGCTGTCCATTTATATGCTCAGTTTCAAAAGAATAAGATCAGATCTATCTCAACTATTAGGTATCATTTAAATTTCAATGCGATATATGTAAGCGCACAAACCCACCCAACAAACATTTAGGTTTGCGATCAACTTGAGGTGAAGTTGATATCAAATACCTTTCTCAAATCTCCAACGTTAATTCTCAATAGCACCTCCATTGGAGTACTATAGCATTGTGAACAAAAAGGGTATTTTTTTTTGTATGGTAATAAGTAATTATAGTTATCAACTTGAGAAACTTGAGTTCTAACGTAATTCTCCAATTGGTCTCAAAGGAAATTTACAGTATTGCCATAAGCAATAATTATTTCTATTTAATTGAAACACAAAAAATAAAAGGAAATTTTAAATGATTTTTTTATTTCTTCGCTTTTCAACTTCAAAAGCAACTTAAATTTTAACAATTTCATATCATAAATTTTCCGCGATAAATTCCTCTTCTGAATTATCTTCCATATCGTCATTTCATTCTCTCTCATGTCAATATCACTTGGGAGTAAACAATTTTGGTTGGCAGTTGAAGTGGAAGGCTCAAGCATCAAAGTTTCAGCAGCTTTGAGCGCTCCGACAATAAGTCCACTTCCTGCCTTATTTCACTTTTTAATTTTTTACTTTTATGCATTATTCTTACTTTTAAAATTAAAGTATTTCGCAAAAATATTCACTTCATTTTCTTCCTTTTTTCACTTCACTTTTGTCGAAAAACATGTTATTCACAATCACTGCCAAGTACATATTTTTTGCAAATCCAATAGCAGTGTTGCCATAATAAAATATGTAAATATTTTCTCAAATATATCTCAACACATCCTCACTTTGAAAGCCAATGTTGAGAAAGATATTTGATATCAATTGGAGAATCACGTATTTAATAAATTTGTTATTTTTTTAAAAGTTTTAATTTTACTATGTATAATTGAAGTATTAAAACAAAATACCACTTGTGATATGAAATTGTTAAAATTTTAAGTTGCTTGTAAAGTTGAAAAGCGAAGAAATAAAAAGCTCATTTAAAATTTCCATTTAATTTTTGTGTTTCAATTAAATAGAAATAATTATTGCTTATGGCAATACTGTAAATTTCCGTTGAGGCCAATTGGAGAATTACGTTAGAGCTCAAGTTGAGAACTATAATTTTCTCACGTTGATAACCATAATTATTACCATACAAAAAAATTAAATTTTTGTTAGGAATTCTATAGTACACCAACAAATAAATCATAAATGCTATAGAGAATTAACGTTGGAGATTTGGGAAAGGTATTTGATATCAACTTCACCGCAAGTTGATCTCAAACCTAAATGTTTGTTGGGAAGTATTCATCAGATAGATACATGCATACATACATATGTGTACACACATACTCTTACACATATATATGAATACTTGTACTTGGCACGCACATTGTACTCAACCTAATTTCTTTGACGACTTGTAATCTGTGCTCTTTTGTGAGCTTAATGCGCAATGTCAACGCGATTACGGTAACATACGATGAGTATTTAAAGAACTTAAGTAGCTACTTACTACTTTGCCACTTATGGATGTGCTTTGAAATCGCATCATTTTATCCACCCATATCAGTTCAGTGAATTTAATTCTTACAATTAGTATAAGAACGGTTATATTTATTCATTAAGCGGAAATGTATCATAAATAGTTCACAATGAATAATAAAAAATAATTTCTAATAAATAAAATACAATAAAAAATTGTATAGGAAGAGGAACGAGGATTTAAGTTTTGCCTGGGGAATGGACATTCGATCAAAATCCAAAAGAAATTTCAGCCAAAATTTGTGTTATTCAAAATGTTTCCGTATAGATTGCGTTAGTAAGTTCAAGCATATTGGCCTTGTATTAGATAGGAAAATGGTCTGATCAGAACATACAAGTACACTTAAGTTTTATGCGCTTGCTGTCATAAAATAGACGCGCCTTTCAAAAGCCTTTTGTTGTATAAAACTGCTGGCTTGTATCTATTACGGAAATTTTCAATCAAACTAGACTATGGTTTAGTTTGTTGGGGTGGTACACAGGAACACATTATTTGTACCATCTGTAACAAACTTTGGGAAGATAACAGTTTTGTACTATTCCAAAATCTTAACCTTCTAGTTCCCAAATTTTTGATTGATTAAAAAAAAATCGGAATTGATTAATATTGGCGTAAAAATCATAAACTGATGTAAAAACCCAAAAAAGCTAATGGGCGTAGCTTTATGAAGTGGAAGAGTTTTAACGCCTAAAATTATTTGTAAAATTCCTAAAATCCCGATATGATAAAATGTAACAACGGTAAACTGTTATGGCGGCAATTCCATCCCTTTTGGTGAGGGCCGTCTCGAGGCGAGCTTGGGAACTAGAGGGTTAAAATTCTTCCACTTAATCATTTATATTTGTACGTAGTTTTAAAGATATTTTTAGCAATTGCGGTTATTTATTGAACGGAAAATTATGACTTAACCCTTTCACTCTTGAATTTTTTCCAGCGAGAAAATAAAATGTTTTGTTCTGTTTTGTGTTCCATAGGGACACTGTAATGTAACAAAACTAAAAAAAAAATCAAAAAGTGTTACAAGGATATTGTAGTTGCAATGCCCGCATTTTGGTAATACATAAAAATATTGTATGGAGGAAAAAAAATAGCCTCCCGAATTATTTTTATAAATTTAACACATGAAAACACGTTTTCCACACAACAGAAAAATGCGAGAAATGATAAACAAATGACCGAAAATGCATTAATACTGCTAAAAATTCCGTCCAATCTCTAACTTTGAACGAGAGAAAAATGAAGAAAGAAGCTCTTAGAAAAGAATTTTTAAGAAAAATTGTTTACAGTTCTGAGTATGCTCTTCTTTAAGAGTATGTACGCAATTGCGTACACCAAGAGTCAAAGAGTTAATTATCAATAGCCTTAGCAAAGCTATGGTGTCACTGCATAACTTACAACAGTAGCACCTAAAGTTTTAAAAAATTTTCGAGAATGCATTTGTTGCATTCGTTAATTACCTTATTAATTGCCTTTTCAACTTAACTTAAAACCAAATCGATCTCAACTTCTTAACTTAAGATATTGCAAATGTAAAGCATGGTCACGAAATAATTTTTACAAAAGCAAAATGCTGCATTTCAGCTAACGGTAAATTTACAGTTAAGTAAATCTTACAGTCAAAAGTTTAAAGTCTGTAGATCTAGTCACTAGTATAGCAAAAACAGTTTGTTGGAAAGTATTCATCAGATATATGCATACATACATATGTGTAAGAGAAGAAAAGTATCAAAATAAATGTTTTCCCAATTGTCAAACATTCCTCTTAGTTGTCAAAATGCATCTACCTTCTTAATTCTCAACAATTCTCAAATGACTTCAGGAGCGGATGCAGAATAAAAATTTAAGTCACTTGAAAAAATTATGAGTTTTTGTAAAAGTTTTTATTTTCATATGTTGGTGCATAAGGTATTTAATTTGAGTATTAATTTGTTTTCTTTTCTTAATCCTCTAACGGTAAAGGCGGCGTCAGGGCAGCTATCTTTTAAAATCAAAATACGCTAAAGTCGAAAGTTTTCTTTACTTCAGCAATATTGCCCTCCACTAATCACTATATTATTGAAAATTTAAAATTGTGAAAAATAGGATTTTAAATTCCCGACTCTTTTGTATTCGTTTTCAACTTTTAACCGTTAGAGGGTTAAGAGGTGCAACGATGTATACGATAAGTAATATTGAAATGAAAGTTCTTATATGCGGTTTAGCAGCTGCAGGAAAGCATTAATGTATTCCATTTTAGTATTTAGCAACTATTCTTTCTTAAAAATACCTTTAATTATTGGTGCATTTTGCTTCCTTGGTAGTACTGACGCCTTCACGAAAGGAATTTCTTCTCTATTTAAATATTTGGTTGCAAGTCCAATATTTTATTTTCTTCGCAGTCTTCCAAATGAAAACTAGTTTCATCCAGCTCATTGTAGAGTTGTTTTTTGTCAAATTTTACCGGAGATTTAATTTCAGGAATATTTAGAATCGGGCCGATTATCTTTAATTATCTCAAATTACAAAATTCACAGCAAAACCATATTTGGAATTTTTAGACATTTTTTTTCTTTATTTCGACTTTTTTTTTACAAAAAATGTTCACCCGCTCCTGAGATTTTTTTTTTATATGTCATTTTTGTGAGATGCGAAATCGGATGTCTTGCTCAGATTACTATATGTCTGGACTGTAATGTTTGCGTTTGGAAAAAAACAAATGATTTAAAATTTCTGTTTTAAAAAAATAAATATGTATATAAATATATAGCCTGCATAACTCAGCGTCCACACGTGCAAGTTCGAAAAACTCAATACATTTCACTCACATATTTTCTACTTGCAAGCTACTGGAAACGAAATTTGAGAGGCAGTATATTTTCGCACTTGCAGCAAGTGATTTTCGAACATAGTACGTATTCTCGACTTGCATCAGCTTAGTTGCACATGTGGACGCAGGGTAAGGCAATAATTTTTTTTGTTTCTGATGCAGAATTTTATCGTCTTTTATGCGATACCCAAAAGTTTTATGTACATCAAAATCCTTTTTATTTTTTTTTTTTTTTTAATTTTGGCAAATGTAGTACAATACCAGTGTGCGTCTGTTATGTTGTAGAATTTAGTATGACAGATATCTATTGAATAAAAATAGAAAATATTACTCATTTATTATAAAAATATAACTACAAACAAGACGCCGAACTTCCATTTATAAATTTGTTTTTTTTTTTTGGTGCACTTTCACCGCCAGCTGAACTTCTTTATGATTCTGGCTGCCTCTCTTTTGTTCTTCATTTTAATTGCTGAACCGAACTAATTTTTGCTTTATGTTTATTAATTAAACCGAAATTAAAAAAAAAAATTAATTGTTGACGACCTCGATAGTCTAGTGGATAGTGCATTAGACTTTCATCCAGAAGGTTGCGAGTTCGATTCCCGTCTTGGTCTGGTGGTCAATTCTCATAAACTTCTTATATTCATTATCGATATGAAGTGTACACACATTGGCTGATAAAAAATTCCCACACAGCCGTTCGGAATTGGCGTTAAACTGTAGGTCCTACCATCGCCACTGTGGTCTAGTGGCAGAGTGCTCGACTCTTGTCTCTGGAGACCCGAGTTGGATTCTCGGCTTGGGTACGTTTCTTATCTATCTTTCTTTCTCTCTTCCTTTCTTTCTTTCTTAGGGCTTTGGTACAATAGATCTTTTAGGTCGCAGTGCCTGACTTTCGAGTCGTCCTTCCTTCAAATAATAAAAATATCTCCAACCCAAACCCACTTCGTTTGAAAATAATCATAGTTTATTAAAATTGGACGTTAAGTTAATTTTAAATGACTATGAAAAGATAAGAGGGACTGTGAATTGAAATTTTGGTACGGAAACGAGCTTTCATTACACTCAAACAAAACTAAGAAGAAACGAAATTGTGCTGTTGTTATTCAACTACATATAATTAAGCAGAGAGTCGACTTCTCGCAGTTTTATCTCATGTGCTTTAGTGAGAGAGCCGACCTAGATACCTCTGCTTAATTACATATTACTGAACTTTTCCTCTATTGTGTTATATACGTGTACTACGTCGTGTTTGTGCCGATAAGTGCGTGGTTAGATTGGTGCTCGGTGTTCGACGAACACAAAACATTTTCTCCAGTGATCGGTCAAGGTGGTTACATTCAGCTAGTTGCAGAGCTGTTTTTTGTCAAAATATACTCGTTTGTTTAATACTGTTTTATATGTAATGATACTGTTTTGTAAAATAACTTATTGCCACCCTGAATACTCGGCGTGCTTGGTGTACAATACACCGAGCATATCGTGTTCGGTGTGAGAGTGAGTACAGACTCTCTCTTTGTGTTCGGTGCAACAACAATTTCATGGTGTTCGCCGAGCATACTCGCAATATAACGAGGCGCTGAGTGTAAGGAGCAATGCTGCCGTTTTGATGGAATCCCATTAAACTTAGTATGTTTTTTTCTTAATTTAAAAAATTTTTAGATTAGTAGAATTGTCTCCGATTTAGTAGATTCCCGATGAAATTCTCTGGCAATGGAAAAAGTCTGGAGAGGTTGCAAAAAAGAAAATATAATAACCGGCATGACTTACTTCTGCTATAACTCATTCACTTGGCATACAAATCAGACTTTCGGATTATAGCCTTAATTCTTACAATTTCTGGTCACAAGAGAAACTGTGCTTCGCATTGACTAGAGCTCCAGAATGTTTTGTTGTTAAATCTATCTATTGGCAATGTTTTGTTATATAGTTTGAAAAATAGTGTTTGTAATATGATTAATTTTCTAGGTAAGAGTCCGAAATTGGCCACAAAAAGGTATAACAAGCCAATATTTTTATATACATACTACTACTTTTATATTAATTATAAAATAAAACGGTATTTACTTACATCTCCAACCAATGTTAACAGAAGAAAAGCAACAACAAAAAATAGCAAAAGAAGACTGCAAAACCTTCAACAGAAGTGTTATAAATGTTTTCTTATAATTTTCAAATAAACTCCTGACCTGATGGCGAAAAACGGTTCTTCAGTTTTGAAATAAGTCCCTGAGATAGATATTCCAAGAAAAACAGTGTTGACCAGTGTAATGAATTGGGCCCGAATGTTCAATTTGTCAACTGTCTGACAGTCTCAGCAAAGGAAAATGGCAAAAGCTCTGGAAAGCTGCTAGAATTTGGTAAAAAAAAATAAAAAATTTCTAAGAAAAATCCCAAAAAATTCGCAAAATTTCAAATGACCTTGACGTTTTCGTGCGCCTTATTATTTTAGCTTTCACTGTGAAGAAAATCTTAGATTTCGCCATAGTTTTCGTTGCGTACATTTAGGCAGAAAACAAAATTGTTATTTTGGCCTACACTGTGGAAAAAATCTTTGATTTTACTTTTAAAATTTCTTAATTTTTCCATTTTGCAAAAGTGGTGTACTTACGAGGGTCAACGTATTAACTTGCTCTTTACATGTTTTCACTTCCGAGCGTAGTAAGAAAGAGTAAGAAACTCGCCTGTCTTTTTCTAACTACCTATTTTTTCTACCTCTCTCTTTAAGACAGGCGTTCATGTTTGCGCCCGTGTGAACAGCCACAATAGTCACAATTCCAAATAATTATTTATATTATAATCGTGGAAAAAGATGAAACTGAACATTTAATAACGCAAAAGTCCCAGTTTTTTTATAAGAATATACAGTCCGTAAACGTAAACGTCTTGCCATATTTTTAACGAAAAAGTCTCCGTTTTGTATGTTACTTTTTATCCGTTTACTGCACCGTTTCCGGATCCTGAAACGGAATCATTTCTGGACCCAGAAACGGAATCATTTCTGGATACAAATCCGGTATTTCTGTATAATTCCCGGAACGGAAACTGTCGTTTTGTTTGTTGAGTTGGGTTGCATTCGTGTTTTCGACTAAAATGCCGAAATGTTGAATAAAAATTTGATTGTTCGTTTATTTTGTTATTGAATTGTAGGAAAAGACCACTGAGCGAGATGACAGTAAAAATAGCCGTGCGCGATTGATTTAAAGCAGCTCCCGAAATTGTTACGGAGTTAAATGAAAGCCAAAATATTGAAATTAGCACCTCTGTACAGCGTCGTTTGAGAGAAAATTACTTGTTTGCCCGCAGACCTGCGAAAAAACTGCTCCTCACACCTAAAATGAGGTCCTAGCGCTTAAACTGTTGTAAAAAGAGAAAAAATTGGGTGTATAATTATTAGGCTCAAGTCATTTGCTCTGATGAGAGCAAAATAAATCTCATCACTTCAGATTCGGGATGTATGGTGCGTCGCAGAAAAAATTAAAGGTTCAGTCAATGCATTCAAAACACGGTAAAGCATTCAACATATGTGATGGTCTGGGGGGCAATAACAAGTTGCGGGGATATGCGAACTCCGTAGCTTATATCGATATCATAAAAATGGCGTTTTGCCTAGCACCGACCAACTAAGTGAACATGCAACAAAAGTCATATTTCAGGACGATTCTGCACCTTGTCATCGTTCGAAATCGGTAAGCATCCCACTTTTTAGTTTTTACCCTTTATAAGAACGTTTAATGATGATTTTAACTTATTTTCACCGGCAGCCATTTCGAATATTTTCCTTTTTTATTTTTTTGCAAACTGTCTTCCTTCATTACTGGCAGTTCACAATAGAATTTGATGTAGCTAAACAACAAGTATACATAACAGCTATAATTATACGTTTTATATCTGCCTCTTTGTTGTTGCTTTCCAATACAGCAATATACATAACTAGAAGCAAGTGGCGAATAAATTTACACTAATGGACTATTTATTTTTTCATAGGTAAAGGAATATAAGGAATTATGGGGATTGAATCAATTGCATGGTCGGGCAACAGCCTTGATCTCAATCCCATTGTCAACGTTTGGGCCATTTTAAAAAGAAAAGTATGCCAGCAAAAACCAAATAACATTCACAAGTTGAAGAAAATAATTGAACACACTTGGTACAACGATATTTCAATAGATTTAATTCAAAAATCAATTTTACAGTCTTATTTTTTTAACTATGTAAGAAATGAAAATTGTATATATAAAACTCAAAAAAGTCACTTAAATTATATATTTTTTTATAAAAACTATTTATAATTTCATATAAATAAATAATAACTTTTTAATGTAAAACTAGCTTATTTTTATGTATTTAATTGAAATAGCTTTCTAGAATTTGTTATTGTTAGGTGGACAGTTTTAAAAATTTTCAAAACTTGTCCTTAGAAAAACGATCTAACAAACTTAAAACAGTTAAACAACAGTTACGCAAAAAATTTTGAATCTTCTTGCAAAATTAAAATCGGCGTTTTTTACCGTGAGTGCAATTTACATAGTGTTGCATGTAGATAGAGATGCTTTTTATTAACTCTTAAGGCTGTGGTTATATTGCGAGTATGCTCGGCGAACACCATAAAATTGTTATTGCACAGAACACAAAGAGAGAGTCTGTACTCACTCTTACACCGAACACGATATGCTTGGTGTATTGTACATCGAGCACGCCAAGTATTCAGGGTGGCAATGAGTTATTTTACAAAACAGTATCATTACATTCAAAATAGTATTAAACAAACGTGTATATTTTGGCAAAAAGCTACTCTGCAACGAGCTGAATGTAACCACCATGGCAGAGCACGGAAGAAAATGTTTTGTGTTCGTCGGACACCGAGCCCCAATATAACCAGGCGCTAACACGTTCAAGTTACTTAATAATATTTGCTAATAAAGAGAATAAATTTATATAACATTATGGGTATTCGATCTGGACTGATAAATGGCATATGTTTACAAATATCAAATTTTTATTTTTTGATATGGCAGCACTGCAAATTTATTACATGTGTATGGGCTGATTTTGGAAGTTCACAAATTTCCCTGCAGTGAAACAGCGAACTAGATACAAAAAGATCTAGTTCTGTGGTTGGAATAAATTCACTAGTTCGGTAGTTAGTTCCTTATTGAATGCAAAGCAAGATTCACCAGTTGAAACAAAACGATTTTCTTGAACTAGTGCATATTATGGTGACAAGTACATCTATAGATTCGCCAGTTCGAAGTCTTGAATGATCGATATGCTGTGTCGTTTTACAAAAACAAAAAAACTTTGCTTCGTAATTGTTCTTCGTCATTTACTGCTATTTTAACAGCTATTGAATTTGTTTTCAACTAATTTTGCTTGTAATTGTGTAATTTTTGAGCAAGTCGGACGCAAGAAGTTAAGTGAATTTGTGAAAAAAGTGTTATTGTATAAAACAAATTAAAAAAGATTTGTTTCTTTTTCTGAGTTGTTATTATTTTATTAAGAAAAACCGCCATATAATAAATTCGCATTTTATTTATTAGGGGTTAAGGTATTTAAGAACTAGTGCTGAAACTAGTTATTCAAGAACTAGTGAACAAACTAGATATTAACGAACTAGTTATTAAAGGACTAGCGAAATTACTAGTCCCAAGGTAATGCATAAGGTAACCAATCGACACCTCCTATGACAATGCCATGTTAAATTCGCCAGTTGTAGCAAAGCAAAGTAGATAGATGTGAACCAGTCACTGTCCTTTAAGAATTATTGAATTCGCTAGTTCGAAACTAGAACTTTTCACTGCAGGGTTACTTCAGCAGGCGCTCACAATATGGAGTATAAGGTTGTATATTTTGCATAACTTTATTACAAATACACAACATCGTAAATACCGCTATTGTTTTTAGTTTGTTTATTATAAATAAAATTTATAATTTACCACCAAGTAATAAAAGTAGTATTAATCATCTACTACTAACTTTTAGAGAGGTAGAAATATAGGTAGTAAGAAAGAGATAGCAGAGTTTCGCCGAAAATCCAAAAATAAAATAAAAATTGGGTCATTGATAAATGTTCGAAGTTCATATTGTTCCAATTTTGGCAGTTCCCCTCATAATATTTTAGAAGTAGAATAGGCAACATCAACAAACACAAACAACGCGTGTCTTTACGGTACACACTATCTTCAGTTTATCACTATTTCTTTAACAAACTCATTTTATTCTTTTTAGAGATTGTAGTTTTTATTTATTTTATTTTTTTTTTTTTTTTGTTCACATTAATATTTCTTTTCTATTTTTCGCTAACAAACGAGCACAAGAAAAAGTGACAACGAAATGTCAAAATTTTAATTACACTGTTCCTTTTTGATTACTCCTGTAAACACGACAGACCTGCCCAGGCCTTTCGTGCTTGCGCCCGTTTGAACATCCACTAAAGCCGTGGCAGCTTGCAGCTCTGGTTGGTCTGATTTCTAAATTTACTGGTAGGGAACTACTGATGCGACCCACGTTTTTTGTTTAAAATCATGCAAATATCAGTGTGGCCAACTCAGCGCTTTTCCCGCTAAAATTTAGTGCTTTTTGAAAAGTAAAACGCGGAAAAAAGTGATTTAGCGGTCAGCGGGTTTTTTTGTGCGTTTTTTTCAATTTAAAAGACACTAAAGCTCTGCTAAATAATCCATTTCCTGAATAATTCTAAGAACATTTTGATGTATAAACATTTTAGCTCACGTATGGGCAAAATTTCAAATGTGTAAAATGTAAGAATAACAGTAACATAAGATGTAAGATAACTGTAACGTCCAGTTCCCCTCTCGCTCGCACTACTGCACGGCATGACTGTGCTACTCTAAACAACAAAGAGAAGAGAAGAAGAGAGGGAGAAATTAAAATACGAGCGGAGTTTGTTTGTTTATGTTTCGATCAATTTACTCACACATGTATGTACATACGAAAACAAAATGTATGTGTAAATTTATTCGTGGCAGAATTATTTGTTGGTGTTAAACGTGTGGAGATCGACTATACCATACAAGCAGAGAAGTCGACATAGCAAACACAGCGATTGATAGGTTTTGCATTCGGTTGGTTAGATTGGATTAAAATTAAATATTTTTTAAATATAAAAACAATACAAAATGATAAGTAATAAGGAATCTAGGTTTCAATAAATGTATAAACAAAATGAAGTGATAATGATAGCAAACCACAGCATTATAAAAATTTTGCTTTGTGCATTAACCTTAGAAAGGCAACACTTTTTTGTCTATGTAAGTAGCAAATATTTTAAACAGAAAAAATCAAACTTATTTATTATGAAATCACTTATTTACTTCAATAAAAATACATTGTTTCTTATTTTTATTAAATTCAGTTAAGGCAAATCTCTTTGCGGTGCTTTTAAAAAGTAGTGGGGTGACTTGTCACTCCTGTTACCTTTCTAGGGTTAAATGCGTAAAGCAGTTATCGTCGACTGAGAATTGCTTTAGAGTATGTGTGTACAAATTCATATACCTATACGCCAAATCAATTCTCAGGCGATTTTATGTAAAATTTTCACATCTAATAAAATTTCAAATCGACAGGAAGAAAAACTTAAATCGCGAAAAAAAAGATGCAGTTACAACTGCGTATATGCGAGCATATCGTGCCCGATATGCTTGATTTACTTGAGTAAAAGAAAAATAATGCAACTACGATTTGGAGCAATTGCAAACTATTTTTGCTATCTCAGCAACAAATATATGCGATATGGAATAAATATTTGCATTTGCAATGGTGCAAGGCCATTTACAATTTATAGTGAATTGGGCTATTATATATAAAAGATAATGATATCTAATAAATTTTTAAAGAATTTTTTTAATTTGAATTATTTACCTAGCATATAGATTATACATCAAATCCCTATATATGGCTATACATATATGAGCTTATGTCATTCAGTTGGCTTAACTGTTTACACATCAAATATCTTGCGTGCACTGCACACATCCATTGTTTTTTTGTCGAAACAATGAGCAATGAACTTATTTAAAACCAATGTTCGTAACCGTAATTCACTCAATTTAAAAAATTCTTTACTTCATATAAAAAATGGATTGAAACACGAAAATTCATTTTGTGAAAACTACAAAATACCTGATGACGTAATAAACAGCACTAGTGTTTATAATGCTTCTGAATTCAAACTAAAGAGTGTGTTATGGCCAGAAGAAGCTGATAGTAATGAAGAGAATATAGACTTCAATATCGATATGTGATAGTTATATATTATTACTATGTATATTTTTTTGTGATCAAATTGTATAAAATACTCTTTTTCTATTCTTAGTTTTGTTTTTCTTATGATTGTATAATTTAGAAATGCTGTGAATTAAAAACTTTAAAAATACATGTATTTAATTAATTTTCTTTTTAATACAGCAGAATCCCGATAATTCCCGATAACGAATTACAGAGGTTTTCGATTAAACGAGATTTCTATTTAACCCTTTCACCCCGAGTTTTTTCTCAATGTCTGGTTGAGTTTCTTCAATATTTTATGCAAATATTAAAATAAATTTAAAAAAATAATATGTCCAGGACTCTTAATCCTAACAGTTATCCTTAAGTTTTCTGCTATAACCTTTGTAACCAGGAATTATAGCAAAGCCAATTTACGGCGATGACACTGCATGTATACAATCCACTCATTGACAGCCAGTATCCGTATTTTAAAGAAAACTGAAATAAAATGAAAATCGTATCCCATTTTATTGAAGTTTTCGAACATTATTGGGATATACAATCCCAGGATTAACGAGGTTAAAATAAGAAAAATACGAATTAACGGTTTTGTAGTTTAAGGCTCTTCTTGCGTATCTTGTCAACTACGAAAAACACAACAAATTCCATAAAAAAGTGAAGGTAGCTATATACAATAATTCATAATTTCGCTTTGCATTATGAATTATAAGAGGTTGTTAATAACCAATTTCAATTTATAAGAGGTTAAACAGACCTTGTATTGAAAAAAAATACGAATTAGCGAGGGGACCAAAATGTGTAGAATTTTTGCGAATTAAAGCGATTTTTTCAAGGGGCCTGCAGTTTGTTACGAATTATTGAGATTTTCGAAAAATTTTAGCGCTTTTTTAAAGAAAATACGCGTTTTTTCTTCATTTTAGAGAATTTTTAAAAAACAAAAGTTGGCCACACTGGCAAATATTTTCATACCTACTAAAAATCACAATTACAAATTTTCAGGACAATCTGTATGGGGATAGGAATCTGTATAAGGTTATAAATCTATATGGAACTAGGAGAAATTATTTTATACTTTTTAAAAAATTACATATTTAAATTCATATTTTACAAGAATTCTATTTAAACGCTTACGTGCAGACGAGAAACACCGGCAATATCAAAATCTGTACTCAAATTCAAAATGTACTGTTCCTAATAACAATAACAACCCCCTTTTTTACTAACAACCCCTTTATTGAGAATAGCAACCTCGAAACTAATTCATTCCAGGCTCACTTACATACATATGTATATGCATAGATGAATGGGGGTTGTGAAGGCCGCGGCGTGGTTGTTGAATATATTCCAAATTGGCTCACAGAGATAATTTCTCTTTGTTTTTTGAGTGAGTTTGTGTTGTACAAAACTGCGTTGCTAGTATAATGCTCAAAAAATTTCGAAAATGTTCTCCAAAGTAAATTGGAAAATACTCATTCATAGATACATACCCACAAGTATGTCTAAAGAAAAAAACAATGTACGTACATGACAGCCATAACTGAATAAGTAATACACAAATATTCTTTGAAAGTGGAATGTCTGCCCACCTTCCTTTGTATATGTATTTACTTATTTACTCGTAATCGTTAGTGCACTTTCATGTTGCTGCAGATGTCTAAGAGCAGTTGCGTTTTAATCCAATTCAAGACCGGCTGGAAAATTTAACTGTTTCCGCATTTTCCGTAAATTTAAAAAGTCCATCAATTAAATTTGTGCACAAATATTAAACCGAGTTAAATGGAGCATATTAAATATCGGAGCCTACGGTTTACAGAATAGAAAAAGAGGAAACAACTTATTAACGGTTGCTAATATCTACCAATTACGCGTATTATTCTTTGTCGCATAAGTTCCTGACGCTAATACGCCGCACGACGGACATATGACGATGACATATGCTGCAATGGCCTTTTGCCATGATATATGCCGAAAATAAAGTGATAATTATACATTTGTACATAAGCTCTCATACTACAAATTGAAAAAAGAGAGAAGCTTAAAACGTTTGTAAGAAAAAGGTTGAATAGTGAAAAGAGAAGAGAGCCAAGAGAATTTTATCGTTGTTGCGAATGGTTGAGTGGTCCCAATGGGGTACGATGAAGTCGTTTCTCGGTTGGGAGATTTTGGTAATTACCAAAGAATAGTATTCTTTCTACTTTGCTTATCAGCATTGTCATGCGCTTTCCACAAGATGTCTCGTGCCTTCCTCTTCGCCCGCCCGAACTTTCGGTGCTTACTTCCTTTCGAGCATGATGACAATGGCGGTGTGAATTATGCTCTGCCAGAGGCCATTTTTAAGATGTCTTATCCCATTGCTACTGCTGCTGCAATCAACGAAAAACTTAGCTACCATATATGTGAATACTATGACTTGAATTACACGTCCCAAGCCGATGACTCTTTGGACAACTCCGAGAAGAGTACCGTCAAGTGTGAAAAATACGTTTATGACCAGTTGCCATTTGGACACAACAGCAGTGCAGTGACCGAATTTAATATGGTCTGCGATCGTAAGTTTTTGGCTGCGCTCAGTGATGCATTATTCATGTTTGGTGTCTTGTTGGGTAGTATAGTATTTGGCCTACTCTCAGATAAGTATGGAAGAAAGCCAATATTTTTCATTTCATTGGTAATCCAGGTGATATTTGGTACTTTGGCCAGCATAGCTCCTGATTTTATTACCTATACTATAGCGCGCATGATAGTGGGTGCAACAACATCGGGCGTTTTTCTGGTTGCGTATGTTCTAGCTATGGAAATGGTCGGGCCCGCCAAACGTTTATATGCGGGTATATTACTCATGATGTTCTTCTCGATTGGTTTCATGCTGACTGCTGTATGGGCTTACGTTAGTCATAATTGGCGTGAATTGCAGTTAGGCATCACTTTGCCAGGTCTTTTGTATTTAAGCTATTATTGGATTATTCCGGAATCTACTCGCTGGCTCCTTTCGAAAAACCGCAGGGATATTGCAATAGAGAATATTCAAAAGGCAGCACACTTTAATCATGTGAATATATCAACTGCGGCTATACATAAACTCTTGAATGATAGCAACAATAAGAAAAAACTAGAGCAGGATAAAACTGAAAAGCCTTCATCGGTTTTTGATCTTCTAAGATATCCAAATTTGAGACGGAAAACATTATTGATTTTCTTTGATTGGTTCGTTAACAGTGGCACTTACTATGGCTTATCGTGGAACACTAACTCTTTGGGTGACAATATTTTTTTTAACTTTGTGATATCCGGTGCTGTGGAGCTGCCAGCATACACATTCCTCCTCTTAACGCTCAACCGATGGGGGCGTCGGACAATTCTATGTGGCTGTATGTTGGTAGCAGGCGTAGCATTACTACTGACGGTTTTTGTTCCTGATGATGTAAACTGGCTCATAGTAATTCTCGCTATGGTTGGCAAATTGGCCATCACGGCGTCGTATGGTACTGTATATGTATTTTCAGCTGAACAGTTTCCGACTGTGGTTCGTAACGTCGGATTGGGAGCGTCGTCGATGGTTGCACGCATTGGAGGCATTTTATCACCTTTTGTCAATATGCTGGCGAATGTTTGGCGCCCTCTTCCCTTAATAGTTTTTGGTGCCATGGCGTTAATTGGTGGCTTACTATCGCTACTGTTACCTGAAACACTTAACAAACCAACCTTAGAAACAATTACAGATGGAGAGAATTTCGGCAAGAAGTTGTCACCCGATTATTGCGAAAATGGCAATGAATTGAATGAAGGTGAAAAAGTAGAGACATCATCTCTGAAGTGAAATCATTAACGCAATTATCGAGAACAAGAATCCTCATTATCCAAATATTTATTTTAATATAGATACAATATTATCTAGTACAATATTATTCATCTAGTACCTACTTACCATATTTTATTTATTACCTAGATACCTACATACATGTATTAATTGCAAATCAAAGAATAATTAATATATTTATTATAGAAATTTTTACATTTAACACTTTAAAATAGACCAATATTGTACCTACAAATGTATATTATGTGATGATACGTTGGAATCAATAGAAAACAAAATATAAAACAATGTCTTAACATTCCATATATCGCCATAAAAATATTCTATACTATACGCAGCCCCGACGACAGCGGAAAAGGGAAGATTCCCCCCGGGTACGGAGTTTTCATGGGGGCCCGGAAATGGACTTTTTTACATCTTTTATTTTTTTAAAGCAAAGCCCCTGACGTCCAAATCTGGGGACCGAGCAGATTTGGACGTCCCTAGATATTTATTATTTCAATTTCAATGTAGTCACCAAAATTTTTACCTCATGTATGTAATTAAGTAATTCGCATATATACATACTATAAAAATAGACAGGCAATTATTTTTAAAGTTGAGAATTTAGCTAGAATTTCAATGCAATACCGACCGCAAACAAACAAACACCGTCAATGTTCCATGAGACATGCCTCTCTAATATATGTACCATAGGTGAGTTTGCATATAAATAGTGACGAAAGGCCTGAAACGCTTATTAATGGGTTTTCAGCACTGTTCAACCTATTAAAAAACATTCTGCATTATTAGTAAATATAAAATAAAGTTTAAGCCTTAGAGCCAAAAACTTTTAATTTCTCGTATTTCTCAATTTGGCGCCTGTCCTTTTTGGTTTCTGGACAACTTGCTCATATGGGCATCGCGGCACCTCTTTTCCTAGTAGCAGAGATCATAAATAATAAAGACAGCGTTTTCTAATGTTTCAATGCTCATCAACAGGGTTCGGACTATGGAAATCTAATATGATATTAAATGATAGAAAAAAGCGTAGCAAAACCAGAATTTCCGAAATATATACCGATGTTTAAAAAAAGTACATAAATGGGCAAAAAATTAAAAAAAAAAAAAAATCATTACAATCAGTAAAGTACGTTCTCGTACTTTTGTGCATTTTTGTGTATCAGAGAGAGCATTTTTCGATTACTTTCAGTTTACCAGATTTTACCCAAAAACTACGGGAACGGACCTAGTATGTGTCCTAGAGGCGCATTGTTTGTTTGTGTTGATGTTGCTGTGGGGTGAATATTTTCCAATATATGCCCGCTCAGCAAATCCCGTGCGGCAAATTTTTAATCAGAAAAAGTACGATTTTAAGTGACCAGCCTGCCGAATAACTGCGGGTGCAAGGGCAATCGACGTGATCTCTGTTGTAGATGAATATTAACAATTAGAATTGTTTTTATTATCATTTTTAACTCGATTTGATGCTCAATTTTAATGTTAACAAAATTGTTGGCACAAGCAAATGTACCTTTAAACCTTTTTCCTCCGCGCAAATTTACTTTTTTAATCCTTTTTCTTGAAAACGAAATTTTAAGTTTGGTAGCATAAGTCATAGATAGCAAAAATCTGATTTCATATGTAGGTGATTCTAAATGCCAAAGCGTCAATACTTTGTACATTTTCGAAGATATTTTGTACATTTTCGAATAGATTTCAAAGTTAAGTTAAAGCTAAGTAAAGCCTGGATATTAGCTTTGTAATTTTTTTTCTTTTTATAATTACACTAGTCTACAAATTTAAAAAAATTTTCTGATCTATGTCATTTGACAGTCATTGCTTATGCAAAATTGTTAAAGTAAGTAGAACAGTTCGATTTTGCATAATTTTTTGAAAAATTCTAAAGTGTTGTTTGTTTTCCAATGGATTACAATTTAAAAAAAAATGTAGCCCCATTTTTTTTTGGTGTTGAAGCTCAATCTATTGTAAATAAAACAAAATCGGTTAGAAAATATAGAACTTATAAGCATTTGAGTAAAAATAAAGAAATTCAATTTCTATCAATTGTCACGATTTTCTTTACTACGTTTGCAGTGAATGCAAAACTGAAAATTTTCATACGTGTATAAACAATTGATAGGAAGCTTAATTACCTTTAATATAATATAACGTTCTTTAAAACCACCAGAGATATTGACAATTAAATAAAGAAAAATATAGCTATATCTCGAAAACTGTTCTACTTAAAATTTTAACATTTTCGGATTCAGCGCACGATTTTACACCAGAAATTACTGTCAAATGCCATAGATCAGAACTGCTGTTAACTAGTGTTACAGAAGATGTCTAAAGTAAAGTCTCATTTTCTTATTTTTTAACTTTGGCAGAGTATGAAACATCTGCCCTCCCCCCTGCCACCCAACCCAACCGCTTTTAAAACGATAGATTAACCTTCGCGGAAACACTATTTTTTTGCACACGATTGCACATATACCTATATTTTTTTCGAATGTGTATTTTTCTTTTGGTTTTTGTTTGTTTCTTTGTTAGGAGAATCAATTTTTTAAGTTAGTTAAAACAAGTAAGAAAGTTATAGTCGGTCTAGCCCCACTATGAAATTCCCTAAATCTTATAATTAAATATTATATATTTGCACATAATTTGTGAAGAAACTTTACAGATGACAAATATTAGTAAAAGTGAGCCAGGTTATACGAATACCTATCTAAAAAATATATGTACTTACAGTTTTGCATATATGTAACAAATATAGGGTGTAAGATGAGTGCATACGTAGGGCAAAAAAGTCTGAGCTTACAATGTACATAACCAACTGTTTTTCTTTGCGCACGTAGTTGTTTTATTTCACCACGTTTTTATTTTTTGTTTGGATTGATATAATTATTTAGTTTAGTAGCAAGCAAAATTTTGTTTCTTAATTTTTTAATAATTATTTAATAATAATTATTTCAAAAAAATTTGTTTGCCCCATTTTGCATATATATACATATATATATTGTCTTTTTCCCCAATGAAACGTTGTACATATGTATGAAAAAATTTTCTTGCAAGTAGTACATTCTGCGGATTGAAACTTCGTCTTAGATTTACTGACAACTTATAGGAATGTCTAGTATATACAATAAATAATACAAAGTTGGGTTTTTATGATTTACTAAAAGTGATAGGGTGATGCGTAATTATTAGCACGGGATATATTATTAATCTGTTAATTCGGCTTATTAACAACAATTTTGTATTTTAATCGTTGTGGTGAATCCAATTTTAAAATAGCTTTGGAAAATCTTAAAATTTGGAACTTGAATAGTCATAATAGCGAACTAACTTATAATTGATTGGCTCAGCCAACTCGGGTTGCTCCTTTGGTAATCCGAGGTCATAAACAATGCTATAATTAATTGTTTGTCATAAAATCTTTTTTCTAAAATGTATGTTTTGGCTCTCTAACTTTAGTATTTTCGAAGTTATGGCATATATAAATTAAGAATATAAACAACAACATAAATTAGCCCATTTGCTGTTCTATCTCCATAACAATTTTTTATTGATCTCGACCCGACAAATAATTTTGTCTAGCTACCGTGTTCACACGAGTGCATCCATACAAAAATGAAAGGTGGAATTGGAATTTTGACATTTCTTCGTCACATTTTCTTTGCTGGTGAAGGTAGGCCCTGAGGTAGAATGAAAATAATACGTTCTAAACGTTATTGAATTAACTAGGAAGCAGCAAAAGGTTTGTTCGGAGTGAATAAGATGAAAAAATAAACAGGTAAGACAAACTCCATAAATGCAAAACCTCATAATTCGCGTTAACGCGCTCTGCGCGTTTACTTAATTGCCACGACTCGTAAAACGTGTAGAAAAGTTAAAAATTCTGAACTTCGAACGCGCAGAAAACGTAGAACGCGTGGTATGGAGTTTACGCGTTCTGTGCTTCCACTCAATTATCATGATTCGCTAAACAAGCGTAGAAAAATCGAAAATTCTCAACTTTGAAAGTAATAGAGTAGAACGCGTGATTAGGCCCAAACTCCATAATACGCGTTCTACACTTTCTGTGTAGCTTTATGCCCAAACTCCATAATATATTAAATTAATCGGGTTTTAATTTTCGGAAACTTTTAATCTTTTTAGTTCGTTAAGATTTCTTGCCTTTTTAATTCCAAATGCTAACAGCGCGGTGCGGTGAATGGCGGTTAATACAAACGATAGAATGTAGCGCTGAGTGAGTGAGAGAATAATGAAAGAAATAATTTTGTGTAAAATTGAGTGCTTTTTGTGGCGATAGAAAAGTTTACATTCGCAACAATTAACAATCGACTGATGTGAGTGAGTTAGTTGTGTTTCGGTAGATCGCGTGGATGGATCATTGTTCAAGTTTGGAGGCTATTTAAAACGTAAATCAATTAAAAACATCGCGTTTGTATTTCGTGAATTAACCGGCTGCGATAAAATAAGCATTCATCATATCATTACATGCACTCTACTAGTAGACAAATGTACGTTGACCCCAGAAAATAAAGACTTTTTACCTGTGATTTAAAATCACGCGTTTTTCACACTTTTTGCAAATTATTATAGCACAAGAGTGCGGCAAATAAGAGAAATACCAAACACATTGTGCCAACCAGCTGTTGCTGCCGACGACAACACTGTTATACATATCGTGGATTTAAACAACAACAATACAACGTCATTTACTCGTATGCATATGAAAAGCACAAAAAGGCATTGGAAACCTCCGAATTACCTACCAACTGTTGTACAATCAGATATACAGACACATGAGCAAATCGTAGAATGTTGAATGGGAGATAAGTAACGAACAGATCGAGTGCGCATGATTTTTCTTTGGTTGAAAATTTTTGGAAGTTTTTCTTTGTTTCGTCATTGTCAAAGTGAAGTGACGACGCTATCGGTCTCTCGCTCTCTTTCTTTCTCTCTGTGTATTTCGATTTTGTGATAAAGAAAAAAACTAAAAAACATTTACGCGCCAATATTAGTTAACTACAAGGGCACACTGAAAGTGAAAGTCCTTTAAATTCAAAATGGGATATGATGAAGTAATCACATACTTAGGGGATTTTGGCAAATACCAGAAGCAAATTTATCTGTTGCTATGTCTACCAGCAATATCGTGCGCATTTCATAAACTTGCCGGTGTGTTTTTGCTGGCAAGACCAGATTTCCGATGCGAGCTGCCATTTGAAAAGGGGCTGGATCCTGAGTATGATTCGTTTCCACGAGATCAGTGGAATTTTACCTACCCTTATGACACGTTGACTGGCAAATATCAAACATGCGAATACTTTGACTTAGACTACCCGATGGACGGGTCGCTAAATGGTACTTTACTGGTTACCGGAAATGGGACAGTAAAATGCGATTCGTACGTGTACGACAAATCGAAATATTTGAACAGCGCAGTTACTGAATGGAATATGGTCTGTAATCGTGGCTTACTTACTGCAACTAGTGACTCGCTATTTATGATTGGCGTTCTCGTGGGAAGTATTGTGTTTGGGCAGCTTTCGGATAAATACGGACGAAAACCGATATTTTTTATTTCACTTGTAATTCAAGTAATTTTTGGTGTTCTAGCTGGTGTCGCTCCCGAATACTTTACATACACAGTGTCTCGCATGATTGTAGGTGCCACTACATCTGGTGTTTTTTTGGTAGCCTATGTAATAGCTATGGAAATGGTGGGCTCTTCTTATCGCCTTTTTGCGGGTGTCGTCTGTCAGATGTTCTTCTCTGTGGGATTTATGTTGACAGCTGCGTTTGCATATTTCATACACGATTGGCGTTGGCTTCAGATTGCACTTACTTTACCTGGATTATTGTTCATGTGCTATCATTGGGTTATACCCGAATCAGCGCGTTGGCTGCTCTCGAAGGGGAGGAAAGACGAAGCAATTGTAGTTATCGAAAAAGCAGCTCGAATCAATAAAGTTCACATACCTATTGAAGTGTACGACAATCTGCGCGATGAATCGGCTGAGAAAAAGAAGAATGAAGAGCAAGAAAACAATTCATCGACGGAGAAAGCTCCAACTGTATTTGATTTATTAAAATATCCAAATTTAAGACAAAAAACGTTACTGATCTTCTTCGATTGGTTTGTCAACAGCGGCGTCTACTATGGTCTGTCATGGAACACTAATAATCTGGGTGGCAATGTTCTACTTAATTTTCTAATATCTGGAGCCGTAGAAATTCCAGCTTATACATTCCTCCTTTTTACGCTTAATCGATGGGGTCGTCGCACAATTCTTTGTGGCTGTATGCTAGTAGCTGGTGTAGCTTTATTGCTAACTATAATTGTACCGAGTAATATGAATTGGCTAATCATTACTTTTGCTATGGTGGGCAAATTAGCAATCACTGCTTCCTACGGCACAGTCTACATTTTTTCTGCTGAACAATTTCCCACTGTTGTTCGAAATGTGGCCCTGGGAGCAGCTTCTATGGTTGCGCGTGTAGGTGGTATTTTGGCTCCATATTTAAATCTACTGGGAGAGGTATGGCGGCCACTTCCTTTGATCATTTGCGGCTCTTTTGCATTCACAGGTGGCCTTCTTTCATTACTCCTACCCGAGACACACAACAAGCCCATGCCAGAGACAATTGCTGATGCGGAGAGGTTTGGCAAGAAAGGAAACCATGATACAGTTGAATCAGGTGCAGAGGAGGAATTGAACGACATGATGGGCAGGCATAATCAAAATGGCAAACGATCAAAATAAAGAAACCCAAAGCAAACAACTATGTATTAAATAACGTATATATACACGCACAGGCCAAGTACTTTTTTAATACTTCAGTACATATTTAAAATTTCTTTTTGGCATTTTACAGTTTTGCATACCAAAACGTCTTAATTTTTTTGTAATGTTAATTATTATAACACAAGACTACTATTTTTTGTTTGTTATTATATTAATGAGCACATTGCTGGCAATTTTCCATTTAAGCGCGATCACACGAACTTATTTATTTATTTCACGATAATAAATTGACAACTTTTTCTCCCAGGAGATATTTCCATTTCATTTAGAACTAATATCAAGCGCTTGCTACATATATTTGATTTAGTTCTGTTTATTACAATAATTAATATGCTTAAGTGCTAAATATAAAATAAATGTAGTAAGTAGATAAATAAATGTTTGTTTTTATGAATGAAAACACAAGTGATTGGTTTCAAAGTTTACCTAACGATTTATGCATCGAACACAATGGATGCGGCAGCAACACTGCAGTACGATGACAAGATGGTGTCTGGACCAAATGTTTCCATCCATATCTTTATATTAAAACAATAATTTTTGTTGAAACTTTTCGTGAATTAACTTAATTTCTATTCCTTACAATAGAAAATAACGCAGGTCAAAAATAGAAATATATTGTAGTCGACGGTTGCAGCAAATGTCGTTGTGCTGCATTGTCGAAGTATTGTAGCCAATGTGTTTGTCTGCGTCGGCAGTGTCATCTTTTTCTACATCTTACAGACAGGCGTTCTTGCTTGAGGCCAAGTGAACAGCCACTTATTAATGAATGGGATCTAAGTGTTGACATTTGCCGCAATATTACTGTCGCATTCATTGTGTTTGGAACATTGTTCCTTTCGCCGCAAACATAATTAATTATTATTATAAGTACATATGTATGAAATAATATAAACTGTATACTTTTGTATGCATACACAAATAAACGTAAAATAAATAAGAATTCTTTTAACATTTGTGGATTTAGTTATACTATTTATTTATATGATTTCAGTAGTAAGTATAAATATATATTTGGTTACTCGATCGCGCTTCCAAATCGCTACTCATATTGAAAATGTCCAAAAAAAAGTGGCATCGCTGTATTATTGTTTAGTTAATCAGTTATTTTCAGTTTTCAAGTACACGTATTTCTTTTTTTCATTTTCACTTAATTTGAGCGCATGCATTTGTTATTGAGGGAACTGTTGCTGTTGTAATCTTGATTCACAATTAAAAGTAGCTGGCAAAGCGTTTTTGGATAGTGCTCGTATTTAAACAAGAATTCTTTGAATTGGAAAAATGGAATAAATAAAAAAATAAGCAAAAAATAAATTACTTACAAACTTATATAAAGTTGATAAGAATACTAGTGGTTAGCTTCTAAACAGTTTCCCAACATTCTACATTGTGATAAGAGGTGCTTTATGTACCCAAGTCCTTATCGTCGGGAGGCTGTTAAAACCAATTTTGAGTTAAATACGCCTCGCAATCAAATATTCGTCAATATATAGTTTATAAAAACTCCGAATATCCCATATTTTTTACTTTTGAAATACATGTTTACGAAAATGCAATTTCAAACGTGAAAATTGGGTTTCCTCCTGGTTGGTTGTAATAATAAATTTGTTTGATTACTTCAAACAATCAAACTTTTCTTATTGCGTTTCTGAGTAATCATAATCATTAATTGTTTGATTTCGATTACAAATAACACAGTGTTACAAAAAATAGTGAAGTAGAAATACCTGGGAAGTGATACCATATTTCTTGTAGGTCTTGTCGAGTAAAACAAGAGTCTGTATGTGAAATTTGCCAAACACCCTTGGTAATCACAGAAGCGACGACTGTTGTTAATGGATTTTTTAGTGCGTTCATTATAATAATTTCACATACAGACTCTTGTTTTACTCGACAAGACCTACAAGAAAAATACTGTCACTTCCCAGGTATTTTTAAATCATATTTAATAATCATAGATTTGTTGATTACGATTACGTACAACGTAATCAAAATGTAATCGTAATCAAAACTGGCCAGCTCTGACGAAAAAATACAAAATTAACGTTTTCTAAGTTTGTTAACATAAACCTTTTTAATTTGTTATATTTCATTATAAAAATCCACACGTATGCGTTCTTTCATTTTAAAAATAAAACATTTCAAATTTTATTATAACAAAGCATATAGGAAAGTGAACAGTTCATAATTTAATAAGCAAAAAAGTTGTGGCGCACAATTAATAACTTAGGCTGTGAATCACTGTATTTAAATTTATTAAAAGAAATGAATTAAAATGTATTAAGCTTAAAGTGAATCCCAGATTTTTAAAGAACTTAGATATGGCAAATAGAAAATAAGAAAAATTATTGACCATTGAAATGATTTATAATAATGGTTACATAGATTTAAACATGTAGAATTTGCCTAACTCAAAAAACTAAAACTTAAAAAGTGGAAAATTTTTTTTTATTAGAAGTATTCAGATATAACTACCCGCGTTTATAGCGGCTCCCTTATCCGTCGTTGTAAGCGACGTCCACTTTATATGTAACTGCAATCATTTTTTATTCTGAACTCTATGTATATAGCCACAGATAAGAGTAATCAGGTTAACAGTGATTTCCATGCATCTATAGATGCGATAACATTTACTTAACGCATGCATATTTCAAAATGTCTAGAAATCACCGCACACCCTACCATTAATTCAGATTAATGAGCCATTTAATTATTGTTTGTTTTTTTCAATTCGATTGAAACCTAAATATCGCTTTACAATTTATAATTTCTATTTTACATACGTACGATATCAATGGAACAGTAATCATATATGCAAACATGCACCTATAATCAAACACCACTAAGGCTGTGGTTGTATTGTGAGTATACTCGGCGCACACCATGAAATTGTTGTTGCACCGAACACAAGGAGAGAGTCTTTACTCACTCTCACATCGAACACAATATGCTCGGTTAATTGTACACCAATAGTATCATTACATATAAAATTGTAATAAACAAACGAGTATATTTTGACAACTCTGCAACGAGCTGAATGTAACCACCTTGACCGAGCACGGGAGAAAATGTTTTGTGTTCGTCGAACACCGAGCACCAATATAACCAGGCACTAACACTTTGCGCAACAAACATGTCCGTGTGCTCTTCATTTCAGCTCACAATATCAATGGGAAAATAACTATAGAAAAAAAAGCACCGACACATAGTGGTCCCAAATCCTGAAAAGCTGGTGTAAAAAAAGTAGCCTGTGCTACTGATATATGTAATCCAAATATATGGAAAATAACTAGTGATATTTCTACAGAGATGTCATTGCTTGGACCAATTGGTCCGTCTTTGCATTACACAGGATTAGTTTCACAACTAGTTACTGTAGACCAGTAAATAAAAACCAGTAAATGGTTACTAATTCAACCAGTTATAAAACTCTTTTCTGGACTAATTTAATTCTTGGATTTGTGGTAAGGCCCCTGGGGACCTTTTTGATTTTTGATTGAAAATTGCTTATATTTCGGCCAAGGTAAGGTACCCTGGACCGATAATATATTCCAAGAATACATTCTTACGCTTCGTTTAAAACCATTTACAAAGCGATTGGTTCAGTTTTTATGTGATAATTGCCGGATTAGTGATAAGGTCCGCTGGGACCTACCATAACACTTTGCGACATCAAAAATATGAATCTAAATCTCTCTACGGTTTCTAATAGCACTTAATAATATTACCAATGCGTTTTGCTACTTTAGGCCAAATAAGCGATTTTTTCAAGATCAAAGTCTGCAATAGAGGTCATAAATATAAATTGGCTTAACTAATAAACCACAAGGAATTTCGTATTGATGTTTGTATTATTCAGAAATAGCAGAAGCTCCTACATCATCAGAAGTTGAACAGACACTTGCGTCATTAATCTGTGGATAATGTAGATAAAAATAAACAAATATACAATTAATACATTTTCAAATGTCTTTTGAACATTTTCCACTTTAAATAACAGTTATTTTTCCAACATTTTTTTATTAATTTATAGATTTCAAATTTTCAATATATTTTCACAAAAGCAAAACAGCTGATAAACACAAACATATGATTGTTTGATACTTTTACCATTTTTATCCGAAGGAAAAGTGCGGGCTGTTTCGTGCAAGAAGGAGACAATTTCTCTGGAGAACTATCTCTTCTTTTTCCTCAGAGCCCCCGCCCTGACAAAGAATTGTCTCCCCATTGTGCAGTGTCCCGTGAGCACCGAAGTCGTAATGCTGATAGCGTTTGTGCTAAGCTCTAGTTCGTCTATTGTCCATAGTTGTCCTTGTTAGCCTGGTAATACACAAGTATGCTCTGCTACCCAGGATATTTTTGTTTCCTCAAGGCAGTTTTGCTTAATGGAGACCCGCGAGTGACTCGAAAAAAAATTGAGTGAAAATCGGCAGTCCAGAACAAGCTTTGATGTAGTGAAGACACCGACAAGGGACTTATCGTATCGTAGGAATCGTTGCAAATAAGCCACTTGGGCGCTTGATAAATAACCATTACTTCCGCCTGAAAGACGCTGCAATGGTCAGGAAGTCGGAAAGAGTTTCTGAGACACTACTTGCAAGAGAAAATGTCACAGCCAACTCTTTTCTCCAATTTGGATCCATCTGTATAGATGCCAATTGGATTGTCAGTGACCACCTTGCCATTAACCCATTCCTCTCTGATGGCCATGTAGGTGAAAAACTTGTAGTTTAAATTAAGGATAGAGCAAATATAATCTGCATTACCATATAAGCACCAAATGAAAGTAGACATACAAAAATCAAAAACCATAAATTGTTTGATCTGGTCATTCGAAATTTATTTTTCTTTATGAACACTGGAAGTTTTTGTTGTTCAGGCGATTTTTTATTTTATTATTTTTTTCAAAAGCGGTTGCGAATTTTTTCTTGACAACGTCACAACATAATATGAGCCCCAAAATCATCCTTTTACAATACTCCACAAATTCAGCAACCATTATTGGGGGTCGCAAAATGTTTCCATTCTTGACAGTCCTGAAAATACACCTTAGCCACTGAGTTGACCAGCGCTGGCAGTAGCAGTCCTCAACCCCTTTACCTAAGCACTCACGGAGGTATATAGATTGGCTTGGTTTCTCTAAGGAACTTCAGCATCAGCTAGTGTAACTTCAGCAGAGCGTACACTCTTCGTAACCAAAATTGAGTCTTCAACCAGAGAAACGCCAGATCGAAATACACGTTGTCACCCTTGAGAGCCTAATGGCTCCACAGAGTACAGCAAGCGTGTACTCTTTGTTGGAAAGTGATTTCTCAACTTACTCAATGAGCACGTGTGGCGCGGTTTCCACATACTTCCCTTTAATATAGCAATGTTGTGATTTGGATATGATATGAAAATCAAGAATTCTTTCTAATATTTTTGGTATGGTACGCTCCCCTTGCTTTTTTTTGCGATTAAAATTGAGAAATATCAAACCAGGGATTGGCGTGTTCAACTCCTTTCTGAATGTTCGCGGGAATGATATCACCTGGCCCGGGAGATTTAAAGGGGCTGAATAATTTGATGGCCCACGAAAGATGATCAACGAAGATTTCGCTCCGTAGGTGTCGATTCTAGAGACAGTCCAATGACCATCAGCTTTCTGGATGCAGTCGAGAACCTCAGAGGCATACTGAGGAGCTTCCTAAGTCTGCTGGTCTCGGATGAACCTTCTATGCTACTACAGAAGTTCTTTCAAGACGCTCTTTAGGTTTTTAGCAGTTTAGGGGTAATGGAAGTCAAATCTCACTGTCACTAAACGATCTAAGATGGTGTCATTGCTACCGAAATCGACACTTGTTGAACTCATTTTATTAACTTTTTGGGTAACTATAAGCATATAAAACACAATAGGAATGAATACTTTCTTTTTGCAAAACAATTTATCAGCGTAATCAACCACATTAAAGCTGCAATTTCAATTATTACTTTTGACAATATAGTTTTGTGGTAGTTGATTTTGAATTCCGTTACAACTAAAGGTGATCTGATACCCTCCTTGTGGAGCCTTACTCACATTGGCACTAAAAGTAGCAAAGAGCGAATCTTATTCACTACATCCCCAGTGTGGTAGAAACTGATTCATAAAACTTAAAAGATAAAAAGAATTAGAAGTTAGATAGCCCCTATACGGGGCAGGAAAACTAAACAATTTATTGAGAACAGAAAACGATATAAGTTTCGTAAAACAAACAAAATAACACAAAATACATTACCACAAACGCAATTTACTTTTGAGAGGTATTACGATGACTGAATTTGAAAAAAGTTGACTTTTGGCTCAAAGATATCAAAGCACAAAACGAAGATCATATGGAATAAATAAAAATTTTAATTCCAAAAAGTTTGCGTAGTTATATACAAATCCAGTGATTTTCATGCCTAAAAAATGCCGGAAACCCGGGATTGACATCCCTAGTACATACGTAGCTATATGCAGTTTACATTCAATGTGTAAAAGCTGAAAAAATTTCATTTTAAATATTTGTAATTGAAGTACAATACAATCGGTTTATATTGTACTTATATTAGAATTTGAACATTAATTTGGACAAAATACCATTTTGCGAATAAATTTATTTTCAAGTTCTGATGTGAAATTCAAAGGGAACAAAGCACGAATGAACGAATTTCAAATCGTTCCTCAATCTTAATCAATTAGCATCAATTGAAGAAAATTAGTGCTTGGAAACAATCACATCTATATATTTTTCCATATGCTGAATATTACAAAGGGCGCAGTGGGTGCAAAAGTTATTAAAGACCAGTGCAAGGTTTCAGTTCATTTGTCCACTTTAACATTAGGCAGGAATTGCCAGCAATTATTTTCAATTTCTTGACGAAGAGAGGAAGATGAGGGAGGAATTCTGCTTTTAGCCGAGAGACCTTGTTTCTAGAAACTGTCAAAATGTGTTGGAAAGAGGGGATGTGACGAAAAAGGCATTCCCCGCTTTTGCCATCACATTTGACAGTTTCCAAAAACAAGTTTCTTCGTCTAAAAGCAAACGAAGAGTACAGCAAACAACAACAATTGACAGCAATTTTTGCGTAATGTAAAAGGGAACTTAATTGATTTCTAGAATTCGTGTAAGTGTAGTTTTAGTCTTAAATGTATACTCTTTGCTTAGTGTTATTTATGACATTTGCTTAAAGCGAGGGAAGTCGTTATTATAAAAATATCGGATACAAATGTCAAAAACTCGCATCTTTGAATAAATAAATTAAAAATAAAAGACAAACGAAGATGAAATAATAAAAATCCTAAGTCCGCTTTTAGGTGATGAGGCTGGTCTCTTGAAACTTTTTGACTTTCCTTTTTGAAGTTTCATGTAGCTTTTATACGATGAAACTAGTTTCATGAATCGAAGATTTCGATATTTTACAAGATGAGATTTTTTCTGAATGCAGTTTGTGCAACGGCTAAGCGGACGTCATTTAAAGTAGCGAAAATTTTCTCCGTTACTTACTCAACACTTTCTGATTGACAGTTCTAAACAGCTGTTTGTGTAAATATATGTTTGTAAAAGCTTATCATCAATAAAAATTATAAAAAACGAAGCAAGATTAAGTTTTAGAGGGAACACGATTGTAGACGTGCTATTTGTATCTATACATATATTGTGTTTATTTACTTTAAAAATTTACGAATAAAGAGGAAAGGACAAATAACAGCTGACTTGCTAATGTTGTTATTTTTGTAACAACCCATTCACAGTCGTAGCTATTATCGATGTCAACAATTGTGTGCCCTCGAATATGACCATTGATGAAGTTTTGTTGAAATCAAGAGAAATGACAAAAGCATAAAAGGAATATGAAAAAATTTACGGTACGAGATACTCTTCTTACCTACC
Organism: Toxonevra muliebris; assembly: GCA_963691655.1. Lineage (NCBI taxonomy): Eukaryota > Metazoa > Arthropoda > Insecta > Diptera > Pallopteridae > Toxonevra > Toxonevra muliebris. The sequence goes on along the minus strand of OY829327.1, from coordinate 291,017 downwards.
TCTCCTTCAAACACAAAATAATTATTTTATGACTTGAATAATATAAAAGGGGAACAACAGCTTAAACATTCACTATATTTATATATAAATAAAGTTTTTTGCGCCCACATTCCCCCATCGACAACGATCTTTGAATTTAAATTAATTGATTGACTTATGAATGTAGTAAAATTGCCACCAATTAAATTCAAAATAAATACAATAAGTGCCATTCGACTTCAACTTTTCCACAAATATCCTTTGCTATGATGTATAAATCTTTTAAATGTTGGAACTATAACTGAAAACGAAAAGTTTTTATAAATTTTTTATAAATATTTTTCATTCATTTTTGCAAAAAGGACATTTAGAAACGACATATCCATGCCTCCTACTAGTGACAGAAGTCGGGCTGGTGCCAGGATTTTGAATGACCAATCGGGATGGCAGAATGATATCCAACAGCTTATTCCTGCTGAAGTTACACTTGGTGCTCCCCCAAATAGTGCTCTGAGGATTGGAGTCACAGCCCGCTAATAGTCCTAAGCTGTTTGATTCTGCGTAACGTAGGACTTCCATCAACTCCCTCGGAGGAGGGAGTATAATAGAATCGGAAGGAAGGTAACCCGAAACAACAATAATTTCCACCACACCTCACCCATAACGATACTTTATTTTATCCACAATGAGGTCTTGACAGCAGAATTGTCTTTCCATCGCAGTGTGACGAGTTCGGCCAAAATCGATAAAAAATTAAGTCATAATTTTATAAAAGTAATAAATAATGCAATTTTAATTCAATACAAAAATACGGTCACACGACGCTGTTAAACTCGGAACTTTATTTGAAAAAATTACTAACATGCTATTATTTCATATTGATTTTGCTTAGTTAGTTGAGCTTTGCTTAATTCTTATATTATGAAAATGGGGCAAGTTTGGCATTTTCTGAAAGCCTAAGGTCTGATGAATCTAGCATCCCTTTTTTTATGTATCAGAAATACATGATAAATACCGTTACTTTGAGTTCATAAATAGTATAAAAATAAATTTTAACTAAAAAAAAATGGTAGAGTAAAAAAAACCCAATAAGCCCCTTTTTGTTATTCATACAAAAATATTAACGCAAGTATGTAGAATGCACTTTTTTGTTTTATTACATTTTTTCTAGTGGCACTTTCATTAAAAAATAAGATAAATTTTCTACGTTTGGCTAAGCAACAGCAGCCTCAAGTACACAAAGAGGCTTTCTGCTGTATAAAAATTTGTTACAAATCATATCGCTCATTTACTAAAAGACTGTCATAAGTCAAAAAACGCGAATTTTGAGTTAATGATGCAGAATCATAAGATTTCTTCATTTTTCTGCAAAGTGGGAGTCAATTGAAAACTTTAAACGCGTTTTCTGCAAAATCGCGTTTTTTGAGTTATGACAGTCTTTTAGTAAATGAGCGATATAGCAATATCAAGTAAAAGCGATACCATAAGAAAAGACCTGAAACATGTTATTAGCAAAATTTCTGAAAAAGTGGTCAAAAGCGGAAAAGTAACTCAAATTTTTACTCAGATTTGAATGACGCAATATTCTTTTTTTTTAGTTTCTTAATATATTAATTGCTGGTTCCATAGAAACCTAGCACAAGCGGCGGTAGGCATCAAGTTCGGTATGAAGATGCATCTGAAAAAACAAAACGTTTACGAATGAAAAACTTACTTAGAGCATATCCGCATGAGGAATAACACATGTTGCAATAAAAGTTCAAACGGAAAATAAAAATAATATGAACGACAAGTCTTTCTCAATAAACCAAGCAATGGCTTTGTTCTATTATTTAGATTTATCGGGGAGAAAATACAACGTTGTACGATCAGCTGTGAATTCAATCCACCCTTATTGCTTTCCAAGCTACAACAGACTGAAGAAAGCTAAAAATGAATCAGCTGAAGTTAATTTACAAGATTTGCAAATTAGCAGAAGCAGAAATTAGTTATGGCTCGGATATAGAATTGGAATATTTTATATGAAGAAAGTCATTAGATGAAAGTGAATGAAATTGTTTAATGTATAATGAAATAAATATGTCCCTACAAAAACGAAACGTGCTTATCATTTTTGATTGTATTTTTTACAGATTTATGTGGAAAGTGGGCGCGGCAGTAATCGGATTATACCTACTTTTTGCAATGGTTATAAGTATAAAACATCCAAATAACAACAGATTTTTATAGTCATATCTGATATAATGTTTAAGTTATAGCCTTTTAATTTTTAAGTTTACACTGGGGGTGGGCGTGGCCGTGGCGGGATTAAGTTCATTTTTGTACCATATGTTTTAATAGCTAAAAACTTCAGATATGCAAAATTCATGGCTATATTTCACATATGTTCGAAGATACGGATTTTTAATTTTTTTGTTTATATAACAGAGAGGCGTGGCCGTGATCGGATTAAATTAATTTTTGGACCATATGCTTTTAAAGGCAAAATAGCCTTATGTGTAAAATTGTATCGCTCTATAACAGTTTTTTCTAGTTTTGGCCACCGATTGTATGGTGATGTTACACTGTGCGTCGTGCAGTCAACCGCTTTCAGCGTAATCATGGAAGAACGCAGACGAATCACTCCTTCACAATAAAGGACGGAACCCCACTTAATTCCTCCCAATGTACATACGCGTCTGTTGAACACCCATGGTTTTTGGATTAGAATTATGTCACGTTGGTACTAAAGTACTTTTTAAATCCAAAAGGTACTAAAAAAAGTACAAAATACTAACATTTCCTAACACTGTGCTGTACATTCAAAAATACACCAAGGTAGTAAAATTTGTTAAACACCTATTTTATGTCACATCAAAGTGACATCGGGCATGATAGGCTCAACTGAAAATTAATTTTTTTTTTGTAATACCACTCAATTAAGAACTTTGTTACACCAACATTTTATTCAAAATCTTTTGAAATCGCCAAGAGTATGCAAGAGAAAACTTTTGAAGAAAATAATTGTACAATATTGTATGTTGTTTATTTAAATACGTTATAGAACCACACTCTGCAAAAAATTTGTAGTGTTTGCCTTTCAGAAAAAATCCCAACAAAACAACAAACGAAAGTTTTATTTACTTTTGATGCTTTAATTCCATGTACAGAAGACGAAAATGGGTTAAGAGAGAAAAACTTAAGTGGCTAAAAGAGAGAGGTGTTTAAAAGAGAGAGGTAGAAAATAGGTAGTTACAAAAAGACAGGCGAGTTTCTATATACCTATTTCTTCTACCTCTCTCTTTCAAACAGGCGTTCATGCTTGCGCCCGTGCGAACAGCCACTAATAACAAAATTAATTTATTCAATTAAATTTCAGATTTATGTGCACGAAATTAATTCGTCAGCGTTTCGTTTTTTTTTTTTTTTGCTAAAAAACAAAAGTATTGCAGCTCTATTTCTGATGTATTGTAGCGTCCTAATAGCACATGAAATTACGGAGCAACTTCAAAACAAAATAGCTGCATCTCAAGTGTTGCTGCGTCCAATATGGGCCATACACCTTTCACCTGTGTTAAACACAAGTTTTTTTTATATATTAAAAAATACATTAATTAAATACATGTATTTTTAAAGTTTTCAATTCACAGCATATCTAAATTATACAACCACAAGAAAAACTAAAATAAGATAATAGAGAAAGAGTATTTTATAGACTTTGATCACAAAAAAATATACAGGGTAATAATTTATAACTATAAGTACACATTAATACATAAATATTTTTAAATCTCATATCGATGTAGAAGTTTATATTATCTTCATTACTATCAGTTTCTTCTAGCCATAACACACCCTTTAGTCTGAATTCAGAAGCATTATAAGCACTAGCGCTGTTTATTTTTTTTGTAGTATTTTGTAGTTTTCACAAAATGAATTTTCTTGTTTCAATCCATATTTTATATGGAGTAAATAGTTTTTTAGGGCTGTGCGATTAATCGTTTAATCAAGAAATCTGATTAATCAAAATGCTCGATTATTCAATTATTCGATTAATTAAGATTTTGATTAATCAAAATGCAAACTATTCGATTGAGCAGGATTTTGATTAATCCAAATTTAAATTATTCGATTAATCAAGATTCTGATTAATTGGAATAAAATTATTCGAACAAAATATTCAAACAATTTCTTTTTATTTCTTTTTGTTGGATTTTTTTCAATACTTTTTTCTTTGCGCCATATTTTGCCCAGCTAAAAACACGGTAAAAACGCGCTGAACGCTAAATCACTTTTTTTCCACGTTTTAATTTTCAAAAAGCACTAAATTTAGCGGGAAAAGTACTGAGTTTGCCACACTGATTAACATCCTGAAACCATACCAATAAAACAGTGCTTTTGTTTTCAATAAGAAGCCAAGCTGGCGAACAAGGTCTGTGCTTCAGTAATACAACAAATTAGATTGATCTGGCAGCTACCGATAGCCGGTATCGTGACATTTTGTTTGCTATCTGTCTCTCATGTACTTTATTACCCTCTCTCTTGCAATTAATGTAATTTTTGACAGTGTAGGAATTTGGGTGTTGTGCTGATAGTAGCAAATGAAAATTGTGCAATTATAGTTTTTGCTTGAAATCAGCATGCATCAATTAAGTGGTGAGTAGCGTGATATGTAAAATGTAAACCACTTTTCATTTATTTATTTTTTCACACTTCACCAGGAAAAATCTTAGGTTTAAATTTCCCAGCTAAGGCAATGAAATTTTTCAGTACCGTGCCTCACGTTAGCTCAGGCAAAGCAAAGACGGCGATACTGATGTTAAATATGGGTGGTCCGCAAAGTACTGAACAGGTGCATGACTATTTGCTACGAATTATGACAGATAGGGATATGATACAATTACCAGCACAAAGTAAATTGGGCCCGTGGATTGCTCGGCGACGTACACCGGAAGTGCAGAAGAAGTACAAAGAGATTGGAGGTGGCTCACCTATTTTGAAATGGACTGAACTTCAGGGGGAGCTTATGTGCAAGCAACTGGATTCCATTTCACCTAAGACTGCACCACACAAGCACTACGTCGGTTTTCGATATGTAAATCCATTGACTGAAAACTCTTTAAAACAAATAGAGATGTAAGTGTTACGCCAATGTGTAATGAGTAATTGGAGATGTTCAAAGATTAATATTTTCATTCCTAAAAGAGACGCTCCCGAGCATGTAGTTCTTTTCTCACAGTATCCTCAGTACAGTTGTGCAACATCCGGGTCAAGCTTCAACTCAATTTTTCATCACTATCGTCAAAAGTTTGTTCACATAAGATATTTAAATATCGTTGATAGAAAAAAACCAAAAATATTCTTCTCTGTCGAACAGCTCTTTGCCCCACAATATTAAATGGAGTGTAATTGATCGTTGGGGTTCTAATCCATTGTTGGCGAAAACCTTTGCCGATCGTATCCGGGATGAACTAAATAAGTTTTGTGAAACTAAACGCAACGACGTCGTCATACTTTTCACAGCACATTCATTACCTTTGAAGGCGGTTAACCGCGGCGATCCCTACCCATCTGAGATTGGGGCTAGTGTGCACATGGTTATGCAGGAATTGGGGAAAAAAAATCCTTACAGCTTGGCCTGGCAATCTAAGGTAGGACCGTTACCATGGTTAGCACCTGCTACCGATGATGCTATTAAGGTATGCAGATATTTTGTTACGACTTTGAAATACTTAAATTTCAGTTTTAATTTCATTATATTTCTCCTACGAAAGGGTTACGTGAAGCAAGGTCGCAAAAATTTTATATTGGTGCCTATTGCATTTGTCAACGAACACATCGAAACCTTACATGAATTGGATATTGAATATTGTGATGAATTAGCAAAGGAGGTATGTACAAAAAATTTGAACAAACAATGCCCACACTACGTCATTACTTCTTTGGTAGATTGGCGTGGAAGAAATTCGACGTGCTGCTGCACCTAATGATCATCCGCTTTTCATCAAGGCCTTAAGTTCTATTGTAGCAGACCATCTGAGTGACAAGCAACCCGTCAATCCGAAATTTCTAATGCGTTGTCCTATGTGTGTGAATCCACGCTGCAGAGACAGTAAGCAATGGTATCAGCAAATTTGCGGAAATTAGGTAAATTCCATACTAATGAATTGACATTAAATATTGGGGCGCTGTTTTGTTTAAATTTTGCACTTCAAAAATAAAATAAATTTTAATTTCGAGAGAATGTGTGTATATTTAAGTAGAAAATTCAATCCAAAATACATCAACTTCAAACATCTAATGCATGGCAGAATTAAAAGAGATGGTGGCGCTCGAAGATATGTACGATGGTACTATTAATTTTTTTTCACACAGTAGAGTTTGTTGTGAGACCGTCATAATTCGCTAGCCGTCAATGAAGCAACACAATGACGCTCAGCTGATGCAATAAATGAAATATATATAATATAGGAAATATTAGTTTTTTTGTAATAGCGTTTCACGTGCTTTGTTTTTTAACATCTTGTTTTTATAAATTTCGCTATTAATTTTAACAAATTAATGTAATATTTACACTACACCCCTATCCCTTGTAGATAGCCCCCATACAATTAAAAGAAAACCTGCCTGTATAATCATAAATAAATACGAATGTAAAACACACAATACTATTCATTAATTTTTAATTATCATAGATAAATGCCCAAAAATTATTTTACATTCATGTTAGCATGTACCTTTATTGTAAGAAATTATGTAAAGTCTTTGTAAAAATATAAATATGGGGAATAAAAAATAGTTACAGGAAAAATGGTTATTAATTTTTCATAGTTTGGGAAATGTTTTATAAATTCCTATGAAATGTATAAAGTCGGACCGACATGCGTTCAAACGGTTGAGCACGTCTTCGAGCCGTTGGCAAAAATCAAAATATTTTGACGGCAGTCTTCAAACATGCCAGAATATCGCCGTTTTTCGTATAATAAGATTTGTCGTGAAACGACTTGCTGTCTTCGAGAATGTACGATCATCTGAACCAATGAGTACATGAGACGAAAATGAGGAATATTCTGAAATTTTGACAAGATGGTGCCCACAGCTGGTCATAAAACATAGTAGTTATCTTGCTTTTTCTTATGGGAAGTGTAAATAGAAGTAGTTTTATAAGAACAAGACGATAATATTACCTGTGGGCCATCATCTTGTCAAAGATACTGAAAAATCCTCTCAGTTTCTACTCATGTACTCATTGGACTGAACGGCTCTTTAAGCAAACCTCTATAAGATGCGTTCTACGCATTTATTTATTTTAACATTTTACGCGTTTTGTGAAGAAGATGGTTTAGCTGCTAACGTCACCTATTATTTCATCATGGATTAGTGCATTCTTCAAACTATGCTCCATGGAGCCTCGCGGCTCCACGAAATTTTCAAGGGGCTCTGCGAGAATATGTTCAATTTTTAAAAGAGTAAGCTAATTTATTTAAGTTTTTAAATTAAAAAATACTTTTTGGCCTCAGACATTTTGAATTTTTGATGAGTAAAAGCCTGTGCCGAATGGTATCAAAGTACTCGATTGATTGAATTTTTGGCACTTGTGAGGTGAATATAATTGTCAAAAACTTATGTAGCCGAGGGGCTACATGAATATTTAATGTCAGATCCTGTTTTCTTGTTTTTTAGTTGAAACTTGATGAAATAACCCGTACTATAGAATACTCATATCAAAAATATAGTATGCAAAATAATTTTCACTTCCTTCGAGTGCACTGAGCTGAGCGTGAAATTTTTTTTCACAATCTGCATCTGGCAACCCTAGTTTCAATTTCCAAACTCATCAGCTGTTTTCATTCCGTCTTGTATTCAGTTTCGTTCATTTTCGTTTCGCTCTGAAATTCAAAATTGTTTTTTACTAAATTTATGCAAATAACAAAAGCAAAAACTAAAAATTGCTTCGTTAACACATTAATTTTGCAATAAGAGGTTCAATTTTAATAAAATTATGAATATTCTGTGAAAGGTGGGTAAGATGTGGTGTAGAATTGCATAAAAAGGCATTTTCATTCATTATTTAATCGAACAAGTACATTTTTTTTATTGATAACATTGTGCAACGACAAAAATTGGACAGGACGGCAGAATTCTTCAGCTCGCATCATTTTGTAGGGAGTACATATCGATCAAATCGATGCTCAATTGACAATTTCAAATATTACATTTTGCATTATTTCATACACCCTCACTTGAATCTATGTGCAATTAAGTACATATATTGCGCGCAAAACACGAATCCTGAGTTGAAAATTTATTTGTGAATTAATTCAACGCCAATTCGTATCAACGCTCCTAAAATCATAGAGATTTTCCAAATCGCTTCTAAACCTGAGGAAAGAAATATGAGTAGAGCGAGATCGTATTTTTCATCAATTGTTTCTAAATATTATTATTATTAAAAACTCAATCACACAATATCAAAAGAAATCAATTTTGATCATTGTTGATATTAATATAACTTTATTAAAAATCTTTTTTGGGTGATCCGTTCGAGAAATTCTTACTCTACAATTAAACCTATATTTTTGTTAGCCATTGAAATGCAATACGTGTAGTAAAAAACGGGGTTTATGTAACTATGTACATATTGTACATTTATTGTACAGAATTATACAAAAAATGAATTGTAAGCATTTAAAACTTTTAAGAAAATAAAAGAGGTTTTTGCCTTAGGCATAGCCTATCGACACGAAACAAATTGAGGTTAAAGTTGTAGAGTGACGGTTTGGTAATCAATGTGCTAAATGTAGGTAAATTAGTGAAAGTTTAAATGTGCAATATCTCATTCGTTGATGCTGTCGCTTCGCAAGTAATTTATTGATGGTTTCCGTTTTCATAAATCTTTCTTATTGCAGATTCAAGAAATTGCTTTGCGTTCTTTTGTCTTCACCTTATGTTAACGTCCATTCATTGTTGGCACAAGAATACAAGAGTAAGAGCTCTCGATGTTAACTAAATACATTAATCTTATCTCGAATATATTTCACAACACAAGATAAAGCAAAAGAGCGGCAAACAATCCGCAGAGGGGAGAACACCGCACAAATTGAGAATTCTCTAAATAATTGTTCTTTGAATGATAAAAATTGTAATCAAAATAATCAGTCTGAAATAGTTTATTCCGTGTCTACACAGCTGACTCGATTCTATGCAGGTGCGAGCAATAACGGCAAGAACAAATTACAGATTATTTCATCAGGTACTTAAAATGTTAAAAATTTGGAGACGACGTCTTTCACTCTTCGAACAACATATTTGTCCAATAATATTCTTTAAAAGTTTAAATGTGGAATAAGTAAATATGTAATTATAAGTGATTACCAAATATTATTTGTGACGACTTCATATTTAGTTTTCTCTTGGCATTGGCGTTTTACTTTCTAAATCAAATTCTTCGGCCATTATAATGCATAACGAAGCATATTGCAAAAATAACTTTCGGTCATTGCCTGTTAAAGAATATTATGAAAATGCGAAAAAGTGAGTAATTTGTTTGTGATAATTGGCACAATAAAACAAATGTTTACCCACACAAATATTTGTAAAATAAGCTCAATTCTCAATTTGCTTATCAGTCGCGAAATCACATCAGTTTGTCGATAGCTTCATCTTCCAAGCCTCTTATTTTTCAGGCTTTTTTGTGCTAACGCCATCTGTTGTTGATCATCACTTTAAGTACGACAGCTAGTAAAGTACGAAGTGCCTTAGACGGTGTTTTTTCGATTGGACCAACATCTACAAACGGTCGCGATAGCCTATTCTATATTGGCTATGGCAAACCTGAAAGATTAAAAATTGCTTAATAAATCACCATCACCATCTGTAAGTTCATTCGACTTTATCTTTTTGGTGCTCTTGACAATTTACCACTTCCCCAATTCCACCTTCCACGAAGAGTTGGAATGATCATTTTGCTTGTATTCTGCAAGAGCAAAATAAGTTTGAGAAAACAAAATTTAGAAAAAATCGCATTTAAAATACATCATACATGAATTACATCTCCGATTTCACATCCAAGCCAGTGACGTTTCGTGCGTACTTATCTCGAGACAAAATCGAGCTTTGGTGCGATCAGCATGACATTTCAGTGAATGCTATTTAACCTTTCCCTGCCCAACAAGGCAGGGAATTAAGGAATAGCAATCTTCATTCTAAACAACTTTTATTCTATGACGTTTTCAATATCTTAATTACAAGTACTAAAATCAGAAATTACCTAGTGGAAAGATATGGTTTGTTGGGCAGTATCAAGTAAAATTGAAATTCTTAACTTTTTTTTTAATCACATTATTGAGAAAAATAACCAAAAATTAAAATTTATATCAATTATTCAGTGTGAAATTTATAGAAACAATATCTTTCGGCTATAGGGTCAGTGTTCCAGCAGTTGACAGTTTAACTTTTTTCTTTTTAAACTGGTATCTTTACGTATGTGAACATGGTATTAAGTTGACAAATATACATTCTATTTCAATAAAGTTTATTATTTTAGTTTTAAATAACTTTTTTCAAAAAATTATTTTCTAAATATCACTAATTTATATATTTTATAAAATGTATCGTATTTGCCAATAGTCTGCATGCATTTTCCAATATTCGGCATGTGATGATCCTATAGTCAGCATGACATATTTTTTATTAAAGAAAAGATAAAATCGTAAAGAAATTAAATTTTATATTTATTTAACTGAAAGTTATTTACATTCTTACATAATTAATATATTTATATAAGTGAGATCTTTGATTGCATAAAATGTAAGGAAATAAAATAATATTTTGTACGAACTTAGCTATTTTGGCCATTGCACTTTTTGAAATCAGCGCATTTATGATGGAACTACTGAGGGCAAGAATTACATCCCACGTTTTTCAATCCATGATCCTCAGAGTTCAGATCTTCATCGCAAGTACCATATACTTGTCTTTGTATTCTTTTTTCACCTTTTGGCCTTTTTTTGGCATTCCAATTTTAATTTTTGTGCAGCTTCAATTTTAGTTATTTTTTTATTTTCCTTTGACTGAATATGCTTTCTCCATGCAAGAGCAGATATAGCACTTGGGGCTTGATTTTCATTGTGGGTTGTGCAGAACTTGATGGTTTTGGAAAATATAGTTGCTTCGCAAAAGTGGGTAACATTGAAGTTGCGCTTGTATTGTTTTTAATTACACAGTGATACAAAAAAGATTGAAATAGAAATACCTGAGAAGTGATACTATTTTTCTTGTTTTTTACGTACCTTTACGCACTATAGGCCTGTAACTTAGTTGATTATCAATAGATTTTTATTAGCAGCACTTAATGCCGACTACTGGAAATTGTGAAAAAATTGTTTTCCTTATGTCGGCAACCATTAAAATACGAAAACCAATTTTTTTTCTAAATTGATCACATTCAATACAAAATTTTAATCAAAAAACTTTTATGGCTAAAATAAAAACTAAAATAAAATAATTACTTACCTTTTTAAATTGACCTTTTCACTAAAAAATCACTAAACAAGCACTTCCACACGCAATGAAAGTTGCCATAGAATAAGGATAAAAAGACGCCAAAATGCTTTTCTGAGTTAAATTAAATCATTACAGAAATAAAGATGAATATATTTTTAATGCAAAGCTGATCTTATTTAAATGTGTGACTGTCGTTATCCTTGTTTATTTATGTTTTAATTCAAAAAATGCCGACTACTGATACATGCCGAACTTAGTCACTGTCACCCTATAGAAAATTAAAAATTTTATTTTATTGTTATGTGAAAAACATATTTTTCACATAAAACCTGGCCTGTTACTACCAAAGATGAAGGAAGTAACAGTGCAGTTGTCTTTTTTAGAGGTGACCTTAGATTTCAAACCGGTAGGGAAGACGCACGTCGAGTTGAAAGTTTTACGCGATTTTCTGGCAGTGCAGGCGGTCTTTCGATAAAACTTGGTGTCTGAATCCCGCACTAGTATACTGGCTATAAATTGCTCTTGTGAGACCTATTGTCACGTATGCCTCTATAGTATGATGGAGAAGAACTTTGGTCATCTCCACGGCGAGCTCTGTAACCAGAGTTCAGAGAATTGTGTGTAAGGGGTATCACTGATGTAATGTGTACAACGTCTGCCGTACATGATTTTCTTTCTCTGGATCAAATCCGTATGGCGGCAATGAGAGTGGCTTAGATTAAACGGATTCCGGCATGGTGAAATGGACACGGGGCACAGCCAGATATACTATCAGTTGACAGCGCACCGCCCACTCTTCTTGATGCCCGTGGACAACTGTTACCAAAATTTATTTTCATTCCATAATAATCTATGAACCTTTCAGCAACCTGCATACTCTGTGTACAGGTATTTTGGTTTTAAACGAGTAACGGTTGCTTGTAACGTTCATAATTAGTCGTCGTATATATATATATATCTATATATATGTATACCATATATATCAAATTTATATTATACAATTTTATCAAGATCGGTTAAAAACTTTCAATATCGTTCGTTACACCCTCAGTGTAATTAACACCCTGAACTTTAATGGAGCCTAGCTCCTACAGTTTTAAAATCCAACAAACAAAAAATTGCTACAATGTGCCACATACCCCTCACTATAATTTCTACAAGTTTCGCACCATGTTTGACATCGTCCGCAACTTTGATTTCGTTGGCGTGCAACTGCTCATATGTATTTTCTTATCTCTACATACATGACTTCTAAATTTTCTTTAAATTTTCAGTCTTATCTCAGCTGCTATTAATGTCATAAATTAGTGGTGCGTGATATTTATATCGGTTAAATTTGAAATTTATAGATCTAGTAATATTTAATCTTTGACAAATAGCTACTACCTATTAAGTGCTATCACTGCATGCCGTCTATTCTATAAATGAATGCACACTTTTTTTAAATTTTCACTATTTTTGAGAATTATAAAGCAAAAAATATTCGTATCCGATCTGTGAAGAAAAAAACTTTTTTATGTTCCCAGCCAGCATTTAGAAGACCATTTCATAATGATCAAAAACTGATTAATATTTTGCACGATGCAAAATAAAAGTGAAAATGAGTCGCCCTTACGTTTAAAAAGTGATTTATTGAAAATAAAAAATTAAATAAGTAAAAAGCATTTTTCGCTCTTAACAATTATTGGGAGTATGAATGTATAAACTCGTAATTGTGACTAACTTCATATCGATCGTACGCGCCATTTTTTTGACAGCTATTCTATCTCGAAGAGCGCCAAAAATACTATAAGAATTGATCTGTCAAATAATTTTCATAATTTTACAAAAGTGTTTTACTATAGCTGAAAATGTCAAATTTCGTGCGAACAAAACAACATTTGCGGTAAGTTTTAATTTGCTTCCATTTAAAGAAAAACGCAACTGAAGCACATCGTTTACTCACTGAAGCTTATCCTAACTGTGCTATAGACGTTAGAATGTGTCAGGTGTGGTATACCCGTTTCAAAAGTGGTGATTTTGATGTTGAAGACAGGGAACTTTCAGTTGGCCCGAAAAAGTTCGAAGATGAAGAATTGAAGGCATTACTCGAAAAACTGCTGACAGAAAAGAAAGGGGTTTCTGCATCGTATTGTGACTGGCGATGAAAAGTGGATACGTTACGATAACCCAAAGCGTAAAAAATATTGGAGACCGCCCGGACATGCATCAACATCAACGGCAAAGCCGAACATCCATGGATCCAAGCTCATGCTGTGTATTTGGTGGGATATGAAAGGTGTCGTGTATTATGAGCTGTAGAAACCGAATGAAACGTTCACTGGCGACCGCTACCGATTACAATTGATGCGTTTGAGCCGAGCATTAAAGGATAAGAGGCCAGAATATGAGAATAGACACGACGAAGTTATTCTTCAGCACGACAATGCTGGGCCGCATGTTGCAAGGCAAGTAAAAACATACTTGGAAACGCTGAAATGGGAAGTGCTACCCCACCCGCCGTATTCTCCAGACATTGCTCCTTCTGATTACCACTTGTTCCGATCGATAGCACATGGCCTGGCTGAACAGCACTTCCGTTCTTTCGAAGAACTCAAAAAATGGGTCGATTCGTGGATAGCCTCTAAAGATGAGGAGTTCTTTCGACGCGCAATCCGTATGCTACCAGAAAGATGGGAAAAGGTTGTGACTAACGATGGACAATACTTTAAAGAATAAATTTATAATTACTTTTTCACAATAAATGTCCAAATTACGAAAAAAACACGAGTTTATACATTCATACTCCCAATAAAAATGTATTGTTGGTTAAATAACATTTTGCGTTTTTGTTCATTATTGTGTGCCAAAAGGGAAAAAATAAAGTAAAGTTTAATTTTCTTGAAAATTTTAAACAAAATTTTATAACAAACTTAATTGAAGAAGAGAGCTTACAGAGCTACGTTTTGATCTTATACGCGATTTTGAACAGTTTGATGAAGAATTACTAAAAAATGAGGACAAGCTGGAACAATTTGTATGTATTATTAATGGGTATATTAGTTTTGGTGATACATTTTTAACAATAATTTTCTTCAGAAATAATTCAATGCAAAAACAGGTGGTGAAGGCCCTACGCAATTTATAACAGCAGCCATTGGAAATGTATTTTCAAACGAATTGCTTTCTGCGTACAGGAAAGGGACGAGCGAAAAGCCGAACGTTTTTATTTGCTCTACAAAAAGTACATAATACTATCTACCTACTAAACATATTGCTATTATTGAAAAGCTGAAGCATTTTGTATATACTAAAGACCGTGTAACAAAATGAAAACATAAGGAAATTTAAATTTCATTTTTAGTTCATTAAATTTTCAAGAATACCTGCTTTTGTTTTTTTTTATAATACTTAAAAAATATCGTTTTTTTAATATGAATAAATATTTGTATAATTCTTATAACTTAAAGTTTTCGTTTTATTAATAAGAATTAAGAAAAAACAATCAAACATTCATCCAAAATAAATAGTAAAAAAAAACTGAAATATGAGTGATATTAGATTGAGAATTGACTTGAAAAAGTACTGAAAAATGTCTCGAAATGGACTCGAAAAAAATTCAAAAAACGACTCGAAAATGTTTTTGCTTGTATTTTTTCAGTCACATATGTATCAGCTAAACATTATAACTACCGAAAAATGTTATTTAGCATTTATTGAAGACAATCGAATACGAAAAATATTTATTAATATTTAAAAAAAAAGTTCGCTGATACTTTTTTCTTATTTTTAGATATTTTTTAAAATTTCGCGAGCGCAGAAGCAAGCTATACGCGTGGACATGCATACATATATATATTTATTTGACATCACAATGTGAGCCGTTAAAAATAAAAATCGAATTTGTCAGCATTTGAATTATACATTCAATATTCATGATTTCAGCCATTGAAGCAAAAATTAAGTTAAATGAAGTCAATCATATAAAGTTGGTTGTAGCGTCCGAATGTCTCAAGCACGACAGTATTTCTGTTCACCTCAGGTCTTAAAAAACCACGTTCTTCTCTGAAGATGTAGAATCCCAATATAAAAATAAATCAAATTTTATCAATTTATTGCACCAAGACTGGAAGACTTAAAATAGGGTTGTGTATAATCAAAATGTTTTTAATATTTTAAGGAGTTTTTTCACTCCCTACCTTACCCTTTCCCCCTATTCTTTTCCCCTTCATAACAGTTTTATGAACAGCTTAAAATTTTACTTCTAACCGCTCAAACTTGAACATCATATCGATACCTTCTCAGCAGAGTATCGTAACCAACATTTTCAAAATGTTTTTTTATTGCATTTTTGAATGGCGTATACTTTTTTCCAAGTCTTTAAAAAAAATTTAAAACTTTATCATTTAAATGAAAACCATTTTACCGTAACCGAAACTCAAAAAATGAAAACCTCATACTGTTGGTTAAGATAAGAATTTTGCTTTGTTCTTTATCGTTTTATAAATGGTTTTCATTAAGAAAGTCTGAGCTTTAAAATTGAATAAAATACCATTATGTTTTAAAAATTATATTCGTTTACGAAACTCCATCCAATTGGTACAAGTTAGTATGACTCTGTTGCATAAGCCGGGCTGGATGTCACCAATGGTTCGAATAATGTGGTTCTCTGCGTACAGGAAAGGGACGAGCGAAAAGCCGAACGTTTTTATTTGCTCTACAAAAAGTACATAATACTATCTACCTACTAAACATATTGCTATTATTGAAAAGCTGAAGCATTTTGTATATACTAAAGACCGTGTAACAAAATGAAAACATAAGGAAATTTAAATTTCATTTTTAGTTCATTAAATTTTCAAGAATACCTGCTTTTGTTTTTTTTTATAATACTTAAAAAATATCGTTTTTTTAATATGAATAAATATTTGTATAATTCTTATAACTTAAAGTTTTCGTTTTATTAATAAGAATTAAGAAAAAACAATCAAACATTCATCCAAAATAAATAGTAAAAAAAAACTGAAATATGAGTGATATTAGATTGAGAATTGACTTGAAAAAGTACTGAAAAATGTCTCGAAATGGACTCGAAAAAAATTCAAAAAACGACTCGAAAATGTTTTTGCTTGTATTTTTTCAGTCACATATGTATCAGCTAAACATTATAACTACCGAAAAATGTTATTTAGCATTTATTGAAGACAATCGAATACGAAAAATATTTATTAATATTTAAAAAAAAAGTTCGCTGATACTTTTTTCTTATTTTTAGATATTTTTTAAAATTTCGCGAGCGCAGAAGCAAGCTATACGCGTGGACATGCATACATATATATATTTATTTGACATCACAATGTGAGCCGTTAAAAATAAAAATCGAATTTGTCAGCATTTGAATTATACATTCAATATTCATGATTTCAGCCATTGAAGCAAAAATTAAGTTAAATGAAGTCAATCATATAAAGTTGGTTGTAGCGTCCGAATGTCTCAAGCACGACAGTATTTCTGTTCACCTCAGGTCTTAAAAAACCACGTTCTTCTCTGAAGATGTAGAATCCCAATATAAAAATAAATCAAATTTTATCAATTTATTGCACCAAGACTGGAAGACTTAAAATAGGGTTGTGTATAATCAAAATGTTTTTAATATTTTAAGGAGTTTTTTCACTCCCTACCTTACCCTTTCCCCCTATTCTTTTCCCCTTCATAACAGTTTTATGAACAGCTTAAAATTTTACTTCTAACCGCTCAAACTTGAACATCATATCGATACCTTCTCAGCAGAGTATCGTAACCAACATTTTCAAAATGTTTTTTTATTGCATTTTTGAATGGCGTATACTTTTTTCCAAGTCTTTAAAAAAAATTTAAAACTTTATCATTTAAATGAAAACCATTTTACCGTAACCGAAACTCAAAAAATGAAAACCTCATACTGTTGGTTAAGATAAGAATTTTGCTTTGTTCTTTATCGTTTTATAAATGGTTTTCATTAAGAAAGTCTGAGCTTTAAAATTGAATAAAATACCATTATGTTTTAAAAATTATATTCGTTTACGAAACTCCATCCAATTGGTACAAGTTAGTATGACTCTGTTGCATAAGCCGGGCTGGATGTCACCAATGGTTCGAATAATGTGGTTCTCTAGTTGGTAAATTGTTGTTGGGTTATTGGCATAAACCAACGACTTAACGTAGCCCCAGAGAAAAAAGTCTAAGGGAGTTTAATCGTATGTTTTTGACGGCCATTCCACATCGCCGCTTCTGAGGACATTTCTTAAAACAACTCCAATGTAACGACCGCTGTGTGAAACGTTGCGTCGTCTTTTTAGAACTTACTCAAGAAAATCAAAAGCATTTTCAAGCTTGACTGAATGAGCTTTTTGCACAAGAAAGGTATTATTTCACAAGCTTTCCGATTCCTATTCCAGATTCTTTGCCTGAGATAGATGAAACGAATAGCGATAAGCTCTTTTCGTTTTTTGTTATTTTAAAAGATGAATTTCATTTAAGTTATTAACTAGAGCGGAATTTTTAATTCTCATTTATATTTTTATTTATTTGCCTTTAATCAAAAATAAAGTGCAAGTTTCCGACAAAAAAAAAGGGCTGTGAGAAATTTTTCTTTTGCTATCGTAAGTGTAGTTCTTAACAAATTCTATCGAAAACAGGCAATGGCAAAACCACCAAGAGGCAATAAATTGCCCCACCGTCGTTCGGTTCCGGCGTTAAACTGTAGGTCCAATCTGAAATATAATTTTATTTTATTGTTAAGATATGTCATTAATATGACATCGAATCTTATAGCTAAGTGTTTTGTAAAATGATACATACCGCTGTGTATTTCGTTGAATGTTCAAGGATCGATTTTGATACTTGGGTGAGGAATACGAAATCTAATTTTTATTTTTGCAAATGTTTTTTTTTCGTGAAATTTTTTAAGACAAAAAAATCATTAGAAAAATAATAGTTACGTTCCCGTATTTTTTGGGTAAAGTCTGGTAAACTGAGAGTAAACGAAAAATGCTCTCTCTGATACACAAAAATGCCCAAAGTTCGGGAACGCACAAAACCACTTTTCTTGCACGAAACAAAACGTCAAATTTTAACGGCAGTTAAATTCAAAAAACAAAGTTTCTGTGATATTTAATAAAATAAAAATTGTTAAATCTTGCAAGAAAATAAATAAATAATCAAAAATCTAAACATAAATTGTTCGTCTGACTACTTTTATAGAATCTTCTGGTTCACTATCACTATTTGCATTATTCAGAAATAGCAGAAACTACAGCGTCAGAAGAACTTGTGGAGAATATAGTTAATTAATTAATTTTTAAATGTCTTTTAAACACTTTCCATTTTAAATAACACTTATTTTTCTAAAAATTCTTTATTTATTTATTAATTTCAAATTTTCAATATATTTTCACAAAAGCAGAACAGCTGATTGTTTGACACTTTTAACATTTTTACCCGAAGAAAAAGTGCGGGCTATTTCGTGCAAGAAGAAGATAATTACTCTCTCATCTTTGCTCTCATTTGCAAGTTTTTGTGTACGGGAACGCTTTCTGGGCTGTTTTGGGCGAACGCGTTCACCCGCGTTGTAGTACGGGAACGGACCTAATAATTAAAAAAAAGAAGAAAGAAGTGCCCTTATTTTTTTTTAGTTGTCCATAAGAATTATCGCAACCAACATTTTTTTTTTGGTTACCCGTAACCAATATCGCAACCAAAAAAAATTTGTTTGGTTACCCATAACCAATATTATAACCAAAAAGTTTTTTTTTGTTACCGATAACCAATTCAATAAACAATTTATGCTAATTGTGTCATTGAAAAAAAAAGTTTTTTCCCTACAAAAACACATTAAGTTGGCTAAATAAAATCATTTTACTCAAAATCTTGAAATGTTGGTGAATTTTCAAGCGTCACATTTTGTTTCAGCGTCAAAAAATCTATAAGAATCACTTTCACTTTTAAAACTAATTTTCGCATGACAGTGTATGGGTAACTAAGAAAATATTTTGATTGCAATATTGGTTATGAATAACCAAAAAAATATTTTGGTGGTGATAATTGCTATGGGTAACTAAAAAAAAAATTTTGGCTGGGTTGGATTATGGGTAACCAAAATACAGTTTTGGTTGCGGTAATTGTTATGGGCAACCAAAAAAAATCTGGTTACGGTAATTGTTATTTTTATATTTATAACAGTTTTGTCCCTGGATTAAACATTAAAATCGAGTCTTATCAAAAAATCACTGCATATTCATGGTTTTAGCATATTGTCAAACTACTTAATAAGTTTCAGCTTCAAATTTTCCATAGCACTGTCAATCAATATGGCTAAAACTACTGATTAAATGACTAATGACTAATTAATTAACTAATTAGTTATCTGAAAAATTTTGGTTGATTACGCCCTACTCTGTCTACCATATATAAATGTTTAATGGCTTTTTTGGTGCTTATATTTCATTATAAAAAAAAAAATAAATAAATAAATAAAATTCCAAATTTCGTTTTTCTTCACAGATCTAATGCAAATGATATTTATTTTATCCTTGCCAAAAATGATGAAAATCTAAACAAAGTGTATATTCATTTATTGCATTCTTGTAAAAAAGGAGTACGAAATCTAACTCAACTTATACATAAAAATAAATGTTTTCAAAGTCATTCATTAATTTTGTTTTCAACATAGAGACATCAACCTTTTTGAAAGTACTGGAGGTAATACGCTGGTTTCTCCTCGTTCAAGTATGCGCGAACAATTCAGTTACAAATTTGATGAAGTAGTGAGGAATCGCCGCAATATCATTGTTGACGTGCTAGCTATTTTCTTCGGCATTGGAACATGGATTGGTATAAATTCAACATTTTTGCAATTGCCACTGCTCGTTGAGGAGGCTCCGGAAGGTTGGAGCTTGCCTTCATATCTCAGTGTTATGGTACAAATTGGAAATCTTGGTCCTATCGGCTACACGCTCATTCAAAAATTCGCGAAAAATAAAAAGAATGATGCCAACATGATATATGGATTGCTGGCCATAGGCACATTGTCTGCACTCCTTACTGCCTTCTTCTACAACAAAACAGCCGTTCTTTTTGGCAAACAACATAGTGTAGCGCTTTTCGCCTTGACGATACTCACTGCAATTAATGCATGCACCAGCTCAGTACTTTTTATGCCTTATATGGGTCGCTTCAAGGAAGTATATTTGGTTACTTATTTTATTGGCGAAGGATTGAGTGGTCTACTACCTAGTGTGGTAACATTAATACAAGGAATTGGTGGCAGCCCAGAGTGTGTTTTAAAAAACGTATCACAAACAGGAGAAGAGCTCTATGAAAAATACACGGCCCCTCCACGTTTTGGTACTGGTGCATTTTTCATATTTGTCTTCATGACGATGGTTTGCAGTTGCATCGGTTATACATTACTCGATTGCTTAAACATGGCAAAAAAAGAGTATGCTTCAGTAAAAGTTAGCAATGGAAACAGTTATGAGTACGAACGAAATGATAAAACTGTTAGCAGTAGCTCCACTGCTGCTATCACTGATGGGGATGTACGCCACACAAATGCTGATCTGACTTCCGAAATCTCAACATCGCAGTATTGGTTTTTGCTAACATTAATAGGTGTTGTGTCCTTCTTTAGCAATGGTATGTTGAACAGCATTCAGTCGTATTCGTGCCTACCATATGGCAGTAGGGCTTATCATTTATCTGCTACTCTCAGCGTTATTGCAAATCCAGTGGCTTGTTTTTTGGCCGTGTTCTTAAAACATACTTCGGTGCGCTCAATATTGGTGCTCACGGGTATTGCTAGTTTATTAACTGCTTACGTGCTTGTAACTGCCGTTATGAGCCCATTGCCTCCACTGCATGGGCAAGTTTCAGGAACTGCAATTGTGGTAAATATCTGAAATTAATTTCGTTAACTTTGACGGCTAATTGTAAGATAAACAAAATCTTTTCATTGTAGGTTGCCGCATGGACTCTGCTCATTGGATTCGTTAGTTATATTAAACTCAGTATTACAACAGTAATGCGATCTCAGGGAGGAAAATCGCTCGTCTGGACTGGTGCTCTCACTCAATTGGGTTCTCTTTTGGGTTCATTATTAATTTTTGTTCTAATCAATTATACCAACAGTTTTCAAGCAATAAACGATGATGTTGATTGCTGATTACACGCCGGATTTGAATATAATACGAAAGTTTCAGAATTGCTTGTAGTAGTACAATAATTTTCATAACATAAAATGTTTCGAAATACCTTTTTAATTAATATTATATAAACAAATGTGTATTTTTTTTTATTTAAGGACCAAAATTCTGTCTATATATAAAGTGAGTGTATTGCTGTATTCAAACTTTTTCATTTAGGTATTCAACGAAATATCACTAACGCTTTTAATTATGGTTATTACTACACATTTGGCGGGATGCATTTACTCTTTTTCTTCTTCATTGCGAATAGGTCATATTCACTGTCGTCATTGTCACCATCGTAACCATTCTCTAATGAGTTCGTAGTGCTGGGTCCACCCTTGTTACGATTGTCAAGATCTTCTGTTGAATGAAAGATATCAATGCTCATAATACTACTGCAACATGAAGCATAATGCGATGAGGCGTCTTTATCATTTCCCCCACTGAACATAATAATTTTGTTTCTAAGATTGTTAACCACACCACAGCCACCACCACCTTCACCACTACCAACACTTACTTTACCAGCAATGCTATCTACTGCTATTGTCTTATTGATGTTCGCTTCTATTGTAGTGCTGCTGTTGGTATTTTGGCTTAGTTTACCGAAGAATGTGTCAATCTTCTCAAATGATTCTTTGGCTCGTCTGAAAAGCACTAGACTGTCCTTCAGCACATGACTCTCGTTGAGTTGCTCAAAATTTTGCAAGATTTTACGAATATCCACTTTATTCTCTATAGTCACTGGCATCTTTGCGGAGTTCGACTCTTTTGCTGTTTCAAATTCCTGTATAAGTTTTTTAATTTTTGTGATATTATCATGTTGTCCCACAGAGTTTTGTGGCAACAACAAAGAAGAGGAGACTTCATCGATTTCCTTGATTATATCAACGGAATTTTGAATTACCTCGTCATGTTGAAGGCGCAGCTCCTTAAGCCGTTCCTTTAAGTCATTGAGATAAATTTCAACCCGCTGTGTTCGTAAAGTTTCTTCAGGAACTTGACAAAAGAAGATAAACCACAGAATTAGCCATTATCATAAACAAATATTTTCCGTTTTATAAAAGTTGATATACTTACGATATGGCATCTTAACGTTATCCATGGTTTATTATTTTTTCTTTATTTCAACGGGAAATTTTGAATTTTATAATTGTTTTTCAAATATTTTGTTTTGTTAAGGCTAAGTTTTTGAAAATATAAAAAAAGTAACTTGGACCGTATCGAAAACCATATTTGTAACTATCATATGCAGGAAGTGCATTTCTAGCCGTGACGAATACTAACTTTTTTTTTTTTTTTTTTGAGCCGTTAAAAACTAATTTAAATACAATTACATATCGCTGCCTTAATTGCCAACGCCCTAACACGCATTTTTCACATTTAACAGGAGAAGTCAAAGACAATTTTGTATTTGGAGTAATGCTTCGAGAATTTGTAATTTAAACTAAAATAAAAGATTGTAAATATTAAAATAACTTGGACCGTATCGCTTATATAGTTTTGAATTGCATCTTTAGATCCTACAGTACATTAATTATGAAGTTAAAGCAGTGAAGTTTCTTCTTAGAGTGGAAGGGTTTTCTGCACAGCCTACCATAAATTCAGATTAGTTCGTCATTTCCTTTTCTTTTTGGTTCAATTCTATCGCAGTCTAAATATTGTTTTACAATTTTTAAAACTCGATTTTGATTGTCTTTTTACGTCTTTTTCTCCAACTGATTTTGACATTTTATAGTATCTGACGCAACAACAAAGATGTGTTGTTTTTGCCAAGGTGAAATGTTTTAGTCTTGCTATCACAATATAATAATTTTTTCTTTTTTTTGGTCTAAAGAAAGTTCAGGTATTTTCCTTTGAGAACTTTGAGGTCCAAAAGTGGGCTGCGACTTGTATGTATAATTGAATTTCTGAAATATATAAAGTTTATATTATTTGCAGCTTTTAGTGGCTGTTCACACGAGCGCAAGCATGAACGCCTGTCTGAAAGAGAGAGGCAGCAAAAATAAGTAGTAAGAAAGAGTTAGACTCGGTTGTACTTTTCTAACTACCTATTTTTTCTACCTCTCTCTTTCATTGCGCCCGTGTGAACAGCCACTCATATGTATGAAGATTTTCTTATAACTTACATAAAAAAACAAGTTCCTCTAAAATTATTAATTTTGCAAAATGTTCATGTAACTGAAAAGTTTGGGAACCGCTGGTGTAAAAAATGTCAAGGATAAAGTGTTGCCTATGAACTTCAATAAACACAATCAGCCCTATTCTAAATATTCCCACAATGAAACTCCCGGGAAAATTTGTTCCATTTTTTTCCTTTTCCTATAGGAATATGGGAATATTTAGACTAGAAACGAATAATATAAAAAAAACCTCTATAGGCAACAGTACTCTATACATTTTCGTAATTCAATATTTTCCCATATCGACAAAAACTATAATGGCGAAAGTTTCATGCTAATAGTCTCACGTTGTATATGCTACGTGATACGTCAGAAAGTTTCATGAGACAAGTCTCACAATGTAAATGCAGACTTAAGAGAGTACAGAAGTGTATTTCTTATTACATTTTACTTTACTTCAGATTTGCGTATTCTTCACTGTCAAAATCAGCTGTGCAACAACATACCTTATGCATCTGGTATTAGGTCTATACGAATAATAAATCTATTTTTTAAAATGAATATTTCCTTGAAATTGAGTAAATCACATAGCATTTACTGGCAACGTATTTACTTGCTTTATGGACGCCACTGACATTTACCATTTATGGAAAACTATAAATGGTATGCGATGGTTTGTCGCTATTATTCCGAACACAATGGATGCGACAGCAACATTACGTCAACTGTCAACACTTAGATTGCATGTATTTTTATTAAGATACACACATTGGATGCAACATTGCGACAATGCAACACAACGACAATTACCACTGCTACAATCTATTTCTATTTTTAGCCTGCGAATTTTAATTTTTACAAAGTGGAAAAATGTTCAAGCCACAGTTAACACGACAACATTTGCTACAGACGCCATCTTGTAGTCGTGTTGTGGTGATGGTGTCGCTCCCATTATGTTCGGAGCATAAGACAGAGGGTTAGAGAATGAACAGGAACTTTGTTTTTTTTCTTTCTTTCACTTCTTACTTGGCTAAATTAATTACTTTTTTTTTAATTTTCAAACGCACGAATGTAATGAACTGCTTACCTAATACCACGTTGAAAAATGAAATGGTTTATCATTGTCCACATAAAAAAAGTTCAGCAATTTTAATTGCATATCATGAGAATAATAGTATGGAATGAAGGATTTATCGTTCAGATGTAATGTTATACCGAAAGTTTTCTTTAACCGGGCTACACGTTCGGTTTAAAAAAACAAATTAATTGTATCAATAAACTCGATCAATGTATTTGTGGTCGCTGTAGCCTAGCGTCTCGACTAGCTATAATTCATGTTAATGTTTTTGTTTACCATCAAAATGTTTAGTCGAGACACCTTATGTTAATGTCATACCAAAAAAATGTAGCATTTCATCATCGCATACAGTGCTGCTGCTATCAACCCTAACATAAATTTGAAGTTTCATTCAATTTTCACGTTTGTGTATTTAAACATGGCGCAAGTTAAACTTAGCAGAAGCGAAATAATTAATTTAATAAATAATAGAAAAAATTTAAAAGAATCGAGTTGAAAGAAATACGTGGGAGAAAATGGGAAACAAATTTAACGCATATTTGTTGTTTACTGTTCAAAGCATTTTGTGAAATGAAATGCCTAAATATAATTTGCCCACTTCAAATTTTGACAGCCATCAGCTGCTCTGACACAAACTTGAACATTGCTATGAATTATTGCTAGACGAGACGCTATGTAACCCAGTTTCTACACCTGCCAGTGCTGGTATGCCAGCACTAACACACTCCCACTTTTTCACTAATAAACTCACACTTTTCCATTGGCAGAGTCACTGGCAAGCATATTTCGATGCCACTGAATGTTGCCAATGATTTGACGTAAGCAGACAATATTTGACGTTTCTGCAAATTTGTGAGAGAAAACAAAAACAAAGTAGAGCAGTGCGAGCAAATTGTTAGAAATAAAGTGCCTTGGATTTTGTTGGAAATGAATTGGCAGGACGCCTACGTCACAAAGACAATTTTTCTGTTTTTTAACAGATAATACGTATTCTCAATTTGCATGCCAGCACTGGCAAGTGTAGACATAGTGTTAAGTACATCAAGCAGTTTCATTAGTTCTGTGGTAAGCGCTTGAACCACACTGTACATTGAAGGAACGCGAAAAAAAACTTGAGAACCGCTGGTTTATACCATGACAAATATTATTCAATTTGCGATCTATTATACAGTGCAGTGAGTACTAATACAAATTTCAACAAGATTATTCTCGTAAAATATTGAGTATTGAGTCGACTTTTTAACTAAATAAACATTTGTGAATTCATTGTAAGCTGGCATCCCAAATCGGGCTGTGTTTTGCCTTTCGTTGATTTTGTCCGTCGCCTTCCTCTTTGGCTTCTTTTGTTGAATAAAGAGATCAGACTTGAAAATCAAGGGATAAACATCTACGGAATTTAACAAAATATTTAAGTTTCTGTTGATGTAAACACACAATCTATTCTCAAATAATTACAAAAAATACCAAATCAATAAATTTTGTGCTTCGTTGGATATTGGAGTCCATTATCAAAAATCGTTTCAGTTTAGTGTCTTTTTTTTATTACTTTGCTTTTTATTTGCGCATACATACATACATATTACGGAAAAAATATCTGCAGCATTGTGCAAAGAAATTGAGGAAGTGAACGCCGTCGTAGTCACCGTCGACAATTAGACAACGGAATCCGATTGAATCTAGGAAAGAAAATTTGTTATTTTCAAGGTCTGCCAGTATCAAATGGGTCTGCAACGCAACAGTCTCGGATTTAATGGAAAAAATATTCGTCATGTCGACTAAAAATAAGATTGAGTAAGTTGGTTTTTGGTGGGTTTGGATTGTCTGGATTATCTCTTCCAGGGTTGTTTAATTTTGCTTTGCAATTCATTAGTTTTGTCTGTGTTGGAATAATGATAAGGTGTATAAAAATAAGGGATTTCTTCTCAGTTTAGTTTGAAATTAGGAACAAATTATTATTTAAATCATAAAACTTATGCTTGGTATTTTGATGTTTCTTTTTTTAATGGTTTTGCCGAAAGTCGAAAAGATGCAATCCATATGATGACAGTGGTGGCTATAAATATTGAACACAGTAACAATATACTGCTATAACTTTAACCCAGTAAAATAAAAAAGACTTGAAAATTATGGAACTAAGATAGCTCTAAAGTCCACATCAACAATTAAAAAAAATAATGGTCAACCCATTTGGGGCAGAGAATTCGTAGCGTATATGCTGTACTGCACAGTGGTTCCCTTTGTATATGTTAGGTTGGGATGGCAGCCTTCTGTTTGAAAGCACACACAAGGCTCATTATGATGCCATAGTACAGTTTGACTCCCCCATTTACGGATTGGAGAACCATGAGGATTCCACAATTAATCTAGCTATGATTTTAATATTTATGGATGATAATCTCGGACACACTAGTGAAGAAAGGTTAGCCCAGAAGTTTTAGCCTCCTCCTGGCCAAGAATGGGCATTCGCACATAAATGGAAGACTGTCTCTTCTTCCTAAGAGCCAATTTAATAGACGTGAGAGTTGCACCAATAGTGCAGTTATATATTGGTAAGCTTCGAGTCCTGTTTAGCTAACACATTGCCCTCGCAGTTGCCTGAAATATCCATGTATCCAGGTACCCATTATAAGTGAACCTGCGAGTGACTCAACAAAAAGTTGAGTGAAGATTGGCAGTCGAGAAAAATCCTAGATGTAGTTAAAACACCGCCAAGGGGCTTGATTGCTGATTGGCTGTCTGTGTAAATGCGAATACTCGTATCGCATAAATCGATACAAATAAGCCACTAGGGCGCTTGATATATAGCCATTATACTTCTGCCTGATAGACACTACAATAAAAATTGGAAGATAAAAATCCAAAGCTTGGAGGCTTTCATATGGAATAGAGAGAGTTAATACTGTAAACAAATTTTTCTAAGCTAGCGAAATTAAACGTGTCTAAAAAGCAATAAAAATGTGTCAACCAGAGGACTCGTAAATCAAAAAAGTTAATCACTTTTATATGATTCACTTTCGAATGTGAAATAAGACCGATCGGCATAAACATTTTTTATTATAATGCATATATTATATGCATTGTTTGAATAAATAATTTTTTATCTTTATATTAAAATATAAGTGTTTTTTGATATTTGTAGTTGGCTATGAAAATTAAATCTAACGGTTGATTTTCAAAAGCTTGTTTACTGTTCATGTCTAGTTTTTATTTTAAGTAATGTATAACAGGCTTAATGAATGTATGTAGTCATCACAACAGCAATGTATGTAGAGACGGGCAAATCAGACGGCCGTTTTAGAATCCGCCACGATTCCTCTTCAGTGATCTTAATGATAGTTCTTAGTTTTTCAACATCCTATATAAGCTACTAATATTTGAAGTCGTAATCCAGAATTATAGGTTTTGATTTCAAATATCTTCACATCAAAGGAGTTATAATTTGAAAAAATATAATCATATAGCCATGGAAACTTTTTAGGCACGCTCCCTTCTTGTTGCTGTTGTTAAACTGGTGGTTCGTAACATAAACCCAATTAGCGCTAACGCGCCGTTTTTACACCGCGACCTCAGTTGTTTCTTGTTTATTTGGTTCTGTGGACAAGAAGGGGGTATCAGATTCAGATTTAGGAAGTTTAGACTTATTTTACATAGTTTCCCGAGGTTATTGAAGTAAGGTTTACTCAGTTCATAAATAGTGGTTAGAACTATAAAAGTTATATTTTTCTGTAATTTATAAAAAATTATCAATTAAATAAAAAAAAAAATAAACACTCTAAGGTCAACCGTTTAAAAATTATTGAATTTTATAATTGTTAAGATTTTTTTCGATCTCACTCCTTATAGACTTGCTATTTAGTACGCTTTTGCTATTATTATTTTTTCATAAGCACTTGCATACATACCATATGTATATCCATTGAACTAAGGTAAAACTACTCAATGTCAACGTCTCGGCGCCATACATTACGACGGGAAGGATGAGGGACTTGAAGAGCGTTATTTTCGTACATCGAGAGAAGGCTCTGCTTCTCAATTTCCTACTTAGCCCGTAGTAACACCTGTTGGCAAGAGTTATTCTTCGCTTGATCTCAAGGCTGACATTATTGTTAGTGTTCATATTGGATTCAAGATAAACGCTTGAATTCTTGACGACTTCGAATTTGTAATTGTCAACAGTGACAATTTGTTCGAGACGCCGTGACTCTGTTTACTGGCACAATGTGTTTCGAAGTCTAGCAAACTCCTGGCTTTTCATCTTTATCTTAGCTAGACACCTCCTGATAACGGACAGGACTTGCTGTGGTATCTATTACCAGTCGGCACCCTCGAGGAGGGTTCAGCGGAGGATTTTGCCGTCCACAACTACGCAGAATGTTACTCTTCTGAAATATCTCTTTTGTTAGGACTTATTTCATATTTCCTTGTTTGATGTTATTTAGTTAGGAGTTAATGCGCTGTACTTGCTTAATGGCGATATTGTTGCTAATAAAAAATATTAGTACATGAAAATAAGAAGCAATCATGCTATCATTCTGCGTTGAAGCTTCGCCTGGAAGCAGATGCAGCTCGGAGTAGATTTGGAGCATAGCACAATTCTAATAATGCAGCTTAGAGAGGATATCTTATTTAACAACTTCCTTATATTGGCTTTCGTGAAATATACAATGCAATGTATTTCATATTTCGTCGTCTAAGAATTGATTTGGCGTATGTGTGTACGTATTCGTATACCTATACGCCAAATCAATTCTCAGGCGACGATTTGTTTTTTAGTTGAAATTATTTAAGGGATCATCAGCTTTTTTTATTTTTAGTATTTTTGGATAATTCTAACTTGGAGAGCCATATACCCTTCATTATCATTTAATATGTTAATTTATAAAGCTGCGTGTGTTTATTTTATTTGTTCATTTAGGTATAAAGTTATAAACTTTCATCAAATGGAGCACCACTGCATTCACTAGATACTTGAGCCTGCTGATTGCTGACTGTATTGTTTTTTGTGTAATTATTGCTACTAAAACCACGGATACATACTGAATACAAAAACGATGTGACCAGAGGGAATCGAAACGGAAAGTTAAATATTATTTTTTATTCCTGATATTTTGGCCAATCAAAAATAAAAGAATAAAAGACGGAAAAAATAGCAACGAAATGATTGGAACCAGCGGCGACACCAGTGCTATAGGCTCAAACATCTGCAGCCAGCTGTTGCAACGTGAGATTAATACACGTCCCCTAAATAATCCAAAATCCTTCGCTGCTCATTTGTATCGTGAACGTTATCGGCTTGCGAGGAATCTTTATAAAAGCGATTTACGTGCTCATTTTGGGTGTGTGAATGCTATAGAGTTTTCACATGGTGGAAAATATTTGGCATCAGGTAAGCAAAACAAACAAAAAAGATTTAAACTAAGGTACAAATTGTTGAATTTTGTTGTCGCTCATAAGGTGGCGATGACAAACGCATTCTTATTTGGGACATTGAAAAGACAATTTCTCGTCACTGTCCTCCTCGAGTATTGTCCACAGAGCACACAAGCAATATATTTTGTTTGGGCTTCGATCGTCGCAATTGTAAAGTACTATCTGGTGGAAATGATGACCTTGTCATTGTGCATGACTTTGAAACGTAAGTAAAATTGGAAACATATGTATATCAAGATTTGATTTTCAAATTGCCTTCTATTTTAATTTGATATAGTGGCAAGTTGGATAATGTCTTCAAACATGAAAATCCTGTTTACGGCCTTTCAATTGATCCGCAGTGCGATAATATTTTTGCAACTGCCTGTGAAGATGGTCAGATTTTAGTATTCGATCAGCGCATTGATCCTGCCGATCCTTTTGTGGTGGCTCAGCTGCGCACTTCATTTCATGCTGTAGAATTCCACCCGACTGGTGGTAATTTCTTGGTTACTGCAAATTCGAAACGAGGTGCAGCTTTTTGGGATATTCGCAAGCCGCATCAGTGAGTGTTTTCCTAGATATTTGCAAGTAATGCCGTTGTTGTTAACTTTGTTTGTTTTTTTTTTTTACGTAGTCCTATTATTCAATATGGATACATGGAGGATCCACCTAGCTGCATGAGTGTGCGTTTCAATTCCAATGGCACCCTCATCTTAGCCCTGCGACGTCGCTTGCCTCCAATTTTGTACAATACTCAGTCGCCGGAACCTGTTTGTACATTTTACCATGATAACTATTACAATTCATGCACAATGAAAAGCTGTACATTTGCTGGAGAAGATGATGAATTCGTTTTGTCTGGTTCTGATGACTTTAATTTGTATGTTTGGCGTGTGTCCGATGTGGATTGTAAGTTATGCAAAGTTGACCACCATTTCCAAAAAAAAAACAAACATATTTCATTGTATCTTTGATTAGTGGAAAGAACGGATCAATGGATTGAAACTACTCAAATGATATTGTATGGCCATCGTTCGATAGTAAATCAAGTACGTTATAATCGGCAGAAATGCTTGCTCGCTTCTTCAGGAGTTGAAAAAATTGTAAAGGCAAGTTCATAATATCTTCCTCGTAATGGCTACAGACATAATACTTCGATATTTTCAGCTGTGGAGTCCCTTTGCTCAGAATGGTTGGCTTGGCTCACTGTTAGATGAAGCTACGTGTTCCGACAATCCACGCGAACTTTTTTCACCTTATAACTTCACATCAATGGCTACACCACCGCATAGCTGGTCACATATGTCACATGACTATAGTAGCCGCAATACTAGCGAAGACCCACGAATGATGGCTTTTTTCGATTCACTTATACAACAAGAAATAGAGGGATGGGAGACAAATAGCTCGACAGATTCGCCACTTGACTCTGTGGATAGCCGTCGCTCGCATTCCAGCTCAAATAGTAGCTCGGACAATGATGATGACGATGATAATGATGATGCGGGAGACGGTGCAGCAGAACGCGTTACAAGGCGCACAAAACGTCATTTGGTCCGAAAAAAAGGTACGCTCATTCATGCATAATTGCTCCAACGTGTTTTCCCCAAATCTAATGCTTATTATTTGAAATTTTATGTTAAGTATCCACAAAGGACTTAAAGCTTTATTCCATGATCATTAATACTTGTTCTTCTAACCCAATTACATGCGTAAATAGTTGCAGAGTGCTAGACAATCCTCTGGGGTCCCGGGCTCGATTCCCGGCTATGCCTTACGTATTGATTTAAAACTATAAACTGAAAAAAAATAAAACAAAATTAACTTGAAGTTTCTACAATATTAATTGCAACTTTTCGTCCTTCACAGAGCATAATCGTCGAAACTCAGTTTTAAGAAAACTGAAACTACCACGCCAAAAATACGCTAACCGCATTGCTTACTTAATTGCCACAAAACGCAACATCCTGCGTCGTTTGGCCATCAAAGGAGCATCTATAAGCAATCGTCGTCCATACAAAATTGTTAAAGATGGTCGACGCATCTCAAAGACTGCAGCCACCTCTACCGCCGTTACCCCAAGTACAAGCAAGAGTGCACGCGGGTTTGCAAATAACCGCGGTGCTTCGACTTCATCTACCCCGTTTGGATTTCGATTTCATCGCAGGAAAATTAAAGACAAGAGCATATATGGTAAGCACCCTAGTTTGCAATACATTGTACCTAAAATATATCGTATCTAAATTCGCAGATTCTTCTTCCGATAATGACACTGAGTCCGGGAATCCTATTGGTGGTGGTGGTTCAAGCCACTGTAGTGGTGTAACATTTCCAAACACAGCGCCAGTTCCTAGCACAAGTACTGGAATAACTTCAAGCTTTCAAGGTTTGTACATTATACTATTTTAAAATACTTACCATATTCTATTACAACTGTTACTGTATATAATGTATAAATATAGTACGTATCGACAGGAATCGGATTGCGATATACCCAACTTCCTAAGATGATCTTTAAAAAGTCCTGCTAGGGTACGAATTTCTATTTTATTTCATGTTGATTGGGTTAATTAGTCTTTTTTTTTTTTTTTTTTTTTGAAGACCTCGTTAGTCTTGTAGGTAGTGCACTAGGCTTTCATCAGGAGGTCATGTGTTCGATTTCCGTCCATCTGGTGGTTAATTTTCATAACCTTTTTATATTCACAGGTAGACCTATTTTACGATTTCAAATTGAGTGGAGTAAAACAATTTTTTTTACTCAAGACCGCCCGGGAAAATTGGCATCTGTTGACAGTAGTAAGTGGGTAATTTTTTTTTTTTTTTTTGATTTAGTCAACTTACTAGTTTGGCATTATCTAGTTGAAATGACCACATAAGGAATTGTTTAAAGTGCTTAAAAGAAAAGCAAAACATCGAAATTTAATTTATCAAAATATTTACTTAGTAATATTTTATTTTCATAACTTTAACCCATTCGCTACGACTTTTGCAGGGCGTTTGTACAATCTTTATTTTCGACTTTTTGGAGATTCAAAGGGACTTTAGAAGCGTAACGAAGAATGTAACTTATATAGAAAACGGCAAACATGCCGTGGGACACCAGTGTCCTATATTTATTTTTAATATTTTTTCAAGAAAGGTCTTTGATTTGAACATATTTGTATTCTTAGCTATAAAACTCGGGTGACTTTTTACCACAGAAATATATATGTATCACACAATCGATCACGCTAAGAAACTTTTTTAGGACACAATAAATAACCAAGAATGGCGTCAAATTAAAAAGTAACAACATAATTAAGTGTCTAACTAGTCGGTAAGGCCCCGGTAACCGGGGCAAACGGTTCAATATTAAGTATTATTAATAGTCAATAATAGTATAAAAAACAGTAAAAAAAAACTAAAATAAACAATTCTTCCTTCTCAAAACTGAACATAAAAAAATTAAATGTTATGTAAGGGCCCCAGTTGGAAACGCAATTTTTTTGTAGCATTTCCTTACCAACCATTACTGCATTAACAGGTGCAGTCAGTAAGCAATTTCTTTTTTTGTCTTTTGTTAGATTTAATTGAAAAAAAATTCGTTCTGCCACCGCACTTCTATGTGGAAAACTTAAAATTGACCCAATACATTTTTCCAATTTTGAAAACATTTTTTCATTTGGAGCATTCTTTAAATGAAAAATTTCACACCAAAACTCATCAGCATTTCTTTTTTTTTTTAGGAAAAATCAGATACTGTTGCAGTATCTATTTTTGTTAGTTTTACCAGAAATCTGAAAACATCGAAAGTAATTTATTAATTTATTTCAAAATGATTTTGTACTTTTCAATAGTTACTTGTACCAAAAACACTTCGTATAATCTGCGCCTCCAAATCTAATATAACAAAATAAATTTATTACTGATTTATTGATATATATTCAATATGCTATTGATTTCAACTGCCAAAAATTAAAAACATTAACACAAAGACCAGCAAAAATTTCCGGAAATGGAACAAGGACTTTTGAATTTTGGCATTGACTCAGCGACAAATAAAACAGAGCTAGTCATAGTAACAAATATTTTACAGACAGAAACGAAAATACATTTAGTATGATTTACTTTTTTTTTTTCCAGAATATGAAATAGAAGGATTCAGATTTTAGCAGAGTACGAATACTCCGATTAGAATACCTTCGACAGCACTATCGCTGAGCTCGAATCTGAAGACCATTTTGCTCCATCACGTCAGGTTTTCGAGATAATGGTACATGAAATCATGAAAATGGCTTTATTAAAGCTATAGCAAGACATTCTTAATTTATGTCTTATCGTTTTTGGTGACTATAGAAAAGTTGTTTAGTAGAAAAGAAGCACATTTTTTGTGAACACAAAAATCCTCCATCTAAGCTCCATACCCCAAATTTGGGAGTTTTTTAAGTGCAGCTTGGAACAGTATTGTATTGTATTGTATTGATAGAGTCCACGTAAAGCGGAGAGCACGTAGGCTAAAGAGCCCATTGTACTCTGTCCCGAAAGGGGGCAGCTTGGTGAATGGTCTTGAATCTGCCAGAAGCTTTCGCAAATTTGCATAGCTAAGACAGATCAAGGTTGACCAGGTCCACTCTAGTCAAGAAATGTTTACCCAGTGTAGCACATCTTATCCAAGAGAAAGCAGGGCATTCACAAATGAAATGTTCTGCCGTTTCATCATCTTCGAGACACGCATCACATAGGCTCGATTCCTTGACCCCGATTTTGTGCAGGAAATCGTTGACTGTGGCGAAACCTGTGACAAGTCCTATAATGAGTCTTAAGTCACACCTACGCCGACTTAACAGATACTTAGATCTGTCTTGTCTAAGAGAGTCAATCAACAACTTTGACTGTCGACAGAAATCCAGTCCCCGCCAATAGTCGTAGTGCAATAGACGCAACCGTATCTCCATTTCATGATTAATGAAAGAAGGGCTGCATCCGATGGCGGGTTGCGGACCAGTAAAAATCATTGTTGATCTTTTTCTGGCTATCATATCCGCCATCTCGTTACCCAAGATACCTGCGTGGCCAGGTACCCATACCAGCGTTACTGAGTTTCTTCTCGCAAGTCTGTTAAGCTTGATAATTGCTTCGTCCACGATTTTCGAGGCAACTATGTAAACTAAACAGGCTTTGATGGCCGCCTGGCTATCCGAGCAGATGAAAATAGAATTACCATCCTGCCCAGCATCAGCTGTGTTGTGTAAATAATTGCGTACATCTCAGCTTGAAAAACCGAGGCAATTGATTCTTCCACCCTGTTAGTTACAGAATATATACTAGCACCTGTGATGCCAACACATGCATGATGTAGGCTTCCCAGAAGGCGTTTCGAAAAACTCACTCTCGGCCACCATGTTACAGCTTAGGGGCTTAGACCCCAAGTCCGCCCGAACATTCTACAGCGCCCTGGCGTTGAGATGCTCAGTGAACAAAAGTTTGGGATCAAGAATGACTCCCAAGTATTTGACCCTGTTGGAGGGTAGTTACTGTGCCCAAGAGGGAAGGCCACCGTACATGTGGTAGCTTCCTTCTTGCTCACTGCACCAGCCCTCAACATCATTTAAAGTAGATTTCATCCGCTCACATAGTGATGCCAAGTTTTAACCACTGACGATAATACAGATATCATCAGCGTAACCAACATTGGGGTGACCTGCACTAGTGAGTTTCACGAGAAGTGAATCTACTAGGGGATTCCACAGTGTGGCTGTATGTAAGCATAGCAAGGATCCAGTTCACTACAGTAGTGCTGATCCCTTTACCCTGAAGTGCATCTACAATCTTGTCAAAAAACGGATTGTCAAATTCCCCTTCAATGCCCAGAAAGACTACTAAAGCGAAGTGATTCTTGTCCAGGGCTTGTTGAGCCCGGCCAGTAACTTCCACTAAAGCAGTTTCTGCAGATATACCTTTCTGATAGGCATGCTGTCTGTCATGGACCGGTCTTGAAACCAGCTCAACAGTTTTCAAATAGATATCAATCAGTTTTTCAAGGCCCTATAGGAGAAACGATGAGAGGCTGATAGTCCGAAAGCTTTTCGGTTGGTCATAAGCAGATTTACCTGGCTTAGGGATAAATACCGCTTCGGCTGTCTTCCAAGCTTCCGGAAGGTAGCCAAGAGCTCTGCTAGCCCTATAGATTTTAGTGAGAGGAGTCTGGGTCCTGGAGACAAAGGCAAGACAACTGCCGTGACCCTTGCCCTCGTAGCAATCTTCCCCGCAATCTCCTTATTCTCACTGTTAGGTGCAGTTGACCTGCTAGTTGGATTCATTAGTCTGTCAGAGCTAATGCAGCCAGAAAAATGTGTATCCATCAGCAAATCAAGTACCTCCTATTTCAAGTTCGTAAAAACTACCGTCAGACAAGCTTAGCCTCAAGATCTCTAGAAAGAGCTTTCTGAAGTTGTGAGACAGAGCTAATGTCCTCCATTTGCCCACAGAAGTTTTGCCATGATGAAAGCTTGGCCTTCTTTATCTGCTTCTTGTACTCACCCTGTGCTAAAGCATGGGATTTCCAGTCAGCAGGGAGTCCAGTTTTTCTGGCTCTATTGAATAACTCCCTAACACTTCGCCTTTTGCGAGAGAGCGCGTCACTCCACCAACCAGCAGGTTTCGCGCTTTTAAGCTCACGTTCCGGGCAAGAGTGCTGGAAAGCTGAAACAATGCCGCTCTGCAAGACTTCAACTGCAGTGTCTAGGAGTCTACTATCGCGAGCTGTAACTCGAAAATCATCAAGCTGCTCAGCAATAGCTACACTATACACATTCCAATTGGTCCTACGAACGTTTCTTATTCTAGCAACATTAACCTGATTCGCCTCAAACCTGAAGGAGACGTATCTATGGTCAGAGGCAGAATCCTCTTTGAGTACCTTCCAGCCAGATATTAAATCTCTCACATTATGTGTGGCCACAGTGACGTCAATGACCTGGCTTCTAACCGAAGTTATAAAAGTCGGTTCATCGCCGCGATTTAGAATATCTAGCCTAGAGGCAGCAAAGTAGTCTAGAAGGTTAATACCTCTGCGATTGGTATCTGTACTCCCCCACGCTACATTGTGGGCGTTGGCGTCCATACCGATAATCAATCGTAGATTATTATGATGTGCATACCGAACCACTTTAACAACATCCGATGAAGGCGGTTATATAGGTGAATCGTAAGGCAAGTATACCGACGCTACAAGAATGTTGGACCTGCAGTTTTATGGCGGACAGTTAATCTCTGGATTGTCTGGGCCGATTTTTATAAAGTATACTTAGTGCCAGGATCACCAACATTTATTCCGAAAAATTCCAACAAAAAAATTTCCCAGAGGAAAATGAAAAAGAAAAGTGGTTGATTCCCTTGGGATAAAGCTTTATCTACAAAATTCAACTTTTTGTTTCTGTCTCAGATTTACCGTTTCGGAGATTAACTGGCGGCCATGACATTCTACTTTTTTTCAGACTCAATGTAAATGTAAAATTAAAATTGGAAAAAGAAAAATTGTTGTATTCCTGAAAGCCTGGCAAAAAAGACTCGACTTTAATATGTGAACACAGGAGACGCCGAAATATTGAGTTTGTTCGCAGCTTGCGATTTATTTAAAAATATATTATGAATGAAAAAAATGAATGGATTATATTATATTGTAAAAGGAAAAAGAAAATGAACTTCAGGAAAAACGTCCGATCGCGAACATCTCATTTCATTACATATGTAATAAAATCCCTTAAAAAAAATTCTTAAAAATTTTGTTTTTTCACTTAAGGAACTGTAGTCCTACCTTAAGTTATATTCATAAATTAGTCATGTGTTAAAAACTCGCAGCTATTGTGCAATTATAGAAACATAATTTATCATTTATTGATTTAGCGTTTTTTAAAAATGAAACCTAAAATACATTCACATAAAAACACCAAAGCAGCCAATATACCGCCAAATCCCAAAGCATAAAATGCCAACTGTAAATCCTTAAGGGTAAACACTTTCCACATATCTCCTAACTCGGCTACGTAATCAGGAAAGTTATGTATAGATATTTTTGCCTTATGCATCATTTCTTCGATCCATTGATCAACAAGGCCAGCTGCAACGAAGCGCAACAAAAGAATGTTAATTTTTCTTTCAAAAGGAGATTGTTTGGGCATCAAAAAAGCTATATGATAGTTTTTTGGACATTCGGGAACTTTGTGAATTTTCTTAGTTATGAAGTAGCGTATGTCGTCCAGTTCTAGTGATGAGGCTCTGGTAACAGCAGCAAACCCTCCACGCTTGGACATCATACTTATAAGACGTTCCTCTGTTTCGGCCACTAAAAGGAGTTTCTTATCTAAATTTTGGTATACAGTGGAACTGTGCCCATAAAATAGATCATCCTTCATTGCGGCATGTTTGATGTAAATTCGAAACTTGGCATCGTCCAGTTCCTGCATTGTATTGATGTCCTTGTAGTAGAGTGGCCTTATGAACACAGTTGCCAGACTTGATTCGAAGAGTGCACCAAATATAACACTGACCAGGCACAGTGAAATCACGAATACTCGTTCAGCATGGAATGGCGGGAATCGCACGATGTTCACACGAACCCAAACTACCCAAGTGTCAATAAATATACGTAAATATTGTGTGGCGCGAGATGAGAATCTTGGACTGCGGGTAAGAGATGTGCTCAATGTTTTGATGCCAAAGTATAAATTAAAATGCCTTATTGTCATCCAGACCAAGGGACTTAGAGTTCCTGCTAGCAAAAAAGCAAACCAAATATCGATATCCACGGCAAAGAGCGGTAAAATCGATTGGGGAATACGCTTCGCCTTCATTACATAACAGCATAGCTCGTCCATGTACACCGACACTGAAAACTCAACATCACGTGTTAGATAGTCCTTGACGAAGAATCCGGTCAATGTGATATCCGTTTCATAGCGTATCAAACGACCAATAGCCCCATTATATGTGCCGTTATCGAGACGTGCGCTAAGGGAATACAAGTATATAAATGAGAGTAATAATTTGAGATCCAAGCAGTGCAAAACAAACCCAAAAAACTCATCATCTGGCCATTGCAGGTCCATAGTGAAATTCATTATTTCACTCAACAACTTTGCCACCTTGCCATCCGCTCCTCTCGTGCTGGTAATTCGTTTGGTTGACACATTCCCGAAAACAGTCGAATATACGGAATCGAAAATATAAGTGCGAAGTGGATAGCCATGAAGATTATGGAATATATCCTCCAATCGCATTACATTTATGTCTACTAGTTCACCTCGACCTCGATGCTGTCGTTCGCTACTTTCCGGGAAAGGATTAAAGAAAACACTTCTGCGTTGGCCAATGTAGTAAATTTGGTATATGCCCCGTTCTATCCATAACTGATTTGCAAAATTCCACATTTCATTTTCATTCGGCTCATTCAATAGTATGCATATCAGCACTCCTGCTCTAGTGGCATATCTCTTCAGATTGGCATTCAAATTTCTGTATGACGTCACAATAGAACGATGTCGGTTGTTCTCTTGAAAGATCTGTGGCTCATGAATACGATTTATTTCATTGTCTGCTACGGTGATTTGTAATCGACAAAGCGACTGCATTAGGAGATATTGCACAAAATTATTTGCTGCATCGTCGGTACTCCTCAAATGCAAATGCAAATAATCTATCCTTTTTAGTACGGAATTGATTGTGGTTGTATTGAACGTGAAACTTTTCGACTGTCCAGATTCGAGATCGAAGCTAGAGCAAACCGTTACGCATATTGCAAGCGTTAATAAAAAAATTCTGCGTAACATATTTCTTTCACTGCAAGCATAGGCGCTAAAGTGCTGCGCTGTTTTCAATAAAGCATCGAAGTGAATATGACTGAGCTTTATTCGGATTTTAACAATAGCATTCGTCCTTTCCTTTGCTACCACAATTATTATAGAATAGATAGTGACATGACAGTTTATTGACACCTTGCCTTTCTTACTATTTACATAATCATAGTTATGTGTCTGATGTCAAAACTCAATCTGAATATCTAAACCGATCCGAGAGTCTACTATGAAACTAAGTGACAATAAAAAGTTTTGTGCGATATTTATCTACTTGCATTGTCAACAAATTATTGATATCATATATTAACTAGTCGTGCCACTACCTCATTGTATGTTAACTACACCAAACGAGTGCTTTAATTACACTATGCTAACGTGGAAATTAACGTTCAAGTGGCCTAATGTAGGTTGTAGGTCTAGTCAAATAAAGAAAAATTACATACACACCCATTCCCATTCCCATGTAACCTTCAAAATCAGGGCTGATCTTGGACTGAAAAACCGATTTTCAGAAGCGTACGTATATATCAAGTTAAATTCCATAATTTTTCTATCGTCTTTAAAGATTAACATTGAATTCATTTCAAAAAAAGTGAAAGGCGCTTCTAACGGTACATACAATTTTATATTATTGTGAAAAATGTTGGAGCTGCACTCCAAAATATCTCGAGAATCCCTTTTTTAAATTTCGTAGACTTTATGCGTTTAATTTTGCGTTCATTTACAAATTCAATGATAATCGAATCA
Source organism: Toxonevra muliebris (assembly GCA_963691655.1). Lineage (NCBI taxonomy): Eukaryota > Metazoa > Arthropoda > Insecta > Diptera > Pallopteridae > Toxonevra > Toxonevra muliebris. The sequence continues at coordinate 250,156 of OY829327.1, read as the reverse complement.
CGTTTTATTAAGTTATAGAAATTTCAAAGCATTTTACTTGTTGTTAAAAGCGAAAGCGAATAAATAAGCATTTTAATTTTTTGTCTGGGAAGCCAGTTAAAATCTGTAAAAATGTACGAAACTTGATCTGATTCTAGTGGACTTAACTGTAAGTTAACGCAGATTTGAACGCAGTGAAAATCAAACAAAAACAAGCTTATTATTCAACAAAGCATCGTTAAAAGACCTTTTCCCCTTTGAAATGAAATATAACATTTGAAACCGGCTAAAAAATGATGAACTTTTAATTTAATATTTCATTAATTTATTATTTTAAATACGCATCCATAAGAGCAAACCAAAAACATTTTCTTTTATCGTTTCCTGAAAAATTTTCGATTTTGAGTTGTGCGATTTTAAGGGTGAATTTGAAATTCCTGGTATTCATTCAATATTATTTTTATTTGAGATCTACTTGAAAAGTTCATTAAAGTTTTCTTGTTTGTAGCACCGTGTTATTTGCTTACATATTCTTAATCAAACGTGTTGCGTGAGTAAAAACTACAAAAGTGACAAAGGTGTTGCAGTACAATGTAAACTTTTAATCAACTGACATTCTGCTGACCACCTCCTTACTAACCTTACCACCTCGACGTCTTCGTTTGAGGCAATGCTCAGCAAAGAGCGATATGGACGCCAACATACTCCCAGTGAAGATAACATAAAAAGCTAATTGCAGGTCACGAACTGTCAACACCTTAAAAATTTCACTGCTTTCAAACTGTTGTTGTATCATAACATCAATGTCGACTTGTGTCTGCATGTCGCTGATCCACTTTTTTATGAGACCGGCATTCAAAAATGTCAGTAGCAAATTGTTAACTGTTTCCTCCCATGGAGAATCTTTTGGCATGACATATGAAATTGTGTAGTATTTTGGGCATTCTGGGACAATCCAAACTTTCTTCGATATAATGAAATGGAGTGATTCAAGCATCAGGGACGTGTATCTTGTCACTCCTGCCTTGCCGCCATTCTGTGCAATATCCAGCATTACATCCGCATTCAAATTGCTCAAGTGTGAAAGCTTTTTATTCAAACTGGCGAATAGGGGCGAGGTGTCACTGAAAAACAAGTCATCTGCCATAGATGAATACTTGTAAATAACCCTGAGGCCACTTTGGTCTAGCTCCGACAATGAGGTGATATCTTTGTAATACATCGGATGTATGTAAACAGTCGCCAAGCTTGATTCAAAGATGGCGCCAAAAATGACGCTTACCAAACACAATGATGCAATGAAAATGCGTTCCGAATAAAAAGGCGGATACCGCACAATATTGACACGCACCCAAAGCACCCATGTATCAATGTAAATTCGAAGAAACTGAAGCTTAAGGTTGCTATCGAGATGACGCTTCGAATTTTTAATACCTGCAATGCCCAACCAAAGATTCATGCGTCGTATTATCCACCAGATTGTACCGCAAGCGAAAGCGGTTAAGATGAAACCCAACCAGAGATCGGAACGAACCGATAATATCGGTAGTATTGACTGGGGAATACGCTTGGCCTTGGGCACGTATATGCACAGTTGATCATCATAGACAGCAACTGTGAAATCCATTTCAGGCACCAAATAATCTTTGATGAAAAACCCCGTCAAGCAAATATCAATTTCCTTTTTTATAATCGACCCAATTGCGCCATTGTAACTGCCATTTGCAGACCTTTCGCTGCAATGATAATTTAAAAATTCATATATATCTCCAATCTTTTTTACTTAATCTCACGTTTACCCAAAATAATCAGGATCTGGATCTTGCAGCATCATAGTAAAATTCATGTGTTCTTGCAAGAGCTGTGCCACCTTTCCATCTACCCCTTCAACACGCCGTATTTTTCTCGTTTTCCTATCGAACTTGGGGCGTGCATATACAGATTTGAATATTTGTATACGCAACGGATAGCCGCGCATATCATTAAACAGTTCGCGTTCCAATTGTTTGCCCGAATAATTTCTAATCGCCCCAAAACTTAACCGTTTGAAATCAAATTCAAAGGGGTCATATATTAAGATTCCCTCAGCGATAGTGAGAATGTAAACCTTATAAATGTTGTTATTAATCCACATGGTATGCAAAATTTGACGCATTTCTGCACCATCCGCTGGAATCTCGCCGCTGACTATAAGGAAAAAGCTTCCAGCTCTATGAACGAAGCGCTATGTTGTTAAAGCGAAATTCTTCATGTCGGTAACAATCACAAAACTGTCGCGATTGCCGTCTAGCGCTGGAGGCAATGATGACGCTGTTTCATTGTATGTGCTTATGGTTAATGGGCATCTGCTGCGTTCCAAAAACCATCGCGTGTATATATTTTCGGCATCATTGTTCGAATATTGCATACGTAGCATCATTCTCAAGTTTGGTATATCTTTTGTGGGAATTGCAAGAAAGTCATCAATTGCGCTCAATACCGGATTATTATGATTGTGGCTGCTTATACTGTATTGCTGATAAAATTCAGCCTTGGCCGTTAAAAGAAATGCCTGCCACATCAATAGAAATGCAAAATGAAACATATTTATAAATTTTCTTAACACAAAAAAATTCGGAACTTCTTCAAACTTTGCTTTGCATTGAGATGGTAAATTGCAATTGGATAAAAGAATTCATATTTCAAAGCGCCATGTCGCTAACTATCAACTATACGTGCATATCTTGATAGCAAACAAACATTGTGATAATATTTTAACAGCACTATACAAAAAAAGCTTTGCCGTCAATAGTTCACATGCTATCAAAATATTATTTAAATGACTTACATATCGTTGGATGTATATTAAAACCACGAATGTGCATATTTACCAATTCAGAGTTAAATATATTTGTCACGCAATCTAATAAATTCATAGCTTACCACAACCTCGAGTCAGATGTCCCATTTTTGACTTTCTAATACTAAATTTGCTTTTTACCAGCGTCAATTTATTGGATTTATGGAATATTAACATATAACAGTTTAATCATTGAAATCGAACTTTCTCAGTACAGAATTTTTACCATTCATTGTTTTGGTATGTATAGTTGACCACAGGTAGCCATCACAATACCCAAATGTGATATTAGTGCAAGTGTTATGACACCTGTCAACAAGTCATTAACAGCCCAAAACAGCTAATCAGTAGTACTTGATTGTTTTCTAATAATATGAATTTTCAATCCTAATAACACTCAGTCAATTCTTTGGGGTAGATTACTAAAGCAAAAAGTCGCAGCTTAAAATATTTACATTCGATTCCAAATGTTTACTTAGGTCATAATTAACAAACACGGCAAAAGTGCATACACAAAGAAAAACACAAGACCAAAATTGGCGTAATGCTGAAGAGATGTATAATAGGATGGATCGAAAATGCCAATTTTCCATTTTCGAAAACGTTTGTATAGGAGAAAGTTGCCAGCATCAAAACCAGAAAAATTCAAAATTCAACTTTAATATACAATATAAAGACTCTTATTTTGTGCCAATTGTCGTCTTACCAGTTATTTTTAAATGTGCAGCATCATAAGTGGGCAATCTTTAATCGAATGTAGTTTACAACTGGGTTCAACAAAAACTAAAAAAGTTATGAAAAAAGGAGAAATCGAAAAAAAGCAATCAAATCACAGGATTTGAGCCAAGAAAATCGACATCGGGATCATAGTGTCAATGAGACGTTCGTTGGAACAATCACATCTTCGAAGTGGCGAAAGAAGCAGCCAAGTGCCTCGGCTTCCTAAGGCGGTGTTTACGTAGATAGATAGACACTTACCATATATAGATATAAACTTAGGGATTTGAAGCCAGTGCTTTTCCTTTTCTCTTAGTTTATCTTTTAAGGTATGAGTTCTTACTTCCCTTGCTAAGAAATGAGCTGCCTCATTCCCATGTATTTCTGTGTGTCCAAGGGCCAAAAATATGATGAAGTTATTTGTCTTGCCTATTTTGGGGATGTCTCGAAGGAATTCAGTGCTCTGTATTTTGCACTTGCGTTAGAGGTTAAACGGAGCTCACATCCTTGTGGCAAGAATCTCCGCTTGGAGTCTTCCTCATTGGCTTAGAGTAGCTAACTTTCGGTCCATATATTCCTTTATCGGATTCGGTTTGCAATTCTTTACGGATTTCGGCGTAATCTCTAGCCTGTGGAATGCACCATCGCTTTCGACCGTCTCGAAGTGGGTTTGGACATTACAGACCGGATTGTAGCTGTTATTCCTCTGCACCCTGGACAGACGGTAAATGCTAAATAATTACCACAATTTTTCGAAAACTTGTTGGGAGTGAAGAAATCCATCTAGCACCATATTTCCAGGACCTAGCACCGTGTGATTTCTGGTTGTTTACAAAAAAAAATTTGAGAGAAAAGGTCTTCGGCAATAATGAGAAGATAATTAATGCTGTTAATGTCAAAGTTGCAAACAAACGATTTTGAAGACTGGAAGTGCCTTTTCCTTGTAGTCATCTAAGCAAATTTTTTTTTGCCTCTCAGTATACATAAGAATGTTATTGTAAGTATCGTATCTATTACTAGATTTAGAGGCGATATGTAGCCCCCCCCCCCCCCCTGCTTGCAAAAAAGAGCATAATCGAAATGTTTGTGTAAAAGAAAAGCTTCTATGAACTTCTTTCATTTGGATTCCCAAAATTATAATAGTAAAACGTGTTTTTTGTTCGTTTCCATCAGTTTTTCCTTATTTGCACTGGAAATGTATAGAAATCAACGCTTGAGGGTAAACAACGTAAGTTTTTTGAATAGCCATCATTGTCTCTACCCTACCTTTTGCTAGTTCTTTTTGAACTCTAGTCTCTGGGGACAGTCCACGATTTTGTCGATTTAATTTTCTTTGCTGTTGCTTGGGAAACTTTCTTTTCAATAAATAAGGCCAGCAAGCAATAATCGGAATAGGTCTGCAAGTGAAAAATAATACACAATCTTTGAACATTTAACGCTTTTGTTACATTAAGGTCATCTCGTGACCTTTTTGTTTTGCTTTTTGAGATTTCTCTTTGTAAATTCCTGCATTGAGGAGAAACCCTCCGAAAAAGTATAAAAAAGGCGTGTGTGTATCATAAGGTCATTCAGTGACGATCACCTGCTTTATAAGTCAAGGGTGTGGTTCCCAAAATCTGGGCCTAGACTTTCATCAGGAAGTAATTCGGCATTGAAAATTTTTGCCAAGAACTCAATTGTCAGCAGAAATGTGCGGACAGTAACGCAAGGGCCCAGCACTTCGGCAGGCGCTGCTCCGAAAAAGAGGAAAGCTAATCAACCTGCGCAGTTTACCCAGCTGGATTTGCCGTAAAACGTACGAGCACTGCACATTTGTAAAAAACCGGCGTATCCAAAACATCTTACGACAATTACAGTCTCTACAACCTAATGCCTTGAGCCCACAAAGTAAATATGTACCTATATATAAGAATGTAAACAGTATTAAACTTATTCATAAAACTATGTGACAGTGAAAATACATATTCCTCGAAGCTCAAACTGTAGGTATAGTCAAATAGAAAAAAACTGTACACTCAGAATTTTGAATTTACTCTCAAAATCTGGGCTTCAAAATTCTGAGTATGTAATTTTTTTTCCGCTTGACTCGTAGGTCTAGTCAAGCGGAAAAAAAACGTGCAAACCTTGAAAAAATTATATTCCAATTTTGTAATTTCGCAATCAAATAGATTTAGAGTAAAAAAATCTTTTTATAATTTCAGACTGGAAAGTTACGTGTAAATTTGCGGCACCTTTCACAGCCATCAAAAATACTGAAAAAAATTATTTTTTGAAAGTAAATTGCAATAACGAGAAACAAAGTTAACCAATTATTTTTGTCTTTTTTCCTGTATGTGGATTTCGCTCCATTTCCACCTCACGAGACATTAGCACATGAGGTGTTAAATGGCAGACCCTGGAATATATTTCTTCCAATATCGGTGTTGCCCGATGCTATATGATATATTTAAAGAAAATATGAACATAAACGCGCGACATTTGAAAAAAAATGTTTTCCCCTCATCCCATTTAGCGCGTTTTAGTCCATATACACACCTGCTAAAAATAATAGTTACACATTAAAATTCTAACTTCAACAAAACAGAAAATTATTTTTATTTAACATTTTCAAAACAAAACAAACGCACATTATTTCTTTGATTTTATACATATAAAAAAAATAATTTCTTTAATATATAGTGTAAAGTACAAAAGTTGAGATCGATAAATATTTATTTTGCCTAAATCAGCCTGCTCATAAAAATAGGTACACTTATGCTTTATAGAAAAGTACAAAAAAATTAACAACGGTAAGAATAGTTTTGTATTAATTTTTAATTATTTATCTAATAACCTGTATGTATATCCACCCATATCCCATGTTGGACTACTTTCACGATTCTTTTCGGCATGCTGTTGATTAAAGTCTGACAGGATTGCTTGAGTATGTCGTACCACATTTTTCGAACAAATTGTCCCAACTGCTCCTTGTTCAACAACAAATCGACTTAATGGTCCTCAAAGTGTTTTTTTTTTACCAGCATGGGATGTGCTTTGGGTCGTTATATTGCTAATGGACTCAATGCAAAGACATGTTTTTCTCAGAATAGGGTAGCATCACATTTTCCTTGTATTCGGCGACAGTTATTTTATTTGTTGTCAGGTATATAGGACATATCCATGAAAGGCAACACCCCACACCGTAATACTTCTACCTCCATGCTTCATTGTTTTTTTTTTTTTGTTTTGAACAAACATGAAACATCTTTGCCTTTGGGGCGTCGAACATTCCTTTCTTCAACGCTTCCAAAGAGATTTACCTTAGTTTCGTCACTCCATAAAATATTTCTTCATTTTTTTTTTGCTTTCAGGTCCTTACCAATTTATACAATATTTTTTTTTTTGCGTTAAGGGAACTTTTTTGGCTATTCATCCTGGTGGGTTGATTTTTTATAGCCGTCACCAAATTATTTCAGCACTAACCTCGTTTCCAATTTTTACTGCAATCGCCTTTGATGTTTTAAATGGGTCCTTTCTGAATAAGGTGACTATACATATGTCGATCAAGCGTTGTGTTCGTTTTTGAAGGCCTACCTTCGATTTTCTCTTTTTTATCACATTTCTGCAAAATTATGGGATATGTTAGTAAGTTCACCAATGCACCGAAGAAATTTCCCATATTTTCTCAAGTTGGAAACCGATCGGGGGTTTTTCCGAATTTCCATTATCAATTCATGTCGCTTTGCAAAAACTATTAGAGAAAGCTTACCGTTCTTTAAAAAAAAATCCGAATTATTTTGAGCAGGTGTGTATGTAGAATTTTTATATAAGTTATTACTGTTTTAAGTGTTTGAAAATCTTTGGGGGGAGGGGGAAATTTATTTGCGCTACCTATAAATACAAATTATGCATGTAGCTATTAACATTATTTTACGATTTTTAATTTCAGAGGACATAATACGTCTTAGACAGCAACAACAAAACATCATTGATTCCGATGACGACGATGATGATGATGAAAATGGTGGTTTGCTGCCACAACATCAAGGAACTGATGGAATTGTAGTGGATTTTACAATACAACCACCCACGAAAAAAGTAAATGGCATCCATCGAGCAAGCGATGTGGCCATAACGGAACGCAATCGTAGTGAGCCATCAGTAGCAACACAAACAGTGGCGGCGGGAGAAATCAGCATAACCAATAGATCAGTTATAGAACGCAATTTACAACTTCAAGAGGATCCACAACATATTGAACATTGGAGACCAACAACAATTTCGTCAAATATAAATATTTCATCTGAAACTCATTCAACCAGCATTTCCTCTTCTTCATTATCGTCATCAATAACCAATACAACAGCAACAACAATGCTACCTCATTCAAGCCCTAATATTATCAGCAACAATAATAGCACTAATTTTTTCATAAATCGAAGACGAGATCGTCTACATGCAGATTTAGCCGATAACTATTCTAGCCACTCCAATTCAAGACTTTCAAGTAGCACCTACCAAGATGATGTTCGCGATTTATCTACATCATCCTCTAGCGATACGATAGCTACTAGTGATGACATTCAACAACAACAGCCGCCGCGACAATGTCACGATCAAGATAATACAACTCCATTGAAGCGACGAAGATTAGATATGATGGAGTACATCAATGTGCATAGTTCACTACAAGGCGACGAAAGCGAAGAGAATAACAACGACATATTCGCATTGAGTTGCAGACATGACGAGGAGGAATATGTTAATACTAATAACCATAGCATACCAATGCTAAATGAAAACTGCAGCACTATAGTTGAAAGGCAAGTAACACCATCGAAATCGCAAACTAACGCGAACAGAAATCATCCATACTCTTTGAATACCAATAACTACGATAGTTATCAACCAGAAGAGTTGAACGAAAATGTCGCGAGCACATCTTCGACTTCGTTAACGCTATTACATACGCCCGATAGTGGCATTAGCGTAGCAACAACAATAACTCCAAGTCATACAGGCTGTTCTGCTGCCAGCAATAACGATGACGGCGACGGTGGTGATAGTACCGCAACCGCATCTACCCACCAGATGCCACCTTACGGTTTAACTGCAAATGGTCACAAGTTCGGCACGAACTTGCAAGTGTTTCAACAGAAAGTGGCACATCTGAGGCGTAATTATCGAAAGAAGTTTGACGCTGATGAGTCGGACAGTGATTAGATTAAGACTAATTTTCAGAGAACTTGAAAAATAAAGAGAATGAGTACATACTTAAAAGATTTTTTTTAAATAAATGCAATTATGAAGATTACCCGTTCGAATTTCATTTTATTTCATAGTTAGGTTAATGCTCTATGTTGAACACGTTAAATAAAATAAATTTATAAAAATCGATATTCATCCTAAACTTCAAACTTCTTTTGGGTGTTTAAAGAAGCTTTTGCTGTTTAACTATAATTATAATCTTAAAAGTATTCTTTGTATATGAGTGTTATATATATATATAACACTCAAATATGAAGAATGCATTTCACACAAATTGGTGTCAGAAACTAAATTTTTCAAGATTGGTGAACCAGGTCTATCTTGCGATGCAGTGCGATGCATTCTAGTATATAAAAATGTAAAATAAATAATTTCTTAGCTAAACAACAAAAAAAATTGGCTGCGGATAGCTGCGGATCCAATTTTTATTAACAAAACTTGAAAGTTTTTAAGAGATTGAAAGTGTTTTTGTAAAAAATAAAAAAATTTGAAACAATACAAAATGTTGAAATAGTCAAAATTTTTTTTTATGATTTTTATTTTGATATCTTGACTTGATTTTTTTCATTTTAGAGCTATTATCATCTAACAAACTTCTGGACCAAGTTTCATATCGATACCTCCGTTTTTCGAATTTTGGCCAGAAAATCGGGTAAAATTTCCTATAGTGGAATCGAATGAAAGTTTTCTCTATCGGATAATTTTGCAAAATAATGTGTAATTAAGAACAGATTGTGAGCAACAATGCCTCAAGAAAACTTTCGAATCTCATGCTTCTTAGTTTAGAAAGTGAAATAAGGCATGTATACGAAAAAAACTGGTCGACATTAACTTGTTCCAAAAATTATATTTTTTAAACAAAAACAGAAATTCACACATCAATTGAAAGGTTATAAGAGTAACTTTAAGAAAAATAAAAACTTTATTTATTTGGTTGGTGCGTATGCGAAAAATCGCAACTTGCTTCGTTTTTAGCAATTTTCTTTTCATTATAGCCCAATATTTTTCTATCGGCCGAAGTTCTGGGCAATTTGGGGAATTGGCATCTTTTGGAACAATTTGTACCCCTTTCTCTTTATACCACTTCATTGCCGTTTTACCGTAATGGCAAGTTGCTAGATCTGGCCAGAAGAGGACAGGAGCCTTGTGAAGACGTACCATTGCCAAACCAAATATTTCTTCACAAACTTTTCCACTTTCTGTAGCTTAAATTTAGGCGCAACATCACCTCACTTTTTTGAAGTGTCAAATAGTTGACTAGGAAGCTGATTAAAGTCTGCTTTGACATACGTTTCGTCGTCCATGATCATACAATCAAAATTATGTACAATTTTGTCGTACAGCTTTCGTGCGCGAGTTTTTGCTGTTGCATTTTTTTGTTATTCCGGTTCGGGGCTAGCGGAACTTTATACGTCGTAAGTCCTTTTACTCTGCGTACTTTTTGAACATATCCGGGTGACATATGGACTTTTTTAGCAACATCTCTGATGGAAGGCCTGGATTTCTTTGAAACAAGTTTTTCACTTTCATTGCTTTATCGTCAGAGATGAACCTCTTCTTTCGCCAACTTCCAGTTTTCCTTTCGGTAGTTAGACGTTCACTAAAATTTTTAAGCAGTAAAGTTACCATAGATTTTGCAATTTTTAAACTTTTGGTAATGTCTTTATGTGACAAATCTGTGGAAAATCTTGATTTTTGCGCACAATTATTTCGCGCGTGCTCGATTTCGATGAACTCATTTTGCGTAATGTAAAAAAATCAGAAAAAATAATGATGCAGAAATTTAAATCGGAAAATTCTCTACGAATTAATAACAGTAACATTTGCTGTAACTGTCATATTTGAATTAATACAACATGTTTACTGCGACCAGTTTTTTCTGTATACATACCTTACTTCGAGAGATGAACTTTGATGATACGGTTAAAAAACGATTGTAAGTGGGCAACACGCTTTACAAGAATAAAGTTTTTAATATGACCCTTATGTTGCAGCTATTCGCAATTCTCTTTTGGAATTGCTACGTAATTTCATGTGCAAACACACGTAGCCATGCATCAGAAATTGAGTTGCACCATTTTTGACATTTAGTTTCTGTATTTGCTTTATACTGTTTTCGCTGAGAAACATACAACATCATTTACAAATTTAATTTATTTGTGCATTTGTTTTATACTAAAGAAATATTTTGCATTTAATACACAAAATAATCGAATAAACTTTATTTTATATTCACAAATGTCTGTGCGCTCTTCAAAATCAGAATAAGAATAAAGCAAGGAGAAAAAACGAAAGAGATAGAGTAGAACTGTCAAAAGTATTGCAGCAACATCAGCGACCGTGCAATGTCGTCGACCCCGCAAACTTCTCACCTCCTTCACCTACAAACTCGAATTGCATGTAATTGATTGCACGAAGAATTGCAGCGTGGAACAGGGATTTATGTTGTGCGTAAGCATGTCGTTTTTTTGAGAATACTCGATTTACCCCAGGAAAATTTTAAGGGCCTCCACCAAATGTTGGCCCCAGGGCCTCCGAATCCTAATTGTGGCACTGGCACTTTTTAATTGGTTTAAAAAGCTCATGTCTATTAAATGGCAGAAAAAACATTCATCGTGTAATCTTATGCATACAAACTTGAAAGTTCAAAATACAACAGTTTTTAATGCATTCAATTCAAAAGGAACAAAACTTTTCTGTAAATGGATCCCAGTGACGACACTTGAAGAGCATAACTCTCTTGTTTCCAATTCTTCTTTGCTTTTGCGATCACACGTTCAACCGTAGCTGAAGAGTCAGGAAAGCTACTAACAAGCTCAATGACTTTCGAAAATTCAATGTACGGGACTTGCTGAGCGTGCATATATTTGAAGACCACCATCTTTCGATTCTACTCTATTCATTGAGGCCATTATACCAATAGCACAGAAATCGGTGATGACTCCAGTTAGAATTTGATCTTGTTGTTTCTCGAGGAGAAGGAACCTCTGTGTTATTTTCTTATTAACCCATATATACCTAATGTACTCTATGTAATAATCATCGAGCAGGTGACGATGGCCATCATAGCTCTAGACAAATGGAATAACCCAATAAATAAAAATGCAAATTTAGTAGAGTTTAAAAAATTAAAGAATATATTAATAATCAAAATAATCACAGAATTTAATAAATATATTTCAGTGTATTGTACGCTAGTGATGCGGGAGCAGAGAGAGCACAGGAAAGTAAAAAAGAAAGGGAAAGGAAGGTAAAGTAAAGAAGTAAATAATGCATTAGGTCCCGCTTGAAAAAAAAATTAAAAATATAAAAAAATATAACAAAAATAAATCAAATATAATTATTTGCATCGAATATTCTCACAATTACGCTTATTATATTTTCTTCGAATTCCTGCCCAGTTTTATTACTAAAGTTTAAAACTAAATCAATTATTTTACATGAAGAAAAGAACATAAATTAAGTATTTGTTGTATTTTTTATTTTAACATTTTGTTTATTTTCAATGCATTTTTGATACAAAAAAGCTTCTCTTTAAAATAAAAATTATTAGTACTAAGAAAACAATAATAAGCGTAATTGTGGTGAAAAGTTTATAACTTTTTTAACATTGAATTTATCTCCTGGTATTTATACTTGCGTCTGTGTATGTATGTATGTATGTATGTATGCTTGTATCTAACTATGTATGCATGTATGTGAGTGTGTCATTTGTAAAACTATTCTCCTTTTTTAATTTCTGTTGTTGCTTACCCTAATTATTACAAAATATAATGCACACATTTTTCCTTCTTTCTTTCACAAATTATTTAAACTACCCGTAAATTGAACTAAAAATAAAAATCTATGTATATAAAAATATGCATAAAATATATATAGAGATAATTTAAAGAATTGAAGAATTAAAACACTAGAGAAATATATTAATTTATAGCCAACAACTGCGGACGAGAAGTTCTACGATCCAGACCCTTGTCAATACACATTGAAAAAATACAATTTGTGACCGATTTTTACACCTACTGTCATCAACGTACATACATTCACATATATATTGGTAAGTAACTAAAATATAAAGTTCAAATTAAAAAAATAAAATAAAATTTGAGCAAAAACAGAAAAATCAACAAAACTAAAATTGAAGTAATATTTAAATAATAATAATGACGCTAATAATTAATTATGTTTTTTTGTTTATAATGTTACAATGAAATACTTTTTACATATGAAGATGTGCGTTAGTAAAAGGTAAATATGTATATATATTTTTTTAATCTGATTTGTACTGCGCCTTCTTAATAAAATCCGTATGGGTGGGTGTGGGTGTCTGGTTACAGCATCAATCGTGATCGTGACTTTTTCAAGCGCGACGTCGCGCCTCCACCGCCGCCGCATGGTCCATCGCCGTTCCACGACTTTGACTTGGCGCGGAAGTGACGATACGCTTCGCTGTAGGCAGGCTCCAGCATTGGTCTGTAGGCAATAGGTTCGCACAGTTCTGAGTGCGTTTCATAGAAGTCTTTATAACCGTTGTGCAGCAAATAGATTTCCGGGTAATCGAGGGTGGGATACGAGTTTGTGTTACGCGCGCGATCATTGTTCCGCAAAAATCGCGACAGCTTGGGACCTCGCTCCGACGAAAATTCGCAGTGAAAGATTATAATGCTCCGCTTCAGATCAGTTCGCATTACCTGCCCCTGCTGCAGTTGTTGATGCTCAGTCTTTTGTTGTAGTGTAAGGAACTCTTTGATTATTTGCTCTTGTGTATAGATATTTTGAGCGCCTCGTATATGACCACCCTCGTATTCGTATGGATAACGGCAGTCGATGATTTTGTAGCTGGCAACCTGATCATCGAAATCGCCGTTGAGGAGACGTGCAACTGTGTCGCTGGATATCGATTTGAGATCACGATGTCTTCCTTCAATAAGTGGTAATGCAAATGCTTTGCTGAAATCGCCAATAAGATCGGGCTCATCTTTACATTCTGAACGAGCCAGTGCCGACATGATTTCCGCGTCATTCATCGACATACATTTGCGTAGTGGCGGGCGGATTATGTGTGTGAAGGTAGGTATGGTCTTGATGGTAGTTGCGTTGCTGCTGCTAGTAGCTATGTAGTAATGAACATTTTCTTTCTCATCCCCACGATAGCGTTTCGGCTGCACTGGTGAACAGTTTGCGGAAGGCGGATCTGGACGCTTAAAGCAGCTAATATGTGTAGGTGGCATGCAATTGTTACGTTCCACGGTGAGCCTCGATGAGAATGGTGTTGTGCTACTGGACGTGGCTGCAGTCTCTTGTACTTGCTTTAATAGCTCGGGAGTCTTTGGTTGATTTTGGTGGCAACTGTCGGTCAAACTTAAGCAGCGGCGAACAGAAGGACGACGCATTTCAGGAGTTTTTGCTACAGATGGCACTACTTGATGACCGCTAGTGGCAGGGGATGCAGAAGACGAACTCTTGATATTACCGCTGATAAGCGAATTCAAATCGCTTGGAAATTTTACATTCATGTGACTACCGAGCTGCTCAAGCGATTCCATCTCAAAAAGTTCCATGTACTCATCGTCCATTGACGATTCCATTGACCCTGACGAGGAGAGACTGTGAAACATGCGCAAACTCTTCGGCGAAGTATTTGAGCTTGTGGTACTGCTTGTGTGTGTGCCTGCGACATTTGTAAAATGTTCCAATAGTTTCTGCGGGCGATGGTCCGATGGTCGAACAAATTTATTGGCCAAGGGTTTTTCGACAATTTGAAAGCGTTGCGGTGAACCCTCGGGTGAAAGCAGTCCCATCAGCTGTGAGCTTTCGGTAAGAGAATGAAGTCCCTGTCGCCGCATCGATGGGGAGGACGCGAGCTGGAGTTGCTCATGATCGTCGTAAAATGATACCTCATCAATGGGCATTTCGTGCATCGACATATTCACATTGAGACGACGATCACCTAGTTGCCTCGGCAGGCTAAAATGAGAGAAGAGAAAACGAAAGGTTAATTTTGCAATTCAATTAATTTATGTTGGTATTATTTAATATACAATTGTTGTCAATAAACTACAACGCTGCGAAAAAAGAAAATGGCTTCGGCAGCGCTGACACCGTCATCTTCGATAACATATGAACTAGAATAATAAGCATTCAAAGAGAATGTGTTTTTGATCGGGGTGAAAGTCTTGCCAAAGCATAAGCTATTAGAGTGCAGAGGGTTCATTAAACTCACTTATGTACGTACTACTGGAACTAGGACTAGAATAGAAACAAACATCAACAACTGAAATTGAAAATTATAACAATGAAACGTTGATGACGGTGGCGATGACACTACTACGATATGACGATGGTTGTGGTGTTGTGGCGGTGTTGGTAGTGTAATGTGCTGGTGGCTTCAAAATAAGCGAGGGTTGTTCATGACAACAGCACGAGCCCCGTACTGTACTTATTCATACGACCATCAGATACATACACCATGTGCACATGCGCAATTCACTACGAACGAACAAAAGAAATATATGCGATACGAGTATTGTATTCCTCTTGAGAAATTAAAAATAGTGAAAAGGGAGGGAGGGAGTTGAGCCAAGAGCACTGAGCTGATATCAAGCTGATGAATGTTGTAATTGGAATTAGGAATGATGCAGATGTTGGACTCTGACGATGTATACACACACAGATATTTTGTACATGCATGCATATGTATATACAGAGAGGAGCTGCATAAAACAGAGGGAGGAATGCATATATGCAAACGAGGAATCCCTAAAAGGTCACGGTATTTGCGTGACTTAAATACGTCAAGGCAATTTCTTTCGAACTTATTTTCTACTTCTATTTACACTTCTACTACACATACAAATTTTTCACATTTTGATTAATGCAAAGCAACACAAAAGTCAAAATAATGAGGGAAACAAAAGAAACTGGACAGGAATGCAGCTGCTACAATAAGAAATTGAAAGCATTATTAGGTCAGGTCATTAACTCACAAGAATATTATTCGATTAAGCACATACACGCACACTAAAAGAAGGAAAAATAAGTGAAAACGAACAGAACAAAAATAAAAAAATCCAACAATGCAAACACCACTAGTAGTAAGTGGGGAGCGTAAATCGTTCGCTCTGCGAGCGAACTTTATGAATGAATCAGAGACGGCAGCCGATGGCCGACAGCAACAAATTCACCTCACGATCCATAAAATTGTGTGACCACAGACCAACAAGAGCTGCAGCGGCAATAAGAGAAGAGTGTATTGAAGTATAGTTTGGTAAATGTAAATCTCTATGTGTATGAAACTTCAGCGCAAATGAAAACAAAAAAAAAAAAGAACTGCGCGCATGCTCAAGCGAACATAATCATCAGTGTGGCCAACTTTTGTTTTTAAAATCCGCTAAAGTGAAGAAATAAACGCGTATTTTCTTTCAAAAAAATAATTTTTCCCTTATAAAAGCGTTAAACACAAATTTTTTTATATACAGCAGAATCGCGATAATTCGTACCCCATTAATTCGAAAATCTCAATAATTCGTAACAAATTGCTGGTCCCTTGAAAAAATCGCTTTAATTCGCAAAAATTCTACACATTATAGTCCCCTCGCTAAATTTTTTTCAATACGAGGTCTATTTAACTTCTTGTAAATCGAATTTGGTTGTTGACAACCTCTTATAATTCCTAATGCAAAGCAAAATTCTATGGAACTATGATTCGAAAAAAATCATTTATTGTAGATAGCTACGTTCACTTTTTTTACGGAAGTTTTTGTGTTTTTCGTGGTTGACAAGATACGCGAGAAGAGCCTTAAGCTACAAAACCGTTTTAATTTTCAAAAAGCACTAAATTTAGCGGGAAAAGCACTGAGTTGGCCACACTGATAATCATAACATAAAATAACAACTCTCACTTTCCGGGTCTGAGAATGCAGCACGTTACTTGTGTATAAATTAAAACACTCGAATGAAATGGACAGACATGTGGTGGAGTTCAAGTTCAGAGAAGCACGGCAGGCAGTGGCGGTGGTATTGATGTAATGTTAAGATTCCATAAATATAGCACACAATTTTTTTTGTAAGGTTTGCACATTTTGGAATATAAAACGCTTTCAGCTGAAGAAGAAAAATTAAACATTTCCGAAGAAATTAGTAAGCCTTTTCTTTCAATTTAGTCCAGTATAAAGATTTACATCATAAAAATTCTGAACTGAGATTTTTCTTCAGTAATTGTTAGTGGGGGTATGATAGATTTAAAAACCACAAAAATTAGTCCTGGGGCTGCAGAGCGACCTCCCCCCCCCCAAAAAAAAATCCCCCCTTTGGGGAAAAAAATACTTTTTTTACTAATAACTGGTTAACCGTTGAAGATATCAAAAAATTACATGCCACAAAAAAAAGCTTGAGTGATTTTCTAAAAAAAAGGTCTGAAGTTATTTTTTTGTATATGTCATAATTTTCGAGATATTCAGTATTTAAGAAATTGCAAATTTAGTACTTGGGATGTACTGTGGATGCGCGCGCATTTTTGTTTATTTGAATTTTTGAGTGCGGAGCCTATAGGAAAAATTGATTACTCGAAAACCAAACAAGCTATTAAAAAAAATTAAAAAGGGTTTTGAAGAACATATAAACTTCAACATCCTCTGCCATTTTCATTGACAACGGATAATTCTTTGTATACAAAAATAACAATATAGTATAGTTGTCTGTTGGTTTTTACTACTTTTACTATTTGCAAGCCTAATAAAAATAACTGGTTTCACTATATGTTATAAATGTTTTATCTTTTATTTCAAGACATTACTTCTGAAAATCCTTTAAAAGTTAGAAATAAAAAAATAAAAAGCTTTTTATGTGTGCTAGATAATTTTTTGATATCTCCAACGGTTAACCAGTTATTAGTACAAAAAGGGTTTTTTTCACTAAAGAGGAAGTTTTTTGGGGGGGTCGCCCTGCAACCCCACAACTGATTTTTGTGGTATCATATCATACCCCCACTAACAATTACTGGAAAAAAATTGCAGTTAAGAATTTTTATGAACTTTTGGTGCATTTTTTACTCTACCGACTGGGTTAATTTGTTTCCTTAGAAATAATTTTTAAAACGAGCCAATGTTTTTAGTGCATAAGTATTTTGAGCACACTTTATACATTTTCAATCCATTTTTACTACTACTGCCAGTGGTTCTCAACCTTTTTTGGATCGTCGAACCCTTTTTGTGCTAACTTACCGTTTTAAATACAAATACATTTATGATTGATAACAAATTTTTAAAATCCAGCTAAAAAATGGTAATAACCTAAAATTTCATTGTATTATTTTATGAACCTATGTATATTTTCTATAAATGTTTATAATGTATAAATAATTGCGTTGCGAAAATTATGAATTCAAGGCGGATTTAACATATTGATAGTAGCATTACAACAATACAATAACAACATGCACCTTTGTTTTTGCAAAAAAAATCGTATTTGTCAAAAACACAAGAACAAATGTATGGAGAAAAAAAAAAAGATTTTAACAGTTAAGATTATCTTCATATAAAATGAATGTCATCTTACATCTAAATTCGTTCGGAAAATTGGGAAAAAATCGGGTAACGCTTGCTTTTTTTATTTCCAGTTAGTGGGCAGTTCAAAGTTTAAGGACTAGTGCAGAATTATCTGAAACAACCAAATATTCCGAGTTTAATGCACGAACTAAAATGGTAAAAAAAATGGTTTTCTTCAATATGTTCAATAAAATTGTGAGAAATTATTGAATGGCAGTCTATAATTTTTCTGTTCTTTATTAGGACTTTGATATCATTCGTTGCACCTGCGTAAGCAGATTTGGCGAAAAGTATAATGTGGAATGTGTAGTGGCTGGGGATGCATCGTTTTTGAGATTGTTAGCTAACATTAATATGCGGAATGTTCTATTTTCAATATCAAAATATCAATACCTGACTGGATTCACAAAAAAAGAAGGCAAAACGGTATTAGATATTAAAGCACATATATATATTTTGATTAATTATGGGTGCCTAATACTTTTGTTCCCTGCTGTATATATGTCAAGGGCAGCTGGTTTTGCTTACTTTTGTTTCCGTTTGTTGTACTTGTAAAAAACATTCTATTTTTTATTGCAGTTCTTTTTTAAAATAAAATTTGAAGTTTACCAAAGTTACAAATTTTGTATATCATTAAGGCCAAGTGTTACGTGTTCGCAATGTTGGCAACGTCAATTTCATCGATTTTTCTTCAATCCTTTTTGGATCAGGTCTTAATGGATTAAAGCAAACAAAAAAAAAAACAAATTTACAAAATTAAAAGCATCGAAGTTACACTGGTTGCTAAATAAAAACTCCAAGTTGATCCCACACAACAAATTGTTTCTCTATAAAATGATTGTTAAACTGATTGGTTTGAAAAGCATATTATTAACAATCTAATTAAAGTACATATGCACATATTACTTAACGCAATTTTTGACCAATTTTGACCCCTCGCCCCCTAGTCGTAACAAAACGTATAACCCTGCAAAGGCATCAGATTTACATATATGAAGAGAAACTAGACTTTTTCATCGTTTTCATTATTTTCCGTGGCCGAGGTACTAGCAATAAAATTTGACTTTTTCAAAATCTGACTCATTTTCAACGATATTTTTTGGAGCGGCTAATTAATGATCCGATATGTTTGCCATCTCGATACCTTTTAGTTGGTATCAAGAACGAGGTATGATTTTTAAAGTGTAAAAAAGGCGAAAAAGTTGATTTTCAAATTTATCGGGAAAAAATCCATAAAAAAGCGACGTTACGCAGTTGACCCCTCCCTCCCCATGTAACACTGCGTAATAAATCGTCCGTTTTTATTGACGAAATATTTTTTCCAACAGTCGAGCTAAGTTTTCAGTAAAACCATATATTTTTAAAATATTGCTAAAAATCATTTTTTAAACAATAAATTTTGTAATATTTTATCCAAAGGAAAACTTGGAACTAATAAAGTAGTTTCTCGTTTATACTACACTCTCTAAAACATACTCAAAACTTTTATATTTTTAATGCCAGTTATGGAGGGCATAAGTAAAATTCTTGGAAATCCAAAGGTGGGTGCATGAACCACGACGGGCACTCGTAGGTTCCCAGTCACAACATATTAACTTTAGTTAACGTGGAGAAGAGTAAATGGAATATTTTTTTTGGGCGTGACATTTACCTTACGCTATCCATGGTAAAATCACTGCTATTTTCCTCCATAATTGTTTCCCACAACATTTTTGCACTATTTTTCTTTTTCTAATTTGTTTATAATTTAAAAATTGCTAAAACGCAATTTTTACAAATTCCAAACCAACAAATGTCCATGTAGCTGTTGCTTACAATTCACACTTTTTATAAATTTAGTTTTTTGTATCATGTACAATTTTTAATATTTTATTTTATATTTGCTTTACTAAAAATTTTAAAAAAATATTGCATTTGTTTGTGTTTTTTGAAACATTTTTGTTTGCTTTTCGGAGTTTAAGTACTTTTTCGTATATTATCCATTATGATTTCATTGTGCATTAGATGTTTATTTTCAGCTGCAATCGATGATAAAAATTAATCCAAATGGTTTAAATGAGTAGCAACAGCTGAGACCGCGCAATAACCGCATTGAGAAGGAAGCACACAGAACAAGAACAAATTCTCGAATGACTACTATTCATGTAGCTCGAGCGCCTTTTATAGAAAATGCATGTATCTCTGAGAGCCAGAATAACAGCAAAAAAGGACGGCGGAAAAAGTCACCACTAAGTTAATTCTCACATGTTGTTGTTGCGGATAGCCCGCGCCATCAATAGTGGAAAGAAACATATAGTGAGAAGCAGTGTTGCCAGAGAACAGGATTTCGCCCATATTTTGCGATTTTTGTATTTTAAGCATAACATTTGTATCTCACTAACAACAGCATAACTTCGTTTCTTATTAGTTTCGTATGAGTGGAACAACAGCGCGACTTCCGTTACAAAATTTTCGATTTATCCTCGCTAAAGAAGTTTCACTTCAAAAAAGAATAACAACTTTATAACTTTTTTACGTTATGAAAATCATTTCATTTATTTATATATATATATATATATATATATATATTTATCAAACAATAAATACTTTTTTATAAGCACTAAATTTACGAATAGTTTTGTTTTTAACTAAATATTTTTAAATTGTTTGGTTGATTGATTTAAAAAGGGTGTGACGTACTTCGACCTTTAGAGATCTATTGTACCCCCGATAGTAACCGGTTTAAAGGTTGTCAGACTAGCCAATCTTGCTGAGGAATCTCAGTAACTGATGTGGCTATAAGGCTATGATATCCCCACTTCTTAGGTAGTAGTTCCCCAATATCTCTTCCTCCTGCGATTAAGTGCTCGCAGTGCATTAGGATGTGTCCGGATGTTTCTTTGTCATCTTTGCAGAGTCTACGAGTGCTATCCTGAATTAAACCGAGTTTTGAATGGAAGGAAGGTCCTCGGCAGTAGAGACTTCGAAAGTATCTCTGCCGACCTAGCCCCTAGCCACTCTGCCTAGAGATGATATGAACAAGAAATATAACTTCGAAAAATACTTCAAATACTTAGTAACAAGAGAGAATAGGACATCCAGATTTTCCATACTCCGACGGATCGAGAACGAACGGAGGAACGGGTGTAGGGGTGTATGGTCTAAAAACCAAACACTCGGAACCAATTGGAAGAACCCCGAGTATTCTGGAGATCCTTGCTATACGGCTCTGTCCACAGTTCAACCTTGAAAGGGGGTACAAAAAGCAAAACATAGTAATATACTCTGACAGTCGAACTGCTGTCAAAGCACTAGATTCCGTTGAAACCTCCTCAAAACTAGATAACATATTCTGTCATACAGGTATTTATGGTAATGAAGTAGCCGACCACCTAGCAAGGAACGCAGCGGCCAAGACCTCCATTGGCTCAGAGCCCTTGTCAGGTATAGGAATTCAAACCTTAAAAGGCATGTTAAAAGAAGAAACACAAAACACCATATCATCCTGCTGGGCCAAATATTGCAACGTAGTGAATAATATACTAATGTTTTTTGTTCTTTATGTTTGTTAAAAAAATCTATTTATTTTTATGGATTGTCATTGAAAAACACGTTTTTAACTAATATTTGAAAATGAGATTTTTGATTTTTAGAATAGGATGAAAAGGGCTTTTTGTAGAAGAGAAGAAAGGGTTTTTATAGCTAGGTCTCTGGCAACACTGACGAGAGGTTGATAGCGAGCCAGAGTAACAGCTCAGTTCTCTCGCACATACATTCGCACCAGCGATGCCAACTTACGGGGAATTCCCCGATAAGTGGGGAATTTTACTTGGTGCGGGGAATCGGGGAATGAGCTGTTTTTTGCGGGGAATTTGAAGTCGTTTAGCTTTTAGTAATTAAGGTCTGAAGAATATTTTTGTAAAATTTTATGTAATTGTAAAACGTATGAAATATTTCATGTTTTGGGTGTTAAAATCTTCATCTTTTCTTAAGCAGGCTCTGCAATTTATTGGTTTGGAGAAATCAGTTTTTAAAAAAGTGTGCCATTTGAAAGTATTATATTTCGAAAGTATTTTGTAAAAATTTCAGAGAACGGAGAGTGCTTTTGTAAATATAGGCGATTATAGCGGCAAGTGTCAGTCAGGCCAAAACAGTCGCGCGGCTCTAGGACTTCCCTTTCGGTCGTTCGGAAAGGCTTAGATATGCCTTCGTCCAGCGCCTCCTGATTAACTCTTAATCATTGCTGACTAATCTGTAAACTTACAAATTACTGTCAGCCATCATAAAGAAGATGAAGTATATTTTATATGTTAAAATTTGTTAAGTTTTGGACCGAGAAGTTCAGGGCTGCCTTAAAATAACACTCACTAAGGTCATTTTCCTTTTTGTAAAATATTTATATGGAAAGTGCGTGTAGCGCTGTTATAATATGAAATTATACCAATGCGGAGAATTCGGTCGAAAATCGGGAAATTTCTCGAGGGTTATCGGGGACAGAGAAAAAATAAGTTGGCATCCCTGATTCGCACACACAAAGCTACCAACACAGAATAAAATGGAGCAGAAAAATTTAGTTATTTTAAATATGTAATATTCAAATAAACAAATTAAAATTCTAAAGGACATAGAGAAAGATATTCACAGCTAGAGAGTGAGATTCAGATTACAAACTTTCTCTCATACACACAGAAGAATAAATGAAGAGCGAGCGGATGAAATATAGTAAAAAGTCAAATATCGAACAAAAGGTAAAAATCTTCAAAATTTTCAACGAAACGAAGTTTCTGCAATTCTCCTGTAAAATATAAAAAAGAAGAATAATTAATCAAGAATTGAGTGTAGAGAGGTAGCTATGTTAAATATGTTTGAAATATATGAATAGAAAAAGATTTAGAATACAAGAAACAAGTGGACTCCACTTTGAAAAATAAGCTCAGTTTCCGAACAGAACAGAAACTATTCGATTTACTTTATTGTAAGAGCTGGTATAAGGTACAAAGAATCCGATGTAAAAGAGAGGAGATGTAAATATACAGAAGGATACAGATGAGTAAAAGGAAAATCACATCAGGCTACATAAAAAAAAACCTGAAGGAGGAATGCAAAACAACAACATTTGTATTTGTGCGATGAATGTTCCCAAGGGGATATTTGGTGACCCTCTACTTTGCTGCGAATTTCTTGCGCTGCTTCAAAGTCTGACGACACGTTTCCGACAGATTTTTATTCAATCTTTTAAAAAAAATAAGAAAAAAATTCAAAATGTGACCTTTTTTGTCAAAATCAAAAATTGTTTTTACTTTTTTTTAAAAAAGGATCGATACCGATGCCGATTATATATCTGATATACATATAATACATATATAATAAGAATCTTTGTTTATATTGTAGGTTAGGTTGGTTAGGTTGGAGTGGCGGTCGAGAGACACACTTAGGCCTGAACGGCCCATTGTGATACCACATAGTTGGACCTACAGTTTAACGCCGATTCCGAACGGCGGTGTGGCAATTTTTTATCCGCTTGGTGGTTTTGCCATTACCAACCAATGTGTGTCCTTATACACTATCTTATAATTCTCATACACTTCATATTGATAGTGAATATAAGAAAGTTATGAAAATTGACCACCAGACGAAGACCGGAATCGAACCCGAACCTCCCAGATGAAAGTCTAGTGCACTATCCAATAGGCTATCGAGGTCATCTTGTTTATATTGTAATTATTGCGCAAGTTTGTTTACACCATTTCATGAACACACTCTGCAAGTTTAGAGAGTGTAAATCAGCTGTTGCGCAAAAGTTTTGAAAATTCAAAATTAACTACATACGAATTTTTTAATGTTGGCAATACTCAATCTATATACGAGTTTTGCATACTGAAATTGGCTCATAAGTTTGCGAGCACCTATCAAATTTTTTTTGTATGGAGAATAAAAACAGCTAATATATGCTTGGTTTTCACTATGTCACATTCCCTGTCAAAGAGAGAAAACCAGAACAAATCATCAACTTTAAAACTGTTTGAAATTTAAACTGGCTTTAAAAAAAAGTAATTGTAAAAACGTCTGCCATTGTGCCGCTCTTCATTTCTCATTGTTATAATACACATAATATATACGCAACTGAAACGATTTTACGACAACTTAACTGCAGTTTGATCGCATTTTTGGGGGAAAAAACAAGCACGTACCCTAAAAGGAAAAGCAACACAATTTAAAACGCCAATCACCACCATTTTATGGCACTATACTAGGGATGTGCAACTGGAAAGAAAAATCGATTTTCGACTTTTGAATTGATCAGAAATTCTCGAATTTTTGTTGCATGGAATAAAAAAAAACGAAACAAGAGAATTTTGATATGAATTATTTATGTATGTGTATGTATTTACAATATATGAGCCATTGCGTGCGAGTCAAAAGCAGATTTTTAGAAATACAAAATAAGGGTCTTGTAAAATTTATTTTTCAGATTTACAGGCAGCTTTATAGAACACATTTTTTTAAAAAAAAATTACACTAAAAGTCGACTTTCGATCGAGTTTGGCAATTAAAAGTCGATCATAAAAATGAAATTTTTTTTGAAATTTTGTGCTAAAAGTCGATTAAAGTCGAAATCGATTTGCACATCCCTACTCAATACCTTACAATTTTCTATTGCATGTGTATTTATTCAACGGAAAAAACTTTGTCATTGGTTATTGTTTCTGTATTTAATTTAAATTAATAACATTCGATAAAAAAATCGTTTTTTTTAAAATCGTTAATGTAAAAAGTATTAAATACAAAATATTACTCAACGAAAACAGGATAAAGCAATTAAATGTCAAAAGTGGCAACTCAATTTCTCATGTATTGCTTCGTGTGTTTGCACATGAAAATACGTCGCAACTCCTAAAGAGAATTGCCAATAGCTGCAACACAAGCATTGCAACGTGGACAGGGGTCTATCGCACATTTTGGGGGCATTTAATTATTTTGTAGCTTCTCCTTTTTTATTTTTTCGTAATTGTTTTTGGTTTACACTTGCATCAGAAACGCTTTTGATGCGCAGCTTGCGCTCGCTGGGTATGTTCATGCTTCTATTTTGCGTTCGTCTTTGTCTTTACCTACGATTTTTGTGATCGCTGCTGCATATGATGTTTGTTTCATTACTTCTTTTGCAATGTTCTTTGTTGATAACTACTTAATTCGAGCATACTTTGTTGCTGTTATTGTGTTTTTTTTTTGTTGTATTATTGTTGCTATAGCTTTTTAGTATTTTTCTCTTTTTCTGCCTTTGGAAGTCATTCTTTGTCCGGAGCTCTGTGCTGTAGCTACTTTTTCTCTTTCCTATCTCTCTGACTTTCGTAAACCAACACTTTGCCCATATCAATTGAAAAGGCGCGGAGCATAATATGACAATCTTTTCTCCCCTTCTTAAATATACATAAGTATGTATTTATGTAGACATGTGCATGTATTATTTATAATGTAGGGGAAATAAAAATCTCAAAATATGTAGAAACAAACCTACAAACATAAATATGTATTAACGATGATAAAAAGTACGTTACGACTGTTCGTTTCATATATATTGTAATTGTTGTTTTCAGCTGTTTTTATGATTGTATAAAAAAGGAAAAGAATGTTAGCAGTACATAGCTTATAATTTTAGGAAAAAATAAATGGTGGGGAATAGCAATGCTGTAGTTATTCCAGCAACAGGTACTTATAACCACCTAAAATAATTTTCTTCTTTACATTTATAAATCCTTATTGTCTAAATATATATAAGGGTATTTGCTTCATTATTATCAATAAATTACTCTGAGAATAACCTAGACCACATAGCCTAAAATACGAAAATGCACATAGGTAGATATAGATTGAGACAAAAAAAATTGAAAATACTTTCACAAGCGGAGTTGCAAGTGGCTCCCAGCCAAATGATAAACGAATTTTGGCGCGCAAGCTTTTATACACGAAGCTCCAATAAAAAAAAAACGAACAAAACTGAACCATGTGGTACGAACGACCATCGTGTGTTGTAGATGAAGAATAATAAAAAACGATCAAATGCAAAAATTGCAAATGAGATTTACTTTGGAGCTAAACGATCACAAGAAAAATACTTCAAGAGCGGATGCGAAGCAAAAAGCGATTCCATATTTACAAATAAAAGCATAAAGTTACTGCATGCGTACGTGTATACCAGTGTTGACACTTTCTGCATAATTTCCAGCATTTGCTATGAAAAACTAACTAGGTTGATTGAAGTTAAATTTGCAAATATCAAATAAAAATACCTGTATTTATGTAAAAAAATAAAATTGTAGTTTTTGCATAATTTTTATAGAATCTGAATTAATTTTTTTAGTCTCAAGCGAAATTATATTGTGCAATACTAGCTGAGCGAGGCCATGGCATAATACGAAAATTTGTCTAATACGAAAATTATAATAATAAAAAACCTTTGCAAAAGAAAGGACCATATGGGCGTGCCAGCACTAATCAGTCATATCATTTACATGGGTAGTTCCATTCTAACTGGCCCAATAGTGTCAACATCCTATTTTAACATACAAATCTTCATCAGTTTTCTTACTATGGCTCCCCAATAACTATTAACTACTAACATACAGATATTCATTGTTTCCCTTGCTGTGGTTCTCCACATAACTCGTTTTAAGCAATTCGTTTGTATGGGAGGTGCGAAGCCCACTTGTTTAATTGAAATAAAATATAGCCTATGTTCAAACGGCGAGTGCCACCATCACAATACTGAGAATAATACTGAGAATTGTGATGGTAGCTCAGTAGTTCAAGAGATTACTTCAATAATACATCCAGACTTTACCAAATTATTAATAGTACTGGGTATATATATACATATATGTATTTAGGAATGAGACAGCACCAGGTATAAGATAGTCGATTTTTTACATGATGCAATATCAATATTGCCGATCTGACTACTCTTAAACTTTTTTTATGACATAAGCCAGTTTTTGTGGGAACACCGGAGTGAATAGACTTATTGCTTGTATCAGCCGCAAACATCGTGTGTGAATATTGATCACGAAAACTTTTTTTGATTTTTTCAAAGTGGTATATTTTTGAGTGAATTAATTGAAAAAGGTGAGTGTAATGCATTAGCATTTAGTGTTTGAAGTATATGTTGCAATTGAATTTTGGATTATGCCAATATATGGTTGGAAACAATTTTCTCCGTTATACTCAAAATGGCATTATTTTCCGAGTATGAGACACGGCATATCACCGGGTTCGAAACGCCACTTAACTACTTTTTAATCCATTTTTTTTTTTTTTTTTGTATTGTTAGCTATATCAACCCCAAAAAAAAAAATTGTCCATCAAATGCATCACATGCAAGCGGATTGTTCATTTGAAGTGTGCAAACATTGCGATAGAGATTTGGCTGGAGAAGACGATGACTAAGAGGGAGATGATGAATCAAAACTGCCATTTCTTTTTATCTTAGCTACGGAAGGCCTACAAAATAAATAAATATATATTTATAAATAGTTATGGGGTTTTTACTTCATATTTCCCAATTTTTAGTGGATTTTTGTAGGAATCTCATACCTCAGAAAATTAATCATTCAATTTTACGTGCCAATGGAATCACTTTATTTTTTTCTGACAAAAATTGCGTATTTTCATTACCTTTCCCACAGTATATAAAACACCCAGTGAAAATTTATGGCCCAAAAACAAAACCCGTCTCATACCCGGGATGACTCCCTTATTTTTTTTTGATTGAGCGAGTGACAACACTGGCGTGTACGTTAAACATAAGAAAACCATACATATAGGTGTATGTGTATATACATACTCGTATAAATACAAACTCAAAGTTTAAAAAATGAATGTGCTTAGATAGATATTATATATTAAGAAGAGAAATATAATCTTTGGTGTATACAAAGACGACGAGATGATGTTATTATAAAAAAGCGGCAAATTGCTAACAAAGGAAACAACAAAGATGACGATGGAAGACAACACAATCACGAACCCACAGAGGATGTTGTTTCAATACATACAATGCAAATTTGTATGTGTAAAAATTAAGGTATACTTAAATAAACCGTGTAAACTCCTGCCCTCTAAAAGATAATAAACGTTTTATTAAAAGAGTTTAAAAGAATCAAACTATGTAATAGTTATGTACCTACCTATTTTCTGAACTTAATTTCGTATGCTTAACATTACAAAGTGCATATTTTATTTAAAAAAGAATAAAACAATTTCAAATCGCAAATCAAATACTTCGAATTCTTCGATATGCACTAATACACGTATAAGTATGTACAGTGCCGGTCATATCATTTGCAATCAAAATCACTTTTATTTTAAATGACTTCTTGAGTTCACTAAAATATTTTTTATCAAAAATCTCTTTTATTCAAAACAAAGGGTATTTATTGCCATTTGTTATAAAGAATTATAAGTACAAAAATATGCTGAAAATAAAAAAAGGAAGAAGTAGTAAATTTAAGTCTGAATTGAAAAGGTCAAAACCCCGATGCTGTTAAACTTAAGGGAATTATTGTTTGATCACAATCAATTATTACAGTTTTTTCTTACTATCCGGGCAAGCCAGGGTAAAACTGTAGCTATTATCAGAAATCCAATGAATTATTACAGAATATTTTTTCTCCTGTAGGACCACCCGGTAGGATAGTATCGGATGTCAGCAGTAGGTAATGAATTTCTTTTGGATTTGGCCAACTTTTGAGCAGTAAGATAAAATTAACTTTTGTTCCAAAAGTTGTTTGGTTTTTCGAGATATTACGCGATAAATACGACAAACCGGATTTTTTTGTGCGGGTTTCCAAAATTTCCGCCTGTAGTGTACATATATACATACATATTTATATACATACAGTGCTGATCAAAATAATAAGTAATTTGAAAAAAGTAGACTTTGAAAAGAAAATAAATTATGAGACTGAAACGTGAAATAAATGAATTAATTGTATTAGTATAAAATACTTCATTTTAAAATAATTTATGCTCTCATTTATAGTATTTGTTGCAAAATACGAATTTATATTGCGAATACATGAATAAATAAAATATATTGCTGAAAACGATCTGATTAAAATAATACGAAAAATTAAAATCACTATTTATTTCATAACAAAAAATCCAAAATAAAATGTGAATTTTCTCTTTGGACAAAATTAAGTAAGTAACGAAGATCGCCGCGGACGACCATCAACTAAAAAAAATTAAGGATTTATTCTATGATGATAATAAAAGACAAAAACCAAAGTTCTGGGCAATTTCAGGCATCCTTCACTCCATTTTATATCAGTTGAAGCGTCGCGTCGTTTATCTGACAAAATTGCTTTTTGTTTTTAATTACATCGATAAATAAAAATTGGCTCAAGCATGACAATTTACTCAGAAGTTTTTAGAAATTGAAAGGATAACATCAAGAAGCAAACTATTGAATTGGCCAAAGATCCAAACCGCGCAGTTGATAAAATAAATCTATCTTAATTTATGTATATGTAAAATTATTTGAATGTATGTATGTGTATGTAATAGCATCACACCTAAACCTAAACCGGAACGTATCAAAGTCATATTCACATCATATATTTGTTTATTGTTATAAGTATCGCTCATTTACTAAAAGACTGTCATAAGTCAAAAAACACGATTTTTGAGTTAATGATGCAGAATTATTCATTATGTTAGGCTTCATATTGTGTAAAAATTTCATATTAATATCTTGTATATTCTGCGCGTGAGAATTATAAGATTTCTTCTTTTTCTGCAAAGTGGGAGTCAATTGAAAGCTTTAAACGCGTTTTCTGCAAAATCGCGTTTTTTGAGTTATGACAGTCTTTTAGTAAATGAGCGATATATATTTGTTTATTGATCGTGTAACATCGCCCTAAAGCTATGGCTATATTGGGAGTATGCTCGGCGAACAACATGCAATTGTTGTTGCACCGAAAACATCCAAACCTGTACAGGATTATTTTTCATTTGCAGAAAAGCCTGCGAAAAGTTTTAGTTTATTTATAAAATATTAATGTAAGTATGTATACGTCATATTGTGCTAGAAGATTAAAAAAGCCTACTTTCATCAATCGCTGGTGGCTGTCGGTCCAAAAAAAAACACATTATTAACCCTCTAGTTCTCAAGCCCGCCTCTAGACGGCCTTCACCAAAAGGGATGGAATTGTCACCATAACAGTTTTCTGTTGCTAAATTTTTTCATATCGTTTAGAGAATGTCCCAAGCTTTTAAAAAAATGCATCAGTTATGAGTACGGCAAGGAATTCCATGCAAAAGAGAATTCCATACACATTTTTAATAATTTTGATAACTTTTTAGTGCGAAAAAAATTTCAAGTTGACCAGCATTTGAAAAGCCACAAACATAAAGAATTGAATGAACGCGTCCGGAAAAAAAAAACAATACAGCCTCTGCAGCGGCAGAGCTTAAAATATTTGGTTTGGATTTATGCCAAACTTTTACTTCAGCAGATATTCCATTGTATCTTACAATCCACAATTAAGAAGTTTTTTGAGAACATACATATATTAATTAAATCATTCCTTTTGAAACGTCACTGCGCAAAACTTATATCGACCAAATATATATTCGTTTATTAAAAGAAATTAAGTTCACCCTAAAAACCACTTCTTATGGGTTTCCATAGATGAGGCCACAGATATGTAAATTTGGAATTTAATGAAGAAAATTGTTCTAGAAAAAACTATTCATACCCGATGCATTTTGCATTTCAAATAAATTGTATGGTTTACGCCAATAAAACAATAAATTAAGATTGATCTCATGATTATTTACATATTTACTTAAATTCGATTTGAGTTAAACTTTTTATGTTCATTTCATATTTTTGTTGCTTTTTATAAATTTATTTTATATTTTAAAGTGAATTATTTTAGTCCTTTGTTTGTTAAATCTCGCGCAATATTTTTGTTTTTTTTTTACCGAAAATATGGAATTAAAAACAAAAAATATTTTGTTATATGTTTTTAGTGCATTTTTTTAAGCTTTAAGTGCATATATATGCGCATATTTTCGATTTTTTAGTGCATGAAATTCCTTACCCTAGTTATGAGCTATGCTGCGTATTACAGAAGTTAGCGACAGCCAAAGTAAAAAATTTGAGAAAAATAGGAAAATTAATTATTTTGATTGTATTTGAGATAAAAGTGAAAAAATAAAAAAAATAGATAAAATACTTGCCGCCATAGTAACCAAATAAAAAAACTAGCTGTGGATAGCTAAGAGCTTGAAATTTTTATATAAAATATTTAATTACTTAAAACAAATTGATAAAAAGCTCATTCAAGAACAAATCATTTTAGGCGCTCAAACTTTCTCACTTCATAAAACTTTTTTTTTTTTTTTGTTTTTAAATCAGTTTATATTAATCAATTCCGTTTTTTTTTATCAATCAAAAATTAGAGGGTTAAGATAACTTATCGCACATTAAATTATATTATTAATTTTACTCTCGATCTTGATAAGATTGTTTAACGTGTTGCCATTGCGCACAAAATAGTATTAAAAAATACATTTTGACCAAAAACAACTCTGCAACGTTTTCAACGTAACCACTGAGCACGAGAGTAAAATGTGATGTGTTTGCCGAACTGCGAACTCCATCATAACCACAGCCTAACTAAATTAATCAAATAACGGTATACACTATATTGGCGGTGCCGCAAGGGTCGAACAAGACAGAGAGATTTATGAAGTGGTTTTAGTACGTAGGTACACTGGAGTGCGAATCGTGCATGCTGTACAGCACGGGGCTGCCAATATGAATGAAGATTTCCCCTACCTTATCGTACACAAAAAAACTATATTGTAGTAAATGGAGTGTTTAGAGCGGAATGGCTACAAGAAAAGTTTCTCCCATTATTACCTATGTACCTATTACTCAGATCAGCACTGTATCTCCAAAGATATTGTTTAAGCCATCTAGTCTATTTCTTCTCTAGTTTGATACCCTTTCCAACACTATTTCTTATCTATTTCTATTCTCTTCCTACTCAATTCTATCTTTCTAGTTCTAGTTCTATTCCTTTCTTTTTTTTCCTATTCTTGTGAATATTTCCCAACGTTCGTTCGCGATCTCTATCCTTTTGTATATTCAAAATTTCCAATTTCCATCCTAATAAACAATTTATAATTTAAAACCGAATTTCCAGTGTTTTTATTTCAATATAAATAATTCTAATATAATTCACCTCCGAATTATACAGATATGCTTGTTTAGCGCCAAAGCAAGAAGAAAAGTGAAGAAAAAGCTTCAGTTTCATTTTAAACAATGACTAAACAAAGCATAAAGAAATTGGAAGTCACACATAATGAAATTGCAAACACGAAATCTACAAATGGAAACCGCTTAAAATATATATAAAATGATGCAAAACTAAAGCAAAAAACAACTGAAAAATAAAAGCAAACTAAACCACCATTTGGAATAAGAATGATGAGGTTTGCCATCCATCGCTTTCAGTGATGGAGCTAGCTTCAAGATATTCACATTTTACGAGTACGATATTGTTCTGATTTGTCATTCTGCTTTAATTGTTATTTTTGTCCAGATCAATAATTACCATACAAACAAAAATTTAGATCTACGCATACGTTACGCGTTTAGGTTTAAAATTGGTAAATTTTTATATGCTTTGGTTAGGCGCCTCAAAATAAAGAACCTAGTGTCGACGCAATTTATTTTAATTGCTAATTCAAGGAGGATGAGAAAAATCATTGTTAGTTTTATTATTTACTGCCCACAACATTCATAAGAGGTGGGCAACATATTTAAGGTTATTGATCTGATTTATCGTCGCCTGAGAATTAATTTGGTGTACTATACGAGTTTGTATACACATACGCCAAATCAATTCTCAGGCGACGATATTACAGAGCAGCAAGTTAGTTGGCAATAGGGTTGCCAGACGCTCGAAATACTTCCAGATTTATAGTCCCGAGTCCAGAGTTCCAAACAAATTTTGCAAATCGAACCATCCAAATTCTAAGTTTTATTCACTAGAGCCATGCAATGTATGAAAATTAGAATAATAGTAGTTAATTTGTAGCCCCCAAAAAAAATTCGAAAACTGATAAATGGAAGAAGCCATTATGCCAAGGAATCCATTTTGTGCAAATAATATTCTTTCTAAAAAATTAGTGAAAATGATGTGTTATAAGTGCTCTGGAATAAATTAAGAAACAAAACAAGGTTTACCCTGAACGAATAGTGAAAAAAGAAACGGAAAATAACATACTCAACGAACGGAAAAAATAAAAAAATACACTCATACTGAAAACCAGACATATGTAAAGCTTAGAGTTCCATGAAAGTAAGTCTGAAATTCGATTAATTACTATAAAAAGTGGTAGGTTTTTAAAGGAATGTTTTTAAAGGAAATTCAAAGGATTATGTTAAAACATTTCACTTAAGGAAATAGGAAGAGAGTCACTTTGACTTTAGCTGAAAGGCGATATACAGTTTGTATGAAAAAATCGATATTATTGGATATTGCAAGAGGACAATGATTCAAAATTTCGCAGTAGTTTTTGCACGATCTGATGCGAATCCTATAACAAATGTGTGGTCTTTAATGAAGCAAACATTTCGAGGAAAACAAATTTCAACAAAAAAGCAGCTAATTTCAACGTTGAACCGTATATAGAGAGCATTTACGGTTGAGTATGTAATTGAGCCAAACTTGCACCAGAAGATGCAAAGCAATTATTGACAACAAAGACGACTCTTCTTTCATTCATATAAGCTTATAATAAATTAAGCAAAATAGTCTATGTATTTAAGCTTGTGCGCCTGTTTTGTACTTTGATCGAGACGTTTCGGAATTTCGACTTCTGCAGTTCTTTTCTTAACTCACTCCATGTGGGCATAGCTACCCACCATACCCACATTATCAGCCGGCCCTGAAATACGACATTCAAATTGTTTCATTTCATATATTTCACTTAATGCCCATATAAATGTCAAAATAAGCAATTCAATTCAATAAATTCCCAAAAATAGACAATAAAAAGAAATTAGTAAAAGCATATGGGTAAGAGTATCGCATAGAAATACTACCTACATACATACATATGTACATATATATTTATGTATTTGTTAATGTTCATGTCTATCAAAACAATCGTTATTAACGAAAACATTTTATTAGAAGTTTTCTCATTCAAAATTCAATTGACGCACGGGTCATAGGTCAACAGAGCAAGATATTCTCCCCACTTTGTTGTGCATTTAACGCACATTATTTAGTATTACTTTGAAAGCACTTCAATTTAGCTATATGTATGTATGTAAATGAACGAAAACCAATTCAAAATCACTTTTTTGTTGTAAATGTTTACGAAAGTGTCGCAAAAAGGAAAGCAAGAAAAGTTTCCCCTTTTTATTTTTTAATAACTTCCATGTTTTCCACTTTTTTATACTTTTCTAAAAATATACAAAAGAAATAGGAGGCATGCACACTTTTTTAAAGCCATTTGTAATATATTTTTTTTTTTTGCTATTCAGAGCCGTATCAATGAAAACAAAAATTGAATGAAAAATAATAAAAATTTTTAATACATTTTCTTTTTTATTAGATAACATATGATTTAATATAAAAACAAATTTTTTAATTGCCTGACATGGCAAGATATATGGCAGATTTAGAAGAAAATCGCATCGTACTTTTATGGCATCTGTGTAGTATGCAATGTTGTCTACTTTTATTTTTCTACTAAATGTAAAGTCCATGTAATGCACATACTGATATTAGCGACAACTACAATAGAAAATTAACACCGGCTGAGTTTGCAGCGTTCAAGTTCTGTCCAACGACATCTTGTGATGTAGAACGTTAATTTTCGTCATTTAAATCTATTTTGAGCGATAACCATACAACTTTCAAATTGGAAAATTAAAAAAATTTGTAATTGTAAATTGCAATAGAGATTAAAAATAAAGAAAAATATGCTTTTTTACGCATATTTGCATAAAAATTGTGCTGTTTTGCTGCATTTTTTGTGCTGGAAAAAAGTAGCCCTGCTAATCAGTACTTTTCATTTAAACCCTATTATTGAAAAGCACAATGAGGAATTTAGTAAGCTTTTATTTGAAAGTTTTGCATATCGAACTTGAATCCAAACCAAATTATATTGGATGTTCATGAAATAGTATTTGCGTCTACTGTACTTTCACATGTACGAATATCTTCTGCATTAGAAAGCGTAAGCGATAATGTTGCCTGCAAAGTGTATATTTACAGCTGATAACGCTATGTATTTCTTTTTAAGTTGATTTAAAAAAGCTTTGGAGCGGCTGCTGTTCTATTCATCCATGCAGGAAGTTCGAATCAACAACAAAGGCCTCGAACAATAGCCGATTTTATTATAGATTCATATGCAATGAATATGGTTTCATTTAAATTCTTGTTTTTATTTCGCTATAATAGTTTCTTGTTACTTTTTTTTTAAATATATGTATGTATATTAAACAAAAATATAATAGTTGTGGGAAGGAAAATGTTTACAACTCACATAATCAAGGGGATTTTTGACGAGTATTTGCAATTCTTAACTAAAGATAAGAAAAATTAAATTTCAATATTAATAATTTTATTTAAACTACACTGGCCAAACATTTCTTGACGAAAAAAGTCTTAGTTAACCTTGATTTATCCAAGCTATGCAAATTTTCAAAGGCTTCGGCTTTTAAGGCTATTGACGAAGTTGCAGCCTAACTAAGCCAGCAAAGTGTCTCTTTTCGAGACGGAGTACAATGGACTTTTCGCACGGATGATATACGTTTATTTACATTTTTACATTATTTGCTTAAAAAAATATTTTGAGTCCTTGGTTCTGCCGATTTTTGAAATAAAGTTTAATGGAGATCTACGGTATATTGGGTCATATAAAAAGTATTTTCGGTTTTTGGCACCACTTATCTGATTGTGTTAAACGAACGCGCGTTTGAAAGATCAATGAAATTTTGCAACTGGTGGAGCAAGACCGGTACGCAAGCTGTCAGGAGATAACGGAGGAACTAAACATCAACCACATTACAGTTTGGAATCATTTAAAAAAGGTTGGCTACTCAAAAAAGCTCGATGTTTGGCTGCCACATTAATTAACACAAAGAAATTTGATTGACCGAATTATCATCAGTGAAACGCTGCTGAATCGCAACGAAATCGAAACAAATCATTACGGGCGATGAAAAATGGATTAAATACGAGAATATTAAACGAAAAAAATCATAGCCAAAGGCCGATGATCCTCCACTTGTACAGCCATGCACAACCCATTCGTCTGCTGCTAAATAAGGCGGTTTTCGTAATTTTTAACTTTTACTTTATTTCACTTCTATTATTTTCATAGCAGCTGTACTTGCATAGTTATAAGTAAAGACAACATTAGTACTTGAAACGAAAAATACAACGAATTACATATTTTATATTAGAACATCTACACATCGGTGTCAGTGCACTGATGTAAAGTTTTGATTCACAAAAATTAAAAAACAAATTTCCTGTGGTTTACATGCATAAGACGAACCCGCATAATATGTGTACAGTTACTGTAATATTTTCAAATGAGAACAGAGAAGGACGACATCAGTGCGCAAGCGAATGAATTAAAACAAACATAGGATTTTAGTAGCGAAAATGTCACCAAATTTGTGTAGAACCAATGACGGATATAAAAATCTTTAATTGGGGCCGGGAATCGAAAATTGTTTCAAGCTTTTTAAATAAATGGAAAAAGGGTAATTTGCCCTCTTCTCCTAGCTATTGAATTGGGATTATAATATATCAGCCCAGTAGAAAATTTTCACAAAAGAAGAATACGCGATTTAGCTTTGAAAAAAAAAACAATATATTACTATTATACATTTATTAGTGTAACTACAATTTTATTCCAGAAGATCCAGAAGTGCTACACTATCATATTATATATCAATTTAAAGAACTTGACGAGTAGGTTAGCCAAAAATTCAGTCAAAAAATCAGATTTAAAATCAGTTAAGCCAATTCCAATATATTAGCGTCGGAAGTTTTTTAAAATTCGCTCACTGAACAAAGCATTGCATTCATCGTTGAAAAATCATTGCTTAAGGTTTAATTATGCATAAGTAATGGAAAAGAACGTAACGTTGCCAACTGTCACTTAAATATCTGTGATATAGGCAGTTCGTGTAAGTGATTAGCGAAATCGTAACGCAACGTAGAGTTTTATCTTCGATAGATTTTTACGTTCCGTTACGCTACGTTGCGTTACTTATGCATAATTGAGCCTTTAAGAGGGAGTAAATAATAAATAAGAGAAAGAGAGAAGACATGTGTAAGGGCGATGTTATGCAGACGATCAAATGATCGCCGATCACGTCATTTTTTACTCTCTCTTTTTGATATTTCAACTCTCTGCCCAAAGTATCTTATGCAGACAGTCATTTGATCGCCGATCAATTGTACCATTTTGTATTGTTTTAGTACTTTTTGCTACTATTTTAACTTTTTTTTTTAGTTTGTGTGCAAAATTTTTTAAGTATATTAATAAATTTCTTGATAACAAATAAATAAAAATAATTAAAAATTAGCTTTTGTTAACTTTTTGCAAAATTTTATGTGTAAACGAATATGTAAAGAATGACAAGTGTTGCTATTAAGCAGTTTTTTTCCTTTTTGCATACATGTTCACCAAAAGTGTACTATTTTGCTCCTAAAAAAAACATTATTCTGAATAATTTCTCAAAGGCAACACTGGTTTGATCTCTTGATTCGGCATCGACAGCCAAATCATTTGGTGATCAAATTTTACTCTCTTACTATCTCTCTCAATTTTTCACTTTATATTGACAACACAACAACTCGTGCCCATGATGTGATCGTGATCGTCTGCATAACAACGCACTAACGGCATCTCTCAGAATTATCTAACGAATTATCGCATACACAAATAACAAAACAAACACCAACGAGTAGTTTGATTCTCTTTTGATATTTGTTTTTCATAAAGAGATTTCTTCCGCAAAAAACTAGACCCAGTTACTGGGGCCATACCGACTAGTATTACTATACAACTGGAAATTGTACAAGCGAAGATCTCCATGCGAAAATCAAAACAAGCGTTTGCCCTCATTGTTCTCATTGCAAAATACCAAAACTTAAAAACAAAGAGAAAAGGTACCTCTAGCGATATTCACATATCTTATGTCCTTAAAAAATGTTGTTTCCAAAATAATTAGTTTTTTTTTTAGTTTTTTTGCATATGATGGAAGTTATACGTTGTTGAAAATTACTCTTTGGCACATGTTCGAAAACTTTGAGTGAAAAATGCACGTAACCATGAAAAATAATATAAAAAAAATTTAATATTCTCCAATCATAAAATGTTCTCTGTCGACTTACAATAAATCATTTAGTTTTAAGGAGTGTCGGATACCGTTTTCTTGTTTTTCAGGCGAAACTTGCTGGAATTACCCCTAAGTTTTAGCTTTGATTTAGTTGACATGGAACTGCTCATATGTAAGTAAAATATTGAAATGTTGAGGGTGCTTGCTAATTTTCATTAAGGGTAGATTTAACAGCGCTCGGAAATCCAGTCGTCGTTTGTATTCGTTAATCGCCTTTTGTAAATTGTGCTTTATGCTTAACATTTTTTGTTGTTGTTAGAATAGGCAGGTGTAAAAGCTGAAAAGAAGTTGACGTTTGAGATCTTTACGCATACATGAATAGTATAAAACACTAAGAGGGGATTGTAACAACTGTACACGTTCATTCAACTTTGAACATGTTGTTAAAGTTTAGAACACATCACAATTACAAATACTTAGGTTAGGTTAGGTTGGAGTGGCAGCCTTCTGCTTGAAAGCACACTTAAGCACATAATTAGGCTCATTGTGATACCACAGTACGGCGCGACTCCCCCATTTGCGGAGTGGAGAACCATGAGGATTCCATAATGAATCTGGCAATGTCCTTAATATTTATGGATGATAGCTCGGACAGACTAGTGAAGAAAGGTGAACCTAGGAGTTTTAGTCTCTCCAAGGCCAGGGATGGCACATAAAATGGAGGACTGTTTCTACCTCCTCCTCAGAGCCGCAGCCCCGACAGAAGTCGTTGAATTGCAGTCCTAGTCATGCAGCATGTCTCCCCATTATGCAGTGTCCCGTGAGCACCGAAGTCGTTATGCTGATGGAGCTTCTGCTTAGGTTGAGCAGCTGTCTAGTACGTCTATTGTCCATAGTGGTCCATGTTAGCCTGGTAATACCACAGGTATGCTCCGCTACAAATACTTATCAAACAGTTTAAAATAATTTCCGCCTAGTTCATATACTCTACTCAATTTGAACCAAGGCATATTGATTTTGATCGAGCAACGTTTGTTTGTAGCGTCCATTACACGAGCCAACACGAAATTCGCGTCAGAAATCTCAAACATAGTTTCTGTAGAATATCTCAAAAATCTTACGTGATGGCAAAAACTGAGAACACCAAAGAGATCAAAAGTGAAAATTTATGTATAAGAAGATTGACGCAGAAAAAGTTACAATTTGCTGAATAGTGCTCCACTTGACAAATTCTCGATAATTTTGCATAATTCAAAATATTTGTAGATAGAAATAAATAGAATAAGAGAAAGAAAATTATAAAAATTCAGCGGATAACTAAATCTGTTTTAAACAAATTTTAATATGTATACCACAGCACCTAACGGTACTAGTTAATTTTGTTTTGGTTTTAATATTCCCTTGGTTGCCAAACTACCGATTTGCAATCTTTTTTGGGATATCAGTCAAGAAAAATTTCTGGGGTTTTTTGAGGTTAAAGGTGAGTATTAATATGTAAAATGATGAAACGTAAAATGTATTTCTATTAAAAACTCATAACATAGAGAACAACTGTGCTATTGTAATTAATTACTCGTAACCGTCGAGTTAGTTAGACGTGTGCCATGTCGTCTCCGCGAACTTTAACAAATATAAAGTGTTTGCCACAAATTTTCAATAGTTGTTCCCGTTATCAATAAGCTACTTTTTAGTGGCAGCGGCAGCATGTTTTGGGTCGTTGCCATGCATAAAAACATCCTTTTTTGTTGGTTTTTTATGCTGATAGCTTTAAATATCAAAACTTTGTGCTTTGTTTTTACATAATTTTGTTTAAAACTAATAAAATTTATGAATATTATGGGTATTCACGGGTTGATGCAACATGCCCTTGCGACGTTGCGAAAGTGCGGATTGCGGAAGCTTGACACCTTTCTACCTTTAAATTCGTAAGAAGAATCCAAAATATTTTCATTATTTTTCAATGAGAAGAAAGATAAATTATAAGAGAGCACTTGTAGATTACAAGTGTAAAAAAATGTTTAAAATTTGTGACATTGATTAGTATGCTGACACCTATATGTGCAATGAGCAAAGAAAATAAAATTTTCGGGGCCTGGAATGATATTAAATTTAAGCCGCCTTAAACGCTCAAAAAACCTAAACTAGGTTAATACATTGGGTCTAATATTTTCGGGAAGGCTAATCACGAATCTTTGACATATTTGTATATAAATATACTGGTGGATAAACTGAAATGTCTAACTCAACTCGCTATTAAAGATGAGCTGGCCCGAAAAAAATTTATACCGGTTCCAAGCGGGTTTTGTGCCTTGCTGTCCAATGTAATTTTTATAGCAAATAACATGGCGAACGTCTTTATATTAAGCAGGCCGAAGAACATATTTTTTAAATAAAAAATTAACAATGGTATCGCAAGCAATGCAAGCAATTCAATAATGAAAACTGTGTTTTGATTAAAAATCAGTTACTTTTAAAAATCAGCATCACGTTTATAATGTGTCGCTAAAATTTTGCTTAGCATCGTGTCAGTCGTATATATGCTTTTGTTTTCAGTTACAATTGCGAATATGAAAAAGAACTATATTGAAGCTGATAATCGTCATTATTTAATTGACGCTACATTCTCGGTAGTACCATTTTGTGGGTATAAAGAATTGCTTATAGTATACTTTGAGCAGAATAGACATGTAAGTCTCAATAATATTTTGCACGTAAAATATTAAATATTATAGGATATATGTATGTTATTCATAGCTTATAACTAAAACAATAACAAATAAAAACGATATGAAAATATCACAAAAGCTAGTGGAGTTGTCTGAAAATGTCAACTGGAATAAATTATTATAGGATATCTCAAATAAGCGCAAGGAAATACAGAAAATGGGATAATTACGCAATCAGATGCTATTAATGCTGAAGCTTTCTTATAACACACAATACCTCGCATATCTACGGAGTTTGCAGCCCTATTGTATTGCAACTTATTGCTTCACTATTTTACCTTATTATTTTAAATAGTTGCATATTAATTTAGAATTTGCAACAAACATTTGTTTTGTTTCTTTCAAATTTTAGGGGATGGTTGCACACGTCTTTTTATATTACATCTCGAAGATGCTAGTGCAGAAATTGCAATAATCGAAGCACCCGTCACATGAATGCAATATTCGAAATTCGCCTATATTTTAGTTTTTGTCACCTGGTTTCCATTTACACTATTCGAATCTTTCACAGGATTTCGACTTATGTTAGCATAAGCTGCTGAGACCATGTGAATTTCATCCCTTTTTAGAGCTCGTGTCAATCTTAGTAGGTAGGTGAGTGAGTCGTGCTTTACAAAAACGCATATTCACATTTGAAAAGGAATGTTTCACATTACAAATGGAACACTTCCAAATGTTGATGGTATTTGCTGGTTGTTGCCAACCACCACTTCTACCGTTGAAGTCAACGTCTTCGTCACCATCAGAAGAACAGCTGCTAACTCATTTCTGCATTGTGTTTGTGCTGTCGTTTTGAAGTGTTATTATAATTATTGATTTGGATGGTTACGGGCATTGACCGCATTATCGATGACGATGGCGAAGACACCCTGGCTAAAAGCAACTAGGCCTTGCCAAATAAAAAAAGTCAATAAAGAATATAGAATATTATCGTTATCGACGATGAATCTTTTGTTTGAAGTTGTATTGAAAAGCATTTGGCTTCTTTTAATGGTAATTTATACTAGTAGCTTAATTATTTCTTGTAGTTTTCTTATTTATTTTACACATTCATACCTGCAACTTCTACCTTGATCGGACGGACTATGAGCAAGAAACGAATTACCAGCAATATCCACTTGTATATTGTGTTTTAATTCAACAGCTGATTTTCTTGATTCCCTGTTAAATTGTAGTATTCGTAATATTGATATGCAAATGTATTAATTGCTTTAATAAACTAAGTTAAATAATCATAACTTTTTCTTACATCTAAATTACAATTTAATTCATCTTACACTGTCCGACAAAAATCAACCTTTTCAAAAATAACATTATTCTGAAATGAATTCTAGTAGAAATTGCACTTGCCCCGGCGTTTTAAATGATATCTCGTTTGATTTATATCCTACAGGGGTTGGAGTTGACCACTTTCTGAGTATTTTGGTAAAATATAACTTAAGATATCTTGGTTAGGTTTGCGTCTGAGATAATTTAAGTGATCTGCGACTTATAGTAAAATTTTCATAGAATATTTTACTACCTTTATCTTCTTCTTCCCCAATGAATCTTTTTTAGCTTATTGCAAAGTCCATAGATTCTTGACATAGTGGTGAGGAAGCCTAACGCCCAATGACATCATGCGTTAAAAAAGATATGAAGGGAATAAAAATATGAAACAGAATTCACTAAGTGCAAATTGATTTTGCTGATTGGGTCCGTAATTTGCTTTTAAAATTTAAAATACGTAAATAAGTACACAGATACAATTTTGATGATACAGTTGAAACGTATATAGATTAGTTTTTTTCTGAACAGCTGAAGTTTGTGATATGAAGAACTTAAAAAAGTTTTTCTCTACAACTTTCCCGAATCGGGGGAGACTTTTATAGAAGTCTCTCTCTTCTCATGCCTCTCCTCCTTCCTCTACTAATACGTATCATTTTTTGAGGTCATTGCCTACCACATACCACATGCAATATTCTTTTTTACAATAAAATTACATTACTTTAGAACAAGGATCATAACTGCTACATGCCTTCAGTACAAAAATATCTATTATCATCGATCGGATGGTGGTGCTTTACTCGTTTTTACGCGGCTAGGCAAGCGAAAACAGCGCGCTTATTGCGCTTGCTCGTACATATCCATTAAAAATGCGCAGCTGGCCGGCACACAGTGGTCCCTGCGAAGAAAATGACTGGAGAAAAGTTTGAAAACAAGGTATAAAAAATCGATGCATTAATTTCACCGGTAAAATCAACAAAGTCTGATTTATAAGAAATTGCAAAATTTTGGTTTCTAGTTATACAATTAATGCTTGGTATTTGAAGACAGATCATGACTTTGGTATATGCCCCGTAAATGAAAATTTGCATCCATAACTCTGAACATCACGTGTATTTTTATGTGAAGTAAATCCGTTATCTTTATTTTATCGATTAAATTCTCTTGGCATTAGAATTTCATATTATAAAAAAGCTTGGTTTAAATTCTTTTTTTAATCTCAATAATATTAGAAATATTTGATGGAACAAAAACCCATAATTATTCAAATTCGTCAAAGGATTTAAAACACTCTCTCATAATTTTATGCTTTTTTACAATTATTCGATTGGAGCAATTGGTTTTGTAACCATGTTGATCCATACAAATAAAATTATTCAAAAAAAAAAAAAAAATTATTTTTAAAAAGTAATGTCTTGTTCTACACCTAAAATGTATTTGTGTTAATATAATTGACACAGATTTTTTTAAATTTCTCTAGCATCGCATCGAGGTTTAGGAATACATTTATATGATGATATTTGCATCACAATAGTTTTGTCCAGCTAGATTCACTTTCTCGACCACTGTATGGCAGTTCAGCTTAGTTCACCCTCCAAATAAAACCCTTAGCATGATTGTATATGTCTGTAGATATTATGGCTGCTTTGCTCTCTCTACCTTTCTGTCTGTCTTTTCTTTCAGGAAACAACTACAAGTATTCATTATTCTGAATTCAACTGTGACATATGCGTTTTTCTTTGGCGCGAGCTGCAGTGACACCATCTGATGAAAAAGAAAAAAGGAAGAACTAAATGAAAGCAATTAAAGAAGAAGAGCAAAATTACGGAAACAAATTCTCATACCGTATTACTATTGATTGATATCGTCTTGAAACTTAAAAAGGAATTGGAAGTTGTGTATTCA
Source organism: Toxonevra muliebris (assembly GCA_963691655.1). Taxonomy (NCBI): domain Eukaryota; kingdom Metazoa; phylum Arthropoda; class Insecta; order Diptera; family Pallopteridae; genus Toxonevra; species Toxonevra muliebris. The sequence continues at coordinate 205,564 of OY829327.1, read as the reverse complement.
TTTTTGGAAAAGCAAGCAAAATATGACAAATTTTGGATTTTACAGTGTGATGAAATTAAAAAATTAACGACAGCACGGAAAACTGGGTGCCCTGTATTTTTTTCATTTTTGGATCGTTCAGAAATGTTGAAAATATTCTTGTTTCATTGCTTTCATCTCGTATATCTTTCTTTTATATCTGTGGTAAAAAGGAATAACAGCTTAAGTTTTTTTTTCTTGTCAGCCGGGTTCAATAGCTTTTAATAGAAATATTGAAGAAACTATAGCACTGATAGCACTGTTTCAGAAGACTCTATACTCAAATCAAAAACCATTTTTCTCTGTTTTTCATTTTTACAACAGATATATCAAATATTTTTCTATATATTATCATTCAATAATAATAACAAATCTAGGAGCCAACCAATCGGCTTCTGGATTTGGTTCTTTGTTTAATAAGACATTTTGGATTATTTATCGGTGACCTTATACCGGAAGGATATTTACACTACAATAAATGAAATTTTAAATATGTTATTGGCAAAAGTCTTTAACATTGGATGTCCAGGTTTATTGAATATTTTCTTTTCTGAACATTCATAATTTTTTTGTCAAAGTGACTAATGCTTGGTTTTCACTATGTCTTGTTCCCTTTCAAAGAGAGAGCAAGAGAGAATTTCTTCTTACTAGCATTTTAACATTCTATATAAGTGTTTTATACATTATTGCGACTTAGTCACTTTTTCACTTTGACAAAAAAAAACAAAAATGACGTTTCATTAAGTCCGTTAACAAACCTTGAACTGTTAAGTATGAATGAAGTAAAGTCAAACTATGGAATATGAACAACTAGATTTCCGTTTCATAGTGTCTAATAATAATATATAATTTGAAAAATTAAAAAAAAAAGTTAGGTTGGAGTGGCTGTCGAGAGACACACTTAGGCCTGAACGACCCATTGTGATACCACATAGTTGGACCTACAGTTTAACGCCGATTCCGAACGGCGGTGTGGCAATTTTTTATCGGCTTGGTGGTTTTGCCATTACCAACCAATGTGTGTACTTGTACACTATCTTATAATTCTCATACACTTCATATTGATAGTGAATATAAGAAAGTAATGAAAATTAACCACCAGACGAAGACGGGAATCGAACCCGAACCTCCCAGATGAAAGTCTAGTGCACTACCCACTAGACTATCGAGGTCGTCAAAAAAAAAAAAAAAAAAAAAGTTAAAAAGTAGTAGAAAATAGAAGTACAACATGGTGTCACACCCACTAATCCAACAAATTGAAAGAATTTTTTAAATCTGGTATTAAAAAATAATACTTTCATACTAAATTTTAGTACCGTACCATAAAAGGCTCCTTAGATATCCCGTAATAAAAATTCAGGATATAAGTAAGGTGCCATACCCCCTTTGTCAACCCCACCCATATTTGTGCTGTAGCATGGCATTGTTAATTCAGGTTCTTATACCAAACTTCGGTACTGTGCTATAAATGGTTCTTGAGATATACCCAAAAAAGTATTAGGATTATATAGTAGGTGCCACGCCTACTTTCCTAAAAGCCTTCTTGAATGGATATATTTCATCCTCTGGTCAAAGCAATTATATTCTGGGAATATAACTTCAATCGGTCAAGTTGTTCAGAAGTTACACAATTACAAATGTACTCTACCATTATAAATATATTTTTTGTAATTAAAAAAAAAAATTTGTAGGGATTGAACTTTTTTTTAAGAAAAAAAAGTTTTTTTAAGAAAAAAAAGTTTAAAAATAAATTTTCCTTCAGCCTCGAGTAAAGATGTTATCACATCCAAAATTATTACTTTTCTTTATTTCATATTTTAGAAAAGTCTAGTTGGAGTATACATACCCCAGTGATAAATTCGTATGTAAAAAATTAAGTGGTGAATGTGAAGGTTAATTATGCTGCTTTATAAATTTATAAGCTGCATATTTTAGTAGCTATCAGGTTTTATTTGTAAACAGATGCAAATACTAAACGATTTATAAAAAGTTAGGTAGGTTCATTTCGCAGCATGTCTTCCGCTTTGAGGTATCTTGCTGATTAGAATTACAGCGAACGAAAACGAGAAGTATGTGCCAGGCAAGTGTGACACTTATACCCTATAAAAAAAACCATGTCTTTAGAAAACTTTGGCGCAGCACGTGATTAAATTAAATTTTGCTTTAGTTTTCAAATTCAATGAAACGGAAAAAATGCAAGCTCACTAAGGAAAATCAATAAAACTCGATTGAATTTAATCGAATAAACTATGTGTCGCGCCTTCTGTAGCGTTTTGTCAAAGGACATTATTATGCATTAATATTCATTAGCAGTGAAGCATGGAAGGCAATAAAGCAATTCATATTTTGCACAATTTACACTATGCTACAAATTAAAAATATAAATAAAATGTACCAGAGTTAGGATTAACATGCTTAGTTTGGTCATAAAAGTGACCGTATATCTCCATTTGTGAAAATTTATGGAAAACATATCGTCGTCGTTCTGACAGAAAGTCCATTTTTTTAATTTCTGAGATGAAGTTAGTTTATGCAGTGCATGGCTACGAACCCTGGAAAAACTTGAAAAGTTAGCAGATTGGTATACACATTAGTATACGTTATAATTGGATCATCAAAAAACTAATTTATTATGTCATTCGAATTATAGAAGCTAATTAATACGGATCCAATCCAAAAAATTAATTTGGACTTAGTGATATGTGCATATGATTTTGAATCGCTAAACGATGAAAAATATCGAAAAATAAATATTTTTCAATTTAAAATATAAAAAAGTGATAATTTGAAATTTTTTGTTAAATAGCAGGTCTAGCACAAAAAATATTTTAATTAGCTAGCCTGCGCTGTCCGAATTGGGCAATTTGCTTTAGAATTCCTTTGCTCAATTCGCTCAGAATTTCGCTTGATGTCACTATTGATCTGACTTTGATATATATTTTTTAATATTTTATTTGCATGGGAGGCACCACGCCCACGTGGCCGATTTGGTCCATTTCAGAACTTAGCTTCGGACTGACGATAAGAAATATATGTATCGCATTTGGTTAAGATTGCTCAACTTTTACTCGAGTTATTGTGTTCACAAGCAGACGGGCATTGCAAAATCGATTCCGTTATGGAAGCCAATTATTTATATATGTTTATATATGTATATATATATATATGTTCATATCAACTACGCCTAATTATAGGCGTTTCAAACAGCCATTACTCGACCAAAACTAATATACCCTGAACACAGAGCGTATAGGATATCAAATACGAACCTAGCTTTTCGTTGTTATAGCCAGGCAAAGTGTGAAAGTATGAATAGATATGAAATGGAAAAACAAAACTCGAGGTGGTAGAAAGATTTGATAAATGGAAAAGTATACTAGTTGTTATGGCAAATTCAACTATATAAGCCTGAGTTCTTGTGTATTTTTCGTGTAGCATAGTGTAAGTGTAATTGTGATATTTTCTGAATATAAGTAGATACTTGAACATTCTCGTCGAAAGTTTGTAGTACATCGGTTTAACACATGCACGGCAAATCAGTATTGTTCAAGCGTGAAGGAAAATGATCGTAATGAACATTTGAACTATATCTTGTGAAAATCTTTTGAGTTTGCCAACAGTCAAAAGCTGAACAACAAAATCGCGAAATTACGAAAATTTACGCTACAAATAACCAAACGATCAAACAGAAAAGCCAATGATACACTTTTCTAACTTTTTTGAAAGGGAACTAAGCCCAGGTTTGCGCTATTGCAGAAGGGAACGAAACGATTTGGGTACACAAACCTCAACAGAAAACTGAACGCATTGGTTTTGTGTTTTTTGCAATTGATTTGCGGAGAAAGCGTCGATTGTGTTGCAATTGTACAAAGATTAGGGTAAATTAGAAAATATGAATCTTTTGCAAAATTTTCTTTAAAGGGAAAATAAATATCAATCCTTTTTTGCGATGCACAGTGGGCTGTTGCTAAAAAAATATTACCTACTTAGCTGCAGTCAATAACGCGTGTCTAGGTGCCAAGTGGTATGGTCAACGGAAATTTGGTAATTTTCTGCGCATTTCACCACTTTAATAATCCAGGAATGATTTTCGTTCACCATGACCGGTGATGTCAATGGTGCTGGCAATATTAAAAGTCCCAATTATCGCAGCGCAGGAAAAAAAGACTTATCCTACTGTAATTGTCGCAATTTACAGGGATGCCTGCTGGAGTTTTCTAGAAGCAATATGCTTCCAACTACACGCCTACTCCTACCATGGAACAAATAACGTAGTACTACTTATGTCGAATAATGTCCCAACATTTTACTCCATTCAATATAAGTATTTTTCATGAGAATCCCATCGAAAATAAACTTCGTTCGAAACAAAAATCGTCTTCGTGATAACTAAACTGTCTATAATTTATTAGTAATCTCGAAAAAGTTCTCAAACAATAAAAGTGAAAACGATAAGAGGATGAGTAGATTTTTTATGTTGATTTAAAAGAAAAAAACCAACCAAATTACGCACTTTTGTAAGCACTCCAAGGAAGATATGTATGTGGTACTCTCAATGAATCCAATTGAGTGTCTTATTTACAGTACCAGTTTCGAAATAAATTTAATAACGATAATAATAATAATGGTGTCGTAAAATATTTCAAGGTGTGTTTAGGATTAACACCGAAAATGTTTTGTTAAGTTAATTTTATTCAGTTTTTACACACAAAATCGCATTTTTTGCCGTTATATCAGTTACAGCACAATTAAAAACTTTGTTAACATTTTTTATATATTCATGAAAAGAAAAATTAAGGTATAAATTATTCTAAAAGGGAAAAACTTGTAGAAAATTTCATTATAATATAGTATGTACAACATATTGAATAATATAGAAAGCATAAAAAGGGAAATACAATAAAAAATACAGAGAAAACGTCATGTTTTTTTCCTTCTTAAAAAAATGTTGTCAGGGTAACGTATAATTCTAAACATTCGTATACAAAAAATTGGTGTGAAATGCTACAAAAAAAAAAATTATCACTTCAGATTTTCCATCGAAGTTTGTAGCTATTGTGTTTATTACACAACTACATTCTAACAAAGTATGTAACTCCATTAGAGCATAGAGTTGTATAGCAATGAAACGGCAAAGGGTTAAGCCGGTTAGTTGTTTAGAGAGAGGGGAAATCATCAGACCGGCATCTACATAAATCTTATAAGGGTACGTGAATACGAATGGAAGAAAAGTTTGAAGCAATTGTTTTTTTGCTTTGTACTTCTTTTCAGCCACCCAGCAAAATATCATCACCCAGGCATGCCAGACTTTGGGGCAAATTGTTTTTTTTTTTTCAATATCGGAGATCTTCAGCATTACCTAGAGTATTGCCAGATTTTAAATAAAGGGAAAATGCTGGTATTTTGTACGGCAGCAATTTTTTGCAGTAAATGGAAATATTTATGATTTATTTATGATTACCATGCGAAAAGATCAGTGATCGAAATTCGATCAAGCACTAGAGATAAAAATTAGATTGGGTGCACATTTTGAGCATCTTTTCGATTTCATTTCCTGGCAAGTATTGTGCTGAAGCGATAGAGAAAAAAAACTTCGTTTATATGAGCACGCATATTTACATTCACAACAAAAAAATGTTCTACTGCAAATGTTGTGTTACAACGAAAAGGAAAATAAAACACTTTCTTCGTATGGTAGCTTGAGTGATAACCTGAGATGATAACTCGATGGGAATTCCCCGATTTGTGGGGAATTAACAATTTTTTTAGGAATCACAGAATTTTCTATTTTTGCGGGGAATCTTAAATTATGTGATAGATACATTATATACTTAGTTAAGGCATAATTTTTTAGGTGTATTCAAACATCATTTCCAAATGTGCATAACTTACACATTTTGTGGGTCTAAGCGCAAAAAAAGGCGCTAAAAACATCAAAAAACGACAGCAAAAAATTTAAAAAGACAAAATAAATTGGAAGTCAATTACACGAACGAAGTTTTCAATGTATCGATATAAAGGACGTTTTTTACGACTACGTTGTAAGAGATCCATGCGAGCAGTCCAATTTCGAACCATCTTTTTGAGCATAACGGCTGGTATCTCGCTAATAACACTCTGAAATTGACGCTGGTTTATCGGCATAGACGAGTGACTTCACGCAACCCCACAAAAAATAGTCTAGAGGCGTCGAATCGCACAATTTAGGTGGCCATGTGGTACTGTCAATGAATCCAATTGGGTATCTTTTTTAGAGTACCAGTTTCGAAATAAATTTAATAACGATAATAATAATAATGGTGTCGTAAAATATTTCAAGGTGTGTTTAGGATTAACACCGAAAATGTTTTGTTAAGTTCATTTTATTCAGTTTTTATACACAAAATCTAATTTTTTGCCGTTATATCAGTTACAGCACAATTAAAAACTTTAACATTTTTTATATATTTATGAAAAGAAAAATTAAGGTATAAATTATTCTGAAAGGGAAAAACTTGTAGAAAATTTCATTATAATATAGTATGTACAAGCAGAAAGCATAAAAAAGGGAAATACAATAAAAAATACAGAGAAAACGTCATGTTTTTTTCCTTCTTAAAGAAATGTCAGGGTAACGTATAATTCTAAACATTAGTATACAAAAAATTGGTGTGAAATGCTACAAAAAAAAAAAAAAAAAATGATCACTTCAGATTTTCCATCGAAGTTTGTAGCTATTGTGTTTATTACACAACTACATTCTAACAAAGTATGTAACTCCATTAGAGCATAGAGTTGGATAGCAATGAGATGGTAAAGGATTAGGCTGGTTGGTTGTTTGGAGAGAGGAGAAATCATCAGACCGGCATCTATATTTTATAGGGGTATATGAATTTGAATAGAAGAAAACTCTGAAGCAAATGTTTTTTGACGTTGTTTTCTTTTAATCTTAAATAAACGACTCAGTATCTTGGTCCACAACATGAGATAAATTGCTCACCGAACTCATCTCTCAATAAATCCATTGCTTCAAGTGCTGTGTTGCATGTAGAGCCGTCTTGTGGTTTCAACACACTACACTAGAAAACCAACCAGCAATAAAATTATCCTTCAGAAATGTATATTTCTTTATTCTTTACGGATTTCTCAAGCAGCTTTTGAAATTTGGTCTGTTTCTCTAGGTTAACAGGTTTACGTCCTGTTGCACTAGGGATATTATTTTTCTTAATTCACTTAAAATTCAATAGTGGTATTCATGATGTCGCGCAAAACCCTCGTAAACAGCGCAAACTGCACATATTTACTTATGTATTTTCAGCATCTTCAAATTTAACTTTTTTATATTTTTATCGAATAGCTTCGTCATAATAGTACTCGGATTATATCCGAAACCCAGGAGTACCCGGGTATCCGGGTACAACCTATACAAACGGGTATCAGAGTGCAACTTTAAGAGGTTGCTCATGATAGCCAAATACGCAAATGCTAAATTTATTTGATGCCATGAATCCCGATAATGCTAAAATTTGGTATTACAGCGCATTAGATTGCTTGTAATATCGTCAAGCTTTCTTGCCGACCTTGCTTATCGAGCATTTTTTGGGATTTGTAACACTTTTTCCTTAATGTTTAGCAATCTGACCATTTTGTTTATCAGTCGAATTTAAAATACTATCTGTCCTTGACAGGAGCCAACATATTATGATGCAAAAAGTCTTTCGCTGAGCGAAATTACAAAATTTAAATTTTTTCCAACAATATCTGTCTACAAATTATGTTCAAATTTCAGTTGCACATGTTTTGTAAAAAATTGCGCTTAATTAATAGCGACTCACATCGACTAGACCCGGGATTTTCGGGACTCCAAAAAGGGCGGGATTCCGGGATTGGCATTTCTTTGCTGCACACAACTTATTTTTTTGTGGCATACTTTAAACAGTGTAAAACAATGTTTCTTTCCCAAAATATCAACCGTTAAAATTAGTAAAAGATTAAAGGGCACAACGGGGGAAAACCCAAAAAGGCATTTATTACTTAGAAAAAAGTACCAAAAATTCTAAAAAGGCACTAACCAGGGAAAAGCCAAAAATCTTGAAAAATGGCTGAAAAGCAAAATAAAATGTATATATTTAGAATCAGGGGGCTTGAAACACTCCCTGGTTATTACTTTTGGACATTTTGAATTCTACTTTATCCTAATGATTAAATAATTTCTCATGGTGTAACGATTGAATAATATTGAGTAATATGCAAATTAAAATTTCGATTGAAAATTATTATAATTTTAATTTGGGACAAGGTTAATATAAAATGACCTTCTTTTATTTTTCTCAGTCTGCTTAATTGAGTAATAATTTTTAGTGCTGGCTTAAACTCAAATTGAATGTTTCGTTATAATAATCTAATCGACATCCGCTTCTTATCGTTCCATTTACTTCCTCTTCTTCTTCAAATTCCATAAAACGTGTCTTTTTTCATTCATCGTAAAGAATTGAAAGCAGAAATTCTGAAGCTTATGGTGCTAATGCGCAGTCATTGAAAATGATCATATTTTTATGCCATTACCAACAGTTCATAAATTAATATACTCCCCCAAACGAAAAGATGTATCACACATACATATAAAGTATTTTTTTATTCAAAATCCCCCTAAGAAGCGAAGACAAAATTAAAAGAAAGCATTCATGCTCAAGCACATTATCATATCCAAGAGGAGGGGGATAAAATACCTCATTTCCCGACAAATATCCTAAACATTATGATTGTTGCTCCTGAACAATAAACCTAAAAACCCCCCTTTAGCAATCTCTGGATCCGCTAGTGCTCAAGCTGATTTTGAATCCCTTTGTGATGAAACAACTACAAGTGGATATATCAAACATACAATCCTATCTTCTTTGGCAGCAATGAAACTGTTGTTGCGTCGTAGCTTATAATTCACGTTGAAGCGATTTACATACTAGAGATGCGCAATTGCAAAGAAAAGTCGATTTTCGACATTTGAATTGATCAGAAATTCAAAGTCGATTTATCGAATCCACTTTAAATCCATTAACTTATATTTAAGCTAGTGCTAGTGCTGAAATATAAGTTCATAACTTGTTGTACTAGCAATACGTAATAAATAAATATGTAAATAAATAATAATAAATAAATATTTTTTTTTTAGATTTAGCGAGAAATTACAATTTTCAAGTGGGGAAAAATATACAAAACTTGCGAAAATTCGGGCCAAGAACTTACTACTGAACATCAGGGATGAAATTTCGAAATTTCAAATTGTACCTAATTTATGAAAAAATTGTACCTAATTGAGCTTCAATGTACCTAAGATAATACAATTCATTGGTATGTAGCTTTTTTCAATTTAAAATTTTGTATATCTACATAAAACATAGAAAAAAATAGCAAAAAATTCATTACGCTATATATTTAAATCATTCTTCTCATTGAGATCAATGCTTACAAATTATGCAAATAATGATATTATAAATATATCAGTTGCGTTCTTTACATCTAATGAACCTCCGTTCCGAAATCTTCCTGATTTATGTCGCGAGTTTCTCAATTCCGATTGGAAGTGACGATGCAGTTGCCTCAGATGAAAAATTAAGATTGTGTCATATATAACTGTTAATAAATATTTTTGGGCAAATTTCCTTTAATTTCGATTTCACATGTAAATGGCAAGCTGTGCTCAGCTAAGTATAAACACAATTTTATTTAGCGTAACTGGAAATTTTCACGGTAGATTTTGCAACATTTGCTTTTTATATGCATATCGGATTTTTCATGTCTTTCAATATGGTTTAAATTGCCGAAACTAGAGACGCCACATATTATACACTTTTTGCATTGTTTAAGGTCTTCGTTCAACCATTTTTGGTTCATTTTCCTCTCCTTCAAAATCGGAAAGCTTTTTTTCCTTTAGCGGTACCTCATCTCGCGCGTGTTCGTTGTTATTAAAAAATGTATAAATTTCGCGTTGTATCCATCACGCTCGTTATAAATAAAAGTCGCGCCAAATGTTCTTTTTTTATGTTTTACAGTCATAAATTGTACCTAAAATATGCCAATTGTACCTAATGTACCTTCTAATTTGAAAAAGTCGGAAAAAGGTACAATTGTACCTACTTTTTCATCACTGCTGCACATACCTTTGGAGTAACATTCAGGCCAAGCGCAAAAAACTTACTCCCATAAATATACAAATTTCCTTTTTCCGATGAGTGTCGAAAGGAAATAAAAACCAATTTACATTTTTGCAATCGAAAAGCATCCTAAAATTATTGATACAGAGCACGTAAAATTTTATTTTAAGTTGAACATAATCTCCATTTAAGTTTTTGGATAGTTAAATTTAATCACAAAATACACTATCACAAACTTAGCTGGTTTTTCAGAGGTCCTGCCATGAACGAATGGGGAATGTATTGACTCAATCATAACAAAATACGAAACAAAAATTATATAAAACAAATGAAAATTCGGATTCCAATGATGTGTTGTCACACACGAGTCCCGAAAACACCGGATTTTTTCTTTTCAATCCTGGAACCGATTGTAGAATGAACCCTGAGGTCCCGGGATTGGCATCCCTATTACAGTCTCACCAGTTGGCAAAATTTAAAAAAATTAAATGTGGAAAACTGAATTTTGTTAAATTTTAAAGATTTTGGCTTTTGATCGAGTTTGACGATTTAAAGTCCACCATAAAAAGTAGAAAATTTTAAGCAAAAGTCGATTTCGATTAAAGCCGAAATTGATTTGCACATCCCTATGTCATTCACTATCTGCGTCGTTGAAGACATGTGCATTTTATACACCCTACACTTGAGGTTCGGAATCTACAATTAAGCCGACAACAACCGACTGCCAATTGGAAGCCTTTGTGTGCCTAACTAACAATTTCGATTCAAAAATACCCGAACAGCGATTTGAATTTGAGAGGCCAGCTTTTCACGATTCATATTTAATATACTTGTTTCAAGATTTCAAGATTTCAGAAAAACAAATATATTTAGGTAGCCAATATAATTCGGACAAGACCGAACTTAAAATGTTTTCTACTTGTTCATTCTGGAAGAGCTTTGAATTGAATTCATCTGTTCATAGTTTCAACATAATGGAAATCTTAGAAATTTGTTGTTATTATTGATAACGAAAATGAGGACATGTAATTAATTAATTTAGGTTAAATAATAAAACCATAGCAGTTGATTTTTTAATAGATTCATTTTTTCGTTTACTGTATTTAAAATGGGAACAAGAATTCTGTCCATTTCATACACAAGTATATTTATGTATGTAGCACGGGTAAACATGCATACATATATATATACGCTCATATAAATACAATACATAGCCCGCATTCTTCAGCAATGAATGTATGTGCGTTTTGCGGGGCGATTTGTATGAAATAAAATTTTTCGATTCCTCTTGTCATTGCGAACAAAAAGTTTTTCTACGACATGGTTCCAAAATGAATTTCAAGGCTTAGGAATTTGATTTTTACGGAAAATGTTCGGTTTATATAGACTTTTCAAGGCACTTGGAATTTTTGCAATTATTTTTTCTGTGAAAATTGGTACTAGGGAGTTTTTTCGAACGGGAAGTTCATTTTTGATATTCATTTTTAACTCAGGCGTCCGATAGGGGCGCTATTTTTTTTAGTTTTTCTACAGTTTTCAGTGCTAATTTAATTCAAAAACACAAACACAAATTCGATTGTGTCAATGTATTTACTTTTTTATACAAAAACATAATTCAAAAATTTTTAAAATGTCTTCAAAGTTTAGAATTTTCAGTTCTTGAATACAAATTCAATAATTGCCCGATTATGCCAAAACTTGCTAATTTGCATATGCATATCAGTACTGGAAAGGCATCGGTAATCAATTGTCACCGTTAACAAGGTACTGGAATTTCTTGCTGTGATCATTTGTGTCTAAATTGTAAGAAAATAATTAACTGTCTAGTGATATTAAAATAATTAAGCCACGTATTTTTCCTTCGATTCAATCTAAAATTCAAATATTCTCACTGCACTCACGCACTTCTTAAATAAATGTTTGATCAATTTTTAAATCAACTTTCTCAACACATTTTAAAATTAAAGCAACCGCAACTTACAAATTGGATATCATTAAAAAATAACTTCAACTTGAAAATTGTACGGAAAATTGCATTTTGCATTCACATTGCAATATTTAATATTTAGCAAGAACAAAGAAATGCCATGAACAATGAAAAAAAAAAGACAAGCATTTTTATTTTCATTTGTAATTGAAATTGAAGTTGGAATTCATTGTTTGCTTCTCTGAAATACTTGTGTAATTTCGAGAGCGACGGCAACGGTAGCAGCAACTTCTACAATCAACAATAACAAAAACATACAATAAAACTAAGAAGAACACAGCATCCTCCACTCGTTCTCAAAGTGCTTGGATTATACTGTCAGCGTTATTTTGGTTGCGTTTGCAACATTCTAGTCATTTCAGAACAATTGTGGTGGTCGCCATCCGTTCCGCAGTCTTCGACAACCGCCAACACAGAGCTATACAGTACCACAAACACAAACACGGTAGGCTCAAAGACGGAGGAGGGCTTGATGCATACCCATACATAGCTGTGTGCCTCATAGTCCACCTACAACTATAAAGTCGACTGAATCAAAGTTCCAGTGAATTGTTACAAGCAATAGTAAGGAGATCAAGTGCTCGAGATGAAGTATTAAGAACCATATCTAAAACAAATTAAAAACACTTCCAACCCGACCACACTCCGACACTAGTGTCGCTCGAATTTATTGTCTTGTGTGTACAATATACTCAACATAAACACCTCTAAGCATCATCGTTGCCATCTCTCCAATGGACTAAGACTGTAATTAACTCGTTTCGCAAAATACGCTATCGTAAATATAACCAGACACACATGTGTACTATGAAAGAGAGTGTGTATGAATGTAAGGCAATAACTTCACTCAAGCATCTTAAAAAATTCGAGATGTCAATATTCATTTCCGTTTGTCGCACATTTAATGTTTGATCTGTATGTATGTCTGCCCGTCTTTGCGTCTGTATGTCAACCCTTTTATTTGTTTAGTTCATTGTACTGCGATACCTCTTAGAGCCCTTTACAACTCGATACACTGTTGTGCAGATTATGGTAGTATATGAAGTTATTTCGTAATGAGCGTTAATTAACATCAATGTTAAATTCTTGCATTTGAAAGCCGCCGCGTTGTTTTCAAATCCATGTATTGATATTCCAAAGCCAAGAAGAGTCATCTTTTAAAAATTTCACTTAAAAAAATGTAAACATTTTAGAAACATTAACCCTGGAGGGACATCCTTTGTCGAATCGACGACGCATGCTTACGTTTTACAATTTTTCTTTCTAATTAAGTGTTAAAAATGTACATTGTTGTTTCCCTATATGACAAATTAACCAAATAATAAGAAACAATCAACTTTCAAAGTTATAGGTGTATAGATCATATGTATGACCACTTTGAATATCGAATGAGTGTCGTCGTTTCGACAAAGCATGACCTTTATGTGTAAAAAATATGCATGTACTGCCAGCGAGACTAATACTAATAAAAAATTTATCAATATTAGCGTCTGTTAATTATAGCTGCGTTTTATTCGCCACTTGCTTCTAGTTATGTAAAACTAGCAGCGATATTTGGATGGGAAAACAACAACAAAGCTGCAGAGATAACACGTGTAATTATAGCTGTTATGTATGCTTAACAAGTTGTTTAAGTTGTTGTTGCAAAAAGGAAAAGATTCGAAATGTCTGCCGGCGAAAAGAAGTAAATTATTTCTGTTTTGATCGTTAAATATTTTTATAAAGAGTAAAAACTGAAAACAATGCCTACTATTAACCCCAATGACTGGGATCCATTACCGATCTTTCGTAAAATGTTGCACTTCTAGCTGCTGAACAGTTTCATTTTGAATAATAATAAAACGAAGAAAAGACTTGACAACTTGGTCGTTTTATCCGCACATGTTAAACTAGCTGGCAAATAAAACGCAGTTTATGTCTCGCAGACTACAAATAAAATGATAAGCCCCAGTAAAGGGAGTATCATCACTCCTTGTATCTGAAAATGCATTTACCTTTGATATTAATATTGGTAATACTGTGGTCATCGGTTTGAATAAAAAGGGAAATATTATAGAGAACTTGAGAGTATTTCATCAAACTTTAAATTCCTATAATTTCAAAACTAATAAAAATGGGAAACTACAAATGTAACTATTTTCCTTTGTAGGCCATTAATATGTCTTACATTAAATCATCCCACTTAGGGATTGGTCATGTCTGAAGAAGAAAAGCAGCATATCACGATAGAGTCCGATCTCAGAAATTGAGATTAATATATTAACGAATGAAATGCATAAAGATTTGTCAAGATATCACAGTACGCCATTTTGAGAAAACGGGCTTGAAGCCCTTTTTTTCGGTTTGGTTTATGTCGCTTACAAAAATAATGAGAGCATGTATGAGTATGACATTAAATGATACAAGATAGAGAAAAAGCTACAGAAACGGGAAAAAACATAATTACCTACAAACACATTGGAAGGATTCTCTATGTCTAGCATCCTTTGCACGGGGCAAGAATAGCAAAATTGCAAAGCTTAGCCATTTGTGCAATGAAGAAACAACACACATAGAAAGTCCCCCTATTTTAACCATAATATAATTGTCCAATTTTCGGCAAAGCAACCGACGGAATAAACTATCGCCAATTACAAAATAAGTGTGCAGAAATTATGTTTGCCTCAGAAAATAAATTTTTAGGCGTGTAGTGACAGGTTGAAAAAACACTAAGTCTATCATTGGTATTGAATTAACTTTTTATTTGTATTTTTTTACACTATCTATATCGAAGTTTTTCTTCAACAAATGATTTTTAGTAAAACTTTGTGTACGTACGGATGTGCTTTTGTCATGTAATTTGCAGCTCCTTGCCATGAAAATTCACTATAGCAAGATAATGAGGATGAAGATAAACAGAATCTATTTAAATGTTTTATGCAGTTGTAATAACCAACAATAAATTTTATTTGGAACTGAGTTTTAATGGCGGCACTTACAGTGAATTGGAACGGTGATAAATTTTTTCAAATTGTGCCTACAATTTTCCACAAACTTAAATATAAAAATTATCCTTTGATGAGTATTGTGTTTACATCCCAATTCAAGATACATATAAAATAGGGGTCAAGTAGGTAAACAAATTACGTACCATCAGTGAGGTAAAATCACAAAGAAAGAAACAACTAAATCACTAAAGAAAATAAAAATGTCCACAAATGTCCACACATTAGACCGCATCGAATTTATGAAAGAAATTAAATCATAGTAAGGCAATTTAAAATGCAAATTTCCGCTGTGTGTGGAACATTTATCCTTTAATATGACTTGTTTGTGTATGCGTAGCAGTGATGCACCAGCATCCTTTGCTTTCCTTTTGTCGAGTTCAAACAACAAAAGAAATTTCCTTTTCTTCCCTTCTCATTAGCCTTCGTTATTGTTATACTCCCGAAAATAAAAAATCAAGATCACTCCAAATCGGATCCGCGATCACATTCGAAAATCGGACAAACAAGATGCTGTGTAATAACTTTTGCAACGAAAAACTGGCTTTTTTTTCTTTATCCGAAGATTACGAAAAATACTTCAAATGGAAAATTAGTTGTATTCAAATGGAGAGCTAGTGACAAGACGAATTTACTATGCGATCACATCTAATTGAAGGGGTTCATATACTGTGATATATGTACATTGTACATATGTATATAATACGTAATACGACGTGATCTCTATATTCACATGACCTTTCTATTGTGTCTAGAACACGTTTGGCCTATATTTGAATTCATGGGTAAAGGCTTTCTATTTAAGCTTATAATAAAATGTAAAGGACCAATGCAAAATGTTGTGCATCTTCTTTCTCATAAAAAGGGGATTTTTGGACAGTAATAAATATGCCACAGAGCAGATATGTAGTTCAGTACTATAATAACATCACGACGCTGCAGCACTTTTCATTGATTTTCAAATACTATTAGAGTTTTTTGGAATTTATTTGTTCTCCAACGTAAACGACAGCCTAAGGACGACATATTTTTTAACTGAATCGTTTGAATGATGTCGAACCAATCAAACGATGGGCGATGAGCCGCTTGTCTGATAAGCTTATGATTGAAATTTAAATGTTTAATATTTTTGGGTTTTCAAATTTGTTGCAATAGTCTTGTGGTCTGTTTGTGCTCAAGAGATACTAAATCTGAGTTGTTTTCTAATGAGACTTTGGCCCAGCGCAATGACTAAGCTAAACGAATAGTCATAGTCAAAAAAAAACTGTACTTTAACTAAACTATGCATTAATACAATGCATTTCTTATGGCATTAAAGTATAATTTAGTTAAATTTCTTGCTAATCTTGGCAATGGCTGCATTCACGAATCTCATCAGTTACTAAACAGTTGCAGCTCATCAATTTTTGTGTTGTGAACATTCTGCTCCTTTTTAGAGTTAACTATTCTATTGTGAATAGTTTTTTGCTGTTTTCCTCTTTAACAAAACCAAAACTTAAATAATAAATATAAATAATGGCGCTAATATGAATATACTTTGTCAATTATGACAGCCATGACAAATAAATGAATATACATATATAGAAAAATAGATAAACATAAGCCGCTGTATGAGCATTATAAGAAAGTGTACAAGTACATACCTTGGTTGGTAATTTGTAAAACCACCAAGCCGATAAAAAAATTGCCCCACCGCCGTTCGGAATCGGCGTTAAACTGTAAAAATGGCGCCAATCACAATAGAATTTTACAAGTGTTTAGGTAACTACTTGACTACAGTATTGTGCAATATATTTGCATCTATGAACACCAAAAAATGGAATTAATTAATTAACAACGAACAAAATATAAAACTACATCTAATTTTGCAAACTACTCGTATGAATCCAAACTATTACGTACCATAGCAGACGAGAATGCTAAGTTGTGGTAATGAGATTCCAGAGTATTGCAAATCTTGTTTACAATTGTAAGGTCCTTGCACTTGAAACTATTTTTGCTCAACAGTTCATAGATATGTTTAGCTTTTTCTACGTCAACACAGTTGCCTATCGTGTATGTATTGGAAATGATGTGAAATGAATGATTGAGGTTTCTTCCCAACGGGAAATTTGGAAGCGATACCCAAAAAAGGTACTTTTGAAGCGCCCTTGAAGCTAGTACGTGAGAAAATTAGAAACGCTGACCAAAGAATATATAATACATAGAAGGCGCATCACGAACAAATTTATTTGCACAAAAATTTTGTTCTATGGAGCCATAACTGCCTCCAGTTTACACTCAAAATTCAGTTGTTCTCATAAAACCAATGAGTGGTTGAAATAGTTTGTTTCTCTTTGTTGCTGGCTTTGTTTAATGAGAGGGGTTTTTTAATGAGAGTTTTGTATTTTCTTTTTTTTTTCATATGTCTAGTAATATGAGGTGGTATTTTCATTATTTTGCAGAATTTACATAGCAAGCCGGTGTGCTTTTATGTATGGCACAGATTATAAAATTCAAATTCAAAGTTGTGACGCGAAAAAATAGGTATTTTTCAAGATTTTTTTCAGGTAAGCAAATAAAGTTTTTTATTAAAAATAAATATTTTTTATCTAAAAGTACATGTATTGAACTTAACTTTAACTAATCTCTATTCAAAAATATTTAAAACTTTATGAGTTATGAGCGACCCCGTCGACGCCTTTCTGGAAAACATGTTTTGCGATAAGCGATATTTTGCAAATCTAGAACATTTGAAATCCAAAAATGAAATGGATTTACTTTTATTATAAGATTTTCCAGTGATTAATCGAAGGATGTGAATATTACTAAAAATAAATTTAGCTACGACCATAATTTTGGGTCACAAATTGAAAAAAATGAATTAGGTTGGAAAGCAATATTGATAGTCTCACTTGGCAGTACTCTGTAACGATATGCGAGAGCCTAAGAAAAAAACACCATGAGAGTACATGGGAGAGAGTAAAAGCAAAATAAATGAGTGGTTTTGCTCTTCTTCTTTACTGTGACCCGCACCTGAAACGATAGAAACATATTTTGGAAAAATTTTCAGATATGCGCCTTCTATGTATTATATATTCTTTGCGCTGACATTAAGCTTCCTGGAAGCGATTCCAAGGAGGCCAGGGGAAGCACTCAACGAATAGAAAAAAAATCGTCTTGCTTGGAGCTGACGTGAAAGCGGCCCAATGTTGGTAAAGACGTCCTTTGAAACGCTTCTTTTCTCGATGGGTTCTTATACTCGTTATTTCTTAGCAACATGGCTCTCATCTTTAAGGAGCTAAGCTCACAATTAATATGTAAGAACCGGTTTCTAATTGCAACTATTCTCATAATAGATGATGATTAAGAACTTCCCAGAAAAACGAAAAGCATTTTACTGCACATTGTCATTACATAAAAAAACACATTCCATTCAAAACAAAGCAATATTTACGCCAAGTAAAATTTTTTTGATTGCTTATTTTCTTTCAGTGATAAAAAAAAATTTAAATGTTTTCTTTACATTTTACAATAGTCAACACGAAATTTACGTCAGTAACATTCTACATTTTCATTTTGTAATTTTAGTGCGCTGATCTCGATGGCCAGACTTTGATTTACAAACGTGATTTTTTGAGAGTTTTTTCTAAAGTCACAAAAATACTTTTCCATAATACAAAATGTACGTCGTTAAATTTATTTTAAACCATGCAAATTTACTCAAATCAATGCCTTTAATGTGCATAGTTTATGAGTTATTGCGATTTAAATGTGAAAAACATATAATATTTCGAACCTTTTTTCTAAAATATAAAAAAGACTGAGGAGGAAATTTTTGCGCAGTATTCTACAATTGGCCGATTCACAATTTGTCATATACTGTCGTATAATCATAATGTCGTATAATTTTATATGGAAAATTAGAGAATTTATGACAAATGAGAGGATAAGACAACGAATAAGACAGCTTGTGAATTGACCAAATATCTATGAAATGCTGGCAGAATTTGTTGCGTTATAATTGCGCTTGCATGCGATGTTTTAGATAATTGAAAACAAGTAGTGATTTCCTATATATTTATCCGAATTGGGATACAAAATTTTTCTATCACGTTACGATCTCGAGAAATTTTAACGGAGGGTAATAGTGATTGTACCGTGAACTGAAAGATCTATTGTTAACAGTGCGATAAAGGCCGGTTTTGGCCATTTTCTACCATCTATAAAAACTAGAAACATTCTTTAGCATTTTTTTTACCAATTTCGCTAGTAAATTCGCTGGTAATATTTTCCTTCTGTCCCATGCCAGAGCTGAAAATTGGCATTCTTAACGAGTAAATAAAAAAATGGCGTATTGCTGAAACTAACTATAGAGAAATGTGTCTAGATTTTATACACTTGACCATTTCGCTATTTGGGGTTAAAATTTTTCGAAATAAGGATGTGATAAAATAACTCTGAATCTCGATTTGGATTCAGAGCATAAATATACATAAGAAACTACTGCTTTTTTCAATAATCTTTGAAAAGTGTGTAATTTTTTTTAATGTACGGCTGCAAGTTTACAAAAATATCTCAAAATCTATCGAATTTATTTTCTGGCTACGCCACTGTGTACAAATTTGGGTCCAATATTCTAAACTTTACATACAAGTGTGAATTAGTTATTTGTCGTTTATGTAGAATACTAAATATTTGCGGAATAGTATTTAAATTGTTAGTTAATTATTTTTGTGCTACAACGACTCGTTGACATATTGGCGTGGGAATTTCGCTTTTTTCGACGACTTTTGATCTGTGGAAAAGAGCGCGTTATATATAAATACATATATATATATTTCTAAATAGATCTTCTACAAAGGCTACTTTACGCCACACTATCCTTTGCCGTTCCGGTTGTTTACAAGTCTCTCAGCATTTTTTTGCCTCCTTGTGTGATGAACTGATGCTCTGCCTGTGTGATGGTGTGCATCCCAAGAATCGTTGGGGGTTCTTCTTTTGTATATGTTGTCTTCTTTAGGTTTGTTCATTGTAATATTTTTCTTTTTCATTTTTCTTGATTTTGTTATTTCTTATTTTGCTCGATTTGCCCGTTACGAATTTGTGATATTCGTACATATGTATATGTATGCACGGCACTTTAATGTATGTACATATATACAAACACATACAGCGATTTATAAAAGAGCATACTTATGCACATAGTATACGTTAAAGACTAATTTTAGCTACTCTACCAGCAGACTCTACTGCAATCCTCCACAAAATGTGTAGAGTTTTTTGAACCTTAGACCGAGATATTACGCGGATGAGGGCGATGGTATGCGGCTGGATGGAGACAGAGTGTATCTATCTTTGGATAGAAGGCAAATAATTGCACAGAGTGCATGCAGCAGTCTATACAACGAACGAGTATTTTCTTTATGATTGCGAAATAAATAGGATCTCCTGTTCTTTAGAGTGATCTTTAGGCTGCTTACATAGTACATTAGTATGGGATAAGTTCAATAAAATACTACGGCCGTTTTCTCAATGTCAGGTTAAGCACTAATCAGAACAAATTACTACTACTAACCGACGGTTAAAGTTCTGATTAGTGCTTAACCGGACATTGAGAAAACGGCCCTAAAAGTAGTAGGTATGTGTGAGACTATTCCTTGATTTTTGATAGAAGTTGATTTGTGAGCAATTTATGCCTGGTTTCCCCTGGTTTTCAAAGTCAATCAAATTTCAGTGTTGGTAATTTCATTAATAGGAAACTCTGTCATTCTCTCTCTGTCACTGAATATGATATATTGAAGACCAAGTATTATGATTTCACTATATCAAATTCAATCAAATTTGCCAACATGCCAACAAAGTAAGTTCAGCTTCTTAAATGGTGGTATAGTAGTTCTTATATTCAGTTTCTCAAGTAAAGACATTTCGTTCAGTCTCGGCGGAGTTATTTCTACTCCACAATAAATCCGTAAAATTAATCCACTCTTAATTTTATTTCTGTCATCCTCTTGAACCCAACTAGTTCGTATTCAATACCTAAATCTTCTTTTGAACTTTTGCTTTGGACGGACATACTAGTACACTTCATTTTTGACTACGAAAAATAAGGTCTGAAAAGGAAAATTAAAACGTACAACCATAAAAACAGCAATATCAAACCAAATTTTCCTGCTTCTTACCCGCAAAATAGCAACAAAAATAAGAAGTATGTACATATATATATATATGTATTTCCAAAAATAAGAAGAAAAAAGCAGCCTGATAAAAATCTGGTTCTCTAATCACGAACATATTTCATGCGTTGTACGCGTTGTCAGTGGCAGTAGTTAGCAGCGTACTGGAGTAGTGTCCGACCGAATGTGATTTTTTGGCTGAAGCCGAACTTCGGCCATTCCTCTAGTCTAGAAGACCGAAGGAATTTTTAAATATAAAAAAATAAATATCTGAAGGTTCTTTATTAAAAGAGCACTGATTTCAGTTTTTAAGTTCAAACTTATCTACATATTTCTGTAACTAATTCTAAATAAGAAGTTTTTAGTGCCAATCTGTGGTAAAGTTTATTATAAAATGAAGTACTTATAACCTCGTTTGAACCAAATAGCCGAAGAACCGAAGCCGAATATTCGGTCGGACTTCAGTATAGTGTCTCTTCTCTTCTACCTTTAACTGTTGTTGTTGTTGTTATGTACATATGCGTGTATACCATATATAGAGGTATGTATCTGATGCTGGGTTTTTATTCTGCTGGTCAGTCTGCGGCGATTGCGAAACACCATTGATCAGTTTAGTTTTTTCATGAGTTTGCCTTGGAATGTTGCCATACAACTTATTTTGCTATTCTCAGGAATGAATTATTAAAACAGAAAAAAGGATGAGAATTCTAAGTTTTATGCAGTCATAAGACTCAAAAAACTTCATAACATAAACAGAAGAGTTGTGCATACCGCTCGTTTGCTGTAAAGCTGATATAATCAAAAAAAGAAAAAACTGTTGTTATTTTATTTCTTTTTCATTCATATCTTAAAAAGCGATTTTCCCAAAAGTCCCAAAAATTAACTATATGTCTAAGGAATGATAAAAAGTTCATTAAGAAAAAAATTTATTCCGATCGGAACTTTTACATCGAAACGATACTTTTTTTTGCTACTACGAGAACTATTTTCTGGCTCACCTCTTTTGTACATGGTCTCACTTTTTTCATTTTATACGTTTCCACAATCTTAATCCAATCCTCCCTTAGATCCAAATTTAATGCTCTTTTTTTCGGATATATCTCCAGAACCATTCACAGTAGAGTACTGAGATTTGATAGAAGGACGTTGGTTTGTGGTACGGTACTAAGATTTGGAATAAAAATATGGATTAGTGGGCATTGCACCTGTCACTAGGGTAACCAGATTTTTGAACCGCAAAATCAATACATTAGACGTTGGAAAGCAGTGAAAATCAGTACAGTTTTTATGCTTTTATTACCTAATTAATTTCAATGATATATAGCGATATAAACGTCCTAAAACTTTTTGTCCGATTTTGTGTGTTCATTTTACATTTTTTCTTCTTCACTAGACAATGTTCATTACGTATCAGTTTCCATATTTAGAGAATTGTGAGAGCTGACGACAATAATCAAATTCAGTTAATAACAAATTCCTTTTACTCATTTAAAAACTTACGTTAATCGACTTTTCTTCAAGCAAATATTGGTTTTCTGCTCTCGATAGCAGCAACGCGTACATATTTTATTTTGTAAACAATCGGTTAAAGAAACAAACAGAGTGAGACTGTCTGCAGAAATGATTTTAAGACCATTAGGATTAAGAATTTGAAAAAATCAGTACAAAATCCAAAAATCAGTACATTTTCGTACAGATTTCGAGATTTCAAAAAATCAGTATTTAAAAAAAATCTACCCTACCTGTCACAGAACGAATTTTTGAAATCGATGGAACCAGGGAGTTGGAGGGGTTGGAGTAGCTGTTGAGCGACACACTTAAGTCTGAATGACCCATTGTGATACCAAATGGTTGGATCTACCGCAGGTTCCGAACGCGGTGTGGCAATTTGTTTTCACTTCTTGGTTTTGCCATTGCCTACCAAGATTTATACTTGTACACTTACGTATAATTTTCATACATTTCATATCAATAGTGAATATAAGAAGGTTATGAGAATTAACCACCAGACCAAGAGAGGAATCGATTGCCCCGACTAAAAGAGAATCTTTTCTAAATGCATAACCAATCGGGGTTTACAAAAACCGCATTGTGCAAGATTTTTTGATTTTGAAAATGGGAATATGTCGGATTTTTTTTAATGTAAACCTTTTTTTTAACAATTTACTGGATGAAAACCCCTTTTCGAGTGAAATAATTAAAAAAAAGGAAATTTTAAAGAATGGATCTGTCACCGCCATTTTGCATCAAAATGATAACAAAGAGAAATGGGAGTCCTTTTTCCATACTCTCAAAATAAATAGTCAAAGTTAGTCTTTTTTTCGACTGCTAGAGCGGTTTTGTGCTGCTTAGCAGGTCTTTCGCATACAAGTGCGGCCGCGGGAAGAACGTTTTCGGTTGACTATGGGCGCTATTGCGAATGTCGATCAAACTTTTGGTGGGTGAAAATAAAATCAAATGAATCGTTTTACGTTTTTGTTTGTTTTTGAAATAAAACTTAGCGTTTTAAAATAAAACTGAATATTTTAAAATACAATACTGTTTTTTCACATTGTATGAGAATTGTTCTAAATCTACCGCCCTTTTTCAACCAGTGGTGGATTTCATATTTTGCAATATTAAAAAAAAAAAATACATTGCTTAATTTCGAAGACGATTTTCAAAATTGATAAGTATTTTCAACACCTTGCAAAAATAAAATATCTCCCATCCTTTTTTTTTTTTGTGGGAGAACTGAGGGTTTAACTGTAGGATGGGCACCTGGGCCTAATTAGGCCCATTTTGAGTTTAATTATGTATATATTTTTTTGTGTTTCTTGATGAATCGATCTGAAACTCCATGACTTTTTGCGCCAATGTTTTCTGAGCACAAAGAAATAAAATTTGTTTCGATCGCCTCTTCTTTGGAATAGTTACCTTCCACATCTATCCAAAATGATGAGCGGCTACTGCAATTCTATGTAAACGCCTATCCATGTTGCATACATTCCCCCACATAACAACAATCCAAGAACCTTAGGTCCATAAAGGACGCATCTGCGGACTTGGTGAGTTGAGGGGGCGTACGATTCTATACGATGAGAGTTCTAACAGACCTAGAGCCTGTCTTATAGCATCTCCTCATCTTACAATAACCAAACTTGGTCAGTTTTGTGGCCCAAATATGGTGGCTGCTAAGGTAAGTTTTCAGGACAATCGAGAAGGGAAATATTTTGCGATTGCTTCTGCCTACTTTCCATACGATGGTTGTTGAATTTGTGGAGTGCTGTGAAAGGATGAATTTGGGGCTCATATTATGTTGTGACGCTAATGCACAGAATGTTATCTGGGGCAGTAGCAAGTGCAACTTAAGAGGGACCCATCTTCTCAATTACATACTGTCTTCTGGGCTGAACATACAAAACGTTGGGAATCAACCCACTTTTGTGACACCTACTAGACAGAAGATTACTGACCTAACTCTTTCGAATGAAAGGTTAGTGCAGTCAAGTACAAACTGGAAGGTCCTTAGAGATGATTCTCTATCGGACCACAGATATATCGAATTTCAGTATGGCGTTGAATTTAATCCTTTAACGCCCATAAGAAATCCGAAAAAGGCGGATTGGGCAAAGTTTAGGGAAGAACTGGCTTCATTAAGCTGTGCTCTACACCCTAACCTACGTAATTGGCGAAGTTTGGAAGCAGAGGTTGAAAATCTCACCTCTGCTCTTCATACCAGCTTTGAGCGTGCCTCTCCCCCTCGCCAACCTCTTGCTAAAGTTCCTGTTCCGTGATGGAGCAAGTAGCTGCAAGCCCTGCGGGTTGAGTCGAGAAAACTTATCAACAGGGCTCTCAAGACTGATATTGATGAGCACTGGGCTCTATATCGTCAAAAGCAGAAATAGTATAAAAAGCTAATTTAAGATTCAAAAAGGGCTACCTTTAGAAATTTTTGTAGCGGTATTGAAACTGTGTCTGAAACAGCCAGGTTGGCAAAAATCCTCAAAAAGGGTCAAGCCAACCGACTGTGTTCACTCAAAAAATCTGATAGCACTTTCACGGAGTCGAAAAGTGAGATGATGGTTTCGACAGACAAAGACCATATTACCTGTTAACTCGAAGCGTCTAACAGACTTTCTGTAGGCAGCTGGTGGGATTATATACAGGTCATTTCTCTTGGACCAAACATTTGCATATGATTGGTCTGGGAGCTAGTGTGCTTCCTGTGGTTTGGAAGAAGAATGTGAAGAGACGGCGGATCACTTTCTTTTCACTTGAATACTTCTTTTGTCTGTTCCAACAAAAAAAAAAAATGGCTATGCGATATGATTTCGACTAGCAACTAATTTCAACTATTATAATGGTCTGGAATAGAGAATGGTGATCGGAAACCTAACCTAACCGATTTACGTACATTTGCAATTCATATTTCAAGTTACATCATCATCATGATACTGGCGATGACAATTCTCAATGTTAATGTGACAACGTGCGGAAACGTCCCATCCTGTGGGAATATTTCATCGATTCAAGTCCACTGCAAAGAAGGAAGCCCCATCATCGTTATCTTTATTTGTTTTGTGTTTTATGGCTTCTCGTTGGATTTATATTCTTACTTTGTATTTCTTCACTTTGTTTTCTTTGCGCGCAAATTCTTTAACCTCAAAAATGAAAGAGTTTCATGAACTTCAATTGATTGTGCACGAGTGAATATGCGGTTTTCCATAAGAAATATCTTAGCTCTTCCTCTGCTACCCATTCATTCATTAATTTCTGGACTCATTCGCTTTTAGAACAGGGGTAATATTAAGCTCGAATATGTCTGTGATGAGGGTAAATCGTTTCTACTATATGTAACCACATAAGAGATTCCCCCATACTGTCATGCAGTAATCATGTAGTTTTTATTTTGTTTCACACTCTTGGCAAATTATGTGTAGTTGCCACAACTGCTTGGGCTTCAAAGAACCGCAGTAATTCCATTACTTCTTCCGTTCATTCATTATAAACGATCCAGATTTAGTGTCACAGTGTACAATGTTTTGTACAAAGTGGCTATCTATTGAGATACAAAAGAAAGGACGAGCAAATCAAAATATTTTTATGCATTCACATATGTGAAATGTTGACTAACTCAACATTTCTCAAAATGAGATGAAAAATTACTAATTACGAGCGATTTTACCAAAAATTCACAACCTATTTTATGCTACAACAAGTGCCTATAGGCAACAGTGGGCATGAAAAGCTTAATGTATACTTAATTCGGCTTTTGGATTGATCAGAAATTCAAAGTCGATTAATCGACTTTTAAAGTTCATGAATTTTTGTTTTTTCGAATTTTTGTTGCATGGAATAAAAAAAAATCGAAACAAGAGAATTTTGTTATAAATTACTTATGTGTGTATTTATTTACAATATATGAGCCGTTGCGTGCGGGTCAAAATCAGATTTTTAGAAATACATTGGTTTTGTAGAAGTGCTGTTCAATGCTGTAAAATTTATTTTCTAGATTTACAGGCAGCTTTATAGAACACATGTTCAACCTATTATTGCCTAAAAATGAAAGCTAAATAATAAAAAAAATTGACTTACACCACTTTTGCACTCAGCGTCTCATATATGCACATAAATATTTTTTTTAATTTTTAATGAATGGAATATAAAATAAGTAATTTAAAGTAAATGGTTTGTTTTAAATGGCAGACAGTTTATATGACCTTTGTGCAACCATCTGATCCCTCCCCCACCCCCTTTCGTTGTTCCGTTCATCGTAGAAGTATTCAGAGGTAGAACATTTTTTCAAAAAGTAGCAATTTTGAATTTTTGACAAGCAAGAGGACCATTTTAGAGATGCATTTTTTGAAATGGGTACAAAAGATTAAATCCAACGAATAATGATGGCACTGTGCGACGGTGCGTTATCATGGTGCAAAATCCACGAGTTTTCTGTCCACAATTCTGGTCTCTTTCGGCGAATTGCTTCACGCAAAGGCCTCATAACGCCCAAATAATACTCTCAGATGGTTAATTTGCGGTTATTGACCAAAATTTCATTTACTTTATCAACGTTTTCGTCGGTTTTCGATGTCGATAGTCTGCCACTGCGTTCATCATCTTCGATTGACTCACGACCACTTTTGAACCGCTCGTGCCACTGGTAAACGACCGTTTTCCTTAGAGAATAGTTGCCGAAACACTTTTCCAACATTTCCAACGTTCGCCCACCATTAAATCTGTTTTTTACGCAAAATTTAATATAATACAATTTAATAAAATTGTAAAAAATCGCCAACACACACAGAGATAGATGTACTCTTGGCCATGTAACTTTTGCAAATGTCAAGCTATGACGCTAAGATTTAGAGGGAATATCAACAACAGATGTACAAACTTAACAAAAAAAACAGAACTCAAATCGGAATGATGGGAGCGCCGTGTGGTGGTTATTCCGGGAACTTTGTGATCAAGGTGGTATAATATACATACATACATATATATATATATATACAAATATATGCCTACATACAATCCTAGAGTTTCTAGGTTCCACCAAAGAAAAATCTTCGCGCCGTTTATAGCTATCAAAGTCGGTGAACATCACTCGTTCATTTTGAAAACACTTCCAAGAATTTTATCAATAAAGACCCAAAATGTGAATGTGCCTGTACATTAATTTTAAGGTGCACAACAAATATTGATATTGTTTTCCTTTCAAGTGTGTGTGAATAATTGTAATTATCTATTTTGGGTTGAATTTTTTATTCAAGAAACTTTAAATTCTCATCATTCATATTGACCGTTATGGTACCGAAAATATTATTTGATAATATCTATGTATGCATGCATGCATTTGACAAAGGAAGTAGCCAGTGGCGGGTCTAGGATACAGATTTGTGGATTGGTTTAAATATTTAGAGATATATTATATATATAGAGATAGACACACATATGCGAGAAAAAATTTAAAAAAAATATTTTATAATATAAACCATATGAGTGGCTAACTTTTATTTATATACACCCAAGGAAATAAATATACTTCCATTAGGAAATATTCAATGGAAGTTCACTATTAAGTATTAAGTAAGGTATTTAGGTATTAAGTAAGTTGATTCCTCCCCCAGTTTAAAGTTTCCAGCCCACATATCTTTATTTTAATAAACAGATCTACGATTGCTTCAGTGGCAATTTGAATATCTTTGTGTATGTTACCTAAAGCTAATCCCTTGAATCGACTTTCTTTCATTATGGATCTAAAATATGTTTCTAAAAATTGTAGAGCTAAAATCTTCTCTCTGCAAAGACCGACGTTATGCGCGTTATCCGCGACTGGAAGTAATATAACAGAACAGAAAAAATGTTATCTTTCCCATAATAATAAAACTGCTAGTCGCACATTTCAACCAGTTCCTGATAAGCGAATGCGATATCATTCGACATTCCAATACAACATCCGGTCAATTATATAAAAACTGTATAATAATATAAAGGAACTTTAAGCAACTAACTACTCGTGAATGTCAAAGCAGAATATATTTAAATGAAAGCAAAAAGTATTAAACTAAAACTATTTATTACTAAATTAATTCGTGGAGTATACGGATATGCTTTTCATTGTGATAAATAAATAATCACTTTTCATGCTCTGTGAGAAGGAAATTTTTGCTTGAGAGGAAGATCATATATTTCTCTTTTCTCATGACTCCAAAAAAAAAAAAAATTTTGGCGCGCTTTTTTCAACTAATAAACTAATTCAAAGAAAAAACGTAGGTACTTGTCGGGAGAACACATACAAACAATAAGTGCTCATTTTTCATGAAATTCTTGGAAATTCTTGTGAATGACGTTGGTGAAAAAAAACAGAATTTCTCATGGTTCATGGTTTTGTTCATATAGAGTATGAAAAGGATAATAACGTACAAAATGAAATTGGTTGGAGAAGACGACGATGGCATCGCATCTACAATACTTAATCGATGTGCGCAAAGTTAAAAAGAATATCCGAAAAGGATAATCTCTCATGCAGCGAGAATACGTTTGTACCTGTCGTCGCCAGTCGACAGAGTGTCGTGTACTGAAAGGAATTTTTTAGATTTATGAATGAATTTATAGATATTTCTTTCGTGGTTAACGATTTAGTAGTGCATTGGTTTGTCATTTAATTCATACATATATACACGATCGTGTTGTAAATATTTAATATGTACAAATAGTCATAGCTCTATTTCTGCTGATGAATGTTCTATTTTACTAAAACATATTAAAAACATAAACCACTTGATTCTGGAGATCATTGGTTAACACACATCATGAGAGAGAGATATTTTAGGAAAAGGACGATCGAAGCAGATAAGAATGCGATGAGATCGGGAAGGAATGTTTTTTATGACATTTGATACTTTGAGTGTCTTCTACGAATTTCATTTTGCAAAGCAACATTAAGGATATGTACACTCGTGTTTTTCCCAACATTGGCAAAGAAAATGGTCAATTTATACCCAAAAAAATAGAAAAGAGAAAGCAAGAAACCCCTAGGACAATGTCCTGTTGTGTTGACGTTGGCAAAAGAGCATACAACAGAAACCTCATCATTAAATATTTATCGAGACACTTATACCGTTTTTTTTTTTTGGCATGCAATTTGACTGTTCCGCTCTCGCTCTCTCCTTGCCAGATTCACATTTTTGTTTAACGCTATCCCTGTTCTTCCGCAGCTACTTATGTATGTGTACGTACATTTAACATCTTGAAAATATTTGTATTGGTGTCCTGTTAGTCAAACAAGAATCTACCGAACAATCACACTTTGCAATAAGAAGCATGTATTTTTTTTCATCAATTTCGTTCATGGTCGAACTGATTTACAGTCTTAAAACTAAAAACATTTTGCAAAAGGACGATGGGAAAATTGTTCAGCAATCAGCTGTTCCTAAAATTTCATTTCAAGTAGTTGTAGGTATTTGGGAATATGTATTTCGTTTTTTTCTTCATCTGATATTAGACTGGTTGTTTTTGTTGAGACAAAGTGGTAACGAATGGAACGATGAAGCAAGTGCGGATGAAGGTGATCACTAAAAGAGTATTATAGATAGAAATATGAATGTACATATTGTTTCTTTGTTACAAGTAGGTACATACAATCATTTTTCATCTAAAAAAATAGTTTTGATGGCAGAGACAGTGCAATGCTAGTGAGACCAGTCTGCGTGTGCTGATCTCACGCTAAAAAAAAAACAAATTATTTGGCACAATAAAATGTACAACTGAACTATTTTGTATGAGACCCTACAAAAAAAATCACCTTCAAGTGCACTTTGAAGAGACCGCCACTAATTACTTTCAAAAAATGGTTATTTTCCGAATACTCCCGAAAACAAGCCCAAACATTTTTAAATTTATTACACAATCAACCACAATATATAACAATGTAAATGATACTTTTGAAACAAATTAAAATAAAGTACAAAGAATACAAAGGAGAGCCAGAACAGAGTTTGATAATTATATCAATGTCCATATTATCGTAAGGTGCTCTATCTCTGGACACTTCCTAAGTCTGCACAGTTTCAATTTTAATGTATAATATTTTGAAAACACATTCAGAAGGCGCAACCGAGGCACAACTGTGGTGAATGCACCTTCTAAACGGGTACAGCAGAACTGTAGGCACTTCGACGGCATTTTTTCCTTTGGCTCTCTCGGACCAACATGCTGCCTCAAATTTTTGACAGTACACAGAAGAGACCAACGCTGTTTATTTTTATTTATCGGTGGTTTGGTGATTTTTTGACGATATATTCTTTTGTTTCGGCGGTTGATATAAAAATCTAATGTAACATTTTAAAGAATCTTATTATATTATTCATTCATTTATTATGTACGACGTGTACCGCTTAACCGACAAATCGCGCCAAACAGGAAATAAAAAAAAGGCGGCGGCGTAGGTTTCTGACTTGTAGGTAAACAAAAATATATGCACAAAGATGGCTGGAGAAGTGGGAATTTCTGAGGAGTATTTGATTGGAGAATGTGTGTATCTACTTAATAACAGATTAACATGAAGTACACTTAAGTTTCCTCATAGTAATACTCATTTCTGGCATTTTACTCACGATAACCCACACTAAACAAGCTAATATCTGACGTCTCGATGTTCTCTCCCAATAAACCTAACATATTTGCCACTACACCTTCAACATCATCTATAAGAACTTCGCTTAACGCCACCTTCCGATCTAGATTTTTCAAAAAATCGATTTTTATATTTCAAAAGTATAGGCTTTTAAAAGTATACAGTAAAATTTTCGTATCAATATTTCCAGTATTTCGACTTCTACAGCCTATTTAGCAGGTGAGCGCAGAAGCAGGTAAAAGGGTCGACCGAAGTTTAAACTCATTTATCTCGAAACTATATTTTTCTGCACGATGGGAGACAAAAAACAAAAACTACTCGACCGATTCGTCTCAAAATTTACTATATTATTCAGTAAACTAGTGTTTATTGCAGGAACGTTGAATACTTCTTACTTTTTACATACAAAAAGTAATGAAAAAACGGTCTGTTTTCGTAACGTAAATTTCAACAACGCGCCATTTTGTCAATTTTTGTTTTGTTTTTTTATTTTCATTTTAGTTCCTGCGATGACTACACTCATACTGATCGTACTTTTTTTTTTTTTTTTTTGATTTAGATCAGTGGAAGATCCAAAACATGACCCACCAGCAAGATCCGTTTTTTTGAAGAGGGCAACTGTAACACCAGTTTTAATTTACTTAAAATTATAATTTCTTTTTTCAATATTTTTGTACATTGTTAAACTAATAAAATATATCTACAAAGTTAAATAAGGAGTGAGATTGAAAAAATCTTAACACACGTTTTACCTTATAATTTTTTTTGGGTGTAAAATTTAAAAATTTCTTTGATCTAGTTATCTTTGAAAAATATGTCATATGTCGTGAGTTTGATCAAAATGAGTGAAGAAAAAGAAGTACGTCTTAAAATTATTAAAAAATTTTCAAAAAATTCCAAATTGGTCCTACAAAAAATTGGCCGAAGAATTGAAGCTCTGCCGTCAAACTGTTTCCAATGTTATTAAACTGTTTCAGGAGAATTTGACCATCGATAGGAAACCTGGTTCGGAAAGAAAACAAAGACCACATGATATTGAGAAGCCAAGAAAATAGAAAGCATATTGAAAAGATCTCCAAACACATCTGGTAGAAAAGCTGCCCGGTTAGCCCAGTTCTCTGACTATTTGGTACGAAAAGTTAAAGCCAATGCAGGTTTGAAAACATACAAAGTCCAAAAAGTTTCAGACAGGAATGCTGCAAAAAATTTAGACGCCAAAAGTAGGGTTCGGAAATTAAAATCGAATTTCATACAAAAATATTGATGTTGTATAATGGACGACGAAACGTATGTACTGGCAGATTTTATGCAGCTTCCGGGTCAACATTTTTATGTTGCTGATGCTCGAGGAAATGTCGAAGAACAATTTAGAATCCAAAAGCAGACAAAATTTCATAAAAAATTCCTGGTATAGCAAGCTATATGCAGTTGCGGCAAAAGAAGCAAGTCATTTGTTACAGTGGGCTCTATAAATACCGAAATATACATCAAAGAATGTTTTAAAAAAAAACTTCTTCCTTTCATAAGAGAGCACAATGTGTCCACATATTTTTGGCCCGATTTGGCATTACGTCACTACGGCAAGAAAGCTCTGGAGTGGTACCAAAGTAATAACATAGTTTTTGTACCAAGAGACGCCAATCCTCCAAATTGTCCGGAGCGAAGACCAGTGGAGAGATATTGGGCTCTTGTGAAAAGAAACTTAAAGAGCACAAAAAAGGAGTCCCAAAATATTGAAGATTTTAAAAGGAGATGGGCAAACTGTTCCAAAAAGGTGTCTGAAACAACTGTCAAATCTCTAATGGAAGGCTTACCAAAAAAGGTCCACGAGTTCATAAATAGTGGTTAGAACTATAAAAGTTATATTTTTCTGTAATTTGTAAAATAGTATCAATTAAATAAAAAAAATCAAAACTCTAAGATCAACCGTTTAAAAATTATTGAATTTTATATATGTTAAGATTTTTTCAATCTCACTCCTTCCTATTGCTCATTATTTCATTTAAAAAAGAATATAATCCTAAAAACTCGTCAAATTCAAGGGCGCTGGACCAGAAGATCCCCTTAATACATCTATATCGCCCTTTATGCTTTGTTTTCATTAAATTAAAATTTTTTTGCAGATTTGAGCGATCCGCCGAAAATTGAATTTTCAATACTTTGACTTTATTGTGATTGCGGTTGTAGCCATAGGTCTGCCGATTAATATACATGAAAAAAATACTATTTATATTGTTCGTCACAAAAGATTCGAGAAAAAGCGTTAAAAAAAACAGCTGTCACATTTGACGACCCCCTTAAATAGTGCAGGGAAGTCCTTTCTGGGCAAAAAGGGACCTTCGGTTTTATGCCGGAAACGAACAGCGAAGTGAAAAGCTTTTGTTAGGCAATTTTTACTCTTGGAGGTTTGCCATTACCAGCCAAGAGGAGTCCACCACTTTAAATTTTACGAGGCCATTATGTCTCAAGTCTTTAAATTTTTGTTGATCTTGCAACACCGTGTTATTGTCGTCGCTGCCAATG
Organism: Toxonevra muliebris; assembly: GCA_963691655.1. Lineage (NCBI taxonomy): Eukaryota > Metazoa > Arthropoda > Insecta > Diptera > Pallopteridae > Toxonevra > Toxonevra muliebris. The sequence continues at coordinate 171,650 of OY829327.1, read as the reverse complement.
GGCAACGATATAAATTCTTAGTAAATTAAAAAAAGCAGAAACAAACAAAACGACCGTTACAATTTTTACTTTTCCCTCGACTAACACAAGCATGTATACATACATATACATATGTACCCAGTGGTATGGCATGTCCGGGTAAAGATGCGCAGCTTTATTGATTTCAAAAGAAACGATGGCCAAGCAGTTTAGTATAAGGAAAAAAGAGCGAAAGAAAAAAATTAATTTTGGCGAACGCCTCTTTTAAACACAGCAGTGAAACACACACACGGAGGCACACCACCGGCAGCGGTACCGGCGTTAAACTGTAGGCCCAACCATATGGTATTACAATGGGTCTTTTTGGCCTAAGTGTGTCCTTTGACAGCCACTTGTGTAACCGCAAACTTTTCCGTTACTTGGCTTTGAGAGTTGACTCTCAAAAAAGTTCCAAAACGCGGCCAAAGAAGTTTCACCTCAAAAAAAAAAATAACAAATTATATTCAATGGATTTAGTTGACCCGTATATAGCTAACTCAAACTTTTTCGAAAATACTTCTAAATGATGCGCAACAAGGTGAAAGCGCATTCAATTTTGTCGTTGGGTATGTGCAGCTAAACACAAACATATAAATACAATCACTTACACCAACATAAGCATATGAATCACAGATACACTATTCGTATGTGGTCGCCCGCTCGTAACCATTCTCTTTTCTATAAATATGCGACGAAAGTGCTTCACTGCTTCTCTCTGCCCACTTCACCAGCCCCTTGTGAACAAAAATGCATTAAGCACAATATAGGAAAAATATGCTACAATACAAGAAATTTTATCCGTTACGAAATTTACTACTACTAATGCAATGTTGAGCTAATGTGTGAATGCGGCGCTTTATGTTGAGCTCACTCACACATATAGTAGGTAAGTATTTATGAGAAGTGGGCACAAGAGGGAGGGAAATTATTAGCTTCAGAAGTTGTACGAGGTAGCTCAACTCATTGTGTTATACATAAGCAGCACACATCTCTGTATTGAGTAGCGTGGCGTATCAAGTGGTGGGCGCACTGACATCCACACATCTATATGTATAGGAATGTATGTATGTGCATATGGTATAACGTATTTTTAATAATGTGCATGTAGATAGTGTCAAAATTACTATATGGCATAAGTGGCTGTTCAGACCGGAGCAAGCATGAAAAGCCTGGGTAGGCGTGTCGTGTTCACATGAGTGCAACCATGACGGACTTTTTCTAATCAAAAAGGAACGGTGGAATTGGAATTTTGTCACTTTTTCTTGTGCATGTTGCCTATTCAACTTCAAAAAAATTATGAGGGAAAGTGGCAAAATCGGAACAATATGAACATGGAACATTCATCAATGCGCCGATTTTTATTTTATTTTTGGATTTTCGGTGCAACTCTGCTATCTCTTTCTCTCTACCTATTTCTTCTACCATTCTCTTTCAGACATGATTCATGCCTGCACTCGTCTGAACAGCCACTAAGAGTATATGAGAAATGGTGTAAGAAAACAAACACTTGCTACATGTTTATGAGCATTGCTACAAAAAGTGAACTTTAGCACCAAGCTGCCGTACAAAGTAAAAAGGGAGTAAAATACATATTAACACTATATGTGCCATTTCTGTGGAATGACGCTTCCTCCTTTACCTCGGACTCATTGGCTTCGATACCAATATTTGATACCAACAATCATGTCAAAAAGGTGTCACTCAAATGTTTGCAACTGATCAAAGACAAGAAATCTACAATGATGTTTATTTTCACATAATCTGTGAAAATCAGCTTAGTGCAAAAGTAGCGGTGCGTACAGGCGCGTGATACGGACGCATATTATCACCTCTACTGGAATTGCCCATATGAAACTGAAATCTTTGAATAAAGCAGATTTTAGTTTACTATGAAGTGAATGAGAATTATAAGGAAGTGCACCTTTTAGTTGGCAAAGACAAAACCACTAAGTGTTAACAAATTGCCACACTGTCGTTCGGAACCGGCGTTAAACTGTAGGTCCAACCATGTGGTATCATAATGGGCCGTTCTGGCTTGTATCCCTGGATAGCCATTTGACCTAATATACATATAATAGAGGTGTGTGGTAATTACTTCCTCGCAGCGCGCCGATTTATAGCGCTGGCGGTGGCGTTACCAACTTTTCTGGTCAGTTGCTGACGACTTGGACATTTCATTTTTCGGTTTCAGTATCGCCATTAGTAAAAGAAAAATATCTGGCATATTGAGAAGGGTTAAGGCATTATTGAGATTGTTCTATAGTTACTTTTATGTAGCGCGAATTGCTAATCAGTAACATATATGCCCCCTCCCTCTGGCCGAGATTCTGCGTATGCCCATGGTACATATTAGTAGTGGCAATTTCACTATTACATTATATTATATACATTAATACTATGGTTTTAGTCCGCCAACAAACTTAGTTTAATATTATGATGCACACACCCACATCAAATCGATGTCCAATGGCTGAGAAACTATAATTTCGAAGTTCTCAAGTGCTCTTTACTTTATATTGATTATTTTACACTAGCCATTGTTCAATTGTTTGGTGTGTTTTGTGTGTTGTAATTCTCTTCTCTAGGTGGTATGAAGGTAAACTCAAAGGTTCTACGTCATGACTGTTTCATTGCTTTCATTGGAAAAACAACACTGTGGAACAATGGAACTATCGAGCAATTTGAAAAGGTGTTCTAAATGTATTTTTATTGTCAATGTCATCACTGAATTTTGCAGAGTTTGAACTTCAAGAGTTTATTGTTTTTTTTTTTAATATCGGCGCCAAAAGTAGATACCTACACTTGAACTGTTTAAAACCTATCAAAAATAATTCTCACGACTTTCTATTTTGGACACACTTGTTGATGGTACGCTAGGCATGAAATTTCCTTTTATCGGCCTTTCAAACATACATACACACATACACTAGCGGATCCAGACAGGTTTTAGTTTCTTCGTCTCTTTAACTTTTTTGTTTTTTTTTATTCATGAGCAATGAGCGGGGTAGGAAAATTTAACCCCAAACCGCTCCGCCAGGACCCGCTAGTGTACACATAAGTTCATATGAAATTATGCACTATTGACATAAGCAAACATATTTTGAAACCCGTAAAGATTTATGGTGCCAAAGTGAATCGATTCTGTAATTCCTGTAACTAAATTGAAGTGTTTCGTCGTTTATCTGTCAAAATCGTCTATTTTTATATGCGAATAAAAGAGTTTTGACAGATAAACGACGCTGATCAAATTCGGTATAGCTGTGACACTGGTTCCACGAGTTCATAAATAGTGGTTAGAACTATAAAAGTTATATTTTTCTGTAATTTGTAAAATATTATCAATTAAATAAAAAAAAATCAAAACTCTAAGATCAACCGTTTAAAAATTATTGAATTTTATATATGTTAAGATTTTTTCGATCTCACTCCTTACATTTTTAAAATTTTTTTAAATCTTTTTTAAATAACGTTTTGAGTATTATTAATGTACAACGGCCAAAAAAGCTCACGAGTTTTGAAAGTGGATCTGATATAATTCGAGTACGCTGAACATGGTGGCGTTTTCAGTTTTTCTCTATATCGTCTAAATCCTTTTTCAAAACTCTTGAGCTTTTTTTTTTTGGTGAATTTCCTTGTGCAGTGTTACTAATACTTCAAGAATTTTTTGAGTTATGGAGCACGCCAGTTTCTAAAACATGGTTTTGAGAAAAACGCGATTGAAAGTTTAAGCATGCCTGGCTACTGTACCACCATCAGTCAAGGTCCACATCCGTTACTTTCAATCAACTCTGAATTCCAAAAAATCAGTTTGCACACATATTCCAGTAATAGAAGCAATTTAAACAAAAACAACCCAATTTCTTGACAATCTCCCATGGAGATTAAGGGGACATGGCCTTTACTTGGGTTCAAAAAGTTATTTTTTTGCATCCTTATAGTTTAAAAGAAAATATTGTTTTTGAAATGTACACTGAGGGAAAAAATGCTGTTATTTTAAACAGAAAGCATGTTAAACCAACAGATTTTGCTGTTAAATCTCATCCGAAACTGAACTCTATTATATTAACAGACAATGTGCTGTTGCTTTACATTCAACAGTCTAAACTATTGCATTAACAGAAATGCTGTTACTTCTAATCTGGAAAAAAAAATTATATAAACTTTATACACGTGTGATTTCGTATCCCTTTCTAACACACATGATTTTCGTTACTACTAAATATATATTTACTAGTCGGTAAGGCCTATTTTTTTTATTTTATTTTTTTTTTTGCTCAAGAAATCTCTCTATGAAAAAACAAATATCAAAAGAGAACCAAACTACTAGTTGGTGTTTGTTATTTGCGTATAATGGTAACTGCCAAACGCGCTTACCAACTGTGCTACATAACCAAATTTATTTTCAACAAATTTTGTTTGTTAGTCTTTCAATGTTTCGAGCACCAATTACTGTTTTTTAACTCTTTGAGGCACACTATTTTAAAGAAAATAAAAACTCCAGTTGCACAGAATTTTCTTTGGTTTATAGCATTGACAACTGAATGAGAAACGGTACTATAAATAATTTCAACTTTTCGAGGTGGGTCAAAAAATATATCCCACCATGCATAAAAAACTAAGCAAAAGTTGGGACAATTTTTACCCTTAAAAAATAACCTTAAAGCGTTAACTATGCAAGAGAGAGTAGGATACACAAATTTGAAATATTCAATCAGGCCATCTTTGTTTATCATTATTTCTAAAAATAGACCTAAAAAATTTTGAAATTTTGTTAATGAAAGCCAACAATTTTGTGACTGTATTGGAGTTTCCATTAGCCTTGTCTGGCAGGGCTATGAACTAAATATACAACAGATAATTTCAACAGAAGAGATGTTACGAAAATTGTCAATACAAAATAAAAAACTGTTGTATCAAACAAACAATCTACCTAGGCTCATTTTGTTTACAAATATTTTTTTATAAGATAGACTATTATTACAATCGTAGGTTACTTATTTTTGTTTTTATAGCCTTTAGAGCGGGCAATTTTAGGGCGAAAAACAAAGAGATAAAACAGACTCTCACTATGTTTTACTTGTCTAAAAGTCCCCCATCACTTCCTTTCTGCTGACTATCGGGACGGGTCACTGTAACATTGAAGCAAGTAACATTACTTTTTTTTGTTGGTGTTGAACAGTGTAATCATTCCACAATTATAATCATTTTCTGAGAACTCTAAGAAAGCTATAAATGTTTAGTTATCTATGTATGAACTATTTACAATCATTATTTGTTAGTTACGCATATTTACTCAATCGTAACATTTGGGTACGAAAATCGAAATTTATTGTAAATATTGTATATTTTTTCACACTTGGTGTATTCGTATTTGTTGGAGGCGCCAGATCAGTTGTAAAGAGGAAATAATTAGCATTAAAAATAAGCAAAAAAAAAAGAAGCTTTTTTGCGGCCATGAGGACGTTTAACAATTCAATACACGTGCAATTGAATTTTTCGATGAAATATACGATACAATTACAGCTAGTGATGTTTCGATACTTTTCATTCGATTCAAGTACTTTTTTTACACGATGCCATACCATAAGTATTTTACTTGGTATCGAAAAAAAAGAGTCAGTATCGGATACTCGAAAACATTGATTTATAAAACTGAAATATTGCTATACAATATTTAAGATTGAGATTAAGCAATTAATAATATAATTCAAAACGCTACTGCAGAATTATTCAATATGCATATTCAAAATATTTTAGTTCATATTGCAATACAGTATGAAAATATTGCAATACAGTATTGAAGTTCTAAAAAATATTGCCGCCCATGTATGTAGAATATAATGTATATTGAAATTTAACAAGCTTTAATCTGTTGATTAGTTTTCCTGCTATTATAAATTATCTAGCTACTTGTATCTAAATACAATAAATTTCATATAAGTTAACTACTCAACAAATTACAACTTTTACTTTACGCCAGGCAGCTAATACGTCATTTTTATATGATTCACGTGTTTCAGCTCGAAATATCTTAAAAACATGATGTATAGGCGAAATACTGAGGACGCCATCCTGATACCAATTTCGTCTTGAGTAGTGTAATTTATGTATTAAAACGAGTATTCGATACAATTGCATACCCGATACTTTTTTCGGTGGCATCGATACTTTTATTCGATACAAGTAATGAGTAAAAGAATTGATACTATGTGGGTATGGAACAGGGATGCCAACTCATTTTTTCTCCCTCCCCGTTAACCCTCTAGAAATTCCCCGATTTTCGATCGAATTCCCCGCACTGGTATTATTTCATACGCACTTTCCATATAAACATTTTACAAAAACAAATTTTTATGGGACAAACTCCGGAATTCTTAACATAAGCTTTAGCCCACTTTAGAACATCGAAGTTTTCAAAGGAGAAGACATGGGATTTTTTTGACTCCAATAAAAAATTACAGAAACTTTGTTTTGAGAAAAACGGATTCAAAGTTTTGACTATCGGTTTTTAACATATAAAATATACTTTATCTTCTTTATGATGGCTGACCGTAATTTGTAAGTTTACAGATTAGTCAGCAATGATTAAGAGTTAATCAAGAGGTGCTGGGCGAAGGCATAGTTTAGCCTTTCTGAACGGCCGAAAGGGAAGTCGAAGAGCCGCGCTACGGTTTTGGCCTGACTGACACTCGTCGCTATAATCGTCTATATCTACGAAAGCATTCTGCGTTTTCTGAAATTTTTACAAAGTACTTTCGAAATATAAACTTTGAAATAGCACAGTTTTTTAAAAATCGATTTCTCCAAACCAATAAATTGCAGGGCCTGCTTAAGAAAATATGAAGATTTTAAGACCCAAAATATGAAGTATTTCATAAGTTAAATGTTTTGCATTACATAAAATTTGACAAAAAATATTCTTCAGACTTTAATTACTAAAAGCTGAACGACTTCAAATTCCCCGCAAAAAACAACTCATTCCCCGATTCCCCGCACCAAGTAAAATTCCCCGCAAATCGGGGAATTCCCCGCAAGTTGGCATCGCTGGTATCGAATCAACACTAACTACAGCCGCCGATCAGATTTAACCAGCGCATACTGCGATAGTGTAGTGTACTATAGGTAAGTGCTGAATATGCGCATCGGCCGACCCTATATCGCACGATCGAACACTTTCGACTCAAGATTTCAATTGTATGTACGAGAATTGTAATCAAATTGCTCCTGTGTGATGGAAGGTACAATCCGACGGGTTTCTGACTCAACCTCGTAAGTCCAACTTTTTGGCATTTTACGTTTTTGATGCCAACATCTTTAATTACGGCCTCCACATCCAGTAAAAATTTATATAAATCGAATCTTGATAATTAAAGCTAAAAAAAGAGTATGCACCAATCTCGTATGTAAAACACTATTTTTAATTAAGGAAATAAGCACGTAAAGTACATACATTGGGTACATTCAGAAGGTGCAGCTGTTGCGCAACTGTGGCGTGTGTGTCTTCAGAATGGGTTGTTGGGAATTTCCGCTCTGTGGAGCTGTTAGCATTTCGACGCCATTTTTTCCATCATATTATATTTCTGCTCTTTCGGGCCAACATGTTGTCTCAAAAGATCTGCGCCGTCTATTCTTATTTATCGGCGGTTTGGCGATTTTTAGGCGGCGGCTGGTAGCCGATATTTTCTTTTGTTTCGGCGCCTGATATAAAAATACTCGAATATAATATTTTAAACAATCCTATTATAAGCAAATTTATCTGTTTAATGTTATTCAATTCATATTATGAAGTTTGTCGTTCATTTATACAGTGAGTACCGCTTAGCCGATAAATCACGGCCGGTAGCAAGTAAAAACAAAGCGGCGGCGCGAAGTTGACTGTAAGCCGCTCGGCGCTGGTTTCTGGCTTAGTTAAAAAAATATATATAAGAAAATATACATGATGTCTGCCGAAGATACAGTTTCAATTCAATATACAATTGGCGAGTGTATTTAATAATAGATATCTTAAATTAAAATTTTTTCACTTTTTTTGTTTCTCAAAAAATAAAACAGCTGTTTCTCAAAAATTTGTCAAATGATCCATCATGCCATTCAGAAGACACCAAATGTATATACGTAGCAGAAGCGAATTTAATCTCAACATGTTGAGCCTCAGGTGTGTCTTCTGAATGCAACCATTGTAAGATATACTTGAGCGCACTTAACTTTCGTGCATTTTTCAAACAATGCGTTGGCAACGCTTAATCAATCTACAGTTATATTTGCAAATGTCATTTGAAAAATCTTTTCTGGGGACTAATGTTTTAGCTTTATGTGTTCAATCCCATGTGGAGCCAACAAATTTTTTTTTTTTAAACCACATGAAATCTTAATATAGGTACAACAAAAAAAGATTCCATTTTTTACTTGCGGTGTTTGAGTGGGTTGGTTCTAATGCAAAAAATTCGGTTTTTGCATTATTTTGCACTTCGGTCATTCTAATGTTCCAGAACTCCTCGAACACTTTCGACTCAAGATTTCAATTGTATGTACGAGAATTGTAATCAAATTGCTCCTGTGTGATGGAAGGTACAATCCGACGGGTTTCTGACTCAACCTCGTAAGTCCAACTTTTTGGCATTTTACGTTTTTGATGCCAACATCTTTAATTACGGCCTCCACATCCAGTAAAAATTTATATAAATCGAATCTTGATAATTAAAGCTAAAAAAAGAGTATGCACCAATCTCGTATGTAAAACACTATTTTTAATTAAGGAAATAAGCACGTAAAGTACATACATTGGGTACATTCAGAAGGTGCAGCTGTTGCGCAACTGTGGCGTGTGTGTCTTCAGAATGGGTTGTTGGGAATTTCCGCTCTGTGGAGCTGTTAGCATTTCGACGCCATTTTTTCCATCATATTATATTTCTGCTCTTTCGGGCCAACATGTTGTCTCAAAAGATCTGCGCCGTCTATTCTTATTTATCGGCGGTTTGGCGATTTTTAGGCGGCGGCTGGTAGCCGATATTTTCTTTTGTTTCGGCGCCTGATATAAAAATACTCGAATATAATATTTTAAACAATCCTATTATAAGCAAATTTATCTGTTTAATGTTATTCAATTCATATTATGAAGTTTGTCGTTCATTTATACAGTGAGTACCGCTTAGCCGATAAATCACGGCCGGTAGCAAGTAAAAACAAAGCGGCGGCGCGAAGTTGACTGTAAGCCGCTCGGCGCTGGTTTCTGGCTTAGTTAAAAAAATATATATAAGAAAATATACATGATGTCTGCCGAAGATACAGTTTCAATTCAATATACAATTGGCGAGTGTATTTAATAATAGATATCTTAAATTAAAATTTTTTCACTTTTTTTGTTTCTCAAAAAATAAAACAGCTGTTTCTCAAAAATTTGTCAAATGATCCATCATGCCATTCAGAAGACACCAAATGTATATACGTAGCAGAAGCGAATTTAATCTCAACATGTTGAGCCTCAGGTGTGTCTTCTGAATGCAACCATTGTAAGATATACTTGAGCGCACTTAACTTTCGTGCATTTTTCAAACAATGCGTTGGCAACGCTTAATCAATCTACAGTTATATTTGCAAATGTCATTTGAAAAATCTTTTCTGGGGACTAATGTTTTAGCTTTATGTGTTCAATCCCATGTGGAGCCAACAAATTTTTTTTTTTTAAACCACATGAAATCTTAATATAGGTACAACAAAAAAAGATTCCATTTTTTACTTGCGGTGTTTGAGTGGGTTGGTTCTAATGCAAAAAATTCGGTTTTTGCATTATTTTGCACTTCGGTCATTCTAATGTTCCAGAACTCCTCATAATTTTTAACAGGGCACAGTTCTCCAAAGACAATATAACAGTTTTCTCAACGGTTCTTTTATCGGCCATTTATCGAAAAAAGGGCCTTAAGACCTCATTTTCAAGAGGAAGGGTAAGAGCTGGATGAAAAGTGTGTATAGAAATATTGTTTATGCTCAACAACTTTGCTTCAGAGATCAAATTTGTATCTGTTAACCCTTAAACGCCCAATACGTCCGATTTCAATTAAAAACATACTCAGAGGTAGTATTTGTGATTCCAAACGTTTGTTCTACGTGTTTTCAAATAAATTTGTTTAAGGTGCAGTTATTTTAATTTACATGATTGACCTCTGTAGGCGATTATCTGGAGAATAAATTAAAATACATTCGCAATAATTTTTAAAAACAGTTATTTGGTGTTATCCCATTCCGTCTGACACAAATTTGTCCACACGGCAATATATTTATTACACAAAATTCGAAAATAAAAACAAACGCTAAAAATAACTGTAACTGTACGACAGTTGTCATTTTTCCATTCTTATTTATACGTATCGTTAAAGAAAACTTTAGACAGTAAGATCAGATGTTTACTTTAAATGGCTAACGTAAAATGGCGGCACAGGCAGCCGCGGAAGTGGTTGGTCACTGCAGTGACCAGTGGGTATTTAAGGGTTAAAATAAAGAATTTTCTTAAGACCCCATTTTTCCGACTTCAGGTCCATATTGTGGAAGAACTAGATATAATGGAGTACGCAGTCGTGTTCATTGACCCAAAATTACTATAATAAAACCGTTGGAAAATAGCAATAATTTGAAACATGAAAATAACTGATGTAATAATAATATTAAAAAGTATTAGTTTATGTGCAATTTCTTTTAAAGAAATAATGTGAAATCTTAATTTGAGTAAATTTGACAAATAATTTGAATTGGAGGCTAGAATTTTAATTTATATATATATTTTTTTTTATAACTATTAGTAACTAAACGTTTAAAATTAGTAACTTCGTTTTTCTCTACCAATTTTATAAAATACTTTGATATTATTTAATTTAAACCAGGTTTGGTTGAGAGCAACACTCAATTCGGCAAGAATTAAAACCTCGTAAGTCCATATAAAATATTATTTTTAATAAAGCAGCGACCTCGCAAGTTACTTAAAGTCAATTTAATACTATATAATATGTTAATATTATTGTATTTTCTATTAAACTATACTATAAAATACTCTTTTTACTAAAATTAAGAAAGAGATGGATACATTTTTTTACAGTGGATGAAGAATTTAGTTTTTTTTGTTTTCTGAAAACTCGTAATTTTGCCATTACGAGGTTGAGTCAGAAACCAGTCGAATTGTTGTACAATTACACAAGCGAGATGCAAAAAAGTGAATGCGTTGATTTTTAAAAATCCCCCGATCTGCCGACCAATTTATATACAGCTGTTGATTATGTTAGTCGCCCTCAAGTGCAGAGATTTTGTGAATATTTAGTAGTAAATACTACGTTTCTCATTCTTTAAGAAAAACTTCAATTTGCAACACTGAAGAACGTATTCTATAAAACTATTTGTGTACTACTTTCAACATCCTAATGCAACAAGATAAAAAAATATTTTATAATTTATAGTAACAGTCAATATGAGTAAGTAAATATGAAAATTATAATCTGTTGCTTTTTGTTGTTGGCTACTCTCTATGAATGCAAAATTCGTAATTAAATGTAATAAAATATAACTATACCATAAAAAGTGACGGTCACTTGTTCCAAACATTTTTAACATTAATAATTCATCTACTTTTCCGCTTACTTTAGGCATTGTGTCACTATATGGTCCCAATCAAAACGCTACGTATTACGTATTTGTTTGACTTCTTTATTCAGTTTCGTTTTATTATAAATCTGAGAAAACAAAATATCTATAAAAATGCTTATGCGAAACAAAAGAGGAATCGAAGATACATGCTTCGAAGACGAAGAAAAAAATATGTCCAAAGCTCAAGTTTATATACCTATACATATATGAATGTGCAAGCATATAGAAATATCAGACGTAACTAATATGCGGTTTTAAGGAAAGCCAAACGACAAAACAAAAGGTTTCTGGGAAAAACTACAATCGAAAGCAATACAGTGTGGCTCCACCAATTCGTAAATAAGGTATACAAGCTCAATATGCCTACCATGCACAAATATGTACACACATATGTATATGTCTGTGTATGCATACATATATGCCAGTGCCGTTTCAACCTTAAAGTCGAAGTAGCATTTGCTACGGGCCACAGGCTTAAAGGGCCTCGATGAAAACATAGAAGAAACTATAAACATACAAATTTCTTGTTCGCTAACGCTCGCATAGTACTAAATATTAAAATACATACATATGTACACACATGAAATTCTAATTATAATTTTTTATACGTTTGTTTTTTTAATTTTGCTTCAACAAATATACTTATAATGTCGTTACTCATTAGGCCAAATGAATTTAGTTTGGTTTAGTACATTTCCTGGTTTAGTACAAATAACCTCTAATAGGGAATCACCTACTTTAATTTTTACAACTAAGTGATTTTCGCGTCATTGGTTATGTGTAGCCAACAAAAAATTTGTTGCTGTGATATTGGTTATAGGTAACCGAAATTCACATTTTTTGTACTATTCCGGTTAAATATTTCTGGCACAGACTCTTGGATCTCCTCAATTTTTGGTCTTACAGTTCACTTACAATTTTAATTAAGTCGCAAATAATAACCGAAAAGAAATAAAAAAACTATTATACAGAGAATTGATACTTAGACCGTAGGACTCAATTTTACAAAAACATGTGCATATAAAAATCAAATTTTATTGACAGTTCCATGGCAGAATAACTAGGTAACCGAATCCAACTATTGATACAAAAATCAGCTGTTTGTGACAATAAAATGTAAATAAATAATTTCAACAAAGTGATTTGTGTTTTCTGATTTGATTTTGTATTAAAAAAATGGTGTTGGAAGTTGCGTCATTTGTAAAAACAGCGGGAATTTTTTTCCTTATGCGGTTATTTACTTAATTTCTCATATGGAAAATTTCTTCATTTCAATAAGGTCCGATTCCGACATCGGTTCTATCAATTTCACAAAAAATTTGGACGGCACTGATGTATATGTACATATCGATAGTTATTCGTTGGCACTTCGTAAGTATTTTTTCGTCACTTTCTTTTGATTAAATCTCAGTACATTACTATTAATGGAATCGGTGATATACCGAGAAAATCATAACATATCAGAGGGGACCCACGCCCACTAGTAATTAGGAATACGGGCCAAGAGAGAATGCATCATTTAAAAAAATTCACATAAATTTTCGCTTTTATGTATATAGAAGAAGAAGATAAAAACTTCTTGTTACTTGTTAATCACCACATAAATATACAAAAATAAATATAAGTAGTTAGCAAAATAAAATTAGTAAGAATCTGCACTTAAGTAATTCAAAAAAGATAAAAGACATTACAAGATCCTGATACACCCGTGGTACTAAATTTACTTCCATCATAAAATATTCAGTGGAAATTCACTATAACAACAAATTAAAGGTTTTGTTAATTGCTTCATGTACATCTTATCCTGCGGCATATTAATGCTAAAAAAATTTCATTTCTTAATGTCCTTGCCTCGATTTAATTTGAATTTAAATGTTTAACCAGAAGGAAATAATTATACTTCCAAACGATGCAATCGTCATATTTAAAAGCTTTACTTTAACAAAATGTTACGGAAAACGCATAGTAGAAATTGCACAGCATTCCGCCACAAGACATTTGAAAAATTTTACTGTAACCCATTTTCTGCGGAAGAAATTGGAAAAATAATGCGAACGAAAAACGTTCACATAAGATGTTATTGACTATTATAACCATTTTTGGTACCATATATCTAAAAAAGAATTAGTCAGAAGTTACCAAGACTGTATACTGATGTTACGAGCTCGACCTGTTTTCCAAACAAAATATTAACATCTTTGTCAGAAGTAAAATGATCTCCCATGACTATCTACCTTTTTTGGAAGAGGTGCTTTTCAATGCTCATGTTAAAATTAATATGTAAGTGCAATATAGCATAATAATAATAATATCAAGCAGCAGTCGAAACTGAATGTATCAAGGAGAAAAATTTTGAAACTCAACGACAAATAGAATGGAAAAAATATAAAGAATTAGGGAAGCGATAGTCCCATTCTAAAACTTGCTTTAGTACTTGGAACCTTTCAATTTTATTTTTTTATTATTCTTAAAATGGAAGTATAATTATTTCCCATGAAGCTTTTTTAAAGTTTTGAATTTAATGCATTTGAGTAACAGGATTATTTTTATTATTTCCGTATTTATTGAATAAAACTTCTTACTTGCTAATTATTATAAAATAAATTTGGAATAAATAAAAATATGTATTACAAATAAATCGCACTTTATTTACTTATTACCATGAGTGTATGAAGCGCTTGTAATTTTTTACCAACAAGAGAGAAGATGAATACCATCAGAAGTAATCGTGGGTCTGTTTATTAAAATGAATACGTAGGTAATTTATGCACATATAATTATATTATACTAACTGCAAAATATTTTTTAGAATACTTTCTTCAACATTTAAGAGTTTATTAAATTAGTCCCCCAAATTTTAGATCCGCCACTGCAACAGTGCCACATGCCTACGTGCGACATGAATATACACTTATATATGTATGTATGTGCTCAATTGTGAAAAGAGCGCAGGTTACTTTGAGATGCGAGTGCTTTTGTACTAGCAGCGATTTTCGCGCCAAAAATTGTTTTCTTGTTTTTGATGAAGAATGCGTATGTAGGGTTGCCAAACCGAATTCGGTCAACAGGGTTCTTTTCCACTTAGCGTTTAATTTTTATTTTTACTGTGTTGGATATTAAGTAATTGAAAATACTAATTTGCCAATAATACCAGTATCACTCCAATTCTTTTTTAAATAATTTAAGATATTAGAGTTATTTACTTTCATGCGTTAAAATTATGAATTTTTTTTAATAAATATGTACTCATTCAATAATTTTCCCAAACGTTTAAGCCGTTGATAATCAACGCATTTTCATGGTAACGCATCTTTGGATGCTGCTTTTTTCAAATGACTACAACTTTTTTAGCTGTGATGTTTTATGCCAAAATGTAGTTCAAAAATTTTAAGGATGGGGTTTGTGGGTATGTATACTATAAGCTTCTAATTATGTACATACATGTGTATATGAATGCTTGCCGATCCATTTAATGGCGTAGTTTTATTGTACAAACACATACCGCATGGATGGGACATACGTGACACTCCGTTGAACTTTTTTAATGATGTGGGTTAGATTTGAATTTTAATCGTTTCCCAGAATAAACATTACTAAAACTAATGTAGGTTTGTATTTAGAAAATCAAAAAATACCTTATAATACCGAGTATGTATGAATAATTCGTTGAGTTGCCGTTGATTTTTCATTTCCCCATTAAATATTATGTTAGTCCAGTCCAGGAAGTATTGGTGCCCGCGAGGCGTTCTCAAAATCCTCAACCATTTTAGAAGGTTCCATTCCTAGTGTCGCCAACGAATCTTCGCCGATACACGGGACTACTTTTTGGCCAACAATGGCTTAACTCCAAGAGTAAAAATTGCTTAAGAAAAGCTTTTCACCTATGTGCAGCGTAACCATGTGCAGCGAATTAGAAGTAATCTCCGAATGCTGCCTATACCTTTTTCAAGTACTCATATGTGGTAAGAAAAATCTAGCTGGGGCTTTCAAAGATGGCGGAAAATAGAAAGGTATCTCTATTTTTCGGTTCTCATATAATGTTTCGAATTTTTACCTGCTCAATTTGTATCGTATAATTCGTAAACGGTTACGAATTTCTTGTTTTTATCTGAAACTACCTTGTAGCTTGAAATAACATTCACATCTTTCTCAAACACAGTATGCAGAAAAATATTATCTAGTTACACTATCTAGACGACCTCGATAGTCTAGTGAGTAGTGGTTTAGACTTTCACCCGGGAGGTTCGGGTTCGATTTCCGTCTTCGTCTGGTGATTAATTCTCATAACCTTCTTGTATCAACTATCAATATGAAGTGTATGAGAATTATAAGAAAGTTTACAAGTACACACGTTGGCAGTTGACAATGGGCCGTTCAGTCCTAAGTGTGTATTTAAGTGTAATACTTACTATTTCAAGTGTATGAAAAAGTTATTTTACAAATTGAATAAAGTTTGTAAGCATAGGTATGAGTACTTTCAAAATGTATAGACCGAACACGGTTCAGAGAGTGACTGTTGACTATAATGCATCCAATAAAATATACAGTTTAGTGCGGTTTAAAAGCCGGCGCAATCATCGGATCGTATTTCTTCAAAGATGACGATGGCCACAATGTTACCTTCAATAGCATCCGCTATTGTTCGACGATTTCGAGCTTTTTTTGCCCAAAATACACGAGCTGAATCTGGTTGAGTGGTTACTTTAACATTTTCTCGTCTATGCCAATAAAGCAACATTAGAAGTGTTATTAGCGAGATACAAAACACATTTTGAGGTGGCGGCAACTACCTGAAGAAATGATCTATAAATATCCTAAGCCTTACAACAGCATGTTTTTCTTCTCTCGCTATTGTTATTGCTGCAAGTAATTGCATTTTCTCAGATTACAATGCCAAGTAATAAGTTAAAACGGAAGATAAGGGAAATAAGATATTGATATTGTATTCTTTAAGTACTTCAACAAGAACATTGCATGTGGTACACATCGAGAGTGGACAAATCATAATAAACCAGATTAAAATTTTTTTAGGAATAGTTATTCGCTGAATTTACAGATATAATGGCCAAGTCTAGTCGCCTTCACTGCTGTTATGTTTTATTGGTGTATTTCATTCCTTGAAAATTTTTATGAAAGATATATTTTAGCTCCAAATGATGGGACCACCACAGTATGTACGAGTATGTATGTACGGCTGCCACTAGGAATTAAATCAATAATAATTTTACAAGCTTATTAGTTACATACATAAACATTAACAGACTGATATATACGTATCTCGCGCCTTTTTTGTTTACTATCGAATTATCGACTATTGTTGACAGCTGCAACAAAATTTCTAAGTAGTGATAGCACGTTTCTTGTTCACAAATAAAAATACTAAAGCAAATGCTTGCAAAATTCTAAAGAACTGATAACGCAACAGCAGGCCGCACGCGCTCATTTAAGTAAACAATACACCAATTCATTAACCGCAAGTGAAAAAGCATTTCCGATACAAGATTATTAAAAATTCACTCGTAATAATGAAGGTCACAGTAGAAGCGGCATGGGCTTTCTACAAAGATTTAACTATAAGAAAGTGCAGAGGAGAGCACTTAACCCTATCCCGCCATTTGTTTCTACACTGTTTTTGTGTTTTTCACTGATAAACAACGAGGATGAAAAATGCCTGTATCCATTAAATGCACATACGAAAATAAAAAGAATACAAAAATTTATCGCACTCATTCATAAAAACCAAAAACTGAACCCAAAGATAACATGCTTCAATTTTTTCATTCAATCATTCATTCATGCATTTGTGTACGTAACACATCCATTCCAGCAAACCAGCCGGTTATGACGTCACTTTGTCGTTTATTTTTGCTGGGCACATTAGCGCACTGCTTCTTTTCTTTTCTTCAGCTCTTGCTGACAGTGATATGCAATATCCGGTTTTTTGTTTACTGCTGAAACCAATAGTGATAAAATTATGTACATATGAATATCCGATAAAATCGGGTACAAAGGTAAAATTTTTACATGATTTAGGCCCTTTAAAAAAAATTGAAATATCAACACTGCATGACTATTCTAGAGGATATTTTAATGAAGTATACCTCAGAAATAATTCTTCTTCAAAAATTGAGGGTGACGACTCAGAAAAGCGAAATTTTCAATTTTTCCCACTAAGAGACAAAATATATTAAAAGGGAATTAATTAGATAATTTCACTGCATATTATTTAAAAAATCATTTTACCCCACACTGAAGACCTTACCAACTCCGCACATTGGGAAAAGTACAGGCAAAACCCTCGCATTCAGAGTTTTTCAAAAATTGCAGGCATTCTTTTTTATTTTACTTTTTGTAATCTGGATATATCCAAAACAAGTTTCTGAAGTCAATTAACTCTAAGGCTTCGTCACCATGGTCATCCAAATTTAAGCTTCTAACAAAAAATTTTATTTTTCTTATGCTGATGGAAAAATACCACTCGCGAAAATAATTTTGTTGCGTTCACACCAACTTTTTACTTCAAATGATTACAAAAGCGATAACAGTCGGCCAATATCGGCAAAATCGATAAATCTTTATCGAGAGATGAACTTGTTCTAACGATGTCACTATTAGTTTCAGTCAAAAAAAATTGGAGACGGTTTTACCTATAAGATTTTGCTGAACATTAAACTAAACATTAAACTATAATTGGATTAATATTTCAGAAGTTATGGACAAAGAGGAACTGTGAATGTTCGAAAAAAACGATGCATCAAAATCGCAGATGTGTGTGCACGCTCAAATGATTACGGCGCATCACAGAGTATTCAAATATTTGTTTATTGAAATATCTCCGCGCCTCCCTTCAAATCTGTCTACGCCCCCCAGGGAGGCGCGCCCCACCACTTGAGAACCACTGATCTAAAACATCAGTTTATGTTGTAAAAATAAATTTCACGAAGCACGGGTTCAGAGACGCAATGCTTAGAGGTCGCGCATCGGGTTTTTATGTTTCCCATATAAATAACACAGAGATTTCGTTCAATAAAAGTATAATTTTTTTTTCTCTACCTAAATATCTCGTTAGTTCCATATTTGTTCCTTCATTATGGAGAATAATAGGGTGATTCTCTATGTCTAGTATAATTGTTCGATAGCACGAAATGCAACAATGCAAACAACTACGATTCGAGAGCGCGCATTAACGTAGAACTGAAATATATTAGAAAATGTAAACACAGAGAGTGTGAGAGAGGCACAGAGTTGCATTTAATATACTACACTTCATTGCATTGAACATGTACATGGGTATCGCCGTAAGAAAAGTTTTTAAGTGTTGCAGATTGGATTGACGTGTATTTTGTTTTTGTTTCGTTGTACGGATTGGAAAGTTTTGCAATTTGTGCTATCGTGCTACCGTGCAAGGGCATATACTAGACTTAGAGAATCACCCTAATGAAGTGAAATTTACAAAATTTTTCTACACTTTTTTTTTATTTTGATAATGTGATTTATTGACTCTTAACCATAATTTTGAATTTTAAATACTACGCCATGGTTATTCTACATTATCGACAGTTAGCATTGGTCGATAAGTAGTTCCTAGAATTCCTAGAATTCATATATTTTTGAAAAAACGTTCTTGGCTAAATATGTAGTCATATAAATGATAATCATTATTATTGTCTTTTTACGCTTTGTTTTTACTTATATATTTCATGAATCAATAAATCTCATTACCTAAAGAAAAAAAAGCATACAAATTTTCTGAATGATCCAGCTCTCGGGAGCTTATCACCATAGCCGAAATATTTTGGGAACCTTCACAAAACAAACCAAGATTCATTTTTTCGTATATACATCAGAGAAATTTTGTCAATACAACAACTATGCAACTATGTAATACCGACAACTTTTTTCTCTTTCGATCTATTGATTTTCACATTTTTCACTCCAGCCTGATGGGTTCAAATAAAATTCATAAATTGAAACACAAAATAAATAATTTCATTTTCTTTGAATTAACCAAAATTCAAATTCTGATTGCGTAGCATCAATCGTAATACATCATTACCCAAATGCATACACACCTGAAATAAATTCCTCAACGTATTAAAATTCATAAAACGTTCCTTCTCGTATGCAGAATCGACCGCATCAGTGGTAATGTTAAATCCTTTCTCTCACCTCTCATTCTATCTCTTCTATCCTACTCTGTTAATAGTGAAAATAACAACAAAGTCATTGCATTTCACTGGCATGCCTGTTTCTTTAGGTGATTGACATTAGCAATTTGAGCGTGGTTTCTAACATTTGTGGCGTATGAGCATACACCAGCGACAACCTCAGCAAGGAATAGACTATCCACAAACATTCGTGTGGAGAACTCTCCACAAATAAAAACAACATTCTCATCAAACGCTGCAAGGCGATAATTTACTCTTTTGCCCCCCTTCCCACAAAACAAGAAGCGAATTGACAATGGAATAATAACACCAAAACAGAAACGTTAAAGAATAAAATATTATCTTTCAGTTGAATGTGTAAAAGAGCATCTATCCAAATGCTATAAACAACCCTTTATTCCATTAATTATGATGATTCTTCATTCTTTGTCATGTTTCTTCGAGTTTCCTTTCAAACCCTTTTTCCAGAGGCTTAGATGACTTATCTATTAAAGAGTGAACGTGATTTCGAACGTAGCTCCAAAGTTATCAATATATGAATGTGTTCACATACATACATATGTATGTAAATGTAGTATGCACATGTGTAGGTTGAACGTAGATGTAGTTGCAGCCTAGTTGAAAAGTACAGTCTTGAGCCTGTTTGGAAAAATGTTGAAGTGAACTTTGATAGCTGCAACAGCTACAGGTTTTTCTTCGAGATTTAAATTAAATTACACCAGCGAAATTTCATAGGTTAAATCTACCAACATCACTAGTAAATTTATAGTCAATTTTGTTGTTGGTTAAATTTTCTTTTTCAAATCAGTTAATTTACGGTTAATGTAAATTGTTTTTTCGACTCAGCAACCACATTTAGAGATCATAATACTACACGACTAATAAAATTAGCACTACTATAAGATTAATGTGTCCTTTCATTAATAAGAAATGATCTTTAAGCCAAGGCAATAAAAGAATTATATTCAAAGCGATTTCCAATCTATTCTGTTTTATGCAACCCCAGCTTGGCATGATATTGCAATCACACATATTAAAATATTTTAAACCATACATTGTCCACACGAAATCAATAACATCGAAATGGTTAACGATAGAATCGCTAAACTCAGGCAGAGTTATGATATCAGATGTCAAAGTTCTAAGTTTCAACACATTAATGACCTGGCAATCTCGTCATGAACTTAGTTGAAGCTTTATTTAAATTCTCCTTGTTTTTTTGTTATTTATTACTAATTTTTGCCAAAAAAAACCGCACAACGATCAAGATGCTTGAACTTTCAAAGCGTTTTTTTCAAAACCCTGGCTTTGAAACTAAATATAATAAAATTAGTTTTTTAATTAAATATAATTAGATAACCTTGAGATAACCCAAAATAAGCACTCAAAACATTGCTTAAAAAAGATATAAACAACATTAACATTTCTGTGGCCACAAGCCATAACAACACAACTCGAGTTTTGTCGATTTCGAGTTATTATCAGAATTGAAATCTTCATATCCGATTTCATATGGTATTGTGTCAAAATTTTATGAATATCGGTTCAGTAGTTTACGAGATATTAAAGGAAAAACAACGCAACTCAACTTGATTAACATTTGAATCTTTGAAGTGCTCTCCTGTAAAATTAAAAAAACACACTTATGCTGTTATGCCTTGTGACCACAGATTTGTACATTTTCGCTTCCAGATACGTGATCTACGGAAAAAATTCAATCGGAGTAATATAATATTTGGTGTGAAGCCTATAGTTACTATACACTGGAACCCATAATAAGTAAGAGTTTTTACAAAATCATTGATATGAAGTAGGCGTGACAATGGTCTGGCCATTATAATTTTTGGCTTTTTTTTTATAGTTAAGCTTTGATTGTGGTTTAAAATTTCAGCTGACAACGCTCACATCTGAATTATAATTCTCTGATTTAAGCTTACAATATTTATTAACTAGTTGAAGAAATATAACGTAATCGTACAATAATAAATCTGTGAAATAAAAATACTTTTAAATACCACGCTTAATTCTAATAATAAAATGCACTATAAAAATTAAAAAAATCTTGAATTTAAAAAGCGCTTATACTGTAGCAAATATACCAATCATGCTTACTTAGTTATTAAAACATTTGCTGGCTGGTACCGTGGGAGACATAGAAATTGAAAACAACGAAGCTAAGGAGCAAAATTTCATGTCAATCATGGCCGTCAAATCTGAGCCCAATAGGATTTTTACGTAAGATACACTGGATGATGCAAGTGGAATGGATAAACACTGGGCTACGACTCGGTTATTCGGTAACCTTGGTATACGGAGTGAAGTCCAACTGAAACGACTTCCCGGATAGTGCTACGGTTTCCACGTGCCCGGTATTAAATGCGCTGCGATTTGTAAGCACACTAAATTTAACCTCTGGGTCGTAACGAATCGATTTGACAACAAATGCAAGAATAGAAATAAGAAAGCAACCATGTACGAGTAGATGGATATGTAAGCAAGTTTTTTTTATTTTTGTTGCTGTTTGTTTTTCTTCTAAACTTTTTTAAATGCACCGATGCACTGTGTAGCTGAATCAAACGACGACGACCATCAAGGAATCTGAAAAGGCAATTTCTTAGAGATAAAACTGCTGTATACCTCCACCACCACCAAGAACAACAACAGCAGCACCACCACTAGCCGAGAAAAAAGAAAAAGGTTATTGAACTCAATATTTGTTGCTTCAAAGTTGATGGCGTGAAGATTTGAAAGAATTTTGTTATGCTGATTGCAGCAGTCAATAAGGCAGGCGAGCCATTAACGCGAGCGTGTATGTTTTCTTAGCTCAATACATACTCAATCCAGGAGGTAGAAAATTGTATTAGTTCATGTTGTCGTTGTCACTGGGTACTTATTTTGTTTGCGTTGAACATCATCTTCATGATTCTTTTATTTTAAATTAAACAAGCAGGAAAAAAAATATTTGAAATAAGTTGATCCAAAATTAAAATTGTATTTATTGAAATCAACAGGAAAGCTAATCAAAGGGAATAACCGAACAGCAATACCACATACAACTAGAGAAGTAAAGCTAGGTACGGGTGCAGTCAAACTTATACAAATTATAACGAACTTCTCTGTGTCAGATTTTTGCCAGTTCCTTGAAGCGAAAAGCATTTGGGAAGGATTTTGTTTTTCGCTAACTTTTTTTTTTGATTTTAATATCAAATACTTGTCAATAATATTTTATGAGTCCAGTCTTGCCAGATCGCTAGACAAATTAAAATTATGGTGTTTTCAGTCCACCATAATGAAAAATTATGGTATATGATAAAGAGGTAAAAAAATATGGCAAAAAAACGCTATACAGTACTGTGTAAATCAAAAGCAACAAGTCTTGGCATACCATACTTATGTTTTATGTTTTTATTACTTTTATTAATTTTTACTTAAAAGAAAGTGGATTTGATTCGTTCTTAGAAGATCAAATTATATCATGAAAAACTTAAAAGTTAGAAAACAATGTCCAAAAAAAATTATTTAAAAAAAATCAGAGAAATATGCAATAGGGCTGTGTAAAACAAACGCAATTTTAAGATATTCCTTATTTTAATTCATTACCTCAAATATGTGAGGCATTGACATTGTCAGATTGATGAATGTCTTCTTGGGTGCTATTTCCCACTATTATTTCAAATCTATTCCAGCTCAATTCTGATTTGGAAGTGGTACCCACTCACTCTATGTTTCGGGGTTTCGAAGTAGGTTTCGAGGAGTTAAGCTCGGATGGTAGTGACAACCCATGAGAGAAATGAACCCGTCTCCATGGTAATCAATCTTAAAACAACTTTAATGTGCGTCTCGAGTAGATTCCAGCTCATCGCTGTTGTTAAGAAAATCTGTTATATTGAACGCGATTTGTTTGATACAAAAGTTTTTATTTTGTATTGACAATTTTCGTAACATCTCTTCTGTTGAAATTAGCTCTCGAAACTCCAATACAGTAACAAAACTTTTTAACTCATTAATTCATTAAACAAGTTTCTTATTAGACGAATCAAAGGCTCTGTAAAGTCATTGTCAAGCATGGGGGCGGAATTTTTTACATTTGAATAAATTAGCTTGTTCATGTTTTTTATCCTTTCCACGAAATAAATTTAAATATTGACCACCTAACCCATAGGGAAGCTCCAGAAACCAAAATATTTCATCAGCCACTGTGGAAATTGACAGTTTGTGGAATATTTAGACATGAAATCGAAACTCACAGTAAAATGTGGGATGAACTGGGATAGATTTGAAATATAAGTGGCAAAGTCAATGCCTCGCAGATGGGAAGCAATGAATAAAAATAAGGAATATCATAAAATTGTTGCTTTGTTTTGCACAGCCCTAAGTGCATATTTCTTTAATTTTTTTATTTTTTTATTATACACAACTATTACTATTATTTATATTTATAATGCATTGCATTCAGTTTTTTATTACTTGCTATATATTATATAATATTTTCAGTTAATTTTAAATTATTATTATCCTGCGAAGCCCTTAGGGCTTTTCTGCAGGATATATTGATTTTCGCTCAATTTTAATGATGCGTATGTCTAGTCTATTCATTGTTATTATATTTTTCATATTAAAGAAATATAAATATATATATATTTTTTTCGGGCATTTGTTTCTAACTTTTAAGTTTCTCATTAAAATCATTTAAAAACGAATTAAATTCACTTTCTTTTAAATAAAAATTTACAAAAGTCATGAGAACGTAATAAATATGGTATGCCAAGATTTGTTTTTGCTTTTGCTTTGCACAGTACTGTAATTATGGTGCACAACACTGCCGACAGGCTGCAGATAATGCAAATTATTTAAAAACAATTGCGTCGGACGACGAAAAACTATCCGACGAATATCCGCTGTAAAAAGTTAAACGTACTGAAACGCATGAATCGGCACAGAATTGCAACGGGGGCAAGTTTCTTATCGTCGGATTTTCTTCGACTTGGATTTACAATGTTTCGTAAACAATTTTCCGTCGCAATTATGTTTACTCGGAGGGATTTTTTGACGCCAATGGATCAATGAACCCAATACAATCGTGGTGCAAAGTTTAAAAAATGAAAACGGTTTGTTCATTTAGGCATGATTCGGAAGTAAACAACAAACGAAGGTATAAACTTCGATTATCTATATAAATATGAATGTAAATGTTCGTTTGTTCAAAACCGCAAATCTCCTAAAGTTTTTCACCGATAGCTAGGAAATTTTGACACAACATTGCAATCTTTTTATACCTAATATATCTATATAAATAAAAATATAAATAGGTAAAAACAAGGTTTTTAAAAAGCGACATCTGTTGGTTGTAAAAGCTACACATCTTACAGCAATCAGAGCGCTATCTGTTAATGGGAATGGCATGAAAGAAATGAAGGAGAGAGGCGACACAATGAATACGTTGCTTTCAATAAAAAATAATAAATAACTGCCTTGGAGTACCTCTTCAATTGCCTTAGAAAAAAATCTATCCACTTAAACAATAAGTTTTCTGTTGGATAGGTAAGATTTCATCCAATTTAAAAGGTTGGAATCAATTCCTAACATTTCCAACTTGAGTATGAATATTTTCTGACTTAAACTGTTGAAGGCTAAATGCCTGCTATACTCAAATATAGGTATCTATATAGAAGCCGAAGAAAGAGGTTTCCAACCCCTCGCCTTTGATTTGAAAATCGAAGCTACCTATAAGTTATTTTGCGTTTGAGCTACAATCCTTGTATGGTATGAACAGATGCGAAAAGCCTCACATCAAGTACTCGCAATTTCAAAAACGCATTAAGATAAATTTTGTTTACAGTTCTACTTATAACACCTAAGCCCCTTAAAGAACTTCTTTGGTTTTCTACTCAAAAATACATTTAAAAATATGTAATGTTTTTTCTGCATTTATTATCCAAGTTAGCTCAAGCGAAACACCCTTTCTCTTATTATAAACCAAAAATTACAGCGAGTTTTTTTTATTTTTATATTAATTATTTTGAAAACAAATAATGCACATACATACAAAAGAGGAAAGACAACAAATGTCGTTTTACCTCAAACTGTAATATAAAAATTTAACATGAGAAAATGTACAAAAGTGTCCTGAAAGACAATAAAGAAATGACAATGAAAGTTCAACTTCGTGTGACTGACTGGGCTGACTTTAAACTCCTTAGTAATTATATAGATGATGATCGTTCATCGTATTTATGTTGCTACTGGTGCTGTTGGCAGACATTAGTCTTTTTACGACTTTCTTATTATAATTTCATGGCATATGTTCATATCCAATAGATTGATAAAATAACCAGAAAGAGTACCTTCTCTGATTTTTTTGTTTTTATAATGAAAATTAATGAAGAATTTGAGAAATTTTTTATATAATGGTAAATTTTTTATTTTTTTATTTATGTGTTATTCTCTGTTAGAAATTTTTTGCTAAACTAAAAAACAACAAACTCGCACACTCTGTGAATATCACCTAAGGTAACAAAAATGGTTATGGCAAAATGCATACATGAAAAATCAATGACGTAGCATGTTCTCAGTTTTCACTTCCTAAAATGCATTGCATGCAATGGCACAGTGCTAAAGATGAAGAAAAGGAACATATCATATAATCGCCTTTGAATAAACTTTTGCGCAGTATGTACAGACGACCTCGATAGTGTAGTGGGTAGTGCACTAGACTTTCACCCGGGAGGTTGTAGGTTCGATTTCCGTCTTGGTCTGGTGGTTAATCTCATAATTTGGGACAGAATTTTTGAAAGAACTACATCATAGCAGTCATGAAGATAAATTTTTCGTACTGTGGACTCCCTGAAAACTTTCTTCTTTATGTTTTTCTCAAAACAGTTTTTGAATTTTGAACTGTGGAGCCTTTTCAACGGTATGTCCCACGTCAGCAACATTTTGGCAGGGTCGTCGTAAAATTCATTTATTTTGCCCCAACGCACAGTGCTCCGTCGGTTGAAAAAAATAGTAAAAATGAGTATGGCCAAGTTAGCAATATTATTTATACAGGGTGACAATCGTAAAGTGACGCACACATTTCAGCAGTTATTTTCAAAAGGACGTACTTCCATTAAGTACAATTAAGTGTTAACATTGCTGAATATATAAGCATTCATTTGAACCCCACCTCATTCAATATAACCTCCTTTAGCCTGCACACATGCCTTCAATCGATCCGGAAATCGTAGGACTGTTCGCCGCAGGACTTCCTGATCAATTTCAGTCCAGGCTTTCTCTAATGAATTTGTCAGCGACTCCAGACTGTGGTGTTGAGATGCACAAGCCTTACTCTCTAAAATACTCCAAATAGAGTAGTCCATTCTTGAGATGTTATGAATCCAGAAAAATTGTCTTTTATCCATGTTTGCGTTAATTTTGCCATGTAGGAAGGTGCAGAATCTTGCTGCAAAGACCAGCTTTCATTTCCAAATGTATCTTGGGCCCAGGGAAGAATATGTTCATTTAAAATGCTCTGATAAACAACCTGGTCAATTTTAACACCCTCTTCAACGAATATTAGAGGGGTTCTGGCATTAGCGGAAACTCCAGCCCATACCATAACGGAAGCTGGCTTTTGAACTCGGCCAACAGTCTTATTTTGTTGCGATGATGATGTTAGCCACATTCGGTCATTTTGCGCATTGAAATGTTGTTCAACCGTGAAAATTTTTTCATCTGTAAACAAGATATTTTCAACATTTTTTAACACGGAGGAGCGTAACAACGCCTTGCATCTTTGCAGTCGCAAATCTTTCTTTTTTTGTGTCAGATCTTGAGCTTTCGGAGCTTGTAGGGCTTAAGATTAAGCTTTGATTTTGCAATTATTCGCACTGTTTCATGGTTTACTCCCACTCTTAGCGATTTTTCTCATTGAGCGCCTTGGATTTCGCTTGATTCGTTTACGAATTTTTTCTGTTAAACCAGTAGTGGCAACTGTTGAACATTTTCCCCGGTCTCTATCTCCAAAACCCCCAGTTTCATTATATCGAATAATAGCTCGGTCTACCGTACGACTTGACAAATTTAAAGCCTTTGCAATTTGACGGCTACTATAATTTGCCAAATGAAATTTCATAATTTCACGACGAATATTTTCCTTGTCCATTTTTATGGAAATTTCAAAATGTAATAACAAAAATTCAAATGAAATTAAAAGCAAAGCCAATGATGAATGAATTTGCTTTTTAAATTAAAGTAACGGTAAATGGCAAAGCTTGCTGCAGAGTATTAAACTTGCGTCACTTTACAATTGTCACCCTGTATATGTCTCCTAAGGTTTCAGGGAGGGACAAAGGGCCACAGTTAGCAATATTGGTACAGTTTTAAAGTTAAAAGCTAACTAAGAAGAAACCATAACAATTGTTACTCAAAAGTGTTTTTTTCTCTCGATGCCGCATCTCAAAGTGGCTAGTTTTTATACTGCAATATTTAAATCTGGTATTAATTTTTGTTAGTGCTTCAAAAGAAAAATTTTCAAAAATACATTTTTGACTAAAAATGAGTAAGGTAAACTTATTTTAATTTTAAAATGGTTAGATAATATAGTTGTATTCGTCATTTTCCCGAAATTTTAGAACATAACATCTTGGGAGTAGACAAAGTTAAAATATTTTTATATGAAAAAATTCTTAAATTCGCCATTTTCCGTAAAGTTCTTAAAAGTTTTTTTTCAGAATTTGTTAAAATAAACCTTTTATTATTTGGAAATAATAATAACTTTTCCGATTTTTTCCGATTCTTGGAAAAAATGCATTTTAAAAAATCGTATTTTTCCATGTTTTAGTACCAACACACGTCGGTTCCCATTTCATTTCTTTCTTTTGCAAAATTTTTAATTATCTTATTAATATAACCCTGAAAACCCCTGAGTAACCCCTGATGATTTTGAAGCCAAATAATTGTTCTCTTTCTCGAAAGCTTGTTCTTGGGCATTAGGTCTCATTTTTAGTACACCAAGACACAAATACATGTATAACATTCGTTTTACTTCGATTTTTTTACTAATATTTTAGAAGAGTATTCTTGAAACTATAAAGAACCAAAAAATCAAAACCAATATAAATCGATGTTTTTCAAAATTTTAAACTGGAATGTCTGCTTAATAAATCGCTTAGGATATTCTTAAGTTTTTCTGAAGAAAGTTCTGAAGGCAGCGATAAATAAGAAATTAAGTTTAAAATAAAACAAACATAATATTTATTTCTTTTTTTTTTTTTTTGATTTTAAAAAGGTTGAACACTAAGGTTGACTAATAATTTGATCACTATAACTCTGTTTTTTTTTTTAATTATTTTTTTTTTGTTTAGCAAATAGATTTACCAAAAAAAAAACAAATTTTTTTAATTTTAACAAACAAATCAAATGCACTTTAAAACTGCATAAATTCTCCCAAAAATCTCGATTTTTGAAAAAACTGTAGGGTTTACGAAAACGCCGATTAATTTTTGACCGAAACCCTATTTTTGCCCATCATTTATATGGAGACGGAGCACTGTGTCACGTGAAAAGTTATCATTTGCGCCTTCTTTTTTTAAATTCACCGTCTTAATGTTTCTATCGGTTTACGTCCTGCGGCACATTTTATTTATTTTTTTTTCGTGATAAACGGAGCAAAAAACATTGTTTCCTTTATGCGAAATATTTCATTCACAAAATATCGATCATTAAAAATAGTAAACAATTAAAGAGGCACAATGAGTAGAAAAAAAAAGTCATTAATTACTTAGAAAAATAGCACAAAAAAATCAGACACTAAATCAGTGAATAAGACAAATTTTTGAAAAATAGCAAAAAAAAAAAAAAAAAAAAAAAGCAAAATAAAAATTATGTATTTGGAATCAGGGGACTTGAAATGCGTATATATTTCATCAGCCATCATGTAGGATTTCGTAGAAAAAAAGGAGAATTCCTCATAATCCGCTCCTTGCTCATAACATTCTTACATTCACTATCGACATGAAGTGCATGAGAATTATTAGTTAAAAAAAAGAGATTTGAAGCTGAAATGGACCTTGCACCTGCAAAAAGATATTGGGAAAGCAGCAAAACGCATTAAGGGCCACTGTGACGGGTCAAAAAATTAAAGTTTATATATTCAAAAATATGTTCCAAGTCAAAATTCCAAAAATTGCCTGAATTACAGCCATTTTAGTGATAGTAAGTATACTGAAAACTTAATGGACTGAAAATTTTAAACCCATTTTTCTCGAAACGACTACTTTCGAACTGATCGCATCCATAACTCGATCAAATATCAACCGATTTTCAATGTTTCGTTCTGTTTGTCTTTGCAGTGGCTATCGTTAAGCGTAACCAATTTTCAAATTTTTGATTTTTACTATTTTTGAAACAAAAAAAACAAGGTCGAAAACATGAAAAAATTTTCAATCAGTCACCATTTTGTGGAAAATAATAAAAAAAAACGATACTTGCGACGAGAATTATACCCATATAGATTATTAAAAACTAAAATTTTTTTTTCAGAAAATCTGTCCTTGGAGAATCGACGCGACCATGGAGGGGGGAATTTTTCCGGGCTCCACGGTAACGCCCATATCTTCAAAAATATTCAATATTTTTTAATAAAAATGTAAGGAAATATTGTTGGAAGTGCACTTAATAAAATGAATATAAAACGATCCCCATATTCCTTTATTCCAAAAAAATTCCCGAAAATCACTCATTTTTCCAGCCGTCACAGTGGCTTTTCCCCTTAACAAGTTATACAAAAGCGAGTTTACAACAGGTCCCAAAAATCCCAGGATTGAAAAAAGAGAATCCTGGGATTTTCAAAATTCGTATGTATCCACACAAATTTATTGGAATTCAAATTCTTATTATATTTTTATAGAATTGTCCTTCTTGAGTCAAGGAAATATTTTTTATAATGCGTTAATGGTACGACTCTCAAAAACCGGCCAAATGTGTGATATTTTTGCTCAAATATCCAAAAATTTAAATGGACATCATGTCAACTTAAAATATATGAATTCTACGCTCTCTGTGCAACCTTTGATTTCAAAATTTTAGGGTGGTTCTAGATAATATTATGAAAAAAATCTGTATCTTTTATGGTTTTCAAAAAGAATTGCGAAAGGAGATTTTTAATTTTTGGGAGTAATTGTTTTTTGCACTCGGCATTAAATTCTCCATCAAAAATATGCAATGTAGTTAGTTCTTCAGTAGACCAATAAAAATTTCATATATTTTTCCCCATTAGAAGTTTGTAAAAAATTGTAAAGAATTCAAATGTTTGTGGGGATGCTTAAATAATTGACAGAATGCTAAAATCAGCCGAAAAGTATAAAAAAATTCTGAATTTTTTTAATTTATCACATTAATCCCGAGGAACACCAAAAACTTGAAATAAAAGAATTTACATTCAGATTCATCTACTATAAGAAGAATGCGATATTCATTTACATCTTTGGACATTACTGCCAAAATAATTTATCACAAAATACACTGTCACAAATTTAGTCTGCTTTAAGCGGCTTAGAAAATATTTTTCTCTATTTAAACAAAACACAAAACTCGTTTTGGTTCCCATACTATGATTTATTTGCAACTTTAATAAAATAAATGTTAATTTATTCTGCGTTAATGATATCCCGGGGCTAATTGCGGGATCCCTGAACTCCAAAGGATTCGCTATTTTATTGTGGGGCTACGCAAAAACTATATCGCAGTTTCTAATCATTCCGTTGGTTGCAACGTACTGGAACGTATGACCATCGATATTAAAATTAACTTCACATTCTATTTGATTCCAATTGACCCCAAGTGACTCCCATTGACTTCAAAATCCCAATTGACTCCAAAAGACTTCAAAAGACTTCAAATTGCAATTGACTCTAAAAGATTGCATTTGACTTCAAGGGCATTTAAGTGACTCCAAGTGACTTCAAAGTGGTCATGATTCTGGAGTCATAAGATTTGCAGTCTCATGATTTCAAAAAAAGATTACATTCCCTTGACTCTAACATTGACTTTTCTAAATGAATAACCAATCGGCGACTCCAAAAAAGACTTCCAACTGCATTTTTTATTCTGAAGTCAAATGTGTTATTCAATAACTGCATTCAAAAATTATTATTCATTTGTATTCATATCCTCAATTGATTGCATTCTTTTACAGCTCTGGATACAATACTTCAATCCTCAGAACTGAAACGTACAGTTGTGGTGGTTCACACTCTATAACAAGCTTGAGCTACGAATTGAATTTCCTTCCTACCCAAACGGAAGTAGCAAGGAATTTCATTAATCTCTCTATTAATTAGATATGTATTGATCTGCATACTTTTTCCTATTTGGTTGCTCTAAAGATCACGTTCACAAACAATTTAAGGACCACCTAAAATCAACATTTTCTCCGGTACAAATAAATTTGGCGGTAACTTGTTTTATTTTGCGCGATTATCACATTTCCTCATTCCAACTATTGTTCTGACCTACATATTTTTGATTCTCTTGGAATTTGACAACACAACAACAGCACACTACGAATATTCTCTTTTCTCATGAATGAATTACAAGCCAATGTACTTTTCATTCACAACTAAACATCCTTCCCAGATGATACTAAAACTCATTCTCTCGGCATGCACAATACATAGGAAATATGAATCTTTGAAATTTTTTCTAGTGAAAAAATTCGGCAAATTCACTTTTATGCCAATGCCAATTTTTGTAGTGTGGTGTTGAAAACTTTTTAATTGTTCTCAACAATGAAATAAGGACATGATTCTCACAACAAACCAACATGTGGATTTGTTCATATTGTTGTCATTTTTATTTTTTTTTTTTTGCTATGAATCAAAAAAAGACGTTACGTTGAATTATAAACCTCAAGTACTATAAATAATATCTTATGGTTTAAAATTATTGAGCACATTTTATTTTTTATGAGAAATGATAGGGAGGAATGTTTAGCAAATTTGTTGTATTAACAGAACATTAGGTCGGAGTAGGCAGCCA
The DNA here is from genome assembly GCA_963691655.1 of Toxonevra muliebris. NCBI lineage: Eukaryota > Metazoa > Arthropoda > Insecta > Diptera > Pallopteridae > Toxonevra > Toxonevra muliebris. The sequence continues at coordinate 138,819 of OY829327.1, read as the reverse complement.
AAAATTGACGCATCATGAAAACACTACCGAGTTTTATAGTAAAAAAATATATTCACAGAAAGATGTTTTTGCTCCAAGTCTGCAATAACTTCTCAAAAAAGAGTGAGACGACAATCCGATGGGAAATCTTTGGGGAATGTCTTTGGTGTGTTATTGTTTTGGATGGCGGCATATGCCAAATTCAGAAGCTGTCGTATAATTAATATGTCATATAATGAGAAAATTAGTGACTACCCAAAATATTTATTTCATTGCATAACACATTTTGAAAGAGTGTGGAATAACTCAAAATAAGTACAATAGACAAACTATCACACATATCGTCATCTGAAATCCATAACAACACAAATTTTCAAAATCGACTATTTGATTAATTACGATGCACTTGCCCAAACTAAATGTCCTTGCAAAATATTAAAATTCTAACCACAAAAATAACAGTTTTATTAACGAAATCCTAAAGGCCGTAACTGCAAGTACATGAATTTAATAAAGCAAATAAACGTAGTTACGTGTGTAGTTACGGAATTTTTGATTTTAGATGACGATATATGCTTAGTGATGATTCGATACAAGTAAATACTCGATACTTTTTATTGGATTCAAGTCCTTATTTTACTCGATGCTGTACCGAAAAAAAGGGTCAGTATCGGATACTCGATACTTTTGGAAAATATTTATTTAACCCTTCGGAGGGCTCGCCGCGGCAAATTAGCCGCAAATTGTTTAATTTGTGTTTTTAAAATACAAATCATAGTAGCCGACCGCTGCAACGAAATCTAGTTTGTATCGTAATATCTTTGAGCACAACTCCGTTCTATTGAAAATGTCTAGCAATATAACTCCAAAGAAAAGAGAAGGATTGTAAATACATATATGGCGTTATAGCCATACGGCCACATTCGGAATCAAACCACAGTTCTTAGTTATCTTTTATGCTAATTTGCGTGGTCTATGGAAAAAAAAATTAAATTCAGTTTTATAAAATCGCGCGATTATTTAAAAATATTCAATTATTTTCAAATTACAAATAATTTATAAACATGCAAACTTACTAAAAAAGATTAGTGCAACAAAAAAAAAAAAAATACAATTTCGGCATTTCACTTTCAAATGTGAAATTAGACTGCATCACGATTTTGGCTTTACTTCTCATTCAAAATTGAAATAAAGCCGATTCAACCATAGCCAATACAAAATTAAATTATTAATTAAATAAAAAAAAAACGCCAAAATCACAAAAACAAATGCTCATAAAAAAATTGAAAACTGACCAGACTAAACTATTTTATTACTAAGTATATATGTCTACTTTCATTTGGTGGTTGTGTTCAGAATCTGATCCTTGGGAAGAACAATAACTTTGTTTCGCTGACTCTAACCGTTGTCAAAGTGAATGCAGTGCGTTTAATGATGCAGTCAGCATAAATATATAAATTTTCATATTATAGTATGTATTGGACTTGAACTTGGGTTTTGTATAATTTGTGTCGTATTTAATTTCATTTTTTATTCTTCCTGTTTTTTAAGTTGTCAGCAATTATTATAACATGTAAATTCTTAACTTAATTATTCTTATGATCTGCAATGTTAGTTAGTTATCAGAACTGATATATAACCAATAAAGTTCAGTTACTTTGCCAAAATTTGGCTTTTTTTGTACGTTTTCACATGAATTTTCAACTTCAAATACACTCATGGAATAAGTATACTTTCAGTCACAAAGTGCGATTTATTTGCAAGATTTTTATTTATTCCGAATTTATTTTATAATAATTAGCAAGTATGAAGTTTTATTCAATAAATACAAAAATAATAAAAATAACTCTGTTACTTAAATGCACTAAATTCAAAACTTTAAAACGGTTTGTAAGACTTTGTAAGATTCCTTAGCTCGAATGATGGTATTTCCTTCTAAATTTTCTGCTCGTAATCAATTAGAACTAGAAATATGGCAAGCACTTGAATAAATCTGGTTAGAAAAAAACACTGCAAAGATTTTTTATGGAGTTCAAGTCTAGGCTAGAAGCGGGCTACTTCATTATTTCAAAATTTTATTCCGTGAAACACATCATCAGACTACCGCCTTAGTAATTTATGATTTAGATATATAGTACCAAAGAAGGTTATAACAGTCGGGAACAACAAATGTGAAGGTTTTCGTTGCCAAAAATAACCGTTTCGCATTGACCAGGTCATTAAAAATATAATGTTGTAAATTTGAAACATGCCTTTTTGTGATGAGTGTTTAGCGGAAGCAAACCCTTATTGGAAGATGTTTACAATCAAGCAATATTTTTCCAGTACATCTTATGAAACTATCTAAATCCAAATCACTTAGAATTTAAGATAAAATAAGTTTTTTGAAGCCTGTAGCTTTAACAATCTCCGGTTTTTTAATGTGTATTCATGATTAGAGGTCGTCCAAGCCGCTTTATTTTGACATATATTAACATCTTTTTTTTTAACGTTTACCACCCCTATATGTGATATGTTAATGCGTCATGCAATTATGAGGCAATATTTTTCGAATTTCTTTCGCAGAAAATGAATTCCATGCCCCATTTTTCTGAGCAATGACTTACAAGTAAAATTTTTGAAATGAATTGTAGCGAAATGTTGTGCAATGTCTAATATGCGTTTTCCGTAAAATTTTGTTAAAGTAAAGCGTTTAAATATCACGATTGCATCATTTGGGAGTATAATTAAACTTTTAAATTCAAATTAAATCAAGACAAGGACGAAATTTTTTCGCATTAATACAACGCAGCATAAGATACCAAATCAAAAGATACCGGATAAGATACCGGTAACACATGAAGAAATATCTTAAAAAGGATCGAACGCAATTCCACGTAAAGAAATCATAGATTTTCTCAGATATTACGAGTTCTAACAAGTGATTTTCTTTTTGAGTGAGAACAAAATTGAAAGGAACAACAGACACGACGGTTTTGATCTTCAACAAAAAATTCGAACCTTTATTTGTCATTATTAAAAAAGAAAAAAAAAGATGTGAAGAATCCCACCAACTCACCTGATTGTTGTGAAATATTTTCTTAGTATTAATAGAATTAAAGAAAAACATTTTAAATGTCTGGCCGAAATGTATAGTACCTGTTTTCCCTTCATTAATTGCATACTCTGATTCATTATTTTTACTTGTTGTTAAAGGCACATTTCAAAAACCCGCAAGACAATCAACAAATTCACTTACAAACACATACACACCTACTTGCCTACCAAATCGCATTTCACTTTGTTGCACAGAAATTTTGAAGTTGATACTGCTATTATCTACACAAGGCATTCTTAGCTATCCGTAAAAATCCTTTAAATTTTTTATTACTTTTCTGATTTTCGATTTACTTACATAAGTACATATAGTACATGTTTGGTTATTTGTTATTCTTTTGATCAAAATGCAATAGTTTTGTTATACGATTGCAAACAGAGATTAGGGGAAAAGATACTAAAGCATCAGCTAATTTTTATACCTGGAGATTTGATTTCTCCTCTCTTTTTAGGAAGTATATCTAATTACAATAACAGTTTTTTATAATTACAATTTTAGTTTTTCATAATTTGAGCAACATTTATACATGCATACAGTGGCGGATCCAAGAGGGGTTTAACCATTCACATTTGCGCTAAAGCAATATCTGGCTACTGACCCCGCAACAATGGCGCAAAAAAGCATCGCTCAGCAGCCAGATATTGCATTTCTAATGTTTTTGCTTTACCACATGCTGCAGTATTGCATACTGTAGAAATTTTAGACCAGAATTCAAAATATTACCGAAGTTATAGCACATAGTCGAGAGCGCCTGTTGGTTAAACTGTACGCTTTAAAAGCGTTTTTCTCGAAACAACGTTTTTTTATCGGCCCAAGGGTTTGAAGAAATTCTATAAAGCCGATTGGGCTGAAATTTTAATACGTTATTTTACACACCAATGGCTTTCGCAGGTAGTAGCATTGTTTCTTTTTAATCATTATTTCCTATTTTTTATTCCGATTTTCAACGAAAAAAAAGCCGATTTTTTAATTTTTTTTTTTTTAATTTTTCCATTTTTTCATTTTTTAATAAAAATGTTTGATTCTTTTATCTGCCAGAATGACAAGTCTACAGAACAATATTCTACTTAAATTTTTTGTTTCAGATAACTTCAAGTGACGTAATCATCCGAGCCATACACTTTTTTTTTAAGTGTCCACTTATTGCTTATTTAATTTATTTTGCTTTTCAAATATTTCGGCGCCATAGTGGATAAATCCAATTTTTTTTTGATTTGACAGTATTAAGTAATTAGAGAGGACCCCAACCTTCTCCACCAACAATTTTTCCACAAAAATCATGAGCCTTTTTCGAGTTTCTGTCTACGGTTGGATACTAAAAGATTACACCATTTGAAAAAAAAATTACTTGAGTCGTTATTCCAGGAGGGAACATAAGTCAAAAGATTAGAAATCGTGCTCACCGACATTGTTGTGAGAAAAATGCGCTGAAACTTTCAAGTGCAACGATTATATCGTTAAGAATATAGCAAAATCAAAAAACTATTTTTTTGAAGTGGACGTACTGCTTTGAAATATTATTAAATATAAATATATTAAAAAATATAAATAAATTTTGGCCAATAAAGTTATTAGGTTATAACTTAATGTTAAAAAATTTTTCTTATTATTTATTACAACTTGACTTTTATGTAACTTTTGACTACAAATTTAGCTCGACATTCTTTTAAAAAATAATTTAAAAGTTTTCTAAAATGCTTTAAAATGTTTGTTTTTTTTTTTAGATTGGCAGCCAAAACAAATTATCTTCGCTTTGGTATCGCTTTTAGATATTGCATATTTAAACTAAACTCGATCAGTCTTTCACTTTTCAATATCAAACTTAATTTTTTTAATTAAAAAAATTGTTTCAAGTGCCCTGCATAAGTGAATTCAACAGGCTGACAGTGTTGAGGTAGAAAGAATCCACCAATAATAAAATAATACCTACAATAAAATTTATTATCATTTTATTATTGTTAAAATATGATATTAAAAACATTAAAGCATTCAAGGTTGTGCCCTCTGATTTATTGCATGTAAAGCCTGAAATCTTAAATAGGAACTCCTATTTTTTAATACCCCCTGCCCCACTTACCAGGGGGACTAATTTTACCCCTAATGTATTTCCTCCACGGAGTTATTAAATTTTAATCAAGGACATTTTTTCACAGAGTGCTTCTTACTCGAGATAGTTGAAAGTTTCGGGTTAAAAACAGCACCCTTTATACATAAATAAAATTCCCTCAAATTACACGCTCAAAACCAAGTGATCCGAATATTTTGCTAGAGCAGAAGTGAACCAAAGATATTCTAGAGTAAAAATAACCTTCACGCTATTGTGCGTGTGAATGGTTTAATGAATGAATGGTATGGTTTAATGAATGTATGGTAGAAGCGCGAAAAAAGACAATTTTTGTAAATTTTTTAAGGAAGCCTATACGAATTATCAGATTAATTTTCTTTCAAATGAAAGCACTCACTTTTGAGATTATGTTTGACTTTTTTTGTATTAAAAAATCTTCAATATTGGCCTAGTATTCGAGTAATCTTTCATTTAACTGCCGCAAGAAAGAGGTCTTCGCTGCGACCACTCTCATTTCTCTGTAATTGTCAAAAACCAGTTCAGCAGCTGTCGAGATATTTTGGCAACCGATTTGAAAAACATGGTTTCGAGAAAAACGCGATTTAAAGTCGAGCAATGACTTGTCCTACCTGTCTGATCAGACTGCTCGGTGGCGACAAACAGCCGTTATTTCTCTGCTTTTTTCTTAAAACTTTCACCAAACATTCTTAACAACTCAAGCTTTAAGAAAACACAAAAATGGAAAAATCAATTTTTGACTATTCTAGGGATATATTTCTCCTTAACGAGGGCTCATTTTTGTGCTAGAAAAATATTTGGCTCACTTTTGTTTTAACTAAATATATGAGCCGCTGTTTTGAGAAAAACGTTTTAAAACTCTTCGTTATTATTTTGAATTTTGGTCTGAAACAGTACGCTCTCAAAATATTGTACTTTTGAAATAAATTGAAGAAAATAATCGATTTTTTGAAACTCGAACACCAGACTACATCCTTAAAAAATAAAAAGGCGCAGAATGGACGAATGAAATGTGCAGATGAAGTAGACTTGGTAGAAGATACGGAATTAGTAATTGAGGAAGAAATACTAGGTAATTTTTTATTTGTAGGTGCCTAAAAAATGTGTTCACAGCTTTTGTGATTCCTGCTGCAAAAAAAAAATAATCTGATCTGATAACTTACTTTTAAGGTAAAGCGGGTCTAGTCCGACATAGCAAATTCGAGAGGCATATACACAGTACGCATTCTATTTTTTTTTTTTTAATTATAAAAGATACATAAATTGAAAACTTGTAATAGCAGCAAAAAATTAAATAGATCATTATATTTTGAAATTAATAAAAATACCTTTAAATCATGTTTTTGTTTTGTTACTTAAAATGACGATTTGAACGGTCAAATAACGTTTTTCAAAGTTGTTTTGGACGTTTTCCAAAAAAAATTCTGGCAACACTGTGTGTATGCCCAGCAAATTGTTTTTGTATAACTGAAGTTCACCACGATGAGTTAATTTTGCGCAAGGTAAATTATACCCGAATCATTAGCCCTATTCACGATTTGTTGCAAATGGTCTTACATCACTGCAAATGCGAATTTTTATTACATAACGCATATATTTGTTGTTGTGATAGCAGAAATATTTTGCATTTGCAATGATACAAGACCATTTGGGTTTGATTGCTTCTTTATTATATTAAAAACATATTTTAATTTTATTGTAATCTGAGTACTTCCCAAAACCTTGCCCCGCTAGTAGAATATAAAATTATATATTACATATTTTTGTTTTTAAAATAATAAAGAGTTGCATAAAGTTTTCAGAAAAACAGTATTAATTTTTTAGATACAAATGACGATTTTTGAGTTTGCCACTCACAATTCACATTTACCACTTTCCACAAAAAAAAATACGAATGTACAACGTTTTTTATAGGACATTAGCATATCAACATGGACGACTGTTGGTTGTAATATTGCAGTAGGCAGAGTAGAAGGGATTGATATCAAAACGATATCAATGAATGACACAATAGTGAACGAAAATACATGTGTAGATATTGTTATTATTTAATTATTTGCGGTCATGTTCGACGAATCAGACACTCACTCTTTTTTTATGTGTAAAAAACGGGCTGACAAACAGACAACTAGATATTTATGTGTGTACATATTTTAAAGAATTCATGTTTTGGTATAAACGCGATCATTAATTTGTGGATTGCATTTTGCGATTCCAGGCAAGTTTAGAACATTCAAAAGTTGAAAATATCCCCTTGAAATTTCTTCAGCGATTGACGAGGCAACGTAAAGTTTTCGTTCATTGTCATGATGATGACGATTTCATAGTCGAACCCGGTAACTATTATATAAATGGACAATGATCGCACAATAAAACTAAAGCAATTGTTTCCGGCTTAAAAGTTTAAAATAAAAGGTAATGCTGGTGTATGTATTTAAATTAGCCGCAGCAAAAAGGGTTTTACATATGGGACTTATTGTCTTAAAATAGAAAATAAATTTAAAAATTCCCATACAGGATAAGAAAAAATATTTTTACCTTCACCATAAAACTACAAATATTTGCATTTTTGGAAAATGGATATATATACTCGTTTATTTTTCATATTCCTTTCTTAGAAGGGATGACATATTCAACGTACGCAACTTTAAACCGAAAGACTGTCACTGGTGTATTATGGTAAGTAGTATCACGCTGTGTGTGTGCAGAGTACAAAACTATAATTTCCTGTATTTGCATACAAAAACAACATAAATATTTAAATGTACAATTGTTTAAATACTAATTTGTAGTACTGTCGAAAAAATAAGAAGTAGAAGGGTATCTTGCGTATGAACTAGAGCATCAGAGGGAGGAAGGGGGCTTATGGTCAACCTCCAACTTCATACCGATGGAAATTTCATACATGGTGATCGTTGGTCATGAATGAAACAAATTTTAAAAGGACGAACAGATTTAAACCCTACCACCCTTAAGAAATCTCTGGATCCGCTAATGTCATGTATGTGAATGAGCCAGACTCTTAGATCAACATGTGCCAAAAAAGTTAAAGGTGTTTTCGTTTTGGTGAGACTAGATTTAATTTTACATGAGAAATATACCAATTTACTTACTTACTTATAATGTATTGATGGTAACAAAGACATTTTAGTGTGTTTCGGCTGTGCATTTTGTTTGTTTCTATTAGTTTAAAGCCAGTTGAAATTATGTAAATTTCCCTCAAAAATCACAATAAAAAATGTTATTAGTGAAGCGTGAAAAACCAAATTTAAAAGAAGTGTATATTAAGGGAACTGATTTTCATACGCGCTATGAGATAGCTACGCAGGTTCTCACTTATTTATAATCTGAGGGTGGATTCAGGTTTTATGAAGTGTTGATATGAAAACATTCACCACTTCACTAAAAAAGCGATTCTCGTTATTTAAGTGGAAAAAAAAATCTCAAAGTTTTTTATTCCTAAACTGGCGCTCAAAAGAACAGAGGAAAGTGGCGCAAATATTGCTGCGATCTACGTTTAGGTTAGGTTGGAGTAGCTGTCTAAAGACACACTTAGGGCTGGATGGCCCATTGTGAAACCACATGGTTGAAGCTACAGTTTAACGTCAGTTCCTAACGGCGGTGTGGCAATTTGTTATCACTTGGTGGCTTTGCCATTACCAACCAAGATGTGTACTTGTACATTTTCTTATAATTCTCATACACTTCATATTGATAATGAATATAAAAAGGTTGTGAGAGTTAACCGCCAGACGAAAGCGAGAATTGAACCCGAACCTCCCGGGTGAAAGTCTAGAGCACTACCCACTAGGCTATGCTAGTCGGTAAGGTCCCGATAACACTGCCCTGCATGGGCTTTACGAATAAGATTGCTCCTAGTGTTTCCGAATGAATCTTCGGGTGAACACCAATCTTGGGTAAAAAACTTCCCATCACGTCACGTTTTCGAAAAAAAAAGTTGAGACCCCTAAAAATATCGTTTTTGGAAACTTAAACCCTGACGTGAACAGATTTTATCTTATTTACACCCACGGCCAGACATATTGAAAGTGCAGTGGTCCGAAGTTTTTTAAAAGTCGCTGGTTAAATTTTAAAAATTCAAAATGGCAGACAAATTTTTATACATTCAACGTATTTGCTCGAAACTTGTTACTCGGAAGTTTTCGGCGTGGCTCGAGCGCACTACACAACCTCTAGCAAAAAACTAAATAAGCCCACAATAATTTTCATTTATTGGTCATGATGTTGTGTATGAAAAGTTATGTTTTTTCGCACAGTTGGTCACCTCATTTGCTCGGGATTGGCCAATTACTGTTAGATCACGCGCACGCAATGGGTTAATAGCGCTGGGTTGTTGCAATATTTTTGTATGTATTAGGGTAACCGATTCCACTTTTTTAAAAACCGGTTCCCAGTTTTTCGAAAAGTAGCAATTTGAAAAAAACGGTTGATAAGAAGAAAAATCCGACCAACCAATCTGTATTATATGAAAAATCATCTTGTTATTTTATATCTTTTCATATTTTTGACTCAGCTGGCATATTGTAATCTTTAGAATGTAAATATGCTAAACAACTTCCCCTACACTCTTACAAATATCCCATCTTCAGCAACACATCGACTAAATATTTCACCCAACTTTTCACTTTTAGATACAAATTTTTAATTTTTGGCCGTTGTACTTGGAGTGGAATCTATTTCTTCCTTTGCACCTTTGGCGTGATGTCAATTTTGGAAGAGTATTTGATATGATTAAGAAGAACTGATGTTAAAGAATCTTTGAAACTCAATATTTTGGGGCACTAAGTCCTAGTAGAGGATCACATTCCCCACAATTTCTTTTATAACTAAATATGTTTTCGCTAAGGCCAATACTTTTTATGTTACAGTAACAGAAGTGTTTTGCAATAGTGTATTTACTGATTACTAAGAAACAATCATTTGGGTTCATTACTATTTCTGACGACCTCTATAGTCTAGTGCAGGGGTGATCAACCAGAAGCTCAATTGGCTCTTTTGGCTCATTTTCAAATTGTGTTTGTTGTAATGGCTCATGTGGCTCGTTTAAAATTTATTGCTATGAATATTTGTGGTTGCGGTCGCGCGCTAATAATATTTGTTTTTGTTTTTCGCTTATCACATTTGGTTGTGTTGTTAATGTCTTATGCCAGTAGCTCAATGGGCTCTTTACAACAAACACAAAAATTGTTGTTGTTATTTTCATTTCGCAGCGCCCGATCAGGGATATTTGTTTGTATGTTTTATTTCGCTTGATCAAATTTCTTTAATTTGTTATTGTCCCACCACCAAAATCATTTAATTTCCTTCTCATTGTGTCACAGGTGATGATGTTGTGATCGTCGATGTTGTTGTTGCTTGGCTCCCAAAATATTTTTGGTGGTCACCCCTGGTCTAGTGGGTAGTGCACTAGACTTTCATCCGGGAGGTTCGGGTTCGATTGCCGTCTTCGTCTGGTGGTTAATTTTTATAACTTTCTTATATTCACTATCAACATGAAGTGTATGAAAGTTATAAGAAAGTGTGCAAGTACACACCTTGGTTTGTAAAGGCAAAGATGCCACATCGCCGTTCGAAATCGGCGTTAAACTGTAGGTCCAGCTATGTGGTATCACAATGGGCCGTTCAGGCCTAAGTGTGTCTCTCGAAAACCACTCCAACCTAACCTAACTTATTACTATTTCTGTTATTTGTAAATGATTTGCTAAATATATTTTAATTTTGTGAATCCTTGTTTTATGCCGATAGTAATCTTGATTGTATTAAGTTCCTAGAAGATATTGGATATAAGTATATCGGAACACGGAGCGGAAAATTCATATTTTCTTTCAGAAATGAAAAATTGGGAAACACGCGAAAGGCTGAAGAAATCATAATAAATTGGTTTGCAATTAAACTAGATCTCTAATTTTTGACGTGATGCTTAATTTATATTCACACCAATTTCTACACCCTAATTTCATAAAAACCTTAATTTATTGCTCTTCAAAAATGAAAATTTTAAAACCTAGCTTAAAAAGTTGTGATACTTAGGTGAAAAATGGTTAGTACCAACGAGCTCAGCGTATTTTTAGTTTAGCTTCTTGTCTATGGAATTTAGCACTTTTCTTTATTTACGGAAAAGTCATTTGTTTAAGTAATTTTTTTAAAAAGTTTTAGAAGCTTTATTTCTTCCATTCCATTTATGGCTCTACATTTGTTTGATTATGAGCTATGAGCTCCGACGAATCTGATTTTCGTGACCTTTGATCACGAATAATTCACGAGTAAGGGTAAAATTAATGGGGATTTTATTCAAACAAGCAAACAACTTCTCTTAAAGACATTTTTTGCATCAGGGCTCTAGAAGGAAATTGTTAATTTGTTAATCAGTAAATATGGTAGACTTGCAAAGTATTGGTATTTTTTGCTTAGGAGCCACCAAAATGGATTTAAACTTTTCGAGAAATAACGGTGTGGTGCCAGAAAATTCGGATTAAAGTGAAGACACCCATACCTACATATCCAAAAATTTTCCATCCGCAATTTTTGTGAGCATAAATCCTCGATTGATTGAGCTGTTATGTAAATACTTTTGGTTTCTAGGAATTTTTTTCTTAATTTTAGAGTAGGGTCAATCCATATGTTCGGGTGGGACATTCCAACTTTTATTTATGCGCATATTTCATTATTTATCAGTATTGTACTGTAAAAATTTGAAAGAGTGCCACAAAACGGGTTAAATCAAATTCACTAATTCGAATTCAAGAATCAAAAAGATTTTATGTACGTACTTCCATTGGCAATCTTTGCTCGTGAATATTTCTTGTGTGTTAAACGGAATCCGATTTGGGAATTCGCAAGTTTCCCGTTTTTTCATCCATTTTTGGCTTCAATCATCTATGCAGCAGTTTTTGGAAATCTTAAACACACGTGGGCCTTCTTCAAAATTTGGTTCATGACGAAGTTTGAAGTTTTGAACACTGCAGTCCGATGAACACCAAGCTTTTTATATTTGCTTCAAGTTCGACTCTTTTACTTATTTTATTTCAGCAAGCTGTACAACTGGATTTGTAAAGAATAGTAGAAAGTGCTTGGCATTGAAGACCTTATTGTACCGTTGTTGTCTAACAAATTTTGCAGCATATGCAGCATAGTGAACGGTGCACAACAATTTGTCGTTTGGGTTAATGGGTCTATATACTGATTAATTTAAATTAACCCATATTGTTGTTCGTTTCAATATCCGAAAGTAGAAAGATAATACTGATAGTCAAAAGATGATTTTAACCCAGCAGTATCCAGCAGTATTGTGACAATTCGAAGTTGGTTTTTTCCTAGTTTCAGCAATTGCCATCCTGATAGCACAAAACTCTGTTGCTATAATTTTGGGGCAATTAATACTAAAATTTCTGATCGATTTTTACACTAGCTAGTTCTAGATCCGCTGTATCCTTTTCTTCTCTAAACATTTGAGCAATATGTGTAATGTTTTTGTTAAGCACCATGACGGATTTATTAAAAATTGAAATAAATTTTATCCAGATTATTTATTAATAATTCTCAGAGAAAGCTTCATACCGTACCTTAAACAGATTCTCAATCTTTCGCTACAAATTTATGCATGAATATGCAGTTTTCAAAGTTATTACAAACTGGTTTTCCCAGTAAACTCATGCAACTGTCCTGACGAATATAAAAAATGAATTATATTTCTATATTGAAACAAATGGTATGATGATGTATATGCTCGTAGATATAACTAACACATTAAAAAATAAAAATGAAAAAATCATTATAATTAAAAACAAAACCGCCAGATGTGAGTCACAGTCATTTATTTGATACTTTACATCAACTGCCACTCTTTTGTAAGTTGACGAACAGATTTATTTGAGAGGCGTAGAATTCAGTGCGTTACTGGTTTTTCAGAAAACCAGTAAGCTCATAATATAAAATCAACCCTGTTGCACTGCATCGATGGAGGATGTTGCACGAAGAAAATAATGATGAGCAATGTAAACCAAGTCCGTTACAACAAAATGGAAAAAACACATAAGCATCTCATATGTTCAAAGGGTTAGGCAATAACATTTAATTTTTATCATCATTGCCAATTGTCAAAATTAAAAAAGAAAACATATCTATGCTCACGCACACATACATAGTCGAATGATTGAATAACATCAGTCATAACTGACGCGATATGTTTCCAACATAAACAGTGGCGGTGGCCAGTCCTGATGGTCAGTTTCTGTTTTTGTTGTACCATTACAGCACTAATAATAATTTTAATGATGACAAAGATTGTTGTTGCCGCCACTACACTACATAACTGAATATATTAAATAATTTTACATATGTAAGTATACAGATTAGGGTGGATGATTTTTTTTCAAATCAAAAATTTTCTGAAAGATCTTAAAAACAGAAAAACTTTGAAAAAATATTTTTAAATTTGGACATCATTTTCACTTTCTGATGGCCTTTGAAAATTTAAAAATTGAAAATTTTATTTGTTTTTTTATGTTTTGTATTTCAAAAATCAGACTATGTTTCTGTTTCCGATCGTTTTTGGTATGATACCAACACTGACGATATGACGCCCTCTCGTTTTTGTGCAGTTAGTCTCAGTGTGACTATTTTAATATGCCGTCCGGTTGTTTGGATATGACATGGAATATTTGGAAAATGATATCCAAATTTAAAACAATAAATATTTTCCCTTTTCAAGACAATTCAAAAAATTTATGATGCTTATAGCGTTAAAAACCGTCCATACAAATCGGTCCACCCTAATATATATATAATTACTTATGTACATACGCACATTTATATATGCATAAGTGTACGTGTGTATTTGTCGTGAACTATGTATATTTAAATATTTAAAAAATCAACTTGAAATATAGACACTAATTTTATAATTTTTAAGTAAATTAAGATAATTTAACCCATTGGTGATCAAAATAGCATCAAGTCTTTTGAAAATTTCTGTACAACTTGGAAGAAGTTTACATAGTCGATCCTTTGCGCCACATATACGTTACATTAGCCACTAGTAGGTTAAGGATTATTACGTTCTTCTTTTCAAAATTAAAAAGTTTAAATAAATGATATAAGTGTGTATAGGAGATTGTGTTAGATTTATGTAACCTTAATTTCCAATGGGTTAAACCATCAAAAACATATATCAAGAGTGTAGCTCTACGAGATTGATGGAAGGAAAACTGTTTTCAGAATTTTACTTTTAATTTTAACTTATATGGGGCGACGAGAGGAAACAATTAGTTTTCCATACTCACGAGCTTATTTACAACATTTTTTACAATCTCTAAGCTGAGAGTTCATTACAAATGTTTGTTAAATTTTATTTCAGTCGCGTGTAGAGAACCCATAAAAATTTCCAATAGTTTATAAAATTGTTATTAAATGTTTGTTTATTCATTCCTTTTTTTTCTTTGTTTCATGCAAAATAGCAGATAATTGTCTACCATCTATGAAAGTTTCATTCAATTACACAGTACAACAAATTTTCCACTTTTGCCTCATGCGTGAGATTTTCCAACTATTTTAAAGTAATTTAGGTCCGCTGATCACAAAAATTTTTTTTTGCGGTGGCCATTAGCCTGCGTGGTCCGTATTTTTAAAAGATGGTTTGGCGATGAGTTTACAGAATTTCAGGGTGCTTGGCGATTTTATTCATAAACATCTGCAGTAGAACAAAATAAATTTTTGGCCAAACCTGGCACCTTCAAATTACGCCAACACAAATCCCAACTCTTTCAAATTAAATGTGTGCCAAAGAACTTAACGCGCTGAGTCCAATCAAAAATTTGTTTAATGCACCTACAGGAGAAGTTCTGAGCAGAAAAATGTAGATTGTTTAATTAAAAAGTTAAAAAACAACTGAAAACAATAGATATACAAAAAACTTTTTTGGAAATTTTAAATAAATATTAATGTTAAAATAATTGTAAATCCTGTCCCATATTTATTTAAACTCATTTTGAGTTTGTATGGATTTCATTCACCAAACGTTATATTAGATATTTGTTAACCACTTTAGATAAAAAAAAAATAAATTAAGATTTAGAAATTTAGTTAAAAGATGATTAAAATTTCAACAAAATACAAGAGAACAAAAATAACAATAGTAAGATATAAAAAAGTTATCATTTTTCATGCGTGCTTGCCGAGATACAAGGGAAAAAAATCTAAAAGAAAATGCCAATAAGACTACAAGTGATTAAATAAGGCAATTCGCGCCAAGCTCAAAGCAAACAAGAAAACATTTATCGAGTAAGTCAATAAATAACGGTCATTTTGGAGAAACCATAAAAACCGATGCAATTCCCAAAGAAAATAGGATCGCCTAAAAACAAAATAAAACATCATCACATACATAATTATATATAAATTTACAAAAAACAGTTATTGCTATTTTTCTTATGAAAAACAAATGTTGCTGCTGTAAATAAAACTAACATCGAGTTCTATTCAAACGAGGCTAAATTGTACTTGATTTGTTTACATAACTGCGTCTGGTCAGGCCGCAAGGCTCGAATTCGTTTTTTGTGAAGTGTAAGCGGATATGTTATTTGTCGGCGTCGCATATGTTACAAACACAATACATAAATTTGCCAGCATAATCAAGTAAATTTGGACAAAGTCAAATCCATAAAGTATTCACCGCCATGAGTGGCATGTTTGTGGAACCCTACTTTGCCACAACAGCAGCAGCAAAACAAAAAAGAATGCAAACGATCATGTTACAAACTGCAAACTGCAGTGCTGTTATTCAAGGCAACCTAATCTTTTGTAAATTTGTATGAGCATTTTTCAATGGCATCACTAAGTAATCAACTAATAACAAAAATCGATTGTAGGTCAGTAAACATTAATGACCGATCAGTTAAAACTCGCATGCGCAACTTAGTGTAGTCAGGACGGTACACGGTGGTCGAAAAGAGGGTATTTTAGGAAAAAACGCTATAACTTTTGATCCAGTGGAGATAATTCCAAAATCTTTTTAAATTTTATTGAATTCAACTCTATAAAAAAAAATTAAATATTTTTTTAAATTTATTGTATTGTTAAGACTTAGAAAATGAAAAGAACGGATGAATGCTTCAAATATTTTGAAAATTTAAACTAAAAAATATGGTATGATGCCCTTATTTGAATTGACGTAAAAAATTTAAAATTAAATTTAACGAGAAACTTTGAATAGTAAATTCAAATGTTTGCTTTGATAGTTATCGGAGCAGTGGGCGTGGCATTTCTGGTGTAGTTGCTTTACGTATTAATAACGCAAATACTAATAAATATGTACTTAGTTCATGAAACCAGTTTCAAAGAAAATTCAACATAAACTTTCACAATTAAGAAATAAAACAGTAAAATTTTCAAATTTTTAACCAATTTTCAGCGCAGAATTAAATTTAATGTATGTGCACGCATAAAAAGATTTTCGTTTAAAAAGCAACACAAACATCGAAAATCTAACGTAAAGCAAAGGTAAAAACCACAACCAATTTCAGTATTTCTCTCCACTTCTCACATCTTCAAAACGGTAGTATCCGTTCTTTTGTTTTGATTTATTGTTGTAATAATAATTTTTAACAACAATTTGCATCAAAAAAATTGCTTAAGTCAGCTTCTACCATAAGAGAAAATTCGTCCTAAAAGTATATATAACTTCTTCTTCTATGAAAACTAATTTTTTTTAATAATTTAGTTCATAAAAGTGACTGTTATTATCGGGGTGGCAGGTAGGGGCAGAATTTTTTTGTATCAATGGAAAGAAGATTATTATAAAACTAGTTAGAACGCGGAAATTGACAGGAATCATAAGATACAAGCTATCAAAGTTAGACTAAATTATATTTTTAGTTGCTTTAATAAATTGTATTTATTCAATTAATTAATGATACAATTAGAAATATGTTTACTTCGGATAAATATAGGAATAACAATCTTAGCAAATGTTTAAAAATCCCGACTGAAAAATGTAAAATGTTTTGTGGAAGATAATTTCATTTTAAGGTATTTTTAGTCAATTTTTGTAACGTCAAAGTCACGCATATTTAAACTTCTTTTACAACAACAAAAAAAAACAACAAATTTAATAAAAAAATTTAAGTTCTTAATCATAAGATATTTAACTAAAAAACTACATCATTACATTTTTGAAAAAACAACTCGAAAAATTGGATTTTTTCCGCAAATAAACCACTGTGCGGTATCGCATTGGCAACAGTTGTCGGAGAAACAAATATAATCTGCTCGCTTTGGTCCCTTGGTATATGCATCACATTGAAGTAGGGTTGCTGGGACAAATTGCCATTATTAAAAAATAAGCGGGATTTGTTTTCTTCCCCCGGGACAGAGGATAGACACAATTTTTTGTGTATATGTAATTTATAAATTAAATTTTAAAAATATCTAATTTACACAAAACAAAAACAACAAAAGTTGTATTTTTTGTTCGTTTCCTCCTCCTGTTTTAGATGTTTCATTCTATTATAATATTTAACCAAGGTTGCCATTAAAAAGTAAGTAGTAAATTAGAAAATATATACTCCATTTATTGTTCAGCGTGAAAACAAAAACTAAAATTCCATTAGACCCGGGAAAAATGTTGTCCGGCGGGACATTTATAAATTAACGAAAAATCCGAGATGTCCCTGTAAAAACGGGACGTTTGGTTGCACTACACTGAAGCGACAAGTGTTGCAGTACTTTTTCATTTTTGTTATTTTTGTACTTTTAAATAAAATTGTGGATTTGTGTTACACTAATGCCTGGTTTTCATTATGTCAAATTCAATCAAATTTGCTAGCATGTTGGCAAATTTCATTTGGGAAATTCTCTCTTTTTTTCTCTTTGATGGCAAATATGACATAGTGAAAACCAAGCTGTGGTTATATTGAGAGTATGACAATAAGCAACTCTGCAACAAGCTGGATGTAAGTCGGCTTCTACACACAACGATTTTTAGCCGATTTCTCTCACCGATTTTTCCATGTTCTCTTTTGTTTTTTTCATTTCCACCAATCGATTTTGTATTTATATTGCTTCTTTGTTATTCTTTTTCCATAACTGAAACCGAGATGCAAAAACTATAAAAGATAAATGTCAAAAATCGTTGGTACAGCCGATTGCGACTCGTTCACTTTTGTCTCCCCTCCCTCATCAACAAACAGAAAATCCGTGAGAAAAATCTGTCTAACCACCTCTACCGAGCACGAGAGAAAATGTTTTGTGTTCATCGAACAGCGAACAGCAATATAACCACGTACTAACTGAACTGAAATAAAAGGAAATAAACTGTGTGGCTAATGACTCCGGAATGAAAAATATGGTAGCAAAAACATGCCATATTCGCCATTTTGCTCTTGGCTGGGTCCAAAAGTTGTCGCCCATCTCACTTTTTGGTTTTCTTTTTCTTTTTTTTTCATTTTATAGCGCCAACTATTGCCAATGTAGTACCGCACTTAGTAGTTTTGCAACTGCGAATATAAAAGAAGAATACAGCAGAGTTGAAGAGATCATATACAAAAAAGAATACCAATATCAATTGATAACATTAAATTTATTTCGTCAATTTTCATAATATGAAAGAGTCAGGCTGATACCAGAGTAAATGCGTTGAAAATGAAAATCTATAACACTTTTCAGAAACAACGACGGTTTGGTGTTCGTCAAAAAAAAGTTGAATCAGTGTGTTTGTACGAAACATGCCGAGGAGCGCACAACGCATTGAGAATTCAGGTTCCAGTACTTATCGGCAGTGTGGCCAACTTTTGTTTTTCAAAATCCGTTAAAATGAAGAATAAAACGCGTTTTTTTTCTTAAAAAAAGCGTTAAATTTTTTTCCTTATAAAAGTGCGAGAAAATTCAATACATTTAAACTTTTTCACTAATAAAAGCACACATCTGATACTTCTAGTCAAAGAAAATTTCTTCGATTTTTCGAAGATATTTTAAATTGAAAAAAACGTGCTGAGCGCTAAATCACTTTTTTCCGCGTTTTAATTTTCAAAAAGCACTAAAATCAGCGGGAAAAGCGCTGAGTTGGCCACAAGTTGGGATCAAGTCTAGTAAAATGAGAGAAGATAAATAATGCTTTCATGGAGAGACGAAAGTACGACACCGCACAAGCCACATGAGCAACATTACGCATTGGGCAAATACGCCGAAAAACATATGTTTTTGATGGCGCGTGTCATCATATTCTCGAGTCAAATATTTTATTCAATATTTGCATTCATAGGCTGCGATTCATTTGCGACTTATACCCTCAACTGATTGTAATCGTCTTAGTAAAGTAAAATAGATAAAAGTATGCAATAAAATTTTTGACTGCAACTGGTTGAAACCATCTAATTTGAAATGTATTTCAGCAATGGTTTTCAAACTTTGCTCTGTGTGATTCCCCTCTCTGTATTTGTTGACATTCGAAAAATACGTGAAACTTCCAACCCAGCTTTTTAAAAACTAAGTTTTACAACTTTTAACTTATAAATTCTCTTCAAGTAATGCTCATAACAATTCCCGCAACCAAAATATTATTTTTGCTGCCCCCTAACCAAAATCGCAACCAATATTATATAACCAATATCAACCAAAAATTTGTTTTTGATATCTACAAAAAATTTTATTTTGATTGCGGTAATTGCAACTTTTTTTTAAATATTTCTGATAGTAGTTATATCCTTGAATACCATATTTTATACAGCATATTAGGAAATTTTCCACCAGGTTAGAAGCGGTTAAGTTTACGAAAAAGAGCAAAAATGATGGAGTGGAGCAATAGAGAGGGATGTGAGTTTTTTTAAAAACCTCTATGGCGTTGTCAATAACACTGCAAAGTTCAGTCTTGATTTTAAATTTAATTTTAAAAACAGAAATGTAAAATCTATGATCCCCTGTTTCATTCTTTTTTTTTACTATTCGTAAATATAACGCGTCGTACAACCAGGTGCTGGAAAAATTCCAAATAATGTTGCCAAAAAATTTAGCACTTTATTTTTATAAATTTTAAAACTTTTTAAACCCAGTCCCAAGGAATTTAAATAAGAAGTTCTTGACTTTAATAACGTAGAAGAATTGCGGGATTGCTCAGCCGAACGTCCTCTTTTAGAATCGGAAGTAAAAACTTATGGCAAAAGATGTGTCACACAGTATTATTGAATTTGAAAAAAATTGTCTCATGATGGAGTTATAGACTTTCTATCCACATCTTTTTTTAAGGAGTTTTCCCTGTCTCTCTGAACCAGTGGTTTGATTCAAAACCCCGTTCTTTCGCACCTTTGAACCTCTGTATCGGATCAGAAATGGGGCTCAGGAGATGAAGTAAAAATCTGAAAAAATTGTGAAAATATTTTGTCTACATTTGGAGCCGAGTGACGGCCATACAACATTATGCCTTATGCCCTATTACTCCCAAGAACCACACTAATATATATTGTTATAAATAATTGGCTTTTGTTATGCTTTACTTACGTTTCGTGGAGCATTTTATCGTCAACAAGTTGTTCACTTTGAATATTTGTTGTTGGCTTTGAATCTACAAAAAAAAAAAATCAAAAAGATAAATTATTATATATCAAATACATCAAGTAATTTTTTTATCATATTAATTTGAAGGAAGGAGTGAACGAATGTGTGAAAGAGAGAGGTAGAAAAAAATAGGTGGTAAGAAGAAGATGGAAACTCGTCTGTCTTTTTCCAACAACCTATTTTTTGCTACCTTTCTCTTTCAGACAGGCGTTCATGCGTGCGCTCGTGCGATTACCCATATAGATATATTTATAATGAGTGATTTTATTGCTGTTTGGTTTTCCAGTGCAGAATTTTTTACAGTTTTCTTGTGATTCGTGACATGTGTTAAAGTTGAACTTGCTCGGTTAGCTTTGCCATTTCATCGTGGAAAGACTTACACGTGACCAACGCTTACAAATAAATTATTAGCCCTATTCTCGATTTGGTGCAAATGGTCTTGCATCTTTGCATATGCAAAATCTGTCTGCTATCACAACAACAAATATATGCAGGACCATTTGCTCCAAATCGTGAATAGGGCTATTATATTTTACTATTAAAATTCGTGCTCTGTAAGAAATGTTTTTCGGAACAGGAAGAGGAAATGAAAAATTGTGTCTATTCTGTGTGCCGAGGCAAAAATGCAAATCCCGTTTATTTTTTGGATTCTGGCAATTTGTCCCGGGATTAAATAAATTCTAAATGGCAATCCTATATGCGACTCTAGTTGATGCAATGATGTTAACTGCATTGTAATTAGCTTTTTCCTTGGTAATTTTATGCCCTGTACGGTAAGAAGGAAATAAGGTTGAAATGTAACCAAATTTAATAAAACGTGTTGAAATTTTTCAAAAAGATAGAATAATTATATTATATTATATTTTGGCTAATTTAGGCAATTTCGCTTTGAAGACAAAAAGAGAAATTTCGTAACATTTTGCTACACAAATGTCCAAGTTTCTACATAATGTGTCAGATGGCATAAAAATGTAATTAATATTCTTTAGAGATTGTTTTCGTTTGTGTAATTCAATACCACAATGAGTAAACTACCTTAGATCTTAAGGCACATAATGAGCCGGTATTTACATAATGGGACGGACTGATGAACGACCACCATGTTTGCTACTAAACTTTTTAGTTTCACATAAGACAAGGTCAAATTCGATACTTGCATGTACAAGGCGTGCCCGATAATTTTGCAATTTTTAATGGAAAAAAGAAAAATGGTGGCCAAACATATTTCAAAGAGTTTAACATCCCACACCGACTTTGAAAATGCTCAAAGCATTTAATTAAAACATTATATTATTTTAAAATCGAAAATCATATTTTCTTCACTTTTTTTACTATGAGTAGAAGTTATCGAACATCTACAGTTAAACAAATTTGAAATTAAAGCTTGAAACTTTTGTATTTTATGTAAAAAATACTTTTGAAAGACAAATGGTATTTTTATTGCATATCGCATATATTTGTGGTTGTGATAGCAGAAATATTTTGCATTTGCAATGATGCAAGACCATTTGCACCAAATCGTGAATAGGGCTAATATTTTGACTTCAGAGCGTCAATTTTTTATTTATGCAATCAGACTTTGGAATTCCTTTCCTACAAACTTATCAGAAAGTAACGTAAATGGAGCTGAATGGTTTTCACTTTGTTGGTGACTAGATGGCTGTTCAGACGGGCGCAAGCACGAAACGCCTGAGCAGGACTGTGGTGCAGGGTTCGGGCTTTACTACGATCGTAGGTAATTTGCTACTTTTTTAGCAAAATTTTAAAATTTACTCCGCCACTCCGCTTGAGCTAAGACATACTAAAATTTTTTTTATTGCTCACTACTTGTGCAACTAATACCACTCTTTATCAAAAATCCACACATGACAAATGCGTGAATATGGTAACTCTTTTACTTGATGTGCTTGCAAAGACAGAAAAATAGAACTTCCATCAGAAAAAAAAGAACCTGAATGTAAAAATCAGAGGTATCTACCGGTAGAGGTAAAAAAAACCACTCAGTTCGTATGATTATAATGATTTTTGTCCTTTTATGCACTTTTTTAATACACATATTTTTATTAAGAAGTGTTTACTTTCTTATGTTGGGGAAATTTCTAAATTTACTACGGAAATTTCTGACTTTACTACGGAAATTTTGGTTTTGCTACGCTTTTTTCTACGATATTAGATTTCCAAGGTCCGAACCGTGCTGTCGTGGTCACATGAGTGCAACCATATCGAACTTTTTTAATCAAAAATTTACTTAAATTTACAAAAAAATTAAAACTACAATCTCTGAAGAGAATAAATTGTTAAAAAAATAGCGAGAAAACGAAGATATTAGGTCCGCTCCCATATTACAACGCGGGTGAACGCGTTCGCCCAAAACAGCCCAGAAACCGTTCCCGTACTCAAAAAACTTGCAAATGAGAGCAGAGATGAGAGAGTAATTGTCTTTTTCTTCTTGCAAGAAATAGCTCGCACTTTTTCTTCGGGTAAAAATGTTAAAAGTGTCAAACAGTCAGCTGTTTTGCTTTTGTGAAAATACATATATTGAAAATTTGAAATTAATAAATAAATAAAGAATTTTTAGAAAATTAAGTGTTATTTAAAATGGAAAATGTTTGAAAGACATTTGAAAATTAATTAATAGTATATTAGTTGATTTTTAACTACATTCTCCACAAGTTAATGACGCAATTGTCAAAAATTTACTACAAAAGTAGTCAGGCGAACAATTTATGTTTAATTTTTTCATTATTTATTTATTTTCTTGTAAGATTTAACAATTTTTATTTTATTAAATATCAAATAAACTTTGTTTTTTGAATTTAACTGCCGTTAAAATTTGACGTTTTGTTTCGTGCAAGAAAAGTGGTTTTGTACGTTCCGGTACTTTTGTGCATTTTTGTGTATCAGGGAGAGCATTTTTCGTTTACTCTCAGTTTACCAGACTTTACCCAAAAACTACGGGAACGGACCTAGTATGTGTCTTAGAGGCGCATTGTTTGTTTGTGTTGATGTTGCCTATTCAACTTCTAAAAACTTTTCTACCTCTCTCTTTCAGACAAGTAGTCATGCGTGCGCCCGTGTGAGCAGCCACTTTTATTTTTGAATGTTCGGTGCAACTCTGCTATCTCTTTCTTACTACCTATTCTTCTATCTCTCTCTCTTTCAGACAGGCGTTCGTGCCTGCTCCCGTCTGAACAGCCACTAGTACTATCATCAAAAGTTATTCAACTTTGCAACGAAAATAAAAGCCCACGTACAAAATTTCAGCATTATAACGTATGTAGATGAGGCTCAAGAAAACATGTTTTTAACCAACTACTGTGAAGATGGCATGCCAAATCGACCGATTCCGCTCACTATCTGTCTAGTCGATAGTACTAGCAACCTCCATCCCCGCTTCAAATTTTTTGGTCTTTCCTAGTTTCCATGATATTCGGTATTAAGTATTTTAGTTGTAAGGGAGTTGTTACACTCAATCAAACAATCGCTTAGGATTTTGCATCTTCACACCAAATTTAGTGGTCGTTCCTTAGATAGTTTCCCAAAGATTCGGTATTACGTATTTTGGTAGTATCGGAGGTGCTCAATAAATTTTATGATTTTCCCTTAAATAGTTTCTAATATACTCAGTTTAAATTTTCCGGTCAGTTTCTTTAGTGATTTTAAATAGCAATATGAGTCCTCGCACCAAATTTAGTGATTTTCGCGCTAGAAATTTCCAAGGTATTTAGTATATTGTTTGTACATACACACAATCCCGCCCTCATACAGCTTATTTTATGCCAGTTACGAGAAAAATTCTACATCACAAATATATAGTATAAGCTTATATTAGCTGCGTTTTATTCGCCACTTACTACTAGTTTTATATAACAAACAGCGATAATTGCATGGGAAAATAACAACAAAGCCGCAGAGATAACACGTTTAATTATAGCTGTTATATATACTTAACAAGTTGTTTAATTACATCAAATTCTATTGTGAACTGGCCGTTTTATTCGCACATGTTAAACTAGCTAGCGAATAAAACATAGCTACTATTACATGAATAAACACAAAATTTATTAGAGTTTCTTAAAGTATTAGAATTCATCAGCTATCCTGTATGTTTAGAACCAATGACTTAATTATTTAAGAAGCTATTCCCTTCCTAGAAACTAATATTGTGTACTGTAACTAAAAACATTATTTTCTTTAGTGCGTTAAATTTGCCATATGTCATCTAATTTTACTCAAACCACCACACCTGATGACAATTTTGTGTTTTGAAGTAACATAAAATATAAATTAAAAATTGTTATTTTTTAGTAAGATCCCTCCTCACATTTTTAAATTTTCCTTGGCGTATATCGATTTGCTCTAATGCACATTTGCGACGACGACATCACTGCTACCACCACCAAAAGCCAGCAAAATGAAAACCACCTTCGCATATACCAGGTATCAGCCAAAGAAACCCACTACATTTACTCAAACGAATTATTTCGTTTATTTCTTGATATTTATGCATAATTACAGAAGATATTAACAAATTTTTACAGGAAGAGTGAAAAGGTCACAAGTTGAAGTTGAATACACCTGACACCGTCAACTCATTACATTGCGTTACTACGTTGACGTAGCGCTATTCGTTTCGGTAGCCAAAGAAACCCACTACATTTACTCAAACGAATTATTTCGTTTATTTCTTGATATTTATGCATAATTACAGAAGATATTAACAAATTTTTACAGGAAGAGTGAAAAGGTCACAAGTTGAAGTTGAATACACCTGACACCGTCAACTCATTACATTGCGTTACTACGTTGACGTAGCGCTATTCGTTTCGGTAGCCTAAATACAAGTTTTACTACTAAAAATACTTCAAGGGAGGGCAAAATTCCAGCAACAATATTAGAACCGAGTTTCTATCCAAAACGCCCGCCAAAGAATACTCGCTGCTGTACAAACGGAAAGAAGCGCGTGCTATTTGCCAATGTTGCAGGGTGTTTCCGCCGAAGTCAACCAAGCGCTGCAGTGCTACAGTATAATTTGGTCGCGGTACAATGAACTCTTACTGACATCGTCGTCAGTCAGGTCTAGAAAAACACGTTAACTATTTTCCTTATTGCACCCTAAGTCGAACGCCGAACCATTGTCGTCAACAGCAAAAGAAAACTGAAGAAAACTGCCAATGAAACCATAGCAAAAACAACAAAACAAAAAAACCTAAAGAAAACATTTCCTTTTCTCTTGAGCTCATAATGCATGAAAATGTATAACATAAAACGACAACAGTTCAAAAGGATACAAATTGTGAACTTTGTAATCTTGAAAGCATTCGTTATTATTTTTTTTATATCAGACCATATTTATAGGATGCTTACTGATTCTCCAAATAATAAATAATATATAGCTGCAGTCAAAATAATAGTAGTGACATAAGAAAAAAGTTTCATATCACGCAAACAATATTTTTTAGATGAATATGTATGCCATGTCTAAATTCAAAGAGCAGCTTGAAGTCCTCAGTATCTAATGCATAAAATCCTTTTATATTAAAAGTACTTAAAAAAATATAAAAAATTAAAAACTCTCACAGGCCATAATTTGGACGTAGTAGTGCTTGATATGGAAATAGGGATAGAAATACTATTTTTGCAAAAACCGTAATGTTTCTATTAAGGAATCTCAGAGCTTATTAGTATGTTTATTTTTAGCTAAAACATCAACACATTGGCGGGACTTATAGTCAACTTACAGGTGTCGTCTGCCATTTTGTCATCACTGGAACTCACAGTTTCTGCAAAATGGTTGATATATTTCTGAAAATGGAATTTTCTATGTTATCCAATATGTTTTCAAAGATTTTGCTATTGAGTGCCACTTTAGAATACCGATTTTGTTGAGGGAATGAATTTTTGCGAAATTAATTCTACTTCGAATAACGTTATCCTGGTGGAATATCCTTTACTTATACTACTCAATTTCTGATAATATGACTGTAACGGGTTTGGGTGGGCATACATTTTTATATCCATATGGATCTTGATAAAAATTTACTGACTTTATTTAGTTTTGAAAACATCTGAAAATTGTAATATATTGTAGTGGATATTTGGAGGGCTAATTGTGGAGTTTTTGTGGGCAGATGAATGCAAGAAGGTATTTCTGAGTTCATATGGTTTCAGATAATATATTCAAAGACCAAAAAATTTGCTGAACATAATCCTCAATTTGTTCTAAGACTGTTAGGTTCATCAGTTCAAAAATTAGCATTTATGACATCAGTTCCTACAATAATATTGGCCCTATTCTTTGGATCTAGGGAGACATGGATACTAAGAAGTATTTGTGCGTCAAGTTTACTGTCTTATAATTGGTATACGCACCTTAAAAGATATCTGATTGCAATAACGATGCTCAAAGAAAAAAGATAAAATGGAAAAAACTTACTCTCTGTCTGTTCAGTCTGCCGATCTGAACTTGAAAGCATTAAGAATAACATAGAAAAAGTTGTATCCGCAATCATGTGTACAGTTTTTAAAAGTCTGTAATCTACAATGATGAAAAAATAACAAACGAGTCCTTTAAGGAGATGCTGAGGCTTACTTGACCAATGCTCCAATGAAGCATCGGTGGTATAGCCAAAAATCGCAATTTTAATATGTTTTAAGATTCCTTAATTGAAATATTAAATAATGTTCGTTTCCTTATTTTTGTAACAAGCTCTACTATTTTTTTCACCGTCCAAATGCTGGTTTGTGAGTCTTTTATCTATATATATAAAATAGAGCTCTGTTTAATGTTTAGCCCTAATAGATTTCTATATTTTGCAACGGATTGTCATGAAGTTTAGTATGTAATTGCTTTGGACATTTGTCGAGTTAAGCCGATATTTATTTTAAGTTAATTTCAAATAGTCTCTTTAATGTATACCATTATTTGAACCAAAGTCAGCTTTTTTTATAAAATTTAGCTACTTAATGCAAAATACTACTTAAACTATAAGAGGTACATAAAAATTATGTATAGAATGATTATAGATCTTATCGTTTGCTAAAATAAAGTCAGTGGTGGCATATATCTGAAGTTAATAGTTTACCTGTAAAATGCATTTTTATATTAAAAATTTTTTCCCCTTCCATTTGCTATTGTAAATATTTATGTTTTTCCTAGAATCAAAGCGAAAGATTTTTTTACTTCGCTCGCTGTGATTTCCACCACACAAACACAAAGCAGAAAAGAATGCGTATGAGCTTTGCGTTTGAAATTCTTTTTCATTTGCATGAATGTAACTACATATTACTAATTTGATCACAGTATTTCATAGTGGTGAGTGGATGAGTTGGTTAGGAGGGAAGGTAAAGTAGTGGATGTAGGAAAGAGTTGTGGAATAGTGAGTTCGAATCCCACTTGAAGCGGGAACAAATAATTATTTTCTTTTCAATATATATTTTTTTATCGGTGTGGGGAAAAAAAATAAACATACAACAAAAAACAAATACCGACAAAGGTGAATATAAAACATGCAAACAAACAAAAGGCATTATTATATATTACTAATGTGATGACGTTATTTTGTAAAGGTTTGTGGCTTAGTGAGTTAAGAAGGAGAGTAAAATCGTGGTTGTGCAAAGAAATTGTGAGTTTTTTTGGTGTCAATGGGTTCGAATCCCACTACAGGTGAACCCACCAAGTGATTCTTTTTTATACAAATAATTAATTTTTTTTATACTATTATATAAAACTGTAACTTGATTTCATGGACATATGCCCATCAATAACTCAGATAATTTTTGGGTATATCTCCACAACCAGAGATTTAGTACAATAATGTTAATTGGCAATGTAATGCCGCAGAAAAAAGGGTCTGTGAAATTGAAAAAAGGGGACATGGCATCTCCTATATAATCTGAGTTTTAGCTATGGAATACCTCAATCACAGCGATTCTTGAGCGATCGGGCAATCTGTTCATACATTTCTTGCTTTATGGAACTTATGCTTATGTTCGAATATAATTTTTGATGGTGCGCTCATGTCATCGCTTTAATTTTTGCTTGGATAAAATAACTAAAACAATCACCAAAGTAGATAAATCAAGAAAGTAAGTTGAGAAAAAAATTGTTTTTGAACCTGGCTGGTTTTGTGCAAGTATGAATCACCACCAACCCTTCATAGCGAAAAAAACACACCTTTATTAGGACATTGACACCAAATTATTTACGCAAAATTTTAATTGCAGTAGGCTACGTAAAAGTTACATTTTTATAAATATCTACTTCATTGGCGAAGTTTTTGGCAGCGCTTCTCATTCAAGATCTGCTTTCAGAGTTTACGTTATGTGTCTTAAAATTTGATAACCAATATTGCAAGTTGGGTTGTCAAAAGAAAGCACATTAAACACAATAATAATAAATCTGATGCAGACTTTTTAAAACATGCTCTTTTCTAAAAAGTGTTGCCATCTGAGAGGGAAAGAATATAACATTCTTGTATTCTATTGAATGACGGGAGAGGGAAGAGTTTGCCCTGAAAACCAGCTTATTGTGATACTTTCTCGTTGCTCAAGCTTTTGAAATTTCTCGTAGCGAATAATTTTTTATTGGAAGAGAATTAAATTGTGCAACACTGGTTGCCGGTTAAAAACTTGGCTATGATGGGTGAAATTGTACCCAAGAGTCAAATAAATTCATTTCAGTTCTGTTCAATGTTTTGGAACAAACTACGGAACGGATACTGAAATTACCGATTTTTGTTCTAATACATATGACCCGGTGCGTGCAAAAGTGGTGTAAGTCAGTTTTTTTTAAATTATTTGGACTTTCACCTTCAGGCAATAATTTTGGCCTCATTTAGTTTTGTACAAAAAAAGATTTACATCTAGGTTGAACATGTATACTATCAAGCTGCTTGTACATCGGGAAATTAAATTTTATAAGAGTCCTATTTCGTACAGCACTTCTACAAAACCAATGTTAGTATTTTCAAAAATCTGATTTTGACATACACCACTTTTGCATGCAACGGCTCATAGAAAGGATTGTCATTTATAATTCTGAATAATTTTTGACAAAAACTGTTTTTCTTACTTTCTGTCAACTTAACCCATTTGCGCCTGTTGTATACAAAAAAGTAAAACAGAAAAGTTGATAATGTAGTTGTTTTAACAACCAATATCAGGCTTTCATCCCATCATAGCCAAGGCTTAGTCCGCGACATCTTTTCTAAAAATGTTGTGCTGTGTTATAAGATTAAACTATAATGAAGACGTGTTCAACGCCTTCTAAAGATCACTGGAATAAAACAGTTTTTTCAAATTAAAAACAAACAGTATTTGTTTAAGTAACTTATGAATTTTTCACAAGAAAATTAATTTTTAATACATCTTAGGCCTTTCAGAGCCAAGGGAAAGAGAATTGGTGATGTATAAAAAAATGAATTGGGAAAATTTGGCCCAAACGCTCATCATGGCTTTTTTCTACCTGCATTTTAAGGTTAGAGAAGCCATACTACCGTAATCAATGAGTTAGTATATAAATTTTAAGAGATAAAGAATTTTGGGAATCTTTACAAAATATAGTAGTCAAGTAGTCAAGGTTCAGTTTTAGGAGAAGTCGGCAATTACTCGTTGTTTGTACGAGATTTGAAGTGACTTAATGTACATACAAGCACACATATCTGAAACGTAGAAACACACTGCACCACTTTTTGTGTACGACAAAATTTCTGGTAACGCACCTGGACTTGAAATTTCAAAGTAAGTTCTAAAGCGATTCATGTACAGTGGAATGCATCGCAGCGCAGTCAATTAAATTGGCGATGCATTCACAATTTTTGATGAAAATAAATGGTTTGAAGCATATTTTATTTAATGCTTTACGACGTGTGTAAAATTTTTTCAAGCTTTTTTTTGCATTATGTACAAAATGAAAGTGAAGCGTAATGCATTCAAACACTTTTTATTCGTTTTCTTTGTTCTCCATAGTGTTGAATACTAATTTTTGCCTTAAGGTTTAGTAAAATGAAGAGGGTAAATCAATTCGTATTAGCGTACTTCAATTTTGCATTCTACACAATTTATAGTGTTAATATAACGTTTTTAACTACAATAATTTCAACGATAACAAAGCTTGTCTGAAAGAAGCCCTCTAATTTCATGCAACCGTAGCCCAGAAAGATGGCAATATGGTGTAGCTTCAATCACCACTTACAAGTGAGTCAGTTCATCACAAAGCTCTTTTCATAGAGTTTTCATTTTATTCATTTCACGATAAAGCTTTCGATGATAATGTCCTGTATTATGACTTCCACAAAGCCAACCACAATTTCTTTAACTCAATCGATTGGAATTTAATCATGCGCGATAAAGACTCTCATTCTATGTATTTCAATTAAAAAAAAAGTAATTAACGAAAGTCTCTATCTTTACGTGCCCGTCAAACAGAACCATAGATCTTTCAACCTGCCTTGGAATAACAAAAGTCTTTTATCAAACTCAACTCAAATCAAACTCGTCCAAAAATTGGTCGACTTTTGAGCAGCGAAGGAAAGAATTTGACTCTTTATCCAATTTTTTATATAAAAAATATCTTGACTCCATCGAATCCAACATTAAACGTAATGCCAAATCTTTTTGGGTTTACTACAACTCGAAGCGAATAAACTCAGGTATACCTAAAACAATGGAGTACCAAGGTGTTCAGGCTACCAATACACAAGACATATGTGAACTCTTTGCGAACTTCTTCGGTTCAGTCTTTAATAACTACGATCCCGATATTAGGTCGTTTGACTTTTCCCATTTGCATCAAATCTTTGACATTGGCCTTATAAATATCTCTGAAGATGAAGTTTTCAAGACTCTCGTAGATTTGGATTCGAATAAAGGTGCTGGTTTTGTGCATCTTCTTTATATGTACCATTGACTATTATTTTTAACACATCTCTTTCAAGCGGTATGCTCTAGACGATTGGAAAACTGCATATATCACACCTATTTTCAAAGCTGGTCAAAAAGGTAAGATTGATAACTACCGACCAATTGTAAAACTCTCAGTTATACCGAAAATAATTTATGCCCTTGTTAACAAACGCCTTTTTCATGAAGTAAAAAATCATATATCCATATGTCAACATGGCTTCTTCAGCGGGCATCTACATGCAGTAATTTGTACATTTTTTCAAATTTTTGTATTAATGCAGTTGAATGTGGTTTGCAAGTATATGTTTTATATACAGACTTTGTAAAAGCATTCGATTGCTTACCACACAAGATACTCTTGCTAAAATTGGAGAAATTAGGAATTCATTCTAATCTTTTGAAATGGATAGCCTCGTACCTGACCGACAGGAAATTGATGGTCAAGGTAGGTAAATGTTATTCCAGCATTATTCATGCTAAATCAGGAGTTCCGCAAGGGAGTCGCCTTGGACCCTTACTATTTAATATTTTTATTAATGATGTGATTCAAGCTTTTAGTTATTGCAGCGTTTTGCTATATGCAGATGACTTGAAGATGTACGCAACAATACAGGATTTTTTAGACTGCACAAAATTTCAAGACGATATTAACTCCTTCATATCCTGGTGCGCCACCAACGGAATGAAATTAAATTTTTCCAAATGCAAGCTCTTAACGTTTAATCGAAACCTCTCACCCATCTCATTTAATTACTGTCATCAATCTCAAGACTTCACCAGAGTTCTCTTAACAAAAGATCTCGACATCTATTTTGCCTCTAAACTTTCTTTTACCCCCCATAGGGACTATGTTATTTCAAAAGCAAATTCACTGCTCGGATTCGTTAAGCGAAACTCTACAGAATTTCTTGATCCTTTCACGCTTAAAACCACTTTCATTTCACTGGTTAAATCAGTTCTTGAATATGCTAATATTATATGGCACCCAATTTATCAAAATGACATCGATAGGATCGAGAGAATTCAAAAAAAACTTTACCAAATTTGCGCTTCGACGAACCTATGCCAGATGTCAAGAACTTAATTTACAAAAGCTTGCAATCAGACAAAATGTATCAAACGTGTTATTTATTAAAGACATACTTGATGGCAAAATCGATTCACCCGATCTCTTGTCTTTAATTCCATTCATACTCCAGCAAGACCTCTAAGAGAGCACTGTTTATTTTATGTCAAAGTTCATAGAACTAATTATGGTCACAGTGATCCTATTTCAAGATGCGTTAATCTTTGTAATAATATTAACATTGATTTAGATTGCGACAAATTAATTTTGATTAAAACCCATAAAAAACAAAATTTTCCTACTTTTCTTTTATTATTATTTTATTAATTATCACCTTAGTTTGTAAGCAAATTTTTTGTAATCTGTAAGGGCTTGGCACAGTAGATGAAATAAAATAAATAAATAAATAAATTGGTATGTTTCTTTAAGAGGCTGTTCAGACCCCTGTCTAAAACAGAGAGGAAATCAAAAAATTATATAAAAACCGGCGCAACATGGCAGTTTCATGTCCAAAGTGTTTCGATTTTGACAGTTCCTCCCATAAATGTTTAGAAGTTGAAGTGGCATCAGCACACGAAAACAATGCTCCTATCCGGAATACACTATCTTTAGCTTATCGCTATTTTTTTAACAAACTTATTTAACTCTTTTTAAAGAGTGTACGTTTTATTTATTTTTGGATTTTTAAGCACACATTTAAAGCACATAAATAATATTATTTTGCATTTTCCATGGGAAAAGTAGCCTTTCTCCACGAGCATAACAAAAAGAGAGAGGGAAGTGAACGGACTTGCCCATGGCGTTCATTCTTGCGCCGCACAGTGGTTTGATTGCGGAAAAAATTCATTTTTTTGACACGTCGATATTAGAGATTTTTTTCTTAATTTCTATTCATAAACATTTCATTAGCTTATTAAAAAAAATGGAGGGATTAGTTCATTAAATAATTGTGGGTAAGCTGTCGAAGTTGATGAATGCTAAACACAAAGTGCTAGCATGTATTTTGAAGCGTTTTTCGGAAGCTTTTGTTGTTTAACTATAATTATAATCTTAAAACTATTTTTTTTATATGGGTGTGTTATATATGAAAAATATATTTAATAAATAAAAAAAGAACGAGAAAAATTTTTTTTGGAAAAAAATATGGATTTTAGAAACTAAAATTTCAAGATAATTCCTTAAGTTTGGTGGACCAAGTCTAATTTGCGAAGGTGTGCGAAATATTATAATATATAAAATTGTAAAATATAATTTTTTGGCAAATAAAAAAAAAATTGGCTGCGGATAGCTGCGGATCCCATTTTAATTAACAAAATACTAAATGCATATCTAATGTCTAAAGACATTTTTTTCCGACAAAACAGCTGATCCAATCACAAAAATAAATTTAAAAAGTGCACAAAATAGATTAAATGACAACCGCGATAATTCTTTTGAGAATTATAATTCTGTGGTCAAAAGCAGTAAGCGCTTAAGTCTGAAAAACTCATTTCGAGTAAACACGATTTGAAGTTAATGTGATTGGTTGCCACTTTTATAACTTTTGTTTTAAAAAACATAGAATTTCGGGGATTTCACGTGCGTGTGCATTGGAATAAGAAAAACACGATAGCATTTATAACTCAATTCTGTCTTAAGTCGACTTAAGCGTTTATTGCTTTTGACCACAGAATTGTTTTAAATGGCTTTTGTGTAGACAGTCTGGAATTCCATCATGAAAGAAAGAATGTGAAAAAAGCTATCAATTTGATCAAATTTTTACTATTTTTATTTCCGTGTTATATGAAAGGAAAATGAGACCTAAAATATGCCTTCTTTAGAATTACAAATCATAAATAAATAATACATCTATAAAAAACCAATGGATGTGTGCAAGGCACGCAAGATATTTGATGTGTAAACAGTTAAGCTAACTGAATGTCATATACATAAGCTCACATATGTATAGCCATATATAGGGATTTAATGTATAATCTATATGCTTAGGTAATTAATTCAAATTAAAACAATTCTTTTATAAACTTAAAAACTTGTTAGATATCATTATCTTTTATATATAATAGCCCAATTCACCATAAATTGCAAATGGTCTTGCATCATTGCAAATGCAAATTTTTATTCCATATTACATATATTTGTTGTTGTGATAGCATAAATATTTTGCAATTGCACCAAATCGTGAATAGGGCTGATATGTTGTAGTTGCATTATTTTTCTTTTACTCAATGCATCGGGCACGATATGCTCGCATATACGCAACTGCAATTGCAACCTTTTTTCCGCGCTTTATGTTTTTCTTCCTGTCGACTTTAAATTTTATTAGGTGTGAAAATTTTACATAACGTCGCCTGAGAATTAATTTGGCGTATAGGTGTATGAATTTGTACCCACATACGCCAAATCAATCCTCAGGCGACGATAAGTGCTTTCCGCATTTAACCTTAGAAAGGCAACAGGGATGACTAATCACCCCACTACTTTCTAAAAGCACCGCAAAGAGAGTTGTCTTAACTGCATTTAATGAAAATAAAAAAGAATGTATTTTTATTGAAGTAAATAAGTGATTTTATAATAAATAAGTTTGATTTTTTCTGTTTAACACTTTTGCTATTTACATAGATAACAAAAGTGTTGCCTTTCTAATGCAAAATTTTTATAATGCCGTGATTTGCTATCATTATCACTACATTTTGTTTATACATTTATTGAAATCTAGATTCCATATTACAAATCATTTTGTATTATTTTTATATTTTAAAGAATCTTTAATTTTAATGCAATCTAACTAACCGAATATAAAACCTATCAATCGCCTGTGTTTGCTAGGGCGACTTCTCTGCTTGTATGGTATAGTCGATCTCCACATGTTTAACACCAACAAATAATTCGGCCACGAATAAATGTACACACACATTTTGTTTTCGTATGTTTCGTTTGTATGTGTGAGTAAATTGATCGAAACATAAACTAACAAACTCTGCTCGTATTTTAATTTCTCCCTCTCTTCTTCTCTTCTCTTTGTTGTTTAGAGTAGCACAGTCATGCCGCGCAGTAGTGTGAGCGAGCGGGGAACTGGACGTTACAGTTATCTTACATCTTACGATACAGTTATTCTTACATTTTACACATTTGAAATTTTGACCATACCGTGAGCTAAAATGTTTACACATCAAAAACAAACATCGATTATGGTCTCTAAACCTTTAACTGACTGAGATCTATTTTTCTTGTCTCTGTAATTGGCAAATAATAGCAAAATTAACCCAAACATATAAACATTCAAATATTTTAAACAAAAAAAACTCATATTAACTTCGTATCCCTAATTGCAAATGTGTTAAATTTTGGGCTTGCTCCGCTCCGACCTTTTAAGTATAGCTCCTGGCCTGCTCTGAGCTCCAACTATATTTAATTTTCCTAATTGTAATCGAGTTTAAAAATTTTTTTTTCTTAACCATTGTAGATAAAACATTTTTGTTTTTCAGTGCTACAATCAAATATTTTTAACAAACGCAACAGAAAGGCAGCAGAGAAACAAACAACAATAATAGCGTCGTTGCACAAACAGACATTGATTTCTGTATAGACGATTCGTTCTGTTACTGATCTTGCTTGAAATAAAATGGCAATCAATCGATATTTTGATACTGTTTGACACAGCGAAAATCGAGATTTTTCTCACCAGACGGAAAAATTTTACACCACTTTCTACCGTAGTACTTTGCTACCCACCCTAAATAACTTTGTTATGAAAATCACTGAAACGAAACGTAGGCAAATTTCTCAAGACTTTTGAAATTCATGTTAGGGATTCGTAGCACATAAAATTTCCAATATATCAAAAATTAATAATCACTACATACATTGTGAAATTTAATTTTTGTTTGTGATTGAGAATTGTAAGAGAAATCAATTTTCAACTTCGATCTCAATCGATCGCGACCCAATCACGTATTGCTACGCTTATTACAAATTTGCATTTATATTTCCTTCTTACCTTAAGAATCCTTTTGTTTTTCGATTGGCAAATTTCGTGGTTTTTGTTTTGAATTTTCGATATTCAACATATGCATATGCGGACTTACTTGTAAACACCTGGGGAATTATAAAATTGTATTGCCAATCATAACAGAAGATATACAAAATGCCAATGACATTAAGAAGATAAAAATATGTACATATATTAGAGTGGGTCAAATTTTATCCCCATATAGTCTATGCGACAATTCTAAGAAACTTTCACAAAGAAACTATATCTCAAAGTTGAAGTTTGACGCTGCGGACTTCCAATTTTCTCGAAAAGAGAATTACGGAACATTCATACAAAAGACAATCATGAAACTCTATTTTTGGGGGACTAGCAACAAAGAATCGATTTTTTAAATATCGGCTTAAAATATTCCTGCGAGCCATGCACTAGTACTAGTCACCTGATATATTAAACATAACCATTTTGGCGCGTCTAAAATTTAATGTTTTTCTAAAACTTTTACAGTTTGTGTTTGTATTACATTGGCAAAAAATTAAAATTAGCCATACAAAAAGTAGTTATTTTTAGAAGTGTGAGTGTTAAGCTATAAATTTGAAAGTCCGCAGGGTCAAGCTTGGACTAAGGAATACTTCCTTCGCAAAAGTTTTATACAATTTCATTCACAACAACTTTGTCCCATCTAATTTATATACATATGTACTAGATACGTTGTACACGCATATTTATTGCTGCTTTAAATAAATGAAAAATTTTTCATCTTAAAGCTCTTGCATTTATTTGAATAATAATAATAAGGCACCACGAAATAACTCCTAATTGAAAAAATTAAATAACTCCCAAAAATCTTCATATAAAAAAGAATTAGGAGATATTTCATATTTTATTGGGGATTACAGTGAAATAACTCCTAATCGGCAAACATTTTAGGAGTATTTTCATTTTTCTATTAGGAGTTATTTCATTTTATGTTAATGAAAAGATGAAATAAGTCCTAATATTTAAATATTTAATATATTTCAATTTCGTAATGTAGTTTTTTGAATACAATACACACTTTGTATTTTGCTATTTTGGCATCAAAATTTAATTCCTCGTACTAAAAATCCAAATATCTCAAATCCAGATATCTCAAAACGGGGAACGGAAATTCGACCAAAGGAATTTCGACCAAAAAAAGAAGTAATTTCGGCCAAAATTTTTTGGCTAAATTTCCTTTACTAAAAAGGAATTTAAGCCAAAAAATCATTTCTTATTTCGTTTTTAATGCTTCATTTCATTTTATGGGGCCTTATTTTATATTTTTCATGTAATATTTTGAAATTTTATTTCATTTTTCTAAAAAAGGAATATTTTAAATTTTTTTGGGGCTTTAGTTAAATTTTACATAAAATATAAACTAGACAAATAAAACGGTTATTACGCATTCTATCGTTTATAAATAATTAAAATTTTAATCAGAAATTTGTTTTAAACATATGTAAGTTTTTGAGAATTTAAAAGAATAATAGTACAAAATTCGCTCGAATTTCTTTTAAACTGTCAAAAGTTTAATCACAAAGTTTTTGAGAATTTAAAAGGATAATAGTAAAAAATTCCTTGGGTGAATTTCCAAAAAAAAAAGAATCGAATTCAGCCAAAACTTATTTTGGCCTAAATTCCTTCTTTTTTTTGTTTGTTTGGAATTCCTTTTTAATTTCGGTCGAATTTCACAGAGCCTAAATAGTTTCTTTGGATTTATTCCATTCGCAAAACCAAACAGTGTGGTGATTAGACGGTTAGATGCCGTCACTGTAGAATGAATTTATTATAGAGGGTGGAACAATATCAAAATTAATATTGTAATATCCATATTTAGCCTAAGTACCTGGTAGTGTGTCTTTGGAAAGTTTTCAGGATAAATTTCATTTATTTTTGCTCAAATTAGGAGTTATTTCATTTTTGAATTAGGAATAAATTCATTTTTGTATTAGGAATTATTTCATTTTA
The DNA here is from genome assembly GCA_963691655.1 of Toxonevra muliebris. Taxonomy (NCBI): domain Eukaryota; kingdom Metazoa; phylum Arthropoda; class Insecta; order Diptera; family Pallopteridae; genus Toxonevra; species Toxonevra muliebris. The sequence goes on along the minus strand of OY829327.1, from coordinate 100,148 downwards.
TTACGAAATAACTCCTAATTGCAAAATAACCCCTAAAATTAGGATTTTTAAATTTTTTTATTAGAAGTCATTTCGTTTTTTGTTAGGAGGATTTATTTCATTTTTCAATTAGGAGTTACTTCATTTAGAAGTTATTTTGTGCAGCCTTATAATAATACTATTATCTCGTTTGCAATTTATAACATTCACTGCTTGAAATGACCTACGCTATTAAATTTTTTTAATTAACAGTTACCAAATATTTCATTGATATCCACTGACCCTGCTCATACCAACAAAGAATACTGGTTATTTCAATACATGTATACATACCCGAAATTAAAAAACTAGAATCAAAAGCTTGCAAATGACATCCCTAACAAAAAAAAAAACTGCTTAAAGATCTTAATGCTGCTAATTGGGGTACCATTGATTAATAATCTTTTTAAAATTTTCAAATAAAACTACAATAATTTTTGAACTTACCTACAAGCTCGATAGCTGGTGTGCTCATCATATTAGTTCTTATACTATCAAATTTTACTAAGAATAAAATTACATTTCGTTTTTCTCTTCATTTTATTAAAAAATTAGACGAACTATATTTCCCACCAAAGCACAACTTAAATTTAAACCTTGATTTTAATAATAAAAACTTATCACAAAAATCTCGTATTTTTGTACTGTCTAAACCAGATTCCCCCCTAAGACCATAGTCTTCCCTCGTATAGTGTTTTCTTACATGAATGGGGTGCAAAAATAAGCAAATTATATTTTTAAATAGTATAAGGATTCGGCCACCGTATTGTATTCTCGAAAAAAAAAGAGTGCGTGCGCGCGCTCGTTTGTCTTTCAAAGTGAATTCAACTGAAAACTAGTTAAATTTAAATCAGGATTTTGCCGCTTAAATTTTACCATCGACAACATGGCAAGTAGGAAAGTACCTTGTGGATGGTAACTCAAACAATTGCCAAGTTTTCTTGTCTCATTAATGATGTTCAAAAATGTATCTACTCCAAGATGATGATGTTGATGAAAAAGCCAAGTATATAATTTACAAAATTCTGTTAAAATTACTTTTCTAAAAAAATAACAAAATATCAATTTCAATATTACACAGCATTAATTCAGCTGTGAAAATTAAATAATGTCTTTATTATTTATTTATGTACTAGTATTTGTTATATCAAAATCAATATTATACAAAATTTTGATATTTTATAAGCGTGGCAATAAAAAATGCGGGAGGACATACATGCACACACACAGAATAGAAACCTATAGCAACTGAACTAACTAAGCTAGCCAATTTAACCAGGTGTTGTAATCCTGACACGAACAATTTATATCTTTGCAGTTAAAAGTTGAAGTTGAAATAGATGGCAAACAATTAACGTTCACAAATAGAAAGAAGAAAGTTGGCAGGCAATCTAACTAATCAGAAATAGACACGTGCTATTCGCAAATTAAAGAACAAGAGAAGAATAATTACAAGATACATAAATAAATAAAATGCACATTTTCTGGACTATACCTTAATCTATTAGTGGAGAAAAACTGCAAGAATTCTATACAAATCAAAAGAGCCTCCTAGGTCGACTGCGATCATCAGTTTTACAGTTCCTTTAACATATGTGATAAATTGTTTTAATTAGCTTTTTTGTCCAACTGTGATGATATGACAATATAGCAACCACCTTTAAGAACAATTCAAAGAAAGTAAAGTTATCAATGGTTGATGATGGTAAAGTGTGTGCGTTTTTCTTTAATTCGCGGTGGGCGCCTTAAATATATAAATCATTTCTCTCTTTTTTGGTGCGTTGACGCGGTTAGAATTATAACTTAACTTGCTTTTGTAAAAGGTATGTGATTGGAGCATAACATCTTGGAGTGTTGTAATTTCCGGAGTTTTAAACCCAATTTTTGTACCTACTAATTATCACGTATACATAAATATGAGGCTGGATTCGATTTCTATTTTTAGATCAGTTAGGTTTTTCAAAGATTTTCAGTGGTTTTCGTATGGGAATGTCATGTATGCAGTTATGCCAACTATACCAAATTCACAAATACAATAGGAATAGAAATACGCTCTTCTCTTTCCCCCTTCTTCAGGGTTAATTTGCGAATAGAATTCTGGTTGATCTGGCTTTGCTGGTTGTTTTGTATAATTTCTCTATCGTCTTCTTGTTTTTTTATACTTATTATTTTATTTTCTTATGGGTGAACAAAAACACAATCAAAATCGGGGTGTTGTATGTAGAATGTACTACGTCAGTTGCATTCATGAAGCATGGGAGGGGGAATCAAAGTAGCAGCAGCAGATGCGAAAAAGTGCGCTCAAAATAATTTAGCGCGATTACGGATTTGTTTTTTTCCTCTTCACTATAGCTAGCGAAGAACAAGACGGGAGGCGCAAGATGCCAATGCAGTTTGTTTTCGAGTTATTTTACAAGAGATGCCGATTTGCTGCACACATTTTGCATTAAAATATTCTTTGAACTACATGAGTTTTTATAGGTTTTTGGCTTTAAATGCATATGTTATCGAATCTACTTGGTTATGCTACTTCTTAGTTGTTTCTCTGTTTTGGCGTAAAACGAAAATGACGCTCCTCTAGTAAGAAAAACACCCTAAGCATTGGCTTAGCTTTACGGTAGGGTTTTTCCTATGTGGCTTTATGGCGCGCCGTCGCCTCATGTGATTCTGTATTTTTTCCAAGCAACAATTTAAATTCCACCTTTCGTTTACTTCATAGTGCATATCCAAATTTTTGGAGGGAATTCTTTGAATAAAACCTATTTTCAAAACGATTATTCTCGCGGCATAATGAGCTTTAATGCAGAAGGCTCAGCTTTACATTTTTTAAAGAAAAGTCCAAAGTTTACAGAATAGTTTTTTTGGTTTTTGACCTATAGAAACTTACAATTTTTCAAGGGCAGCGAGAGGCCATTTGCAGGGGTCCGAATGACCACAAATTTAGACATATTTAGGATCAAAATAAACTTTTTATGACAGTTTCTCGAAAAGCAAAGAGGTGTGAATTTTCCCATACTTTTTCTCTTTCTTTTAAGTACCGGCTTCGTTTCGTGTTCCACTAGCTTAAGTCAACCGTATTGAGCCAATTTTGGATTGTTCATACGGTTTCATTTCTGATATGTTCGGCTATTTCTATGCATTTTGTGTACATCATCGTTGGTGCTAAGTCTAAAAACGCCATCATACATCACATACCATAGCAGCGGTCGGAATGCGGATTCTTGTGGGACGCCTGCACCCCTTCATGCCATTCCTCATTTTTTTAAAGTAGCTATTTTTTGTTGAAGTGGTTAACCGTTAACCCAGTAACCCAGCCTAGCGGTGCCACATGGCACCTTGTCGCTGAGCCGTTCCTGAGCCAGGTTCAAAAACAATTTTTTTCTCAAGTTACTTTCTTGATCTATCTACTTTGGTTTCCGCTCGTCCTTAATGGGTTAACTAACTAGGTAAATTTTTTGGACATAGACCGTGACGTGGTGGTAAATTTTACCTTTTAATTTTGCTAAAAAATTATAATAAAAAAAAATGTTTTCATAATTATTTGGAGGGTAAAATTTATCACCACCTCCACAGTTAAAGGTTAAAATAGTTTACTATTACTTATATGCTCGGGGTGTTATGGTATGTTCTGTTGCCCACGGCTTCTAGGTTAATAAATGAATTCATTTCAAGCCTGCCCAATATGTTGAACAGTGCGCATCACTGTCATCAGTAACTAATCCATATTTATGTTCCAGAACGCGTCCAAAAGTTATGAAAATCATAGAAGTGTACAATTTTTACAATTCTGATTCAGAGGATGCTATAGTAGATGAGAACGATGTGATGCCATAATTAAATACTGTAATTTTTTCTATTTTTAGCAACATTTTTAATTTGTTATTTGAATAAATAAAACTAAAAAAATTATTCTTCTGATACTTAAATACACAGTGTCCAATATATTGGACAGAAATATGAGTGGCTCCTGAGCAAGGAATGAAACCGAATCAGTAAACGTTCCGATTTCGGTTTTGTCAAGTGTTTCGGTTCCGGTTTCGGTTTGGTTTTTCAACATTCATTCCGGTTTCGGTTTCGTTCGGGCTACGGTTTTGAAGGAAAATTATTAAAATAAGTTTGACAATAAAACATTAGATTAATTTCTAAATAACTAGTAATCTTCTATGGGTTGGAAACAATGTTTTTACAACATTGAAATTAAGAAAACATATCTGAATCAATAAATATACAAAATAATCGGCCGATGTCAATACCGAATCTGATGTCGATACATACAGTAAAAATTTTTCATTCATTAAATTTTTTTTATTCTTATAACATTGAAGTAAAGAAAAACAAAACTTGAAAAATGCAAATCACATATGTAGATCATAGTGCCTCACAAAAAAAATTTGTTGTACACCCCTGAAAAGGTGTTTGAATCGGTTTCGAAAAATTAAACGGTTTCAGACGCTTACGGTTTCGGTCCCGGTTTCATTCCTTGCTCCTGAGTATACAAATCTTAACGGATCTTTTTTAATAGGTCGTGCACGAAAGGGTTAAGGGTCAATGTAGACACATACATAAAAATATGCACATGTGTGTGTATATATATACACATACATGTGCATATGTGTGCACATATTTATGTGTTTACAATGTTAGTTGCTTTATGTAACCTCTCTTGGGACTTATTGCAGGAAAGAAACACCCTTCAAAGAAAATGTATGTTCATTTTCTTCTTGCGATTAAATTTAAGTGAAACCGTAACCGAATTTCATGTATTTCTTCGCTATAAGTGCAAGTTTAAGAAGTCGTAAAAAAGTCCACAGATGTGATGCTAGTATAAATATGTGAAATTTATATTTATGAGATAGTTTAGTTTCAACATTTTCATTTTAGCGAAGAAGAGATATGGTAAGAGTCGGATGTAGCTGCTGAAATGAAATTGAATTCCAGTCGATGTTTATTTTAGCTATTTTTTATCATATTTTTGCACGTACTCGAACATAGGGTTCCAAAGTTGCAGTAAAAAATTTGCAGCTGAGCTAACCATTCAAAAATTTTCAAGCTATTTTCACTTTGAAACTCGCACCTTGTGTGTATAAATGACCATTTTTCCGCAAAGATGGAGTACAGTACTATCTTCCAGTCGTGGCCGTCTAAAATTTTAAAAATGTATAAATGAATAGTTTAATTTTTGGCGAAAACTTCACCATGCCAAATTCAATTAAGATGGCTCAAAGCCTTTTGCAGCTACTGCTCAAGACTCCCAATTAGACCTCTCTGCGACTCTAATTGTGAGATAAAAGAAAAAACCAAATGTTACGTTTTTGACTAAGCGTACTCTATGTAAAATCGCATTGAGATTGCTCTAATATTACTTATGGCCCAGTATTGGACACCACTGAGACTCAAAATATGGGTCCAACAAAAAAAATTAAATCAAAATCGAAATCAGCACCTCATAAAACATATAGACAGCAGTTTTTTGTTTTTAGATGTCACTGTAAACTGTAATGTCTACCTAGTTTCGGCATCCATCCTACTGTGGGACTCTAGGCAAATAAGACTAGATAGAAAAGAGAGACGTACAATAGATCTTACAGGTCGCGGTATAATTGATATTAACCTCTCTAGCAATACAATACAATGAATAATTTGCCCTCTATTTTGTCCAAACAATATGGTCACTGCCGTAATAGCCCAAATAGAAAAAACGCGGCAGAATCATTATAAATACGTAAATCGCTGCCTTAATTTGCTAAGGCCCCAACATCAAGTTTTTCAAAATCGAATTTTTGATGGTTTATGATAAAGCGTATTCACTTTCATCTGTACCAAAAATTTTAGAGATCTATACCAAAAACTTACGCTATTTTCTTTTACAATAGCTTAAATAACAGATTCTCGAAGCAATACTCCAAATACTTAAATGTTTTCTGCTTCTCCTGTAAAACTTAAAAACGGCATGTTAGGGCTTTAGCAAATCAAGGCAGCGATATGCACATACATATATAATTTACTCTATATATCAGGTCAATACCTAAATTGTTCCATGCGATATCAGCAAATAACTTATCTTGTTTGCAATATACACATATTCGGTAAAAATAAACTTTTCTAAAAAAAGAAAGCCAATAGAAATCAAATTAAAATAACAAAGGTATACTTAAACCAATTTAATTGTTTACTTATGCTGAGGAAGGTGTAAAAGGAATATAAATGCATGTTAAGTTAAGTAGGCACAGTATGTGATGAACTTTCAAAATTTACCATGGGTCAACCAGAATAAATAGGATATTCAAGAAAAAGTATAGTAACTGCACACGCAATTTAACTTCTTATTAAGGCGGTAACGATCAAAGAAAGTAGCTCGTTCGCCTGCAATTATTCTTAAAGCGAAAAAGGTTACGTAAATAGCAATAAAAATACCATCGCCAACGTTGTGTAAACAAAAGAAAATAGTTTATTTCTTTAATTGAAACAAGTTTATAAGTTTTCTTCAGCGTGCACAAGTCAAGCAAAAGGGATTTTCGAATAACTAAATCAAATTCAAATGTTCATTTTACGTAATCACCACATGCGCGCACACTGCTGATTTGTTTACTTACGCATACAATGCGATGCGATCAAGAAAAGGTCAGTTTTCGATTTTATTAGTATACACGGTAATGGTGGTGGTCAACGATGAAATAGAAGTGGTTAGCGATACAACGGAAAATTTTCTCCACATTTAATCCACGAAAGTGCAACAAATCATAGAACAATGGAATTTAATAAGCTGCAAGCACACGAAAGCAAAGAGTAACTACTTGAACTTTACGAGTGTGTAGGGAGAGGTTACAACGCGTCGCGGTGAAGGCAAAACAAAACCCTTTTTTAAAAAAAGTGACGAAAATTTGCAGTAGTTAAAGCATGTGGTGGTAAACGATTTAAAAATAACAAAGACAAGATATAGAGAGAAACGAAACTCGAAACCTTAAGAAAGAAGCAAATCAAAGGGGCATTAAATAAAACGACCAGCAGCGATTGGCCGAGCTTAATTTAAACATTGGAGAAGAGTATATCAAAGGACTGTGAAATAATTCCAGCCATGAATTAATTAATTGTTTACAAAGTCAAATCAAGTCAAGTTTTCGAAAACAAAAAATTTATTTAAAACAAGTTTTGACGAAAACTTTTGTTTACATAACTACGCAGTTCTTAATGAAATATTGTCAGTTAGAAAATATTTTAAGACCACTCACCTACCCACTCAAAACATTTTCATGCATTGTCAAAGATTTCGATTACAAATCGTCTAAATTATTGATTATACATATATTCACGGTTGCCACTTTGGTACAATTCTACCAAAACTGGTAAATTTTTTTCCATTTTTCTGCGCTTGGTACATTGGCACATGTTTTTCAAATTTGGTACATTCTGTGAGCAAAGTTAGCTTTCATAGTAATCAAGAATTGTAAACATATTTTCAAAATACTTTACAAATTAGAAAATTAATCAGACTTAGCAAAAAGTAAGTTATATTAAAAATGGAGTAGACAAAATGTGGTTTGAAGAATTGACTAAAATTTATATTCATGTTAATGAGCTAATGCTGAAAGAAAAATTTTTGACTTGAGTCTAATAAAAAAAAAAACAATTAAGGAATAAATTACAATTCAATACTCTTATTAATGTACTGACAAAAAGTTCTTAATAAAGTTATTTATTCGATATGAAAAAAATGATACATTTTTTCCCCATTTGGTACATTTTTTTATAAATATTGGTACAAAATAAAATGAGCAAGTGGCAACCGTGCATATATTATATGGTTAATGAATGATGTTACTGGCACCTGATGTGAAATATTATTACCTGCAAAAATGGATGTCTTATGAAATTATTTCGTTAGTGGCGGTAAATGTATCTAGGGTACACGGAAAAAAATATTCTGTAATAATTCATTGGATTTCTGATAATAATTACAGTTTTCCCTGTCTTGCCCGGATAGTAAACGAAAAACTGTAATAATTGATTACGATCAAACAATAATTCCCTTGAGTTTAATTAATAATATCCAGAATGAATCAATAAAATTTGCGAATGAAAAAGCACATTGTACTTTACAATACAGTTAATATTATTGGAGTTTCAAATCAATTTTGTACAGTGTGATTTTGTAAATATATCAAAAGTCAGCAATAATTGAAGAGTTATAGAATATTTTGTTCTCTTCCCTATGTTTAGTTTCGCATTGATCAAAAGCAAACAACTCGACCAGCTATCTTCATAACTCTAGGGCAATTCAAAAAAAGATGTAGTTACAGTTTCAATGGTTTTTGGAAAACTGTTCGATACAATTATGAAATGGGCATTCAATGCTAAAGACTTTTGCTAATAAAATATTAAAACTTTCATTTAATATAGTGTAAACATCCCAAATCCTACTAACTTCCGGTAAAAGGTCACGGATAAATAATCCAAAATGTCTCATTACAGAAAGAATCAAATCCAGGTGCCAACCAATCAGTTTGAAAGTTATTTTATTGAATGATATAGTACAGTCGGAAGAGTACAAAATCATCCAAAAGTTCACAATAATTCTTATCTGAGATTTTTTTTCAGTAATTGTTAGTGGGGGTAACCACCACAAAAATCAGTTCTGGGGTTGCAGAGCAACCCCCCTTAAAAAACCCCTCTTTGGTGAAAAAAACCTTTTTTTTACTGATAACTGGTTAACCGTTTGAGATATTCAAAAATTGCTTGCTACAAAAAGAAAGCTTAAGTGATTTTCTAAAAAACAGGTATCGAGTAATTTTTTCGTATATGTGATAGTTTTCGAGATATTCCATATTTAAGAAATTGTAAATTTTGTTCTTTGGATGGACTGTGGATGCGCGCGCAACTTTGTTTATTTGAATTTTTGCGCGCGAAGCCTATAGGGAAAATTGAATTACTCGAAAATCAAACAAGCTAGGAAGAAAAATCAAATGGATTTTGAAGAGGATATAAAGTGCAACATTCTCTGCCATTTTCATTGATTACAGATAATTTTTAGTATATAAACATAGCAATATAGTATAGTTGCCTGTTGGTTTTTGCTACTTTAACCATTTGCAGGCCTAATAAAAATAACTGGTTTCACTATATGTTATAAATTTATTATCTTTTAGTTCAAGACATTGCTTTTGAAAATGTTGAAAAGTTCGAAATAAAAACATTCACATTTTGCAATTTTATCAGCATATTAAAATTTTGGCTAATTTTTTATTGTTTCCTAAAAATAAAAAAAAGACCCAAACTAATTAAATACATAGCTCAAAAAAAATATTTTCTGTTCACATGTCTTTTAAGTTTATTTTCTAGTAATTTAAAACTTAAAAAACTGCATTAAAAAAGGAAATCAAATACAATAAACAATTAAAAATTAGCCAAAATTTTACTGATTTTTTCCCCTGTAGTTAATTTAGTTTATTGTCCATCACATGAACAGATTCACTCCGAAATATGGCTCGTTGTAATACTACGTGGGTGTTCATTCCACCGTTTTGAATAGAACAGGTTATTCAAATCTTTCCAATTCTATTATGTATTTTTGCAACTGACCCCAAGTGAGTTATTATATAATTATTGTTATGGTTAATATTTAAATAATTATTACAACCATAACCGTAATGGTATATTACTTAAATGATATGTATGCTAATGCTTCCAATAAGAAATATTACAGTTTCAAGTTGTAAACATAATTTTTAGCTTTTAAATACTAACTAAGTTGTAAATTACTCTTTATATGCCAATACTTGTCAAATCAAGAAAGCATTGGCCGAACTATTGCTATTTGCTATTGCTAAGTAAAATTGTTCACTCTATAGTAGTGATGTAACCGATGTCAGTTCAGCGGATGCGAATACGAATGTCTAAAGCTGGCATTCAAGAATGCCAATGTGAATGCGAATACGGATGCAATTGTGGAGTTTCTTATAATAGTTACAATATTTCTGAATTGTTTAGGAAAATATTTCAATCAACTCAAAATATAAGTATTGGTAAATAATGTTTGATAAAAGTAGTTTTGCTGCTTTTTCGGCTTTGCTGCCAAAAACCAAACAAAGTTTGCCTGATTTAAGTATTAGTTACATATTCGCAAAACAAATTACGAATGCGGTTGCGAATGTCAAAATTATACGAATGAGCCGCATGTAGCGAATGCGAATGCAGACATCCATTACATCACTACTCTATGGTATACACTCTATTTTCTTGATAAAAGCGCACAAAACAAATTCTTATGCACAAGTGTAACAATGATCAGCAACAGGCACTTTGCTGCAATAACTTTCTTGCAGATATTTATTTATTGCATACCCCATATTGTTTATATGAGTATTGCCCCGAACACAATGGATGCGAAAATTGTCAACACTTAGGAAGACAAACATTGCGACAATGCAACACAACGACAATTGCCGCAATCATTGACTACAACCTATTTCTATTTTGGACTTGCGAGAGAATGATATGTAAACAAATTGATAATCGTGAATGTGAATAATAAAAGAAAATTAGTTTTTTGCGTTGCCGTACTTTTGTGCATTTTTGTCTATCATGGAGGGTATTTTTTGTTTAATCTCAGTTTACCAGACTTGGCCAAAAAAGTACCAGAACAGACATAATGTAAAAAATTTAGCATACGTCTTGAAACTGAGATGAATGAATAGCTGAGCTGAAAAATAAAAAAAGAAAATAATAGTATACTTGAACGCCAGCATTCCAAAAGCGAAATTGAGAAAACGCTAAATACCAACCCCTTGTCTGTTTCTGCAGGGACGAAAAATAATAATGTGCAGAGGCCAAAAACCACAAGCATAATTGCCAATTTTAGAGCAGAAAGGCAGTTTTTGGGCACTATGGTGTGCGTTGAAAAAGGCGAGGTACAAGGTTAAAGGCAAGAAAAAAAACATGCCTTTTCATCCAAGAACAAACTATCAGTTTAAGATATCACAAATAGAGTTCTAATATACCAAAAAAATCAGCTTTTGAAAAAACGTGAATCGTTACAATATGATTTTTCGTATTAATGATTTTTTTTTTGAGATAGAAAACTGAATTCAAGACCCTACTTGGTCTAACCTTGACATAAGTTTTGTTAAACTCCCTGAGTTAGTCTTAGATATTTGGAGGACGACTCACAGTTGCGAAGTCAATAATTCAATCCATCATGTTTGTAGAAAACCAATGATCAATATACTAAAAATTTTGTGGTCGCCGTAGTCTTGTGGTTAGTGCGTTGGACTGCGACGCAGAGGTGCCCGGGTTCATATCTCGGCACGCTCAAAAAATCAAAAAATAGAAAATAAACATTTTTCTACACATCACCACCTCTTGGCTGGCAATGAGAAAAATCCAAAAGTAAAAAAATGCCTATGAAAAGCTTTTCACTTCGCCGTTCGGATTCGGCACAATACTGTAGGTCCCTTCCATTCGTGTATAAATATAACTCACACAACATGAATGGATGCGAAAACCTCGGTCTTGGCCCTCCATGGGCTGTTGTGCCACAATAGTAGTAGTAAACTAAAAATTTATGATTTTTGAGAATAGGCTATAATTTTAACCATTACCAAAGATTTTGGCACATATTTTCACAATTCTTGTTTTGGGTAATATGAAAATGAATTTTAAGTGCTCATTTTCACAATAATAATTTAGTTCATCAAACAATGAACAACGAAAATGTACCAATACCAAATCAATTTATATTTACTTTCCTATGAACCATAGATTAATAATAAAGTTGAACGGATACTGGCAACACGCATGTTTCCTTGGCAACATATAAATGTATGTCATTTCTTCTGAGTAATTTTTTACAAAATAGTTTTTCTCATTTTCTGCCACCTTAACTCATTTACGTCTGCTGTATCCAAAAAGTTACCACAAAAAAATGAATAATATAGTTTCATCAACAGCCTTAAAAACATGATTTCTATGCCTTTTAATTAAAACAACATTGTAGAAAATATTCCATAAATTGAGGATTTTTTTTCTAAAAAGGTAGTAAATTTACTTAATGTCTACAAAGACGTTGTTACGGCGAATCCAGGCCCGTCGCCCAAATGCCGAGATGCCGTTTGGTATCAAGGCCACATAAAGTTGGTAGCTTGTGCAGATCAACGCTCTGCGGACCTTTACAAGCTGGCCATTGCTAAGTTGGGAGAGGTATGGCCAGGTGCAAAGCTTTCTGCTGTATCTAAAGACCAGATCCCCAACCGACCACGTTCCAAGGCATGGATTCCGGCTGAGCCCTCCTCGCCGGATGAAATCCTCGAGCTTATAAAGTTAAGCAACCTTGAGCTACCCACCCATGATTGGAGAGTAGCCAAGGTCAGCGAACCCAAGGGCAACTTCCGTGAGGCACTCATCATCCTTAATGAGGAGTCGCTCTCACCGCTTAATACCACTAAGGGGGAGATCAACTACGGGTTCGACTCGATCTCCCTCAGGGTTTACAGATGTGACAAGTTGGGTACTGGGCAAGAAACCGTCACAGAGCCTTCGGCAGAAGCCGTGGACTTCCTGGCGACCGTGTCCCAGTCCCAGACAGACACTGATCTCTCTGATGAAGGGAGTACCCTGTCCTCCTCCGAACTAGTTGGCGACTTTTTCGGTAAAATGGAGCTTGCCGCTGAGAACGTCGAGGCCCCTCCTTTGTCTGATGAGGAGGACCCCGACGTCACCATGATTGCCATCCCAAAAAATGGTGAAGGTTATTCAAATTAATCTTCACCACTCCATTACTGCCTCGGCAGCCCTGCTCCTCCGCCTGACTCAAAAAGGAGAGGAGCTCATACTAGTCCAAGAACCATGGGTCGTCAATGACCGGGTTTGCGGACTCAATATTAATGGATACCGCACAGTGTATGTGGAGGGTCAAGGTAAACCCAGATCCTGTATCCTTATCAAAAATAGCATTAACGCTCTTTTACTCTCCAGGTTCAGCGATAAAGACAACGTGGCCATGGTTATTGTGATCAACGCCATGGCCACCTGGATCGTCTCCAGCTACATGGCACATGACCACGGTACATCACCGCCGCACGATACGTTGAAGCTTCTGGTTGCAGAGGCTAACCGTAAACGGACCCCGGTTATCATCGGTGCCGACGCTAATGCCCATCACGAGATGTGGGGCAGCACGGACACAAATGAACGAGGTGAGTCCCTCTTTGATTTTATCCTTACTCATGACTTAGTTATTGCTAATAGGGGGAACGAGCCAACCTTCATTACTTCAAATAGAAGGGAGGTTCTCGATATCACTCTAGTAAGTGAAAACTCGTCACATCTACTGAAAGACTGGAGTGTCTCGCAAGAGTGCTCCTTTTCTGATCATAATTACATTAACTTCACCATTGATAAACTAGATCCTACAGACTCTGCAGGTGCTACTAGCCTCATCAATAGGAAGCATACTGACTGGACAAAGTTCCATGCCATTATCGAGTCTGGCATACAGCCTGCTCCAGCCACTATAAATAACCACTGCGATATTGATCGAGAGGTAAACTCCATTACAGCACTTTTTAACACTGCTGCTAAATCGGCATGCAATTCCTCCAAACCTAGAGGTAAGACTAAACCTTTATGGTGGACCCCGGAGATTGCAGAGCTACGAAAAGTATGCAGAAGACTCTTTAATAGAGCCAAGGCTTTCAATGACTGGTTTCTCTTTAAATCTAAACAAAGGGAACTTAAGTACGCTATAAGAAAAGCCAAAAGGGCGTCTTGGAGGAACTTCTGTGGTAGCATAGAAAGCTTCTCCGAGACTAGCCGACTTCGAAAACTCTTGAATACGACCCCTAGGGCTCTCGACTGTATCCAGAAATCCGATGGTCACTGGACTGATTCTGGGATCGAGGCCTTAGAGGTCCTCCTGTATACTCATTTTCCAGGGAGTAAAACCTTCGTTGATCATAGTCCTCCTGTGACCGATCATCTTTTAAGTAACACCTCCCCTTTTCAATTGACCGACACTCTTCTAAAGTGGGCCATCAAATCCTTCAGCCCCTACAAATCTCCAGGGCCAGATGACATCATTCCCGCGGATATTCAGCAAGGGGCTGAACACGTAACATCATGGCTATTGCAAATTTATAATGCTTGCCTAAAATTTTCGTACATTCCCAAAAGCTGGAGAGAGGCTCGTGTAGTCTTCATACCCAAAGCAGGGAAGGCGTCCCATATCAACCCAGAGGACTTCAGACCGATCAGTCTGTCCTCCTTTCTCTTAAAAATATTAGAAAGGGTTCTTGATTTTCATATCAGGAATTCTATCAATCCTACTCTTTTATCCAAATCACAGCATGCCTATACTAAAGGGAAGTCTGTGGAAACAGCGCTACATGTACTCATTGAGGAAGTTGAGAAATCACTTTCCAACAAGGAGTACACACTTGCAGTGTTTCTCGATATCGAGGGGGCATTCAACAATGTCTGCCCCGACGCTGTCGTTAATGCCTTAATAAATCTTAATCTTGATGTTAATCTGGTTAAATTTATAGGACAACTACTTAAAACACGTATCATCAGCTCCTCTATCGGAAATGATAAAGTCAAAAAGGTTGTCACTAGGGGCACACCACAAGGAGGTGTATTATCGCCTCTTATTTGGAATCTGGCGGTGAACACACTGCTAAACAGATTAGATCAAACCGGCTGCAAAATAATAGCTTATGCAGATGACATTGCTATTGCAGTATCCGGCAAATACGTTGCTACTCTTTCAGAACGGCTAAATCACTCACTTAGCATTCTGTCTCACTGGTGCCGTGAATTCGGTCTTAATGTTAATCCTGCCAAAACAGAGGTTATGCTTTTCACTAGAAAGTATAAAATACCAACTTTTGCCCTACCCAAAATTAATGGTATCTCGCTTTGTCTTAGTAAGCGCGTCAAATATTTAGGACTTGTTCTTGATCCTAAACTTCAATGGAAAGCTAACATAGCAGAGAGAGTACGGAAAGCCTCTTGCGCTCTCTACTGCTGTAAGAGGGCATTAGGAACAAGATGGGGTCTTCAACCTCGAGTCACTTCCTGGCTCTATTCAGCAGTGGTCGAGCCTAATCTTCTTTATGGATCCGTCTTCTGGTGGCCAGCTACTTCAAAGGCGGTCAACCTTAAACCACTGGATAAGGTTAGAAGAACGGCAGCCATATTGATTACTGGGGCCCTCCGTACTACCTCCACGAAAGCTCTCTTCGCAATCCTTCATTGGTTGCCAACCTCACTTCTGGTCAAGCAACAAGCTAAGTGCTCTGCTGTCAGACTCAGTGCCCTAACTCGCTGGACCCGGTCAAACCTGGGCCATGCCAAGATTTTAATCCACGATACGTCCGTACCAACTAACGTAGACTACATTTGCTCTACCCCTAATTTAAACCACACGTTCTTCACCCATATCCCCAGTAGAGAGGAATGGGTTAATGACGAGGTGGTCACTGACAATTTAATTGACATCTATACAGATGGATCCAAATCGGAGGAAAGAGTCGGCTGTGGCATCTTCTCTAGTAAGCTAGATCTCAGACTCTCTTTCCGACTTCCTGACCATTGCAGCGTCTTTCAGGCGGAAGTAATGGCTATCTATCAAGCGTCCAAGTGGCTTATTCGCAACGATTCATTCGATACGAATATCCGCATCTACACGGACAGCCAAGCAGCAATCAAGTCCCTTGCCGGTGTTTTCACTACATCAAAGCTTGTTCTCGACTGCCGATCTTCACTCAACATTTTGTCGAGTCACTCTCAGGTCCACCTATATTGGGTGCCTGGACATATGAATATTTCAGGTAACTGCAATGCCGACGAGTTAGCAAAACAGGGCTCGCAACTTACAGATATATCACCTACCTGCACCATTGGTGTCCCTCTTACGTCTATTAAATTAGCCATTAAGCAAAACTACCTTGAGGAAGCAAAAAGATCCTGGGTAGCGGAGCATACCTGTGGTATTACCAGGCTAACATGGACCACTATGGACAATAAACGTACTAGACAGCTACTCAACCTAAGCAGAAGCTCCATCAGCATAACGACTTCGGTGCTCACGGGACACTGCATAATGGGGAGACATGCTGCAAGACTTGGACTGCCATTCAATGACTTCTGTCGGGGCTGCGGCTCTGAGGAGGAGGAAGAAACAGTCCTTCATTTCATGTGCGAATGCCCATCCCTGGCCAGGAGGAGACTAAAACTCCTGGGTTCACCTTTCTTCACTAGTCTGTCCGAGCTATCATCCATAAATATTAAGGACATAGCCAGATTCATTATGGAATCCTCATGGTTCTCCACTCCGTAAATGGGGGAGTCGCGCCGTACTGTGGTATCACAATGAGCCTAATTTGTGCTTAAGTGTGCTTTCAAGCAGAAGGCTGCCACTCCAACCTAACCTAACCTACTTCAATTTATGGAAAATTATTCCTCAAACTGAAAAAAACTTTACCTAAATTAAGTATATACAATTTCTCATATTGAAATAAAATATTATTTATTTGAAAACCGCAATTTCTACAAATTGAAGACATATTTCTTTAATTTATGGAAAACTTCCTTCTCTCAAAGAAATTTCTCTCTAAAATAAAGAAAAAATATTTCCTCAATTCAAAGAAATTTTGTATATCTAAATGAGGAAACCATTTCTATGGCGCCGAATCATTCCCATTTTTCCTCAATTTGATACCCCTTTTTCTTCAAACTGGGTAAGTATTTCTCTGGGTGTGGGACATTCTCTGTCAACGGGATACCCCCCTCCCCTGTCTAAAATCGGTTAAGGTACTTTATGGCATGTTTAGGCTCAAATGGAATGTTTCGAATTCAGCAAGGCCTTTTTTGATTTGGCATGATGGCGGACCAATATGGCGGCTGCAAGTCTACTGAATATAAGTCTAATATTATTTAAAACTTATTCTTCATTAATAATTTTTTTTAACTCTAATTCAGCACCGCAAAGGAAACAGAGACCTATTAAGTTCACGTCGTGGTTTCTGGGTAATGCTAAAAGTATGTTACAGCCAAGTTAAGGAATAAAAAAAGAAGAATAAGTTTTTTGGGAAGTATTCTGATGACTTGGGACACGTGAGACACGATAACCTTTTTTTTTGGATTTCTATTTTTTCTCCTGATTTTGACTTCTAATTAAATTAAATTGGATTTAAAATTGAAAATTTGAAAAAAATCTTGAAAAAATGGCAAATTTTGAAAGAACCATAACTCAGCTATTTGTTATTCGATCAAAACAAACAGCATATCGGTGGAAAGGGTATCCAATTACTTTTCTAACGATTTACATTTCATCACGATCGAACTCTTTGTTTGGAGTCCACAAGGATTTGAGTGAAACCGTACCCCGAAAAACACAAAATTATTGCTCGGCAAAAATTCTTAAGATAGAAAAAAAAAAATTTTTTTTTGTGTTCAGGAGGTCCCACTTTATCCACCCAAACATGTTTTGTTCTTGGTACTTTTCGGCTGTAAACTAGTGTAATAAATAAAATGTTAATAAATAAAGAAAATGTTAATATTCAAAATTAACAACTGACAAATTTTGTGGAAGAAGCATATCTAGTTTGTATAAGCGCTGCGGTAGAAAATACCCTTTCTGAGGGCACTGTTGCTGGAGCTAATTATAAATATTTAAGGGTGAATTCAAGCAAACAATACACGCAAGCTTGCACAAAGTTTAGTCCTATTGGGTAACAGTTACATTTAAACGAGATCGGTCAAAAACTCGCCGAGTTGGAATCTATGTAACTAATCACCTATTGCACTTAGAAAATTTAGTCCAACGAGTTTTCGATTAACCGCAAAATGGCTATTAACCTACGTTATAGTAATAATCTATAGGGGTAATTTTTAATATACCCTATGCGATAGAATTTAAATGGACCTAAATATTTATAACCAAAAGATGGTGCTCTAAAGTGAGACTAAATGTCAGCCCAGCAAAAACATTTACAAGGAATTATAAATTTCAGTATCTCAAGGTTATTAGCGTAAACGGGTTGGAGATAGAGCTTCAGACAGAAATAAAATTTTTGAGAATCACATAAAGCCAAAAGCTACTCTGGAAAACATATATCAATGAGATAAAAACAAAGCCATTTATGACCTGCAGAGCGATCGGTGAAAAAAGTTGGGGCTGCACTCCAAAAACACTGCGATGTATACAATGATAGTACGTCCTTTGATTACTTATGGCTCAGCAGTCTACGTGCTGATAGTCTCCTAAAAACCTAAACTGACTACGCTCGGCTATAATAATCAGGTTTGGATCCCGGAGCATATGAAGTTGCTAATAAACTAGTAAAGAAAAAAACATCAACTTTCCTCGTGGGACCAGAACCATTCTGCGTGCTGGAAAAGGAAACTTCTCACTTTCATTCATTAGCAAAGGAAGTTATACTGGGAAAATCTACAAGGACTTGAACATTCGAAAACTTATAGGAACACAACCTAAAACGCTTTAAGGAGAAGTTACTGTCGAAAAATGAGCTTCAACGTATTTAATTTTTCAGTTTTGTTCAAACATATAGAATAAAAATTTATTGACAAGACGCTTTCGAACATCGCCTCGCGTCCTCGCGCCATTGTAAATGGGGCTTAACTTTGCTTTTCAAATTTAAAATGAAAAATTTTATAATTTCTCTCTGCGTTTTCTATAAAAAGGAAAGAAACACAAAGACCTAAAAAATCTAAAAATCAATGTTAAATACAGATACAAATTTTTTTCGGGCATATTTTTGCTTTCTCTGATAATTACGCTGTTTACACCTGTCGAACGAACAAATGGAGTAGACGCCAACAGCTATTTTATTTGCTCGTTCGCTATGAACAGTACAAATCTGAGCTGTATTCAAAACAGGATTATATTTTTGTTTACTTCAGAAGTTTTTGAGGCAGTTCAGACGGGCGCAAGCATGTCTGAAAGAGATGGAAAAAAAGCGGTAAGAGATTCACCGAAAGTCCAATAATAAATTAAAAATCGACGCATTGGTAAATGTACACGAGGACAAGAAAAAGTGGCAAAGAAACTGTTCCTTTTAAATTACAAAAAATCAGTCATGGTTGCACTGATGACATGACGTTTATGCTTGGGCCCGTTTGGTCCACCTTATTATTCCGCTATGATATAGAGTTTATTTTTTATTCGGAATTAAATTCAACTCACCATTTTTGCTACCATTTTGCGAAATTTGAAATTTATCTGCACTTGTACGTGTTTTTCGCCACCCTTTGAGGATCGTACGGTGGTCAGCCACAAATGAATTTGCATCACCACCATCCAAAGTTGTATCCGACAAATTGTTTGAGATCTCCGTAATAGGTGACAAAACGCCCACATTATAGTTTTCCAAGGAGTATTGGCTAAGAAACCTCTTTTTGGTATGTAGCATACCGCCTACATTTACTGGTGACTCATCCAATGAGGAATCATTATTATCAAAGCAAACCTTAAATCGTTTCGATTGTTTGAGTAATGTAGCTGTCGCCACCGCTTTCAGATTATCGTCATCCGTTTCATGGTAATCACGACGTTTTTGAGTTTTCCATGAAACGTATTCTTTACTTGTAGACGATAAAGAGAAGCTGTTGGACGTCGAAGATATTGGCGCAACATCGTGTAATACACCAGTAGTTGCCTCAGCAACAATGTCCATATTCATTTATAAAACTTATTACAAAATAGAATTACTAAAATAAATTTGAGTTTAATATATATGATCTTCGTATGATTGACAACAATAAAAAGCAAATGCAGGAACAATATGCAAGAGATAAAGACGATTGATTAACTTAAAATTGAAACTGGTTTAAACACGGTCAAACACACAATTTCCCCGATTTAATTTTTGCAAAGAAAAATAGGCAATATCGTTGATCGACATTTAGCGAAACAGTGTCACTATGTGATTATTATATATTTTTAAAAAAGAAATTCCAATTGTTGTTTGTTTTAATGTTGTGCTTTTTTTGCTGTTTGAGTTTTTCTTTTTGATTTTTATTTTTTCAAATTATTCCTCCTAGTCAAAAGTAGAAGTTCGACAAAAGCTGCAAAGAAAAATATATACAAAACTTTTTTAAGTGAAAATTCCTATATACATATATATATTAAAGTACATAGAGTCCTATACAAAAAAAAAAGTTTTGTTGTGTCACTCTAAAAATGAGCTTTGATCTATTTTATGATAAACCCCAACATATTTTGGTTTTAACGATTACCATTCATGAGGTGGATTATTTTGAAAAAACCTCTAAACATCGTACGAGGGAATTTTTAGGGTATACTTTTGGCCAAATAATATATACTCAAAAATGCTTATAGTAATTTTAGTGAATTTTTTCATACGATTTCTATGAAAATTAAAATAATTTCGTATTTTTTTTTTTGTTGATTAGCAGATTTTTTAAATATTTTGATGCATAATCTAACGATAAGTCGTACCCCATTAATTCGAAAATCTCAATAATTCGTAACAAATTGCTGGTCCCTTGAAAAAATCGCTTTAATGCGCAAAAATTCTACAGATTTTGGTCTCCTCGATAATTAGTATTTTTTTCAATACAAAGTCGTTTAACTTCTTTGTAAATCGAAATAGGTTGTTGACAACCTCTTATAATTCGTAATGCAAAGCAAAATTCTATGGAACTATGATTCGAAAAAAATCAATCATTGTAGATAGCTACGTTCACTTTTTTTATGGAAGTTTTTGTGTTTTTCGTGGTTGACAAGATACGCAAGAAGAGCCTTAAACTACAAAACCGTTAATTCGTATTTTTCTTATTTTAACCTCGTTAACCCTGGGATTATATATCCCAATAATGTTCGAAAACTTAAGTAAAATGCGAGATACGGTTTCCATTTTATTTAAGTTTTCTTTAAAATACGGATGCTGGCTGTCACTGAGTGGATTGTATACTCTTTGATAACAAAAAAATATACAGAGTAATAATTTATAACTATCACATATCGATGTCGAAGTCTATATTCTCTTCATTACTATCAGCTTCTTCTGGCCGTAACATACTCTTTAGTCTGAATTCAGAAGAATTATACACACTAGTACGGTTTATTTACGTCATCAGGTATTTAGTAGTTTTCACAAAATGAATTTTCGTGTTTTAATCCATTTTTTATATGCAGTAAAGAATTTTTTTGAATTGGTTGACTTACGTTTACGAACTTTGGTTTCAAATAAATTCATTGCTCATTGTTTGGACAAAAAATGTTAGGATTATTCAGGAAATGAATTACTTAGCGGAGCATTTAGTGTCTTTTAAATTGAAAAAAACGCGTTAAAAACCCGCTGACCGCTAAATCACTAAAGCACTAAATTTAGCGGGGAAAGCGCTGAGTTGGCCACGCTGAAAAAAAAATTTCGTAAATAGATTTTTGACAGCTTAATTCCATTTTTGTTTTAGTGATTATGGTAATTGATATACAAAATATTTTTTCCAGTGCCGAAAGTAAGCGAAAAAGTTGAGCTATTAAGATTTCTAGAAGAGAAAGCTATTAATAAATTATTGATTCTAGAAGCATTTGGAACAAGTGATATCTGATATCTATTTATATAATATATATACATACATATTTGACTGCATAATATACATTCATAGATTATAACCAACAACTAAAAGAGGACGAAGTTTTTGAAGAATGGACCCATGAAACATTGGTTGCACATTATAACCTGTGTTTTTTTCTAGTGTTGCAAACAACAGTTTTTTCCTTTTTATTTATTTCCAAAAAAGTATAAAGTCTCAATTATGCATAAGTAACGCAACGTAGCGTAACGGAACGTAAAAATCCATCGAAGATAAAACTCTACGTTGCGTTACGATTTCGGTAATCACTTGCACTCACTGCCCATGTGACAGTTGGCAACGTTACGTTACGTTCCGTTACTTATGCATAATTGAGCCTTAAGAAACGTAAATAAGCACGAAAATTCGTTACCAATCGCATTGAGTACCAAATTTCTTTAATCAACTGCAACACTGAAACAATCATGCATCACAAGCTCCGTTCCCTACTACAACGCGGGTGAACGCGTTCGCCCAAAACAGCCCAGAAAGCGTTCCCCCAAACAGCCCAGAGAGCGTTTCCGTAGTCAAAAAACTTGCAAATAAGAGCAGAGATGAGAGAGTAATTGTCTTCTTCTTTTTGCACGAAATAGCCCGCACTTTTTCTTCGGGTGAAAATGTTAAAAGTGTCAAACAATCAGCTGTTTTGCTTATGTGAAAATATATTGAAAATTTTAAATTAATAAATAAGTAAAGAATTTTTAGAAAAATAAGTGATATTTAAAATGGAAAATGTTTAAAAGATATCTGAAAATTAATTAATAGTATATTAGTTAATTTTTAACTACATTATCCACAAATTAATGACGCAATTGTCTGTTCAACTTCTGACGCTGTAGAATCTTCACCCATTTCTGAATAATGCAAATGGTGACTGTAAACCAGAAGATTCTACAAAAGTAGACAGGCGAATAACTTATGTTGAATTTTTTCATTATTTATTTATTTTCTTGTAAGATTTAACAATTTTTATTTTATTAAATATCACAGAAACTTTGTTTTTTGAATTTAACTGTCGTTAAAATTTGACGTTTTGTTTCGTGCAAGAAAAGTGGTTTTGTGCGTTCCCGTACTTTTGTGCATTTTTGTGTATCAGAGAGAGCATTTTTCGTTTACTCTCAGTTTACCAGACTTTACCCAAAAAGTACGGGAACGGATCTAAAATAGCCTTAGAATTTTACGAAGTTTGTATAAACTATCTTCCATACAAATTTTGGCAGTTTGTTTCCAACGTTATGATACAATATTTGGTGACAAGTATTCTTCCTAAGGAATTTTCTTAACACCTTGTATCTCAGTGGAGGTCGAAAATAAGCCCTATGTCTAGAACAATTTTTTTCCTTAACGAAGGCACCATGTGACCAACATGTAAATCATAGTGTAAATCGATTTTTGACAGATTAATTAGGGTTTCGTTTTTGTTTTAGTTATTATGGTTGATTTTTCAAATATTCTTTTGATTGAAACAAAAACGGACGCAGTAATTGATATAAAAAAGGAATATTTTTTTTCGAAGACGTTTTACTTTCGTTTGTTGAGAGAACTTAAAAATTTTAAAAAAATTTGCCTGATGACGATCAAAAAAAACAAAAACAAAAATTGGTAATTTCAGGCACCCTTTATCCCATTTTATAATTTGCTTTTCTGTTTTTGACAAATTTTAGCATTGCAACGTATAAAAGATATATAATCAATAGTAATAGTATCGTACGAAAAGATTTCCATTTTATGTGCACATACTTTAAATGTATTTAAGCAAATTTAAGCAATTGTCCTACAGTTTTTTCTTGAGTATTTAATATTTTTGATACTTTCGCAGCTGCTTGAAAAATATGAAACTTATTATTTATCTCAGAGCTGTGGCATCAAATGGATGAAACCAAATTTCAAGTTCAGATTAAAATTAAATCTCAGATCCTCCGCTTAAAGTAAAAATTTAATAATTCTAAAAAAACTACTTATACAGTATACCTAACGCTCGTATATATAAGATTTCACAAAATACTGCGTTTATGCTAAATAAAAAATATAAAATTAAATTTTTTAACGCTTCGAAGTTCAAACTTATCAAACGCAATGCAAAACGTCAGGGAGAACAATGGCAACACTTTGCGAGTATACTTTTGATTGAGTAGAAGCTTTGAACGCGATTCTGATCGTCAAATGTAATGTGAAATATCCATGCATAGATTTCTATAAATATCTCATAACAAAGCTGGAATTGCTTTGTCAAATTTCTTTAAAGGACAAATACAATACAATAGGGGTGCGATTCTGTAACTTTCTAAGCGACCGACAATCGCTATCGCAATTTGCGATTTTATCGCTTGCACTAACGATGTACTGATTCTGTAACTCTGTGTTAGCGACAATTATCGCTAAAAATTCTTAGCTACAATTATCGCTAAGAAAAGTGAAATGACATTTCTATTATTGTTTTTCATTTATTAATTTAAAATTTTTAAGGTAGGGTTACACCTAAAAATATTTAAATTAAGATTAAAAATATAAAAAGAGTTATATCCATGCCGATTTACAAATGCTTCTTCGTAATCGTATGGTCCCGACTAGCAACAAGGATACAGTCAGTTGAACAGATGACATATTCGAAAGGACTGCGCGTTGGTATACATTTAAGTTTGGCAGCATGTCGCTTTACTGGATCATATTTTTGTTGATTGCGTCTGTTACCCCATGGATGCTTTGACTTATCGAAATGCTTCACTGCTTATCCACTGACCGCTGGTAGCATCCAGTAGAAGCATAGAGCAGCAAACACCTATAGATTTTTTATTGGTTCGATCTTCATACAACATCTTATTATATAAAATAGTATGTGTGATGTATGTAATAGCATCACGTCTAAACAATAGAAACTATCAAAACCATATTCACATCATATATTTATTGTTAAAGTTGGATTCACTAGGTGGCGCTGACGCCGATATATTTCGATAAATTGTATTTATGGTCCGCTCATATTTACAATTGTAGAAAAAAAAAATTTTTCATTAACCCGAATTCTGCTAACGTGTCCATATCGACACATGCCCTATCTAAGAAACCAATTTATAGATCACAGCCAAAAGTTGCATTTACGTTATTTCGGACTTTTTAATAAGTTTTATTCTGGGAGAATTTGGATTAAAAACAAATTACATAAATTGGGCACAACAAAGTTTGCCATGTCTAGTTTTCTACAAATTTTTACTTGCTTTTCCGCAAATAATAACAGTTTGTACAAGGTCGAAAGTAATGCGGTACAGTACAAATTTTTAAACCCATCATCCAAATGGAAAGGGTCATCAACAAGACGTAAATTTGCTCGATCTACCACAACGTTGTCATTTTCTCTTATGATTATGTCATACGCCAAATAATTAATAAATTCTGGATTAGAAAAAAATAAACATTTTTAATGAAATTTGCTTGTTTCTTAATTAATTAAGCAATTTACTTTAAATATTTCACGAAATCGCATCTAAATTTCAATACAAAAGTGTTTCAATTATTGTCGCAAAGCCTAACGACTCCAAATTTTTCATCGCGAAGTTAACGACAATTGTCGTAAACGAAATGTCAAACTTCGACAAATATCGCAAAAAATTTGTTACAGCATCGCAGTATCGTTAATATTGTCGTTAACTTCACTTGCCGATCCGAAAATTGCCGCTAACAAGTTACAGAATCGCACCCCAGAAGGAGATATTGAAATAGAAAACGAAGAGGATTCAGATTTTTTTTATTTACTATTTCATAGATAAGTGATAATTTGCTTTCCTTGTTAATTTTCATTGAATAAAATTGATACCGCGAAAAATATACTAAGCGTCTTCATTAAAACGCGGAAAGCTTCGTAAACTTCGCAAACTTCGTAATTTTGCGAACTTCGGAAACGAACTGACAAAATTTGTATGGGAGATAGTTCATACACACTTCGCAAAAATTCTGAAGCCATTTTGGTGCGAAAACTGCTTCGTAATTTTCAATTTCAATTTATTAACAAAAAATAGTAGTACATTAAGATATAGAATCTTTACCAGTACTTGAAAAAATATATATAAATACAATAAAAGAAAAGTAGAATAGAACTAAAATACTTATAAATAAAAATTAACAGAAAATAAAAGAAGATGAAAATAAATTATTAATAAAAAGAAGCTTAACTAAAAAATAGACAGAGGGAGGTAGTAAAAATTAAACTAACATTTTTGATCTTAAGCAGCAGAGGGATACATTGATTCGTAGGTATATAAAACAGATTAAGGGCAAATAAAACAACTAACATAATACCACAACTTTTGAAACAATTTAAAAATTTGCATTTGAAAAGAATTTAAGTAGTAAAGGCTTAACATTATGCAGGCTTATCTTTCTTTTGATTTGTAAAGGAAGTGCATTCCATAGTCTAATGGTGTTAATGAAAAACATTCTAGATGAATTAAGGTATTTGAACTTTGGTACAATAAAATTTAGGCACCTCGCAGACTGAGAGAAGGTCAGCTTATCATTCAACCTTTCTTACTTAGAATTAGCTTGAACACGAATATACAGTTTCTAGCTTTCAGATAATCAGAAATACTGCAGCCAAGAATTCGGTTTCTCCATGAAGTTATGTGATCAAATCTTCTCAGGCCGTAAACGTAGCGTGTTACATTATTGAAAGCAACTTCAAGCTTGTGGAGCGAATGAGAGTCAACTTTACTGTATATGAGCTCCGAGTAGGTTATACTAACTGGATAGCCAGTTTCCGCTTGATATTCACAGGAGTAAATGCAGCAGATACTCTCAAATTACGAAGTGTTAAGAATACTCTACTAATAACATTATTGACATGATCAACACAAGACAGATTCGAGTTAATATAAAAACCTAAATTAGTTATTTTGGTACCGAATTTCAATTGAACGGTTCCTATAAATAGAGGGGGAATGATAGTAGGTGGAATTTTGCCCTTTGAAATGGGTAACACAAATGATTTATCAGCATTTAAACTCAATTGTCAAAAGCCCATTTACCAATGGTTGATAAATCCTCATTTATTTTCGCACTGAGATCGCCAACAAGACCGATACGGTTAGACAAATACAGCTGAATATCATCAGCATTCACATGAACATTAACATTTTTACACGCAACAAAGATGTCATTAATAAATAAACTAAACAACAAAGGACCAAGAATTGATCCTTGCGGTACACCAGATGTTACCGATTTATACTGAGAGTAGGAATCCGCCACTCTTACTCTTTGAGTTCTTCCTTCCAAAAAGCTCCTCATTAGCTTTATTGAGCTTGCACAAAACCCAAAATAGGACTTTAGCTTTTGACATAACAACAGATGGTTCACAGAATCAAACGCTTTTGAAAAGTCCAAAAGACAAAGAAGAGTCAGATCCCCCTGATCATAAGGCACACGAATATCGCCCATAATTTTCATCATTGCAGTAGAACAGCTATGGCCCTTTCCAAACCCAGATTGAAATGGTGAGAGCAGATTGTTTTCAAATACGTAATTTGAGATTTGCTCGGACATGAGTGTTTCACATATTTTAGATAAAGAGGACAAAACACTAATGGGTCGAAAATCATTGATTGCATTCGCAGATGGTTTTTTAGCTACTGGTAAAATTAATGCTATTTTTTACATACTTGGAAAAGAAGACGTAGTAAAGCAATGGTTAATTGCATGTGTCAATGGAGCTTAAATATATGGAAAGACAATTTTTAAGAGTTTAATTGGCATACCATCTTCACCCACAGCATTCGATTTTACCCTCTTGACTCATTTAAACACATCACTTTCATCAACAACAGAGAACTGAAAGAATTTGTTTGAGGGGACAGTAACATGAAGACTACTAACACTAGGACTAATAACACTAGGCTTACAAACAGAAGTAAAAAAATTATTTAAAAGATCAGGAGCTAATTGACACAGGGAATCACATTTACGGTGCACACCTAGACGCCATAACTCTTTCGAAGAAAGTGAAGCATTCAACTTCACAGAATAAAATTGTTGCTTAGCTTGTCTGACAACTAGAGAAGCTCTATTTCGGGCAATCTTGTATAAACCCCAGTTCACATTTTTCGGTTTCCTTCTCCAGATGAAATGCAATTTATTGCCTTTCTTAACAGCAATTTCAACATATGAATTATACCACGGATATGAATTATCTTTTATATGGACAACACGTAGTGGAACATGTGTTTCAAGTACCTTATGCAATTTTGTTTACAAGAAAGTCAAGTTTTTCATCCACATAACTCATAAGCCAACAATCATTCCAATGAATACTGGCAAGGTCAGAAAACAGAGTACTAACATTAATAACATTAAAATCAAGAAAGGAATAGGTGCTTGATGCATTTTTCCGGTTAAGATTGACATTCAAAGTACAAAAAATAATGTCATGGTCCGAAACAAAAAATATTTGATCAAATTTTAAAACTCGCGTAGTGCCAGAAACAATAAAAAGGTCTAATAGACTAGATCTAGCGTTATTTGCAAATCGTGTGGGAATAGATGACCAGCAGAAGCAATAAGATCACATAACCTCGCAGTATACTGATCATCCGAAAGCAGGTTTACATTAAAGTCTCCACAGATCAAGTAATGGTCGTATTCAATAAGGCAGGCAGACAACTTTGCAAGGAAAGGGTCAAGGCTGAAACATTTGTTTGGATTGTAAACACAAGATAGCAAGACTTTCGTGTTGCTATCAGATATTTCAGCAATGAGAAATTCAATATCTGAACCATTTGATTGGCAAACTAATTTCATATTTAAGCAGTTTTTGCAAAAAATTACGACACCACCACCTTTTTTATTAACACGATCATTTCTTAACAGTGTATAATTAATCAAGTTAAAATAGGACTCATGCAATTCAGCCTTGAACCACGTTTCAGAGACACATATAACATCAACAAGAGAATTCTCAAAAACAAATTTAACGTAATACATCTTCTGTGAATTAAGACTGCGTGCATTGAAATGAACTACATTCAACCCATCAGATTGTTTACACAAAACGTTAATTAAAGCAAAATAATTCTGATTAACACCGACATTAGAACTACAAAAACTTTAACACATTAATTTATTTTCGTGATAATAATAGTTGCATCATAGTGTTCTGGTTTATAGCCATTTCTTGCATCATGTTTTGCATTGATGCCATAAATTGCTGAACACATTGCATCAGCATTGAGACCATTGACTCCATTCCTTGATTCAGTGATGATGATTCCTTAGGTGATTCCTTAGCCTTATTGCTAGCATTCATCTTGAGACTATCAGTATACGATTTCAAATTACCATTAGATGTGGAAGTTGTTTTAGGTGCAACTGAAGTAGTTGCTGGCTGCAGATGTAGAGTATTAATGTTAATATTATTGGGCTGCGGGCGGGGTTGCCTCTGATTTGTGATGCCTCGCTGGTTCATTGCAACATAAATGGGGCAGCCTCGATAATTAGCAGTATGGTTACCACCACAGTTACTGCAGTTTTTTGCGCTTGCATCATCTATCTTTTTGGGGCATAGATTAGAGGGGTAAATTCCACCACAGATAACACATACACTCGGGAGTTTACAATACGATTTTGAGTGACCAAATTCCTGACAGTTAATGCATTGAATTGGGCCTGTGCGCTTGCGCGGCTCTTCTACTGTGATTTTGCGGTGCATCACGTATTTAACAGTGAATATTGGGTGTTTGTCTCCCTTTGCCAATTTATTAGAGCTTGCAGCTAGTTCGATTTTATAAAGGGGTTGTTGGATACGGTTCCGATTAACAATGTTATAGACATTTTTGACATCATAACCTTCCTCTTTCAATGCCTCTTTTATCTCATCAGTGTTCACACCTCTTATAACAACTGAGACACCTTTACAACTTTTTAGCTGATAAGAATAAAAACTCTTTCTTGTGCTCAAAGTCCCTAATGACTGTCATATGGTCATCTTCGTTTTTGATTTGGATCTTAGTTTCACTAATTTTACATTTAGTTATAGGGATAACATAAAAAGCATGTGAACCAATTAATTGTTTCAAGTGGTTGACTATAATACTGGAATTTTGCTCTCTGAGGAATATTGGAGGCGGTTTAGGGTTATTAGGGCGTATAGTATCGTCTGTATCTTCATTGAGAAGCGGTAAAAATCGATTTCATCTTGAATCAGTTTAAGGATTATTCGAAAGTTTGTCCAACTGACTCACACAATTTGCTTGAATCTGTTTTCGTCTAAATTTTGTGAAACGTCAGCCGAAAATGCTACAGATCTTGGCACAGAATATTGTTGGAAAGCAACTGAATACCCAAAGGAATGTGCAATCAATGTTTCACAGGTCCATTCCTCAAGAATTTAGTCCTTTTTCAGTTGTTGGTTGCAATCTACGAATGTATTTAAATGTATATTATGCAGTCGAATATTGATGTATATTATATAAATGGCTATCATCACTTGTTCCAAATATTGCTAACTTCTTCTAGAAATCTTAGTAGCTCAACCTTTTCGCTTACTTTTATATCAATTACTGCGTTCATCTTTCTATAACCATATGGCTGCAATCAAAAGTATATTTGAGAAATCAACCATAATCACTAAAACAAAAATGGAACCCTAATTAAGCTGTCTAAAATCGATTTACAAAATGATTTACACTTTGGTCACATAGTGCCTTCATTAAAACGCTTCGCAAAATTACGAAGTTTGCAAAGTTGACGCAGCTTTCCGCTTTTTAATGAAGACTTTTAATATATACAGTCAGCCTTATCGTGAATATCGAACTCACGTGAACTCATTCGTGAATGCATTCACATTTTCAAAAATTTCCCGGGAATCCATTTTGAAAGGGAAATTTATTGGCATTTCGCATAAAACTGTTCACTTTATTTTTGAAAGTGGAAAGACACGAGACAATCACGTAAGTACTTATTTATTGAATAAAATACTTTGTGAAAGACTAAAATTTTCTTATATTAAGAGTAAATTAATTAATAAAGTGCAAAGAGATTGCGAGAGGGTTTTCCAAGGAAATTAAAGAAAATGTAGATAAGTTTTGACGCTTCTTGGAAAATAAGTTAAATATTGCAGGACCTCCAGTAAAAAATGTTTACGAATTGAAAAAGGTACAGTCTATATTGTTCAGAATGTAAAATTTCAACTAAAAATTCTCTTAAAAATAGGTTTGGTCCAATCAGAAGCGTTATGTACGCAAAAAAGCTACATCAAATAAGCAATGCAAGCGTGAGTGGTGGACTCAAGACCCACAATGCGAATTTAAATCAAAACTTACAGCTGCTGCGGCAACTCCAGAGAATTCGACTTATCTCTCAAATTTCTTATCAAGGTTCGCTGCCGTACTTCTTCATTTTCCTCTTTGATGTAAAATAAACGCATCGCAATGCTATACGTATTTATTTTTATCTCACTAAAAAACACCAAATTTAAGTAAATAAAAGCTGTGTTTTATTCGCGAGTCAGTTTAACATGTGCGAATAAAACGACCAAGTTGTTAAGTCTCTTTTTCGTTATAATGTTATTCACAATGAAACTGCTCAGCAGCTAGAGCTGAAACATTTTAATGAATCTCAGTTATTGCGGTCAATCGCAGGCATTGTTTTTAGTTTTTACTCTTTATAAGAATATTTAACGATGATTTCAACTTATTTTCACCGCCAGACATTTCAAATATTTTCCCAACTGTCATGCTTCTTGTTTCGCTATTAACAGTTCACAATAGAATTTGATGTAGTTGAACAACTTGTTAAGTATACATAACAGCTATAATTATACGTGTTACCTCTGCCGCTTTGTTGTTGTTTTCCCATACATCGTTAATATTACATAAGGGACTTACAATTTTATGCCGAGCCCGAACGGCGAAGAGAAATGGCAATTTTAGCTCTTTGATGTTTGTCATTGACATTCATTCGGAATCACAATGTACGCCTGCAAATAGGTTAATCCAACTGTAACGGTTTTTAAATGTTTGGTGAATTCTACTGTTTAAGTTTTCTACGAATTCCTCAAAGCTAAAAAAATATGAATTTATCGGTTTTAGCTTGCCCTCTTCTTATATATGCAAATCAAATTTGTGAAATTTATTTATAATACGGTAATTTATTAAAAATATTGTATATAGGTACATTTAAATTATTAGTCACACTATGAATTTCTTTCAAAGCGTTAAAGAAAGTTAAGGTGTATTACATTTTTCCAGGTGAACTTTCTACCCTACGCAATCACGTCCTGATTATCATTATCTTGGTAAATAGTTTGATTGCGACGTTTAAATTTTTTTACTGGTGGATTTAAGTTTGGTGTTTCACTTAAGAATGACATATTTTCATGCGCTGTCAATGCCATATTCTCTTCAAGTTCCATATCTCTCTTTTGTACTTCGTCTGAAGAGCTGTTATCTAACTGTAACTCATCCGGATTAGAAGAGACTTCTTGCTTCAAATATGATGTTAGTGAGGAATTGTTGAGGTCATCCTTATTTAACGGTTTCGGTAGATTCATACCCAAACTACTCTTTCGTTTTGGAGGGCTTATCTGGGGCAGCGAAAAGTCACCACTGACTAACTGATCACTCACGTTTGACTGATCTAGTGAAATACTTGCCATCTCATCAAATATGCTTGAGTGATTTAGTTCCTGGCCATTGATGATCATTGCCAATCGAACAGGATCATCGATTCCCAATATGTCACAAATATTTTCAGACTGAGGATTAAGTTGCGCCGTTGGCTGTAATGTATGCATATTATTAGTATCGTTTGGATCATAAGGTTTAACAGTACGGCAAAAACTATCCGTCGAAATACGAAAGTCTCCATCAAACTTTTTTCGTATATGCTCTAATTCGTCGACAGTCGGGGTAAAATTATGTCTTTCTTCAGCCATACCCCCAGCTGGACCAGGCATGTAATAATTAACATTTTTAACATTAATTAAATGATTTGTCAAATGCAGAATAGTAAGCCACTCAATATCGTGTTCGAAACGTAAATCGCCATCATCTGTATGTTCTATTGAGTCAATATCTAATACCTGCAAGAAACGCCTCTTTGGCAAACATTTGTCTAGTGCCAAGAACTTTGTAACTCGTTCATGCTTTTGTATTTCAGCTTCACTTTTGGCAGTAATCTGCGTACTACAATTACTGTCATCATCGTGAACCACCACAGCAACAAATTTACAGTGCAAATGCGCTGCAAACCAATACAATGGTTTCAGCATCTTTAACAAATCTTCACAAGGCCTGCTGCCTAGTTGACCATTGTCCATCTCGTCGCGAAAATATGGTTTGAACCTTGCCAATTGCGACTTATTACCATAATTATAGATACCACGCGGCCAATCATGCGACATAAATATGTCCACAACACCTGAAAGCTGCTTCAATCGAAATACTTCTAGTTGCCGCACATGGTAGACACTTTTCCGTGTCGCCTCCGTGTATGGTGCAAATTCGTATCGACCACGTAGAAAATCATGGCCTTTGTAAATACCCGAAACGCCAGCAATTCTTAGACCATTTACACGCACTACACCCGCATAGCCCAGATAGTAAATATTTGGTGCTACCCAACCGCCATATGGCAACTCTTGAAGGTAATTGGAGGCCTCGTGATTACCACCAATGAATATGGTCAATATTGGTGCAACTAGTTCGCCACTGTAGTACCTTTGAGGGAGAAATGTTTACTTATAAAAAGAATAACTAGATTGGAAAATTATAAAAGTAAATACTTGTAGAATGTACACATATCCAGATATTTTTGAGGGACAGCCATCGTTTGCAGATCCTCCAGATTTCTTGTAGACTGAAAATCCCCGCAACACAACAACAAATCAATTTTTATGTTCTGTGCCTTCTCGATGCCTTGTATCGTTTCATAAATCTTTTCGAGCTCGCCATGAGCACAACCTTCAATAGCTACTTTCATATCGCAAGTACTTTTATATTTGATAAAACTCCAATATATATTTACTGTTTTGTATATTGTAAACAACAAAATTAGACAATCATTGACAGAAGTAGCGATGACACCGGGGATGCCACTCAAGAATAAACTGTTTACTAATGTTGGATAAGTATCGAGTATTTAGGTAGTGGATACTCGGTAACAAGCTATCAAGCAATCACTTTGCTCAAATAAATTTTAGTCTGATTTTGCGATGTTATAAACCTATTTCTAGCCATTAAATAGAAACAATTAAAAAAGATGCGAATGGAAGACAAGTTTGGCAACATTTTAATAAAATTAATCAACTTTACTACTATATTCTAATTTAACTGCTTTTCATATAAATATAATCTTTTTCGTAGATGGAGGAGTTTCCAATTTCCCAAACACCAGCAGCGAAGTATTCAACGATAGACTTAAGTCTTAATTATGCAAACTATTCTCATTTTTCGATTCGGTGATATTCGGCTCAATTATGCATAAATAACGTAACGGGACATAACGTTGCCAAACGTCAATTAAATATCTGTGATATATGGTAAGCAGTATGCAGTGTGAATGTTGTAACCCTAAAGGGCCAGGTTGAGCTACCTAAATTCCTTGACACCATTTTTTTAAAATTACCTTAATTTGACTCTTTTTTAAAGCAATAGCGTCTTTTGATCCTGCGCAACATTTTTTGCTGGTTAAAATAATTGATGGCAATAAAAACAGCAATATGGTATGTGGCCTCAAAAGGGGAAAAAATATTTTCCCATGGTTTTCTGTTTGATACAAAAACTGCCAAACAATTGATTTATTTTATTTCTTCAACAAAAGAAATTTTAAAATTATGCAAAATTTTATTAACAAGAGTATTTAATAAATATTGAGCAGATTAATATTGAATACAAAAACGAATATTATATAAAAATTTTACTGATGTATATATGCAGAATCTACTCTCCGAAACGAAAAAATTTCAGAATCCGAAATTAAAACTACTAAATTTAATGTATTAAAAACAAAAAAGAAAGAAACTTGCGGTTTCTTGTTCATAACAATTTACTCTGGAAAAAACTTTCTGAAAGAAATTTAAGAAATTTTCTTGCAGATGTAAACTCTGCTTTAGAACTCAATGTCAAAGAAAAATATTTTTAAAAGTTATTTGAAATAAATGACATTGAAAATTTTTGGCACGAGGTGGGAAATTTAAAGAATCATTTAAAGCCTAGATTTTTAAAAAAAAAAACGATTTTTTTTTTATATGTACTGTACTTTTTGATACTTCGTATCAATATTTCCAGTATTTCGACTTCTACAACCTACAGGGCAAGTTTGACATTTTCTGAAAGCCAGAGGTTTTATGAATCCAGCATCCCTTTTTTTTTCATGTGCCAGAAACACGTGATGAATACCGTTACTTTAAAAGTTTAACTAAAAAGTTTGGTATAGTGAAAAAAAACCCACAAAGCCCGTTTTTATCATTCACACAAAAATATTAACGCAAGTATGTAGAATGATAATTAAAAATTTTAGATGCATCTATTTGCACTTTTTTGTTTTATTTATTAGGGGAATGTCTGCATTATCTGACATTCGATCTATACCAAACTTTTGCCATCGTATTATTTCAGCTTCATCTCATTTTTTCATTAGCAGTCGAACCGATAAGACGTATTTTGTGCTGTCTGCTATAATCAAGTGATTTTTGAGATTTCAAAAGTGTTTTTGTGTTTTAAAAATTACATTGCTTTTTCAACAATTTTGCGTAAAACCAAGCAGGTAAATATTTTTCAAATCATTGTGTGTGAATATTATTTACAGTCAAAAAAGTTTTTTTGCATGAAATTTGGTTCTGTGACTCATGCGCGGCTATTTTGTAGAACACAGCTTCTGGGAAATGTCGAACCACTTTTTGTGGAGAATATCGAACCACTTAGTTATATAGTAAATTATCGAAAAAAAATTAGTTATAGGTAGTTTTGCATCATTTTGCGGCAAAAAATTGCCTAAGAAGCAGAACCGAAACAACACGATTCATTGCAACGAGTGCGATCTAGCTGCTCACTTGCGATGTGTACACATGACTGGTGGCTATTTCACATGCAAATCTTATGTTTTTCATAACGAAGTCATAAAAAAAACGTTTTACATCAATATTTGTTCGAATTTTCTCAATTTGCAAAGTGGTTCGAGATTCCCCACAATTTTTCAAAATGACAAAATCGAAATAAGAAATTTTCTACGTTTGGTTAAGCAACACCAGCCTTCAGTACACAAAGAGGCTTGCTGCTGTTGAAAAATGTGTTACAAATCATATAGGCCCTTATTATGAACTGCGGTCGATCTTCGACTGTAGTCGATTGCCCCGATCGAACGAATTTGAGTTTGGTATTATGACGTTCTTTCGACAGAGAATAGCGTTATTGTGAATTTCGCTCATTTTGGCTTGTTCACGATAGTATTTTTCTATCAGCTGATCGCCATTTTGAAAAATAAATACGATTTGCTTAAAAATGAAGTAGAAAAAATAAGGAGAAAATAGAAATAATGGTTCAACGATTCATCGGAAGAGGATGCGCATGATGGATTGAGCTTGATGGAACTGGCCAGAAGTAGAAAACGATTAAGTGCAGCCTTTCGAAGAAGCTTTGACATTTACGAACTTCGTGTACAGATTTCTACAGAACTTACGACTGACCAAGGAGGCGCTTGTGGACTTGATGACTACTATAGAACTGCTCAAGCATTGCACATGAGCAATATTAATTCCAAACATATTAAAATTGGCAACAGTTCTGCGATTTTATGCTTAGAGATCACTCCAACTAAGCATTGGAAATGAGACTTGCTCAGCCCACGGTGTCTGTGGTGTTATCAGAGGTTTTAGATGCCCTGGAAAATTTTATTTACCAAAGATGAATAGAATTCAATTATACAAGCAAAAGTATACTTTGCTAATAAAAGGGGACCGCCATTGTTTCTAACCTGCAAAAAATTCGCAAAAACTGTTTAAAATTAGCTTTTAGTTCTCAAAAAGCAAAAAGAAATATCAAAATACTTAAATTTTAACAATTATTACTCAGTATGCACCGTATCGAAAGCAAAATTACGTTTGACAGAAAATTCGATGCGCAACGAAAATTTCGACAGGGTTGCACTGCTCATAATACGAATTTTACGTTCGATATTCGATCCTCGTTAACCAGCGAACGTCGAAAGCAGCTCATAATAAGGGCCATAGGAATATCAAATAAAAGCGATACCATAAGAAAAGATCTGAAACATGTTATTAGCAAAATTTCTGAAAAGTGTTCTAAAGCTGGAAGGATGAAAGTGGGGTTTGAGGAAAAGCATCATGTTTGGCTTGACTAAAATGTTTACTTAGATTTGGATGACGTAAGACCCTTTTTTTAAGTTTTTTTAATATATTAATTGCTGGTTGTATAGAAACATAGCACAAGTGGCGGTAGGCATCAAGTTCGGTATGAAGATGCACCTGAAAGAACAAAACGTCGACGAATGAAAAACTTACTTTGTGCATATCTGCAAGTGCTGCAATAAAAGTACAAACGAAAAATAAATATAATACGAACAGCAAGTCTTTCTCAATTAACCAAGCACTTGCTTTATTCTATGATTTAGATTTAGCGGTGAGAAAATACGTTTTACGATCACTGTGAATTCAATCCACCCTAATTGATTTCCAAACTACTTCCATACCCAATTGTTACTTCAGAAGTCTCAGCTAATGCTGATTTACAAGATTTACTTAAAGAAACAACACAAATGAAGCAGAAATTAGTTATGACTCGGATTTAGATTTGGAATATTTTATTTCATTAGATGAAAGTGAATGAACTTGTTTAATGTATAATAAAATACCTATGTGCCCACAAAAACGAAACACGCTTATCATTTTCGATCGTATTTTTTTTTTTTACAGATTTGTGTGGAAAGTGGACGTGGCAGTAATCGGACTATACCTACTTTTTGCAAAATGGTTATAAGTATAAAATATCCAAATAAGAACAGATTTTTATAGTCATATCTCACATAAAGTTTCAGTTATAGCCTTCTAATTTATAGGGGAGGCAGGCGTGGTGTCGTTCTGCGCATGTACGTCAAACCAGAATTTTTATACTAGCGAACTGCCAAATTTGTATGTAAAAATTAAAATAATTGTGTAAAATGATGAAAATAATAATAATTACGTTTTTATAGTGTTAGATATTGTGTGAAAATAATTATAAGACATGTTACTAATATGTAAATATAGTAAAATATGTACTTACATATATACATAAATTCTATAAATTTTGTTCATTAAAAAAAAAAAAACAATTAAAACGAATAAATAATTACGCGGTATTTACCCATTTTATACTTCAAACTGTTTTCGAAGTCATCAGTGCTGAAATGTTCCATTTTTATTGAAGCTGTTGCCGCACCGCCAAACTTTCACTCCACAAAACACAGTAATTTTTTGTTTTGTCGTGATTACAATAATAACAATTACTACAACAGACTCCATTCTAAACAGTTAATATTATTAAATCAAATAATATACAATTTTTTGCTTAGCAGTACTCAGTAATATCAAACAGTAATTTTTTCTTCTGGTGTGACGTCTCAACCATATCAGCTGATTGCCAAAAAATGTAAACAAAATAACGGACCTGCGCAAGTCGAAATCTTTATTTCTATCATTTTTGTATCACACCCTCAAATTTAAGTGTCAGTCAAATGTAATTGTTATTTTCAGAAGTAAACACTGAGCAAATGAAAATTAGCATGCAAAATAAGAGAAAAATAATTTTACTGTCTTTAATAATATAATAATAATATCGTAAAGAGTGTCTTCAAGTTGAAAAAAAACCACTGCCACTAAGTGACAAATTTTTCGCGTTTTATTTTTAAAAATCCACCAAATCCGATGGAAAAAGCACTGATTTGGCAACACTGCCTTCAACAACATTTTTTAATTGAACTTACACTTTTGTACCCATGCCACTTGCAGCTAGTTTTCGCATGTTTCGAAAATTTCCAAAGACAATACAAATTCTCAACTTGCAGCAGCTTACTTGCAGGTGTCGACGCTGGGTTGAATTCAGAAGAGGATATGAATAAAGGTAATTCTATGTTTTTAATTGGGGTGCAGGATAAAATTTTTTGCAATTGATGATCAGGATTAGAGTATGCTTGTTAAATAGCGGAAATGCTCAAGAGTACTGTAGTTAACTCCATTTCGGACCACAACGTCAAACTTTTTTTTACGCGCTTCTAAACTTTCCCCTTTTGTGAACATTTTGGTATAATAAAACATAAGACATCTTGATTTCATTTCCTTCTAAGATTTAGTATGGAAAAGTTATTTACCAATGACTTGCAAACGAATTTCTAAAACGACGTAACTGGTGAACACTAGTAAAATAATGAAAATTTGTGTGTGAAAGCGGAAACTTGATCTTTATTGAACAAGTGGACGTGGCTCATCCCATAAAACTCGAACGCGTTTTTCGGTATATCTTCATAGCCATTTATAAAAGATCACTGAGACTTTGTACAATGATGTGGGTTGAAACAGAGGGGGTGACACTTTCCTTATAACCTGAATTTCCATTATTACGTATCTTTATAATATTTGTGATGCGGTACAAGTTTTTCGAGTACGTGAACATTTTTCTTGTAGAAACTTGCAACAATTGTTTGTAAGTGAACCGACCTATTGATAGTAGGCACGAGAATTTTGGTTGCCAAGTGGGATGCTAGAAGAAAAAGAGTGAATGGGTTAGAGAAGGTCGGCGTGGCACCTTTCATACAAAGGAAATGTTTGAAAATATATATCTGAGAAATCAGAGCTGGGAAGGCAATAAAAGTTTGTGTGTAAGGCGTTTTATTAGAAATATTTATAGGGCACAACATGGTTGTTTTTGCACAAGGTGGAGTGGAACGTCCCATAAAACCAAACTTCTTAAAACGGGAAAAAAGTTAAAACATTTGTTAGTGTATTGCACATCAAAAAAATTTAAAAAAGATAAAAGAAAAAATTTTGAAACAATTAGTAAGCTGCAACTCCGGAATAATGTAGCCACCTTACAAACAAACTGAACCATAAAGCGAAATCAACAAAAATATTTACCAAGAATACTGGCTGATTTAACAAAGATGTTAAGGTCCGGGCCCAATTTTATATATGCTGCGAAAAATTTTCATGTATTTGTACATAAGAATCATTAGAATATCACCTTAGAAAACTAAATTCTTTACTAAATATAAATTGGTGGACCTCATTGTGGTTAAATAAAATTGCGCCCCTCTCATGTTATGAGAAGTATTTCATTCGTATTTTCCCACCATATACATATTATAGAAAATTATGCCATTTGTTCTATTTTCGAAGACTTGTTAAAAAATATAGGTAGTATAAAACTATATATTATCAATATACACCGGTCACAAGTGCAAATGCGTACAGAATTACTACTCTATAATCATTTATAAAATATAGGTAATATAAAACTATATATTATCAATATACACTGGTCACAAGTGCAAATGCATACAGAATTACTACTCTATAAGCCTTTATAATCGTTAAATTTAACAATATGCAAGTTCATTAAATAGAATTTTATTTTTTAATGTTTTTTCTTTCAACTAATAAGGTCTTACTTTAGACTGTGTGGCATGAGTTAAAATCCATGATTTATAATCACGCTTCTTCATGGACATTTGCTTGTGACGCGGGTGAGTCGGGCAAATGACATAATGCCTTTGTTGACGAATAACAAAATAGCAATCCTTGCAACGTCGTCTTAAACGTCCCTTAACCTTAAAGCCAGCCACTTGCGTGAGTAGCGATGTAAATGGTGTTAACAATCGTGGAAGAGGAGCAGTTGGCTGAAGTATAGTATGAAAATGCCTCGGTGCCACTAACTGCGGAGCAGTAAAGGCAGCGCACCGTAACAACCGCAAACTATTTGCACAGAATTTTGCTGCAAATGACATCCTAAAATGTAACTTAATTAATATTTTTCAAAATAATACTCTTCAAAATTACCCACTTTTCACAAATATATATATATATATTTTTTTTTTGTCTAAATCTGTTCACCAGCAAACGATAGTTTGGCAGAAAACATATGTTCGACTAATCATAGG
Organism: Toxonevra muliebris; assembly: GCA_963691655.1. Taxonomy (NCBI): domain Eukaryota; kingdom Metazoa; phylum Arthropoda; class Insecta; order Diptera; family Pallopteridae; genus Toxonevra; species Toxonevra muliebris. The sequence continues at coordinate 59,387 of OY829327.1, read as the reverse complement.
AAACGAATTGGTTATAGTTGAACCGCGCCACACTTTTACTGCGGTGGATAGTGATACTAATTGAAGCAAAAATGAAAGTAAAAGCACAAGCCCCAATCGACTTAAAACTACTTTATTTTTGTTATTTATTTGACAATTGAAACATTCAATAACGTTTTGCTAAACATTTGCAGAACTTGCAAAACGACACTCTTTTATTCAATTACATTTTCATTACGATAAATTCCGATCCTGTGACCAACAAAGACGAAGCCTTAGAAGGATGATTTTAAATTTTAATCAATAAAGATGGAAGAAATATAATGTATGCTGATTTCAGCAGCACTAAAATATTGTATGCACAAATTTGTATAATGTTTAGCTCACCTTATTTTTATATTTACAGCCACTATCTCTGCATAACTTGAGGTCTGCAATCAATTTTAAGCACACACACACGCATTTTGCCATAAACAATAAACATTCTTTGATTTGAGTATTTTAGTTTAAAATTATTAGATTATTTTTTATTAAGATTTATTTACTTCTCCGTCTGTATATTGTTCACAAATTCGCAGGTGATTGCAAGAGGCGAAAATTTCGCGCTGTCATCGAAGAGGAGATACCTGTATAAAATAATCCGAAAATTTCAACACTGTAAGTAATAATACTCTTTGATAGAAATGAGATATTTATTATATGGAGCGCCCTATAAATTGAGGAAGAGTTATCAACTGCTCAAATGAGTATTGTAATAAAATATTAATACTTAAATATGCTACATATATATAAATCCTCATCCTAAAACTGGAAATCCATAACTTGTGACTGCCGTTTATGCGAACTATAAAATCATTCGTTCTACTGCAGCATATTCAAACATAATACATTACATTTCGATGTTAAACTTTTTTTGATTTAAGTTCTTTACTAAAATTAAAATGGAAGAAAATGTTGACTTTTTAATGGGCTTCAATGTGCTTCGGTATATCCATTTCTCGTATATTTATATATCTTCCTCCCTTTTATTGTTTTTCTTCGAATAAAATGTAAACAACTCTATGTCAAAATTTATGCCGCCACATTTGCCGCATTAATAAATCAAAGATTCCTAACAAATGCGGAAGCTAATGGAATTCTCTGCATATAAAAGAATATAGCTCAATTTAGCTGTCTGACGCATTCAAACGCAGCCAGACGCAAACGCAAGTTATGGGCTTCCAGTTTTAGTCCTGTACGAATATACATAATAGAAGAATATTCTTAGTCTGCTTTTAGGCGAGCAAACTAGTTGCTGACGACTTTTTGACATTTCCTTTTAAAGTTTCTTGTAGCTATTGCACCACAAGTTACCGTTTTTCCCCAATAAATAAATTAAATCATCCATATCCAATCATCATATATTTCTTTTTCATTTCTTATTTTTACTACTTCTTATTATCTTACTATTTCGCGATGCGTTTGCCGAGCTGAGAATTTAGAAGTAAAGGAATATACAAAAACTACGACAACATTAAAAGAAAAACGTTAAAATTGTCTTCAAAACGTTGTCCGAGAAATTTTACTATTCCTCTTTCGTCTTCCTCCTCTTCCCTTCACATTTGAAAGTTGCTAGGTCTGCTTTTACACCACTGGTCGGCAAACTTAACTCAAACGAGCAGTACGCTCATCACACGCATCATCCCACTTTTTCACTAAAAAACTCACACTTTTTTCATTGGCAGAGTCACTGGCAAGCATATTTCGATGCCAATGAATTCTGCCAATGATTTGACGTAAGTAGGAAATATTGACGTTTCTGCAAATTTGTGAGAGAAAACAAAAACAAAGTAGAGCAGAGCGAGCAAATTGTTAGAAACGAAGTTTCACATATTGTTGGAAATGAATTGGCATGATAATGTGCAGGACGCCTACGTCACAAAGACAATTTTTCTGCTTTTTGACAGATAATACGTATTCTTAATTGGCATGCCAGCACTGGCAGAGGTAGACGCAACTTTGGCAATTGGGAAAACATTTGCTTTTATATTTTTCATCTTTTTGCAACAGCGTTGTATTTTTATAGTTCGATACTTAAGTGAGAATTTATAAGAAAATAATTTACATAGTACTGCATGTACATAGGGAGAATACGATCCTTAGTCAGCCATCTCAATCCGACTCGTAGGTTGTTGCGTTCCAGGTAAAGTGGCTAAGCAATCCCTGGTAAGACTGTACTTTTATCAGTGCTGCAAAAGGTAAAACGTTTCCACGATCCTGAGTAAATCGCACTTAGCGGTGTGGGAAGCCGTCTAGATAACCCCACTGATATTTCAATGACCTCCGCGTGGTGCGCCCTGGGTACCGTGTGCATTATGCTGACGGTAGCTAATTCGAGCGGCGGGGTGCAAGGGGAGAGTATTGGAGGGCTATTGAGTTTCGTCGATCAGCTACTTAAATGTCCAAGTGCCCGTGATCCTTGTACTAACGTAGCGAGTTGCTGGCGCCACCAAATATCCAGCACCCCACAACCCACGCAACTGGAAACCTGTGCGGAGGCGTAACTGGCAGGCCCAGCACCGTACTCGAACGCAGTGCGCCAATCATGCGCTCGTCTTAACAACCAACCGATTACCGAAACCAGAAATGGCCCTACGCTCCTTGTAGGAACGACGGAAAAATATATATCGCTCATTTACTAAAAGACTGTCATAAGTTGAGAACACGAATTTTGAGTTAACGATGCAAAATTATTCATTATATCACGCTTCATATTGTGTATTATAAGGAAAAATACGCAGCAATTTTTATTCGACGTTTGAGTTTAGTTGTTATTCCTTGTTGCCACAGCATTAAGTCATTACAATTATCGATAGTTGGCGATATCGATGCAGGTCGATTATATCGATAATTATAGAGTAAATTCCCACCAGTAGTACCAATCATAGTTTCAATACATCACTAATGAACATTAAGTTCATTGTTTTTTATATCAAGTCGTTTTATAAGGTAAAAAATGTTTAAAAAATCGAAGAGTACGAAACATAAAACTGCACCACCGGCTCCTCCGACAATAGATGAAATTCTCGAAGATATTGAGACCTTCCGCATCGATCATAGTGTGAATATGACTACACCGTTTACAAGATCGACAAAAGCTGAGGGCTTGGAGTCATGGTGGAATTTATTTGAGCGGTTTGTTGGAGATTTGAAGAGCTTAATGGTAGTCAATAACGAAATAAATGGTTGTAAAATGAGGCTGGATTCGTCCCAAATCGATATCAAAACGGAAGCAGCATTACTGAATAGGAGAATACAGAATCAACAAAAGCTGATTGAAACAACGTTATTTTTAAAATAATTTTGTTTTTATTTTTAGATAATAAAAGAATTATACATTCCTGCATATATCTGGCCCAAAAACTGATGTAGTAATGTTTTTTTTTTTCATACATAGCAATCAAAAATGCAAAATAGTGACTTGAGCACTTTCAATTGACTATCAAATCGACATCGTTCTTTTTCGAGCACCTGGAACAATTTCACAAAGAAATCATACAGCCTCCTAATACTAGCTAGTTACTCCAGGAGTGGAATAAATTCCAACGTAGTATGAAGTAAAAGGCAATTCAATTAAACACACAATGGATACTTGTGGTTAACTGACGCTTCGGTTTCCCGAAACGTTTATATTAATCTAATACAACGGACATATGTTTCACACCATCTGCCCAATTTATCTTTGTATAGCAGATAATGTGAAATCAATTCTTACTGACCCTAGTATTGTTAATGACAGCCTTCTTTGTGTATCATTTATTTTTACGCACGTGATACGCTGGGTGCAGTTTTTAAAAAAATAAATACATTATCGCAGATCCAATCATTTGTTTATTTTTTATATAATTCAATGCCACTCCTTTCCAAAGGACATGAAGTACAGTGGGCCATCTAAACATACAACTTCTTTAAATCTCCCTGGCCAGACAGAATTATTCCCGCGGACATTCAACATTGGGTTAAATGTTTTACTCCTTGGCTAATGCATATTACATTCCCGAAAGCTGGAGAGAGGCTCATGTAGTCTTCATACCAAAAGCAAGGAAGGCGTCTTTTATCAAGCCTAAGGACTTCTGTCCGATTAGTCTGTCCACATTTCTTTTAAAATCATTAGAAATGGTTTTTGATTTTCATACCAGGAGCTCCACTCTTATATCCAGACTACAACATGCCTATGCTAGAAAGAAGTCTGTGGAAACAGCGCTACACGTGCTCATTAAAGTTGAGAAATCGCTCGCTGTCTGTGTTTCTCGATATCGGGGGAACATTCAACAATGTCTGCCCTGGTGCTGTCGTTAATGTTTTAATAAATCTTAATCTTGATGTTAATGTTATGTGCAAGAAGGGGTCTCCAACCTCAGAACATATCCTGACTCAATACATCAGTTGAGTCATTCACAGGTTGACTTATACAGGGTACCTCAACACATGGATATCCAAGGTAACTGCGAAGCCGACGACTTAGCCAAACGGGGTTCGTGGCTTTCCAATATCTCACCCTTCTGCACCGTTTGTGTTCCTCGAGGAAGTAGAAGGATCCTAGGTAGCAGAGCATACCTGTGGTATTACCTACCAGTTCTACTGTGGAATCACAATGAGCCATTAAGAATGTTTTCAGGCAGAAGGCTGCCACTCTCTGAAGAACGCAATACCAGCATACTCTTCTCACAAAGAGAGTTCATTTTGTACCAGGTAACACAAGGCTTTATTTTGTAAGTTATTTACTTAACTCTATTTTTATTTTATAATGTAGACGTGTTAATCTTCTAATTTTGTGTTTTACTGTCTGTATACGACCTAACCTTTATATTACTATTTACATGGGTAATCTGCTTTATTGAATTAGTTTAATTTTTCGCCTATTGGAATGAATGCGTAAATAAATTAATCATGGGTATACTAATGACTAAAAATTACCACTAGGAACAGTAACAGATACGTAAGATCGATAAGTTCAAGTGAATGTGCTGAACTAGAAATTGTAACGCAGAGAACACAACTAAGAATGAAAATATTGGCCTATTTCTGCTGCAGGCACCCTTAGTCTACAAAATAAAAAAAATATTTATACAAATAAGAAAAGCAGCTCTAGCATCATAGGCCACGCTGAAAAAAATATATTACTACGACTTGGATCTAAAAAATGACTGTCAGAGCACAAGATAAATTAAAAAAATGCACATTACTCTACGAGGTTAATAAATTTTAATAAAAACAATTTTATGCAATGCAGACAATAATTTATTTTATATACGTATTTTCTCAAACTCTAAGAACATTATTTCAATAAAGCATTTAAATTCATATTGAATATTTAATACAAATTATTATTGCCAAATTTATTTTAATCAATAATACATATGTATATGTAGGTAAATATTTAGTGCTTAATCTTTTTTCACCGGAACATAGGTGAAAATAATAGTGGCAAATGGCGACACTTCAATAGCGTTGGTCATTACTTTAGATCTGTCATTAAAGAGCGAGAAAAAAAGGCAAGTTATTAATAATGATTATCGGTAACAACTAATTATTAAGTACTTACTTTACTGAAATGTTAGTAACGTTAAAATTGTCACTAAGAGCATCTACTGTCATCTTGTCAGGTAAGCCAACATTCCCAAAATCTGCCTTCTGTGTGGTATCTGTGGGATTGTAGGCCACAAAGTAGCCGGGATTGCCAGATTTGATTCTGTGAAGTAATGCATTTGTACGTTAAAATTTTTTTGAAGACTTCAGTCTAGTAGTTTCCACAAAAATTTGCATGGAAGAGAGTTCCCACAAATAAGGCCACTTTAACAAACACAAATTCCTTGATAATTACTTTTAACTCTACTAAATAACAAAACTTTATACATATATGAAGGGAATACTAAGAAATTTATGATAAATAAAATATGAATATATCTTAAAATTCAGTATCACTCTGGTAAATAAACAGCTCAAAAGATAATGTAAAGAAAAAATTCTAACTGGACAAAAGTTTAAATATTATACATATGTATCTGATTCCACATTTCACCACATTTCCACAATCACTTCAAATTTATGGAACTCTCCCAAATTCCGCAATATTAAGCCTCACCTTTGCCTATCAATTTGCAATTCATTAGCAGCATTAGAAGATATACAAGTTATATAATTAAATTTGTAATAAACTTAGTCTTATACTTAACTACTATATTGCAAATATTTTTATCTTACCTGGAATAGACAACCAATTCATCACAATTGTACATTTCAAAATCACCATGCATATAGGATGGAGACAAACGCAATTGCTTTATGTGTTTGTAAGTGTTGTCCGATATATTTCTAAACTCGGATGTGCTAAGTGATATAACAGGTACCCCGGGCAAAAGGCACACAAATAATCCAACCGCTGTAGGATTTAGCGAGTCGGCAAATACTGCATCAGCGAAATTCCACTGTAACCAAGTATTGTTACCCATAGCATGCGTGGCATTACGCAGCTCGTTTTGTAGAGTGTTGCTGTCACGTCCACTTAAGACTTGCTGAACGAATCGACTATAGATTGGCATCTCAATGCCAAAGGAATCAGTGTTTATTTTGTAAACCTCTGGATGCACAACATCTTCCGTTACTGAGATAAACGCTTCACTTGAAGCATTTTTCACAACTGTTTGGTAATCAAACAACAAGTCACCGAGTCCTTTTTGGAATGTCGTTTTTGTGTGCGTCCAAAAGCCATACTGATCGTGAATATATTCATTGTTTGTAGAAGGCACCTCGTCTTCCATACTACTCGAAATCAAAAAGAACTTAGTGTTCTTCAAACGGAAACCTCTAACTCCAAGTTCTATAAGATGCTTGAGGACACCGCTCAATTCTTTTTTAACGATATCATTATTCATATGTAGATCGTAAAGACCATCACCAAATTGAGAAAGCACAAAATTTCCCGATTGTACCTCGGACCAAGCTGAACCATTTATTATCGAAAGCCAATTATTTGGTACGTTGGGTTGCTCAATCCAAATAAATGCCGAACGCTTGCTCTTATCAGCTAAAGCATTTCGCATCATTTCCGAATTTTCATGGACATAGTTAGGCGTGATATCAAGGATAACATTGATATTAGAATCTTTATATCTTGTAACGATAGTTCTAATTTTTTCCTCCACATCCGGATCACGTACCGAATACGTTAAATTGGCAGGCAACTCATAGATAGCACCTGTTGCTTGCAACTTCTGAGCTGAAGCCAAATCATCGGAACCTACCTCGAAAGTATTAAATTTGCCAAGAAGTCCGCGCTTGTACCACGGTAACGGCTCTGGCGCTGCACACTTGGGTGCATTAACAATAATTAAAATGGCACCAACAAGCATACCAACCCAAATAGCCCAGAATGCAATGAAGAAAATCCAACGTAATCGCACCCAAAATGGGTCGTTAGCGTACTTCATAAGTTCTTCTTTGGTCATACCTGTGAAACTCTGCAGCAGAAATAGTATGAGACATTTTTTAAATTTGAATGGTTAATCTATGAAATGTGAATATACTTTGCCATTGCCCACAGCGCCAATGTCAATTTTTGCATCTCCGTTCTGATGATCGCCTTTAATGAATTTAACTTCTTCTCGCTTTTCAGTCAGCTTTTCAATATCTTCGGCCCCCAGCATCTGCTCATCAGCTCCGTCATTGGTGGTGTTCCCCTCTTGTACCATTTTAGTGGTGTTGCCTTGTTGTCTGTTTATACTTAAACTTTCCTTTGAATGTTCACTATCTGCACGTTAGGATACAAAATTAGTTTTTAATTGGTTTATTGTAATTCAATAAAATAACAAAAGTGAATTCAATTGAATTATAAAAATGCGAAACCACACGTTTTTTCTTATCTGCATTAGTAGAAAACGAAATGTATGTTCGCATTCCATTTAGAATTAAATATTATGTACAAAGTATATAGAAAAAAAAAAAAGCAACAAAAGGAGGAGAAATGTGTATACACAAATATATAGTCTCTTCACATATATGTATGTATATAAGACCAATGAATATCTAGAATAGAAAGGGCGTGATGACGTACGAATGTGTACAGATGCTCTTCGACTATAAATCGGTAAAATGCAACAAAAAACTTAACGCGAAATTTACGAATTAAAGTTTACACTGAAGAAACCGTAAAGATGTATCTATGAACTCACCGCCGTTTACTTCCTTTTTTTTGCCCTCAACACCACTGCTTTCATTTACTTCTTTCACTAATGTGTCGTCAGAAATTTGCTGATAAGTTTCATTTCTGATCGTTTCATTTTTCACGATTCCGTTGACATTCACGTTTAGTCTATTTCGATTTCGAGTTTCCATTTTGTCAAGCATGGTTGCATTAATACGTATCAAAGAACTGTGTCAATTTGATGCAAGGACAACAAGATTATTTCAAATCACAGTCGTATTTCTCCATAGCGAATTCAGAAAGGATCAGAAAATTACTTCGTTATATGGATGAAATTATGAAATTTTCTTTTTGTTTTTAATTAATAAGCCTAATATGTGATTAAGTGTGCTTTGAAGTAGATGGCTGCCACTCAAACCTAACCTAATTAATATAATGAGAAATTTTCAAATTGATCACTGAGCACAAATTATTAATTATGGGAATTTTTTTTTTCTGCAATTGCATTTTTGCAATCGGTTTTTTGCGTTTGATCGGTAGGACGTTTCACTGATATGCGAAAAAGTCGTTATATGGAGATTATGGAGATCAAAAACTTATGAGAGTACAACTTAAGCTTATAGAGGAAAATTCGCTATTGCAAAAGATTAAAACGCACTAAAAGAAGAACAAAAAGTTGTGTTCTTGAAATTAATTCGTAATAGGGAGAACTTCGTTGTATAAAAGTTCACTATAGAAAAATTCGACTGTACTATTACTTTTGAAATTGCAAAATTGGTAAATTGCACTATTTTTGGTATGCCAATATCTATTTATATTGCAAACACATACATTTTACACATATATGCAATACATACAAATAATAATCTGTTAGATTTGGCAAAAACGTTTTAAATAGATTTTATAAATTAAAATGTTTAATTCCGTCTTTATACCACAATAAATCACAATCACAAATCACTCTGCTGCACTCTTGCACAAAATCAAGCCGAAAGTGAACTGTGGCTGTTGGTTAAATACGTGATTTGAAATTAAAGAAATGTTGCGGACAGTGGGCAGCAAAAGCGGCAATGAAAAGCATGAACGAAATTAATATGTATGTACAAAATTATATGCTTACTTACCTGTTTATTCTCTACCATGAAAAAGTTCGGCAATATACTTTGTTACGTGATTCCCTGTGCATATAATTTTAAACAATATGCAAAAGGGTTTTTTATGATATCAGCAAAGTATTTTATGTAAAAGATTAATTATCAGTCTGTTCAGTGAACCGAGTTAGAATATAGTTTATATTTACAGTAAAGAGATACGAGGGAAAAAGTAATTTGCTTTTGGTGTTGCACGAGGAAGCTATATGCATGGCCATATTTTGGATTATTGGATGATCCAAATTGTTAATGTATGCCGTTGATATCATGTGGATGACTTACTCAATAACATCTATACAGCGTCCGTGTGAACAGCCACTAAAGGGTTTAAGGGCATCGGTTTTGTAAATCGGTGTAAAAAGTGTATCACTCTAACTGATTTTCGTATGTTTTACACCGCTTATTTCGAACTTAGCTATTGCTATTATTTAGTATCTGGCACCGATCGAAAAGCTTATAAGTTATAGTAGAACTTTTAGCTCTATTATTCCATGGAATATGATCGAAACGTTGGTTGTGTGATCTTATTTTCATTATGCATGTCTGTGGAAATGTGCGATTTGATGTCATCAGTTCATATGTATTTTCTCCAGAGCTGCTCAATTCGCGACAAGAACTTACGGAATCTCTATCGGGCCGTACGTTTATGAAATTCTGCAATTCCCTGCGAATATTTTCCCTGATAAACCCCCTGCGTGTCGATTGCCCATAAAAAATAACTAGGCATATTATATACGTATAAACGTATTTTTTTTAATTTAAAAACTTAACAAAAGTTAGTTGTCACTGTAATTTGTCTAAACTATTTAAAAAATGTCAATTAAAGTTTTTATCAAGCAGTCTGTTTTTGCAACGTTTTAGATGAAACAAGCTGAAACAATTTTCTCATACATTAACATGGATATCACAATGGACATCAAAATTTCTTAGGCGTTATTTCAAAGCATTCTGGAGTCGCTCTAAATCGGTCACCAAATACATATGCGTATTCCGTCTGTTAGACCAAGAAACATATTGAGACCTGTGGAATATAACTTTAAGCACATGCACATACAAAAAATATAGTTGTATGTGTATTTGTTGGTAGGTGTAGGGTACGTATATTTTATTCGCCAATGCCGGTAACATACCATATCTTAATTGTTTGTGTAACAAATGTATACATACAACACTACATTCCATCGGCATTCGTTTTCCGCTTGCTTCTCTTCTATTAAAATAAGCATAAATATGTATGTAGTATGTGTTATAAATACATTTGGATCAACAGAATGTACTTTACTTTATATACTTTCTATACATTGTGAATAATTATCATTTATGTATATTTCATTTGATATTTTTAAAAAATAGTTTTCACTCGATATTTGATAGTTTTGAATAAAAAACATTATAAAATTCAATAGTATAATAAAGGGAGATAATATCGTGATACAGGCAATACCGTTGATATTTCGTATATTCCCAGTTCCTCAAATAATATCCGTCCAAGACTCATCACACATACAATACAAACTGCTAAGATACGGAAATATACAACTATGTAGTTTATGTCACGCAAAAGCATCGGGATTTTTTTTTTTAACTTTTAAACGCAAAAACAAAATTAAGTGAACGTGCCATGAAAATTGTAATACTTGATTTATGAAAAACGGAGAATATATATGTATGTTCTCTGATGAAAAATAACGTAAGTATATATTTTATTTTATAAGTTACCTATCAATTGACCCATTAGCGATAAAATGCATAGTTTTTTCTATCAAAATATTTTATTTTATAGGAGTTAAACCTTAATTTGTAAGCCAACAATGCCAGTATTTTTCATAATTTTCATAGGGACACAGTAGTTGTCATTTCTGTCGTCAAATTTTGAGTTATATGAAATCTATGAGCTTGCGTTGCACAGAAGATTTGATATGCAAATTTAGTAATTAAATTTATGAAAACAATGGAGTGTTGAAGAAATGAGCTATTTTGAAGAATTATTACACCCAATCGAAATACCGAATATGTAAAATTTTCTATGTACCTATGTGCAATGTAAATATCTTTGTGTGTACAATATAATGAAAAAGTAAAGGCTTTTTTAAATAGATAATGTTCTTAACCTTTTAAATGGGGCTTGATAAAAACCTTTGTGCTTTGTGCCTATAGGCAACATTGAGCATGAAAGACTTAAAAACATTGTGGGGATTACTTTATTTTGGGCGCTTTTGGGCTAAAATTTTTATAACATTTTGCGTTTTTATAAAAAAAGCCGAAAATTACCCAATGACTTCAACAACCTGTATACTTATTTGATTTACCTGATTCTCAATTTCACATAAAAAATTCTGTTTTGAAGTTTTTAAATGAATAACTAGCTGATGATTTTTTAATCTGTAGCTGTAGTTCGAAAATCATTTGCCGAGTTCGCACTTTTTTCCGTTCTGTATACATTTCTTCCCTGTACCCCTAGACATATGCACAGCTCCTGCTCCAAGGGCTTATGAAAGGGCATGGTGTTATGGCCGCCCTAAGAATGGCCATAACGCCCAAAATCATTTTAGGCGTTATGACCGCCCCGAAACACCCAGTGTAGAAGCGGTCGCAGCGCCTAATTTTTTTAGGCTTTATGACCGCCTTCGAAGCGGCCATAAGGCCCAACAATTATTTCTTGTTATATTTTGTTTTCAATAATGAAAATCGTGTTTTGATTAAAAATCAGTTACTTTTAGAAATCAGTATTACTTTTAGAACATCTCGCTAAAATTTGTCTTAGCATTGTGTCAGTCGTATATATGCTTTTGTTTTCAGTGCCAATTGCGATTATAAAAAAGAACTATATTGAAGCTGATAATCGTTATTATTTAATTGACGCTACATTCTCGGTCGTACCATTTTGTGGGTATAAGCAATTGCTTATAATATACTAGCTGGGCTTCGCCCAGCTTCGTTGTCCGGTCCTGGCAAAGTAGGGGTAGTGCAAAAATTACAACAACTAAAACTTTTGCAAGAGATATATCTTTATGAGCGTGCCAGTCTCCGATCAAAATCGAATCATTGCACTAATCATTCATATCATTTACATGAGTAGTTCCACTTCCACGTGTTTAATGATGTCAACATTCTTCTCAGTTATTGCTATCAACATCCCATCTTAACATACAAACCTTCACCATCTTTCTTACTATGTCTCTCTAATAACTATCAACATACAACCTTTACAACTAAATTTTGATTGCTTGCCTTATTTATTTTTCAAATTTTACAGGAGAAGCAAAAAACATTTTTGTATTTGGAGTACTGTTTCGAGAATTTGTAATTTAAACTGAAAGAAAAGATTGCAAGTTTTCAGTGTAGGTTTCTAAAATTTTCGGTACAACTGTATACTTATTTGATTTACCTGATTCTCAATTTCACATAAAAAATTCTCTTTTGAAGTTTTTAAATGAATAACTAGCTGATGATTTTTTAATCTGTAGCTGTAGTTCGAAAATCATTTGCCGAGTTCGCACTTTTTTCCGTTCTGTATACATTTCTTCCCTGTACCCCTAGACATATGCACAGCTCCTGCTCCAAGGGCTTATGAAAGGGCATGGTGTTATGGCCGCCCTAAGAATGGCCATAACGCCCAAAATCATTTTAGGCGTTATGACCGCCCCGAAACACCCAGTGTAGAAGCGGTCGCAGCGCCTAATTTTTTTAGGCTTTATGACCGCCTTCGAAGCGGCCATAAGGCCCAACAATTATTTCTTGTTATATTTTGTTTTCAATAATGAAAATCGTGTTTTGATTAAAAATCAGTTACTTTTAGAAATCAGTATTACTTTTAGAACATCTCGCTAAAATTTGTCTTAGCATTGTGTCAGTCGTATATATGCTTTTGTTTTCAGTGCCAATTGCGATTATAAAAAAGAACTATATTGAAGCTGATAATCGTTATTATTTAATTGACGCTACATTCTCGGTCGTACCATTTTGTGGGTATAAGCAATTGCTTATAATATACTAGCTGGGCTTCGCCCAGCTTCGTTGTCCGGTCCTGGCAAAGTAGGGGTAGTGCAAAAATTACAACAACTAAAACTTTTGCAAGAGATATATCTTTATGAGCGTGCCAGTCTCCGATCAAAATCGAATCATTGCACTAATCATTCATATCATTTACATGAGTAGTTCCACTTCCACGTGTTTAATGATGTCAACATTCTTCTCAGTTATTGCTATCAACATCCCATCTTAACATACAAACCTTCACCATCTTTCTTACTATGTCTCTCTAATAACTATCAACATACAACCTTTACAACTAAATTTTGATTGCTTGCCTTATTTATTTTTCAAATTTTACAGGAGAAGCAAAAAACATTTTTGTATTTGGAGTACTGTTTCGAGAATTTGTAATTTAAACTGAAAGAAAAGATTGCAAGTTTTCAGTGTAGGTTTCTAAAATTTTCGGTACAGGGCACATTTTTTATCATAATCCATTGAAAACTCTATACTGAAAAACTGATGTTAGGGCCTTAGCAAAATAAGGCAGAGATACACATATACCTTTTGAAGCATTTCCTTTGTATGCCAAAACACTTCCACATTCTGCCCAACAACTACTACTAACCATCCGCCTTTACACACAAACTGCCAGTGTGTTCTTTGCAATGGTTTCTTAGGTATACAGTTTCAAACATTTACTTTGCATGGGAGGTGTCACGCATATTTTATTTATTCCATTCATTTTTTTTCTAGCATTTTCCATTGGCAATCCAAGCTTTCTAACCACAAATAATTTAGTAAATATACCTTATAAAACCGAGGTGGAACAGTCACTAACTCAAGTCTACCCATACTTTACCCACCAAACTCCATTGACAAATCATATTATCATTCCAAATCTTAGTACTGAACTAAAAATAGTTTCTAAGAAATATATATTAAAGCATTAGAGTTGAACGGAAAAGGCCACGCCTATTCATATTTTTTTATAGAATGCCATTGACAAATAACGTTTTTTAGAGACGTGTCACAAATGAATACTAAGGTATTCCATAGCTAAAACTCAGATTATATAGGAGATGCCATGTCCCCTTTTTTCAATTTCACAGACCTTTTTCCTGCGGCATTACATTGCCAATTAACATTCTTGTACTAAATCTCTGGTTGTGGAGATATACCCAAAAATTATCTGAGTTATTGATGGGCATATGTCCATGAAATCAAGTTACAGTTTTATATAATAGTATAAAAAAAATTTATTATTTGTATAAAAAAAGAATCACTTGGTGGGTTCACCTGTAGTGGGATTCGAACCCATGACACCAAAAAAACTCACAATTTCTTTGCACAACCACAACTTTACACTCCTTTTTAACTCACTAAACCACAAACCTTTACAAAATAACGTCATCACATTAGTAATATATAATAATGGGTATTGATTCAGATTAATTGAAATGTAAGATTGAAAGAAGCGCAGCAGTCGAAAAATTTTTACAAAAATAAAGAAAATTTTTTTTAATATTTTCAGCCGCAGGCGAAAAATTTTAACAAAAATAAATAAAAAATGAAAATATTTAAAAAAAATCGCGGCGCTTCTTTCAATCTTACATTCCGATTAATCTGAATCAACATCTTGGTTTATTTTTGTAAAAATATTTTAGATGAGGCGCTCATTTCCGTGCCATTCCCATTTACTATATGAGCATATTTTTCCTTTTGTTTTTTTATAGGTTTACCCATTCGCTTTCATACTAGTGTCGAGAAAAACGGAAGAGTTTTTTATTTAAGAAAGCCAATTTGTGAAAAAGCCTGAAATAAAGCTGCATTTCTTATACATGAAAATTTGGTTTCGTTTTACTATTGAAATTTTAATGAAAGAATCACAAAAACGGTCATAACGCCCATTGGGCATTATGACCTTTTTCGGGGCGGTCATAGCGCCTAAAATGACCGCCCTAAGAATGGCCATAACGCCCAAAATTTTTTATATTAATTTCAGAGCATATTTTTTACATTTTATGGACAAAAAAAGCGTTTCATCTCACCCGTAAGATTCCATCTCTCCCTGAATCGTCAACTTTTTTTTTATTTCGGAAAAATATGATAAAATGATAAAACACTGAAAGCGCTCCACGTACAGTTATGTTCATAAAAATAGCAGCGGAATTACGATCAACCGAAAAATCTTGAAAATAATTTTTTTTTACTGTGTGCTGTACATAAAAATAGCAGCGCTTAAGGAATAGTATCCTGGTAAAATTGAATTGGAACCTTTCCCGGAAAATTGTTTATGTTTCTGATCAATTATTTGACTACTAGTAGAACAACACTTTTTTTTGTATTACAGTGGCACAACGCCGGCTTTCTGGGGTCAAATAATCCTTTTCGCCTCTCTACAGGACATTACCACTTTGCTGCCTTTACTCCAGTCTGTAAATTCCCTAAAATTTTTAATTTCATTATGAGAATCGGTTTTCTAGGATCACCCTAAAAGTTTTAAATCGATTCCAAGGACAGTTGTTGCATGCTCCTCCAGAACATCGATTTTGATATAATGAAACGATTTATCTGCTAATTTACTTGTATGTTGAGGATTCTTGGCCAGTTGGAACGCTCATTTGAGGACAACATTCCACTTAGTGTGAGTTCGCATGGTCGTATATATTATGTTAACGTGCATTTCGAAAGGTTCATCAAACATGGTACTTGCAATAACATCTTGGCTTGAATCATAATTGGAGAAAGCCATCCTGCCGAGTCAAAAAGTTTCGCGACGGAAGAGAGAATTTGCCGCTTTGTGACTCCATTCACCGATGAAATTGGTGAAATGGTATAAGAAAAAGTGTCGGAGAGAGCATTCCAACGAATTTTGAGTGTTTTCGTGGAACTTGCACTTTGAAACCGTAGAAAATCGGAATCCAAGAGATCTCCTACTGGAATTTCTTCTAATATGGCAGGGTGATTCGCTGTGATTTTTTTGAGAGGAAATCCAGCTGAGCCAAGACAATAAATTACTTAGGAATTTGGGGATGAATTACAATTTTATAATTATAAAAAAAAGAACTTTATTGAAAATGGAAATTTAAAGCAAAAATTACAAATTTGCAATCCCCTTTAAATTTGGGATGATTTAAAAAAGGAATTCCATCACTTCCGGAATTACCCTATATAAAGCATATAGTGCTAAACATAAAACTATAACTATTTTATAGTAGATATTTAGTACATAATAATACTAAATCCCACAATTGCTCCATATTTCTTCCCTTTACAAAAAAATTTTTATAAGGCTTTAGCATTAATATTTATTTTGCCATACTGCACTCAATTTTTCAATATAAAATAACTAATTTTCACCTTTAAAGTGGCTTAAACCAAGCTTCAAAAATTAAAGTATTTTTGTCAACAAAATGTGTCAGTTTTCTTCTTTTTTCAGTTTCACAATAAATGGAAAAAGGCATTTTTGCATATCGTAGATTCGAACATAATGTGCATACATATATACTCGTATATACATATAAGTATGTACGATATTGCATATTATCTACTTTTCTTATCAAATTTGAAGTGAAACAGCTGATTTATGCGCCTGCGAGATGTGAATAGAAAGCACCAATTTATATCAATTTATTTCAATCAAGAGATATGGTAATAATAAAGTGTAAGTGCCAACAAATATAAAAACAGCAACAGAGACAACAACCATCTACGTAGATTTGTTAACCATACGGAATCATAACCACTGTGTTCTGTGCGAAATTGACGATTGATAAATCGTTAGAAGGGTGTTTAATTGTGTTATCGATTTATAGTAAAAAAATATTTAAATTTCATTATGATACGAAACTCGCTTACATTCCAACGCAGATGTTGCACATTGATTGCGAGAAACATGTCCTCTACTTTGTTACAGTCTAAGGCTTTTGTTGATGGCAACTGGATTAATGCGTCCAGTGGAGAAAACTTTCAGGTGATTAATCCAGCTAATGGGAAAGTTATTGGTAGTGTTCCCAACATGAGTGCTATAGATGCACAGTGTGCAGTAGAAGCAGCAAAAAGAGCTTATAAAACACAAGAGTGGTCAGCGCTAACAGCAAAACAACGGTCCAGTTTGTTGAAGGTAAGAAGAGAATACTATAAATTGGTTTTTCCTTTTCATTATTTTATTTATTTTATATTTCAGAGATGGTACAACTTAATCGATAGTAACAGTCAGGAAATAGCTGAAATTATGACTGCCGAATCTGGAAAACCCATAAATGAGTCTAGAGGAGAAGTTGCGTATGGCAATGCATTCGTTGAATGGTTCGCGGAAGAGGCACGTCGTATATATGGTGAGATTGTGCCGAGTCCTTTACCAAATCGAGAAATTATAGTGGTGAAGCAGCCGTTGGGTGTAGCAGCATTAATTACTCCTTGGAATTTTCCAATGGCAATGATAACACGAAAGGCTGGCGCTGCTCTAGCTGCAGGCTGTACCGTTGTTATAAAGCCAGCTGAGGATACACCTCTTACAGCATTAGCATTAGCGAAACTTGCTGAACAGGCAGGCATTCCTAAAGGCGTCATTAATGTTGTAACTACAAATAATGCAGCACCAATTGGAAACTTATTTTGTCAGAGTCCCGACGTAGACGGAATATCTTTCACGGGCTCCACTGAGATTGGTAAGCTACTGTTCCGGAATTCGGCCAACGGTATAAAGCGGGTATCACTAGAGTTAGGAGGAAATGCTCCTTTCATTGTCTTCGATTCAGCTGATTTGGATAAGGCGGTGGAGGGCGCGTTAGTATCTAAGTTCCGCAATTGTGGTCAAACTTGCGTGTCGGCAAATCGATTCTTTTTGCAAGAAGGAATTTATGATTGCTTCGTGGACATGTTGAAGCAGCGTGTTGAATCTTTAAAAATAGGCAATGGTGACTGTGGCGATGTTCAAATAGGGCCTCTCATAAACAAGATGCAATTCGACAAAGTTAGCAATTTTGTCGATGATGCACGAAAAAAGAACGCAAATGTAATTACTGGTGGTAAAGGCTTATCAGATTTGGGTGCACTCTTCTATGCGCCTACAATTATAACAGATGTTACCCCGGATGTGAAATTATATACCGAAGAAGTTTTCGGGCCAGTGGTTTCCATCATTAAATTCAAAGATGAAGAAGAAGCTATACAAAAAGCTAATGATACCAGACGTGGACTGGCTAGCTATTTCTATAGTAGAGACTTGCAACAAGTATTCCGTGTGGCTAAACGTCTCGAAGTTGGTATGGTTGGCGTAAATGAAGGTTTGATTTCTGCTGCCGAGGCTCCATTTGGGGGTGTCAAGGAATCCGGTATTGGGCGGGAAGGATGCCACCATGGCATTGATGAATATATAGAGATTAAATATATTTGCATGGGTAACCTAAAGTACAACTAAGAACATGGCGACACTACTATTTATTTATGTTGCTAACTAATAATTGCTCGCATAGATGGTATTCGCTCAAATCGCGTTGCAGTCTTCCATCGTTAGATTTTAGATTTACTTCCGTTTAGCTAAAATTATTAAAAAGCTAGCTTGTTTTGGCATTTGTTTTAAAGTTAAGCTATTTATATATATATTATTACCTAAAATCAAAAAAGTCGTAACAAAAAATTCAAAATCGAATTTTTGATTGTTCATGATTGCATTTGAGTAAACTACGTGTAGCTACAACTTATACGTCCAAGAGTAGCGATAGTTTTAATCAAGATTAAAAAAATATCTTTCAAATATTAAGTTTTTACTTAATAGTTCAAGGTTTGTTTTTACTTAACGTTATTTGCTTCTCCTGTGAGAGTGTGGTTTCGGCTTTTTGGATTTTATATTGTGTGACGATATATAATTTATGTATAATCAAAATAATAAAATAAATTATTCAAAAAACTTGAATGCTTGGTCGAAGATGATTCTGTTATAATGTAAGAAACGTGTTTTTTCATAAAATTTCGACTTGGCCCAAATTCTTCCTCCAATATAAGCAAAGCGTACCTAAATGCATCTTTGTTCAGTCTAAAATTTTCCACAAATCTATAAATTTAACGAACTACAAATATATTTGTTTCCTTAAACGTACGTACGCTCGGTTATCCAATTCAAAGAGATTGCATGCGTCCCTTATTATATTAAAAGTAAGTCTTTTACAGGTGTAATCATTACATCAAAATCTGTTCTTGACTGACGAGTTATTCGTAGATCTGGTTATACCGTGTACCTGGACGCATCGATTTTTCAGACAACCGCAAGGCCGGTGATTTAACGAAATGAGTCTCGTTCCTGCCCATATTCTACACTCTTGCGCCCTTGGTGTTTCTCTCATGTCTGCTAGCCTGGGTGGCAAAGTATAATCGTAACATTGCCAGACCAACCTGGAAAAGCA
Organism: Toxonevra muliebris; assembly: GCA_963691655.1. Taxonomy (NCBI): domain Eukaryota; kingdom Metazoa; phylum Arthropoda; class Insecta; order Diptera; family Pallopteridae; genus Toxonevra; species Toxonevra muliebris. The sequence goes on along the minus strand of OY829327.1, from coordinate 39,696 downwards.
TAAGCAAAAAAAAAACCATAACCTTGCAGTATTTAATGGCTTCCATCGGGGTTGTGGCTTTTAAGAAGTGGAAGAAACAGTTCTTAATTTGATGTGGCAATGCCCATCTCTGGCTAAGAAAAGTCTAATCCATCTTCAGTAGTTTAGTAGATTCATGATTGAATCCTCGTGATTCACTCCACTCCTCACGCTATAAATAGGAGAGTTGCGCAGTTCTACAGTGGTATCACAATGAGCCTTTAGGTGTGTTTTCATATATAAGACTGCCACCCAAACCTAACTTTTAACATTTTTTCCAATCCTCAGCCAAATAGCATCCCCTTCCAATAAAATTCCTGCTACTACTGAGTCCATTTTTTAATAATTTATGTATTGGGAGTATGAATGTATAAACTCGTATTTTTTTTCGTAATTTGGACATTTATTGTGAAAAAGTGATTATAAATTTATTCTTTAAAGTATTGTCCATCGTTAGCCACAACCTTTTCCCATCTTTCTAGTAGCATAGGGATTCCGCGTCGAAAGAACTCCTCATCTTTTGAGGCTATCCACGAATCGACCCATTTTTTGAGTTCTTCGAAAGAACGGAAGTGCTGTTCAGTCAGGCCATGTGTCATCGATCGGAACAAGTGGTAATCAGAAGGAGCAATGTCTGGAGAATACGGCGGGTGGGGTAGCACTTCCCACTTCAGCGTTTCCAAGTATGTTTTTACTTGCCTTGCAACATGCGGCCGAGCATTGTCGTGCTGAAGAATAACTTCGTCGTGTCTATTCTCATATTCTGGCCTCTTATCCTTTAATGCTTGGCTCAAACGCATCAATTGTAGTCGGTAGCGGTCGCCAGTAAACGTTTCATTCGGTTTCAACAGCTCATAATACACGACACCTTTCATATCCCACCAAATACACAGCATTGCCGTTGATGTTGATGCACGTCCGGGCGGTCCCCATGATTTTTTACGCTTTGGGTTATCGTAACGTATCCACTTTTCATCGCCAGTCACAATACGATGCAGAAAACCCTTTCTTTTCTGTCGATCAATCAGCAGTTCACATGTGACAAATCGTCGTTTGACGTCTCCCGGCTTCAATTCGCACGGCACCCAATTTCCTTGCTTTTGAATCATTCCCAATGCTTTTAATCGTTTAGAAATGGTTGATTGATCAACTCCTATAGATTCTGCAAGTTCTTGTTGCGTTTGGCATGAATCTTCTTCGAGTAATGCCTTCAATTCTTCATCTTCGAACTTTTTCGGGCCGCCTGAACGTTCCCTGTCTTCAACATTAAAATCACCACTTTTGAAGCGGGCATACCACACCTGACACATTCTAACGTCTATAGCACAGTCAGGATAAGCTTCAGTGAGTAAACGATGTGCTTCAGTTGCGTTTTTCTTTAAATGGAAGAAGCTAATTAAAACTTCCCGCAAATGTTGTTTTGTTGGCACGAAATTCGACATTTTCAGCTATAGTAAAACACTTTTGTAAAATTATGAAAATTATTTGACAGATCAATTCTCATAGTATTTTTGGCGCTCTTCGAGATAGAATAGCTGTCAATGTCAAAAAAATTGCTTTTACCAAGTTGGCAACGCTAAGTTCGAATCCGTCATAGTGTAGCCAAAAATTGTTGGCTTGATTATGCAAACGTAACGTAGCATTTCGTAACGTGATATAGGCAATGCGTGTGATTACCGAAATCGTAACGCAACGTTGACTCCTACCTTCGATAGATTTCTACGTTACGTTTGCCTTATCAAGTCTTCCTGAAAGTAATTATGACTTAATCCAGAATAGGGATATAAAAAGTGCAAGAGTAATTGTTTTCCCCCATAGTTGTGAAAGACGTCAAGAGCCTAAACAAGCCCACATTTTCCCCTTTAACGTAGCATTACAGCAAGAAAAATCAGTTGCTTTTGTGTTCTGCAATTAAAGAAAACGTGTAGAAGAGTGTTTTAACCTCTGCAGAATATATCAGAAATAAGGCATTCAATCCTGAAATATTTTTGCAACCCCGGGATTTCGGGACTTTAAATTGGCAATTCCAGGATTTCTTTTTTTCCACGTCTAAGAGCAGACTATTGGATAAACTACACGTTAAATATTAAGTAAGCAGTACTTAGCTATCCCTTGTTTAACTGAATCATGTAAATACTCGTCCCTATTGCAGAATCGTTCGTGCGGCTAATCGCAATCCAATTTAGAGTTCGTTGTATAAAAATAATTTTCGGCTTTAGGTTACAACATATGTATTTTTCTGAATTTTAAATGCAGCTACGAATATGTGCTATAACAGATTTTGGAACAAGGGTGAATGCCTTCAATATATTAATGAAACTGTTAAACCCATTTAAATTACAATCCTGTGAACATTTCCTTAAGTCGGAAAAAGAAACATTTCTATTACCAGCTCTTCCACACGATTCGACGTCTTTTTTTAATGATTATTTTATATTTAAAGTATCGAATCAGAATCAAAATCTATGAATATTGCATAATATACTATCCAAAATTTAATGGTGCTCGGCAGCTTCTTTGGCTTTGGATTCAGCCCACTTGGCCTTGTTGCCGGGAGAATTGGCTGCAAAGTACATAGTAATTAAATAGAAACTGAGCACAGAATATCTTTTCACCGCCTTACCCAACTTGCTGATTTTATAGAAGATAGGAAGGCACAGACCAAAAGAAATGAAGTAGTATTTCCAGATCCATTGATTTTGAATATAATGCTTCAATGGAAATTGAGCAATCTTTGCCGAGAAAGTATATGGATATTTCATGGGGCGACCAGCGGGTTTTTCTGCGACTACTTTATCTGCCATTGTGACGATTTGTTTACGTTTTCTGTAAATAAGTAATTTTAATAATTTTTCCCCCAAACGAAGTCCTTAAATGAATTATGTAACCTTAAATTATATTTTTCCAATTCGACAACTTACCTTACGAATAGTAGCAAAGGAAGAGCGCAATGAAGTATGAAACTAGATATTGAAGTTGGATGCGATTAATTTTAATTATGCCAAATCTTAATGCTGCCATATCTAGCTTCACACAAAAATTAAGTACACCTAATTCCATTGTAGAAGTATTTCGAGGTAGATGCATTTTTTTTTAATACTAACCATTTTTAATTTTTGACAACTAAGACTAACACTTAAGAGATGCAGTTTACGAAATGGATACAAAAGTCAAAGTTAGTGGTAGATGACTAATACCACTTTTATTCCTTAGTAGTAAATTATAAATTTTATTTGTAATAAAAATAGTACAAATAATGTTATATAAATTTGATTTCCTTATTTCCTTATGTTATTAAGTAAAGCAGCAAGTAATTCTCTCTATGCACATGTAAATTAGTTTCTTGTAAATGCTCACTTAATAACGAACCATGAAAATACAACGCTGTTGTAAAAAGAAAAATAATATTAAAACCAAACTTCTTCCCATTTTTCAAAGTTCGTCTTAAGATCTAAACACATGTCATTGAGCTCAGTGAGTTTTAATTATGTAGAAAAGTATATGGTACCTCTTTTGGCTACAACCGCACTCAAAAAGGTACAATTTTCACTTAATTTAGGTACTCCCAACCAATTTTAAATATCAACACTGCTGTGCTATGAACAACAAGCTCTAGAGATTTTTTCCCATAATGAAAATCATAGAAAAGTCAAAAAGAAATGCGCATATGGCAACGTTTTGCACAACGAAAAGGAAAACGCGCGTGAAATAGAAATACACACATCTGAAAATTTATTAAAGTTATTTTAGATTGAATAAATTTGTTAAAATAAAACAATCAAATAAATAATCGGTATATTTGTTGTCCCTCCGACAAGTTTCTGTACTTAAAAGTGCAAAACTTAATCGATTTAAATTGAGTAAAGTGGAAAAATTAGTTTTCAATTAGAAAACGTTTGGAGACGGCAGCAGCTGCTGAATTGGTTTTTTTTTTTTTGACGCTTCACCTGAGAAAACCATTTTCTTTTGCTCGTGGTTTGTTGTATATTCTAGTAACCCATTTTGGTGTTTCTATTCTCAGTTTATATATATTCGTTTGTAAAATATAACTTAAATTACATAAAATGCCAATTTGCAAGCGTGAAGGATTTGATAATGCGCCATCGAAAAACAGCAAGGACGACACATTTCATGACAACGATGAAGTTTTCTTTTGCGAAGTCACTAAAGAAATTTTTCGGGACTACGAGTGAGTAAAAAATTAGTATTCTCATTTTTAATGTAATTACTTTCTTCATATAGCGTATGAATTATTTATACATATACAATTTTCATGCTTAGCAAAAAATCATTAAATGTAAAGACATTGCTGCATTGTGGAAAAAATAATCGAATAAATCACAGCAATATATCTTGTAACGCGTCCAGCTGCTACGTTAGTTGCCACAAACAATCGTAATTAAAATAACGCAAAAATTAAGATTCCTAAGAGTAAAACGCCATTTTCACAATACTCTGTTATACACAATATTGATATTCCCCAATTTAAATATTTTTGTTATTATTTTGAATGAAGGCGTTGTGTTTGATTCAATTTAATGTGTTCTAAAATTTCATTAACAAATTAAATTGATAGTTGATTACGTTTGATACTTAGTACTTTTATCTCTTTCTTTAGAGACTATTTTCGCCATGTTATGGTTATCAACTCCACTGTTTGGCAATGTGAGGCAACTGGACGTGATAGTCTCACATATGCCGAAGCACTCAGAAGCGAGCGTCGTGCACGCAAGAAAATGGAACTTTTTAAAGACAATCTCCGTCCGCCTGTGATGCTGGTTATTGAACATGCAAAACAATCATCCCTGAAGGCACTTAATTCGATGGTTTGCAAGTTTCTACGAAAGCGTTTTTTTCTGAATGAAGAGGTTACTGCGTGCAACAAATCCTCCACCTACAATGCTTATACAGTGATTGAGATATTACCGCCAGGAAAGAGTATGCCGGGAAACGGTGTTTATGAGGAAACGGAGAAACTTCAATACAAACTGCGGCGCATCGGTAATTCACAAACAGAAATTACTGTTCCATATGAAAATGTAAGACGTCAACGTTTTGAATTTACAACTGAGAATTTGCAAATGTTCATCAAGAATAATATAACACGCGTGGATGGAATACTAAGGCCAAAGCCTGATTCATATAAAAAATATGTGATCGATCGCAAAATTAATTTCGCCTCAATTTTTATTGGAAAGATGCCACATTTCACTCCAGCTAAGATCAAACGTCCAGCGGCCACATCTACATCAGCCCAAAGCGAAAATGGAAAGAAACAATCTACAATGAATAAGTATTTAATGAAAAACAACAATGATGATAAACAAAAGTCTGCAGAGGAATTGGCAAAACGTGAAAAAGAGAAAGAGGCCAAGGCAAAATCTCTCAAAGAAGAAAATGAGCGTATACGTCGCGAAAAACAAGAAAAGTTACATGAGTTGGAACGGCAAAAAGCGGAAAAGCGGGCTTTGCTTATGGAAAAGATTGAAGCGGAATGCACAGCTTTACTGACTAAAACTGATGATTTGGAACGTACCGACCAGCGTTTGCTGCCAAAGTATACATCTGTTCAAACGTACATTCCAACAAAACTGCTGGGAGATGCATTTATGATACGCGAGTTTATGCATTCCTTCGGTGGAGTCCTTTCGGGTATTGAAGTTTTTCGTGGAAATTTAAGCTTCCAGGATATGTCGCGAGCATTCACTGTGCGCGAAGTGGCTGGACCACTTTCGGATATTCTTCTTATCCTTCTGGGTACTGTATTTGATTTACAAAAGGAAGAGGAAGATGAGTGCTCAGTGGAATACCTTCGATACCGTATAGAGATGCGAAAGGCAGAACCTTTCGCCACAATGTCGCAGGCTGCTTTGACCCATTTCTATTCGAAGCGTCACTTTTACTTTAAGATTAATGAGTTACCCATAGATGCGTTGACATTGACCGAAGTCTTGCGGCTGCATTTGCTGTCGTCGGGAGCAGGGGTTAAAGAACGTGCAGATAAATGGAGAGTTATGTATCGTAATGGATATTCCTCGTCGGAAGACCCTGGTCTCGCATTGCGTATGCAGCATCCACATATATTGCGTGCTCTTAAAATATATACCATTTATAATCTTCCTTTTGTCGATATTGTTCGCGTTCTACGATGTCTCATGTCCCAAATACTTACTTATTCAAGCCCCATTAACCTCGTCGAGGAGCGCATGGAACAGATGGCTAAAGCTCGCTATGACTTGAAGAATCTAACTATCACTGAAAATCGGCGTGTGTCCCATGTACAGGCACAAAAGCGGGCATTGACTAACGAGCACAACCAACAATGTCTGGAAGATACAGTAAAGAATGATCAAGATAAAAAGCGTCAATTGGAAGAAAAGCTCAACAAAAAAATTGCTGAATTATTGGCTCAATCAGAACGTGAGCATAGGAAGTATGAGCAGCAGGTGGAAAAATTAAATGCCGCACTCTTTAATTTTCTAGTGTACTTAGGTATGGATCGGGCTTATCGCAAATATTATGTTTTAGAATCTATACCAGGTATTTTCATTGAGCATCCTCTAGACTGTATGGATACTTGTTTAACCGATCCACCATTAAATGCAGTCAATCCGGCACACAATACTGCGATTCTGCCCCGAAACAGAAAGGAACTGCGCTCTTATCTGCTTAAAGTGTATACAGATGAGGAAAAGAAAAACAGCAATAATGGTTCCACAAAGGCAAATACGAAAAACAGGAAAGTTGCTACCGTATGCCAAGAAAACAAGGAGAACCATTTGTTAGTGAATGGTATAACCAATGGTCAAGATACCAGCACTTCCGTTGCTGCCGCCACAACCTCTGCTAATGAGGAAGAAATTTTGGGAGGAGCTGGTGAAGAAGCTATAACGCCACCCACAACCGTGCTACCGACACAGTATCAACTTTATATGTGCACAGGCGATCGACACAACTGCATTGTTCATGATGAGCGCAACGCAGACCGCCAGCGATGGGCATACGTGTACGAAAAAGATAAAATTGAAGCGCTTATTGATGCCCTAAATCCATTGGGCGATCGTGAATCACAGTTACGCGAACAATTCTCTATATTGCGTCAACTAATTTTGGATCATGTAAAAAAATGCCCCGTTGATATGCTCTCAATCGAAAGCAAGCAGATGTCAAGGTTTAAAAATTGCATGATCACCGACACCAGCAAATACAACAAGTATAGTAAATCAAATTTTGGTTTCCCCGAGGGAGCTGATCTTAATGAGGTGATGTACTCCGCACTTGTTGATCGTATTTTGCAATTTGAAAGTGATATATACACAGGTGATTTAGGACGTTTAAAAGTAAAGGATATGGTAAAGTGGCGCTCGGACGTACAAAATAACACGTATGATTCGCAGTGCAAATTGCAGTGGGGTCCGACAATACAAGCACAAAAAGTTGCTGCCACTGCTGCCGGAGCTACTGGCGAAGATGAGGTAGACATATTTGGCGAAGTACCCGACGACGATGATGTGGAAGTAAATAACAAGGATGAAGGTGAATTTGCGAATAAACGGTATCAAGATCCGGGCGAAGGCTTGGGAGAAAGCATGGAGATTGATTCGGAAGACAGCGAGGACGAGGGGATCTCATTGCATGATTCGGCGGTATTGCGTACGTGTGTGAAAAATTTAGCCTCGGCATTACTGCAAGTTGAACAAGCCATTGAAAGGCGTTTTATAAAAGAACCGTTTGGCGCTCCAGTAAAGGAAGCGAAAGACAAAGAATTTTTGGAACTGAAACAAAAGAGTGGAGCAAATCGTTTGAAACAGTGGGAGGTATCACTGATGGAGAGCACAAGTTATTCACAGGTTTGTGTTTCGTTTCTTAATAAAGTTTCAGGAGGTTTAAGTTTTTACTTGCAGGTATTTTTGCATCTTAACATACTTCACGATTGCATTTTATGGGCGCGATCCACTAATAAGTCCAGCTGTCAGGTATGTCGTCGAGGAAGCGATCCAGATAAAATGTTGCTGTGCGACGAATGTAATGGTGGTACACATATGTTCTGCATGAAACCCAAAATGAAAACAATTCCTGATGGTAATTGGTATTGTGAACGTTGTGTCAAACTTCTGGGACTACAGAATGAAAAGGATAATAAAAAGAAGGTTCGGTCTCAAAAAAGGAAACGTGCTTTTATAATGGATGAAGAGGACAACTGTAGCGAAAGTTCTTCTATTTCTTCTGCATCCGCCACCAAAGAAAATGTGGAACGGCGTGGTCGTGGCAATGGGCGACAACGGTCCAATAAGAGATTACAATCGAATGAAATTGAAGAGGCACTTGAAGAGATAGATGAAAATGGCGATAATTATGCCAATGATGAAGATAACAGTAGGGAAAAGGATGAGAAAGAGGAAGTAGAATATGAGGAAGAGCAGGAGATTGATGAAGACGATACTCAAGATGAAGATGTTGATGAAGATGAAGATGTTTCAGAACAGAATGAACAAGAGTAATTATTGCATAGCTAAATTTTATTATATAAATTAAGGTACCACAAAAAAATTATTGCTGCACTTGCTAGAAATAAACATTGGTTTGTTTTATGAAGATTCACAGAATATTTTGACCCTAGCGATAAGCTGTCGTGAGCTAGATTTTTTTTTTTTTCAGCTTTATAAAACGACTGAATGGGAAAAATTTTCGTTATGCTTTATTTGGCACAAATAGCAACAACTTTTTTCGTGCGGCGCTTTAATATATAATACATACACTCAACTAATAATATTTTGTTCTTTTATAGCGATGAGAGTATATGTATTGTTTGCTCTTACGACGGTAGCGATTTACTTTGTGTGCGCTGTAAAGATGCCTTCCATTTGGAGTGCATCAATTTGAAACGTCCACCCCGATACAATTTTATATGCCCCAGTTGCAAGTCTAAAGAAGATAAAAAACGAAAAGCTAAGGGACACGAAAAAAATTCGATAGACGGCTCCAGTGATGAAGATAATATTGGGGATAATGATGCCGATGATGATTTACAGCCACCACAAAAACGACAACGCCAATCACGCTCATCTTTGCGAAACTCTCTACCGAATGAAAATATCAAAAATAAAGTAAGCAATCAACGTCGTTCCAATCGACGTACCGGCGATAATCTACCGCTGAACAGTTCAGCATTATATGAATTACTTGATGACATCATGAAGCATCAGTCAGCTTGGCCTTTTCTGCGTCCAGTGTCACAAGCTGAAGTAAAAGACTACTATAAAATAATAAAGAATCCGATGGATTTTGCCAAAGTAAAATCCAAACTGAATATGGGACAATACCAACTTAATGAAGAAGTAATGAGCGATATACAATTGATTTTCCATAACTGCGACAAGTACAATGTAGAAGGCAATGAGATCTATGTGTAAGTATATACATGTAATTATAAAAAAATATTTTTTTAAAAATAGTCGAATGCTCAAGTAATTGATAATCATGGAAATGCAAAAACTAAACAGTTCCAATTTACTTAATTGCAAATTAATAATTCAATCACAAAGATTGAAAATTAAATTTTTAATGAGCGATAGAATACGTTTAATATTTTGATTGGCAATTTTTTGTGTCTTTTTTTACAGAACGGGATCAACGTTAGAAAAATTCACTATCGAACGCTGCAAACAATTAAATCTGCCATTCAAACCTAGCGATATGAATGCGAAAAATTAATCTAACATCACTTCATCATTGAATGCACTTTTTTGCAAGAATTTTGTATTATACAATTAAAAACTTGAAAATATTTCATATTTCTACATTACCATATATACCATACATTGTGCGAATGCACAGTATATTTTTCAATATAAATTTTATTATTCAAAATTATGGTTGAAATTATAACTATTTTTATAAATTGTAGTATTTCGTCATTAAGATTTTATACTTCGGTTTTATTTTGTTAGCTTCCCGTTTTAATTTAAGAAAAACTACAATAAAATAATTCCTAATTCATCGCTGGTTATATATAGAAATAAGTTTAAAAACCATTAAAATAGGTAATAAAAGTTACACTATCTATCACTTAAGCTTTGAAACCTTGAAAATAAATAAGTTGTAAGTTGAAAAATACAAAAAAAAAAAGTAACGTCACTCTTTTAAAATAAACCACACAATTTTGACTCCCAAACCGATTCTAGTATTTTTAATTGGAGAACAGTTGAGCCGTTTTTTCCACAGCGATCGGTCGTACCTTTGCAGTCTCCGTTGCGATGAATGCTCCGCTGACCTATCACTCAGACCAGGTCCGATAACACAAGGACCCAAAAAATAAAACAAATGGACCGAAATACCTGGTTATGCAAAGAATAAACAGTACCGAAACTTTTGCCAGTGTATCACCATTCCTAATAAAAAAAATTATCAACTAAACGTGTTCAGGTGAAGTTGAAATGTGAAAAAAAAATTGAGAAACGGTAATATTCTTATAAAAACAATCAACAACGTACAAGCAAATAAATTAGTGAAACAATCCTCCCTCTCCCCCGCAATTCAAATAGAGATGACCGAACACTCAACTACTCAAAAGTAGTAATTTGCTATGGATTCAGGAATCTTAGCAGAAATTTCGGAATGAAATACAAATAATTCTTTTTTTGATAATTCCACTACTTATGTATTAACTCGCATGAGTTTTTCAAATGTTAATTATATGAGCATAACATTCAAAAATAAACGCTTCAAATATAATTCAATATCACTAGAAAACAATCATTTGTTTTATTTTTTGCTATAAATAAGAAAAACTAGTCGGTAAGGCCCCAGTAACTGTGGCTATTATTTTATTCAAGAAATCTCTTTATGAAAAAACAAATAGCAAAAGAGAACCAAACTACTCGTTAGTGTTTATTTTGTTCTTTGTGTATGCAGATAATTCGTTAGATAATTCTGAGAAATGCTGTTAATCATGTCTTCTCTCTCTCTCTCACTTGTTATTTACTCCCGCTCAAGCAATGATTTTTACAACGATAAATACAATGCTTTGTTCAATGTGTGAATTTTAAAGAACTTCCGACGCTAATATTTTAGAATTGGCTAAACTGATTTTAAATCTGATAATTTTTGGCTAACCGACTCGTCAAGCTCTTTAAATTGATATATAACATGATAGTGTAGCACTTCTGGATCTTCTGGAATAAAAATGTAGTTACACTAATAAATGTATAGATTGCAGTCGATACTATGAAATTCACCTTGCGGCTAAATTGACGCGGTGTGCCCTCTCGTGTAACTTTTCAGAGCGCGAACTCTGAAAGGTTCATATTCCCTGGAAAGAAGGCTTTAACAGTCCATTAAATCAATTTAACAATATGAAAGGACATTTTAAAAATAAAAATTGATTTTTGACGTCTTCAACTGAGGAAGTACCAGTATAAGCATCGGCATTCCCTCTATTTTGTGGCTGTATTTATCCTCCGCAACAATTTGTTCAATTAATTTAGGGATTGATTTCAGCATTTGAAAAAATTCCTAACATGAAACTTGCAAGTTGTACTTGACGAACCTAAATAAGATGAGTAATTATGAAACTAAATTATTTCTTAGTTACAATTGAAAAAAAAATCTTCTGGCAATATTTTAATGTGAGTATAAATGCAGAATATGCTATGCAATGCAATGCTTGCGCAACGGGAATTGGACACTGCACTCAGCAATGGCCACTTGAGATTGTCCAAGTGAGCACGTTATGCTGAGTCGTCAAAGACATACGGCCACTTCACTTCTATTAGGTATGTTCCCGTACTTTTTGAGTAAAGTCAGGTAAGCTGAGAATAAAAAAAAGACTCTCTGTGATAGACAAAAATGCACAAAATTACGAGAACGCAAAAAAAAAACACTTTTCTTGCACGAAACTAAACATCAAATTGTAACAGTTAAATTCAAAAAACAAAGTGTATGTGATACACAACAAATTAAAAATTGTTAAATCTTACAAGAAAATAAATAATGGAAAAATTAAACATAAATTGTAGAATCTTATGGTTCACAATCATCACTTTGATTATTCAAAAATAGCTGAAGCTCCTACAGCATCAGAAGTTGATTCTGAGGAAAATGTAATTAAAAAATTAGCACATACAAGTATATGTACAAGTAATACATTTTCAAATATTTTTTGAAAATTGTTTGTTTTAAATAACACTCATTTTTTAAAAATTCTTTATTTATTTATTAATTTAAAGTTTTTAATATTTTTTCACAAAAGCAAAACAGCAGATAAACACAAACATATGACTGACACTTTTACCATTTTTACCCGAAAAAAAGTGCACGAAGGGCTGTTTCGTGCAAGAAGAGGATGACAGTTACTCATCTCTGCCCTCATTTGCAACTTTTTCGAGTACGAGAACGCTTTTGGGCTATTCTGGATAAATTCGTGGTCCCGCGGTAAAGTACGAGAATGGAGCTATTATGTACCACACAGTGTATTAAGCGCCGTTCATATATTTCGTAACGCAATTTTCGACCAATTTTGACCACTCCCCCACTGGTCGTAACGCAATTTAGCAAAACGCGGGATGATTTTGTTACGAATTTTTCGGATTTTTTCCCGCTGAATTCTACAATCAAAGTTTATATTTTTTTATGGAACAGTTTTTGAGATATTGCAGTTTTCCTAGTTTTTCGACTTTTTACTCTTTAGAAATCTGTTAAATCTTACAAGAAAAGAAATAAATAATCAAAAAATTAAACATAAATTGTTCCCCTGACTACTTTTGTAGAATCTTCTGGTTCACAATCACCATTTGCATTATTCAGAAATAGCAGAAGCTTCTACAGCGCCAGAAATTGAACAGACAATTGCGTCATTAACTTGTGGAGAATGTAATTAAAAATCAACTAATATATTATTAATTAATTTTCAAATGTCTTTCAAACATTTTCTATTTTAAATAACACTTATTTTTCTAAAAATTCTGTATTTCTTCATTTAAAATTTTCAATATATTTTCACAAAAGCAAAACAGCTGATTGTTTGACACTTTTAACATTTTTACCCGAAGAAAAACTGCGGGCTATTTCGTGCAAGAAGAAGACGATTACTCTCTCATCTCTGCTCTCATTCGCAAGTTTTTTGAGTACGGGAACGCTTTCTGGGATGTTTTGGGCGAACGCGTTCACCCGCGTTGTAGTAGGGGAACGGACCTATTATAGAAAAAAAAACTGTCCATAGAGGGAAAAGACAACATTAAATACGTGCCCCTTTGTCAAGAAAGAAAATATAATTCTGTGGTCACAAGCAATAACAGCTTAAGTCAACTTAAGAAAGAATTGAGTTATGTATGCTACCACATTCTACTAACAAAACTTTATGTGAAGTCCCTATTTCTCTAACAATGTTTTTTAAAAAGATATTAATAAAAACATATTGATTTAAGTCGTAATGAAGCTCCATAGGTTTTACAATAAACGGCAAAATATACTTAAGAAAATATATCCACAAAATTTTATTTTATTTAAATAGCCTACAATGACTTAAGCTGTTTTGCACATTTTTCCCAAAATTAATTAATATAAACAAGAGACTTGGTTTAAGAGCAAAATTAAAGATAAATGATTATTGCAAATTGAGAATGGTAAATTTATATATCTAATAACCGCTTAACTCAATATATGTATGTTAAGCAACAAATTAAACATTCCTTTACAATAAAAGCCTAAGTCGACATAGTCGTTCCAATTTCATATTTTACATTTACCATAAACATTTTATATTTCTTTCTATTAAATATCTCCTAAACAAATGAAACTTTCATTATCGTTTTTGATCTTAGCATTGCGCAGAATCTTTGACTTTGCATTAACTTTTTTCTAATGCACTTTTCTAATTTTTTCAGGAACGTTTCTTTATATAAAGCGATTTTTCTCGAAAGCATGATTTTCGACTTAGGCTGTTATTGCTTGTTACTACACAATTCTCCCTGCGTTGCACGTTAAACTTGGCATCATTTTGAAGTATTCTCCTAATTGAGAACCTTTCTCGCAGCTTTTTAAAGCAAAAATCAAGGAAGACGTCTTCGATGGTCCACACCAAAAAAACCTCAAAAAAAAAGCAAAGATTTTCCACCATATTTAATTTCCTTGAGAATAATAAAAGCCCTAGCTACAAGGCAATTATATTTAATTTTATCCTTGTTCATTTCGTATTCTACTCTTTTTGCCATTTCATTTATTTCTAATAGGCGTAGCGTAAATATGTCTCTTAAAATCCAATTTTCGCATTTGCATTTGATTTGCTTTCCGAACAATCTTGGTGACGTAAGTGATGAATACGACAAGAGATTTCACTAACAAATTAGGACCATTAAGCGCCTGGTTATATTGGTGCTCGGTGTTCGGCAAACACAAAACATTTTCTCCCTTGCTCGGTCGAGATGGTTACATTCAGCTCGTTGCAGAATTGCATTTTGTCAAAATATACTCGTTTGTTTAATGCTATTTAGTATGTAATGATACTGTTTTGTAAAATAACTCATTGCCACCCTGAATACTCGGCGTGCTCGGTGGACAATACACCGAGCATATCGTGTTCAGTGTGAGAGTGAGTAAAGACTCTCTCTTTGTGTTCGGTGCAACAACAATTTCATGGTGTTCGCCGAGCATACTCGCAATATAACCACAGCCTAAGGGTGTTTTGAGATTAAGCAGTATTAGGAGACTACGTACAGTGTCGGACAAAACTAAAGCACGAATTTTTCCTTGTTTGCATTTTGCTCAGTAATGATGTAAAACATGCTTGGACTGAAATTTTTTTATGAATGTAGAAAGAATATTCACTCATTGTAATAAAACACAGAAAATTTAATATTATTTTTCAAATAAAAATATGAACTCAAAAGTAACAAAATGCATAAAGTTGACGCTACAAAACTAAAGCACGTATGGAATATATTGATGGAAAAGTTCGATTTCTATTTTGTAGCGTATCCATTGTTTTTCAGAGTACGTGCACATTATCGTGGCATAAACCTAACAAAATTGCTCAAAACGTCCGCAGAATTGTTCTTCCAGTCAATTTCCGATAGGTAGAAAATGGAATCCTTATTTTTTTGGTTTAGGCGCCGAATCTTCTGATCTACAATTTCCTAGAGATTTTTTGGCATATTTAGAGATTGGGTGAATGGATGGGCCTTCATAAAATACCGATGTTATTGACAACACACCACTCTTTTACACAAAGTGCTGGGATCGTCTTCGTTCTGGTATACCTACTTTAACAGCAACTCTTCCTCCCTATAAAATAACACAACACTCTGGAGAATATCTTTGCACATCAGATGGTCCATTAAACATCTTATTTTATGAATTGAACCGATTCCATGGCCGAAAAAAATCACCAGACCATTACGTTGCCTTCTCCGTATTTTACGGTGCTTTTCAAATAACGTGTATTTCATCGTTACCCTTTTGGTCTGCACACTAGCTTTAATCCGTCACAACTTTCCATGTCAAATTTGGATTAGTCAGTAAAAAGCACAGTCTTTCATTTGACAGTAGCGCAGCTAAAGTGCGCGGGTACAAATTTGAGCCTTGCCTGTCGATTCTTTCGAGAAATAAATTCCTTTTTTACGCTTTGGAATGTTGCTAAGCCACCCTCCACAGCTTGTCGTTTGATAAACTTGTGTGAAATGTTTAAACGCAATTTGTTTCCTAGATATATAAGGATCTTTTTTAGAACCCAAATGATGGCCTGATCTTCGCGTTTAGTTATGCTCCGCGATCTGCCACCTCCATATTTAGTATTTAAAAAATGAGAAGGGCGAAAATTGCTTATAGCTCGGGAATTAACGCAATAGCGGATACAAAATGTTCTGACAATGCATGCCACTGATTCAACTTTATTAAATCCATTTAGAATATTTTCTCTAAATTTTACAGAATACTTATTTCGATCCGTTTTGGAAAGCGACGTTGAATGATAACCAACAACTTATATACGCTTCTAATTTTTATTAAAACCTGCTTTTTGCATTCCAAAATAGTGGGTTTCTAGTTTAAAGATTGTTGTTGTTGTTTATTTTTAACAATTGGTTGTAATTGTAAGCGTTAAAGATTATGTGCTTTAGTTTTGTCGCGGAAGGTTTAGGCATATTGAGCAATGTGATTAAAAAATGAAAAACAGTAATCAAATTTTATTGTTATTTTGTTTCAACAAGTGCATTTTCATACAAAATTTATAAAACAAAAAAAATTTGGGCATATTTGCATATTTTTAAATTTTATTGAACTAAATGTGGACAAGGAAGAGTTCGTGCATTAGTTTTGTCCGAAACTGTATGGTTCCCCACGAGAGAAACGAATCCCAAAAGCAACCGAAGACAAAGCAATAGCCAAAACTATTTAACTACAAAATAATGTAGAGAATGTATTATAAGCGATTAAACTCAATAAATTGTCGAAAAACTTAACATACTCAGAAAATGTGGTATTTAGATTATTCATTCAATCGTCCATAACTTTGTTTTTTGTGCGTAAAAATTTCAGCTTTACGTAGATAAAGAGAAATCAGACGTTTTTCATAATTTTTTCGTAGCCACAGCCCCAACTGAAATTTGATTTTCTTAAAAATCTGACCCATTTTTCATCGATATATTTTGAATCAGTTAACCAATTAAAAATGTTTGCGATCTCAATACCTTTCATTTAGTATCAAGAACAAACGAACACTTCGATATTATTTTTAAAATGCAAAAAGTTAAATAATTACAATATAACAAAAGCTGATTCATACAAAAAAATTTTAACCTTGATTTTAGAATTCAGCGGGAGAAAATCCATAAAAAAGCCACCTCTTATCAAATGTACATGAAAAAGTTTCATTTTATATACTAGTGTAATTTTGAACTCATCTGTATTTGTTCGTATAAAATCGACGTTACGTAACGCAGTTGCTGGACCCTTCCCATGTAACACTTCGAAACAAATGCAATTCTCCTTCCAATTTTTTTTTTTTAATCTTAGCGTCTGTGACATTTTTTTTCAAACAGCTAAATTGATCAATTAGATAACTTTCACTTGAAAGCAAATCAAATGTTTTTTTTTCTGCCACGTAATTTGCGGAGACTTCAACATACTACCATTCTGGGACTACGTCAAGTACAATCCATGCAAACAACACGATGTGATCGTATTGCGCTGTCCATTTAGATATGTATTCGATGGCAGTGTCTGAAAATAAAAAATAAATGTGCATTCGAAAAATTAAAGGGATTCAGATTTATTTACCGTAAAACTCTGTTGTTACCAGTAGAAACGGATTTGATAAATCATTTTGACTCAATCAGTCATTTGAGTACAAAAAACATTTAAAAATTTTGGAATTAAACAGCAATGGAATCCCCGGACTCGCCTTCAAGTTTAGGAGTGATATCAATTTTTTTTTGGTTTGGTTAGTCACATTAGGTATACCTAACGCTCGTATCTATACAGTTTTTCGTGGTAGTATACAGTTTTTTCTCCAAAACCGCATACTGCCTGTTTTACCAAAATACCGCGTTCATACTACACTAAAAAAATAAAATTTAATTTTTTAATGTTTTGAAATTAAAATTTTTCAATCGCAATGCAAAACGTCAAAGAGAACAATGGCAACACGTAGCGAATATAAATACATGGAACCGGCAGACATAACTCGATTAAAAGTGGAAACATTCAAGGCGATTCTGATTGTCAAATGTAACTTGAAATGTACAACTACAGAAGGAGATATTGGAATAGAGAACGAAGACGATTCAGATGATGGATAATTTGCTTTCTTTGTAAATTTCTTTGAATAAAATTGATACCGTGAAATATACAGTTTTTTTTTTCAAATCGATTTACTGTTTTTTAAACATTTTTGGTAGAAATATACAGTTTTTGACCCGAAAAAGATACGAGCGTTAGGTATACCACAAGGTACCCATAGCGGCCCACTGCTATTTCTACTTTTAATTAATGACTTGTCTATCAGTATATCTGTGTCTAATTGCTTGATGTTTGCTGATGACGTAAAAATTTTTTTTTTAATAACCACTTTAACTGATTGCTCAAAGCTACAGCAGGATTTACTTGACTTCTTTGATTGGTGCTCTTGAAACAATTTATGTTTAAATGTTGATAAATGCTGCATTGTTTTCTATACTAGAAATAACTCAACAGTTCTGTTAATTATACCTTAAATGGCCAGATATTGCCCCGTAAACAAGAAATTAAAAGCTTAGGGATCATATTTAACTCTAAATTAAGTTTTTCAAATCACTTTGATTATATTATATCAAAAGCTTACTCTATTTTTGGGCTTATCAAAAGAAATTCTTAGAATTTTAGAGATCCTCTAACCATTAAAGCACTATATGTGCCCTTAGTTCGGAGTCACTTAGAATATTGTTCCATTATCTAGGATCCTTTTTATAATGTCCACTCATTTCGCATTGAAAAAGTTCAAAGTTTGTGCACTAAATACGCTCTTCGTAAAATAAATTGACCTGATGGTCTTCCACCTTATTTTGCCAGACGTAAGCTGCTCGTCTTATAGTCACTGCACGATAGAAGAATATATTTTTCGCTCATGTTTGTCTACAAAATTTTATCAGGTCTTATTTCCCATCCTGAGTTGTCTAACCTATTAAATATTTATATCCCCAGCAGAAGCTTACGGTTCAACCGCATGTTTGAGGAGTCCACTCACAAAACAAACTATACCTTAAATGAACCAATTACAAGATGTATTCGTATATGTAATCGTTATAATAATGTACTTGATTTTAATGTTAATGAATCTCGCCTACAGACCTAACAAGGAAGAAGCACATTTTAAGGGAACAATCTGAGAAAATCAGACGAATAATTACCACTTTATAGGTAACCAAAAGATTTGCCAGAGCAATATATTTTCTGGGTTCAGCTCTGATACTCGCAGGCAGCCCAAACCATGATGTCCATAAACAACTCCTAATGAAAGAAAACTTATTAATCGAGAACAGCAACAAACATACGAGAATCAACTCCCTAATACAGGATAAAATCAATGAAATTGCGAGCCGTATCAACAAACTCCAAGAATACGAGGAAAACGCTTTAACAAATAAAGACGAGCTGCTTTTTGATATAAAAGTCAACCGAAACAACGATATAATCAGCCACCTAAACAGTGTGGCCTTATCGTTTATTTTGGCTAAAGAAAACATAATTAACCCACTTACCTTAGATAATATTGAGCTTAATCACTTTTTCAATTCCGAATCCGTACAACTTCGTATAAGTAATATTCTAAACGTAGCTAAAGTTAAAATCTTGCAGAATAATTATGTCATTCATTACATATTAAAAATACCATTACTTAATGAATTTTGCAATTTTGTAGAAATATACCCTGTTAGCCATAATCAGTCGTTAATTAAGTTAGACACCAAGGTTAATGTATACCCGGTCAAGTTACCAGCAACTCATTCTTCTTCTTTCTTCGTGGTCAATATCATAGGCTGTCAAAATTATTGTTTACTTTTGATTGTTTGTTTACATTTGCTCTCCATTTTTACATTCTCTTCACGCCGCCATTATCGCTGCAACAACAAAGGTGTGTTGTTATTGTTTTGTTGTACGGCTGATTTTGACATATTATGATATCTAACGCAACAACAAAACTATGTGGTTTTTGCCAAGGTGAAATTGTTGTAATCTTGCTATCACCTTGTACATGATTTCACCATGTTAGACCCTAACGAATCAGCCATTTGCGACTTCATTATGCAACCGGTAAACAACTGCGTTTAAAACTCGTCAGCCAGTGTATGTCAGCCTATATCGTCTCCATAATTATCACAACTGTCAAACAACAAAACGGCGACTTGTTTAACAGAAACAGCTAACCACATACTGAAAATCCAAGAAGTTCAAGAGGGAACGATAATCCTTAACGATGTCCCACAGCCAACAATATTTGTTGGCCAAAACATAACAGGGTGCAGCACGATCCTACTTCCCAATTGTTACTGCCCTACTTACATAAAATCCGTATTGACAACACGAATCTCATTGTTACGTTAAGTACAGAGCTTGCTTCGCAGAAGAAAATTCGGTGGATCTGTCTTCTCGTAGGACCATTACTGGTTGTTATTTATACATTTCATAAAATTTTTGCTGAATTTCTAAAAATTTCTTGTTACTTTGACCCTCCTTTGGCACTAATAAACATTATTCGATTTGAAAAATTATTTTTGTAATTTAATCCAATGACAAATTGTACCTAAAATGTGCCAATTATACCTAAGGTACCTTGTAGTTTGAAGAAGTCGGTAAAGAGTGCAATGTGCTCTTGTATTCATTCTTTCTATCTCTCTATTTTTGCCTTTAATGTGGCATGTTTATGTTCTCCCTCTCTCTCCACTATGTTGTCATTGTTTTCTTTCGCCATTGTTAGTTATTTTTCGAAAGCAATCTAACTTATAAAGTATGAACTTAAAAAATGGCCGATTTTCGATCATTTTTATCGCATAATAATAATGGCCACCTACCGTTAATTGCAAATAGGTGTCGTTTTAGAAGGTGTGTAGTAAGACGGCAATGTTTAACCCATTAATGCATAGACGAAACTTGAAAAGGCAAAAAAATTAAAATTTTTAAAATCTTTTATTTTAGATTAAATAAGAAAATGAAATACTTTTTAAGTTTCTGAAAAATTGTTTTCTCACTTTTTCAAGCATTTATTGCTTTAGGTGGCCATGCAAAAAAAAAAAAAAATAATATGGGTTCAAAAAAAAATAATAAAAATTATTTATATATTAATTTGAACCTGATGCCAAAGAAAACTAAACACCTCTAGCAATATAATCCCATTAACATCTATAAAAATATGAAGCACTTAAATTGTAGTAAACAATAAATTTACCTCTGTGGCATCGCAACAAATCGCTTTCTAACAAAATTTTATATTTCGAGTGCAATATCATCTCGTAAATTAAATTTTGGAGAGATCAGCATGTATCACAGCTTTATATGATGTTACATGAACAAAATAAGCCCGTTTTTGTTGAATAAATTTACGTGTGGTTTTAAATGAGTTTTTTCACTGTGCCCTTTAAAAAGGACTATATGCTTTAATGGGTAAACAAAAAACTTTCTAACGCTTTTTATTTATTTATGAACATGGCATGATATTTTTGTTTTAAGTACAACTCTTCGTTTTCAATATAATCTCTTAAATGCTCAAAAGGTGTGTCTATGAGAGGCTTATACAAAATATTGTTCTCATTCAAATATAACATATTGACATAATCAATGCAATCAAAATTCTGGATAGAAAAATAGGTAGTAAGAAAGAGTTAAAAACTCTCCTGCCTTTTTCTAAAAACCAATTTTTCTAACTCTCTCTTTCAGACAGGCGATCATGCTTGCACCCGTGTGAACAGCGACTTAACCAAGAATGTTATCATTGCGGACCAAAATGTTGTCATGGTGGACTAAAATGCTGTCATGGCGGACCATAATGCTGTCATGGCGGACCAAAATGTTGTCATGGTGGACTAAAATGCTGTCATGGCAGACCAAAATGCTGTCATGGCGGATCAAAATGCTGTCATGGCGGATCTAAATGCTGTCATGGCCAACGACATCCACCCCCATAACAGCTACAGAGTCGCACTTTACAGAGTTACTGGAATTTCACCTTGCAGATGGAATATATTTTATCATATATTTTAGATTATAAGTATTAAACTGGTAAAAAGTTTTAAAAAATTATTGAAAAATATAATATTTCAAGAATTGTGTTTGATTTAAGCATAGAGTTTTTTGAAACAGTGACATAGCTTCTTTAATATTTCTATTCTAAGCTATCAGACTCTGCTGAAAAGAAAATAAACCTATGCTGTTATTTCTTTTTCCCACAGATATACTTTCATTACATATATTGCAAAGGTTCGCAAATTACTTGAAAATACCACCTATTCCAAATGAATAGGTGGTTTATTATGAGGCAATACTGTGAAATTCTTTCATTTTGGCTATTTAATGCAACAAACTAATCATTTGGAGGGACAGAATGTGCTTTAAAAGATTTTTTTCATTCGTACGTAGACAGCAACAACACAACATTTGCCGAACGAATTTGATACATGGAAACTAATTAATAAGAAATTTAACCGTATGTGTCGACTCACATCATTGTACGATACATACGCTTATTCTATTCAATACATTGTTCAAGTCTTCAAAATGCAACCCTGCGTCGAAATACTTTCCACCCTCTTTCATTAAAATTTGAGCGTTGGTTTTTCTAAAACGGTAAATTTGGAATGGCATTTTAGTTAATATAGTGAAAAGACGCAAATAAACAGCGCATAACTATTTTGTATTATTTAATGTGCATATTTAGTTTTATTTAATAAAATATCTATTTATTTATCTATCTACGTTTGTTTAAATAAAAGTAAGATATCGGTTGATTACGTTCTCAATGAATGTAAATTGTGTTTGCTTTCATACTAGTGATTTGATTAAAATAGTGAATAAAATGCAATAGCCAAATATAATTGTGCTGTGAGTGCAAAAAAAAGTAATAATAAGTTTTTTAACATTCTTTAAAAAATAAATGCGTACTGATTTGTAAATATTACGAATACTAAAATTGTTTACAATCACTCTACAAGTGTATTGAAAGTGAAAATGATTATTTAATTAATTAATAATACTTTACAAAAGAAGTTATTGCATTTGAATTATTATAAAATAGTGATATGTGTGATAAAATAGTAAATAATATGCAATAGAAAAATGTAAATGTGCTATGAATGCAAAAAAAAAAATAATAATAATTAATTACTAAATGTTGTTGAAAAAATAAATTCGGATTGATCGGTAAATATTACGGTTGGCAAAATTGTTAAAGATCACTCTGCAATTGTATTAAAAGTGAAAAGAATTATTTAATTAATTAATATTACGTTTCGGGAGAAGTTATTGCATTTAAATTGTTCTAAAAGAGTGTCGTGTGTAATAGAAAAATAAATAAAAGGCAATAGTAATACATAAATGTGCTAAACGTTATTAAAAAAATTAATTCGGATTGATCGATAAATATTCCGGTTACTAAAATTGTTAAAGATTACTTTACAATTGCATTGAAAATGAAAATAATTATTTAATTAATTAATAATACTTTAAGATAGAAGTTATTGCATTTGAATTATTCTAAAGTAGTGATATGTGTGATAAAATAGTAAATAAAATGCAATAGAAAAATGTAAATGTCCGATGAATGAAAAAAAAGTAACAATAAGTTTTATAACATTGTTGAAAAAATAAATGCGGATTGATTTGTAAAAATTACGAATACTAAAATTGTTTACAATCACTCTACAATTGTATTGAAAGTGAAAATAGTTATTTAATTAATTAATATTACGTTTCGAGAGTAGTTATTGCATTTAAATTGTTCTAAAAGAGTGTGATAAAAAAAATAAATAAAAGGCAATAGCCAAATATAAATTTGCTGTAAATGCAAAAAAAAAATAATAATAAATTAATTTACGTTGTTAAAAAAAAAATGCGGATTGATTTATTACGGTTACTAAAATTGTTAAAAATCAGTCTACAATTGTATTGAAAGTGAAAATAATTATTTAATTAATTAATAATATTTTGCGAGAGAAGTTATTGCATTAGAATTATTGTAAAATAGTGATAAAATAGTAAATAAAAGGCAATAGTAATATATAAATGTACTATGAATGCAAAAAAAATAAAAAATAATAATTAATTACAAAACGTTGTGAAAAAATAAATTCGGATTGATCGGTAAATATTACGGTTGCCAAAATTGTTAAAGATCACTCTGCAATTATATTGAAAGTGAAAATAATTATTTAATTAATTAATAATTTTTTACGATAGAAGTTATTGCATTTGAATTATTCTAAAGTAGTGATATGTGTGATAAAATAGTAAATAAAATGCAATAGAAAAATGTAAATGTCCGATGAATGAAAAAAAAGTAGTAAGTTTTTTAACATTGTTGAAAAAATAAATGCGGATTGATTATTAATTTAAATATAAGTAAGATATCCATAGTTACGTTCTCAGTAAATGTGAATAGTGTTTGCTTCCACACCAGTGATTTGATTAAAATAATGAATAAAAGGCAATAGCCAAATATGAATGTGCTGTGAATGCAAAAAAATATTAATAAATTTTTCAACTTTGCTTTAAAAATAAATGCGGATTGATCTGTAGCTATTAGAGTTACTGAAATTGTTTAAGATCACGCTACAATTGTATTGAAAGTGAAAATGATTATTTAATTAATTAATATTACGTTTCGAGAGACGTTATTCCATATAAATTGTTCTAAAAAAGTTTTGTGTGTGATAAAAAAATAAATAAAAGGCAATAGTAATATATAAATGTACTATGAATGCAAAAAAAAAATAAAAAAATAATAACAAATAAGTTAACGTTGTTAAAAAAAATAAATGCGGATTGATTTAGTACGGTTACTAAAATTGTTTAAGATCACGCTACAAATTGTATTGAAAGATAAAATTATTCTTTAATAAATTAATATTACTATAAGAGAGAAGTTATTGCATTTCAATTATTCTACAATATTAATGTGTGTGATAAAATTTAAATAGCTGAAATTGGTCATTGCTGCATTATTTTGATTAATGTTCATTGATGTCAAAATGGTTCCACCGAGTATTAACAACCAGAGTATGTATATATTTCCAATTTATTGCAACATTTATATGACAGAAGACGTGTGTAAAAAAATTTATGTTAATGTAATTGAAAATAAACTGCTCGCACCATGTATGTTTTAGAACATATTTGCGAAATTTTTTTTTTTATTTAAAATGCAGATAAATTCCTATTTTTTGTATTTAGAATACAAATAGTAAGTAAAAAAAAATATAAGAAATTACGCTATAGGCAAAACGTTCTATCGAAAAGCAATTCTGTTATATTTTTCTATATTTTATTTATATGAATTTTATGAATTAAGTAGTAATTAAAACTCATATTAAATTGCGGTGTACAAAATAATTGAGTTTGGAAATAATATTTAATCTTTAAAGTAATTGTGTTGAATGAATTTTTAATTATGTACTTAAAATCACTTTTAAATCTTTGGAAATTGATACAATTTTGACCACAGTTGCCACTTACTCATTTTATTTTGTACAAATTTTTACAAAAAAATGTACCGAATGGGGGGAAAATGTACCAATATAATAAATAACATTAATTGTTATTTATTAAGGATGTAGTCCGGTGTTCGAGTTTCAAGAAATCGATTTTTTTTTTTTAAATACATTTCCAAAGTACAATATATTGAAAGTATACCGTAAAAATTTTAGACCGAAACTCAAAATATTATCGAACTTATAGTTCATAGTCGAGAGCGCCTGTTGTGAAAACTTTATCTGTTGTTAAAACTTAAAAAGCGTTTTTCTTGAAACAACGTTTTATTGACCGGGTCAGGGGTCTGAGAGAATTCTGTCAAATCGATTGGGCTGAACTTTTAATGTGTTATTTTATACGCCAATGGCTCTCGCAGGTAGTAGAATTGTTTATTTTTAATATTTATTTACTATTTTTAACAGCGATTTCCAGCAAAAAACAATGCAATTTAAAAAAAAAAAATATCTAGAAGTCCGCCATTTTGTTATTTTTTAATCCAAATGTTTAAATCTACTACCTGCTAGAATGACAAGCCTACAAAACAATAATCTATTTAATTTTTTTGTTTAAGAAGACTTTAAGTACTGTAATCAACCGGGCCAACCCCACAACTTTTTTTTTAGGTGCACACTTTGGACATAAAAAACACTTCAAAAATATCGTAAAATAAATTCCAAAAACAATTTTTTGTACAGTTAAAGATGTCAATAATAACATATAAAAAATGAAATGATTGTATTTTATTTTGTTATAATAAAAAATTCGCGAAATAACCTTAAAAATTAGGCCGGAACACCAGACTACATCCTTTATAAAAAGTAACACACTAATTGAAATATATTTTGCATATTAAAAACAGTTTTTGGCCGACTAGATATAATGGGACTCTCAACATCCGACACACAATTTTATTGAAAGCATTATATACATATATGTATATTTAAATTTTACCTTTTTTAACAAAAAATATTTTGAACATAAGTTTACAATTCTTAATTATTATAAAAGCTAACTTTGCCCACAGAATATACCAGTGTACCAAAAGCAGCAAAATAGAAAAAAATGTACCAGTTTTGATAGAAATGTAAAAAAGTGGCAACTGTGATTTTGACTGCCATTACCAGAGGATCAGCGGCAAAGTAAAATGTTTAACGGAATCAAATTCGTAAATTATGATAAACAAGAAACCGCAATTTTTTCTTTTTTTTTTTTTGTTTACATCAGGAATTTACTGTAAAAAGACTTCCTGACAGCAACTTTTAGCAATTTTCTGGCAGATGTAAACTCCGCCTTACACAAACAAAGCAGTATGTTTTTGTAATGTTGTACTTGATGTAACGCTACAACCACCTCTTACAATTACATTATGATTGGTTTGAAGCAAACGCAGAGTCTTAAGAACTTTAAGCTCTTTGTAGTGTCTTCTGTATTTTGTCTGATTTTAGGCGGGGTTAACATCAGCTAGAAAATTGCCGCAAGTTACTCTCAGAAAGTCTCTTTTAGAGTAAATTATCGATGTAAACAAAAAAGAAAAGAAACTTGCGGTTTTTCGTTTAAAACAATTTACTTTCGAAAAAACTTTCTGGAAGAAATTGCAGACATTTTCCTGTAGATGTAAACTCCGCCTTCGATATAATGGAAAAATAGCTGGGAGCTGAAAATTGAGTGGAAGGTTCAGATGATTGTGATCGGAGAATTTTTTTAGCTTCGCGTACAAAGCATTGTTTTTGTGTTTTGATTTTTAGAACTCTTTTTGTTGTTGATATTTTTTCCAATCTCTAGACGAAGAAAGGGCGTTGCCCGAAAGTATGCTTTATTATAATTATTATTGTA
The DNA here is from genome assembly GCA_963691655.1 of Toxonevra muliebris. Lineage (NCBI taxonomy): Eukaryota > Metazoa > Arthropoda > Insecta > Diptera > Pallopteridae > Toxonevra > Toxonevra muliebris. Next base: position 12,639 of record OY829327.1, on the reverse strand, counting down.
TATGTAAATAAAGTAATAGAGTGCCGTAGCTGGGGGGGACAGGGTTCTGAGCCCCCGTATGTATGTATATTATGTATTGATCATATTGAATTTTTATTTCGGTTTAAATAAATGAATTATTTTAACCCCTCAAGCACTTTTTTGTTATTTATATCAATCTCTTATATACTATTATTTCGTTTCGAATAGACGAAACATTTTTTTCTTGTGGGATTCTCTAAAAAATTTTTTTCTGGCTACAGCTTTGGTTGCAATTGCCTTTTCAAGGTGTACATGCTTTTATGGTTAAAATAACGAGCTTTAGGGCATAAGATAAAAAACAACAGGGAGGGTTTAGGGAAATGTGTCATAGTCTTATGGTCGAAATGTGTGATATGATCATAAAAATCTTACATTTATATGAAAATATTAAAAATTGCGTATAAAGTAATTGAATTGAGTTTGACTTTATATGAAAACCTTTACATTTACATTAATATATTAAAAATTACACATAAAAACTAAATGTTTTATATAAAGTGAAATCGTTTCATATAACAATAACATTTTATAAAATTGTAAGTAATTGAAAAGTTGCGCACGAAATAAATATTTTGAAAAATGTCTTCAGTTTCTCTAAAGTTTATTTGTCTATATTCGGTGATTGAGTTCGCGGCCTAACGGGCTCAGTTCGCTATGGCATAAAGTTCCGACATGCAACATATGGGTCCACCGCCCACAATTTCATTTGGATTGATAGACAAACTATAGCAGATGACTGATCAATTTTTAGTTTAATGTTTTATGTGCAACTTTTCAATTACTTGATAATTTTGAAAATTAATGAAATGAAACTATTTTATTTTATTTGAAAAATCTTACATTGAAATGAAAATATTAAAACTTGCATATTAAGTCAAAATTATTCTTATAAAGTGAAATAATTTCAATATGACTATAACATTTTTGACTTTGTATGAAAATATTAAATATTCCAAATTACTAAGTAATTGAAAAGTTGCACACGGAACAAATATTTTGAAAAATGTCTTCAGTTTCTCTAAAGTTTATTTGTCTATATTCGGTGATTGAGTTCGCGGCCTAACGGGCTCAGTTCGCTATGGCATAAAGTTCCGACATGCAACATATGGGTCCACCGCCCACAATTTCATTTGAATTGATAGACAAACTATAGACGATAACTGATCAATTTTTAATTTAGTGTTTTATGTGCAATTTTTCAATTACTTGGTAATTTTGAAAATTGTAATATTTTTATATAAAATTTAAACTTTTATAATTAAATGAAAATATTTTATTTTATTTGAAAAATTTTATATTGAAATGTAGTTATTAAAAATTGCATATAAAGTCAAAATATTTTATACAAAGAAATAGTTTCATATAACAGTAATATTTTGACTTTGTATGAAAATACTAAAATTTTATTAAATTCTAAGCAATTGAAAAGTTGCACACGAAACAAATATTTTGAATATTGTTTCCGGTTTCTCTAAAGTTTGTTTGTCTATATTCGGTGATTGAGTTCGCGGCCTAACGGGCTCAGTTCGCTATGGCATAAAGTTCCGACATGCAACATATGGGTCCACCGCCCACAATTTCATTTGAATTGATAGACAAACTATAGACGATAACTGATCAATTTTTAATTTAGTGTTTTATGTGCAATTTTTTAATTACTTGGTAATTTTGAAAATTGTAATATTTTTATACAAAGTTTAAACTTTTATAATTAAATGAAAATATTTTATTTTATTTGAAAAATTTTATATTGAAATGAAAATATTAAAAATTGCATATAGTGTCTTGTATGAAAATACTAAAATTTTATAAGATTCCAAGCAATTGAAAAGTTGCACACGAAACAAATATTTTGAATATTGTTTCCGGTTTCTCTAAAGTTTGTTTGTCTATATTCGGTGATTGAGTTTGCGGCCTAACGGGCTCAGTTCGCTATGGCATAAAGTTCCGACATGCAACATATGGGTCCACCGCCCACAATTTCATTTGAATTGATAGACAAACTATAGACGAAAACTGATCAATTTTTAATTTAGTGTTTTATGTGCAATTTTTTAATTACTTGGTAATTTTGAAAATTGTAATATTTTTATATAAAGTTTAAACTTTTATAATTAAATGAAATTATTTTATTTTAATTGAAAAATTTTATATTGAAATGAAAATATTAAAAATTGCATATAATGTCTTGTATGAAAATACTAAAATTTTATAAGATTCCAAGCAATTGAAAAATTGCACACGAAACAAATATTTTGAATATTGTTTCCGGTTTCTCTAAAGTTTGTTTGTCTATATTCGGTGATTGAGTTTGCGGCCTAACGGGCTCAGTTCGCTATGGCATAAAGTTCCGACATGCAACATATGGGTCCACCGCCTACAATTTCGTTTGAATTGATAGACAAATTATAGCAGATGACTGATCAATTTCAGTTTAGTGTTTTATGTGCAACTTTTCAATTACTTGGTCATTTCGAAAATGTTAATATTTTCATATAAAGTCTAAACTTTTATAATTATATGAAAATAATTGATTTTATATGAAAAATTTTACATTGAAATTAAATTTTTAATCTTTCTCACACGTATGCAACCACTTTCACATTTTCATACAAATGAACAATTTTTATGGTTGTAACCAAATGAATGTGGTATTAGATGCCATAACAATGTCTCCACCCAAAAGTAGTACGGTTCTCAACTTTTTCAAAAAAACAAATGTATAGGATAAGAAATTCACCAATAAAATTTCCCACGAAAATAGCATAGCTTCCAACCATTGTCGAAATGGTTGCATTACAGAATAAATGTTTCCACCTAAAAGTAGTAAGGTTCACAACTTTTTCGAAAATACAGTTGTATAGGATAAGAAATTCACCAATAAAATTTCACCACGAAAAATAGCATAGTTTCCAACCATAGTCGAAATGGTTGCATTACAGAATAAAAACTTGGCAGCTTTCGCACAAATAATAGATGTCACTGTTTATAGATTTTGAGAGCTAGATGGCGGTATAAACCAGATATTCTATCGGACAAAAGATGGCGCTAACAAGAAGGTTTAAATGTAGAATAAAAAATTTAATAGTTCCAACAAAAATAATAGATGACCCTGTTTAGAAATTTTAAAGTACAAGATGGCGCTGAAAACAGCTACACTATAGGATAAAAGATGGCGCTAGAAAACAGATCATTCATTGGATGAAAATTTAATAGGTTAAACAAACATAATGGCTGACACAGTTTAGAGATTTTGAAGTACAAGATGGCGCTAAAAAACGGAAACATTATAGGATAAAAGATGGCGCGCAAAACGGATCATTTGTAGGATAAAACTTAATAGTTGCAACAAAAATAATAGAAGGCACTGTCTAGAGATTCTGTAGTACAAGATGGCGCTAAAAGAAAGGAATCAGGAGCGTGATTTTTTTTGGATAGGATTTTAGGGTGCGGATTCAGGAGCGGGATTCAGGAGCGTGATTTTTTTTGGATAGGATTTTAGGGTGCGGATTCAGGAGCGGGATTCAGGAGCGTGATTTTTTTTGGATAGGATTTTAGGGTGCGGATTCAGGAGCGGGATTCAGGAGCGTGATTTTTTTTGGATAGGATTTTAGGGTGCGGATTCAGGAGCGGGATTCAGGAGCGTGATTTTTTTTGGATAGGATTTTAGGGTGCGGATTCAGGAGCGGGATTCAGGAGCGTGATTTTTTTTGGATAGGATTTTAGGGTGCGGATTCAGGAGCGGGATTCAGGAGCGTGATTTTTTTTGGATAGGATTTTAGGGTGCGGATTCAGGAGCGGGATTCAGGAGCGTGATTTTTTTTGGATAGGATTTTAGGGTGCGGATTCAGGAGCGGGATTCAGGAGCGTGATTTTTTTTGGATAGGATTTTAGGGTGCGGATTCAGGAGCGGGATTCAGGAGCGTGATTTTTTTTGGATAGGATTTTAGGGTGCGGATTCAGGAGCGGGATTCAGGAGCGTGATTTTTTTTGGATAGGATTTTAGGGTGCGGATTCAGGAGCGGGATTCAGGAGCGTGATTTTTTTTGGATAGGATTTTAGGGTGCGGATTCAGGAGCGGGATTCAGGAGCGTGATTTTTTTTGGATAGGATTTTAGGGTGCGGATTCAGGAGCGGGATTCAGGAGCGTGATTTTTTTTGGATAGGATTTTAGGGTGCGGATTCAGGAGCGGGATTCAGGAGCGTGATTTTTTTTGGATAGGATTTTAGGGTGCGGATTCAGGAGCGGGATTCAGGAGCGTGATTTTTTTTGGATAGGATTTTAGGGTGCGGATTCAGGAGCGGGATTCAGGAGCGTGATTTTTTTTGGATAGGATTTTAGGGTGCGGATTCAGGAGCGGGATTCAGGAGCGTGATTTTTTTTGGATAGGATTTTAGGGTGCGGATTCAGGAGCGGGATTCAGGAGCGTGATTTTTTTTGGATAGGATTTTAGGGTGCGGATTCAGGAGCGGGATTCAGGAGCGTGATTTTTTTTGGATAGGATTTTAGGGTGCGGATTCAGGAGCGGGATTCAGGAGCGTGATTTTTTTTGGATAGGATTTTAGGGTGCGGATTCAGGAGCGGGATTCAGGAGCGTGATTTTTTTTGGATAGGATTTTAGGGTGCGGATTCAGGAGCGGGATTCAGGAGCGTGATTTTTTTTGGATAGGATTTTAGGGTGCGGATTCAGGAGCGGGATTCAGGAGCGTGATTTTTTTTGGATAGGATTTTAGGGTGCGGATTCAGGAGCGGGATTCAGGAGCGTGATTTTTTTTGGATAGGATTTTAGGGTGCGGATTCAGGAGCGGGATTCAGGAGCGTGATTTTTTTTGGATAGGATTTTAGGGTGCGGATTCAGGAGCGGGATTCAGGAGCGTGATTTTTTTTGGATAGGATTTTAGGGTGCGGATTCAGGAGCGGGATTCAGGAGCGTGATTTTTTTTGGATAGGATTTTAGGGTGCGGATTCAGGAGCGGGATTCAGGAGCGTGATTTTTTTTGGATAGGATTTTAGGGTGCGGATTCAGGAGCGGGATTCAGGAGCGTGATTTTTTTTGGATAGGATTTTAGGGTGCGGATTCAGGAGCGGGATTCAGGAGCGTGATTTTTTTTGGATAGGATTTTAGGGTGCGGATTCAGGAGCGGGATTCAGGAGCGTGATTTTTTTTGGATAGGATTTTAGGGTGCGGATTCAGGAGCGGGATTCAGGAGCGTGATTTTTTTTGGATAGGATTTTAGGGTGCGGATTCAGGAGCGGGATTCAGGAGCGTGATTTTTTTTGGATAGGATTTTAGGGTGCGGATTCAGGAGCGGGATTCAGGAGCGTGATTTTTTTTGGATAGGATTTTAGGGTGCGGATTCAGGAGCGGGATTCAGGAGCGTGATTTTTTTTGGATAGGATTTTAGGGTGCGGATTCAGGAGCGGGATTCAGGAGCGTGATTTTTTTTGGATAGGATTTTAGGGTGCGGATTCAGGAGCGGGATTCAGGAGCGTGATTTTTTTTGGATAGGATTTTAGGGTGCGGATTCAGGAGCGGGATTCAGGAGCGTGATTTTTTTTGGATAGGATTTTAGGGTGCGGATTCAGGAGCGGGATTCAGGAGCGTGATTTTTTTTGGATAGGATTTTAGGGTGCGGATTCAGGAGCGGGATTCAGGAGCGTGATTTTTTTTGGATAGGATTTTAGGGTGCGGATTCAGGAGCGGGATTCAGGAGCGTGATTTTTTTTGGATAGGATTTTAGGGTGCGGATTCAGGAGCGGGATTCAGGAGCGTGATTTTTTTTGGATAGGATTTTAGGGTGCGGATTCAGGAGCGGGATTCAGGAGCGTGATTTTTTTTGGATAGGATTTTAGGGTGCGGATTCAGGAGCGGGATTCAGGAGCGTGATTTTTTTTGGATAGGATTTTAGGGTGCGGATTCAGGAGCGGGATTCAGGAGCGTGATTTTTTTTGGATAGGATTTTAGGGTGCGGATTCAGGAGCGGGATTCAGGAGCGTGATTTTTTTTGGATAGGATTTTAGGGTGCGGATTCAGGAGCGGGATTCAGGAGCGTGATTTTTTTTGGATAGGATTTTAGGGTGCGGATTCAGGAGCGGGATTCAGGAGCGTGATTTTTTTTGGATAGGATTTTAGGGTGCGGATTCAGGAGCGGGATTCAGGAGCGTGATTTTTTTTGGATAGGATTTTAGGGTGCGGATTCAGGAGCGGGATTCAGGAGCGTGATTTTTTTTGGATAGGATTTTAGGGTGCGGATTCAGGAGCGGGATTCAGGAGCGTGATTTTTTTTGGATAGGATTTTAGGGTGCGGATTCAGGAGCGGGATTCAGGAGCGTGATTTTTTTTGGATAGGATTTTAGGGTGCGGATTCAGGAGCGGGATTCAGGAGCGTGATTTTTTTTGGATAGGATTTTAGGGTGCGGATTCAGGAGCGGGATTCAGGAGCGTGATTTTTTTTGGATAGGATTTTAGGGTGCGGATTCAGGAGCGGGATTCAGGAGCGTGATTTTTTTTGGATAGGATTTTAGGGTGCGGATTCAGGAGCGGGATTCAGGAGCGTGATTTTTTTTGGATAGGATTTTAGGGTGCGGATTCAGGAGCGGGATTCAGGAGCGTGATTTTTTTTGGATAGGATTTTAGGGTGCGGATTCAGGAGCGGGATTCAGGAGCGTGATTTTTTTTGGATAGGATTTTAGGGTGCGGATTCAGGAGCGGGATTCAGGAGCGTGATTTTTTTTGGATAGGATTTTAGGGTGCGGATTCAGGAGCGGGATTCAGGAGCGTGATTTTTTTTGGATAGGATTTTAGGGTGCGGATTCAGGAGCGGGATTCAGGAGCGTGATTTTTTTTGGATAGGATTTTAGGGTGCGGATTCAGGAGCGGGATTCAGGAGCGTGATTTTTTTTGGATAGGATTTTAGGGTGCGGATTCAGGAGCGGGATTCAGGAGCGTGATTTTTTTTGGATAGGATTTTAGGGTGCGGATTCAGGAGCGGGATTCAGGAGCGTGATTTTTTTTGGATAGGATTTTAGGGTGCGGATTCAGGAGCGGGATTCAGGAGCGTGATTTTTTTTGGATAGGATTTTAGGGTGCGGATTCAGGAGCGGGATTCAGGAGCGTGATTTTTTTTGGATAGGATTTTAGGGTGCGGATTCAGGAGCGGGATTCAGGAGCGTGATTTTTTTTGGATAGGATTTTAGGGTGCGGATTCAGGAGCGGGATTCAGGAGCGTGATTTTTTTTGGATAGGATTTTAGGGTGCGGATTCAGGAGCGGGATTCAGGAGCGTGATTTTTTTTGGATAGGATTTTAGGGTGCGGATTCAGGAGCGGGATTCAGGAGCGTGATTTTTTTTGGATAGGATTTTAGGGTGCGGATTCAGGAGCGGGATTCAGGAGCGTGATTTTTTTTGGATAGGATTTTAGGGTGCGGATTCAGGAGCGGGATTCAGGAGCGTGATTTTTTTTGGATAGGATTTTAGGGTGCGGATTCAGGAGCGGGATTCAGGAGCGTGATTTTTTTTGGATAGGATTTTAGGGTGCGGATTCAGGAGCGGGATTCAGGAGCGTGATTTTTTTTGGATAGGATTTTAGGGTGCGGATTCAGGAGCGGGATTCAGGAGCGTGATTTTTTTTGGATAGGATTTTAGGGTGCGGATTCAGGAGCGGGATTCAGGAGCGTGATTTTTTTTGGATAGGATTTTAGGGTGCGGATTCAGGAGCGGGATTCAGGAGCGTGATTTTTTTTGGATAGGATTTTAGGGTGCGGATTCAGGAGCGGGATTCAGGAGCGTGATTTTTTTTGGATAGGATTTTAGGGTGCGGATTCAGGAGCGGGATTCAGGAGCGTGATTTTTTTTGGATAGGATTTTAGGGTGCGGATTCAGGAGCGGGATTCAGGAGCGTGATTTTTTTTGGATAGGATTTTAGGGTGCGGATTCAGGAGCGGGATTCAGGAGCGTGATTTTTTTTGGATAGGATTTTAGGGTGCGGATTCAGGAGCGGGATTCAGGAGCGTGATTTTTTTTGGATAGGATTTTAGGGTGCGGATTCAGGAGCGGGATTCAGGAGCGTGATTTTTTTTGGATAGGATTTTAGGGTGCGGATTCAGGAGCGGGATTCAGGAGCGTGATTTTTTTTGGATAGGATTTTAGGGTGCGGATTCAGGAGCGGGATTCAGGAGCGTGATTTTTTTTGGATAGGATTTTAGGGTGCGGATTCAGGAGCGGGATTCAGGAGCGTGATTTTTTTTGGATAGGATTTTAGGGTGCGGATTCAGGAGCGGGATTCAGGAGCGTGATTTTTTTTGGATAGGATTTTAGGGTGCGGATTCAGGAGCGGGATTCAGGAGCGTGATTTTTTTTGGATAGGATTTTAGGGTGCGGATTCAGGAGCGGGATTCAGGAGCGTGATTTTTTTTGGATAGGATTTTAGGGTGCGGATTCAGGAGCGGGATTCAGGAGCGTGATTTTTTTTGGATAGGATTTTAGGGTGCGGATTCAGGAGCGGGATTCAGGAGCGTGATTTTTTTTGGATAGGATTTTAGGGTGCGGATTCAGGAGCGGGATTCAGGAGCGTGATTTTTTTTGGATAGGATTTTAGGGTGCGGATTCAGGAGCGGGATTCAGGAGCGTGATTTTTTTTGGATAGGATTTTAGGGTGCGGATTCAGGAGCGGGATTCAGGAGCGTGATTTTTTTTGGATAGGATTTTAGGGTGCGGATTCAGGAGCGGGATTCAGGAGCGTGATTTTTTTTGGATAGGATTTTAGGGTGCGGATTCAGGAGCGGGATTCAGGAGCGTGATTTTTTTTGGATAGGATTTTAGGGTGCGGATTCAGGAGCGGGATTCAGGAGCGTGATTTTTTTTGGATAGGATTTTAGGGTGCGGATTCAGGAGCGGGATTCAGGAGCGTGATTTTTTTTGGATAGGATTTTAGGGTGCGGATTCAGGAGCGGGATTCAGGAGCGTGATTTTTTTTGGATAGGATTTTAGGGTGCGGATTCAGGAGCGGGATTCAGGAGCGTGATTTTTTTTGGATAGGATTTTAGGGTGCGGATTCAGGAGCGGGATTCAGGAGCGTGATTTTTTTTGGATAGGATTTTAGGGTGCGGATTCAGGAGCGGGATTCAGGAGCGTGATTTTTTTTGGATAGGATTTTAGGGTGCGGATTCAGGAGCGGGATTCAGGAGCGTGATTTTTTTTGGATAGGATTTTAGGGTGCGGATTCAGGAGCGGGATTCAGGAGCGTGATTTTTTTTGGATAGGATTTTAGGGTGCGGATTCAGGAGCGGGATTCAGGAGCGTGATTTTTTTTGGATAGGATTTTAGGGTGCGGATTCAGGAGCGGGATTCAGGAGCGTGATTTTTTTTGGATAGGATTTTAGGGTGCGGATTCAGGAGCGGGATTCAGGAGCGTGATTTTTTTTGGATAGGATTTTAGGGTGCGGATTCAGGAGCGGGATTCAGGAGCGTGATTTTTTTTGGATAGGATTTTAGGGTGCGGATTCAGGAGCGGGATTCAGGAGCGTGATTTTTTTTGGATAGGATTTTAGGGTGCGGATTCAGGAGCGGGATTCAGGAGCGTGATTTTTTTTGGATAGGATTTTAGGGTGCGGATTCAGGAGCGGGATTCAGGAGCGTGATTTTTTTTGGATAGGATTTTAGGGTGCGGATTCAGGAGCGGGATTCAGGAGCGTGATTTTTTTTGGATAGGATTTTAGGGTGCGGATTCAGGAGCGGGATTCAGGAGCGTGATTTTTTTTGGATAGGATTTTAGGGTGCGGATTCAGGAGCGGGATTCAGGAGCGTGATTTTTTTTGGATAGGATTTTAGGGTGCGGATTCAGGAGCGGGATTCAGGAGCGTGATTTTTTTTGGATAGGATTTTAGGGTGCGGATTCAGGAGCGGGATTCAGGAGCGTGATTTTTTTTGGATAGGATTTTAGGGTGCGGATTCAGGAGCGGGATTCAGGAGCGTGATTTTTTTTGGATAGGATTTTAGGGTGCGGATTCAGGAGCGGGATTCAGGAGCGTGATTTTTTTTGGATAGGATTTTAGGGTGCGGATTCAGGAGCGGGATTCAGGAGCGTGATTTTTTTTGGATAGGATTTTAGGGTGCGGATTCAGGAGCGGGATTCAGGAGCGTGATTTTTTTTGGATAGGATTTTAGGGTGCGGATTCAGGAGCGGGATTCAGGAGCGTGATTTTTTTTGGATAGGATTTTAGGGTGCGGATTCAGGAGCGGGATTCAGGAGCGTGATTTTTTTTGGATAGGATTTTAGGGTGCGGATTCAGGAGCGGGATTCAGGAGCGTGATTTTTTTTGGATAGGATTTTAGGGTGCGGATTCAGGAGCGGGATTCAGGAGCGTGATTTTTTTTGGATAGGATTTTAGGGTGCGGATTCAGGAGCGGGATTCAGGAGCGTGATTTTTTTTGGATAGGATTTTAGGGTGCGGATTCAGGAGCGGGATTCAGGAGCGTGATTTTTTTTGGATAGGATTTTAGGGTGCGGATTCAGGAGCGGGATTCAGGAGCGTGATTTTTTTTGGATAGGATTTTAGGGTGCGGATTCAGGAGCGGGATTCAGGAGCGTGATTTTTTTTGGATAGGATTTTAGGGTGCGGATTCAGGAGCGGGATTCAGGAGCGTGATTTTTTTTGGATAGGATTTTAGGGTGCGGATTCAGGAGCGGGATTCAGGAGCGTGATTTTTTTTGGATAGGATTTTAGGGTGCGGATTCAGGAGCGGGATTCAGGAGCGTGATTTTTTTTGGATAGGATTTTAGGGTGCGGATTCAGGAGCGGGATTCAGGAGCGTGATTTTTTTTGGATAGGATTTTAGGGTGCGGATTCAGGAGCGGGATTCAGGAGCGTGATTTTTTTTGGATAGGATTTTAGGGTGCGGATTCAGGAGCGGGATTCAGGAGCGTGATTTTTTTTGGATAGGATTTTAGGGTGCGGATTCAGGAGCGGGATTCAGGAGCGTGATTTTTTTTGGATAGGATTTTAGGGTGCGGATTCAGGAGCGGGATTCAGGAGCGTGATTTTTTTTGGATAGGATTTTAGGGTGCGGATTCAGGAGCGGGATTCAGGAGCGTGATTTTTTTTGGATAGGATTTTAGGGTGCGGATTCAGGAGCGGGATTCAGGAGCGTGATTTTTTTTGGATAGGATTTTAGGGTGCGGATTCAGGAGCGGGATTCAGGAGCGTGATTTTTTTTGGATAGGATTTTAGGGTGCGGATTCAGGAGCGGGATTCAGGAGCGTGATTTTTTTTGGATAGGATTTTAGGGTGCGGATTCAGGAGCGGGATTCAGGAGCGTGATTTTTTTTGGATAGGATTTTAGGGTGCGGATTCAGGAGCGGGATTCAGGAGCGTGATTTTTTTTGGATAGGATTTTAGGGTGCGGATTCAGGAGCGGGATTCAGGAGCGTGATTTTTTTTGGATAGGATTTTAGGGTGCGGATTCAGGAGCGGGATTCAGGAGCGTGATTTTTTTTGGATAGGATTTTAGGGTGCGGATTCAGGAGCGGGATTCAGGAGCGTGATTTTTTTTGGATAGGATTTTAGGGTGCGGATTCAGGAGCGGGATTCAGGAGCGTGATTTTTTTTGGATAGGATTTTAGGGTGCGGATTCAGGAGCGGGATTCAGGAGCGTGATTTTTTTTGGATAGGATTTTAGGGTGCGGATTCAGGAGCGGGATTCAGGAGCGTGATTTTTTTTGGATAGGATTTTAGGGTGCGGATTCAGGAGCGGGATTCAGGAGCGTGATTTTTTTTGGATAGGATTTTAGGGTGCGGATTCAGGAGCGGGATTCAGGAGCGTGATTTTTTTTGGATAGGATTTTAGGGTGCGGATTCAGGAGCGGGATTCAGGAGCGTGATTTTTTTTGGATAGGATTTTAGGGTGCGGATTCAGGAGCGGGATTCAGGAGCGTGATTTTTTTTGGATAGGATTTTAGGGTGCGGATTCAGGAGCGGGATTCAGGAGCGTGATTTTTTTTGGATAGGATTTTAGGGTGCGGATTCAGGAGCGGGATTCAGGAGCGTGATTTTTTTTGGATAGGATTTTAGGGTGCGGATTCAGGAGCGGGATTCAGGAGCGTGATTTTTTTTGGATAGGATTTTAGGGTGCGGATTCAGGAGCGGGATTCAGGAGCGTGATTTTTTTTGGATAGGATTTTAGGGTGCGGATTCAGGAGCGGGATTCAGGAGCGTGATTTTTTTTGGATAGGATTTTAGGGTGCGGATTCAGGAGCGGGATTCAGGAGCGTGATTTTTTTTGGATAGGATTTTAGGGTGCGGATTCAGGAGCGGGATTCAGGAGCGTGATTTTTTTTGGATAGGATTTTAGGGTGCGGATTCAGGAGCGGGATTCAGGAGCGTGATTTTTTTTGGATAGGATTTTAGGGTGCGGATTCAGGAGCGGGATTCAGGAGCGTGATTTTTTTTGGATAGGATTTTAGGGTGCGGATTCAGGAGCGGGATTCAGGAGCGTGATTTTTTTTGGATAGGATTTTAGGGTGCGGATTCAGGAGCGGGATTCAGGAGCGTGATTTTTTTTGGATAGGATTTTAGGGTGCGGATTCAGGAGCGGGATTCAGGAGCGTGATTTTTTTTGG